>CM053648.1:14145360-16897860 GCA_028654395.1 Scutellaria barbata
CATTCGACAAAATAAGCTTTAATTTTATAATCTAAGTACATGTATTCTCTTATAGTCAAAGGGTTCGGTCAATTGTTGTAGAATAACTCCATTAGTAGCATTGATTTCACCTTCTTAAGATGTAATTGTACTCACATTATCGTCTAAGTATTATCGAATGTAATCCAAAACACTTCAAGTTATATTGATAGAAAACTTGCTCACCAAGTAAAGCTTGTTGGAGTTCTACATTACGTATTTGAAGAGTTGAAATGACCAAGCTATAATAATTGTGAATGGCTTTGATCGGGAATTCATTCATTCTAACATTCGACTATATAAGCTTGAATCTTATAATCTAAGTACACCTATTCTCTTATAGTCAAAGGGTTCGGTCAATTGTTGTAGAATAACTCCATTAGTAGCATTGATTTAACCTTCTTAAGATGTAATCCACTCACATTATCGTCTAAGTATTATCGAATGTAATCCAAAACACTTCGAGTTATATTGATAGAAAACTTGCTCACCAAGTAAAGCTTGTTGGAGTTCTAAGTTACGTATTTGAAGAGTTGAAATGACCAAGCTATAATAAGTGTGAATGGCTTTGATCGGGAATTCATTCATTCTAACATTCGACATATAAGCTTTAATCTTATAATCTAAGTACACGTATTCTCTTAAAGTCAAAGGGTTCGGTCAATTGTTGTAGAATAACTCCATTAGTAGCTTTGATTTAACCTTCTTAAGATGTAATCCACTCACATTATCGTCTATGTATTATCGAATGTAATCCAAAACACTTCAAGTTATATTGATAGAAAACTTGCTCACCAAGTAAAGCTTGTTGGAGTTCTACGTTACGTATTTGAAGAGTTGAAATGACCAAGCTACAATAATTGTGAATAGCTTTGATCGGGAATTCATTCATTCTAACATTCGACTATATAAGCTTTAATCTTATAATCTAAGTACACGTATTCTCTTATAGTCAAAGGGTTCGGTCAATTGTTGTAGAATAACTCCATTAGTAGCATTGATTTCACCTTCTTAAGATGTAATTGTACTCACATTATCGTCTAAGTATTATCGAATGTAATCCAAAACACTTCAAGTTATATTGATAGAAAACTTGCTCACCAAGTAAAGCTTGTTGGAGTTCTAAGTTACGTATTTGAAGAGTTGAAATGACCAAGCTATAATAAGTGTGAATGGCTTTGATCGGGAATTCATTCATTCTAACATTCGACAATATAAGCTTTAATCTTATAATCTAAGTACACGTATTCTCTTAAAGTCAAAGGGTTCGGTCAATTGTTGTAGAATAACTCCATTAGTAGCATTGATTTAACCTTCTTAAGATGTAATCCACTCACATTATCGTCTAAGTATTATCGAATGTAATCCAAAACACTTCGAGTTATATTGATAGAAAACTTGCTCACCAAGTAAAGCTTGTTGGAGTTCTAAGTTACGTATTTGAAGAGTTGAAATGACCAAGCTATAATAAGTGTGAATGGCTTTGATCGGGAATTCATTCATTCTAACATTCGACATATAAGCTTTAATCTTATAATCTAAGTACACGTATTCTCTTAAAGTCAAAGGGTTCGGTCAATTGTTGTAGAATAACTCCATTAGTAGCATTGATTTAACCTTCTTAAGATGTAATCCACTCACATTATCGTCTATGTATTATCGAATGTAATCCAAAACACTTCAAGTTATATTGATAGAAAACTTGCTCACCAAGTAAAGCTTGTTGGAGTTCTACGTTACGTATTTGAAGAGTTGAAATGACCAAGCTATAATAAGTGTGAATGGCTTTGATCGGGAATTCATTCATTCTAACATTCGACATATAAGCTTTAATCTTATAATCTAAGTACACGTATTCTCTTATAGTCAAAGGGTTCGGTCAATTGTTGTAGAATAACTCCATTAGTAGCATTGATTTCACCTTCTTAAGATGTAATTGTACTCACATTATCATCTAAGTATTATCGAATGTAATCCAAAATACTTCGAGTTATATTGATAGAAAACTTGCTCACCAAGTAAAGCTTGTTGGAGTTCTAAGTTACGTATTTGAAGAGTTGAAATGACCAAGCTATAATAAGTGTGAATGGCTTTGATCGGGAATTCATTCATTCTAACATTCGACAATATAAGCTTTCATCTTATAATCTAAGTACACGTATTCTCTTAAAGTCAAAGGGTTCGGTCAATTGTTGTAGAATAACTCCATTAGTAGCATTGATTTAACCTTCTTAAGATGTAATTGTACTCACATTATCGTCTAAGTATTATCGAATGTAATCCAAAACACTTCGAGTTATATTGATAGAAAACTTGCTCACCAAGTAAAGCTTGTTGGAGTTCTAAGTTACGTATTTGAAGAGTTGAAATGACCAAGCTATAATAAGTGTGAATGGCTTTGATCGGGAATTCATTCATTCTAACATTCGACAATATAAGCTTTAATCTTATAATCTAAGTACACGTATTCTCTTAAAGTCAAAGGGCTCGGTCAATTCTTGTAATATAACTCCATTAGTAGCATTGATTTTATCTTCTTAAGATGTAATTGTACTCACATTATCGTCTAAGTATTATCGAATGTAATCCAAAATACTTCGAGTTATATTGATAGAAGACTTGCTCACCAAGTAAAGCTTGTTGGTGTTCTACATTACGTATTTGAATAGTTGAAATGACCAACCTATAATAAGTGTGAATGGCTTTGATCGGGAATTCATTCATTCTAACATTCGACAATATAAGCTTTAGTCTTATAATCCAAGCACACGTATTCTCTTAAAGTCAAAGGGCTCGGTCAATTCTTGTAGTATAACTCCATTAGTAGCATTGATTTTATCTTCTTAAGATGTAATTGTACTCACATTATCCTCTAAGTATTATCGAATGTAATCCAAAATACTTCGAGTTATATTAAAAGAAGACTTGCTCACCAAGTAAAGCTTGTTGGTGTTCTACATTACGTATTTGAAGAGTTGAAATGACCAAGCTATAATAAGTGTGAATGGCTTTGATCGGGAATTCATTCATTCTAACATTCGACATATAAGCTTTAATCTTATAATCTAAGTACACGTATTCTCTTAAAGTCAAAGGGTTCGGTCAATTGTTGTAGAATAACTCCATTAGTAGCATTGATTTCACCTTCTTCAGATGTAATCCACTCACATTATCGTCTAAGTATTATCGAATGTAATCCAAAACACTTCAAGTTATATTGATAGAAAACTTGCTCACCAAGTAAAGCTTGTTGGAGTTCTAAGTTACGTATTTGAAGAGTTGAAATGACCAAGCTATAATAAGTGTGAATGGCTTTGATCGGGAATTCATTCATTCTAACATTCGACAATATAAGCTTTAATCTTATAATCTAAGTACATGTATTCTCTTATAGTCAAAGGGTTCGGTCAATTGTTGTAGAATAACTCCATTAGTAGCATTGATTTCACCTTCTTAAGATGTAATTGTACTCACATTATCGTCTAAGTATTATCGAATGTAATCCAAAACACTTCAAGTTATATTGATAGAAAACTTGCTCACCAAGTAAAGCTTGTTGGAGTTCTACGTTACGTATTTGAAGAGTTGAAATGACCAAGCTATAATAAGTGTGAATGGCTTTGATCGGGAATTCATTCATTCTAACATTCGACAATATAAGCTTTAATCTTATAATCTAAGTACACGTATTCTCTTATAGTCAAAGGGTTCGGTCAATTGTTGTAGAATAACTCCATTAGTAGCATTGATTTCACCTTCTTAAGATGTAATTGTACTCACATTATCGTCTAAGTATTATCGAATGTAATGCAAAACACTTCAAGTTATATTGATAGAAAACTTGCTCACCAAGTAAAGCTTGTTGGAGTTCTACGTTACGTATTTGAAGAGTTGAAATGACCAAGCTATAATAATTGTGAATGGCTTTGATCGGGAATTCATTCATTCTAACATTCGACTATATAAGCTTTAATCTTATAATCTAAGTACACGTATTCTCTTATAGTCAAAGGGTTCGGTCAATTGTTGTAGAATAACTCCATTAGTAGCATTGATTTCACCTTCTTAAGATGTAATTGTACTCACATTATCGTCTAAGTATTATCGAATGTAATCCAAAACACTTCAAGTTATATTGATAGAAAACTTGCTCACCAAGTAAAGCTTGTTGGAGTTCTACGTTATGTATTTGAAGAGTTGAAATGACCAAGCTATAATAAGTGTGAATGGCTTTGATCGGGAATTCATTCATTCTAACATTCGACAATATAAGCTTTAATCTTATAATCTAAGTACACGTATTCTCTTAAAGTCAAAGGGTTCGGTCAATTGTTGTAGAATAACTCCATTAGTAGCATTGATTTAACCTTCTTAAGATGTAATCCACTCACATTATCGTCTAAGTATTATCGAATGTAATCCAAAACACTTCAAGTTATATTGATAGAAAACTTGCTCACCAAGTAAAGCTTGTTGGAGTTCTACGTTACGTATTTGAAGAGTTGAAATGACCAAGCTATAATAATTGCGAATGGCTTTGATCGGGAATTCATTCATTCTAACATTCGACAATATAAGCTTTAATCTTATAATCTAAGTACACGTATTCTCTTATAGTCAAAGGGTTCGGTCAATTGTTGTAGAATAACTCCATTAGTAGCATTGATTTCACCTTACTAAGATGTAATTGTACTCACATTATCGTCTAAGTATTATCGAATGTAATCCAAAACACTTCAAGTTATATTGATAGAAAACTTGCTCACCAAGTAAAGCTTGTTGGAGTTCTACGTTACGTATTTGAAGAGTTGAAATGACCAAGCTATAATAATTGTGAATGGCTTTGATCGGGAATTCATTCATTCTAACATTCGACTATATAAGCTTTAATCTTATAATCTAAGTACACGTATTCTCTTAAAGTCAAAGGGTTCGGTCAATTGTTGTAGAATAACTCCATTAGTAGCATTGATTTAACCTTCTTAAGATGTAATCCACTAACATTATCGTCTAAGTATTATCGAATGTAATCCAAAACACTTCGAGTTATATTGATAGAAAACTTGCTCACCAAGTAAAGCTTGTTGGAGTTCTAAGTTACGTATTTGAAGAGTTGAAATGACCAAGCTATAATAAGTGTGAATGGCTTTGATCGGGAATTCATTCATTCTAACATTCGACAATATAAGCTTTAATCTTATAATCTAAGTACACGTATTCTCTTATAGTCAAAGGGTTCGGTCAATTGTTGTAGAATAACTCCATTAGTAGCATTGATTTCACCTTCTTAAGATGTAATTGTACTCACATTATCGTCTAAGTATTATCGAATGTAATCCAAAACACTTCAAGTTATATTGATAGAAAACTTGCTCACCAAGTAAAGCTTGTTGGAGTTCTACGTTACGTATTTGAAGAGTTGAAATGACCAAGCTATAATAATTGTGAATGGCTTTGATCGGGAATTCATTCATTCTAACATTCGACTATATAAGCTTTAATCTTATAATCTAAGTACACGTATTCTCTTATAGTCAAAGGGTTCGGTCAATTGTTGTAGAATAACTCCATTAGTAGCATTGATTTCACCTTCTAAAGATGTAATTGTACTCACATTATCGTCTAAGTATTATCGAATGTAATCCAAAACACTTCAAGTTATATTGATAGAAAACTTGCTCACCAAGTAAAGCTTGTTGGAGTTCTACGTTACGTATTTGAAGAGTTGAAATGACCAAGCTATAATAAGTGTGAATGGCTTTGATCGGGAATTCATTCATTCTAACATTCGACAATATAAGCTTTAATCTTATAATCTAAGTACACGTATTCTCTTAAAGTCAAAGGGTTCGGTCAATTGTTGTAGAATAACTCCATTAGTAGCATTGATTTAACCTTCTTAAGATGTAATCCACTCACATTATCGTCTAAGTATTATCGAATGTAATCCAAAACACTTCAAGTTATATTGATAGAAAACTTGCTCACCAAGTAAAGCTTGTTGGAGTTCTACGTTACGTATTTGAAGAGTTGAAATGACCAAGCTATAATAATTGCGAATGGCTTTGATCGGGAATTCATTCATTCTAACATTCGACAATATAAGCTTTAATCTTATAATCTAAGTACACGTATTCTCTTATAGTCAAAGGGTTCGGTCAATTGTTGTAGAATAACTCCATTAGTAGCATTGATTTCACCTTCTTAAGATGTAATTGTACTCACATTATCGTCTAAGTATTATCGAATGTAATCCAAAACACTTCAAGTTATATTGATAGAAAACTTGCTCACCAAGTAAAGCTTGTTGGAGTTCTACGTTACGTATTTGAAGAGTTGAAATGACCAAGCTATAATAATTGTGAATGGCTTTGATCGGGAATTCATTCATTCTAACATTCGACTATATAAGCTTTAATCTTATAATCTAAGTACACGTATTCTCTTAAAGTCAAAGGGTTCGGTCAATTGTTGTAGAATAACTATATTAGTAGCATTGATTTAACCTTCTTAAGATGTAATCCACTAACATTATCGTCTAAGTATTATCGAATGTAATCCAAAACACTTCGAGTTATATTGATAGAAAACTTGCTCACCAAGTAAAGCTTGTTGGAGTTCTAAGTTACGTATTTGAAGAGTTGAAATGACCAAGCTATAATAAGTGTGAATGGCTTTGATCGGGAATTCATTCATTCTAACATTCGACAATATAAGCTTTAATCTTATAATCTAAGTACACGTATTCTCTTATAGTCAAAGGGTTCGGTCAATTGTTGTAGAATAACTCCATTAGTAGCATTGATTTCACCTTCTTAAGATGTAATTGTACTCACATTATCGTCTAAGTATTATCGAATGTAATCCAAAACACTTCAAGTTATATTGATAGAAAACTTGCTCACCAAGTAAAGCTTGTTGGAGTTCTACGTTACGTATTTGAAGAGTTGAAATGACCAAGCTATAATAAGTGTGAATGGCTTTGATCGGGAATTCATTCATTCTAACATTCGACAATATAAGCTTTAATCTTATAATCTAAGTACACGTATTCTCTTATAGTCAAAGGGTTCGGTCAATTGTTGTAGAATAACTCCATTAGTAGCATTGATTTCACCTTCTTAAGATGTAATTGTACTCACATTATCGTCTAAGTATTATCGAATGTAATGCAAAACACTTCAAGTTATATTGATAGAAAACTTGCTCACCAAGTAAAGCTTGTTGGAGTTCTACGTTACGTATTTGAAGAGTTGAAATGACCAAGCTATAATAATTGCGAATGGCTTTGATCGGGAATTCATTCATTCTAACATTCGACTATATAAGCTTTAATCTTATAATCTAAGTACACGTATTCTCTTATAGTCAAAGGGTTCGGTCAATTGTTGTAGAATAACTCCATTAGTAGCATTGATTTCACCTTACTAAGATGTAATTGTACTCACATTATCGTCTAAGTATTATCGAATGTAATCCAAAACACTTCAAGTTATATTGATAGAAAACTTGCTCACCAAGTAAAGCTTGTTGGAGTTCTACGTTACGTATTTGAAGAGTTGAAATGACCAAGCTATAATAATTGTGAATGGCTTTGATCGGGAATTCATTCATTCTAACATTCGACTATATAAGCTTTAATCTTATAATCTAAGTACACGTATTCTCTTAAAGTCAAAGGGTTCGGTCAATTGTTGTAGAATAACTCCATTAGTAGCATTGATTTAACCTTCTTAAGATGTAATCCACTAACATTATCGTCTAAGTATTATCGAATGTAATCCAAAACACTTCGAGTTATATTGATAGAAAACTTGCTCACCAAGTAAAGCTTGTTGGAGTTCTAAGTTACGTATTTGAAGAGTTGAAATGACCAAGCTATAATAATTGTGAATGGCTTTGATCGGGAATTCATTCATTCTAACATTCGACAATATAAGCTTTAATCTTATAATCTAAGTACACGTATTCTCTTATAGTCAAAGGGTTCGGTCAATTGTTGTAGAATAACTCCATTAGTAGCATTGATTTCACCTTCTTAAGATGTAATTGTACTCACATTATCGTCTAAGTATTATCGAATGTAATCCAAAACACTTCAAGTTATATTGATAGAAAACTTGCTCACCAAGTAAAGCTTGTTGGAGTTCTACGTTACGTATTTGAAGAGTTGAAATGACCAAGCTATAATAATTGTGAATGGCTTTGATCGGGAATTCATTCATTCTAACATTCGACTATATAAGCTTTAATCTTATAATCTAAGTACACGTATTCTCTTAAAGTCAAAGGGTTCGGTCAATTGTTGTAGAATAACTCCATTAGTAGCATTGATTTAACCTTCTTAAGATGTAATTCACTCACATTATCGTCTAAGTATTATCGAATGTAATCCAAAACACTTCGAGTTATATTGATAGAAAACTTGCTCACCAAGTAAAGCTTGTTGGAGTTCTACGTTACGTATTTGAAGAGTTGAAATGACCAAGCTATAATAAGTGTGAATGGCTTTGATCGGGAATTCATTCATTCTAACATTCGACTATATAAGCTTTAATCTTATAATCTAAGTACACGTATTCTCTTATAGTCAAAGGGTTCGGTCAATTGTTGTAGAATAACTCCATTAGTAGCATTGATTTCACCTTCTAAAGATGTAATTGTACTCACATTATCGTCTAAGTATTATCGAATGTAATCCAAAACACTTCAAGTTATATTGATAGAAAACTTGCTCACCAAGTAAAGCTTGTTGGAGTTCTACGTTACGTATTTGAAGAGTTGAAATGACCAAGCTATAATAATTGTGAATGGCTTTGATCGGGAATTCATTCATTCTAACATTGGACTATATAAGCTTTAATCTTATAATCTAAGTACACGTATTCTCTTAAAGTCAAAGGGTTCGGTCAATTGTTGTAGAATAACTCCATTAGTAGCATTGATTTAACCTTCTTAAGATGTAATCCACTAACATTATCGTCTAAGTATTATCGAATGTAATCCAAAACACTTCAAGTTATATTGATAGAAAACTTGCTCACCAAGTAAAGCTTGTTGGAGTTCTACGTTACGTATTTGAAGAGTTGAAATGACCAAGCTATAATAATTGTGAATGGCTTTGATCGGGAATTCATTCATTCTAACATTCGACTATATAAGCTTTAATCTTATAATCTAAGTACACGTATTCTCTTAAAGTCAAAGGGTTCGGTCAATTGTTGTAGAATAACTATATTAGTAGCATTGATTTAACCTTCTTAAGATGTAATCCACTAACATTATCGTCTAAGTATTATCGAATGTAATCCAAAACACTTCGAGTTATATTGATAGAAAACTTGCTCACCAAGTAAAGCTTGTTGGAGTTCTAAGTTACGTATTTGAAGAGTTGAAATGACCAAGCTATAATAAGTGTGAATGGCTTTGATCGGGAATTCATTCATTCTAACATTCGACAATATAAGCTTTAATCTTATAATCTAAGTACACGTATTCTCTTATAGTCAAAGGGTTCGGTCAATTGTTGTAGAATAACTCCATTAGTAGCATTGATTTCACCTTCTTAAGATGTAATTGTACTCACATTATCGTCTAAGTATTATCGAATGTAATCCAAAACACTTCAAGTTATATTGATAGAAAACTTGCTCACCAAGTAAAGCTTGTTTGAGTTCTACGTTACGTATTTGAAGAGTTGAAATGACCAAGCTATAATAAGTGTGAATGGCTTTGATGGGGAATTCATTCATTCTAACATTCGACAATATAAGCTTTAATCTTATAATCTAAGTACACGTATTCTCTTATAGTCAAAGGGTTCGGTCAATTGTTGTAGAATAACTCCATTAGTAGCATTGATTTCACCTTCTTAAGATGTAATTGTACTCACATTATCGTCTAAGTATTATCGAATGTAATGCAAAACACTTCAAGTTATATTGATAGAAAACTTGCTCACCAAGTAAAGCTTGTTGGAGTTCTACGTTACGTATTTGAAGAGTTGAAATGACCAAGCTATAATAATTGCGAATGGCTTTGATCGGGAATTCATTCATTCTAACATTCGACTATATAAGCTTTAATCTTATAATCTAAGTACACGTATTCTCTTATAGTCAAAGGGTTCGGTCAATTGTTGTAGAATAACTCCATTAGTAGCATTGATTTCACCTTCTAAAGATGTAATTGTACTCACATTATCGTCTAAGTATTATCGAATGTAATCCAAAACACTTCAAGTTATATTGATAGAAAACTTGCTCACCAAGTAAAGCTTGTTGGAGTTCTACGTTACGTATTTGAAGAGTTGAAATGACCAAGCTATAATAATTGTGAATGGCTTTGATCGGGAATTCATTCATTCTAACATTCGACTATATAAGCTTTAATCTTATAATCTAAGTACACGTATTCTCTTAAAGTCAAAGGGTTCGGTCAATTGTTGTAGAATAACTCCATTAGTAGCATTGATTTAACCTTCTTAAGATGTAATCCACTAACATTATCGTCTAAGTATTATCGAATGTAATCCAAAACACTTCGAGTTATATTGATAGAAAACTTGCTCACCAAGTAAAGCTTGTTGGAGTTCTAAGTTACGTATTTGAAGAGTTGAAATGACCAAGCTATAATAAGTGTGAATGGCTTTGATCGGGAATTCATTCATTCTAACATTCGACAATATAAGCTTTAATCTTATAATCTAAGTACACGTATTCTCTTATAGTCAAAGGGTTCGGTCAATTGTTGTAGAATAACTCCATTAGTAGCATTGATTTCACCTTCTTAAGATGTAATTGTACTCACATTATCGTCTAAGTATTATCGAATGTAATCCAAAACACTTCAAGTTATATTGATAGAAAACTTGCTCACCAAGTAAAGCTTGTTGGAGTTCTACGTTACGTATTTGAAGAGTTGAAATGACCAAGCTATAATAATTGTGAATGGCTTTGATCGGGAATTCATTCATTCTAACATTCGACTATATAAGCTTTAATCTTATAATCTAAGTACACGTATTCTCTTAAAGTCAAAGGGTTCGGTCAATTGTTGTAGAATAACTCCATTAGTAGCATTGATTTAACCTTCTTAAGATGTAATCCACTAACATTATCGTCTAAGTATTATCGAATGTAATCCAAAACACTTCGAGTTATATTGATAGAAAACTTGCTCACCAAGTAAAGCTTGTTGGAGTTCTAAGTTACGTATTTGAAGAGTTGAAATGACCAAGCTATAATAAGTGTGAATGGCTTTGATCGGGAATTCATTCATTCTAACATTCGACAATATAAGCTTTAATCTTATAATCTAAGTACACGTATTCTCTTATAGTCAAAGGGTTCGGTCAATTGTTGTAGAATAACTCCATTAGTAGCATTGATTTCACCTTCTTAAGATGTAATTGTACTCACATTATCGTCTAAGTATTATCGAATGTAATCCAAAACACTTCAAGTTATATTGATAGAAAACTTGCTCACCAAGTAAAGCTTGTTTGAGTTCTACGTTACGTATTTGAAGAGTTGAAATGACCAAGCTATAATAAGTGTGAATGGCTTTGATGGGGAATTCATTCATTCTAACATTCGACAATATAAGCTTTAATCTTATAATCTAAGTACACGTATTCTCTTATAGTCAAAGGGTTCGGTCAATTGTTGTAGAATAACTCCATTAGTAGCATTGATTTCACCTTCTTAAGATGTAATTGTACTCACATTATCGTCTAAGTATTATCGAATGTAATGCAAAACACTTCAAGTTATATTGATAGAAAACTTGCTCACCAAGTAAAGCTTGTTGGAGTTCTACGTTACGTATTTGAAGAGTTGAAATGACCAAGCTATAATAATTGCGAATGGCTTTGATCGGGAATTCATTCATTCTAACATTCGACTATATAAGCTTTAATCTTATAATCTAAGTACACGTATTCTCTTATAGTCAAAGGGTTCGGTCAATTGTTGTAGAATAACTCCATTAGTAGCATTGATTTCACCTTCTAAAGATGTAATTGTACTCACATTATCGTCTAAGTATTATCGAATGTAATCCAAAACACTTCAAGTTATATTGATAGAAAACTTGCTCACCAAGTAAAGCTTGTTGGAGTTCTACGTTACGTATTTGAAGAGTTGAAATGACCAAGCTATAATAATTGTGAATGGCTTTGATCGGGAATTCATTCATTCTAACATTCGACTATATAAGCTTTAATCTTATAATCTAAGTACACGTATTCTCTTAAAGTCAAAGGGTTCGGTCAATTGTTGTAGAATAACTCCATTAGTAGCATTGATTTCACCTTCTAAAGATGTAATTGTACTCACATTATCGTCTAAGTATTATCGAATGTAATCCAAAACACTTCAAGTTATATTGATAGAAAACTTGCTCACCAAGTAAAGCTTGTTGGAGTTCTACGTTACGTATTTGAAGAGTTGAAATGACCAAGCTATAATAATTGCGAATGGCTTTGATCGGGAATTCATTCATTCTAACATTCGACTATATAAGCTTTAATCTTATAATCTAAGTACACGTATTCTCTTATAGTCAAAGGGTTCGGTCAATTGTTGTAGAATAACTCCATTAGTAGCATTGATTTCACCTTCTTAAGATGTAATTGTACTCACATTATCGTCTAAGTATTATCGAATGTAATCCAAAACACTTCAAGTTATATTGATAGAAAACTTGCTCACCAAGTAAAGCTTGTTGGAGTTCTACGTTACGTATTTGAAGAGTTGAAATGACCAAGCTATAATAAGTGTGAATGGCTTTGATCGGGAATTCATTCATTCTAACATTCGACAATATAAGCTTTAATCTTATAATCTAAGTACACGTATTCTCTTATAGTCAAAGGGTTCGGTCAATTGTTGTAGAATAACTCCATTAGTAGCATTGATTTCACCTTCTTAAGATGTAATTGTACTCACATTATCGTCTAAGTATTATCGAATGTAATGCAAAACACTTCAAGTTATATTGATAGAAAACTTGCTCACCAAGTAAAGCTTGTTGGAGTTCTACGTTACGTATTTGAAGAGTTGAAATGACCAAGCTATAATAATTGTGAATGGCTTTGATCGGGAATTCATTCATTCTAACATTCGACTATATAAGCTTTAATCTTATAATCTAAGTACACGTATTCTCTTATAGTCAAAGGGTTCGGTCAATTGTTGTAGAATAACTCCATTAGTAGCATTGATTTCACCTTCTAAAGATGTAATTGTACTCACATTATCGTCTAAGTATTATCGAATGTAATCCAAAACACTTCAAGTTATATTGATAGAAAACTTGCTCACCAAGTAAAGCTTGTTGGAGTTCTACGTTACGTATTTGAAGAGTTGAAATGACCAAGCTATAATAATTGTGAATGGCTTTGATCGGGAATTCATTCATTCTAACATTCGACTATATAAGCTTTAATCTTATAATCTAAGTACACGTATTCTCTTAAAGTCAAAGGGTTCGGTCAATTGTTGTAGAATAACTCCATTAGTAGCATTGATTTAACCTTCTTAAGATGTAATCCACTCACATTATCGTCTAAGTATTATCGAATGTAATCCAAAACACTTCGAGTTATATTGATAGAAAACTTGCTCACCAAGTAAAGCTTGTTGGAGTTCTAAGTTACGTATTTGAAGAGTTGAAATGACCAAGCTATAATAAGTGTGAATGGCTTTGATCGGGAATTCATTCATTCTAACATTCGACAATATAAGCTTTAATCTTATAATCTAAGTACATGTATTCTCTTATAGTCAAAGGGTTCGGTCAATTGTTGTAGAATAACTCCATTAGTAGCATTGATTTCACCTTCTAAAGATGTAATTGTACTCACATTATCGTCTAAGTATTATCGAATGTAATCCAAAACACTTCAAGTTATATTGATAGAAAACTTGCTCACCAAGTAAAGCTTGTTGGAGTTCTACGTTACGTATTTGAAGAGTTGAAATGACCAAGCTATAATAATTGCGAATGGCTTTGATCGGGAATTCATTCATTCTAACATTCGACTATATAAGCTTTAATCTTATAATCTAAGTACACGTATTCTCTTATAGTCAAAGGGTTCGGTCAATTGTTGTAGAATAACTCCATTAGTAGCATTGATTTCACCTTCTAAAGATGTAATTGTACTCACATTATCGTCTAAGTATTATCTAATGTAATCCAAAACACTTCAAGTTATATTGATAGAAAACTTGCTCACCAAGTAAAGCTTGTTGGAGTTCTACGTTACGTATTTGAAGAGTTGAAATGACCAAGCTATAATAATTGCGAATGGCTTTGATCGGGAATTCATTCATTCTAACATTCGACAATATAAGCTTTAATCTTATAATCTAAGTACACGTATTCTCTTATAGTCAAAGGGTTCGGTCAATTGTTGTAGAATAACTCCATTAGTAGCATTGATTTCACCTTCTAAAGATGTAATTGTACTCACATTATCGTCTAAGTATTATCTAATGTAATCCAAAACACTTCAAGTTATATTGATAGAAAACTTGCTCACCAAGTAAAGCTTGTTGGAGTTCTACGTTACGTATTTGAAGAGTTGAAATGACCAAGCTATAATAATTGCGAATGGCTTTGATCGGGAATTCATTCATTCTAACATTCGACTATATAAGCTTTAATCTTATAATCTAAGTACACGTATTCTCTTATAGTCAAAGGGTTCGGTCAATTGTTGTAGAATAACTCCATTAGTAGCATTGATTTCACCTTCTAAAGATGTAATTGTACTCACATTATCGTCTAAGTATTATCGAATGTAATCCAAAACACTTCAAGTTATATTGATAGAAAACTTGCTCACCAAGTAAAGCTTGTTGGAGTTCTACGTTACGTATTTGAAGAGTTGAAATGACCAAGCTATAATAATTGCGAATGGCTTTGATCGGGAATTCATTCATTCTAACATTCGACTATATAAGCTTTAATCTTATAATCTAAGTACACGTATTCTCTTATAGTCAAAGGGTTCGGTCAATTGTTGTAGAATAACTCCATTAGTAGCATTGATTTCACCTTCTAAAGATGTAATTGTACTCACATTATCGTCTAAGTATTATCTAATGTAATCCAAAACACTTCAAGTTATATTGATAGAAAACTTGCTCACCAAGTAAAGCTTGTTGGAGTTCTACGTTACGTATTTGAAGAGTTGAAATGACCAAGCTATAATAATTGCGAATGGCTTTGATCGGGAATTCATTCATTCTAACATTCGACTATATAAGCTTTAATCTTATAATCTAAGTACACGTATTCTCTTATAGTCAAAGGGTTCGGTCAATTGTTGTAGAATAACTCCATTAGTAGCATTGATTTCACCTTCTAAAGATGTAATTGTACTCACATTATCGTCTAAGTATTATCTAATGTAATCCAAAACACTTCAAGTTATATTGATAGAAAACTTGCTCACCAAGTAAAGCTTGTTGGAGTTCTACGTTACGTATTTGAAGAGTTGAAATGACCAAGCTATAATAATTGCGAATGGCTTTGATCGGGAATTCATTCATTCTAACATTCGACTATATAAGCTTTAATCTTATAATCTAAGTACACGTATTCTCTTATAGTCAAAGGGTTCGGTCAATTGTTGTAGAATAACTCCATTAGTAGCATTGATTTCACCTTCTAAAGATGTAATTGTACTCACATTATCGTCTAAGTATTATCGAATGTAATCCAAAACACTTCAAGTTATATTGATAGAAAACTTGCTCACCAAGTAAAGCTTGTTGGAGTTCTACGTTACGTATTTGAAGAGTTGAAATGACCAAGCTATAATAATTGTGAATGGCTTTGATCGGGAATTCATTCATTCTAACATTCGACTATATAAGCTTTAATCTTATAATCTAAGTACACGTATTCTCTTAAAGTCAAAGGGTTCGGTCAATTGTTGTAGAATAACTCCATTAGTAGCATTGATTTAACCTTCTTAAGATGTAATCCACTAACATTATCGTCTAAGTATTATCGAATGTAATCCAAAACACTTCGAGTTATATTGATAGAAAACTTGCTCACCAAGTAAAGCTTGTTGGAGTTCTAAGTTACGTATTTGAAGAGTTGAAATGACCAAGCTATAATAAGTGTGAATGGCTTTGATCGGGAATTCATTCATTCTAACATTCGACAATATAAGCTTTAATCTTATAATCTAAGTACACGTATTCTCTTATAGTCAAAGGGTTCGGTCAATTGTTGTAGAATAACTCCATTAGTAGCATTGATTTCACCTTCTTAAGATGTAATTGTACTCACATTATCGTCTAAGTATTATCGAATGTAATCCAAAACACTTCAAGTTATATTGATAGAAAACTTGCTCACCAAGTAAAGCTTGTTTGAGTTCTACGTTACGTATTTGAAGAGTTGAAATGACCAAGCTATAATAAGTGTGAATGGCTTTGATCGGGAATTCATTCATTCTAACATTCGACAATATAAGCTTTAATCTTATAATCTAAGTATATGTATTCTCTTATAGTCAAAGGGTTCGGTCAATTGTTGTAGAATAACTCCATTAGTAGCGTTGATTTCACCTTCTAAAGATGTAATTGTACTCACATTATCGTCTAAGTATTATCGAATGTAATCCAAAACACTTCAAGTTATATTGATAGAAAACTTGCTCACCAAGTAAAGCTTGTTGGAGTTCTACGTTACGTATTTGAAGAGTTGAAATGACCAAGCTATAATAATTGTGAATGGCTTTGATCGGGAATTCATTCATTCTAACATTCGACTATATAAGCTTTAATCTTATAATCTAAGTACACGTATTCTCTTAAAGTCAAAGGGTTCGGTCAATTGTTGTAGAATAACTCCATTAGTAGCATTGATTTAACCTTCTTAAGATGTAATCCACTAACATTATCGTCTAAGTATTATCGAATGTAATCCAAAACACTTCGAGTTATATTGATAGAAAACTTGCTCACCAAGTAAAGCTTGTTGGAGTTCTAAGTTACGTATTTGAAGAGTTGAAATGACCAAGCTATAATAAGTGTGAATGGCTTTGATCGGGAATTCATTCATTCTAACATTCGACAATATAAGCTTTAATCTTATAATCTAAGTACACGTATTCTCTTAAAGTCAAAGGGTTCGGTCAATTGTTGTAGAATAACTCCATTAGTAGCATTGATTTCACCTTCTAAAGATGTAATTGTACTCACATTATCGTCTAAGTATTATCGAATGTAATCCAAAACACTTCAAGTTATATTGATAGAAAACTTGCTCACCAAGTAAAGCTTGTTTGAGTTCTACGTTACGTATTTGAAGAGTTGAAATGACCAAGCTATAATAAGTGTGAATGGCTTTGATCGGGAATTCATTCATTCTAACATTCGACAATATAAGCTTTAATCTTATAATCTAAGTATATGTATTCTCTTATAGTCAAATGGTTCGGTCAATTGTTATAGAATAACTCCATTAGTAGCATTGATTTCACCTTCTTAAGATGTAATTGTACTCACATTATCGTCTAAGTATTATCGAATGTAATCCAAAACACTTCAAGTTATATTGATAGAAAACTTGCTCACCAAGTAAAGCTTGTTGGAGTTCTACGTTACGTATTTGAAGAGTTGAAATGACTAAGCTATAATAATTGTGAATGGCTTTGATCGGGAATTCATTCATTCTAACATTCGACTATATAAGCTTTAATCTTATAATCTAAGTACACGTATTCTCTTATAGTCAAAGGGTTCGGTCAATTGTTGTAGAATAACTCCATTAGTAGCATTGATTTCACCTTCTAAAGATGTAATTGTACTCACATTATCGTCTAAGTATTATCGAATGTAATCCAAAACACTTCAAGTTATATTGATAGAAAACTTGCTCACCAAGTAAAGCTTGTTGGAGTTCTACGTTATGTATTTGAAGAGTTGAAATGACCAAGCTATAATAAGTGTGAATGGCTTTGATCGGGAATTCATTCATTCTAACATTCGACAATATAAGCTTTCATCTTATAATCTAAGTACACGTATTCTCTTAAAGTCAAAGGGTTCGGTCAATTGTTGTAGAATAACTCCATTAGTAGCATTGATTTCACCTTCTTAAGATGTAATCCACTCACATTATCGTCTAAGTATTATCGAATGTAATCCAAAACACTTCAAGTTATATTGATAGAAAACTTGCTCACCAAGTAAAGCTTGTTGGAGTTCTAAGTTACGTATTTGAAGAGTTGAAATGACCAAGCTATAATAATTGCGAATGGCTTTGATCGGGAATTCATTCATTCTAACATTCGACTATATAAGCTTTAATCTTATAATCTAAGTACACGTATTCTCTTATAGTCAAAGGGTTCGGTCAATTGTTGTAGAATAACTCCATTAGTAGCGTTGATTTCACCTTCTAAAGATGTAATTGTACTCACATTATCGTCTAAGTATTATCGAATGTAATCCAAAACACTTCAAGTTATATTGATAGAAAACTTGCTCACCAAGTAAAGCTTGTTGGAGTTCTACGTTACGTATTTGAAGAGTTGAAATGACCAAGCTATAATAATTGTGAATGGCTTTGATCGGGAATTCATTCATTCTAACATTCGACTATATAAGCTTTAATCTTATAATCTAAGTACACGTATTCTCTTAAAGTCAAAGGGTTCGGTCAATTGTTGTAGAATAACTCCATTAGTAGCATTGATTTAACCTTCTTAAGATGTAATCCACTAACATTATCGTCTAAGTATTATCGAATGTAATCCAAAACACTTCGAGTTATATTGATAGAAAACTTGCTCACCAAGTAAAGCTTGTTGGAGTTCTAAGTTACGTATTTGAAGAGTTGAAATGACCAAGCTATAATAAGTGTGAATGGCTTTGATCGGGAATTCATTCATTCTAACATTCGACAATATAAGCTTTAATCTTATAATCTAAGTATATGTATTCTCTTATAGTCAAATGGTTCGGTCAATTGTTGTAGAATAACTCCATTAGTAGCATTGATTTCACCTTCTTAAGATGTAATTGTACTCACATTATCGTCTAAGTATTATCGAATGTAATCCAAAACACTTCAAGTTATATTGATAGAAAACTTGCTCACCAAGTAAAGCTTGTTGGAGTTCTAAGTTACGTATTTGAAGAGTTGAAATGACCAAGCTATAATAATTGCGAATGGCTTTGATCGGGAATTCATTCATTCTAACATTCGACTATATAAGCTTTAATCTTATAATCTAAGTACACGTATTCTCTTATAGTCAAAGGGTTCGGTCAATTGTTGTAGAATAACTCCATTAGTAGCGTTGATTTCACCTTCTAAAGATGTAATTGTACTCACATTATCGTCTAAGTATTATCGAATGTAATCCAAAACACTTCAAGTTATATTGATAGAAAACTTGCTCACCAAGTAAAGCTTGTTGGAGTTCTACGTTACGTATTTGAAGAGTTGAAATGACCAAGCTATAATAATTGTGAATGGCTTTGATCGGGAATTCATTCATTCTAACATTCGACTATATAAGCTTTAATCTTATAATCTAAGTACACGTATTCTCTTAAAGTCAAAGGGTTCGGTCAATTGTTGTAGAATAACTCCATTAGTAGCATTGATTTAACCTTCTTAAGATGTAATCCACTAACATTATCGTCTAAGTATTATCGAATGTAATCCAAAACACTTCGAGTTATATTGATAGAAAACTTGCTCACCAAGTAAAGCTTGTTGGAGTTCTAAGTTACGTATTTGAAGAGTTGAAATGACCAAGCTATAATAAGTGTGAATGGCTTTGATCGGGAATTCATTCATTCTAACATTCGACAATATAAGCTTTAATCTTATAATCTAAGTATATGTATTCTCTTATAGTCAAATGGTTCGGTCAATTGTTGTAGAATAACTCCATTAGTAGCATTGATTTCACCTTCTTAAGATGTAATTGTACTCACATTATCGTCTAAGTATTATCGAATGTAATCCAAAACACTTCAAGTTATATTGATAGAAAACTTGCTCACCAAGTAAAGCTTGTTGGAGTTCTACGTTACGTATTTGAAGAGTTGAAATGACCAAGCTATAATAAGGGTGAATGGCTTTGATCGGGAATTCATTCATTCTAACATTCGACTATATAAGCTTTAATCTTATAATCTAAGTACACGTATTCTCTTATAGTCAAAGGGTTCGGTCAATTGTTGTAGAATAACTCCATTAGTAGCATTGATTTCACCTTCTTAAGATGTAATTGTACTCACATTATCGTCTAAGTATTATCGAATGTAATCCAAAACACTTCAAGTTATATTTATAGAAAACTTGCTCACCAAGTAAAGCTTGTTGGAGTTCTACGTTATGTATTTGAAGAGTTGAAATGACCAAGCTATAATAAGTGTGAATGGCTTTGATCGGGAATTCATTCATTCTAACATTCGACAATATAAGCTTTCATCTTATAATCTAAGTACACGTATTCTCTTAAAGTCAAAGGGTTCGGTCAATTGTTGTAGAATAACTCCATTAGTAGCATTGATTTAACCTTCTTAAGATGTAATCCACTCACATTATCGTCTAAGTATTATCGAATGTAATCCAAAATACTTCGAGTTATATTGATAGAAAACTTGCTCACCAAGTAAAGCTTGTTGGAGTTCTAAGTTACGTATTTGAAGAGTTGAAATGACCAAGCTATAATAATTGTGAATGGCTTTGATCGGGAATTCATTCATTCTAACATTCGACAATATAAGCTTTAATCTTATAATCTATGTACATGTATTCTCTTATAGTCAAAGGGTTCGGTCAATTGTTGTAGAATAACTCCATTAGTAGCATTGATTTCACCTTCTTAAGATGTAATTGTACTCACATTATCGTCTAAGTATTATCGAATGTAATCCAAAACACTTCGAGTTATATTGATAGAAAACTTGCTCACCAAGTAAAGCTTGTTGGAGTTCTACGTTACGTATTTGAAGAGTTGAAATGACCAAGCTATAATAAGTGTGAATGGTTTTGATCGGGAATTCATTCATTCTAACATTCGACAATATAAGCTTTAATCTTATAATCTAAGTACACGCATTCTCTTAAAGTCAAAGGGTTCGGTCAATTGTTGTAGAATAACTCCATTAGTAGCATTGATTTCACCTTCTTAAGTTGTAATTGTACTCACATTATCGTCTAAGTATTATCGAATGTAATCCAAAACACTTCAAGTTATATTGATAGAAAACTTGCTCACCAAGTAAAGCTTGTTGGAGTTCTACGTTACGTATTTGAAGAGTTGAAATGACCAAGCTATAATAAGTGTGAATGGCTTTGATCGGGAATTCATTCATTCTAACATTCGATAATATAAGCTTTAATCTTATAATCTAAGTACACGTATTCTCTTAAAGTCAAATGGTTCGGTCAATTCTTGTTGAATAACTCCATTAGTAGCATTAATTTAACCTTCTTAAGATGTAATTGTACTCACATTATCGTCTAAGTATTATCGAATGTAATCCAAAACACTTCGAGTTATATTGATAGAAAACTTGCTCACCAAGTAAAGCTTGTTGGAGTTCTACGTTACGTATTTGAAGAGTTGAAATGACCAAGCTATAATAATTGTGAATGGCTTTGATCGGGAATTCATTCATTTTAACATTCGACTATATAAGCTTTAATCTAATAATCTAAGTAAACGTATTCTCTTAAAGTCAAAGGGTTCGAATAATTCTTGTAGTATAACTCCAATAGTAGCCTCTATTTCATCTTCTAAAGATCTAATTATAGTCAAGTATCGTCTAAGTATTATCGAATGTAATGCGAAACACTTCAAGTTATATTTATAGAAAACTTGCTCACCATGTAAAGCTTGTTAGCATTCTAAGTTACGTATTTGACGAGTTGAAATGACCAAGTTAGAACAAGTGTGAATGGTTTTGATCGGGAATTCATTCTTTCTAACGATTGAAAATATAAGCTTTAATCTTACAATCTAATTAAACGTATGCTCTTAAAGTCAAAGGGTTCGATTAATTCTTGTAGTATAACTCCAATAGTAGCCTCTATTTCACCGTCTTAAGATCTAAATATAGTCAAGTATCGTCTAAGCATTATCGAATGTTATCTAAAACACTTCGAATTATATTGATAGAAAACTTGTTCACCAAGTAAAGCTTATTAGAGTTCTAAGTTACGTATTTGATGAGTTGAAATGACCATGCTAGAACAAGTGTGAATGGCTTTACTCGGAAATTCATTCATTCTAACGTTCGGCATTATAAGCTTTAATTTTACAATCTAAGTACACGTATTCGTTTAAAGTCACAGGGTTCGATTAATTCATGTAGTATAACTCCAATAGTAGCCTCTATTTCACATTCTTAAGATGTAATTATAGTCAAGTATCGTCTAAGTATTATCGAATGTGATCTTAAAAACTTCAAGTTATATTGATAGAAAACTTGCTGACCAAGTAAAGCTTGTTAGAGTTCTAAGTTACGTATTTGATGAGTTGAAATGACCAAGCTATAATAAGTGTGAATGGCTTTGATCAGGAATTCATTCATTCTAACATTCGACAATATAAGCCTTAATCTTATAATCTAAGTACACGTATTCTCTTAAAGTCAAAGGGTTCGGTCAATTCTTGTAGAATAACTCAATTTGTAGCATTGATTTCACCTTCTTAAGATGTAATTGTACTCACATTATCGTCTAAGTATTATCGAATGTAATCCAAAATACTTCGAGTTATATTGATAGAAAACTTGCTCACCAAGTAAAGCTTGTTAGAGTTCTAAGTTACGTATTTGACGAGTTGAAATGACCAAGCTATAACAAGTGTGAATGGCGTTGATAGGTAATTCATTCATTCTAATATTCGACAATATAATATTTAATCTTATAATCTATATACACGTATTCTCTTAGAGTCAAAGGGTTCGGTCAACTCTTGTAGAATATCTCCATTAGTAGCATTGATTTCACCTTGTTAAGATGTAATTGTACTCACTTTATCGTCTAAGTATTATCGAATGTCATCCAAAACACTTCGAGTTGTATTGATAGAATACTTGCTCACCAAGTAAAGCTCGTTAGAATTCTAAGTTACGTAGTAGAAGAGTTGGAATGACCAACCTATAACAAGTGTGAATGGCTTTGATAGGTAATTCATTCATTCTAACATTCGACAATATAAGCTTTAATCTTATAATCTAAGTACACGTATTCTCTTAAAGTCAAAAGGTTCGGTCAATTCTTGTAAAATAACTCCATTAGTAGCATTGATTTCACCTTCTTAAGATGTAATTGTACTCACATTATCATCTAAGCATTATCGAATGTTATCCAAAACACTTTGAATTATATTGATAGAAAACTTGCTCACCAAGTAAAGCTTATTAGAGTTCTAAGTTACGTAGTTGAAGAGTTGAAATGACCATGCTAGAACAAGTGTGAATGGCTTTGATCGGGAATTCATTCATTCTAACATTCGACAATATAAGTTTAATCTTATAATCTAAGTACATGTATTCTCTTAAAGTCAAAGGGTTCGGTCAATTCTTGTAGAATAACTCAATTAGTAGCATTGATTTCACCTTCTTAAGATGTAATTGTACTCACATTATCGTCTAAGTATTATCGAATGTAATCCAAAATACTTCGAGTTATATTGATAGAAAACTTGCACACCAAGTAAAGTGTTGGTCCCAAGTGGTGTCCGAGGTTTAGAGGGGGGGTGAATGAACCTTGGTCGATTTTCAAAATCTTTTAAAACAACCGTTCTGCACTGCAAGTTACTCTTGCAGCGATAGATGGTTACTACTTGCCGCTCTACGATACCGTGCGGCACGCTGTAACCTGGAGTTTTATACGCAGCGGAAATTAACTTTAAATCATAAGGCTGTTTTTCTCAAGAATGCTTCTTTCAAAACGTTTTATGATGAGAGACAGATAATAATGCAGAAGATAAACGCACAGATAAATAAAGCAATTAAACACTTATGGCTTATAGTGGTTCGAAGGTGGTGTAATCCTTCTACGTCCACTCTACTGCTCCTCGAGTAGGAACTTTGTTAAGCAAGATTGATTTACATGACTCTCCTAACAATCTATCAACTTTACAAAATAGACCACCTACTGAAGTCCAGCGTACACACAGCAACTGCAAACTTCAAAGGTTAACCCACATAGGGTTCTATACTCCCACACAGGGAAGCTGCCTAACTCTAGAAAACTAAACAAACAGCAAGGATCTCTCCTATCAACTGCTTGACACCACTAAAACAACCTAAGCACACAGCAACTAGATTAAAAGGATAAAAATGTTTTTCTTCAACTTGTGCTTCGAAGTGAGCTTCTGAATCCGTAAGGAATCCTTAGCTTGAACTTGCTTCACTTCGGTAGGTTGAGTGACTGAAACTGTTTGTTGGCTTGAATGCTTGAATCTTGTAAGCTTTGAATTTTTCGCAAATGATCTTCAGATCTTAGTAATAGTTTTTAATAACCAGCTTCAGTTCTCCTCATCCTTTATTTATACTTGTAGGAGAAGATATTCGTTGAAGGAGACATTCCTCTTTTGAATTTGAAGTAGCCTAGCCAAAGCATGGTTCGCATTTAATGCGACTTGACTTTTCCTTTTGGAGCATTTAATGCGGCAGTTGCGACTCGTAGCTTTCTGCAGCGCGTCAGTCCATGTGGCATCTTCTTATTGGCTCCGTGTCTGCTACTTTGACATTTTCTTGAACGACTCTTTTATTCTTGCTTGAATCTCCGTTCCTCGTACTGCATTTATCCTTCCTAGGATTTGCAGGATACTTCGTCTTATAGTTGGCGCTGTATTACTTAACTGACTTGTAAGTCTGCACTGTATCCTGGGTCCTTGTGCAGCTGATACTTCTTTACAGTGCTGCAGTAAGCTAGACCTGGTTGCAGTATCTGTTAGGATGTATACTATAAGCCTAGCTTTTGTGTAAACATCAATTTATGATATGAGAATCTTTTATGGTCAAATGTTTGCATTTTATATATTTGTTATATATGTTATTGCAATTGTCCAATTAATTTATATTGTAGATAACATGGTGTGTGGTGCCACACAGAAGATCATGTTATCAGTTCCTTATAGATCATAAATGGTAGCTCACAGCCGAGAAAATTTGCTCACAGCCGAGAAAATTTTGGACAAATTATCGGAATGGTTGTAGTGTAATTTGGTATTAATCTGTCTTGATTATAAAATTACACTAATACATTTTGTATGTATTGAGCAGGACCAATTGAGGTTGTTTTATTTGTAGTTATTATGGATATGTGTGTCCTCTTAATCATTGTATGATAACGGGCATGTATACTCGATATATATTTCTTTAATTTACCAATGGGTGAGATTTATTTATTAAATCACACAACAAGAAAAACGCACAACGACCCAACGGTTAATAACCGTTGTGGAAGATCTATTTTTTCCGTTGTGGAAGATGCCGTCGTTGCAATCTGCCACGTCACCTGCCACGACAGCGCCACGTCATCAGGTCAACGCCATGTCATCTGCCACGTCAGCTGTTGTTGCAATATGCCACGTCACCTGCCACGTTAGCGCCATGCCACCCGTCACGTCATCGGTCAACGCCACATCACTTGCCTCGTCAGCACGAATAAATTTGCGTTGCTTGAGGTTTGAACTCGCGACCCCTTGTTTGAGCTGAAACCACTTGGCCACTAATGTTTATGTGCTAAAATTCTACATGCATTACTCTTATTAACTTCTTTAAAAAATTCTCATTTTTTACAACGGTTTTTTACAACGGTTATTAACCGTTGTCGTAGATGTCTATAACAACGGTTTTTTACAACGGTTATTAACCGTTGTCGTAGACATATACGACAACGGTATAAAAAAACCGTTGTGCCAACCGTTGTAAAAAACCATTGTCGTTGTGCGAATTTTTTCGCACAACGACAACGGTATAAAAAAAACCGTTGTCCCAACCGTTGTCGTAGATATCTACGACAACGGTACAAAAAAACCGTTGTAAAAAACCGTTGTCGTTGTGCATTTTTTTCGCACAACGACAACGGTTTTTCGGAAAACCGTTGTAAAAGATGTCTACGACAACGGTTTTTCAAAAAACCGTTGTAAAATTGTTGTTGTTTAGCATTTTTCTTGTAGTGTCAATAAGCTCGGTAAATTGAGATACAGTGTTGTTTATATGGTGTGCTGTTGATTATATAATGAAACAGTGTACTAATTATTTAGGATGATGATGTCCCCTTGAGGAACTCATAAGGATTATCATGTAAACCCTACAGGTGCATTTATTCCGGCATGATAATAAAGTTAAGTGGTACTACTCTTGGATTAAATATTAATTAATTGAATTGTCAGTAATTCATTTAATTAATGGACATTCGATATCTTAAACACGGGGAGATAAACGTGCACATAATAAATAGGAGCCATATCTAATATGGATAAGGGACGGTAGTTCAATAATATCTTTTTAGTGGATTAAGATATTATTGATAGGCTTAAGAAGTATATTCAGATCGAATTATGAACTCCTAAGCCTATCAGGAGACCGATTCCTAATCCTCCTCAAGGTCCCTGTTGTAGCCTATAAATAAGCCTCAAGTCAGCCATTTTCGATACACAGAAATACAGAAACACAGACATAAAAATCTGAGATACGTATTAGTAGAAGACGGCTGAAAGTCTCGATAGCTCGTTGCCCACACAACGTTCGAGATAAATGCGAGAAATACAACAGAAGATCGTGAGGTCCAGGCTTCATCGATTCCTCCATCTACTGTTCTGATCTTAGAACTAATTTCGGTGTAAAAGGTATGATTTGTTTTCCACTGCGCGTTAATCATATTTGCATGGATCCCGATTCGGATAATCGTATAGGGTCGGCGATCCGGCGGTTCCTACAGTATCTTCTGGCAGTGCTGCTGTAACTTCTTTCTAGCAGTACTCCTGTATCATTTTCTTGCAGCGTTGCTGCACGCCGTTCTTTCTTGTTTTGCTGTATAGAAGTTTAGCCTTATATATACATTGTTGTTCCTTCCTTCTTTCAGCTATGCTATATCCTGTCTTCCTGCAGCGATACTGTATCCTGCCTTCTTGCAGCGATATCTTTCCTTAAAACTTAGATGCAGCTTTATCCTCGTTTAACCTCTATTTTCAATACTTGACTCAAGACTCAATTCTAATCTAGTTATTCACTTAAACATTGTGAAAATGGGGTACTCAAAACTTCCTATTACATATTTGGTTTGTCTCATCAAAATCTAAACATTGAAATCCCAACAATTTCCCCCTTTTTGATGATGACAAAACTTTTACATTATTTTGTTCATGAAGAAGTTTCATTTTACATTAACTTATATGGTTTATCCAGATTACATGCTTGCACAACTTTGAACAATTAAATCTAATCCTGGATTCATCAGAGATGCATCATGCTATTCCTTTCATCATAAGCAACAGGAAAACATAAACAGCATGCATGAGTTCATAAAAGTTGAACTTGGATAAAAACAGAAGGAAAAATTTCTTCATTAGCAGAGAGAAATTTTTACAACATAGCAAAAATACAACATGGATCACAAGAGGGTATATCAATACAGGTTAGTAAAACAGAGACCTTTTGCTTGCCGGTTCGTCTGATCTTCTTCCTGCAAACCTTTCAAGGCCTTCCCTTCCTCTTGATCCTTTCCATCAGTCCCTGATGGACTGTTGGTAGGACTCTTCCAGCTTGTGTCTGATCACGGGAACTTGAATCCATCTCAGCCAGAAGTCCTCGCAGTATGGTACAATCAGCCCTTCCTTCACTCGGTCGATGTATAATTGTTGAATATCAAGGCTTCCTTCCCGAGCGAGCTGTTCATACCTCTTCAATGCAGTCTTGCAAGTATTATACCTGCTGAATTTGCCTTTTCTGCATAGTTCTCTGAAGTGTCTGAGGTACTCTGATCATTTGAAAATAGTGATCGCCTCAAATGTTGGATTCCGATCAAAAGGCAGTCTGACTTCTTTGAAGATGTCAAATCTCCAAGCCATGTTCTCTCCTTCAGGCCTTTGATCCATCAACACGGACACTTCAGCAGAGATATTTTCAGTGTCAAGGTGAGGAATTTCTTGAGGAGGAAATTGGTAGAAGTTATTTGGAAAAAAAATTCTATCACCAATTACTCCGAGTCTTTGAATCCAGGCATTAAAATCTGTAGCTTCTTCGTTCTGATGCCTTTGATTCTCAGACTCGTCCCCGCTCATCCTCTTCCTTGAGCCTTGCTGCTGACTATCATTCCTTCTCCTATGATGATAGTTGGGAGGTGCTGCATTCTTGCTTGCAGCTCTGCTGTGTGTAGAACCTGCAGCCGATCTTCTTCCAGCAGCTGCACAGGCTCCACCAGCTGTTAGGATGTATACTATAAGCCTAGCTTTTGTGTAAACATCTATTTATGATATGAGAATCTTTTGTGGTCAAATGTTTGCATTTTATATATTTGTTATATATGTTATTGCAATTGTCCAATTAATTTATATTGTAGATAACATGGTGTGTGGTGCCACACAGAAGATCATGTTATCAGTTCCTTATAGATTATAAATGGTAGCTCACAGCCGAGATAATTTTGGACAAATTATCGGAATGGTTGTAGTGTAATTTATATTAATCTGTCTTGATTATAAAATTACACTAGTACATTTTGTATGTATTGAGCAGGACCAATTGAGGTTGTTTTATTTGTACTGACTACATAAATAAAACAAGACCTCTGTTATTATGGATGTGCGTCCTTTTAATCATTGTATGATAACAGGCATGTATACTCGATATATGTTTCTTTAATATACCAATGGGTGAGATTTATTTATTAAATCAATAAGCTCGGTAAATTGAGATACAATGTTGTTTATATGGTGTGTTGTTGATTATATAATGAAACCGTGTCCTAATTATTTAGGATGATGATGTCCCCTTGAGGAACTCATAAGGATTATCATGTAAACCCTGCAGGTGCATTTATTCCGGCATGATAATAAAGTTGAGTGGTACTACTCTTGGATTAAATATTAATTAATTGAATTGTTAGTAATTCATTTAATTAATGGACATTCGATATCTTAAACACGGGGAGATAAACGTGCACATAATAAATATGAGCCATATCTAATATGGATAAGGGACGGTAGTTCAATAATATCTTTTTAGTGGATGAAGATATTATTTGATAGGCTTAAGAAGTATATTCAGATCGAATTAAAGATTTCTAAGCCTATCAGGAGACCGATTCCTAATCCTCCTCAAGGTCCCTGTTGTAGCCTATAAATAAGCCTCAAGTCAGCCGTTTTCGATACACAGTAGTACAGATGCACAGACATAAAAATCTGAGATACGTATTAGTAGAAGACGGCTGAGAGTCTCGATAGCTCGTTGCCCACACAACGTTCGAGATAAGACGAGGAATACAGCAGAAGATCGTGGGGTCCAGGCTTCATCGATTCCTCCATCTACGGTTCTGATCTTAGAACTAATTTCGGTGCAAAAGGTATGATTCGTTTTCCGCTGCGCGTTAATCAATTTTGTATGGACCCCGATTCGGATAATCGTATAGGGTCGGTGATCCGACGGTTCCTACACCAGCTCCATCATCATCTCTTCTCCATCTCTTCGGAGAAGGGATATCAGCAGCAGCAGATGATCCAGACCTTCTTCTCCTTCTGCTGAGAGGTTGCTGGTCATCATCTTCATCTTCTTCAGTTTCAGCAGCCCCTGTGCTCCTGTATCTATCATCAAATCCTTCCCCCTTTTTGGCATCATCAAAAGCCGGGGGTGGAGTAGGGGCAGCTGGGACCACCCTTGACCGAGGGCGTCGGGTCGGTTCAGGGACGGGCTCTGGAGCATCGACATACTGAGGGAAAGCTCGGACTATGATGTCCCTCAATTCTCCTACTATCAGCTCCAGATTCCCCAAACGGTTGTCCACACTTCTGGTTCTCTGAGATTGATCATACACACGATCCAGAAGTGTTTCCAGGACTTTGGAGTGAGAGTTGAGTTTGGTTGAGGAATTTTCAGCATGCTGCTTGCATTGCCTGATCTCCTGGCGCGTCAGAGCAGCTTCGACCTTCAACTCCTTCCCCAGCCTGACCAGATCGAAGTACAGCCTGTTTGCATGTCCGCAAGATTTGACTTAATCATGTCAGGCAGCACCTCGAGGTCCTTCTTGAAACCTGTCATGATTTTAGCATGAAATTGGGCAGTGACCATGAGACTGTTGCGCATGATAGACTCATGCTCCTGGAGAGCATGCAGCAGGTGTCTAACAGTGGTCTCGACTCTGTTGATAGATTCATCAGGAGTCAGCCCCGAATTCCTTCTCGTCGAGGCAGCAGCGGATGCAGCAAATGGAATAACATCTTGACATACTGGCGCTGCATCCTGCCTCGGAACTTCAGTAGCAACCTCATCATCATGGTTGCTGGTTTCAGAGCTTGTAGAGCTTGAGGATGGGTGCTCTTCTCCTTCTTCTTCTTCTTCATCCTCATCTGCCTCCTCTTTACCGGATAGGATTTGAACAGGATCTGCTCTGCCAGATTTTGGCCTATGAACAGCTATGTTGCGTTCCTTTATCATCCTTGCGAAGTCGGCATAAGACATGTTAGCGTCCACAGTAACCTCTGCTGCTGTAATCTTGGAAGGTTCTTGAGAGCGTGCAGCAGCTGCAGCATCAACCTCCTCTCGAGGTGTCTCTAGCTGCACTAGGGTTACCTCAGCTTCAGCTCCAATATACTCAGTGGGTACTGTCTGAACAGCCTCCCCACCTGAGGTCTTCTTACCCTCAGGGAGTGTTGTCAGAACAACATCCTCCACAGAGGTCTTCTCAACGGACCCTGTCTTCTCGGTCGGTCCTGAAACTTCGACAGCCTCTGCTGCAAGAATGGGTTCTTGCAGCTCTGCTTGGTTTCCTACAGCGTCCACAACTTTCAGCACTGTTTGCTCCACTGCTGCAAGGATCTCAACTTCCACCCTGTTTGGCTCTTCAGCTACACCGTCTTGTAGGGTAGTCGTCTGCTGCACTGTTGTCGCATCCAGTGCAGGGAGTGCCGCCTCTGTAACTTCCTCCATAGATGCTTCATCGGCAATTTCAGAGATGTCAGCGATGACATCCCTGATTATGGCAGTTGGTTCCCCCTTAAAATCTCCATGAGCAGCATCTTCATCTTGATGAACTGGGGAATCGCCATAATCCAGTAGTTGGGCTTCCTTCTCCTCCAAGCGATCCACATGATAATGTTGGAGAGGCCCTCAACCACTTGCTCATATGCAGGGGAGTTCATCTGATGTGAACTTGAACTTTCTTCTCCCCGCATCCTCCTTGGAGTGTGCTACATCCTGGTTTCCTTCAGGCTTTGTTGCAGCGCTAGATGCAGCATAGCTTCTTCAGCTTGCTTCACTCCCAAAGTGTCAATTTGCTCTTGAGCAAACGCGACGTCATCGCCCCTTCTTACAGCCTCCGCAGCCGGGGTAAGGAAGACCTGCGCATCTTCCACTGCTGCTCACATCGGCAGCTCTGCAGAGTCGGATTCTGCAAGAGATTTACCCTTTCCCTTGTCCTGTGCTTCCTTTACAGCACTGCATCCATCAAGCTCTTGAACTCTTGCTGCAAAGTCAGGTTGCAGGAGTGCCAGAATGTCTTCAGATTTGGCCCACTCCAGGACAGCTTGCTCCACTGTCAGGAAATCCTTCCACTTCAATAGGATTTCCCCCTTAGACAGCCTCATCTCTCTCCAAAGAGAGTACTGCTGCTCCATATTTCTAGCAGCTGGAAATGTGGGATCGAGAACTGAAGCTTCTGTTTGTAGACGAGCTTCTTCTTCAGTTGGCTCGACCCGGTGCTGATGTGGCTCCTAAAGCCGACGTGACTCATCCCCTAGGTCAACTACAACCATATTAGGTGTAGAGAGTTGCGAATCAAGAGAGTCACCTTTATCCTTGGGCTGATGTGACACATCCCCAACAGCAGCAGCAACCCTCTTGCTGCGTGGAGCCCTTCTCACCAAGGGTGCGTCATCATCTGGGGAAGAGGATTCAAGTTCAGGTACAGCCTTCCCTGACTCCTCTTGATAATAGGAAGAGGACTCGAGGGGTCCTCTTCTTCGGCTTCTTCCCCGCTGCCTGCAGCTTCATCTTGCAGAGCAAGAGTTGCATTCTTTTTATCTTTGGTTTTCTTCCTCGCAACTCCTGCTCCTGCAGCCTTCGGCTGGGTCTTACCCTTCTTCTTCTCCCCGAGATATTTTCCGATGTGAATGGGGGAGGGTGCTGCAAGTTGAAGGCCAAGCTTGTAGAGTAGAGAGCAGATGGTGATACCGTAGCTCCGATGCTCCGTTATCTTCTCTGCTTCCTCCCACAGCCTCTTCATGATGAATCTTGCCCAGTTCACCTTTTCTCCGGCCATGATCACAGACATGATCCGGAACCGGAGATCTGTGCATTTGTTATAACTCCCAGTCCTTCTTTCGATGGAGTATGCACAGATGTCGTGGAGAAGTTCAAACTCCGGTTTGAAGAGCTTCTTGGGGGCGCTTCTTTGGATTTCAGCCCCTGCATCCCTTGCTCTAAAGAGATCCCACATCTCTTGAGCCAATATCTCCCCATATGTTGTCAACTGGCTTGGGGTAAGACCTGCAGCGGAGATACTGAAGGTGGTGGAGATGTCCCTAATGGTTAGCGACCGTTCTTCTCCATCTGCATCTATCCGGAATAGGATGCAGTTTCTGTCCTCCGCCTGCCTAGCGTAGGCGTAGAATCTCTGAACTGACTCCACAGAGAAGCCAGCGTACACGGTGGTCAACAACCCTAGGACTTGGGTCTGTTGAAGAGCATCAAAAATCCTTTTGATCAGAGCATTGTCAAACAACCCTGACTCCAGGATGTGTTCCTGGTTGATCATCCTTCCATCAAGAACGATGGTTCTTCTGGCAGCCATTGATGATATTTTTGTGAGAGAGAAAGAGAAAGAACAAGGGTTTGTACTTAGAGAATTTTCTGCGAAGAAGGCGTTTCTCTCTCTGAAGATGGTGAAAAATGAATTCAAATGACACGTTTTGGTCTTTATGGCGGTTCTCACGAGACGTGCGTAGATTGACGGTTGAGATAAATTAGGGAGTTGATCTAGTGGCTCAGGAAAAAACGGAGATGTCAAATCGACACTAATAATTACCTGGCGTGTGGGTTCCGTCAGCGCCCTTTCCACTTCCTGACACCCGCAGTCATTCATTTAATGCTGAAAGACATGCCCTTTGCCACCTAAATAAATGCCTTTTTAAGGTTGCAGCGATCCAAGTACGAGGTTGTAGAGCAATCAATACTCTTTTGAAATAAATGCTGTAACCTGGTGCTGTTAGAATTCTCGATAACTACTGTACTGTAAGAATATAAGTTACAGCGCTGTCTGAACCCAGTGCTGTATTAACACGTAGCTTACAGTACCATTCTTACTGCTTTCAGTAAGTATGCAGAGGTTCCCCCTGCATTTCTGCATCTTCCTTTCTCTTCACAACTTAAGGATTCCTAGCTCGTTTCGAAGCATAGAAAACCTCGATTCACTCAAAGGCTTTGTAAGGATATCTGCAAGCTGTAGATCCGTGTGAACTTTCTCTAGCACAATGTCTTTCTTTTCAACATGATCGCTTATAAAGTGATGACTGCTGCTTGGAACCTAGCATAGACTCCTACTGCAAACATAATATCTGGTCTGCTTGCTGTGAGATACAGCAATGATTCAATGAGGCGTCTGTACTTGGTAATGTCTACATCTTTACCGTTTTCATCTTTGTCAAGACTTATGGATGTGGACATGAGAATGGACGTTGCTGCTCCATTCTCCATGCCAAATTTCTTGGTAAGCTCCTTTGTATACTTGACTTGGTTGATGAAGGTTCCTGTAGGTAGCTGTTTTACTTGCAGTCCGAGAAAGAAGCTTAATTCTCCCATCATACTCATCTCGAACTTTGACTGTATCAGGTTGGAGAATTTCTCACATAGCTCTTTGTTTGTGGATCCGAAGATGATATCATCCACATAAATTTGTACAAGAAGTACACTTTCTCCGTCCTGTATTCTAAACAGCGTTTTGTCGATTGTTCCTTTCTGAAAGCCATTTTCCAGAAGATAGAGAGATAGGGTGTTATACCAAGCTCTTGGTGCTTGCTTCAGTCCATATAGGGCTTTTTGTAACCGAAACACCTTCTCTTCTGCTTGATCCTCGAAACCAGGAGGTTGTTCAACATATACTTCCTCTGTAAGGAGACCATTCAGGAATGCGCTTTTAACATCCATTTGATAGACGTTGAAATTCATATGTGCTGCATAGGTTAGGAAAATCCTTATCGCTTCTAGCCTTGCTACGGGTGCAAAAGTCTCATCAAAATCAATTCCTTCTTCCTGACAGTATCCTTTAGCAACTAATCTTGCTTTGTTTCTTACAACTACTCCTGATTCATCTAGCTTGTTCTTGAATACCCATTTTGTTCCAATTACACCTTGATGGGTTGGTCTTGCAACTGTTTGTCATACTTGATTTCTTTCAAATCCGTTCAATTCCTCTTGCATGGCCTGCACCCAGTTGCTATCTTGCAGTGCCTCTTCAACATTCTTAGGTTCTGATTGTGATATGAAGCATGCAAACATTGTTTCATGTGGTATGGATCTTCTTGTCCTTACACCAATGGATGGATCTCCTATAATGAGATCTCTTGGATGGTTTCTTAGCCATGTCCTATCTGGCTCAAGGACATGTGCTGGTGTATCTTGCTCATCATGTTGCTGTAATGCAGGAGGTTCTGCTGCTGTAAGAATGTCTGCTGCATCCAAGGTTGCAGCTTCTTCTTCTTTATCTTCTTCTGTAGGCAGAACTCCTTCTATGTATGGTACAACATTCTCTTGTCTAGGAGCGGTCTCTTCAGGTGGTTCTTCCAACTTCTTTATGTCACAATGTGGTTCATCAAACACCACATGTATAGATTCTTCTACCACCAGGGTTCTCTTATTAAACACTCTGAAAGCTCTACTTACAGCAGAATATCCTAGAAATACTCCTTCGTCTGATTTAGCATCGAAAGTTTTCAGATGTTCCTTTCCATTGTTGAGAATGTAACACCTGCATCCAAAGATATGCAGATAAGAGATATTCGGTGTATGACCATTCCATATTTCATAAGGAATCTTGTCAAGGTCCTTGATGATTAGACATCTGTTCTGCGTGTAGCATGCAGTGTTGGTTGCTTCAGCCCAAAATCTCTTGGGTATTTCTGCTTCTGCTATCATTGTTCTTGCTGCTTTCTTGAGGGTTCTATTCCTTCGTTCAGCAACACCATTCTGTTGTGGTGTTCTTGCAGCAGAATATTCATGATGAATACCATTATCAGAACAGAATTTCTCAATGAATTTATTTGTGAACTCAGTTCCTCTATCTGATCTTATCTTCACTATACTCAAACTTTTTTCATTCTGAATTTTCTTCATGAGACCAGGTAGCTTTTCTTGAGTTTCCGACTTCTTTGCTAGAAAGATCGTCCATGTATATCTGGAGTAGTCATCTACTACCACAAGGGAGTACTTTTTCCCACTCAAGCTTACTGGTTCTACTGGTCCAAAAAGGTCCATGTGTAGAAGGTCTAGAATTCTGTGGGATGATTTCTGAATCTTATCTTTAAATGAGCTTTTAACTTGATTTCCCTTTTGACACGCTCCACAGACATTCTCCTTCTTGTAAGCTACGTCTGGCAATCCTCTCACGAAGTATTATTCTTACTAGCTTGTTGATAGCCTTGAAGTTCAGGTGACTTAATCGCTTGTGCCATAGCCAGCTCAGCTCTGGTGGACTTTTCATAATGAAGCATGTTGATTGAGTGGAGAAATTCCAATCTGCTAGGTAGATATTTCCTCATCTTGTTCCTGTAAGCTTTACTTCATTTGTGGTGCTGTCTTTGATTAAACATTTGTTGAGGTTGAATTCCACTGTGTATCCTTTGTCACAAAATTGACTGATGCTTAGAAGATTGTATCTAAGCCCATTTACATAGGATACATCCTTAATCTTTATGTTTTCCTTGACTAGGCATCCGCTTCCTTTTGTACTTCCTTTGGAATCATCTCCGAATATGACCTTAGGTCCTTTGCATTCTTGGAAGTCTTTCAACGTTTCTTTACTATCTGCCATGTGCCTTGAGTAGCCGCTGTCGATATACCATACATTACTGCTGCATCCTGGCACTGTAACCTGTAACAATTTCAAACAAATTTAGGTACCCATATCTGTACGGGTCCTTTGGGGTTAGTTACTTTGGGAACCCAAACTTTCTTAACAGTAACTGATTTACTGTAAGATTTGTTGGTTCTCATGCTGTATGCAGTTGTCTTGACAGACTGCTTGTTAAAGGTGTGTACATAACCAACATGTGTGTTACCAACACCCTTATAGTGTGGTCTTCCACCATACTTCCCTGGAGTATATCCTCCTTGAGGTTTAGACATGTAGGTCTTAGTATAGGTGGGAGAGTTTCTTCTATGCTGCAACTTTGTTGGTTGCTGCATCCTTTTGCTGCATGCAGCAGATAGCTTCTGCTGCAGCCAATTCTTAGATGCAGGCTTACTTCCTGCAGTTGAGCATTGGGGTCTCTTTCCCTTATCCGTCATTGCTGTTTTGTTCACGATCTTTTCAGAGTCACAAAGTAACTCTTTCTCCATTGGAGTTTTAGCTTGAACAAAATTTACAGCTTTGGATGTACTTGCTGTATTCTGAGAACCTTGATTGCTGTAACATATGCCTGATAATTCAAAAGGATCTCTGACACGGTTTATGCAATCTCTTGCGTCCTTTGAAGATTTGGTGAACGTGCTCATCTTGGACTACAAGGTTTTCTTCTCAGATTTTAGCTCAATGATCAGCAGATTCAATCTAGAGACCTCTTGTTGCAGCTTACTACACTTTGAGTTATCAGACTCTCGTGCAGTGAGCATTTTGGCAATATCGATGTTTTTGCTCTTGAGGATCTCATTATCGATTCTTAGGTTCTCATTTTCAACCTTCAGTTCCTCATGAATTGAGTTGATCTGCTCGAAATCACTCATGATCCTTTTCAAGGAGTGGATCATGTTCAGCTCCTCATCAACTTGTATGGACAACGGTTGGTAGATTACCTCATCTTCTTCGCTGTCCTCGCCATCTCTAGCCATCAGGCATATGAGTGCTTCTTCGTCAGAGGATGAGGTTTCAGCATCGCTGTCAGAGATTCTGCAGCTTTCAGTACTTCCTTCGGAACTACTGCATCCTTGGCTTTCTCCATCTCTCCTATGAGAGCTCGAAGCTTGTTCATTTTCTCTCTTCTTTTATCTCTCCTATGTTCTCTTTCTCCTTCAGGATACTTATACACAGTTGGATAAGGACAGTTCCTTGCGTAGTGTCCAGGTTTCCTGCATTTATAGCACAAGTCAATATTCCTTGTATTTGACTGTGGAGAAGAGGATACCTGAGGGGTTGGATGACTTCTTCTGAAGTCATTCTTCTTGTTGAGGTTGGTGTTGCTGCTATTGTTGTTGCTCTTAATGAATCTCCTGAATTTCTTTAGGAGGAGTGCCATATCCTCTTCAGCAACTTCTGCTGTATCCTCACTCTGTTTACTGCAACTGGCGGTTGCTGTATCTTTGGTTCCTCTGGCGGTTAGTGCTGTAACTTTGGAGATTGACTCCTCTGGCTCCTTTCTCCTTCTATTGATGTCATACTCGAATGCTTTCAAGTCGGAGAATAGGTCAAATGTGCTCATGGACTTCAGGTCCATAGACACTCTCATGACAGTGGTCTTGCTGTCCCACTCCGCAGGTAGGGCTCTTAACACATTCATGTTCTTTTCTTTCTGTGTGTAGTGTTTGCCCAGAGTTTCTAGTTCATTCACTATGGATGTGAATCTCAAATCTAGTTGCTCAAGAGTCTCTTCATTCTTCATTTCGAAGAGCTCGAATAGTTGGGTAGCGTTGGAGATTTTGTTGTCTTTTGTGAGCTCAGTTCCTTCACAGATTTGCTCCTGCTTTTCCCATATTTCTTTGGATGTTGAGCAAGTTTTAACTTTGATAAATGTGCCTTTATCCAAAGTAATAAATAGAGCGTTCTTTGCCACATTATCCAGGTTAGCTCTCTTCCTATCTTCGTTTCCCCACTCTTGACGTGGTTTGGTCAGGAAGTTTAGTGGTGGCTGTTCTCCTTCTGCATGGTCTCTTCCATACATTGGATTCACCTTCATGGGGATTATCGGTCCTTCAGTTATGACCGTCCACATCTCATCATTCATGGTAGAAAGGTGTGCCTGCATTCTTATCTTCCAATCGTCATATTCCTCTATGGAAAACATAGGTAGCTTGTGATTGGAGGAATCCATGATATGCTTTAAAAATGATTTTAATGCAAAGAAAACAGCGAGACAAAGGTGGATCTGGGTAGGTGACCAGATAAGTTGGCTTTTAACCCAACTTGCTCTGATACCACTTGTTGGTCCCATGTGGTGTCCGAGGTTCAGAGGGGAGGGGGGATGAATGAACCTTGGTCGATTTTCAACATTTTTTAAAACAACCATTCTGCATTGCAAGTTACTTGAGCTTGCAGCGATAGATGGTTACTGCTTGCAGCGCTACAATGCAGTGCTGCACGCTGTAACCTGGAGTTTTATACACAGCGGAAATTAACTTTAAAACACAAGGCTATTTTTCTCAAGAATGCTTCTTTCAAAACGTTTTATGATGAGAGACAGATAATAATGCAGAAGATAAACGCACAGATAAATAAAGCAATTAAACACTTATGGCTTATAGTAGTTCGAAGGTGGTGTAATCCTTCTACGTCCACTCTACTGCTCCTCGAGCAGGAACTTTGTTAAGCAAGATTGATTTACAGGACTCTCCTAACAATCTATCAACTTTACAAAGCAGACCACCTACTGAAATCCAGCGTACACACAGCAACTGCAAACTTCAAAGGCTAACCCACACAGGGTTCTATACTCCCACACAGGGAAGCTGCCTAACTCTAGACAACTAAACAAACAGCAATGATCTCTCCTATCAACTGCTTGACACCACTAAAACAACCTAAGCACACAGCAACAAGGTTAAAAGGATAAAAATGTTTTTCTTCAACTTGTGCTTCGAAGTGAGCTTCTGAATCCGTAAGGAATCCTTAGCTTGAACTTGCTTCACTTCGGTAGGTTGAGTGACTGAAATTGTTTGTTAGCTTGAATGCTTGAATCTTGTATGCTTTGAATTTTTCGCAAATGATCTTCAGATCTTAGTAATAGTTTTCAATAACCAGCTTCAGTTCTCCTCATCCTCTATTTATACTTGTAGGAGAAGATGTCCGTTGAAGGAGACATTCCTCTTTTGAATTTGAAGTAGCCTGGCCAAAGCATGGTTCGCATTTAATGCGACTTGACTTTTCCTTTTGGAGCATTTAATGCGGCAGTTGCGGCTCGCAGCTTTCTGCAGCGCGTCAGTCCATGTGGCATCTTCTTATTGGCTCCATGTCTGCTACTTTGACTTTTTCTTGAACGACTCTTTTATTCTTGCTTGAATCTCCGTTCCTCGTACTGCATTTATCCTTCCTAGGATTTGCAGGATACTTCGTCTTGTAGTTGGCGCTGTATTACTTAACTGACTTGTTTTTCTGCGCTGTATCCTGGGTCCTTGTGCAGCTGATACTTCTTTATAGTGCTGCAGTAAGCTAGACTTGGTTGCAGTATCTTCTGGCAGTGCTGCTGTAACTTCTTTCTAGCAGTACTCCTGTATCATTTTCTTGCAGCGTTGCTGCACGCCGTTCTTTCTTGCTTTGCTGTATAGAAGTTTAGCCTTATATATACATTGTTGTTCCTTCCTTCTTTCAACTATGCTGTATCCTGCCTTCCTGCAGTGATACTGTATCCTGCCTTCTTGCAGCGATATCTTCCCTAAAAACTTAGATGCAGCTTTATCCTCGTTTAACCTCTATTTTTAATACTTGACTCAAGACTCAATTCTAGTCTAGTTATTCACTTAAACATTGTGAAAATGGGGTACTCAAAACTTCCTATTACATATTTGGTTTGTCTCATCAAAATTTAAACATTGAAATCCCAACATAAAGCTTGTTAGAGTTCTAAGTTACATATTTAACGAGTTGAAATGACCAAGCTATAACAAGTGTGAATGACTTTGATAGGTAATTCATTCATTCTAACATTCGACAATATAAGATTTAATCTTATAATATAATTACACGTATTCTCTTAAAGTCAAAGGGTTCGGGCAATTCTTGTAAAATAACTCCATTAGTAGCATTGATTTCACCTTCTTAAGATGTAATTCTACTCACATTATCGTCTAAGTATTATCGAATGTAATCCAAAACACTTCGAGTTATATTGATAGAAAACTTGCTCACCAAGTAAAGCTTGTTAGAGTTCTAAGTTACGTATTTGACAGGTTGAAATGACCAAGCTAGAACAAGTGTGAATGGCTTTGATCGGGAATTCATTCATTCTAACGTTCGACAACATAAGTTTTAATCTAATAATCTAAGTATATGTATTCTCTTAAAGTCAAAGGGTTCGGGCAATTCTTGTAGAATAACTCCATTAGTAGCATTGATTTCACCTTCTTAAGATGTAATTCTACTCACATTATCGTTTAAGTATTATCGAATATAATCCAAAACACTTCGAGTTATATTGATAGAAAACTTGCTCACCAAGTAAAGCTTGTTAGAGTTCTAAGTTACGTATTTGACAGGTTGAAATGACCAAGCTAGAACAAGTGTGAATGGCTTTGATCGGGAATTCATTCATTCTAACGTTCGACAACATAAGTTTTAATCTAATAATCTAAGTATATGTATTCTCTTAAAGTCAAAGGGTTCGGTCAATTCTTGTAAAATAACTCCATTAGTAGCATTGACATCACCTTCTTAAGATGTAATTATACTCACATTATCGTGTAAGTACTATCGAATGTAATCCAAAACACTTCGAGTTATATTTGTAGAAAACTTGCCCACCAAGTAAAGCTTGTTATAGTTCTAAGTTACGTATTTGAAGAGTTGAAATGACCAAGCTATAATAAGTGTGAATGGCTTTGATCGGGAATTCATTCATTCTAACATTCGACAATATAAGCTTTAATCTTATAATCTAAGTACACGTATTCTCTTAAAGTCAAAGGGTTCGGTCAATTCTTGTAGAATAACTCCATTAGTAGCATTAATTTCAGTTTCTTAAGATGTAAGTGTACTCACATTATCGTTTAAGTATTATCGAATGTAATCTAAAACAGTTCGAGTTATGTTGATAGAAAATTTGCTCACCAAGTAAAGCTTGTTAGAGTTCTAAGTTACGTATTTAAAGAGTTGAAATGACCAAGCTATAACAAGTGTGAATGGCCTTGATAGGTAATTCATTCATTCTAACGTTCGACAATATAAGCTTTAATCTTATAATCTAAGTACATGTATTCTCTTAAAGTCAATGGGTTCGGTCAATTCTTGTGGAATAACTCCATTAGTAGCATTGATTTCACCTTCTTAAGATGTAATTGTACTCACATTATCGTCTAAGTAATATCGAATGTAATCCAAAATAGTTCGAGTTATTTTGATAGAAAATTTGTTCATCAAGTAAAGCTTGTTAGAGTTCTAAGATACGTAGTTGAAGAGTTGAAATGACCAAGCTATAACAAGTGTGAATGGCTTTGATCAGGAATTCATTCATTCTAACGTTCGACAATATAAGCTTTAATCTTACAATCTAAGTACACGTATTCTCTTAAAGTCAAAGGGTTCGATTAATTCTTGTAGAATAACTCCATTAGTAGCATTGATTTCACCTTTTTAAGATGTAATTGTACTCACATTTGTTAGGATGTATACTATAAGCCTAGCTTTTGTATAAACATCTATTTATGATATGAGAATCTTTTATGGTCAAATGTTTGCATTTTATATATTTGTTATATATGTTATTGCAATTGTCCAATTAATTTATATTGTATATAACATGGTGTGTGGTGCCACACAGAAGATCATGTTATCAGTTCCTTATAGATTATAAATGGTAGCTCACAGCCGAGATAATTTTGGACAAATTATCGGAATGGTTGTAGTGTAATTTGATATTAATCTATCTTGATTATAAAATTACACTAGTACATTTTGTATGTATTGAGCAGGACCAATTGGGGTTGTTTTATTTGTACTGACTACATAAATAAAACAAGACCTCTGTTATTATGGATGTGTGTCCTCTTAATCATTGTATGATAACGGGCATGTATACTCGATATATGTTTCTTTAATTTACCAACGGGTGAGATTTATTTATTAAATCAATAAGTTCGGTAAATTGGGATATAATGTTGTTTATATGGTGTGTCGTTGATTATATAATAAAACCGTATCCTAATTATTTAGGATGATGATGTCCCCTTGAGGAACTCACAAGGATTATCATGTAAACCCTGCAGGTGGATTTATTCCGGCATGATAATAAAGTTGAGTGGTACTACTCTTGGATTAAATATTAATTAATTGAATTATCAGTAATTCATTTAAATAATGGACATTCGATATCTTGAACACGTGGAGATAAACGCGCACATAATAAATAGGAGCCATATCTAATATGGATAAGGGACGGTAGTTCAATAATATCTTTTTAGTAAATTGAGATATTATTAATATGCTTAAGAAGTATATTCAGATTGAATTTAGGACTCCTAAGCCTATCAGGAGACCGATTCCTAATCCTCCTCAAGGTCCCTGTTTTAGCCTATAAATAAGCCTCAAGTCAGCCTTTTCTAGAAATAGAAACACAAAAAAACAGACATAAAAATTTGAGATACGTTTTAGTAGAAGACGGCTGAAAGTCTCGATAGTTCATTTCCCACACAATGTTCGAGATAAAGGCGATGAATACAGCAGAAGATCGTGAGGTCCAGGCTTCATCGATTCCTCGATCTACAGTTCTAATCTTAGAACTAATTTCGATGCAAAATGTATGATTCGTTTTCCGCTGCGCATTAATCATATTTGCATGGATCCCGATTCAGATAATCATATAGGGTCGGTGATCCGACGGTTCCTATAACATTATCGTCTAAGTATTATCGAATGTAATCCAAAACACTTCGAGTTATATTGATAGAAAACTTGCTCACCAAGTAAAGCTTGTTAGAGTTCTAAGTTACGTATTTGAATAGTTAAAATGACCAAACTATAAAAAGTGTGAATGGCTTTGATCGGAATTCATTCATTCTAACATTCGACAATATAAGTTTTAATCTTATAATCTAAGTACATGTATTCTCTTAAAATCAAAGGATTCGGTCAATTCTTGTAGAATAACTCAATTAGTAGCATTGATTTCACCTTCTTAAGATGTAATTGTACTCACATTATCGTCTAAGTATTATCGAATGTAATCCACTTATGGAATACGAAATTGTAAAGAAATCTATTGAAACTAGTAATAACTTGGTTGTTTCAAGTTATAAAACCGCATAACTAACAATTGTACAAGCTTTACTTAGCAATTCAGTTTACCATAATTGTTACACTAAGGGCTTCGTAATCATTTTATATTGAGTTAGAAGATCATTCGAGTACAAGAAACAATTTACAAGAAGATTCTAGTACAATTAAATCTTTAAGAGTGCAAACCAATAACGTTTACAAAGCTTAAGATAAGCATTGATCGAACCGTTTGACTTTACGTGTTCATATTGTAGGAACCGAGGGATCGCCGACCCAATACAATTATCCGAATTGGGGTCCATGCAAATATGATTAATGCGCAGTAGATAAACGAATCATACCTTTTGCCCCGATATTAATTCTAAGGTCAGAACTGTAGATCAAGGAATCGATGGAGCTTGGACCTCACGATCTTCTGCTGTATTCCTCACCTTTTTCTCAAACGTTGTGTGGGCAACGAACTATCGAGACTTTCAACCGCCTTCTACTAAATCGTATCTCAGATTTTTTTGTGTGTTTAGAAACTGCTGACTTGAGGCTTATTTATAGGCTACAACAGGGACCTTCAGGAGGATTAGGAATCGGTCTCCTGATAGGCTTAAGAGTCCTAAATTTAATCTGAATATACTTCTTAAGCCTATCAATAATATCTCAATCCACTAAAAAGATATTATTGAACTACCGTCTCATATCCATATCAAATATGGGCTCCTATTTATTATGTGCGTGTTTATCTCCCCGTGTTTAAGATATCGAATGTCCGTTAATTAAATGAATTACTGACAATTCAATAAATTAACATTTAATTCCAAGAGTAGTATCACTCAACTTTATTATCATGCCGGAATAAATCCACCTGCAGGGTTTACATGATAATCCTTATGAGTTCCTCAAGGGGACATCATCATCCTAAATAATTAGGACACGGTTTCATTATATAATCAATAGCACACCATATAAACAACATTATATCCCAATTTATCGAGCTTATTGATTTAATAAATAAATTTCACCCATTGATAAATTAAAGAAACATATATCGAGTATACATGCACGTTATCATACAATGATTAAGTGGACGCACATCCATAATGACAGAGGTCTTGTTCTATTTATGTAGTCAGTACAAATAAAACAACCTCAATTGGTCCTGCTCAATACATACAAAATGTACTAGTGTAATTTTATAATCAAGAAAGATTAATACCAAATTACACTACAACCATTCCGATAATTTGTTCAAAATTATCTCGGTTGTGAGCTACCATTTATAATCTATAAGAAACTGATAACATGATCTTCTATGTGGCACCACACACCATGTTATCTACAATATAAATTAATTGGACAATTGCAATAACATATATAACAAATATATAAAATGCAAACATTTGACCATAAAAGATTCTCATATCATAAAAGGACGTATATACAAAAGTTAGGCTTATAGTATACATCCTAACATAAATACACTTAGATACTAAGCCTAAAGCTTTGATTATGAAACAAATCAAATAGAAGATACGGCTAAACACAATGAAATAGCTTATGGAATACGAAATTCTAAACAAATCCATTGAAATTGGTAATAACTTAGTAGTTTTAAGTTATAAAACGTATAACTAATAATTGTACGAGCTTTACTTAGCAATTAAGTTTACAAAAATTGTTACACTATGAGTTTCGTAATCATGTTATATAGAGTTGGAAGATCAGTCGAGTACAATAAACTATTTACAAGAAGATTCTAGTACAATTAAATCTTGAAGAGTGCAAACCGATAACGTTTATAGAGCATAAGATAAGCATCGATCGAACCGTTTGACTTTGAGTGTTCCTACACACTTAGATACTAAGCCTAAAGCTTTGATTATGAAACAAATCAAATAGAAGATACGGCTAAACACATTGAAATAACATATAAAGTACGCAATTCTAAACAAATCCACTGAAACTAGTAACAACTTGGTTGTTTTAAGTTATAAATCACATAACTAACAATCATACAAGCTTCACTTAGCAATAAAGTTTACCATGATTGTTACACTAAGAGCTTCGTAATCATGTTATGTTGAGTTAGAAGATCAATCGAGCACCGTAAACTATTTATAAGAAGAATCTAGTATATTCAATCTTTGAGATTGCCAATCAATAACGTTTAAAGAGCTTGAGATAAACATTGATCAAACCGTTTGACTTTGTGTGTTCCTATACACTTAGATACTAAGCCTAAAGCTTTGATTATGAAACAAATCAAATAGAATATATGGCTAAATACAACAAAATAATTTATGGAATACAAAATTCTAAACAAATCCATTGAAACTAGTAATAACTTAGTTGTTTAATGTTATAAAATCGCATAACTAACAATTGTACAAGCTTTACATAGCAATTCAGTTTACCATAATTGTTATATTAAGGGCTTCATAATCATTTTATATAGAGTTAAAAGATCATTCGAGTACAATAAACAATTTACAAGAAGATTCTAGTACAATTAAATCTTTAAGAGTGCAAAGCAATAACGTTTACAAAGCTTAAGATAAGTATTGATCAAACCGTTTGACTTTGAGTGTTCCTATACATCTCGATACTAAACCTAAAGCTTTGATTATGAAACAAATCAAATAGAAGATACGGCTAAACACAATGAAATAGCTTATGGAATATAAAATTCTAAACGAATCCACTGAAACTAATAATAACTTGGTCATTTTAAGTTACAAAATGTATAACTAACAATTGTACGAGGTTTACTTAGCAATTCAGTTTACCATGATTGTTACACTAAGAGCTTCGTAATCATGTTATGTTGATTTAGAAGATCATTCGAGTACAGTAAATTGTTTATAAGATAAATCTAGTACATTCAATCTTTGAGAGTGCCAATCAATAACGTTTAAAGAGTTTGAGATAAGCATTGATCGAACCATTTGACTTTGAGTGTTCCTACATACTTAGATACTAAGCCTAAAGTTTTGATTATGAAACAAATCAAATAGAAGATACGGCTATAATTTATGGAATACGAAATTCTAAACAAATCCATTGAAACTAGTAATAACTTGGTTGGTTTAAGTTATAAATCACATCACTAACAATCGTACAAGCTTCACTTAGCAATAAAGTTTACCATGATTGTTACACTAAAAGCTTAGTAATCATGTTGTTTTGAGTTAGAAGATCAATCGAGTACCGTCAACTGTTTGTAAGAAGAATCTAGTACATTCAATCTTTGAGATTGCCAATTAATAACGTTTAAAGAGCTTGAGATAAGCATTGATCGAACCGTTTGACTTTGTGTGTTCCTATACACTTAGATACTAAGCCTAAAGCTTTGATTATGAAACAAATCAAATAGAATATACGGCTAAATACAACAAAATAATTTATGGAATACGAAATTCTAAACAAATCCATTGAAACTAGTAATAACTTAGTTGTTTAATGTTATAAAATCGCATAACTAACAATTGTACAAGCTTTACATAGCAATTCAGTTTACCATAATTATTATATTAAGGGCTTCATAATCATTTTATATTGAGTTAAAAGATCATTCGAGTATAATAAACAATTTACAAGAAGATTCTAGTACGATTAAATCTTTAAGAGTGCAAAGCAATAACGTTTACAAAGCTTAAGATAAGTATTGATCGAACCGTTTGACTTTGAGTGTTCCTATACATCTCGATACTAAACCTAAAGCTTTGATTATGAAACAAATCAAATAGAAGATACGGCTAAACACAATGAAATAGCTTATGGAATATAAAATTTTAAACGAATCCACTGAAACTAATAATAACTTGGTCATTTTAAGTTACAAAATGTATAACTAACAATTGTACGAGGTTTACTTAGTAATTCAGTTTACCATGATTGTTACACTAAGAACTTCGTAATCATGTTATGTTGATTTAGAAGATCATTCGAGTACAGTAAATTGTTTATAAGAAGAATCTAGTACATTTGTTGGGATTTCAGTGTTTAGATTTTGATGAGACAAACCAACCATGTAATAGGAAGTTTTGAGTACCCCGATTTTTCACATTGTTTAAGTGAATAAATAGACTAGAATTGTGTCTTGAGTCAAGGATTGAAATAGAGATTAAAAGAGGATAAAGCTGCATCAAAGCTGTAAAGGAAGATATCGCTGCAAGAAGGCAGGATACAGTATCGCTGCATGAAGGCAGGATACAGCAAAGCAAGGAAGAATGGCGTGCAGCATCGCTGCATAAAAAGGATACAGGAGTACTGCTAGAATTAAGTTACAGCAGCACTGCCAGACGATACTGCAAGCAGGTCTAAAATACAGCAGCACTGAAAGTATACATCAGCTGCACAGAGACCAAGGATACAGCGCAGACTTACAGAACCGTTAAGTAAATACAGAACCAACTACAAGACGAAGTATCCTACAAATCCCAGGAAGGATAAATGCAGTACGAGGAACGGAGATCCAAGCAGGGACAAAAGAGCCGTTCAAGAAAAAGTCAAAGTAGCAGACACGGAGCCAATAAGAAGATGCTACATGGACTGACGCGCCGTAGAAAGCTACGAGCCGCAACTACCGCATTAAATGCTCCGAAAAGAAGGGTCAGTCGCATTAAATGCGAACCATACTTTGGCCAGGCTATTTCAAATTCAAAAGAGGGATGTCTCCTTCAACGGACATCTTCTCCTACAAGTATAAATAGAGGTCGAGGAGTACTGAAGCTGACTACTGTTACTGAGATCTAATTTCCATACGTGAAAGTTTCGAGCTTACAAATTTTAAAGAATTCAAGCCAACAGTTTCAGTCACTCAACCTATCGAAGTGAAGCAGAGTTCAAGCTGAAAGATTCCTTACGGATTCAGAAGCTCACTTCGAAGCATAAGTTGAAGAAAACCTTTTATCCTTTTAACCTTGTTGCTGTGTGCTTAGGTTGTTTTAGTGGTGTCAAGCAGTTGATAGGAGAGATCCTTGCTATTTGTTTTAGTTGTCTAGTGTTAGGCAGCTTCCCTGTGTGGGTGTATAGAACCCTGTGTGGGTTAGCCTTAGAAGTTTGTAGTTGCTGTGTGTACGCTGGACTTCAGTAGGTGGTTTGCTTTGTAAAGTTGATAGATTGTTAGGAGAGTCCTGTAATTCAATCTTGCTTAACAAAGTTCCTGCTCGAGGAGCAGTAGAGTGGACGTAGAAGGATTACACCACCTTCGAACCACTATAAGCCATAAGTGTTTTTATCGCTTTATTTATCTGTGTTTATTTTCTGCAAATATCTATCTCTTCTCATCATAAAACATTTGAAAGGAGCATTTTTATGTAAAACAACCTTGTGTTTAAAAGTATATTTCCGCTGCGTATAAAACTCCAGGTTACAGCGTGCAGCACTGCATTCTAACGCTGCAAGCAGTAACCATCTATCACTGCAAGCTCAAGTAACTTGCAGTGCAGAACGGTTGTTTTAAAGATTCTGAAAAATCGACCAAGGTTCATTCACCCCCCCCTCTGAACCTCGAACACCACTTGGGACCAACAACATTCAATCTTTGAGAGTGCCAATCAATAACGTTTAAAGAGTTTGAGATAAGTATTGATCGAACCATTTGACTTTGAGTGTTCCTACATACTTAGATACTAAGCCTAAAGCTTTGATTATGAAACAAATCAAATAGAAGATACGGCTATAATTTATGGAATACGAAATTCTAAACAAATCCATTGAAACTAGTAATAACTTGGTTGGTTTAAGTTATAAATCACATCACTAACAATCGTACAAGCTTCACTTAGCAATAAAGTTTACCATGATTGTTACACTAAAAGCTTAGTAATCATGTTATTGTGAGTTAGAAGATCAATCGAGTACCGTAAACTGTTTGTAAGAAGAATCTAGTAAATTCAATCTTTGAGAGTGCCAATCAATAACGTTTAAAGAGCTTGAGATAAGCATTGATCGAACCGTTTGACTTTGTGTGTTCCTATACACTTAGATACTAAGCCTAAAGCTTTGATTATGAAACAAATCAAATAGAATATACGGCTAAATACAACGAAATAATTTATGGAATACGAAATTCTAAACAAATCCATTGAAACTAGTCATAACTTGGTCGTTTCAAGTTATAAATCATATAACTAACAATCGTAGAAGCTTCACTTAGCAATAAAGTTTACCATGATTGTTTCAATAAGAGCTTAGTAATCATGTTATGTTTCAATCGAGTACTGTAAACTATTTATAAGTAGAATCTAGTACATTCAATCTTTGAGAGTGCCAATCAATAATGTTTAAAGAGCTTGAGATAAGCATTGATCGAACCGTTTGACTTTGTGTGTTCCTATACACTTAGATACTAATGTTAGGATGTATACTATAAGTCTAGCTTTTGTATGAACATTTATTTATGATATGAGAATCTTTTATGGTCAAATGTTTGCATCTTATATATTTGTTATATATGTTATTGCAATTGTCCAATTAATTTATATTGTAGATAACATGGTGTGTGGTGTCACACAGAAGATCATGTTATCTGTTCCTTATAGATTATAAATGGTAGCTTACAGCCGAGATAATTTTGGATAAATTATCGGAATGGTTGTAGTGTAATTTGGTATTAATCTATCTTGATTATAAAATTACACTAGTACATTTTGTATGTATTGAGCAGGACCAATTGAGGTTGTTTTATTTGTACTGACTACATAAATAAAACAAGACCTCTGTTATTATGGATGTGCGTCCTCTTAATCATTGTATGATAACGGGCATGTATACTCGATATATGTTTCTTTAATTTACCAATGGGTGAGATTTATTTATTAAATCAATAAGCTCGGTAAATTGGGATACAGTGTTGTTTATATGGTGTGCTGTTGATTATATAATGAAACCGTGTCCTAATTATTTAGGATGATGATGTCACCTTGAGGAACTCATAAGGATTATCATGTAAACCCTGCAGGTGGATTTATTCCGGCATGATAATAAAGTTGAGTGGTACTACTCTTGGAATTAAATATTAATTAATTAAATTGTCAGTAATTCATTTAATTAATGGACATTCGATATCTTAAACATGGGGAGATAAACGCGCACATAATAAATAGGAGCCATATCTAATATGGATAAGGGATGGTAGTTCAATAATATCTTTTTAGTGGATGAAGATATTATTTGATAGGCTTAAGAGGTATATTCAGATCGAATTAAGGACTACTAAGCCTATCAGGAGACCGATTCCTAATCCTCCTCAAGGTCCCTATTGTAGCCTATAAATAAGCCTCAAGTCAGCCATTTTCGATATATAGAAATACAAATACACAGACATAAAAATTTGAGATACGTATTAGTAGAAGACGGCTGAAAGTCTCGATAGTTCGTTGCCCACACAACGTTCGAGATAAAGGCGAGGAATACAGCAGAAGATCGTGAGGTCCAGGCTTCATCGATTCCTCCATCTACAGTTCTGATCTTAGAACTAATTTCGGTGTAAAAGGTATGATTCATTTTCCGCTACGCGTTAATCAATTTTGCATGTACCCCGATTCGGATAATCGTATAGGGTCGGCGATCCGGCGGTTCCTACAACTAAGCCTAAAGCTTTGATTATGAAACAAATCAAATAGAAGATGCGGTTAAATATATCAAAATAGCTGATGGAATACGAAATTGTAAACAAATCCATTGAAACTAGTAATAACTTGGTCGTTTCAAGTTGTAAAACCGTATAACTAACAATTGTACAAGCTTTACTTAGGAATTCAATTTACCATAATTCTTACACGAAGAGCTTCGTAATCATTTTATATTGAGTTAGAAGATCATTCCAGTACAATAAACTATTTATAAGAAGATTCTAGTACAATTAAATCTTTAAGATTGTAAAGCAATAACGTTTACAGAGCTTAAGATAAGCATTGATTGATCCGTTTGACTTTGAGTGTTCCTATACACTTAGATACTAAGCCTAAAGCTTTGATTATGAAACAAAGCAAATAGAAGATACGGCTAAACACAATGAAATAGCTAATGGAATACGAAATTCTAAACCAATCCACTGAAACTGGTACTAACTTGGTTGTTTTAAGTTATAAATTACATAACTAACAATCGTACAAGCTTCACTTAGCAATAAAGTTTACCATGATTGTTACACTAAGAGCTTCGTAATCATGTTATGTTGAGTTAGAAGATCAATCGAGTACCGTAAACTATTTATAAGAATAATCTAGTACATTCATTCATTGAGAGTGCCAATCAATAATGTTTAAAGAGCTTGAGAGAAGCATTGATCGAACCGTTTGACTTTGTGTGTTCCTATACACTTAGATACTAAGCCTAAAGCTTTGATTATGAAACAAAGCAAATAGAAGATATGGCTAAACACAATGAAATAACTAATGGAATACGAAATTCTAAACAAATCCACTGAAACTAGTAATAACTTGGTCGTTTTATGTTATAAATCGCATAACTAACAATCGTACAAACTTCACTTAGCAATAAAGTTTACCATGATTGTTACACTAAGAGCTTCGTAATCATGTTATGGTGAGTTAAAAGAACATTCGAGTACAGTAAACTATTTATAAGAAGAATCAAGTACATTCAAACTTTGAGAGTGCCAATCAATAACGTTTAAAGAGCTTGAGATAAGCATTGATAGAACTGTTTGACTTTGAGTGTTCCTATACACTTAGATGCTAAGCCTAAAGCTTAGATTATGAAACAAAGCAAATAGAAGATACGGCTAAACACAATGAAATAGCTAATGGAATACGAAATTCTAAACAAATCCACTGAAACTAGTAATAACTAGGTCGTTTTATGTTATAAATCGCATAACTAACAATCGTACAAACTTCACTTAGCAATAAAGTTTACCAATATTGTTACACTAAGAGGTTTGTAATCATGTTATGTTGAGTTAAAAGATCATTCGAGTACAGTAAACTATTTATAAGAAGAATCTAGTACATTCAAACTTTGAGAGTGCCAATCAATAACGTTTAAAGAGCTTGAGATAGGCATTGATAGAACCGTTTGACTTTGAGTGTTCCTATACAGTTAGATGCTAAGCCTAAAGCTTTGATTATGAAACAAATCAAATAGAAGATACAGCTAAATACAACGAAATAGCTTATGGAATACGAAAATCTAAACAAATCCATTGAAACTAGTAATAACTTGGTCGTTTCATGTTATAAAACCGCATAACTAACAATTGTACAAGCTTTACATAGCAATTCAGTTTACCATGATTGTTACACTAAGAGCTTCGTAATCATATTATGTTGAGTTAGAAGATCATTCGAGTACAGTAAACTATTTATAAGAAGAATCTAGTATGTTCAATCTTTGAGAGTGCCAATCAATAACGTTTAAAGAGCTTGAGATAAGCATTGATCGAACCGTTTGACTTTGAGTGTTCCTACACACTTAGATGCTAAGCCTATGGAATACGAAATTCAGATTGAATTTAGGACTCCTAAGCCTATCAGGAGACCGATTCCTAATCCTCCTCAAGGTCCCTGTTGTAGCCTATAAATAAGCCTCAAGTCAGCTGTTTCTATACACAGACATAAAAAATCTGAGATACGTATTAGTAGAAGACGGCTGAAAGTCTTGATAGTTCGTTGTCCACACAAGGTTCGAGATAAAGGCAAGGAATACAGCAGAAGATCGTGAGGTTCAGGCTCCATCGATTCCTTAATCTTCAGTTCTGACCTTAGAACTAATATCGGTGCAAAAGGTATGATTCGTTTAATCCGCTGCGTGTTAATCATATTTGCATGGACCCCGAAACAGATAATCGTATAGGATTGGCGATTCGGCGGTTCCTACAAAAAGATCATTCGAGTACAGTAAATTATTTATAAGAAGAATCTAGTACATTCAAACTTTGAGAGTGCCAATCAATAACGTTTAAAGAGCTTGAGATAAGCATTGATAGAACCGTTTGACTTTGAGTGTTCCTATACACTTAGATACTAAGCCTAAAGCTTTGATTATGAAACAAATCAAATAGAAGATACGGCTAAATACAACAAAATAGCTTATGGAATACGAAATTCTAAACAAATCCATTGAAACTAGAAATAACTTGGTTGTTTGTAGTTATAAAACCGTATAACTAACAATTGTACAAGCTTTACTTAGCAATTCAGTTTACCATGATTGTTACACTAAGGGCTTCGTAATCATTATATATTAAGTTAGAAGATCATTCGAGTACAATAAACAATTTACAAGAAGATTCTAGTACAATTAAATCTTTAAGAGTGCAAACCAATAACGTTTACAGAGCTTAAGATAAGTATTGATCGAACCGTTTCACTTTGAGTGTTCCTATACACCTCGATACTAAACCTAAAGCTTTGATTATAAAACAAATCAATTAGAAGATACGGCTAAATACAATGAAATAGCTTATGAAATACGAAATTCTAAACAAATCCACTGAAACTAGTAATAACTTGGTCATTTTATGTTATAAATCGCATAACTAACACTCATACAAACTTCATTCAGCAATAAAGTTTACCATGATTTTTACACTAAGAGCTTCGTAATCATGATATGTTGAGTTAAAAGATCATTCGAGTATAGTAAACTATTTATAAAAAGAATCTAGTACATTCAAACTTTGAGAGTGCCAATCAATAACGTTTAAAGAGCTTGAGATAAGCATTGATAGAACCGTTTGACTTTGAGTGTTCCTATACACTTAGATACTAAGCCTAAAGCTTTGATTATGAAACAAATCAAATAGAAGATACGGCTAAATACAACAAAATAGCTTATGGAATATAAAATTCTAAACAAATCCATTGAAACAAGTAATAACTTGGTTGTTTGTAGTTATAAAACCGCATAACTAACAGTTGTACAAGCTTTACTTAGCAATTCAGTTTACCATAATTGTTGCGTTAAGGGCTTCGTAATCATTTTATATTAAGTTAGAAGATCATTCGAGTACAATAAACAATTTACAAGAAGATTCTAGTACAATTAAATCTTTAAGAGTGCACACCAATAACGTTTACAGAGCTTAACATAAGTATTGATCGAACTGTTTGACTTTGAGTGTTCCTATACACCTCGATACTAAACCTAAACCTTTGATTATAAAACAAATCAAATAGAAGATATGGCTAAACACAATGAAATAGCTTATGGAATATAAAATTCTAAACGAATCCACTGAAACTAATAATAACTTGGTCGTTTTAAGTTACAAAATGTATAGCTAACAATTGTATGAGCTTTACTTAGCAATTTAGTTTACCATGATTGTTACACTAAGAGCATAGTAATCATGTCATGTTGAGTTAGAAGATCATTCGAGTACAGTAAATTATTTATAAGAAGAATCTAGTACATTCAATCTTTGAAAGTGCCAATCAATAACGTTTAAAGAGCTTGAGATAAGCATTGATCGAACCGTTTGACTTTGTGTGTTCCTACACACTTATATACTAAGCCTAAAGCTTTGATTATGAAACAAATCAAATAGAAGATACGGCTAAACACATTGAAATAACATATGAAGTACGAAATTCTAAACAAATCCACTGAAACTAGTAATAACTTGGTTGTTTTAAGTTATAAATCACATAACTAACAATCGTACAAGCTTCACTTAGCAATAAAGTTTACCATGATTGTTACACTAAGAGCTTCGTAATCATGTTATGTTGAGTTAGAAGATCAATCGAGTACCGTAAACTATTTATAAGAAGAATCTAGTACATTCAATCTTCGAGAGTGCCAATCAATAACGTTTAAGGAGCTTGAGATAAGCATTGATCGAACCATTTGACTTTGTGTGTTCCTATACACTTAGATACTAAGACTAAAGCTTTGATTATGAAACAAATCAAATAGAATATACGGCTAAATGCAACGAAATAATTTATGGAATACGAAATTCTAAACAAATCCATTGAATAACGTAGTTTTTTCATGTTATAAAACCGCATAACTAACAATTGTACAAGCTTTACTTAACAATTCAGTTTACCATAATTATTATATTAAGGGCTTCATAATCATTTTATATTGAGTTAGAAGATCATTCGAGTACAATAACCAATTTACAAGAAGATTCTAGTATAATTAAATCTTTAAGAGTGCAAAGCAATAAAGTTTACCAAGCTTAAGATAAGTATTGATCGAACCGGTTGACTTTGAGTGTTCCTATACATCTCGATACTAAACCTAAAGCTTTGATTATGAAACAAATCAAATAGAAGATACAGCTAAATGTAGGAACCGCCGGATCGCCGACCCTATTCGATTATCCGAATCGGGGTCCATGCAAAATTGATTAACGCGCAGCGGAAAAACGAATCATACCTTTTGCACCGAAATTAGTTCTAAGATCAGAACTGTAGATCGAGAAATCGATGAAGCCTGGACCTCATGATCTTCTGCTGTATTCCTCGCCTTATCTCGATCGTTGTGTGGGCAACGAGCTATCGAGACTTTCAGCCGTCTTCTACTAATACGTATCTCAGATTTTTATGTCTGTGTTTCTGTATTTGTATGTGTGTAGAAAACGGCTGACTTGAGGCTTATTTATAGGCTACAACAGGGACCTTGAGGAGGATTAGGAATCGGTCTCCTGATAGGCTTAGAAGTCCGTAATTCGATCTGAATATACTTCTTAAGCCTATCAATAATATCTCAATCCACTAAAAAATTATTGAACTACCGTCCCTTATCCATATTAGATATGGCTCCTATTTATTATGTACGCGTTTATCTCCCCATGTTTAAGATATCGAATGTCCATTAATTAAATGAATTACTGACAATTCAATTAATTAATATTTAATCCAAGAGTAGTACCACTCAACTTTATTATCATGCCGGAATAAATCCCCCTGCAGGGTTTACATGATAATCCTTATGAGTTCCTCAAGGGGACATCATCATCCTAAATAATTAGGACACAGTTTCATTATATAATCAACAGCACACCATATAAACAACACTGTATCCCAATTTACCGAGCTTATTGATTTAATAAATAAATCTCACCCATTGGTAAATTAAAGAAACATATATCGAGTATACATGCCCGTTATCATACAATGATTAAGAGGACGCACATCCATAATAACAGAGGTCTTGTTTTATTTATGTAGTCAGTACAAATAAAATAACCTCAATTGGTTCTGCTCAATACATACAAAATGTACTAGTGTAATTTTATAATCAAGACAGATTAATACCAAATTACTTTACAACCATTCCGATAATTTGTCCAAAATTATCTCGGCTGTGAGCTACCATTTATAATTTATAAGGAACTGATAACATGATCTTCTGTGTGGCACCACACACCATGTTATCTACAATATAAATTAATTGAACAATTGCAATAACATATATAACAAATATATAAAATGCAAACATTTGACCATAAAAGATTCTCATATCATAAATAGATGTTTACACAAAAGTTAGGCTTATAGTATACATCCTAACACTAAACACAATAAAATAGCTTATGGAATATAAAATTCTAAACGAATCCACTGAAACTAATAATAACTTGGTCGTTTTAAGTTACAAAATGTATAACTAACAATTGTACGAGCTTTACTTACCAATTCAGTTTACCATGATTGTTACACTAAGAGCTTCGTAATCATGTTATGTTGAGTTAGAAGATCATTCGAGTACAGTAAACTATTTATAAGAAGAATCTAGTACATTCAATCTTTGAGAGTGCCAATCAATAACGTTTAAAGAGTTTGAGATAAGCATTGATCGAACCGTTTGACTTTGAGTGTTCCTACACACTTAGATACTAAGCCTAAAGCTTTGATTATGAAACAAATCAAATAGAAGATACGACTGAACACAATGAAATAGCTTATGGAGTTTGAAATTCTAAACAAATCCACTGAAACTAGTAATAACTTGGTTGTTTTAAGTTATAAATCACATAACTAACAATCGTACAAGCTTCACTTAACAATAAAGTTTACCATGATTGTTACACTAAGAGCTTCGTAATCATGTTATTTTGAGTTAGAAGATCAATCGATTACCGTAAACTATTTATAAGAAGAATCTAGTAAATTCAATCTTTGAGAGTGCCAATCAATAACTTTTAAAGAGCTTGAGATAACCATTAATCGAATCGTTTGACTTTATGTGAACCTATACACTTAGATACTAAGCCTAAAGCTTTGATTATGAAACAAATCAAATAGAATATACGGCAAAATACAACGAAATAATTTATGGAATATGAAATTCTAAACAAATCCATTGAAACTAGTAATAACTTGGTCGTTTCAAGTTATAAATCACATAACTAACAATCGTACAAGCTTCACTTAGCAATAAAGTTTACCATGATTGTTCCACTAAGAGCTTAGTAATCATGTTATGTTGAGTTAGAAGATCAATCGAGTACCGTAAACTATTTATAAGAAGAATCTTGTACATTCAATCTTTGAGAGTGCCAATCAATAATGTTTAAAGAGCTTGAGATAAGCATTGATCGAACCGTTTGACTTTGTGTGTTCCTATACACTTAGATACTAAGCCTAAAGGTTTGATTATGAAACAAATCAAATAGAAGATACGGTTAAATATATCGAAATAGCTGATGGAATACGAAATTGTAAACAAATCCATTGAAACTAGTAATAACTTGGTCGTTTCAAGTTGTAAAACCGCATAACTAACAATTGTACAAGCTTTACTTAGGAATTTAATTTACCATAATTCTGACACGAAGAGCTTCGTAATCATTTTATACTAAGTTAGAAGATCATTCCAATACAATAAACTATTTATAAGAAGATTCTAGTACAATTAAATCTTTAAAATTGCAAAGCAATAACGTTTACAGAGCTTAAGATAAGCATTGATTGATCCATTTGACTTTGAGTGTTCCTATACACTTAGATACTAAGCCTAAAGCTTTGATTATGAAACAAAGCAAAAAGAAGATACGGCTAAACACAATGAAATAGCTAATGGAATACAAAATTCTAAACAAATCCACTGAAACTAGTAATAACTTGGTCGTTTTATGTTATAAATCGCATAACTAATAATCGTACAAACTTCACTTAGCAATAAAGTTTACCATTATTGTTACACTAAGAGGTTCGTAATCATGTTATGTTGAGTTAAAAGATCATTCGAGTACAGTAAACTATTTATAAGAAGAATCTATTACATTCAAACTTTGAGAGTGCCAATCAATAACGTTTAAAGAGCTTGAGATAAACATTGATAGAACCGTTTGACTTTGAGTGTGTAGGAACCGTCGGATCGCCGACCCTATACGATTTTCTGAATCGGGATCCATACAAATATGATTAACGCGCAGCGGAAAACGAATCATACATTTTGCACCGAAATTAGTTCTAAGATCAGAACTGTAGATCGAGGAATCGATGAAGCCTGGACCTCACGATCTTCTGCTGTATTCCTCACCTTTATCTCGAACGTTGTGTGGGCAATGAACTATTAAGACTTTCAGCCGTCTTCTACTAATACGTATCTCAGATTTTTATGTATGTGTATCTGTATTTCTGTCTCTAGAAACGGCTGACTTGAGGCTTATTTATAGGCTACAACAGGGACCTTGAGGAGGATTAGGAATCGGTCTCCTGATAGGCTTATGAGTCCTAAATTCGATCTGAATATACTTCTTAAGCCTATCAATAATATCTCAATCCACTAAAAAGATATTATTGAACTACCATCCCTTATCCACATTAGATATGGCTCCTATTTATTATGTGCGCATTTATCTCCCCGTGTTTAAGATATCGAATGTCCATTAATTAAATGAATTACTGGCAATTCAATTAATTAATATTTAATTCCAAGAGTAGTACCACTCAACTTTATTATCATGCCGGAATAAATCCACCTGCAGGGTTTACATGATAATTCTTATGAGTTCCTCAAGAGGACATCATCATCCTAAATAATTAGGACACGGTTTCATTATATAATCAACAACACATCATATAAACAACAATGTATCCCAATTTACCGAGCTTATTGATTTAATAAATAAATCTCACCCATTGGTAAATTAAAAAAACATATATCGAGTATACATGTCCGTTATCATACAATGATTAAGAGGACGCACATCCATAATAACAGAGGTCTTGTTTTATTTATGTAGTCAGTACAAATAAAACAACCTCAATTGGTCCTGCTCAATACATACAAAATGTACTAGTGTAATTTTATAATCAAGACAGATTAATACCAAATTACACTACAACCATTCCGATAATTTATCCAAAATTATCTCAGTTGTGAGCTACCATTTATAATCTATAAGGAACTGATAACATGATCTTCTGGTGGCACCACACACCATGTTATCTACAATATAAACTAATTGGACAATTTCAATAACATATATAACAAATATATAAAATGCAAACATTTGACCATAAAAGATTCTCATATCATAAATAGATGTTCATGCAAAAGCAAGGCTTATAGTATACATCCTAATAATCTCCCACTTATACTAAAAGACTATGCTGTCATATACGCTACCATGCATCTGATTCCCATCCCATCAACATGCTCATCGAAGGCTTTCGCCGGAAGGGCCTTTGTGAAAGGATCTGCTAGGTTATTGACTGATGCAATCTTGGCGACAACAACCTCCACTCGCTTTACGATATCTCGTATCAGGTGGTACTTACGCTCAATGTGTTTACTTGCCTTATGGGCTCGTGGTTCCTTCGAGTTTGCTACTGCACCACTGTTATCACAATAGATTGTGATAACTTTGGGCAAACGAGGAATCACTTCTAAGTCCATCAAGAAGTTTCTGAGCCATACAGCTTCTTTGGCTGCCTCAGAGGCCGCCACATATTCAGCTTCCATGGTGGAGTTCGAAACGCATTTCTATTTCACACTTCTCCACACTATGGCTCCACCTCCCAAGGTAAACACATACCCCGAGGTTGATTTACTGTTGTCCCTGTCTGACTGGAAATCCGAATCCGTGTAACCCACAGGTAATAAATCATTTGCCTGGTAAACTAGCATATAATCTCTAGTCCTTTTCAGGTACTTTAGAATATGCTTTACGGCAGTCCAATGACCTTGTCCTGGGTTACTTTGATATCTACTAACCATGCCCACGGCAAAGCAGATATCCGGTCTCGTACATAGCATCGCATACATCAAGCTTCCTACAGCCGAAGCATAAGGAACTGCTTTCATTTCCTCTATCTCCTTTGGTGTCTTAGGACACATTTCCTTAGATAAAGGCACTCCATGCCTAAAAGGTAGAAAACCTTTCTTGGAGTTTTGCATGCTAAAACGAGCTAGGATAGTGTCAATGTATGAAGCTTGAGATAAGCATAACATTCTTTTCTTGCGATCCCTTATAACTTTGATCCCAAGAATATGTCCAGCTTCTCCTAAGTCCTTCATAGCAAACTGCTTGGACAGCCATACCCTTACGTCTGACAACACCTTGACATTGTTTCCAATTAACAAGATGTCATCTACGTATAGTACAAGAAATACCACCACGTTTCCGTCACTCTTCTTATATACACAAGATTCATCCGAACATTGAATAAATCCATAAGACTGGATTACTTCATCAAAACAGATGTTCCAAGATCTCGAAGCTTGTTTCAGTCCATAAATGGACCGATTAAGCTTACACACAAGATGCTCTTTGCCCTTCTCAATGAATCCCTCTGGTTGCTTTATATAGATGTTTTCTTCAAGACTTCCATTAAGGAAAGCTGTCTTGACATCCATCTGCCAAACCTCATAATCCATATGAGCAGCAATAGACAGAAGAATCCGGATAGACTTCAGCATGGCTACCGGTGAAAAGGTTTCCTCATTATCGATCCCTTCTTTTTGAGTATACCCTTTCGCAACAAGCCTTGCTTTAAAGGTCTCTACCTTTCCGTCTAATCCTCTTTTCCTTTTGTAGACCCATTTACATCCAATGGCTCTTACACCATTTGGTGGTTCTACAAGCTCCCAGACTTGATTAAAATCCATAGATTCTATCTCAGAGAGCATTGCCTTTTGCCAAGATATCGCATCTTTATCTTGGAGTGCTTCGTCATAAGTCCAGGGATCTATTTCATGTTGTCCAGGGACCAAGTCTGAAGACTCTCCCAAAAACATGAATCTATCAGGTTGTCTAACAACCCTCCCACTACGACGAGGCACTATCGGTATTTGTGTATCATTAGTGACACGCGGTGCAGTCACTTGTGGTATCTCATCTTGTACCGTCGGTACATTAAAATTATCCCCTCTCATTTTCTCAAGAACAATTTTACTCATAGGCTTATGGTTCATTACATAGTCCTCTTCTAAAAATCGGGCATTCGTACTAACAATGACCTTCTGATCTTTAGGACTATAAAATAAACCACATTTCGTTCCTCTAGGATAGCCCACAAACAAGTGTACTTCCGTACGAGATTCAAACTTATCAGCATCTCCCTTCAGCACATGTGCTCGACTACCCCAAATCCGAATGTGTTTCAGACTAGGCTTACGCCCAGTCCGCAATTCTGTGGGAGTAGAGGGTACTGATTTAGAAGGTACCAAGTTTCGAATGTACGTCGCTGTTTCCAGAGCATACCCCCAAAACGAACTTGGTAATTCTGAATAACTCATCATCGATCTAACCATTTTCATAAGAGTCTTATTCCTTCGTTCCACCACACCATTCTGTTAGGGTGTACTCGGTGCAGACAATTGGGATTGAATCCCAGCCTCTGATAAGTAACTCCTAAACTCTCCTAAGAGGTACTCACTACCACGATCAGATCGTAGTGTCTTGATACTTTTACCATGACGTTTCTCCACATCAGCCTTGTATTCTTTGAACTTGTCAAAGCATTCAGACTTGCGGCGCATCAAGTAAATGTATCCATATCTCGAATAATCATCTATAAAAGAGACAAAATATTCGAAACCACCTCTTGCCTGAATAGTTATAGGGCCACATAAATCAGAATGAATCAATTCCAACACTTCTTTGGCTTTATACCCCTTTGCCTTAAAAGGCCTTTTGGACATTTTTCCTTCCAAGCAGGATTCGCAGGTTGGATAGTTTTCCACTTCCAAGGAACCCAAAGGTCCATCGGCTATCAACCTTTGAATCCTCCTCAAGTTAATATGACCTAACCTTAGATGCCAAAGATATGTTTGATTCATTTTCGAAGGTTCTTTTCTTTTATTAGATTTAGATGATGTGCTATTAATTTCCATTTGTTGCATCGTAGGAGTTATAGGATTAAGAATATATAAATTGTCAACCAACGTACCAGAACAGATAATAACTCTATTCTTCTTAACGACAACATTGTTATCAAAAGAAACAGAATATCAATCCTTAAAAAGTTTAGAAACTGAAATCAAATTCTTTCTAAAACAAGGTACGTAAAGACAATTTCTCAAAATCAAAGTCTTATTCCTAGGAAAAGATAAATAAACATCTCCCACTGCAACGGCCGCCACTTTCGCAGTGGTGCCCATATATATGGTAATCTCCCCATCACTTAGTCGTTTGGTTTCCTGGAACCCCTGCAATGAATTGCAGACATGATCAGTGGCTCCCGTATCTATACACCAAGTACCGGTAGATAACACCGCTAAACATGTTTCAACAACTAATGAAAAAGATGTACCTGAATTGTTCTCCTTTTTACGGGGACAATCGACTTTCCAATGTCCAGCCTGCTTGCAATGGAAGCACTTGCCTTTCGGCTTTTTCACACCACCTTGTGGTTTAGCCACTTAAGGTCCGGCCATCTTCTTTGCTGAAGAATTCTGTTTCTTCTTCTTCTTCTTTCCGCCTTGCGGTTTAGAAGCAGAAACATTTTCAGCAACGTAAGCCTGAGAATTTTGACGAAACAGTCCCTCTGCTGATTGGAGTTCTGTCAGAAGTTCCCCCAATGAATACAACCTCTTGTTCATGTTGTAGTTCAAACGGAACTGCTCAAAACTCTTAGGCAGCGTTTGGAGAACGATATCGACCTGGGTTTCCCCATCGATTTCAGCTCCAAGGACCTCCATTTCATTCAGATGAGCCATCATCTTGAGGACATGATCACTCACAAGTGTCCCCTCAGCCATGGTGGTAGTCATCAAGTTTCTCATAGCCTCCTATCTGGCAGCCCGACTCTGATGTCCGAAGAGTTCTTTGAGATTATACATCATATAATAGGCAGTAGGCATGGCCTGATGCTGATGTTGCAGCACATTTGACATGGATGCCAAAATGTAACACCGCGCCATCTCATCTGCCTTGACCCACTTCCTATAAAGCATTTTCTCCTCTTCAGTAGAGTTTTCATCAGGCATGTCAGGACAGTGCTCAGTGAGTACAAACTTGTACTCTTCAGCAGTCAGGACAATATCCAGGTTTCGTTTTCAATCAATATAATTAGGACCAATAAGTTTGTTTTCTTTAAGTATAACAGCAAGAGGATTGAAAGCCATAATGAAAATCCTGAGAATCACATATATAAACACATAGGTCAAATAATTTGAATTGACAAATCATATTGTTCCCTCAAACAACATAATTCAAATTCACCAACACCTCAATACACCGTGAACTTCGTATGCCACGATAGTGTGGACGTATACTAATTCAAACATTTGTTAGAGGAGGTTTTACCCATTAATTTTTATTATCTTCTCAACTTAACTTTATGACAAATAAAATTAATAGTTGGTATTGCTTTGGCCATACAAATAAAAGCAATGACTCCGATGGGGAGGATACTTATCAAATGCATCTAAGTGTATACCATTACTTGATACTAAGTCCATTATCTAGGATTATGTCCCTTCAGATGGAGAAGATCACATGCTCCTAGACAACTTTCTATAATCATCCATAAAGAAAGTTTGATCTAGTGATCCGCAAATGAACTCATCCGATATGGAGGAAGGCACTTAAAGCCAACGCGCAAGTTCAAGTGCATCACTTATAAACCAATAATGGAGGCCATGGGATTTATTAATTAATCCCTCTCCCACTTAGTTATTTAACATGAGGGATTTTAACATGCATATCATATAGAACACATACAAGCATGCTTGATAAAACAACACATATAAGACAATAAATATGAAAAGCATAATTTCCAACTATTATGGCCTCGTTTTATCACTGTGTTCTTGAATGTTTGCCGTCAAATGGGGATCTGACCGTGCCCCTCAGCACGGTCGTGCTCGATCTGCAAACATGCCGCACGGTTGACCGTGTCGTACAGCACGGTCGTGCTCTGTTGTCCAGTCTCGATCCTCAGCTGGCACGGTCTGACCGTGCCCTCCAGCACGGTCGTGCCCGATCTGTAAACACACCGCACGGTTGACCGTGCTCCATAGCACGGTCGTGCCCTATCATCCAGCTCCAATCTTCCATCGGCACGGTCTGACTGTGCTATATAACACGGTCGTGCCTGATTGTGCGACCTCTACCTTGTATCTATTACATCCATCGATCCTATACTCCACGAAGGAGTTTATATATAATTTAGATAGAACAGAAAATTAAAACCTAACACGACAAACCGCCGTGATTTTACTATTACAATCATACATTCAAAAACAACTTCGACATGTCTGTGGGTTTAATTCATACATAAATATACATTCAGACCATAATAGTTGGATTTAAGGTTCCTGCAGAAAATCATAATTTTTCGCACATCCTACCATTATCCGATCTAAAATACACATTTTTCAAGATACGATTCATAATAGAATTAATCGATTCAATTGAATAGAGTTAGAAAACCACGGCTCCGATACCAATTGAAGGAACCGCCGGATCGCAGACCCTATACGATTTTCTAAATCGAGCTCTATGCAAATATGATTAACGCGCAGCGGAAAACGAATCATACCTTTTGCACCGAAATTAGTTCTAAGATCAGAACTGTAGATGGAGGAATCGATGAAGCCTGGACCTCACGATCTTCTGCTGTATTCCTCGCCTTTATCTCGAACGTTGTGTGGGCAACGAAGTATCGAGACTTTCAGCCGTCTTCTACTAATACGTATCTCAGATTTTTATGTCTGTGTATCTGTATTTCTGTCTCTAGAAACAGCTGACTTGAGGCTTATTTATAGGCTACAACAGGTGTTAGGATGTATACTATAAGCCTAGCTTTTGTATGAACATCTATTTATGATATGAGAATCTTTTGTGGTCAAATGTTTACATTTTATATATTTGTTATATATATGATTGTAATTGTTCAATTAATTTATATTGTAGATAACATGGTGTGTGGTGCCACACAGAAGATCATGTTATCAGTTCCTTATAGATTATAAATGGTAGCTCACAGCCGAGATAATTTTGGACAAATTATCGGAATGGTTGTAGTGTAAATTGGTATTAATCTATCTTGATTATAAAATTACACTAGTACATTTTGTATGTATTGAGCAGGACCAATTGAGGTTGTTTTATTTGTACTGACTACATAAATAAAACAAGACCTCTGTTATTATGGATGTGCGTCCTCTTAATCATTGTATGATAACGGGCATGTATACTCGATATATGTTTCTTTAATTTACCAATGGGTGAGATTTATTTATTAAATCAATAAGCTCGGTAAATTGGGATACAGTGTTGTTTATATGGTGTGCTGTTGATTATATAATGAAACCGTGTCCTAATTATTTAGGATGATGATGTCCCCTTGAGGAACTCATAATGATTATCATGTAAACCCTGCAGGTGGATTTATTCCGGCATGATAATAAAGTTGAGTGGTACTACTCTTGGATTAAATATTAATTAATTGAATTGTCAGTAATTCATTTAATTAATAGACATTCGATATCTTAAACATGGGGAGAGAAACGCGCACATAATAAATAGGAGCCATATCTAATATAGATAAGGGACGGTAGTTCAATAATATCTTTTTAGTGGATTAAGATATTATTTGATAGGCTTAAGAAGTATATTCAGATCGAATTAAGGACTCCTAAGCCTATCGGGAGACCGATTCCTAATCCTCCTCAAGGTCCCTGTTGTAGCCTATAAATAAGCCTCAAGTCAGCCGTTTTCGATACACAGTAATACAGATACACAGACATAAAAATATGAGATACGTATTAGTAGAAGACGGCTGAAAGTCTCGATAGCTCGTTGCCCACACAACGTTCGAGATAAGGCGAGGAATACAGCAGAAGATCGTGAGGTCCAGGCTTCATCGATTCCTCCATCTACGGTTCTGATCTTAAAACTAATTTCGGTGCAAAAGGTATGATTCATTTTCCGCTGCGCGTTAATCATATTTGCATGGATCCCGATTCGGATAATCGTATAGGGTCGGCGATCCGGCGGTTCCTACAATAGGGACCTTGAGGAGGATTAGAAATCAGTCTCCTGATAGGCTTAGGAGTCCTAAATTCAATCTGAATATACTTCTTAAACCTATCAATAATATCTCAATCCACTAAAAAGATATTATTGAACTACCGTCCCTTATCCATATTAGATATGGCTCCTATTTATTATGTACGCGTTTATCTCCCCGTGTTTAAGATATCGAATGTCCATTAATTAAATGAATTACTGACAATTCAATTAATTAAAATTTAATTCCAAAAGTAGTACCACTCAACTTTATTATCATGCCGGAATAAATCCACCTGCAGGGTTTACATGATAATTCTTATGAGTTCCTCAAAGGGACATCATCATCCTAAATAATTAGGACACGGTTTCATTATATAATCAACAGCACATCATATAAACAACAATGTATCCCAATTTACCGAGCTTATTGATTTAATAAATAAATCTCACCCATTGGTAAATTAAAGAAACATATATCGAGTATACATGCCCGTTATCATACAATGATTAAGAGGACGCACATCCATAATAACAGAGGTCTTGTTTTATTTATGTAGTCAGTACAAATAAAACAACCTCAATTGGTCCTGCTCAATACATACAAAATGTACTAGTGTAATTTTATAATCAAGACAGATTAATACCAAATTACACTACAACCATTCCGATAATTTATCCAAAATTATCTCGGTTGTGAGCTACCATTTATAATCTATAAGGAACTGATAACATGATCTTCTGGTGGCACCACACACCATGTTATCTACAATATAAATTAATTGGACAATTGCAATAACATATATAACAAATATATAAAATGCAAACATTTGACCATAAAAGATTCTCATATCATAAATAGATGTTTATACAAAAGCAAGGCTTATAGTATACATCCTAACAGAGTGTTCCTATAGAGTTAGATGCTAAGCCTAAAGCTTTGATTATGAAACAAATCAAATAGAAGATACGGCTAAATACAACGAAATAGCTTATGGAATACGAAAATCTAAACAAATCCATTGAAACTAGTAATAACTTGGTCGTTTCAAGTTATAAAACCGCATAACTAACAATTGTACAAGCTTTACTTAGCAATTTAGTTTACCATGATTGTTACATTAAGAACTTCGTAATCATGATATGTTGAGTTAGAAGATCATTCGAGTACAGTAAACTATTTATAAGAAGAATCTATTACGTTCAATCTTTGAGAGTGCCAATCAATAACGTTTAAAGAGCTTGAGATAAGCATTGATCGAACCGTTTGACTTTGAGTGTTCCTACACACTTAGATACTAAGCCTAAAGCTTTGATTATAAAACAAAGCAAATAGAAGATATGACTAAACACAATGAAATAGCTCATGGAATACGAAATTCTAAACAAATCCACTGAAACTAGTAATAACTTTGTCATTTTATGTTATAAATCGCATAACTATCACTCGTACAAACTTCATTCAGCAATGAAGTTTACCATGATTGTTACACTAAGAGCTTCGTAATCATGTTATGTTGAGTTAAAAGTGTTAGGATGTATACTATAAGCCTAGCTTTTGCATAAACATCTATTTATGATATGAGAATCTTTTATGATCAAATGTTTGCATTTTATTTATTTGTTATATGTGTTATTGCAATTGTCCAATTAATTTATATTGTAGATAACATGGTGTGTGGTGCCACACAGAAGATCATGTTATCAGTTCCTTATAGATTATAAATGGTAGCTCACAGCTGAGATAATTTTGGAAAAATTATCGGAATGGTTGTAGTGTAATTTGGTATTAATCTATCTTGATTATAAAATTACACTAGTACATTTTGTATGTATTGAGCAGGATCGATTGAGGATGTTTTATTTATACTAACTACATAAATAGAACAAGACCTCTGTTATTATGGATGTCTCTCTTCCTATCTTCGTTTTCCCACTCTTGACGTGGTTTGATCAGGAAGTTCCGTGGTGGCTGCTCTCCTTCCGCATGGTCTCTTCCATACATTGGGTTCACTTTCATGGGGATTATTGGTCCTTCAGTTATGACCGTCCACATCTCATCGTTCATGGCTGAAAGGTGTGCCTGCATTCTTATCTTCCAATCGTCATATTCCTCTATGGAAAACATGGGTAGTTTGTGATTGGAGGAATCCATGATATGCTTTAAAAATGAATTTTATGCAGAGAAAACAGCGAGACAGAGGTGGATCTGGGTAGGTGACCAGATAAGTTGGCTTTTAACCCAACTCGCTCTAATACCACTTGTTGGTCCTAAGTGGTGTCCGAGGTTCAGAGGGGGGGGGTGAAAGAACCTTGGTCAATTTTCAGAATCTTCTAAAACAACCGTTCTACACAACAAGTGATAAGTTTGGTTTTGTGTGTTATTTATATATTTAATGTGGCAATATTAACATTTAATTGTTCACTACTTTCTCACAATTACCCAATTATTGCTAGGTTCGATATTTGGCTTTGATTTTGTGTTTCACATGAATTTCAGGTCATATTTTATATATTCTATAACCGTGGAAAAGACGAGTCAATTGGGATACGAGAAGTGCAAGTCATACAAGTCGAAAAAGGAAGTCTTTACTACACAACCGTGCGCCACCATTCCCATTTCCCACTTCGATCAGCACATCACTCCTTAATCGGGTAACCCCGCTCCACTTAAATTATAATTCTGTTATGGTGCTTGGTTTTTACTTGTACATTTTGTGCTAGGGACTAGCACCTGTTCTAGTGTGGGGGGGGGGAGTTTAATCTCTACTTTTATTTATTTTCTTGGGAGTTTTGTGCTTAGTTGTTGTGCTGTGGTGTTTTGAAATTCAAGCATAATAGTTGGGCATTTAACTATGTCGCTAGTTGTTGAGTTTTTCTTGTTAAATACACTGAAAACACTATTTGCATGCTTTGATTGGTGATTGAACTTGAGTTCACGGTTGGCCATAGGATTGAGTTGATTGTTGGCTGTTTAGCTTTGAAATGACAACTTGATTGCTTGTTTTTTTTGAAAATTCGATTGGGTCTTTTGGAAGAGTAAAATCTGAGTTGGTGCCCATAGTTGAAAAGAATTAAATTGTTGTGGATTGGAGGAAAAAATAAAAGGAGTTCAGTTGAAGATGAATTGTTGAAAAAAATAACGAGGGGTTGATACGGCTGCCTACTTTTGGGGGCTCAAGCGTAAAAAAAAAAAAGAAAAAAAAAGAGCTAAAACCCGAAAGTAGTGCGGAGCTGCGAGTCCTCGTTTGAAATCTGAAAAAAAAATGCCATAAATTCTTCCAATGAAGGAAGACCAAATCAGATTGATTGAGAACGAGTTGTTAAGGAGTTATGGATATGGCATGAGTAGTTAAGGGTTGATGTGACCTTATGAATAATTGTGAATATGAGTTGTAGGTTATTTTGACGGGCATGTGTTGAGAATTTTGGCTCAAGAGCTTAGTAGCAAGTGATTATGGAAGAATGTCCCAACTGTCATTGTTTTAATTGTTGTGTCGAGTTGGCATGCTTTGATAATCCCATTTCATTCTTGATTTTATATATTTTGCTTAAGGACAAGCAAAGGTTCTAGTGTGGGGGGATTTGATAAGTTGGGTTTTGTGTGTTATTTATATATTTAATGTGGCAATATTAACATTCAATTGTTCACTACTTTCTCACAATTACCCAATTATTGCTAGGTTCGATATTTGGCTTTAATTTTGTGTTTCCCATGAATTTCAGGTCATATTTTATATATTCTATAATCGTGGAAAAGACGAGTCAATTGGGATACGAGAAGTGCAAGTCATACAAGTCGAAAAAGGAAGTCTTGCAAGTCAAACAATAATTAAATTCCTTCTTTAATTGGGATGAGTGAAAAAGAGCAGTTTTGATTTCCTTAAGGAGTAGATTTGATTGGAAATAAAGGCAGAGAGAGAGACGCAAGGTTGGGGGGATTTAATTCCCATTTTAATAGAGGAAAGTTGACTTTTCTAGGGCAATAAAGGAAGACAAGGAATAGAGGAGAATGACATTTTACAGAAGACACGACAGAGGCTTAGGGCAAAGGAGAATTATATTTTGCTTAATTTCTCTTCTCTTGTAATTTTGGAGGAAAACCATGCTTAAAGGCTAACTTTTTATTTCTAGTCCATGGAGCACCGAACCTTGAATGATTCGATCAATAATTGAATAGTAACGTATTTCTTTCCCATCTCGATTTCTTTGTTATTTGGATTTATGCTATGCATGTTTAATCAAGCGAATTTATCTGGTTTGGCCACCTAGGTTAATTTATTGACTATTCTAGCTAGATTGCTTGATATAATCCGTAATTGCTATATTATGGTGATTGTTGTAGTTTGGGATAACAAAGTCTAGATTGTATGAATCGAACGTTTCGTTTTCATAGTCTAGTTTGTCCTATTATTTTAATTCGTTAATGCATGTTGTGAATTGAATCTCGAATACATGTTTTGGGGTTATTCATAGGGTAGATTAATTGGGGGTCGTACTTCTTGATTAATTAAACTTAAGAAATAATTCGAACTAGTTTGGTCGTACCACTGGTTTAGGGGTAAGATTCGAGATAGGGTATAGTTAAACGGGATTGTTGATTAGTTTGAAAGAATCATTCTAGGGGAGGCTATCCGAGGGCTAGATCTTCTTTATTCATTGTTCGATCATCTGATTTATTTTCTTATTGCTATTTTATTTTGTTGCAAGAGTGCTCAACAGACCAATCCCCCCATTTTACAGCTTTCTAACACGATTTTATTCAACTCAATTACGCTATTCTCTGTGGGTTCGACCCTTTACTTACTCTACTACACTAGTGGATTTGTCAAGGGAATTATATTATTTTTGGGTGCTGACGACAGCACACCAGCAAGTTACTTGAGCTTGCAACGATAGATGGTTACTGCTTGCAGCGCTACGATGCAGTGCTGCACGCTGTAACCTGGAGTTTTATACGCAGCGGAAATTAACTTTAAAACACAAGGCTGTTTTTCTCAACAAGGTTTCTTTCAAAATGTTTTATGCACAGAGATAAGAGAAATGTAGAATATAAGCGCACAGGTAAAGAAAACAAATAAACACTTATGGCTTATAGTGGTTCGAAGGTGGTGTAATCCTTCTACGTCCACTCTACTACTCCTCGAGCAGGAACTTTGTTAAGCAAGATTGATTTACAGGACTCTCCTAACAATCTATCAACTTTACAAAGATACCACCTACTGAAGTCCAGCGTACACACAGCAACTGCAAACTTCAAAGGTTAACCCATACAGGGTTCTACACTCCCACACAGGGAAGCTGCCTAACTCTAGACAACTAAACAAACAGCAAGGATCTCTCCTATCAACTGCTTGACACCACTAAAACAACTTATGCACACAGCAACAAGGTTAAAAGGATAAAAAGGTTTTTCTTCAACTTGTGCTTCGAAGTGAGCTTCTGAATCCGTAAGAAATCCTTTAGCTTGAACTTGCTTCACTTCGGTAGGTTGAGTGACTGAAACTGATCGTAGGATTGAATGCTTGAATCTTGTAAGCTTTGAATATTTTAGTAACAGTAACAGTTTTCAGTAACCAGCTTCAGTTCTCCTCAATCTCTATTTATATTTGTAGGAGAAGATGTCCGTTGAAGGAGACATCCCTCTTTTGAATTTAAAGTAGCCTGGCCACCGCATGGTTCGCATTTAATGCGACTTGACTTTTTCTTTTGGAGCATTTAATGCGGCAGTTGCGGCTCGCAGCTTTCTGCAGCGCATCAGTCCATGTGGCATCTTCTTATTGGCTCCGTGTCTGCTTCTTTGATTTTTTTCTTGAACGGCTCTTTTATTCTTGCTTGAATCTCCGTTCCTCGTACTACATTTATCCTTCCTAGGATTTACAGGATACTTCGTTTGTAGTTGGCGCTGTATGACTTAATTGACTGTAAGTTCTGCGCTGTATTCTAGGTCCTTGTGCAGCTGATGCTTTCTTTCAGTGCTGCTGTAACTTAGACCTGGTTGCAGTATCTTCTGGCAGTGCTGCTGTAACTTCTTTCTAGCAGTACTCCTATATCATTTTCTTGCAGCGTTGCTGTATGCCGTCCTTTCTTACTTTGCTGTACAGAAGATTTAACTCGTTGAACTGTTGCTGTACAGAAGATTTAACTCGTTGAACTGTTGCTGTATCTTCTTTCTACCAGCTGTGCTGTATCATGTCTTCTTGCAGCGATACTGTATCCTGCCTTCTTGCAGCAATATCTTTTCTTAAAGTTTAGATGCAGCTTTATCCTTATTTAACCTCCATTTTTCAGCACTCAACACAAGACTCAATTCTAGTCTATTTATTCACTTAAACAATGTGAAAAATGGGGTACTTAAAACTTCCTATTACATATTTGGTTTGTCTCATCAAAATCTAAACATCAAAAACCTAACAATTTCCCCCTTTTTGATGATGACCAAACCTTTACATTATTGCGTTCATGAAGAAGTTTTATCTTACTTTAACTCATATGGATTATCAGGATTACATGCTTGAACAGAGAGATAAATTAAAATCTAATCTTGGATTCATCAGAGATGCATCATGCTATTCCTTTCATCATAAAATAACAGGAAAAACGTAAACAGCATGCATGAGTTTATAAGAGTTGAACTTGGTCAGATCAGAAAAAAAAATTCTTCATTAATAGAGAGAAATTTTTACAACAGCAAGAGTACAACATGGATCACAAAGGGGTATACATAAAGCTTAGTAGAACAGAGACCTTTCAGCTCGTCAGATCTTCTGCCAGCAAATCTTTCAAGGCCTTCCATTCCTCTTGATCCTTTCCACCAATCCCTGATGGACTCTTGATAGGACTCTTCCAGCTTGTGCATGATCACAGGAATTTGAATCTGTTGGGTTTTCAATGTTTAGATTTTGATGAGACAAACCAAATATGTAATAGGAAGTTTTAAGTACCTCATTTTTCACATTGTTTTAAGTGAACAAATAGACTAGAATTGAGTCTTGTGTTAAGTGTCAAAATGGAGGATGAAAAAGGATAAAGTTGCATCTAAGCCTTAAACGAAGTTATCTCTGCAAGAAGGAAGGATACAGCATCGCTGCGAGAAGATAGGATACAGCAACGCTGCAAGAAAAGGATACAGGAGTACTGCTAGAAAGAACATACAGCAGCACTGCCAGAAGATACTGCAACCAGGTCTAAGATACAGCAGCACTGAAAGAAAGCATCAGCTGCACAAGGACCTAGGATACAGCGCAGACTTACAAGTCAGTTAAGTAATACAGCGCCAACTACAAAACGAAGTATCCTGTAAATCCTAGGAAGGATAAATGCAGTACGAGGAATGGAGATTCAAGCAGGTATAAAAGAGCCGTTCAAGAAAAAGTCAAAGTAGCAGACACGGAGCCAATAAGAAGATGCCACATGGACTGACGCGCTGCAGAAAGCTGTGAGCCACAACTGCCGCATTAAATGCTCCGAAAGAAAAGTCAAGTCGCATTAAATGCGAACCATGCTTTGGCCAGGGTACTTCAAATTCAAAAGAGGGATGTCTTCTTCAACGGACATCTTCTCCTACAAGTATAAATAGAGATTGAGAAGCACTGAAGCTGGTTACTGTTACTGAGATCTGAAAATCATCTGCGAAAAATTCAAAGCTTACAAAATTCAAGCATTCAAGCCTACAATCAGTATCAGTCACTCAACCTACTGAAGTGAAGCAAGTTCAAGCTAAAGGATTCCTTACGGATTCAGAAGCTCACTTCGAAGCACAAGTTGAAGAAAAACCTTTTATCCTTTTAACCTTGTTGCTGTGTGCTTAGGTTGTTTTAGTGGTGTCAAGCAGTTGATAGGAGAGATCCTTGCTGTTTGTTTAGTTGTCTAGAGTTAGGCAGCTTCCCTGTGTGGGAGTGTAGAACCCTGTATGGGTTAGCCTTTGAAGTTTGCAGTTGGTGTGTGTACGCTGGACTTCAGTAGGTGGTATCTTTGTAAAGTTGATAGATTGTTAGGAGAGTCCTGTAAATCAATCTTGCTTAACAAAGTTCCTGCTCGAGGAGCAGTAGAGTGGACGTAGAAGGATTACACCACCTTCGAACCACTATAAGCCATAAGTGTTTACTTGTTTTATTTATCTGTGTGCTTATCTTCTGCATTATTATCTGTCTCTCATCATAAAACGTTTTGAAAGAAGCATTCTTGAGAAAAACAGCCTTGTGTTTTAAAGTTAATTTCCGCTGCATACAAAACTCCAGGTTACAGCGTGCAGCACTGCATCGTAGCGCTGCAAGCAGTAACCATCTATCGCTGCAAGCTCTAGTAACTTGCAGTGCAGAACGGTTGTTTTAAAAGATTTTGAAAATTGACCAAGGTTCATTCACCCCCCCTCTGAACCTCGGACACCATTTGGGACCAACAGAATCCACCTGAGCCAGAAGTCCTCGCAGTATGGTACAATCATCCCTTCCTTTACTCGATTGATGTATAATTGTTGAATTTCAAGGCTTTCTTCCCGAGCGAGCTGTTTATATCTCTTCAATGCAGTCTTGCAAGTATGGTACCTGCTGAATTTACCTTTTCTGCATAGTTCTCTAAAGTGTCTAAGGTACTCTAATCGTTTGAAAATGGTGATCGCCTCAAATGATGGATTCATGTCAAAGGGCAGTCTGATTTTCTTGAAGATGTCAAATCTCCAAGCCATGTTTTCTCTTTCTGGCCTTTGATCCATCAAGACGGACACTTCAACAGAGATATTTTCAGTATCAAGACGAGGAATTTCTTGAGGAGGAAATTGGTAGAAGTGATCTGCAATAATTTTTCTATCACCAATTACACCAAGTATTTGAATCCAGGCATTAGGATCTACATCTTCTTTTCTTTGACGCCTATGACTCTTAGACTCGTCCCCGCTCATCCTCTTCCTTGAGCCTTGCTGCTAGCTATCATCCCTTCTCTTTGAATGATAGGAGGGAGGCGCTACATCCTTGCTTGCAGCTCTGCTGTGTGCAGCGCCTGCAGCCGGTCTTCTCCCAGCAGCTGCACCAACACCTCCAGCTCCATCATCATCTCTTCTCCATCTCTTCGGAGAGGGGATGTCAACAGCAGTGGATGATCCAGACCTTCTTCTCCTCCTGCTGAGAGGTTGCTGGTCATCATCCTCTTTTTCATCTTCAGTAGCCCCTTTGCTCCTGTGTCTATCATCAAATCTTTCAAGTCCTTCCCCCTTTTTGGCATCATCAAAAGCCGGGGGCTGAGCAGGGGCAGTTGGGACCACCCTTGATCGAGGGCGACGGGTCGGTTCAGGGTGGGCTCTGGAGCATCGATATACTGAGGGAAAGCTCGGACCATGATGTCCCTCAGTTCTCCCACAATCAGCTCTAGGTTCCCCAAACGGTCGTCCACACTTCTGGTTCTCTGAGATTGATCAAATACGCAATCCAGAAGGTTTCCAGGACTTGGGAGTGAGAGTTGAGTCTGGTTGAAGCATTTTCAGCATGCTGCTTGCATTGCCTGATCTCCTGGCACGTTAGAGCAGCATCGACCTTCAACTCCTTCTCCAGCCTGACCCGATCGAAGTATAACCTGTTTGCATAGTCAGAGAGATTCGACTTAATCATGTCGGGCAGCACTTCGAGGTCCTTCTTGAAACCTGTCATGGTTTCAGCATGGAATTGGGCAGTGACCCTGAGACTGTTGCGCATGGTAGACTCATGCTCTTGGAGAGCATGCAGCAGATGTCTAACAGTAGCTTCAACTCGGTTGATTGATTCATCAGGGGTCAGTCCCGAATTCCTTCTCATCGAGGCAGCAGTGGATGCAGCAAATAGAATAACAACTTGACATACTGGTGCTGCATCCTACCTCGGAACTTCAGTAGCAACCTCATCCTTATGGTTGCTGGTTTGAGAGCTTGTAGAGCTTGAGGATGGGTGCTCTTCTTCTTCTTCTTCTTCCTCATCTGCGTCCTCTTCGTCGGATGAGATTTGAACAGGATCTGCTCCGCCAGATTTTGGCCCATGAACAGCTATGTTGCGTTCCTTTATCATCCTTGTGAAGTCGGCATGAGAAACCTCAGCTTTCATAGTAACCTCTGCTGCTGTAATCTTGGAAGGTTCTTGAGAGCATGCAGCAGCTGCAGCATCAACCTCCTCTCGAGGTGTCTCTAGCTGCACTGGGTTACCTCAGCTTCAACTTCAATATCCTCAGTGGGTACTGTCTGAACAGCCTCCCCACCTGAGGTCTTCTCACCCTCAGGGAGTGTTGTCTGAACAACATCCTCCACATAGGTCTTCTCTACGAACCCCGTCTCCTCGGCCGATTCTGTAACTTCGATAGCTTCTGCTGCAAGAATGGGTTCTTGCAGCTCTGCTTGTTTTCCTACAGCGTTCACAGCTTTCAGCACTGTATGCTCCACTGCTGCAAGAATCTCGGCTTCCACCCTGTTTGGCTCTTCAGCTGCTACAACTTGAAGGGTGGTCGCTTGCTGCACTGCTGTCGCGTCCAGTGCAGGGAGTACCGCCTCTGCAACTTCCTCCGTAGATGCTTCATCGGCAATCTCAGAGATGTCTGAGATGACATCCCTGATTATGGTAGTTGGTTCCCCCTCAGAATCTGCATGAGTAGCATCTTCAACTTCATGAACTGGGGAATCGCCATAGTCCAGTAGTTGAGCTTCCTCCTCCTCCAAGCGATCGAGCATGACAATGTTGGAGAGGCCCTCAACTACTTGCTTATATGCAGGGGAGTTCATCTGATGCATACTTGAACTTCCTTCTCCCCGCATCCTCCTTGGAATGTGCTGCATCCTGGTTTCCTTCATGCTTTGTTGCAGCGCCTGTTGCAGCAGAGCTTCTTCAGCTTGCTCTACTCCCAAGGTGTCGATTTGCTCTCGAGCAAACGCGACGTCATCGTCCCTTCTTACAACCTCCGCAGCCGGGGTAAGGAAGACCTGCGCATCTTTCACTGCTGCTCTCATCGACAGCTCTGCAGAGTCGGATTCTGCAAGAGCTTTACCCTTTCCCTTGTCCTGGGCTCCCTGTGCAGCACTGCATCCTTCGAGCTCTTGAACTCTTGCAACAAAGTCAGGTTGTAGGAGTGCCAGAATATCTTCTGATTTGGCCCATTCCAGGACAGCTTGCTTGACTGTCAGGAAATCCTTCCACTTCAACAGGATTTCCCCCTTAGCCAGCCTCATCTCTCTCCAGAGAGAGTACTGCTGCTCCATATTTCTAGCAGCCGGAAAGGTGGGATCGAGCACTGAGGCTTCTGTTTGTAGATGAGCTTCTTCTTCAGTTGGCTCGACCCGGTGCTGATATGGCTCCCGAAGCCGATGTGACTCATCTACAAGGTCAACTACAACCATAGAAGGTGTAGAGAGTTGGGAATAAGGAGAGCCTTCTTTATCCCTGGGCTGATGTGACTCATCCACAACAGCAGCAGCAGCCTTCTTGTTGTGTGGAGCTCTTCTCACCAAGGGTGCGTCATCATCCGGGGAAGAGGATTCAAGTTCAGGTACAGCCTTCCCTGAACTCTTCTTGATAACAGGAAGAGGACTCGAAGCGTCCTCTTCTTCGGCTTCCTCCCTGCTGCCTGCAGCTTCATCTTGCAGAGTAAGAGTTACATTCTTTTTGTCTTTGGTTTTCTTCCTCGCAACTCCTGCTCCTGCAGCCTTCGGTTGGGTCTTGCCTTTCTTTTTCTTCCCGAGATACTTCCCGATGTGAATGGGGGTGGGTGCTACGAGTTGAATGCCAAGCTTGCAGAGCAGAGAACAGATGGTGATATCGTAGCTCCGACGCTCCGTTATCTTCTCTGCTTCCTCCCACAGCCTCTTCATGATGAACCTCACCCAGTTCACCTTTTCTCCAGCCATGATAACAGATATGATCCGGAACCGAAGATCTGTGCATTTGTCATAACTCCCGGTCCTTCCTTCGATGGAGTATGCACAGATGTCGTGGAGTAGTTCAAACTCCGGTTTGAAGAGTTTCTTGGGGGCGCTTCTCTTGATTTCAACCCCTGCATCCCTTGCTCGAAAGAGATCCCACATCTCTTGAGCCGATGCCTCCCCATATGTTGTCAATGTTAGGATGTATACTATAAGCCTAGCTTTTGTATGAACATCTATTTTATGATATGAGAATCTTTTATGGTCAAATGTTTGCATTTTATATATTTGTTATATATGTTATTGCAGTTGTCCAATTAATTTATATTGTAGATAACATGGTGTGTGGTGCCACACAGAAGATCATGTTATCAGTTCCTTATAGATTATAAATGGTAGCTCACAGCCGAGATAATTTTGGACAAATTATCGGAATGGTTGTAGTGTAATTTGGTATTAATCTGTCTTGATTATAAAATTACACTAGTACATTTTGTATGTATTGAGCAGGACCAATTGAGGTTGTTTTATTTTGTACTGACTACATAAATAAAACAAGACCTCTGTTATTATGGATGTGCGTCCTCTTAATCATTGTATGATAACGGGCATGTATACTCGATATATGTTTTCTTTAATTTACCAATGGGTGAGATTTATTTATTAAATCAATAAGCTCGGTAAATTGGGATACAGTGTTGTTTATATGGTGTGCTGTTGATTATATAATGAAACCGTGTCCTAATTATTTAGGATGATGATGTCCCCTTGAGGAACTCATAAGGATTATCATGTAAACCCTGCAGGTGGATTTATTCCGGCATGATAATAAAGTTGAGTGGTACTACTCTTGGATTAAATATTAATTAATTGAATTGTCAGTAATTCATTTAATTAATGGACATTCGATATCTTAAACATGGGGAGATAAACGCGCATATAATAAATAGGAGCCATATCTAATATGGATAAGGGACGGTAGTTCAATAATATCTTTTTAGTGGATTAAGATATTATTTGATAGGCTTGAGAAGTATATTCAGATCGAATTAAGGACTCCTAAGCCTATCAGGAGACCGATTCCTAATCCTCCTCAAGGTCCCTGTTGTAGCCTATAAATAAGCCACAAGTCAACCGTTTCTCGAAGGACAGACATAGAAAATCTGATATACGATCTAGAGAAGAACGGTTGAGAGTCTCGATAGCTCGTTGCCCACACAACGTTCGAGATAAGGCGAGGAATACAGCAGAAGATCGTGAGGTTCAGGCTTCATCGATTCCTCGATCTACAGTTCTGACCTTAGAACTAATTTTGGTGCAAAAGGTATGATTCGTTTTCCGCTGCGCGTTAATCATATTTGCATGGACCACGATTCGGATAATCGAATAGGGTCGGTGATCCGGCGGTTCCTACAGTCAACTGACTGGGGGTAAGACCTGCAGCAGAGATGCCGAAGGTGGTGGAAATGTTCCTAACGGTCAAAGACCGTTCTTCTCCATCTGCATCCATCCGAAACAAGATGCAGTTCCTTTCCTCTGCCTGTCTGGCGTAGGTATATAATCTCTGTACTGACTCCATAGAGAAGCCAGCATAGACAGTGGTCAACAACCCTAGGACTTGGGTTCGTTGAAGAGCATCAAAAATCCTTTTGATAAGGGCATTATCATATAGCCCTGAAGCGTAGATGTGTTCTTGGTTGATCAGCCTTTTATTTATAACAATAGTGCGTCGGGCAGCCATTGAAGATTTTTGATAGAGAGAGAGAGAGAGAAAATTCGAAGATTTGCACTTGGAAGGTTTTCCGCACAGAGCGTTTTCTCTCATTGGAAGATGATGAATAATCAATTCAAAAGACACGGTTATGGAGTTTATGGCGGTTCTCAAGGGACGTGTGTAAGATCGACGGTTGAGATAAATCATGGAGTTGATCTTGTGGTTCAGGAAAAAAAGGAGATGTCAAATCGTCGCAATAATTACCTGGCGCGTGGGTTTCTGACCGCACCCTTTCCACTTCCTGACACATGTAGACATGCATTAAATGCTAAAAGATATGTCATTTGCCGCCTAAATAAATGTCTTTTTAAGGTTGCAACATCTCTAGCACGAGGTTGCAGAGTAATCAATACCCCTTTGAAATAAATGCTGTAACCTGGTGCTGCTTGAATTCTCGATAATTGTTGTATTGTAAGAATATAAGATGCAGCGCTGTCTGAACCCAGTGCTGTATTAACGCGTAGCTTACAGTACCGTTCTTACTGCTTTTCACAAGCATGCAGAGGTTCCCCCTGCGTTTCTACATCTTTCTTTCTCTTCACAACTTAAGAATTCCCAACTCGTTTCGAAGCATAGAAAACCTAGACTCACTCAAAGGCTTGGTGAGGATATCTGCAAGCTGGAAATCCGTATGAACTTTTTCAAGCACGACGTCTTTCTTTTCAACATGATCTCTTATAAAGTGATGACGTATATCGATGTGCTTAGTTCTTGAGTGAAATACAGGATTATGGGTAATTGCAATAGCACTTGTATTGTCACAGAGAATTGGAGTCTCTTTTTCTTCTATCCCATAATCTCTAAGATGCTGCTGTATCCAGAGGATCTGCACACAGCAACTTCCTGCTGCAACATACTCAGCTTCTGCTGTAGAGGTTGAGATAGAAGAGCTTGAGATAAGCATTTATCGAACCGTTTGACTCTGAGTGTTCCTATACACTTAGATACTAAGCCGAATGCTTTCATTATGAAGCAAATCAAATAAAAGATATGGCTAAATACAAAGAAATAGATTATGGAATACGAAATTCTAAACAAATTCATTGAAACAAGTAATAACTTGGTCGTTTCAAGTTATAAAATAGCATAACTAACAATTGTACAAACTGTACTTAGCAATTCAGTTTACCATAATTGTTACACTAAGGGCTTCGTAATCATTTTATATTTAGTTAGAATATCATTCGAGTACAATTTACAAGAAGATTCTAGTACAATTAAATCTTTAAGAGTGCAAACTAATAACGTTTACAAAACTTAAGATAAGTATTGATCGAACCGTTTGACTTTGAGTGTTCCTATACACCTCGATACTAAACCTAAAGCTTTGATTATGAAATAAATCAAATATAAGATGCGGCTAAACACAAAGAAATAGCTTATGGAATACGAAATTCTAAACGAATCCACTGAAACTAATAATAACTTGGTCGTTTGAAGTTACAAAATACATAATTAAGAGCTAAAGCTTTATAATTGTACAATTGTACAAGTTTTACTTAGAAATTCAATTTACCATAATCTTTAAGAGTGCAAAGCAATAACGTTTACAGAGTGCAAAACAATTAAATCTTTAAGAGTGCAAAGCAATAACGTTTACAGAGCTTAAGATAAGCATTGATTGATCCGTTTGACTTTGAGTGTTCCTATACACTTAGATACTAAGCCTAAAGCTTTGATTATGAAACAAATCAAATAGAAGATACGGCTAAATACAATGAAATAACATATAGAATATGAAATTCTAAACAAATCCATTGAAACTAGTAATAACTTTGTCGTTTCAAGTTATAAAACAGCATAACTAGCAATTGTACAAACTTTACTTAACAATAAAGTTTACCATGATTGTTACACTAAGAGCTTCATAATCGTGTTATGTTACAGTAAACCATTTATAAGAAGAATCTAGTACATTCAATCTTTGAGAGTGTCAATCAATAACGTTTAAAGAGCTTGAGATAAGCATTAATTAAACCATTTGACTTTGAGTGTTCCTATACACTTAGATACTAAGCCTAAAGCTTTGATTATGAAACAAATCAAATAGAAGATACGGCTAAACACAATGAAATACCTTATGGAGTACGAAATTCTAAACAAATACACTGAAACTAGTAAAAACTGGGTCGTTTTAAGTTATAAAATGCATAACTAACAATCGTACAAGCTTCACATACCAATAAAGTTTACCATGATTGTTAGACTAAGAGCTTCATAATCATGTTATGTTGAGTTAGAAGATCATTCGAGTACTATAAACATTTTATAAGAACAATCTAGTACAACTCAATCTTTGAGAGTGCCAATCAATAATGTTTAAAGAGCTTGAGAGAAGCATTGATCAAACCGTTTCACTTTGTGTGTTCCTATACACTTAGATACTAAGCCTAAATCTTTAATTATGAAACAAATCAAATAGAAGATACGGCTAAATATAACGAAATAGCTTATGGAATATGAAATTCTAAACAAATCCATTAAAACTAGTAATAATTTGGTCGTTTCAAACCGCATAACTAACAATTGTACAAGCTTTACTTAACAATTCAATTTACCATAATTGTGTTAGGATGTATACTATAAGCCTAGCTTTTGTGTAAACATCTATTTATGATATGAGAATCTTTTATGGTCAAATGTTTGCATTTTATATATTTGTTATATATGTTATTGCAGTTGTCCAATTAATTTATATTGTAGATAACATGGTGTGTGGTGCCACACAGAAGATCATGTTATCAGTTCCTTATAGATTATAAATGATAGCTCACAGCCGAGATAATTTTGGACAAATTATCGGAATGGTTGTAGTGTAATTTGGTGTTAATCTGTCTTGATTATAAAATTACACTAGTACATTTTGTATGTATTGAGCAGGACCAATTGAGGTTGTTTTATTTTGTACTGACTACATAAATAAAACAAGACCTCTGTTATTATGGATGTGCGTCCTCTTAATCATTGTATGATAACGGGCATGTATACTCGATATATGTTTCTTTAATTTACCAATGGGTGAGATTTATTTATTAAATCAATAAGCTCGGTAAATTGGGATACAGTGTTGTTTATATGATGTGCTGTTGATTATATAATGAAACCGTGTCCTAATTATTTAGGATAATGATGTCCCCTTGAGGAACTCATAAGGATTATCATGTAAACCCTGCAGGTGGATTTATTCCGGCATGATAATAAAGTTGAGTGGTACTACTCTTGGAATTAAATATTAATTAATTGAATTGTCAGTAATTCATTTAATTAATGGACATTCGATATCTTAAACATGGGGAGATAAACGCGCATATAATAAATAGGAGCCATATCTAATATGGATAAGGGACGGTAGTTCAATAATATCTTTTTAGTGGATTAAGATATTATTTGATAGGCTTGAGAAGTATATTCAGATCGAATTAAGGACTCCTAAGCCTATCAGGAGACCGATTCCTAATCCTCCTCAAGGTCCCTGTTGTAGCCTATAAATTTAGCCTCAAGTCAACTGTTTCTAAAGTAACAGACACAGAAAAATCTGATATACGATTTAGAGAAGAACGATTGAGAGTCTCGATAGCTCGTTGCCCACACAACGTTCGAGATAAGGCGAGGAATACAGCAGAAGATCGTGAGGTTCAGGCTTCATCGATTCCTCGATCTACAGTTCTGACCTTTGAACTAATTTTGGTGCAAAAGGTATGATTCGTTTTCCGCTGCGCATTAATCATATTTGCATGGACCCCGATTCGGAAAATCGAATAAGGGTCGGCGATCCGGCGGTTCCTACAAATTGTTACACGACGAGCTGTGAAATCATTTTATATTGACTTAGAAGATCATTCCTGTACAATATACTATTTATAGGAAGATTCTAGTACAATTAAATCTTTAAGAGTGCAAACTAATAACGTTTACGGAACTAAAGATAAGCATTGATCGAACCGTTTGACTTTGACTGTTCATATACACTTTAGATACTAAGCCTAAAGATTTGATTATGAAACTTATCAAATAGAAGATACGGCTAAACACAATAAAATAGCTTATGGATTACTAAATTCTAAACAAATCCACTAAAACTAGTAATAACTTGGTCATTTTAAGTTATAAAATGCATAACTAACAATCGTACAAACTTCACTTAGCAATAAAGTTTACCATGATTGTTACACTAAGAGCTTTATAATCATGTTATGTTGACTTAGAAGATCATTTGAGTACAATAAACTATTTATAAGAAGAATCTAGTACAATTCAATCTTTGAGAGTGCCAATCAAAAACGTTTAAAGAGCTTGAGATAAGCATTTATCGAACTGTTTGACTTTGAGTGTTCCTATACACTTAGATACTAAGCCGAAAGCTTTCATTATGAAACAAATCAAATAGAAGATACGGCTAAACACAATGAAATAGCTTATGGAATGCGAAATTCTAAACAAATTCATTGAAACTAATAATAACTTGGTCGTTTCAAGTTATAAAATAGCATAACTAACAATTGTACAAACTTTACTTAGCAATTCAGTTTACTATAATTGTTACACTAAGGGCTTCGTAATCATTTTATATTTAGTTAGAATATCATTCGAATACAATAAACAATTTACAAGAAGATTCTAGTACAATTAAATCTTTAAGAGTGCAAACCAATAACGTTTACAAAACTTAAGATAAGTATTGATCGAACCGTTTGACTTTGAGTGTTCCTATACACCTTGATACTAAACCAAATGCTTTGATAATGAAACAAATCAAATATAAGATACGGCTAAACACACGGAAATAGCTTATGGAATACGAAATTCTAAACGAATCCACTGAAACTAATAATAACTTGGTCGTTTGAAGTTATAAAATGCATAACTAAGAGCTAAAGCTTTACAATTGTACAATTGTACAAGCTTTACTTAGCAATTCAATTTACCATAATCTTTAAGAGTGCAAAGCAATAACGTTTACAAAGTGCAAAGCAATTAAATCTTTAAGAGTGCAAAGCAATAACGTTTACAGAGCTTAAGATAAGCATTGATTGATCCGTTTGACTTTGAGTGTTCCTATACACTTAGATACTAAGCCAAAAGCTTTGATTATGAAATAAATCAAATAGAAGATACGGCTAAATACAATGAAATAACTTATGGAATATGAAATTCTAAACAAATCCATTGAAACTAGTAATAACTTGGTCGTTTCAAGTTATAAAACAGCATAACTAACAATTGTACAAACTTTACTTAGCAATAAAGTTTACTATGATTGTTACAGTAAGAGCTTTATAATCGTGTTATGTTACAGTAAACTATTTATAAGAAGAATCTAGTACATTCACTCTTTGAGAGTGTCAATCAATAACGTTTAAAGAGCTTGAGATAAGCATTAATCGAACCGTTTGACTTTGATTGTTCCTATACACTTAGATACTAAGCCTAAAGCTTTGATTATGAAACAAATAAAATAGAAGATACGGCTAAACACAATGAAATACCTTATGGAATACGAAATTCTAAGCAAATCTACTGAAACTAGTAAAAACTGGGTCGTTTTAAGTTATAAAATGCATAACTAACAATCGTACAAGCTTCACTTAGAAATAAAGTATACCATGATTGTTAGACTAAGAGCTTCATAATCATGTTATGTTGAGTTAGAAGATCATTCGAGTATAATAAACTATTTATAAGAAGAATCTAGTACAACTCAATCTTTGAGAGTGCCAATCAATAAAGTTTAAAGAGCTTGAGATAAGCATTGATCGAACCGTTTGACTTTGACTGTTCATATACACTTTAGATACTAAGCCTAAAGATTTGATTATGAAACTAATCAAATAGAAGATACGGCTAAACACAATAAAATAGCTTATGGATTACTAAATTCTAAACAAATCCACTAAAACTAGTAATAACTTGGTCGTTTTAAGTTATAAAATGCATAACTAACAATCGTACAAACTTCACTTAGCAATAAAGTTTACCATGATTGTTACACTAAGAGCTTCATAATCATGTTATGTTGACTTAGAAGATCATTTGAGTACAATAAACTATTTATAAGAAGAATCTAGTACAATTCAATCTTTGAGAGTGCCAATCAAAAACGTTTAAAGAGCTTGAGATAAGCATTTATCGAACTGTTTGACTTTGAGTGTTCCTATACACTTAGATACTAAGCCGAAAGCTTTCATTATGAAATAAATCAAATAGAAGATACGGCTAAACACAATGAAATAGCTTATGGAATGCGAAATTCTAAACAAATTCATTGAAACTAATAATAACTTGGTCGTTTCAAGTTATAAAATAGCATAACTAACAATTGTACAAACTTTACTTAGCAATAAAGTTTACTATGATTGTTACAGTAAGAGCTTTATAATCGTGTTATGTTACAGTAAACTATTTATAAGAAGAATCTAGTACATTCACTCTTTGAGAGTGTCAATCAATAACGTTTAAAGAGCTTGAGATAAGCATTAATCGAACCGTTTGACTTTGATTGTTCCTATACACTTAGATACTAAGCCTAAAGCTTTGATTATGAAACAAATAAAATAGAAGATACGGCTAAACATAATGAAATACCTTATGGAATACGAAATTCTAAACAAATCTACTGAAACTAGTAAAAACTGGGTCGTTTTAAGTTATAAAATGCATAACTAACAATCGTACAAGCTTCACTTAGCAATAAAGTATACCATGATTGTTAGACTAAGAGCTTCATAATCATGTTATGTTGAGTTAGAAGATCATTCGAGTATAATAAACTATTTATAAGAAGAATCTAGTACAACTCAATCTTTGAGAGTGCCAATCAATAAAGTTTAAAGAGCTTGAGATAAGCATTGATCGAACCGTTTGACTTTGAATGTTCCTATACACTTAGATACTAAGCCTAAAACTTTGATTATGAAACAAATCAAATAGAAGATACAGCTAAATACAATGAAATAACTTATGGAATATGAAATTCTAAACAAATCTATTGAAACTAGTAATAACTTGGTCGTTTCAAGTTATAAAACAACATAACTAACAATCGTGCAAACTTTACTTAGCAATAAAGTTTATCATGATTGTTACAGTAAGAGCTTCACAATCGTGTTATGTTGAGTTAGAAGATCATTTGAGTACCGTAAACTATTTATAAGAAGAATCTAGCACATTCAATCTTTGAGAATGCCAATCAATAATATTTAAAGAGCTTGAGAGAAGCATTGATCGAACCGTTTCACTTTGTGTGTTCCTATACACTTAGATACTAAGCCTAAATCTTTAATTATAAAACAAATCAAATAGAAGATACGGCTAAATATAACGTAATAGCTTATGGAATATGAAATTCTAAACAAATCCATTGAAACTAGTAATAACTTGGTCGTTTCAAACCGCATAACTAACAATTGTGCAAGCTGTACTTAGCAATTCAATTTACCGTAATAGTTACACGAAGAGCTTCGTAATCATTTTATATTGACTTAGAAGATCATTCTAGTACAATATACTATTTATAAAAAGATTCTAGTACAATTAAATATTTAAGAGTGCATACCAATAACGTTTACAGAGTTAAAGATAAGCATTGATCGAACCGTTTGACTTTGACTGTTCATATACATATAGATACTAAGCCTAAAGCTTTGATTATGAAACTAATCAAATAGAAGATATGGCTAAACACAATAAAATAACTTATGAAATACGAAATTCTAAACAAATCCACTAAAACTAGTAATAACTTGGTCGTTTTAAGTTATAAAATGCATAACTAACAATCGTACAAGCTTCACTTAGCAATAAAGTTTCCCATGATTGTTACACTAAGAGCTTCGTAATCATGTTATGTTGAGTAATAAGATCATTAGAGTACAATAAACTATTTATAAGAAGAATCTAGTACATTCAATCTTTGAGAGTGTCAATCAATAACGTTTAAAGAGCTTGAGATAAGCATTGATCGAACCGTTTGACTTGGAGTGTTCCTATACACTTAGATACTAAGCCTAAAGCTTTGATTATGAAATAAATGAAATAGAAGAGACGGCTAAATAAATGAAATAACTGATGAAATATGAAATTGTAAACAAATCCATTGAAACTTGTAATAACTTGATCGTTTCAAGTTATAAAACCGCATAACTAACAATTGTACAAGCTTTACTTAACAATTCAATTTACCATTATTGTTACACTAAGGGCTTCGTAATCATTTTATATTGAGTTCGAAGATCATTCGAGTACAATAAATAATTTACAAAAAGATTATAGTACAATTAAATCTTTAAGAATGCAAACTAATAACGTTTACAGAGCTTAAGATAAGTATTGATCGAACTGTTTGACTTTGAGTGTTCCAATACACCTCGATACTAAACCTAATGGTTTGATTATGAGACAAATTAAATAGAAGATACGGCAAAACACAATGAAATAGCTTATGGAATACGAAATTCTAAACGAATCCACTAAAACTAATAACAACTTTGTCGTTTTAAGTTACAAAATGCATAACTAACAATTGTACGAGCTTCACTTAGCAATAAAGTTTACCATGATTGTTACACTAAGAGCTTCATAATCATGTTATGTTGAGTTAGAAGATCATTCGAGTATAGTAAACCATTTATAAGAAGAATCTAGTACATTCAATCTTTGAGAGTTCCAATCAATAACGTTTAAAGAGCTTGGGATAAGCATTGATCGAACCGTTTGACTTTGAGTGTTTCTATACACTTAGATACTAAGCCTAAAGCTTTGATTATGAAACAAATCAAATAGAAGATACGGCTAAACACAATGAAATATCTTATGGAATACGAAATTCTAAACAAATCTACTGAAACTAGTAAAAACTGGGTCGTTTTAAGTTATAAAATGCATAACTAACAATCGTACAAGCTTCACTTACCAATAAAGTATACCATGATTGTTAGACTAAGAGCTTCGTAATCATGTTATGTTGAGTAATAAGATCATTAGAGTACAAGAAACTATTTATAAGAAGAATCTAGTACATTCAATCTTTGAGAGTGTCAATCAATAACGTTTAAAGAGCTTGAGATAAGCATTGATCGAACCGTTTGACTTGGAGTGTTCCTATACATTTAGATACTAAGCCTAAAGCTTTGATTATGAAATAAATCAAATAGAAGAGACGGCTAAATAAATGAAATAACTGATGAAATATGAAATTGTAAACAAATCCATTGAAACTTGTAATAACTTGATCGTTTCAAGTTATAAAATGCATAACTAACAATTGTACAAGCTTCACTTAGCAATAAAGTATACCATGATTGTTAGACTAAGAGCTTCATAATCATGTTATGTTGAGTTAGAAGATCATTCGAGTACAATAAACTATTATAAGAAGAATCTAGTACAACTCAATCTTTGAGAGTGCTAATCAATAACGTTTAAAGAGCTTGAGATAAGCATTGATCGAACCTTTTGACTTTGAGTGTTCCTATACACTTAGATACTAAGCCTAAAGCTTTCATTATGAACCAATCAAATAGATGATACGGCTAAAGACAATGAAATAGCTTATGGAATATGAAATTCTAAACAAATTCATTGAAACTAGTAATAACTTGGTCGTTTTAAGTTATAAATCACATAACTAACAATCGTACAATCTTCACTTAGCAATAAAGTTTACCATGATTATTACACTAAGAGCTTCACAATCATGTTATGTTGAGTTAGAATCTCATTCGAGTACCGTAAACTATTTATAAGAAGAATCTAGCACATTCAATCTTTGAGAGTGCCAATCAATAATATTTAAAGAGCTTGAGAGAAGCATTGATCGAACCGTTTCACTTTGTGTGGTCCTATACACTTAGATACTAAGCCTAAATCTTTAATTATGAAACAAATCAAATAGAAGATACGGCTAAATATAACGTAATAGCTTATGGAATATGAAATTCTAAACAAATCCATTGAAACTAGTAATAACTTGGTCGTTTCAAACCGCATAACTAACAATTGTACAAGCTGTACTTAGCAATTCAATTTACCGTAATAGTTACACGAAGAGCTTCGTAATCATTTTATATTGACTTAGAAGATCATTCTAGTACAATATACTATTTATAAGAAGATTCTAGTACAATTAAATATTTAAGAGTGCATACCAATAACGTTTACAGAGTTAAAGATAAGCATTGATCGAACCGTTTGACTTTGACTGTTCATATACATATAGATACTAAGCCTAAAGCTTTGATTATGAAACTAATCAAATAGAAGATACGGCTAAACACAATGAAATAACTTATGGAATACGAAATTCTAAACAAATCCACTAAAACTAGTAATAACTTGGTCGTTTTAAGTTATAAAACGCATAACTAACAATCTTACAAGCTTCACTTAGCAATAAAGTTTCCCATGATTGTTACACTAAGAGCTTCGTAATCATGTTATGTTGAGTAATAAGATCATTAGAGTACAATAAACTATTTATAAGAAGAATCTAGTACATTCAATCTTTGAGAGTGTCAATCAATAACGTTTAAAGAGCTTGAGATAAGCATTGATCGAACCGTTTGACTTGGAGTGTTCCTATACATTTAGATACTAAGCCTAAAGCTTTGATTATGAAATAAATCAAATAGAAGAGACGGCTAAATAAATGAAATAACTGATGAAATATGAAATTGTAAACAAATCCATTGAAACTTGTAATAACTTGATCGTTTCAAGTTATAAAATGCATAACTAACAATTGTACAAGCTTCACTTAGCAATAAAGTATACCATGATTGTTAGACTAAGAGCTTCACAATCATGTTATGTTGAGTTAGAAGATCATTCGAGTACAATAAACTATTTATAAGAAGAATCTAGTACAACTCAATCTTTGAGAGTGCTAATCAATAACGTTTAAAGAGCTTGAGATAAGCATTGATCGAACCTTTTGACTTTGAGTGTTTCTATACACTTAGATACTAAGCCTAAAGCTTTCATTATGAACCAATCAAATAGATGATACGGCTAAAGACAATGAAATAGCTTATGGAATATGAAATTCTAAACAAATTCATTGAAACTAGTAATAACTTGGTCGTTTTAAGTTATAAATCACATAACTAACAATCGTACAATCTTCACTTAGCAATAAAGTTTACCATGATTATTACACTAAGAGCTTCACAATCATGTTATGTTGAGTTAGAAGATCATTCGAGTACCGTAAACTATTTATAAGAAGAATCTAGCACATTCAATCTTTGAGAGTGCCAATCAATAATATTTAAAGAGCTTGAGAGAAGCATTGATCGAACCGTTTCACTTTGTGTGGTCATATACACTTAGATACTAAGCCTAAATCTTTAATTATGAAACAAATCAAATAGAAGATACGGCTAAATATAACGTAATAGCTTATGGAATATGAAATTCTAAACAAATCCATTGAAACTAGTAATAACTTGGTCGTTTCAAACCGCATAACTAACAATTGTACAAGCTGTACTTAGCAATTCATTTTACCGTAATAGTTACACGAAGAGCATCGTAATCATTTTATATTGACTTAGAAGATCATTCTAGTACAATATACTATTTATAAAAAGATTCTAGTACAATTAAATCTTTAAGAGTGCAAACTAATAACGTTTACAGAGCTTAAGATAAGTATTGATCGAACTGTTTGACTTTGAGTGTTCCAATACACCTCGATACTAAACCTAATGGTTTGATTATGAAACAAATTAAATAGAAGATACGGCAAAACACAATGAAATAGCTTATGGAATATGAAATTCTAAACTAATCCACTAAAACTAATAACAACTTTGTCGTTTTAAGTTACAAAATGCATAACTAACAATTGTACGAGCTTCACTTAACAATAAAGTTTACCATGATTGTTAGACTAAGAGCTTTATAATCATGTTATGTTGAGTTAGAAGATCATTCGAGTATAGTAAACTATTTATAAAAAGAATCTAGTACATTCAATCTTTGAGAGTGCCTATCAATAACGTTTAAAGAGCTTGGGATAAGCATTGATCGAACCGTTTGACTTTGAGTGTTTCTATACACTTAGATACTAAGCCTAAAGCTTTGATTATGAAACAAATCAAATAGAAGATACGGCTAAACACAACGAAATAGCTTATGGAAAATGAAATTCTAAACAAATACATTGAAATTGGTAATAACTTAGTAGTTTTAAGTTATTGAACGCATAACTAACAATTGCACGATCTTTAATTAGCAATTAAGTTTACAATAATTGTTACACTATGAGATTCGTAATCATTTTATATTGAGTTGAAAGATCGTTCGAGTACAACAAACTATTTACAAGAAGATTCTAGTACAATTAAATCTTGAAGAGTGCAAACCTATAACGTTTACATATCATAAGATAAGCATTGATCAAACTGTTTAACTTTAAGTGTTCCTATACACTTAGATACTAAGCCTAAAGCTTTGATTATGAAACAAATCAAATAGAAGATACGGCTAAACACAATGAAATAGCTTATGGAATACGAAATTCTAAACAAATCCATTGAAATTGGTAATAACTTAGTAGTTTTAAGTTATAAAACGCATAACTAACAATTGTAGGAGCTTTACTTAGGAATTAAGTTTACAATAATTGTTACACTATGAGATTCGTAATCATTTTATATTGAGTTGAAAGATCATTCGAGTACAACAAACTATTTAGAAGAAGATTCTAGTACAATTAAATCTTGAAGAGTGCAAACCAATAACGTTTACATATCATAAGATAAGCATTGATCAAATTGTTTAACTTTGAGAGTTCCTTTGCACTTAGATACTAAACCTAAAGCTTTGATTATGAAATAAATCAAATAGAAGATACGGCCAAATATAATGAAATAGCTTATGGAATACGAAATTCTAAACAAATCCATTGAAACTAGTAATAACTTGGTCGTTTCAAGTTATAAAACTGCATAACTAACAATTGTACAAGCTTTACTTAGCAATTCAGTTTACCATTATTATTACACTAAGGCTTCGTAATCATTCTATATTGAGTTAGAAGTGTAGGAACCGCCGGATCGCCGACCCTATACGATTATCTGATTCGGGGTCCAGCAAAAATGATTAACGCACAGCAGAAAAACGAATCATACCTTTTGCACCGAAATTAGTTCTAAGATCAGAACTGTAGATCGATGAATCGATGAAGCCTGGACCTCACGATCTTCTGCTGTATTCCTCGCCTTATCTCGAACGTTGTGTGGGCAACGAGCTATCGAGACTTTCAGCCGTCTTCTACTAATACGTATCTCAGATTTTTTATGTCTGTGTATCTGTATTCTGTGTTTTGAAAACAGCTGACTTGAGGCTTATTTATAGGCTACAACATGGACCTTGAGAAGGATTAGGAATCGGTCTCCTGATAGGCTTAGGAGTCCTAAATTCAATCTGAATATACTTCTTAAGCCTATCAATAATATCTCAATCCACTAAAAAGATATTATTGAACTACCGTCCCTTATCCATATTAGATATGGCTCCTATTTATTATGTGCGGGTTTATCTCCCCGCGTTTAAGATATCGAATGTCCATTAATTAAATGAATTACTGACAATTCAATTAATTAATATTTAATTCCAAGAGTAGTACCACTCAACTTTATTATCATGCCGGAATAAATCCACCTGCAGGGTTTACATGATAATCCTTATGAGTTCCTCAAGGGGACATCATCATCCTAAATAATTAGGACACGGTTTCATTATATAATCAACAGCACACCATATAAACAACATTGTATCCCCATTTACCGAGCTTATTGATTTAATAAATAAATCTCACCCATTGGTAAGTTAAAGAAACATATATCGAGTAGACATGCCCGTTATCATACAATGATTAAGAGGACGCACATCCATAATAACAGAGGTCTTGTTTTATTTATGTAGTCAGTACAAATAAAACAACCTCAATTGGTCCTGCTCAATACATACAAAATGTACTAGTGTAATTTTATAATCAAGACAGATTAATATCAAATTACACTACAACCATTCTGATAATTTGTCCAAAATTATCTCGGTTGTGAGCTACCATTTATAATCTATAAGGAACTGATAACATGATCTTCTGTGTGACACCGCACACCATGTTATCTACAATATAAATTAATTGGACAATTGCAATAACATATATAACAAATATATAAAATGCAAACATTTGACCATAAAAGATTCTCATATCATAAATAGACGTTCATACAAAGGCTAGGCTTTATAGTATACATCCTAACAATCTTCCACTTATACTGAAAGACTATGCTGTCATATACGCTGCCATGCATCTGATTCTCATCCCATCAATATGCTCATCGAAGGCTTTCTCCGGAAGGGCCTTTGTGAAAGGATCTGCTAGGTTATCGGCTGATGCAATCTTGACAACAACAACTTTCCCTCGCTTTATGATATCTCGTATCACGTGGTACTTGCGCTCAATGTGTTTACTTGCCTTATGGGCTCGTGGTTCCTTCGAGTTTGCTATTGCACCACTGTTATCACAATAGATTGTGATAGCTTTGGGCAAACCAGTGCAAAATGGTTGTTTTAAAATATTTTGAAAATCGACCAATGTTCATTCACCCCCCCCCCTCTGAACCTCGGACACCACTTGGGACCAACAAGTGGTATCAGAGCAGGTTGGTTTAAAAGCCTACTTATCTGGTCACCTACCCAGATCCACCTCTGTCTCGCTGGTTTCTCTACATAAAATTCATTTTTAAAGCATATCATGGATTCCTCCAATCACAAACTACCCATGTTTTCCATAAAGGAATATGACGATTGAAAGATAAGAATGCAGGCACACCTTTCAGCCATAAACGATGAGATGTGGACGGTCATAACTGAAGGACCAATAATCCCCACGAAAGTGAACCCAATGTATGGAAGAGACCATGCGGAAGGAGTGCAGCCACCACTGAACTTCCTGATCAAACCACGTTAAGAGTGGGGAAACGAAGATAGGAAGAGAGCCAACCTGGATAATGTGGCAAAGAATGCTCTATTTATTACTTTGGATAAAGGCACATTTAGCAAAGTTAAAACTTGCTCTACATCCAAAAAAATATGGGAAAAGTTGGAGCAAATCTGTGAAGGAACTGATCTCACAAAAGACAACAAAATCTCCAACGCGACCCAACTATTCGAGCTTTTCGAAATGAAGAATGAAGAGACTCTTGAGCAACTAGATTTGAGATTTACATCAATAGTGAATGAACTAGAAGCTCTAGACAAACACTACACACAGAAAGAGAAAAACATGAAGGTGTTAAGAGCCCTACCTGCGGAGTGGGATAGCAAGATCACTGCCATGAGAGTGTCTATGGACCTGAAGTCCATGAGTACATTCGACCTATTCTTCGACTTGAAAGCGTTCGAATATGACATCAACAAAAGGAGAAAGGAGTCAGAGGAGTCAAACTCCAAAGTAACAGCGCTGACCGCCAGAGGAACCAAGGATACAGTAACCACTAGTTGCAGTTAACAGAATGAGGATACAGCAGAAGTTGCTGAAGAGGATATGGCGCTTCTCCTAACGAAATTCAGGAGATTTATAAAAAGCAACAACAATAGCAGCAACACCGACCTCAACAAGAAGAATGACTTCAGAAGAAGTCATCCACCTCCTCAGGTATCCTCTTCTCCACAGTCAAATATAGGAAACATTGACTTGTGCTATAATTGTAGGAAACCGGGACACTATGCAAGGAATTGTCCTTATCCAACAATGCATAAATATCCTGAAGGAGAAAGAGAGCAGATGAGAGATAAAAGAAGAGAGGAAAGGCACAAGCTTCGAGCTCTCATTGGAGAGATGGAGAAAGCCAAGGATGCAGTAGTTCCGAAGGAAGTACTGAAAGATGCAGAATCCTCTGATAGCGACACTGAAACCTCATCCTCTGATGAAGAAGCACTCATATGCCTGATGGCTAGAGATGGCGAGGACAGCGAAGAAGATGAGGTAATCTACCAACCGTTGTCCATACCAGAGAGTGAGGAGCTGAACATGATCCACTCCTTGAAAAGGATCATGAGTGACTTTGAGCAGATCAACTCAATTCATGAGGAATTGAAGGTTGAAAATGAGAACCTAAGAATCGATAATGAGATCCTCAAGGGCAAGAACATAGACATTACCAAGATGTTCGCTGTACGAGAGTTTGATAACTTAAACTGCAATAAGAGGTCTCTAGATTGAATCTGCTAGTCACTGAGCTAAAGTCTGAGAAGAAAAACTTGCAGTCCACGATAAGTACTTTCTCTAAATCATCAAATGATGCAAGAGATTGCATAAATCAAAACAGAAACCCTTTTGAAAAATCAGGTATAGGATACAACAATCATACCTCTCAGAATACAGCAAGTACATCCAAAGCTGTAAATTTTGTTCAAGCTGAAACTCCAATGGAGAAAGAGTTACTCTATGACTCTATAAAGATAGTGAACAAAACAGCAATGATGGATAAGGGAAAGAAACCCCAATGCTCAACTGCAGGAAGTATGCCTGCATCTAAGAATTGGCTGCAGCAGAAGCCATCTGCTGCATGCAGCAAAATGATGCAGCAACCAACAAAGTTGCAGCATTGAAGAAAATTTCCCATCTATACTGAGACTTATATGTCTAAACCTCAAAGATGATATACTCTAGGGAAGTATGGTGGAAGACCGCACTACAGAAGTGCTGGTATCACACACGTTCTCAATGCACACACTTTTTATAAGCAGTTTTCCAAGTCAACTGCATACAGCTCGAGAACCAACAAATCTTACAGTAAATCTGTTACTGTTAAGAAAGTTTGGGTTCCCAAAGTAACTAACCCCAAAGGACCCGTACAAATATGGGTACCTAAATCTGTTTGAAATTTTTACAGGTTACAGTGCCAGGTTGCAGCAGTGATGTATGGTATATCGACAGCGGCTGCTCATGGCACATGACAGGCAGTAAAGAAACGTTGAAAGACTTCCAAGAATGCAAATGACCTAAAGTCATATTTGGAGATGATTCCAAAGGAAGCACAAAATGAAGTGGATGCCTAGTCAAAGGGAACATAAAGATCAAAAATGTATCCTATGTGAAGGGACTTAGATACAATCTTCTAAGCATCAGTCAATTCTACGACAAAGGATACACGGTGGAATTCAACCTCAACAAATGCTTAATCAAAGACAGCACCAGGAATGAAGTAAAGCTTACAGGAACAAGGAGAGGAAATATCGACCTAGGAGATTGGAATTCCTCTACTCTATCAACATGCTTCATTGTGAAAAGTCCACCAGAGCTGAGTTGGCTATAGCATAAGAGATTAAGCCACCTGAACTTCAAAACTATCAACAAGCTAGCAAGAAAAGGCCTCGTGAGAGGATTGCCAAATGTAGCATACAAGAAAGAAAATGTTTGTGGAGCTTGTCAAAAAGGAAAGCAAGTTAAGAGCTCATTCAAAGATAAGATCCAGAAATCATCTCATAGAATTCTAGACCTTCTACACATGGACCTTTTTGGACCAGTAGAACCAGTAAGCCTGAGTGGGAAAAAGTACTCCCTTGTAGTAGTAGATGACTACTCCAGATATACATGGACGATCTTTCTTACAAAGAAGTCAGAAATGCAAGAAAAGCTACCTGAATTTATGAAGAAAATTCAGAATGAAAAAAGCTTGAGCATAGTGAAGATAAGATCAGACAGAGAAACTGAGTTCACAAATAAATTTATAGAGAAATTCTGTTCTGATAATGGTATTCGCTATGAATACTCTACTGCAAGAACACCGCAACAGAACGGAGTCGCTGAAAGAAGGAATAGAACCCTCAAGGAAGCAGCAAGGACAATGATAGCAGAAGTAGAAGTACCCAAGAGATTTTGGGCTGAAGCTACCAACACTGCATCCTACACGCAGAACAGATGTCTAATCATCAAGGATCTTGACAAAACGCCTTATGAATTATGGAATGGTCATACACCAAATATCTCTTATCTGCATATCTTTAGATGCAGGTATTACATTCTCAACAATGGAAAGGAACATCTGAAAACTTTTGATGCAAAATCAGACGAAGGAGTATTTCTAGAATACTCTGCTGTAAGTAGAGCTTTCAGAGTGTTTAACAAGAGAACCCTGGTGGTAAAAGAATCTATACATGTGGTGTTTGATGAACCACAATGCGATAAAAAGAAGTTGGAAGAATCACCTAAAAAGACCGCTCCAAAGAAAGAGAATGCTATACCATATATAGAGGGAGTTCTGCCCACAGGAGAAGAAAAGGATGAAGAAGCTGCAATCGAGGATGCAACAGATATTCTTACAGTAAAAGAACCTCCTACATTACAGCAACAAAATGAGCAAACTACACCAACACATGTCTTTGAGCCAGATAGGACATAGCTAAGGAATCATCCAAGAGATCTCATTATAGGAGATCCATCCATTGGTGTAAGGACAAGAAGATCCATCCCACATGAAGCAATGTTTGCATGCTGACAGACAGAGCCTAAAAATGTTGAAGAGGCACTGCAAGATAGCAACTGGGTGCAGGCCGTGCAAGAAGAGTTGAACGGATTTGAGAGAAATCAAGTATGGAAAATAGTTGCAAGACCAACTCATCAAGAAGTAATTGGAACAAAGTGGGTATTCAAGAACAAGTTAGACGAGTCTGGAATCGTTGTAAGAAACAAAGCAAGATTAGTTGCTAAAGGATACTGTCAGGAAAAAGGAATTGATTTTGATGAGACTTTTGCTCCAGTAGCAAGACTGGAAGTAATAAGGATTTTCCTAGCCTATGCAGCACATATGAATTTCAATGTCTATCAAATGGATGTCAAAAGCGCATTCCTGAATGGTCTCCTTACAGAGGAAGTATATGTTGAACAACCTCCAGGCTTCGAAGATCAAGCAGAAGAGAAGGTGTTTCGGTTACAAAGAGCCTTATATGGACTGAAGCAAGCACCAAGAGCTTGGTATGACACCTTATCTCTCTATCTACTGGAAAATGGATTCCAGAAAGAGACGATCGACAAGACGCTGTTTAGGATACAGGATGGAGAAAGCGTACTCTTAGTACAAATATATGTGGATGACATTATTTTTGGCTCCACAAACAAAGATCTATGTAAGAAATTCTCCAACCTGATGCAGTCAAAGTTCGAGATGAGTATGATGGGAGAATTAAGTTTCTTTCTCGAACTGCAAGTAAAACAGCTACCTACAGGAACCTTCATCAGTCAAGTCAAGTATACAAATGAACTCATCAAGAAATTTGGCATGGAGAATGGAGCAGCAACGTCCGTTCCCATGTCCACATCCATAAGTCTTGACAAAGATGAGGAAGGCAAAGATGTTGACATAACCAAGTACAGACGACTCATTGGATCATTGCTGTATCTCACAGCAAGCAGGCCAGACATTATGTTTGTAGTAGGAGTCTGTGCTAGGTTCCAAGCAGCACCAAAGGAATCACATCTGTTAGCAGTAAAAAGAGTGATTAAATATCTGAAAGGAACTCAGGAAGTCGGCCTATGGTATCCTAAGGAAGGAGGATTCAAGCTGAAAGGCTACTCCGATTCAGATTATGCAGGCTGTAAAATTGATCGAAAGAGCACCAGTGGGACGTGTCAATTTTTGGGAAATAGACTAGTCTCATGGTTCTGCAGGAAGCAAACTTCTATCGCAACCTCTACAGCAGAAGCAAAGTATGTTGCAGCAGGAAGTTGCTGTGCACAGATCCTCTAGATACAGCAGCAACTTAGAGATTATGGGATAGAAGAAAAGAGACTCCAATTCTCTGTGACAATACAAGTGCTATTGCAATTACCCATAATCCTGTATTTCACTCAAGAACTAAGCACATCGATATGTAGGAACTGCCGGATCGCCGACCCTATACGACTATCTGATTCGGGGTCCATGCAAAATTGACTAACGCGCAGCGGAAAAACGAATCATACCTTTTGTACCGAAATTAGTTCCAAGATCAGAACTGTAGATCGAGGAATCGATGAAGCCTGGACCTCACGATCTTCTGCTGTATTCCTCACCTTTATCTCGAACGTTGTGTGGGCAACGAGCTATCGAGACTCTCAGCCGTCTTCTACTAAAACGTATCTCAGATTTTTACATCTGTTTTTCTGTATCTAGAAACAGCTGACTTGAGGCATATTTATAGGCTACAACAGGAACCTTGAGGAGGATTAGGAATCGGTCTCCTGATAGGTTTAGGAGTCCTAAATTCGATCTGAATATACTTCTTAAGCCTATCAATAATATCTTAATCCACTAAAAAGATATTATTGAACTACCATCCCTTATCCATATTAGATATGCGCTCCTATTTATTATGTGCGCGTTTATCTCCCCGCGTTTAAGATATCGAATGTCCATTAATTAAATGAATTACTAACAATTCAATTAATTAATATTTAATTTCAAGAGTAGTACCACTCAACTTTATTACCACGCCGGAATAAATCCACCTGCAGGGTTTACATGATAATCCTTATGAGTTCCTCAAGGGGACATCATCATCCTAAATAATTAGGACACAGTTTCATTATATAATCAACAGCACACCATATAAACAACATTGTATTCCAATTTACCGAGCTTATTGATTTAATCAATAAATCTCACCCATTGGTAAATTAAAGAAACATATATCGAGTATACATGCCCGTTATCATACAATGATTAAGAGGACGCACATCCATAATAACAGAGGTCTTGTTTTATTTATGTAGTCAGTACAAATAAAACAATCTCAATTGGTCCTGCTCAATACATACAAAATGTACTAGTGTAATTTTATAATCAAGACAGATAAATACCAAATTATACTACAACCATTCCGATAATTTGTCCAAAATTATCTCGGTTGTGAGCTACCATTTATAATCTATAAGGAACTGATAACATGATCTTCTGTGTGGCACCACACACCATGTTATCTACAACATAAATTAATTGGACAATTGCAATAACATATATAACAAATATATAAAATGCAAACATTTGACCATAAAAGATTCTCATATCATAAATAGATGTTTACAAAAAAGCTAGGCTTATAGTATACATCCTAACACGATATACGTCATCACTTTATAAGAGATCATGTTGAAAAGAAAGACGTCGTGCTTGAAAAAGTTCATACGGATTTCCAGCTTGCAGATATCCTCACCAAGCCTTTGAGTGAGTCTAGGTTTTCTATGCTTCGAAATGAGTTGGGAATTCTTAAGTTGTGAAGAGAAATGAAGATGTAGAAACGTAGGGGGAACCTCTGCATGCTTGTGAAAAGCAGTAAGAACGGTACTGTAAGCTACGCGTTAATACAGCACTGGTTTCAGACAGTGCTGCATCTTATATTCTTACAGTACAGCAGTTATCGAGAATTCAAGCAACACCAGGTTACAGCATTTATTTCAAATGGGTATTGATTACTCTGCAACCTCGTACTAGAGATGCTGCAACCTTAAAAAGACATTTATTTAGGCGGCAAATGGCATGTCTTTCAGCATTTAATGCATGTCTGCGTGTGTCAGGAAGTGGAAAGGGTGCGGTCAGAAACCCACGCGCCAGGTAATTATTGCGACGATTTGACATCTTCACTTTTTCCCGAACCACAAGATCAACTCCATGATTTATCTCAACCGTCGATCTTACACACATCCCTTGAGAACCGCCATAAACTCCATAACCGTGTCTTTTGAATTGATTATTCATCATCTTCCAATGAGAGAAAACGCTCTGTGTGGAAAACCTTCCAAGTGCAAATCTTCGAATTTTCTCTCTATCTCTCTCTCTATCAAAAATCTTCAATGGCTGCCCGACGCACTATTGTTCAAAATGGAAGGCTAATCAACCAAGAACACATCTACGCTTCAGGGCTGTATGATAACGTCCTTATCAAAAGGATTTTTGATGCTCTTCAACGGACCCAAGTCCTAGGGTTGTTGACCACTGTCTACGCTGGCTTCTCTATAAAGTCAGTACAGAGATTTTATGCCTACGCTAGACAGGCGGAGGAAAGGAACTGCATCATGTTCCGGATGGATGCAGATGGACAAGAACAGTCTTTGACCGTTAGGGACATCTCCACCACCTTCAGCATCTCCGCTGCAGGTCTTACCCCCAGTCAGTTGACAACATTATAGGAATCGCCGGATCGCCGACCCTATTCGATTATCCGAATCGGGGTCCATGCAAAATTGACTAACGCGCAGCGGAAAAACGAATCATACCTTTTGCACCGAAATTAGTTCTAAGATCAGAACTGTAGATCAAGGAATCGATGAAGTCTGGACCTCACGATCTTCTGCTGTATTCATCGCCTTATCTCGAACGTTGTGTGGGCAACGAGCTATCGAGACTCTCAGCCGTTTTCTACTAATACGTATCTCAGATTTTTATGTCTGTGTATCTGTATTACTATATCAAAAACAGCTGACTTGAGGCTTATTTATAGGCTACAACAGGGACCTTGAGGAGGATTAGGAATCGGTCTCCTGATAGGCTTAGGAGTCCTTAATTCGATCTGAATATACTTCTTACGCCTATCAAATAATATCTTAATCCACTAAAAAGATATTATTGAACTACCGTGCCTTATCAATATTAGATATGGCTCCTATTTATTATGTGCGCGTTTATCTCCCCATGTTTAAGATATCGAATGTCCATTAATTAAATGAATTACTGACAATTTAATTAATTAATATTTAAATCCAAGAGTAGTACCACTCAACTATATTATCATGGCGGAATAAATCCACCTGCAGGGTTTACATGATAATCCTTATGAGTTCCTCAAGGGGACATCATCATCCTAAATAATTAGGACACGGTTTCATTATATAATCAACAGCACACCATATAAACAACATTGTATCCCAATTTACCGAGCTTATTGATTTAATAAATAAATCTCACCCATTGGTAAATTAAAGAAACATATATCGAGTATACATACCCGTTATCATACAATGATTAAGAGGACGCACATCCATAATAACAGAGGTCTTGTTTTATTTATGTAGTCAGTACAAATAAAACAACCTTAATTGGTCCTGCTCAATACATACAAAATGTACTAGTGTAATTTTATAATCAAGACAGATTAATACCAAATTACACTACAACCATTCCGATAATTTGTCCAAAATTATCTCTGCTGTGAGCTACCATTTATAATCTATAAGGAACTGATAACATGATCTTCTGTGTGGCACCACACACCATGTTATCTACAATATAAATTAATTGGACAATTGCAATAACATATATAACAAATATATAAAATGCAAACATTTGACCATAAAAGATTCTCATATCATAAATAGATGTTTACACAAAAGCTAGACTTATAGTATACATCCTAACAATCTCCCACTTATACTAAAAGACTATGCTGTCATATATGCTGTCATGCATCTGATTCCCATCCCATCAACATGCTCATCAAAGGCTTTCACCGGAATGGCCTTTGTGAAAGGATCTGTTAGGTTATCGGCTGATGCAATCTTGGCGACAACAACTTCCCCTCGCTTTACGATATCTCGTATCAGGTGGTACTTGCGCTAAATGTGTTTACTTGCCTTATGGGCTCGTGGTTCCTTCGAGTTTGCTACTGCACCACTGTTATCACAATAGATCGTGATAGCTTTCGGTAAACCAGGAATCACTTCTAAGTCCATCAAGAAGTTTCTGAGCCATACAGCTTCTTTGGCTGCCTCAGAGGCCGCCACATATTCAGCTTCCATGGTGGAGTCCGAAACGTATTTCTGCTTCACACTTCTCCACACTATGGCTCCACCTCCCAAGGTAAACACATACCCCGAGGTTGATTTACTGTTGTCCCTGTCTGACTGGAAATCCGAATCCGTGTAACCCAAGGGTAATAAATCATTTGCCTGGTAAACTAGCATATAATCTCTAGTCCTTTTCAGATACTTTAGAATATGCTTTACGGCAGTCTAATGACCTTGTCCTGGGTTACTTTGATATCTACTAACCATGCCGACGGCAAAGCAGATATCCGGTCTCGTACATAGCATCGCATACATCAAGCTTCCTACAGCCGAAGCATAAGGAACTGCTTTCATCTCCCCTATCTCCTTTGGTGTTTTAGGACACATTTCCTTAGATAAAGGCACTCCATGTCTAAAAGGTAGAAAACCTTTCTTGGAGTTTTGCATGCTAAAACGAGCTAGGATAGTGTCAATGTATGAAGCTTGAGATGAGCATAACATTCTTTTCTTGCGATCCCTTATAACTTTGATCCCAAGAATATGTCCAGCTTCTCCTAAGTCCTTCATAGCAAACTGCTTAGACAGCCATACCCTTACGTCTGACAACACCTCGACATTGTTTCCAATTAACAAGATATCATCTACGTATAGTACAAGAAATACCACCACGTTTCCGTCACTCTTCTTATATACACAAGATTCATCCGGACATTGAATAAATCCATAAGACTGGATTACTTCATCAAAACGGATGTTCCAAGATCTCGAAGCTTGTTTCAGTCCATAAATAGACCGATTAAGCTTACACACAAGATGCTCTTTGCCCTTCTCAATGAATCCCTCTGGTTGCTTCATATAGATGTTTTCTTCAAGACTTCCATTAAGGAAAGCTGTCTTGACATCCATCTGCCAAACCTCATAATCCATATGAGCAGCAATAGACAAAAGAATCCGGATAGACTTCAGCATGGCTACCGGCGAAAAGGTTTCCTCATAATCGATCCCTTCTTTTTGAGTATACCCTTTCACAACAAGCCTTGCTTTAAAGGTCTCTACCTTTCCGTCTGATCCTCTTTTCCTTTTGTAGACCCATTTACATCCAATGGCTCTTACACCATTTGGTGGTTCTACAAGCTCCCAGACTTGATTAGAATCCATAGATTCTATCTCAGAGAGCATTGCTTTTTGCTAAGATATCGCATCTTTATCTTGGAGTGTTTCGTCATAAGTCCAGGGATCTATTTCATGTTGTCCAGGGACCAAGTCTGAAGACTCTCCCAAAAACATGAATCTATCAGGTTGTCTAACAACCCTCCCACTACGAGGAGGCACTATCGGTATTTGTGTATCATTAGTGACATGCGGTGCAGTCACTTGTGGTATCTCATCTTGTACCGTCGATACATTAAAATTATCCCCTCTCATTTCCTCAAGAACAATTTTACTCATAGGCTTGTGGTTCATTACATAGTCCTCTTCTAAAAATCGAGCATTCGTACTCACAATGACCTTCTGATCTTTAGGACTATAAAATAAACCACCTTTCGTTCCTCTAGGATAGCCCACAAACAAGTGCACTTCCGTACGAGATTCCAACTTATCAGCATCTCCCATCAGCACATGTGCTGGACTACCCCAAATCCGAATGTGTTTCAGACTAGGCTTGCGCCCAGTCCACAATTCTGTGGGAGTAGAGGGTACTGACTTAGAAGGTACCAAGTTTAGAATGTACGTCGCTGTTTCCAAAGCATACCCTCAGAACGAATTTGGTAATTCTGAATAACTCATCATCGATCTAACCATTTCCATAAGAGTCCTATTCCTTCGTTCCACCACACCATTCTGTTGGGGTGTTCCCGGTGCAGACAATTGGGATTGAATCCCAGCCTCTGATAAGTAACTCCTAAACTCTCCTAAGAGGTACTCACCACCACGATCAGATCGTAGTGTTTTGATACATTTACCATGACGTTTCTCCACATCAGCCTTGTACTCTTTGAACTTGTCAAAGCACTCAGACTTGCGGCGCATCAAGTAAATGTACCCATATCTCGAATAATCGTCTATAAAAGAGACAAAATATTCGAAACCACCTCTTGCCTGAATAGTCATAGGGCCACACAAATCAGAATGAATCAATTCCAAAACTTCTTTGGCTCTATACCCCTTTGCCTTAAAAGGCCTTTTGGTCATTTTTCCTTCCAACCAGGATTCGCAGGTTGGATAGTTTTCCACTTCCAAGGAACCCAAAGGTCCATCGCCTATCATCCTTTGAATCCTCCTCAAGTTAATATGACCCAACCTTAGATGCCAAATATACGTTTGATTCATTTTCGAAGGTTTTTTTCTCTTATTAGATTTAGAAGATGTGCTATTAATTTCCATTTGTTGCATCGTAGGAGTTATAGGATTAAGAATATATAAATTGTCAACCAACGTACCAGAATAGATAATAACTCTATTCTTCTCAATGACAACATTGTTATCAAAAGAAACAGAATATCCATCCTTAAAAAGTTTAGAAACTGAAATCAAATTCTTTCTAAAACCAGGTACGTAAAGACAATTTCTCAAAATCAAAGTCTTATTCTTATGAAAAGACAAATGAACATCTCCCACTGCAACGGCCGCTACTTTCACAGCGGTGCCCATATATATAGTAATTTCTCCATCACTTAGTTGTCTGGTTTCCTGGAACCCTTGCAATGAATTGCAGACATGATCAGTGGCTCCCGTATCTACACACCAGGTACCGGTAGATAACACCGCTAAACATGTTTCAACAACTAATGCCCGACTCTGGTGTCCGAAGAGTTTCTTGAGGTTTTGCATCATATCATAGGTAGTGGGTATGGCCTGATGCTGATGTTGCAGTATTTTAGACAAAGAAGCCAAAATGTGACATCGCACCATCTCATCTGCCTTGATCCACTTCCTATATGCTAATCTCTCCTCTTCACTAGAGTTTTCATTGGGCATTTCAGGACAGTTCTTAGTGAGTACAAACTTGTACTCTTCAGCATTCAGGATAATATCCAGGTTTCGTTTCCAATCAATATAATTAGGACCAGTAACTTTGTTTTCTTTAAGTATAACAGCAAGAGAATTGAAAACCATAATGCTTCAAGATACGATTCATAATAGAATTAACCGATTCAATCGAATAGAGTCAGAAAACCACTGCTCTGATACCAATTGTAGGAACCGCCGGATCGCCGACCCTATTCGATTATCCGAATCGGGGTCCATGCAAAATTGACTAATGCGCAGCGGAAAAACGAATCATACCTTTTGCAACGAAATTAATTCCAAGATCAGAACTGTAGATCGAGGAATCGATGAAGCCTGGACCTCACGATCTTCTGCTGTATTCCTCATCTTATCTCGAACGTTGTGTGTGCAACGAGCTATCGAGACTCTCAGCCGTCTTCTACTAATACGTATCTCAGATTTTTATGTCTGTGTATCTGTATTACTGTATCGAAAACGGCTGACTTGAGGCTTATTTATAGGCTACAACAGGGACCTTGAGGAGAATTAGGAATCGGTCTCCTGATAGGCTTAGGAGTCCTTAATTCGATCTGAATATACTTCTTAAGCCTATCAAATAATATCTTAATCAACTAAAACGATATTATTGAACTACCGTCCGTTATCCATATTAGATATGGCTCCTATTTATTATGTGCGCGTTTATCTCCCCATGTTTAAGATATCGAATGTCCATTAATTAAATGAATTACTGACAATTCAATTAATTAATATTTAATTCCAAGAGTAGTACCACTCAACTTTATTATCATGCCGGAATAAATCCACCTGCAGGGTTTACATGATAATCCTTATGAGTTCCTCAAGGGGACATCATCATCCTAAATAATTAGGACACAGTTTCATTATATAATCAACAGCACACCATATAAACAACACTGTATCGCAATTTACCGAGCTTATTGATTTAATAAATAAATCTCACCCATTGGTAAATTAAAGAAACATATATCGAGTATACATGCCCGTTATCATACAATGATTAAGAGGACGCACATCCATAATAACAGAGGTTTTGTTTTATTTATGTAGTCAGTACAAATAAAACAACCTTAATTGGTCCTGCTCAATACATACAAAATGTACTAGTGTAATTTTATAATCAAGACAGATTAATACCAAATTACACTACAACCATTCCGATAATTTGTCCAAAATTATCTCTGCTGTGAGCTACCATTTATAATCTATAAGGAACTGATAACATGATCTTCTGTGTGGCACCACACACCATGTTATCTACAATATAAATTAATTAGACAATTGCAATAACATATATAACAAATATATAAAATGTAAACATTTGACCATAAAAGATTCTCATATCATAAATAGATGTTTACACAAAAGCTAGACTTATAGTATACATCCTAACAAACATATGGGGAGGCATCTGCTCAAAAGATGTGAGATCTCTTTCGAGCAAGGGATACAGAGGCTGAAATCAAGAGAAGCGCCCTCAAGAAACTCTTCAAACCGGAGTTTGAACTACTCCACGACATCTGTGCATACTCCATCGAAGGAAAGACCGGGAGTTATGACAAATGCACAGATCTCCAGTTCCGGATCATGTCTGCTATCATGGCCGGAGAAAAGGTGAACTGGGCGAGATTCATCATGAAGAGGTGGTGGGAGGAAGCAGAGAAGATAACGGAGCGTCGGAGCTACGGTATCACCATATGTTCTCTGCCCTTCAAGTTAGGCATTCAACTCGCAGCACCCATCCCCATTCACATCGGGAAGTATCTCAGGGAGAAAAAGAAGGGCAAGACCCAACCGAAGGCTGCAGGAGCAGGAGTTGCGAGGAAGAAAACCAAAGACAAAAAGAATGCAACTCTTACTCTGCAAGATGAAGCTGCAAGCAGCGGGGAGGAAGCCGAAGAAGAGGACGCTTCGAGTCCTCTTCCTGTTATCAAGAGGAGTTCAGGGCAGGCTGTACCTGAACTTGAATCCTTTTCCTCGGATGATGACGCACCCTTGGTGAGAAGGGCTCCACGCAGCAAGAAGGTTGCTGCTGCTGTTGTGGATGAGTCACATCAGCCCAGGGATAAAGAAGGCTCTCCTTATTCCCAACTCTCTACACCTTCTATGGTTGTAGTTGACCTTGCAGATGAGTCACATCGGCTTCAGGAGCCATATCAGCACCGGGTCGAGCCAACTGAAGAAGAAGCTCGTCTACAAATAGAAGCTTCAGTGCTCGATCCCACCTTTCCGGCTGCTAGAAATATGGAGCAGCAGTACTCTCTCTGGAGAGAGATGAGGCTGGCTAAGGGGGAAATCCTGTTGAAGTGGAAGGATTTCCTGACAGTCGAGCAAGCTGTCCTAGAGTGGGCCGAATCAGAAGACATTCTGGCTCTCCTGCAACCTGACTTTGCTGCAAGAGTTCAAGAGCTCGAAGGATGCAGTGTTGCACAGGGAGCCCAGGACAAGGAAAATGATAAAGCTCTTACAGAATCCGACTCTACAGAGCTGCCAATGAGAGCAGCAGTGGAAGATGCACAGGTCTTCCTTGCCCCGGCTGCGGAGGCTGTAAGAAGGGGTGATGACGTCGCGTTTGCTCGAGAGCAAATCGACACCTTGGGAGTAGAGCAAGCTGAAGAAGCTATGCTGCAACAGGCGCTGCAACAAAGCATGAAGGAAACCAGGATGCAGCACACTCCAAGGAGGATGCGGGGAGAAGGAAGTTCAAGTATGCATCAGATGAACTCCCCTGCATATGAGCAAGTAGTTAAGGGACTCTCCAACATTGTCATGCTGGATCGCTTGGAGGAGGAGGAAGCTCAACTACTGGACTATGGCGATTCCCCAGTTCATGAAGTTGAAGATGCTGCTCATGCAGATTCTGAGGGGGAACAAACTGTCATAATCAGGGATGTCATCTCAGACATCTCTGAGATTGTCGATGAAGCATCTATGGAAAAAGTTGCAGAAGCGGTACTCCCGGCACTGGACGCGACAGCAGTGCAGCAGGAGACCACCCATCAAGTTGTAGCAGCTGAAGAGCCAAACAGGATGGAAGCCGAGATTTTCGCAGCAGTGCAGCATACAGTGTTGAAAGCTGTGAACGCTGCAGGAAACCAAACAGAGCTGCAAAAACCCATTCTTACAGCAGAAGCTGTCGAAGTTACAGGATCGGCCGAGGAGACGGGGTCCGTAGAGAAGACCTCTGTGGAGGATGTTGTTCAGACAACACTCCCTGAGGGTGAGAAGACCTCAGGTGGGGAGGCAGTTCACACAGTACCCACTGAGGATATTGAAGTTGAAGCTGAGGTAACCCCAGTGCAGCTAGAGACACCTCGAGAGGAGGTTGATGCTATAGTTGCTGCATGCTCTCAAGAACCTTCCAAGATTACAGCAGCAGAAGTTACTATAGAAGCTGAGGTTTCTCATGTCGACTTCGCAAGGATGATAAAGGAACGCAACATAGCTGTTCATGGGCCAAAATTTGGCGGAGCAGATCCTGTTCAAATCTCATCCGGTGAAGAGGAGGCAGATGAGGAAGAAGAAGAAGAAGAGCACCCATCCTCAAGCTCTACAAGCTCTCAAACCAGCAACCATGAGGATGAGGTTGCTACTGAAGTTCCGAGGTAGGATGCAACACCAGTATGTCAAGTTGTTATTCTATTTGCTGCATCCACTGCTGCCTCGACGAGAAGGAATTCGGAAATGACCCCTGATGAATCAATAAACCAAGTTGAAGCTGCTGTAAGACATCTACTGCATGCTCTCCAAGAGCATGTGTCTACCATGCGCAACAGTCTCAGGGTCACTGCCCAATTCCATGCTGAAACCATGACAGGTTTCAAGGAGGACCTCGAAGTGCTGCCTGACATGATTAAGTCGAATCTCTGTGACTATGCAAATATGTTGTACTTCGATCGGGTCAGGCTGGAAAAGGAGTTGAAGATTGATGTTGTTCTAACGCGCCAGGAGATCAGGCAATGCAAGCAGCATGCTGAAAATGCTTCAACCAGACTCAACTCTCACTCCCAAGTCCTGGAAACACTTCTGGATCGCGTATTTGATCAATCTCAGAGAACCAAAAGTGTGGACGACCGTTTGGGGAACCTGGAGCTGATTGTGGGAGAACTGAGGGACATCATGGTCCGAGCTTTCCCTCAGCATGTCGATGCTCCAGAGCCCGCCCCCAAACCAACCCGTCGTCCTTGATCAAGGGTGGTCCCAGCTGTCCCTGCTCAACCCCCGGCTTTTGATGATGTCAAAAAGGGGAAAGGACTTGAAAGATTTGATGATGGACACAGGAGCAAAGGGGCTGCTGAAGATGAAGAAGAGGATGATGACCAGCAACCTCTCAGCAGGAGGAGAAGAAGGTCTGGATCATCCGCTGCTGCTGACATCCCCTCTCCGAAGAGATAGAGAAGAGATGATGATGGAGCTGGAGGTGTTGGTGCAACTGCTGGGAGAAGAACGGCTGCAGGCGCTGCACACAGCAGAGCTGCAAGCAAGGATGCAGCGCCTCCCTTCTATCATTCAAAGAGAAGGGATGATAGCCAGCAGCAAGGCTCAAGGAAGAGGATGAGCGGGGACGAGTCTGAGAGTTATAGGCGCCAAAGAGAAGAAGATGTAGATCCTAATGCTTGGATTCAAAGACTCGGTGTAATTGGTGATAGAAAAATTATTCCAGATCACTTCTACCAATTTCCTCCTCAAGAAATTTCTCGCCTTGATACTGAAAATATCTCTGCTGAAGTGTCCGTCTTGATGGATCAAAGGCCAGAAGGAGAAAACATAGCTTGGAGATTTGACATCTTCAAGGAAATCAGACTGCTTTTTGACAGGAATCCAACATTTGAAGCGATTACCATTTTCAAACGATTAGAGTACCTCAGACACTTCAGAGAACTATGCAGAAAAGGTAAATTCAGCAGGTACCATACTTGCAAGACTGCATTGAAGAGATATAAACAGCTCGCTCGGGAAGAAAGCCTTGAAATTCAACAATTATACATCAACCGAGTAAAGGAATGGTTGATTGTACCATACTACGAGGACTTCTGGCTCAGGTGGATTCAAATTCCTGTGATCATGCACAAGCTGGAAGAGTCCTATCAAGAGTCCATCAGGGATTGGTGGAAATGATCAAGAGGAAGGGAAGGCCTTGAAAGATTTACTGGCAGAAGATCTGACGAACCGCCAAGCAAAAGGTCTCTGTTCTACTAAGCTTTATGTATACCCCCTTGTGATCCATGTTGTACTCTTGCTGTTGTAAAAATTTCTCTCTGTCAATGAAGAATTTTTTTTTCTGATCTGACCAAATTCAACTCTTATGAACTCATGCATGCTGTTTACGTTTTTCCTGTTATTTTATGATGAAAGGAATAGCATGATGCATCTCTGATGAATCCAGGATTAGATTTTAATTTATCTCTCTGTTCAAGCATGTAATCCTGATAATCCATATGAGTTAAAGTAAGATAAAACTTCTTCATGAACGAAATAATGTAAAGGTTTTGTCATCATCAAAAAGGGGGAAATTGTTAGGTTTTCGATGTTTAGATTTTGATGAGACAAACCAAATATGTAATAGGAAGTTTTAAGTACCCCATTTTTCACATTGTTTAAGTGAATAAATAGACTAGAATTGAGTCTTGTGTTGAGTGCTGAAAAATGGAGGTTAAACAAGGATAAAGCTGCATCTAAGCTTTAAGGAAAGATATTGCTGCAAGAAGGTAGGATACAGTATCGCTGCAAGAAGATAGGATACAGCACAGCTGGTAGAAAAAAGATACAGCAACAGTTCAACAAGTTAAATCTTCTGTACAACAAAGTAAGAAAGGACGGTGTACAGCAAAGTAAGAAAGGACGGCGTACAGCAACGCTGCAAGAAAAGAATATAAGAGTACCGCTAGAAAGAAGTTACAGCAGCACTGCCAGAAGATACTGCAACCAGGTCTAAGTTACAGCAGCACTGAAAGAAAGCATCAGCTGTGCAAGGACCTAGGATACAGTGCAGAACTTACAGTCAATTAAGTCATACAGCGCCAACTACAAACGAAGTATCCTGCAAATCCTAGGAAGGATAAATGCAGTACAAGGAACGGAGATTCAAGCAAGAATAAAAGAGTCGTTCAAGAAAAAAATCAAAGTAGCAGACACGGAGCCAATAAGAAGATGCCACATGGACTGACGCGCTGTAGAAAGCTGCGAGCCGCAACTGCCGCATTAAATGCTCCGAAAGAAAAAGTCAAGTCGCATTAAATGCGAACCATGCTGTGGCCAGGCTACTTTAAATTCAAAAGAGAGATGTCTCCTTCAACGGACATCTTCTCCTACAACGTTCGAGAAAAAGGCAAGGAATACAGCAGAAGATCGTGAGGTCCAGGCTCCATTGATTCCATGATCTACAATTCTGACCTTAGAACTAATATCGGTGCAAAAGGTATGATTCGTTTATCCGCTGAGCATTAATCATAAATTATTTATATGAAGAATCTAGTACAATTCAATCCTTGAGAGTGCCAATCAATAACGTTTAAAGAGCTTGAGATAAGCATTGATCGAACCGTTTCACTTTGAGTGTTCATTTGCACTTAGATACTAAACCTAAAGCTCTGATTATGAAACAAATAAAATAGAAGATACGGCTAAATATAATCAAATAGCTTATGAAATACGAAATTCTAAACAAATCCATTGAAATTGGTAATAACTTGGTAGTTTTAAGTTATAAAACGTATAACTAAAAATTGTACGAGCTTTACTTAACAATTAAGTTTATAATAATTGTTACATTATGAGTTTTGTAATCATTTTATATTGAGTTAGAAGATCATTCGAGTACAATAAACTATTTACAAGAAGATTCTAGCACAATTAAATCTTGAAGAGTGCAAACCAATAACGTTTACAGAGCATAAGATAATCATTGATCGAACCATTTGACTTTGAGTGTTCCTATACACTTAGATACTAAGCCTAAAGCTTTGATTATGAAACAAATCAAATAGAAGATACGGCTAAACATAATAAAATAGCTTATGGAATACGAAATTCTAAACAAATCCACTGAAACTAGTAATAACTTGGTCGTTTTAAGTTATAAAATGCATAACTGACAATCGTACAAGCTTCACTTAGCAATAAAGTTTACCATGATTGTTACACTAAGAGCTTGGTAATCATGTTATGTTGAGTAGGAATATCATTCGAGTACAGTAAATTATTTATAAGAAGAATCTGTACAATTCAATCCTTAAGAGTGCCAATTAATAATGTTGAAAGAGCTTGAGATAGGCATTGATCGAACCGTTTGACTTTGAGTGTTCCTATACACTTAGATACTAAGCCTAAAGCTCTGATTATGAAACAAATCAAATAGAAGATACAGATAAACACAATGAAATAGCTTATGGAATATGAAATTCTAAACAAATCCACTGAAACTAGTAATAACTTGATCGTTTTAAGTTATAAAATGCTTGACTAACAATCGTACAAGCTTCACTTAGCAATAAAGTTTACCATGATTGTTACATTAAGAGCTTCGTAATCATGTTATGTTGAGTTATAAGATCATTCGAGTACAATAAACTATTTATAAGAAGAATCTAGTACAATTCAATCCTTGAGAGTGCCAATCAATAACGTTTAAAGAGCTTGAGATAAGCATTGATCGAACCGTTTGACTTTGAGTGTTCATTTGCACTTAGAAACTAAACCTAAAGCTTTGATTATGAAACAAATAAAATAGAAGATACGGCTAAACATAATGAAATAGCTTATGGAATACGAAATTCTAAACAAATCCATTGAGATTGGTAATAACTTGGTAGTTTTAAGTTATAAAATGCATAACTAACAATTGTACGAGCTTTACTTAGCAATTAAATTTACAATAATTGTTACATTATGAGTTTCGTAATCGTTTTATATTGAGTTAGAAGATCATTCGAGTACAATATACTATTTACAAGAATATTCTAGTACAATTAAATCTTGAAGAGTGCAAACCAATAACGTTTACAGAGTATAAGATAAGCATTGAGACAAATCACATATGTAGTAAGAAGTTTTGAGTTCCCCATTTTTCACGATGTTTAAGTGAAAACATAGACTATGATTGAGTCTAGTGTTAAGTGCTGAAAATGGAGGTTGAACAAGGATAAAGCTGCATCTATGTCCTTAAGAAGAGATATCACTGCTAGAAGGCAGGATACAGTATTGCCGCATGATGGCAGAATACAACATAGCTGCAAGAAGGAAGATTCAGCAACGTCGTAACAAGACAGAGCATCTCTACAGCAAAGAATGAAAGAACGGCGTGCAGCATCGCTGCAAGAAAAGGATACATGAGTACTACTGCAAGAAAAGGATACAGCAGGACTACCAGAAGATACTACAACCAGGTCTAAGTTACCGCAGCACTGCAAGAAAGTATCAGCTGCACGAAGACCTAGGATACAGCGCTAAGCTTACAGTTCAGTCAAATCAATAAGCGCAACTTACAACAAAGAGTATCCTACAATCTTAGGAAGGATAAATGCAATACGAGGAACTAAGACTCATGTAAGAATAAATAGAGCCGTATCAAAGTTACAGATACGGAGCCAATACAAAGATGCCACGTGGACTGACGCGCTGCAGAAAGCTGCGAGCCGCAACTACCGCATTAAATGCTCCGAAAGAAAAAGTCAAGTCGCATTAAATGCGAACCATGCCTTTGGTCAGACTACTTCAAATTCAAAAGAGAGATGTCTCCTTCAACGGACATCTTCTCCTACAAGTATAAATAGAGGAAGAGATACACTGAAGCTGGTTACTGAAAAACTGAAACTACTGATTAACCAAACAATTTGCAAAGCTTACAAGATTCAAGTATTCAAGTCTACGATCAGTTTCAGTCACTCAACCTCCCGAAGTGAAGCAAGTTCAAACTGAAAGTTTCCTCAAGGATTCAGAAGCTCACTTCGAAGCACCAATTGAAGAAAAACCTTTTTATCTTTTTAACCTTGTTGCTGTGTGCTTAGGTTGTTTTAGTGGTGTCGAACAAATGATAGGAGAGATCCTTGTTGTTTGTATAGTTGTCTAGAGTTAGGCAGCTTCTCTGTGTGAGAGTGTGGAACCCTGTGTGGGTGAGCCTTTGAAGTTTGCAGTTGCTGTGTGTACGCTGGACTTCAGTAGGTGGTTACTTGGTAAAGTTGATAGATTGTTAGGAGTGTCTTGTAATTCAATCTTGCTTAACAAAGTTCCTGCTCGAGGAGCAGTAGAGTGGACGTAGAAGGATTACACCACCTTCGAACCAGTATAAACCATAAGTGTTTATTGCGTTACTTATCTGTGTTTTAATTGTAGGAACCGCCGGATCGCCGACCCTATACAATTATCCGATTCGGGGTCCATGCAAAATTGATTAACGCGCAGTGGAAAACGAATCATACCTTCTGCACCGAAATTAGTTCTAAGGTCAGAACTGTAGATCGAGGAAATTGATGGAGCCTGGACCTCACGACCTTCTGATGTATTCCTCGTCTTTATCTCGAACGTTGTGTGGGCAACGAACTATCGAGACTTTCAGCCGCCTTCTACGAATACGTATCTCAAATTTTTATGTCTGTGTATCTATGTGTGTAGAAACGGCTGACTTGATGCTTATTTATAGGCTACAACAGGGACCGTCAGGAGGATTAGGAATCGGTCTCCTAATAGGCTTAGGAGTCCTAAATTCAAACTGAATATACTTCTTAAGCCTATCAATAATATCTCAATCCACTAAAAAGATATTATTGAACTGCCGTTCCTTATCCATATTAGATATGTGCTCCTATTTATTATGTGCGCGTTTATCTCCCCGCGTTTAAGATATCGAATGTCCATTAATTAAATGAATTACTGACAATTCAATTAATTAATATTTAATTCCAAGAGTAGTACCACTCAACTTTATTATCATGCCGGAATAAATCCACCTGCAGGGTTTACATGATAATCCTTATGAGTTCCTCAAGGGGACATCATCATCCTAAATAATTAGGACACAGTTTCATTATATAATCAACAGCACACCATATAAACAACATTGTATTCCGATTTACCGAGCTTATTGATTTAATAAATAAATCTCACCCATTGGTAAATTAAAGAAACATATATCGAGTATACATGCCCGTTATCATACAATGATTAAGATGACGCACATCCATAATAACAGAGGTCTTGTTTTATTTATGTAGTCAGTACAAATAAAACAACCTCAATTGGTCCTGCTCAGTACATACAAAATGTACTAGTGTAATTTTATAATCAAGATAGATTAATACCAAATTACACTACAACCATTCCGATAATTTGTCCAAAATTATCTCGGCTGTGAGCTACCATTTATAATCTATAAGGAACTGATAACATGATCTTCTGTGTGGCACCACACACCATGTTATCTACAATATAAATTAATTGGACAATTGCAATAACACATATAGCAAATATATAAAATGCAAACATTTGACCATAAAAGATTCTCATATCATAAATAGATGTTTATACAAAAGCTAGGCTTATAGTATACATCCTAACAATCTCCCACTTATACTAAAAGACTATGTTGTCATATACGCTGCCGTGCATCTGTTTCCCATCCCATCAACATGCTCATCGAAGGCTTTCGCCGGAAGGGCCTTGTGAAAGGATCTGCTAGGTTATCGGTTGATGCAATCTTGGCGACAACAACTTCCCCTCGCTTTACGACATCTCATATCAGGTGGTACTTGCGCTCAATGTGTTTACTTGCCTTATGGGCTCGTGGTTCCTTCGAGTTTCCTATTGCATAACTGTTATCACAATAGATTGTGATAGCTTTGGGCAAACTAGGAATCACTTCTAAGTCCATCAAGAAGTTTCTGAGCCATACAGCTTCTTTGGCTGCCTCAGAGGCCACCACAAATTCAGCTTCCATAGTGGAGTCCGAAACTCATTTCTGCTTCACACTTCTCCATACTATGGCTCCACCTCCCAAGGTAAACACATACCCCGAGGTTGATTTACTGTTGTCCCTGTCTGACTGGAAATCCGAATCTGTGTAACCCACAGGTAATAAATCATTTGCCTGGTAAACTAGCATATAATCTCTAGTCCTTTTCAGGTACTTTAGAATATGCTTTACGGCAGTCCAATGACCTTATCCTGGGTTACTTTGATATCTACTAACCATGCCCACGACAAAGCAGATATCCGGTCTTGTACATAGCATCGCATACATCAAGCTTCCTACAGCCGAAGCATAAGGAACTGCTTTCATTTCCCCTATCTCCTTTGGTGTCATTGGACACATTTCCTTAGATAAAGGCACTTCATGCCTAAAAGGTAGAAAACCTTTCTAGGAGTTTTGCATGCTAAAACGAGCTAGAATAGTGTCAATGTATGAAGCTTGAGATAAGCATAACATTCTTTTCTTGCGATCCCTTATAACTTTGATCCCAAGAATATGTCCAGCTTCTCCTAAGTCCTTCATAGCAAACTGCTTGGACAGCCATACCCTTACGTCTGATAACACCCTGACATTGTTTCCAATTAACAAGATGTCATCTACGTATAGTACAAGAAATACCACCACGTTTCCGTCACTCTTTTTATATACACAAGATTCATCCGGACATTGAATAAATCCATAAGACTGGATTACTTCATCAAAATGGATGTTCCAAGATCTCGAAGCTTGTTTCAGTCCATAAATTGACCGATTGAGCTTACACACGAGATGTTCTTTGCCCTTCTCAATGAATCCCTCTGGTTGCTTCATATAGATGTTTTCTTCAAGACTTCCATTAAGGAAAGTTGTCTTGACATCCATCTGTCAAACCTTATAATCCATATGAGCAGCAATAGACAAAAGAATCCAAATAGACTTCAGCATGGCTACCGGTGAAAAGGTTTTCTCATAATCAATCCCTTCTTTTTTAGTATACCCTTTCGCAACAAGCCTTGCTTTAAAGGTCTCTACCTTTCCGTCTGATCCTCTTTTCCTTTTGTCCCATTTACATCCAATGGCTTTTACACCATTTGGTGGTTCTACAAGCTCCCAGACTTGATTAGAATCCATAGATTCTATCTCAGAGAGCATTGCCTTTTGCCAAGATATCGCATATTTATCTTGGAGTGATATCGCATATCTATCTCAGGGATCTATTTCATGTTGTCCAGGGACCAAGTCTGAAGACTCTCCCAAAAATATGAATCTATCAGGTTGTCTAACAACCCTCCCACTACGACGAGGCACTATCGGTATTTGTGTATCATTAGTGACACGCGGTGCAGTCACTTATGGTATCTCATCTTGTACTATCGGTACATCAGAATTATCCCCTTTCATTTCCTCAAGAACAATTTTACTCAGGGGCTTGTGGTTCATTACATAGTCTTCTTCTAAAAATCGAGCATTCGTACTAACAATGACCTTCTGATCTTTAGGACTCTAAAATAAACCGCCTTTTGTTCCTCTAGGATAGCCCACAAACAAGTGCACTTCCGTACGAGATTCCAACTTATCAGCATCTCCCTTCAGCACATGTGCTGGACTACCCCAAATCGGAATGTGTTTCAGATAAGGCTTGCGCCCAGTCCACAACTCTGTGGGAGTAGAGGGTACCGACTTAGAAGGTACCAAGTTTAGAATGTACGTCACTGTTTCCAGAGCATACCCCCAGAACGAATTTGGTAATTCTGAATAACTCATCATCGATCTAACCATTTCCATAAGAGTCCTATTCCTTCGTTCCGCCACACCATTCTGTTGGGGTGTACCCGGTGCAGACAATTGGAATTGAATCCCAGCCTCTGATAAGTAACTCGTAAACTCTCCTAAGAGGTACTCACCACCATGATCAGATCATAGTGTCTTGATACTTTTACCATGACATTTCTCCACATCAGCCTTGTATTCTTTGAACTTGTCAAAGCACTCAGACTTGCGGCCCATCAAGTAAATGTATCCATATCTCGAATAATCGTCTATAAAAGAGACAAAATATTCGAAACCACCTCTTGCTTGAATAGTCATAGGGCCACACAAATCAGAATGAATCAATTCTAACACTTCTTTGGCTCTATACCCCTTTGCCTTAAAAGGCCTTTTGGTCATTTTTCCTTCCAAGCAGGATTCGCAGGTTGGATAGTTTTCCACTTCCAAGGAACCCAAAGGTCCATCGGCTATCAACCTTTGAATCCTCCTTAAGTTAATATGACCCAACCTTAGATGCCAAAGATATGTTTGATTCATTTTCAAAGGTTCTTTTCTCTTATTCGATTTAGAAGATGTACTATTAATTTCCATTTGTTGCATCGTAGGAGTTATAGGATTAAGTATATATAAATTGTCAACCAACGTACCAGAATAGATAATAACTATATTCTTCTTAACGACAACATTGTTATCAAAAGAAACAGAATATCCATCCTTAAAAAGTTTAGAAACTGAAATCAAATTCTTTCTAAAACAAGGTACGTAAAGACAATTTCTCAAAATCAAAGTCTTATTCCTAGGAAAAGATAAATAAACATCTCCCACTGCAACGGCCGCCACTTTCGCAGCGGTGCCCATATATATGGTAATCTCCCCATCACTTAGTCGTTTGGTTTCCTGGAACCCCTGCAATGAATTGCCGACACGATCAGTGGCTCCCGTATCTACACACCAGGTACCGGTAGATAACACCGCTAAACATGTTTCAACAACTAATGAAAAAGATGTACCTGAATTGTTCTACTTTTTACGGGGACAATCGACTTTCCAATGCCCAGCTTGCTTGCAATGAAAGCACTTGCTTTCGGCTTTTTCACACCACCTTGTGGTTTAGCCACTTGAGGTCCGGCCGTCTTCTTTGCTGAAGAATTCTGTTTCTTCTTCTTCTTCTTTCCGCCTTGCGGTTTAGAAGTAGAAACATTTTCAGCAACGTAAGCCTGAGAATTTTGACGAAACAGTCCCTCTGCTGATTGAAGTTCTGTCAGAAGTTCCGCCAATGAATACAACATCTTGTTCATGTTGTAGTTCAAACGGAACTGCTCAAAACTCTTAGGCAGCATTTGGAGAACGATATCAACCTGGGTTTCCTCATCGATTTCAGCTCCAAGGACCTCCATCTCATTCAGATGAGCAATCATCTTGAGGACATGATCACTCACAGGTGTCCCCTCAGCCATGGTGGCAGTCATCAAGTTTCTCATAGCCTCATGTCTGGCAGCCCGCCTCTGGTGTCCGAAGAGTTCTTTGAGATTATGCATCAAATCATAGGCAGTAGGCGTGGCCTGATGCTGATGTTGCAGCACATTTGATATGGAAGCCAAAATGTAACACCGCGCCATCTCATCTGCCTTTACCCACTTCCTATAAAGCTTTTTCTCCTCTTCAGTAGAGTTTTCATCAGGCATGTCAGGATAGTGCTCAGTGAGTACAAACTTGTACTCTTCAGCAGTCATGACAATATCCAATTTTCGTTTCCAATCAATATAATTATGACCAATAAGTTTGTTTTCTTTAAGTATAACAGCAAGAGGATTGAAAGCCATAATGAAAATCCTGAGAATCACATAAATAAACACATAGGTCAAATAATTTGAATTGACATATCATATTCTAAATTCACCTACACCTCAATACATCGTGAACTTCGTATGCCACGATAGTGTGGACGTATACTAATTCAAACATTTGTTAGAGGAGGTTTTACCCATTAATTTTATTATCTTGTCAACTTAACTTTATGACAAATAAAATTAATAGTTGGTATTGCTTTGGCCATACAAATAACAGCAGTGACTCCGATGGGGAGGATACTTATCAAATGCATCTAAGTGTACACCATTACTTGATATTAAGTCCATTATCTAGGATTATGCCTCTTCAGATGGAGAAGATGACACTCTCCTAGACAACTTTCTATAATCATCCATAAAGGAAGTTTGATCTAGTGATCCACAAATGAACTCATCCGATATGGAGGAAGGCACTTAAAACCAACGCGCAAGTTCAAGTGCATCACTTACAAACCAGTAATGGGGGCCATGGGATTTATTAATTAATCCCTCTCCCACTTAGTTATTTAACATGAGGGATTTTAACATGCATATCATATAAAACACATACAAGCATGCTTGATAAAACACATACAAGACAATAAATATGAAAAATATAATTTCCAACTATTATGGCCTCGTTTTATCGCTGTGTTCTTGAATGTTTGCCGTCAGAACGGGGATCATTGACTAGCACGGTCTAACCGTACCCCTCAGCACGGTCGTGCTCGATCTACAAACACGTCGTACGGTTGACTGTGCCGTACAGCACGATTGTGCCCTGTTGTCCAGTCTCGATCTTCAGCTGGCACGGTCGTGTCCGACTGTAAACACGCCGCACGGTTGATCGTGCTCTATAGCACGGTCGTGTGCGGTAGTACGCCCCTAACCTTGTATCTAATTACATCCATCGATCCTATACTCCACGAGGGAGTTTACATATAATCTAGATCGAACAGAAAATTAAAACCTAACACGACAAACCGTCGTGATTTTACTATTACAATCATACATTCAAAAAACAACCTCGACATGTTCGAGGGTTTAATTCATACATGACCATACATTTAGACCATAATAGTTGGATTTAAGGTTCCTACAGAAAATCATAATTTCTCACACATCCTACTATTATCCGATCCAAACACGTATGCTTCAAGATATGATTCATAATAGAATTAACCGATTCAATCGAATAGAGTCAGAAAACCACAGCTTTGATACCAATTGTAGGAACCTTCGGATCGCCGACCCTATACGATTATCCGATTCGGGGTCCATACAAAATTGATTAACGCGCAGCAGAAAACGATTCATACCTTTTGCACTGAAATTAGTTCTAAGGTCAGAACTGTAGATCGAGGAATCGATGGAGCCTGGACCTCACGATCTTCTGCTGTATTTCTCGTCTTTATCTCGAACGTTGTGTGGGCAATGAACTATCGAGACTTTCAGCCGTCTTCTACTAATACGTATCTCAGATTTTTATGTCTGTGTATCTGTGTGTGTAGAAATGGCTGACTTGAGGCTTATTTATAGGCTACAACAGAGACCTTGAGGAGGATTAGAAATCGGTCTTCTAATAGGCTTAGGAGTCCTAAATTCGATCTGAATATACTTCTTAAGCCTATCAATAATATCTTAATCCACTAAAAAGATATTATTGAACTACCGTCCCTTATCCATATTAGATATGGCTCCTATTTATTATGTGCGCATTTATCTCCCAGCGTTTAAGATATCGAATGTCCATTAATTAAATGAATTACTGACAATTCAATTAATTAATATTTAATTCCAAGAGTAGTACCACTCAACTTTATTATCATGCCGGAATAAATCCACCTGCAGGGTTTACATGATAATCCTTATGAGTTCCTCAAGGGGACATCATCATCCTAAATAATTAGGACACGGTTTCATTATATAATCAACAGCACACCATATAAACAACATTGTATTCCGATTTACCGAGCTTATTGATTTAATAAATAAATCTCACCCATTGGTAAATTAAAGAAACATATATCGAGTATACATGCCCGTTATCATACAATGATTAAGAGGACGCACATCCATAATAACAGAGGTCTTGTTCTATTTATGTAGTCAGTACAAATAAAACAACCTCAATTGGTCCTGCTCAGTACATACAAAATGTACAAGTGTAATTTTATAATCAAGATAGATTAATATCAAATTACACTACAATCATTCCGATAATTTGTCCAAAATTATCTCGACTGTGAGCTACCATTTATAATCTATAAGGAACTGATAACATGATCTTATGTGTGGCACCACACACCATGTTATCTATAATATAAATTAATTGGACAATTGCAATAACACATATAACAAATATATAAAATGTAAACATTTGACCATAAAAGATTCTCATATCATAAATAGATGTTTATACAGAAGCTAGGCTTATAGTATACATCTTAACATTAATCTTCTATTTCTTGTTCGTATCATTTGCATAAAACGCTTTGTGAAAGAAGCATATTTGAGAAAATCAACCTTATGTTAAAAGTAAATTTCCGCTGCGCATAAAACTCCAAGTTACAGCATGCAGCACTGTATCCTAGTGCTGTAAGCAGTAACTATCTGACGCTGCAAGTTCAAGTAACTTGCAGAGTAGAACGGTTTGTTTAAAGATTGTAAAATTGACCAAGGTTCATTCACCCCCCTCTGAACCTCGGACACCACTTGGGACCAATAGAATCGTTTAACTTTGAGTGTTCATATACACTTAGATACTAAGCCTAAAGCTTTTATTATGAAACAAATGAAATAGCATTCACCCCCTCTCTGAACCTCGGACACCACTTGGGACCAACAAGTGGTATCAGAGCAAGTTGGGTTAAAAGCCAACTTATCTGGTCACCTACCCAGATCCACCTTTGTCTTGCTGTTTTCTCTGCATCAAAACTCATTCTTATAGCATATCGTGGATTCCTCAAATCACAAGTTACCTATGTTTTCCATAGAAAAATATGACGATTGGAAGATAGGAATGCAGCCACATCTTTCAGCAATGAATGACAAAATGTAGACGGTCATCACCGAATGACCAATAATACCCACAAAAGTAAATCCTATACTAGGTAGAGAGCTAGAGGAAGGAGCACCTCCACCACCAAACTTCCTAGTCAAACCAAGACTTGAATGGAATAATGAAGATAGGAAGAGAGCTAACTTGAATAACGTGGCCAAAAATACTCTATTCATCACGTTGGATAAAGGCACCTTCAGCAAGGTCAAAACTTGCAGAACATCCAAGAAAATATGGGAAAAGCTGGAGCAAATATGTGAAGGGATTGAGCTCACCAAAGACAACAAAATCTCCAATGCTACCCAACTATTCGAGCTCTTCGAAATGAAGAATGAAGAGACTCTTGAGCAACTAGACTTGAGGTTCACATCCATAGTGAACGAACTAGAAGCTCTGGGCAAACACTACACTCAAAAGGAGAAAAACATGAAAGTGTTGAGAGCCCTACCCGTGGAATGGGATAGCAAGACCACTGTCATGAGAGTGTCCATGGACCTAAAATCCATGAGTACATTCGACCTATTCTCCGACCTCAAAGCATTTGAGTATGACATCAACAGACGGAGAAAGGAGTCCGAAGAGTCGAGCTCCAAAGTTACAGCGCTCACTGCCAGAGGCACCAAGGAAACAGCAACCGCTAGTTGCAATAAGCAGAATGAGGTTACAGCAGAAGTTGCTGAAGAGGACATGGCGCTTCTCCTAAAGAAATTTAGGAGATTCATGAAGAACAACAATAATAGTAGCAACACCAACCTCAACAAAAAGAATGACTTCAGAAGAAGTCATCCACCTCTTCAGGTATCCTCTTCTCCACAGTCAAATACAGGAAATATTGACTTGTGTTACAACTGTAGGAAATCGGGACACTATGCAAGGAACTGTCCGTATCCAACCGTGCATAAGTATCCTGAAGGAGAAATAGAGCAGAGGAGAGATAAAAGAAGAGAGGAAATATACAAGCTTCGAGCTCTCATAGGAGAGATGGAGAAAGTCAAGGATACAGTAGTTCTGAAGGAAGTACTGAAAGCTGCAGAATCCTCTGACAGCGACACTGAAACCTCATCCTCTGATGAAGAAGCACTGATATGCCTGATGGCTAAAGATTACGAGGACAATGAAGAAGATGAGGTAATCTATCAACCGTTGTCCATACCAGTAAGTGAGGAGCTGAACATGATCCACTCCTTAAAAAGGATCATAAGTGACTTCGAGCATATCAACTCAATTCATGAGGAACTGAAGGTTGAAAATGAGAACCTTAGAATCGATAATGAGATCCTCAAAAGCAAGAATATTGACATTGCCAAAATGCTCGCTGCACGAGAGTCTGATAACTCAAAGTGTAATAAGCTGCAACAAGAGGTCTCTAGATTAAATCTGCTGATCACTAAGCTAAAATCTGAGAAGGAAAGCTTGCAGTCCACGATAAGCACTTTTAGCAAATCATCAAAGGACGCAAGAGATTGCATAAATCAAAACAGAAACCATTTTGAAAAATCGGGTATAGGTTACAGCAATCACATCTCTTAGGATACAGCAAACACATCCAAAGCTGTAAAGTTTGTTCAAGCTGAAACCCCAATGGAGAAGGAGTTACTAAGTGACTCTGTGAAGATCTTGAACAAAACAGCAATGATGGATAAGGGGAAGAAACCCCAGTGCTCAACTGCAGGAAGTAAGCCTGCATCTAAGAACTGGCTGCAGCAGAAGTCATCTGCTGTATGCAGCAAGAGAATACAGCAACCAACTAAGTTGCAGCACAGAAGGAACCTTCCCACCTATACTAAAACTTACATGTCTAAAATTGAAAGAGGATATACTCAAGAGAAGTATGGTGGAAGACCACACTACAAAGGTGTTGGTATAACACATGTTGTTAATGCACACACTTATAACAAGCAGATTGCTAGGACAACTGCATACAGTCAGAGAACCAACAAATCTTACAGTAAATCAATGACTGTTAAGAAAGTTTGGGTTCCCAAAGCAACTAACCCCAAAGGACCGTACAGATATGAGTACCTAAATCTGTCTGAATTTGTTACAGGTTTCTGTGCCAGGTTGCAGCAGTGATGTATGGTACATTGACAGCGGCTGCTTAAGGTACAAGACAGGTAGCAAAGATTCTCTGAGAGACTTCAAAGAATGCAAAGGACCGAAGGTCATCTTTGGAGATTATTCCAAAGGAAGCACAAAAGGAAGTGGATGCCTAGTCAAAGCAAACATAAAATTAAAGATGTATCCTACGTGAAAGGACTCAGATACAACCTTTTGAGCATCAGTCAATTCTGTGACAAAGGATACACAGTGGAATTCAACCTCAACAAATGCTTAATCAAGGACAGTACCTCAAATGAAGTCAAGCTTACAGGAACAAGGAGAGGAAACATCTATTTAGCTGATTGGAGCCTCTCTACTTAACCTACATGCTTCATTGTGAAGAGTCCACCAGAACTGAGCTGGCTGTGGCACAAAAGGTTAAGCCATCTAAACTTCAAGACTATCAACAAGCTAGCAAGGAAAGGCCTCGTAAGAGGATTACCAGATGTAGCATACAAGAAGAAAAATATTTGTGGAGATTGTCAGAAAGGAAAGCAAGTTAAGAGTTCATTCAAAGACAAGTCTCAAAAGTCATCTCACAGGATCTTAGATCTTCTACACATGGATCTTTTTGGACCAGTAGAACCAGTAAGCCTGAGCGGGAATAAGTACTCTCTCGTAGTTGTGGATGACTACTCCAGATACACCTGGGTGATCTTTCTTGCAAAGAAATCAGAAACTCAAGACAAGCTACCTAATCTCATGAAGAAGATCCAGAATGAAAAGAGCTTGAGTATTGTAAAGATTAGATCAGACAGAGAAACTGAGTTCACAAACAAATTCATTGAGAAATTATGTTCTGATAATAGTATTCGACATGAATACTCTGCTGCAAGAACCCCTCAGCAGAACGGTGTAGCTGAAAGGAAGAATAGAACCCTCAAGAAAGCAGCAAGGACGATGATAGCAGAAGCAGAAATACCCAAGAGATTTTGGGCTGAAGCAACCAATACTGCCTGCTACACACAGAACAGATGTCTAATCATAAAGAATCTAGACAAAACTGTAGGAACCGCCAGATCGCCGACCCTATACGATTATCTGAATCGGGGTCCATGCAAATATGATTAACGCGCAGTGGAAAACGAATCATACCTTTTGCACCGAAATTAGTTCTAAGGTCAGAACTGTAGATGGAGGAATCGATGAAGCCTGGACCTCACGATCTTCTGCTGTATTCCTCGCCTTATCTCGAACGTTGTGTGGGCAACGAGCTATCGAGACTTTCAGCCGGCTTCTACTAATATGTATCTCAAATTTTTATGTCTGTGTATCTGTATTTCTGTGTATACAAAACGGCTGACTTGAGGCTTATTTATAGACTACAACAGGGACCTTGAGGAGGATTAGGAATCGGTCTCCTGATAGGCTTAGGAGTCCTTAATTCGATCTGAATATACTTCTTAAGCCTATCAAATAATATCTTAATCCACTAAAAAGATATTATTGAACTACCGTCCCTTATCCATATTAGATATGGCTCCTATTTATTATGTGCGCGTTTATCTTCCCGTGTTTAAGATATCGAATGTCCATTAATTAAATGAATTACTGACAATTCAATTAATTAATATTTAATTCCAAGAGTAGTACCACTCAACTTTATTATCATGCCGGAATAAATCCACCTGCAGGGTTTACATGATAATCCTTATGAGTTCCTCAAGGGGACATCATCATCTTAAATAATTAGGACACGGTTTCATTATATAATCAACAGCACATCATATAAACAACACTGTATCCCAATTTACCAAGTTTATTGATTTAATAAATAAATCTCACCCATTGGTAAATTAAAGAAACATATATTGATTATACATGCCCGTTATCATACAATGATTAAGAAGACGCACATCCATAATAACAGAGGTCTTGTTTTATTTATGTAGTCAGTACAAATAAAACAACCTCAATTGGTCCTGCTCAATACATACAAAATGTACTAGTGTAATTTTATAATCAAGACAGATTAATACCAAATTACACTACAACCATTCCGATAATTTATCCAAAATTATCTCGGTTGTGAGCTACCATTTATAATCTATAAGGAACTGATAACATGATCTTCTGTGTGGCACCACACACCATGTTATCTACAATATAAATTAATTGGACAATTGCAATAACACATATAGCAAATATATAAAATGCAAACATTTGACCATAAAAGATTCTCATATCATAAATAGATGTTCCTACAAAAGCTAGGCTTATAGTATACATCCTAACAATCTCCCACTTATACTAAAAGACTATGCTGTCATATACGCTGCCATGCATCTGATTCCCATCCCATCAACATGCTCATCGAAGGCTTTCGCCGGAAGGGCCTTTATGAAAGGATCTGCTAGGTTATCGGCTGATGCAATCTTGTCGACAACAACTTCCCCTCGCTTTACGATATCTCGTATCAGGTGGTACTTGCGCTCAATGTGTTTACTTGCCTTATGGGCTCGTGGTTCCTTCGAGTTTGCTACGGCACCACTGTTATCACAATAGATTGTGATAGCTTTGGGCAAACCAGGAATCACTTCTAAGTCCATCAAGAAGTTTCTGAGCCATACAGCTTCTTTGGCTGCCTTAGAGGCCGCCACATATTCAGCTTCCATGGTGGAGTCTGAAATGCATTTCTGTTTCACACTTCTCCACACTATGGCTCCACCTCCCAAGGTAAACACATACCCCGAGGTTGATTTACTGTTGTCCCTATCTGACTGGAAATCTGAATCCGTGTAACCCACAGGTAATATATCATTTGCCTGGTAAACTAGCATATAATCTCTAGTCCTTTTCAGGTACTTTAGAGTATGCTTTACGGCAGTCCAATGACCTTGTCCTAGGTTACTTTGATATCTACTAACCATGCCCACGGCAAAGCAGATAACCGGTCTCGTACATAGCATCGCATACATCAAGCTTCCTACAGCCGAAGCATAAGGAACTGCTTTCATTCTCTCTATCTCCTTTGGTATCTTAGGACACATTTCCTTAAATAAAGGCACTCCATGTCTAAAAGGTAGAAAACCTTTCTTGGAGTTTTGCATGCTAAAACGAGCTAGAATAGTGTCAATGTATGAAGCTTGAGATAAGCACAACATCCTTTTCTTGCGATCCCTTATTACTTTGATCCCAAGAATATGTCCAGCTTCTCCTAAGTCCTTCATAGCAAATTGCTTGGACAGCCATACCCTTACGTCTGACAACACCTTGACATTGTTTCCAATTAACAAGATGTCATCTACGTATAGTACAAGAAATACCACCACGTTTTCGTCACTCTTCTTATATACACAAGATTCATCCGGACATTGAATAAATCCATAAGACTGGATTACATCATCCAAATGGATGTTCCAAGATCTCGAAGCTTGTTTCAGTCCATAAATAGACCGATTAAGCTTACACACAAGATGCTCTTTGCCCTTCTCAACGAATCCCTCTGGTTGCTTCATATAGATGTTTTCTTCAAGACTTCCATTAAGGAAAGCTGTCTTGACATCCATGTGCCAAACCTCATAATCCATATGAGCAGCAATAGTCAAAAGAATCCGGATAGACTTCAGCATGGCTATCGGCGAAAAGGTTTCCTCATAATCGATCCCTTCTTTTTTGAGTATACTCTTTCGCAACAAGCCTTGCTTTAAAGGTCTCTACCTTTCCGTCTGATCCTCTTTTCCTTTTATAGACCTATTTACATCCAATGGCTCTTACACCATTTGGTGGTTCTACAAGCTCCCAAACTTGATTAGAATCCATAGATTCTATCTCAGAGAGCATTGCCTTTTGCCAAGATATCGCATCTTTATCTTGGAGTGCTTTGTCATAAGTCCAGGGATCTATTTCATGTTGTCCAGGGACCAAGTCCGAGGATTAGGAATCGGTCTCCTGATAGGCTTAGGAGTCCTTAATTCGATCTGAATATACTTCTTAAGCCTATCAAATAATATCTTAATCCACTAAAAAGATATTATTCAACTACCGTCCCTTATCCATATTACATATGGCTCCTATTTATTATGTGCGTGTTTATCTCCCCATGTTTAAGATATCGAATGTCCATTAATTAAATGAATTACTGACAATTTAATTAATTAATATTTAATTCCAAGAGTAGTACCACTCAACTTTATTATCATGCCGGAATAAATCCACCTGCAGGGTTTACATGATAATCCTTATTAGTTCCTCAAGGGGACATCATCATCCTAAATAATTAGGACACGGTTTCATTATATAATCAACAGCACATCATATAAACAACACTGTATCCCAATTTACGGAGCTTATTGATTTAATAAATAAATCTCACCCATTGGTAAATTAAAGAAACATATATCGAGTATACATGCCCGTTATCATACAATAATTAAGTGGACGCACATCCATAATAACAGAGGTCTTGTTTTATTTATGTAGTCAGTACAAATAAAACAACCTCAATTGGTCCTGCTCAATACATACAAAATGTACTAATGTAATTTTATAATCAAGACAGATTAATACCAAATTACACTACAACCATTCCGATAATTTATCCAAAATTATCTCGGTTGTGAGCTACCATTTATAATCTATAAGGAACTGATAACATGATCTTCTGTGTGGCACCACACACCATGTTATCTACAATATAAATTAATTGGACAATTGCAATAACATATATAACAAATATATAGAATGCAAACATTTGACCATAAAAGATTCTCATATCATAAATAGATGTTCATACAAAAGCTAGACTTATAGTATACATCCTAACAAAAACGCCTTATGAAATCTGGAATGGACATACACCAAATATTTCTTATCTGCATGTCGTTGGATGCAGGTGTTATGTTCTCAATAATGGAAAGGAGCATCTAAAAATATTTGATGCTAAATCAGACGAAGGAGTATTTCTAGGTTACTCTGTTGTAAGCAGAGCCTTTAGGGTATTCAACAAAAGAACCTTGGTGGTTGAAGAATCTATTCATGTGGTGTTTGATGAACCACACTGTGACACCAGGAAGTTGGAAGAGCCACCTGAAGAGATAGCTCCAAGGAAAAAGAATGATGTACCGTATGTAGAAGGAGTTCTGCCTACAGAGAAAGACAAAGAAGAGGAAGCTGCATCCTTAGATACAGCTGACATTCTTACAGCAGCCGAACCTCCTGCATTACAGCAACAAGAAAAACAACCCAGAGAAGAACATGTCTTTGAGCCTGACAGGACATGGTTAAGGAATCACCCAATGGATCTTATCATAGAAGATCCATCCATTGGTGTAAGAACCAGAAGATCTATCCCTCATGAAGCAATATTTGCGTGCTTCATATCCCAGTTAGAGCCTAAAAATGTTGAAGAGGCACTGCAAGATAGCAACTGGATACAGGCCATGCAAGAAGAACTAAATGGTTTTGAAAGAAACCAAGTGTGGAAGATAGTTGCAAGACCAACTCATCAATGAGTAATTGGAACAAAGTGAGTTTTCAAGAACAAGTTAGATGAATCTGGTCTCGTACTAAGAAACAAAGAAAGATTAGTTGCTAAAGGATATTGCCAGAAAGAAGGAATTGATTTCGATGAGACATTCGCTCCAGTAGCAAGACTGGAAGCAATACAATTTTTTCTGGCATATGCAGCTCACATGAATTTCAATGTCTATCAAATGGACGTAAAGAGTGCATTCCTGAATGGTCTTCTTACAGAGAAAGTTTACGTTGAACAACCTCCAGGCTTCGAAGATCAAGCAGAAGAGAAGGTGTTTCGGTTACACAAAGCCCTGTATGGACTTAAGCAAGCTCCGAGAGTTTGGTATGACACTTTATCTCTCTATCTGCTAGAGAATGGCTTCCAGAAAGGAACGATCAACAAGATGCTGTTTAGGATACCGGATGGAGAAAGTGTACTGTTAGTACAGATATATGTGGACGACATCATCTTCGTTTCCACTAACAAAGAGCTCCGTGAAAAATTCTCCAACCTGATGTAGTCAAAATTCGAGATGAGTATGATGGGAGAATTAAGTTTCTTTCTCGGACTGTAAGTAAAACAGCTACCTACAGGAACCTTCATCAGTCAAGTCAAATACACGAAGGAGCTTATCAAAAAGTTTGGCATGGAGAATGGAGCAGCAACGGCCGTTCCTATGTCTACATCAGTAAGCCTTGACAAAGATGAAGATGGTAAATATGTTGATATTACAAAGTACAGACGCTTAATCGGATCCCTACTGTACCTTACAGAAAGCAGGCCAGACATCATGTTTGCAGTAGGAGTCTATGCAAGATTTCAAGCAGCACCAAAAGAATCACATCTTTCAGCAGTCAAAAGAATTATCAAGTATCTAAAAGGAACTCAAGAAGTAGGCTTATGGTATCCCAAGGAAGGAGGATTCAAGCTTAAAGGCTACTCTGATTCAGATTATGCAGGTTGCAAGATTGATCGGAAAAGTGCCAGTGGGACTTGTCAATTTCTGGGAAATAGACTTGTTTCATGGTTCTGCAGGAAGCAAACCTCTATTGCAACCTCTATAACAGAAGCAGAGTATGTTGCAGCAGGAAGTTGATGTGCGCAAATCCTCTGGATACAACAGAAACTTAGGGATTATGGAATTCAGGAAAAAGAGACTCCAATTCTCTGTGATAATACGAGTGCCATCGCAATTACTCATAATCCTGTATTTCACTCTAGAACAAAGCACATTGATATACGTCATCATTTTATAAGAGATCACGTGGAAAAGAAGGACATTGTGCTTAAGAAAGTTCATACGGATTTCCAGCTTGCAGATATATTCACTAAGCCATTAAGTGAATCAAGGTTTTCAATGCTTAGAAACGAGCTAGGAATTCTTAAATTGTGAAGAGAAAAGGAAGATGCAAGAACCAAGGGGGAACCTCTGCATGCTTGCGTGAAGCAGAAAGAATAGTGCTGTAAGCTACGCCTTCTTACAGTGCTGGGTTCAAACAGTACTGCATCTTATATTCTTACAGTACAGTAGAAATTGAGACGATAAGCAGCACTAGGTTACAGCATTTATTTCAAAAGAGTATTGATTACTCTGCAACCTCGTGCTAAGGATGCGACAACCTTAAAAAGGCATTTATTTATGCGGCAAAGAGCATGTCTTTCAACATTAAATGCAAAGTCTGCGGGTGTTAGGAAGTGGAAAGGGCGCGGTCAGAAACCCACGCACCAGGTAATTATTAAGCGACGATTTGACATCTTCGCTTTTTCGTGGACCGTAAGATCATTTCTTCTTGAATATTTTCAACCGTTGATCTTCTCCACATCTCTTGATTTTTGCCATAACCCCCCATAACCGCACCATTTTGAAATCATTTCTTTTTCACCATCTTCCAATGAGAGAAAAACTTTTTTACGAAAAATCTCTAAGTCCAAAATCCTCGATTTTTCTCTCTATCTCTCTCTCAAATCTTCAATGGCTGCCCATCAATCTATCGTCCTGGAAGGAAGATTAATCAACCAGGAGCATATTCTCGCTTCAGGGCTGTATGACAACGCCCTCATCAGAAGAATTTTCGACGCCCTCGAGCGGACTCAAGTCCTAGGGCTGTTGACAACGGTGTACGCTGGCTTCTCTATGGAGTCAGTACAGAGATTCTACTCCTACGCCAGGCAGGCGGAGGAGAGAAACTGCATCCTGTTCCGGATGGATGCTGATGAGGAAGAACGGTCCTTAACCGTTAGGGACATTGCCACAACCTTCAGCATCTCGGTTGCAGGTTTAACCCCCAGTCAGTTGACATCCTATGTGGAGGCATCTGCTCAAGAGATATGGGATCTCTTTCGAGCAAGGGATGCAGGGGCTGAAATTAAGAGAAGCGCCCCCAAGAAGCTCTTCAAGCTGGAGTTTGAACTGTTTCATGATATCTGTGCATACTTCATTGAAGGTCGAACCGGGAGTTATGACAAGTGCACAGATCTCCAGTTCCGGATTATGTCCGCCATAATGGCCGGAGAAAAGGTGAACTGGGCGAGGTTCATCATGAAGAGGCTGTATGAGGAACCGTCTGTTCTCTGCTCTGCAAGCTTGGCCTTCAACTTGCAGCACCTGCCTCCATTCACATCGAAAAGTATCTCGGGGAGAAGAAGAAGGGCAAGACCCAACCGAAGGCTGCAGAAGCAGCAGTTACGAGAAAGAAAACCAAAGACAAAAAGAATGCAACTCTTGCTCTGCAAGATGAAGCTGCAGGCAGCAGGGAGGAAGCCGAAGGAGATGACGCTCTGAGTCCTCTTCCTGTTATCAAGAGGAGTTCAGGGAAGGCTGTACCTGGAATTGAATCCTCATCATCTGATGACGATGCATCCTTAGTGAGAAGGGCCCCGCGCAGCAAGAAGAAGGTTGCTGCAGCTGCTGACTCACAACGCTCTACAGCTAGCTTAGCTGTAGTTACTGTTGCGGATGAGTCACATCAGCCCAGGGATAAAAAAGGATCTCTTTATTCCCAACTCTCTACACCTGATATGGTTGTAGTTGACCTTGGGGATGAGTCACATCATCCTCAGGAGCCATATCAGCACCGGGCGAGCCAACTAAAGAAGAAGCTCGTCTACAAACAAAAGTTTCAGTGCTCGATCCTACCTTTCCGGCTGCTAGAAATATGGAGCAGCAATACTCTCTCTGGAGAGAGATGAGGCTGGCTAAGAGGGAAATCCTGCTGAAGTGGAAGAATTTCCTGACAGTCGAGCAAGCTGTCCTGGAGTGGGCCAAATCAGAAGACATTCTGGCACTCCTGCAACCTGAGTATGCAGCAAGAGTACAGCAACTTGATGATAGCCATGCTGCTCAGGGAGCAAAGGACAAGGGAAAGGGAAAAGATCTCACAGAATCCGACTCTGCAGAGCTGCCGATGTAAGAAGCAATGGAGGGTGTGCAGGTCTTTCTTGCCCCGGCTGCGGAGGCTGTAAGAAGGGACGATGACGTCGCTTTTGCTCGAGAGCAAATCGACACCTTGGGAGTGGAGTAAGCTAAAGAAGCTATGCTACAACAGGCGCTGCAACAAAGTGTAAAGGAAACCAGGATGCAGCACACTCCAAGGAGAATGCGGACAGAAGGAAGTTCAAGTTCTCATCAGATGAACTCCCCTGCATATGAGCAAATGGTTGAAGGTTTCTCCACGATCGTCTCTCTTGATCCTCTGGAGAAAGAGACCCAACTATTGGACTATGACGATTCCCCAGTTCGTGAAGATAAAGAAACTGCCTGTGCAAATTCTCAGGGGGAACCATCCTCCATAATCAGAGATGTCATCTCAGACATCGCTGAAATTGCCGATGAAACATCTACGGAGAAAGTTGCAGAGGCGGTACTCCCTGTACTGGCGGAGACAGCAGTACAACAAGCGACCATCCTTGAAGAAGCTGCTAGAGAGTCAAGAAGGATGGAAGCTGAGATTCTTGCAGCAATAGAGCGTACAGTGCTAGATACTGTGGATGCTGCAGGAAACCAACCAGAGCTGCAAGAACCCTTTCTTGCAGCAGAAGCTGTCCAAGTTGTAGAACCGGCCGAGGAGGCGGGGTCCCTGAAGAAGACCTCTGGAGGGGAGGCTGTTGAGACACTACCCTCAGAGGATACTGGAGAAATAGCTGAGGTAACCCCAGTGCAGCTAGAGACACCTCGAGAGGAGGTTGATGTTGCAACTGCTGCAGCTGCTGCGTGCTCTCAAAAACCTTCCAAGGTTACAGCATAGTGGTTACTAAGGAAGCTGAAGTAACTGATGCCGACTTCGTAAGGATGATGAAGGAGAGCAACATAGCTATTCATGGGCCAAAATCTGGCGGAGCAGATCTTGTTCATATCTTATCCGGTGAAGAGGAGGCAGATGAAGAAGAAGAAGAAGAAGACGAGCACACATCCTCAAGCTCTACAAGCTCTCAAACCAGCAACCATGAGGATGAGGCTGCTATTGAGGTTCCAAGGCAGGATGCAGCACCTAAAATTCAAGCTGTTATACCATTCATTGCATCCTCTACCGCCTCAACAAGACGGAATTCTGGGCTGACTCCTGACGAATCGATCAACCGAGTTGAAGCCGCGGTAAGACATCTGGTGCACGTCCTCCAGGAGCACGAGTCTACCATGCGCAACAGTCTCAGGGTCGCTGCCCAATTCCACGCTGAAACCATGATTGGTTTCAAGCAGGACCTTAAAGCTCTGCCTGGAATGATCAAGAGAACGCTGAATGGTCACTCCAACAGGCTTTATATGGAACGAGTCAGAATGGAGGGAGAGCTGAAAGTTGAAGCTGCGCTGACACGCCAGGAGATCAGGCAGTGCAAGCGTCATGCTGAGAGTGCCTCTGACAGGCTGAACACTCACTCCCACGTCTTGCAGACACTTCTGGATCGCGCTTCTGATCAATCTCAGCAAACCAGAAGTGTTGACGACCGTTTGAGAAACCTGGAGCTCATTGTTGGAAAACTGAGGGATATCATGTTCTGAGCCTTTCCTCAGTTTATCGACGCTCCAGCGGCCACCCCCGAACCGACCTGTCGCCCACGTTCCAAGGTGGTTCCAGCTGCCCCTACTCAGCCTCCGGTATTTGATGATGCCAAAAAGGGGGAAAGTAAAGAAGATAGATACAGGTGCTCAAGAGGAGCTGAAGAAGATGATGAAGATGATGACCAGTAACCTCTCAGCAGGAGGAGGAGAAGGTCTGGATCATCTGCTGTTGCTGACATCCCCTCTCCGAAGAGATGGAGAAGAGATGATGATGCTGGAGCTGGAGGAGCTGGTGCAGCTGCAGAAGGAAGATCTGCTGCAGGTTCTGCATTCAGCAGGGCTGCAAGCAAGGATGCAGTGCCTCCCTCCTATCGGTCCAAGAGAAGGGATGAGAGCCAGCAGCAAGGCTCAAGGAAGAGAATGAGCGGGGAAGAGTCTAAGAGTCAAAGGCAGCAAAGAGAAGAACAAGATCCATATGCCTGGATTCAAAGACTCGGAGTAATTGGTGAGAAGAGAATAATTCCAGATGAATTCTTCCAATTTCCTCCTCAAGAGATCCCTCACCTTGACACAGAAAAAATCTCTGCTGAAGTGTTCGTTCTGATGGATCAGAGGCCTGAAGGTGAAAATATGGCTTGGAGGTTTGACATCTTCAACGAAATCAGACTGCCTACTGACATGAATCTATCATTTGAGGCGATCACCATATACAAACGATCAGAATACCTCAGACACTTCAGAGAATTATGCAGGAAAGGCAAATTCAGCAGATATCATACTTGCAAGACTGCATTAAAGAGATATGAGCAGCTCGCTAGGGACGGAGTTCTGGAGATTCAGAGATACTACATCGACCTAGTGAAGCACGGCAGGATCGTACCCTACTGTGACGACTTCTGGCTTAGATGGATCCAAATTCCTGTGATTATGCACAAGCTGGAAGAGTCCTATCAAGAGTCCATCAGGGACTGGTGGAAAGGATCAAGAGGAAGAGAAGGCATTGAAAAGTTTGCTGACAGAAGACCTGAAGAACTGTCATCTAAAAGGTCCCTGTTTCAGTAACATTTATACTCTCTTATGATCCTGTTGTACATTGTATGCCTTGTAAAATTTCTCTCTGTTAATGAAGAAATTGTGTTTCCTTCTGTTCTGTCCAAGTTCAAACCTTATGAACTCATGCATGTTGTTTACGTCTTTTTCTTAATGATATGTGATGAAAGGAATAGCATGATGCATCTCTGATGAATCCAGGATTAGACTTAATCTTATCAAAGCTGTTCAAGCATGTAATCCTGATATACCATATGAGATAATGTAAAATAAAACTTCTTCATGAACGACATAATGTAAAGGTTTTGTCATCATCAAAAAGGGGGAAATTGTTAGGATTTCAATGTTTAGATTTTGATGAGACAAATCACATATGTAGTAGGAAGTTTTGAGTACCCCATTTTTCACTATGTTTAAGTGAAAACATAGACTAGGATTGAGTCTAGTGTTAAGTGCTGAAAATAGAGGTTGAACAAGGATAAAACTGCATTTATGCCCTAAAGAAGAGATATCACTACAAGAAGGCAAGATACAGTATTGCTGCATGATGGCAGAATACAGCATACCTGCAAGAAGGAAGATCCAGCAACGTCGTAACAAGACAGAGCATCTCTACAGCAAAGAAGGAAAGAACGGCGTGCAGCATCGCTGCAAGAAAAAGATACAGGAGTACTGCTGCAAGAAAAGGATACAGCAGGACTACCAGAAGATACTGCAACCAAGTCTAAGTTACCGCAACACTGCAAGAAAGTATCAGCTGCACGAAGACCTAGGATACAGCGCTAAGCTTACAGTTCAGTCAAATCAATAAGTGCAACATACAACAAGGAGTATCCTACAATCCTAGGAAGGATAAATGCAGTACGAGGAACTAAGACTCATGTAGACACGGAGCCAATAAATAGAGTCGTTCCAGAAAAGATCAAAGTTGTAGACACGGAGCCAATACAAAGATACCACGTGGACTGACGCACTGCAGAAAGCTGCAAGCCGCAACTGCCGCATTAAATGCTCCGAAAGAAAAAGTCAAGTCGCATTAAATGCGAACCATGCCTTTGGTCAGACTACTTCAAATTCAAAAGAGAGATGTCTCCTTTAACGGACATCTTCTCCTACAAGTATAAATAGAGGAAGAGATACACTGAAGCTGGTTACTAAAAAACTGAAACTACTGATTAACCAAACAATTTGCAAAGCTTACAAGATTCAAGTATTCAAGTCTACGATCAGTTTCACTCAACCTCCCGAAGTGAAGCAAGTTCAAAGTGAAAGTTTCCTCAAGGATTCAGAAGCTCACTTCGAAACACCAGTTGAAGAAAAACCTTTTTATCTTTTTTAACCTTGTTGCTGTGTGCTTAGGTTGTTTTAGTGGTGTCGAACAGTTGATAGGAGAGATCCTTGCTGTTTGTATAGTTGTCTAGAGTTAGGCAACTTCCCTGTGTGGGAGTGTGGAACCCTGTGTGGGTAAGCCTTTGAAGTTTGCAGTTGCTGTGTGTACGCTGGACTTCAGTAGATGGTTACTTTGTAAAGTTGATAGATTGTTAGGAGTGTCCTGTAATTCAATCTTGCTTAACAAAGTTTCTGCTCGAGGAGCAGTAGAGTGGACGTAGAAGGATTACACCACCTTCGAACCACTATAAACCATAAGTGTTTATTGCGTTACTTATCTGTGCTTTAATCTTCTATTTCTTGTTCGTATCATTTGCATAAAACGTTTTCTGAAAGAAGCATATTTGAGAAATCAGCCTTGTGTTAAAAGTAAATTTCCGCTGCGCATAAAACTTCAAGTTACAGCATGCAGCACTGTATCCTAGTGCTGTAAGCAGTAACTATCTAACGCTGCAAGTTCAAGTAACTTGCAGAGTAGAACAGTTTGTTTAAAGATTGATTATAAACCTAAAGCTTAGATCGAACCGTTTGACTTTAAGTGCTCCTATACACTTAGATACTAAGCCTAAAGCTTTGATTATGAAACAAATCAAATAGAAGATATGGCTAAATACAATGAAATAGCTTATTGAATACGAAATTCTAAACAAATCCATTGAAACTAGTAATAACTTGGTTGTTTTAAGATATAAATCGCATAACTAACAATCGTACAAGCTTCACTTAGCAATAAAGTTTACCATGATTGTTACACTAAGAGCTTCGTAATCATGTTATGTTGAGTAAGAAGATCATTCGAGTACAATAAACTATTTATAAGAAGAATCTAGTATAATTCAATCCTTGAGAGTGCCAATTAATAATGTTTAAAGAGTTTGAGATAAGCATTGATCGAACCGTTTGACTTTGAGTGTTCCTATACACATAAATACTAAACCTAAAGCTTTGACTATGAAACAAATCAAATAGAAGATATGGCTAAACACAATAAAATATCTTATGGAATACGAAATTCTATACAAATCCACTGAAACTAGTAATAACTTGGTAGTTTTAAGTTATAAATCGCATAACTAACAATCGTACAAGCTTCACTTAGCAATAAAGTTTACCATGATTAATACACTAAGAGCTTCGTAATCATGTTATGTTGAGTTAGAAGATCATTCGAGTACAATAAACTATTTATAAGAAGAATCTAGTACAATTCAATCTTTGAGAGTGACAATCAATACCATTTACAGTGCTTGCTATAAGTGTTGATCAAACCGTTTGACTTTGAGTGTTCCTATACACTTAGATACTAAGCCTAAAGCTTTGATTTTGAAACAAATCAAATAGAAGATACGGCTAAACACAATAAAATAGCTTATGGAATACGAAATTCTATACAAATCCACTGAAACTAACAATAACTTGGTCGTTTTAAGTTACAAAATGCATAAGTAATAATTGTACAAGCCTCACTTAGCAATAAAGTTTACCATAATTGTTACACTAAGAGCTTCATAATCATGTTATGGTTAGTTGGAATACCATTCGAGTACAACAAATTATTTATAAGAAGAATATAGTACAATTCAATCCTTGAGAGTGCCAATTAATAATGTTTAAAAAGTTTGAGATAAGCATTGATCGAACCGTTTGACTTTGAGTATTCCTATACACTTAGATACTAAGCCTAAAGCTTTCATTATAAAATAAATCAAATAGAAGATACGGCTAAACACAGTGAAATAACTTATGGAATACGAAATTCTAAACAAACGCATTGAAATTAGTAATAACTTGGTCGTTTTAAGTTATAAATCGCATGACTAACAATCGTACAAGCTTCACTTTGCAATAAAGTTTACAATGATTATTACACTAAGAGCTTCGTAATCATGTTATGTTGAGTTAGAAGATCATTCGAGTACAATAAACTATTTATAAGAAGAATCTAGTACAATTCAATCTTTGAGAGTGCCAATTAATAATGTTTAAAGAGTTTGAGATAAGCATTGATCGAACTGTTTGACTTTGAGTGTTCCTATACACATAGATACTAAACCTAAAGCTTTGACTATGAAACAAATCAAATAGAAGATACGGCTAAACACAATGAAATATCTTATGGAATACGAAATTCTAAACAAATCCACTGAAACTAGTAATAACTTGGTCGTTTTAAGTTATAAAACGCATGCCTAACAATCGTACAAGCTTCACTTAGCAATAAAGTTTACTATGATTGTTACATTAAGAGCTTCGCAAACATGTTAAGTTGAGTTAGAAGATCATTCGAGTACAATAAACTATTTATAAGAAGTATCTAGTACAATTCAATCTTTGAGAGTGACAATCAACAACATTTAAAGTGCTTGCTATAAGTGTTGATCGAACCGTTTGACTTTGAGTGTTTCTATATACTAAGCCTAAAGCTTTGATTATGAAACAAATCAAATAGAAGATACGGCTAAACACAATGAAATAGCTTATGGAATATGAAATTCTATATAAATCCAGTGAAACTAACAATAACTTGGTCGTTTTATGTTACAAAATGCATAAGTAACAACAAGCCTCACTTAGCAATAAAGTTTACCATGATTATTACACTAAGAGCTTCGTAATCATATTATGTTGAGTTAGAATATCATTCGAGTACAATAAACTATTTATAAGAAGAATCTAGTATAATTCAATCCTTGAGAGTGTCAATTAATAATGTTTAAGTTATAAAACGCATGACTAACAATCGTACAAGCTTCACTTAGCAATAAAGTTTACCATAATTATTACACTAAGAGCTTCGTAATCATGTTATGTTGAGTTAGAAGATCATTCGAGTACGATAAACTATTTATAAGAAGAATCTAATACAATTCAATCTTTGAGAGTGACAATCAATAACATTTAAAGTGCTTACTATAAGTGTTGATCGAACCGTTTGACTTTGAGTGTTCCTATACCCTTAGATACTAAGCCTAAAGCTTTGATTATGAATTAAATCAAATAGAAGATATGGCTAAACACAATGAAATAGCTTATGGAATACGAAATTCTATACAAATCCACTGAAACTAACAATAACTTGGTCGTTTTAAGTTACAAAATGCATAAGTAACAACAAGCCTCACTTAGCAATAAAGTTTACCTTGATTGTTACACTAAGAGCTTCGTAATTATATTATGTTGAGTTAGAATATCATTCGAGTACAATAAACAATTTATAAGAAGAATCTAGTATAATTCAATCATTGAGAGTGCTAATTAATAATGTTTAAAGAGTTTGAGATAAGCATTGATCGAACCGTTTGACTTTGAGTGTTCCTATACACATAGATACTAAACCTAAAGCTTTGACTATGAAACAAATCAAATAGAAGATACGGCTAAACACAATGAAATATCTTATGGAATACGAAATTCTATACAAATCCACTGAAACTAGTAATAACTTGGTCGTTTTAAGTTATAAAATGCATGACTAACAATCGTACAAGCTTCACTTAGCAATAAAGTTTACCATGATTGTTACACTAAGAGCTTCGTAATCATGTTATGTTGAGTTAGAAGATCATTCGAGTACAATAAACTATTTATAAGAAGAATCTAGTACAATTCAATCTTTGAGAGTGACAATCAATAACATTTAAAGCGGTTCCTATAAGTGTTGATCGAACCGTTTGACTTTGAGTGTTCCTATATACTAAGCCTAAAGCTTTGATTATGAAATAAATCAAATAGAAGATACGGCTAAACATAATGAAATAGCTTATGGAATACGAAATTCTATACAAATCCACTGAAACTAACAATAATTTGGTCGTTTTAAGTTACAAAATGCATAAGTAACAACAAGCCTCACTTAGGAATAAAGTTTACCGTGATTGTTACACTAAGAGCTTCATAATCATGTTATGTTTAGTTGGAATACCATTCGAGTACAACAAATTATTTATAAGAAGAATCTAGTACAATTCAATCCTTGAGAGTGCCAATTAATAATGTTCAAAAAGTTTGACATAAACATTGATCGAACCGTTTGACTTTGAGTATTCCTATACACTTAGATACTAAGCCTAAAGCTTTGATTATAAAACAAATCAAATAGAAGATACGGCTAAACACAATGAAATAGCTTATGGAATACGAAATTCTAAACAAATCCATTGAAACTAGTAATAACTTGGTCGTTTTAAGTTATAAATCGCATAACTAACAATCATACAAGCTTCACTTAGCAATAAAGTTTACTATGATTGTTATATTAAGAGCTTCGAAAACATGTTATGTTGAGTTAGAAGATCATTCGAGTACAATAAACTATTTATAAGAAGAATCTAGTACAATTCAATCTTTGAGAGTGACAATCAATAACATTTAAAGTGCTTGCTATAAGTGTTGATCGAACCGTTTAACTTTGAGTGTTCCTATACCCTTAGATACTAAGCCTAAAGCTTTGATTATGAAATAAATCAAATAGAAGATACGGCTAAACACAATGAAATAGCTTATGGAATACGAAATTCTATACAAATCCACTGAAACTAACAATAACTTGGTCGTTTTAAGTTACAAAATGCATAAGTAACAACAAGCCTCACTTAGCAATAAAGTTTACCATCATTGTTACACTAAGAGCTTCGTAATCATATTATGTTGAGTTAGAATATCATTCGAGTACAATAAACTATTTATAAGAAGAATCTAGTATAATTCAATCCTTGAGAGTGCCAATTAATAATGTTTAAAGAGTTTGAGATAAGCATTGATCGAATCGTTTGACTTTGAGTGTTCCGATACACATAAATACTAAACCTAAAGATTTGACTATGAAACAAATCAAATAGAAGATACGGCTAAACATAATAAAATATCTTATGGAATACGAAATTCTATACAAATCCACTGAAACTAGTAATAACTTGGTCGTTTTAAGTTATAAAACGCATGACTAACAATCATACAAGCTTCACTTAGCAATAAAGTTTACCATGATTGTTACACTAAGAGCTTCGTAATCATGTTATGTTGAGTTAGAAGATCATTCGAGTACAATAAACTATTTATAAGAAGAATCTAGTACAATTCAATCTTTGAGAGTGACAATCAATAACATTTAAAGCGGTTCCTATAAGTGTTGATCGAACCGTTTGACTTTGAGTGTTCCTATATACTAAGCCTAAAGCTTTGATTATGAAATAAATCAAATAGAAGATACGGCTAAACATAATGAAATAGCTTATGGAATACGAAATTCTATACAAATCCACTGAAACTAACAATAATTTGGTCGTTTTAAGTTACAAAATGCATAAGTAACAACAAGCCTCACTTAGGAATAAAGTTTATCGTGATTGTTACACTAAGAGCTTCATAATCATGTTATGTTTAGTTGGAATACCATTCGAGTACAACAAATTATTTATAAGAAGAATCTAGTACAATTCAATCCTTGAGAGTGCCAATTAATAATGTTCAAAAAGTTTGACATAAACATTGATCGAACCGTTTGACTTTGAGTATTCCTATACACTTAGATACTAAGCCTAAAGCTTTGATTATAAAACAAATCAAATAGAAGATACGGCTAAACACAGTGAAATAGCTTATGGAATACGAAATTCTAAACAAATCCATTGAAACTAGTAATAACTTGGTCGTTTTAAGTTATAAATCGCATAACTAACAATCATACAAGCTTCACTTAGCAATAAAGTTTACTATGATTGTTATATTAAGAGCTTCGAAAACATGTTATGTTGAGTTAGAAGATCATTCGAGTACAATAAACTATTTATAAGAAGAATCTAGTACAATTCAATCTTTGAGAGTGACAATCAATAACATTTAAAGTGCTTGCTATAAGTGTTGATCGAACCGTTTAACTTTGAGTGTTCCTATACCCTTAGATACTAAGCCTAAAGCTTTGATTATGAAATAAATCAAATAGAAGATACGGCTAAACACAATGAAATAGCTTATGGAATACGAAATTCTATACAAATCCACTGAAACTAACAATAACTTGGTCGTTTTAAGTTACAAAATGCATAAGTAACAACAAGCCTCACTTAGCAATAAAGTTTACCATCATTGTTACACTAAGAGCTTCGTAATCATATTATGTTGAGTTAGAATATCATTCGAGTACAATAAACTATTTATAAGAAGAATCTAGTATAATTCAATCCTTGAGAGTGCCAATTAATAATGTTTAAAGAGTTTGAGATAAGCATTGATCGAATCGTTTGACTTTGAGTGTTCCGATACACATAAATACTAAACCTAAAGCTTTGACTATGAAACAAATCAAATAGAAGATACGGCTAAACATAATAAAATATCTTATGGAATACGAAATTCTATACAAATCCACTGAAACTAGTAATAACTTGGTCGTTTTAAGTTATAAAACGCATGACTAACAATCATACAAGCTTCACTTAGCAATAAAGTTTACCATGATTGTTACACTAAGAGCTTCGTAATCATGTTATGTTGAGTTAGAAGATCATTCGAGTACAATAAACTATTTATAAGAAGAATCTAGTACAATTCAATCTTTGAGAGTGACAATCAATAACATTTAAAGCGGTTCCTATAAGTGTTGATCGAACCGTTTGACTTTGAGTGTTCCTATATACTAAGCCTAAAGCTTTGATTATGAAATAAATCAAATAGAAGATACGGCTAAACATAATGAAATAGCTTATGGAATACGAAATTCTATACAAATCCACTGAAACTAACAATAATTTGGTCGTTTTAAGTTACAAAATGCATAAGTAACAACAAGCCTCACTTAGGAATAAAGTTTACCGTGATTGTTACACTAAGAGCTTCATAATCATGTTATGTTTAGTTGGAATACCATTCGAGTACAACAAATTATTTATAAGAAGAATCTAGTACAATTCAATCCTTGAGAGTGCCAATTAATAATGTTCAAAAAGTTTGACATAAACATTGATCGAACCGTTTGACTTTGAGTATTCCTATACACTTAGATACTAAGCCTAAAGCTTTGATTATAAAACAAATCAAATAGAAGATACGGCTAAACACAGTGAAATAGCTTATGGAATACGAAATTCTAAACAAATCCATTGAAACTAGTAATAACTTGGTCGTTTTAAGTTATAAATCGCATAACTAACAATCATACAAGCTTCACTTAGCAATAAAGTTTACTATGATTGTTATATTAAGAGCTTCGAAAACATGTTATGTTGAGTTAGAAGATCATTCGAGTACAATAAACTATTTATAAGAAGAATCTAGTACAATTCAATCTTTGAGAGTGACAATCAATAACATTTAAAGTGCTTGCTATAAGTGTTGATCGAACCGTTTAACTTTGAGTGTTCCTATACCCTTAGATACTAAGCCTAAAGCTTTGATTATGAAATAAATCAAATAGAAGATACGGCTAAACACAATGAAATAGCTTATGGAATACGAAATTCTATACAAATCCACTGAAACTAACAATAACTTGGTCGTTTTAAATTACAAAATGCATAAGTAACAACAAGCCTCACTTAGCAATAAAGTTTACCATCATTGTTACACTAAGAGCTTCGTAATCATATTATGTTGAGTTAGAATATCATTCGAGTACAATAAACTATTTATAAGAAGAATCTAGTATAATTCAATCCTTGAGAGTGCCAATTAATAATGTTTAAAGAGTTTGAGATAAGCATTGATCGAACCGTTTGACTTTGAGTGTTCCTATACACATAGATACTAAACCTAAAGCTTTGACTATGAAACAAATCAAATAGAAGATACGGCTAAACACAATGAAATATCTTATGGAATACGAAATTCTATACAAATCCACTGAAACTAGTAATAACTTGGTCGTTTTAAGTTATAAAACGCATGACTAACAATCATACAAGCTTCACTTAGCAATAAAGTTTACCATGATTGTTACACTAAGAGCTTCGTAATCATGTTATGTTGAGTTAGAAGATCATTCGAGTACAATAAACTATTTATAAGAAGAATCTAGTACAATTCAATCTTTGAGAGTGACAATCAATAACATTTAAAGCGGTTCCTATAAGTGTTGATCGAACCGTTTGACTTTGAGTGTTCCTATATACTAAGCCTAAAGCTTTGATTATGAAATAAATCAAATAGAAGATACGGCTAAACATAATGAAATAGCTTATGGAATACGAAATTCTATACAAATCCACTGAAACTAACAATAATTTGGTCGTTTTAAGTTACAAAATGCATAAGTAACAACAAGCCTCACTTAGGAATAAAGTTTACCGTGATTGTTACACTAAGAGCTTCATAATCATGTTATGTTTAGTTGGAATACCATTCGAGTACAACAAATTATTTATAAGAAGAATCTAGTACAATTCAATTCTTGAGAGTGCCAATTAATAATGTTCAAAAAGTTTGACATAAACATTGATCGAACCGTTTGACTTTGAGTATTCCTATACACTTAGATACTAAGCCTAAAGCTTTGATTATAAAACAAATCAAATAGAAGATACGGCTAAACACAGTGAAATAGCTTATGGAATACGAAATTCTAAACAAATCCATTGAAACTAGTAATAACTTGGTCGTTTTAAGTTATAAATCGCATAACTAACAATCATACAAGCTTCACTTAGCAATACAGTTTACTATGATTGTTATATTAAGAGCTTCGAAAACATGTTATGTTGAGTTAGAAGATCATTCGAGTACAATAAACTATTTATAAGAAGAATCTAGTACAATTCAATCTTTGAGAGTGACAATCAATAACATTTAAAGTGCTTGCTATAAGTGTTGATCGAACCGTTTAACTTTGAGTGTTCCTATACCCTTAGATACTAAGCCTAAAGCTTTGATTATGAAATAAATCAAATAGAAGATACGGCTAAACACAATGAAATAGCTTATGGAATACGAAATTCTATACAAATCCACTGAAACTAACAATAACTTGGTTGTTTTAAGTTACAAAATGCATAAGTAACAACAAGCCTCACTTAGCAATAAAGTTTACCATCATTGTTACACTAAGAGCTTCGTAATCATATTATGTTGAGTTAGAATATCATTCGAGTACAATAAACTATTTATAAGAAGAATCTAGTATAATTCAATCCTTGAGAGTGCCAATTAATAATGTTTAAAGAGTTTGAGATAAGCATTGATCGAATCGTTTGACTTTGAGTGTTCCGATACACATAAATACTAAACCTAAAGCTTTGACTATGAAACAAATCAAATAGAAGATACGGCTAAACATAATAAAATATCTTATGGAATACGAAATTCTATACAAATCCACTGAAACTAGTAATAACTTGGTCGTTTTAAGTTATAAAACGCATGACTAACAATCATACAAGCTTCACTTAGCAATAAAGTTTACCATGATTGTTACACTAAGAGCTTCGTAATCATGTTATGTTGAGTTAGAAGATCATTCGAGTACAATAAACTATTTATAAGAAGAATCTAGTACAATTCAATCTTTGAGAGTGACAATCAATAACATTTAAAGCGGTTCCTATAAGTGTTGATCGAACCGTTTGACTTTGAGTGTTCCTATATACTAAGCCTAAAGCTTTGATTATGAAATAAATCAAATAGAAGATACGGCTAAACATAATGAAATAGCTTATGGAATACGAAATTCTATACAAATCCACTGAAACTAACAATAATTTGGTCGTTTTAAGTTACAAAATGCATAAGTAACAACAAGCCTCACTTAGGAATAAAGTTTACCGTGATTGTTACACTAAGAGCTTCATAATCATGTTATGTTTAGTTGGAATACCATTCGAGTACAACAAATTATTTATAAGAAGAATCTAGTATAATTCAATTCTTGAGAGTGCCAATTAATAATGTTCAAAAAGTTTGACATAAACATTGATCGAACCGTTTGACTTTGAGTATTCCTATACACTTAGATACTAAGCCTAAAGCTTTGATTATAAAACAAATCAAATAGAAGATACGGCTAAACACAGTGAAATAGCTTATGGAATACGAAATTCTAAACAAATCCATTGAAACTAGTAATAACTTGGTCGTTTTAAGTTATAAATCGCATAACTAACAATCATACAAGCTTCACTTAGCAATAAAGTTTACTATGATTGTTATATTAAGAGCTTCGAAAACATGTTATGTTGAGTTAGAAGATCATTCGAGTACAATAAACTATTTATAAGAAGAATCTAGTACAATTCAATCTTTGAGAGTGACAATCAATAACATTTAAAGTGCTTGCTATAAGTGTTGATCGAACCGTTTAACTTTGAGTGTTCCTATACCCTTAGATACTAAGCCTAAACCTTTGATTATGAAATAAATCAAATAGAAGATACGGCTAAACACAATGAAATAGCTTATGGAATACGAAATTCTATACAAATCCACTGAAACTAACAATAACTTGGTTGTTTTAAGTTACAAAATGCATAAGTAACAACAAGCCTCACTTAGCAATAAAGTTTACCATCATTGTTACACTAAGAGCTTCGTAATCATATTATGTTGAGTTAGAATATCATTCGAGTACAATAAACTATTTATAAGAAGAATCTAGTATAATTCAATCCTTGAGAGTGCCAATTAATAATGTTTAAAGAGTTTGAGATAAGCATTGATCGAATCGTTTGACTTTGAGTGTTCCGATACACATAAATACTAAACCTAAAGCTTTGACTATGAAACAAATCAAATAGAAGATACGGCTAAACATAATAAAATATCTTATGGAATACGAAATTCTATACAAATCCACTGAAACTAGTAATAACTTGGTCGTTTTAAGTTATAAAACGCATGACTAACAATCATACAAGCTTCACTTAGCAATAAAGTTTACCATGATTGTTACACTAAGAGCTTCGTAATCATGTTATGTTGAGTTAGAAGATCATTCGAGTACAATAAACTATTTATAAGAAGAATCTAGTACAATTCAATCTTTGAGAGTGACAATCAATAACATTTAAAGCGGTTCCTATAAGTGTTGATCGAACCGTTTGACTTTGAGTGTTCCTATATACTAAGCCTAAAGCTTTGATTATGAAATAAATCAAATAGAAGATACGGCTAAACATAATGAAATAGCTTATGGAATACGAAATTCTATACAAATCCACTGAAACTAACAATAATTTGGTCGTTTTAAGTTACAAAATGCATAAGTAACAACAAGCCTCACTTAGGAATAAAGTTTACCGTGATTGTTACACTAAGAGCTTCATAATCATGTTATGTTTAGTTGGAATACCATTCGAGTACAACAAATTATTTATAAGAAGAATCTAGTATAATTCAATTCTTGAGAGTGCCAATTAATAATGTTCAAAAAGTTTGACATAAACATTGATCGAACCGTTTGACTTTGAGTATTCCTATACACTTAGATACTAAGCCTAAAGCTTTGATTATAAAACAAATCAAATAGAAGATACGGCTAAACACAGTGAAATAGCTTATGGAATACGAAATTCTAAACAAATCCATTGAAACTAGTAATAACTTGGTCGTTTTAAGTTATAAATCGCATAACTAACAATCATACAAGCTTCACTTAGCAATAAAGTTTACTATGATTGTTATATTAAGAGCTTCGAAAACATGTTATGTTGAGTTAGAAGATCATTCGAGTACAATAAACTATTTATAAGAAGAATCTAGTACAATTCAATCTTTGAGAGTGACAATCAATAACATTTAAAGTGCTTGCTATAAGTGTTGATCGAACCGTTTAACTTTGAGTGTTCCTATACCCTTAGATACTAAGCCTAAACCTTTGATTATGAAATAAATCAAATAGAAGATACGGCTAAACACAATGAAATAGCTTATGGAATACGAAATTCTATACAAATCCACTGAAACTAACAATAACTTGGTTGTTTTAAGTTACAAAATGCATAAGTAACAACAAGCCTCACTTAGCAATAAAGTTTACCATCATTGTTACACTAAGAGCTTCGTAATCATATTATGTTGAGTTAGAATATCATTCGAGTACAATAAACTATTTATAAGAAGAATCTAGTATAATTCAATCCTTGAGAGTACCAATTAATAATGTTTAAAGAGTTTGAGATAAGCATTGATCGAATCGTTTGACTTTGAGTGTTCCGATACACATAAATACTAAACCTAAAGCTTTGACTATGAAACAAATCAAATAGAAGATACGGCTAAACATAATAAAATATCTTATGGAATACGAAATTCTATACAAATCCACTGAAACTAGTAATAACTTGGTCGTTTTAAGTTATAAAACGCATGACTAACAATCATACAAGCTTCACTTAGCAATAAAGTTTACCATGATTGTTACACTAAGAGCTTCGTAATCATGTTATGTTGAGTTAGAAGATCATTCGAGTACAATAAACTATTTATAAGAAGAATCTAGTACAATTCAATCTTTGAGAGTGACAATCAATAACATTTAAAGTGCTTGCTATAAGTGTTGATCAAACCATTTGACTTTGAGTGTTCCTATGCACTTAGATACTAAGCATAAAGCTTTGATTATGAAACAAATCAAATAGAACATACGGCTAAACACAATGAAATAGCTTATGGAATATGAAATTCTATACAAATCCACTGAAACTGATAATAACTTGGTCGTTTTAAGTTACAAAATGCATAAGTAACAATTGTACAAGCCTCACTTCGCAATAAAGTTTACCATGATTGTTACATTAAGAGCTTCATAATCATGTTATGTTGAGTTGGAATATCATTCGAGTACAATAAATTATTTATAAGAAGAATCTAGTTCAATTCAATCCTTGAGAGTGCCAATTAATAATGTTTAAAGAGTTTGAGATAAGCATTGATCGAACCGTTTGACTTTGAGTATTCCTATACACTTAGATACTAAGCCTAAAGCTTTGATTATAAAACAAATCAAATAGAAGATACGGCTAAACACAGTGAAATAGCTTATGGACTACAAAATTCTAAACAAATCCACTAAAACTAGTAATAACTTGGTCGTTTTAAGTTATAAATCGCATAACTAACATTCATACATGCTTCACTTAGCAATAAAGTTTACCATGATTGTTACACTAAGAGCTTCATAATCATGTTATGTTGAGTTGGAATATCATTCGAGTACAATAAATTATTTATAAGAATAATTTAGTTCAATTCAATCCTTGAGAGTGCCAATTAATAATGTTTAAAGAGTTTGAGATAAGCATTGATCGAACCGTTTGACTTTGAGTATTCCTATACACTTAGATACTAAGCCTAAAGCTTTGATTATAAAACAAATCAAATAGAAGAAACGGCTAAACACAGTGAAATAATATGTCCACACTTTAGTAGGATTGACCTCAATTCCTTGCGAAGTGATAACATGTCCGAGGAAAGCCACTCGATCTAGCCAGAATTCACACTTTTTAAACTTTGCATACAACTTCTCCTTACGTAATACCTCCAACACTGTCCTCAAATGCTCTTCATGTTGTTTCTTATCTCTTGAGTAGATCAAGATGTCATCTATAAAAACAATTACAAATTGATCTAAGTAAGGATGAAAAACCCGATTCATTAAATCCATGAAAACTGCAGGAGCATTACTGAGTCCAAAAGGCATCACAACAAACTCATAATGACCGTAACGGGTTCTGAACGCAGTCTTTGGAATATCTTCCTTCTTGATCCTTAGCTGGTGATAACCCTGTAGGAACCGTCGGATCGCCGACCCTATACGATTATCTGATTCGGGATCCATGCAATAATGATTAACGCGCAGCGGAAAACGAATCATACCTTTTGCACTGAAATTAGTTATAAGATCAGAACTGTAGATCGAGGAATCGATGAAGCCTAGACCTCACGATCTTCTACTGTATTCCTCACCTTTATCTCGAACGTTGTGTGGGCAACGAACTATCGAGACTTTCAGCTGTCTTCTACTAATACGTATCTCAGATTTTTATGTCTGTGTATCTGTATTTCTATGTCTAGAAACGGCTGACTTGAGGCTTATTTATAGGCTACAACAGGGACCTTGAGAAGGATTAGGAATCGGTCTCCTAATAGGCTTAGGAGTCCTAAATCGATCTGAATATACTTCTAAACCCAATCAATAATATCTTAATCTACTAAAAAGATATTAATGAACTACCGTCTCTTATCTATATTAGATATGGCTCCTATTTGTTATGTGCGCGTTTATCTTCCCGTGTTTAAGATATCGAATGTCCATTAATTAAATGAATTACTAACAATTCAATTAATTAATATTTAATTCCAAGAGTAGTACCACTCAACTTTATTATCATGCCGGAATAAATCCACCTGCAGGGTTTACATGATAATCCTTATGAGTTCCTCAAGGGGACATCATCATCCTAAATAATTAGGACACGGTTTCATTATATAATCAATAGCACACCATATAAACAATATTGTATCCCAATTTACCGAGCTTATTGATTTAATAAATAAATCTTACCCATTGGTAAATTAAAGAAACATATATCGAGTATACATGTCCGTTATCATACAATGATTAAGAGGACGCATATCCATAATAACAGAGGTCTTATTTTATTTATGTAGTCAGTACAAATAAAACAACCTCAATTGGTCCTGCTCAATACATACAAAATGTACTAGTGTAATTTTATAATCAAGACAGATTAGTACCAAATTACACTACAACCATTCCGATAATTTGTCCAAAATTATCTCGGCTGTGAGCTACCATTTATAATCTATAAGGAACTGATAACATGATCTTCTGTGTAGCACCACACACCATGTTATCTACAATATAAATTAATTGGACAATTGCAATAACATATATAACAAATATATAAAATGCAAACATTTGACCGTAAAAGATTCTCATATCATAAATAGATGTTCATACAAAAGCTAGGCTTGTAGTATAATCCTAACAATCTCGCACTTATACTAAAAGACTATGCTGTCATATACGCTGCCATGCATCTGATTCCCATCCCATCAACATGCTCATCGAAGGCTTTCGCCGGAAGGGCCTGTTAGGATGTATACTATAAGCCTAGCTTTTGTATGAACATCTATTTATGATATGAGAATCTTTTGTGGTCAAATGTTTACATTTTATATATTTGTTATATATGTGATTGTAATTGTCCAATTAATTTATATTGTAGATAACATGGTGTGTGGTGCCACACAGAAGATCATGTTATCAGTTCCTTATAGATTATAAATGGTAGCTCACAGCCGAGATAATTTTGGACAAATTATCGGAATGGTTGTAGTGTAATTTGGTATTAATCTATCTTGATTATAAAATTACACTAGTACATTTTGTATGTATTGAGCAGGACCAATTGAGGTTGTTTTATTTGTACTAACTACATAAATAAAATAAGACCTCTGTTATTATGGATGTGCGTCCTCTTAATCATTGTATGATAACGGGCATGTATACTCGATATATATTTCTTTAATTTACCAATGGGTGAGATTTATTTATTAAATCAATAAGCTCGGTAAATTGGGATACAGTGTTGTTTATATGGTGTGCTGTTGATTATATAATGAAACCATGTCCTAATTATTTAGGATGATGATGTCCCCTTGAGGAACTCATAAGGATTATCATGTAAACCCTGCAGGTGGATTTATTCCGGCATGATAATAAAGTTGAGTGGTACTACTCTTGGAATTAAATATTAATTAATTGAATTGTCAGTAATTCATTTAATTAATGGACATTCGATATCTTAAACGCGAAGAGATAAACGCGCACATAATAAATATGAGCCATATCTAATATGGATAAGGGACGGTAGTTCAATAATATCTTTTTAGTGGATTAAGATATTATTTGATAGGCTTAAGAAGTATATTCAGATCGAATTAAGGACTCCTAAGCCTATCAGGAGACCGATTCCTAATCCTCCTCAAGGTCCCTATTGTAGCCTATAAATAAGCCTCAAGTCAGCCGTTTTCGACACACAGAAATACAGATACACATACATAAAAATCTGAGATACGTATTAGTAGAAGACGGCTGAAAGTCTCGATAGCTCGTTGCCCACACAACATTCGAGATAAGGTGAGGAATACAGCAGAAGATCGTGAGGTCCAGGCTTCATCGATTCCTCCATCTACGGTTCTGATCTTAGAACTAATTTTGGTGCAAAAGGTATGATTCGTTTTTCGCTGTGCGTTAATCATATTTGCACGGACCCCGATTCAGATAATCATATAGGGTCGGCGATCCGGTGGTTCCTACAATTGGTATCAGAGCCATGGTTTTCTGACTCTATTCGATTGAACCGGTTAATTCTATTATGAATCATATCTTGAAGCATATGTATTTTAGATCGGATAATAGTAGGATGTGCAAAAATAAAATTATGATTTTCTGCAGGAACCTTAAATCCAACTATTATGGTCTGAATGTATGCTTATGTATGAATTAAACCCTCGGACATGTCGAGGTTATTTTTTGAATGTATGATTGTAATAGTAAAATCACGGCAGTTTGTCGTGTTAGGTTAGAATTTTCTGTTCGATCTAGATTATATGTAAACTCCTTCGTGATGTATAGGATCGATGGTTGTAATAGATATAAGGTTAGGATCGCATAATCAGGCACGACCGTGCTGTGCAGCACGGTCGGACCGTACCAGCCGAAGATCGCGACTGAACGACAGGGCACGACCGTGCTATGGAGCACGGTCAACCGTGCGGCGTGTTTAAAGATCGGGCACGACCGTGCTGGAGGGCACGGTCAGGCCGTGCCAGCTGAGAATCGCGACTGAAGGACAGGGCACGACCGTGCTATGGAGCACGGTCAACCGTGCGGCGTGTTTCAGATCGAGCATGACCGTGTTGAGGGGCACAGTCAGACCGTGCTAGGCGATGATTTTCAGGTCGATCCCCGTTTGACGGCAAACATTCAAGAACACAGCAATAAATCGAGGCCATAATAGTTGGAAATTATGTTTTTCATATTTATTGCCTTATATGTGTTTTATCAAGCATGCTTGTATGTATTTTATATGATATGCATGTTAAAATCCCTCATGTTAAATAACTAAGTGGGAGAGGGACTAATTATTTTAATAAATCCCATGGCCTCCATTACTGGTTTGTAAGTGATGCACCTGAACTTGCGCGTTGGTTTTAAGTACCTTCCTCCATATCGGATGAGTTCATTTGCGGATCACTAGATCAAACTTCCTTTATGGATGATTATAGAAAGTTGTTTAGGAGCGTGTCATCTTCTCCATCTGAAGTGGCATAATCCTAGATAATGGACTTAGTATCAAGTAATGGTGTACACTTAGATACATTTGATAAGTATCCTCCCCATCGGAGTCACTGCTGTTATTTGTATGGTCAAAGCGATAACCAAATATTAATTTTATTTGTCATAAAGTTAAGTTGACAAGATAATAAAATTAATGGGTAAAACCTCCTCTAACAAATGTTTGAATTAGTATACGTCCACACTATCGTGGCATACAAAGTTCACGGTGTATTGAGGTGTTGGTGAATTAAGATTGTGTTGTTTGAGGGAACAATATGATTTGTCAATTCAAATGTTTTGACCTATGTGTTTATTTATGTGATTCTCAGGATTTTCATTATGGTTTTCAATTCTCTTGCTGTTATACTTAAAGAAAACAAACTTACTGGTCCTAATTATGTTGATTGGAAACGAAACCTGGATATTATCCTGAATGCTGAAGAGTACAAGTTTGTACTCACTAAGAACTGTCCCGAAATGCCCAATGAAAACTCTAGTGAAGAGGAGAGATTAGCATATAGGAAGTGGATCAAGGCAGATGAGATGGTGCGATGTCACATTTTGGCTTCTTTGTCAAAAGTACTGCAACATCAGCATCAGGCCATACCCACTGCCTATGATATGATGCAAAACCTCAAGGAACTCTTCGGACACCAGAGTCGGGCATTAGTTGTTGAAACATATTTAGCGGTGTTATCTACCGGTACCTGGTGTGTAGATACGGGAGCCACTGATCATGTCTGCAATTCATTGTAAGGGTTCCAGGAAACCAGACAACTGAGTGATGGAGAAATTACTATATATATGGGCACCGCTGCGAAAGTAGCGGCCATTGCAGTGGGAGACGTTTATTTGTCTTTTCCTAGGAATAAGACTTTGATTTTGAGAAATTGTCTTTACATACCTTGTTTTAGAAAGAATTTGATTTCAGTTTCTAAACTTTTTAAGGATAGATATTCTGTTTCTTTTGATAACAATGTTGTCGTTAAGAAGAATAGAGTTATTATCTGTTCTGGTACATTGGTTGACAATTTATATATTCTTAATCCTATAACTCCTACGATGCAACAAATGGAAATTAATAGCACATCTTCTAAATCTAATAAGAGAAAAGAACCTTCGAAAATGAATCAAACATATATTTGGCATCTAAGGTTGGGTCATATTAACTTAAGGAGGATTCAAAGGTTGATAGCCGATGGACCTTTGGGTTCCTTGGAAGTGGAAAACTATCCAACCTACGAGTCCTGCTTGGAAGGAAAAATGACCAAAAGGCCTTTTAAGGCAAAGGGGTATAGAGCCAAAGAAGTGTTGGAATTGATTCATTCTGATTTATGTGGCCCTATGACTATTCAGGCAAGAGGTGGTTTCGAATATTTTGTCTCTTTTATAGACGATTATTCGAGATATGGGTACATTTACTTGATGCGCCGCAAGTCTGAGTGCTTTGACAAGTTCAAAGAGTACAAGGCTGATGTGGAGAAACGTCATGGTAAATGTATCAAAACACTACGATCTGATCGTGGTGGTGAGTACCTCTTAGGAGAGTTTAGGAGTTACTTATCAGAGGCTGGGATTCAATCCCAATTGTCTGCACCGGGTACACCCCAACAGAATGGTGTGGCGGAACGAAGGAATAGGACTCTTATGGAAATGGTTAGATCGATGATGAGTTATTCAGAATTACCAAATTCGTTCTGGGGTATGCTCTGGAAACAGCGACGTACATTCTAAACTTGGTACATTCTAAGTCAGTACCCTCTACTCCCACAGAATTGTGGACTGGGCGCAAGCCTAGTCTGAAACACATTTGGATTTGGGGTAGTCCAGCACATGTGCTAAAGGGAGATGCTGATAAGTTGGAATCTCGTACGGAAGTACACTTGTTTGTGGGCTATCCTATAGGAACGAAAGGTGGTTTATTTTATAGTCCTAAAGATCAGAAGGTCATTGTTAGCACGAATGCCCGATTTTTAGAAAAGGACTATGTAATGAACCACAAGCCCATGAGTAAAATTGTTCTTGAGGAAATGAGAGGGGATAATTCGGATGTACCAATGGTATAAGATGAGATACCACAAGTGACTGCACCGCGTGTCACTAATGATACACAAATACCGATAGTGTCTTGTCGTAGTGGGAGGGTTGTTAGACAACCTGATAGATTCATGTTTTTGGGAGAGTCTTCAGACTTGGTCCCTGGACAACATGAAATAGATCCCTGGACTTATGACGAAGCACTCCAAGATAAAGATGCGATATCTTGGTAAAAGGCAATGCTCTCTGAGATAGAATCTATGGATTCTAATCAAGTCTGGGAGCTTGTAGAACCACCAAATGGTGTAAGAGCCATTGGATGTAAATGGGTCTACAAAAGGAAAAGAGGATCAGACGGAAAGGTAGAGACCTTTAAAGCAAGGCTTGTTGCGAAATGGTATACTTAAAAAGAAGGGATCGATTATGAGAAAACCTTTTCGCCGGTAGCCATGCTAAAGTCTATCCGGATTATTTTATCTATTGCTGCTCATATGGATTATGAGGTTTTGCAGATGGATGTCCAGACAGCTTTCCTTAATGGAAGTCTTGAAGAAAACATCTATATGAAGCAACCCGAGGGATTTATTGAGAAAGGTAAAGAGCATCTTGTGTGTAAGCTTAATCGGTCCATTTATGGACTGAAACAAGCTTCGAGATCTTGGAACATCCGTTTTGATGAAGTAATCCAGTCTTATGGATTTATTCAATATCCGGATGAATCTTGTGTATATGAGAAGAGTGACGGAAACGTGGTGGTATTTCTTGTACTATACGTAGATGACATCTTGTTAATTGGAAACAATGTCAAGGTGTTCTCAGACGTAAGGGCATGGCTGTCCAAGCAGTTTGCTATAAGGACTTAGGAGAAGCTGGACATATTCTTGGGATCAAAGTTATAAGGGATCGCAAGAAAAGGATGTTATGCTTATCTCAAGCTTCATACATTGACACTATCCTAGTTCGTTTTAGCATGCAAAACTCCAAGAAAGGTTTTCTACCTTTTAAACATGGAGTGCCTTTATCTAAGAAAATGTGTCCTAAGACACCAAAGGAGATAGAGGAAATGAAAGCAGTTCCTTATGCTTCGGCTGTAGGAAGCTTGATGTATGTGATGCTATGTACGAGACCGGATATCTACTTTGCCGTGGGCATGGTTAGTAGATATCAAAGTAACCCAGGACAAGGTCATTGGACTGCCGTAAAGCATATTCTAAAGTACCTGAAAAGGACTAGAGATTATATGCTAGTTTACCAGGCAAATGATTTATTACCTGTGGGTTACACGGATTCGGATTTCCAGTCAGATAGGGACAATAGTAAATCAACCTCGGGGTATGTGTTTACCTTGGGAGGTGGAGCCATAGTGTGGAGAAGTGTGAAGCAGAAATGTGTTTCGGACTCCACCATGGAAGCTGAATATGTGGCGGCCTCTGAGGCAGCCAAAAAAGCTGTATGGCTCAAAAACTTCTTGATGGACTTAGAAGTGATTCCTGGTTTGCCCAAAGCTACCACAATCTATTGTGATAACAGTGGTGCAGTAGCAAACTCGAAGGAACCACAAGCCCATAAGGCAAGTAAACACATTGAGCGCAAGTATCACCTGATACAAGCTATCGTAAATCGAGGAGAAGTTGTTGTCGCCAAGATTGCATCAGCCGATAACCTAGCAGATCCTTTCACAAAGGCCCTTCCGATGAAAGCCTTCGATGAGCATGTTGATGGGATGGGAATCAGATGCATGGCAGCGTATATGACAGCATAGTCTTTTAGTATAAGTGGGAGATTGTTAGGATGTATACTATAAGCCTAGCTTTTGTATGAACATCTATTTATGATATGAGAATCTTTTGTGGTCAAATGTTTACATTTTATATATTTGTTATATATGTGATTGTAATTGTCCAATTAATTTATATTGTAGATAACATGGTGTGTGGTGCCACACAGAAGATCATGTTATCAGTTCCTTATAGATTATAAATGGTAGCTCACAGCCGAGATAATTTTGGACAAATTATCGAAATGGTTGTAGTGTAATTTGGTATTAATCTATCTTGATTATAAAATTACACTAGTACATTTTGTATGTATTGAGCAGGACCAATTGAGGTTGTTTTATTTGTACTGACTACATAAATAAAATAAGACCTCTGTTATTATGGATGTGCGTCCTCTTAATCATTGTATGATAACGGGCATGTATACTCGATATATGTTTCTTTAATTTACCAATGGGTGAGATTTATTTATTAAATCAATAAGCTCGGTAAATTGGGATACAGTGTTGTTTATATGGTGTGCTGTTGATTATATAATGAAACCGTGTCCTAATTATTTAGGATGATGATGTCCCCTTGAGGAACTCATAAGGATTATCATGTAAACCCTGCAGGTGGATTTATTCCGGCATGATAATAAAGTTGAGTGGTACTACTCTTGGAATTAAATATTAATTAATTGAATTGTCAGTAATTCATTTAATTAATGGACATTCGATATCTTAAACGCGGAGAGATAAATGCGCACATAATAAATATGAGCCATATCTAATATGGATAAGGGACGGTAGTTCAATAATATCTTTTTAGTGGATTAAGATATTATTTGATAGACCTAAGAAGTATATTCAGATCGAATTAAGGACTCCTAAGCCTATCAGGAGACCGATTCCTAATCCTCCTCAAGGTCCCTGTTGTAGCCTATAAATAAGCCTCAAGTTAGCCATTTTCAACACAGAAATACAGATACATAGACATAAAAATCTGAGATACGTATTAGTAGAAGACGGATGAAATTCTAGATAGCTCGTTACCCACACAACGTTCGAGATAAGGCGAGGAATACAGCAGAAGATCGTGAGGTCCAGGCTTCATCGATTCCTCCATCTACGGTTCTGATCTTAGAACTAATTTCGGTGCAAAAGGTATGATTCGTTTTCCGCTGCACGTTAATCATATTTGCACGGACCCCGATTCAGATAATCATATAGGGTCGGCGATCCGGCGGTTCCTACAGGGTCTTTGTGAAAGGATCTGCTAGGTTATCGGCTGATGCAATCTTGGCGACAACAACTTCCCCTCGCTTTACGATATCTCGTATCAGGTGGTACTTGCGCTTAATGTGTTTACTTGCCTTATGGGCTCGTGGTTCCTTCGAGTTTGCTAGTGCACCACTGTTGTCACAATAGATTGTGATAGCTTTGGGCAAACCAGGAATCACTTCTAAGTCCATCAAGAAGTTTTTGAGCCATAGAGCTTCTTTGGCTGCCTTAGAGGCCGCCACATATTCAGCTTCCATGGTGGAGTCCGAAAAGTATTTCTGCTTCACACTTCTCCACACTATGGCTCCACCTCCCAAAGTAAACACATACCCCGAGGTTGATTTACGGTTGTCCCTGTCTGACTGAAAATCCGAATCCGTGTAACCCACAGGTAATAAATCATTTGCCTGGTAGACTAGCATATAATCTCTAGTCCTTTTCAGGTACTTTAGAATATGCTTTACGGCAGTCCAATGACCTTGTTTTGGGTTACTTTGATATCTACTAACCATGCCCACGGCAAAGCAGATATCCGATCTTGTACATAGCATCGCATACATCAAGCTTCCTACAGCCGAAGCATAAGGAACTGCTTTCATTTACTCTATCTCCTTTGGTGTCTTTGGACACATTTCCTTAGATAAAGGTACTCCATGCCTAAAAGGTAGAAAACATTTCTTGGAGTTTTGCATGATAAAACGAGCTAGGATAGTGTCAATGTATGAAGCTTGAGATAAGCATAATATTCTTTTCTTGCGATCCCTTATAACTTTGATCCCAAGAATATGTCCAGCTTCTCCTACGTCCTTCATAGCAAACTGCTTGGACAGCCATACCCTTACTTCTGACAACACTTTGACATTGTTTCCAATTAAAAAGATGTCATCTACGTATAGTACAAGAAATACCACCACGTTTCCGTCACTCTTCTTATATACACAAGATTCATCCGGACATTAAATAAATCCATAAGACTGGATTACTTCATCAAAACGGATGTTCCAAGATCTCGAAGCTTGTTTCAGTCCATAAATGGACCGATTAAGCTTACACACAAGATGCTCTTTGCCCTTCTCAATGCATCCCTCCGGTTGCTTCATATAGACGTTTTCTTCAAGACTTCCATTAAGGAAAGCTGTCTTGACATCCATCTGCCAAACCACATAATCCATATGAGCAGAAATAGACAAAAGAATCCGGATAGACTTCAATATGGCTACCGGCGAAAAGGTTTCCTCATAATCGATCCCTTCTTTTTGAGTATACCCTTTCGCAACAAGCCTTGCTTTAAAGGTCTCTACCTTTCCGTCTGATCCTCTTTTCTTTTTGTAGACCCATTTACATCCAATGGCTCTTACACCATTTGGTGGTTTTACAAGCTCCCAGACTTGATTAGAATCCATAGATTCTATCTCAGAGAGCATTGCCTTTTGCCAAGATTTCGCGTGTTTATCTTGGAGTGCTTCGTCATAAGTCCAGTGATCTATTTCATGTTGTCCAGGGACCAAGTCTGAAGACTCTCCCAAAAACATGAATCTATCAGGTTGTCGAACAACCCTCCCACTACGACGAGGCACTATCGGTATTTGTGTATCATTAGTGACACGCGGTGCAGTCACTTGTGGTATCTCATCTTGTACCGTCGGTACATCCGAATTATCCCCTCTCATTTCCTCAAGAACAATTTTACTCATGGGCTTGTGGTTCATTACATAGTTCTCTTCTAAAAATCGGGCATTCGTACTAACAATGACCTTCTGATCTTTAGGACTATAAAATAAACCACCTTTCGTTCCTCTAGGATAGCCCACAAACAAGTGTACTTTCGTACGAGATTCCAACTTATCAGCATCTCCCTTCAGCACATGTGCTGGACTACCCCAAATCCGAATGTGTTTCAGACTAGGCTTGCGCCCAGTCCACAATTCTGTGGGAGTAGAGGGCACTGATTTAGAAGGTACCAAGTTTAGAATGTACATCGCTGTTTCCATAGCATACCCCAGAACGAATTTGGTAATTCTGAATAACTCATCATCGATCTAACCATTTTCATAAGAGTCATATTCATTCGTTCTTCCACACCATTCTGTTGGGGTGTATCCGGTGCAGACAATTGGGATTAAATCCCAGCCTCTGATAAGTAACTCCTAAACTCTCCTAAGAGGTACTCACCACCACGATCAGATCGTAGTGTCTTGATACATTTACCATGACGTTTCTCCACATCAGCCTTATATTCTTTGAATTTGTCAAAGCACTCAGACTTACGGCGCATCAAGTAATGTATCCATATCTCGAATAATCATCTATAAAAGAGACAAAATATTCGAAACCACCTCTTGCCTAAATAGTCATAGGGCCACATAAATCAGAATGAATCAATTCCAACACTTCTTTGGCTCTATACCCCTTTGCCTTAAAAGGCCTTTTGGTCATTTTTCCTTCCAAGCAGGACTCGCAGGTTGGATAGTTTTCCACTTCCAAGGAACCCAACGGTCCATCGACTATCAACCTTTGAATCCTCCTTAAGTTAATATGACCCAACCTTAGATGCCAAAGATATGTTTGATTCATTTTCGAAGGTTCTTTTCTCTTATTAGATTTAGAAGATGTGCTATTAATTTCCATTTGTTGCATCGTAGGAGTTATAGGATTAAGAATATATAAATTGTCAACCAACGTACCAGAACAGATAATAACTCTATTCTTCTTAACGACAACATTGTTATCAAAAAAAAAACAGAATATCTATCCTTAAAAAGTTTAGAAACTGAAATCAAATTCTTTCTAAAACAAGATACGTAAAGATAATTTTTCAAAATTAGAGTCTTATTCCTAGGAAAAGATAAATAAACATCTCCCACTGCAACAGCGGCCACTTTTGCAGCAGTGCCCATGTATATGGTAATCTCCCCATCACTTAGTCGTTTGGTTTCCTGGAACCCCTGCAATGAATTGCAGACATGATCAGTGGCTCCCGTATCTACACACCAGGTACTGGTAGATAACACCGCTAAACATGTTTTAACAACTAATGAAAAAGATGTACCTGAATTGTTCTCCTTTTTACGGGGACAATCGACTTTCCAATGTCCAGCCTGCTTGCAATGGAAGCACTTGCCTTTTGGCTTTTTCACACCATCTTGTGGTTTAGCCACTTGAGGTCCGGCCGTTTTCTTTGCTGAAGAATTCTGTTTCTTCTTTTTCTTCTTTCCGCCTTGCGGTTTAGAAGCAGACACATTTTCAGCAACATAAGCCTGAGAATTTGGACGAAACAGTCCCTCTGCTGATTGGAGTTCTGTCAGAAGTTCCGCCAATGAATACAACCTCTTGTTCATGTTGTAGTTCAAACGGAACTGCTCAAAACTCTTAGGCAGCGTTTGGAGAACGATATCGACCTGGGTTTCCCCATCGATTTCAGCTCCAAGGACCTCCATCTCATTAAGATGAGCCATCATCTTGAGGACATGATCACTTACAGGTGTCCCATCAGCCATGGTAGTAGTCATCAAGTTTCTCATAGCCTCCTGTCTGGCAGCCCGACTCTGGTGTCCGAAGAGTTCTTTGAGATTATGCATCATATCATAGGTAGTAGGCATGACCTGATGCTGATGTTGCAGCACATTTGACATGAAAGCCAAAATGTAACACCGCGCCATCTCATCTACCTTTACCCACTTCCTATAAAGGATTTTCTCCTTTTCAGTAGAGTTTTCATCAGGCATGTCAGGACAGTGCTAAGTGAGTACAAACTTGTACTCTTCAGCAGTCAGGACAATATCCAGGTTTCGTTTCCAATCAATATAATTAGGACCAATAAGTTTGTTTTCTTTAAGTATAACAGCAAGAGGATTGAAAGCCATAATGAAAAACCTAAGAATCACATAAATAAACACATAGGTCAAATCATTTGAATTGACAAATCATATTGTTCCCTCAAACAACACAATCTTAATTCACCAACACCTCAATACACCGTGAATTTTGTATGCCACGATAGTGTGGACGTATACTAATTCAAACATTTGTTAGAGGAGGTTTTACCCATTAATTTTATTATCTTGTCAACTTAACTTTATGACAAATAAAATTAATAGTTGGTATTGTTTTGGCCATACAAATAACAGCAGTGACTCCGATGGGGAGGATACTTATCAAATGCATCTAAGTGTACACCATTACTTGATACTAAGTCCATCATCTAGGATTATGTCCCTTCAGATGGAGAAGATGACATGCTCCTAGACAACTTTCTATAATCATCCATAAAGGAAGTTTGATCTAATGATCCGCAAATGAACTCATCCGATATGGAGGAAGGCACTTAAAGCCAACGCGCAAATTCAAATGCATCACTTACAAACCAGTAATGGAGGCCATGGGATTTATTAAAATAATTAATCCCTCTCCCACTTAGTTATTTAACATGAGGGATTTTAACATGCATATCATATAGAACACATACAAGCATGCTTGATAAAACAACACATATAAGACAGTAAATATGAAAAACATAATTTCCAACTATTATGACCTCGTTTTATCACTGTGTTCTTGAATGTTTGCCGTCAAACGGGGATCATCAACTAGCACGGTCTGACCGTGCTCCTTAGCACGATCGTGCTTGATCTGAAAACACGCTGCACGGTTGACCGTGCCGTACAGCACGGTCGTGCCCTGTTGTCCAGTCTCGATCTTCAGCTGGCACGGTCTGATCGTGCCCGACCTATAAACATACCGCACGGTTGACCGTGCTCCATAGCACGGTTGTGTCCTGTCGTCCAGCTCCAACTTTCCACCGGCACGATCTGACCGTGCTGCATAGCACGATCTGACCGTGCTGCATAGCACGGTCGTGCCCGGTTGTGCGACCCTAACCTTGTATCTAATTACATCCATCGATCCTATACCCCACGAAGGAGTTCACATATAATCTAGATCGAACAAAAAATTAAAATCTAACACGACAAACCACCGTGATTTTACTATTACAATCATACATTCAAAAAACAACCTCGACATGTCCGAGGGTTTAATCCATACATAAACATACATTCCGACCATAATAGTTGGATTTAAGGTTCCTGCAGAAAATCATAATTTTTCGCACATCCTACTATTATCCGATCTAAAATACACGTGTTTCAAGATACGATTCATAATAGAATTAACCGATTCAATCGAATAGAGTCAGAAAACCACGGCTTTGATACCAATTGTAGGAACCGCCGGATCGCCGACCCTATACGATTATCTGATTCGGGGTCCATGCAATAATGATTAACGTACAGCGGAAAACGAATCATTCCTTTTGCACTGAAATTAGTTCTAAGATCAGAACTGTAGATTGAGGAATCGATGAAGCCTGGACCTCACGATCTTCTACTGTATTCCTCACCTTTATCTCGAACGTTGTGTGGGCAACGAACTATCGAGACTTTCAGCCGTCTTCTACTAATACATATATCAGATTTTTATGTCTGTGTATCTGTATTTCTGTGTCTAGAAATGGCTGACTTGAGGCTTATTTATAGGCTACAACAGGGACCTTGAGGAGGATTAGGAATCGGTCTCCTGATAGGCTTAGGAGTCCTAAATTCGATCTGAATATACTTCTTAAGCCTATCAATAATATCTTAATCCACTAACAAGATATTATTGAACTACCGTCCCTTATCCATATTAGATATGGCTCCTATTTATTATGTGCGCGTTTATCTCCCCGTGTTTAAGATATCGAATGTCCATTAATTAAATGAATTACTGACAATTCAATTAATTAATATTTAATTCCAAGAGTAGTACCACTCAACTTTATTATCATGCCGGAATAAATCCACCTCCAGGGTTTACATGATAATCCTTATGAGTTCCTCAAGGGGACATCATCATCCTAAATAATTAGGACACGGTTTTATTATATAATCAACAGAACACCATATAAACAACATTATATCCCAATTTACCGAGCTTATTGATTTAATAAATAAATCTCACCCATTGGTAAATTAAAGAAACATATATCGAGTATACATGCCCATTATCATACAATGATTAAGAGGACGCACATCCATAATAACAGAGGTCTTATTTTATTTATGTAGTCAGTACAAATAAAACAACCTCAATTGGTCCTGCTCAATACGTACAAAATTTACTAGTGTAATTTTATAATCAAAACATATTAATATCAAATTACACTACAACCATTCCGATAATTTGTCCAAAATTATCTCGGTTGTGAGCTACCATTTATAATCTATAAGGAACTGATAACATGATCTTCTGTGTGGCACCACACACCATGTTATCTACAATATAAATTAATTGGACAATTGCAATAACATATATAACAAATATATAAAATGCAAACATTTGACCATAAAAGATTCTCATATCATAAATAGATGTTCATACACAAGCTAGGCTTATAGTATACATTCTAACAAACCCGATCTCAAATCAATCTTCGAAAACACTCCAGCCCCTCTTAGCTGATCAAAAAGATCTCCGATTCTCGGAAGTGGATATTTGTTCTTTATTGTAAGTCGGTTGAGCTCTCTATAATCGATGCACATTCTCAAGGTCCCATCTTTCTTCTTTACGAACAACACTGGTGCTCCCCATGGTGAAACACTTGGTCGGATGAAGCCCACCTCCAACAACTCCTGTAATTGGGTTTTTAATTCTTGTAACTCTTTCGGTGCCATCCTATAAGGGGCTTTAGATACCGGTGCTGCTCCAGGAACCAAATCTATAACAAACTCTACTTGTCGATCTATAGGAATTCTAGGTATCTCTTCCGAAAATACATCAGCAAATTCGTGTACTATCGGTACGTCGCATAGCGTAAGCTTCACTGCCTTATTCCCCATTACATTTACTAGATACCCTTGACAACTCCCTTTCCTTAACATCTTCATTGCCTTCATTGCTGGTATCACACGTGGCACGAGGGAATTTCTTACTCCATAATACATTACCTCTCCATCTCCTGGCAAGTCCAAAATCACAATTCTCTCTTGACATTTTATGTTCGCTTTGTACTTAGACAACCAATCCATACCTAATATGACATCAAAGTCTTTCATATTCACCACATATAAATTAGCTTCTAGATTCTTCCCACTAAAGTTGATATCTATCCCCTTAATCATTGAGCTAGTGGTTATAGGTTTTTCAGAAGGCAAGCTAATTTCTAGTGGTTCACTAACTTTAGTTCTCTTACTCTTGATAACATCACAGAACTTTGAAGAAATAAAAGAGTGTGTGGCTCCAGCGATCGGTATTATTCTTCTACATAAACTGGTCCTTGTTGCCCATTGAACTTAGGTGGACTATGTCGGTGAAATTGTTTCACAACTTACACTTGATCATTTGCGGCGTTGGGCGCATTTTGGAATACATTCACGAATTGATTGAACAAATCTTATCCAATGTCAGGATTAGCAGGGTGTCCGCGATTTCTGTTTGTAGCTTGATTTCCATCTCTATCTTAATTTTCTCTATCTTAATTTTCATCTCCAGTTTCACCTTGGTTCACAACGTTTCGTCTTAAAGGCATTTTTTCTACTATCATTTTTTTAAAATGTAAATTATGTGATTTATAATTAACCTCAACATCTATCCTCTAAATAACTAAACCCAAAATGAGATAAGTCATTCAACAATACTTAATATTTTATTCCACGGTACTATAAGTCACTATGGCACATCGTAAGTACTAACGGCCTTAAATTATCTTCTCATCGGGGTCTTCTTTAGGCTCTTCCTCCTCAAGTGAGGCCTCATCTTCGCTTCATCTTGCCCATAATAAATACAACTCACTTGAAAATCTAGCATAACTTATGATTGGCACCTTGGACTGGGTAGAGTATGTCACTAGTTGATGAAAAACGTGTCTCGCACATGGCCGCCATATCTCAGGATGAGTCTCAATAAGTTTGCAACACGCCCAATAGTCAGTAATCCCTTCTTCAAAATCCTTTACTTTCCTCCAATGTTTTAGTAGGGTGTCAATATGTGTTCCTATACTTCGTCCACGTTCATATTGATATTCTTTATACATTTGTGTCTTAACCTCAATAGGCCATAGGGGCATTGACCTCTTAGCGTAAGTAAACCTACGTACCATCTATTCAATAAATGAAAGATCCTTCATTATTCTTTTAATGCTAAACGCGTGTTTTCTCTAATCTCAAAGGACATGTATACATAAAATTTTGAAAAGAAATTATGCGTAAGCATGAATCTTGCAAAAATAAATAAAATGATAATAATCCATCATTTTCCTTTCTCGTCAAAACTTATCGTTTTGAAGTAAAATTTACATCCTCATCATAAAACATACCTCAATTTACGGACGTGGCAGAGAGGAACGGCAGTAGCTATTAAAGAACTCATATTTTTTTTTAAATCATTTTACTTTAACTTCTAACTTGAAAAGAGATTGATTTTGAAAATGAAAACTTATTTTATAAGTCTACAGAAACGTCGACCTGGCTCTGATACCACTTGTAACATCCCAATTTTTCTTATAAAATTAATATTCTTGCAGCGGAAAATTAAATATGTAAATATTTTAAAATAGAAGTTCGAGTAATAAAATCAAGACCATAAGAATATTTTAAAAATAGCTCGAATCCAACAATGGTTTTATCAGAAGATCTCATCAAAAATGAAGTAAGTCACGCTAAAGCAAATTGAAGATGGAAACATTTAGTCTTTTTTTTAATAAATGGCTTAAAATAAAGCAAGTAAAATAAATCTAGCCACCGCTCATCCACTCCGTTCCACGTCCATGCCATTACTCTGAAATTTTAGATTTTCATAAAGGGGTGAGCAAACACTAGCTCAGTGGGGACATGCTTGTCAAGATTAAAGGCATCAGGCAAAAGCAAGACAAATAACACAACAGTCAAGCAAATAAACATTTTCTCATCTTGGGATTGGCCAATCAATTCTGAGCACGGCGGGCATACCCGAGGATCTAACTTTTGATCCTTGGACCTCTTACGTCCCTGGCTAATTCTCATGCATAGATCATAGATCACAGCAAGCCTCATGCACAGATCAATAGATCATAGCAAGCATTTTCAATAAAAAATGTTCTCATAACACATTGCATAAATTCATAAATCACTTCCACACCAAACATTTAATAAAGACAAACATAAGAAAAGAATTCCCACCTTAAAAGTTAAAAACCCTGAGCGGAATGAAAGTGAATGCAATCCTATTCCTCGCGAGCTACACCTTCTTCGACACCTATTCATCCATAACAAAAACATACACTAACTTAATACCTAAAGGTCTAAAGAAAACCTCAATAACTATTTTAATTAAATTACATCTCTAAAGTAGTCTTAGGACACCTTGGAGGGTAATTAATAACTTCTTAAATTTTTTGAAGAATTAAGACATGAATCCTAAGTTGGAAGATTTTAGGAAAACTCTAGTTAAGCATTGAAATATTTATTTCTTAAAAAGTATAAGATAAAATGATCCTAAACTTTAAACATGGAATCCAGGTTATTAAATAAATAACATTTATAAATTTCACAAAGATTCAAATAGTATAACCACAGATTTATAATTTTTGAAACTTAATTTTCAGAAACAGAAAATTCTGCAGAGCTGTAAAAGAAGATTAGTATACTAAGAAATATAAACTCTTTTATTTTGAACATTTTCCAAAAGATAAAAGACATATGAATCTGTAACATATCCAAAATTCAAAGCATTTGAAGATGTTTAACTATGAGTATTAATCTCGTAAATCAGAAAGTGTACATCGTGAATCCTTCCAAAACAGAAAAATAAAATAAATTTTTTAATGAAATAGCTATTGGATTAATTTGAAATTTTTACTGTAGATCAAAATCCTGATAATATATAATCTGGTAAAATATTATAAAATTTGGAAGTATATAAATAATATTTTTAAATTTTTAAAATTGCGATACTAAAGCTGTTGAATTCCGAAAGTCAGTAATATAAAATTTATATAAAATAAAATATAACTCCGATTGATATGAAATTTTTACAGAAGACCAAAGTTACAGTACACTATAACATATTAAAATTTCATAAAATTATAAGGTCTGTAAGTATTTATTTTAAAACGTATAAATCAGAAACGTGAACATATCGATTTTGGGACTGAAGGAATAAAAAAATATATTTTAAATCGGTTTCAACTCCGATTGATCTGAAATTTTTACTGAGTATTCAATATATATCAAAGATCAACATATTCAAAATTCATGAAATTTGGAGGTGTCTAACCATTCTAGAATTTGAAATTAAAGAACAAGATGTGTTTTCTTAACTTAATTGTATTCTAACTCAAGATATCACTTAGATTTATCATAGGAATTAATCAAATTACTCTAGATCTGACATGGAAAGAAAATTATGAGAAAAGAAAAAACACGTACCTTTCATAAGAGAGTTTGAAAATCCAAACCCTAGCGTACTAACTTTTCTCTTATTTATATAATTAGGTTCATGGGTTCTAAACCTAATAATGAGGTAATGGGTCTTCTAATCTCTTGGGCTCATACTAAAAGAAGTCTAGTAAGATTTAACTCATAATTCCAATTAGATTCATCATTCAAATAAAATCCTACATCATATAGGATTGATACAATGTATATATATATTTAAATATAACAACCTTTAGATTATTAATTTATTATCATTTCTATTATTATTTTACGGTTGTCACAATTCAATCTTTGAGAGTGCCAATCAATAACGTTTAAAGAGCTTGAGATAAGCATTGATCGAACTGTTTGACTTTGAATATTCCTATAAACTTTGATACTTAGCCTAAAGCTTTGATTATGAAACAAATCAAATAGAAGATACGGCTAAACACAATGAAATAGCTTATGGAATACAAAATTCTAAACAAATCCACTGAAACTAACAATAACTTGGTCATTTTAAGTTACAAAATGCATAACTAATAATTATACAAGCTTCACTTAGCAATAAAGTTTACCACGATTGTTACACTCAGAGCGTTATAATAATGTTATGTTGAGTTAGAATATCATTCGAGTACAATAAATTATTTATAAGAAGAATCTAGTACAATTCAATCGTTGAGAGTGTCAATTAATAATTTATAAAGAGTTTGAGATAAGCATTGATCGAACCGTTTGACTTTGAGTGTTCCTATACACAAAGATACTAAGCCTAAAGCTTTGATTACGAAACAAATCAAATAAAAGATATGGCTAAACACAATGAAATATCATATGGAATACGAAATTTTAAACAAATCCACTGAAACTAACAATAACTTGGTCGTTTTAAGTTGTAAAATGCATAACTAACAATCGTACAAGCTTCACTTAGCAATAAAGTTTACCATGATTGTTACACTAAGAGCTTCGTAATCATGTTATGTTGAGTTAGAAGATCATTCGAGTACAATAAACTATTTATAAGAAGAATCTAGTATAATTCAATCTTTGAGAGTGCCAATCTATAACGTTTAAAGAGCTTGAGCTAAGCATTGATCGAACCGTTTGACTTTGAGTGTTCCTATACACTTAGATACTAAGTATAAAGCTTTGATCATGAAACAAATCAAATAAAAGATACGGCTAAACACAATGAAATAGCTTATGGAATACGAAATTTTAAACAAATCCACTGAAACTAACAATACCTTGGTCGTTTTAAGATATAAAATACATAACTAACAATTGTACAAGCTTCACCTAGCAATAAAGTTTACCACAATTGTTACACAAAGAGCTTCATAATCATGTTATGTTGAGTTAGAATATCATTCGAGTACCATAAATTATTTATAAGAAGAATCTAGTACAATTCAATCCTTGAGAGTGCCAATCAATAACGTTTAAAGAGTTTGAGATAAGCATTGATCGAACCGTTTGACTTTGAGTGTTCATTTGCACTTAGATACTAAACCTAAAGCTTGGATTATGAAACAAATAAAATGAAAAAATACGGCTAAACGTAAGAAAATAGCTTATGGAATACGAAATTCTAAACAAATCCATTGAAATTGGTAATAACTTGGTAGTTTTAAGTTATAAAACGCATAACTAACAATTGTACGAGCTTTACTTAGCAATTAAGTTTACAATAATTGTTACATTATGAGTTTCATAATCATTTTATATTGAGTTAGAAGATCATTCGAGTACAATAAACTATTTACAAGAAGATTCTAGTACAATTAAATCTTGAAGAGTGCAAACCAATAACGTTTATAGAGCATAAGATAAGCATTGATCGAACCGTTTGACTTTGAGTATTCCTATACACTCAGATACTAAGCCTAAAGCTTTGATGATGAAACAAATCAAATAGAAGATACGGCTAAATACAATGAAATAGCTTATGGAATACAAAATTCTAAACAAATCCACTGAAACTAGTAATAACTTGGTCGTTTTAAGCTATAAAATGCATAACTAACAATCGTACAAGCTTCACTTAGCAATAAAGTTTACCATGATTGTTACATTAAGAGCTTAGTAATCATGTTATGTTGAGTTATAAGGTCATTCGAGTACAATAAACTATTTATAAGAAGAATCTAGTACAATTCAATCTTTGAGAATGCTAATCAATAACGTTTAAAGTGCTTGAGATAAGTATTGATCGAACCGTTTGACTTTGAGTGTTCCTATACACTTTGATACTGTAATAAGAAGTTTTGAGTACCCCATTTTCACATTATTTAAGTGAATAAATAGACTAGAATTGAGTCTTGAGCCAAGTTTGAAAATAGAGGTTAAACAAGGATAAAGCTGCATCTAAGCTTTAAGGGAAGATATCGCTGCAAGAAGGCAGGATACAGTATCGCTGCAGGAAGGCAGGATACAACATAGCTGGAAGAAGGAAGGAACAGCAAAGTATAAATAAGGCTGAACTTCTATACAGCAAAGCAAGAAAGAACGGCGTGCAGCAACGCTGCAAGAAAAGGATACAGGAGTACTGCTAGAAAGAAGTTACAGTAGCATTGCCAAAAGATACTGCAACCAGGTCTAAGATACAGCAGCACTGAAAGAAAGCATCAGCTGCACAAGGACCTAGGATACAGCGCAGACTTACAAATCAGTTAAGTGATACAGCGCCAAATACAAGACGAAGTATCCTGCAAATCCTAGGAAGGATAAATGCAGTACGAGGAACGGAGATTCAAGCAAGAATAAAAGAGCCGTTCAAGAAAAAGTCAGAGTAGCAGACACGGAGCCAATAAGAAAATGCCATATAGACTGACGCGCTGCAGAAAGATGCGAGCCGCAACTGCCGCATTAAATGCTCCGAAAGGAAAAGTCAAGTCGCATTAAATGCGAACCATGCTTTGGCCAGGCTACTTCAAATTCAAAAGAGGGATGTCTCCTTCAACGGACATCTTCTCCTACAAGTATAAATAGAGGTCGAGGAGAACTGAAGCTGGTTACTGTCACTGTTACTGAAAACTAAGATCCATTCGCGAAAGTTTCAAACTTACAAATTCAAGCATTCAAGCCAACAAACAGTTTCAGTCACTCAACCTATCGAAGTGAAACAAGTTCGAGTTGAAAGTTTCCCTACGGATTCAGAAGCTCACTTCGAAGCACAAGTTGAAGAAAAACCTTTTTATCCTTTTAACCTTGTTGCTGTGTGCTTAGGTTGTTTTAGTGGTGTCAAGCAGTTGATAGGAGAGATCCTTACTGTTTGTTTAGTTGTCTATGTCTAGAGTTAGGCAGCTTCCCTGTGTGGGAGTGTAGAACCCTGTGTGGGTTAGCCTTTGAAGTTTGCAGTTGCTGTGTGTACGCTGGACTTCAGTAGGTGGTTTGCTTTGTAAAGTTGATAGATTGTTAGGAGAGTCCTTTAAATCAATCTTGCTTAACAAAGTTCCTGCTCGAGGAGCAGTAGAGTGGACGTAGAAGGATTACACCACCTTCGAACCACTATAAGCCATAAGTGTTTTAATTGCTTTATTTATCTGTGCGTTTATCTTCTGCTCTATTATCTGTCTATCATCATAAAACGTTTTGAAAGAAGCATTCTTGAGAAAAACAGTCTTGTGTTTATAAGTTTATTTCCGCTGCGTATAAAACTCCAGGTTACAGCGTGCAGCACTGCAACGTAGCGCTGCAAGCAGTAACCATCTATCGCTGCAAGCTTGAGTAACTTGCAGTGCAGAACAGTTGTTTTAAAAGTTTTTGAAAATCGACCAAGGTTCATTCACCCCCCCTCTGAACCTCGGACACCACTTGGGACCAACAAGTGGTATCAGAGCGAGTTGGGTTAAATGCCAACTTATCTGGTCACCTACCCAGATCCACCTTTGTCTCGCTGTTTTCTTTGCATTAAAATCATTTTTAAAGCATATCATGGATTCCTCCAATCACAAGCTACCTATGTTTTCCATAGAGGAATATGACGACTGGAAGATAAGAATGCAGGCACACCTTTCTGCCATGAATAATGAGATGTGGACGGTCATTACTGAATGACCAATAATCCCTATGAAGGTGAATCCAATGTATGGAAGAGATCATGCAGAAGGAGAACAGCCACCACCAAACTTCCTGACCAAACCACGTCAAAAGTGGGGAAACGAAGACAGGAAGAGAGCTAACCTGGATAATGTGGCAAAAAACGCTCTATTTATTACTTTGGATAAAGGCACATTCAGCAAAGTTAAAACTTGTTCAACTTCCAAAGAAATATGGGAAAAGCTGGAGCAAATCTGTGAAGGAACTGACACTACAAGAAAAATGCTAAACAACAACACCAATTTTACAACGGTTTTTCAAAAAACCGTTGTCGTAGACATCTTTTACAACGGTTTTCGAAAAACCGTTGTCGTTGTGCGAAAAAAATGCACAACGACAACGGTTTTTTACAATGATTTTTTTGTACCGTTGTCGTAGATGTCTACGACAACGGTTAGGACAATGGTTTTTTTTGTACCATTGTCGTTGTGTGAAAAAATTTCGCACAACGACAACAGTTTTTTACAACGGTTATTAACCGTTGTCGTAGACATCTACGACAACTGTTGGCACAACGGTTTTTTTTTACCATTGTCGTAGATGTCTACGACAACGGTTTTTTTGTACCGTTGTCGTTGTGCGAAAAAATTTCGCACAACGACAACGGTTTTTTACAATGGTTGGCACAACGGTTTTTTGTACCGTTATAAAAATGAGAATTTTTGAAATTAGTTAATAAAAGTAATGCATGTAGAATTTTAGCACATAAACATTATTGGCCAAGTGGTTTCAGCTCAAACAAGGGGTCGCGAGTTCAAATCTCAGGCAACGCAAATTTATTCACACTGACGTGGCAGGTGACGTCTTCCACAACGATTATTAACCGTTGTCGTAGACATCTTCCACAACGGTTAATAACCGTTGTCGTAAACAGGGTCTACGACAACACCATCTTCCACAACGGTTGAAAATTGTCTACGACAACGGTTAATAACCGTTGTCGTTTTCAACTTGAAAGCATTCGAGTATGACATCAATAGAAGGAGAAATGAGTCAGAAGAGTCAATCTCTAAAATTACAGCGCTAACCGCCAGAGGAACCAAAGATACAGCAACCGCCAGTTGCAGTAAACAGAGTGAGGATACAGCAGAAGTTGCTGAAGAGGATACAGCAGAAGTCATCCAACCCCCTCAGGTATCCTCTTCTCCACAGTCAAATATAGGGAATATTGACTTGTGCTATAATTGCAGGAAGACATTGACTTGTGCTATAATTGCAGGAAGACTTGTCCTATAATTGCAGGAAGCCTGGACACTACGCAAGAAACTGTCCTTATCCAACTACGCAAGAAACTGTCCTTATCCAACCGTGCACAAGTATCCTGAAGGAGAAAGAGAACATAGGAGAGATAAAAGAAGAGAGGAAAGGCACAAGCTTCGTGCTCTCATAGGAGAGATGGAGAAAGCCAAGGATGCAGTAGTTCCGAAGAAAGTACTGAAAGCTGCAGAATCCTCTTACAGCGATGCTGAAACCTCATCCTCTGACGAAGAAGCACTCATATGCCTAATGGCTAGAGATGGCGAGGACAGCTCTGACGAAGAAGTACTCATATGCCTGATGGCTAGAGATGGTGGATAACTCAAAGTGTAGTAAGCTGCAACAAGAGGTCTCTAGATTGAATCTACTGATCACCGAGCTAAAATTTGAGAAGGAAACCTTGCAGTCTAAGATGAGCACGTTCACCAAATCTTCAAAGGACGCAAGAGATTGCATAAACCGTGTCAGGGATCCTTTTGAAATATCAGGCATAGGTTACAACAATCAAGGCTCTCAGAATACAGCAAGTACATCCAAAGTTGTAAATTTTGTTCAAGCTAAAACTCCAATGGAGAAAGAATTACTTTGTGACTCTGAAAAGATCATGAACAAAACAGCAATGACGGATAAGGGGAAGAGACCCCAATGCTCAACTGCAGGGAGTAAGTCTGCATCTAAGAATTGGCTACAGCAGAAGCCATCTGCTGCATGCAGCAAAAGGATGCAGCAACCAACAAAGTTGGAGCATAGAAGAAACTTTCCCACCTATACTAAGACCTATATGTCTAAACCTCAAGGAGGATATACTCCAGGGAAGTATGGTGGAAGACCACACTACAAGGGTGTTGGTAACACACATGTTGGTTATGCACACACTTTTAACAAGCAGTCTGTCAAGACAACTGCATACAGCATGAGAACCAAAAAATCTTATAGTAAAATAGTTACTGTTAAGAAAGTTTGGGTTCCCAAAGTAACTAACCCCAAATGACCCGTACAGATATGGGTACCTAAATCTGTTTGAAATTGTTATAGGTTACAGTGCCAAGATGCAGCAGTGATGTATGGTATATCGACAGCGGCTGCTCAAGGCACATGACAGACAGTAAAGAAACGTTGAAAGACTTCCAAGAATGCAAAGGACCTAAGGTCATATTTGGAGATGATTCCAAAGGAAGCACAAAAGGAAGCGGATACCTAGTCAAGGGGAACATAAAGATTAAGGATGTATCCTATGTAAAGGGGCTTAGATACAATCTTCTAAGCATCAGTCAATTTTGTAATAAAGGATACACAGTGGAATTCAACCTCAACAAGTGCTTAATCAAAGACAGCACCACAAATGAAGTAAAGCTTACAGGAACAAGAAGAGGAAATATCTACCTGGCAGATTGGAATTCCTTCACTCAATCAACATGTTTCATTGTGAAAAGTCCACGAGAGCTGAGCTGGCTATGACACAAATGATTAAGTCACCTGAACTTCAAGACTATCAACAAGCTAGCAAGAAAAGACCTCGTGAGAGGATTACCAGATGTAGCTTACAAGAAAGAGAATGTCTGTGGAGCGTGTCAAAAAGGAAAGCAAGTTAAGAGCTCTTTCAAGGATAAGATTCAGAAATCATCTCACAGGATTCTAGATCTTCTACACATAGACCTTTTTGGACAAGTAGAACCAGTAAGCTTGAGCGGGAAGAAGTACTCCCTAGTAGTAGTGGATGACTACTCCAGATACACATGGACAATCTTTCTTGCAAAGAAGTCAGAGACTCAAGAAAAGTTACCTGGTCTCATGAAGAAAATTCAGAATGAAAAGAGCTTGAGTATAGTAAAGATAAGATCAGACAGAGGAACCGAGTTCACAAATAAGTTTATAGAGAAATTATGTTCTGATAATGGTATTCGCCATGAATACTCTGCTGTAAGAACACCGCAACAAAACGGGGTTGCTGAAAGAAGGAATAGAACCCTCAAGGAAGCAGCAAGAACAATGATAGCAGAAGCAGAAATACCCAAGAGGTTTTGGGCTGAAGCAACCAACACTGCATGCTACACGCAGAACAGATGTCTAATCATCAAGGATCTTGACAAGACACCTTATGAAATATGGAATGGTCATACACCAAATATCTCGTATCTGCATATCTTTGGATGCAGGTGTTACGTTCTCAACAATGGAAAGGAACATCTGAAAACTTTCGATGCTAAATCAGACGAAAGAGTATTTCTAGGATACTCTGCTGTAAGTAGAGCTTTCAGAGTGTTTAATAAGAGAACCCTGGTGGTAGAAGAATCTGTACATGTGGTGTTTGATGAACCACATTGTGACACAAAGAAGCTGGATAAACCACCTGAAGAGACTACTCCCAGAAAAGAGAATGTTGTACCATACATAGAAGGAGTTCTGCCTACAGGAGAAGAAAAAGAAGAAGAAGCTGCAACCTTGGATGCAGCAGACATTCTTACAGCAGCAGAACCTCCTGCATTACAGCAACACATTGAGCAAGATACACCAACTCATGTCTTTGAGCCTGATAGGACATGGCTAAGAAACCATCCAAGAGATCTCATTATAGGAGATCCATCCATCGGTGTAAGAACAAGAAGATTTATACCACACAAAGTAATGTTTGCGTGCTTCATATCACAATCAGAGCCTAAGAATGTTGAAGAGGCACTACAAGATAGCAACTAGGTGCAGGCCATGCAAGAAGAATTGAACGGATTTGAAAGAAATCAAGTGTGGCAAACAGTCGCAAGACCAACCCATCAAGGTGTAATTGGAACAAAGTGGGTGTTCAAGAACAAGATAGATGAATCAGGAGTCGTTGTAAGAAATAAAGCAAGATTAGTTGCTAAAGGATACTGTCAGGAAGAAGGAATTGATTTTGATGAGACTTTCGCACCAGTGGCAAGGCTAGAAGCAATAAGAATTTTCCTAGCCTATGCAGCACATATGAATTTCAACGTCTATCAAATGGATGTTAAAAGCGCATTCCTGAATGGTCTCCTTACAGAGGAAGTATTGTTAGGATGTATACTATAAGCCTAGCTTTTGTGTAAACATCTATTTATGATATGAGAATCTTTTATGGTCAAATGTTTGCATTTCATATATTTGTTATATATGTTATTGCAATTGTCCAATTAATTTATATTGTAGATAACATGGTGTGCGGTGCCACACAGAAGATCATGTTATCAGTTCCTTATAGATTATAAATGGTAGCTCACAGCCGAGATAATTTTGGACAAATTATCGGAATGGTTGTAGTGTAATTTGGTATTAATCTGTCTTGATTATAAAATTACACTAGTACATTTTGTATGTATTGAGCAGGACCAATTGAGGTTGTTTTATTTGTACTGACTACATAAATAAAACAAGACCTCTGTTATTATGGATGTGCGTCCTCTTAATCATTGTATGATAACGGGCATGTATACTCGATATATGTTTCTTTAATTTACCAATGGGTGAGATTTATTTATTAAATCAATAAGCTCGGTAAATTGGGATACAGTGTTGTTTATATGGTGTGCTGTTGATTATATAATAAAACTGTGTCCTAATTATTTAGGATGATGATGTCCCCTTGAGTAACTCATAAGGATTATCATGTAAACCCTGCAGGTGGATTTATTCCGGCATGATAATAAAGTTGAGTGGTACTACTCTTGGAATTAAATATTAATTAATTGAGTTGTCAGTAATTCATTTAATTAATAGGCATTCGATATCTTAAACATGGGGAGATAAACGCGCACATAATAAATAGGAGCCATATCTAATATGGATAAGGGACGGTAGTTCAATAATATCTTTTTAGTGGATTAAGATATTATTTGATAGGCTTAAGAAGTATATTCAGATCGAATTAAGGACTCCTAAGCCTATCAGGAGACCGATTCCTAATCCTCTTCAAGGTCCCTGTTGTAGCCTATAAATAAGCCTTAAGTCAGCCATTTTCGACACACAGAAATACAGAAACACAGACATAACAATCTGAGATACGTATTAGTAGAAGACGGCTGAAAGTCTCGATAGCTCGTTGCCCACACAACGTTCGAGATAAAGACGAAAAATACAGTAGAAGATCGTGAGGTCCAGGATTCATCGATTCCTCCATCTACGGTTCTGATCTTAGAACTAATTTCGGTGCAAAAGGTATGATTTGTTTTTCCGCTGCGCGTTAATCAATTTTGTATGGACCCCGATTCGGATAATCGTATAGGGTCGGCGATCTGGCGGTTCCTACAAGTATATGTTGAACAACCTCCTGGTTTCAAGGATCAAGCAGAAGAGAAGGTGTTTCGGTTACAAAAAGCCCTATATGGACTAAAGCAAGCACCAAGAGCTTGGTATGACACCTTATCTCTCTATCTTCTGGAAAATGGCTTTCAGAAAGGAACAATCGACAAAACGCTGTTTAGGATACAGGACGGAGAAAGTGTACTTCTTGTACAAATTTATGTGGATGATATTATCTTCGGATCCACAAACAAAGAGCTATGTGAGAAATTCTCCAACCTGATGCAGTCAAAGTTCGAGATGAGTATGATGGGAGAATTAAGTTTCTTCCTCGGACTGCAAGTAAAACAGCTACCTACAGGAACCTTCATCAACCAAGTCAAGTATACGAAGGAGCTTATCAAGAAATTTGGCATGAAGAATGGAGCAGCAACGTCCGTTCCCATGTCCATATCCATAAGTCTTGACAAAGATGAAGACGGTAAAGATGTAGACATTACCAAGTACAGACGCCTCATTGGATCATTGCTGTATCTCACAGCAAGCAGGCCAGACATTATGTTTGCAGTAGGAGTCTGTGCTAGATTCCAAGCAGCACCGAAGGAATCACACCTTTTAGCAGTAAAAAGGGTGATTAAGTATCTGAAAGGAACTCAGGAAGTAGGCCTATGGTATCCTAAGGAAGGAGGATTCAAGCTTAAAGGCTACTCCGACTCAGATTACGCAGGCTGCAAGATTGATAGAAAGAGTACAAGTGGGACGTGTCAATTTCTGGGAAATAGACTTCTCTTGTGGTTCTGCAGGAAGCAGACCTCAATTGCAACCTCTACAGCAGAAGCAGAGTATGTTGCAGCAGGAAGTTGCTGTGCACAGATCTCTGGATACAGCAGCAACTTAGAGATTATGGGATAGAAGAAAAAGAGACTCCAATTCTCTGTGACAATACGAGCACTATTGCAATTACCCATAATCCTGTCTTTCACTCAAGAACAAAGCACATTGACATTCGTCATCACTTTATAAGAGATCATGTTGAAAAGAAAGACATTGTGCTAGAGAAAGTTCACACGGATCTACAGCTTGCAGATATCCTTACAAAACCTTTAAGTGAATCGAGGTTTTCTATGCTTCGAAACGAGCTGGGAGTCCTTAAGTTGTGAAAAGAAAAGAAGATGCAAGATCGCAGGGGGAACCTCTGCATGCTTGTTGGAAGCAGTAAAGATGGTACTGTAGGAACCGCCGGATCGCCGACCCTTATTCGATTATCCGAATCGGGGTCCGTGCAAATATGATTAACGCGCAGCGGAAAACGAATCATACCTTTTGCACCGAAATTAGTTCTGAGATCAGAACCGTAGATGGAGGAATCGATGAAGCCTAGACCTCACGGTCTTCTGCTGTATTCATCGCCTTATCTCGAACGTTGTGTGGGCAACGAGCTATCGAGATCTTCAGCCGTCTTCTACTAATACGTATCTCAGATTTTTATGTCTGTGTATCTGTATTACTGTGTATCTGGAAAACGGCTGACTTGAGGCTTATTTATAGGCTACAACAGGGACCTTGAGAAGGATTAGGAATCGGTCTCCTGATAGGCTTAGGAGTCCTTAATTCGATCTGAATATACTTTTCAAGCCTATCAAATAATATCTTAATCCACTAAAAAGATATTATTGAACTACCGTCCCTTATCCATATTAGATATGGCTCCTATTTATTATGTGCGCGTTTATCTCCCCATGTTTAAGATATCGAATGTCCATTAATTAAATAAATTACTGACAATTCAATTAATTAATATTTAATCCAAGAGTAGTACCACTCAACTTTATTATCATGCCGGAATAAATCCACCTGCAAGGTTTACATGATAATCCTTATGAGTTCCTCAAGGGGACATCATCATCCTAAATAATTAGGACACGGTTTCATTATATAATCAACAGCATACCATATAAACAACATTGTATCCCAATTTACCGAGCTTATTGATTTAATAAATAAATCTCACCCATTGGTAAATTAAAGAAACATATATCGAGTATACATGCCCGTTATCATACAATGATTAAGAGGACGCACATCCATAATAACAGAGGTCTTGTTTTATTTATGTAGTCAGTACAAATAAAAACAACCTCAATTGGTCCTGCTCAATACATACAAAATGTACTAGTGTAATTTTATAATCAAGACAGATTAGTACCAAATTACACTACAACCATTCCGATAATTTGTCCAAAATTATCTCGGCTGTGAGCTACCATTTATAATCTATAAGGAACTGATAACATGATCTTCTGTGTAGCACCACACACCATGTTATCTACAATATAAATTAATTGGACAATTGCAATAACATATATAACAAATATATAAAATGCAAACATTTGACCACAAAAGATTCTCATATCATAAATAGATGTTCATACAAAAGCTAGGCTTATAGTATACATCCTAACAATCTCCCACTTATACTAAAAGACTATGCTGTCATATACGCTGCCATGCATCTGATTCCCATCCCATCAACATGCTCATCGAAGGCTTTCGCCGGAAGGGCCTTTGTGAAAGGATCTGCTAGGTTATCGGCTGATGCAATCTTGGCGACAACAACTTCCCCTCGCTTTACGATATCTCGTATCAGGTGGTACTTGCGCTCAATGTGTTTACTTGTCTTATGGGCTCGTGGTTCCTTCGAGTTTGCTACTGCACCACTGTTATCACTTCTAAGTCCATCAAGAAGTTTCTGAGCCATACAGCTTCTTTGGCTGCCTCAGAGGCGGCCACATATTCAGCTTCCATGGTGGAGTTCGAAACGCATTTCTGCTTCACACTTCTCCACACTATGGCTCCACCTCCCAAGGTAAACACATACCCCGAGGTCGATTTACTGTTGTCCCTGTCTGATTGGAAATCCGAATCCGTGTAACCCACAGGTAATAAATCATTTGCCTGGTAAACTAGCATATAATCTCTAGTCCTTTTCAGGTACTTTAGAATATGCTTTACGGCAGTCCAATGACCTTGTCTTGGGTTACTGTGATATCTACTAACCATGCCCACAGCAAAGCAGATATCCGGTCTCGTACATAGCATCGCATACATCATGCTTCCTACAGGCGAAGCATAAGGAACTGCGTTCATTTCCTCTATCTCCTTTGGTGTCTTAGGACACATTTCCTTAGATAAAGGCACTCCATGTCTAAAAGGTAGAAAAACCTTTCTTGGAGTTTTGCATGCTAAAACGAGCTAGGATAGTGTCAATGTATGAAGCTTGAGATAAGCATAACATCCTTTTCTTGCGATCCCTTATAACTTTGATCCCAAGAATATGTCCAGCTTCTCCTAAGTCCTTCATAGCAAACTGCTTGGACAGCCATACCCTTACGTCTGATAACACCTTGACATTGTTTCCAACTAACAAGATGTCATCTACGTATAGTACAAGAAATACCACCACGTTACCGTCACTCTTTTTATATACACAAGATTCATCCGGACATTGAATAAATCCATAAGACTGGATTACTTTATCAAAACGGATGTTCCAAGATCTTGAAGCTTGTTTCAGTCCATAAATGGACCGATTAAGCTTACACACAAGATGCTCTTTGTCTTTCTCAATGAATCCCTCTGGTTGCTTCATATAGATGTTTTCTTCAAGACTTCCATTAAGAAAAGCTGTCTTGACATCCATCTGCCAAACCTCATAATCCATATGAGCAGCAATAGACAAAAGAATTCGAATAGACTTCAGCATGGCTACCGGCGAAAAGGTTTCCTCATAATCGATCTCTTCTTTTTGAGTATACCCTTTCGCAACAAGCCTTGCTTTAAAGGTCTCTACCTTTCCGTCTGATCCTCTTTTCCTTTTGTAGACCCATTTACATCCAATGGCTCTTACACCATTTGGTGGTTCTACAAGCTCCCAGACCTGATTAGAATCCATAGATTCTATCTCAGAGAGCATTGTCTTTTGCCAAGATATCACATCTTTATCTTGGAGTGCTTCGTCATAAGTTCAGGGATCTATTTCATGTTGTCCAGGGACCAAGTCTGAAGACTCTCCCAAAAACATGAATCTATCAGGTTGTCTAACAACCCTCCCACTACAACGAGGTACTATCGGTATTTGTGTATCATTAGTGACACGCGGTGCAGTCACTTGTGGTATCTCATCTTGTACCGTCGGTACATCCGAATTATCCCCTCTCATTTCCTCAAGAACAATTTTACTCATAGGCTTGTGGTTCATTACATAGTCCTCTTCTAAAAATCGGGCATTCGTGCTAACAATGACCTTCTGATCTTTAGGACTATAAAATAAACCACCTTTCGTTCCTCTAGGATAGCCCACAAACAAGTGTACTTCCGTGCGAGATTCCAACTTATCAGCATCTCCCTTCAGCACATGTGCTGGACTACCCCAAATCCGAATGTGTTTCAGACTAGGCTTACGCCCAGTCCACAATTCTATGGGAGTAGAGGGTACTGACTTAGAAGGTACCAAGTTTAGAATATACGTCGATGTTTCCAGAGCATACCCCCAAAACGAATTTGGTAATTCTGAATAACTCATCATCGATCTAACCATTTCCATAAGAGTCCTATTCCTTCGTTCCGCCACACCATTCTGTTGGGGTGTACCCGGTGCAGACAATTGGGATTGTATCCCAGCCTCTGATAAGTAACTCCTAAACTCTCCTAAGAGGTACTCACCACCACGATCAGATCGTAGTGTCTTGATACATTTAGCATGACGTTTCTCCACATCAGTCTTGTATTCTTTGAACTTGTCAAAGCACTCAGACTTGCGGCGCATCAAGTAAATGTATCCATATCTCGAATAATCGTCTATAAAAGAGACAAAATATTCAAAACCACCTCTTGCCTGAATAGTCATAGGGCCACACAAATCAGAATGAATCAATTCCAACACTTCTTTGGCTCTATACCCCTTTGCCTTAAAAGCCTTTTGGTCATTTTTCCTTCCAAGTAGGATTCGCAGGTTGGATAGTTTTCCACTTCCAAGGAACCCAAAGGTCCATCGGCTATCAACCTTTGAATCCTCCTCATGTTAATATGACCCAACCTTAGATGCCAAAGATATGTTTGATTCATTTTCGAAGGTTCTTTTCTCTTATTAGATTTAGAAGATGTGTTATTAATTTCCTTTTGTTGCATCGTAGGAGTTATAGGATTAAGAGTATACAAATTGTCAACCAACGTACCAGAACAGATAATAACTCTATTCTTCTTAACGACAACATTGTTATCAAAAGAAACAGAATATCCATCCTTAAAAAGTTTAGAAACTGAAATCAAATTCTTTCTAAAACAAGGTACGTAAAGACAATTTCTCAAAATCAAAGTCTTATTCCTATGAAAAGACAAATAAACGTCTCCCACTGCAATGGCCGCTACTTTCGCAGCAGTGTCCATATATATAGTAATTTCTCCATCACTTAGTTGTCTGGTTTCCTGGAACCCTTGCAATGAATTGCAGACATGATCAGTGGCTCCCGTATCTACACACCAGGTACCGGTAGATAACACCGCTAAACATGTTTCAACAACTAATGCCTGACTCTGGTGTCCGAAGAGTTCCTTGAGATTATGCATCATATCATAGGCAGTGGGCATGGCCTGATGCTGATGTTGCAGTACTTTTGACAAAGAAGCCAAAATGTGACACCGCACCATCTCATCTGCCTTGATCCACTTCCTATATGCTAATCTCTCCTCTTCACTAGAGTTTTCATTGGGCATTTCAGGACAGTTCTTAGTGAGTACATACTTGTACTCTTCAGCATTCAGGATAATATCCAGGTTTCGTTTCCAATCAATATAATTAGGACCAGTAAGTTTGTTTTCTTTAAGTATAACAGCAAGAGAATTGAAAACCATAATGAAAATCCTGAGAATCACATAGGTCAAATAATTTGAATTGACAAATCATATTGTTCCCTCAAACAACATAATCTAAATTCACCAACACCTCAATACACCGTAAACTTCGTATGCCACGATAGTGTGGACGTATACTAATTCAAACATTTGTTAGAGGAGGTTTTACCCATTAATTTTATTATCTTGTCAACTTAACTTTATGACAAATAAAATTAATAGTTGGTTATCGCTTTGGCCATACAAATAACAGTAGTGACTCTGATGGGGAGGATACTTATCAAATGTATCTAAGTGTATACCATTACTTGATACTAAGTCCATTATCTAGGATTATGCCCCTTCAGATGGAGAAGATGACACGCTCCTAAACAACTTTCTATAATCATCCATAAAGGAAGTTTGATCTAGTGATCCGCAAATGAACTCATCCGATATGGAGGAAGGCACTTAAAGCCAACGCGCAAGTTCAGGTGCATCACTTACAAACCAGTAATGGAGGCCATGGGATTTATTAAAACAATTAATCCCTCTCCCACTTAGTTATTTAACATGAGGGATTTTTAACATGCATATCATATAAAACACATACAAGCATGCTTGATAAAATACATATAAGGCAATAAATATGAAAAACAAAATTTCCAACTATTATGGCCTCGATTTATCGCTGTGTTCTTCAATGTTTGCCGTCAAACGGGGATCGCCGGAAAATCATCGCCGAGCACGGTCTGACCGTGCCCTTTAGCATGGTCGTGCTCGATCTGAAACACGTCTCACGATTGACCGTGCTCCATAGCACGGTCGTGCCCTGGCGATCAGTGGCGATCCTTAGCTGGCACGGTCTGACCGTGCCCTCCAGCACGGTCGTGCCCGATCTTCAAACACGCCGCATGGTCGACCGTGCCCCATAGCACGATCGTGCCCTGTCGTTCAGTTGCAATCTTCGGCTGGCACGGTCTGACCGTGCTGCACAGCACGGTCGTGCCCGGTCATGCGATCCTAACCTTGTATCTATTACATCCATCGATCCTATACCCCACGAAGGAGTTTACATATAATCTAGATCGAACAGAAAATAAAACCTAACACGACAGACCGCCGTGATTTTACTATTACAATCATACATTCAAAAAACAACCTCGACATGTCCGAGGGTTTAATTCATACATAAACATACATTCAGACCATAATAGTTGGATTTAAGGTTCCTGCAGAAAAACATAATTTCTTGCACATCCTACTATTATCCGATCTAAAATACACATGTTTCAAGATATGATTCATAATAGAATTAACCGATTCAATCGAATAGAGTCAGAAAACCACGGCTCTGATACCAATTGTAGGAACCGTCGGATCGCCGACCCTTATTCGATTATCCGAATCGGGGTCCGTGCAAATATGATTAACGCGCAGCGGAAAACGAATCATACCTTTTACACCGAAATTAGTTCTGAGATCAGAACCGTAGATGGAGGAATCGATGAAGCCTGGACCTCACGGTCTTCTACTGTATTCCTCGCCTTATCTCGAACGTTGTGTGGGCAACGAGCTATCGAGATCTTCAGCCGTCTTCTACTAATACGTATCTCAGATTTTTATGTCTGTGTATCTGTATTACTGTGTATCTGGAAAACGGCTGACTTGAGGCTTATTTATAGGCTACAACAGGGACCTTGAGGAGGATTAGGAATCGGTCTCCTGATAGGCTTAGGAGTCCTTAATTCGATCTGAATATACTTCTCAAGCCTATCAAATAATATCTTAATCCACTAAAAAGATATTATTGAACTACCGTCTCTTATCCATATTAGATATGGCTCCTATTTATTATGTGCGCGTTTATCTCCCCATGTTTAAGATATCGAATGTCCATTAATTAAATAAATTACTGACAATTCAATTAATTAATATTTAATCCAAGAGTAGTACCACTCAACTTTATTATCATGCCGGAATAAATCCACCTGCAAGGTTTACATGATAATCCTTATGAGTTCCTCAAGGGGACATCATCATCCTAAATAATTAGGACACGGTTTCATTATATAATCAACAGCACACCATATAAACAACATTGTATCCCAATTTACCGAGCTTATTGATTTAATAAATAAATCTCACCCATTGGTAAATTAAAGAAACATATATCGAGTATACATGCCCGTTATCATACAATGATTAAGAGGACGCACATCCATAATAACAGAGGTCTTGTTTTATTTATATAGTCAGTACAAATAAAAACAACCTCAATTGGTCCTGCTCAATACATACAAAATATACTAGTGTAATTTTATAATCAAGACAGATTAGCACCAAATTACACTACAACCATTCCGATAATTTGTCCAAAATTATCTCGGCTGTGAGCTACCATTTATAATCTATAAGGAACTGATAACATGATCTTCTGTGTGGCACCACACACCATGTTATCTACAATATAAATTAATTGGACAATTGCAATAACATATATAACAAATATATAAAATGCAAACATTTGACCACAAAAGATTCTCATATCATAAATAGATGTTCATACAAAAGCTAGGCTTATAGTATACATCCTAACAGGTACTGTAAGCTACGCGTCAATACAGCACTGGGTTCAGACAGTGCTGCATTTTACATTCTTACAGTACAGCAGTTATTAAGAATTCAAGCAGCACCAGGTTACAGCATTTATTTCTAAAGAGTATTGATTGCTCTGCAACCTCGTACTTGAATCGCTGCAACCTTAAAAAGGCATTTATTTAGGCGGCAGAGGGCATGTCTTTCAGCATTAAATGAATGACTGCGGGTGTCAGGAAGTGGAAAGAGCGCTGACAGAGCCCACGCGCCAAGTAATTATTAGTGTCGATTTGACATCTCCACTTCTTCTTGAGCCACTAGATCATTTCCCTGATTTATCTCAACCGTCGATCTACGCACAACTCTTGAGAACCGCCATAAAGACCAAAACGTGCCATTTGAATTCATTTTTCACCATCTTCAGAGATAGAAACGCATTCTTCGCAAAAAATTATCTAATTGCAAACCCTTGTTCTTTCTCTCTCTCTCTCAGAAAAATATCATCAATGGCTGCCAGAAGAACCATCGTTCTTGATGGAAGGATGATCAACCAGGAACACATCCTTGAGTCAGGGCTGTATGACAATGCTCTGATCAAAAGGATTTTTGATGCTCTTCAACAGACCCAAGTCCTAGGGTTGTTGACCACCGTGTATGCTGGCTTCTCTGTGGAGTCAGTACAGAGATTCTACGCCTATGCTAGGCAGGTGGAAGAAAGAAACTGCATCCTATTCTGGATGGATGCAGATGAAGAAGAACGGTCACTGACCGTTAGGGACATCACCACCACCTTCAGCATCTCGGCTGCAGGTTTGACCCCCAGCCAGTTGGCAACGTATGGGAAAAGTTCCGCTCAAGAGATGTGGGATCTCTTTCGAGCAAGGGATGCAGGGGCTGAGATCAAGAGAAGCGCCCCCAAGAAGCTCTTCAAACCGGAGTTTGAACTTCTCCACGACATCTGTGCATACTCCATTGAAGGAAGGACTGGAGTTATGACAAATGCACAGATCTCTGGTTCCGGATCATGTCTGCGATCATGGTCGGAGAAAAGGTGAATTGGGAGGAAGCAGAGAAGATAACGGAGCGTCGGAGCTACGGTATCACCATCTGCTCTCTGCTCTGCAAGCTTGGCCTTCAACTTGCAGCACCCACCCCCATTCACCCTGGAAAGTATCTCGGGGAGAAGAAAAAGGGCAAGACCCAGCTGAAGGCTGCAGGAGCAGAAGTTGCGAGGAAGAAAACCGAAGACAAAAAGAATGCAACTCTTGCTCTGCAAGATTAAGCTGCAGGCAGCGGGGAAGAAGCCGAAGAAGAGGATCCTTTGAGTCCTCTTCCTGTCATCAAGAGGAGTTCAGGGAAGGCTGTACCTGAACTTGAATCTTCTTCCCCAGATGATGACGCACCCTTGGTGAGAAGGGCTCCACGCAGCAAGAGGGCTGCTGCTGCTGTTGTTGGGGATGTGTCACATCAGCCCAAGGATAAAGGTGACTCTCTTGATTCCCAACTCTCTACACCTAATATGGTTGTAGTTGACCTTGGGGATGAGTCACATCAGCCTCAAGAGCTATATCAGCACCGGGTCGAGCCAACTGAAGAAGAAGCTCATCTACAAACAGAAGTATCAGTGCTCGATCCTACCCTTCCAGCGACTAGAAATATGGCTGCGGAGTACTCTCTTTGGAGAGAGATGAGGCTGGCTAAGGGGGAAATCCTGTTGAAGTGGAAGGATTTCCTGACAGTCGAGCAAGCTGTCCTGGAGTGGGCCAAATCTGAAGACATTCTGGCACTCCTGCAACCTGACTTTGCAGCAAGAGTTCAAGAGCTCGATGGCTGCAGTGCTGCACAGGGAGCACAGGACAAGGGAAAGGGTAAAGCTTTTGCAGAATCCGACTCTGCAGAGCTGCCGATGAGAGCAGCAGTGGAAGATGCGTAGGTCTTCCTCACCCCGGCTGCGGAGGCTGTAAGAAGGGGCGATGACGTCGCGTTTGCTCAAGAGCAAATCAACACCTTGGGAGTGGAGCAAGCTGAAGAAGCCATGCTGCATCTAGTACTACAACAGAGCCTGAAGGAAACCAGGATGCAGCACACTCCAAGGAAGATGCGGGGAGAAGGCAGTTCAAGCTCACATCAGATGAACTCTTCTGTATATGAGCAAGTGGTTGAGGGCCTCTCCAACATTGTCTCGCTGGATCACTTGGAGGAGGAGGAAACCCAACTACTGGATTATGGCTATTCCCCGGTTCGCGAAGATGAAGATGCTGCTGTTGCAAATTCTGAGGGGAACCAACTGCCATAATCAAGGATGTCATTGCAGACATCTCTGAAATTACCGATGAAGCATCTACGGAGGAAGTTGCAGAGGCGGTACTCCCTGCACTGGACGCGACAGCAGTGCAGCCGGCAACCACCCTTCAACAAGAAGAAGGAGCTGCAGAGACAAGCAGGGTGGAAGCTGAGATTCTTGCAGCAGTAGAGGATACAGTGCTGAAAGCTGTGAACGCTGCAGGAAACCAAGCAGAGCTGCAAGAACCCATTCTTGCAACAGAGGCTGTCGAAGTTGTTACAGGACCGGCGAGGAGACGGGGTCCGTTGAGAAGACCTCTGTGGAGGATGTTGTTCTGACAACACTCCCTGAGGGTGAGAAGACCTCAGGTGGAGAGGCTGTTCAGACAGTACCCACTGAGGATGCTGGAGCTGAAGCTGAGGTAACCCTGATGCAGCTAGAGACACCTCGAGAGGAGGTTAATGCTGCAGCTGCTGCTCGCTCTCAAGAACCTTCCAAGGTTACAGCAGCAGAGGTTACTGTGGACACTAACATGTCTCATGCCGAATTCGCAAGGATGATAAAGGCACACAACATAGCTGTTCATGGGCCAAAATCGGGCGGAGCAGCTCCTGTTCAAGTCTCATCAGGCGAAGAGGAGGCAGATGAAGAAGAAGGAAAAGAAGAAGGAGAAGAGCACCCATCCTCAAGCTTGACAAGCTCTCAAACCAGCAACCATGAGGATGAGGTTGCTACTGAAGTTCCGAGGCAGGATGCAGCGCTCATATGTCAAGATGTTATTCCATTTACTGCATCCGCTGCTGCCTCGACGAGAAGGAATTCTGGGCTGACTCCTGATGAATCTATCAACAGAGTCGAGACCATTGTTAGACACCTGCTGCATGTTAGGATGTATACTATAAGCTTAGCTTTTGTATAAACATCTATTTATGATATGAGAATCTTTTATGGTCAAATGTTTGCATTTTATATATTTGTTATATATGTTATTGCAATTGTCCAATTAATTTATATTGTAGATAACATGGTGTGTGGTGCCACACAGAAGATCATGTTATCAGTTCCTTATAGATTATAAATGGTAGCTCACAACCGAGATAATTTTGGATAAATTATCGAAATGGTTGTAGTGTAATTTGGTATTAATCTATCTTGATTATAAAATTACACTAGTACATTTTGTTATATACATTTTGTAATTTGGTATTAATCTATATTTGTTATATATGTTATTGCAATTGTCCAATTAATTTATATTGTAGATAACATGGTGTGTGGTGCCACACAGAAGATCATGTTATCAGTTCCTTATAGATTATAAATGGTAGCTCACAACCGAGATAATTTTGGATAAATTATCGAAATGGTTGTAGTGTAATTTGGTATTAATCTATCTTGATTATAAAATTACACTAGTACATTTTGTATGTATTGAGCAGGACCAATTGAGGTTGTTTTATTTGTACTGACTACGAAAAAAAAACAAGACCTCTGTTATTATGGATGTGCGTCCTCTTAATCATTGTATGATAACGGGCATGTATACTCGATATATGTTTCTTTAATTTACCAATGGGTGAGATTTATTTATTAAATCAATAAGCTCGGTAAATTGGGATACAGTGTTGTTTATATGATGTGTTGTTGATTATATAATGAAACTGTGTCCTAATTATTTAGGATGATGATGTCCCATTGAGGAACTCATAAGTATTATCATGTAAACCCTGTAGGTGGATTTATTCCGGTATGATAATAAAGTTGAGTGGTACTACTCTTGGAATTAAATATTAATTAATTGAATTGTCAGTAATTCATTTAATTAATGGACATTCGATATCTTAAACACGGGGAGATAAACGCGCACATAATAAATAGAAGCCATATCTAATATGGATAAGGGACGGTAGTTCAATAATATCTTTTTAGTGGATTAAGATATTATTGATAGGCTTAAGAAGTATATTCAGATTGAATTTAGGACTCCTAAGCCTATCAGAAGACCGATTCCTAATCCTCCTCAAGGTCCCTGTTGTAGCCTATAAATAAGACTAAAGTCAGCCGTTTTCTACACACAGAAATACAGATACACAGACATAAAAATCTGAGATACGTATTAGTAGAAGACGGCTGAAAGTCTCGATAGCTCGTTGCCCACACAACATTCGAGATAAAGGCGAGGAATACAGTAGAAGATCGTGAGGTCCAGGCTTCATCGATTCCTCCATCTACAGTTCTGATCTTAGAACTAATTTCGGTGCAAAAGGTATGATTCGTTTTCTGCTGCGCGTTAATCATATTTGCATGGACCCCGACTCAGATAATCGTATAGGGTCGGCGATCCGGCGGTTCCTACACTGCATGCTCTCTAGGAGCATGAGTCTATCATGCGCAACAGTCTCAGGGTCACCGCCAAATTCCATGCTGAAACCATGATGGGTTTCAAGAAGGACCCCGTAGTGCTGCCTGATATGATCAAGTCAAATCTTGTGGAACATGCAAACAGGCTGTACTATGATCGGGTCAGGCTGGAGAAGGAGTTGAAGGTCGAAGCTGCTTTGACACGCCAGGAGGTCAGGCAATGCAAGCAGCATGCTGAAAATGCCTCAACCAAACTCAACTCTCACTCCAAAGTCCTGGAAACACTTCTGGATCGTATCTATGATCAATCTCAGAGAACCAGAAGTATGGACGACCGCCTGGGGAATCTGGAGCTGATAGTAGGAGAATTGAGGGACATCATGGTCCAAGCCTTTCCTCAGCATGTCGATGCTCCGGAGCCCGCCCCTGAACCGACCCGACGCCCTCGATCAAGGGCGGTCCCAGCTGCCCCTACTCAGCCCCTGGCTTTTGATGATGCCAAAAAGGGGGAAGGATTTGAAGATAGATACAGGAGCAAAGGGGCTGCTGAATCTGAAGAAGATGATGATGATGACCAGCAACCTCTCAGCAGGAGGAGAAGAAGGTCTGGATCATCTGCTGCTGCTGATATCCCTTCTCCGAAGAGATGGAGAAGAGATGATGATGGAGCTGGTGGAGCCGATGCAGCTGCTGGAAGAAGATCTGCTGCAGGTTCTGCACACAGCAAAGCTACAAGCAAGGATGCAGCACCTCCCAGCTATCATCATAAGAGAAGGGATGATAGTCAGCAGCAAGGCTCAAGGAAGTGGATGAGCGGGGACGAGTCTGAGAATCAAAGACGCCAGAACGAAGAAGCTACAGATCCTAACGCCTGGATTCAAAGACTTAGAGTAATTGGTGATAGAAAAATCTTTCCAAATAACTTCTACCAATTTCCTCCTCAAGAAATTCCTCGCCTTGACACTGAAAATATCTCTGCTGAAGTGTCCGTGTTGATGGATCAAAGGCCTGAAGGAGAGAACATGGCTTGGAGATTTGACATCTTCAAAGAAGTCAGACTGCCTTTTGATCGGAATCCAACATTTGAGGCGATCACTATTTTCAAACGATCAGAGTACCTCAGACACTTCAGAGAACTATGCAGAAAAGGCAAATTCAGCAAGTATCATACCTGCAAGACTGCATTGAGGAGGTATGAACAGCTTGTTTTGGAAGGAAGCCTTGATATTCAACAATTCTACATCGACCAAGTGAAGAATGGGCTGATTGTACCATACTGCGAGGACATCTGGCTGAGATGGATTCAGGTTCCTGTGATCAGACACAAGCTGGAAGAGTCCTACCAAGAGTCCATCAGGGACTGGTGGAAAGGATCAAGAGGAAGGGAAGGCCTTGAAAGGTTTGCAGGAAGAAGATCAGACGAACCAGCAAGCAAAAGGTCTCTGTTTTACTAAGCTGTATTCATATACTCTCTTGTGATCCTTATTGTATTTTTGCTATGTTGTAAAAATTTCTCTCTGTTAATGAAGAAATTTTTCCTTCTGTTTTATCCAAGTTCAACTCTTATGAACTCATGCATGCTGTTTATGTTTTCCTGTTGTTTATGATGAAAGGAATAGCATGATGCATCACTGATGAATCCAGGACTAGATTTAATTGTTCAAAGCTGTGCAAGCATGTAATCTGGATAAACCATATGAGTTAATGTAAAATTGGCCCTCGCTCGACTTCGGATCATTGTCCGCTTATTCTCTATTGTTCTGATGATATATGGCATGGCCTGGTTCCTTTTCGTTTTCAGTAAATGTGGACTTTGCATGAGGATTTCTTGAGCATTGTCAATAAATAGTGGTCTCTCCCCCGTGTTGCTGCTAATCCTATGCTTCTCATTATGGGTAAGTTGAAATCTCTTAGACGTGTCCTCAAGCGCTGGAATTGGGAATCGTTTGGAAATGCTAATCGAAAATTGGAAGAATCCCTTAATAGGCTCACGGCAGCCCAATTGGACATCTCGCGATTTGGTTATTCTGAGGAAAGGCTTTTTGCGGAAGTTGATGCTCAGGTGGATGTTGATTCCAAGTTAGATCGCAAAGCTAGCTTGCTTCGCCAGAAAAGTAGAGTTTCTTGGCTGGTTGATGGCGACAGGAATACTGTTTTTTTCCATAGAGCTTCTAAGGCAATAAAATGCAATAGCCCCATCACAGCAGTGCAGGTGGACGGGAATCTTGTCACTGAATACTCGGTTGTGCAAGCTGCGTTCATTGCCTATTTTTCAGATTTATTTTCAGAGGCCAATGATGGTGTGGAGAGGGACTTTAGCTCTTTGTTTTCCCTTCTGCCTCGTTCCCTTATGGATTCGGATAATACTTCACTGACTCTCATCCCTTCTACTCACGAGGTTAAGTCGGCTGTCTTTGATTTAGATGCTAACAGCTCGCCTGGGCCTGATGGATTTTAGGGTCATTTCTTCCAGTCTTGCTGGCCGATTGTGGAAAATGATGTTTATTCTATGATGGTTTACTTTTTCCAATCTGGGCTCCTGGTGCCGGGTTTCAATGTGAATCTCATTACTCTTATTCCAAAAAAGGAAAATACGCAGAAGGTGGAAGATTTCCGTCCTATCGTTATGAGTAACTTCATCTTCAAAGTTGTGTCTAAAGTTTTAGCGACTCGGCTGGGGAAAGTCATTGGTAAAGTGGTTTCTGACACTCAGTTTGGATTTATTCCTGGCAGACGTATTCATGATTGTATTGCTCTTGCATCGGAGGGTTTCAATTGTTTGCAAAGACGGCAATATGGGCACAATATGATGATCAAAATTGATATTAGGAAAGCTTTCAATACGATGAGTAGGAATTTCCTCTTGGCTGCTCTAAAGGATTTTGGTTTTTCTCCTATTTTTATTAACTGGATCAGATTTATCTTGGCTTCGGCAAAAATTTATATTCTCTTTAATGGCTCATCAGTTGGCTTTTTCGGTTGCTCCAGAGGAGTTCGGCAGAGGGATCCACTTTCCCCCCTTCTTTTTGCTTTGGGGGAAGAGGTTTTGGCTAGGCTCCTTACAAAGGCTGTGATTGACGGGAAATTGGTGGATTTTTCATCGCCTCGCAGTATCTCTTTTCCTCATGGTCTCTTCTATGCGGACGATATCCTCCTTTTTTGCGGAGCAAAGTCTAGTGATGCAAGAGCTGTTCGTGATATTTTGGACCTTTATGGCAGCTTTTCTGGATAATTTTTCAGCACTGATAAATCTAGAGTCTTCTTCGGCACTATGGTTCGGCATGCTACAAGGAAAAACATCCTTCGGTGCCTTGGGGTTTCGATTGGTTCTTTCCCTTTTGTTTACCTCGGAGTCCCCATTTTCCATGGTAAGCCTAAGAGGGTGGACTTGTAGGAACCGCCGGATCACCGACCTTATACGATTATCCGAATCGGGATCCATGCAAATATGATTAACACGCAGCGGAAAGTGAATCATACCTTTTGCACCGAAATTAGTTCTAAGATCAGAACTGCAGATGGAGGAATCGATGAAGCCTGGACCTCAGGATCTTCTGCTGTATTCCTCGCCTTTATCTCGAACGTTGTGTGGGCAACGAGCTATCGAGCCTTTCAGCCGTCTTCTACTAATACGTATCTCAAATTTTTATGTCTGTGTATCTGTATTTCTGTGCGTCGAAAACGGCTGACTTGAGGCTTATTTATAGGCTACAACAGGGACCTTGAGGAGGATTAGGAATCGGTCTCCTGATAGGCTTAGGAGTCCTTAATTCGATCTGAATATACTTCTTAAGTCTATCAAATATCTTAATCCACTAAAAAGATATTATTGAACTACCGTCCCTTATCCATATTAGATATGGCTCCTATTTATTATGTGCGTGTTTATCTCCCCATGTTTAAGATATCGAATGTCCATTAATTAAATGAATTACTGACAATTCAATTAATTAATATTTAATTCCAAGAGTAGTACCACTCAACTTTATTATCATGCCGGAATAAATCCACCTGCAGGGTTTACATGATAATCCTTATGAGTTCCTCAAGGGGACATCATCATCCTAAATAATTAGGACACGATTTCATTATATAATCAACAGCACACCATATAAACAACACTGTATCCCAATTTACCGAGCTTATTGATTTAATAAATAAATCTCACCCATTGATAAATTAAAGAAACATATATCGAGTATACATGCCCGTTATCATATAATGATTAAGAGGACGCACATCCATAATAACAAAGGTCTTGTTTTATTTATGTAGTCAGTACAAATAAAACAACCTCAATTGGTCCTGCTCAATACATACAAAATGTACTAGTGTAATTTTATAATCAAGATAGATTAATACCAAATTACACTATAACCATTCCGATAATTTGTCCAAAATTATCTCGGTTGTGAGCTACCATTTATAATCTATAAGGAACTGATAACATGATCTTTTGTGTGGCACCACACACCATGTTATCCACAATATAAATTAATTGGACAATTGCAATAACATATATAACAAATATATAAAATGCAAACATTTGACCATAAAAGATTCTCATATCATAAATAGATGTTTACACAAAAGCTAGACTTATAGTATACATCCTAACAGGACTTGCTTAAGATCTCAGACAGGGTATTGGCTAAGTTTGCAGCTTGGAAAGGGAGCTCGCTGTCCATGGCTGGGCGGGTGTGCTTGGTAAATGCTATCTTGATAAGTTCAATGGTCTATTCTATGATGGTGTACAAATGGCCATCCGGCTTAATTAAAATCTTAGATACTACTATTCGCAACTTTGTTTGGATGGGGTCTATAAATAAGCGGTGTGGTATTTGTGTTACTTGGAGTCGTTGTTGTACGCCCAAGGAGGAGGAGGGCTTAGGCGTTCAATCTATTGTCACTACCAATAGAGCTCTTTTGGAATCTCTTGCCTGGAATGTCCTTACCTCAAAGGACAAGATTCATGGAGTTTTACGAGCCCGCTTTCTTACGGATACTTTGCAGATCAAGCATTCCATTGCTTTGTCCTCTATTTGGTCGGGAATTAAAGATCAGATGAGGGACTTCATCTCTGCCTCACGTTGGGTTCCAGGCCGACTGTCGAGTGTTGGTTTTTGGCTTGACAATTGGTTAGGCTACATTTTGGCGGATCGTTTGGGCTTTCCTCCGGAATTACGGGAGCATTTCAGACATCCCATATCAGATTACTTCGTTAATGGTGTTTGGCACTTCACCGCTGATTTTATTGACCATTTTGCTGATCTAGTGCAGGATATTTTAAGGTTCCCGATGGTCGATGACGCTCCAGATCTTCGAATCTGGCCTGTAGCTGCGAAGGGAGATCTTAGCTGTGCCTCTTATTATCAGCTTACTCGGGAGCATTTCCCTACTACCAATTAGGGTAAATGGATTTGGAGTAAATTTATTCCTATTTGACGTTCTATTACGGTCTGGTTGCTCATTAACAATAGGCTTCCTGTAGGTCCTCTTTTACAACGCAGGGGCTTGACATGGCCTTTTACTTGTGGTATTTGCTATGCTGCTGAGGAATCGATTGATCATCTCTTCCTGAATTGCAAAATTTCACGGCAGCTGTGGCAATGGATTGCTGAGATTTTCGGTATAAATCTTGATCTGGGTTCTGGTTTTATTAACCTTCTCATGCAGGCCATGCAACGTAGGTACAGTAGGCAGCTGAGCGCGGTGTGGAAAGCTGCTGTCATTTCGGCTATTTGGTGCATCTGGCGCGCGAGGAACCAATCCATCTTCGATAGCCAATCTGTGTCCTTCGAGCATTTTCAGGCTGGGATTCTTACTTTCATAAGGGAAGCGGATTTCGTTGCAAATGAATCTATGTACAATTCGCAAGAGGAGCTGCTTGTCCTCGCTCGCCTTAGAATTCGTGGCAGACCTGGCCGTGCACCGAGGATCACGACTGTTACATGGGTTCGACCACCTGTTGGGTGGGTTAAGATCAACACTGATGGCAGCGCCATGGGTTTACCGGGGGCTCTTCAAGCTGGTGGTATTTTTCACAATTCCTACAATTTGGCGTGTGGTGCGTTTTGTTTCAATGGTGGCATTGGTTTTGCGTTTGATGTGGAATTACTAGCAGCTATCTTTGCCATAAAAGTTGCAGTGGCTAAGCATTGGACTCATCTCTGGCTGGAGTCCGATTCTTCTTTCGTTGTTGCGCTTCTCCACACTTGTTCTTCTCTTGTTCCCTGGTACATCCGGAACAGATGGATTGCGACTTTAAAGAGTTTGGATGGTTTTGTTTTTAGGGTTTCTCATATTTATCGTGAAGGAAACCAGGTGGCTGACAAGCTCACGCAGTTAGCTACGGATTTTCAGTGGTGGAATACGGCTCCCTCTTGTCTTCATGGTCTTCTTAATAGAGATATTTCTAGCTTGCCACATTATAGATTTACGTAGTCCTGGTACTCTTTTTCCTAAGTATAGTTTTTTCCCTTTGGGTTTTACTATGCTTGGGTTTTAATGAGGCTAGTTTTCTTTTTTCCGTTTTCCTTGTATCCGGCTTGTTTTTCTCTTTTTATTTATATTATCTTGGTTTTTAAAAAAAAAGTTACAAAATGCATAACTAACAATTGTACAAGCTTCACTTAGCAATAAAGTTTACCATGATTGTTACACAAAGAGCTTCATAATCATGTTATTTTGAGTTAGAAGATCATTCGAGTACAATAAATTATTTATAAGAAGAATCTAGTACAATTCAATCCTTGAGATTGTCAATCAATAACGTTTAAAGAGCTTGAGATAAGCATTGATCGAACCGTTTGACTTTGAGTGTTCATTTGCACTTAGATACTAAACCTAAAGTTTTGATTATGAAATAAATAAAATAGAAGATACGGCTAAACATAATGAAATAGCTTATGGAATATGAAATTCTAAACAAATCCATTGAAATTGGTAATAACTTGGTGGTTTTAAGTTATAAAACGCATAACTAACAATTGTACGAGTTTTACTTAGCAATTAAGTTTACAATAATTGTTACACTATAAGTTTTGTAATCATTTTATATTGAGTTAGAAGATCATTCGAGTACAATAAACTATTTACAAGAAGATTCTAATACAATTAAATCTTGAAGAGTTCAAACCAATAACGTTTATAGAGCATAAGATAAGCATTGATCAAACCGTTTGACTTTGAGTGTTCCTTTGCACTTAGATACTGAACCTAAAGCTTTGATTATGAAATAAATTAAATAGAAGATACGGCTAAATATAATGAAATAGCTTATGGAATACAAAATTCTAAACAAATCTATTGAAACTAGCAATAACTTGGTCGTTTCAAGTTATAAAACCGCATAACTATGGTCGGCAGTTCGACGTAGAGGACCTGAAGACATTCTGTGAAAACTTATGTATCAAGAAGCTGTTCTCTACTCCATATAATCCTCAAGGAAACAGTCAAGTCGAGGCCATGAACAAAATTATCAAGCGTACCCTGAAGGCCAGGCTTGAAGAATCAAAGGGGGCTTGGGCCGATGAACTTCCCGACGTGTTGTGGGCATACAGAACGATGGTCAGAACTGCAATAGGAGAAACACCATTCTCCCCAGCATTTGGCTCCAAGGTCGTTATCCCAATAGAGCTCGGCGTCTGAACTTAGAGAGTGAACAAATATCAGGACGAGCAGAACACAGAGGCTCTAGCGGCCAACCTTGACTTGTTGGAAGAAAAGAGAATCGATGCAGATGTGAAAAATTCCATTTACAAGCAATGAAGTGCAAGGTACTACAACTCAAAGGTCCGAGCTCGAAGATTTGAGGTTGGAGATCTTGTCCTCAAAAAAGTTCTACAACCAAGTGGATCCTTAGGCCACAACTGGGAAGGACCATACAAGATTAGCAGAATCCTAGCCGGAGGTGCCTACGAGATAGCTGATCTGAACGGCTAAGTGGTGTCCAAACCATGGAATATCGAACACTTGAAAAAATATTATCACTAGCCGGCTAGGACTTCAATTGTAATTTCTTTGTAAATTTTTACACTTGATCAATGAAATTATTTCCCAGCTTGTAAATTGCATAAGGCTACGGCCTCATCCGAGCCGCCCAGGCCGGATGGAACAATAAAGTTTCGGCCCACCAAGGCTTCAACCCAAAATAAGGCTACGGCCTCATCCGAGCCGTCCAGGCCGGATGGAACAGTAAGACTTCGGCCCACCAAGGCTTCGGCCCAAAATAAGGCTACGGCCTCATCCGAGCCATCCAGGCCGGATGGAATAGTAAGGCTTCGGCCCACCTACACTTTGGCCCACATAAGGCTACAGCCTCATCCGAGCCGTCCAGGCTGGATGAAACAGTAAGGCTTCGGCCCACCAAGGCTCCGGCCAAGTATAAGAAGACTTAAACCAAGCTGACCAGAAGATTTTGGGGCTAAGGCATCGATCAACCAGAAATGGTAAAAACCGATATGCCAAGCCAAGCTGGCCAACAAAACGATGGTTGAACTATAATGTATTTTTACTAAGTGTTTTGACTGAAATTATAATTATATACCTAACTGGTTAGATAAAATAGCTAAGCCGGACAAGTTTCAACTTGATTGAATGTCATTACATGCAAATATAAAAATAAAAGCATAGATGAGCAAAAATTGCTTATATTGAAATCAAAACTGGTTTGGAGGCCAGTACCTCGTACAAAAGGGCCAACCGGCCCCTCATCAACCGCCTCGCCCACCACCTCGGCAGGCCGCCCAGCATCAGAAACAGCCCCCATGTCAAAAGATGGATCTGACATAAGCTTAATAGGGGGAGCCGGAGTGAGCAGCTTCTCCGACCCAAATGGAAGATACCTGGGTAGGTCGCTCATCAAGTCCAAGTAGTAGGTCGGGGACGGATTCTTCTCCACATAGCCGGCCAAGGCTGCCACAAGCGAACGATCGTCTAGCTTCTCTTTTTGAGCCGCTTCTATGGTATCGAAAAAGATGAATAGGTAGCCAAGGCTACCTTCGTACTTACACTCGTCAGAGTCTTTATACTTAGCAACCACGGCAACCTTGTCAACTTGGGTAGCCCGGGCAGCTTCCAGCTCTACCTTCAATTCATCCACTCCGGCCTGAAGCTGGGTGTTCTCCACCATCAGGTCGGCCACCTTCTGACTATCCAGCTCGGCGGCATTGGTGGCATGCTTCAGGGCTTCTTGAGAAGAAGTCAGCTGAGTTCGCAGCACCTGCTTCTCCTCACCTGCAGTCTTCAGCTGGGCGGCCTTCTCCTTCAAATCGGCCTTGAGAGCCTTTATTTTCTCCACTCGCTTCTGGTACTGGTGGTGGGCCTGCCAGGAGAACACAGATGCCTGCGCTAGAAGGATGTTGGCACAGGAACCCATGTCCATGTCGGACATCTGGTGGGAGTAGCTCTTCAACTCCTCCGTTCAGGCCTTGACGGGAGCTTCAATGGCTGAGGCTATCGTGGCCGAAAGTTTATCTATGACCTCCTAGGACGGAGACTAGGCCCGCGAGTAGCTGATCTGGAAGGGGTGGCGACTACCAAGATACTCCTTGGTCTCCTCGATGAGTGCGGGCTCCCACCCGTAGATGCTGACCGAGCCGGCCAAGGGTCTCTCAGTAGTCCAGAAGTCAGGCGCCGAACAAACAACTGAAACTCCAGGGGTCCCAGAGCTTCCTCTTGCAGCTCCTGAGTTGCCCCTAGAAGTTCCTGAGCTACTACTGGAACCGGGCTTGGATCGCTTGGCCGACGGAGCACGTGGGGCCACGTCTTCCGGGACGGGAACTGGTACTGATATGGCAGAAACCGGACACTCAAGACCCCGGTGTTTGCCTTGGCCTCGACCTTGAGGCCTCCTCGTCTGCCCGATGGCAGCCTGCTGGGCTCGCTGTCTAATGTGCTGCGCGGGGTTCATCTCGAGCTGCAGGCCTTCACTGAGAAGAACGGCTGAAAAATAAGAAATACATAAGTACTTCACGGGATGAAACTAAACAAGGTACAAACTCGAAAACCTTACCGAGGTAGTTATTCGGAGTGGGCAGGAATGGGAGGATGAGGTCGGCATGAGCAAGACGCTCCTCGGTAATGAGCGCCTTGAAAGTCCGCTAAGATTCGGCGGTGCTGTCCCGAAGAAAAATGATCTTCTGTGAGAACGTGCTTCCAACTGGGAGATCCTCCACGGAAACCTCTGCAAAACAAAAAATAATTAAAATCAGATAACCGAACAGAAAATAAGAAAATGCGGATATACCATTTGCTATCCCGAAATACATGGGACAGAACACACGCTCCGGTCCTTGCTCTACAACCTGGCCAGGGCTCATTCAATCACCCCCGACCCAAAACCATTTCATCTTCCAACCTTTGATGGAGGATGGAAGCTCACGGATTAGTTGTGGCCGCTTTGGTCGGGGGAAAAGGTAGTATAAGTGATTTTGGGTGCCGAGTAGAAGTTTCAAACCCAGCAACCAAGACAACTCCTCCGGGGTTGGGACACCAAGGTTGAATGTCCAAAATAGGACGAGCAACCCAAAGACGGAAGACCAGCTATTCGGATGCAACTGGCCTGGCGCGATCCCCCAGAACCGAAGGTAGTTGGTAAGGGGAGGGGCCAGAGGAAACTGGAGACCACCCTCCAAGGATCGGATGTTGATGCCCAAACAATCCTTGGACGGCTTGTCCATCTGCTCGTTCGACCTCGGAACTTTGAAGGACACCCCTCATGGAACATTGAAGAGGGCATGCCATTTATCCAACTCGGCCCGGGTGACTACGGATGGCCAGGACATGGCCTCCAAATCCGCCGAGGGCTGCTCGGTCCGACAATATTACCTAGGCGGCCTAGGCACTCCTATTGGAATATAACGAGCCGGCCGACCTGATGTCCCTACCTCCTCAACCACCGGAGGACTTGAACCCCTAGCCTCCTCTGAAGAAGAGCTAATCTCCATGTTCAATTTCTCTGAACAATACCCTTGATACCCAGACTCGGATCCAAAAGAAAAAGCAGAAGACATGATAAAAATCAAGCTATAATTACCTAGAATATTCCTGAACGGTTGATCGAGGACTGGTTATCCTAAGTGGGAGGTTCTGAACGGCTAATATTAAACGGCTAATGCTGGTCGAGGAATATTAGAGATTTCTCTAAGGATCGCAAATTCGTGAAGGTCAAAATGAATAAAACTCGTCCCTATTTATAAGGAGAGCGTGACCTTTCGACTTCCATCTGACTAGAGGCGACGCGTGGCCAATTTGAAGGCCAACAACTAATGACGCTTCGTCTTCTCTACCATCAGATTACGACACGTGTCAAGCCTAAGGGATATTCAAAGCTCTACCATGCCAGATCCCCCAGATGTAAAGCCGGCCAGAACACTGTATCAAGGGCTCGGGCCGGCCAGGACAAAATACTTGTTCGAACATGTCTGGTCATCCAAGAGTAATTTCACCGTTCGATGGACGTATCCGAGCTGACCAAGATGTAATGGGGTAGACCGCAATAGTCAAACAAATGAGTGTATGATAATGTACAACATGAATACAATCCATTCAGAATTAAAATTATATGAAGAACTGGTTTGGAGGAAAGAACCTCCTCACAAGGGGCCAAGCGGCCAATAAAAAAAAAGAGAAGTTTACATTAGTCTATCAATCATCTTGAAGCACGATCACATAGCCTTCAGCCCCGGTTGCACCAGCCTCCTCGACCTGTCCGGACCCAGAAGCTTCCATATTAAGGTTCGATGTAAATTAGATAGGAGGGGCTGGCCGCAAAAGATGTTTGGAGTCTAGAGGGAGATAGCCGGGCAGATCATCCATCAAATCCAAATAATACTGCGGAAGAGGATTCTTGGGCAGATAATCGGCTAAGGCTGCGCTGAATGGACGATCGTCAAGCTTTGCTTTCCTAGCCACCTCAATGTTGTCGATAAAAGCAAAGAGATAGGTCAAAATTCCGTCATATTTACATTCATCGGAATCTTTATACTTAAGTGCGATGGCGGTCTTATCCAGTCGGCCAGCTCGAGCAATTTCCAGCTCATTTCATACAGACTCTAGCTCAACCTGAGCTGCTTCGAGCTTACCTTGAAGTCGGGCCTTCTTAGCTGCTACTTCGGCCATCCACTAACTATCTCACTCAGCTGATGTTATTGTCTTGGCCAATGACTCCTAGGCGGAAGCCAACTAATCCTTAAGAGTTTTATCTCCTCAGAAATAGCAACCAACTCAGCCTTTTTCTTGCCAAGTTTCGTCCTGCTTGCTAGACACTTATCTTGTTGATCAAGATATTCCCGATGAGCCCGTCAAGCAAAGACGGATGCTTGAGCATTTAAAATAGCCGAACAAGCCCCCATATCGGCTACAGACATCTTTTTTGCGTACCCCTCCAGTTCTCCCATCCAGGCCTTCACCGAGGCCTCCATAGTTGGCCTAATTTCGGATGGAAAATTCCTCATCAAATCCGCACTAGGCACCCGAGTGCGGGAGTAGCTTACTAGAAAAGGAGGTCGATGCCCAAGGAACTCTTTGGAGCTTTCGATCAGGCTGGGGATCCCAACCGCAAATGCTAACCGAGCCGGCAAGAGGGGACTCGGACGACCATACCCCAGGGTAAGCCGAAGTGGCAGCATCAGGGCTGTCAGCCGGTTGCTCGGCATGATCTCTTTGTGGGCGGATCAACAGGATCCTGACTCGGGGCAGGAATGTCAGCCACCTGACGTACAAGACCTCGCCTCTTCTCAATCGGCTGTTTCTGCTTCTTGGCTCGCTCGGTTCGGACCCTAGCTCGGTCGGATCCATCTCGGGTTGAAGACCTTCTTGAGGAAGGACAGCTGCACGAAGATTAATCAGTCAACGAATAACCGAGCACAGGCTTGTGGTTAATAGCAAAACTCATCGTGGAAATCTATGGGAGCACGTAAAAAATGAAAGATGAGGCCGGCCCAGGCAAGCCGATCCTCTATAATCAGCTCCTTGAATGCTCGTTGCGCTGGGCTGACACTGTCCTGCAGGAAATGGATTTTACGAGAGAAGTCCTCACCAATCTCGAGACTCTCAAGCGAGACTTCTGCAAGATAGAAAAATATTAAAAATATTAGAAGACCCGACCAAAACAAGTACAAATGTATACCTTCAGTAGGACTGAAGCCAACTGGGCAAGACATCCTGACCGCGAAGAAATGGTCAAAACTCCCAGGACTCTTCCAATCCCCTTCAACCCAAAACCATTCACTCTTCCAATCTTTAATTGGCAAATGAAGGTCACAGACTAACTGAGGTCGAAATATCCGAGGGGCGAGGTAATAAAAATGGTGTTTTGCTCCAGATATAAGCTCAAGTTTGAACAGCTAGGACAACTCTTGAAAGCTAGGCTCTCCGAGGTTATAGTTATGAAAGAGCACTAACAAACCTAATAGAGAAAACCAGCTATTTGGACGAAGTTGTCCAGGTGCTATCCCCCAACGCCAAAGGTAGCGAGCCAAGCAAGGCGTCATGGGAAATCGCAGACCCTCCTCCAGAGCTTGGAGGTTTATGGCTACACAATCTTTCCGCGGCCTATGCATTCGATCCTCAAGACGAGGAGCGATAAAGGAGACTCCTAAGGGTATATTAAAATGAGATTACCATCGATCCAGCTCTGATTGAGTGACGACGGAAGGCCAATTCATTGCTTCTGAATTCTCAAAGGGTATCTCAGCTTGGTGGCCTTGCGATTGCCCAGATGGGATTCCAGTAGGGATTTGAGACATAGTTGTGAAAGGAAATAAAATTACCTTACAAATAACACTGCTCTTTTCGGGTGATGAAGCACGAAGTATCCTGACCGGTCGATTCTGCTGGAAATATATAACAATTGCTCAGAATTTTAAGTTGATAAAAGGCCAAATGAGAGGGAGACACTATTATATATAGGCGGAGTGTGACTCTTCAACTTCTGGCCAACCATATAAAGACACGTGGAGAATCGATCGGACACAAGGTGGCGACCCTTCGACTTCCACTCCATCAGATGATAACACCTGTTTGCCCTAAGGAAGACCAACAACCTACAGCTCATACTTTCTTCCTGCTCGGCCCGACTTGTCAGGATTGGTTAGGTCTCAGCAGAAGTAGCTTTCTGCCAAGACCTAAGGGGCTATTGTTGGACATCCGACACGAGTTGCACGCCACAATGCATCTGGATAGCCCAATAAATCAGTTCACTCGATCAGCCAGGATGACACATTGGACGTCCTCCCCGATAGACTGTCCAGGACCATTGGAAAGAATCATCGACAGAGTAGTCTGGCTGGCCCAAGTTGATCTTGCCGCCCAGATAATAGCCAACCGCCAAGAGATCGTGGGTGACAAAATTGCCCAATGCCGCGTAAATAGGCGAAAATCAAGGAGAAAGTGGGCTCAACTTCCACAACCTCCACGATCTCCATTACGTAGGTTACTTTGTAGCTATAAATAGATTCAATTTCAACGTGTAAAGGATTCAAACTTTCATTCTGTAAACAGCACTAGAGAGCTCATTTCTCTAAAATAATATTATAAGATCCTGCCCGGTCACTTCAACCGTCCAGGATCAGCCGACCTAATTCGCCCGAGTAGGCTCCAGACCAGTGTTCTCTGTACTTTGCACTTTATTCACTTATATACATTTGGGTGTTTGACTAGAAATTATTCATTAACAAATTCCGACGTTAACAAATATAATTAAAAAGCTTATAATATACAAAATCCTAAACAAACCCATTGAAAGTAGTAATAATTTGATCATTTCAAGTTATAAAACCGCATAACTAACAATTGTACAAACTTTACTTGGCAATTCATTTTATCATAATTGTTACACTAAGAGCTTCATAATCATTTTATATTGAGTTAAAAGATCTTTCAAGTACAATAAACTTTTTATAAGAAGATTCTAGAACAATTAAATCTTTAAGTGTGCAAACCAATAACGTTTAAAGAGCTTAAGATAAGCATTGATCGAACCGTTTGACATTGAGTGTTCCTATACGTTTAGATGCTAAGCCCAAAGCTTTGATTATGAAATAAATAAAATAGAAGATACGGCTACACACAATGAAAAAACTTATAATATATTGAAACTAGTAATAACTTGGTCGTTTCATGTTATTAAACACCTGACAAACAATTGTACAATCTTCACTTAGTAATAAAGTTTTCCATGATTGTTACACTAAGACCATCTTAATCATTGTATATTGAGTTAGAAGATCATTCGTGTACAATTAATTATTTATAAGGTGATTCTAGTACAATTAAATCTTTATGAGTGCAAACCAATAACACTTAAAGAGCTTAATATAAGCTTTGACCGAAGCATTTGACATTGAGTGTTCCCATGCAATTAGATGTTAAGCCTAGAGCATTGATGTTGGTCCCAAGTGGTGTCCGAGGTTTAGAGGGGGAGATGAATGAACCTTGGTCGATTTTTCAAATCTATAAACAAACCGTTCTGCACTGCAAAATACTTGAGCTTGCAGCGACAGATGGTTACTGCTTGCAGTACTAGGATACAGTCCTGCACGTTGTAACCTGGAGTTTATACGCAGCAGAAATATTAACTTTAAAACACAAGGCTGTTTTTCTCAAAAATGCTTCTTTCAAAATCTTTCTCAAAGGCTAACCCACACAGGGTTCCACACTCCCACACAGAGAAGCTGCCTAACTCTAGACAACTAAACAAACAGCAAGGATCTCTCCTATCAACTGCTTGACACCACTAAAACAACCTAAGCACACAGCAACAAGGTTAAAAGGATAAAAATGTTTTCTTCAACTGTTGCTTCGAAGTGAGCTTCTGAATCCTTACGGAAACTTTCAGCTTGAACTTGCTTCACTTCGTATGGTTGAGTGACTGATACTGATTGTAGGCTTGAATGTTTGAATCTTGTAAGCTTTAATTCTTCACGAATGATTTTCAGGTTTCAGTAACAATTCTCAGCTTCAATGCTCCTCAACCTCTATTTATACTTGTAGGAGAAGATGTCCGTTAAAGGAGACATCTCTCTTTTGAATTTGAAGTATTCTGACCAAAGGCAAGGTTCGCATTTAATGCGACTTGACTTTTTCTTTCAGAGCATTTAATGCGGCAGTTGCGGCTCGCAGCTTTCTGCAGCGCGTCAGTCCATATAGCATCTTCTTATTGGCTCCGTGTCTGTGTCTTTGACCTTTTCTTGAACGACTCTATTTATTCTTGCTTGAACTTTGTTCCTCGTACTGCATTTATCCTTCCTAGGATTTGCAGGATACTTCGTTTTGTAGTTGGCGCTGTATGACTTATCTGTACTGTAAGCTTTGCGCTGTATCCTTGGTCTTCGTGCAGCTGATATTTTCCTGCAGTGCTGCGGTAATTTAGACCTGGTTGCAGTATCTTCTGGCAGTGCTGCTGTAACTTCTTTCTAGCAGTACTCATGTATCCTTTTCTTACAACGATGCTGCACGCCGTTCTTTCTTACTTTGCTGTATAGAAGATCTTATCTTATTAAAGCGTTGTTGTATCTTCCTTCTACCAGCTATGCTGTATCCATCATTCTTGCAGCAATGCTGTATCCTGCCTTCTTGCAGCGATATCTTTCCTTAAAGACTTAGATACAGCTTTATCCTTCTTTAACCTCCATTTTCAGCACTTAACATAAGACTCAATCCTAGTCTATTTATTCACTTAAACAATGTGAAAAATGGGGTACTCAAAACTTCCTATTACATCTTTGGTTTGTCTCATCAAAATCTAAACATTGAAATCCTAACAATTGATTATGAAACAAATCAAATAGAAGATACGGCTAAACATAATTAAAAAGTTTATAATATACGAAATCTTAAGCAAACCTATTGAAAGTAGCAATAACTTGGTCGTTTCAAGTTATAAAACCGCATAACTAACAATTGTACAAGCTTTACTTAGCAATACAGTTTATCATATTTGTTACACTAAGAGCTTCGTAATCATTTTATATTGAGTTAGAAGATCATTCGAGTAAAATAAACTATTTATAAGAAGATTCTAGTACAATTAAAATCTTTAAGAGTGCAGACCAATAATGCTTAAAGAGCATAAAATAAGCATTGACCGAACGATTTGATTTTGAGTGTTCCGATCCACGTTGATGCTAAGCATATAGCTTTTATTATGAAGCAAATCTAATGGAAGATACGTCTAGCCACGAAAAATAAGCTTAGAACATAAGGATTCCTAAACAAACTCATTAAAACTAGTAATAACTTGATTATTTTAAGTTATAAAACGCATAAGTACCAATTCAAATAAGTTTTACTTAGCCATTTATTTTTCCATCGTTGTTAAACTAAGTGTTTCGAAAGCATTATATATTGAGTTAGATGATAGGTCGAGTACAATTAAAACTTTCTGTGATGATTCGTGTATAATCAACTTTTTAAAAGTACAAAACGATGCTACTTAAAGTCTTTTCGATAAGTATTGACCGAACCGTTTGACTTTGAGTGTTCCTATGCACTTAGATACTAAGTCTAAAGCTTTGATTATGAAATAAATCAAATAGAAGATATGGCTAAATATAATTAAAAAGCTTATAATATACAAAATCCTAAACAAACCCATTGAAAGCAGTAATAATTTGGTCGTTTCAAGTTATAAAACCGCATAACTAACAATTGTACAAGCTTTACTTAGCAATTCATTTTACCATAATTGTTATACTAAGAGCTTCGTAATCATTTTATATTGAGTTAGAAGTTCTTTCGAGTACAATAAACTATTTATAAGAAGATTCTAGAACAATTAAATCTTTAAGTGTGCAAACCAATAACTTTTAAAGTGCTTAAGATAAGCATTGATCGAACCATTAGACTTTGAGTGTTCCTATGCGTTTAGATGCTAAGCCTAAAGTTTTGATTATGAAACAAATAAAATATGTTGGGATTTCGATGTTTAGATTTTGATGAGATAAAATATATATGTAATAGGAAGTTTTGAGTATCCCATTTTTCACAATGTTTAAGTGAAGTCATAAACTAGTTTTGAGTCTAAATATAAGTGCTGAAAGATGGAGGTTTTCATAAGTTACTTAGTTGCATCGAGCTTATCGGAAAGATGCTGCTGCAAGAAAGCAGATACAACATCGCTGCAAGAAAGAAGTTACAGCACTACAACAAAGTAAGAAAGAACGGCATGTAGTATCGCTGCAACTATAAGATACAAGAGTACTGTAAGAAAAAAGATACAGCAGTACTGCCCGAAGATACTGCAAGCAGGTGTTAGTTACAACAGCACTACAAGAGAGTATCAGCTGCAAGAAGACTTAGGATACAGCGCAGAGCTTACTGTCCAAACAGTCAACAGCGCCTATCACAAACATGGAGTATCCTACAATTCGAGGAAGGATAAATGCAGTATGAGGAACAAAGATTCAAGTAAGAATAAATAGAGTCGTTCGAGACAAAATCAAAGTTGTAGAAAAAGAGCCAATACAAAGATGCCACGTGGACTGACGCGCTGTAGAAAGCTGCTAGCCACAACTGCCACATTAATTACTCTGGAAGAGAAAGTCAAGTCGCATTAAATGTGAGCCATACCTTTGATCAAGTACTTCAAATTCAAAAGAGAAATGTCTCCTTCAACGGACATCTTCTCCTACAAATATTAATAGAGGATGAGAAACACTGAAGCTGGTTACTGAACAACTGAACATTTGCGCAAAAACTTACAAGCTTTCAAGTTACAAACATTCAAGTCTACCATCAATTTTAGTCACTCAACCTCTGTGAAGTGAAGCAAGCTCAAAGTTGAAAGATCCTTTGAAGGATTCAGAAGCTCACTTCACCGCACCAGTTGAAGAACAAAACATATACTTTTAACCTTGTTGCTGTGTGCTTAGGTTGTTTTAGAGGTGTCGAACAGTTGATAGGAGAGATCCTTGCTGTTTGTATAGTTGTCTAGAGTTAGGCAGCTTTCCTGTGTGGGAGTGTAGAACCCTGTGTGGGTTAGCCTTTAGAGTTTGCAGTTGTTATGTGTACGCTGGACTTTAGTAGGTTGTTACTTTGTAAAGTTGATAGATTGTTAGGAAGGTCCTGTAATTCAATCTTATTTAACGAAGTTCCTGCTCGAGGAGCAGTAGAGTGGACGTAGAAGGATTACACCACCTTCGAACCACTATAAACCATAAGTGTTTTATTATTTTCTTATCTGTGCTTATTTCATATTTATATATCTATCTCATAAGCATAAAACGTTTTAAAAATGATCATATTTGAGAAAACCAGGCTTGTGTTATAAATAGTAATTTTCCACTGCGTATAAACTCTAATTACAGCGTGCAGCACAATGCGGTAAGCAGTAACTGTCTGGCGATGCAAGTTCAAGTAACTTGCAGAGCAGAAAGGTTTTTCGAAAGATTTGCAAAATCAACCAAGGTTCATTCACCCCCCCTTTGAACCTCGAACACCACTTGGGACCAACAAAATAGAATATACGGCTAAACACAATGAAAAAGCTTATAATATATTGAAACTAGTAATAACTTGGTCGTTTCAAGTTATTAAACGCCTAACGAAAAACTGTACAAACTTCACTTAGCAATAAAGTTTACTATGATTGTTACACTAAGAGCTTCTTAATCATTTTATATTAAGTTAGAAGATTTTTCGAGTACAATTAACTATTTATAAGGTGAGTCTAGTACAATTAAATCTTTATAAGTGCAAACCAATAACACTTAAAGAGCTTAATATAAGCATTGACGGAAGCATTTAACATTGAGTGTTCCCATGCAATTAGATGCTAAGCCTAAAGCTTTGATTATGAAACAAATCAAATAGAAGATACGGCTAAACATAATTAAAAAGCTTATAATATACGAAATCTTAAACAAACTCATTGAAAGTAGTAATAACTTGGTCATTTCAAGTTATAAAACCGCATAACGAACAATTATACAAGCTTTACTTAGCAATTCAGTTTATCATAATTGTTACACTAAGAGTTTCGTAATCATTTTATGTTGAGTTAGAAGATCATTCGAGTACAACAAACTATTTATAAGAAGATTCTAGTACAATTAAATCTTTAAGAGTACAAACCAATAACGCTTAAAGAGCATATGATAAGCATTGACCTAACCGTTTGATTTTGAGTGTTCCTATGCACTTTGATGCTAAGCATAGAGCTTTTATTATGAAACGAATCTAATAGAAGATACGTCTAACCACGAAAAATAAGCTTATAACATAAGGATTCCTAAACAAACTCATTAAAAAGTGCAAAATGAAACACATAAGTACCAATTCAAACAAGTTTTGCTTAGCCATTTAAAACTTTCTAAGATGATTCGTATACAATCAACTCTTTAAAAGTGCAAAATGATGCTACTTAATGTCTTTTCGATAAGTATTGATCGAACCATTTAACTTTTAGTGTTCCTATACACTTAGATGCTAAGCCTAAAGCTTTGATTTTGAAACAAATTAAATAGAAGATACGTCTAAACATAATTAAAAAGCTTATAATATAGAAAATCCTAAACAAACCCATTGAAAGTAGTAATAATTTGGTCGTTTCAAGTTATATAGTCAGTATAAATCGGACAACCTCAATTGGTCCTACTTAATACACACAAAGTGTACTAGTGTAATTTTATAGTCAAGACAGACTAATGCCAAATTACACTACAACGATTCCGATGATTTGTCCAAATTCATCTTGGTTGTAAGCTACTATTTATAATTTATAAGGAATTAATAACATGATTTTCTGTGTGCCACCACACACCATGTTATCTACAATATAAATTAATTGGACAATTGCAATAACATATATAACAAATATAAAATGCAAATATTTGACCATAAAAGATTTTCATATCAAAAATAGATGTTCATACAAAAGCTAGACTTATAGTATACATCCTAACATGTGGATGGTCATGAAGCATGTTTTCAGCACCTTTCGGATCATATGACCCGGATTGCATTGGTCATGATCGATGCATTTGGTGTATAAAAATAATTGTGTAAAATTTTAGTGTGTATCTAATGTAGTACTTTCAATGTATTATATGATAGTATAGTATTTTGTGTACTAAGTGCATGAATCATGGTCCATGTAACTAGGCGTGCGCAGATCAGGTTAGGTCCGATCCGGCCCGGATCCGCACTTAGTTTTTTTCATTTTTTTATTTTTTATTTTATAATCTTTATGTTACATGAATATAAACTTTATGGTATATTTGTATAACCTTTATGTTCAAATATCATAACCTATAAGTGAATAACTTAGACTTTTCAGGATAAAAAATCATGTAATATAGGTGAAACATTTATGTTATAAAAGTATAACCTTTATATTATATTAGTATAACCTTTAGGATCAAGTTCAAAATTACCCCATTTCATAAGACAATGAACTTTTCTATCCCTTTTTTATCAAAATAACTTTTTTTATCGATTTTGTGTATTTTACCAAATACATTCCAATATTACCCTTTAATTATATGTAAATATTAATTACTAAATGAAATTCAAATACACTATTTGAATATAATATTTAATACTTCAAAATATATAAATTCTATAACCCCAAACTTTTTAAAAGTTAGAAAATTAATTTTTCTCCCAACAAGCTCCACCGAAACTCCATTAAAACCACCACGTCAATCATGGACTGCCCTACACAATTAAAATCCTACTACATGCAATCCCCACCACTTCAACACCAATAATAGAGTTCGAATTTTATTGGTGAATCTGAAGATGTTTTGTGCGGTGATGGTTGGATTTGAGATGAGGATGAGGTTACATGGAGATGTGAGAAACGGTGGTGATTCTCATTGGAGAGAATAAAACCGTGGTAGATGTCAGATTCGCGCTGACAAATCTAAAGATTGGAGCGGATGATGGTGGAAGTGCGATGTCATTTGTACTTAAAGATGAAAGCAGCGAAGAAGGTCAAAAAAGCGAGTGAAAGTTGATTCGTACGATGATTTATGTTGTCTAAACTTAGAGGTGGGGCAGCGGACTGTTCGAAGAGAGAGACAAGAGTTTGGATTATAATTTTTTATTCAATATGAGGATTTTTTTCAATATACATAATACAAAAGGTTATGCAAACAGAATATAAAAGTTATGCAAACAGAACTAAAAAGTTCAATTTACTAAACTAAAAGGTTAGACTAATATAACTAAAATTAGGTTTGAGAGTTAGGGTTTGAGTGCAAACCCTGAATTGTGTGGGCGCGCGTGGAGCACTTTATCGGCATTTTTCGGGTTATATCATCCGGATTGCATGATTCATGACGACCCATGTGAGGCGCGTTTTCAGCACCTTTCAGATTATATCATTCAAATTGCATGATTCATGACCCATGTCGTAATGGTTTATCTTAAATCTACTTTAATCGGTCGTTGATCAAATCAGATCAATTTATTTTATAGAATGAGAATTAGACTGTCTTTCTAAGATAAAACATACTCTTATACTCTTATATTATGGTATAAGAATTTTAAAAATTATATAACATAATAATAAATTAATAATCTGCAAAGAAAAGTCAGGTAGAGATCCCATAAGTGGGGATCAGATAATGAGATTAATTTAATAGCTAAATGAGGTGCGATGGGATTCGATCTTCGTAGCGAATTTCATATATCTGAACCAAACAAAAAGCATAGAAATAAATATGAAACGACGTATGGGGCAGGGCAAATATTTATGATTGGAAACATGGGAGGGGAGAATCACAATTTTTTTATATTATTTTTAAAGTTGATTGTGATTTACCTTCTTTTTTTATTCAAAAGTAGAAAGATTTTAGCTGATTTTGTCGATATTCCATCACTGATATGATCATTCGTGGCCTCATGTCTATTTCATTTTTTATAAAAACTATGTATATTAATGATATTGGTACATGTTATTTAAATTAAGAACATATAGTACAAATATAATTAATAAGACTACGAAACTGTTTCATAAATCTCATTTTCAAAAACGGTTGATTCGGTCAAGTGAATTATATTTATACTTTTATTCTCAATTTGTTGAGAATCCAATCGTTTCGATCCAATGAATTAAATGTATTAACAATTTTATGCATAGAATATGTGGTGGTGGAAAAACTTGATCTTGAAAATTTTATTGATAATTTTATTTTTCAAAATGTTGGAAAATGATCCAAATATTTTTAAAGATAGTTTGAAATTTTTTTCTTACTTTTATGTTCATAGGTGTTTCATTTTTCAACATATTTTAGATGGATAAAGAAGGAGCGAAACATGATTTATGTGCATAATTTTTTTAATTCTTATTTTCAGTTTTTATTTCAAATTTCAAATTATATTTATCATTCAAATAAAAATATTTATTTTTACTTCATAAATCTATTTTTTCTATTTCGTCATAAGCATCATATGCACCATCTTATTTAGTAACAACAAATATTCAAGAAGTGAAACAACGAGCATCATACTTGGATGATAGAAAGATTACAAGATTAACATATAAACTTAAAACAGTGATTTAATGGAAGGTTTAAGGAAAGTTACATTAGATATGAAGACAAAAATTGGTGCAAATTCTTCCACTCAACCATAAAAAGGACCACAAATTGAAATTGTTAGTAAATGGGGTAAAAAGAAAAGGGAGAAAACAAGTGGTGCTTGAAAATTAGAAAAATGTAGTTGGAATTAAATAAGAGAGAGAGGATTGTGAAAATCTTGTAAGTGGGCCCAAATCTAGAGTATTAGATTCTGTTGAGAGCATGTTTGCTTCAACGCTCTTTCCTTTTTCCCCTTTTAAGCCGCCGGTTTACTACTTTTGCGTTTTTATTTTCTACATTTTCTCTATCTTAATAAAATACACTTTTCTTCAATATTAAATTAACCCTTTTAGGTCTGCTCAAATCAACATATTTTAATTCTGTTGTAAAGGATAAAGTTTTATATTCGGAAAACTATACATATTTTAAATTAGTGAGTACGTGTTTCAAAAACTCTCACTTGATCAAGATTCTCACTTATAAAAAATTAAAGAAAGCTTCTCAAACCTTTTGACATATTGGGTTTCATTTTCATTTCTGTTGAAATATATTTAACATATTCAATGTTAAAAACACAACCATTTAAATTTTGTATTACTTATATTTTTCTATCATTCTCTCCATCCTAAAAAAAATACCAATTTTCAAAAAATATGTGTAGGATTTTGTATGTAGACTGAATAAATATACACCATTTTATAAGTCATTAATTTCATTTATCCCATCATTTATTAAATATAAACTTTAATAATAAAATATTAGTGTATGAAAATACATAGATGTTCATAGTCTTAAAATAAGAAAATACATGTATTTTTTTTAAATTAAAATCTCAAATAGTAAAAATCAATTATTCAAAATCAATAAATTTGAGTACAATAATATAAGGGTTAATTTCAATTTGCTACTTCAACTATAACATTTTTTTCCAATAAGTTTATAAACTTAATTTTTTTTTCAATCACTAGTCAATTTCTTCAAAATTTTCTAGTTGTTATCCCAAATACATATTTTCCGACCAAAATTCATAGAAAAACTTGAAAATGCAATTCAAATGCATGATTCATATGCCAAAATGACCATTATTCGAAGTTATATGATAAATTGACATGATTCTCATTCAATCCAATCACGAATCGAAAAAAAATCATTCTAGGGTTTTGAATATTTTTTATTCGATTCGAATTTAAATCAAACAAAAATCTTTAAATTAATTTAGGGTTATAAGTTGACTTCGAAAGATGATCATTTTGACATATAAATCGTGAATTTTTGAGTTTTTTAGTGAATTTTGGCCGAAAAATATGTGTTTGGGGTAGCAATTGGAAAATTTTAAAAAGATTGACTAGTGATTGAATTCTTTTTTGAGTTTATACACCTATTGAAAAAAAATATTATAGTTCAGGTAGAAAATTAAAATTAATTCATAATATAATTTCAATAAATCTCGTAAAATTGTCATAAGAATCAATTTTATGAAACAAATCAATGCAATTTACATGAATATGTAAAAAAAATAGAATTTTATTTATGATAACTAAGTAGATTGAAAGAAATTATATAAACAAGATTGTCATATATGACATCCTCTACATTGAATTGAAGACAAACCCAGTCAAAATGGAATTGAAAAAAAAAATCTTATTTAAATAAAAACATAAAAAAAAGTTTAGTTTAAAAAAAGAGGAGAAAAAGTGGAGTCAATCAAAGCTCAAGATCCAAGACCAGTCAACTATCAGGTGGGCCCAGTGAATGACCACACAGTTAATACTGTTGTATTTCCCATTTCTTTAAAGTTTTTTACCCATATTTCACCCAAACTCTACGCGCGAATATACACACAATTTATCCACCAATTCCTCTAACTGTACGGCCTTGTCTGCTACTCCTAAATCATTAAACAAAACAAAATATTGCATAAATTTTTCTTGTGTTTCAGAAGTTGAAACTGTCAGATAAAGCGACAAGTCGAATATAATGCGGAGTAGATTTGCAAAGATTTCCTGTGTCTGCTTTTTGGCCTTTTAGTTTCCCTAAAGTAGATTTCTTTTTCTCTCTCTATGATCTTACACTATGCCCAACAAAACCCACCGCTTCATATATATACAATAGTGGGTTCTGATTGTGGATGTGCGATTTTTGGCTTCCAAGCAAGATTCGGAGAAGCTGTATACATTTGAAGCTGTTAAGGTGTTTGTGGAAATACCCACAAGAGAAAATGGGCAGTGATTATTTTTCAAGTGGCGCTCAAGAATTGCATGTTCTTGCTGTTGATGATAGTCTTGTTGATCGGAAGATTATTGAGAAGCTGTTCAGATTTTCTTGCTGTAAAGGTATTATTATTATTATTATTTTTTTCATTTCAGTTTGTCTATTTGTGTATGTCTGTGTTGTTTTCATTGAGGTTATGGTTGGCTGATATTATCACTATGGCGATTTGCAGTGACCGCTGTGGAAAGTGGGAGGAGGGCTCTACAGTATTTGGGCTTAGATGGAGAGAGAAGCTCTATTGGATTTGATGTATGAACACTACTATTATAATTTTCTTGTTTTTTTTTTCTTATTTTTCAGTTGATGTATGAACACTGCTATTATAATTTTCTTGATTTTCTTGTGTTTATTGAATCAAATATCGATTCTTTAGTCAGTTTCATCTGTTTTTCATCTTGGATAATGAAACCCTTTGAAGTGTTTCTTGAGTTTTAGTGACGAAAATATTGTGAAAATTTGAATTTTCTGTTCCCTGATTGTAGCTACATCTTCTTGTTGATCTAAATATGCTATAATCAAATGATACTAAATAATGATGATCTTTATGGCAACTTTTTATTGGTATCTTTGAGGGTTTGTCCGATCATATTTAAATTACTTATCTCAGGAAATGAAGGTGAATCTGATAATGACAGACTATTCTATGCCTGGAATGACAGGATATGAACTTCTCAAGAAGATCAAGGTTTGTTCTTGCCTAATTATGTGGGGGTAATGTTTGATTATAATTTGATAAGCCTTTTAAAGTTTGAGATTGCATTTTGAAATCTTAGTAGCAGAATGAATCGTTATCTCTCTGTATCTTCTTGATGATGACGTATATTTGCTCGTCTTGTTTTAACAGGGCTCGTCAAGGTTGAGGGGGATTCCGGTGGTGGTTATGTCGTCGGAGAACATCTTGGCTCGCATCGATAGGTATAAATAATCTCATGCATTTGACATCAATCTCTATCTGCGGATCATGTATCAGAGTGTTTGTATTTGATTTAAGGATGTTTGAGTTTTTATTCCCGATTCTTGAATCCTGTTTTACATGAATACAACCCATAGCTCAATGTTTTCACCATCAAATCAAACTCGTTTCTTGCTTTGTGATTGTATCTGAACAACAAATCCAATGTGTGAAACCATTACGGACCTTTCACCTATTATTGAGTATTAGCTGTCAATGAAATTAACTAGGATCTTCAGAATCTCACTTTGATCAGTCCCTTAAATTCGCGACGGGAATGATCATGATATCATTGCATATATCAAGAAAATCAAATGATGTACCATATTCTTATGTGATTAATTTGAAGAAAGAGTGGTTTCATCATCATGTTGAAAATTGAATATCTATGCTGATCACCTCTAACTTTGTCCTCTGTATCGATGCTTAGATGTATGGAAGAAGGTGCTAAAGACTTCCTTGTAAAGCCTGTAAGGCTATCAGACGTGGAGAGATTGAGGGATTTCATAATGAGAGGGGAAGAAATGATCGAAGGGCCAACCCAGAAGAGGAAAAGACGAGAAGAGTCACCTTCACCGCCACCATCATCAGCTTCATCACAGTCATCACTCGACTCTGATCATCCATCGTCTCCAGTGTCATCAGTATCAGACTCAACACATCATCCGCCTCATCTCAAGTGTCCAAGGATTGACTCCCACTTATAGTTTTGTGACTCAGCAATTAGCAAATACCCTTTTGGTTATTTTGAGCTGCACAGTTGCACTGGACCATTTAAGACTGTACATGTTACTTGTAGACAAATATGACACATGTATCATGTATGGAGATAACATTCTTGAATATGTTCTCCATGATACGTGTCTTGGTAGCTTTCTGGGCTTCTAAGTTCCTAGAAATTTTGGAAAACATTGTACCCATTTTTTGTTGTGGATAAATGAATTCTCCATTTTCTGACCAATTTTAGGACCAATTTGAATTTGTTATGTGATGTGGTAACTTGTTTTACCCATTTGAATCAATTTTGATTCCTATCCTCAGGACAAACTAAAAAAAATATGTTGATTGCAATCAGCAAAAGAAAAAGAAAATTATAAAGACATCTACATTAAATAAAAGTTTTTCACAATTATTGTAATTACTCCAATTCAAAATAAGTGTTATTTGAGTTTTCGTCATTAATTGAGAAAAATAAAAATTTGAAAAAATACATTTAAATAATATCAATGTCTACTCACTCAATTCTAAAATAAAATTAGATTGAGATAATATAAAAAAAAAAGAAATAAGAAAAAATTGAGATAAAAAAAATTGTAGAATTTTATGTGAATAAATTTTAGAAAATTAAATAGGTAAGTTTAAAATTAAGAAATATTTTAATAGTTGAGATTGAGGGTAAATTTGAAAAAAATAAAATTAAAATAGTTAAAATACATTTAGTTTGAAATAAAATTTTAACATTCAAAATGACAATTAATTTAAATTGGAGGAAGTAAATTTTGTCAATGTTTTCAAAATTCATAACCAAATATACTCATCTGCAAAGATATAATTCTTTAAAACAAAACTTAAAGTTCGTTGTTACAATGTGGTAATTGGTAAGAGGTATAGGGTGACTAATAATGTTTTCATAACCAAATTGGTAATCAAATCGGGTTGGCTATCAATTCAAGGTTTAACTGATTGTATCAATTCAATCGGTGGTTTGATCGGTTAAATGAAATTGAAGAAAATATTCAAAGAAAATACATTTATAAAACATTAGGGGAAATTTATAAGTTATCTCACATTGAAAAATATCCAAATAAAATATAGGGGGGTTGTGTATGAACTTATCCCACATTGGTTAAAAAATTAAAATAAATAATAAATAATAAAATAAATAGGAAGATAAAAGTTATGCACTATGATAAATAATGTAGTGTGGAATGAATTTATCCCACATTGGTTACTAAAATGACAATGAAAATATTCACTATAAATAATGCTAGTTGTGATGAGATTATCCTACGTTGGTTAATTAATAAAATAATATTAAAATTATTAATATAAATGATGATAATATCTAGTAGTGTAATTATAACAAATGTCTTCTCTAGTTTATTAAGGAAGAAAAAAAAAGTTAAAAGTAAAAAATAAAAACAAAAAATTCAAACCTATTTTGACAGGTCCAATTGGTTTTTGCCCGATTTTGATCGATTCAACTGTGAAAAATCTGTTTTATATAACTATTTGAACCCAATTTAACCGATTGTATCAACTGAATGTTTTTGATTATGAAAACGGTTGGTAGACGGTAGTTTGGCCTCAAATATTAAGATTTGTCAAATATTTAGACACATTAAAAATGATTTTTTTCAAATTATTCTTATATCAAAATACTCCATAATCATAATGATTTCTCAGCAAAAATGAAGGAGCTAAATGTTTAAAAATAATTTAACATTTATTATTTGTAATACATAAAAGTATCAGTAGTATTACATTAAAATATTATTTATTAGGAAAATTATGTTTACATTTTGATGAGACAAAATAAAAAGTGTATTTTGAAATTAGATTACCACATTTTTTCACAATATTTAAGTAAAAATTAGACTATGTTTTGAGTCTATAGAATAGATTTGAAGAATGAAAAAGATTAAGAAAGAAGCCATGATGTAAGATTCAGAAGAACAAGATCTGTAAGAAGAGATCTCATACAACATAGCTATAAGTATAAGTTACAGCAAGAAAAATTCTTAGGTTACAGAAGGATGAAAGTTGCATGTTGCATTCCATAGAGACACATTAAATACAGTAAGTAGACTTGATCAAAATGCAGTGCGAGGAAGATTAAGCCAAGTTCGAAAATCAGTCATTTCAATGGATTAAAATATAACCAGTAGAGACAAACTGAAAGTTGCATTGATGAGAACCAATATACAACTGACATGTAGCCTGACAACCCGCAATAAAGCTGCAACCCAATATATCAGTAATGCAAAGACAATGAAGCATTTAATGCAAATTCAGAACTCATTTAATGCAAGTTGCACATCTTTGAAGATGATTCAAACTCAAGGGAGTATGCCTCTTTCATCGGGCATATTCTTACTTTTATAAATAAAGAAAAAGTAAATTGAAATTAATAATGAAACTCCTACATTCTAGCTCAAGCAAAAAACTCGTAAGTTCTCAAGCATACTCAAAAGCATAACAAGTTTCAGTCGCTCAATCTCAAGAAACAATCAAACAACTGATCAAACTTTTAGAGATCAAAAAGCTGTTCCAAGCACCAGGTGCAGAAAAACCTTGTATATTTTTACCTCTGTGTTGTGTGTTTAGATTGTTTTAGGTAACCTCAGTTGATAGGAAGTTGTTCCTTGCTGAGTGTATTTTATTTAGTGTTTAGGCAATAACTTTGTGTGAGTTGTGAGAGATCCTGTGTGGGTTTGCTTTTGAGATATGAGCAATCTGTTTGGAAGATAAGTCTCAGTAGGTAATATCTTGTTAGGTTCATAGTTTATAAGGTCGAAGTTCTGTAAATCAAGCATACTTAACAAAGTTCATGCTCGAGAAAGTAGTAGTGGATGTAGAGGGTTGCACTACCTTCAAATCACAGTAGAGTGGATGTAGAAATATTACACCACCTTCGAATCACTATAAAAGACCTTGTGTATTTTATTACTTTATATTTGTCTAATTGATGCATTTGTGATCATACTACATAAAAGTTTGTGAAAAGTTCATATCTTGAAAAAGATTTTCAAACGAACGCATGTCAAAAAGTTTATTATGGTGCAAGAACTCATAGTTACAGCAGACACAACTCTAATCAATAGTGTTATTTGTGCTACTTTCTATGCTATAAGCTGTTCTAACTTATAGCGTAGTAAGTTTGAAAGATTTTTTGAAAATCGATAGAGGTTCATTCACCACCTCTGAACCACTTGGGACCAACATTATTTTATCTACATAAATATATTAGCCCATTTTACTAAAATATGACATAAACATATTATTTCTATCACATAAAGATATGAACCACATAATGTAAAGACATTATTCAATTTACTTAAGGTATCACTTGAAAAATAGTTTATTATCTTACGCAAATATATTAATTGTATTACAAAAATATATTAGCCATATTACATAAATGTATTATTTGTGTCACATCAGGTTTTACTTTATTTATGTAAATGTACTACCTCATTTAATTTAAATATAACATAAATATATTATTTATATCACATAAATGTATTAATAATATACGTAAAATATACATCTATATAAATGTATTGTCTGATTTTACGTAAAAATTAATTTTGTTATTTTGCTAAAATATATTAGAGCATTCCATAAAGGCATTAGATGTATCACATATAAGTATATGTCATATCATATAAATTTATTACTTTATTTACGTAAAAGTGTAACCTAATTTTATGTAATATAATGTATGAGTACTAATGACTAGGGGTGAGCTTGGATCTCGAAGATAATAGAATGTGGAGAAATCCGATCAAAACAGCTCCAGATCGATAAAGAATTGTTGACTGTTTGACTTTATCCGAACTGAACTGCTTCGATTACTTTTTGTGTGCAATCGAATTGTACCAAATCGAACAATCGTATAAAATCAATTTTAAGAAAGTAACCATATACATATGTATATATATATATCATTTAATTCATTTTTCTATATAATATTGAATTAGTTAAAAATTTGATTGTATTTTATTATTATGTAATATTATTTTAAGACTCATAAAAGAAATTGACAATTAAATCATAAAGTAAAATATTTATAATGAATAATTTTGGTAACACATAAAATCTATTAACTACATTATAGATTTAATCAAATTATTAATTTATAACTTATATATATATATATAATTTATAATACATTAAATTCAAGTTTATGTATAACTACCCTCAATTTTACTATAAAACCTAGATTTATTTCACTTTTAAAAGGTAAAATTTCTAATGATCACTTATGAGGTGCAGTCATGTAGATCAAAAATATTGATCCCAAGTGGTCTCGGAGGTTCAGAGGGGGGTGAATGAACCTCTGTCGATTTTAAAAAATCTTTCGAACAAGCTACACTATAAGTTACTTGAATTTACAGTACATCAAATGGACTAGCTTACATCACTATGAAGTAGTACTGCCTGCTGTATCCTATAGTTCTTGCAGCGGAAAATTCTTAGAAAGATGGTTTGTTTTCTTAGATATGCTTTCTTATATAACCTTTTATGCTGTATGATAATATGAATAAGGATACATCACGATAAATATAAAGCGATTAAAAACACTTAAGGTCTTATAATGGTTTGAAGGTGGTGTAATTCTTCTACGTCCACTATACTATTTTCCTGAATAGGAACTTTGTTAAGATTGATTTACATGTTACAACCTAATAATCTATCAACCTAACAAGTTATCACTTACTAGAACTCAGCTTTATTGTGATATGTAGTTGTGTATATTGGTTTGTTATATATATTAGTCATGGATGCACTTGCATGCCACGTCAGCTTAAGTAGTTGCTTTGTTTGTTAGGCTTTCACGTCAGCCATGCATGACTTCATATATATATGTATTCTCTTCTGTATTTGAGTTAGTTTTGATTTAATACAAATGAATGTTTTCTCTCTCTATATCTTGTTATTAACATGGTAATCAGAGCCATTTTTCTCTGGCAACGGTTATCTCCGACTGATCATCTCTGATTTCTTTTCGATCTATCGGCGATAGTTACCTCCGGCCATTCATCTCTGGTTTTTCTTCATTCCAGTCACAAGTTTTTTTATCTCCGGTAATCTATGGCAACTGCATTTGTTCTACCACACTTTGTTCCTCTCTTGATTCGTTTGGATCGCAACAATTACAATTTTCGACGAGTGCAAATTCCATCAGCTGTTAGAGCGCATGAATTCAATGGAATTCTTCTTGGATCTGAAGTTGCACAAGTTGCTTCTAAGATGCTTTCTTCTGCATCAACGTCAACAGTGATAATTAATCCAAATTATGTCTTGTGGATGAGCTGAGATCTTTTGTGATGCTTGTAAACTTGGTAAACTACACCAGAGATCTTTTCATTCTTCATCCAATAAAACAAGTGCTCCTTTTCAGCTTGTTCACTCTGATTTATAGGGGCCTTCACATGTTGCTTCTCTTGATGGTTTCAAATACTATATACACTTTATGGATGATTATACAAGATATACTTGGATCTTCCTACTTAAACTCAAATCAAAAGTTTCTAGTGCGTTTACTCAGTTCAATGCTATGGTTGAGAGATCATTTGGTATGCAAATCAAATGTTTGTAGTCTGATTGGGGTGGAGACTACAGAAATTTGGTACCACTTCTTGCTCAGTTAGGTATTCATTTTTAACATCCCTGCCCACATACACATCAACAAAATGGAAAGGTTGAGAGGAAACATCTTCACATTGTTGAAATGGGATTGTCCTTGTTATCACAATCTCAACTTCCACTCAAATTTTGGTAGCATGCTTTTCACACTTCAGTTTATCTTATTAACAGACTACTAAGTTTGGTGTTACAAAATCAAAGTCCTTTTCTCAAGCTATTTGGACAGCAGCCTGATTTTTCAGTGCTTAGGGTGTTTGGCTGTACTTGCTATCCATATCTCAGGGCCTACAATAATCACAAATTTCAGTTCAAATCAAGTAAGTGTATTTTCTTGGGATATAACCTTCATCACAAAGGCTGTGTGTCTTGATGCTCACAACAAGACATATGTTGCTGCTATAGTGGAATTTAATGAATCAGAATTTCCATATTCCTTAATACATGGAGCTTTTCTATCCAACTCATTGGTGGCTCCAACTCATGTTCCAGTCCCTATTAACTCTCATCTTCAAGGTACTTCTCCTATATAGAATATTGGTCTAACCCCGTTTTCAAGAAAACCTTACATTGTATATTTTATAAAATTTCTTTTATCGTTCAAGTATAAATGATTTAACTGCAAGTTCTTATATTATTTAATGTTGTGATTTACAAATCATATTAGGATCGATGATTTTAAAATCTTTATGATCTAATATCTCTTTCGAGATTTTAAGAATTTTGCAGGATAACTTATGGAAGAAACCGACATCGATCTCCACTCACTCGACACATATGAACATAAGTAAAAGATAAGATGTTAGTTAATTTTAAATGAATTATATGATATTAAGTTCATATGCTAATTTTATTCGTTACCGCTTTCGAATGCTTTCTTTTATGAAAGTTTACTTATGATCTTTATATGTGTTTTTATGAATCAAAACATTTTACTTGAATGAGCATGCATTATAGTGAATAGTAAAATAACCATGACACTTATTACGTGTGTAAATTTTAATAATTACTTTTATGCTATTTAATTTTTACACTTATATGATTTATACTTTATACTATTATTATTAGTCTCTTTAATAATATAAGACACCAAAAAGGAAGAAAAAAATTGAAAAGAAAAAGGAAAATAAAGATATTTTTACAACTTGTATACATGCATTATTAGTCTATATAATGGAACCTTTTACACATCCTAATACCTAAAAGTCATCTCCTATTTCATGTGCTAATCCTTATAATATATATAATATACTTTGATGAATCATATAAAGAAAAACAAAAACAAAAGGAAGGTTGCAAATAGAAGAGTAAGAATACATTTTTCAAAAAGGGAAGAACACCCTTCTTCTCTCTTGATTTGAAGGTATTTTGGCTTAAACTTTCTAATTTTTTCTTTGAGTTATGATATTTCATGACTTTCAGCATATATTATGAAGTCCAAAGATGTTCTTCTTAGGATATATACCTAACTTTTGTATAAACATCTATTCTGATATGAGAATCTTTTATGGTCAAATGTTTGCATTTTATATTTGTTATATATGTTATTGGAATTGTCCAATTAATTTATATTGTAGATAACATGGTGTGTGGTGCCACACAGAAGATCATGTTATCAGTTCCTTATAGATTATAAATGGTAGCTCACAACCAAGATAATTTTGGACAAATTATCGGAATGGTTGTAGTGTAATTTGGTAATAATCTATCTTAATTATAAAATTACACTAGTACATTTTCTATGTATTGAGCAAGACCAATTGAGGTTGTTCGATTTATATTGACTATGTAATAAAACAAGACCTCTGTTATTATGGATGTGCGTCATCTTAATCATTATATAATAACGGGCACATATACTCGATATATGCTTCTTTAATTTACCAATGGGTGAGATTTATTCATAAATTAATAAGCTCGGTAAATTGAGATACAATGTTGTTTATGGTGTGTTGTTGATTATAGAATGAAATTGTGTCCTAATTATTTGGGGTAATGATGTCTCCTTGAGAAGCTCATAAGGATTATCATGTAAACCGTGGAGGTGAATTTATTCCGGCATGATAATAAAATTGAGTGGTACTACTCTTGGAATTAGATACTAATTAATTGAATTGTCAGTATTTCATTTAATTAATGAACATTCGATATCTTAAACACGAGAAGATAAATGCATACATAATAAATAGGAGCCCATATTTAATATGGATTTGGGATGGTAGTTCAATAATAACTCTTTAGTGGATCGAGTTTGTAGGAACCGCCGGATCGCCGACCCTATATGATTATCTGAATCGGGATCCATGCAAATATGATTAACGCGTAGTGGAAAACGAATCATACCTTTTGCACCGAAATTAGTTCTAAGATCAGAACTGTAGATCGAGGAATCGATGAAGCCTGGACCTCACGATCTTCTGCTGTATTCTTCGCCTTTATGTCGAACGTTGTGTGGGCAACGAGCTATCGAGACTTTCAGCCGTCTTCTACTAAAACGTATCTCAGATTTTTATGTCTGTTTTTCTGTGTTTCTGTAACTATAGGCTACAACAGGGACCTTGAGGAGAATTAGGAATCGGTCTCCTGATAGGCTTAGGAGTCTTAAATTCAATCTGAATATACTTTTTAAGCCTATCAATAATATCTCAATTCACTAAAAAGATATTATTGAACTACCGTCCCTTATCCATATTAGATATGGCTCCTATTTATTATGTGCGCGTTTATCTCCCCGTGTTTAAGATATCGAATGTCCATTAATTAAATGAATTACTGACAATTCAATTAATTAAAATTTAATCCAAGAGTAGTACCACTCAACTTTATTATCATGTCGGAATAAATCCACCTGCAGGGTTTATATGATAATCCTTATGAGTTCCTCAAGGGGACAGCATCATCCTAAATAATTAGGACACAGTTTCATTATATAATCAACAGCACACTATATAAACAACATTGTATCCCAATTTATCGAGCTTATTGATTTAATAAATAAATCTCACCCATTGGTAAATTAAAGAAACATATATCGAGTATACATGTCCGTTATCATACAATGATTAAGAGGACGCACATCCATAATAACAGAGGTCTTGTTTTATTTATGTAGTCAGTACAAATAAAACAACCTCAATTGGTCGTGCTCAATACATACAAAATGTACTAGTGTAATTTTATAATCAAGACAGATTAATACCAAATTACACTACAACCATTCCGATAATTTATCCAAAATTATCTCGGCTGTGAGCTACCATTTATAATCTATAAGGAACTGATAACATGATCTTCTGTGTGGCACCACACACCATGTTATCTACAATATAAATTAATTGGACAATTGCAATAACATATATAACAAATATATAAAATGCAAACATTTAACCACAAAAGATTCTCATATCATAAATAGATGTTCATACAAAAACTAGGCTTATAGCATACATCCTAACAGAGTTATTATTAATAAGATTAAGAAGTGTGTTTAGGCCGAACTAGGACTCCTAATCCCATCAGGAGACTAAATCCTAATTCTCTTCTAGGTCCTTGTTTTAGCCTATAAATAAGCTTTAAGTCAGCCGCTTCTAGACACATGAAAATCTCATAAAACGATTTTAGTAGAAAATGGCTGGTATTCTCGAAGGATTGTTGCCCACACAACGTTCGAGAAAAGATAAGTAATACGACAGAAGATTAAGAGGTCAAGGCTCTATCGATAGTTTGGTAGTTTTGACCTTAGAACTGGTTTGTTTTCACCTATTACGGTGAAATGTATGATTCCTTTTTCGTTACGTGTTAATCATATCTTGTATGGATTCCAAATCGGATAATTGAATAGGGTTAACGATTCGATGGTTCCAACACTTTGGAATTAGGGTTGAGATTAAATTGTTAATGAATTTCTTGAATGAAACAAAAAATAGGTTTTTTTTAAATGATTTTGGGGGAGTACAAGAAAGGGAACAAGAAGAACTAAAAAATTTTCGTGACCAGAGTTTGAACCCTAGTCATCACAAACTGTACCTTTATAAAGGTATGATACCACTTGAGCTACAAGGCTCGTGGTAAAACAAAAATAGGTTGCTATGCAATAATTCCATTTATACTCTGCTTTTCTATTCATAAATGTTCCAAGTGATATAGGAATCGATTTAGGCTAAACCCTTTTAACATAGTCTAGTATATAAAATATAGAACATGTGTGAAAATATTTCAGAAGATTTGGAGTTAAACTCGATTTTCTATGATTTTTCTAAGATAAGCTGTTCAGAGACAATTTTTGTCTCTTTTTGGGTCTAAATCAAATAATTTTCTTGAACTGTACCCTTTGATTTTATGTATGATATTTTACTATGATTTAGAAACATTTCTTAGGTACGTTTAGAATTTTAGTATGCAAATTTTTGAGTTATGTACGATTTATGCCAAATTTTACAACATAGTCGGTTTTTTGTGTAGGTCATGTCTTGTTTTTTGTGTAGGCCAAATTTTTAAGCCTAGCTTTTGTATAAACATCTATTTATGATATGACAATCTTTTATGGTCAAATGTTTGCTTTTTATATATTTGTTATATATGTTATTGCAATTGTCCAATTAATTTATATTATAGATAACATGGTGTGTGGTGCCATACAGAAGATCATGTTATCAGTTCCTTATAGATTATAAATGGTAGCTCACAACCGAGATAATTTTGGATAAATTATCGGAATGGTTGTAGTGTAATTTGGTATTAATCTATCTTGATTATAAAATTACACTAGTACATTTTGTATGTATTGAGCAGGACCAATTGAGGTTTTTTTATTTGTACCGACTACATAAATAGAACAAGACATCTGTTATTATGGATGTGCGTCCTCTTAATCATTGTATGATAACGGGCATGTATACTCGATATATGTTTCTTTAATTTACCAATGGGTGAGATTTATTTATTAAATCAATAAGCTCGGTAAATTGAGATACAATGTTGTTTATGTGGTGTGGTGTTGATTATATAATGAAACCGTGTCCTAATTATTTAGGATGATGATGTTTCCTTGAGGAACTCATAAGGATTATTATGTAAACCCTGCAGGTGGATTTATTCCGGCATGATAATAAAGTTGAGTGGTACTACTCTTGGAATTAAATGTTAATTAATTGAATTGTCAGTAATTCATTTAATTAACGGACATTCGATATCTTAAACATGGGGAGATAGACGCGCACATAATAAATAGGAGCCCATATTTAATATGGATAAGGGACGGTAGTTCAATAATATCTTTTTAGTGGATTGAGATATTATTGATAGGCTTGAGAAGTATATTCAGATCGAATTTAGGACTCCTAAGCCTATCAGGAGACCGATTCCTAATCCTCCTCAAGGTCCCTGTTGTAGCCTATAAATAAGCCTCAAGTCAGCCATTTCTAAACACAAAATCTGAGATACGATTTAGTAGAAGACGGCTGAAAGTCTTGATAGATCGTTGCCCACACAACGTTCGAGAAAAAGGTGAGGAATACAACAGAAGATCGTGAGGTCTAGGCTCCATCAATTTCTCGATCTACAGTTCTGACCTTAGAACTAATATCGGTGTAAAAGGTATGATTCATTTATCCACTGCGCGTTAATCATATTTGCATGGACCCTGAATCAGATAATCGTATAGGGTCGGTGATCCGGCGGTTCCTACAGTTTTCAATCTTGTTCTAAAATTCATAACTAATTATTGCAAAGGTATATACGCCATATTTCACTACGTTGTTGTACACGTTCTTATAGAGAAGTAGAAATTTACCATGCAATTTTTAGAACCTTGTACGATTTATGATAATTTTTACAAGAAAGTCTATTTTCAACATGTACTATGTCATGTTTTCTGCTGATTTAGAAAATTCATAACTAATTATGTAAGTCTTATTTTCAGTTGATATTTTTATATGTCATACTTCTATAAGGTATCTATAGTCTGTAGAAATTTTGAAGGATTTAATGAATTATATAGGGTTTGATTAATTTTTCAAAATCAGACTGTTTTGGAGCTAGAATTGAAGTGAAAAACTAGTTAAATGTATGATTTTTAATTCCTTGTACAAGCTATTAAAATTTATGAAATTTGAGTATGTTATACTAAAATAAGTATGTAATTAGATGAATAATTTTGTGATTTTAGGAATTATATATGAATTATTAAAAATATTACATCTTTATATGTCATTTTAATTTTGAAATTGCTAGTTTAAATGTTTAACAACTAAGTTATAAGTATGATTATGCTTTAGATTAAAGAAACATAATATAAAATATAAAAGATTATGTTATATGACATAAGAGGCTAATCAGTTAAGTGTGTCGAGCGCAGTCGAGACGATCAGTGAATCTAGAAGCAATCCTTGCACTATCAACGTACAAGTGGGTACTTCTACACTTTACTATGTGTTGATAATTAAATTAAATAGTTATGTATGAAAATCTATGGCTGAAGCTCTATAGCTATAATCGGTAGTTGCTTCATTATCGGGCGATGACCATAAGGGCAAAAATGCCTGGTTTATGAAAGCAAGGTTTAGTGGGTAAGCGACTCCCACATTACTTTATGTTATGTATGGTCTAGGGTGAGGGTGCCCGAAGGACATGTAATATATGCTAATTAATTTAATTGCTTCAGTGTATATTAGAGAGTATAGTTATCCTACTGGGATCCCTCTCTGGTGGTGTCTCATGATGCTACTTTTTATATTTTCAGGCTCGGCAGATGATGACGTAGACTTGTAACAGGTTGAGCTGACTTCTCAATGTATATATAAAATTGTGCTAGAATAATGTTTCTTTTTTAGAACAATAAGTTGTTAAATATGTATAGTATGATAAACTATGTGCTTAGACTTGTATCCTGTCATATGTATATGTTTGTCGTGTAATTTCAGATAGGGTTTTGGTATAAACATTTTACCTAGAAATATGGGTAAGACACGATCTAGTTTTGGATATATATATATGTATATATTTGTATCTATGTTACGGTTTTAAAAATAAAAATATATATATAGCTCTCGTGTCTTCATTTTAAGTCTTCCGCTGTATATTAGAAAGTAATTATAATTCCTCCAATTTATAAATAAGTAAAGGGTGATGACCTATTTCCAATTAAAAGGGGAACGAGGCGTTACATCTCCTGTACAGAATATTAGTCCAGCTCACTCACAAGATATAGTTCAAAGTACTTCTCCTGTACAGAATATTGGTCCAGCTCTCTCACAAGATGTAGTTCAGGATCAAGATGCTCATTCTATCTCAATAGTTTAGGCTTCTTAACATAAACATCTTGTTCATTATATGGTTACATGATCAAAGAAAGGGATTTTCAAGCCAAAAGTATTCACCTCTCAACTCTTTACATCTCATCAGGAACCACCTTCAGTCCATAAAGCTCTTCTTGATCCAAAATGGAAGGCTGCTATGCAAAGTGAATTTAATGCCCTACAGTCTAAGGGCACTTGATCACTAGTTCCTTACACTAATGACTTGAGTGTCATTACAAATAAATTGATATTTAAAACAAAGTTTAAAGCACATGGTTCAGTGGACAAGTATAAAGCAAAAAGCAAGGTTGGTAGCTAGAGGATTTGAGCAACAAGCTGGAATTGATTACTTTGACACTTTCAGTCCAGTAGTCAAAGCTTGCACCATTAGACATATATTCACCTTAGCAGCTACCTATGGTTGGCAAATTCAACAAATTGATGTAAATAATGCTTTTTTGAATGGAGATCTAAAGGCGGTAGTGTACATGTTTCAGCCTGATGGTTTTATTAATGCAAGTAAGCCTGATCATATATGCAAACTACACAAAATCTCTTTATGGCTTAAAACAAGCTCCAAGGGCCTGGTTCAACAAACTGAAGGGATATCTCTTGTCTCTTCAATTTAAGAGGTCAAGTTCTGATCATTCTTTATTTTTCAAAAGAGTACATGGTAAGATGCTTTTTGTTCTTGTATATGTTGACATTAGGGTGTTGCCCCGACCTAAATCCACCCGAATGGTTGATCATCAATCCTGGGCCTTCTCGTACTCTTCCACACCTTCAATCTTAGGGTTTTTACACCGCAGGAGCTAGCCTGGGTGCTGAGCATCAAGCTCCTTCCAAGAATGAAAAACCACATTTACTATCTCTCCCCCCAACCTTTCCGACCACAACTTATTCTTGGTCTTCCCTCCTCCATCAAGGATTGGAAGAACGGATGCTTTTGGATTGGGGTTGATTGAATGAGTGGCCTGTCCCACCCACTTCGAGCCAACAAATTGTACTTTTACATCTCTTTTCTACTCAACTTTTCTGATTTTAATTATTTTCCATTTTACAGAGGCTCTTGCCCAGAAACTCCTAATTGGTGATTCTTTCTCCCAAAAGATTATTTTCTGAGGGATAGTACCGAGAAAGATCACCGAACCTTTGAGGCGTTGATCATAGAGAATCAACTTACCCAGGCCGATCTCATATTTCCATTCATTCCTACACCCAATAATTTCCTCGATAGGCCTTCACTTCTTACCGTTCAACTCCTTGCTCGATATCCTGTGTATATACTTATATAGTTTTATTGCAGCTATCCTTTCCCGAGAAGGCCTGCCGCTCAGAATGAACCCCTAAGAGTGCATCCGTCAGAGAGCAGGCAATGAAGCACCAGTTAGGGGCCAAGGTAAAGGCTGAGGCCTTGATCCCCCGGTCTTCGCCATGACCTCCAGCTCAGGACTGGTCGGCCCCATGATCTCTCCAGCCAAGAGGCCAAATCCCGAGGTGGAAGGCCCTTTCTCGGGGATACTGGGTATCACAATCGCCACCCCACCCGATGTTTGGTGATCAGAAAGTCTACTGGCTGGGTCGGTTAGCATCAGTGGATGGGATCCTACTCAGATCGAGATATCGAACGAGTACCTTAGATGATGGTCCCCATTTCAGATTAGCTACTCCTAGGCCCAATATCCATCCTAGGACTTACGGGGTAGGCTTCCAGCCGAGGTCGAATCAGCGGCCGAGGCCCCGATTAAGTCCTGGATAGAAGAGCTCGAGAAGTATGCCTGTCAGATGTCTGGCTTGGATATGGATGTCTGTAAATCCGTTCTCCTAGCCCAAGCTTCCTTATTTACCTAGCATGGACACCTCCAACACCTCGACCAGCTGGAGAAATATCAAGCCAGAAGGCCCAGTTGAGGGAGAAGATGAGCTAGTTGAGCATCGTAGCTGAAGAAAATGACACTCTTTAGGCTTAGCTGGCTTCCTCTCAGGATCTCCTAGCTGAGACTACTAAGGCTGCCAAGCTAGATCGCCAGAAGGTAGCTGATCTGGCCATAAAGAATGCTCGCCTCCAAGTTGGGTTGAAGGCCGCCAAAGCCAAGCTGGAAGCTGCCTGAGCCACGTCGGTCGATGAGGTGGTTGTTACAAATAAGTACAAAAAGGGCATCCTCATCTATCTATTTACTTTCATCGACGTCATCGATGTGGCCAGGAAGGAGAAGCTTGATGAACGCCCTCTCATGGCAGCCCTGGTCGGCTATTTTGAGAAGAATCCTCTCCCCACCATTTTTAGGGGGATAATGAGTGACCTGTTTGGGTACATTCTTCTCGGGTCGGAAAATCTCCTCAGGCTGACTCCGTTCATTAAGCTCATGTCAGACCCAAGCTATACTATGACGGCCATCCCTGATGCTAGGTAGGGGGTGAGGTTGGTGTCTTCAGAGCGGTGGATGACTAGGTGGTCGATATCGACCAATAAACTTGTAAATATTTATATTATTTTTTATCTTTTTTTTATTTCCTGCTCGACCAGTTGGCCTTTTTGTACGAGATCCTGGCCTCCAAACCAGAGTTTGTTTTGAATGCACATGATCATTAAGCTGTTCAGATTGGATTTACATTTCTCGTACTTGTATAATTTTCAATATAATGTAACTTGCATAGCAACTTAACCACTTGTTCAGCTCGGCTTGTCATCTGATCGGCTCGACTTATAAAAACATGTTTTCAACCACTTCGTTAATTTGAATTCTAATAACTATCAAGACCTTGCCCTGTAATCGTATGGTCGGCTCGGCTGTCAATAATTTAAAACTATCACTTGGTTAGCTTAGTCATTATGACCATTAAAGTTTCATTTTGTAGCTCAGCTAGGTCGAGGCCATAATCTATTTTGGGCTGGAGCCTTACTAGTTTGTTTGGTCTGGACAGTTTGAATGAGGCTATAGCCTATTTTGAGCTGAAGCCTTACTGTTCTGTCCGACCTGGATGGCTCGAACGAGACTGTAGCCTATTTTGGGCCGAGACCTTACTGTTCCGTCCGGCATGGACCACTCGAAAGAGGCTATAGCCTTGAGCAATTTAATCATACTAAAATTTAATTTCATTCAATGGAAAAATACATAAGACAACATTACATGGAATTTCCTAGAAGGCTAGTGGTAATATTACTTTAAGTGCTCGATGTTCCATGACTTGGATAACACATCGTCATTGAGGTCGGCTATTTCGTATGCTCCCCGACCAGAACTCGAGTGATCTTGTATGGTCCCTCCTAGTTATGTCTTAGAGATCAAGTGTTAGGCTCCTTAGTATGCTAAAGAACTTTCTTATGGATCAAGTCCCCTATTTTGAATTTTTGTGCTCGAACCTTGGAGTTATAATACCTTGCACTTCTCTACTTGTAGATTGAATTTTTCAAGTCGGCATCAATTCTTCTTTCTTTGACCATGTTGAGGCTAGCCGTCATTGCTTCTATGTTTTGCTCATTCTGGTAGTTGTTTACTCTTCAGGTCGGGACATCAATCTCAATTGGGATGACCATCTCGGATCCAAAGGATAAATAGAATGGTGTTTCTCTCGTCACTGTCCTGGCCTTCAGGGTGTGTTTGATGATTTTGTTGATGACCTCAACCTGGCCATTCCCTTGGGGGTGGTATGGAGTCAAGAATAGCTTTTTAATCCATAAGTTTTCACAAAGTGTTTTGAAGCACTCTGCATCGAATTGCCACCTATTATCTATGATGATAGAATATGGGATGCCAAATCGACAAATGATCGACTTCCAGATAAAATTGGTGATCTTGGCCTCAGTTATTTTTACTAGGGGCTCGGTCTCCACCCATTTGGTAAAGTAATCGAAAGTGACTATTGTGAATTTCACTCCTCCTCGGCCCATCGACATTAGGCTAATCAGATCAATCCCCCACTTGACAAATGACTAGGAAGCCATAACTGAGTTCAGGTCTTCGGAAGGTGATTGGATGTTAGGCATGCACCTCTGCACCGATCACACTTCCTGGCAAACTTGATTGCATTTTTTTTCAGATTTGGCCAAAAGTAGCCCTGCCTGATGATTTTGAAGGCCAAGGATTAACCTCCGGTGTGATTGTCACAACCCCTTTTTGGACCTCTTATAGTGTGGATTCGGCCTTCTTTTCATCCAAACACCTTAGAAGAGGCCATGAAAAACCCCTTTTGTATAAAACTCCATCCTGTATCATGTACCTTGCAGCTCGGATTCTCAACTTCCCAGTCTCGCCCTAGTCGGCGGGTGTCTTCTCCTCTTCCAAGTATTGGATGATCAGGATCATCCAAGTCTCTTTCTACTCGATAGCATAGATTTCTTTTTGATTGAGGGCCGAGCTCTCTATCCAGCCAATGTTGACCAAGCCGATATCCTTTACTCCTTCACTTGTGGCCAATTGACCTAGAGCGTCAGCCTGCATATTCTTACTTCGTGGGATCTATTCAGCATGTATTCACTTGAATCCTACAGAGGCCAGCTCAACTAGTTGGAATCGAGGGATCACTGACCCTATGCAATTCCAATTCAAAGTCGATGCAAAATATGGCAATGTGCAGTTGAAAACGAGTTATACCTTTTGTAGCGAAAAATGAATTAGTTCTAAGGTCAGAACTGTAGGCAGAACAATCGATGAAACCTCGACCTCTCGATCTTCTGCTGTATTCCTCATCTTTTCTCGAACATTGTGTGGGCAACGAGTTTTCAAGATTTCCAACCACCTTCTACTAAATAGTATCTCAGATTTTCGTGTGTTTAGAAGTGGCTAACTTAAGGCTTATTTATAGGCTACAATAGAGACCTTGAGGAGGATTAGAATTTGGTCTCCTGATGGGATTAGGAGTCCTAGTTCGGTCTGAACACACTTCTTAATCCCATCAATAATAACTCAATCCACTAAAGAGATATTATGTGTACATTTATCTTCCCGTATTTAAGATATCGAATGTCTATTAATTAATTGAATTACTGACAATTCAATTAATTAACATCTAATTCCAAGAGTAGTACCACTCAACTTTATTATCATACCGGAATAAATCCACCTGCAGGGTTTACATGGTAATCCTTATGAGCTCCTCAAGGAGACATCATCATCCTTAATAATTAGGACACAGTTTTATTCTATAATCAACAGCACACTATATAAACAACATTGTATCCCAATTTACCGAGCTTATTAATTTAATAAATAAATCTCACCCATTGGTAAATTAAAGAAACATATATTAAGTATACGTGCCCATTATCATATAATGATTAAGAAGACGCACATCCATAATAACAAAGGTATTGTTCTATTTATGTAGTCAGTATATATCGAATAACCTCAATTGGTCCTACTTAATACACACAAAGTGTACTAGTATAATTTTATAGTTACGATAGATTAATACCAAATTACACTACAACCATTCCGATGGTTTATCCAAATTCATCTTGGTTGTAAGCCACTATTTATAATTTATAAGAACTAATAACATGATCTTCTGTGTGGCACCACACACCATGTTATCTACAATGTAAATTAATTGGACAATTGCAATAACATATATAACAAATATAAAATGCAAACATTTGACCATAAACGATTCTCATATCATGAATAGATTTTCATACAAAAACTAGGCTTAGAGTATACATCCTTACAATCTCTCACTTATACTAAAAGACTACGATGTCATATATGCTGCCATACATCTGATTCACATCCCTTCAACATGCTCATCGAAGGCTTTCGCCGGAAGGGCCTTTGTGAAAGGATCTGCTAGGTTATCGGCTAATGCAATCTTGGCGACAACAACTTCCCTCGCTTTACGATATCTCATATCAAGTGGTACTTACGCTCAATGTATTTACGTTTGCCTTATAGGCTCGTGGTTACTTCGAGTTTGCTACTGCACTATTATTATCACAATAAATTGTGATAGCTTTGGGCAAACCAGGAATCACTTCTAAGTCTATCAAGAAGTTTCTGAGCCATACAACTTCTTTGCCTGCCTCTGAGTCCGAAACGCATTTTTGCTTTACAGTCCTCCACATTATGGCTCCACCTCCCAAGGTAAACACATATCCCGAGGTAGATTTACTGTTGTCCTTATCTGACTGGCAATCAGAATCCGTGTAACCCATAGGAAATAAATCATTTGCCTGGTAAACTAGCATAAAATCTCTAGACCTTTTCAAGTACTTTAGAATATACTTTACGGTAGTCCAATGACCTTAAACTGGGTTACTTTGATATCTACTAACCATGCCCACGACAAAGCAAATATCCGGTCTCGTACATCTAGCTTCTCCCAAGTCCTTCATAGCAAACTGCTTGGACAGCCATACCCTTACGTATGATAACACGCTAACATTGTTTCCAATTAACAAGATGTCATCTACGTATAGTACAAGAAATACCACCACATTTCCGTCACTCTTCGTATATACACAAGATTTATCCGGACATTGAATAAATCTATAAGACTGGATTAATTCATCAAAGCGGATGTTCCAAGATCTCGAAGCTTGTTTCAATCCATAAATGGACTGATTAAGCTTACATACGAGATGCTTTTTGCCCTTTCAATGAATCCCTCAGGTTGCTTCATATAGATGTTTTCTTCAAGACTTCAATTAAGGAAAGCTGTCTTGACATCTATCTGCCAAACCTCATAATCCATATGAGCATCAATAGACAAAAGAATCCGGATAGACTTAAGCATGGCTACCGACGAAAAAGTTTCCTCATAATCGATCCCTTCTTTCTGAGTATACCCTTTCGCAACAAGTCTTACTTTAAAGTTTTCTACCTTTTCCATCTGATTCTCTTTTTCTTTTGTAGACCCATTTACATCCAATGAATTTTACACCATTTGGTGGTTCTATAAGCTCCCAGACTTGATTAGAATCCATAGATTCTATCTCAGAGAACATTGTCTTTTGCCAAGATATCACATCTTTATCTTGGAGTGCTTCGTCATAAGTCCAAGGATTTATTTCATGTTCACTGGGAACCAAGTCCGAAGACTCTCCCAAAAATATGAATCTATCAGGTTGTCTAACAACCCTCCCACTACGACGAGGCACTACCGGTAATTGTGTATCATTTGTGACACGCGGTGCAGTCACTTGTGGTATATCATCTTGTACCATTGGTACAGAAAAATTATTCCCTCTTATTTCCTCAAGAACAATTTTACTCATGGGCTTGTGGTTCATTACATAGTTCTCTTCTTAAAATCGGGCATTCGTACTAACGATGACCTTCTAATCTTTAGGACTATAAAATAAACCACCTTTCTTTCCTCTAGGATAACCCACAAATAAGCGAACTTCCGTATGAGATTCCAACTTATCAGCATCTCCCTTTAACATATGTGCTGGACTACCCCAAATCCGAATGTGTTTCAAACTAGGCTTGCGCCCAGTCCACAATTCTGTGGGAGTAGAGGATACTGATTTAGATGGTACCAAGTTCAGAATATATGCCGCTGTTTCCAGAGCATATCCCCAAAATGAATTTGGTAATTCCGAATAACTTATCATTGATCTAACCATTTCCATAAGAGTCATATTCCTTCGTTCTGCCACACCGTTCTGTTGGGATGTACCCGGTACAGTCAATTGGGATTGAATCCCAGCCTTTGATAAGTAACTTCTAAACTCTCCTAAGAGGTACTCACCACCACTATCAAATCGTAGTGTCTTGATACATTTACCATGACATTTCTCCACATCAGCCTTGTATTCTTTGAACTTATCAAAGCACTCAGACTTGCGGCGCATCAAGTAAATGTACCCATATCTTGAATAATTGTCTATAAATGAGATAAAATATTCAAAACCACCTCTTGCTTGAATAGTCATAGGGCCACACAAATTAGGGCTAACACTTCTTTGGCTCTATACCCCTTGCCCTTAAAAGGCCTTTTGGTTATTTTCCTTCCAAGCAGGACTCGCACGTTGGATAGTTTTCCACTTCCAAGGAACCCAAAGGTCCATGAGCTATCAACATTTGAATCCTACTCAAGTTAATATGATCCAACCTTAGATGCTAAAGATATGTTTGGTTCATTTTCGAAAGTTCTTTTCTCTTATTAGATTTAGAAGATGTATTATTAATTTCCATTTGTTGCAGCGTAAGAGTTATTGGATTAAGAGTATATAAATTGCCAACCAACATACCAGAACAGATAATAACTCTATTCTTCTTGACCACAACTTTGTCATCTAAAGAAACATAATATTCATCCATAAAAAGTTTAGAAACTGAAATCAAATTCTTTTTAAAATAAGGTACGTAAAGACAATATCTCAAAACCAAAGACTTATTCTTATGAAAAGATAAATAAGCGTCTCCCACTGCAACGACCGCTACTTTCGTAGTAATGCTCATGTATATGGTAATCTCTCCATCACTTAGTCGTCTGGTTTCCTAAAACCCTTGCAATGAATTACAGACATGATCAGTGGCTCCTGTATCTACACACCAGATATCGGTAGATAACACCACTAACCATGTTTCAACAACTAATGAAAAAGATGTACCTCCATTGTTCTTCTTTTTACGAGGACAATTAACCTTCCAATGTCCAGGCTGCTTGCAATTGAAGCAATTGCCCTTCGGTTTTTTCACGCCACCTTGTGGTCCAACCACTCGAATGTTTGCCGTCATACAGGGATCGACCTCTCGCTACTCTTTCCGTTACGGCTTCTTGACACCAGAATCCTTCTCCACACAAGAAATCTCGATCGCAACCCTAACTCTATAATACTACTACATCTATCAATCCTATACTCCACGAAGGAGTTTACACATGATCTAGATTGAACAGGAAATTAAAACCTAACACGACAACCGTCGTGATTTTACTATTACAATCATATATCATCAAAACTAACCTCGACCTGTCCGAGGGTTTAATTCACACATAAACACACATACAGACCATAATAGTTGGATTTAGGGTTCCTGTAGAAAATTATAATTTCTCACATATCCTACTATTATCTAATCTAAATACACATGATATAAGATATGATTCATATGATTAATTGATTCAATCGCATAGAGTTAAAAAACCACGGCTGTGATACCAATTATTGAAACCGAGGGATCGCCGACCCTATGTAATTCCAATTCAGGATCCAAGCAAAATATGACAACACACAGCAGAAAATGAGTCATACCTTTTGCAGCAAAAAATGAATTAGTTCTAAGGTCAGAACTGTAGATAGAGCAATCGATGAAGCCTCGACCTCTCGATCTTTTGTTATATTTCTCGTCTTTTCTTGAACATTGTGTGGGCAACAAGCTTTCAAGATTTCCAGCCGTCTCTACTAAATAGTATCTCAGATTTTTGTGTGTTTAGAAGTGACTGACTTAAGGCTTATTTATAGGCTACAACAGAAACCTTGAGGAGGATTAGAATTCGATCTCCTAATGGGATTAGGAGTCCTATTTCGACCTGAACACACTTCTTAATCCCATCAATAATAACTCAATCCACTAAAGAGATATTATTGAACTACCGTCCCAAATTCATATTAAATATGGGCTCCTATTTATTATGTGCGTATTTATCTCCCCGTGTTTAAGATATCGAATGTTCGTTAATTAATTGAATTACTGACAATTCAATTAATTAACATCTAATTCCAAGAGTAGTACCACTCAACTTTATTATCATGTCGGAATAAATCCACCTGCAAGGTTTACATGATAATCTTTATGAGCTCCTTAAGGAGACAACATCAAGGAGACATCATCATCCTAAATAATTAGGACACAATTTTATTCTATAATCAACAACACACTATATAAACAACATTGTATCCCAATTACCGAGCTTATTGATTTAATAAATAAATCTCACCCATTGGTAAATTAAAGAAACATATATTGAGTATACGTGCCCATTATCATATAATGATTAAGAGGACGCACATCCATAATAACAAAAGTCTTGTTCTATTTATGTAGTCGGTATAAATCGAACAATCTCAATTGGTCCTGCTTAATACACACAAAGTGTACTAGTGTAATTTTATAGTCAAGATAGACTAATACTAAATTACACTACAACCAGTTCTTCTTGAAGGCTAGGTTTGACAGTCCTCTTACTAAGCTTTTTCTTGCCAGTTTGTTGATAGTCTTGAAGTTCTAATGACTTAACCTTTTGTGTCATAACTAGCTTAACTCTAATGGACTTTTGATAATAAAACATATTGGTTGTAGAGAGGAATTTTAGTCTACAATGTAGATGTTTTCTCTTATTATTCCTGTAAGGTTTACTTTATTGGTTTTGCTATCCTTGATTAGGCATTTGTTGAGGTTGAACTCCACAGAATACCCTTTCACATAAGATACTTCTTTGATATGGATGTTTCCTTTGATAATGCTTCTAGTGTATCTTGTGTTTCATTTGGAGTTATCTCCAAAGATAACTCTGGGTCCTTTGCACGGTTAGAAGTCCCTTAATGATTCTTTATTACCAGTCATGTGTCTTGAGCAGCTACTATCAATACATCATACTTCACTGCTACAATTTGGCAGTAGTACTGGTAGATAATTAAGAAAGATTTAGGTACCTATACTTGTATGAGTTCTTTGAGGTTAGTTTCTTTTGGAATCCAAACTTTCTTGACAAATTACTGTAAGTATAGTTGGTTCTTATTCTGTAGGCAGTTCTATCAAGATGCTGCTTGTTAGATGTGTGTGCAGAAACTTTCTATCTACTACCTACACTATTATAGTGTGGTCTTCCACTATACTTCCCTTGAGTATATACTCCTTTTGGTTTGGACATTAAGGTTTTAGTATTGGTGGTATAGAAGTTTCTATGCTGCAACTTGATCGGTTTCTGTATTCTTTTATTACTTACAGCAGATTGACTCTACTGCAGCCAGCTTTTTTATATAGGCTTACTTCCTATAATTGAGTATAAGAGTTTATTGCCCTAGTCTATTGTTGTAGGTTTGTTCAAGTTATTTTCAAAGTCACTTAGTAACTCATTAACTATTGAAGTTTCAGCTTGAACAAACTTAACAGCTTTGGATGAACTTGCTGTATCATAAGAAGTTTGACCTCTGTATCCTAAGCCAGATTTTTCAAACAGACTCCTGCATCAACAGATAGTCTCTTGCCTCTTTAGCAGACTTATTGAAGATTCTTATAATTGCTTAGAGGTTATCCTTCTCATTCTCAAGCTTAGTGACCAGCAAATTGAGCCTAGATACTTCCTTTTGGAGTTTGCTGTATCCTGAGTTATCAAACTCATATGCTGATAGCATTTCTGCCATATCTTTATTCTTACTCTTTAGTATCTCATTTTCATTTTCCAGCTCCTCATGTGTTGAGTTTATCTGCTCGGTTCAGCTTGAGGGAATAGATCATGTTCAACTTTTCATCTTTAAATATGGATTGAGGTTGGTAGATTACCTCATCATCTCCACTGTCTTCGCAATCTTTCGCAATTAGGCAAATCAGTGTCTCTTCATTTGAAGTTGAGGTGTCAGTGCCACTATCAATAAATTCTTGCTCTTTCAGTACTTCCTTGGATACTGTTGTATCCTTGGCTTTTTTTATTTCTCCAATGAGTGCTCTGAGCTTTTGTCTGTCGTTCCTCCTCCTTTCATGTCTCTGATCTCATTCTCCTTCAAGGTATATGTTCACTTTAAGGTATGGACAATTTCTTGAATAGTGTTTAGGTTTCATGCAATAATAGTATAGATTAGAAGTAGCTGTATTTGATTGATGAGTGGATGATACCTGTGGTGAAGATTGGTTTCTTCTAAAGTCACTTCTCTTGTTGTTCTTCATGAACCTTTTAAATTTCTTCAAAAGTAAGGTCATGTCTTCTTCTACATCTTCAGTTGACAGCTTTAACTATTTACTGCAACTTGCGGTTGCTGTATCTTTGGAGTTTCTTACTGTCAATACAGTAACTTTTGAGCTTGATTCTTCAACCTCTTTCTTTCTTCCACTGAAATCGTATTCGAAGGCTTTGAGGTCAGAGAACAAGTTAAAGGTGCTCAAGGATTTCAAGTCCATTGAGACTCTCATGGCAGTGGTCTTACTGTCCCACTCTACTAGTAGAGCTCTAAACACTTTCATGTACTTCTCTTTTTAAGTGTAGTGCTTTCCAAGAGCTTTTAGTTCGTTCACTATTAATGTGAACCTTAAGTCCAGTTGTTCCAGTGTTTTCTCAGTCTTCATCTGAAAAAACTTGAATAATTGGGTAGCATTAGAGATTTTTTTGTCCTTTGTTAACTCTATTCCCTCACAGTATATACGCAGCGGAAAATTACGATTTATAAAACAAGGCTGGTTTTCTCAAATATGATCATTTTCAAAACTTTTATGCCTATGAGATATATATATATATATATATATATAAGAAACTGAAATAAGCACAGATAAGAAAGCAATAAAACACTTATGGTTTATAGTGGTTCGAAGGTGGTGTAATCTTTCTACGTCTACTCTACTGCTACCTCGAGCAGAAACTTCGTTAAGCAAGATTGAATTACAGGACAATCCTAACAATCTATCAACTTTACATAGCAATCACCTACTAGAGTCCAGCGTACACACAACAACTACAAACTCTAAAGGCTAACCCATACAAGGTTCTAAACTCCCACACAGGGAAGCTGTCTAACTCTAGACAACTTATATAAACAGCAAAGATCTTTCCTATCAACTGTTCAACACCTCCAAAACAACCTAAGCACACAGCAACTGTAGGAACCGCCGGATCGCCGACCCTATACGATTATCCGAATCGGGATCCATGCAAATATGATTAACGCGCAGCGGAAAACGAATCATACCTTTTACACCGAAATTAGTTCTAAGATTAGAACCGTAGATGGAGGAATCGATGAAGCCTGGACCTCACGATCTTCTGCTGTATTCCTCGCCTTTATCTCGAACGTTGTGTGGGTAACGAGCTATCGAGACTTTCAGCCGTCTTCTACTAATACGTATCTCAGATTTTTTTGTCTGTGTTTCTGTATTTCTGTGTCTCGAAAACGGCTGCCTTGAGGCCTATTTATAGGCTACAACAAGGACCTTGAGGAGGATTAGGAATCAGTCTCCTAATAGGCTTAGTAGTCCTTAATTCGATCTGAATATACTTCTTAAGCCTATCAAATAATATCTTAATCCACTAAAAAGATATTATTGAACTACCGTCCCTTATCCATATTAGATATGGCTCCTATTTATTATGTGAGCATTTATCTCCCCGCTGTTAGGATGTATACTATAAGCCTAGCTTTTGTATGAACATCTATTTATGATATGAGAATCTTTTGTGGTCAAATGTTTGCATTTTATATATTTGTTATATATGTTATTGCAATTGTCCAATTAATTTATATTGTAGATAACATGGTTTGTGGTGCCACACAGAAGATCATGTTATCAGTTCCTTATAGATTATAAATGGTAGCTCACAGTCGAGATAATTTTGGACAAATTATCGGAATGGTTGTAGTGTAATTTGGTGCTAATCTGTCTTGATTATAAAATTACACTAGTACATTTTGTATGTATTGAGCAGGACCAATTGAGGTTGTTTTTATTTGTACTGACTACATAAATAAAACAAGACCTCTGTTATTATGGATGTGCGTCCTCTTAATCATTGTATGATAACGGGCATGTATACTCGATATATGTTTCTTTAATTTACCAATGGGTGAGATTTATTTATTAAATCAATAAGCTCGGTAAATTGGGATACAGTGTTGTTTATATGGTGTGCTGTTGATTATGTAATGAAACCGTGTCCTAATTATTTAGGATGATGATGTCCCCTTGAGGAACTTATAAGGATTATCATGTAAACCCTGCAGGTGGATTTATTCCGGCATGATAATAAAGTTGAGTGGTACTACTCTTGGATTAAATATTAATTAATTGAATTATCAGTAATTCATTTAATTAATGGACATTCGATATCTTAAACATGGGGAGATAAACGCGCACATAATAAATAGGAGCCATATCTAATATGGATAAGGGACGGTAGTTCAATAATATCTTTTTAGTGGATTAAGATATTATTTGATAGGCTTGAGAAGTATATTCAGATCGAATTAAGGACTCCTAAGCCTCTCAGGAGACCGATTCCTAATCCTCCTCAAGGTCCCTGTTGTAGCCTATAAATAAGCCTCAAGTCAGCCGTTTTCCAGATACACAGTAATACAGATACACAGACATAAAAATCTGAGATACGTATTAGTAGAAGACGGCTGAAGATCTCGATAGCTCGTTGCCCACACAACGTTCGAGATAAGGCGAGGAATACAGTAGAAGACCGTGAGGTCCAGGCTTCATCGATTCCTCCATCTACGGTTCTGATCTCAGAACTAATTTCGGTGCAAAAGGTATGATTCGTTTTTCACTGCGCGTTAATCATATTTACACGGACCCCGATTCGGATAATCGAATAAGGGTCGACGATCCAGCGGTTCCTACAATTGGTATCAGAGCCGTGGTTTTCTGACTCTATTCGATTGAATCGGTTAATTCTATTATGAATCATATCTTGAAACATGTGTATTTTAGATCGGATAATAGTAGGATGTGCAAGAAATTATGTTTTTCTGCAGGAACCTTAAATCCAACTATTATGGTCTGAATGTATGTTTATGTATGAATTAAACCCTCGGACATGTCGAGGTTGTTTTTTGAATGTATGATTGTAATAGTAAAATCACGGCGGTCTGTCGTGTTAGGTTTTATTTTCTGTTCGATCTAGATTATATGTAAACTCCTTCGTGAGGTATAGGATCGATGGATGTAATAGATACAAGGTTAGGATCGCATGACCGGGCACGATCGTGCTGTGCAGCACGGTCAGACCGTGCCAGCCGAAGATTGCGACTGAACGACAAGGCACGACCGTGCTATGGGGTACGGTCGACCGTGCGGCGTGTTTGAAGATCAGGCACGACCGTGCTGGAGGGCACGGTCAGACCGTGCCAGCTAAGGATCGCCACTGATGGCCAGGGCACGACCGTGCTATGGAGCACGGTCAGCCGTGCGACGTGTTTCAGATCGAGCACGACCGTGCTAAGGGGCACGGTCAGACCGTGCTCGGCGATGATTTTCCGGCGATCCCCATTTGACGGCAAACATTGAAGAACACAGCGATAAATTGAGGCCATAATAGTTGGAAATTTTGTTTTTCATATTTATTGCCTTATATGTATTTTATCAAGCATGCTTGTATGTGTTTTATATGATATGCATGTTAAAAATCCCTCATGTTAAATAACTAAGTGGGAGAGGGATTAATTGTTTTAATAAATCCCATGGCCTCCATTACTGGTTTGTAAGTGATGCACCTGAACTTACGCGTTGGCTTTAAGTGCCTTCCTCCATATCGGATGAGTTCATTTGCGGATCACTAGATCAAACTTTCTTTATGGATGATTATAGAAAGTTGTTTAGGAGCGTGTCATCTTCTCCATCTGAAGGGGCATAATCCTAGATAATGGACTTAGTATCAAGTAATGGTATACACTTAGATACATTTGATAAGTATCCTCCCCATCGGAGTCACTACTGTTATTTGTATGGCCAAAGCGATAACCAACTATTAATTTTATTTGTCATAAAGTTAAGTTGACAAGATAATAAAATTAATGGGTAAAACCTCCTCTAACAAATGTTTGAATTAGTATACGTCCACACTATCGTAGCATACGAAGTTCACGGTGTATTGAGGTGTTGGTGAATTTAGATTATGTTGTTTGAGGGAACAATATGATTTGTCAATTCAAATTATTTGACCTATGTGATTCTCAGGATTTTCATTATTGTTTTCAATTCTCTTGTTGTTATACTTAAAGAAAACAAACTTACTGGTCCTAATTATATTGATTGGAAACGAAACCTGGATATTATCCTGAATGCTGAAGAGTACAAATATGTACTCACTAAGAACTGTCCTGAAATGCCCATTGAAAACTCTAGTGAAGAGGAGAGATTAGCATATAGGAAGTGGATCAAGGCAGATGAGATGGTGCGGTGTCACATTTTGGCTTCTTTGTCAAAAGTACTGCAACATTAGCATCAGGCCATGCCACTGCCTATGATATGATGCATAATCTCAAGGAACTCTTCAGACACCAGAGTCAGGCATTAGTTATTGAAACATGTTTAGCGGTGTTATCTACCGGTACCTGGTGTGTAGATACGGGAGCCACTGATCATGTCTGCAATTCATTGCAAGGGTTCCAGGAAACCAGACAACTAAGTGATGGAGAAATTACAATATATATGGGCACCGCTGCGAAAGTAGCGGCCATTGCAGTGGGAGACGTTTATTTGTCTTTTCATAGGAATAAGACTTTGATTTTGAGAAATTGTCTTTACGTACCTTGTTTTAGAAAGAATTTGATTTCAGTTTCTAAACTTTTTAAGGATGGATATTCTGTTTCTTTTGATAACAATGTTGTCGTTAAGAAGAATAGAGTTATTATCTGTTCTGGTACGTTGGTTGACAATTTGTATACTCTTAATCCTATAACTCCTACGATGCAACAAAAGGAAATTAATAGCACATCTTCTAAATCTAATAAGAGAAAAGAACCTTCGAAAATGAATCAAACATATCTTTGGCATCTAAGGTTGGGTCATATTAATATGAGGAGGATTCAAAGGTTGATAGCCGATGGACCTTTGGGTTCCTTGGAAGTGGAAAACTATCCAACCTGCGAATCCTGCTTGGAAGGAAAAATGACCAAAAGGCCTTTTAAGGCAAAGGGGTATAGAGCCAAAGAAGTGTTGGAATTGATTCATTCTGATTTGTGTGGCCCTATGACTATTCAGGCAAGAGGTGGTTTCGAATATTTTGTCTCTTTTATAGACGATTATTCGAGATATGGATACATTTACTTGATGCGCCGCAAGTCTGAGTGCTTTGACAAGTTCAAAGAATACAAGGCTGATGTGGAGAAACGTCATGGTAAATGTATCAAGACACTACGATCTGATCGTGGTGGTGAGTACCTCTTAGGAGAGTTTAGGAGTTACTTATCAGAGGCTGGGATACAATCCCAATTGTCTGCACCGGGTACACCCCAACAGAATGGTGTGGTGGAACGAAGGAATAGGACTCTTATGAAAATGGTTAGATCGATGATGAGTTATTCAGAATTACCAAATTCGTTTTGGGGGTATGCTCTGGAAACAGCGACGTATATTCTAAACTTGGTACCTTCTAAGTCAGTACCCTCTACTCCCATAGAATTGTGGACTGGGCGTAAGGCTAGTCTGAAACACATTCGGATTTGGGGTAGTCTAGCACATGTGCTGAAGGGAGATGCTGATAAGTTGGAATCTCGCACGGAAGTACACTTGTTTGTGGGCTATCCTAGAGGAACGAAAGGTGGTTTATTTTATAGTCCTAAAGATCAGAAGGTCATTGTTAGCATGAATGCCCGATTTTTAGAAGAGGACTATGTAATGAACCACAAGCCCATGAGTAAAATTGTTCTTGAGGAAATGAGAGGGGATAATTCAGATGTACCGACGGTACAAGATGAGATACCACAAGTGACTGCACCGTGTGTCACTAATGATACACAAATACCGATAGTGCCTTGTCGTAGTGGGAGGGTTGTTAGACAACCTGATAGATTCATGTTTTTGGGAGAGTCTTCAGACTTGGTCCCTGGACAACATGAAATAGATCCCTGGACTTATGACGAAGCACTCCAAGATAAAGATGCGATATCTTGGCAAAAGGCAATGCTCTCTGATATAGAATCTATGGATTCTAATCAGGCCTGGGAGCTTGTAGAACCACCAAATGGTGTAAGAGCCATTGGATGTAAATGGGTCTACAAAAGGAAAAGAGGATCAGACAGAAAGGTAGAGACCTTTAAAGCAAGGCTTGTTGCGAAAGGATATACTCAAAAAGAAGGGATCGATTATGAGGAAACCTTTTCGTCGGTAGCCATGCTGAAGTCTATCCAAATTCTTTTGTCTATTGCTGCTCATATGGATTATGAGGTTTGGCAGATGGATGTCAAGATAGCTTTCCTTAATGGAAGTCTTGAAGAAAACATCTATATAAAGCAACCAGAGGGATTCATTGAGAAAGGCAAAGAGCATCTTGTATGTAAGCTTAATCGGTCCATTTATGGACTGAAACAAGTTTCAAGATCTTGGAACATCCGTTTTGATGAAGTAATCCAGTCTTATGGATTTATTCAATGTCCGGATGAATCTTGTGTATATAAAAAGAGTGACGGAAACGTGGTGGTATTTCTTGTACTATACGTAGATGACATCTTATTAGTTGGAAACAATGTCATGGTGTTGTCAGACGTAAGGGTATGGCTGTCCAAGCAGTTTGCTATGAAGGACTTAGGAGAAGCTGGACATATTCTTGGGATCAAAGTTATAAGGGATCGCAAGAAAAGGATGTTATGCTTATCTCAAGCTTCATACATTGACACTATCCTAGCTCGTTTTAGCATGCAAAACTCCAAGAAAGGTTTTCTACCTTTTAGACATGAAGTGCCTTTGTCTAAGGAAATGTGTCCTAAGACACCAAAGGAGATAGAGGAAATGAAAGCAGTTCCTTATGCTTCGGCTGTAGGAAGCTTGATGTATGCGATGCTATGTACGAGACCGGATATCTGCTTTACCATGGGCATGGTTAGTAGATATCAAAGTAACCCAGGACAAGGTCATTGGACTGCCGTAAATCATATTCTAAAGTACCTGAAAAGGACTAGAGATTATATGCTAGTTTATCAGGCAAATGATTTATTACCTGTGGGTTACACGGATTCGGATTTCCAATCAGACAGGGACAACAGTAAATCGACCTCGGGGTATGTATTTACCTTGGGAGGTGGAGCCATAGTGTGGAGAAGTGTGAAGCAGAAATGCGTTTCGGACTCCACCATGGAAGCTGAATATGTGGCGGCCTCTGAGGCAGCCAAAGAAGCTGTATGGCTCAGAAACTTCTTGATGGACTTAGAAGTGATTCCTGGTTTGCCCAAAGCTATCACAATCTATTGTGATAACAGTGGTGCAGTAGCAAACTCGAAGGAACCACGAGCCCATAAGGCAAGTAAACACATTAAGCGCAAGTACCACCTGATACGAGATATCGTAAAGCGAGGGGAAGTTGTTGTCGCCAAGATTGCATCAGCCGATAACCTAGCAGATCCTTTCACAAAGGCCCTTCCGGCGAAAGCCTTCGATGAGCATGTTGATGGGATGGGAATCAGATGCATGGCAGCGTATATGACAACATAGTCTTTTAGTATAACTGGGAGATTGTTAGGATGTATACTATAAGCCTAGCTTTTGTATGAACATCTATTTATGATACGAGAATCTTTTGTGGTCAAATGTTTGCATTTTATATATTTGTTATATATGTTATTGCAATTGTCCAATTAATTTATATTGTAGATAACATGGTGTGTGGTGCCACACAGAAGATCATGTTATCAGTTCCTTATAGATTATAAATGGTAGCTCACAGCCGAGATAATTTTGGACAAATTATCGGAATGGTTGTAGTGTAATTTGGTGCTAATCTGTCTTGATTATAAAATTACACTAGTACATTTTGTATGTATTGAGCAGGACCAATTGAGGTTGTTTTTATTTGTACTGACTACATAAATAAAACAAGACCTCTGTTATTATGGATGTGCGTCCTCTTAATCATTGTATGATAACGGACATGTATACTCGATATATGTTTCTTTAATTTACCAATGGGTGAGATTTATTTATTAAATCAATAAGCTCGGTAAATTGGAATACAGTGTTGTTTATATGGTGTGCTGTTGATTATATAATGAAACCGTGTCCTAATTATTTAGGATGATGATGTCCCCTTGAGGAACTCATAAGGATTATCATGTAAACCCTGCAAGTGGATTTATTCCGGCATGATAATAAAGTTGAGTGGTACTACTCTTGGATTAAATATTAATTAATTGAATTGTCAGTAATTCATTTAATTAATGGACATTCGATATCTTAAACATGGGGAGATAAACGCGCACATAATAAATAGGAGCCATATCTAATATGGATAAGGGACGGTAGTTCAATAATATCTTTTTAGTGGATTAAGATATTATTTGATAGGCTTGAGAAGTATATTCAGATCGAATTAAGGACTCCTAAGCCTATCAGGAGACCGATTCCTAATCCTCCTCAAGGTCCCTGTTGTAGCCTATAAATAAGCCTCAAGTCAGCCATTTTCCAGATACACAGTAATACAGATACACAGACATAAAAATCTGAGATACGTATTAGTAGAAGACGGTTGAAGATCTCGATAGCTCGTTGCCCACACAACGTTCGAGATAAGGCGAGGAATACAGCAGAAGACCGTGAGGTCCAGGCTTCATCGATTCCTCCATCTACGGTTCTGATCTCAGAACTAATTTCGGTGCAAAAGGTATGATTCGTTTTCCGCTGCGCGTTAATCATATTTGCACGGACCCCGATTCGGATAATCGAATAAGGGTCGGCGATCCGGCGGTTCCTACACCCACGTTTAAGATAGCGAATGTCCATTAATTAAATGAATTACTGACAATTCAATTAATTAATATTTAATTTCAAGAGTAGTACCACTCAACTTTATTATCATGCCGGAATAAATCCACCTGCAGGGTTTACATGATAATCCTTATGAGTTCCTCAAGGGGACATCATCATCCTAAATAATTAGGACACGGTTTCATTATATAATCAACAGCACACCATATAAACAACACTGTATCCCAATTTACCGAGCTTATTGATTTAATAAATAAATCTCACCCATTGGTAAATTAAAGAAATATATATCGAGTATACATGTCCGTTATCATACAATGATTAAGAGGACGCACATCCATAATAACAGAGGTCTTGTTTTATTTATGTAGTCAGTACAAATAAAACAACATCAATTGGTCCTGCTCAATACATTCAAAATGTACTGGTGTAATTTTATAATCAAGACAGATTATTACCAAAATTACACTACAACCATTCCGATAATTTGTCCAAAATTATCTTGGCTGTGAGCTACCATTTATAATCTATAAGGAATTGATAACATGATCTTCTGTGTGGCACCACACACCATGTTATCTACAATATAATTAATTGGACAACTGCAATAACATATATAACAAATATATAAAATGCAAACATTTGACCATAAAAGATTCTCATATCATAAACAGATGTTTACACAAAAGCTAGGCTTATAGTATACATCCTAACACTGTTATCACAATAGATTGTGATAGCTTTGGGCAAACCAGGAATCACTTCTAAGTCCATCAAGAAGTTTCTGAGCCATACAGCTTCTTTGGCTGCCTCAGAGGCCGCCACATATTCAACTTCCATGGTGGAGTCCGAAACGCATTTCTACTTCACACTTCTCCACACTATGGCTCCACCTCCCAAGGTAAACACATACCCCAAGGTTGATTTACTGTTGTCCCTGTCTGACTGGAAATCTGAATCCGTGTAACCCACAGGTGATAAATCATTTGCCTGGTAAACTAGCATATAATTTCTAGTCCTTTTCAGATACTTTAGAATATGCTTTACGGCAGTCCAATGACCTTGTCCTGGGTTACTTTGATATCTACTAACCATGCCCACGACAAAGCAGATATCCGGTCTCGTACATAGCATCGCATACATCAAGCTTCCTACAGCCGAAGCATAAGGAACTGCTTTCATTTTCTTGGCCTTTTGCCAAGATATCGCATCTTTATCTTGGAGTGCTTCATCATAAGTCCAGGGATCTATTTCATGTTGTCCAGGGACCAAGTCTGAAGACTCTCCCAAAAATATGAATCTATCAGGTTGTCTAACAACCCTCCCACTATGACGAGGCACTATCGGTATTTGTGTATCATTAGTGACACGCGGTGCAGTCACTTGTGGTATCTCATCTTGTACCGTCGGTACATTAAAATTATCCCCTCTTATTTCCTCAAGAACAATTTTACTCATAGGCTTGTGGTTCATTACATAGTCCTCTTCTAAAAATTGGGCATTCGTACTAACAATGACCTTCTGATCTTTAGAACTATAAAATAAACCACCTTTCGTTCCTCTAGGATAGCCCACAAACAAGTGTACTTCCGTACGAGATTCCAACTTATCAGCATCTCCCTTCAGCACATGTGCTGGACTACCCCAAATCCGAATGTGTTTCAGACTAGGCTTGCGCCCAGTCCACAATTCTGTGGGAGTAGAGGGTACTGATTTAGAAGGTACCAAGTTTAGAATGTACGTCGTTGTTTCCAGAGCATACCCCCAAAACGAACTTAGTAATTCTGAATAACTCATCATCGATCTAACCATTTCCATAAGAGTCCTATTCCTTCGTTCTGCCACACCATTCTGTTGGGGTGTACCCGGTGCAGATAATTGGGATTGAATCCCAGCCTCTGATAAGTAACTCCTAAACTTTCCTAAGAGGTACTCATCACCACGATCAGATCGTAGTGTCTTGATACTTTTACCATGACGTTTCTCCACATCAGCCTTGTATTCTTTGAACTTGTCAAAACACACAGACTTGCGGCGCATCAAGTAAATGTATCCATATCTCGAATAATCGTCTATAAAAGAGACAAAATATTTGAAACCACCTTTTGCTTGAATAGTCATAGGGCCACACAAATCAGAATGAATCAATTCTAACACTTTTTTGGCTCTATACCCCTTTGCCTTAAAAGGCCTTTTGGTCATTTTTCCTTCCAAGCAGGATTCGCAGGTTGGATAGTTTTCTACTTCCAAGAAACCCAAAGGTCCATCGGCTATCAACCTTTAAATCCTCCTTAAGTTAATATGACCTAACTTTAGATGCCAAAGATATGTTTGATTCATTTTTGAAAGTTCTTTTCTCTTATTAGATTTAGAAGATGTGCTATTAATTTCTATTTGTTGCATCGTAGGAGTTATAGGATTAAGAATATATAAATTGTCAACCAACGTACCAGAACAGATAATAACTCTATTCTTCTTAACGACAACATTGTTATCAAAAGAAACAGAATATCCCTCCTTAAAAAGTTTAGAAACTGAAATCAAATTCTTTCTAAAACAAGGTACGTAAAGACAATTTCTCAAAATCAAAGTCTTATTCCTAGGAAAAGATAAATAAACATCTCCCACTGCAACGGCCGCCACTTTCGCAGCGGTGCCCATGTATATGGTAATCTCCCCATCACTAAGTCGTTTGGTTTCCTAGAACCCCTGCAATGAATTGCAGACATGATCAGTGGCTCCCGTATCTACACACCAGGTACTGGTAGATAACACCGCTAAACATGTTTCAACAACTAATGAAAAAGATGTACCTGAATTGTTCTCCTTTTTATGGGGACAATCGACTTTCCAATGTCCAGCCTGCTTGCAATGGAAGCACTTACCTTTCGGCTTTTTCACACCACCTTGTGGTTTAGCCACTTGAGGTCCGACCGTCTTCTTTGCTGAAGAATTCTGTTTCTTCTTCTTCTTCTTTCCGTCTTACGGTTTAGAAGCAGAAACATTTTCAGCAACGTAAGCTTGAGAATTTTGACGAAACAGTCCCTCTGCTGATTGGAGTTCTGTCAGAAGTTCCGCCAATGAATACAACCTCTTGTTCATGTTGTAGTTCAAACGAAACTGCTTAAAACTCTTAGGCAGCGTTTGGAGAACGATATCGACCTGGGTTTCCCCATCGATTTCAGCTCCAAGGACCTCCATTTCATTCAGATGAGCCATCATCTTGAGGACATGATCACTCAAAGGTGTCTCCTCAGCCATGGTGGTAGTCATCAAGTTTCTCATAGCCTCCTGTCTGGCAGCCCGACTCTGATGTCCAAAGAGTTCTTTGAGATTATGCATCATATCATAGGCAGTAGGTATGGCCTGATGCTGATGTTGCAGCACATTTGACATAGATGCCAAAATGTAACACCGCGCCATCTCATCTGCCTTGACCCACTTCCTATAAAGCATTTTCTCCTCTTCAGTAGAGTTTTCATCAGGCATGTCAGGACAGTGCTCAGTGAGTACAAACTTGTACTCTTCAGCAGTCAGGACAATATCCAGGTTTCGTTTCCAATCAATATAATTAGGACCAATAAGTTTGTTTTCTTTAAGTATAACAGCACGAGGATTGAAAGCCATAATGAAAATCCTGAGAATCACATAAATAAACACATAGGTCAAATAATTTGAATTGACAAATCATATTGTTCCCTCAAACAACATAATTCAAATTCACCAACACCTCAATACACCGTGAACTTCGTATGCCATGATAGTGTGGACATATACTAATTCAAACATTTGTTAGAGGTGGTTTTACCCATTAATTTTTATTATCTTGTCAACTTAACTTTATGACAAATAAAATTAATAGTTGGTATTGCTTTGGCCATACAAATAACAGCAGTGACTCCGATGGGGAGGATACTTATCAAATGCATCTAAGTGTATACCATTACTTGATACTAAGTCCATTATCTAGGATTATGTCCCTTCAGACGGAGAAGATCACATGCTCCTAGACAACTTTCTATAATCATCCATAAAGGAAGTTTGATCTAGTGATCCGTAAATGAACTCATCCGATATGGAGGAAGGCACTTAAAGCCAACGCGCAAGTTCAAGTGCATCACTTACAAACCAGTAATGGAGGCCATGGGATTTATTAATTAATCCCTCTCCCACTTAGTTATTTAACATGAGGGATTTTAACATGCATATCATATAGAACACATACAAGCATGCTTGATAAAACAACACATATAACCGTGCCCGATCTCGATCATATAGAACACATACAAGCATGCTTGATAAAACAACACATATAGAACACATACAAGCATGCTTGTTGTCCAATCTCGATCCTCAGCTGGCACGGTCTAACCGTGCCCTCCAGCACGGTCGTGCCCGATCTGTAAACACGCCACACGGTTGACCGTGCTCCATAGCACGGTCGTGCCCTGTCGTCCAGCTCCAATCTTCCACCGGTACGGTCTGATCATGCTCTATAGCACGGTCGTGCCCGGTTGTATGACCTGTACCTTGTATCTATTACATCCATCGATCCTATACTCCACGAAGGAGTTTACATATAATCTAGATCGAACAGAAAATTAAAACCTAACACGACAAACCGCCGTGATTTTACTATTACAATCATACATTCAAAAAACAACCTCGACATGTCCGAGGGTTTAATTCATACATAAACATACATTCAGACCAAAATAGTTGGATTTAAGGTTCCTGCAGAAAATCATAATTTTTCGCACATCCTACTATTATCCGATCTAAAATACACATGTTTCAAGATACGATTCATAATAGAATTAACCGATTCAATCGAATAGAGTCAGAAAACCAAGGCTCTGATACCAATTGTAGGAACCGCCGGATCGCCGACCCTATACGATTTTCTGAATCGGGATCCATGCAAATATGATTAACGCGCAGCAAAAAAGAAATCATACATTTTGCACTGAAGTTAGTTCTAAGATCAGAACTGTAGATCGAGGAATCGATGAAGCCTGGACCTCACGATCTTCTGCTGTATTCCTCACCTTTATCTCGAACGTTGTGTGGGCAACGAACTATCAAGACTTTCAGTCGTCTTCTACTAATACGTATCTCAGATTTTTATGTCTGTGTATCTGTATTTCTGTCACTAGAAACGGCTGACTTGAGGCTTATTTATAGGCTACAACAAGGACCTTGAGGAGGATTAGGAATCGGTCTTGTGATAGGCTTAGGAGTCCTAAATTCAATCTGAATATACTTCTTAAGCCTATCAATAATATCTCAATCCACTAAAAAGATATTATTGAACTACCGTCCCTTATCCATATTAGATATGGCTCCTATTTATTATGTGCGCGTTTATCTCCCCGTGTTTAAGATATCGAATGTCCATTAATTAAATGAATTACTGACAATTCAATTAATTAATATTTAATTCCAAGAATAGTACCACTCAACTTTATTATCATGCCGGAATAAATCCACCTACAGGGTTTACATGATAATTCTTATGAGTTCCTCAAGGGGACATCATCATCCTAAATAATTAGGACACGGTTTCATTATATAATCAACAGCACATCATATAAACAACACTGTATCCCAATTTACCGAGCTTATTGATTTAATAAATAAATCTCACCCATTGGTAAATTAAAGAAACATATATCGAGTATACATGCCTGTTATCATACAATGATTAAGAGGACGCACATTCATAACAACAGAGGTCTTGTTTTATTTATGTAGTCAGTACAAATAAAACAATCTCAATTGGTCCTGTTCAATACATACAAAATGTACTAGTGTAATTTTATAATTAAGACAGATTAATACCAAATTACACTACAACCATTCCGATAATTTGTCCAAAATTATCTCGGTTGTGAGCTACCATTTATAATCTATAAGAAACTGATAACATGATCTTCTGTGTGGCACCACACATCATGTTATCTACAATATAAATTAATTGGACAATTGCAATAACATATATAACAAATATATAAAATGCAAACATTTGACCATAAAAGATTCCCATATCATAAATAGATGTTCATACAAAAGCTAGGCTTATAGTATACATCCTAACAGCAACAAGGTTAAAAGTATATATGTTTTGTTCTTCAACTGGTGCGGTGAAGTGAGCTTCTGAATCCTTCGAAGGATCTTTCAGGTTTGAGCTTGCTTCACTTCATAGAGGTTGAGTGACTGAAACTGATGATCGACTAGAATGTTTGTAACTTGAAAGCTTGAGAGATTTTGCGCAAATGTTTCAGTAACCAGCTTCAGTGTTTCTCATCCTCTATTTATACTTGTAGGAGAAGATGTCCGTTGAAGGAGACATCTCTCTTTTGAATTTGAAGTACTTGATCAAAGATATGGCTCGCATTTAATGCAACTTGACTTTCTCTTTCGGAGCAATTAATATGGTAGTTGTGGCTAGCAGCTTTCTGCAGCGCGCCAGTCCACGTGGCATCTTTGTATTGGCTCTGTTTCTACAACTTTGATCTTATCTCGAACGGCTCTATTTATTCTTGCTTGGGTCTTTGTTCCTCATACTGCATTTATTCTTCCTCGAATTGCAGGATACTTCTCTTGTTTATTATTGACGCTGTTGACTGTTTGGACAGTAAGCTCTCCGCTGAATCCTAGGTCTTCTTGCAGCTGATACTCCCTTGCAGTGCTGCTGTAACTAAGACCTACTTGCAGTATCTTCGGGCAGTACTGCTGTATCTTTTTCTTGCAGTACTCCTGTATCCTATACTTGCAGCTATGCTACATGCCGTTCTTTCTTACATTAGTGCAGTGCTATAACTGCTTCCTTGCAGTGATGCTGTATTTACTTTCTTGCAGCAGCTTCTTTTCGATACACTTGATGCAGCTATGCAACTTATGAAACCTCCATTTTTCAGCACCTATAACTAGACTCAAAACTAGTCTATGCTTTCACTTAAACATTAAAAAAATGGGGTACTCAAAACTTCCTATTGCATATATATTTTGTCTCATCAAAATCTAAACAATGAAATCCCAATAATTTCCTCCTTTTTGATGATGACAAAACCTTTACATTATTTCGTTCATGAAGAAAATTTTCATTCTTGCATTAACTCATTTTCGTATGTTATTCAGATTACATACTTGTAAAGCTTTGAACAAATAAGATTCTAATCCTGGATTCATTAGGGATATATCATGCTATTCCTTTATCACATAACATCAGGAAAACTCAACAGTATGCAAGTGTTCATAATCGATGAACTTGATCAAAAATAATAAACTAAAATTTCTTCAATAGCTGAAAGAAATTTTACAAAAGATAGAGAAATACAGCATAGAAAGTACAAAGAGCATGCATATACATATATAAGACTACTGAAACAGGGACCTTCGTGATGATGATTCTTCAGGTCTACTTTCAGCATCCATCATTTCCTGCTCAGCTCTTTCTCTCGATCCCTTCCATAAATCTCGAATGGACTCCTGATAGGATTTTTAAAAAATTTGCTGCATCTTTGGAACTTGAATCCATCTCAGCCAGAAGTCTAAACAGAACGGCTCTATCCTGTTTCACTTTAGTAGGTCGGTGTAGAAGTTCAGAATCTCAAGCTCTCCGCACCTAGTAAGCTCTTTATATTTTCTCAATGCAGACTGGCAAGTATGGAATTTGCTAAATTTACCCTTTCTGCATAGGTGTCTGAAATATCTGAGATATTCCGATCTCTTGTGCAGCGTGATCATCTCGAAGGATGGATTGCAATCAGTAGGCAGCTTGATGTATTTGAAGATGTTCAAGCTCCATGCGATGTTCTCCACATCCGACCTCTGATCCATCAGCATTGATACTTCAGCAGATATATTGTCTGTGTCGAGTCGGGGTATTTTTTGAGGGGGGTACTGGTAGAAGTCTCTGCCAAAGAACTTCATTTCTCCAATCAGCCCAAGCCTCTGCATCCAGGCATTTTCATTAGCTTCAGCTCTGGCTTGCTCCGCTCTCTGAGTAGCCATCTTTTCATTGTGATGCCTTTCTGCTTCGGTTCTACTTACCCTCTTCCTTGAGCCTTGTTGTTGGCTCTCTCTCCCTCTCTTTGTCTAATAATAAGAGGGAGATACTGCATCTTTACTTGCAGCACTGCTGTGTACAACACCTGCTGCTGATCTGCTACCAGCAGCTGCACCAGCTCCTTTAGCTCCATCTTCATCATCTCTTTTCCAGCGCTTTAGAGAGGAGATGTCAACAGCAACAGATGATTCAGACCTCCTCCTTCTCTTGCTGAGCAGGGGCAGTTGGGACCACCTTGGAACGTGGTCTTCGGGTTGGTTCTGAGGCTTCCTTGGAGGCTTCTATATATTAAAGGAACGTACGGTACATGATATCCCTCAATTCTCTGACGATCAACTCCAAGTTCCCCAAACAGTCATCCACACTTCTGGTTCTTCTGGTTTGTTCGGTTGTGCGGTCCAGAAGTGTGTCAAAAACGAGGGAGTGAGTTTGCAGCCTGTCAGAGGCATTCTCAGCATGTCGCTTGCACAGCCTTACTTCTTGGCGAGTCTGTGCAGCTTCAATCTTCAGTTCTCTCTCCATCCTTACCCGTTCCATGTACAGCCTGTGGGAGTGATCATTGAGTGTTCTTTTGATCATCCCAGACAGGGCTTCAAGATCCTTTTTGAAACCAGTCATGGTTTCAGCGTGAAATTGGGTAGCGGCCCTAATGTTGTTCCGCATGGTAGACTCATGCTCTTGGAGAGCATTGACCAAGTGTCTAACAGCGGCTTCTACTCTGTCGATTGATTCGTCAGGAGTCAGCCTCAAATTTCTTCTTGTTGAGATGGCAGTGGATGCAGCGTAAGGAATGACAGCTTGAGGGTTCTATGCTGCATCCTGCCTCGGTGCCTCAGTAGCAACCTCATCCTCATGGTTGCTGGGTTGTGAACTGGTTGAGCTTAAGGATGGGTGCTTGTCGTCGTCTGTCTCCTCTTCACCGGATGAGATTGTAACAGGTTCTGCTTTGCCAGCTTTTGGTCCGTAAGCAGCTATGTTTCGCGCTCTCATCATCCTGACGAATTTAGCGTCATCAACTGCAGCGTCCTCAGTAACCTCTGCTGCTGTAACCTGGGAAGGTTCTTGTGAGCATGCAGCAGGTGCAGCATCAACCTCCTCTTGAGGTGTCTCTAGCTACATAGGGGTTACCCCTGCTTCCACTCCAGCATCCTCTGTGAGTACTGTCTCAACAGCCTCCCCAGCAGAGGTCTTCTCTCCCTCAGGGATGTTGGAACCGCCGGATCGCTGATCTTACATGATTATCTGATTCGGGGTCCATGCAAATATGATTAACGCACAACGGATAAACGAATCATACCTTTTGCACCGATATTAGTTCTAAGGTCAGAACTGTAGATCGAGGAATCGATGGAGCCTGGACCTCACGATCTTCTGCTGTATTCCTCGCCTTTTTCTCGAACGTTGTGTGGACAACGAACTATCAAGACTTTCAGCCGCTTTCTACTAAAACGTATCTCAGATTTTTTTTGTCTGTGTGTCTCTTTAGAAACGGCTGACTTGAGGCTTATTTATAGGCTACAACAGGGACCTTAAGGAGGATTAAGAATCGGTCTCTTGATAGGCTTAGGAGTCCTAAATTCAATCTGAATATACTTCTTAAGCCTATCAATAATATCTCAGTCCACTAAAAAGATATTATTGAACTACTGTCCCTTATCCATATCAAATATGGGCTCCGCGCACATCTCCCCGCGTTTAAGATATCGAATGTCCATTAATTAAATGAATTACTGACAATTCAATTAATTAACATTTAATTCCAAGAGTAGTACCACTCAACTTTATTATCATGCCGGAATAAATCCACCTGCAGGGTTTACATGATAATCCTTATGAGTTCCTCAATGGGACATCATCATCCTAAATAATTAGGACACGGTTTCATTATATAATCAACAGCACATCATATAAACAACACTGTATCCCAATTTACCGAGCTTATTGATTTAATAAATAAATCTCACCCATTGGTAAATTAAAGAAACATATATCGAGTATACATGCCTCAATTGGTTTATTTATGTAGTCAGTACAAATAAAACAACCTCAATTGGTCCTGCTCAATACATACAAAATGTACTAGTGTAATTTTATAATTAAGACAGATTAATACCAAATTACACTACAACCATTCCGATAATTTGTCCAAAATTATCTCGGTTGTGAGCTACCATTTATAATCTATAAGGAACTGATAACTTGATCTTCTGTGTGGCACCACACACCATGTTATCTACAATATAAATTAATTGGACAATTGCAATAACACATATAACAAATATATAAAATGCAAACATTTGACCATAAAAGATTCTCATATTATAAATAGATGTTTATACAAAAGCTAGGCTTATAGTATACATCCTAACAAGGGAGTGTTGTCAGAACAACATCCTCGTCTGAGGTCTTCTGCAAGGAACCCATCTCCTCAGCCGGTCCTGTAACCTGGACATCTTATGCTGCAAGAATGACAGCTCTTGTTGGTTTCTTGCAGCTTCCATAGCATCCAGTATTGTAAGCTCCACTGCTGCAATAATCTCAGCTTCCACCATCCTTGTTTCCTCAGCAGCTTATTCAAGTGTGGCTGCCTGCTATACTGCTATCTCGGCCAGTATAGGGAGTCCAGCCTCTGCAACTTCCTTCGTAGTTGCGTCATCGACGATCTCAGCAATGTCAGAGATGACATCTCTGATGATGGCGGTCGGTTCCCTTTGAGAGCCTGCAGCAGCAGCATCCATGCGAACAGGAAAATCACCGTAGTCCATCAGTTGAGGCTCCTCCTCCTCCAAAGGATCAAGAGAGACAATATTGGAGAGGCCTTCAACCATTTGCTCGTATGCAGGGGAGTTTGCATGGTGTTGACTTGAGCTACCTTCTCCCGGCATCCTTCTAGGAGTATGCTGCATCCCTGTCTCCTTGACACTAGCTTGCAGCTCCCGTTGCAGCATCGCTTCTTCAACTTGCTCACTCCTAGGGTGTCGATTTGCTCTTGAGCAAAAGCGACATCATCGCCCCTTCTTACAGCCTCCGCAGTCGGGGTTAGGAAAACCTGGACATCTTCCAATACTGCTCTCATCGGCAGCTCTGCAGAGTCGGATTCTGCAAGAGCTTTTCCCTTTCCCTTGTCCTTTGCTCCCTGAGCAGCACTGCTTGTTGATTGGTCTTGCACCATGGCTGCATACTCAGGTTGCAGGAGCGCCAGAATGTCTTCTGAGTTGGCCCACTCTAGGACTGTTTGCTCGACTGTCAGGAAATCCTTCAACTTCAATAAGATTTCCCCCTTAGACAGTCGCATCTCCCTTCAGAGATTGTATTGCAGCTCTATATTTCTAGCCGCTGGGAGGGTAGGATCAAGCACTGATGCAGCAGCTCCATGATTGCGTGGGGAGGCCAGGTCAGTAGTCTCCTGTAGACGAGCTTCTACACCAGTTTCTCTGCCACTCTCTGGCTGATGTGACTCATCCTCAACAGTAACTACAGCCAAGCTTGCTGTAGCGAGTTGGGAATCAATAGTTGCGGTAGCCTTCTTCTTACTGCACGGGGCCCTCCTGACCAAGGGTACGGCGTCATCCGAGGAAGAGGCTTCAGGTTCAGGGTCAGCCTCTCTTGAGATCCTCTTGATAACAGGAAGATGACTCTCAACATTCTCTTCTTCCTTGTCACCCCCGCTGCCTACAGCTTTATCTTGCAGTGCTAGGATTGCATTCTTTTTGTCTTTGATTTTCTTCCTTGCAACCCCAGCTTCTGCTGCCTTCCGTTGGGTCTTAATCTTCTTCTTCTCCCCGAGATACTTGCCAATGAGGATGCGGGTGGGTGCTGCAAGCTAGAGACCAAGCTTGCAAAGCAGAGAGCAGATGGTGATGCCGAAGCTCCTTCTCACCATTATCTTTTCTACCTCTTCCCACAGCGTCTTCATGATGAACCTCGCCCATTTCACCTTTTCTCCGGCCATGATGGCAGAAATGATCCGAAACCAGAGATCTATGCATTTGTCGTAACTTCCCATCCTGCCTTCGATTGAGTACACACAGATATCATGTAGGAGTTCAAACTCCGGTTTGAAGAGCTTTTTCGGGATGCTTCTCTTGATCTCTACCCCGGTGTCTCTTACTCGAAAGAGATCCCACATCTCTTGAGCATTGTTGTCCCCATACGTCACAAGCTGACTGGGGGACAAACCTCCGGCTGAAATACTGAAAGTGGTGGTGATGTCTTTGATGGTGAGAGATCGCTCTTCCCCATCTACATCCATCCTGAACAGGATGCAGTTCATCTCCTCCGCTGTCCTAGCGTAAGAGTAAAAACGCTGAACTGACTCCACCGAGAAACCTGCGTAAACGGTGGTCAGTAGCCCCATGACTTCTGTCCTTTGAAGGGCATCAAAGATCCTGCGTATCAGCCCATTGTCATACAACCCTGAAGCATAGATGTGCTCCTGGTTGATTAGACGACCTTCCAAAATAATAGATTGTCTGGCAGCCATAGATTTTTCTAAGAGAGAAAATGAAGAGTTTCGAAGGTTTGGACTTGGAAAATTTTGTGAAAAATGAAGCTTCTCTCCTTAGGTGATGGTGAAAATGATTTCGAATTAGGGCGGTTATGGGGGTTATAGCGGATCTCAAGGGACGTGTAGTAAGATCAACGGTTGAGAATAATCTGAGGGATTTGATCTTACGGTCCTTAGAAAAAGGTGGAGGGGTCAAATCGTCAATAATCATTACTAGGCGCGTGGGCTTCTGACCGTGCCTTTTCCACTTCTGACACGCGTAGACATGCATTTAATGCTAAAAGACATGCGATTTTCCACCTAAATAAATGCCTTTTTAAGGTTGCAGCATCCTTGGTACGAGATTACAGAGCAATGAATACTCTTTGAATTAAATGCTGTAACCAGGTGCTGCTTATACTCCCCTTAACTGCTGTACTGTAAGAATAAGAGGATGCAGCGCTGTATGAAGACGTAGCTTACAGCACTATACTTACTGCTTCTCGCAAGCATGCAAAGATTCCCCCTGGGCTTCTGCACCATCTTTTTCACCTTATAATTTAGGAATTCTCAGCTCGTTTTTAAGCATAGAAAACCTCAATTCACTCAATGGTTTAGTGAATATATCTGCAAGCTGGAGATTCGTGTGAACTTTCTCAAACACAACATCTTTGTTTTCCACGTGATCTCTTATAAAGTGATGTCATATATCGATGTGCTTCATTTTTGAGTGAAAGACAAGATTATGAGTGATTGCAATTGCGCTTGTATTATCACATAGAATCGGAGTTTCTTTTTCTTCAATCCCATAATCTCTAAGTTGCTACTGTATCCAGAGAATATGCGCACAACAACTACATGCTGCAACATACTCTGCTTCTGCTGTAGAGGTTGCAATTGAAGTTTGCTTCCTGCAAAACCATGAAACAAGTCTATTTCCCAGAAATTGACAAGTCCCACTGGTGCTTTTTCGGTCAATCTTGTAGCCTGCATAATCTGAGTCGGAGTAGCCTTTAAGCTTGAATCCTCCTTCCTTGGGATACCATAGGCCTACTTCCTGAGTTCCTTTCAGATACTTGATAATTCTCTTGACAACTGAAAGATGTGATTCTTTTAGTGCTGCTTGGAATCTTGCACAGACTCCTACTGCAAACATGATGTCTGGCCTGCTTGTTGTTAGATACAACAAGGATCCAATTAACCGTCTGTATTTTGTGATACCAATATCTTTACCATCTTCATCTTTGTCAAGACTTATGGATGTAGACATAGGAACAGATGTCGCTGCACCATTCTCCATGCCAAATTTCTTGATAAGCTCTTTTATATATTTGACTTGACTGATGAAGGTTCCTGCAGACAGCTGCTTTACTTGCAACCCGAGAAAGAAACTTAGTTCTCCCATCATACTCATCTCGAATTTTGACTGCATCAGGTTGGAGAACTTCTCACATAACTCTTTATTGGTGGATCCGAAGATGATATCGTCCACATATATCTGTACCAGCAGTACACTATCTCCATCCTGTATCCTGAACAACGTGTTGTCGACTGTTCCTTTCTAGAAACCATTTTCCAGCAGATAGAGAGATAAGGTGTCATACCAAGCTCTCGGTGCTTGCTTAAGACCATAGAAGGCCTTGTGTAATCTAAACACCTTCTCTTCTGCTTGATCTTCAAAACCTGGAGATTGTTCAACATACACTTCTTCTGAAAGAAGATCATTCAGGAATGCACTTTTTAGGTCCATTTGATAGACATTGAAATTCATGTGAGCTGCATATGCCAGAAAAATCCATATTGCTTCCAGCCTTGCTACTGAAGCAAACGTCTCATCATAATCAATTCATTCTTCCTGGCAATATCCCTTAGCAACTAAACTTGCTTTGTTCCTCACAACCAGTCCAGATTCATCTAACTTGTTTTTTAAGACCCACTTTGTTCCTATAACTCCTTGATGAGTTGGTCTTGCAACTGTTTGACATACTTAATTTCTTTCAAATCCATTTAGCTCTTCTTGCATAGCCTGTACCCAGTTGCTATCTTGTGGGGCTTCTTCAACTTTTCTGGGCTCTGTTTGAGATATGAAGCATGCAAACATTGCTTCATGAGGGATGGACCTTCTTGTCCTTACTCATTTGGATGGATCTCCTATTATAAGATCCCTAGAATGATTTCTTAGCCATGTCCTATCAGGCTCAAAGACATGTGTTGTTCTAGGTTGCTCCTCTTGTTGCTGCATGATTGGAGGTTCTGCTGCTGTAAGAATATCTGCTGCATCCAGAGATGCAACGTCTTCTTCTTTTTCTTCTCCTGTATGCAGAACTCCTTCTATATATAGAACAATATTCTCTTTCCTTGGAGCTGTGTCTTCAGCAGGTTCTTCCAGCTTCTTGGTGTCACAGTATGGTTCATCAAACACTATATGAATAGATTCTTCAACCACCAAGGTTCTCTTGTTGAAAACTCTGAAAGCTCTACTTACAGCAGAGTATCCTAAGAATACTCCTTCATCTGACTATGCATCAAAGGTTTTCAGATGTTCTTTTCCATTGTTGAGGATATAACACCTGCATCCAAAGATATGCAGATATGATACATTTGGTGTATATCCATTCCAAACTTCACAAGGAGTTTTGTCTAGATCCTTGTTGATCAAACATCTGTTATGTGTGTAGCATGCAGTGTTGGTTGCTTCAGCCCAAAATCTCTTGGGTATTTCTGCCTCTGCTATCATTGTCCTTACTGCTTCCTTAAGAGTTCTATTCCTTCTTTCAGCAACACCATTCTGTTGAGGTGTTCTTGCAGTAGAGTATTCATGTCGAATACCATTATCAGAACATAATTTCTCAATAAATTTGTTTGTGAACTCAGTTCCTCTGTCTGATCTTATCTTCACTATGCTCAAGCTCTTTTCATTCTGGATTTTCTTCATGAGGTCAGGCAGCTTGTCTTGAGTTTCTGATTTCTTGGCAAGAAATATTGTCCATGTATATCTGGAGTAGTCATCTATTACCACAAGTGAGTACTTCTTCCCACTTATGCTTACTGGTTCTAGTGGTCCAAATAGGTCCATATGTAGAAGATCTAGAATCCTGTGAGATGACTTCTGTAACTTGTCTTTGAATGAGCTTTTTACTTGCTTTCCTTTCTAACAAGCTCCACATACATTCTCTTTTTTTTATATCACATCTGGTAATCCTCTTATAAGTCTTTTCCTTGTTAGCTTGTTGATAGTTTTGAAGTTCAGATGGCTTAATCTCTTGTGCCATAACCAGCTAAGCTCTGGTGGACTTTTCACAATGAAGCATGTTGGTTGAATAGAGGAGTTCCAATCAGCTAGGTAGATGTTTCCTCTTCTTATTCCTGTAAGCTTGACTTCATTTGAGGTGCTGTCCTTGATTAAGCATTTGTTGAGGTTGAATTCAACTCTGTATCCCTTGCACAAAATTGACTGATGCTCAGAAGGTTGTATCTGAGTCCTTTCACATAGGATACATCCTTGATCTTTATGTTTCCTTTAACTAGGCATCCACTTCCTTTTGTGCTTCCTTTGGAATCATCTCCAAAGATGACTTTAGGTCCTTTGCATTCTTGGAAGTCTTTGAGAGCTTCTTTACAGCCTGTCATGTGCCTTGAGCAGCCACTGTCAATATACCATACATCACTGTTGCAACCTGGCACTAAAACCTGCGACAATTTTAAACAAATTTAGGTACCCACTTCTGTAAGGGTCCTTTGAGGTTAGTTGTTTTGGGAACCCAAACTTTCTTAACAGTCATTGTTTTGCTGTAAGATTTGTTGGTTCTATGACTGTATGCAGTTGTTCTTCTAAACTGCTTGTTAAAAATGTGTGCAGAGACAACATATGTGTTACAAACACCTTTGTAGTGTGGTCTTCCACCATACTTCCCTTGAGTATATCCTCTTTGAGATTTAGACATATAGGTCTCAGTATAGGTGGGAAAATTTCTTCTATGCTGCAACTTTGTGGGTTACTGCATCCTCTTGCTGCATACAGCAGATGGCTTCTTCTGCAGCCAGTTCTTAGATACAGGCTTACTTTCTGCAGCTGAGCATTGGGGTTTCTTCCCCTTATCCATCATTGCTGTTTTGTTCAAGATCTTTCTTTCTCCATTGGGGTTTCAACTTGAACAAAGTTAACAGCTTTGGATATACTTGTTGTATTCTGAGAGATGTGATTGTTGTAACCTATGTCCGATCTTTCAAAAGAACTTCTATTTTGATTTATGCAATCTCTTATGTCCTTAGATGATTTGCTGAACGTGCTTATCATGGACTGCAAGTTTTTCTTCTCAGTTTCTAGCTTAGTGACCAGCAGAGTTAATCTAGAGACCTCTTTTTGCAGCTTGCTGCACCTTGAGTTATCAGACTCACATGCAGCCAGCATTTTAGCAATATCAGTGTTTTTGCACTTGAGGATCTCATTGTCGATTCTCAGGTTCTCATTTTCAACCTTTAGTTCCTCATGGATTGAGTTGATCTGCTCAAAGTCACTCATGATCCTTTTTAGAGAGTGGATCATGTTCAGCTCCTCTTTTCCAGGTATGGACAGTGGTTGATAGATTACCTCATCTTCTTCACTGTCCTCACCATGTTTTGTCATTAGGTATATCAGTGCTTCTTTATCGGAGGATGAGGTTTCAGTATCACTGTCAGAAGATTCTGCAGCTTTCAGCATCTCCTTCGAGACTGTTGTATTTTTGGCCTTCTTCATCTCTCCTATGAGAGCTCGAAGCTTGTGTCTTTCCTCTCTTCTTTTATCTCTCTTCTGCTCTCTCTCTCCTTCAGGATACTTGTGCACCATTGGATATGGACAATTTCTTATATAGCGTCCCAGTTTCCTGCAATTATAACACAAGTCAACATTACTTGTATTTGGCTGTGGAGAGGAGGATACCTGAGGAGGTGGATGACTTCTTCTGAAGTCATTCCTCTTGTTGAGGTTGGTGTTGTTGATGTTGTTATTATTGCTCTTCATGAATCTTCTGAATTTCTTTAGAAGCAGAGCCATATCCTCTTCAGCATCTTCTGCTGTAACCTCCGTCTGCTTACTGTAACTAGTGGTTGCTGTATCCTTGGATCCTTTAGCAGTTAGCATTATAACTTTGGAGCTCGATTCTTCAGACTCCTTTCTCCGTCTGTTGATATCATACTTAAATGTTTTGAGGTCGGAGAATAGATCGAATGTGCTCATGGAATTCAAATCCATTGATACTCTCATGGCAGTGGTCTTGCTGTCCCACTCCGTGGGTTGGGCTCTAAAGACTTTCATGTTCTTTTCCTTTTGTGTGTAGTGCTTGCCCAGAGCTTTTAGTTCATTCACAATGGATGTGAATCTCAAGTCTAGTTGCTCAAGAGTCTCTTCATTCTTCATTTCGAAGAGCTCAAATAGTTAGGTAGCATTGGAGATCTTGTTATCTTTGGTGAGCTCTGTCCCTTCACATATTTACTCCATCTTTTCTCATATCTCTTTGGACATTCTGCAAGTTTTGACCTTGTTAAACATGTCTTCATCCATAGTGATGAATATAGCATTTTCGGCCACATTGTCTAGGTTGGCTCTCTTCATGTCTTCATTGTTCCATTCTTATCTTGGCTTGACCAGGAAGTTTGGTGGTGGCGGTGCTTCTTCTTCTAAGTCTCTACCAAGCACTTGATTCACCTTTGTGGGGATGATTGGTCCTTCGGTGATGACCGTCCACATTTCATCGTTCATTACTGATAGATGTGCCTACATTCTTATCTCTTTCAATCGTCATATTCCTCTATAGAAAACATGGGTAACTTGTGATTAGATGAATCCATGATATGCTGTAAAAATGAGATTTTGGATGCAGAGAAAACAGCGAGTCTAAGGCAGATCTGGGTAGGTGACCAGATAAGTTGGCTTTTAACCCAACTCGCTCTGATACCACTAGTTGGTCCAAAGTGGTGTCCACGGTTTAGAGGGGGGTGAATGAACCTTGGTCGATTTTTCAAATCTTTCTAAAAACTTTTCTATTCTGCAAGTTACTCGAACTTGCAGCACCAAACAGTTACTGCTTACAGCACTAGGATGCAGTGCTACACGCTGTAACTAGAGTTTATACACAGCGAAAAGTTACGATTTATAACATAAGGTTGGTTTTCTCAAATATGATCCTTTTCAAAACTTTTATGCTTATGAGAGATATATATATAAGAAACTGAAATAAGCACAGATAAGAAAGCAATAAAACACTTATGGTTTATAGTGGTTTGAAGGTGGTGTAATCCTTCTACGTCCACTCTACTGCTACCTCGAGCAGGAACTTCATTAAGCAAGTTGAATTATAGGACACTTATAACAATCTATCAACTTTACAAAGCAACCACCTACTAGAGTCCAGCGTACACACAGCAACTGCAAACTCTAAAGGCTAACCCACACAGGGTTCTAAACTCCCACACAGGGAACCTGCCTAACTCTAGACAACTTATACAAACAGCAAGGATCTCTCTTATCAACTCTTCGATACCTCTAAAACAACCTAAGCACACAGCAACAAGGTTAAAAGTATATATGTTTTGTTCTTCAACTGGTGAGATGAAGTGAGCTTCTGAATCCTTCGAAGGATCTTTCAGCATTGAGATTGCTTCACTTCACAGAGGTTGAGTGACTGAAACTGATGATCGACTAGAATGTTTGTAACTTGAAAGCTTGAGAGATTTTGCGCAAATGTTTAAGTAACTAGCTTCAGTGTTTCTCATCCTCTATTTATACTTGTAGGAGAAGATGTCCGTTGAAAGAGACATCTCTCTTTTGAATTTGAAGTACTTGATTAAAGGTATGGCTCGCATTTAATGCGACTTGACTTTCTCTTTCGGAGCAATTACTGCGGTAGCTTTCTACAGTGCGTTAGTCCACGTGGCATCTTTGTATTGACTCCGTTTCTGTAACTTTGATCTTGTCTCGAACGGCTCTATTTATTCTTGCTTGGGTCTTTATTCCTCGTACTACATTTATCCTTCCTCGGATTGTAGGATACTTCTCTTGTTTATTATTGGCATTGTTGACTGTTTGGACAGTAAGCTTTGCACTGTATCCTAGGTCTTCTTGCAGCTGATACTCCTTTGCAGTGCTGCTATAACTAAGACCTGCTTGCAGTATCTTCGGGTAGTACTGTTGTATCTTTTTCTTGCAGTACTCCTGTATCCTATACTTGCAGCGATGCTGCACGCCGTTCTTTCTTACATTGCTACAGTGCTGTAACTGCTTCCTTGCAGTGATGCTGTATCTGCTTTCTTGCAGCAGCTTCTTTCCGATACACTTGATGCAGCTATGCAACTTATGAAACCTCCATTTTTCAGCACCTATAACTAGACTCAAAACTAGTCTATGCTTTCACTTAAACATTGTGAAAAATGGGGTACTCAAAACTTCCTATTACATATATATTTTGTCTCATCAAAATCTAAACAATGAAATCCCAACAGTCCATATTTAATCGTTCATGATGGAGAGATGTGCCTACATTCTGATTTTCCAATCATCATATTCTTCTATGAAAAACTTCAGGAGTTTATGGTTAGAAGAATCCATGTGATGCTAAAGATGAGGTTTTATGAAAAACACAGAGAGAGCAACAAGCACAAGGTTGGATCTGGGTAGGTGACCAGATGAGTTGGTTCTTAACCCAACTTGCTCTGACACCACTTGTTGGTCCCAAATGGTTTCGGAGGTTCAGAGGGGGTGAATGAACCTCTGTCGATTTTAAAAAATCTTTTGAACAAGCTATACTGTAAGTTAATTGAACTTACAGTACAACAAATAGACTAGTTTATAGCACTATGAAGTAGTAATGTCTGCTGTATCCTATAGTTCTTAGAGCTGAAAATACTTAGATGGTTTGTTTTCTTAGATATGCTTTCTTATAAAACCTTTTATGTTGTATGATAATATGAATAAGGATGCAGCACGACAAATATAAAGTGATTAAAAACATTTAAGGTCTTATAGTAGTTTGAACGTGGTGTAATACTTCTATGTCCACTCTACTGCTTCCCCAAGCAAGAACTTCGTTAAGTAAAATTGATTTACAGGTTATAGTCTAACAATCTATCAACCTAAAAAGTTATCACCTATTAGAACTTAGCTTACACACAGTTGCTGCAAGTTTTAAAGGTAAATCCATAAAGGATTTCAAAACACCCACACGGGATAATTGCCTTTCTCTTAGACAATCAATCATAATATAAACTGATTGACATATTCAATGACAATGTTGTTTGTCGCGTGAATAATATGGCCTCAATTGTATTTGCCATTGGGTCCTGGCCATACATCCTCAGTAGTTCTAATTTCAACTAGGTCTAGGACAGTCTCGAATACCTCGACTTCATCTACGGGTACCAGTATAGGCATCCCCTTCTATCGTGATCAAATCTACATTTACCTTACTAATTTTGAGAGTGCCTTGAAGCATATAATATTGTTCTACCCGTGAAATCCACGCGTTAGAGCTGCCACCATCAAACATGAGCAAGCTTATTCCCCTAGCGGCTGTAAAAGCCTCTAGGTGATGGGTGATCTTAAATTCATTCTGTGGGGTTCGCAGTAGTTCCCCCAAGAACTGCTGACCACTAATTTGTGTAGCATTAGACGTTGTCGCAACCTTGTTTCCTATTTCACCCACATCTAGAGTCTCCGCTCGTGAGTCATTGTCGCCGTCTGCTGCGACTCTTGTTTTGCTGTCAGTAGTGACACCCCCCACCATCCTACAAGAGTAATGCCACCAGTTGTGTGATGTTCAATTTTCCTTTCAGTTCATCAATCTCAGTGAAGATTTCCACATTCTCCTTCTCCAACGCATCAACTTAAGAGTAACGCCGAGTCAGACCAATTGTTATTCATGAGGAACAACACCGAATATTAAATTGAATAAATCCAAGCTCAGGAGAGAAATGTCTCTCTTGAAATCCAAAATAGATAAAATCCAAAGCGGTTCTCTTCTACAGAGGCTATCTTCTTTCATTCAATTAATTCACCTAGGCCCATGCACATGAAAGCCAATTGACTTTCTAATACTAAAAAGCTAAATATGAAAATAACAATTAAAATAGAAATACTGAATAACAACAAAAATACAAATTACTGAAAATATGCTTATAACAATGTGCACAGGCCGACCATTAGATCATGGGTATAAAATCAAGTGTCTAGTCTAGTAGCTATGTCTCTAACTATTGTGTGTTTGTATCTTATGGATACTGGTAATGAATTCATATTTATATGGAACAAAGAAGCGATAGAAGGATAATATTTGAACCACTAGTAATTTGTATGTTGTTTATTGGTTTAATTTACTATTTTCCACATTATAATATATAGACACAAAACACTAAATACACTCAACAACCAAATTTTATTAATTAGTACTTGTTTTCACTGCAAACCGTTGACTCTGAATTCAAGTTGTCTACGACACTTATTTATCGTGATCATTTCAAAAATCAAACAACATATTTTCCATTGTATACTTAGAACACTTAGCTTTGCAGGCTGCTTATATTATACACTGGGATGTTTACATTATACATAGTATTATAGGGGTGATCATGAATTTCAAAGATAATTGAATCGTGCCTTTACGAGTCAACATCTTGGTCAACTTGATTAACATGGATCAACATTGAGTCAACTTAATCAACATACGTCAGTTAATATGTTTATGTATATAAGATAATATTTTTATATATATGCATGAGGTAATATTCTGAGAAAGTATAATTTGGCAAGTAATACTATGTAATAATTTTGTTTGTATTAGGTACGTACTACTTTTGTGGTTATCATGCAACATATTTGATTTCAAGATCCTAAATCCATGATTAATTTGAGATATTGTAATTTCACAGATAATATTTTTATTCTGAAATATTTTTTCTATCATATAATATTTTTATTTTTATTAGATAATATTTTTATGCATAATAAGTAATATATATCAATTTTGGTTTCATGACTTCGAATCAATGACTAATTTGAGAAACTGTAATTTTAAAATATTATATAATACACATAAAAATGTTGCTTATCATATCAGTTTACTTTAGGTCATGTTGATCAGATGTTGATCGATCATTGACTAACATTAAAATTTAATCAACATTAACCAACATTGATGCATTAATCCAAAACATCTCATATAAAACCTACTCTTAGAAATATGATTTTTTGAACGTGTAAAGGAGTTCGGCCAAACTACCCAAAATAATACCAAAAAAAAAAAAAGGGACCTAAGCTTACACATTAAAGTCACATTTAGATAAATGCCTTTTCCAGTAGAAGGGAACAATGCTTATGTAAATTGATGTGGTCAAACTAAATGGACTCCTACTTCAACTGAAATTAGGACTCCTATTCCAACTACAACTAGGACTCCTATTTCAACTACAACTAAGATTCCTATTTCTACTACAACAAGTATCAGGATGTATATAAATATCCTTATTCTGTTCACTTTGGACAGATAATTTATGATACATACATAATTCATTATACACATACACTTGTATAATTTGAGAGATATTTTTTGAGCAATCTGACTGACTTGAGTGTCAGAGTCCCATCGCCGGGAACCCCTCCCGGTGTTTGTTTTGCAGGTTTTGAAGGTTTTTGGATACGAGGTTTCACGTTTCAGTTCCAAAAGGAGAACGGTAAATCGGAAATCCCTCCCGGTGTTTGTTTTGCAGGTTTTGCAGGTTTTTGGATACGAGGTTTCGCGTTTCAGTTCCAAAAGGAGAACGGTAAATCGGAACCACATCAATTGGCGCCGTCTGTGGAAATGTTTTTTGAGTTTTTAAGACGTTGAGATAACAAACATGGATCCATGAAATTTTCAAATGACAACCTTTCATTAAAACCTAGATAATAACCCCACCTCTTCCCGTCAGCATAATAATCTTTCTCTAGACCATCATACCTTTCTTTTATGAGAATTTTATTTGAACTTTCAATTCTCTGCGTGAATTCTATGTTTGCAATGGCGACAAGTGCGAAGCGAAAATAGTCGGCGCTCTTATCTGGAGAAGACAATTCAGAAAGCAGGGAAGCATTGGATTCTCCACCTAGTGTCAAGAGGCGGCAATCAAGATAAGTTCCATCTTTGTAAACCTTATCAACCTGAATAGTTACTTATTGATATATTAAGAGTTTCTCTGATTGAAGTATTGATGTTGTTGAGACTGTTTGTGAATGATGTAGTAATGATGAATGGGGCATTATCTTTTTATTTCCTGGATTATTGTGTTGCTAGGTTGACTTGAGACTCTTAATGGTGGATTTCTTGATATATGCTTTCTTGATAGTGAATTTGGATTATGTTTTACATACATGCATTACAATCTTCAATTTCTATGACTTCCTCGAAGAAAGGGTTCTTAATCAGCTTGAATTCTTTAAGCCATGGTACACTGCTTCCATCATATAGGAGTAATTATGAATGTCTGCATGTCTTCGTGAAAGAAATCATTGAGTTGTGCAATACGCTTTTCAAAGTTTTCGAATTGTTTGTACAACTACTCTTTATATCTCTCATCTCTTTGTCATATTGAATATTGAGGGGCTGCAACCTGCAATATCATCTAGATTGGTGGATGTCCTAGTCAGTGTGATGCTTTCTTGATATTTTGACTCAAGAAATCACAAAACTTAGTGATTGACGATGTTCTAGTCTTTTTGACATTATTCATAGAACACCACTTATTTCGAGGAATCGTCAAGCCTTTCTGATCACCAATGACAAAGCCAATCCCCTTCATCACTGCAGGCATTTCATTTATATCATACTCCGGGGACGGTTGTATGCTCTGTTTTTCTCTCAATCATGCTCTTGATTAGTATTTTTTCGTTTGGGTTCTAATAGTTTTTAGTTTTTATTTGGATGAAGTAAGACTCATACTTTCCCATAATACCCTATACAAAGTTTTGGATTTTTGCTTGGGTCTAACGTTACATTTTGCTGTATCCAGCCTTTTCATATTTAATATGGCATTTTGAAAATTTTTACTTGTTATATAATTAGCATTCCACTCTTTGGAATAAATGCGAGCATATGAAAAATTACTCCTGATGATGCACTATGTAGGTAACACTGTATTTGTTTTTATTTGCTTTATTGGAGTTAGCGGCTTTAAATAATCTTGCAGTAGCTCGTCTTTGCCTATTTTGCACTTCTCTTCTACATATGACTTTCCACCGGTTCTATTCCTGATGACTTCTCCGAATGAAGGAAAAGCTCAGTGAGAAAGGGCTTGAGTCAATCAGTAATTCACTGGCATTACCAACATCAATTACCAATTCTGTGAGCCACACCTTGAGATTTTGTGCCACCCATTTGGTCCTCATGGGCAGCAACTTTATCACTTGACCTACTCAAAGAGAGAAGTCATCATCCAGCTTCCGCCGTTCCAGGGGTGGCGATTCAGATTTGAGTTTCTGAAATATAATATTCTCAATACCTAGAGTTGCAACTTCATCAAACAGAGACACCTAGTACATTCTGCTTGCAAAGCTGCTTCTGAAATTTTGACCTTCACAAACTCAAGAGATTGCTTTTTAAGTTCGCTAGAATCCTCGTGTTGCTGCCAGAGATCGGGCAATTCTTCGAAATAGTATTCTGAAAAAGCTTTTGGATGGTTACTTCGGTTTTGTGCCCGATGTAAGGAGTGCAGAAGTCCAGTATCAGGTAAGTAATCCTATGTTTCTTACATGTTGTTCCCTGGTGTTGCTGTTTATCTACAGGATGGAATCTTTCAAGAGTAATGACACTTAGATATGATTTTGATTTTAGATCAATATATTATGTTTTTAAATATATTAAGATATTGAGTATATCAACATACTCTGAACTTCTTGGTCATGCATAATATATCAAGCTAGCGACATTATACATTACTTTTCACATTGTTTCACATATGAACGTAGAGAAGTGAATGTTTACGTTAGTTGGCATTAGCGACCACCGAGTAAGAAAAATTACGAACCTTGCTACAATCTAAATCATTTGAGATCATGAGATCATAATCCAAAACTTTCCGTCAAAACTTTCCTGTAGAAATTTGGATAATCTGTTGACTCCAGTGCAGTTGTCTGTAGAAAAAGTATGCACTCTTCTAAACCTGATTTATTGTCTTCAGTTTATGTCTAGTTTAAGAATTTTCTTGTCAGCTGCTTGTTTTCATGAAAACCAAACTAGCTCCCACTTCTTGAGTTCATTTGGTTTGGCTAATATTCAGTATTAAGCCGCTATATTTGACCAGTAAAGTGGCCATAAACATTTTGATATATGGTTTGAATATATTATCATCATTGATTACTATCTCTTGGCATGATTCTCTCATTTGTTGTATGAAAGGATTCCATCTCTTATAATACCTTTAAATTGAAGTGAATTAAAACATTTCCTCGGAAGTGTTGATTGACCGAACTGATTAACAAAACTTTTCTTGGAATGAACTGATTGATTTCTCCTCGAAAGTGTTGATCGACCGAACTGATCAACAAAACTTCCCTTAGAATGAACTGATTGATTTCTCCTTGGAACGTTTTGATCGACCGAACTGATCAAAAACTTCCCTTGGAATGAACTGATTGATTTCTCCTCGGAAGTGTTGATCGACCGAACTGATCAACAAAACTTCCCTTGGAATGAACTGATTGATTTCTCCTCGAAAGTGTTGATCGACCGAACTGATCAACAAAACTTCCCTTGGAATGAACTGATTGATTTCTCCTCGAAAGTGTTAATCGACCGAACTGATCAACAAAACTTCACTTGGAATGAATTGATTGATATCTCCTCGAAAGTGTTGATCGACCGAACTGATCAACAAAACTTCCCTTGGAATGAACTGATTGATTTCTCCTCGAAAGTGTTGATCGACCGAACTGATCAACAAAACTTCCCTTGGAATGAACTGATTGATTTCTCCTCGGAAGTGTTGATCGACCGAACTGATCAAAAAACCCTCCCTTCTAATGAACTGATTAATGAACTCCTTCGGAATGTCTCGATCGAACGAACTGATCGACATTCCCTTGGAACGAACTGATTGATACATCCCCATGGAATGTCCTGATCGAACGAACTGATCAACACATTCCCTGGGAATAGCCTGATGGAGTAGACTGACTGATGAAATCCTTCGGAATATCCCGACGAACTAAAAGGACGAATGTCCTGACGAACTAACTAAAAAGACGAATGTCTTGACGAATTGATACATTTCCTCGGAATGTCGAACTGTTGAAGCGACTAATACGTTCCCTTGGAATGTCTTGATTAAATTGAAACATCTCATTCAAATGTTCGAATAAATACGTCTGTTTATTTCTTTCAAATATACTTATGTGATTAATTATTTATAATGGAGGAAACTCACATCTTTTTTCAAAGTTTAGTAAACTCCACTAGTGTATGTCAACATACACTATGAAAATGGGGGAGTACTAATGTGGTCAAACTAAATGGACTCCTACTTCAACTGAAATTAGGACTCCTATTCCAACTACAACTAGAACTCCTACTTCAACTACAACTGAGATTCCTATTTCTACTACAACAAGTATTGGGGAGTATATAAATATCCTTATTCTGTTCACTTTGGACAGACAATTTATGATACATACATAATTCATTATACACATACATTTGTATAATTTGTGAGATATTTTTTGAGCAATCTGAGTGACTTGAGTGTCGGAATCCCATCGCCGGGAACCCCTCCCGGTGTTTGTTTTGCAGGTTTTGCAGGTTTTTGGATGCGAGGTTTCGCGTTTCAGTTCCAAAAGGAGAACGATAAATCGGAAACCCCTCCCAATGTTTGTTTTGCAGGTTTTGCAGGTTTTTGGATACGAGATTTCACGTTTCAGTTCCAAAAGGAGAACGGTAAATCGGAACCACATCATAAATGTATGCATAACATTTTGTCTAGACAAAGCATGCATCAAGATTGTGACTCTTCACTAGTTGCACCTTACAGTTGAATATTCATTTGCCTAAAAACGGTACTTTTTATTTGGAAAGTATTAAGTATGTGAATTATACTAATTCTTAGATAACCAATACAAAGTATTATATTTTTTATAGGAAAAAAAATTATTTTGTTAATCGTTTCACATCACTGGATTTACAGGAGACCACTTTAAACATATGAATATATGATTACTTTTTGTTTTCTTTTTCTCCTGAAAGAATATATGTGCATGTAGTTTGTACATCCCACATATGTGAGCAAACGTAGCATCCTACCATATTGTCTACTCATGTTTTCTATAAGTCAAAATTTAATTCTCACATGGGAGCGTGACAACATTAAATCGGAGCCACTTTTTAATATATAACTCAGAAGTGGTCCTTCTCTTACAAGACATCATCAATCATGCCTACAATTTATTTGAACTGTTGTACAATTATTGTCCTCACCTTCAATTTTTTCTTAATACTCTTGTGCGTTTAATTGTGAGTTAATTTTTTTTAAGGAGAAAATGTGAAATTATTTTTTGAATACGTACGTAGTCATTGAATTTATTATTAAGCGTTAGTAACATGCGCATCCATTAAGGTTTGATTTCAAATTTTTGTTTCATAACTTTAGATTTTGTTTAATTTACAGTGATGTTGAATGACTTGCTAAAAATTTCCGCTGCTAAACTTATGCACATTAGTAGAGTTATTAATTTCAAAATACAAAAAATGTAAGTTTTTTGTAATATTGAAATCATATATACATAAAAATAATAATAAAGTAAAATAGAAGATATTATTTTATATTCATGTAGGTTAACATTAAACTTAGAAAATTCCTACCCATTTTTATTGTTGTTTAACAGATGGTAAAAATATAAATTGTTAATTTAAAAAAAATAAAATAATATATATTGGGTTGGATCCCATGAAGAAGGGGGATTGGGCACCCATTGTCAAACCCATCCTTTTGTACAGCCACAGCCATAATAGTGTAGAAGAAATTTAAACAGCATTTATAACATTTACAGAATATAATTTCTTGAAACTTAAATGAAAGTATTAAAAATATTGTCACTTAATTATATCAATTATTTATACCCACTTAATAGAATTAATACTGTCACAATTAAGAAAATAAATACAAGATATGACAAATAAATATTTTGCACTACAAAATTAATGATTCTCATTGCTCCACAAGAAGTAACCAAAAGTAGATTTAGTAAAAAAAATATTAAATTCATAATCAATTCATTTTTCAATCATTGCGTGGACATAGTTCAAAATAAGCTTTCAAATTTCAACATCACAACATTAAAAAAATAAAATATAATATGAAAAGAGGATATACTCAGAGACAATGTGATACAAATAGCATAAACATAAACTCTAAGCTGTATTATGTGGAATAAACATATGTCGTTGCAATTAATGTAAGATAAGACAAGAGTAAACATTCAGACCAACCGCCGGACCATACTCTCACATACTATACTGCCAAAATTAGCAACTGGATGAATTTACATCAATACCCCTAGTGAATCTTGACGACAATGCTGTTGAAGCAATGGCATTAAAGTCATTTCACAGATGGAACAAGTAGAACCATCCAACCACCATGATCTACTTCTTTGAAACTGTCAGCAGCCTAACACAGACAGCAACCCTTAACAACATAGATTGTTTACAAGAAGTAAACAACGTCCCACTATATTCTTAAAACATTTTTCCTAGATGATCTTTGAGTTAGTTGAGAGGCTTCCAATCATATCGAAAAATCTGTATGGCTACGCAGAATCGGTTAGTAGTCAAAGCAGTTGCAATCACGGCTGCTATCAGCCTGATTGTAGCTGGGATGTTGTTCTATTTGTTGTATAGGTTTAAGGTGGCAAGAAGAGTGAAGAAGGCGAAGCCAGAGTCGAGTTTTCGGAGGGAGGCTGGCGCACCTGTGCCTCGTGTAGAGTTCAGGCAGCATGGTGGAGCAGTGAAGGGACTTATAGTTGATGAAGAAGGATTGGATGTTTTGTATCTGAGGAAAACCGAGGAGGGTCATTTTTCGGGGTGTTTTTCTAAGGTTTGGTATAATCCCATGATGGAAGAGGTGAAGAAGATGAATAGCAGAGAAGAAAAGCCAGGGATGTCTGAGCCAATACAAGAAGTTCCATTGCTTCTAGAAGCAAGAAATCCATATGAATCCGAGGAGACTAAAAGGAGAAGTCCTCCATCACCACCCCCTACTCCCTTGCATAATAAGGTGGATCCTCCGCCTCCACCTCCACCTCCGCCTCTACCACCATCTCTGCCTCCTATACCTTCCCTTCCTCGAAAACAGAATTTCAAGCCCGCACAGCCACCTCCACGGCCACCACCTCTAGGTCCACCGAAACTAAAACCAGCACCAGCACCAGCACCACCACCTCCAGGTCCACTGAAACTAAAACCAGCAACAGCACCACCACCACCTCCAGTAGCAAAGACAAGGGGACCAATTTCATGGCATAAACCACCTATTGCCCCAAGAGTTAGTGAACACAGACATAGCAATACCGAAGATTCAGAGAGGAAGAACGGAGTACAAATAAAACTAAAGCCGTTACATTGGGACAAAGTTAAGGCTAATGCAGATCATTCAATGGTGTGGAATGAGATCAATGATGGCTCTTTCAGGTAATCTATGTATATTTAGTTTCACTATCTTAGTATTGTGACTCCTCCTTTCTATAACCAATAATTAATGGAATTTTTTTCTTTCTGTGTGGCTGTTATAAGGTTTGATGATGATCTAATGGAAACCCTCTTCGGTTACACTCCCACTAACCAGAAATCAACTGATAAAAGCAAGAAATCATTATACCAAGGAAATTCCAATGCAGTTCCTTCGGCTCAAATATTCATTCTTGATCCTAGAAAATCCCAAAATACCGCGATTGTCCTCAAGTCTCTAGCAATTTCTCGCAAAGAAATCCTCGATGGTCTCTTGGAGGGTCGAGGACTCAATGCTGACACCCTCGAAAAACTGACCAAAATCTGCCCAACACTAGAGGAAACAGCCAAAATCCTTCAGTTCAATGGGAATCCAATGAAACTAGCTGATGCAGAGTCTTTCCTTTACCACATCCTCAAAGCTATTCCTTCAGCATTCATTCGAAGCAATGCAATGCTCTTCAAATCAACCTATGATCCAGAAATTTTGCATCTCAAAGAATCTCTGCAAACTCTTGAATTAGCTTGCAAGGAATTGAGAAATGGTGGGATCTTCTTTAAGCTCCTCGAAGCAATTCTGAAGGCTGGCAATAGATTGAATGCTGGGACAAATAGAGGAGACGCACAAGGCTTCAATCTCACCGCCCTTCGTAGACTCTCCGATGTGAAAAGCACAGATGGAAAGATAACTCTGCTTCACTTTGTTGTCGAACAAGTTATCCGTTCAGAAGGCAAACGTCGTTTGATCAACAACAACAATCTCGATCACATCTCTGATACAAAGAGTTCCAATGAAGAGCAAGATAGAGATCATCTAATGCTAGGATTACCAGTGGTGGAATCACTAAACACTGATTTTTCCAACGTTAGAAAATCTGCAACCTTAGACTACGACAGTTTGATCACCGTGTGTTCGATTCTCACAACAAGAGTTGAAGAGATCAAGCACCAGCTAAACCATGTTCAATCGGGTGGATTCGTGAGAGAGATGAAAGGGTTCTTGGAGGATTGCCAAGAGGAACTGAATGTGGTGAGAAACGAAGAGAAAAGGGTGATGGAGATTGTGAGAAAGACAACGGTCTATTATCAAACAGGTGGTGGGCGGGACAGAGAAGGGAACCCTCTTCAGTTATTCGTTATAGTTAAGGATTTCTTGAGCAATGTTGATCAAGTTTGTGCAGAAATCAGAAAGAAAGCTCCGAAGGCGAAAGTGGCTAGTAGCGGTGGCTCATCGCCGCCATTGTCGCCGACTCCGAGGTCCCCGGTGAGGAGGTTGCAGAACTTGCAGACGTATTTCAGAGCACAAAGACATGGAATAAGTTCGAGTGATTCAGAGGATGATTTCTGATGAGGGTTGAGAAATTAGGTTTTAGATAATTCGATTGAAATTTCTTGAAAATGCAACTCTCCAATACAGTGATTGATTGGAGAATGGTTCAGTAACATTACTGTAATTATCTGAAGTTGGAGAAGGTAATATAGGAAAATCATATAACTCCATATGAAAATGTGCCTAAATTTGGTTCCGTACTAGCTTCTTTAATGGTTCTATTTAAGTTTTAAGTTTTTTTTTATGCGACTTCAGTATTACATTATCATTTCAAAAAGATATTTTTTTTCTAATTTTAAACAAATACATCATCAACCATTTCATTTAAAAAGTAAATCTTTATTAATTTACATTTCTATTATTATTTTATTTCATAATAACTAAAAATTCATGTAATAAATTTTTTTAATTTTAAAAAAAAATTGGCTGCTGGAAAATTGTTGTTTCAAAAACCATAAAATTAACAAAAAATACGAGAAAAAGAGCATAGCAAATTAGGTAAATAAATAATTAATTCAAAGAAAAAGTGAGGACCACACGCCTACACGGGCATGAAGGTCACACGCTAGAAATCTGTTCTTTCTTGCCGTGCATGAAAAACACTCTCCCTCTCCCCTCTCTTTATTGTTCTTTCTTATCCCTTGGTAGAGGTTTCTCTACCTCTACTACATCTACCCATCCTCCCCCAACAATCTATACCTAATTTTTTTAGTAGCAAAATTTGCCAAGTAAGCATCTCCCCAACTATTTGCGATGTTCTAACGAGATTGTTCATATGTCATAAAAAACGTTCATTTCAACTGTTGGATCAAACTTAGGCTATGAAAATATAATCGTACCTGATTGTTCCACATATTTATATTATCGAACTCTTGATCATACACAAGATTACAAGAGAATTGTGTTTAATTTCCATAATGCAAGTGCGAAAGCAAATGATTTGTTTTATCAGGAGATGAGAGAAAATACTTTACAGTGGTTTTCTTTTCTATATTTCGTATAATGAAAACTGAGAAAGTTCCTACATCTTCAACAGCTTGAACTCTTTTTTTTTTTTACTTTTTTTTCTTGACTTGAGATTGCGACACAAGTCTATTTCTAAGCATTTAAATATCGGAATGTCCCAATGATCTTTAAATTCCAAAGATCTCAGGTGTGGAAAAATTATAAATTTTTTAGAGTCCAAAAATATTTGAGATATCTATATATATATATATATATATATATATATAAATATAAATGCAGTAAGTATAAGTAGTCCTTTTTTTTATAATTTTAGTACGTGTGTTCGATTCTCAATAATAGCATTTTATTTTCAAAATATAAACTTTATCGCCGTAAAGACGTGCCTTTAACTTTTAACGCACCTTAACCCCTCATCCTTTCTTTCTTCCAATAAAATTTATACACTAAATATGAGCTTTTTCTTCCATAAAAAATTTATTTTTTTCAATTAAAATTAATACATCAAATTTAAAGTAAATTAATTAATTCAATAATAAATTTTGAATTTTTTTGCTTCACATCAAGAAGAATTTAATAATGTTCTATACGTAGTTTTTATTGTTAAAATAGTCCATGATTTGTCAATTTAAGTTTTTAACTTATTTATACTTATTAGTGTCATTGTATAATGCCTCCCAAAGTATGACTTCAAATATGAGATAAAAAAAGGAAAAATTAATGATGGAGATATTAGTACAAATTCTAACTAGAGATATTAATATAATATAAATACCTTTAATATTGTTAATGCTTTCAGAATTTTATGTTTTACATTGAATTTTATGTCTGCCCTGGATAGATGTTCTAGCAAAGGGCAGTTACATAAGAAGAATGCTAATGCTCCATCGTTGTTGACATACAATACACATGATATAAAGGTATCTTTTTAAGATATTAGTATTGGACCCGTGCATTGCATGGGCTTCATAACTCATTTAATTAACATTTGTTGTTAATCATATATTTGTTATAATAATTGTATTTTTCATATAATGAGGGAATAAGATCATTACAGTCATTGGTGGGAAGAATTTCCAACAGTTGACATTTTATCATTTTCGATATTTGTTATTTTATACATTTATATGATACTTGATAGGTGCCAATTTTCACCTATTTTTGCGTATGTTTATATATTCATTTGAATGTGTTAGCTACGTTTGTAGGGTGATTATTGAGATTATTCGTATATAAGTTGTATTTGACGAGTTGTGTTTAGTTTCATGATTTTAACGATAAAAAGTACAAGTTTCGAAGGAAATGGCCGCGCAGAAAAGCACAACCGTGCTTAATGGCACGGTTAGACCGTGCTCGAGGAGGAAAAGGCGAGCACGACCGTGCGCGACGGGACTCGAGGCTGAAGGATGGGGCACGACCGTGTCCCATGGCACGGTCGACCGTGCCAGACCCCATGCCAGAACGTGCAAGAGACTGTATGATGGGGCACAATCGTGCCGTGTAGCACGACCGTGCCCGGGCGCCTAACGATTTCGGTTATTTTGGTGAGGTTTCATTCTTGGATTGATATAAAAGACCCCAAGGAACAAAAAAAAGAGAATATATTGGCGATAAGAGGCAGAGAGAAGAAACACGGAGAGAGAAGAACAAGAATTAAAGAACGGAAGAATCGAAAGATCGTCAACACGAGTTTTAATATTTCCTCTCTTATTAGTTATTAGATATGATATTTTCAATCTTGTCTATGAGTTTGACGATAATCATGTCTAGCTAATTTTTTAGGGTTTCTAGGGCTTGTTAGTAGTTTAATTCGAATCTTGATGGATCTTTAATTTAATTCAATGTTCATAATCTTTCATCTTATTTGTGTGTTTATGAATTGATTGTTTGTTTGATTATTTGGCCGATAATTGAGCATGTTTTAATAATTGAATCAAAATTTGGGAGATGAGATTTAATTATGGAAGAATAAACACATGACACATAAAAGACTTAGATCGGGACATTAAGGAATTTATGTGATGAGATATCGATCTTGGATGCTTTTGGGAGTTGTTATGTTTCTATCAGATTGATTAGGGATACTTCTGATGGCATAATAATCAACTGATTAATTGACTCGAGAGAGCTATTAATTGATATGTGTGATTGCTCATATAGGATGATTGATTAATGAACTTGGATTGATTAAAGTGATATCTTGATGAGAATTAGATGAAAGCATGTCCTAGAACCTGTTTTATATCTCTGTGATTTTTGAGTTAATTTATTTACGTAATTATTGTTTCTATTTAATTAATCTGAAATTGATGAAATTTGATTTACCTAGATAAAAGTGAGAACCGGATTTGAGTAGTTAATTAGTGCCTAGATAGATAGTCTCTGTGGGATCGACCTTGCTCACCACTCCTATAATTGACACCGTACACTTGCGGGCGTAGCTAAAAGAAATTAGTGAACAAGTTTTTGGAGCCGTTGCCGGGGACTAGAGTTTAGGCACAATTAATATTCGAATTTTGTTTTTATTTTTAGTGTAGGATTTATTTTTGTTTTTCTTTTATCATATTTTTTATTTTTAAGGGAGTATCTGATACTTGTTTGTTTTTCAGGTGTTTTCAGGTGTTTTCAAACTGTGCATGAACACTCGCTCTAAAAAGGTGAACTTGAGTGCACTAGATTTGGAGATTGAAGCAACTTGCAGACATCGTAAAACACGAAAGCAACTTTTTGCTCCAACTGAGATGGCTGAAGACAATCCATTGGAACAAGTACTAAACAATCAAGACGGAGTGAATCAAGCACCACAAGTGGGTGCTCAGAGACCCATCAGAGATTACTTCCAACCCCAGCAGAATGGAAGGGGGTTGTGCGACCACAAATGAGCAAATAATTTTGAGTTGAAGCCGGGTCTGATCGCTATGGTTCAGCAAAACCAGTTTGGGGAAAGCCATCTAGATGACCCCAACGCGCATCTGGCGCAATTTCTTGAAGTTTGTGATACAATCAAGTTGAATGGTGTTTCTGATGATGCCATAAAACTAAGATTGTTTTCTTTTTCTCTACGAAACAAAGAAAAGTTGTGGTTCAACTCATTCCCTTCAGGCTCAATTACTACATGGGATGGTCTAAGTAAGAAGTTTCTATTCAAGTACTTTCCACCAAGCAAGACGTTGAAGTTGAAAAGTGAGATCACACAGTTCAAGCAATTTGATGGAGAGTCCTTGGGCGAAGCTTGGGAAAGATTCAGAGATATGTTAAGAAGATGTCCTCAACATGGATTTCCCGAGGATCAACAAGTCTGTTTCTTTTACAATGGACTGTTTGGATCAACGAGAGCGATATAGATGCAGCGACAGGAGGAGCTTTGTTAGCAAAAAGTCCAGACGAGGCAATATATATCTTGGAGGAAATGGCAACAAACAGCTACCAATGGCCGTCTGAGAGGAACACGTATAGAAAAGTGGCTGAAATTCAAGGTCAAGATCAATTGTCTGTACTATCTTCGCAAATAGCAGCTCTCACAACTCAAGTATCTGCGCTGGCGAAGGTTCAAACTCAAACCGTATGAAGTGTTGGAAGTCAAGGATGTGAGTTCACCCAACAAGAAGAAGTAGAAGATGTCAACTTTATGAATGGGCAGAATTACAACAACCAAGGCTTCCGAAACAACCAAAACTATCAAAATAGGGAGATGTATCAGTATAAACACGGAGGGGCGAATCATGAAAATTTCTCCTATGCAAATACCAAGAATGTTTTGCAGCCACCTCCGGGCTTTTCTGTTACAAATGGAGTCATTGATGAACCGAAAAAACCGGCACTGGAAGATTTAGTAGGTGCATTTGTGAATGAATCACGAGATAGATTCACAAGGATGGAAGAAAAATTTGATACACAGATGAAGGCTTTGGAATTACAAGTAGGGCAGATGGCTGAAATCATAAGAAATCAACACAAGAAGGGACAATATCCAAGCACTACTTAAATAAACCCAAGGGAGCAGTGCAAGGCGATCCAATTGAGAAGTGGAACGGAATATGAAGGACCAAGCATGCCAGTGGTGGAGGAAGATGAGAACGAGAAGAAAGCGAATGAAGAAGTGGTGGAGCAAAAAGAAGTTGAAGTCGAACAAAAAGGGGCTGAGAAGCCAAAATCAAATTCTAACCCTTCACTCTCATTTACTATTTCCTCTCTTTCTTTTCCTCAACGTTTTCAAAAGAAAAAATTAGATGCTCAATTCACTAAATTTCTGGAAATTTTCAAGAAAATTCACATTAACATTCCTTTTGCAGATGCGTTGGAACAGATGCCAAATTATGCAAAATTCTTGAAGGACGTCATGTCAAAGAAGAGAAAAATAGCGGATTATGAAAGGGTCAATCTTACGGAAGAGTGCAGTGCAATCATCCAACAAAAGTTGCCACAAAAGCTTAAAGACCCAGGGAGCTTCACAATCCCTTGTGTGATTGGAGAATCAAGTTTTGACAAGGCTTTGTGTGATTTAGGAGCAAGCATTAATTTGATGCCGTTATCTATTTTCAAGAAGTTTGGTCTCGGTAAAGTAAAACCCTCCACAATCACGTTGCAATTAGCGGATAGATCGATAACTTATCCAAAGGGGATCATTGAGGACGTACTAGTCAAAGTTGATCGATTCATCTTCCCAGTGGACTTCGTAGTGCTCGACATGGAGGAAGATCATGTTGTGCCCCTTATTTTAGGACGATCATTCTTAGCTACGGGACGAGTATTGATTGATGTGCAAAAAGGAGAACTCACCTTGAGAGTAAATGACGAGCACATCCTGTTCAACATTTACAAAGCCATGAGATTCCATGACGAAAACGAAACTTGCAGCTTCATTGGAATAGAGGATGTATGTGTGGAGGATCAAATGGATCGAATCCTGTCAAAAGATACATTGGAATTGTGCTTGAATGAATCATTACAAATGCAAGCGGAAAACTTTGATTCTGAAAATGAGGAGGTGATCGACTACGTGTATTGTTTGGAAGCATTACAGGAAATATCAAGGAAGAAACGAGGAAACGAGAAACAAAGAAAAGACGGAAGAACTGGGCACGACCGTGCCCGGCACAAGATTATGCTTGGACAATGAAGCATGACCGTGCCCCACGGCACGGTCGATCGTGCCTGGCCCAATGACGTGTATACAGGTCGAGCACGACCGTGCTGTGGAGCACCGTCAAACCATGCTCGACCAGAAAAAGTCGACTCCAGACACAAAAAGCACCGTATTCATTCCGGAATTGAAGAACCTTCCAGATCATCTTCAATACGCATTCTTGGGAAGTGATAAAGCTAATCCGGTAATCGTTTCCTCAGCTCTAAACTCAATTCAATTAGATAAACTTTTACGTGTGTTGAGAGAACACAAGAATGCCCTCGGTTAGTCCATTTCGGATTTGAAGGGAATAAGTCCCTCCGTTGTTATGCATAAAATAAGGATAGAGGATACTTATTGTAACATCCTTGACCAAAACATACACGTCATTAGGCATTCATTTCATGCATCATATGCATTTCATATTGGTTATAGGCTCTTATGTAATTAACATTGAGAAACCCCTATTATAATTGATTAAGACTCGAGTAATCTTCGAGTGCATAATATAAATTATTTAATTAATGATGATATAAATTACGTTGAATTTTATAAAGAAAATAAATGTAAATTATATATATATACTATATATATTATATATGTACATAATAAGTAACGCATGCATATTATATATATAGCATGCATATTGTATATATAAGTTAAACTAAATAATATTATAATATATATACAAGTAAGTAGCATATGTATAAGTATGCAAAAGGAAGCATAATATTATAATATATATATATATATATATATATATATATAAGTGAAGCATGCGCCGTAGTATGCATATATATTATAATATATAAAGTAATGTTATGATTAATATATACAATGCATGTAATGTAAGTTGTCAACTTGAATTTAATAATAATATAGTTTCATTAAGTTTAATAGTGAAGCTAGGTGAGGCGGCGGACTCTAGAAGTAAATAAATGAAGGAAGGAAAGAAGAAAAAAAAACAGAGAAGCTGCAGCGAGAACAGAAGCAGGGGAGGAAGAGAAAAGGGAAAAAAAAGAAAGGGGTTTGTAATTTTAGGTTTCGTTTCTTCACCGTTTTTTCTTCAAAACTTGAGGGAAAGTTTGTAGGGACGTGCTCTTCGATTTGATCGGAGTGAATTTTCAAGATTTTTCTCGAAAGGTACAAAGAAATTAGTGAATTATATATGTTTCTAGTTATTATTATTCATTGGATGTTTTGGTAGTTTGGTAGGCTGAATTAGGAAAAGTTTAAAACATGGAAGTTATAGCCCTATCTCTTAGCTAAACTCAGGAGCAAACCGTGGATGTCTCGGTTAAATATTAAGTGAGATAATGTCAAAATTACAGGGCTTGGTTTAGTTTGAAAACGGTTAATTATGCTGTATGCTGTGTTTGTAGCCTAATTTTATACAGGTTGGAGAGTGAATTAGGAAAAGTGTTAAACATGAAAGTTGTAGAGCTATACGTTAAATTTCTATAGAATTTTACCTTGCTTGATTCGGAATTTTATAATTCAAGTTATAAGAGGAATTCTGAACATAGTTGAATACGTCGAAAGAATAAAGGTTGTTAAAATCTTATATCATATGCATATATGAAATAAATGAAATTAAACATACATGCATTGCATTTCATTGCATGATGGAATTAAATATATTAAGGGGACGATTAGGCTAAATTGCATTGAATCGTATAGGAGCGCGGGCTGTAGAACGAGAGGAGGAAGCAGAGTGACGAACAAATCGCTTATCCTAGCCGGGTGAGTGTAAACCATATATGTGACTTATATGCTATGTGATTTATACGCAATTGGATGAAATTTATATGCAATGTTTGTTATGTGAGTATAAATCGTATATGTGATTTATACGCAATGTGACGTGATTTATATGCAAAGTTTGTTATATGTGTTCTATAAGAAATATATATTTATATAAATTGTCATTGGATCAAATGATATATTGGCAAATGTATACGTGATCATATTTTCTGATAATTGATATGTTGCATTACATACGGCATGAAATTAAAAAGGCCCGTGACTGTCTTGCGATGGATCTGTATACAAAGTGGAGACCTTCGGGTCAAATTCATATTGGAGACCTACGGGTCTATATACACGGTGGAGACCTTCGGGTCATAATCATATTGGAGACCTACGGGTCATGATCATATTGGAGACCTACGGGTCTATATACATAATGGCATATTGGAAATCCCGGGACAGATCCTAACTTGAGCAGTTCACAGAATAATAAATTGGACATAGTGGCATTTGCAGATGTATGATTATATTGTTGATTATCGTAAAGTGAATTGTTATTTGCTTGTTATTTAATGAAGTAATGGTTTATATTCACTGAGTTGCGACTCATAAAAATCACATAATTGTTTTTTTTAGGTTCAATAGTTTTTTGTCGTAGGTTGTGTATATACATCGCGCTATACCAGGTCGGCCGGCTGATGCCTCGTGCAACCTTCTCCTCCTCCGCATTTTGCATTCTGGACATATATATCATAAGTTGTATTTAATATGATTATTGCTGGAATATGGGTTGTGTGTTTTAATCTTATATTATATTAGTTTTTAAATAATGTTTTTATACTTATATGGATAAATGAAACGTCAGCATGATTTGCCTATATGATGAATATGTTATTATAAGCTATACGTCATAGGGGTATAGGGTGTTACACTTATAAACTTTCAATCCAAAACCAACGGAGACTTAACCCAATTATGCAGTAGGTGGTGAAGAAGGAAGTTCTAAAATGGCTGGATGCAGGAATTGTGTATCCCATCTCCGACAGTAATTGGGTAAGTCCAGTACAGGTGGTGCCAAAGAAAGGAGGAATGACGGTAGTCATGAACGGGGATGAAGAGCTCATAGCCACTCGAACGGTAACAAGGTGGCGGGTGTGCATTGATTATAGAAAATTAAACACCGCCACCAGAAAAGACCATTTCCCTCTCCCGTTTATCGATCAAATGTTGGATCGTTTGGCTGGGTATGATTACTATTGTTTTCTCGATGGATACTCCGGATACAATCAAATTGAGATTGCTCCGGAAGATCAAGAGAAAACCACTTTTACCTGTCCCTATGGCACTTTTGCATTTCGAAGGATGCCCTTTGGATTGTGTAATGCACCAGCCACGTTTCAATGCTGCATGATGGCTATTTTTCATGATATGATAGAAAATAGGATGTAAGTGTTTATGGATGATTTTTCAGTTTTTGGAACTTCCTTTGATGTTTGTCTATCTAACATTTCCCAAGTTTTGCAGCGATGCAAGAAAACTAATCTGGTCCTAAATTGGAAAAAATGTCATTTCATGGTAAAAGATGGAATTGTTTTGGGTCACCGTGTTTCATCTACAGGTCTGGAAGTCGATAGAGCAAAGATCGTGGCGATTGAAAAATTACCAACACCAAAAACAGAAAAAGCAATCCGAAGTTTCCTTGGACATGCAGGTTTTTATCGGAGGTTCATAAAAGATTTTTCAAAGATCACCAAACCGCTGAGCCGATTGCTAGAGAAAGAGGCCGAGTTCAAGTTCGATCACGAGTGTCACTTGGCGTTCGAAATATTGAAGAAAGCATTGACGAGTGCACCAATTTTGGTAACGCCGGATTGGTCACAACCATTCGAGTTAATGTGTGATGCAAGTGACTATGCCGTGGGAGCTATGCTTGGACAAAAGAGAGATAAAATGCTAAGGCCAATTTACTATGCAAGTCGAATGCTGGATGACTCTCAACAAAACTACACCACCACGGAAAAAGAGATGTTGGCAGTCGTCTTCGCATTCGACAAAGTTCATCATTACCTCATCGGCACTAAAACAATAGTTTATACTGACCATGCTGCAATTCGCTATCTTTTCGATAAGAAAGATGCTAAACCACGTCTAATACGTTGAGTTTTATTGTTTTAGGAATTCGATTTGGAGATCAAAGATTGTAAGGGCTGCGAGAATGTGGTAGCTGACCATTTATCAAGACTCGAGAACGAAAAGGTTGATCAAAGTGAAGAGATTAAGGAAAAATTCTCAGATGAGTGCATACTGGCTGTAAATGATGCTCCGATACCATGGTATGCGGATATCGTGAATTACTTGGCGCAAGGAGTTCTCCCACCAGATTTAAATGAGTATCAAAAAAAAAAAATTCTTCATGATATAAAATTTTATTTGTGGGATGACCCGTACTTGTTCAGGAGATGTGCAGATTCGATAATTCGGAGATGTAACCCGCTAAAAGAATGGGATAACATTATGGAGATATGTCATTCATCACCCGTAGGAGGACACCATAGTGGGAAGAAGACAGTTATCAAAGTACTGCAATCAGGTTTGTATTGGTCAACTTTATTTAAGGATTACTATAACTTTGTGGCAGGTTGTGATCGATGCCAAAGGATGGGGACAATATCAAGAAAATATGAGATGCCTCTCACCAACATACTAGAAGTGGAGATTTTCGATGTATGGGCATCGATTTTATGGGACCTTTTCCCCCATCCAATGGATAAAATTACATTCTGCTAGCTGTGGATTACGTGTCCAAATGGATAGAGGCTATTCCCACCAAAACTAATGATGCTAAAGTTGTTCTACAATTTTTGAAGAAAAACATCTTCAATAGATTTGGGACACCCAAGGCAATTATTAGTGATAGGGGAAAGCATTTCCACAATAAGATCTTTGCCAAACTGTTGGAGAAATACAGAGTCAAACACAAAATGACGTTGGCATATCATCCCCAAGCAAATGGGCTAGCGGAGGTGTCAAATCAGGAGATAAAGACAATTTTGGAGAAGACGGTAAGCGTAAACCGCAAAGACTGGGCATTTCGCTTAGATGACTCTTTATGGGCATATCGAACGGCATTTAAAACGCCAATTGGTATATCCCCTTACCAACTCCTTTTTGGTAAATCATGTCATCTCCCGGTGGAATTGGAACACAAGGCATTTTGGACTACAAGAGCACTGAATTTCGACTACAAACGGGCAAGCTCGGATCGAGTACAAAACCTCTTGGAATTGGATGAATTTCGGAATGATGCCCATGAAAGCACTCGAATCTATAAAGAACGAACCAAACGCTTTCATGACAAGATGATTCAAAAGAGGACATTCAAGCCAGGAGATCCGGTATTGCTATTCAATTCGAGGCTCCGATTGTTCCCTGAAAAATTGAAATCAAGATGGTCGGGACCCTTTTGGGTGAAAAAGGTGTTTGATCCAGGTTATGTCGAGTTATTGGCAAAGGATGGCCGCACGTTCCCCGTTAACGCACAAAAAATCAAGCTCTACTATGGAAATGGAACGATGGAGATGGCCAGGTGCATTTATTTCATAAATGACTCATAAAAGGTACGTTTTCATCTCGTCTGGCTGAAGACGTAAAACTTAGCACTGCTTGGGAGGCAACCCAATTAGTTAGGCCTCGTCTCGTTCACAATTTTTTTTTGAAAAAAAAAAAAAGAATAGCACGGTCGTGCCCCACTGACCAGCGGGATTACAGGCTGGGGCACGGTCGTGCCCCAGCAGATCACGATTTGAAAAGGGAGAAAACAGGGGGGAGAATCTCATTTTTTTTTCTCCCCCAATTCGAAACCCTAACTCCAATTCATCAAATTGGACGCAATTTCCCTGATTATTCAGTCTCAAACATAGATTCATCCCTTCCCCACACCATAATCACGTAAGTTTCTTCAAAGTTGGGACGAAAAAGCACCCCCATTGCCATTTAGGAACTATCAAGTGCATTCTTCATTTTTCGTCAAAAAGGTATGGTTTCCTATTCTTTATGTTTCTTTTGCTGAAGAATGAATAAAAATGAGTTGGGTAGAGTTTTAATCGGAGTAGATTTTGATTTTGAGAATTTTTGTCTTTGGAGACTTTTATCGAACACTTGGTGTGCAATGTGATTTTTTGAATTTTGTTGGAATTTTGAGCATGATTGACTGTGGTTTTCAAAGATTATGCTATATCCTATTGCATTCAATGATGAATTGATGAAAATAGGTTAGAATTTGGAATTCACTTGCGTGTATTGTTGAGATGGGAATAAAAACGTGAATGTGGCTTATGGTTAAGTTTGGGGGAAACTATGATTGGTCGATGGAAATCTAATTTCATGTAATAAGGACAATGAAAGTATAGCAATTGATGTCAAATTGATGCTTTGAGTGAAACCAAATTCTTGATGTGGTTTGTGTTTTATAAGTCAAAAATTCGAGGAGTTGATATCAAAGATTGCTACATTGCGTTGTGAATAGGTTCTCATAGACACTTTGCCACTAAAATGGAAAGGATCATGCTGTTGATTATTGTTTGTTGCCTTGATTCCGTTTCATTGCTTCGATTTACAACATTATATCAACTGATTGAGGATAAGTTTGCAGGATCGAAAATGGTTGGAGGAAAGAAGCGAAAGACAACCAAGGATGCGTCGACAAGCTCAGCGATCCCTCAACCCTCCTCTCCTACCCATTATGAGGTAAGGTTGACAGATCTGGAACACAAAGCGAGATGGGATGCACTGGTTGGAAGACAGATAGAGGTGACCCGGTACGCCGATGATGGTGCTTTACAGACGTTAGGTCTATATGACGATTTTTGGAGACTGACCGAGAAGGTTGGGTGGACGGACTTCTTCAGAGGACGGTGGAGAACGTACCCTAAGATTGTGCTGGAATTCCTAAGTACACTATCAGTCAAGGAAAGAACGAGACCTCCCTTGACCCCGAAAAGTATTAATTTCCGTTTGCAGAATAGGAGATACGAGATTTCGATTGCACAGTTCTAACAGATTTATCATTTACTGGCCGAGGCGACTATAGTAAAGCATCACAGGAACTTCAGCGCGACAGAATTTTGGGGCTTGCTCACTGATTATAGCGTACGAGAGCCGGTCCCATGGGATGCGAGGAAGGCAAAGTGTTGGGTTTTCAATGTTTAGATTTTGATGAGACAAACCAATTATGTAATAGAAAGTTTTAAGTACCCTATTTTTCACATTGTTTAAGTGAATAAATAGACTAGAATTGAGTCTTGTGTTAAGTGTCAAAATGGAGGATGAAAAAGGATAAAGCTGCATCTAAGCCTTAAAAAGAAGTTATCGCTGCAAGAAGGTAGGATACAGCATCGCTGCGAGAAGATAAATATACAGCATAGCTGGTTGAGAGAAGATACAACATAGCTGGTTGAAAGAAGATACAGCAACACTTCAATGAGTTAAATCTTCTACAGCAAAGTAAGAAAGTAACGCTGTAAGAAAAGGATACAGGAGTACTGCTAGAAAGAAGTTACAGCAGTACTGCCAGAAGATACTGCAACCAGGTCTAAGTTACAGCAGCACTGAAAGAAAGCATCAGCTGCACAAGGACCTAGGATACAGCGCAGACTTACAAGTCAGTTAAGTTATACAGCGCCAACTACAAAACGAAGTATCCTGCAAATCCTAGGAAGGATAAATACAGTACGAGGAACGGAGATTCAAGCAAGAATAAAAGAGCCGTTTAAGAAAAAGTCAAAGTAGCAGACACGGAGCCAATAAAAAGATGCCACATGGACTGACGCGCTGCAGAAAGCTGCGAGCCGCAACTGCCGCATTAAATGCTCCGAAAGAAAAAGTCAAGTCGCATTAAATGCGAACCATGCTTTGGCCAGGCTACTTCAAATTCAAAAGAGGGATGTCTCCTTCAACGGACATCTTCTCCTACAAGTATAAATAGAGGTTGAGGAGCACTGAAGCTGGTTACTGTTACTAAGATCTGAAAATCATTTGCGAAAAATTCAAAGCTTACAAATTTCAAGCATTCAAGCCTACAATCAGTATCAGTCACTCAACCTACCGAAGTGAAGCAAGTTCAAGCTAAAGGATTCCTTACGGATTCAGAAGCTCACTTCGAAGAACAAGTTGAAGAAAAACCTTTTATCCTTTTAACCTTGTTGCTATGTGCTTAGGTTGTTTTAGTGGTGTCAAGCAGTTGATAGGAGAGATCCTTGCTGTTTGTTTAGTTGTCTAGAGTTAGGCAGCTTCCCTGTGTGGGAGTGTGGAACCCTGTGTGGGTTAGCCTTTGAAGTTTGCAGTTGCTGTGTGTACGCTGGACTTCAGTAGGTGGTTTCTTTGTAAAGTTGATAGATTGTTAGGAGAGTCCTGTAAATCAATCTTACTTAACAAAGTTCCTGGTCAAGGAGCAGTAGAGTGGACGTAGAAGGATTACACCACCTTCGAGCCACTATAAGCCATAAGTGTTTATTTGCTTTATTTATCTGTGCGCTTATTTTCTGCATTTCTCTTATCTCTGTGCATAAAACATTTTGAAAGAAGCATTCTTGAGTAAAACAGCCTTGTGCTTTAAAGTTAATTTCCGCTGCGTATAAAACTCCAGGTTACAGCGTGCAGCACTGCATCGTAGCGCTGCAAGCAGTAACCATCTATCGCTGCAAGCTCAAGTAACTTGCAGTGAAAAACGATTGTTTTAAAAGATTTTGAAAATCGACCAAGGTTCATTCACCCCCCCTCTGAACCTCGGACACCACTTGGGACCAACAAGTGGTATCAAAGCGAGTTGGATTAAAAACCAACTTATCTGGTCACCTACCCAGATCCACCCTTGTCTCGCTGTTTTCTCTGCATAAAACTCATTTTTAAAGCATATCATGGATTCCTCCAATCACAAACTACCCATGTTTTCCATAGAGGAGTATGACGACTGGAAGATAAGAATGCAGGCACATCTTTCAGCCATGAACGATGAGATGTGGACGGTCATAACTGAAGGACCGATAATCCCCATGAAAGTAAACCCAATGTATGGAAGAGACCATACGGAAGGAGAGCAGCCACCATCGAACTTCCTGATCAAACCACGACAAGAGTGGGGAAACGAAGATAGGAAAAGAGCCAACCTGGATAATGTGGCAAAGAATGCTCTATTTATCACTTTGGATAAAGGCACATTTAGCAAAGTTAAAACCTGCTCAACATCCAAAGAAATATGGGAAAAGTTGGAGCAAATCTGTGAAGGAACTGAGCTCACAAAGGACAACAAAATCTCCAACGCTACCCAACTATTCGAGCTCTTCGAGATGAAGAATGAAGAGACTCTTGAGCAACTAGATTTAAGATTCACATCAATAGTGAATGAACTAGAAGCTCTGGGCAAACACTACACATAGAAAGAGAAAAACATGAAGGTGTTGAGAGCCCTACCAGCGAAGTGAGATAGTAAGACCACTGCCATGAGAGTGTCTATGGACCTGAAGTCCATGAGCACATTCGACCTATTCTCCGACTTGAAAGCATTCGAGTATGACATCAACAGAAGGAGAAAGAAGTCAGAGGAGTCAATCTCCAAAGTTACAGCACTGACGGCCAGAGGAACCAAGGATACAGCAACCGCTAGTTGCAGTAAACAAAGTGAGGATACAGCAGAAGTTGCTGAAGAGGATATGGCGCTTCTCCTAAAGAAATTCAGGAAATTTATAAAGAGCAACAACAACAGCAGCAACATCAACCTCAATAAGAAAAATGACTTCAGAAGAAGTCATCCACCTCCTCAGGCATCCTCTTCTCCACAGTCAAATACAAGAAACATTGACTTGTGCTATAATTGCAGGAAGCCGGGACACTATGCAAGGAATTATCCTTATCCAACAGTGCACAAATATCCCGAAGGAGAAAGAGAGCAGAGGAGAGATAAAAGAAGAGAGGAAAGACACAAGCTTAGAGCTCTCATTGGAAAGATGGAGAAAGCCAATGATGCAGTAGTTTCGAAGGAAGTACTGAAAGCTGCAGAATCCTCTGACAGCGACACTGAAACCTCATCATCTGATGAAGAAGCGCTGATATGCCTGATGGCTAGAGATGACGAGGACAACAAAGAAGATGAAGTAATCTACCAACCGTTGTCCATACCAGAAAGTGAGGAGCTGAACATGATCCACTTTTTGAAAAGGATCATGAGTGACTTTGAGCAGATTAACTCAATTCATGAGGAACTGAAGGTTGAAAATGAAAACCTAAGAATCGATAATAAGATCCTCAAGAGCAAGAACATTGACATTGCCAAGATGCTCGCTGCACGAGAGTCTGATAACTTAAAGTGTAGCAAGCTGCAATAGGAGGTCTCTAGATTAAATCTGCTAGTCACTGAGCTAAAATCTTAGAAGGAAAGCTTGCAGTCCATGATAAGTACTTTCACTAAATCATCAAAGGACGCAAGAGATTGCATAAATCAAAATAGAAACCCTTTTGAAAAATCGGGTATAGGATACAACAATCATACCTCTCAGAATACAGCAAGTACATCCAAAGCTGTAAACTTTGTTCAAGCTGAAACTCCAATGGAGAAAAAGTTACTCTGTGACTCTGTAAAGATAGTGAACAAAACAACAATGACGGATAAGGGGAAGAAACCCCAATGCTCAACTGCGGAAGTAAGCCTGCATCCAAGAATTGGCTGCAGCAGAAGCCATCTGCTGCATGCAACAAGAGGATGCAGCAACCAACAAAGTTGCAGCATAGAAGAAAATTTCCCATCTATACTGAAACTTGTATGTCTAAACCTCAAAGAGGATATACTCTAGGGAAGAATGGTGGAAGACCGCACTACAGAAGTGCTGGTGTCACACACATTCTCAATGCACACACTTCTTATAAGCAGTTTTCCAAGACAACTGCATACAGCTCGAGAACCAACAAATCTTACAGTAAATCTGTTACTGTTAAGAAAGTTTAGGTTCCCAAAGTAACTAACCCCAAAGGACCCGTACAAATATGGGTACCTAAATCGGTTTAAAATTGTTACAAGTTGCAGCAGTGATGTATGGTATATCGACAGCGGCTGCTCAAGGCACATGACAGGCAGTAAAGACACATTAAGAGACTTCCAAGAATGCAAAGGACCTAAAGTCATATTTGAAGACAATTCCAAAGGAAGCACAAAAGGAAGTGGATGCCTAGTCAAAAGAAACATAAAGATCAAAGAAGTATCCTATGTAAAAGGACTTAGATACAATCTTCTAAGCATCAGTCAGTTCTGCGACAAAAGATACACCGTGGAATTCAATCTCAACAAATGCTTAATCAAGGACAGCACCACGAATGAAGTAAAGCTTACAGGAACAAGGAGATGAAATATCTACCTAGCTGATTGGAACTCCACTACTCAATCAACATGCTTCATTGTGAAAAGTCCACCAGAGCTGAGTTGGCTATGGCACAAGAGGTTAAGCCATCTGAACTTCAAAACTATCAACAAGCTAGCAAGAAAAGGCCTCGTGAGAGGATTGCCAGACGTAGCATACAAAAAAGAGAATGTCTGTGGAGCTTGTCAAAAAGGGAAGCAAGTTAAGAGCTCATTCAAAGATAAGATTCAGAAATCATCTCACAGAATTCTAGATCTTCTACATATGAACCTTTTTGGACCAGTAGAACCAGTAAGCTTGAGTGGGAAGAAGTACTCCCTTGTAGTAGTAGATGACTACTCCAGATACACATGGACGATCTTTCTTGCAAAGAAGTCAGAAACTCAAGAGAAGCTACCTTGTCTCATGAAGAAGATTCAGAATGAAAAGAGCTTGAGCATAGTGAAGATAAGATCAGACAGAGGAACTGAATTCACAAATAAATTTATTGAGAAATTTTGTTCTGATAATGGTATTCGTCATGAATACTCTGCTGCAAGAACACCGTAACAAAATGGTGTCGCTGAACGAAGGAATAGAACCCTCAGGGAAGCAGCAAGAACAATGATAGCAGAAGCAGAGATACCCAAGAGATTTTGGGCTGAAGCAACCAACACTGCATGCTACACGCAGAACAGATGTCTAATCATCAAGGATCTTGACAAAACGCCTTATGAAATATGGAATGGTCATACACCAAATATCTCTTATCTGCATATCTTTGGATGCAGGTGTTACATTCTCAACAATGGAAGGGAACATTTGAAAACTTTTGATGCAAAATCAGACGAAGGAGTATTTCTAGGATACTCTGCTGTAAGTAGAGCTTTCAAAGTTTTTAATAAGAGAACCTTGGTGGTAGAAGAATCGATACATATGGTGTTTGATGAACGACATTGTGATACAAAGAAGTTGGAAGAACCACCTGAAGAAACCGCTTCAAAGAAAGAGAATACTGTACCGTATATAGAAGGAGTTCTGCCTACAGAAGAAGATAAAGAAGAAGAAGTTGCAACTTTGGATGCAGCAGATATTCTTACAGCAGCAGAACCTCCTGCATTACAGCAACAAAATGAGCAAGCTACACCAACACATGTCTTTGAACCAGATAGGACATGGCTAAGGAATCATCCAAGAGATCTTATTATAGGAGATTCATCCATTGGTGTAAGAACAAGAAGATCCATCCCACATGAAGCAATGTTCGCATGCTTCATATCTCAGTCAGAAAGTAAGATTGTTGAAGAGGCACTGCAAGATAGCAACTGGGTGCAGGCCATGCAAGAAGAGTTGAACGGATTTGAGAGAAATCAAGTATGGCAATTAGTTGCAAGACCAACTCATCAAGGAGTAATTGGAACAAAGTGGTATTCAAGAACAAGTTAGATGAGTCTGGAATCGTTGTAAAAAACAAAGCAAGATTAGTTGCTAAAGGATACTGTCAGGAAGAAGGAATTGATTTTGATGAGACTTTTGCTCCAGTAGCAAGACTGGAAGCAACAAGGATTTTCCTAGCATATGCAGTGCACATGAACTTCAATGTCTATCAAATGGACGTCAAAAGCGCATTCCTGAATGGTCTCCTTACAGAAGAAGTATATGTTGAACAACCTCCGGGCTTCGAAGATCAAGCAGAAGAGAAGGTGTTTCGGTTACAAAAAACTTTATATGGACTGAAGCAAGCACCAAGAGCATGGTATGACACATTATCTCTTTATCTTCTGGAAAATGGCTTCCAGAAGGGAACAATCGACAAAACGCTGTTTAGGATACAAGACGGAGAAAGTGTACTGTTAGTACAAATATATGTGGATGACATTATCTTCGGATCCATAAACAAAGAGCTATGTGAGAAATTCTCCAACCTGATGCAGTCAAAGTTCGAAATGAGTATGATGGGAGAATTAAGTTTCTTTCTCGGACTGCAAGTAAAACAGCTACCTACAGGGACCTTCATCAGTCAAGTCAAGTATACAAAGGAACTCATCAAGAAATTTGGCATGGAGAATGGTGCAGCAACGTCCGTTCCCATGTCCACATCCATAAGTCTTGGCAAAGACGAGGAAGGTAAAGATGTTGACATAACCAAGTACAGAAGACTCATTGGATCATTGCTGTATCTCACAGCAAGTAGGCCATACATTATGTTTGCAGTAGGAGTCTGTGCTAGGTTCCAAGCAGCACCAAAGGAATCACATCTGTCAGCAGTAAAAAGAGTGATCAAATATCTGAAAGGAACTCAGGAAGTCGGCCTATGGTATCCTAAGGAAGGAGGATTCAAGCTTAAAGGCTACTCCGATTCAGATTATGCTGGCTGCAAAATTGATCGAAAGAGCACCAGTGGGACATGTCAATTTCTAGGAAATAGACTAGTCTCATGGTTCTGCAGGAAGCAAATCTCTATCGCAACCTCTACAGCAGAAGCAGAGTATGTTGCAGCAGGAAGTTGCTGTGCGCAAATTCTCTGGATACAGCAGCAACTTAGAGATTCTGGATAGAAGAAAAAGAGACTCCAATTCTCTGTGATAATACGAGTGCTATTGCAATTACCCATAATCCTGTATTTCACTCAAGAACTAAGCACATCGATATACGTCATCACTTTATAAGAGACCATATTGAAAAGAAAGACGTCGTGCTTGAAAAAGTTCATAGGATCTCCAGCTTGCAGACATCCTCACCAAGCTTTTGAGTGAGTCTAGGTTTTCCATGCTTCGAAACGAGCTGGGAATTCTTAAGTTGTGAAGAGAAAGGAAGATGCAGAAACACAGGGGGAACCTTTGCATGCTTGTGAAAAGCAGCAAGAATGGTACTATAAGTTACGCGTTAATACAGCAATGGGCTCAGACAGCGCTGCAACTTTATTCTTACAGTACAGTAGTGATCAAGAATTCAAGCAACACCAGGTTACAGCATTTATTTCAAAGGAGTATTGATTACCCTGCAACCTCGTACTAGAGATGCTGCAACCTTAAAAAGACATTTATTTAGGCGGGAAAATGCATGTCTTTCAGCATTTAATGCATGTCTGCGTGTGTCAGGAAGTGGAAAGGGCGCGATTAGAAACCCACGTCCAGTAATTATTGTGACGATTTGACATCTCCGTTTTTTCCTGAACCACAAGATCAACTCCATGATCTATCTCAACCGTCGATCTCACACACGTCCCTTGAAAACCGCCATAAACCCCATAACCGTACCTTTTGAATTCATTATTCACTATCTTCCAATGAGAGAAAACGCTCTGTGCGAAAAAGCTTTCAAGTGCAAATCTTTGAATTTTCTCTCTCTCTCTCTCTAATCAAAAATCTCCAATGGCTGCCCGACGCACTATTGTTCTTGACGGAAGGTTGATCAACCAAGAACACATCTACGAATCAGAGCTGTACGATAACGCCCTTCTGAAAAGGATTTTTGATGCTCTTCAACAGACCCAAGTCCTAGGGTTGTTGACCACCGTCTACGCTGGCTTCTCTATGGAGTCAGTATAGAGATTTTACGCCTATGCCAGGCAGGCGGATGACAGAAACTGCATCCTGTTTCGGATGGATGCAGATGGAGAGGAACGGTCTTTGACCGTTAGGGACATCTCCACCACCTTCAGCATCTTCGCTGCAGGTTTTACCCCCAGCCAGTTGACAACATATGGGGAGGCATCGGCTAAAGAGATGTGGGATCTCTTTCGAGCAAGGGATGCAGGGGCTGAAATCAAGAGAAGCGCCCCCAAGAAGCTCTTCAAACCGGAGTTTGAACTTCTCCACGATATCTGTGCATACTCCATCGAAGGAAGGACCGGGAGTTATGACAAATGCACAGATCTTCGGTTCCAGATCATGTCTGCGATCATGGACGGAGAAAAGGTGAACTTGGCGAGATTCATCATGAAGAGGCTTGGGAGGAAGCAGAGAAGATAACGGAGCGTCGAAGCTACGGTATCACCATATGTTCTCTGCTCTGCAAGCTTGGCCTTCAACTTGCAGCACCCACCCCCATTCACATCGGAAAGAAGAAGGGCAAGACCCAGTCGAAGGCTGCAGGAGCAGGAGTTGCGAGGAAGATAACCAAAGACAAAAAGAATGCAACTCTTGCTCTGCAAGATGAAGCTGCAGGCAGCGGGGAGGAAGCCGAAGAAGATGATGCCTCGAGTCCTCTTCCTGTTATCAAGAGGAGTTCAGAGAAGGCTGTACCTGAATTTGAACCCTCTTCCCCAAATGATGATGCACCCTTGGTGAGAAGGGCTCCACGCAGCAAGAGGGTTGCTGCTGCTGTTGGGGATGTGTCACATCAGCCCAGGGATAAAGGTAACTCTCTTGATTCCCAACTCTCTACACCTAATATGGTTGTAGTTGACCTTGCGGATGAGTCACATCGGCCTCAAGAGCTATATCAACACCGGGTCAAGACAACTGAAGAAGAAACTCGTCTACAAACAGAAGCTTCAGTGCTCGATCCCACCTTTCCGGCTGCTAGAAATATGGAGCAGCAGTACTCTCTCTGGAGAGAGATGAGGCTGTCTAAGGGGGAAATCCTGTTGAAGTGAAAGGATTTCCTGACAGTCGAGCAAGCTGTCCTGGAGTGGGCCAAATTAGAAGACATTCTGGCACTCCTGCAACCTGACTTTATAGTAAGAGTTCAAGAGCTCGATGGATGCAGTGCTGCACAGGGAGTACAGGACAAGAGAAAGAGTAAAGCTCTTGCAGAATCCGACTCTACAGAGCTGCCGATGAGAGCAGCAGTGGAAGATGCGCAGATCTTCCTTACCCCGACTGCGAAGGCTGTAAGAAGGGGCGATGACGTCACGTTTGCTCAAGGGCAAATCGACACATTGGGAGTGAAGCAAGCTGAAGAAGCTATGCTGCATCTTGCGCTGCAACAAAGCTTGAAGGAAACCAGAATGTAGCACACTCCAAGGAGGATGCGGGGAGAAGGAAGTTCAAGTTCGCATCAGATGAACTCCCCTGCATATGAGCAAATAGTTGAGGGTCTCTCCAACATTGTCACGCTGGATCGCTTGGAGGAGGAGGAAGCTCAACTACTGGATTATGGCGATTCCCCAGTTCATGAAGTTAAAGATACTGCTCATGCAGATTCTGAGGGGGAACCAACTGCCATAATCAGGGATGTCACTCAGACATCTCTGAAATTGCCGATGAAGCATCTACGGAGGAAGTTGCAGAGGCGGTACTTCCTGCACTGGACGCGACAGCAGTGCAGCAGGCGACTACCCTACAAGACGTTGCAGCTGAAGAGCCAAACAGGGTGGAAGCTGAGATTCTTGCAGCAGTGGAGCATACAGTGCTGAAAGCTGTGGACGCTGCAGAAAACCAAGCAGAGCTGCAAGAACCCATTCTTGCAGCAGAGGCTGTCGAAGTTTCAGGACCGGCCGAGGAGACGGGGTCCATTGAGAAGACCTCTGTGGAGGATGTTGTTCTGACAACACTCCCTGAGGGTGAGAAGACCTCAGGTGGGGAGGCTGTTCAGACAGTACCCACTGAGGACATTAGAGCTGAAGCTGAGGTAACCCCAGTGTAGCTAGAGACACCTCGAGAGGAGGTTGATGTTGCAGTTGCTACACGCTCTCAAGAACCTTCCAAGGTTACAACAGCAGAGGTTACTGTGGAAGCTGATATCTCTCATGCCGACTTCGCAAGGATGATAAAGGAACGCAACATAGCTGTTCATAGGCCAAAATCTGGCGGAGCAGATCCTGTTCAAATCTCATTCGGCGAAGGGGAGGCAGATGAGGAAGAAGAAGAAGAAGAAGGAGAAGAGCACCCATCCTTAAGCTCTACAAGCTCTCAAACCAGCAACCATGAGGATGAGGTTGCTACTGAAGTTGCGAGGCAGGATGCAACACCAGTATGTCAAGATGTTATTCCATTTGCTGCATCCACAGCTGCCTCAATGAGAAGGAATTCGAGACTGACCCCTGAAGAATCTATCAACCGAGTTGAAGCTGCTGTTAGACATCTGCTGCATGCTCTCCAAGAGCATGAGTCTACCATGCGCAACAGTCTCAGGGTCACTGCCCAATTCCATGCTGAAACCATGACAGGTTTCAAGAAGGACCTCGAGGTGCTGCCTGACATGATTAAGTCAAATCTTGCTGAACATGCAAACAGGCTGCACTTCGATCGGGTCAGGCTGGAGAAGGAGTTGAAGGTCGATGCTGCTCTGACGCACCAGGAGATCAGGCAACGCAAGTAGCATGCTGAAAATGCTTCAACCAGACTCAACTCTCACTCCCAAGTCCTGGAAACACTTCTGGATCGCGTATATGATCAATCTCAAAGAACCAGAAGTGTGGACGACCGTTTGGGGAACCTGGAGCTGATTGTGGGAGAACTAAGGGACATTATGGTCCGAGCTTTCCCTCAGCATGTCAAACTTCAGAGCCCGCCCTGAACCGACCCAACGCCCTCGGTTAAGGGTGATCCCAGCTGCCCCTGCTCAGCCCCCGGCTTTTGATGATGCCAAAAAGGGGGAAGGACTTGGAAGATCTGATGATAGATACAGGAGCAAAGGGGCTGCTGCTGAAGAAGAAGAAGAGGATGATGACCAGCAACCTCTCAGCAGGAGGGGAAGAAGGTCTGGATCATCCGCTGCTGCTGACATCCCCTCTCCAAAGAGATGGAGAAGAGATGATGATGGAGCTGGAGGTGCTGGTGCAGCTGCTGGGAGAAGACCGGCTACAGATGCTGCACACAGCAGAGCTGCAAGTAAGGATGCAGCGCCTCCCTCCTATCATTCAAAGAGAAGAGATGATAGCCAGCAGCAAGGCTCAAGGAAGAGGATGAGCGGGGACGAGTCCGAGAGTCATAGGCACCAAAGAGAAGAAGATGTAGATCCTAATGCCTGGATTCAAAGACTCGGCGTAATTGGTGATAGAAAAATTTTTCCAGATCACTTCTACCAATTTTCTCCTCAAGGAATTCCTCGCCTTGATACTGATAATATCTCTGCTGAAGTGTCCGTGTTGATGGATCAAAGGCCAGAAGGAGAAAACATGGCTTGGAGATTTGATATCTTCAAAGTAATCAGACTGCCCTTTGATAGAAATCCAACATTTGAGGCGATCACCATCTTCAAACGATCAGAGTACCTCGGACACTTCAGAGAACTATGCAGAAAAGGCAAATTCAGCAGGTACCACACTTGCAAGACTGTATTGAAGAGATATGAACAGCTCGCTCGGGAAGGAAGCCTTGATATTCAACAATTATACATCGACCGAGTAAAGGAGGGTTGATTGTACCATACTGCGAGGACTTCTGGCTAAGATGTATTCAAATTCCTGTGATCAGACACAAGCTGGAAGAGTCCTATCAGGAGTCCATCAGGGACTGGTGGAAAGGATCAAGAGGAAGGGAAGACCTTGAAAGATTTACTGGCAGAAGATCTGACGAACCACCAAGCAAAAGGTCTCTGTTTTACTAAGCTTTATGAATACCCTCTTGTGATCCTTGTTGTACTCTTTTTGTAAAAATTTCCTTCTGTCAATGAAGAAATTTGTTTTGCTCTGATCAAGTTCAATTCTTATGAACTCATGCATGCTGCTTACGTTTTTCTTGTTATTTTATGATGAAAGGAATAGCATGATGCATCGCTGATGAGTCCAGGATTAGATTTAATTTTATCAATCTGTTCAAACATGTAATCCTGATAATACATATGAGTTAATGTAAGATAAAACTACTTCATAAATGAAATAATGTAAATGTTTTGTCATCATCAAAAAGGGGAAAATTGTTGGGTTTTCAATGTTTAGATTTTGATGAGACAAACCAATTATGTAATAGGAAGTTTTAAGTACCCCATTTTTCATATTGTTTAAGTAAGTAAATAGACTAGAATTGAGTCTTGTGTTAAGTGTCAAAATGGAGGATGAAAAAGGATAAAGCTGCATATAAGCCTTAAAAGAAGTTACTGCTGCACAAGGACCTAGGATACAGCGCAGACTTACAAGTCAGTTAAGTTATACAGTGCCAACTACAAAACGAAGTACCCCACAAATCCTAGGAAGGATAAATGCAGTACGAGGAATGGAGATTCAAGCAAGAATAAAAGAGCCGTTCAAGAAAAAGTCAAAGTAGCAGACACGGAGCCAATAAGAAGATGCCACATGGATTGACGCGCTGCAGAAAGCTGCGAGCCGCAACTGCCGCATTAAATGCTCCGAAAGAAAAAGTCAAGTCGCATTAAATGCGAACCATGCTTTGGCCAGGCTACTTCAAATTCAAAAGAGGGATGTCTCCTTCAACGGACATCTTCTCCTACAAGTATAAATAGAGGTTGAGGAGCACTGAAGCTAGTTATTGTTACTAAGATCTGAAAATCATTTGCGAAAAATTCAAAGCTTACAAAATTCAAGCATTCAAGCCTACAATCAGTATCAGTCACTCAACCTACCGAAGTGAAGCAAGTTCAAGCTAAAGGATTCCTTACGGATTCAGAAGCTCACTTCGAAGCACAAGTTGAAGAAAAACCTTTTATCCTTTTAACATTGTTGCTGTGTGCTTAGGTTGTTTTAGTGGTGTCAAGCAGTTGATAGGAGAGATCCTTGCTGTTTGTTTAGTTGTCTAGAGTTAGGCAGCTTCCCTGTGTGGGAGTGTGGAACCCCGTGTGGGTTAGCCTTTGAAGTTTGCAGTTGCTGTGTGTGTTAGGATGTATACTATAAGTCTAGCTTTTGTATGAACATCTATTTATGATATGAGAATCTTTTGTGGTCAAATGTTTGCATTTTATATATTTGTCATATATGTTATTGCAATTGTCCAATTAATTTATATTATCGATAACATGGTGTGTGGTGCCACACAGAAGATCATGTTATCAGTTCCTTATAGATTATAAATGGTAGCTCACAGCCGAGATAATTTTGGACAAATTATCGGAATGGTTGTAGTGTAATTTGGTATTAATATGTCTTGATTATAAAATTACACTAGTACATTTCGTATGTATTGAGCAGGACCAATTGAGGTTATTTTATTTGTACTGACTACGTAAATAAAACAAGACCTCTGTTATTAAATCAATAAGCTCGGTAAATTGGGATACAGTGTTGTTTATATGGTGTGCTGTTGATTATATAATGAAACCGTGTCCTAATTATTTAGGATGATGATGTCCCCTTGAGGAACTCACAAGGATTATCATGTAAACCCTACAGGTGGATTTATTTCGGCATGATAATAAAGTTGAGTGGTACTACTCTTGGAATTAAATATTAATTAATTGAATTATCAGTAATTCATTAAATTAATGGACATTCGATATCTTAAACGCGGGGAGATAAACGCACACATAATAAATAGGAGCCATATCTAATATGGATAAGGGACGGTAGTTCAATAATATCTTTTTAGTGGATTAAGATATTATTGATAGGCTTAAGAAGTATATTCAGATTGAATTTAGGACTTCTAAGCCTATCAGGAGACCGATTCCTAATCCTCCTCAAGGTCCCTGTTGTAGCCTATAAATAAGCCTCAAGTCAGCCGTTTTCTATATATAGAAATACAGATACACATACATAAAAATCTGAGATACGTATTAGTAGAAGACGGCTGAAAGTCTCGATAGCTCATTGCCCACACAACGTTCGAGATAAGACGAGGAATACAACAGAAGATCGTGAGGTCCAGGCTTCATCGATTTCTCCATCTACAGTTCTGATCTTAGAACTAATTTCGGTGCAAAATGTATGATTCGTTTTCCGCTGTGCGTTAGTCATATTTGCATGGATCCCGATTCAGATAATCGTATAGGGTCGGCGATCCGGCGGTTCCTACAGTATGTACGCTGGACTTCAGTAGGTGGTTTCTTTGTAAAGTTGATAGATTGTTAGGAGAGTTTTGTAAATCAATCTTGCTTAACAAAGTTCCTGCTCGAGGAGCAGTAGAGTGGACGTAGAAGGATTACACCACCTTCGAACCACTATAAGCCATAAGTGTTTATTTACTTTATTTATCTGTGCGCTTATTTTCTGCATTTCTCTTATCTCTGTGCATAAAACATTTTGAAAGAAGCATTCTTGAGTAAAACAGCCTTGTGCTTTAAAGTTAATTTCCGCTGCGTATAAAACTCCAGGTTACAGCGTGCAGCACTGCATCGTAGCGCTGCAAGCAGTAACCATCTATCGCTGCAAGCTCAAGTAACTTACAGTGCAGAACGGTTGTTTTAAAAGATTTTGAAAATCGACCAAGGTTCATTCACCCCCCCTCTGAACCTCGAACACAACTTGGGACCACCACAAAGACCACCTGGATACGCAACCTAGTCTTCAAATATATGCAGAGAGTGCTGACCAAGACAATATTCGCTCGGCACCATAACGGTGGGTTCCGGGTGGACAAGCTTTACATTATTTATTGCATGGTTCAGAGCAAGGCCGTGGAGGTAGATGCAGCTAATTTTCTGATTCGGCAAATGAGTAGGGTGGCAAAGCAAACTAGCGGTGTAATCGTTATAGGCGGCATGATCACCCCATTGGCGCTACACGTTAGGATGGCACTGGATTCACTTTCGCATGTGCCAGGACCGACCGCGATTGACATGCAGACACTAGTAAACCAGCACTTCATCTGTCCAGACCCGACGGGCCACGGTTATTTCTTTCAGCAGAATGGGGCACCGGGATTTCCACTGCCAAACCCACCGTTCACGACTGTGGGTGACGAGAGTGAAGGTACGAGCGTGCCAGATTAGCTAAATTGGTCCATGGATACTCCTGCACACATTACCCTTTCTGAAGGTGCGCCGTATGAGCCAGCGGCCCCCGATGTGCCGGATATGCATCAAGAGGAGATTACGGAAGAGGAGGCGTACGAGCGAGGAGCAGATCATGATTATGCCGTGTCTCCACCGCATGATGAGTATCCACAGCAGCTGCAGCAGCAGCAGTATGACTACACCGCTCAGTACGATGCTCGATTAGGAGCGTTGGAGACTGGCTTGGATGAGCTGCGCGGGGAGTTTCGCGATTATAGGGCGACGATGATGGATTTCATGGCTCGCATGGATCACTGGAGGATTTCCAGTGGCCATGTCTATCCGCCACCGCCACCACCGGCTAAGGATTGAGCGACGAGAGGTTTTGTTGCTCTTGTTTTCCCTTTTCTTTTGTTTTTAGTTTTTTTGTTTCGTTTCTTTGTTTTGTCTCCGATTTTTATGTCTTCTTTGGAATTGTAGACTTTAAGTTTGGGGGATGTTTATCGAAACGAAATTTGTATTGAAATTTTTTATTTGATGGGATGGGAAATATGTTTTGGAAAATGTATGATTCTATGTTCGGTATTGTGTTTGAATTGATGAACATGCTTAGTGTATATTAGGTTTGATGATGTCTTGATCTTTTGAGATATAGGAAGCATGAGTTGAGTAAAATGAATATGAATCCATATTGTTTGATTGAAATTGAGAGTTCGTGTCGAACTATTTTTTTGTGAATACGTTTGAGCATGAAATGATTGTGTATTTTTGAGGAGTATGAAAATAAGCTTGTGAGATTTGAGTCTTGACTTGATATTACACCAAGTTTTATTTTCTTGATTGAGTGTTGACGATAGTCTTGTATATACCTCTAAAACTTGCTTTTGTATTTCTTTTGAGACTAGAAGTACATGTGAATGTTTGAAAATGATATAAGGCTATCTTTGTTTTTATTAGTCACTTAGTCAAATAATTTCTACCAAATCTGAGTTATTTCCTTTGTGAGCCCCGTTGAGCTTTTGAGCCTATTTTTTGATTTAGCCTAATTAATTGGGTGGATTATCAATGCCTTTATTTTAAGCCTACCTATCCATGATTTTGAAGCTCAGTTAGGAAATATATGTAAAGTTGGAGAAAAATTTTGGTGGAGTATATCAGTGAAAAAATAGAGAGAATGAAAAAAAGAAAAAAAAAAGAAGAAAAAAAAAAGAGAAAGTGTGTACTTGGCTTAAAGAATTGATAGATGAGAAAAAAAAGAAAACTTTTACATGAGTTGTGCTTTTTCTGGAACTCAATTGCATAATTGTTATTACGAGTTGTGTCATTTCTGGAACTCGATTAAATGATAAGTGTGATTGATATGTTGCTGGAACTCATGTTTTGGGAGAAGCAGTCGATTGAAGTTATATGATGAAAAGCAAGAATTTGTGGTTTGAAATTTATAGAGGAGCTTCGATCATCTATTTGAGCAGTCACCTTTATCCCAAATTTTTCCTACCCTGTCCAAAGAGCCTCATTGCGTCTAAATGAAAGTCCTTATTGATTCTTAATATTCGCATGTATAAACGTAGTGGAGAAGTGAGACGATCTGCAAGCTTATGGTAGGTATTACTTGATTTATCGTTTTGAGCGTATACATGTCCTATTCCTAAACACTTTTGAGCGTGAGTGATACACTTTACCTTGTGAGGTTCATTACTCTTTGAAAGTGCATGATTATGAAGTGTTTGAAGTATTTATTATAAGTTCGCATGAATTTTTGATATTGATTAGGTGTATGTGATTTATAGTTTGTGATACTTGATGTCATGGCTTGTGCTTCGTATGATAGATTGGTTAGTTTTGTTAGATTTATTGTTTGAATAGTTAATGTTGCTTGAGGACGAGCAACAGTCTAAGTTTCGGGGATTTTGATAGGTGCCAATTTTCATCTATTTTTGCGTATGTTTATGTATTCATTTGAATGTGTTGGCTGCGTTTGTAGGTTGATTATTGAGATTATTCGTATATAAGTTGTATTTGACGAGTTGTGTTTAATTTCATGATTTTAACGATAAAAAGTGCAAGTTTCGAAGGAAATGGCCGCGCAGAAAAGCACGACCGTGCTCAAGGAGGAAAAGGCGAGCACGACCGTGCTGAATAGCACGGCCAGACCGTGTGCGATGGGACTCGAGGCTGAAGGATGGGGCACGACTGTGTCCCATGGCACGGTCGACCGTGCCAGACCCCATGCCAGAACATGCAAGAGACTGTATGATGGGGCATGACCGTGCCGTGTAGCATGGCCGTGTCTGGGCGCCCAGCAATTTCGGTTATTTTGGTGAGGTTTCATTCTTGGATTGATATAAAAGACCCCAATGAACGAAAAAAGAGAAGATATTGGCGATAAGAGGCAGAGAGAAGAAGCACGGAGAGAGAAGAACAAGAATTCAAGAACGGAAGAATCGGAAGATCGTTAACACGAGTTTTAATCTTTCCTCTCTTATTAGTTATTAGATATGACATTTTCAATCTTGTCTATGAGTTTGACGATAATCATGTCTAGCTAATTTTTTAGGGTTTCTAGGGCTTGTTAGTAGTTTAATTCGAATTTTGATGGATCTTTAATTTAATTCAATGTTCATAATCGTTCATCATATTTGTGTGTTTATGAATTGATTGTTTGTTTGATTATTTGGCCGATAATTGAGCATGTTTTAATAATTGAATCAAAATTCGGGAGATGAGATTTAATTATGGAAGAATAAATACATGACACATAAAAGACTTAGATCGGGAGATTAAGGAATTTATGTGATGAGATATCGATCTTGGGTGCTTTTGGGAGTTGTTATGTTTCTATCAGATTGAGTAGGGATACCTCTGATAGCATAATAATCGACTGATTAATTGACTCGGGAGAGCTATTAATTGATATGTGTGATTGCTCATATAGGATGTTTGATTAATGAACTTGGATTGATTAAAGTGATATCTTGATGAGAATTAGATGAAAGCATGTCCTAAAACCTGTTTTATATCTCTGTGATTTTTGAGTTAATTTATCTACGTAATTATTGTTTCTATTTAATTAATTTGAAATTGATGAAATTTGATTTATCTAGATAAAAGTGAGAACCGGATTTGAGTAGTTAATTAGTGCCTAGAGAGATAGTCTCTGTAGAATCGACCTTGCTCACCACTCCTATAATTCACACCGTACACTTGCGGGCGTAGCTAAAAGAAATTAGTGAATAATGCTTCTCTCTTACTCCGTAAAACATTATTTCTGATATGTTTTATTTTCATTTGTTTTTCTAAAAATGTCAAAGTTAGTTGTTTGTTGGTGGAGTTTTATTGTTGTAACTGTTGTGTTAGGTTTTTTTTTTCACATATGTTGTTGGTGATTATAACATTGATCAAAATTTATATTTTTCGAATAAATTCACGTATTTATTTTCAAATTGATAAATTCATCTCCATTATGAAAAAAGTTAACGTTGTGTTTACTTTCAAAATTGGTAAAATTTAAATTTGCTCTTTGCACTTTCAATTTTTTTTATTACTTTGAAAAGATAAAAATTTAACAAAAATAAAAGTATATTTTATAAGTAATCATAAAATATAGTACATAGGGCAAAAAAATTTTGAAAATATTGGAAGCCTAATTAAAATTAATGTATTATATAATTTATTCAAGTAATTCTAAATTTTTTGTTTGAGATGTGTGAATAATTTTTAAATTATAATTAAGTATTTGATAGCATATTCTACGAGTTGATTTTTTATTTTTTAATATTTATATATTATTAATTTTTAGATATTTAGATTTAGATATTATTTAGGAATAGGAAAAAAGAAGGTGAAAAAAGAGAAATTGTAACGGTTGTTTAAAAAGGATATATGACATCTATAGATTTCTCCAAAGTGCTGAGGTGACGGCTCCAAATTTCTTCTAAAAGCTTAGGTGACGAGCTTTGAGAGAGTCAAACTCTACTTTTATAAGTATATAAATTTTTATTTTTTAATATTTATATATTATTAATTTTTAGATTTTTAGATTTAGATATTATTTAGGAAGAGGAAGAGGGAAGGTGAAAAGAGAGAAATTATAAGGCTACTCTTATTGGTAACATTTGGTGGATGTCACCACCAAATGTCACCACTTATATTAATATTTTAATAAGAGAGAGAATGAAAATGTCATGATATTGGTCACATGGTGACCAATGTCATGACACTCATTTTGTGTACAATTTATACACGTGTCATTTTTCTATTGGTCTAGATTATTTTTTTAGATATAATTTAAAGTATTAATATTGAAAATAATTTTTATTTAAAAAAATTAAAAAATATCAAAATTCATAAAAAAAAATTCTTTATAAATAGAGTCCAATATTGACATATTTACTCACCAATCCAAAATTCATTCTCATTTGTCTCACAATCTCAAGTTCTCTTTTTTCTTATTATGGATCCTAATTATTTTTCAAATTCCCAAAACTCATAATGCTCTTAAAAACGACTTGGTTGAGCATATTTGGAACAAATTTGGTATTGATAATTAAATATATAATTTGTAGTTTGATTATTGTAATTTCGATTTCGTATTTCAATTATTGTAATTTTGATTTCGTATTTCAATTATTGTAATTTCGATATAGTTTATTGTGAAATATAATAAAAAATATGCTCACAAAATAATATATAATTATTAAATATTGAGAAAAAAATATTGAGTTGGGTTGGGTTGGTGTCACTAATAAACTATGAAAATGTTGGAATTAGGTTGGGTTGTGGATTGTGTAAGTGGAAGAGAGAGAAATTAATATTTTATTATTGGGTTGAGTTGGGTGAGTGTCACAAATAAAAGTAGTCTTACGGTTGTTTGAAAGGGACACATGACATCTCTAGATTTCTCTAAAGTGCTGAAGTGACGGCTCCAAATTTCTTCTAAAAGCTTAGGTGGCAAACTTTGAAAAACTTTACTTTTATGAGTATAGATTTGTAAGCTTGGTCTAGTAAAGGATAGTTACATAAGAAGAATGTTAATGCTCCATAGTCGTTGACATACAATACACATGATATAAAGTTATCTTTTAAAGATATTTGTAAGCTTGGAACGTAGATATTGAATCTTATCAGTTTATAGAGATACTTCAACTTAGATCTTAAGTTATATCCTTCAGCTGTAAATAAAGATTAAAAAACTCATAATTAAACATTACATAATATTATAAAGGAAGATTCTAGAGATATTAATAATATTGCCACATCAACATAAGAGATATACTTGTACAATTAGTTACAAAATATTGTGCATCAATTTATTAGGATTACACAATCGAAATATCTCAATATCTTCCTGTATATAATAACATATATTGCTTCAATGGAAATTCATTCAATTCCAACATATACTTTGTGATCTCATATGGTATCATATGCCCTTCTCTAACAAGTCAATCTTCTTTTCCGATCCTCTACTTTTCCAGCGGCGGTTTCCATTTTGGCTCATCATCATCTCCCTATCAAGCTAACTCAGACGAATTTTTCATCCTGGCGTACCCACTTCACAATGGCTTCAATTTGATCGGTCGTATCATTAGTGATGCTCTGCCAGATGGTTGCAGCAAGACCAATTACTCCTAGCTACCATCCTTGGGTCCGTTTCAGCCGACATTTTACTCATTCTCTCTTCAGCTACCACGACAGCCGCAACATGGAACATCCTCAATCGTGCACATCTAGGGTTCACGTCATACATCTGAAGACAACTCTCACTAAGGCAAAGATTGGTTCTCTTTCAATTTCAGAATACATGAACTATATAAAAGCCATACCTGATGAATTGGCACTCACTGACGTTTATTGTGTATTAGAACACTTGATCTGCAAACTCCAACAATCCAAGAAAATACCAAGCTTGAACTATGAATGACGATGGCTAAGAAATCGACTCAATGCTATGCGAATTTATGATCAACAAGCTAAAAATTTATGGTGGTTTGACTCGCCACATCGGCCTACATCCATCAGACAAAGAATTAGAACAATCCATTAAGAATCAAATGAGAAATATGATTACAAAGTACACACGCAATTAGGGTTTTCTACATAAAATGAAGAACCCAATCTTCTCTCTAACTCTCTTAAGACTGAAAATTAAAGTATGAAATTAGAACTGAAAATACATCTATATATGTTGATCAAAAGCCCTAAACTAATTCAAGAAAATCGCCTCTGAATTGCATCGATTTTGGCTTGAAAATTTGATTCCTATACAGGCTGCCCAAATGCATAATTATAATAGGATTACTAGAAAAGATTCGGTTCGGACCTCTATTTTGCATGCTCTGGTGCAAGCCTCTCCAGACTTGTTTTCTTCATTTATTTTCAATTACATGATCCTAGAATTATTTCCAAGTTAATCCATCTCACAAATCTCCACACTACAAGAATACTGCCCGATAGCGACGGAAAAATCCGTCACTAAAACCAAAATTTTTGTCACTAACATGTATTTGCGACGAAAAATTTCTGTCAAAAGGAGCTTTGTCACTAAATTTTAGTGACGGATTTTATCCTGTCGCTAAATTTCTGACAGAATTTCCGTCACTAAGACGAAAATTTCCGTCACCAAATTTGGTAAACAATTTGACTTTTTGGTTGAGTAGTGACGAAATTAATGACGAAATATTGTGACGGAAATTATACATCACTAATTTTGAAACAGAAAATTTCGTCATTAAAATCATAGTATTGACATATCATGATGACATGTCATCACCCACCAAAAGGAGCTTTGTCACTAAATTTTAGTGACATATTTTATTCCGTCGCTAAATTTCTGACAGAATTTCCATCACTAAGATGAAAATTTCCATCATCAAATTTGGTAAACAATTTGACTTTCTGATAGAATTTCCATCACTAAGATAAAAATTTCCGTCACAAAATTTGGTAAACGATTTGACTTTCTGATAGAATTTCCATCACTAAGATGAAAATTTCCGTCAAAAAATTTGGTAAACGATTTGACTTTTTGGTTGAGTAGTGACGAAATTAATGACGGGATATTGGTATTGACGTGTCATGATGACATGTCATCACCCACCAACACATCATCATCATAAACATGTCATCATCCACCAACACATCGTCATCATAAACAATATTATGCATGGTTTGGGAATTGAATCCAAGACTCATGGTGGTACTTTAACCACTAGAAGTGCTTTATGTTATAATATTCTACATGCATTTATTTTATAAGTATTTTTGATATTTTTCAATCTTTATTATCACATATTTTTAAAAGGTTAACAATACATATATATGTAATTGGAAGATTAATGATTAATTAATATGTTTAGTAATGGTTAATCTAATTTCATTTCAAGACAATTATAAAATATACTAGTGCATATTTTTAATATATTTTATAAAAATACTAGTTTTATAAAATTATAAGTTTGGTCGATAATATTAATGCAAATAATTATATAAGATAACATTATAAAATAATTAAAATTTTCAAATTTAATTTAATTAAAAAATAATTAATATTATCACATATTTTTAGGAATTCATGTAGTGAAAGATTATTCCATCAAAAAGTAAAATAATCGAATTTATAATTTTTTTTAAATTTGAATTCATGTAGTGACGGATTATTCGGTCACAAAAATCCGTCACTAGAGAAAAATATCCGAATTTTTAATTTTTTTAAATTTGAATTCTTGTAGTGACGGATTATTCCGTCACAAAATAGTGACGGATTTATATCCGTCACTATTTCGTGACGGAATAATCCGTCACTACATAATTTTGACAGAATTTATGATGGAAAAGTTTCTGTCAATAATTTTCATTACAAGTCCGTCACAAAATCTTTTCTGTCACTATTCTGTCACTATTCCATAATAAATTTTTGACGAAATATTTCCTTCACTAAAATCAGTCACTATCGGACAGTTTTCTTATAGTGCCATCTTAACTCTAAAATCATTTTGATCCTTTGCCACTTTGTTCAATGCTTTTACTTAGCATTTCTTTCCCAAATTTTTATCTTGATCAAGATTTTACAGTATTTAAACTTGGTTTTAGGAAGTGTTTTAGTCAACATGTCTGCTGGATTATTCTCTATGCCAACTTTCTTTGCTTCTATCTCTCTATTCGCAATCATGTCTCTAACAAAGTGTAGCTTGATATCAATATGTCTGCACCTCTCATGGAACATTTGATGTTTGTGTAGGAACTGAGGGATCATCGACCCCATGCAATTCCGTTTCGAGATACATACAAGATATGATTAACACGCAGTAGAAAATGAATCATATCTTTCACTGTAATAGGTGAAGACGAACCAGTTCTAAGGTCAGAACTGCCGAACTATCAATAAAGCCTGAACCCCATGATCTTCTGCCGTATTTCTTACCTTTTCTCGAACGTTGTGTGGGCAATGATCCTTCGAGAGTACCAGTCGCCTTCTACTAAAATCGTTTTATGAGATTTTGGTGTGTTTAGAAGTGGCTGACTTATTTATAAGCTACAACAGGAACCTTGAGGAGGATTAGAAATCGGTCTCCTGATAGGATTAGGAGTCCTGGTTCGGCCTGAACACACTTCTTAATCATATTAATAATAACTCGATCTACTAAAGAGATATTATTGAACTACCATCCCAAATCCATATTAAATATAGACTCCTATTTATTATGTGCACGTTTATCTCCCCATGTTTAAGATATCGAATGTCCGTTAATTAAATGAATTACTGACAATTCAATTAATTAACATATAATTCAAAGAGTAGTACTACTCAACTTTATTATCATGCCGGAATAAATCCATGTGCAGGGTTTACATGATAATCCTCGTGAGCTCCTCAAGGAGACATCATCATCCTAAATAATTAGGACACAGTTTCATTATATAATCAACAACACACCATATAAACAACATTGTATCCCAATTTACCGAGCTTATTGATTTAATAAATAAATCTCACCTATTGGTAAATTAAAGAAACATATATTGAGTATACATGTCCGTTATCATATAATGATTAAGAAGACGCACATCTATAATAATAGAGGTCTTGTTCTATTTATGTAGTCAGTATAAATCGAACAACCTCAATTGGTCCTGCTTAACAGACACAAAGTGTACTAGTGTAATTTTATAGTCAAGATAGACTAATACCAAATTACACTACAACCTTTCGGATGATTTGTCCAAATTCATCTCGGTTGTAAGCCACTAGTTATAATTTATAAGGAACTGATAACATGATCTTTTATGTGGCACCACACACCATGTTATCTACAATATAAATTAATTGGACAATTACAATAACATATATAACAAATATAAAATGCAAACATGTGACAATAAAAGATTCTCATATCATGAATAGATGTTCATACAAAAGTTAGGCTTATAGTATACATCCTAACAATCTCTCACTTATACTAATAGACTATGCTGTCATATACGCTGTCATACATCTGATTCCCATCCCCTCAACATGTTCATCAAAGGCTTTCGCCGAAAGGGCCTTTGTGAAAGGATCTGCTAGGTTATCGACTGATGCAATCATGGTGATAACAACTTTCCCTCGCTTTACGATATCTCGTATCAGGTGGTACTTGCACTCAATGTGTTTACTTACCTTATGGGCTCGTGGTTTCTTCGAGTTTGCTACTGCACCACTGTTATCACAATAGATTGTGTTGGTCCCAGTGGTGTCCGAGGTTCAGAGGGGGGGTGAATGAACCTTGGTCGATTTTTCAGAATCTTTAAAACAACCGTTCTGCACTGCAAGTTACTTGAGCTTGCAGCGATAGATGGTTACTGCTTGCAGCGCTAGAATGCAGTGCTGCACACTGTAACCTGGAGTTTTGTACGCAGCGGAAATATACTTTTAAACACAAGGCTGTTTTACACAAAAATGTTTCTTTCAAACGTTTTATGATGAGAAGAGATAGATATATGCAGAAAATAAGCACAGATAAATAAAGCGATAAAAACACTTATGGCTTATAGTGGTTCGAAGGTGGTGTAACCCTTCTACGTCCACTCTACTGCTCCTCGAGCAGGAACTTTGTTAAGCAAGATTGATTTACAGGACTCTCCTAACAATCTATCAACTTTACAAAGCAAACCACCTATTGAAGTCCAGCGTACACACAACAACTGCAAACTTCAAAGGCTAACCCACACAGGGTTCTATACTCCCACACAGGGAAGCTGCCTAACTCTAGACAACTAAAACAAACAGCAAGGATCTCTCCTATCAACTGCTTGACACCACTAAAACAACCTAAGCACACAGCAACAAGGTTAAAAGGATAAAAAGGTTTTCTTCAACTTGTGCTTCGAAGTGAGCTTCTGAATCCATAGGGAATCTTTCAGTTTGAACTCTGCTTCACTTCGATAGGTTGAGTGACTGAAACTGATTGTAGATTTGAATACTTGGATCTTGTAAGCTTTGTGGATTTAGCGTAAAATTTTCAGTCACCAGCTTCAATTCTCCTCGACCTCTATTTATACTTGTAGGAGAAGATGTCCGTTGAAGGAGACATCCCTCTTTTGAATTTGAAATAGCCTGGCCAAAGTATGGTTCGCATTTAATGCGACTGACCTTTCTTTTTGAAGCATTTAATGTGACAGTTGCGGCTCGCAGCTTTCTACGGTGCGTCAGTCCATGTGGCATCTTCTTATTGGCTCCGTGTCTGCTACTTTGATTTTTTCTTGAACGGCTCTTTTGTCCCTTCTTGGATCTCCGTTCCTCGTACTGCATTTATCCTTCCTGGGATTCCCAGGATACTTAGTCTTGTAGTTGGCGCTGTATATACTTAACTGTTCTGTAAGTCTGCGCTGTATCCTTGGTCTCTGTGCAGCTGATGCATACTTTCAGTGCTGCTGTATTTTAGACCTGCTTGCAGTATTGTCTGGCAGTGCTGCTGTAACTTCGTTCTAGCAGTACTCCTGTATCCTTTTCATGCAGCGATGCTGCACGCCGTTCTTCCTTGCTTTGCTGTATCCTGCCTTCATACAGCGATACTGTATCCTGCCTTCTTGCAGCGATATCTTCCTTTAAAGCTTAGATGCAGCTTTATCCTCTTTTAACCTCCATTTCAATCCTTGACTCAAGACTCAATTCTAGTCTACTTATTCACTTAAACAATGTGAAAATGGGGTACTCAAAACTTCCTATTACATGGTTGGTTTGTCCCATCAAAATCTAAACAATGAAATCCCAACAATTTCCCCCTTTTTGATGATGACAAAACCTTTACAATATTTCGTTCATGAAGAAGTTTCATTTTACTTTAACTCATATGGTTTATCCAGATTACATGCTTGCACAGCTTGAACGAATAAAAACTAATCCTGGATTCATCAGAGATGCATCATGCTATTCCTTTCAACAAACTCAACAGGAAAACACAAACAACATGCATGAGTTCATAAGAGTTGAACTTGGTCAGAGCAGAAGGAAAAAAAAAAATTCTTCATTTAAGAGATAGAAATTTTTACAACATCAAAAGTACAACAAGGATTATAAGAGGGTATATGAATACAGCTTAGTAAAATGAAAACCTTTTACTTGCAGATTCGTCTGATCTTCTTTCAAACCTTTCAAGGCCTTCCCTTCCTCTTGATCCTTTCCACCAGTCCCTGATGGACTCTTGGTAGGACTCTTCCAGCTTGTATCTGATCACATGAATCTGAATCCATCTCAGCCAGAAGTCCTCGCAGTATGGTACAATCAGCCCTTCCTTGACTCGATCGATGTACAGCTGTTGAATGTCAAGGCTTCCTTCACGAACGAGCTGTTCATACCTTCTCAATGCAGTCTTGCAGGTATGATACTTGCTGAATTTGCCTTGCCTGCATAGATCTCTGAAGTGTCTGAGGTACTCTGATCGTTTGAAAATGGTGATCGCCTCAAATGTTGGATTCCGATCAAAAGGCAGTCTGACTTCTTCGAAGATGTCAAATCTCCAAGCCATGTTCTCTCCTTCAGGCCTTTGATCCATCAACACGGACACTTCAGCAGAGATGTTCTCTGTGTCAAGATGAGGAATTTCTTGAGGAGGGAATTGGTAGAAGTTGTTTGGAAATATTTTTCTTTCACCAATTACACCGAGTCTTTGAATCCAGGCGTTAGGATCTGCAGCTTCTTCATACTGGCGCCTTTGATTCTCAGGCTCGTCCCCGCTCATCCTCTTCCTTGAGCCTTGCTGCTGGCTATCATCCCTTCTCTTATGATGATAGCTGGGCGGTGCTGCATCCTTGCTTGCAGCTCTGCTGTGTGCAGAACCTGCAGCAGATCTTCTTCCAGCAGCTGCACCGGCTCCACCAGCTCCATCATCATCTCTTCTCCATCTCTTCGGAGAAGGGATATCAGCAGCAGCAGATGATCCAGACCTCCTTCTCCTCCTGCTGAGAGGTTGCTGGTCATCATCTTCTTCTTCCTCTTCTTCAGGTTCAGCCGCCCCTTTGCTCCTATAGCGATCTTCAAAGCCTTCAAACCTTTCCCCATTTTTGGCATCATCAAAAGTCGGGGGCTGAGCAGGGGCAGCTGGGACCGCCCTAGATCGCGGGCGTCGGGTCGGTTCAGGGGTGGGCTCTGGAGCATCGACATGCTGAGGGAAAGCTCGGACCATGATATCCCTCAACTCTCCTACAATCAGCTCCAGATTCCCCAACCTGTCGTCCACACTTCTGGTTCTCTGAGATTGATCGAAGACACGATCCAGAAGTGTTTCCAGGACTTTGGAGTATGAGTTGAGTCTGTTAGAGGCAGTCTCAGCATGCAGCTTGCATTGCCTGACCTCTTGGCGCGTCAGAGCAGCTTCGACCTTCAACTCCTTCTCCATCCTGACCCGATCGTAGTACAGCCTGTTTGAATGATCATTGAGAGTATGCTTAATCATATCAGGCAGCACTTTGAGGTCCTTCTTGAAACCCGTCATGGTTTCAGCATGGAATTGGGCACTGACCCTGAGACTGTTGCGCATGGTAGACTCATGCTCTTGGAGAGCATGCAGTAGATGTCTAACAGCGGTCTCGACTCTGTTGATGGATTCATCAGGAGTCAGCCCTGAATTCCTTCTTGTTGAGGCAACAGTGGATGCAGCAAATGGAATAACCTCCTTGCATACTCGTGCTGCATCCTGCCTCGGTACTTCAGAAGCAACCTCATCCTCATCCTCGCTGGTATGAGAGCTTGTAGAGCTTGAGAATGGGTGCTTATCTTCTTCTTCTTCTCCTGCTTCTGCCTCATTTTCGCTAGATGAGACTGGAACAGGAATTACTCCGCCAGATTTTAGCCCATGAACAACAATATTCTGTTCCTTCATCCATCTTGCGAATTCGGCATCCGACATATTAGCGTCCACAGTATCCTTCGCTGCAGTAACCTTTGAAGGTTCTTCAGAGCTAGCAGCAGCTGCAGCATCAACCTCCTCACGAGGTGTCTCTAGCTCACTGGGGATACCTCGGCTTCAACTCCAGCATCCTCAGTGGGTACTGTCTGAACAGCCTCCCCACCTGAGGTCTTCGCACACTCAGGGAGTGTTGTCAGAACAACATCCTCCACTGAGATCTTCTCAACGGACCCCGTCTCCTCGGCCGGTCCAGAAACAGCTTCGACAGTCTCTGCTGCAAGAAGGGGTTCTTGCAGCTCTGCTTGGCTTCCTGCAGCGATCACAGTATTCAGCACTGTATCCTCTATTGCTGCTAGGATCTCAGCTTCCACCCTGCTCTTCTCTGCAGCTCCTTCTTCCTGTTGAAGGGTGGTTGCTGGCTGCACTGCTGTCGCGTTCAGTGCAGGGAGTACCGCCTCTGCAACTCTCTCCGTAGATGCTTCATCGGCAATCTCAAAAATGTCTGAGATGACATTCCTGATTATGGTGGTTGGTTCCCCCTCAGAGTCTGCTTGAGCAGCATCTTCATCTTCGCGCACTGGGGAATCACCATAATCCAGTAGTTAGGCTTCCTCCTCCTCCAAGCGATCCAACGTGACAATGTTGGAGAGGCCCTCAACTACTTGCTCGTATGCAGGGGAGTTCATCTGATTTGAACTTGAACTGCCTTCTCCCCGTATTCTTCTTGGAGTGTGCTGCATCCTGATTTCCTTCAGGCTCTGTTGCAGCGCTAGATGCAGCATGGCTTCTTCAGCCTGCTCTACTCCCAAGGTGTCGATTTGCTCCTGAGCAAATGCGACATCATCGCCCCTTCTTACCGCCTCTGTAGCCGGGGATAGGAAGACCTGCACATCTTCCACTGCTGCTTTCATCGGCAGCTCTGCAGAGTCGGATTCTGCAAGAGCCTTGCCCTTTCCCTTGCCCTGTGCTCCCTGTGCAGCGCTGCAGCCATCGAGCTCTTGAACTCTTGCTGCAAAGTCAGGTTGCAGGAGTGCCAGAATGTCCTCTGATTTGGCCCACTCCAGGACAGCTTGCTCGACTGTCAGGAAATCCTTCCACTTCAACAGGATTTTCCCCTTTGACAGCCGCATCTCTCTCCAAAGAGAGTACTCTGCCGATATATTTCTAGCAACCGGAAAGGTGGGATCGAGCACTGAAGCTTCTGTTTGTAGAAGAGCTTCTTCTTCAGTTGGCTCAACCCGGTGCTGATATAGCTCTTGAGGCTGATGTGACTCATCCCCAAGGTCAACTACAACCATATCAGGCTGATGTGACACATCCCCAACAGCAACAGCAGCTCTCTTGCTGCGTGGAGCCCTTCTCACCAAGGGTGCGTCATCATCTGGGGAAGAGGATTCAAGTTCAGGTACAACTTTTCCTGAACTCCTCTTGATAACAGGAAGATGACTCGAAGGATCCTCTTCTTCAGCATCTTCCTCGCTGATAGCAGCTTCATCTTGCAGAGCAAGAGTTGCATTCTTTTTGTCTTTGGTTTTCTTCCTCGCAACTCCTGCTCCTGCAGCCTTCAGCTGGGTCTTGCCCTTCTTCTTCTCCCCGAGATACTTTCCAGGATGAATGGGGGCGGGTGCTGTAAGTTGAAGGCCAAGCTTGCAGAGCAGAGAGCAGATGGTGATACCGTAGCTCCGACGCTCCGTTATCTTCTCTGCTTCCTCCCATAGTCTTTTCATGATGAACCTCGCCCAGTTCACCTTCTCTCCGGCCATGATGGCAGACATGATCCGGAACCGGAGATCTGTGCACTTGTCGTAACTCCATGTCCTCCCTTCGATGGAGTACGTACAGATGTCGTGGAGAAATTCAAACTCCGGTTTGAAGAGCTTCTTGGGGGCGCTTCTCTTGATTTCAGCCCCTGCATCCCTTGCTCGAAAGAGATTCCACATCTCTTGAGCTGATGCCTCCCCATACGTCGCCAACTGACTGGGGTCAACCCTGCAGCCGAAATGCTGAAGGTGGTAAAGATATCCCTAACGGTCAGCGACCGTTCCTCTCCATCTGCATCCATCCGGAACAGGATGCAGTTCCTTTCCTCCGCCTGCCTAGCGTAGACGTAAAACCTCTGTACTGACTCCGTGGAGAAGCCAGCATATACTGTGGTCAACAGCCCTAGGACTTAGGTCTGTTCTAGAGCATCAAAGATCCTCTTGATCAGGGTATTATCATACAGCCCTGACTCCAAGATGTTCTCCCTGTTGATCATTCTTCCATCAAGAACGATAGTCTTTCTGGCAGCCATTGAAATCTTTGTGAGATAGAGAGAAAAGAGACAAGGGTTTTGCACTTAGAAAATTTTCTTGCGATCACAGCGTTTCTCTCTCTGAAGATGGTGAAAAGTGAATTTCAAATGGCAAGTTTTGGTCTTTATGGCGGTTCCCAAGAGACGTGCGAGATTGACGGTTGAGATAAATCAGGGAAATGATCTAGTGGCTCAGGAAAAAGTGGAGATGTCAAATCGTCGCTAATAATTACTTGGCGCGTGAGCTCTGTCAGCGCCCTTTCCACTTCCTGACACCCGCAGTCATGCATTTAATGCTGAAAGACATGCCCTTTGCCGCCTAAATAAATGTCTTTTAAGGTTGCAGCATCTCCAGTACGAGATTGCAGAGCAATCAATACTCCTTTTGAAATCAATGCTGTAACCTGGTGCTGCTTGATTTCTTCGATAACAGCTGTACTGTAAGAATGTAGATTGCAGCGCTGTCTGAACCCAGTGCTGTATTGACGCGTAGCTTACAGTACCATTTTTACTGCTTTCTGCAAGCATGCAGAGGTTCCCCCTACGATCTTGCATTTTCTTTTTCTTCACAACTTAAGGATTCCTAGCTCGTTACGAAGCATAGAAAACCTAGATTCACTCAAAGGTTTTGTAAGGATATCTGCCAGCTGTAGATCCGTGTGAACCTTCTCAAGCACGACATCTTTCTTCTCAACATGATCTCTTATAAAGTGATGACGAATGTCAATGTGCTTTGTTCTTGAGTGAAAGACAGGATTATGAGTAATTGCAATAGTGCTCGTATTGTCACAGAGAATTGGCGTCTCTTTTTCTTCTATCCCATAATCTCTAAGTTGCTGCTGTATCCAGAGAATCTGCGCACAGCAACTTCCTGCTGCAACATACTCTGCTTCTGCTGTAGAGGTTGCAATTGAGATCTGCTTCCTGCAGAACCACGAGACAAGTCTATTTCCCAGAAATTGACACGTCCCACTAGTACTCTTCCTATCAATCTTGCAGCCTGCGTAATCTGAGTCGGAGTAGCCTTTAAGCTTGAATCCTCCTTCCTTAGGATACCATAGGCCGACTTCCTGAGTTCCTTTCAGATACTTGATTACTCTTTTTACAGCTAAAAGATGTGATTCCTTCGGTGCTGCTTGGAATCTAGCACATACTCCTACTGCAAACATAATATCAGGCCTGCTTGCTGTGAGATACAACAATGATCCAATGAGGCGTCTGTACTTCGTAGTGTCTACATCTTTACCATCTTCATCTTTGTCAAGACTTATAGATGTGGACATGGGAATGGACGTTGCTGCTCCATTCTCCATGCCAAATTTCTTGATAAGCTCCTTTGTATACTTGACTTGGTTGATGAAGGTTCCTGTAGAAAGCTGTTTTACTTGCAGTCCGAGAAAGAAACTTAATTCTCCCATCATACTCATCTCGAACTTTGACTGCATCAGGTTGGAGAATTTCTCACATAGATCTTTGTTTGTGGATCCGAAGATAATATCATCCACATAGATTTGTACAAGAAGTACACTCTCTCCGTCCTGTATCCTAAACAGTGTTTTGTCGATCGTTCCTTTCTGAAAACCATTTTCCAGAAGATAGAGAGATAAGGTGTCATACCAAGGTCTTGGTGCTTGCTTCAGTCCATATAGGGCCTTTTGTAGACGAAACACCTTCTCTTCTGCTTGATCCTCGAAACCAGAAGGTTGCTCAACATATACTTCCTCTATAAGGAGACCATTCAGGAATGCGCTTTTAACATCCATTTGATAGACGTTGAAATTCATATGTGCTGCATAGGCTAAGAAAATTCTTATTGCTTCTAGCCTTGCCACTGGTGCAAAAGTCTCATCAAAATCAATTTCTTCTTCCTGACAGTATCCTTTAGCAACTAATCTTGCTTTGTTTCTTACAACGACTCCTGATTCATCTAGCTTGTTCTTGAACACCCACTTTGTTCAATTACACCTTGATGGGTTGGTCTAGCGACAGTTTGCCATACTTGATTTCTCTCAAATCCATTCAATTATTCCTACATGGCCTGTACCCAGTTGCTATCTTGCAGTGCCTCTTCTGTTAGGATGTATACTATAAGCCTAGCTTTTGTGTAAACATCTATTTATGATATGAGAATCTTTTATGGTCAAATGTTTGCATTTTATATATTTGTTATATATGTTATTGCAATTATCCAATTAATTTATATTGTAGATAACATGGTGTGTGGTGCCACACAGAAGATCATGTTATCAGTTCCTTATAGATTATAAATGGTAGCTCACAGTCGAGATAATTTTTGGACAAATTATCGGAATGGTTGTAGTGTAATTTGGTATTAATCTGTCTTGATTATAAAATTATACTAGTACATTTTGTATGTATTGAGCAGGACCAATTGAGGTTGTTTTATTTATACTGACTACATAAATAAAACAAGACCTCTGTTATTATGGATGTGCGTCCTCTTAATCATTGTATGATAACGGGCATGTATACTCGATATATATTTCTTTAATTTACCAATGGGTGAGATTTATTTATTAAATCAATAAAGCTCGGTAAATTGGGATACAGTGTTGTTTATATGGTGTGCTGTTGATTATATAATGAAACCGTGTCCTAATTATTTAGGATGATGATGTCGCATTGAGGAACTCATAAGGATTATCATGTAAACCCTGTAGGTGGATTTATTCCGGCATGATAATAAAGTTGAGTGGTACTACTCTTGGATTAAATATTAATTAATTGAATTGTCAGTAATTCATTTAATTAATGGACATTCGATATCTTAAACATGGGGAGATAAACGCGCACATAATAAATAGGAGCCATATCTAATATGGATAAGGGACGGTAGTTCAATAATATCTTTTTAGTGGATTAAGATATTATTTGATAGGCTTGAGATGTATATTCAGATCGAATTAAGGACTCCTAAGCCTATCAAGAGACCGATTCCTAATCCTCCTCAAGGTCCCTGTTGTAGCCTATAAATAAGCCTCAAGTCAGCCGTTTTCGATACATAGAAATATAGATACACAGACATAAAAATCTGAGATACGTATTAGTAGAAGACGGCTGAGAGTCTCGATAGCTCGTTGCCCATACAACGTTCGAGATAAGGTGAGGAATACAGTAGAAGATCGTGAGGTCCAGGCTTCATCGATTCCTCGATCTACAGTTTTGATCTTAGAACTAATTTCGGTGCAAAAGGTATGATTCATTTTTCCGCTGCGCGTTAATCAATTTTGCATGGACCCCGATTCGGATAATCGAATAAGGGTCGGCGATCCGGTGGTTCCTAGATCTTCAACATTCTTAGGCTCTGATTGTGATATGAAGCATGCAAACTGTTGGGATTTCATTGTTTAGATTTTGATGAGACAAACCAACCATGTAATAGGAAGTTTTGAGTACCCCCATTTTTCACATTGTTTAAGTGAATAAATAGACTAGAATTGAGTCTTAAGTCAAGGATTGAAATAGAGGTTAAAAGAGGATAAAGCTGCATCTAAGCTTTAAAGGAAGATATCGCTGTAAGAAGGCAGGATACAGTATCGCTGCATGAAGGCAGGATACAGCAAAGTAAGGAAGAATGGCGTGCAGTATCGCTGCATAAAAAGGATACAGGAGTACTGCTAGAACGAAGGTACAGCAGCACTGCCAGACGATACTGCAAGCAGGTCTAAAATACAGCAGCACTGAAAGTATACATCAGCTGCACAGAGACCAAGAATACAGCGCAGACTTACAGAACCGTTAAGTAAATACAGCGCCAACTACAAGACGAAGTATCCTGCAAATCCCAGGAAGGATAAATGCAGTACGAGGAATGGAGATCCAAGCAGGGATAAAAGAGCCGTTCAAGAAAAAGTCAAAGTAGCAGACACGGAGCCAATAAGAAGATGCCACATGGACTGACGCGCCGCAGAAAGCTGCAAGCCGCAACTGCCGCATTAAATGCTCCGAAAAGAAAGATCAGTCGCATTAAATGCGAACCATACTTTGGCCAGGCTATTTCAAATTCAAATGAGGGATGTCTCCTTCAACAGACATCTTCTCCTACAAGTATAAATAGAGGTCAAGGAGAATTGAAGCTGGTGACTGAAAATTTTACGCTAAATCCACAAAGCTTACAAGATCCAAGTATTCAAATCTACAATCAGTTTCAGTCACTCAACCTATCGAAGTGAAGCAGAGTTCAAACTGAAAGATTCCCTATGGATTCAGAAGCTCACTTCGAAGCACAAGTTGAAGAAAACCTTTTTATCCTTTTAACCTTGTTGCTGTGTGCTTAGGTTGTTTTAGTGGTGTCAAGCAGTTGATAGGAGAGATCCTTGCTGTTTGTTTTATTGAACTGACTGATGCTTAGAAGATTGTATCTAAGCCCCTTTACGTAGGATACATCCTTGATCTTTATGTTCCCCTTGACTAGGCATCCGCTTCCTTTTGTGCTTCCTTTGGAATCATCTCCAAATATGACCTTAGGTCCTTTACATTCTTGGAAGTCTTTCAGCGTTTCTTTATTGCCTGTCATGTGCCTTGAGCAGTCGCTGTCGATATACCATACATCACTGCTGCATCCTGGTACTGTAAACTGTAACAAACTCAAACAGATTTAGGTACCCATTTCCATCCGGGTCCTTTGGGGTTAGTTACTTTGGGAACCCAAACTTTTTTAATAGTAATTGATCTACTGTAAGATTTTTTGGTTCTCGAGCTGTATGCAGTTATCTTGGAAAACTGCTTATGAAAAGTGTGTGCTCGACAAACATGTGTGTTACCAACACCCTTGTAGTGCGGTCTTCCACCATACTTTCCTGGAGTATATCCTCCTTGAGGTTTAGACATATAGGTCTTAGTATCGGTGGAAAAGTTTCTTCTATGCTGCAACTTTGTTGGTTGCTGCATCATTTTGCTGCATGCAGCAGATGACTTCTGCTGCAGCCAAGTCTTAGATGCAGACTTATTCCCTGCAGTTGAGCATTGGGGTTTCTTCCCTTTATCCGTCATTGCTGTTTTGTTCACTATCTTTTCAGACTCATAAAGTAACTCTTTCTCCATTGGAGTTTTAGCTTGAACAAAATTCACAGCTTCGGATGTGCTTGCTGTATTCTGAGAGCCTTGATTGCTGTAACCTATGCCTGAAATCACAAAGGGATCTCTGACACTATTTATGCAATCTCTTGCGTCCTTTGAGGATTTGGTGAACATTCTCATCTTGGACTGCAAGATTTCCTTCTCAGATCTTAGCTCAGTGATCAGCAGATTCAATCTAGAGATCTCTTGTTGCTGCTTACTACACTTTGAGTTATCAGACTCTCGTGCAGCGAGCATTCTGGCAATGTCGATGTTTTTGCTCTTGAGGATCTCATTATCGATTCTAAGGTTCTCATTCTCAACCTTAAGCTCCTCATGAATTGAGTTGATCTGCTCGAAATCACTCATGATCCTTTTCAAGGAGTGGATCATGTTCAGCTCCTCATCAACTTGTATGGACAACGGTTGGTAAATTACCTCATCTTCTTCGCTGTCCTCGCCATCTTTAGCCATTAGGCATATGAGTGCTTCTTCGTCAGAGGATGAGGTTTCAGCATTGCTGTCAGAGGATTCTGCAGCTTTCAGTACTTCCTTCGGAACTACTGCATCCTTGGCTTTCTCCATCTCTCCTATGAGAGCTCGAAGCTTGTGTCTTTCCTCTCGTCTTTTATCTCTCATCTGTTCTCTTTCTCCTTCAGGATACTTGTGCACTGTTGGATAAGGAAAATTCCTTGCGTAGTGTCCAGGCTTTCTGCAATTATAGCACAAGTCAACATTCCCTGTATTTGACTGAGGAGAAGAAGATACCTGAGGAGTTGAGTGACTTCTTCTGAAGTCATTCTTTTTGTTGAGATTGGTGTTGCTGCTGTTGTTGTTGCTCTTGATGAATCTCCTGAATTTCTTTAGGAGGAGCGCCATATCCTCCTCAGCAACTTCTGCTGTATCCTCACTCTGCTTACTGCAACTGGCGGTTGCTGTATCCTTTGTTCCTCTGGCGGTTAGCGCTGTAACTTTGAAGACTGACTCCCCTGACTCTTTTCTCCTTCTATTGATGTCATACTCGAATGCTTTCAAGTCGGAGAATAAGTCAAATGTGCTCATGGACTTCAGGTCCATAGACACTCTCATGACAGTGGTCTTGCTATCCCACTCCGCTGGTAGGGCTCTTAACACCTTCATGTTCTTTTCTTTCTGTGTGTATTGTTTGCCCAGAGCTTCTAGTTCATTCACTATGGATGTGAATCTCAGATCTAGTTGCTCAAGAGTCTCTTCATTCTTCATTTCGAAGAGCTCGAATAATTGGGTAGCGTTGGAGATTTTGTTGTCCTTGGTGAGCTCAGTTCCTTCACAAATTTGCTCCAGTTTTTCCTATATTTCTTTGGATGTTGAGCAAGTCTTGACTTTGCTAAAGGTGCCCTTATCCAAAGTAATAAATAGAGCGTTCTTTGCCACGTTATCCAGGTTGGCTCTTTTCCTGTCTTCGTTTCCCCACTCTTGTCGTGGTTTGATCAGGAAGTTTGGTGGTGGCTGCTCTCCTTCTGCATGGTCTCTTCTATACATTGGATTTATCTTCATGGGAACTATCGGTCCTTCAGTTATGATGGTCCACATCTCATCATTCATGGCCGAAAGGTGTGCCTGCATTCTAATCTTCCAGTCATCATATTCCTCTATGGAAAACATAGGTAGCTTGTGATTGGAGGAATCCATGATATGCTTTAAAAATGATTTTTATGCAAAGAAAATAGCGAGACAAAGGTGGATCTGGGTAGGTGACCAGATAAGTTGGCTTTTAACCCAACTTGCTCTGATACCACTTGTTGGTCCCAAGTGGTGTCCGAGGTTCAGAGGGGGGGTGAATGAACCTTGGTCGATTTTTCAGAATCTTTAAAACAACCGTTCTGCACTGCAAGTTACTTGAGCTTGCAGCGATAGATGGTTACTGCTTGCAGCGCTAGAATGCAGTGCTGCATGCTGTAACCTGGAGTTTTGTACGCAGCGGAAATATACTTTTAAACACAAGGCTGTTTTACACAAAAATGCTTCTTTCAAACGTTTTATGATGAAAATAGATAGATATATGCAGAAAATAAGCATAGATAAATAAAGCGATAAAAACACTTATGGCTTATAGTGGTTCGAAGGTGGTGTAACCCTTCTACGTCCACTCTACTGCTCCTCGAGCAGGAACTTTGTTAAGCAAGATTGATTTACAGGACTCTCCTAACAATCTATCAACTTTACAAAGCAAACCACCTACTGAAGTCCAACGTACACACAGCAACTGCAAACTTCAAAGGCTAACCCACACAGGGTTCTATACTCCCACACAGGGAAGCTGCCTAACACAAGACAACTAAAACAAACAGCAAGGATCTCTCCTATCAACTGCTTGACACCACTAAAACAACCTAAGCACACAGCAACAAGGTTAAAAGGATAAAAAGGTTTTCTTCAACTTGTGCTTCAAAGTGAGCTTCTGAATCCGTAGGGAATCTTTCAGCTTAAACTCTGCTTCACTTCGATAGGTTGAGTGACTGAAACTGATTGTAGATTTGAATACTTGGATCTTGTAAGCTTTGTGGATTTAGCGTAAAAGTTTCAGTCACCATCTTCAGTTCTCCTCGACCTCTATTTATACTTGTAGGAGAAGATGTCCGTTGAAGGAGACATCCCTTTTTTGAATTTGAAATAGCCTGGCCAAAGTATGGTTCGCATTTAATGCGACTGACCTTTCTTTTCGGAGCATTTAATGCGGCAGTTGCGGCTTGCAGCTTTCTGCGGCGCGTCAGTCCATGTGGCATCTTCTTATTGGCTCCGTGTCTGCTACTTTGACTTTTTCTTGAACGGCTCTTTTGTCCCTGCTTGGATCTCCGTTCCTTGTACTGCATTTATCCTTCCTAGGATTCCCAGGATACTTAGTCTTGTAGTTGGCGCTGTATATACTTAACTGTTCTGTAAGTCTGCGCTGTATCCTTGGTCTCTGTGCAGCTGATGCATACTTTCAGTGCTGCTGTATTTTAGACCTGCTTGCAGTATTGTCTGGCAGTGCTGCTGTAACTTCGTTCTAGCAGTACTCCTGTATCCTTTTCATGCAGCGATGCTGCACGCCGTTCTTCCTTGCTTTGCTGTATCCTGCCTTCATACAGCGATACTGTATCCTGCCTTCTTGCAGCGATATCTTCCTTTAAAGCTTAGATGCAGCTTTATCCTCTTTTAACCTCCATTTCAATCCTTGACTCAAGACTCAATTCTAGTCTACTTATTCACTTAAACAATGTGAAAATGGGGTACTCAAAACTTCCTATTACATGGTTGGTTTGTCTCATCAAAATTTAAACAATGAAATCCCAACAGATTGTGATAGCTTTGGGCATACCGGGAATCACTTCTAAGTGCATCAAGAAGTTTCTGAGCCATACAGCTTCTTTGGCTGCCTCAGAGGCTTCCATGGTGGAGTCCGAAATGCATTTATGCTTCACACTTCTCCACACTATGGTTGCACCTCCCAAGGTAAACACATACCCCGAGGTTAATTTACTGTTGTCCCTATCTGACTGGAAATAAGAATCCGTATAACTCACAGAAAATAAACTAGAATATAATGTCTAGTTCTATAATCTCTAGAATATGTTTTACGGTAGTCCAATGACCTTGTCCTAGGTTACTTTGATATCTACTTACCATGCCCACGAAAAAGCAAATATCTGGTCTCGTACATAGCATTGCATACATTAAGCTTCCTACAGCCGAAGCATAAGGAGCTGCTTTCATTTCCTCTATCTTCTTTGGTTTCTTAGGACACATTTTCTTAGATAGAGACACTCCATGTCTAAAAGGTAGAAAATCTTTCTTGGAGTTTTGCATGCTAAAATGAGTTAAGATAGTGTCAATGTATGAAGCTTGAGATAAGCATAACATTCTTTTCTTGCGATCTCTTATTACTTTGATCCCAAGAATATGTCCAGCTTCTTCCAAGTCTTTCATAGCAAACTGCTTGGACAGTCATACCCTTACATCTGATAACACCTCGACATTGTTTCTAATTAACAAGATATCATCTACGTATAGTACAAGAAATACCACTACGTTTCCGTCACTCTTCTTATATACACAAGATTCATTCGGACATTGAATAAATCTATAAGACTGGATTATTTCATCAAAGTGGATGTTCCAAGATCTCGAAGCTTGTTTCAATCCATAAATGGACCGATTAAGCTTACACACGAGATGCTCTTTGCCCTTTGCAATGAATCTCTCATGTTGCTTCATATAGATGTTTTCTTCAAGATTTCCATTAAGGAAAGCTGTTTTGACATCCATCTGCCAAACCTCATAATCCATATGAGCAGCAATTGATAAAAGAATCCGGATAAACTTCAGCATGGCTACCGACGAAAAGGTTTTCTCATAATCGATCCCTTCTCTTTGAGTATACCTTTTCGCAGCAAGCCTTTCTTTAAAGGTTTATACCTTTTCTTCTGATCCTCTTTTCCTTTTGTAGACTCATTTACATCCAATAGCTTATACACCATTTGGTGGTTCTACGAGCTCCCAAACTTGATTAGAATCAATAGATTCTATCTCAGAGAACATTGTCTTTTGCCAAGATATCACATCTTTATCTTGGAGTGCTTCGTCATAAGTCCAACGATCTATTTCATGTTCATCAGGGACCAAGTTCGAAGACTCTTCGAAAAACATGAATCTATCAGGTTGTCTAACAACCCTCCCACTACGATGAGGCACTACTGGTAATTATGTATCATTTGTGACACGCGGTACAGTCACTAGTGGTATATCATCTTCTACCACAGGTACAGAAGAATTATCCCCTCTCATTTCCTTAAGAACAATTTTACTCATGGGCTTGTGGTTCATTACATAGTCCTATTCTAAAAATCAGGCATTCGCACTAACAATGGCCTTCTGATCTTTATGAACAATGTACTTCCATACCAGATTCTAACTTATCAGCATCTCTATTCAGCACATGTGTTGGACTACTCCAAATCCGAATATGTTTCAGACTAGGCTTGCGCCCAATCCACAATTCTGTGGGAGTAGAGGATACTGATTTAGAAGGTACCAAGTTTAGAATGTACGTCGCTGTTTCCAAAGCATACCCCCAAAATGAATTTGGTAATTTCGAATAGCTCATCATTGATCTAATCATTTCCATAAGAGTCATATTCTTTCGTTCTACCACCATTCTGTTGGGGTGTACCCAGTGCAGATAATTGGGATTGAATCCCAACCTCCGATAAGTAACTCCTAAACTCTCCTAAGAGGTACTCACCACCACGATCAGATCGTAGTGTCTTGATACATTTACCATGACGTTTCTCCATATCAACCTTGTATTCTTTGAACTTGTCAAAGCACTTAGACTTGCGGCGCATCAAGTAAATGTATCCATATCTCGAATAATAGTCTATAAAAGAGACAATATTCGAAATCACCTCTTGCCTTAATAGTCATAGGGCCATACAAATTAGAATGAACCAATTCTAACACTTCTTTGGCTCTATACCCCTTGGCCTTAAAAGGCCTTTTGGTCATTTTTCCTTCCACGCAGGACTCGCAGGTTGGATAGTTTTCCACTCCCAAGAAACCCAAAGGTGTAGGAACCGGCGGATCGCCGACCCTATTCGATTATCCGAATCGGGGTCCATGCAAATATGATTAACGCACAGCGGAAAACGAATCATACCTTTTGCACCAAAATTAGTTCTAAGGTCAGAACTGTAGGTCGAGGAATCGATGAAGCCTGAACCTCACGATCTTCTGCTGTATTCCTCGCCTTATCTCGAACGTTGTGTGGGCAACGAGCTATCGAGACTCTCAACCGTTCTTCTCTAGATCGTATATCAGATTTTCTATGTCTGTCACTCGAGAAACTGGTTGACTTGAGGCTTATTTATAGGCTACAACAGGGACCTTGAGGAGGATTAGGAATCGGTCTCCTGATAGGCTTAGGAGTCCTTAATTCGATCTGAATATACTTCTCAAGCCTATCAAATAATATCTTAATCCACTAAAAAGATATTATTGAACTACCGTCCCTTATCCATATTAGATATGGCTCCTATTTATTATATGCGCGTTTATCTCCCCATGTTTAAGATATCGAATGTCCATTAATTAAATGAATTACTGACAATTCAATTAATTAATATTTAATCCAAGAGTAGTACTACTCAACCTTATTATCATGCCGGAATAAATCCACCTGCAGGGTTTACATGATAATCCTTATGAGTTCCTCAAGGGGACATCATCATCCTAAATAATTAGGACACGGTTTCATTATATAATCAACAGCACACCATATAAACAACACTGTATCCCAATTTACCGAGCTTATTGATTTAATAAATAAATCTCACCCATTGGTAAATTAAAGAAACATATATCGAGTATACATGCCCGTTATCATACAATGATTAAGAGGACGCACATCCATAATAACAGAGGTCTTGTTTTATTTATGTAGTCAGTACAAAATAAAACAACCTCAATTGGTCCTGCTCAATACATACAAAATGTACTAGTGTAATTTTATAATCAAGACAGATTAATACCAAATTACACTACAACCATTCCGATAATTTGTCCAAAATTATCTCGGCTGTGAGCTACCATTTATAATCTATAAGGAACTGATAACATGATCTTCTGTGTGGCACCACACACCATGTTATCTACAATATAAATTAATTGGACAATTGCAATAACATATATATATATAACAAATATATAAAATGCAAACATTTGACCATAAAAGATTCTCATATAAAATAGATGTTCATACAAAAGTTAGGCTTATAGTATACATCCTAACAATCTCCCACTTATACTAAAAGACTATGCTGTCATATACGCTGCCATGCATCTGATTCCCATCCCATCAACATGCTCATCGAAGGCTTTCGCCGGAAGGGCCTTTGTGAAAGGATCTGCTAGGTTATCGGCTGATGCAATCTTGGCGACAACAACTTCCCCTCGCTTTACGATATCTCGTATCAGGTGGTACTTGCGCTCAATGTGTTTACTTGCCTTATGGGCTCGTGGTTCCTTCGAGTTTGCTACTGCACCACTGTTATCACAATAGATTGTGATAGCTTTGGGCAAACCAGGAATCACTTCTAAGTCCATCAAGAAGTTTCTGAGCCATACAGCTTCTTTGGCTGCCTCAGAGGCGGCCACATATTCAGCTTCCATGGTGGAGTCCGAAACGCATTTCTGCTTCACACTTCTCCACACTATGGCTCCACCTCCCAAGGTAAACACATACCCCGAGGTTGATTTACTGTTGTCCCTATCTGACTGGAAATCCGAATCCGTGTAACCCACAGGTAATAAATCATTTGCCTGGTAAACTAGCATATAATCTCTAGTCCTTTTCAGGTACTTTAGAATATGCTTTACGGCAGTCCAATGACCTTGTCCTGGGTTACTTTGATATCTACTAACCATGCCTACGGCAAAGCAGATATCCGGTCTCGTACACAGCATCGCATACATCAAGCTTCCTACAGCCGAAGCATAAGGAACTGCTTTCATTTCCTCTATCTCCTTTGGTGTCTTAGGACACATTTCCTTGGATAAAGACACTCCATGTCTAAAAGGTAGAAAACCTTTCTTGGAGTTTTTGCATGCTAAAGCGAGCTAGGATAGTGTCAATGTATGAAGCTTGAGATAAGCATAACATCCTTTTCTTGCGATCCCTTATAACTTTGATCCCAAGAATATGTCCAGCTTCTCCTAAGTCCGTCATAGCAAACTGCTTGGACAGCCATACCCTTACGTCTGATAACACCTTGACATTGTTTCCAATTAACAAGATATCATCTACGTATAGTACAAGAAATACCACCACGTTTCCGTCACTCTTTTTATATACACAAGATTCATTCGGACATTGAATAAATCCATAAGACTGGATTACTTCATCAAAACGGATGTTCCAAGATCTTGAAGCTTGTTTAAGTCCATAAATGGACCGATTAAGCTTACACACAAGATGTTCTTTGTCTTTCTCAATGAATCCCTCTGGTTGCTTCATATAGATGTTTTCTTCAACACTTCCATTAAGGAAAGCTGTCTTGACATCCATCTGCCAAACCTCATAATCCATATGAGCAGCAATAGACAAAAGAATCCGGATAGACTTTAGCATGGCTACCGGCGAAAAGGTTTCCTCATAATCGATCCCTTCTTTTTGAGTATACCCTTTCGCAACAAGCCTTGCTTTAAAGGTCTCTACCTTTCCGTCTGATCCTCTTTTCCTTTTGTAGACCCATTTACATCCAATGGCTCTTACACCATTTGGTGGTTCTACAAGCTCCCAGACCTGATTAGAATCCATAGATTCTATCTCAGAGAGCATTGCCTTTTGCCAAGATATCGCATCTTTATCTTGGAGTGCTTCGTCATAAGTCCAGGGATCTATTTCATGTTGTCCAGGGACCAAGTCTGAAGACTCTCCCAAAAACATGAATCTATCAGGTTGTCTAACAACCCTCCCACTACGACGAGGCACTATCGGTATTTGTGTATCATTAGTGACACGCGGTGCAGTCACTTGTGGTATCTCATCTTGTACCTGCGGTACATCCGAATTATCCCCTCTCATTTCCTCAAGAACAATTTTACTCATGGGCTTGTGGTTCATTACATAGTCCTCTTCTAAAAATCGGGCATTCGTGCTAACAATGACCTTCTGATCTTTAGGACTATAAAATAAACCACCTTTCGTTCCTCTAGGATAGCCCACAAACAAGTGTACTTCCGTACGAGATTCCAACTTATCAGCATCTCCCTTCAGCACATGTGCTGGACTACCCCAAATCCGAATGTGTTTCAGACTAGGCTTACGCCCAGTCCACAATTCTGTGGGAGTAGAGGGTACTGACTTAGAAGGTACCAAGTTTAGAATATACGTCGCTGTTTCCAGAGCATACCCCCAAAACGAATTTGGTAATTCTGAATAACTCATCATCGATCTAACCATTTCCATAAGAGTCCTATTCCTTCTTTCCGCCACACCATTCTGTTGGGGTGTACCCGGTGCAGACAATTGGGATTGTATCCCAGCCTCTGATAAGTAACTCCTAAACTCTCCTAAGAGGTACTCACCACCACGATCAGATCGTAGTGTCTTGATACATTTACCATAACGTTTCTCCACATCAGCCTTATATTCTTTGAACTTGTCAAAGCACTCAGACTTGCGGCGCATCAAGTAAATGTATCCATATCTCGAATAATCGTCTATAAAAGAGACAAAATATTCGAAACCACCTCTTGCCTGAATAGTCATAGGGCCACATAAATCAGAATGAATCAATTCCAACACTTCTTTGGCTCTATACCCCTTTGCCTTAAAGGGCCTTTTGGTCATTTTTCCTTCCAAGCAGGATTCGCAGGTTGGATAGTTTTCCACTTCCAAGGAACCCAAAGGTCCATCGGCTATCAACCTTTGAATCCTCCTCAAGTTAATATGACCCAACCTTAGATGCCAAAGATATGTTTGATTCATTTTCGAAAGTTCTTTTCTCTTATTAGTTTTAGAAGATGTGCTATTAATTTCCTTTTGTTGCATCGTAGGAGTTATAGGATTAAGAATATATAAATTGTCAACCAACGTACCAGAACAGACAATAACTCTATTCTTCTTAACGACAACATTGTTATCAAAAGAAACAGAATATCCATCCTTAAAAAGTTTAGAAACTGAAATCAAATTCTTTCTAAAACAAGGTACGTAAAGACAATTTCTCAAAATCAAAGTCTTATTCCTATGAAAAGATAAATAAACATCTCCCACTGCAACGGCCGCCACTTTCGCAGCGGTGCCCATGTATACGGTAATCTCCCCATCACTTAGTCGTTTGGTCTCCTGGAACCCCTGCAATGAATTGCAGACATGATCAGTGGCTCCCGTATCTACACACCAGGTACCGGTAGATAACACCACTAAACATGTTTCAACAACTAATGAAAAAGATGTACCTGAATTGTTCTCCTTTTTACGGGGACAATCGGCTTTCCAATGTCCAGCCTGCTTGCAATGGAAGCACTTGCTTTTTGGCTTTTTCACACCACCTTGTGGTTTAGCCACTTGAGGTCCGGCCGTCTTCTTTGCTGAAGAATTCTGTTTCTTCTTCTTCTTCTTTCCGCCTTGCGGTTTAGAAGCAGAAACATTTTCAGCAACGTAAGCCTGAGAACTTTGACGAAATAGTCCCTCTGCTGATTGGAGTTCTGTCAGAAGTTCCGCCAATGAATACAACCTCTTGTTCATGTTGTAGTTCAAACGAAACTGCTCAAAACTCTTAGGCAGCGTTTGGAGAACGATATCGACCTGGGTTTCCCCATCGATTTCAGCTCCAAGGACCTCCATCTCATTCAGATGAGCCATCATCTTGAGGACATGATCACTCACAGGTGTTCCCTCAGCCATGGTGGCAGTCATCAAGTTTCTCATTGCCTCCTGTCTGGCAGCCCGACTCTGATGTCCGAAGAGTTCTTTGAGATTATGCATCATATCATAGGCAGTAGGCATGGCCTGATGCTGATGTTGCAGCACATTTGACATGGAAGCCAAAATGTAACACCGCGCCATCTCATCTGCCTTAACCCACTTCCTATAAAGCATTTTCTCCTCTTCAGTAGAGTTTTCATCAGGCATGTCAGGACAGTGCTCAGTGAGTACAAACTTGTACTCTTCAGCAGTCAGGACAATATCCAGGTTTCGTTTCCAATCAATATAATTAGGACCAATAAGTTTGTTTTCTTTAAGTATAACAGCAAGAGGATTGAAAGCCATAATGAAAATCCTGAGAATCACATGAATAAACACATAGGTCAAATAATTTGAATTGACAAATCATATTGTTCCCTCAAACAACATAATCTAAATTCACCAACACCTCAATACACCGTGAACTTCGTATGCCACGATAGTGTGGACGTATACTAATTCAAACATTTGTTAGAGGAGGTTTTACCTATTAATTTTACTTATCTTGTCAACTTAACTTTATGACAAATAAAATTAATAGTTGGTTATCGCTTTGGCCATACAAATAACAGCAGTGACTCCGATGGGGAGGATACTTATCAAATGTATCTAAGTGTATACCATTACTTGATACTAAGTCCATTATCTAGGATTATGTCCCTTCAGATGGAGAAGATGACACGCTCCTAAACAACTTTCTATAATCATCCATAAAGGAAGTTTGATCTAGTGATCCGCAAATGAACTCATCCGATATGGAGGAAGGCACTTAAAGCCAACGCGCAAGTTCAGGTGCATCACTTACAAACCAGTAATGGAGGCCATGGGATTTATTAAAACGATTAATCCCTCTCCCACTTAGTTATTTAACATGAGGGATTTTAACATGCATATCATATAAAACACATACAAGCATGCTTGATAAAACACATATAGAGCAATAAATATGAAAAACAAAATTTCCAACTATTATGGCCTCGATTTATCGCTGTGTTCTTCAATGTTTGCCGTCAAACGGGGATCGACCTGAAAATCGCCAGAAAATCATCGCCGAGCACGGTCTGACCGTGCCCCTCAGCACGGTCGTGCTCGATCTGAAACACGTCGCACGGTTGACCGTGCTCCATAGCACGGTCGTGCCCTGTCCATTAGTGGCGATCCTCAGCTTGCACGGTCTGACCGTGCGCTCCAGCACGGTCGTGCCCGATCTTCAAACACGCCACACGGTCGACCGTGCCCCATAGCACGGTCGTGCCTTGTCGTTCAGTCGCAATCTTCGGCTGGCACGGTCTGACCGTGCCCCATAGCACGGTCGTGCCCGGTTGTGCAATCCTAACCTTGTTTCTATTACATCCATTGATCCTATACCCCACGAAGGAGTTTACATATAATCTAGATCGAATAGAAAATAAAACCTAACACGACAGACCGCCGTGATTTTACTATTACAATCATACATTCAAAAAACAACCTCGACATGTCCGAGGGTTTAATTCATACATAAACATACATTCAGACCATAATAGTTGGATTTAAGGTTCCTGCAGAAAAAACATAATTTCTCGCACATCCTACTATTATCCGATCTAAAACACGCATGCTTCAAAATATGATTCATAATAGAATTAACCGATTCAATCGAATAGAGTCAGAAAACCACGGCTCTGATACCAATTGTAGGAACCGGCGGATCGTCGACCCTATTCGATTATCCGAATCGGGGTCCATGCAAATATGATTAACGCACAGCGGAAAACGAATCATACCTTTTGCACCAAAATTAGTTCTAAGGTCAGAACTGTAGGTCGAGGAATCGATGAAGCCTGAACCTCACGATCTTCTGCTGTATTCCTCGCCTTATCTCGAACGTTGTGTGGGCAACGAGCTATCGAGACTCTCAACCGTTCTTCTCTAGATCGTATATCAGATTTTCTATGTCTGTCACTCGAGAAACTGGTTGACTTGAGGCTTATTTATAGGCTACAACAGGGACCTTGAGGAGGATTAGGAATCGGTCTCCTGATAGGCTTAGGAGTCCTTAATTCGATCTGAATATACTTCTCAAGCCTATCAAATAATATCTTAATCCACTAAAAAGATATTATTGAACTACCGTCCCTTATCCATATTAGATATGGCTCCTATTTATTATATGCGCGTTTATCTCCCCATGTTTAAGATATCGAATGTCCATTAATTAAATGAATTACTGACAATTCAATTAATTAATATTTAATCCAAGAGTAGTACCACTCAACCTTATTATCATGCCGGAATAAATCCACCTGCAGGGTTTACATGATAATCCTTATGAGTTCCTCAAGGGGACATCATCATCCTAAATAATTAGGACACGGTTTCATTATATAATCAACAGCACACCATATAAACAACACTGTATCCCAATTTACCGAGCTTATTGATTTAATAAATAAATCTCACCCATTGGTAAATTAAAGAAACATATATCGAGTATACATGCCCGTTATCATACAATGATTAAGAGGACGCACATCCATAATAACAGAGGTCTTGTTTTATTTATGTAGTCAGTACAAAATAAAACAACCTCAATTGGTCCTGCTCAATACATACAAAATGTACTAGTGTAATTTTATAATCAAGACAGATTAATACCAAATTACACTACAACCATTCCGATAATTTGTCCAAAATTATCTCGGCTGTGAGCTACCATTTATAATCTATAAGGAACTGATAACATGATCTTCTGTGTGGCACCACACACCATGTTATCTACAATATAAATTAATTGGACAATTGCAATAACATATATATATATAACAAATATATAAAATGCAAACATTTGACCATAAAAGATTCTCATATAAAATAGATGTTCATACAAAAGTTAGGCTTATAGTATACATCCTAACAAAAGGTCCACCGAATATCAACCTTTGAATTCTACTTAAGTTAATATGACCCAACCGTAGATGTCAAAGATATGTTTGATTCATTTGTGAAGGTTCTTTTCTCTTATTAGATTTCGAAGATGTGTTATCAACTTTCATTTGTTGCATCGTCGGAGTTATTGGATTAAAAGTATACAAATTGTCAAGCAACGTACCAGAACAGATAATAACTCTATTCTTCTTGACCACAACTTTGTTATCAAAAGAAACAGATCCATCCTTAAAAAGTTTAGAAATTGAAATCAAATTCTTTCTAAAACAAGGTACGTAAAGACAATCTCTCAAAATCAAAGACTTTCTTATGAAAAGATAAATGAACATCTCCCACTGCAACAGCCACTACTTTCATAGCGGTGCCCATGTATATGGTAATCTCTCCATTACTAAGTCGTCTGGTTTCCTGGAACCCCTACAATAAATTGCAGACATGATCAGTGACTCCCGTATCTACACACCAGGTACCGGTAGATAACACCATTAAACATGTTTCAATAACTAATGAAAAAAATGTACCTGAATTGTTCTCCTTTTTACGGGGACAATCCACTTTGCATTGTCCAGGCTACTTGCAATTGAAGCACTTGACCTTTTACTTTTTTACGCCACCTTATGGCTTAGCCATTTGAGGTCTAGCCATTTTCTTTGCTGAAGAATTTTATTTCTTCATCTTCTTTCCACCTTGCGGTTTACAAGCAGAAACATTTTCGACAATGTAAGCCTGAGAATTTTGATGAAACAGTCCCTCTACTGATTGGAGTTCTGTCAGAAGTTCTGCCAATGAATACAATCTCTTGTTTATGTTGTAGTTCAGACGGAACTACTCAAAACTCTTAGACAGCGTTTGGAGAAAGATATCGACCTGGGTTTCCCCATAGATTTCAGCTCCAAGGACCTCCATTTCATTTAGATGAGCCATCATCTTGAGGACATGATCACTCACAGGTGTCCCCTCAGCTATGGTAGTCATTAAGTTTCTCATAGCCTCCTGTCTGGCAGCCCGACTCTGCTGTCCGAAGAGTTCTTTGAGATTATGCATTATATCATAGGCAGTAAGCATGGCCTGATGCTGATGTTGCAGCACATTTGACATGGAAGCGAAAATGTAACACCGTTAAAATGTAACACCGTGCCATATCATCTGCCTTAACTCACTTCCTATAAAGCATTTTCTCCTATTCACTAGAGTTTTCATCAGGCATGTCAGGACAGTGCTTAGTGAGTACAAACTTGTACTCTTTAGCAGTCAGGACAATATCCAGGTTTCGTTTCCAATCAATGTAATTAGGACCAGTAAGTTTGTTTTCTTTAAATATAACAGCAAAAGGATTGAAAGCCATAATGAAAATCATGAGAATCACATAAATAAACACATAGGTCAAAACATTTGAATTAACAAATCATATTGTTTTCTCAAACCATATAATTTAAATTCACCAACACCTCAACACACCGTGAACTTCGTATGCCACGATAGTGTGGACATATACTAATTCAAATATTTGTTAGAGGAGGTTTAACCCATCAATTTTATTATCTTGTCAACTTAACTTTATGACAAATAAAATTAATAGTTGGTATCGCTTTGGCCATACAAATAATAGAAGTGACTCCGATGGGAGGATACTTATCAAATGCATCTAAGTGTATACCATTACTTGATACTAAGTCCATTATCTAGGATTATGCCCCTTCAGATGGAGAAGATGACATACTCTTAAACTACTTTCTATAATCATCCATAAAGGAAGTTTGATCTAGTGATCCGTAAATAAACTCATCCGATATGGAGGAAGGTACTTAAAACAAACGCGTAAGTTTGAATGCATCACTTACAAACTAGTAATGGAGGCCATGGGATTTATTTAAAAAATTAATTAATCTTTCTCCCACTTAGTTATTTAACAAGAGGGATTTTAACATTCATATCATATGAAACACATAAAAGCATGCTTGATAAAACAACACATATAAAAGCAATAAATATGGAAAACATAAATTCCAATTATTATAGCCTTGTTATATCGCCGTGTTCTTGAATGTTTGCCGTCATATGGGGATCGGCCTCACCGGTGAGGTCACGGGGATCGAGGGATCACCCATCTTATGCAATTCCGATTCGGGATCCATATAAGATATGATTAACACACAGCATAAAATGAATCATACCTTTCACTGTAAAAGGTGAAGATGAACCAGTTGTAAGGTTAGAACTGCCAAACTATCGATAGAGCCTGAACCCCACGATGTTCTGCAGTATTTCTTATTTTTTCTCGAACGTTGTGTGGGCAACGATCCTTCAAGAGTACTAGTCGTCTTCTACTAAAATCGTTTTATGAGATTTTCGTGTGTTTAGAAGCGGCTAACTTAAAGCTTATTTATAGGCTACAACAGGGACCTTGAGGAGGATTAGAAATCAGTCTCTTAATAGGATTAGGAGTCCTACTTCGGCCTGAACACACTTCTTAATCCTATCAATAATAACTCAATCCATTAAAGAGATATTATTGAACTACCATCCCAAATCCATATTAAATATGGGCTCCTATTTATTATGTGTGCATTTATCTCCTCGTGTTTAAGATATCGAATGTTCGTTAATTAAATGAATTACTGACAATTCAATTAATTAACATTTAATTCCAAGAGTAGTACCACTCAACTTTATTATCATGCCGGAATAAATCCACCTACAGGGTTTACATGAAAATCATTATGAGCTTCTCAAAGAGACATCATCATCCTAAATAATTAGGATACTGTTTCATTATATAATCAACTGTTAGGATGTATACTATAAGCTTAGCTTTTGTATAAACATCTATTTATAATATGAGAATCTTTTATGGTCAAATGTTTTGCATTTTATATTTGTTATATATGTTATTACAATTGTCCAATTAATTTATATTGTAGATAACATGGTGTGTGGTGCCACACAGAAGATCATGTTATCAGTTCCTTATAGATTATAAATGGTAGCTCACAACCCGAGATAATTTTGGACAAATTATCGGAATGATTGTAGTATAATTTGGTATTAATCTATCTTGATTATAAAATTACACTAGTATATTTTGTATGTATTGAGCAGGACCAATTGAGGTTGTTTTATTTGTACTGACTACATAAATAGAACAAGACCTCTGTTATTATAGATGTGCGTCATCTTAATCATTGTATGATAACGGGCATGTATGCTCGATATATGTTTCTTTAATTTACCAATGGGTGAGATTTATTTATTAAATCAATAAACTCGGTAAATTGAGATACAATGTTGTTTATATGGTGTGCTGTTGATTATATAATGAAACTGTGTCCTAATTATTTAGGATGATGATGTTCCCTTGAGGAGCTCATAAGGATTATCATGTAAACCCTGCAGGTGGATTTATTCCGACATGATAATAAAGTTGAGTGGTACTACTCTTGGAATTAAATGTTAATTAATTGAATTGTCAGTAATTCATTTAATTAATGGACATTCGATATCTTAAACACGGGGAGATAAACGCACATATAATAAATAGGAGCCCATATTTAATATGGATTTGGGACGGTAGTTCAATAATATCTCTTTAGTGGATCGAGATATTATTGATAGGCTTGAAAAGTATATTCAGATCGAATTTAGGACTCCTAAGCCTATTAGGAGACCGATTCCTAATCTTCCTCAAGGTCCCTGTTGTAGCCTATAAATAAGTCTCAAGTCAGCCGTTTCTAGACACAAAATCTGAGATATGATTTAGTAAAATGCGGCTGAAAGTCTCGAGAGCTCGTTGCCCACACAATGTTCGAGAAAAAGATGAGGAATACAACAGAAGATTGTGAGGTCCAGGCTCCATCGATTCCTCGATCTACAGTTCTGACATTAGAACTAATATCGGTGTAAAAGGTATGATTCGTTTATCCGCTGCGCGTTAATCATATTTGTATGAACCCCGATTCGGATAATCGTATAGGGTCGGCGATCTCTCGGTTCCAACATCAACAACACACCATATAAACAATATTGTATCCCAATTTACTGAGATTAGTGATTTAATAAATAAATCTCACATATTGGTAAATTAAAGAAATATATATTGAGTATACATGTCCGTTATCATATAATGATTAAGAAGACGCACATCTATAATAACAGAGGTCTTGTTCTATTTATGTAGTCAGTATAAATCGAACAACCTCAATTGGTCCTGCTTAACAGACATAAAGTGTACTAGTGTAATTTTATAGTCAAGATAGACTAATACCAAATTACATTGCAACCATTCCGATGATTTGTCCAAATTCATCTCGGTTGTAAGCTACTATTTATAATTTATAAGGAACTGATAACATGATCTTCTGTGTGGCACTATACACTATGTTATCTACAAGATAAATTAATTGGACAATTGCAATAACATATATAACAAATATAAAATGCAAACATTGACCATACAAGATTCTCATATCATGAATATATGTTCATAGAAAAGCTAGACTTATAATATACATCCTAACAGTTTGGATAGGTGTAAGAACTTTGATTGTCACAAAATATAATCATTTTTCCTTGTTTGATCCCCAATTCCTTCAAAATTCCTTTGAGCCACACTGATTCTTTCACTACTTCAGCCATGATAATGAATTATTAAATTTCTAGTATCCAGGTTTCCTGTAAAATCTGCATCAACAAAACCTTCATGGGTGTTAGAACTGTTAGTATGTTTTTGAAACATTAATCCTAACTGTGATGAACCACTTAGATATCTGAGCATCCATTTAACAACCTTCTAGTGTTGTTTTCCAGGTTCTGCCATGCATCTACTCACTATGCTCATGGCATATGCTATATCTGGTTTGCTGCAAACCATAATATACTGGATGCTTCCTACAACACTAGCATATGACACTACAAGCATGTACTTTCTATCTTTATATGTCTTAGGTTTCTGTTTAGTTGACAGTTTGAATTGAGCTTCCAATGGTGTAGAAACTGACTTTGTAGTTGTTAGGATGTATACTATAAGCCTAGCTTTTGTATGAAAATCTATTTATGATATGAGAATCTTTTGTGGTCAAATGTTTACATTTTATATATTTGTTATATATGTGATTGTAATTGTCCAATTAATTTATATTGTAGATAACATGGTGTGTGGTGCCACACAGAAGATCATGTTATCAGTTCCTTATAGATTATAAATGGTAGCTCACAGCCGAGATAATTTTGGACAAATTATCGGAATGGTTGTAGTGTAATTTGGTATTAATCTGTCTTGATTATAAAATTACACTAGTACATTTTGTATGTATTGAGCAGAACCAATTGAGGTTGTTTTATTTGTACTGACTACATAAATAAAACAAGACCTCTGTTATTATGGATGTGCGTCCTTTTAATCATTGTATGGTAACGGACATGTATACTCGATATATGTTTCTTTAATTTACCAATGGGTGAGATTTATTTATTAAATCAATAAGCTCGGTAAATTGGGATACAGTGTTGTTTATATGGTGTGCTGTTGATTATATAATGAAACCGTGTCCTAATTATTTAGGATGATGATGTCCCCTTGAGGAACTCATAAGGATTATCATGTAAACCCTGCAGGTGGATTTATTCCGGCATGATAATAAAGTTGGGTGGTACTACTCTTGGATTAAATATTAATTAATTGAATTGTCAGTAATTCATTTAATTAATGGACATTCGATATCTTAAACATGGGGAGATAAACGCGCACATAATAAATAGAAGCCATATCTAATATGGATAAGGGACGGTAGTTCAATAATATCTTTTTAGTAGATTAAGATATTATTTGATAGGCTTAAGAAGTATATTCAGATCGAATTAAGGACTCCTAAGCCTATCAGGATACCGATTCCTAATCCTCCTCAAGGTCCCTGTTGTAGCCTATAAATAAGCCTCAAGTCCCCTTGAGAGTCTCGATAGCTCGTTGCCCACACAACGTTCGAGACAAGACGAGGAATACAACAAAAGATCGTGAGGTCCAAGCTTAATCGATTCCTCGATCTACAGTTCTGATCTTAGAACTAATTTCGGTACAAAAGGTATGATTCATTTTTCCGCTGCGCGTTAATCATATTTGCATGGACCCCGATTCGGATAATCGTATAGGGTCGGCAATCCGGCGGTTCCTACAATTGGTATCAAAGCCGTGGTTTTCTGACTCTATTCGATTGAATCGGTTAATTCTATTATGAATCATATCTTGAAGCATGCGTGTTTTAGATCGGATAATAGTAGGATGTGCGAGAAATTATGTTTTTTCTACAGGAACCTTAAATCCAACTATTATGGTCTGAATGTATGTTTATGTATGAATTAAACCCTCGGACATGTCGAGGTTGTTTTTTGAATGTATGATTGTAATAGTAAAATCACGGCGGTTTGTCGTGTTAGATTTTATTTTCTGTTCGATCTAGATTATATGTAAACTCCTTCGTGGGGTATAGGATCGATGGATGTAATAGATACAAGGTTAGGATCGCATGACCGGGCACGACCGTGCTGTGCAGCACGGTCAGACCGTGCCAGCCGAAGATTACGACTGATGGACAGGGCACGGTCTACCGTGCGGCGTGTTTGAAGATCGGGCACGACCGTGCTGGAGGGCACGGTCAGACCGTGCCAGCTAAGGATCGCCACTGATGGACAGGGCACGACCGTGCTATGGAGCACGGTCAGTCGTGCGACGTGTTTCAGATCGAGCACGACCGTGCTAAGGGGCACGGTCAGACCGTGCTCGGCGATGATTTTCCGGCGATTTTTTCAGGTCGATCCCCGTTTGACGGCAATCATTCAAGAACACAGCGATAAAACGAGGCCATAATAGTTGGAAATTATGTTTTTCATATTTATTGCTTTATATGTGTTTTATCAAGCATGCCTGTATGTGTTTTATATGATATGCATGTTAAAATCCCTCATGTTAAATAACTAAGTGGGAGAGGGATTAATTAATGAATCCCATGGCCTCCATTACTGGTTTGTAAGTGATGCATCTGAACTTGCGCGTTGGTTTTAAGTGCCTTCCTCCATATCGGATGAGTTCATTTGCGGATCACTAGATCAAACTTCCTTTATGGATGATTATAGAAAGTTGTTTAGGAGCGTGTCATCTTCTCCATCTGAAGGGGCATAATCCTAGATAATGGACTTAGTATCAAGTAATGGTATACACTTAGATACATTTGATAAGTATCCTCCCCATCGGAGTCACTACTGTTATTTGTATGGCCAAAGCGATAACCAACTATTAATTTTATTTGTCATAAAGTTAAGTTGACAAGATAATAAAATTAATGGGTAAAACCTCCTCTAACAAATGTTTGAATTAGTATGCGTCCACACTATCGTGGCATACGAAGTTCACGGTGTATTGAGGTGTTGGTGAATTTAGATTATGTTGTTTGAGGGAACAATATGATTTGTCAATTCAAATTATTTAACGTATGTGTTTATTTATGTGATTCTCAGGATTTTCATTATGGCTTTCAATCCTCTTGCTGTTATACTTAAAGAAAACAAACTTATTGGTCCTAATTATATTGATTGGAAACGAAACCTGGATATTGTCCTGACTACTGAAGAGTACAAGTTTGTACTCACTGAGCACTGTCCTGACATGCCTGATGAAAACTCTACTGAAGAAGAGAAAATGCTTTATAGGAAGTGGGTTAAGGCAGATGAGATGGCGCGGTGTTACGTTTTGGCTTCCATGTCAAATGTGCTGCAACATCAGCATCAGGCCATGCCTACTGCCTATGATATGATGCATAATCTCAAAGAACTCTTCGGACATCAGAGTCGGGCTGCCAGACAGGAGGCAATGAGAAACTTGATGACTGCCACCATGGCTGAGGGAACACCTGTGAGTGATCATGTCCTCAAGATGATGGCTCATCTGAATGAGATGGAGGTCCTTGGAGCTGAAATCGATGGGGAAACCCAGGTCGATATCGTTCTCCAAACGCTGCCTAAGAGTTTTGAGCAGTTCCGTTTGAACTACAACATGAACAAGAGGTTGTATTCATTGGCGGAACTTCTGACAGAACTCCAATCAGCAGAGGGACTGTTTCGTCAAAATTCTCAGGCTTACGTTGCTGAAAATGTTTCTGCTTCTAAACCGCAAGGCGGAAAGAAGAAGAAGAAGCAACAGAATTCTTCAGCAAAGAAGACGGCCGGACTTCTGTTAGGATGTATACTATAAGCCTAGCTTTTGTATGAACATCTATTTTATGATATGAGAATCTTTTATGGTCAAATGTTTGCATTTTATATATTTGTTATATATGTTATTGCAGTTGTCCAATTAATTTATATTGTAGATAACATGGTGTGTGGTGCCACACAGAAGATCATGTTATCAGTTCCTTATAGATTATAAATGGTAGCTCACAGCCGAGATAATTTTGGACAAATTATCGGAATGGTTGTAGTGTAATTTGGTATTAATCTGTCTTGATTATAAAATTACACTAGTACATTTTGTATGTATTGAGCAGGACCAATTGAGGTTGTTTTATTTTGTACTGACTACATAAATAAAACAAGACCTCTGTTATTATGGATGTGCGTCCTCTTAATCATTGTATGATAACGGGCATGTATACTCGATATATGTTTTCTTTAATTTACCAATGGGTGAGATTTATTTATTAAATCAATAAGCTCGGTAAATTGGGATACAGTGTTGTTTATATGGTGTGCTGTTGATTATATAATGAAACCGTGTTCTAATTATTTAGGATGATGATGTCCCCTTGAGGAACTCATAAGGATTATCATGTAAACCCTGCAGGTGGATTTATTCTGGCATGATAATAAAGTTGCGTGGTACTACTCTTGGATAAAATATTAATTAATTGAATTGTCAGTAATTCATTTAATTAATGGACATTCGATATCTTAAACATGGGGAGATAAACGCGCATATAATAAATAGGAGCCATATCTAATATGGATAAGGGACGGTAGTTCAATAATATCTTTTTAGTGGATTAAGATATTATTTGATAGGCTTGAGAAGTATATTCAGATCGAATTAAGGACTTCTAAGCCTATTAGGAGACCGATTCCTAATCCTCCTCAAGGTCCCTGTTGTAGCCTATAAATAAGCCTCAAGTCAACCGTTTCTCAAGCGACAGACATAGAAAATCTGATATACGATCTAGAGAAGAACGGTTGAGAGTCTCGATAGCTCGTTGCCCACACAACGTTCGAGATAAGGCGAGGAATACAGCAGAAGATCGTGAGGTTCAGGCTTCATCGATTCCTAGATCTACAGTTCTGACCTTAGAACTAATTTTGGTGCAAAAGGTATGATTCATTTTCCGCTGCGCGTTAATCATATTTGCATGGACCCCGATTCGGATAATCGAATAGGGTCGGCGATCCGGCGGTTCCTACAATTGGTATCAGAGCCGTGGTTTTCTGACTCTATTCGATTGAATCGGTTAATTCTATTATGAATCATATCTTGAAGCATGCGTGTTTTAGATCGGATAATAGTAGGATGTGCGAGAAATTATGTTTTTTCTACAGGAACCTTAAATCCAACTATTATGGTCTGAATGTATGTTTATGTATGAATTAAACCCTCGGACATGTCGAGGTTGTTTTTTGAATGTATGATTGTAATAGTAAAATCACGGCGGTTTGTCGTGTTAGGTTTTATTTTTGTTCGATCTAGATTATATGTAAACTCCTTCGTGGGGTATAGGATCGATGAATGTAATAGATACAAGGTTAGGATCGCATGACCGGGCACGACCGTGCTATGCAGCACGGTCAGACCGTGCCAGCCAAACATTGCGACTGAACGACAGGGCACGACCATGCTATGGGGCACGGTCGACCGTGCGGCGTGTTTGAAGATCGGGCACGACCGTGCTGGAGGGCACGGTCAGACCGTGCCAGCTAAGGATCGCCACTGATGGACAGGGCACGACCGTGCTATGGAGCACGGTCAACCGTGCGACGTGTTTCAGATCGAGCACGACCGTGCTGAGGGGCACGGTCAGACCGTGCTCGGCGATGATTTTCTGGCGATTTTCAGGTCGATCCCCGTTTGACGGCAAACATTGAAGAACACAGCGATAAATCGAGGCCATAATAGTTGGAAATTCTGCTTTTCATATTTATTGCCTTATATGTGTTTTATCAAGCATGCTTGTATGTGTTTTATATGATATGCATGTTAAAATCCCTCATGTTAAATAACTAAGTGGGAGAGGGATTAATTAATGAATCCCATGACCTCCATTACTGGTTTGTAAGTTATGCATCTGAACTTGCGCGTTGGTTTTAAGTGCCTTCCTCCATATCGGATGAGTTCATTTGCGGATCACTAGATCAAACTTCCTTTATGGATGATTATAGAAAGTTGTTTAGGAGCGTGTCATCCTCTCCATCTGAAGGGGCATAATCCTAGATAATGGACTTAGTATCAAGTAATGGTGTACACTTAGATACATTTGATAAGTATCCTCCCCATCGGAGTCACTGCTGTTATTTGTATGGCCAAAGCAAAACCAACTATTAATTTTATTTGTCATAAAGTTAAGTTGACAAGATAGTAAAATTAATGGGTAAAACCTCCTCTAACAAATGTTTGAATTAGTATACGTCCACACTATCGTGGCATACAAAGTTCACGGTGTATTGAGGTGTTGGTGAATTTAGATTATGTTGTTTGAGGGAACAATATGATTTGTCAATTCAAATTATTTGACCTATGTGTTTATTCATGTGATTCTCAGGATTTTCATTATGGCTTTCAATCCTCTTGCTGTTATACTTAAAGAAAACAAACTTATTGGTCCTAATTATATTGATTGGAAACGAAACCTGGATATTGTCCTGACTGCTGAAGAGTACAAGTTTGTACTCACTGAGCACTGTCCTGACATGCCTGATGAAAACTCTACTGAAGAGGAGAAAATGTTTTATAGGAAGTGGGTTAAGGCAGATGAGATGGCGCGGTGTTACATTTTGGCTTCCATGTCAAATGTGCTGCAACATCAGCATCAGGCCATGCCTACTGCCTATGATATGATGCATAATCTCAAAGAACTCTTCGGACATCAGAGTCGGGCTGCCAGACAGGAGGCAATGAGAAACTTGATGACTGCTACCATGGCTGAGGGAACACCTGTGAGTGATCATGTCCTCAAGATGATGGCTCATCTGAATGAGATGGAGGTCCTTGGAGCTGAAATCGATGGGGAAACCCAGGTCGATATCGTTCTCCAAACGCTGCCTAAGAGTTTTGAGCAGTTTCGTTTGAACTACAACATGAACAAGAGGTTGTATTCATTGGCGGAACATCTGACAGAACTCCAATCAGCAGAGGGACTATTTCGTCAACGTTCTCAGGCTTACGTTGCTGAAAATGTTTCTGCTTCTAAACCGCAAGGCGGAAAGAAGAAGAAGAAGAAGAAACAGAATTCTTCAGCAAAGAAGACGGCCGGACCTCAAGTGGCTAAACCACAAGGTGGTGTGAAAAAGCCAAAAGGCAAGTGCTTCCATTGCAAGCAGGCTGGACATTGGAAAGCCGATTGTCCCCGTAAAAAGGAGAACAATTCAGGTACATCTTTTTCACTAGTTGTTGAAACATGTTTAGCGGTGTTATCTACCAGTACCTGGTGTGTAGATACGGGAGCCACTGATCATGTCTGCAATTCATTGCAGGGGTTCCAGGAGACCAAACGACTAAGTGATGGGGAGATTACCGTTTACATGGGCACCGCTGCGAAAGTGGCGGCCGTTGTAGTGGGAGATGTTTATTTATCTTTTCATAGGAATAAGACTTTGATTTTGAGAAATTGTCTTTACGTACCTTGTTTTAGAAAGAATTTGATTTCAGTTTCTAAACTTTTTAAGGATGGATATTCTGTTTCTTTTGATAACAATGTTGTCGTTAAGAAGAATAGAGTTATTATCTGTTCTGGTACGTTGGTTGACAATTTATATATTCTTAATCCTATAACTCCTACGATGCAACAAAAGGAAATTAATAGCACATCTTCTAAATCTAATAAGAGAAAAGAACCTTCGAAAATGAATCAAACATATCTTTGGCATCTAAGGTTGGATCATATTAACTTGAGGAGGATTCAAAGGTTGATAGCCGATGGACCTTTGGGTTCCTTGGAAGTGGAAAACTATCCAACCTGCGAATCCTGCTTGGAAGGAAAAATGACCAAAAGGCCCTTTAAGGCAAAGGGGTATAGAGCCAAAGAAGTGTTGGAATTGATTCATTCTGATTTATGTGGCCCTATGACTATTCAGGCAAGAGGTGGTTTCGAATATTTTGTCTCTTTTATAGACGATTATTCGAGATATGGATACATTTACTTGATGCGCCGCAAGTCTGAGTGCTTTGACAAGTTCAAAGAATATAAGGCTGATGTGGAGAAACGTCATGGTAAATGTATCAAGACACTACGATCTGATCGTGGTGGTGAGTACCTCTTAGGAGAGTTTAGGAGTTACTTATCAGAGGCTGGGATACAATCCCAATTGTCTGCACCGGGTATACCCCAACAGAATGGTGTGGCGGAACGAAGGAATAGGACTCTTATGGAAATGGTTAGATCGATGATGAGTTATTCAGAATTACCAAATTCGTTTTGGGGGTATGCTCTGGAAACAGCGACGTATATTCTAAACTTGGTACCTTCTAAGTCAGTACTCTCTACTCCCACAGAATTGTGGACTAGGCGTAAGCCTAGTCTGAAACACATTCGGATTTGGGGTAGTCCAGCACATGTGCTGAAGGGAGATGCTGATAAGTTGGAATCTCGTACGGAAGTACACTTGTTTGTGGGCTATCCTAGAGGAACGAAAGGTGGCTTATTTTATAGTCCTAAAGATCAGAAGGTCATTGTTAGCACGAATGCCCGATTTTTAGAAGAGGACTATGTAATGAACCACAAGCCCATGAGTAAAATTGTTTTTGAGGAAATGAGAGGGGATAATTCGGATGTACCGACGGTACAAGATGAGATACCACAAGTGACTGCACCGCGTGTCACTAATGATACACAAATACCGATAGTGCCTCGTCGTAGTGGGAGGGTTGTTAGACAACCTGATAGATTCATGTTTTTGGGAGAGTCTTCAGACTTGGTCCCTGGACAACATGAAATAGATCCCTGGACTTATGACGAAGCACTCCAAGATAAAGATGCGATATCTTGGCAAAAGGCAATGCTCTCTGAGATAGAATCTATGGATTCTAATCAGGTCTGGGAGCTTGTAGAACCACCAAATGGTGTAAGAGCCATTGGATGTAAATGGGTCTACAAAAGGAAAAGAGGATCAGACGGAAAGGTAGAGACCTTTAAAGCAAGGCTTGTTGCGAAAGGGTATACTCAAAAAGAAGGGATCGATTATGAGGAAACCTTTTCGCCGGTAGCCATGCTAAAGTCTATCCGGATTCTTTTGTCTATTGCTGCTCATATGGATTATGAGGTTTGGCAGATGGATGTCAAGACAGCTTTCCTTAATGGAAGTGTTGAAGAAAACATCTATATGAAGCAACCAGAGGGATTCATTGAGAAAGACAAAGAACATCTTGTGTGTAAGCTTAATCGGTCCATTTATGGACTGAAACAAGCTTCAAGATCTTGGAACATCCGTTTTGATGAAGTAATCCAGTCTTATGGATTTATTCAATATCCGGATGAATCTTGTGTATATAAGAAGAGTGACGGAAACGTGGTGGTATTTCTTGTACTATACGTAGATGATATCTTGTTAATTGGAAACAATGTCAAGGTGTTGTCAGACGTAAGGGTATGGCTGTCCAAGCTGTTTGCTATGAAGGACTTAGGAGAAGCTGGACATATTCTTGGGATCAAAGTTATAAGGGATCGCAAGAAAAGGATGTTATGCTTATCTCAAGCTTCATACATTGACACTATCCTAGCTCGTTTTAGCATGCAAAACTCCAAGAAAGGTTTTCTACCTTTTAGGCATGAAGTGCCTTTATCTAAGGAAATGTGTCCTAAGACACCAAAGGAGATAGAGGAAATGAAAGCAGTTCCTTATGCTTCGGCCGTAGGAAGCTTGATGTATGCGATGCTGTGTACGAGACCGGATATCTGCTTTGCCGTAGGCATGGTTAGTAGATATCAAAGTAACCCAGGACAAGGTCATTGGACTGCCGTAAAGCATATTCTAAAGTACCTGAAAAGGACTAGAGATTATATGCTAGTTTACCAGGCAAATGATTTATTACCTGTGGGTTACACGGATTCGGATTTTCAGTCAGATAGGGACAATAGTAAATCAACCTCGGGATATGTGTTTACCTTGGGAGGTTCAGCCATAGTGTGGAGAAGTGTGAAGCAGAAATGCGTTTCGGACTCCACCATGGAAGCTGAATATGTGGCCGCCTCTGAGGCAGCCAAAGAAGCTGTATGGCTCAGAAACTTCTTGATGGACTTAGAAGTGATTCCTGGTTTGCCCAAAGCTATCACAATCTATTGTGATAACAGTGGTGCAGTAGCAAACTCGAAGGAACCACGAGCCCATAAGGCAAGTAAACACATTGAGCGCAAGTACCACCTGATACGAGATATCGTAAAGCGAGGGGAAGTTGTTGTCGCCAAGATTGCATCAGCCGATAACCTAGCAGATCCTTTCACAAAGGCCCTTCCGGCGAAAGCCTTCGATGAGCATGTTGATGGGATGGGAATCAGATGCATGGCAGCGTATATGACAGAATAGTCTTTTAGTATAAGTGGGAGATTGTTAGGATGTATACTATAAGCCTAGCTTTTGTATGAACATCTATTTTATGATATGAGAATCTTTTATGGTCAAATGTTTGCATTTTATATATTTCTTATATATGTTATTGCAGTTGTCCAATTAATTTATATTGTAGATAACATGGTGTGTGGTGCCACACAGAAGATCATGTTATCAGTTCCTTATAGATTATAAATGGTAGCTCACAGCCGAGATAATTTTGGACAAATTATCGGAATGGTTGTAGTGTAATTTGGTATTAATCTGTCTTGATTATAAAATTACACTAGTACATTTTGTATGTATTGAGCAGGACCAATTGAGGTTGTTTTATTTTGTACTGACTACATAAATAAAACAAGACCTCTGTTATTATGGATGTGCGTCCTCTTAATCATTGTATGATAACGGGCATGTATACTCGATATATGTTTTCTTTAATTTACCAATGGGTGAGATTTATTTATTAAATCAATAAGCTCGGTAAATTGGGATACAGTGTTGTTTATATGGTGTGCTGTTGATTATATAATGAAACCGTGTCCTAATTATTTAGGATGATGATGTCCCCTTGAGGAACTCATAAGGATTATCATGTAAACCCTGCAGGTGGATTTATTCCGGCATGATAATAAAGTTGAGTGGTACTACTCTTGGATTAAATATTAATTAATTGAATTGTCAGTAATTCATTTAATTAATGGACATTCGATATCTTAAACATGGGGAGATAAACGCGCATATAATAAATAGGAGCCATATCTAATATGGATAAGGGACGGTAGTTCAATAATATCTTTTTAGTGGATTAAGATATTATTTGATAGGCTTGAGAAGTATATTCAGATCCAATTAAGGACTCCTAAGCCTATCAGGAGACCGATTCCTAATCCTCCTCAAGGTCCCTGTTGTAGCCTATAAATAAGCCTCAAGTCAACCGTTTCTAAGAGACAGACACAGAAAAATCTGATATACGATCTAGAGAAGAACGGTTGAGAGTCTCGATAGCTCGTTGCCCACACAACGTTCGAGATAAGGCGAGGAATACAGCAGAAGATCGTGAGGTTCAGGCTTCATCGATTCCTCGACCTACAGTTCTGACCTTAGAACTAATTTTGGTGCAAAAGGTATGATTCGTTTTCCGCTGCGCATTAATCATATTTGCATGGACCCCGATTCGGATAATCGAATAGGGTCGGCGATCCGGCGGTTCCTACACCTCCATCTCATTCAAATAAGCCATCATTTTGAGGACACGATCACTCATAGGTGTCCCCTCAGCTATGGTGGTTGTCATCAAATTTCTCATAGCCTCTTGTCTGGCAGCCCGACTCTGGTGTCCAAAGAGTTCTTTAAGATTGTGCATCATATCATAAGCAGTAGCCATGGCTTGATGCTGATGTTGCAGCACATTTGACATGGAAGCCAAAATGTAACATTGTGCCATCCCATCTACCTTGACCCACTTCTTATAAAGCATTTTCTCCTTTTCACTAGAGTTTTCACCAGGTATATCAGGACAGTGCTTAGAGAGTACAAACTTGTACTCTTTGTTTGTACTCTTTAGGAATCAGGACAATATCCAGGTTTCATTTTTCAATTAATATAATTAGGACCAGTAAGTTTGTTTTCTTTAAGTATAACAGCAAGAGGATTGAAAGCCATAACGAAAATCCTGAGAATCACATAAATAAATACATAGGTCAAAACATTTGAATTAAGAAATCATATTGTTCCCTCAAACAATATAATTTAAATTCACCAACACCTCAATACACCATGAACTTCGTATGCCACGATAGTGTGGATGTATACTAATTCAAACATTTGTTAGAGGAGGTTTTACCCATTCATTTTATTATCTTGTCAACCTAACTTTATGACAAATAAAATTAATAGTTGGTTTTACTTTAGCCATACAAATAACAGTAGTGACTCCGATAGGGAGGATACTATCAAATGCACCTAAGTGTATACCATTACTTGATACTAAATCCATTATCTAGGATTATGCCTCTTCAGATGGAGAAGATGACATACTCATAAACAAATTTCTATAATCATCCACAAAGGAAGTTTGATCTAGTGATCCACAAATAGACTCATCTAATATGGAGGAAGGCACTTAAAGGGAGAAGATGACATACTCCTAAACAAATTTCTATAATCATCCACAAAGGAAGTTTGATCTAGTGATCCACAAATAAATTCATCTGATATGGAGGAATGCACTTAAAGCCAACACGCAAGTTCAAATGCATCATTTACAAACCAGTAATAGAGGCTAAGACATTTATTAAAAATTAATCCTTCTCCCACTTAGTTATTTAACATGAGGGATTTCAACATGCATATAATATAAACCACATAATAGCATGCTCGATAAAAGAACACATAATAATGACAATAAATATGGAAAACAGAAAATTCCAAATATTATGGTCTTGTTACATCGTAGTGTTCTTGAATGTCTGTCATCGATCAATCGGGATTCTGGACACCAGAATGTTCTTGAATGTTCTACCCTCTCGCTTCTCTTTCAGTCACGGCTTCTAGACACCAGAATGTTCTTAAATGTTCTACCTCTCGCTTCTCTTTCAGTTGCGGCTTTGGACACCAGAATCTTCCTCTTTGGCAAAGATCTCTATCGCAACCCTAATCCTGTAATTAATTACATCCATCAATCCTATACTCCACGAAGGAGTTTACGTATGATCTAGATCGAACAAAAAATTAAAAACCTAACACGACAGACCGCCGTGATTTTACTATTATAATCATACACCATCAAAAACAACCTCGACATGTTCGAGGGTTTAAATCATACATTAACATATATTCAGTCCATAATAGTTGGATTTAGGGTTCCTACAAAACATCATAATATCTCGCATGTCCTACTATTATCCTAACTAAATACGCATGATACAAGATATGATCCATAACTGATTCAATTACATAGAGTTAGAAAACCACGGCTCTGATACCAATTGTTGGAACCGCCGAATCACTAACCCTATACAATTTAGATTCGGGATCTATGCAAAATATGACAACGCACAGCGGAAAACAAGTCATACATTTTGCAGCAAAATTAGTTCTAAGGTCAGAACTGTAGACAGAGCAATTGATGAAGTCTCAACCCCTCGATCTTCTGTTGTATTCCTCATCTTTTCTTGAATATTGTATGGGCAACGAGCTTTCGAGAATTCCAGCCCCTTCTACTAGTTCGAATCTAAGATTTTCATGTATTTTGAAGTGGCTGACTTAAGGCATATTTATAGGCCATAATAGGGACCTAGAGGAGGATTAGGATTAGGTCTCCTGATAGGCTTAGGAGTTCTATGTTCACACGAGCACACATTTTAAGAATATCAATAATAACTCGGTCCATTAAGGAGTTATTATTGAACTACCGCCCTAAATCCATATTAAATAAGAGCTCCTATTTATTATGAGTACGTTTATCTCCCCATGTTTAAGATATCGAATCTCCGTTAATTAAAAAAGTTACTGACAACTCAATTTAATTAACATCTATATCCAAGAGTAGTACCACTCAACTTTATTATCATGCCGGAATAAATCCACTTGTAGGGTTTACATGATAATCCTTATAAGTTCCTCATGGAGACATTATCATCCTAAATAATTAGGACACAGATTTCTTCTATAATCAACAACACACCACATAAACAATAGTATATCTCAATTTACCGACCTTATTGATTTAATGAATAAATCTCACTCATTGGTAAATTAAAGAAACAAAAATTGAGTATACGTACTCGTTATTATTTAGGGATTAAGAGGACGCACATCCATAATAACAGAGGTCTTGTTCTATTATATAGTCAGTATAAATCGAACAACCTCAATTGGTCCTGCTCAATACATTCAAAATGTTCTAGTGTAACTTTATAATTAAGATAAACTATCACCAAATTACACTACAACAATTCTAATAATTTGTCCAAAATCATCTTGGTTGTGAGCTACCTTTTATAATCTATAAGGAACTGATAACATGATCTTCTGTGTGGCACCACATATTATGTTATCTATAATATAAATTAATTGGACAATTACAATAACATATATAATAAATATATAATGCAAACATTTGACCATATAAGATTCTCATATCAAAAATAGATGATTATACAAAAGCTAGGACGGTGTGGCAAAATGAAGAAATATGACTCTTATGGAAATGGTTAGATCAATGATGAGTTATTCAAAATTACCAAATTCATTTTAGGGGTATGCTCTGTAAATAACGGCATATAATTTGAATTTGGTACCTTCTAAATCAGTACCCTCTACTCCCACAGAATTGTGGACTGGGCGCAAGTCTAGTTTGAAACACATTCGGATTTGGGGTAGTTCGGCCACTACAAGAAATTTAGCCTACAACAACCCCCAAAAGACAACACTTTTTATGAATTTGTGTAGTCTTTTGGGAATTTACAACCCTTTTTCCGAAAAGCGCTGTCTTTTTTTAAAAAATTCGCTATACGACAACGTAAAAAATAGAAATGACAACTCTTTTTTCGTAGGATTGTTAAATGGTCTTTTTTTTTTAAAAAGACAACGCTTTTGTGCAACACTTTTTCAAAGGGTTGTCGTATAGCGAATTTTTTCCTCACAAAGACAACCCTTTTATGCAACGTTTTTATGCGTTGTCTTTTCTTAGTACTTTTTTGCTAATAGACAACCCATTATACAACCCTTTTTTTTTGTTGCATGTGTTAATTATAAAATAATTGGTTTTTAATTAGCTTAAATTTAATAAATTTAATTAATTTATAATATTATCTTATATTATATTATTTGCATTAATATTATCTTATATGAACAAACTCATAATTTTAAAAAAGTGAGATGTATTTTTATAAAATACTATTTTGACTTAATTAAGAAACTACACCTAAAATATTACTCTCACCCTTTTATATAATAAAACAAAATTGATATATTATTTTAAAACATAATTCAAAAATTGTGTTTTATAATTCATAATTCATAAATTATGAATTTTTTCTAAAAAAATAAAGATAAAATTATTGTGTTTTAAAATTAATACAAAAAACATAAAAAAAGATATATATATATATATATATATATATATATCATATCAATTAATTAAGAATATATAAAAAAATTCTTCTCTATTGTCGCCATCTCTTTATTTAATTTAAGAAAAACCTTATTATCAAAAAAAACTTAAATTAACTAATTGAACATAAATTATTTTATAACAATATATATGTATATATATTTATATATATATATATAACAAAAATTATATATTATTATTTTAAAAAATAAAGATAAAATGAGTTTGGTTTTAATTTGAACCATAAATTAGTTTACAACAATAAAAAAATATACATTTATTTATTTAAAAAATACAAAAAATTGTATTACATAATAATATAATTAAAAATTATATATTATTATTTTAGAAAATAAAGATAAAATGAGTTTGATTTTAATTTGAACCAAAAATTATTTTATAACAAAAAAACAATACATATATTAATTTGAAAAATATAAAAATTTGTATTACATAATAATATAAAAATTATATATTATTATTTTCGAAAATAAAGTTAAATGAGTTTGGTTTAAAAATTAATACCAAAAACATAAATTATTTGAAAAAATTATTTTAAATATGAAAAAGAATAATATGAAAAAAAACTTAAATATATTAATTGAACCATAAACTATTTTTCAAAATAAAAAAGCATACATATATTAATTGGTCAATACAAATTTTTTTTATATAATAATACAAAAATTATAGATTATTTTAATTAAATGAAAGTTGAAAAGTTTAATTATTTTATGATGTTATTTTATATTATTTGCATTAATATTATCTTATATATATGAACAAACTCATAATTTTAAAAAATTAGTATGTTTATAAAATATATTAAAAATATGCACTAGTATATTTTATAATTGCCTTAAAATGAAATTAGATTAAATATTATTAAACATATTAATCTTCTAATTATATATTAATTAGTCATTAATTATATATATATATATATAATTAGTCAATAAAAGAAATACATCAAGAATATAAACATATAAAGCACTAATGGTCTAGTGATTTAAGCACCAACAATACGCGCGGGTTCGAATCCCAGACAACACACAATAATTGGCGCTGACGTGACAAAAAACGTTGTCGTATCTAGCTAAGACAACGCTTGTTTGTGGGCAATCTTAGAGGAGCATTGTAGTATCTAGCTAAGACAACGCTTGTTTGTGGGCAATCTTAGAGGAGCATTGTAGTATCTAGCTAAGACAACGCATTTTGGTGCGTTGTCGAATGACGAAATTTTTTAACAACCCTCAATACAAAAACGCTTAAAAAATAGCTACGACAACGGGGAAAACCCATTGTTAAATGGCGAAATTCTTATGCATTTTGGTGTGTTGTCGAATGGTAAAAATTTTTAACAACCCTCGATACAAAAACGCTTAAAAATAGCTACGACAACGGGAAAAACCCGTTGTTAAATGGTGAAATTCTTGTAGTGAGCATATGTGCTGAAGGGAGATGCTGATAAGTTAGAATCTCATATGGAAGTTCGCTTGTTTGTGGGCAATCTTAGAGGAATGAAAGGTGGTTTATTTTATAGTCCTAAAGATCAAAAGGTCATTGTTAGCATGAATGCCCGATTTTTATAAGAGGACTATTAATGAACCACAAGCTCATGAGTAAAATTGTTCTTGAGGAATAAGAGGGGAAAATTCTTCTATACCAGTGGTACAAGATGAGATACCACCAGTGATTGCACCACGTGTCACAAGTGATACATAATTACCGGTAGTGCCTCATCATAGTGGAAGGGTTGTTAGACAACCTGATAGATTCACATTTTTAGGAGAGTCTTCGAACTTATGACGAAGCACTCCAAGATAAAGATACGATATCTTGGCAAAAGGCAATGCTTTCTGAGGTAGAATTTATGGATTCTAATCAAGTTTGGGAGCTTGTAGAACCACCAAATGGTATAAATGCCATTGGATATAAATGAGTCTATAAAAGAAAAAGAGGATCAGACGGAAAGATAGAAACATTTAAAGTAAGGCTTGTTGCGAAAGGGTATACTCAGAAAAAAATGATCGATTATGAGAAAACATTTTCGCCGGTAGCCATGCTTAAATCTATCCGAATTCTTTTATCTGTAGCTGCTCATATAGATTATAAGGTTTGTTAGATGGATGTCAAGAAAGCTTTCCTTAATGGATGTTTTGAAGAAAACTTTTATATCAGGCAAACAGAGGGATTCATTGAAAAGGGCAAAGAACATCTCGGTGTAAGCTCAATCGGTCTATTTATAGACTGAAACAAGCTTCGAGATCTTGGAACATCCATTTTGAAGAGGTAATCCAATCTTTTGGATTTATTCAATATACGGATGAGTCTTATGTATATAAAAAGAGTGATGGAATCGTGGTGGTATTTCTTGTACTATACGTACATGACATCTTGCTAATTGGCAATAGTGTGAGGGTGTTATCAGACGTAAGGGTATGGCTGTCCAATCTGTTTGCTATCAAGGACTTGGGAGAAGCTAGACATATTCTTGGGATCAAAGTAATAAGGGATTGCAAGAAAAAAATGTTGTGTTTATCTCAAGCTTCATACATTGATACTATCCTAGCTCGTTTTAGCATGCAAAACTCCAAGAAAGGTTTTCTACCTTTTAGACATGGAGTACCTTTATCTAAGGAGATATGTCCTAAGAAACCAAAGAGATAGAGAAAATTAAAGTAGTTCTTTATGCTTCAGTTGTAGGAAGCTTAATGTATGTGATGTTATATGTGAGATCGGATATTTGCTTTGTCGTGGAAATGATTAGTAGATATCAAAGCAACCCAAGATAAGGACATTGAACAGTCGTAAAGCATATTTTAAAATATCTGAAAAGAACTAGAGATTATATGATAGTTTATAGGACAAATGATTTGTTCCCTATGGGTTACACTGATTTTGATTTCCAATCAGATAGGGACAACAGTAATTCAACCTCGGGGTATGTGTTTACCTTGGGAGGTGGAGCCATAGTGTGGAGAAGTGTGAAGCAGAAATATGGTTTGGACTCCATCATGGAAATTAAGTATGTGGCAGACTCTGAGGCAGCCAAAGAAGCTGTATGACTCAGAAACTTCTTGATGGACTTAGAAGTGATTCCTGGTTTGCCCAAAGCTATCACAATCTATTGTGATAACAATGATACAGTAGCAAACTCAAATGAACCACGAGCCCATAAGGTAAATAAACACATTGAGCACAAGTACCACCTGATATGAGATATCGTAAAGCGGGAAAAAGTTGTTGTCGTCAAAATTGCATCAGCCGATAACCTAGCAGATCTTTTCACAAAGGCCCTTCCGGCGAAGGCCTTTGATGAGCATGTTAAGTGGATGGGAATCAAATTTATGGTAGCGTATATGACAGCATAGTCTTTTAGTATAAGTGAGAGATTTTTAAGATGTATACTATAAGTCTAGCTTTTGTATGAACATCTATTTTTGATATGAGAATCTTTTATGGCCAAATGCTTGCATTTTATATTTGTTATATATATTATTGTAATTGTCCAATTAATTTATATTGTAGATAACATGGTGTGTGGTGCCACACAGAAGATCATGTTATCAGTTCCTTGTAGATTATAAATGGTAGCTCACAACTAAGATGATTTTGGACAAATCATCGGAATGGTTATAGTGTAATTTGGTATTAGTCTATCTTGATTATAAAATTACACTAGTACATTTTATATGTATAGAGCCGGACCAATTGGGGTTTTTTTATTTGTACTGACTACATAAATAGAACAACACCTCTGTTATTATGGATGTGCGTCCTCTTAATCATTGTATGATAACGGGCATGTATACTCGATATATGTTTCTTTAATTTACCAATGGGTGAGATTTATTTATTAAATTAATAAGCTCGGTATATTGGGATACAACATTGTTTATATGATGTGTTGTTTATTATAGAAGGAATCCATGTCCTAATTATTTAGGATGATAATGTCTCCTTAAGGAGCTCATAAGGATTATCATGTAAAACCCTATAGATGGATTTATTCCGGCATGATAATAAAGTTGAGTGGTACTACTCAAGGAATTAGATGTTAATTAAATTGAGTTGTCAGTAACTTATTTAATCAACAGACATTCGATATCTTAAATACGGGGAGATAAACGTACCCATAATAAATAGGAGCCCATATTTAATATGAATTTGGGGCAGTAGTTCAATAATAACTCCTTAGTGGACCAAGTTTGTAACGCCCCGCTTCTTTTTAAGATAAACTTTAATGGAGGTGTTACTTACGTATAAAATTCACTCTTTTAAGAAAATAAAGCTAAATAAATTTGAGAAAATTATTATCAAATATACATTCCGAAATTCATGGAATATAACATTTTTGAAAAAAAACTTTCTTCGACCTTTAATCATTGGCTACCAGCATCCACTGCTCTCGCGTCACGCCTTAAACTCTTTAAACTAAAAATATTTTAACATAAAAGGGGTGAGCGTACAAAGACATTCAGTGGGATTAATCTACGGGTAAGGGAGTAAAACATAAGTACTCATATTAATATCATTCAATAACATCTTTTTGTTTATGATTTTTAGTTATCATGAAAACGCGGGTCTTAACCGTCGTGAAAATATATACGGATCTTAACCATCGTGAAACCCAAGTAGACATTTACGGATCTTAACATTTACGGCCTTAAGCATTTGCTTTTCATAGACATATTACACGTTGTGGACTTCCAAGTAGTCCCAATGCATCCTTTGGATAGGTTCCCTCAGGAAGCCTATCAGGACCCCAAGCCGGCCCTATGGGTTATTACACCCCTTCATGGTGGGATTCCGAAGAAGACCTCATTGGTGGGATTCGAAGAATACCCCATTGTTGGTTTCCAGCAAGGTTACCCTACTTGGCGTGCAGTCGCATGCACAATTAAATTGTCACATAATATTGCTTACATAGCACATAGTACACATTGGTCACGTTCACGTTGGTCACATAATTCACACAACACATACGTAAAGAAAATCTTTTGACATATGTTGGTTTCTAAAGAAACCCCTTTAGTGTGGGAATTACCCCGTCTTATCAACATTTGAAACCATTTGCATTTGTATCACCTAAAATCAATAACTTTTAAAACCATATAATTTACTCGAATACTATTCACATAGTGAAAACGTTTCACTTCAAAATAACACCCCATAATTGTTAAGATGTATACTATAAGCCTAGCTTTTGTGTAAACATCTATTTATGATATGAGAATCTTTTATGGTCAAATGTTTGCATTTTATATATTTGTTATATATATTATTGCAATTGTCCAATTAATTTATATTATAGATAACATGGTGTGTGGTGCCACACAGAAGATCATGTTATCAGTTCCTTATAGATTATAAATGGTAGCTCACAGCCGAGATAATTTTGGACAAATTATCGGAATGGTTGTAGTGTAATTTGGTATTAATCTGTCTTGATTATAAAATTACACCAGTACATTTTGTATGTATTGAGCAGGACCAATTGAGGTTGTTTTATTTGTACTGACTACATAAATAAAACAAGACCTATGTTATTATGGATGTGCGTCCTCTTAATCATTGTATGATAACGGGCATGTATACTCGATATATGTTTCTTTAATTTACCAATGGGTGAGATTTATTTATTAAATCAATAAGCTCGGTAAATTGGGATACAGTGTTGTTTATATGGTATGCTGTTGATTATATAATGAAACCGTGTCCTGATTATTTAGGATGATGATGTCCCCTTGAGGAACTCATAAGGATTATCATGTAAACCCTGCAGGTGGATTTATTCCGGCATGATAATAAAGTTGAGTGGTACTACTCTTGGATTAAATATTAATTAATTGAATTGTCAGTAATTCATTTAATTAATGGACATTCGATATCTTAAACACGGGGAGATAAACGCGCACATAATAAATAGGAGCCATATCTAATATGGATAAGGGACGGTAGTTCAATAATATCTTTTTAGTGGATTAAGATATTATTTGATAGGCTTAAGAAGTATATTCAGATCGAATTAAGGACTCCTAAGCCTATCAGGAGACCAATTCCTAATCCTTCTCAAGGTCCCTGTTGTAGCCTATAAATAAGCCTCAAGTCAGCCATTTTCGAGACATAGAAATACAGATACACAGACATAAAAATCTGAGATACGTATTAGTAGAAAACGGCTGAGAGTCTCGATAGCTCGTTGCCCACACAACGTTCGAGATAAGGCGAGGAATACAGCAGAAGATCGTGAGGTCCAGGCTTCATCGATTCCTCCATCTACGGTTCTAATCTTAGAACTAATTTCGGTGCAAAAGGTATGATTTGTTTTTCGCTGTGCGTTAATCATATTTGCATGGACCCCGATTCGGATAATCGAATAGGGTAGGCGATCCGGCGGTTCCTACAATAATGACGGAATTTAAATCACGTAGTCACATTGTTTTCCATAAAACTGTACGATTTTAAAACATAAATAAGATTTTACCCCCACCTTGTATACTCAATAGTACTAATCAAAAGCTTTCGGTTTTATTTTTTCTTATTCTTGCCTTTTGCTTGTATTCCCTACAAAGTATAAAAACGTAACTTATCCTCTAATTTACTTTCTTAAAATCAATAAATTCTATAAGATTAACCCCTGAGAAGATCAATAAATGGTAGTGCTAGATTTAAGGTTTACTAGAAAATAGGGTTTGTGGATCATAGGGTTTTCCTGCTTAAGGGTTCACTCGTCAGGTATTATATCATTTTGGGGTCAAACTACTATTCTATGGAGTTGTAGGACACATAATAGAATAATTATTAAATTCTGGGGTCATAATATAATTTCTGCAAGTTCTAGGGGTCGTTTTGTCATTTATCAAAGCCCATGGGTGATTCTATAATTTCTGTAAAGTTTAGGATCCATTCTGTAATTTCCAGGAAATTTTGGGGACTATTCTATAATTTCAGAGAGTTCTGGGTCAGTTTGCTGTTTCAGAGAAGTTTTGGGGTCTTTTTTCATATCTTATAAGATTGAGGGACTAATCTGTAATTACCCTTAAGTTCAGGGGCCTAAGTGCTATTTATCAAAGTTCTAAGATTTGCAATTTAGTCCCTGGGTTTAATCTAATTTACAAAATGCACCCTATCCTTAAAACCCAACGTCTGCTATCGTCTCCCCTACCGCCTCTACCCTCTCCGCCGCCTACCACCGCCTCTGCTGCCGGCGATTCACATCGTCCGTGACTCTACTTCCAACACACACCACACATAGATACATATATATATAAACACACACATGCATACATACATACATATATACACCTCCGCCGCCATTTTCAGCGGCGGCTCACAATAGCCATGCTGGCGCAACTTTGGCGCTGGCTTCCTCCCCAACATACTCCCACCTCAGCTATGTATATATATGCACATAATATACACATACATAAATACATACATATACATATATATCTATATATACCTTCTCACGCCCATTCACGGCGGAGACAGCGATCGGGTCAAAATTTAAGCCTGTACTTATGACCGGTTCGATTAGTACTACACACCGGTCTGAATATCTTATCGAAACACGCAAGCCAATGATGTTGGATAAGCGACGGTGGTGGCTGGAGAATCGGCGATGGTGCAGTGTTGTTTGGTGGAGAGAGAGATGAGCGAAATTGCTTTTCAATCATTTTTTATTATATTTTTTTTCTCTTCAAAATATCCTCACTTAACATATATCTTATTTTCCTTAGTTAATTGTTACTCCATCATCTTTCTTCAATTAATTGCCAAGTGTACAAACTTAAGCAGGAGCTGTCCATTTACTATCAATTCATTTAGTAAGTTTAAATTAAGGTTAACAATAAGATTTATTATTATTTTTTAAAGAAAATTGTAGGTATTATAGAGTTATTATTGATAAGCCTAAGAAGTGTGTTCGGGTGAACATAGGACTCCTAAGCCTATCAGGAGACCTAATCTTAATCCTCCTCTAGGTCCCTGTTGTAGCCTATAAATATACCTTAAGTCAGCCGCTTCTAAACACACAAAAATCTTAGTACGATTTAGTAGAAGGCTGCTGGAATTCTCAAAAGCTCGTTGCCCACACAATGTTCAAGAAAATGTGAGGAATACAACAGAAGATCGAGAGGTCGAGGCTCTATCGATTGCTCTATCTATAGATCTAACCTTAGAACTAATTTGTCGTATTTTCGCTGCAAAAGATATGACTCATTTTTCCGCTGCGTGTTGTCATATTTTACATGCATCCCGAATCGGAATTATATATGATTAACGATCCAGCGGTTCCAACATTTCTTACAGCTGCATTGCATTGCCTTAAGCTTTTCTTACAATTTCTTACTTTCTGTTTTGTTCAATGCAAACAAGCCTTCTTTGAAATTCTCCATTCTTCATCTTCTTAACTTACAAACTTAACACTAGTCTATATTTCACTTAAACATAATGAAAAATTGGATACTCTAAATTTCTATACAAGGTTGGTTTGTCTCATTAAAATCTAAACTTTGATAACCTAACAAAATTGTTGTTGAAGCTTTCTGGATCTGTACGCAGTCAAAGCTCAAAAAACCTACTAGAATTTGAAGTTCGAAGGTGCTCTAAATTTTCTGCAAGAATTTGTCATCTGTAGTGCATAAATGATGATTCAGACGAGATTTGGTATTTTTGAACCGTTGGTGTTCTATTTTGTAATAGTTTTTTTTCTATTTTACCTTATAATTGACATTGTTTGGTACACTATAAACCAACACTCACTATAAATTTCATCTTTATGGCATGATGTTCTTACATTTGGCATACACATAATTTTGTGATTTTTTATGGTAAGAAAACAAGTTATGACTCACTTCTTACTGCTTGATGGTCGCTAATTAGAGAAGCTAATAGTTTTGGAGCGAGGAGTATCTTTAATGCTCGAGATAATATTTTGTGCTTGTCTAAGCTACGAATGTATGGCATGAGAAAGGGCGGTGAGGATTATTTTCGTAAGATGGTATGCTCTTATATTTAATTGGATCAAAGTCAATACAGATGGATGTGTTTTGGGTATACCTGGTCTAATGCAAGCTGGTGGTGATTATCGGGTTTTTTTATGGTTGTTACTCTTTCAAATGTTGTATTGAGCATGCATTTGAGGCCGAGCCTATTTCTTCAATATTTTTTATTGAATCTATTATATCAATATAGTTAGAAGAAGTTATGGTTAGAATCTGATTCAACTTTAAGTGGTACAACTACTTTAGGAAATGAGGGATTTAGTTTCATGGGTTTATCGTAATAAGTAGTTTCAGGTGCTCCATTTTTTTAAGTCCATGGAGTTTTGTATGTCAGATGTCTTCCGTGAAGGGAATCAGGTGGTGGATAAGTTCTAGAAGATGAAAGTGAAGTTCGAGTGGTGGTTTTCGGCATTTGTTAGTCTTTTTTTGTTGAAATATTGGTTGATTTAAATGGTGGGTGACACCATTTTGACCAATGGTTAAGTGACCAAAAATTAATTCTTATAAGGATTGGGTGCCAAAAGATTATCTACGTTTGGAGTAAATAATCAAGGCATGTTGAATCACTCAAAGTTGGTCACTTGTAATGGGAATGTGAATGTCTTGAGTATAGAAGGAGAGCTTAACTATCTCATATAAGAAGATAACCATGAAATTCAAGTATTAAAGAAGTCTTGCGTAAAGGTTTGATAATTCGGCACGGTATGACTTAACTCAGTTTAGCTCGACATGGTTTGACTTAGCTCGGCCCGGTCTCGAACCTGATTCGATCTTAGTCATTGGCCTTAGTCTTTGGTAATTGGACTGTGGGCTGCACTTACACGGATGGGGCTCAGGTTTTACCTGACCACTGTATCATTTTTTATATCATGGTTGTAGCTCCGTAGAAGGTTGCAACCTATAAGTTACAACACCCGACCGAGGATACAACATCATATTACAACATGTATTTTTGTTTTTGTTTCATTTTTTGAATAAGACATTTTCATACTTTAAAAGACCTGTTAATGGACAGTAAATTCCCATCAATTCTCAGGTGTAACCATATGGTGGAGACCTATATATAGAGGTCTTCATGTATCATTTTTCACACACGAAAATTCAAAGCATTGTATATGTAGGAACCGCCGGATCGCCGACCCTATACGATTATCTGAATCGGGGTCTATGCAAATATGATTAACGCGCAGCGGAAAACGAATCATACATTTTGCACCAAAATTAGTTCTAAGATCAGAACTGTAGATGGAGGAATCGATGAAGCCTGAACCTCACGATCTTCTGCTGTATTCCTCGCCTTTATCTCGAACGTTGTGTGGGCAACGAGCTATCGAGACTTCCAGCCGTCTTCTACTAATACGTATCTCAGATTTTTATGTCTGTGTATCTGTATTTCTGTATATTGAAAACGGCTGACTTGAGGCTTATTTATAGGCTACAACAGGGACCTTGAGGAGGATTAGGAATCGGTTTCCTGATAGGCTTAGGAGTCCTTAATTCGATCTGAATGTACTTCTTAAGCCTATCAAATAATATCTTAATCCACTAAAAAGATATTATTGAACTACCGTCCCTTATCCATATTAGATATGGCTCCTATTTATTATGTGCGCGTTTATCTCCCTGTGTTTAAGATATCGAATGTTCATTAATTAAATGAATTACTGACAATTCAATTAATTAATATTTAATCCAAGAGTAGTACCACTCAACTTTATTATCATGTCGGAATAAATCTACCTGCAGGGTTTACATGATAATCCTTATGAGTTCCTCAAGGGGACACCATCATCCTAAATAATTAGGACACGGTTTCATTATATAATCAACAGCACACCATATAAACAACACTGTATCCCAATTTACCGAGCTTATTGATTTAATAAATAAATCTCACCCATTGGTAAATTAAAGAAACATATATCGAGTATACATGCCCGTTATCATACAATGATTAAGAGGACGCACATCCACAATAACAGAGGTCTTGTTTTATTTATGTAGTCAGTACAAATAAAACAACCTCAATTGGTCCTGCTCAATACATACAAAATGTACTAGTGTAATTTTATAATCAAGACAGATTAATACCAAATTACACTACAACCATTCCGATAATTTGTCCAAAATTATCTCAGCTGTGAGCTACCATTTATAATCTATAAGGAACTGATAACATGATCTTCTGTGTGGCACCACACACCATGTTATCTACAATATAAATTAATTGGACAATTGCAATAACATATATAACAAATATATAAAATGCAAACATTTGACCATAAAAGATTCTCATATCATAAATAGATGTTCATACAAAAGCTAGGCTTATAGTATACATCCTAACAGTATAGTTTTTTATTTTACATCAAGCTCAGTTCTTTAAACACCTAAGTTCGTCGGAACTCTCAAGACTACAGTGTTACTTCTTAAAAGATAAAGTTATTTTATCTTTGGTAGACAATATGCACAATCCAGTGAGCACTATCATGGGCATATTTGATCTTTAGGAGAGAGGTCTTTCTCGTCTCAACTTAATGTTGATGTTGCTGTAACTTTATAATAGTGTAGGCTATGTTCAAAGTCACATTTCTGTTCTGTTTATTTTTTTATTTAGGTTCGATAGGTTCTGCCATTTGTGTGTATTTTTTATCTAATAATCTTAAGATGAGAAAAACAACTATATCAGACAATAATAACAACAACAATGGTGGTAATGAGAATCCTTCAGTGCTGTCCCCTATTAACTAACACTATTGTAACTTTCCATGCAGCAGTGCATTCTGCTGTTCTGCCAACCACAGAGAAATTGAAGAGATTTACTAGTGAAAACTATAAACGGTGGTAGTAAAAGATATTGTTCTACCTTACCACTATTGGAGTGACAATGTATCTGAAGCAAGACCCACTAGTCATAACCGAAGATGATATGAATAAGAAGACACATACAACCCTCGATACATGGATGCACAACAACTTCATGCGCAAGAATTATATCATTAACGGGATGGGCGACTCCATTTACAACGCGTACACAGACTATAAGATGGCCGAAGAGTTAAGGGATGTTCTTATGTAGAAATACAAGATTGAGGATGCTAGAGTCAAGATGTTCGTTGTGGCCCATTTTCTTTAGTTTCTAATGGTGGACACACGTCCCGTGACGGACCAAATACAAGACTTCAAATTGGTAGTGCATGAGGTTCAAACTGAAGTGATGAATCTATTTGAGTCTTTCATTATTGTTTGTGTGATTGACAACTCCCACCTAGTTCGAGGGACTTCAAGAATTACTTGAAGCACAAACGAAAGGAGATGACCCTCGAGGACCTGATTGTCAAGCTCTGAATGGAGGAGATAATAGGAAGGTTAATCCTAGGCCTCATATGTCAATGGATGCAAAGGTTAACCTATTGGAGGGTAATAAGCGAAAACACCCTAATCCCATCAAAATGAGAAGGGAAATAAGCCGGTGAAGAAATTCAATATTAATTATTATAATTGTGGTAAGTCTAACCACATGGCTAAGAAGTGTAGGTTACCAAACAAGAAAAAAAATTAATCAAGCAAACATGGCCGAGTAAAAGAAAGATTTGGTTTTTTTCAAAATCATTGTAATGGCCAAGCTTCAAGTTGTACCTAAGATGAATAATGAAAATCCTATAACTTTCTCTTATATCATTGAGTGTTGTGATTTATGGCATAATAGATGAGACATGTTAATCTAAATGCTATACAAAGATTAGTAAAAATTTGACTTATTAAGAGTCAATGAAATAAACACACAAAAAAATATGAAGTGTGTATATATGCCAAAATGGCTAAACTATATTTTCATAATGTTGAAAGGAGTACAAAACCTCAAGATTTAATTCACATCGATGTGTGCAATTTGAAGTTTATGAAACTAGAGGTGGGGAAAAGTATTTCATTACTTTTATAGATGATTACACAAAGTATTGTTATGTATACCTCTTGAAAAGTAAAGACAAAGTTATAGAAGCTTTCAAAAATTACAAGAGTGAGGTGAAAAATCAATTGTTGGTCCCAAGTGGTGTCCGAGATTCCAAGGGGGGGTGAATGAACCTTGATCGATTTTGCAAACTTTAAACAATCCGTTCTACTCTGCAAGTTACTTGAACTTGCAGCGTCAGATTGTTACTGCTTACAACACTATGATACGGTGTTGCACGCTGTAACTTGGAGTTTTATACGCAGCGGAAATTTACTTTTATAACACAAGACTGATTTTCTCAAAGATGCTTCGATCAGAAAACGTTTTATGCATATGATACAGATAAGAAACAGAAGGTAAAAACACAGATAAGTAAAGCAATAAACACTTATGGTTTATAGTGGTTCGAAGGTGGTGTAATCCTTCTATGTCCACTCTACTGCTCCTCGAGCAGGAACTTTGTTAAGCAAGATTGAATTACAGGACACTCCTAACAATCTATCAACTCTACAAAGTAACCACCTATTGAAGTCCAGCGTACACACTACAACTGCAAACTTCAAAGGCTCACCCACACAAGGTTTCACACTCCCACACAGGGAAGCTGCCTAACTCTAGACAACTATACAAAATATCAAGGATCTCTCCTATCAACTGTTCGACACCACTAAAAAAACCTAAGCACATAGTAACAAGGTTAAAAAGATAAAAAGGTTTTCTTCAACTGGTGCTTCGAAGTGAGCTTCTGAATCCTTGAGGAAACTTTCAGCTTGAACTTGCTTCACTTCGGGAGGTTAAGTGACTGAAACTGATCGTAGACTTGAATACTTGAATCTTGTAAGCTTTCTGAATTGTTTGGTTAATCAGTAATTTCAATAACCAGCTTCAGTGTATCTCTTCCTCTATTTATACTTGTAGGAGAAGATGTCCGTTGAAGGAGACATCTCTTTTGAATTTGAAGTAGTCTGACCAAAGGCATGGTTCGCATTTAATGCGACTTAACTTTTTCTTTTGGAGCATTTAATGCGGCAGTTGCGGCTCGCAGCTTTCTGCAGCGCGTCAGTCCACGTGGCATCTTCGTATTGGCTCTGTGTCTGCAATTTTGATCTTCTCTGGAACAGCTCTATTTATTCTTGCATGAGTCTTCGTTCCTCGTACTGCATTTATCCTTCCTAGGATTGTAGGATACTCCTTGTTGTAAATTGCGCTTATTGACTTGACTGGACTGTAAGCTTAGCGCTGTATCCTAGGTCTTCGTGCAGTTGATACTTTCTTACAGTGCTGCTGTAACTTAGACCTGGTTGCAGTATCTTTCGGTAGTCCTGCTGTATCTTTTTCTTGCAGCAGTACTCCTGTACTCTTTTCTTGCAGCGATGCTGCACGTCGTTATTTCCTTCTTTACTGTAGAGGTGTTTTGTCTTATTACGGCGTTGCTGTATCTTTCTTCTTGCAGCTGTGCTGTATTCTACCTTCAGCAGCAATACTGTATCCTGCCTTCTTGCAGCAATACATTTTCTTAAGGGCATAGATGCAGTTTTATCCTTGTTCAACCTCCATTTTCAGCACTTATAACTAGACTCAATTCTAGTCTATTTATTCACTTAAACATCGTGAAAAATGGGGTACTCAAAACTTCCTACTACATATGTGATTTGTCTCATCAAAATCTAAACATTGAAATCCTAACAATTTCCCCATTTTTGATGATGACAAAACCTTTACATTATTTCGTTCATGAAGAAGTTGTATTTTACATTATCTTATATGGTTTATCAGGATTACATGCTTGAACAACTTTGATAAGATTAAGTCTAATCCTGCATTCATCAGAGATGCATCATGCTATTTCTTTCATCACATATCATCAGGAAAAGAAAATGTAAACAGCATGCATGAGTTCATAAGGTTTGAACTTGGACAGAACAGAAAGAAACAAAATTCCTTCATTAATAGAGAGAAATTTTACAAGGCATACAATGTACAACAGGGATCATAAGAGAGTATAGATTTTACTGAAACAGGGACTTTTTAGATGACGGTTCTTCAGGTCTTCTTTTAGCAAACTTTTCAATGTCTTCTCTTCCTCTTGATCCTTTCCACCAGTCCCTGATGGACTCTTCTAGCTTGTGCATAATCACAGGAATTTGGATCCATATGAGCCAGAAGTCCTCACAGTAGGGTACGATCCCGCCATGCTTCACTAGGTCGATATAATATCTCTGAATCTCCAGATCTCCGCCTCATATCTCTTTAATGCAGTCAGAATGGACACTTCAGCAGAGATTTTTTCTGTGTTAAGGCGAGGGATCTCTTGAGGAGGAAATTAGTAGAAGTCATCTGGAATTATTCTCTTCTCACTAATTACTCCGAGTCTTTGAATCCAGGCATATGGATCTTGTTCTTCTCTTTGCTGCCCTTGACTCTCAGACTCTTCCCCGCTCATTCTTTTTCTTGAGTCTTGCTACTGGCTCTCATCCCTTCTCTTGGACTGATAGGAGGGAGGTGCTGCATCCTTGCTTGCAGCCCTGCTGAATGCAGAACCTGCAGCAGATCTTCCTCCTGCAGCTGCACCAGCTCCTCCAGCTCCAGCATCATCATCTCTTCTCCATCTCTTCAGAGAGAGGATGTCAGCAGCAGCAGATGACCCAGACCTTCTCCTCCTCCTGCTGAGAGGTTGCTGGTCATCATCTTCATCATCTTCTTCAGCTCCCCTTGAGCTCCTGTATCTATCTTCTTTACTTTCCCCCTTTTGGCATCATCAAATACCGGGGGTTGAGCAGGGGTAGCTGGACCACCTTGGAAAGTGGGCGACGGGTCGGATCGGGCGATCGCTGGAGCGTCGACAAACTGAGGGAAGGCTCGGAACATGATGTCCCTCAGTTCTCTAACAATGAGGTCCAGGTTCCCCAAATGGTCGTCCACACTTCTGATTCGCTGAGATTGATCAAATGCGCGATCCAGAAGTGTCTACAAGACGTGGGAGTGAGTATTTAGCCTATCAGAGGCACTCTCAGCATGATGCTTGCACTGCCTGATCTCCTGGCGTATCAGCGCAACTTCAACTTTCAGCTCTCCTTCCATCCTGACCCGTTCCATATAAAGCCTATGGGAGTGATCATTCAGCGTCCTCTTGATCATCCCAGGCAGAGCTTCAAGGTCCTTCTTGAAACCTGTCATGGTTTCAGCGTGGAATTGGGCAGCGGCCCTGAGACTGTTACGCATGGTAGACTCATGCTCCTGAAGGGCGTGCACCAGATATCTTACCGCGGCTTCAACTCGGTTGATTGATTCGTCAGGAGTCAGCCCAGAATTCCGTCTTATTGAGACGGTAGAGGATGCAGTGAATGGTATAACAGCTTGAATTTTAGGTGTTGCATCCTGCCTTGGAACCTCAGTAGCAACCTCATCCTCATAATTGCTGGTTTGAGAGCTTGTAAAGTTTAAGGATGGGTGCTCGTCTTCTTCTTCTTCTTCTTCTTCATCTACCTCCTCTTCGCCGAATGAGATTTGAACAAGATCTACTCCGCCAGATTTTGGCCCATGAACAGCTATATTACGTTCCTTCATCATCCTTGTAAAGTCGGCATCAGTAACCTCAGCTTCCTCAGTAACCTCTGCTACTGTAACCTTGGAAGGTTCTTGAGAGCATGCAGCAGCTGCAGCATCAACCTCCTCTTGAGGTGTCTCTAGCTGCACTGGGGTTACCTCAGCTCTTTCTTCTACATCCGCTGAGGGTACTGTCTCAACAGCCTCTCCTCCAGAGGTCTTCTTCAGGGACCCCGTCTCCTCGGCCGATCCTGCGATTTGGACAGCTTCTGCTGCAAGAAAGGGTTCTTGCAGCTCTGGTTGGTTTCCTGCAGCGTCCACAGTATCCAGCACTGTACGCTCTATTGCTGCAAGAATCTCAGCTTCCATCCTTCTTAATTCTCCAACTGCTTCTTCAAGGATGGTCGCCTGCTGTACTGCTGTCTCCGCCAGTACAGGGAGTACCGCCTCTGCAACTTCCTCCGTAGATGCTTCATCGGCAATTTCAGCAATGTCTGAGATGACATCTCTGATTATGGCGGATGGTTCCCCCTGAGAGTCTGCACAGGCAGTTTCTTCATCTTCACGAACTGGGGAATCATCATAGTCCAGTAGTTGGGTCTCCTTCTCCAGAGAATCAAGAGAGACGATCGTGGAGAGACCTTCAACCATTGTTCGTATTCAGGGGAGTTCATCTGATGAGAACTTGAACTTCCTTCTTCCCGCATTCTCCTTGGAGTGTGCTGCATCCTGGTTTCCTTCACACTTTGTTCCAGCGCCTGTTGCAGCATAGCTTTGACTCAAACTGAATGCGGGCTAGCGGTCGATATGAAAAGTCCCTCAGCTTGCTCCACTCCCAAGGTGTCGATTTGCTCTCGAGCAAAAGCGACGTCATCGCCCCTTCTTACAGCCTCCACAACCGGGGCAAGGAAGACCTGCACGTCCTCCATTGCTGCTCTCATCGGCAGCTCTGCAGAGTCGGATTCTGTGAGAGCTTTTTCCTTTCCCTTGTCCTTTGCTCCCTGAGCAGCACTGCTATCATCAAGCTGCTGTACTCTTGCTGCATACTCAGGTTGCAGAAGTACCAGAATGTCTTCTGATTTGGCCCATTCCAGGACAACTTGCTCGACTGTCAGGAAATCCTTCCACTTCAGTAGGATATCCCTTTAGCCAGCCTCATCTCTCTCCAGAGAGAGTACTGCTGCTCCATATTTCTAGCAGCCCAAAAGGTAGGATCGAGCACTGAAGCTTTTGTTTGTAGACGAGCTTCTTCTTCAGTTAGCTCGACCCGGTGCTGATGTGGCTCCCGAAGCCGATGTGACTCATCCCCAAGGTCAACTACAACCATAGAAGGTGTAAAGAGTTGGGAATTAAGAACTTCTTTATCCCTGGGCTGATGTGACTCATCCGTAACAGCAACTACAGCTAGGCTTGCTGTAGAGCGTTGTGAGGCAGCAGCTGCAGCAACCTTCTTCTTGCTGCGCGGGGCCCTTCTCACTAAGGGTGCATCGTCATCAGAGGACGAGAATTCAATTTCAGGTACAGCCTTCCCTGAACTCCTCTTGATAACAGGAAGAGGACTCGGAGCGTCCTCTCTTTCGGCTGCCTCCCCGCTGCCTGTAGCTTCATCTTACAGAGCAAGAGTTGCATTCTTTTTGTCTTTGGTTTTCTTCCTCGCAACTCCTACTCCTGCAGCCTTCGGTTGGGTCTTGCCCTTCTTCTTCTCCCTGAGATACTTTCCGATGTGAATGGGGGCAGGTGCTGCAAGTTGAAGGCCTAGCTTACAGGTAGAGAACAGATGGTGATACCGTAGCTCCAACGCTCCGTTATCTTCTCTGCTTCCTCCCACAACCTCTTCATGATGAACCTCACCCAGTTTACCTTTTCTCCGGCCATGATAGCGGACATGATCCGGAACTGGAGATCTGTGCATTTGTCATAACTCCCGATTCTACCTTCAATGGAGTATGCACAGATATCATGAAGCAGTTCAAACTCCGACATGAAGAGCTTCTTAGGGGCGCTTCTCTTGATTTCAACCCCTGCATCCCTTGCTCGAAAGAGATCCCGCATCTCTTGAGCAGATGCCTCCCCATAAGATGTCAACTGACTGGGGGTCAAACCTACAGCCGAGATACTGAAGGTGGTGGCGATGTCCCTAATGGTTAGGGACCGTTCTTCCTCATCAGCATCCATCCGGAATAGGATGCAGTTTCTTTCCTCCATCTGCCTAGCGTAGGAGTAGAATCTCTGTACTGACTCCATAGAGAAGCCAGCGTACACTGTAGTCAACAGCCCTAGGACTTGGGTCCGCTCGAAGGCGTCGAAAATTCTTCTGATGAGGGCGTTGTCATACAGCCCTAAAGCGAGAACATGCTCCTGGTTGATTAATCTTTCTTCCAAAATGATGGTTTGATGGGCAGCCATTGAAGATTTGAGAGAGAGATAGAGAGAAAAATCGAGGATTTTGGACTTAGAGATTTTTTGCGAAAATATATTTCTCTCCTTAAAAGATGGTGAATAATGATTTCAAAAGGTGCGGTTATGGGGGTTATGGCGAAAATCAAGGGATGTGGAGAAGATCGACGGTTGAAAATATTCAAAGAGAAATGATCTTACGGTCCACGAAAAAGCGGAGATGTCAAATCGTCGCTTAATAATTACCTGGCGTGTGGGTCTCTGACCGCGCCCTTTCCACTTCCTGACACCCACAGACTTTGTATTTAATGCTGAAAGACATGCTCTTTACCGCCTAAATAAATGCCGTTTTAAGGTTACAGCATCCTTAGTACGAGGTTGCAGAGTAATCAATACTCTTTTAAAATAAATGCTGTAATCTGGTGTTGCTTATCGTCTCGATTTCTGCTATACTGTAAGGATATAAGATGCAGTGCTGTTTGAACCCAGCACTGTAAGAAGGCATAGCTTACAGCACTATACTTACTACTTCTTGCAAGCATGCAAAGGTTCCCTCTTGGTTCTTGCATCTTCTTTTTCTCTTCATAACTTAAGAATTCCTAGCTCGTTTCTAAGCATAGAAAACCTTGATTCACTTAAGGGCTTAGTGAATATATCTGCAAGCTGGAAATCCGTATGAACTTTCTCAAGCACAATGTCATTCTTTTCCACGTGATCTCTTATAAAATGATGACGTATATCAATGTGCTTTGTTCTGGAGTGAAATACAGGATTATGGGTAATTGCGATGGCACTCGTATTATCACAGAGAATTGGAGTCTCTTTTTCTTGAATTCCATAATCCCTAAGTTGCTGCTGTATCCAGAGGATTTGCGCACAACAACTTCCTACTGCAACATACTCTGCTTCTGCTGTAAAGGTTGCAATAAAGGTTTGCTTCCTGTAAAACCATGAAACAAGTCTATTTCCCAGAAACTGACAAGTCCCACTGGTGCTTTTCCGATCAATCTTGCAGTCTGCATAATCTGAATCAGAGTAGCCTTTAAGCTTGAATCCTCCTTCTTTGGGATACCATAGGCCTACTTCTTGAGTTCCTTTTAGATACTTGATAATTCTTTTGACTGCTGAAAGATGTCATTCTTTTGGTGCTGCTTGAAATCTTACACAGACTCCTACTGCAAACATGATGTCTGGCCTGCTTGCTATAAGGTATAGTAGGGATCTGATTAAGCGTCTGTACTTTGTAATATCAACATCTTTACCATCTTCATCTTTGTCAAGGCTTATTGATGTAGACATAGGAACGGCCGTTGCTGCTCCATTCTCCATGCCAAACTTTTTGATAAGCTCCTTTGTGTACTTGACTTGACTGATGAAGGTTCCTGTAGGTAACTATTTTACTTGGAGTCCAAGAAAGAAACTTAATTCTCCCATCATACTCATCTCGAATTTTGACTGCATCAGGTTGGAGAACTTTTCACATAGCTCTTTGTTGGTGGAACCGAAGATGATGTCGTCCACATATATCTGTACTAACAGTACACTTTCTCCATCCTGTATCCTAAACAGCGTCTTGTCGATCGTTCCTTTCTGGAAGCCATTCTCTAGCAGATAAAGAGATAAGGTGTCATACCAAGCTCTCGGAGCTTGCTTAAGTCCATACAGGGCTTTGTGTAACCGAAACACCTTCTTTTCTGCTTGATCTTTGAAGCCTGGAGGTTGTTCAACGTAAACTTCCTTTGTGAGAAGACCATTCAGGAATGCACTCTTTACGTCCATTTGATAGACATTGAAATTCATATGAGCTGCATATGCCAGAAAAATTCGTATTGCTTCCAGCCTTGCTACTGGAGCGAATGTCTCATCGAAATCAATTCCTTCTTCCTGGCAATATCCTTTAGCAACTAATCTTGCTTTGTTTCTTACTACAAGACCGGATTCGTCTAATTTGTTCTTGAAAACCCACTTTGTTCCAATTACTCCTTGATGAGTTGGTCTTGCAACTGTCTTCCATACTTGGTTTCTTTCAAAACCATTTAGTTCTTCTTGCATGGCCTGTATCCAGTTGCTATCTTGCAGTGCCTCTTCAACATTCTTAGGCTCTGAATGGGATATGAAGCACGCAAACATTGCTTCATGAGGGATGGATCTTCTGGTTCTTACACCAATGGATGGATCTCCTATGATAAGATCCCTTGGGTGATTCCTTAACCATGTCCTGTCAGGCTCAAAGATATGTTCTTCTCTGGGTTGATCTTGTTGTTGTAATGCAGGAGGTTCTGTAGCTATAAGAATGTCTGCTGTATCTAAAGATGCACCTTCCTCTTCTTTGTCTTCTTCTGTAGGTAGAACTCCTTCTACATACGGTACAACATTCTCTTTCCTTGGAGCTATTTCTTCAGGTGTCTCTTCCAACTTCCTGGTGTCACAGTGTGGTTCATCAAACACCACATGAATAGATTCTTCAACCACCAAGGTTCTTTTGTTGAAAACCCTGAAGGCTCTGCTTATAGTGGAGTAACCTAGAAATACTCATTCGTCTGATTTAGCATCAAATGTTTTTAAATGCTCATTTTCATTGTTGAGAACATAACACCTGCATCCAAAAATATGCAGATAAGAAATATTTGGTGTATGTCCATTCCAGATTTCATAAGACGTTTTGTCTAGTCCTTTATGATTAGACATCTGTTCCGTGTGTAGCAGGCAGTGTTGGTTGCTTCAGCCCAAAATCTCTTGGGTATTTTTGTTTCTGCTATCATCGTCCTTGCTGCTTCTTTGAGGGTTCTATTCCTCCTTTCAGCTACACCGTTCTACTGAGGTGTTCTTGCAGCAGAGTATTCATGTCGAATACCATTATCAGAACAGCTCAATGAATTTGTTTGTGAACTCAGTTCCTCTGTCTGATCTAATCTTTACAATACTCAAGCTCTTTTCATTCTGGATCTTCTTCATGAGATTTGGTAGCTTGTCTTGAGTTTCTGATTTCTTTGCAAGAAAGATCGTCCAGGTGTATCTGGAGTAGTCATCCACAACTACGAGAGAATACTTCTTCCTGCTCAAGCTTACTGGTTCCACTGGTCCAAAGAGGTCCATGTGTAGAAGATCTAGGATCCTGTGAGATGACTTTTGAGACTTGTCTTTGAATGAACTCTTAACTTGTTTTCCTTTCTGACAAGCTCCACAAATATTTTCCTTCTTGTATGCTACATCTGGTAATCCTCTTACGAGGTCTTTCCTTACTAGCTTGTTGATAGTCTTGAAGTTCAGATGGCTTAACCTTTTGTGCCACAGCCAACTCAGTTCTGGTGGACTCTTCACAAAGAAGCATGTAGGTTGAGTAGAGAGGCTCCAATCAGCTAAATAGATGTTTCCTCTCCTTGTTCCTATAAGCTTGACTTCATTTGAGGTGATATCCTTGATTAAGCATTTGTTGAGGTTGAATTCCATTGTGTATCCTTTTGTTAGGATGTATACTATAAGCCTAGCTTTTGTATGAACATCTATTTATGATATGAGAATCTTTTATGGTCAAATGTTTGCATTTTATATATTTGTTATATATGTTATTGCAGTTGTCCAATTAATTTATATTGTAGATAACATGGTGTGTGGTGCCACACAGAAGATCATGTTATCAGTTCCTTATAGATTATAAATGGTAGCTCACAGCCAAGATAATTTTGGACAAATTATCGGAATGGTTGTAGTGTAATTTGGTATTAATCTGTCTTGATTATAAAATTACACTAGTACATTTTGTATGTATTGAGCAGGACCAATTGAGGTTGTTTTATTTGTACTGACTACATAAATAAAACGAGACCTCTGTTATTATGGATGTGCGTCCTCTTAATCATTGTATGATAACGGGCATGTATACTCGATATATGTTTCTTTAATTAACCAATGGGTGAGATTTATTTATTAAATCAATAAGCTCGGTAAATTAGGATACAGTGTTGTTTATATGGTGTGCTGTTGATTATATAATGAAACCGTGTCCTAATTATTTAGGATGATGATGTCCCCTTGAGGAACTCATAAGGATTATCATGTAAACCCTGCAGGTAGATTTATTCCGGCATGATAATAAAGTTGAGTGGTACTACTCTTGGATTAAATATTAATTAATTGAATTGTCAATAATTCATTTAATTAATGGACATTCTATATCTTAAACATGGGGAGATAAACGCGCACATAATAAATAGGAGCCATATCTAATATGGATAAGGGACGGTAGTTCAATAATATCTTTTTAGTGGATTAAGATATTATTTGATAGGCTTGAGAAGTATATTCAGATCGAATTAAGGACTCCTAAGCCTATCAGGAGACCGATTCCTAATCCTCCTCAAGGTCCCTGTTGTAGCCTATAAATAAGCCTCAAGTCAACCGTTTCTAGAGTAACAGACACAGCAAAATCTGATATACAATTTAGAGAAGAACGGTTGAGAGTCTCGATAGCTCGTTGCCCACACAACGTTCGAGATAAGGCGAGGAATACAGTAGAAGATCGTGAGGTTCAGGCTTCATCGATTCCTCGATCTACAGTTCTGACCTTAGAACTAATTTAGGTGCAAAAGGTATGATTCGTTTTCTGCTGCGCATTAATCATACTTGCATGGACCCCGATTCGGATAATCGAATAGGGTCGGCGATCCGGCAGTTCCTACAATTGGTATCAGAGCCGTGGTTTTCTGACTCTATTCGATTGAATCGGTTAATTCTATTATGAATCATATCTTGAAGCATGCGTGTTTTAGATCGGATAATAGTAGGATGTGCGAAAAATTATGATTTTCTGCAGGAACCTTAAATCCAACTATTATGGTCTGAATGTATGTTTATGTATGAATTAAACCCTCGGACATGTCGAGGTTATTTTTTTGAATGTATGATTGTAATAGTAAAATCACGGCGGTCTGTCGTGTTAGGTTTTATTTTCTGTTAGATCTAGATTATATGTAAACTCCTTCGTGGGGTATAGGATCGATGGATGTAATAGATACAAGGTTAGGATCGCATGACCGGGCACGACCGTGCTGTGCAGCACGGTCAGACCGTGCTAGCCGAAGATTGTGACTGAACGACAGGGCACGACCGTGCTATGGGGCACGGTCGACCGTACGGCATGTTTGAAGATCGGGCACGACCGTGCTGGAGGGCACGGTCAGATCGTGCCAGCTGAGGATCGCCACTGATGGACAGGGCACGACCGTGCTATGAAGCACGGTCAACCGTGCGACGTGTTTCAGATGGAGCACGACCGTGCTAAGGGGCACGGTCAGACCTGCTCAGGTCGATCCCCGTTTGACGGCAAACATTCAAGAACACAGCGATAAAACGAGGCCATAATAGTTGGAAATTGTGTTTTTCATATTTATTGCTTTATATGTGTTTTATCAAGCATGCTTGTATGTGTTTTATATGATATGCATGTTAAAATCCCTCATGTTAAATAACTAAGTGGGAGAGGGATTAATTGTTTTAATAAATCCCATGACCTCCATTACTGGTTTGTAAGTGATGCACCTGAACTTGCGCGTTGGCTTTAAGTGCCTTCCTCCATATCGGATGAGTTCATTTGCGGATCACTAGATCAAACTTCCTTTATGGATGATTATAGAAAGTTGTTTAGGAGCGTGTCATCTTCTCCATCTGAAGGGGCATAATCCTAGATAATGGACTTAGTATCAAGTAATGGTATACACTTAGATACATTTGATAAGTATCCTCCCCATCGGAGTCACTACTGTTATTTGTATGGCCAAAGCGATAACCAACTATTAATTTTATTTGTCATAAAGTTAAGTTGACAAGATAATAAAATTAATGGGTAAAACCTCCTCTAACAAATGTTTGAATTAGTATACGTCCACATTATCGTGGCATACGAAGTTCACGGTGTGTTGAGGTGTTGGTGAATTTAGATTATGTTGTTTGAGGGAACAATATGATTTGTCAATTCAAATTATTTGACCTATGTGTTTATTTATGTGATTCTCAGGATTTTCATTATGGCTTTCAATTCTCTTGCTGTTATACTTAAAGAAAATAAACTTAGTGGTCCTAATTATATTGATTGGAAACGAAACCTGGATATTATCCTGAATGCTGAAGAGTACAAGTTTGTACTCACTAAGAACTGTCCTGAAATGCCCAATGAAAACTCTAGTGAAGAGGAGAGATTAGCATATAGGAAGTGGATCAAGGCAGATGAGATGGTGCGATGTCACATTTTGGCATCTTTGTCAAAAGTACTGCAACATCAGCATCAGGCCATGCCCACTGCCTATGATATGATGCATAATCTCAAGGAACTCTTCGGACACCAGAGTCAGGCATTAGTTGTTGAAACATGTTTAGCGGTGTTATCTACCGGTACCTGGTGTGTAGATACGGGAGCCACTGATCATGTCTGCAATTCATTGCAAGGGTTCCAGGAAACCAGACAACTAAGTGATGGAGAAATTACTATATATATGGGCACCGCTGTGAAAGTAGCGGCCATTGCAGTGGGAGACGTTTATTTGTCTTTTCCTAGGAATAAGACTTTGATTTTGAGAAATTGTCTTTACGTACCTTGTTTTAGAAAGAATTTGATTTCAGTTTCTAAACTTTTTAAGGATGGATATTCTGTTTCTTTTGATAACAATGTTGTCGTTAAGAAGAATAGAGTTATTATCTGTTCTGGTACGTTGGTTGACAATTTATATATTCTTAATCCTATAACTCCTACGATGCAACAAAAGGAAATTAATAGCACATCTTCTAAATCTAATAAGAGAAAAGAACCTTCGAAAATGAATCAAACATATCTTTGGCATCTAAGGTTGGGTCATATTAACTTGAGGAGGATTCAAAGGTTGATAGCCGATGGACCTTTGGGTTTCTTGGAAGTGGAAAACTATCCAATCTGCGAATCCTGCTTGGAAGGAAAAATGACCAAAAGGCCTTTTAAGGCAAAGGGGTATAGAGCCAAAGAAGTGTTGGAATTGATTCATTCTGATTTATGTGGCCCTATGACTATTCAGGCAAGAGGTGGTTTCGAATATTTTGTCTCTTTTATAGACGATTATTCAAGATATGGATACATTTACTTGATGAGCCGCAAGTCTGAGTGCTTTGACAAGTTTAAAAAATATAAGGCTGATGTGGAGAAACGTCATGGTAAATGTATCAAGACACTACGATCTGATCGTGGTGGTGAGTACCTCTTAGGAGAGTTTAGAAGTTACTTATCAGAGGCTGGGATACAATCCCAATTGTCTGCACCGGGTACACCCCAACAGAATGGTGTGGCGGAATGAAGGAATAGGACTCTTATGGAAATGGTTAGATTGATGATGAGTTATTCAGAATTACCAAATTCGTTTTGGGGATATGCTTTGGAAACAGCAACGTACATTCTAAACTTGGTACCTTCTAAGTCAGTACCCTCTACTCCCACAGAATTGTGGACTGGCGTAAGCCTAGTCTGAAACACATTCGGATTTGGGGTAGTCCAGCACATGTGCTGAAGGGAGATGCTGATAAGTTGGAATCTCGTACGGAAGTACACTTGTTTGTGGGCTATCCTAGAGGAACGAAAGGTGGTTTATTTTATAGTCCTAAAGATCAGAAGGTCATTGTTAGCACGAATGCCCGATTTTTAGAAGAGGACTATGTAATGAACCACAAGCCCATGAGTAAAATTGTTCTTGAGGAAATGAGAGGGGATAATTCGGATGTACCGACGGTACAAGATGAGATACTACAAGTGACTGCACCGCGTGTCACTAATGATACACAAATACCGATAGTGCCTCGTCGTAGTGGGAGGGTTGTTAGACAACCTGATAGATTCATGTTTTTGGGAGAGTCTTCAGACTTGGTCCCTGGACAACATGAAATAGATCCCTGGACTTATGACGAAGCACTCCAAGATAAAGATGCGATATCTTGGCAAAAGACAATGCTCTCTGAGATAGAATCTATGGATTCTAATCAGGTCTGAGAGCTTGTAGAACCACCAAATGGTGTGAGAGCCATTGGATGTAAATGGGTCTACAAAAGGAAAAAAGGATCAGACGGAAAGGTAGAGACCTTTAAAGCAAGGCTTGTTGCGAAAGGGTATACTCAAAAAGAAGGGATCGATTATGAGGAAACCTTTTCGCCGGTAGCCATGCTAAAGTCTATCCGGATTCTTTTGTCTATTGCTGCTCATATGGATTATGAGGTTTGGCAGATGGATGTCAAGACAGCTTTCCTTATTGGAAGTCTTGAAGAAAACATCTATATGAAGCAACCAGAGGGATTCATTGAGAAAGGCAAAGAGCATCTTGTGTGTAAGCTTAATCGGTCCATTTATGGACTGAAACAAGCTTCAAGATCTTGGAACATCCGTTTTGATGAAGTAATCCAGTCTTATGGATTTATTCAATGTCCGGATGAATCTTGTGTATATAAGAAGAGTGACGGAAACGTGGTGGTATTTCTTGTACTATACGTAGATGATATCTTGTTAATTGGAAACAATGTCAAGGTGTTGTCAGACGTAAGGGTATGGCTGTCCAAGCAGTTTGCTATGAAGGACTTAGGAAAAGCTGGACATATTCTTGGGATCAAAGTTATAAGGGATCGCAAGAAAAGGATGTTATGCTTATCTCAAGCTTCATACATTGACACTATCCTAGCTCGTTTTAGCATGCAAAACTCCAAGAAAGGTTTTCTACCTTTTAGACATGGAGTGTCTTTATCTAAGGAAATGTGTCCTAAGACACCAAAGGAGATAGAAGAAATGAAAGCAGTTCCTTATACTTCGGCTATAGGAATCTTGATGTATGCGATGCTATGTACGAGACCGGATATCTGCTTTGCCGTGGGCATGGTTAGTAGATATCAAAGTAACCCAGGACAAGGTCATTGGACTGCCGTAAAGCATATTCTAAAGTACCTGAAAAGGACTAGAGATCATATGCTAGTTTACCAGGCAAATGATTTATTACCTGTGGGTTACACGGATTCGGATTTCCAGTCAGACAGGGACAACAGTAAATCGACCTCGGGGTATGTGTTTACCTTGGGAGGTGGAGCCATAGTGTGGAGAAGTGTGAAGCAGAAATGCGTTTCGGACTCCACCATGGAAGCTGAATATGTGGCCGCCTCTGAGGCAGCCAAAGAAGCTGTATGGCTCAGAAACTTTTTGATGGACTTAGAAGTGATTCCTGGTTTGCCCAAAGCTATCACAATCTATTGTGATAACAGTGGTGCAGTAGCAAACTCGAAGGAACCACGAGCCCATAAGACAAGTAAACACATTGAGCGCAAGTACCACCTGATACGAGATATCGTAAAGCGAGGGGAAGTTGTTGTCGCCAAGATTGCATCAGTCGATAACCTAGCAGATCCTTTCACAAAGGCCCTTCTGGCGAAAGCCTTCGATGAGCATGTTGATGGGATGGGAATCAGATGCATGGCAGCGTATATGACAGCATAGTCTTTTAGTATAAGTGGGAGATTGTTAGGATGTATACTATAAGCCTAGCTTTTGTATGAACATCTATTTATGATATGAGAATCTTTTATGGTCAAATGTTTGCATTTTATATATTTGTTATATATGTTATTGCAGTTGTCCAATTAATTTATATTGTAGATAACATGGTGTGTGGTGCCACACAGAAGATCATGTTATCAGTTCCTTATAGATTATAAATGGTAGCTCACAGCCGAGATAATTTTGGATAAATTATCGGAATGGTTGTAGTGTAATTTGGTATTAATCTGTCTTGATTATAAAATTACACTAGTACATTTTGTATGTATTGAGCAGGACCAATTGAGGTTGTTTTATTTGTACTGACTACATAAATAAAACGAGACCTCTGTTATTATGGATGTGCGTCCTCTTAATCATTGTATGATAACGGGCATGTATACTCGATATATGTTTCTTTAATTTACCAATGGGTGAGATTTATTTATTAAATCAATAAGCTCGGTAAATTAGGATACAGTGTTGTTTATATGGTGTGCTGTTGATTATATAATGAAACTGTGTCCTAATTATTTAGGATGATGATGTCCCCTTGAGGAACTCATAAGGATTATCATGTAAACCCTGCAGGTGGATTTATTCCGGCATGATAATAAAGTTGAGTGGTACTACTCTTGGATTAAATATTAATTAATTGAATTGTCAGTAATTCATTTAATTAATGGACATTCTATATCTTAAACATGGGGAGATAAACGCGCACATAGTAAATAGGAGCCATATCTAATATGGATAAGGGACGGTAGTTCAATAATATCTTTTTAGTGGATTAAGATATTATTTGATAGGCTTGAGAAGTATATTCAGATCGAATTAAGGACTCCTAAGCCTATCAGGAGACCGATTCCTAATCCTCCTCAAGGTCCCTGTTGTAGCCTATAAATAAGCTTCAAGTCAACCGTTTCTAGAGTAACAGACACAGAAAAATCTGATATACAATTTAGAGAAGAACGGTTGAGAGTCTCGATAGCTCGTTGCCCACACAACGTTCGAGATAAGGTGAGGAATACAGCAGAAGATCGTGAGGTTCAGGCTTCATCGATTCCTCGATCTATAGTTCTGACCTTAGAACTAATTTAGGTGCAAAAGGTATGATTCGTTTTTCGCTGCGCATTAATCATACTTGCATGGACCCCGATTCGGATAATCGAATAGGGTCGGCGATCCGGCGGTTCCTACACCTTTGTCACAAAATTGACTAATGCTCAGAAAGTTGTATCTGAGTCCTTTCACGTAGGATACATCCTTGATTTTTATGTTTCCTTTGACTAGGCATCCACTTCTTTTTGTGCTTCCTTTGGAATCATCTCCAAAGATGACCTTCGGTCCTTTGTATTCTTGGAAGTCTTTCAGAGAATCTTTACTACCTGTCATGTGCCTTGAGCAGCCGCTGCCAATATACCATACATCACTGTTGCAACCTGGCACTGAAACCTGTAACAAATTCAGACAGATTTAGGTACCCATATCTGTACGGGTCCTTTGGGGTTAGTTGCTTTGGGAACCCAAACTTTCTTAACAGTCACTGATTTGCTGTAAGATTTGTTGGTTCTCTGACTGTATGCAGTTGTCTTGAAAAACTGCTTGTTATAAGTGTGTGCATTAACAACATGTGTGGTACCAACACCTTTGTAGTGTGGTCTTCCACCATACTTCTCTTGAGTATATCCTCTTTGAGTTTTAGACATGTAAGTCTTAGTATAGGTGGGAAGGTTTCTTCTGTGCTGCAACTTAGTTGGTTGCTGCATTCTCTTGCTGCATACAGCAGATGACTTCTGCTGCAGCAAGTTCTTAGATGCAAGCTTACTTCCTGCAGTTGAGCACTGGGGTTTCTTCCCCTTATCCATCATTGCTGTTTTGTTCAAGATCTTCACAGAGTCACTTAGTAACTCCTTCTCCATTGGGGTTTCAGCTTGAACAAACTTTACAGCTTTGGATGTGTTTGCTGTATCCTGAGAGGTGTGATTGCTGTAACCTATACCCGATTTTTAAAGGGGGTTTCTGTTTTGATTTATGCAATCCCTTGCGTCCCTTGATGATTTGCTGAAAGTGCTTATCATGGACTGCAAGCTTTCCTTCTCAGAGTTTAGCTTAGTGATCAGCAGATTTAATCTAGAGACCTCTTGTTGCAGCTCACTACACTTTGAGTTATCAGACTCTCATGCAGCGAGCATTTTGGCAATGTCCATATTCTTGCTCTTGAGGATCTCATTGTCGATTCTAAGGTTCTCATTTTCAACCTTCAGTTCCTCATGAATTGAGTTGATCTGCTCGAAGTCATTCATGATCCATTTTAAGGAGTGGATCACGTTCAGCTCCTCACTTTCTGGTATGGACAACGGTTGATAGATTACCTCATCTTCTTCGCTGTCCTCGTAATCTTTAGCCATCAGGCATATCAGCGCTTCTTCATCAGAGGATGAGGTTTCAGTGTCGCTGTCGGAGGATTCTGCAGCTTTCAGTACTTCCTTCGGAGCTACTGTATCCTTGGCTTTCTCCATCTCTCCTATGAGAGCTCGAAGTTTGTGTCTTTCCTCTCTTCTTTTATCTCTCATCTGCTCTCTTTCTCCTTCAGAATACTTGTGCACGGTTGGATACGAATAGTTTTTTGCATAGTGTCCCGGTTTCCTGCAGTTGTAACATAAGTCAATATTTCCTGTATTTGACTGTGGAAAAGAGGATACCTGAGGAGGTGGATGACTTCTTCTGAAGTTATTCTTTTTGTTGAGGTTGGTGTTTCTGCTATTATTGTTGCTCTTTATGAATCTCCTGAATTTCTTTAGGAGAAGCGTCATGTCCTCTTCAGCAACTTCTGCTGTAACCTCATTCTGCTTACTGCAACTAGCGGTTGCTGTATCCTTGGTGCCTCTGATAGTGAGCGCTGTAACTTTAGAGCTCGACTCTTCGGACTCCTTTCTCTATCTGTTGATGTCATACTCAGATGCTTTGAGGTCGGAGAATAGGTCGAATGTACTCATGCATTTCAGGTCCATGGACACTCTCATGGCAGTGGTCTTGCTGTCCCACTCCGCGGGTAGGGCTCTCAACACTTTCATGTTTTTCTCCTTTTGAGTGTAGTGTTTGCCCAGAGCTTCTAGTTCGTTCACTATGGATGTGAACCTCAAGTCTAGTTGCTCAAGAGTCTCTTCATTCTTCATTTTGAAGAGCTTGAATAGTTGGGTAGCATTGGAGATTTTGTTGTCTTTGGTGAGCTCAGTCCCTTCACATATTTGCTCCAGCTTTTCCCATATTTCTTTGGATGTTCTGCAAGTTTTGACCTTGCTGAAGGTGTCTTTATCCAAAGTGATGAATAGAGCATTTTTGGCCACGTTATCCAAGTTGGCTCTCTTCTTATCTTCATTGTTCCATTCAAGTCTTGGTTTGACTAGGAAGTTTGGTGGTGGAGGTGCTCCTTCCTCTAGCTCTCTTCCTAGTATAGGATTTACTTTTGTGGGAATTATTGGTCCTTCGATGATGACCGTCCACATTTCGTCGTTCATTGCTGAAAGATGTGCCTGTATTCTTATCTTCATATCGTCATATTCTTCTATGGAAAACATAGGTAGCTTGTGATTTGAGGAATCCATGATATGCTATAAGAATGAGTTCTGATGTAGAGAAAACAGCGAGATAAAGGTGGATCTGGGTAGGTGTCCAGATAAGTTGGCTTTTAACCCAACTTGCTCTGATATCATTTGTTGGTCCCAAGTGGTGTCCGAGTTCAGAGGGGGGTGAATGAACCTTGGTCGATTTTGCAAACTTTAAACAATCCGTTCTACTCTGCAAGTTACTTGAACTTGCAGCGTCAGATAGTTACTGCTTACAACACTATGATACAGTGTTGCACGCTGTCACTTGGAGTTTTATACGCAGCGGAAATTTACTTTTATAACACAAGGCTGATTTTCTCAAAGATGTTTCGATCAGAAAACGTTTTATGCATATGATACTGATAAGAAACAGAAGGTAAAAGCACAGATAAGTAAAGCAATAAACACTTATGGTTTATAGTGGTTCGAAGGTGGTGTAATCCTTCTACGTCCACTCTACTGCTACTCGAGCAAGAACTTTGTTAAGCAAGATTGGATTACAGGACACTCCTAACAATTTATCAACTCTACAAAGTAACCACCTACTGAAGTCCAGCATACACACAGCAACTGCAAACTTCAAAGGCTCACCCACACAGGGTTTCACACTCCCACACAGGGAAGCTGTCTAACTCTAGACAACTATACAAACAGCAAGGATCTCTCCTATCAACTGTTCGACACCACTAAAACAACCTAAGCACACAGCAACAAGGTTAAAAAGATAAAAAGATTTTTCTTCAACTGGTGCTTTGAAGTGAGCTTCTGAATCCTTGAGGAAACTTTCAGCTTGAACTTGCTTCACTTCGGGAGGTTAAGTGACTGAAACTGATCGTAGACTTGAATACTTGAATCTTGTAAACTTTTGTGAATTGTTTAGTTAATCAGTAATTTCAGTAACCAGCTTCAGTGTATCTCTTCCTCTATTTATACTTGTAGGAGAAGATATTCGTTGAAGGAGACATCTCTCTTTTGAATTTGAAGTAGTCTGACCAAAGGCATGGTTCGCATTTAATGCGACTTGACTTTTTCTTTTGGAGCATTTAATGCGGCAGTTGTGGCTCGCAGCTTTCTACAGCGCGTCAGTCCACGTGGCATCTTCGTATTGGCTCTGTGTCTACAACTTTGATCTTCTCTGAAACGGCTCTATTTATTCTTGCATGAGTCTTCGTTCCTCGTACTGCATTTATCCTTTCTAGGATTATAGGATACTCCTTATTGTAAATTACGCTTATTGACTTGACTGGACTGTAAGCTTAGCACTGTATCCTTGGTCTTTGTGCAGCTGATACTTTCTTACAGTGCTGCTGTAACTTAGACCTGGTTGCAGTATCTTCCGGTAGTCCTGCTGTATCCTTTTCTTGCAGCAGTACTCTTGTACTCTTTTCTTGCAGCGATGCTGCACGCCGTTCTTTCCTTTTTTGCTGTAGAGATGTTTTGTCTTATTACGGCGTTGCTATATCTTTCTTCTTGCGGCTATATCTTTCTTCTTGCGGCTGTGCTGTATTCTGCCTTCAGCAGCAATACTGTATCCTGCCTTCTTGCAGTGATACATTTTCTTAAGGGCATAGATGCAACTTTATCCTTGTTCAACCTCCATTTTAGCACTTATAACTAGACTCAATTTTAGTCTATTTATTCACTTAAACATCGTGAAAAATGGGGTACTCAAAACTTCCTACTACATATGTGATTTATCTCATCAAAATCTAAACATTGAAATCCTAACATCAATTAAATAGCAAAATAAAAGCTATACGAAGTGATAGAGGTAGGAGTACGTAGCAACGTTTGAGGAGTTGTGTTTACTGTTGGTCCCAAGTGGTCTCGTAGGTTTAGAGGGAGGTGAATGAATCTTCATCGATTTTGAAAATCTTTTTGAACTTGCTACACTGTAAGTTACTAAAACTTACAGTACATGATGATACCACTTGCAGAACTAGGATGTAGTTCTGTATGTTGTATCTTAGAGTTATTTGCAGTGGAAAATTATGTTTTGACTGAAGGCTTGTTTTCTTAAATATGTTTTCTTATGAAGATTTTTTATTCTCATGACAAGATAAACACAAGATGCAATATAGATAATATAAAGCGTTTAAAACACTTATGGTTTATAGTGGTTCGAAAGTGGTGTAATTCTTCTACGTCCACTCTACTGTTTTCCCGAACAGGAACTTCGTTAAGCAATATTGATTTACAGGATATCACCTAACAATCTATCAACCTAACAAGTCATCACCTACTAGAACTCAGCATACATACAGCTGGCTGCAAGTTCTAAAGGCAAACCCACTTAAGATTTCTAAACTCCCACACAGGAAAGTTGTCTTTCTTCTAAACAACTAAATACAATCAGCAAGGATAAATCCTATCAACTAATGATACCTAAAACAACCTAACACACAAAAAATAAGTTAAAGTATATGAGTGTTATTTCTTCAACTGAAGTGAGCTTCTAAATCCTCTTCGGATCTTCGAAGTTGTAGCTTGTTCACTTCACTTAGGTCGAGTGACTGAAACTTGTAAAGATGCTTGAGAGTATAGCTTGATAATGCTTGGTCTTTTTTAGCGCAAATGTTTCAATAATCAGCTTCAGTGTATCTCGACTTCTATTTATACTGGTAGAAAGATATTCGTTGAAGGAGATATCTCTCATTTGAAATTAGGGTTCTGATCAAAGGCATGACTTGCATTTAATGCATCTTGACTTATCTTCTCAACGCATTCAATGTGGTGGTTGCGGCTCGCAGCTTTCTACAACCTGTCAAGCCACATGTCATCTATGTATTGGCTCTACAACTGCAACTTTGATCTTGTCTCAACAGGCTCTATTTAAATTTGTTTTGATCTTTGTTTCTCGTATACTGTATTTATACTTCCTCAAATTGTACAGTGTTGTTTTTGTTGTAATGTTCGAGGTTTGTTGGAGTATGCAGCAAGTCTTGACTTTTGTTCTGTATCCAAGAACTTCTTGTAGTAACTCTAACGTACTGTACTGCTGTAACTTATTCATGTAGTGATGTTGTAATCTCTGCTTGCAGTGTTGCTGTAACTTCTGCTTGCAGCGTTGCTGTAACTTTTTCTTGCAGTTTCTTCATACATTTTCTTCTTGATACAGCACGGCATTGTTGAGACCCTCCATCTTTCAGAAGCTTTACTTACAAACTTAATCCTAGTCTATATGATTTCACTTAAACTGTGAAAAAATAGGATACTCTAACTTTCTATTGCAATGTTGGTTTGTCTCTTCAAAATCTAGACACTGAAATCTCAACATTTACTAAGTGACATAATTCACCAAATGACGACTCTATATTGGCCTCAATCGAAGTACTCTAAAAGAGATGATGAAAATTATGCTTATAAGCTCAGGGTTACCACAAAACCTGTGGCGGGAAGCCTTCCTAACAGCGAATTACATACTTAGCAAAATTCCTTTGAAAGGAAAGAATGAAACCCTATATGACTTATGGAAAGAATGTAAACCATCATATAAATATCTTAAAGTATGGGGGTATTTAGCTAAAGTGAAGGTACCACCTCCGAAGTAAGTTAAAATTTGTCCTAAGACGATCGATTGCATTTTTGTAGATTATGTACATAATAGTAGTGTATATCATTTGCTAATCTATATATAAAAAATTTCTGATATGATGGAGGGAACAACTATAGAATCAAGGAATGCAATATTCTTTGAGGACATATATCCTTGTAAAAAGGGGATAAAAACGAGCTCAAAAAATAAAAGAGCTCTAGACCAAGCTACAAGTAGTTCTAGTCTTGTAAAAGAGGAACCTAGACATAGCAAAAGAGATAAAATTTCTAAAAGCTTCGATCCAAATTTCATCATTTATTTGTTGAATGACAAACCGAGATCTATTAAAGAAGATCTGTCAAGTCCTGATGCTCCATTTTGGAGAAAAATGATCAATAGTGAGATCAATTCTATTTTACAAAACAACACGTGGGAATTAGTTGATCTTCCTTCCGATTGTAAGCCCTTAAGACATAAATGGATCCTAAAAAGAAAGTATAAAGCTGATAGAAGTACAGACATAAAGCTCGTCTAGTAGCTAAGGGCTTTAAACAAAAAGAAGGAGATGACTTTTTCGACACGTAGTTACCGGTAATGAGAATTATATTGATACGTGTGCTTCTAGCAATTGTTGCATTGCACAATCTAAAAATTCACCAAACAGATGTAAAAATGACATTCCTATTGTGAGTTAGAAGAATAAATCTATATGGATCAACCTAAAGGGTTCGTAGCATTTGAATAAAAAAAGAAGGTATGTAAAGTTGTTTAGTCCTTGTATGGACTTAAGAAAACGCCTAAGTAGTGGTACATGAAATTTGAAAACATTATATTGTCGAATGACTTCAAAATTAATGAGTGTGACAAATACGTCTATATTAAGGGCATAACCAAGACCTATGTCATTGTGTGTCTTTACGTGGATGACATGTTAAGAACATGGTTCAATGGGAAAACTAAGTTGTGAAAGTTGGTTAAAAACACTTGGAAAGTAAAACTATTCCCTAGAGAACAAATCAAATGTTGAACTTGCAAAAAGTAGTGAGGATAAGTCTTATGACTTCTAATGATTCCACAACACCTCAAAGAGATAGATGATTATAGGATACTCAAAAGGATATCACCTATATAAGTGAGAAGCGGTGGCCGCTTCTAAGTGGACACTTATAAACCAAAGATGTGTTAATTACCGAAAAGGACAAAAATATGAGAATAAAGATGTTGAGATTTTGTTATGTGGGCGTTGTTGACTAGGTGTACACTATGGTGGAGTAGTTTAAGGCATTGCATCCACTAAGTTGTCGGTTCACCCGATGACATTCATTATGGAAGGTTCAAGGCCAAAAGCCACCTATCCTTATGCAACACGGTCTTTCGATGACTGAGCTTCGCATCTGCATTCATGCATTAATTTCTACTCATGTATAGGACTATTTAAAAATTGATTGATTTAAGTGGTGGGTGACACCATTTTAACTAATAGTTAAGTGGCTAAAAGTTAATTCTTGTAAGGATTAGATGCTAAAAGTTTAATCTATGTTTTGAGCAGATAATCGAGACATGTTGAATCACTTAAAACTAATTTTTTAGTGAGTGAGAAATTAAATATCAAAATTAGACACTTGTAATTGGAATGTAAAGGTCTTTAAGTGTTGGAAGAGAGATTAACTATTCTACATAAGAAGATGGATCTTGAAAATACAAGTATTAAAAGAAGCTATGAGTAGAGGTTTGATAATTATTATACTCTTGAAGTGGTATGCTTGTACAATACAAACGTGTGCATGTGAGGCTCGGCATGACACAACTTGACTCGGCTCAAATTGGCTTGGATCGGCACGATCCCAAACCCAACCCGACCTCGATCGTTGGCCTTAGTTCTTGGCAATTGGACTGTGGGCTAGACTTAGGAGAATAGGGATTGAGTTTTACCCTACCCGCTTAATCTTCGGGGGCCTAAACTGCAACATCGTAGACAGGTTGCAGCGTTACAACACCCGACCAAGGATGCAGCACCGTGTTGCAGTATGTATTTTTTGTTGTTGTTTCATTTTTTTGAACAGGATATTTTCTTACTTTAAAGACGCGTTAGTGGTGCAAATTCCCATCAATTCTCGGGTGTAACCCCCGTGGTGGAGAACTATATATAGGGGTCTTCATGCATCATTTTTTGCACACAAAACTTCAAAGCATTGCATAGTTTTCCATCTTGCATCAAGCTAAAATATCTAAACACCTAAGTTCACCGGAGCTTTCAAGATTGTGGTGCTACTTCTCATAAAACAAAGTCATTTTATCTTTGGGAGATGATTCGCATAATCTAATGAGCACTACTCTAGGTGTATCTTACCTTAAGGAGAGAGGCCTTTATCAACTCAACTTGAAGTTGTTGTTCTAATTTTGTAATAGTGTAGGCTATTTTATAAGTCATATTTATGTTATATTTGTTTGTTTTATTTAAGTTAGACAGGTTCTGCCCTTTATGTGCAATTTTTATTCAACAACTTTACTATATGTGTATCTAGATTTTTCAGGACAATAACTATTTTGATTTTCATAGTAATATGGAGTTACTCTTTTTCACGTTATAAGTTTTCCTTTCAGTTTTTGTATTTTAGGATTTTAATGAGGTTTTGGGTAGTAGTGGCTGGCTCATTTTCTCTTTGTATATGACTCTTTTTTCTTATACATTCCCGATTTCGGTTAAAAAAATGTACAAATATTTAGGAGTAATATTATATGTTTTGGAGTAGTTTCATGTGTTTTGATTAAAACAGAGATATCAAATTTGATTTGGTTTGAAAAGTGATTTGAAAATGACTATTGGGATTTCGATGTTTAGATTTTGATGAGACAAAACATATATGTAATAGGAAGTTTTGAGTACCCCATTTTTCACAATGTTTAAGTGAAGTTATAGACTAGTTTTGAGTCTAGATATAAGTGCTGAAAGATGGAGGTTTCCATAAGTTACTTAGCTGCATCGAGCTTATCGGAAAGATGCTGCTGTAAGAAAGCAGATACAGCATCGCTGCAAGAAAGAAGTTACAGTACCTCAGCAAAATAAGAAAGAACGGCATGCAGCATCGCTGCAAGTATAAGATACTGGAGTACTGTAAGAAAAACGGATACAGCAGTGCTGCCCGAAAATACTGCAAGCAGGTCTTAGTTATAGCAGCACTGCAAGAGAGTATCAGCTGAAAGAAGACCTAGGATACAGCGCAGAGCTTACTGTCCAAACAGTTAACAGCGCCTATCACAAACAGAAAGTATCCTGCAATCCGAGGAAGGATAAATGTAGTACGAGAAACAAAGATTCAAGCAAGAATAAATAGAGCCGTTCGAGACAAGATCAAAGTTGCAGAAACAGAGCCAATACAAAGATGCCACGTGGACTGACGCGCTGCAGAAAGCTACTAGCCGCAACTGCCGCATTAATTGCTCTGGAAGAAAAAGTCAAGTCGCATTAAGTGGGAGTCATACCTTTGATCAAGTACTTCAAATTCAAAAGAGAGATGTATCCTTCAACGGACATCTTCTCCTATAAATATAATTAGAGGATGAGAAACACTGAAGCAGGTTACTGAACAACTGAACATTTGCGCAAAAACTCACAAGCTTTCAAATTACAAACATTCAAGTCTGCCATCAGTTTTAGTCACTCAACCTCTGTGAAGTGAAGCAAGCTCAAAGTTGAAAGATCCTTTGAAGGATTCAGAAGCTCACTTCACCGCACCAGTTGAAGAACAAAACATATACTTTTATCCTTGTTGTTGTGTGCTTAGGTTGGTTTAGAGGTGTCGAACAGTTGATAGGAGAGATCCTTGCTGTTTGTATAGTTGTCTAGAGTTAGACAGCTTCCCTGTGTGGGAGTGTAGAACCTGAAGAAACCGCTGGACCGCTGACCCTATACGATTATCTGATTCGGGATCCATACAAAAAATAAGTAACGCGCAGTGGAAAACGAATCATACCTTTTGCACCGAAATTAGTTCTAAGATCAGAACTGTAGATCGAGAAATCGATGAAGCCTGGACCTCACGATCTTCTGTTGTATTCCTCGCCTTTATCTCGAACGTTGTGTGGGCAACGAGCTATCGAGACTTTCAGCCGTCTTCTACTAATACGTATCTCAGATTTTTATGTCTGTGTTTCTGTATTTCTGTATATTGAAAACGGCTGACTTGAGGCTTATTTATAGGTTACAACAGGGACCTTGAGGAGGATTAGGAATCGGTCTCCTGATAGGCTTAGGAGTCCTAAATTCAATCCGAATATACTTCTTAAGCCTATCAATAATATCTTAATCCACTAAAAAGATATTATTGAACTACCATCCCTTATCCATATTAGATATGGCTCCTATTTATTATGTGTGCGTTTATCTCCCCGTGTTTAAGATATCGAATGTCCATTAATTAAATGAATTACTGACAATTCAATTAATTAATATTTAATTCCAAGAGTAGTACCACTCAACTTTATTATCATGCTGGAATAAATCCACATGCAGGGTTTACATGATAATCCTTATGAGTTCCTCAAGGGGACATCATCATTCTAAATAATTAAGACACAGTTTCATTATATAATCAACAGCACACCATATAAACAACACTGTATCCCAATTTACCGAGCTTATTGATTTAATAAATAAATCTCACCCATTAGTAAATTAAAGAAACATATATCGAGTATATATGCCCGTTATCATACAATGATTAAGAGGACGCACATCCATAATAACAGAGGTCTTGTTTTATTTATGTAGTCAGTACAAATAAAACAACCTCAATTGGTCCTGCTCAATACATACAAAATGTACTAGTGTAATTTTATAATCAAGACAGATTAATATCAAATTACACTACAACCATTCCGATAATTTATCCAAAATTATCTCGGTTGTGAGCTACCATTTATAATCTATAAGGAACTGATAACATGATCTTCTGTGTGCCACCACACACCATGTTATCTACAATATAAATTAATTGGACAATTGCAATAACATATATATATATAAAATGCAAACATTTGACCATAAAAGATTCTCATATCATAAAATAGATGTTTATACAAAAGCTAGGCTTATAGTATACATGCTAACAGAACCCTGTGTGGGTTAGCCTTTGGAGTTTGCAGTTGTTGTGTGTACGCTGGACTCTAGTAGGTTGTTACTTTGTAAAGTTGATAGATTATTAGGAAAGTCCTGTAATTCAATCTTACTTAACGAAGTTCCTGCTCGAGGAGCAGTACAGTGGACATAGAAGGATTACACCACCTTCGAACCACTATAAACCATAAGTGTTTTATTGATTTCTTATCTGTGCTTATTTCATATTTATATATCTATCTCATAAGCATAAAACGTTTTGAAAAAGATCATATTTGAGAAAACCAGCCTTGTGTTATAAATAGTAATTTTTCGCTGCGTATAAACTCTAGTTACAGCATGCAGCACTGCATCCTAATGCTGTAAGCAGTAACTGTCTGGCGCTGTAAGTTCAAGTAACTTGCAGAGCATAAAGGTTTTTCGAAAGATTTACAAAATCGGCCAAGGTTCATTCACCCCCCTCTGAACCTCGGACACCACTTGGGACCAACAATGACCCTAGATTGCAAGTGAGAAAAATCATTAATTTTGGGATACAATTAAAAAGAATTATAGTTTAGTTGTAAATTGAAAATTGTCATCCTCCAAGTTGGTTCTTGATATTAACCCTTAAATATATACCCTTTTCTTACATGACAACTACGAGGCTTATATGAATTCTTATATGACTATTTAGTTGATATCGAAAACTTAAATTGCCAACAATAGAATTATGATATGAACTGAATTATAGTGAATACAAGATGAGAAAGTAATAAAACACTTATGGCTTATAGTGGTTCGAAGGTGGTGTAATCCTTCTACGTCCACTCTACTGCTACCTCAAGTAGGAACTTTGTTAAGAAAGATTGGTTTACATGACTTTTCTAACAATCTATCAACTTTACAAAGCAAAACACCTACTAGAGTCCAGCGTACACACAACAACTGCAAACCCTAAAGACAAACCCACACAGGGTATCAAAACTCTCACACAGGGAAGTTGCCTATCTCCTAGACAACTATACAATCAGCAAAGATCTCTCCTATCAACTATTCGACACCTATACAACCTAAACATACAGCAACAAGGTTAAAAAGTATATGGATTTGTTCTTCAACTGGTGCGGTGAAGTGAGCTTCTGAATCCTTTAAAGGATCTTTCAGCTTTAAACTTGTTTCACTTCACAGAGGTTGAGGGACTAAAACTGAGAGTAGTCTTGAAAGAGTATAGCTTGAATGCTTGAGTGTTTTTGCGCAAATGTTTCAGTAGTCAAGTTCAGGGTTACTCATCTTCTATTTATACTTGTATGAGAAATATCCGTTGCAGGAGATATCTCTCTTTTGAATTTTAGTGTACTTGATCAAAGGCATGGCTCGCATTTAATGCGACTTGACTTTCTCTTTTGGAGCATTTAATGCGGCAGTTGCAGCTTGCAGTTTTCTGCAGCGCGTCAGTCCACGTGACATCTTTGTATTGACTCCGTGTCTACAACTTTGATCTTCTCTGAAACGGCTCTATTTATTCTTGCTTGGATCTTTATTCCTCGTACTGTATTTATCCTTCCTCGAATTGCAGGATACTTATTTTGTTTGTTACTAGCGTTGTTTACTGTTTGAGTAGTAAGCTTTGCACTGTATCCTAGGTCTGCTTGCAACTGTTCGTTCTTTGTAGTGCTATTATAACTTTGACCTTTTCTTACAGTATTCCTGTAACTTTTTCTTACAACGATGCTGCATGTCGTTCTTTCTTACTTTGTTGCATTGCTGTATCTACCTACTTGCAGTATAGTTGTATCTGCTTTCTTGTAGCAACTTCGTTCTTAATTTCTCGATGCAGCATAACACTTATGAAAACCTCCATTTTTCAATTCCTATAAACCTAGTCTATGTTTTCACTTAAATATTGTGAAAAATAGGGTACTCAAAAGTTCTTATTACATATTTATTTTGCCTCATCAAAATCTAAACACAGAAATCCCAACAATTTTCCCTTTTTTGATGATGATAAAATCTTTACATTATTTCGTTAATGAAAAAGGATTTTACTTTGCATTATTTCATTTTCCATCCGGATTACATACTTGATAAGCTTTCATAAATAAAGTTTAATCCTGGATTCATTAGAGATATATCTTGTCTATTCATTTATCACAAATTTTTAGGAAACACAAAAATCATGCAAGAGTTCATAATCAATGAACTTGATCAAAAGTAGAAAAATAAAATTTCTTCATTAACTGAAAGAAATTTTACAAGAGAAAGATATAACATATTGTACAACAGAGCATGCATATAAGCTACTGAAACAAGGACCTTCTTGATGACGATTCTTCAGGTCTTCTTTCAGTATCCTTCCTTTCTTGCTCGACTCTTTCTCTCGATCCCTTCCACCAATCTCGAATGGACTCCTGATAGGATTCTTCTAGTATCTGCTGTATCTTTGGAATCTGAATCCATCTCAGCCAGAAGTCCTCACAGAAAGGCACTACCCTGCCTTGCTTCACTAGGTCTATATAGTAATTCTGAATTTCAAGTTCTCCAGTCCTAGTAAGCTCTTCATATCTCCTCAGTATAGATTGGCATGTTTGAAATTTACTGAATTTGCCCTTTTTGTACAGAAACTTGGAGTATCTGAGATACTCGGATCTCTTGTACAGTGTGATTGCATCAAACGGTGGATTCTTATTAGTAGGCAGCTTGACTGACTTGAAGATGTTCAAGTTCCAGGCAATGTTTTCTCCATACGGTCTCTGATCCATCAGCACTGACACTTCGGCAGATATTATGTCTGTGTCGAGTCGTGGAATTTCTTGAAGGGGGTATTGGTAGAGATCTTTGTCATAGACCCTCCTCTCACCAATCAGCCCAAGCCTCTACATCCAGGCATATTCTTCAGCTTCAGCTCTGGCTCTCTCCGCCCTCTAAGCAGCTATCTTCTCATTGTTATGTCTTTCTACTTTGGCTTTGTTCACCCTCTTTCTCGAGCCTTACTGCTGGCTTTCTCTCCCTCTCTTAAAATGATGAGAAGAGGGAGGTGATGCATCCTTGCTTACATCACTGTTGTATGCAGCACCTGCTGCTGATCTACTTGCTGTAGCCGTTCCACCAGCTCCTCCTGCTCCTCCTTCATCTTCTTTTCTCCATCTTTTCGGAGAAGGAGCATCAGCAGCAGCAGATGATCCAGACCTCTTCCTCCTCTTGCTAAGATCATCATCTTCTTCTTCCTCTTCAGCTTCTTTCTCCCTTGAGCTCCTGTATCTATCATAAATTTCTTCATCTTTTTAGCATCATCAAAAGATGGGGGTGGAGCAGGGGTTTCTCTAACCACTAAAGAACATGGTCTTCTTGCTGGTGTGGGGGGCCTCCCTAGATCCTTGGGTATGCTGAGGGAACGCATTCACCATCATGTCCCTCAGCTCTCCTACTATCATCTCCTGGTTCCCTAATCAATCGTCGACACTTCTGGTTCTTCTGGATTGATCTGATACATGGTCTAGAAGTGTCTCCAGCACTAGAGAGTGAGAGTTCAACCTGTTCGTTGTTGTATCAATAGATTTCTTACAAAATTTAATCTCAGCACGACTGGTTACAACATCTCTCTTTAGCTCTCCCTCCATTCTTGCTCGATCCAGAAGCAGCCTATAAGTTTACTCATTTAAGTCTTGTCTGATCATTTCGGGTAGTGCTTCGAGATCCCTCTTGAAACTAGTCATGGTTTCAGCATGAAATTTGACGCCGACCCGCATGCTGCTCTGCATGTTAGACTCATGCTCCTGAAGAGCATGCAGCAGATGTCTAACAGCAGCTATTACCCTGTCAATTGACTCATCAGGGGTCACGCCCGAATTCCTTCTTGCAAAGATAGTAGTTGATACAGCATAAGGGATAATTGCTTGTGGGGTCTATGCTGCATCCTGCCTTAGCACCTCGGGTGCTTCTTCTTCATCCTCATTCAGGCTTGATAAGGGACTGGGAGGGCCTAATGATGGGTTTTCTTCATTTGCTTCCTCCTCCTTCTCATCATCTACAATCTCAACTGCCACTAGACCCATCTTTCCGTATGTTGCTCTCCTATGGGCAGTGAGGTTCTCTTGGAACTCGGAGGATTCAACATTGGCATCCTCAGTAACCTCTACTGCTATAACCCAAGAAGGTTCTGGAATACTTGCAGCAGCAGCAACGACATCAACCTCTTTATGAGGTGTATATAACTATTGTGGAGTTACCTGCACCACTTCGTCATCTTCCTCTAAGAGTGCTGTCTCAACAGCAATCCCTTAAGAGGTCTTCTCACCCTTAGGGAGTGTTGTCAGAACAACATCCTCACCTGAGGTCTTCAGCAGGGACCCCGTCTCCTCGACGGGTCCAGAAGAATTGACAGCTTCTGCTACAAGAATGGGTTCTTGCAGCTCTTGTTATTTTCTTACAGCTTCCACTGTATGCAGTACTGAAAGCTCGATCACTGCAAGAATCTAGGCCTTCACCCTTCTTGTTTCTTCAACAGCAGCTGTAAGGATGGCTGTCTGCTGTACTGTTGTCTTTGCTAGTACAGGGAGTCCAGCCTCTGCAACTTTCTTCGTGGTTATGTCATCAGCGATTTCGACAATATCAGAGAGAACGTCTCTGATGATGGCGGTCGATTCCCTTTGTATCTCTGTAGCAGCTGCAACTATGTATACAAGGAAATCATCGTAATCCACTAGTTGAGGCTCTTCCTCCTCCAAGGGGCGTGACTATATTGGAGAGGCCTTCAACCACTTGCTCGTATGCAGGGAAGCTTCAATTCTGATGACTCGAGCTTCCTTCTCTCTGTATCCTTCTAGGAATGTGTTGCATCCTTGTCTCTTTGACACTAGCTTGCAGCGCCTGTTGCAGTATGGCTTACTCAGTCTGCTCCACTCCCAGGGTGTCGATTTGCTCCTTCGTAAATATGACATCATCATCCCTTCTTACAGCCTCCGCAGCTGGGACTAGGAAGACGTGGACATCCTCCATTACTACTCTTATCGACAACTCTGCAGAGTGGGATTTTTCAAGAGCTTTTCCCTTCCCTTTGTCCGTTGCTCCCTGAGTAGTAGTGTTTTCAGATCATCTTGCACCATTACTGCAAACTCAGGTTGTAGGAGCGCCAGAATGTCCTCTGAGTTGGCCCACTCCAGAACAGCTTGCTCCACTGTCAGGAAATCCTTCCACTTCAGCAAGATTTCCCCCTTGGACAGTCTCATCTCCCTCCAGAGACTGTACTGTAGCTCCATATTTCTAGCCGCTGGGAAGGTAGGATCAAGCACGGATTGAGCAGCTCCAGAATCACATGAAGAGGCTAAGTCAGTAGCCCCTTGTAGACGAGCTTCTTCATCAGACTGAATCCTTTGATACTCATCTACTGCAACCAAGCATGCAGTAGAGAGTTGGGAATCAACAGCTAAGGCAGCCTTCGAGATACTTCCTAATGGGAATAGGGGTGGGAGCTACAAGCTGGAGACCTAACTTGCAGAGCAGAGAGCAAATGGTGATACCATAGCTCCTTCTTACAGTGCTCTTCTCTGCTTCCTCCCAGATTCTCTTCAAGATGAACCTTGCCTAGTTCACCTTTACTCCGGCCATGATGGCAGACATGATCCAGGACTGGAGATCTATGCACTTATCGTAACTCCTCATTCAGCCCTCGATGGAGTACGCACAGATGTCATGGAGAAATTCGAACTCCAGTTTGAAGAGCTTCTTCAGGGCACTCCTCTTCACGTCGGCCCCTGCATCTCTGGCTCGAAAGAGATCCCATATCTCTTGAGCGCTATCTTCCCCATACGACGCAAGCTGTCCAGGGGTCAAGCCTTTTGCTGAGATGCTGAAGGTTGAGACAACGTATCTGACGGATAGAGACCGTTCCTCTTCATCTGCATCCATCCTGAACAGTATATAGTCTCTCATTTCTTCCTGTCCTTGCAAAGACATAGAACCTTTGGACAGACTCAATAGAGAACCCAGTGTAGATGGTGGTTAACAACCCTAGAACGTGGGTTTGTTCCAGCGCATCGAATATCCTTCGGAGGAGGGCGTTGTCGTGGAGACCAGAGTTGTAAACGTGATCCTGGTTCACTAGTCGCCCTTCCAGAACAATGGTTTATCTAGCCGCCATTGATGTTCTTGAAAGAGTTGAAGATTTTTGGAGTTTTGAAATTTTACGAAGGAAAGGAAACTTCTCTTCTGTGATGATGGTGAAATAAATTTGAAACTGGAGAAGTTATGGTATTATAGAGGATCTCAAGGGATATGTAGTAAGATCAACGATTAAGATATTAAATGAAGGGCATTGATCTTACGATCCTTAGAAAATGGTGGAGGGATCAAATCGTAAATAATCATTACTAGGCGCGAGGGCTTCTGACCGCGCCTCTTCTATTTCTGACACACACAAACTTGCATTAAATGCTGAAAGACATGCGATTTGCCGCCTATTTATTGTCCTTTTAAAGTTGCAGCAACTTGGGTACGAGGTTACAGAGTATTAAATACTCTTTTGAAATAAATGTTGTAACCAGATGCTGCTTACACTCCCATTTTCTTACTGTGCTGTAAGAATAAAAGATGCAGCGCTGTTTAAACCCAATGTTGTATGAAGACGTAGCTTACAACACCATACTTACTGCTTCTCGCAAGCATGCAGAGATTCTCCCTAGGCTTGTACACCATCTTTTTCAACTCATAATTTTAAAATTCCCAGTTCGTTTCTAAGCATAAAAAACCTTGATTCACTCAATGGTTTAGTGAATATATCTGCAAGCTGGAGATCTATATGAACTTTCTCAAGCACAACATCTTTCTTCTCCACATGATCTCTTATAAAATGATGTCGTATATCGATATGTTTTGTTCTTGAGTGAAACACAGGATTATGGGTAATCTTTTTTTCTTCAATCCCATAATCTCTTAGTTGCTGCTGTATCCAGAGAATTTGAGTACAACAACTTCCTGTTGCAACATATTCCACTTCAGCTATAGATGTTGTAATCTATGTTTGCTATCTGCAAAACCATGAAACAAGTCTATATCCCAAAAATTGACAAGTCCCACTGGTGCTTTTTCTATCAATCTTGCAGCCTGCATAATCTAAGTCAGAGTAGCCCTTGAGCTTGAATCCTCCTTCCTTGGGATACCATAGGCCTACTTCCTGAGTTCCTTTCAAATACTTGATAATCCTTTTGACAATTGAAAGATGTGACTCATTTGGTGCTACTTAGAATCTTACATAGACTTCTACTGCAAACATGATATCTGACCTGCTTACTGTAAGATACAGCAAAGATCCTATGAGTCGTCATCTTTGTGATACATAGACTTGTACTTTGTGATATCTATATCTTTACCATCTTCATCTTTGTCAAGGCTTATGGATGTAGACATAGGAATGGATGCTACTGCTCCATTCTCCATAAAAAAATTTTGATAAGTTCCTTTGTATATTTGACTTGGTTGATAAAGGTTCTTGCAACCAGTTGCTTTACTTGTAGCCCGAGAAAGAAACTTAATTCTTCCATCATACTCATCTCAAATTTCGACTGCATTAGGTTGGAGAATTTCTCACACAACTCTTTGTTGGTGGATTCAAAGATGATATCACCTACATATATTTATAAAAGAAGTACACTATCTCCATCCTGTATGCTGAACAAAGTCTTATCGACTGTTCCTTTCTTAAAGCCATTTTCCAGCAGATAGAGAGGTAAGGTGCCATACCAAGCTCTTGGTGCTTCCTTAAGTCCATACAAGGCCTTATGTAATCTAAACACCTTCTCTTCTGCTTGATCTTCAAAACCTGGAGGTTGTTCAACATAAACTTCCTCTATAAAAAGACCATTAAGGAATGCACTATTCACGTCCATTTGATAGACATTGAAATTCATGTGAGCTGCATATGCCAGAAAAATCCTTATTGCTTCCAACCTTGCTACTGGAGAAAAAGTCTCATCAAAATCAATTTCTTCTTCCTTGCAATATTCTTTAGCAACTAATATTGTATTGTTCCCCACAACAAGTCTAGATTCATCTAACTTGTTCTTGAAGACCCATTTTGTTCCAATAACTCCTTGATGAGTTGGTCTTGCAACTGTTTGCCATACTTAGTTTTTTTCAAATCCATTTAGCTCTTTTTGCATGGCATGTACCCAGTTGCTATATTGTAGGGCTTCTTCAATGTTCTTGGGCTCTGTTTGAGATATGAAGCATGCAAGATTGCTTCATGAGGAATTGACCTTCTTGTCCTTACTCCTATTGATGGATCTCCAATGGTAAGATCCCTAGAATGATTCCTCAACAATGTCCTACCAGGTTCAAAGACATGTACAGGTCTAGGTTACTCCTCATGTTGCTGTAAGATTGGAGGTTCTGATGCTATAAGATTATCAGCTGCATCCAGAGGTGCAACTTTTTCTTCTTTGTCTTCTCCTGTATGCAGAACTCCTTCAACATATGGAACATCATTCTCTTTTCTTGGAGCTATATCTTTAGCAGGTTCTTCTAGCTTCTTGGTATCACAATGTGGTTCATCAAACACCACATGAATTGATTCTTCAACCACCAAGGTTCTCTTGTTGAAGACTCTGAAGGCTCTATTTACAGTAGAGTAACCTAAGAATACTCCTTCATCTGATTTTGTATCAAAGGTTTTTAGATGCTTCTTTTCATTGTTGAGGATATAGCACCTGCACCCAAAGATATGCAGATATGATACATTTGGTGTATATCCATTCCAGACTTCATATGAAGTTTTGTCTAGATCCTTGTTGATCAAACATCTGTTTTGTGTGTAGCATGCAGTGTTGGTTGCTTCAGCCCAAAATCTCTTAGGTATCTCTGCCTCTGTTATCATTGTCCTTGCTGCTTCTTTGAGGGTTCTATTCTTCCTTTCAACTACACCATTCTGTTGAGGTGTTCTTGCAGCAGAGTATTCATGATGACCATTATCAGAACAGAATTTCTCAATGAATTTGTTTGTGAACTCAGTTCCTCTGTCTGATCTAATCTTCACAATGCTCAAACTCTTTTCATTCTGAATCTTCTTCATAAGGTTAGGTAGCTTGTTTTGAGTCTTTGATTTCTTGGCAAGGAAAATTATCCATATATATCTTGAGTAGTCATCTACTACCACAAGTGAATACTTCTTCCCACTTATGCTTACTGGTTCTATAGGTCCAAAAAGGTCCATATGCAGAAAATCTATAATCCTGTGAGATGACTTCTATAACTTATCCTTAAATGAGTTTTTTACTTGTTTTTTCCTTCTGACAAGCTCCACATACATTCTTCTTCTTGTATGTCACATCTGGCAATCATCTTACAAGACCTATTCTTACTAGCTTGTTGATTGTCTTGAAGTTCAGATGACTTAATCTCTTGTGCCATAACCAGCTCAGCTCTGGTGTACTTTTCATTATGAAGCATGTTGGTTGAATAGAAGAGTTCCAGTCGGCAAGATAGATGTTCCCTCTTCTTGTTCCTGTAAGCTTGACTTCATTTGATGTACTGTCCTTGATTAAACACTTGTTGAGGTTGAATTCCACTGTGTATCCTTTGTCACAAAACTGACTGATGCTCAGAAGGTTGTATCTGAGGCCTTTCACATAGGATACATCTTTGATCTTCATGTTCCCTTTGACTAAGCATCCACTTCCTTTTGTGCTTCCTTTGGAATCATCTTCAAAGATGACATTTGGTCATTTGCACTCTTAGAAGTTTTTTAGAGCTTTTTTACTGCCTGTCATATGCCTTGAGCAGCCACTGTTAATGTACCATACATCACTGTTGCAACCTGGCACTGATACCTGCAACAAATTTAAGTAGATTTAAGTACCCATTTCTGTAAGGGTCCTTTGGGGTTAGTAACTTTGGGAACCCAAACTTTCGTAACAGTCACTTTGTAAGATTTATTGGTTCTCTGGCTGTATGCAGTTTTATTTTTAAACTGCTTGTTAAAGGTGTGTGTGCAGAGACTATATATGTGTTACTAGCACTTTTGTAGTGTGATTTTCCACCATACTTCCCTTGAGTATATCCTCTTTGCGGTTTAGACATGTAAGTTTTAGTATAGGTGGGAAAGTCTCTTCTGTGCTGCAACTTTGTGGGTTGTTGCATCTTCTTGCTGCTTACAGCAGATGGCTTCTACTGCAGCCAGTTCTTAGATGCAGGCTTACTTCCTGCAGCTGAGCATTGGGGCTTTTTCCCTTATCCATCAATGCTGGTTTGTTCAAGTTCTTTTCTGAGTTATAGGATAACTCATTCTCCATTGAAGTTTCAGCTTGAACAAATTTTACAGTCTTGGATGAACTTGTTGTATCCTGAGAGATGTGAGTGCTGTAACATATGCCCAATTTTTCAAAAGGACTTCTGTTTTGACTTATGCACTCCCTTGCATCCTTAGCTGATTTGCTGAATGTTCTGACTGTGGACTGCAAGCTCTCCTTCTCAGTTTCTAGCTTAATGACCAACAGACTTAGCCTAAAGACCTCCTTTTGTAGTTTACTGCACCTTGAGTTATCAGACTCACATGCAGCTAGCATTCTAGCAATATCAATGTTTTTGCTTCTGAGGATCTCATTGGCGATTCTTAGATTTTCATTCTCAACCTTCAGCTCCTCAAAGATTGGATCATGTTCAGCTCCTCTTTTCCTAGTATGGACAACGGTTGATAGGTTACCTCATCTTCTTCGTTGTCCTCACAATATTTTGCCACTAGGCATATCAGCACTTCTTCATCAGAGGATGAGGTTTCAGTGTCGCTGTCAGAGGATTCTGCAGCTTTCAGCATCTCCTTTGAGACTGTTGTATCCTTAGCCTTCTCTATCTCTCCTATGAGAGCTCGAAGCTTGTGTCTTTTCTCTGTTCTTTTCTCTCTCTTCTGCTCTCTCTCCCCTTCAGGATACTTGTACACGGTTGGATATGGACAACTTCTTGCGTAGTACCCAGTTTCAACATTGCTTGTATTTAACTGTGGAGAGGAGGATACCTGAGGAGGTGGATGACTTCTTCTGAAGTTATTCCTCTTGTTGAGGTTGGTGTTGTTGCTCTTCATAAATCTTCTAAATTTCTCTAGAAGTGGAGCCATATCATTTTCAGCATCTTCTGCTGCAACCTCAGATTGTTTGCTGCAACTAGTGGTTGTTGTATTCTTGGAGCCTTTGGCAGTCAACGCTGTAACTTTGGAGCTTGATTCTTCAGACTCTTTTTTCCGTCTATTGATGTCGTACTCAAATGCCTTGAGATTGGAGAATAGATCAAACGTACTCATGGATTTCAAATCCATGGACACTCTCATGGCAGTGGTTTTACAATCCCACACTACGGGTAAGGCTTTAAGCACTTTCATGTTCTTCTACTTTTGAGTATAGTGTTTGCCCAGAGCTTTTAGTTCATTCACAATGGATGTGAATCTCAAGTCTAATTGCTCAAGAGTCTATTCATTCTTCATCTCGAAGAGCTCGAATAGTTGGGTAGCGTTGGAGATCCTGTTATCTTTAGTGAGCTCTGTCCCCTTATATATTTGTTCCAACTTTTCCCAAATTTTCTTGGACGTTCTGCAAGTTTTGACTTTGCTGAATGTGCCTTTATCCAAGGTAATAAATAGAGCATTCTTGGCCACGTTGTCTAAGTTGGCTCTTTTACTGCCTTCGTTGTTCCATTCTTGTCTTGGCTTGACCAGGAAGTTAGGTGGTGGCTGTGCTCCTTTCTCCATCTCTCTACCGAGCATGGGGTTCACTTTTGTGGGGATGATTGGTCCTTCAATGATGACCATCCATATTTCATCATTCATTACTGAAAGATGTACCTGCATTCTTATCTTCTAATCGTCATATTCCTCTATGGAAAACATAGGTAACTTGTGATTAGAGGAATCCATGATATGCTGTAAGAATGAGATTTTTAGGATGCAGAGAAAACAGCGAGACTAAGGTGGATCTGGGTAGGTGATCAGATAAGTTGGCTTTTAACCCAACTCGCTTTGATACCACTTGTTGGTCCCAAGTGGTGTCCAAGGTTTAGAGAGGGAGTGAATGAATCTTGGTCGATTTTGAAAATCTCTTGAAAAACTTACTGTTCTACAAGTTACTTGAACTTACAGCACCAGACAGTTACTGCTTACAGCACTAGGATGCAGTGTTGCATGCTGTAACTTAAGTTTTATACACAACGGAAAAATAGATTTTATAACACAAGACTGGTTTTCTCAACTATAATCCTTTTCAAAACGTTTTATGCTTATGACAGAGATAACAATATATAAGATAAAGCATAGATAAGAAAACAATAAAACACTTATGGCTTATAGTGGTTCGAAGGTGGTGTAATCCTTCTACGTCCATTCTACTTCTACCTCGAGCAGGAACATTATCAAGCAAGATTGGTTTACAAGACTTTCCTAACAATCCATCAACTTTACAAAGCAAAACACCTACTAGAGTCCAACGTACACACATCAACTGCAAACTCTAAAGACAAACCCACACAGGGTATCAAAACTCCCACACAGGGAAGTTGCCTATCTCCTAGACAACTATACGAACAATAAGGATCTCTCCTATCAACTGTTCGACACCTAAACAACCTAAGCACACAACAACAAGGTTAAAAAGTATATGGATTTGTTCTTCAAATGGTGCGGTGAAGTGAGCTTTTAGATCCTTCAAAGGATCTTTCAGCTTTGAATTTGCTTCACTTCACAGAGGTTGAGTGACTGAAATTGAGAGTAGTCTTGAAAGAGTATAGCTTGAATGCTTGAGTGTTTTTGCGTAAATATTTCAGTAGTCAGCTTCAGGATTATTCATCTTCTATTTATACTTGTATGAGAAATATCCGTTGAAGGAGAAATCTCTCTTTTGAATTTTAGTGTACTTGATCAAAGGCATGACTCGCATTTAATACGACTTGACTTTCTCTTTTGAAGCATTTAATGCGGCAGTCGCGGCTTGCAGCTTTCTGTAGTGCGTCAGTCCACATGACATCTTTGTATTGGCTCCGTGTCTGCAACTTTGATCTTCTCTGGAATGGCTCTATTTATTCTTGCTTGGATCTTTATTCCTCGTACTGCATTTATCCTTCCTCAAATTGCAGGATACTTATTCTGTTTGTTATTGGCATTGTTAACTGTTTGAGCAGTAAGCTTTGTGCTGTATCCTAGGTCTGCTTGCAGCTGTTCGTTCTTTACAGTGCTGCTGTAACTTCGACCTTCTTGCAGTATCTTCATACAGTACTGTTGTACCTTTTCTTGCAGTATTCATGTAATTTTTTCTTGCAGCGATGCTGCATGTCATTCTTTCTTACTTTGCTATATTGTTGTATCTGCCTACTTACATTATTATTGTATCTGCTTTCTTGCGGCAGCTTCGTTCTTAATTTCTCGATACAGTATAACACTTATGAAAACCTCCATCTTTCAATTCCTATATCTAGACTCAAACCTAGTCTATGTTTTCACTTAAATATTGTGAAAAATGGGGTACTCAAAACTTTCTATTACATATTTGTTTTGTCTCATCAAAATCTAAACACTGAAATCTAAACAGATTGTTTGACAGACATCCAAGAGATTGCAGTACCACCACAGAGGAAATAATAACCAGTCTGTGATCTGGCATTATAAGGATCAGACATATAGCCAACATCTGAGTAACCTACCAATAACTTATTTTGATTTCTTGTATATAGTAAACCAAGATCCCGTGAACTTTTAAGATAGCGAAAAATATGTTTAATGTCATTCCAATGTCTCCTTGTAGGAGAAGCACTAAATCTTGCTAGTAAATTTACCGCAAATGCAATATCAGGTCTAGTGCAATTTGCAAGGTAAAGTAATGCACCGATTGCACTTAAGTAAGGAACTTCCGGTCCTAATATATCCTTATTATCTTCTTTAGGTCTAAACGGATCTTTATCCACTTCTAGGGATCAAACAACCATTGGTGTACTAAGTGGATAAGATTTATCCATATAAAATTTCTCTAAAATCTTTTTCAAGTAGGTTGACTGGTGTATAAAAAAATTCCTTCAGGGAGGTGCTCGATCTGCAAGCCAAGACAAAATTTGGTTTTCCCTAAAATTTTCATTTCAAATTCAGTTTTTTAAGTTTGAACTAGCTTCTCCAATTTCCTTATGTGTTCCAATAATAGTTATATCATCAACATATACAGAAATGATACAAAATCCATCTGATGACTTCTTTACAAACACACAAGGAAATGCGTCATTGTTTATATATCCCTTCTTCAGGAGGAATTCACTCAATCGATTATACCACATTCTTCCTAACTGTTTTAGACCATATAAAGACCTTTGTAATTTGATACTATACATATTACGATTCTCATTTTTCTTCATCTGGGGAATCTGAAATCCATCAGGGATTTTCATATAAATATTTACATTTAATAATTCATATAAATATACAGTAACAACATCCATTAACCGCATTTCCAAATTCATATTTGCTGCCAAAGATATTAAGTGGCGGAACGTTATACCATCTATGACAAGAGAATATGTTTGATCGAAATCAATGCCGGGTCTCTACGAGAACCCTTGAGCTACCAATCTCGCTTTGTACCTCACCACCTAATTATTCTCATTTCTTTTTCATACAAATACTCATTTATATCCTACAGGGATAATATTTTCAAGGGTACGTACAATAGATCCGAAGACCTTTTTTTTATTCAGCAAGTCTAGCTCAGCCTCAATTGCTTATTTCCATCTTACCTAGTCTGAGCGCTTCCGGCACTTAGCAATTGACTTGGGTTCTGGATCCAGATTATTATTTGAGACAGTAAGAGCAATCGTGGAGGCAAATATGTCATCAACGACAATGATATTTCTATTGTAAGTTTCTCCTGTATTTATAAAATTCATAGCAACTTCGATATTTGCATCAACCAGATCTTCTTCATTTCCCAAAATGTTATGACTTGGTCATTCCGCAACCCTAGTATTTTGATTATTTTGTGCACGTGTAATGTTACCAGGGTTTTCATCTTCAGGATGAATCTCTTCGGGAGATATTTAGAGTGATTGAATATTTTTGTTAGATTTAGTTTTCCATGGATTTTTATCTTTTGTATTTGTAGGTTCTTTATGCTTCGGGCGCAAAGTAGCAATAGATGATATATTTGATTTATTAGGAACTTTCACTCTTTGTGGTGCATTCACAGCAGGTATATGTGATTTTGTCACTCTTTTATGATTAGTAAATGCATCTGGCAAATTACTTACTAAATACTGCAAGTTAATTATTTTCTGAACTTCCAGTTCAGTATGACTGGTGCGTGGATCTAAATATTGAAGATTTCCACATTCGATGAAATTTCTCGGCATTTTTTTAATTTTTTACTCATATCTCCCCCTAATGCCGAGAAATGATCTTCATCAAATGTGCAGTCAGCAAATCTAGCTGTAAATTGATCCCTTGACACGAGCTCTATGTATTTCAAAATGGATGGAGATTCAAAACCAATATAAATACCTAATTTTCTTTGAGGGCCCATAGAGGTACGTTGTGGTGGTGATATTAGAACATATACTACACATCCAAAAATTCGCAGAATGTTTGGTTCTTTCCCATGCACTAGTTGTAGAGGGGAGTAGTTATGATATGCAGTTGGATGTATTTGAATAAGGTCGGCCGCATGTAAAATTGCATGGCCACAGCATGAAATGGATAAGTTGGAATTTTGTAATAAAGGTCTAGCAATTAATTTGATACGTTTAATCAATGATTCAGCCAAACCATTTTGAGTGTGGACATAAAGAACCTAATGCTCCACTTTAATTCCTAATGACATACAATAGTCATTAAATGCTTTCGATGTGAATTCACCAGCATTATCCATTCTAATAAATTTAATTGGATAATCAGGAAATTGAGCCCTAAGTTCAATAATTTTAGAAATAAACTTTGCGAAAGCATTATTTCTAGTGGATAATAGACACACATTGGTCCATCTAGTAGAAGCATCAACCAAGACCATGAAATATTGAAATGGTCCTGATGTTGGGTGAATTGGTCCACATATATCTCCATGAATTTGTTCAAGAAAAATAGGAGATTCAAATCCAACTTTAGTACGAGAAGGTCGTACTATAAGTTTTCCTTGTGCACAAGCTTTGCAAATAAATTCGTTTACAGAAGGTAATCTATTGTTTGACATGTTGTGTCCAATAGAATGAGACAAAATTTGACGAATCATATTTTATCCTGGATGACCTAATCGTTCATGTTATAATTTAAAAGAATTTTGATCATAAAATTTCAAACTCTTTGAAATATGGAGATTAGAAGGACGGATGTATGTATAATACAACCCAGATGAGAAAGAATGAAGTTTTTCGACAACTTGTTTCTGACACCCTATGGAATAAGTCATCAAGAGATACTGTACATTATTTTCAATGTCGGTTTCAATGTGAAAACCATTCGATCGAATGTCCTTAAAACTAAGAAGGGTACGTTTAGATTGTGGATATAATAATGCATCATTAATAATTAATTCAGTACCCATAGGGAGAATTAGTGAAGCTCTACCGGAGCCTACTATTAAATGATTATCATTTGCAATTGTACTAAAACTCCCCTTTTTTCAGTTAAAGTTTGAAAAAATTTCCTCTCTCTAAGGATAGTGTGTGTTGTAGCACTATCAACTAAGCATAGAATATTCTCTTTCTCCATATGATAAAAATCAACGATGTAGTAAAAGATGTTGCAAACTGAAAAATTAAACATTAAAATAAGCATCATAATAAAGTCAAACGCAAAAGTAACCATAATGTAGCCAACATTGGTAAAAAAAACATAATGTCTTGAATAAAATATAAGATCACTCATCATCTCCAAAGTCTTCAAGTTCAACCTTCAAAAGATCATCATTGTCAATATCCAAGCTCATGTTTGCATCAAACATATTAGCATAATGAGATTCTCCCTGAGGGGTCTTTCCCTTTTTGTCTTTTTGCATTTTTTGGTATGCTTCTACCAAATGCTTAGGTGTGCGGCACGTGTAAGACCAATGGTCATCACATCCACACCTAAAACAAATTTGTTTTTGTTCTCCATGAGAATTAGATTTTGGTGGAGTCTTAGAATTGTCTGAACTCTTTCCACGGTCTTGAACTTGACCAGTACTTATATTACCTCGACTTTGATCACCTCTATAAGGTCTATTAGGAAAACCATAGCTTCGACCTCGACCTTGACCTCGGCCTCGGCCACGTCCTCGACCTCTACCTCTTCCACGCCCACCATCATCTCTAATTGTTATGGCATGTGCTTCAGGCATAGCTTATGAGCTAACTGGTCTTGCATTATGACTTTTCATTAGTATTTGGTTATGTTTTTCTGCAACTAGCAATGCAGAGATCAACTCAGAATGTGTAGTGTAATTTTTTGCCCTATACTGCTGCTGGAGTACAAGGTTGCACGCATGGAAGGTTGATAACGTTTTTTGTATTAGTTTAACCTTTGTAACATTTTGATTGCATAGTTTTAAATAGGAAACAATACGATGCAGGGCAGAATTATAGTCAGTCACAGATTTGAAGTCTTAAAAACGAAGATTTAGCCAGTCATATTGTGCTTGAGGTAGAATTATGTTTGTTTGTTGGGGGAAACGATCCTTCAGGGACTTCCACAAAACAACATGATCTTTTTCAGTAAGATATTCATTTTTCAGGTCCTGATTGAGGTGATGTGAGAGATAAATCAGTGTCTTTGCTTTCTGGGTAGGAGTGGATTGGGAACCTTGAACAATTGTTTCACTTAAATTAGAGGAAGCTAGGTGAATCTCAACGTCAAAGGCTCAAGTCAAATAATTGGTGCCATCAAGGAAAAGCTGGGAGAATTCTCTTTTTATAATATCAGACATTTTCAAATTCTATAAAATTAAATTTAAAATATTATGTTATGACAATTATCTATCTTAAAATGACAAATATTCACTACACAGGATAAATAAACTTACATATCCAAAAACCCATAAAATATGCAAACTAAGAAAATATAATCTATGTATAATAGAATCAGAACACATGCAAGGTCATGTAATAATACTAAAACTAAAGATACTATTGTAAATTTTCAAATAAGAGTTAACACTACAATTATTATTTTAAAATGATATTAAACGTTGCAACTCATCACTAGATTTATCAAATTTCAGTAATGACTCTAAGTTTGGAACTCTACGTATATGTGTACTAAATAATCTATGTATAATAGATTTGTTTTTTTTTTTTTTTTTCATATTACAGAAATATATATATGCATATGCTCGCACAAAGAAGCACATTACCAGTAATCGGTGAAAAATATAGTGGCTGACCAAAGCATTATGGTAAAATAAATTCATGTTGGAATCTGTAGAATTTCAAATCTTTCTATTTCTAAAACTTTGTCACCCACACTCTCATAAAACTGCTTACTTTTACCAACAGCGTAGTAAGTCATTGGAGATGGAACAAACTCATATCAATGAAACATATCCCAATTGATATAGCAAAAAAAAACTTAAGTTCAATGAATAAAAGAAAAGCTTAGTAAACACATAATCCACAATTGAAAACTACATCATCAATTCAAAAACACATAGCTAAATTAACATATCTGAGAAATAAGACATTTATTGTTCTGGAGCATTTCATGAAACTGAGAGATGTTTGATCTGTTTGTGTTACTTACTTTTAACATTATAATTCCTTTCTTCTCACTAATCTGCCCAACCAACAAACATTTTACCTTGGATTTCTTGTCCCTTTACGTTTTGGGGACCAACACCTATTTTTTATTTTCTTTTCTTTACCATCATACATAATATTCACTAATTTATGTACCCTGGAATTTGATTATCACTATAATAAAGTATCGAAATCATATCAAATAATAATAAACAATGAAAATACCTTGCACGAAAGACACGATTTTTTTCTAGGGCACAACTCAAATTCAGGTAGGGGATCGTGATGATAACGTATTGTAAAATGAAATATCACAAATGAATAATAATATGAAGTAAATATTAGAGACAACCAAAAGGAGAGTTTTATTAATAATAAATCCAATATATATATACAACTCATTGAACATGAAGAGTCACTACATATAAAAAATCAAAAGACTAAAAACATTAAAACTCTAGAATAATGTCCATTAAAACTAATAAATTTATAACACTTTAGTGCCACCTCAAAAGATGAAGTTGGGGAGAGTCCCTACTATTCATTTAGTAAAACATTTGTATATCTAAATTAAAAATAAAAAAAACGAAAAAGAGAGGAAAAACATTTTTATCCAACAAGAAGACTTGAATTTGGCCACTATTTTGCCTGTCCTACATGAATTCTTCAACAACTTTCCTAGATATTTCCTAGATCTGTCACCAGCTTCTCTTTTTTCTTTTCTCTTACCACTGACAAGTCAAGCAAATACTCCCATGTCAATTATTTTTTTCCTCTATATAATTCCACAGCTAAATCCACGTTCTACTTTCAATTAATTTTCAAAAAGATTAAAGAAAGAAGAAGAGATTAGGAGGAAGGAGAAGAAGATGATGGGAGAGAGGTTAGGGGAAAGGATAGGATTGAGAGAAGAGATAATCCAAAAGGCTTGCAAATTAGCCATGAAAGCTCATGAGAAGTCCCCTGGGAAGCCATATATTCATGAGAAAAGCCGAGGTTCCAACGACGTCGTTTGGTTCGCGTTTCCTGGATCATGGACTGTGGAAGATTGGTACAGAGGCAACCCTTTTGGAGAAATTAAGGTTGATGTTTCCAAGTTTCCATCTATTAGGAGTGTTGGTAATCAAGAAATTGGGTTGGTTAATTATGCTTTTACCACCAGATTTGATGAGCTCTTGGCCACATCATCTCTTGCAACTGAGGTACTTGATTTTTATTTTATTTTATTTTTTGAATTATTTCCTCAATTTTTTGTGCCTTGGGTTTCATTTGGATTATCTTGATTGCCAATTTTTTTATGTATGGAGTGATTCTATAGTGAAAGAGATTATTTTAATTATCAACAATTTCAATACACGTTATATTTAAACATTTGTCTTTCAATGATATTTCTGAAATTACAACCTCATAGACTTCAGGGGTCAATTATAGCAATCTCAACTATTTCTGTTTTAAAGTCTTTTTAACTGTATTTTTGAAGAGAGAAATGGAAATAAAACAAAGATAAAAGTGGATTTCAGGTGGAAAAAGCTCTGTCAGATAGGAAGCAGATAATCTTCACTGGACATTCCTCAGGTGGTCCATTGGCCATTCTTGCAGCCATTTGGTCCTTTGAGAAATACATAAGATTCAATCAGTATCAGATTTCGCCTTTCTGCTTAACCTTCGGATCGCCTCTCACTGGCAACCATATATTCTCGCACGCTCTGAGACGAGAGAAGTGGAACCGTTATTTCATTCATTTTGTAATGAGGCATGACATTGTACCTCGTATAATGCTTGCCCCACTCTCACACATCCAACAACAGCTTCACCACATCCTCCAGTTTATCTCTCCCAAATCCCCGTTTTATCTGCACGACTCCACTGTTGCATCGAGTTTCATGCTGTCTGTGATGAGGAATGCTCTATCTGTTGCTAGCCATGCTGCCTGTAATCTCAAGGGATGCACCAGTTTGTTACTTGAGACTGTAGCTAGTATAGTTGAGCTTAGTCCTTATAGGCCATTCGGGATCTTTGTCTTCTGTACTGGGAATGGGAAACTCGTTCTTCTTGAAAACCCGGATGCTGTTCTGCAGTTACTCTTTTTCTGCCTTCAGTTTAGCCCAGAAGAAGAAAATTCGGAGTTTCTTCAAACTATATATAATGAGCATTTGATGTATGAAAGTGAATTGCAAGAAAGCTTAAATATGCAGGATGTTACGTATTTAGTGAATCTTAGTGATGTTCCCTTGTCTGCTGATTCTACAACCGATTATGCAGTTGCCCTCAATGATCTTGGCTTGGTATGTCATCCCTCTCGCCCCTTCTCTCTCTCTCTCTCTAAATATATTATCTTAAGCTTTGTATTTGATTCTCAGACAACGCGAGCAAGGCTGTGTCTTCGTGCGTCAGGCGAGTTGGAGAAGCAGAAACAAGAAAACCAAAAAAGGATAGATTCTAACAGAGAAACCATAAAAGAAGCACTGAAGAAAATACAGGAATACAAGATGAGCTGTGAGATTCGCAAGGTTGGCTACTACGACGCCTTCAAAATCCAGAAAGAGACAATCGATTTCAATGCCAATGTGAAGAGGCTGGAGCTAGCTGGGATATGGGACGAGATAGTGGAAATGATCAAAAGATACGAGCTTCCCGATGGGTTCGAGGGGAGGAATGAGTGGATAGAGCTAGGAACTTTGTTCAGAAGGCTTGTAGAGCCCTTAGACATTGCAAACTATTATAGACACTCGATGAACGAGGACACAGGACCTTATATGGTGAAGGCGAGGCCAAAGCGTTATAAGTTCACGCAGAAATGGAGGGAGCACTCTGAGAGGATGCCTATCGGGTTTAGCTCAGAGACGACATTTTGGGCCGAGGTTGAGGAGCTGAGATTTAAGCCATATGATTTGGTTAAGAGTAAAGTTTTGAGGTTAGAAGAAGAGGTGTTTACATGGGTTAATAGAGGGTGGATGGGAAAAGATATTTTCTTGGGTGAATCTACTTTCACTAAGTGGTGGAAAACACTCCCATTTGAGCATAGAACAGGATCCTGTATTGCAGGATTCATAGCCACTTGAGCTTCCCAGAGAAAGACTTTACAAACAAAAAGTGATTATTCGTCGATCAAAATAATATACACGTACACGAGCAAATCCAAACAACAAAAATCCACGTATTCAACAACTTGTCTAGAATATTCATGTACTTACAAAACATGTTCTAGTGAACAACTCTACTCATCAACACCAAGTTGATTACCGTCGTTCGTTAGAGAGGTGGTCGAATATAAAATTTCCTACAATTTCTTCAACATTTAGTGAATATAAGTTTTTGTACGTTGAACATTTTATTTTGTTTTCAATTAGAGGTATAAGTTTTCCCACAATCTCTTAAACATTCAAGACAAAATAGACCAAACATACGACTTTGTCTAAGACCTTGCTTTGCTATCATGCTACAAGAATGTTATATGTTAGCAACAACAAAAGTCAAATATTTAAAGAAACTCACCACACAATGTCAAGAAAAAAAAAATATAGACAAGCTCATATTTGCGCATGTTGGTTGCTAACATCAAAATACTTGAAGATATCTAAGATTGCCAAAAACAAAAAAAAAAAAAAGAGATGGTAAAGACAAACGTAAAACACAAACCTAAAATACAAGATCAAGGACTATGGACCTAGACTACAAGATCAATAAAAGACCTTTGTGACTGATCAAGGACTATGAACCTCGAATACAAGATCAAGGGACTGACTGATGAAAGATCAATGGACTGTGGGCCTAGTATACATCTAGATCAAGGGACTGTGGACCTAGAATACATTACCAACACTGTTCAAAACTGAAACATTAACACCACATTAAAGAAACCTCTTAGAAATCCACTCATTCAATTCCTAATGCACCAGAGAAAGAGAAATTAAGAAACACTGTTCAAAACTGAAACATTAACACCTCCTTAAAAAAACCTCTTAGAAACCCACTCGTTCAATCTCTAATTAACCAGGAAAAAAGACAAACAGCGAACTTCAAAAGAGAAAAAGTGCATCTTTAACTTAGCTACTCCATGCTGCAAAATATTCAAAGACACAAGTGCTCCATGTTGAGTCCATCACACCTGATTGCAGGTGTGATTATAGGAATTATACCTAATCACACACAAATGATTTACATTGATAGTTGACACAAATGATTTACATAGTTGATATTCAACTGTCATTCAGCAATTAGTGAGAATGAATGATTAAAATTAAATTGCTGCTATCAACTGATATGATTTTCGTTATACCAAATGCACCAGAGGAAACTGAAATTTCTACAAAAACATGTTTCTGAATAATTTGAATTTGAATGCAACATATTGTGTGTCATCCATACTCAAGATATTAATTCAAGGTCATTCTCAGAAACACAACAGAACTGCATTTCCTCTCTGGCTTTCATCCAGGGCTGCTACAGAACTAGCATCCATAAGAGAACAATAGCCGGAAGCCTCTAGTGAAAATTCAACAATTTAATTACAGCAATTGGCACAAAAGAAGATTACAGGAATTGAAGAATGGTAGCAATATGGATCTTGATGAGTTATCTAGAGACCTAGTTTGATTCATTCCATATGTAAGAGTTGTTGAATTCAGAATCATTAACCCTGCATTATATTGAGAAATCCCACTGGTGTTTCAGCTGTCAAACACTCTGAGTGTGACGACAAACGCCACAACCAATAACATCATACATAGAGATCCAATTGTAGTACAAGAATTGCAAACTACCAGTGTAATGGTTCTATGAAAAGTTTCTAATTGTACCTCAAGGGTTTATTTGCATTTCAGCAACGAAGCTAACCAGGAGCCCTCATGGATACTACACTAACGGAAACAATTAACATTCAGAATTGTAATCGAAGACATTCGTCTAACTTCAACTAGTACTGGACCAAATATTGAAAATACTCTGCACTTCTAAATTATCATTGAAAGGCAGGAATAATTAGAGTGTAAACAAATACAGAAAAGCTCGAGTATTGCGAGACTCAAGCTTGAACTTCATTTCAAAATTCAAAACTCGAGCTCGACCAAGCTTATCTTTCTTTAAGCTAAAGCTCAACTAAACGGATAACTCAATAGGCTCGAGCCCAACTTGATACTTGAAACCATAAAATTGCCAAAATTATGTTTGTACAAAAATATACCATTGAGGTTCGAAGTCTATACTCAAGATATGCTCAATTAGGCTAGTTAGCCTATCGGGACGAGTATTAATGAGCATGAGAGCTCGACTGGATTATTTTCGAATCGAGTTCGATTTTTTTTTTTTCCTAGTCGCTTACGAGCTGTCTCAGCTCATTACACCCCTAGGCAAGATACCAAGTTTTCTATGTCTACATTTTCAAGCAATATGAAGGTATAACTGGAAACATCATATCAGTTCTTAAGAAAAATTGAATATAAAATATAATGCAGTTATAACATATGCCAAATTCCAAGAAAATGGTGACTTAACTTTAGCTTCAACTGGGGCTGGAGATTTAGTTAAGCAAGCAATGCTACATACTGGTAAAAATTTGAATTTTAAATTATCATAAAATTGCTCAGTTAATTAAATACGGAACAACATTTTACATAAAAGAATGATAATAACATATTCAAGAAGTTTATGTAACCCATTTGTATATCATCTTATATATCATCTTATCTATTCACATGACAACACATGATATATATCATAGCAACTTAATCCATAAGAAGACTAGATAAATCCCTCTGTGCTCCGAAATCAAGTTTCTATACCAATATCTAACGTTGCGAAAAACATTGTAATAGTAAAGACAAACGCAACACATACCAAGATAAAAGAGAGACCTAGCATACAACTTCAAGGGACCGTGACTCTGTCTAAGACCTTGCTATCATGCTACAAGAACGTGCCAGTCGAAATGTCAAGCTCCCTCCATCCAATGTTGCCTCTCCCTCAATAGGGTCACGATTATACTGTTTCCTGCATCCCGGACAACGTCCATCTTCCTCAAGGATTCTCTTGTGACAGAAAAGGCAGAGTCTGAATCCACACACACAAGGGATAAAGCTTGAATCTGTGCAATCGAAATCCTCATAGCATATTGGACATGATGTGGGGACTGGCACAAAATTCTTACAGCCCCAAACAGAATGTTGATCTGAGTTTAATGGAAAACTGTAATGTTTTGACAAATTGGGTAAGCTCTGAGGCCGAAAAGCATCATCTGGTCTCCATGCCTGGCAATTTAACTGCACAGGTGTTCCTCCACTCTCTTGCTTTACATCTGAAACATCACTATTGCAAGATGGCTGATTTGTCTGAGAACCACATTGCCCAGAATTTCCATGAGGTAAGCCAATTCCTGCTTTGGGGATATGCTCTTGCTGCTTGTCTTCGGTGGCAGCTAAGGCATCAGCCATAACCTCCCAATCATCCAAGCAGCCATCATCACCAATGACCCCTTCGTCCTCATCGCTCATGCTACCCGAAAAGCAACCATTAGTACTACAGCTACAGCTTCGACCACTGCTGCTACCACTCTGGCTGCTTGGAGTAAAATTGCCACCCGTATCATTGCTCTTTAACACGGTGGTACTGGTGGGGCTATTTGAGGGTGAGCACTCGGAATCGCTAAAATGATGTATGGACAAGCCATCTATATATATCTCATCCTCAATTCTCAGCTTTATCTCAATAGGCATATTCCCCTTGTTTCCCAAGCCCCTCAAATCTCCACATGCGCCGCTTTTACCATTCAACTCCCCCTTGCAATCACCCTTATTTTTTTTCACTGGAAACATTAAACATGCGTAAACATCACATCATCAAATACTACAAAATAACTATGAAGAATAAGACTAGCCACTTGGTAGTACCATATTTATTAACCCATAAATATAATTCTAAAAAAACAAGACAATATGAACAAATCAAGAACTAAACTGTACAAAAAGGGAAAATAATGCATTCAACGCGTAACGAGTTACATACCTTGAGAAAGCCACTGTTCACGACGAGCATCGAGCTTGCACTGCTTCAACTTCGCCGAACGGTTAGCCTGAATTTCGAAAAGATTATCAATAAAAAGAAAAATAATATTACATGCCAAAATCAATCCCCAGAAAAAAAAATGAAATTAAAAATCCTTAAAAAACAAAAACATATCTAAAAAATCTTGAAACCCATAGATAATTCGGTTTTTTTTTTTAAATCCCAATCACATAACATGAACGAAAATTAGTCAACAAATATAAACAATTACAAAATCAATAAACAAACACATGCAGCGACAATGCATGCATTAGTTATCATGAGAATTAAGAAGCAGAAAGAAAACATACCCTTTTCTTCTTAGCAAAATCCTTAGGGTTAGAAGAGGCGAGGGCAACAGATGCGTTGGGGATGCAATCAGAAATCATGGCTGAGTCGACTGGGCCACGAATATGAAAAACCCTAAATTGATCGAAGAGAGAGTGATAGAGATAGTGGATAACAAAAACTCCTTGCTTCGCTCTAACACTGTTTTTCCGATTTTTATTTTTCGACTGTACAAACAAAATACGTGAGCTTAACAGCTAGCACTCTATAGAGCTCTTTCAAATGACTATCTTGCCCTTCCGTAAGAGACTGAGAAATCCCACTAACGACAGAGTTCGATGGAATTCTCTGAGGATACAACCGTCAAATTGTTGCAAATCAATGTTCAACATACGTTCATTTTGTAATGAATCAATATATTACAATAGTGGGATTTCATTGTGGAATTGTGACCTTATGTTTAGATTGTAAAAAAAAAAAAAAAAAAACTGCAAGTAAAAATATGGTAATATAATTGTATTTACTACATCGTCAAGCATGAAACAGTAATTTTATTTACTTCCCACTATTGTGTGGGATTGCTTTCCAAAAAGGTGGTCGAGACAATAATAAAATTGATAAACTCGAAAAACAGTTAGATGTTATAGACAATATTGGCAACACAGTTAATAACAAACAATGTAAAACAAATACGTAATGGATATTAAAAATACAAAAAATGTAAAAGATTTCACTCAAAAACCAATCAGATGTTTAGGCAGTGTTGGCAACACAATTAGCAACACACAATGTAAAAACAAATACATAGCGAAAATTTAAAAACTCAAATACTCTAAATAAATTCATGAGTTATAAAATAACTTGTAGGTGCATTTAGGACAAAAAATTTCACTATGAAAAAATGACATACAAAAATATCCCTAATCAAACTAGAAAGAATGACTTCTAGGAATCTCAATGCCTCAAGAACGATTAAACCAATTTTGTTGAGCTAAACTAAGACTTAAAACTACACTTTACAAGCTGTTTCAAAACAAAAACAATTAGCTTCAGGAAGAAACTGATTTACAAAAATAAAACATAAATGTTTTTGAAAGTGTTGTTGACATGCTCAAAACATACAGAAACAATTTGAGTGCAATACTTTTTCTCTCTAAAACTCAGGTGCTTGAAATGAGTCTTAGGTAGATATTTATAGCTAGTGAAATCATTGCAATGCAATGTTTCAAACTAAGTCTTCCACTCCTCTATCTCCTAAGTTGTGAGAATTATGGGATGTGCAACACTTCGTGGTCAAATTTTTTTCTTGGTTGACAAGGTCAATCTTCAATTAACTTTCCACAATTGAAGCTTGCACTTTCCTTTCCAATTTTCTGTATTTTTTCAATATACACACACGTCCAAATATACTAGAAAACAATCGAAGATTATGTATTGTGAGAAATGTAAATTAAAATAAAGAGTAAACTACTTTTTTTGCCCCGTAAATTAGGTGGTCTGGCATTTTCGGACACTTTTGTTTCGAGCTGGCCGATTTGGACACTATTTTACAAAAAATGGCAATTTATGCCCAATTTTAGCCCGAATTGCTTATTTGGGCTGAAATTGCACGTGATATGCACGTGTGGGCATATTTTCGGGCTCAGCTGGCCAGAATCGGACACGCTGGCCCCTTTTTAATACGTGGCATTAAAAAAAAAGATCTCCCAAGTAAGAAAATCGATTTTACCGTTGAGACAATTGAGAACCCTAAATCCCCAATTGAGAAAATTGAAGAACCCTAACACTCATTCCCCAAAGTTGCTCGCTAATTAGCTACGGCCACGAGGTAATCTCTCATCCACCCCGGTGAATAGGCGAAACTCCCCCAGGTAAAATCATGAACTTTTGGCATATTCCTCAGCGTTTATGTTTTCATCTCTTTAAGAATTCCAATTCGACCCCTTGAAAGAAAAAAGTTACGATTTTGAGGATGATTTGTTGATGTAATCTGTTAAAAATTAACCACTATGTTTTACCCTAATTTGCCACAGCTTCCACGCCCAAAATTTGTGAAGAACTGAAAAATGTCATATAAAATAGGAGATATGGTTTGCAATTGTGGAATTAGGGCTGTCATTCACACTTCTTGGAGTAATGAAAACCCAGGAAGAAGGTTCAATTCTTGCCTCCACTACAATGTAAGTAACTATGTAACTTTAAATGAAATGTGTCATGTTTAACTTAATTTATGAACTCAAATGTGTTGAATGAAATATCTTGTGAAGACATCCTGTTTTGATTATTTTGCAGAAAGGAGGGTGTGGTTTTTTTGCGTGGGAGGACCCCCCAATGTGTGGTAGATCAAGAAGTTTGATACCTGGTTTGTTGAGGAGAATGAATGCAATGGAGAATGAAAACACAAGCTTGAAGAATGAATTTGACAACATGGTCGAGGAGATCAACAAACTGAAGTTGCGTAATAGAAAGCTACTGAAATTGTTGCTTTCAATTCTAGTAATATGTAGTTTTTGGGGTTGGGTGTGGTTTGGGGTGTTTTAAAAGTGTACCCTATATTTGCTTTGTTGTTGGAGGATGATGTAGAATAGTTTTTGTTGCCCTAATCATGTATGAAGATGGATGAATTGGTTTATGTTGAATATTAAGTGTTGTTTATTTTGCAATCCACAGTGGCTGAATTTCAGTTTATTTTGCAACTTTGCTCACATTGTGTTCAAATCATGTTTTATGTTGGATTCTGCCCTATTTTTGCAATTGAGAATCTGGAAATTAGAAGTTAATATACACATTTATGGAAATCAAAATCTGGAAATTGAGAAATGAACATTGCTTCAAAATAGGCTTTCAGTTGCTTACATTGCTTCAATTGATAATGGCTTTCAGTTGCTTACATGTACCAAAATAGGAGTTGCAGAATTATAATGTCATTATACACAATCCTAACACACAAAATGGGCAAAGAGACCTTAATTTCGAAGCACAAAAACCAACTTGTAGCCTGAATTTCTAGATCATTTTTCCACAAAAAACCCTGCACATCTATTTCTTTATTGCTCTTTTCTGGATCAGCTCTGAAAGTGTGACAAACTTCTTGCCATCACTTGAAGGTCCTCTTGGTCTTCCACTTGGTTGTCCCCGTTGAAGTTGCTCGTACATTGAAGGACCTTTGACCTGAGATCCCTGTGTTGCATGGCTTGGTGAACTTGGATTTGGGGCTGTTGCAGACTCAAGTCCTGTTTCAGAAGCCTCATTAAGCATAGATAAAATTGGTTACATAACTTCATTAGTTAACAATCATCCACAATCAGTTTAGGGAGCACTTACCTCATTTTGCAGATTCAAGTCCTCAGCACTTGGGGCCTCTTCTACCTAGTCCTCCTCATCCATGTCCAAGTTAATATCCTGCACCAATGAGAAGTAAGCTTACCTAATCTAACATATAAATATGTATTTATGGACTACATCTCACATTGCTTTCTGCAGGTTGGTCACTCTCAGTGTGGTCAAGTGGAACTGAATTCTCCATTTGTGTCAACTATCAACATAAAAGAATCAACAAATCAGAAAATTTTGTACCAATTTCAGAAAATGACCAATCTTTTGTGCAGCACTTTACAAGAATCAAAATAATTTGAAAAGAGCATACAACTATCATCCCACAGCCTGCTCATTAATATTGCAAAACATCATAGAACTCAACCATCAAACCACAACATGATCAGAAAATATCCAAAGCATCAGTTAACTCAATGATGATAAACATAGTCAAGCTTTCACTTACTTCATCTTGCAATTGGAAGTCCTCAGCAGTTTGATCTCCTTCCACCAAATCATCCTCAGAGGCACAATCTTCTTGAAAGTCCTGCAACAGTAAGTGACAATTATTATAGGATCATATATACTACAATGCAAGGCCAATGCACATAATCTGAAAGAAAGAAGACAATGACCTGTTGATTATCTCCTTGAGGACATGATCTCACATTGTGCCCCTCTCCTTTGCACTTCTTGCATGTATACTTCATATGTTGCCTTTTCAGTTTCTTAACACCATCATGTTTTTTCTTACTCCTTATCTCCCTAGCCTCCTTCTTTCTTCTTTTAGGAGGTCTTCCAACTGGATTTGATAAGAAAATTGGAGGTAGAGGTGGTGTCATTCCAGTCTCCATCCATTCTGCCTGCCCATTAATGCCTCTTATAGATGACTCATACACCATCCTATACACATCAACCGTGTACTGCAAATCAACATAATCCTCTGGATTTAAACCCTCATTATACAATGCACATAATGCATGTTTGCAAGGAACCCCACTCAGAGCCCACATCCTACAACTGCAATCCATAGTGTTCAGATCAACTGTATATTGACTTCCATCACAACACTTAATTTGGTAATGACTTCTGGCCCCTTTGATAGGAATACAATCACTCACCCTTTCAGAAGTCTTCTGGATCATTTGTTCAATTCTTGGGCATAGAAATCCCTTCCACTTGTTTTCAGCTTTCTCTCTACTGTGGTTTAATCTTTTCATCACCCACTCCCTAATCCACTCAAGCATAGACAAAATAGGGAGTTCCCTTGCTTCAAGAATGCATTTATTGAAGACCTCACACCCATTATTAAGGAGCATATCACACTTAGGGAATTCAAAAAAATGTGACTTACTCCACTTTACTGGGGACTTCTCACTCAGCCACCTCCAAGCACCCTCATTCAGTCTTTTCAAAGCTGCCATTGCCAGCTTGAACTCACCAACAGTGCTGGCACATGTAGCATTCCAAAGTGCATTCTTCAGTTCTGCACCCCTAAAGCCTGCAACCTGAAAATTCTGGTGCACGTGCCTCACACAGAATCTGTGAGAAGAACCTGGAAAAACTTCACCAAATGCTTACACTAGCCCCTTCTGTTTATCACTAATAAATGTCATCTCATAATCCTTGTATATGGACAAGTAAATCTTCAAAATTCTCAAGAACCAATCCCATATCTCCCCATTCTCCTTACACACAACTGCCCAAGCTATGGGATATATGCTATTGTTAAGATCTACACCCACAGCAGATAAGAGCATTCCTTTATGTGGACCTTTTAAAAAACAGCCATCTACCCCTATTATAGGTCTACAACCCCTATGAAACCCCTCCTTCAATGCAGCTAGACACACATAAAATCTGCTAAATCTCTCACATCCATCATCATCCTCTTCAGTCCCTAATATCACAGTTTAGGCAGGATTACTTCTCCTCAACTCCTCAGCAGAGTCCCAAAGCTTGGCATACTCCTTGTCTGGATCCCCTCTCATCATTTTCACAGCCCTCCTCTTTACTCCATAAGCACAATCCCTAGACACACTGCATCTAATCTCTTCAATAATGTTTTGCCTAAAGCCCTGCACCCTCCTTTTTGGATCACTAATGAATTTCCTCCCAAATCTCTCACTCAACCACTTACTCTTAACATTTCTAACATTCCTGGTAGTAGGACAAGTGTGTACATCAGCCACCAATCTAACCCTAAATGACTTCTCATCTGGAACTTTCACTAAATTCACCCTCCACTTGCATGTATCCACAACACACCTAGCATAGCATCTAGTGGGGTACTCTTAGTAATCTTCAAGGACCTATGTGTTTTAACTGCATATGAGTCAATTGCCCTCTTAAAATCCTCCCTATTACTAAAAGTTAACGCCACAGTAAATATAGGATCATATACACAGTCATAATTAAAAAGAGGAAAATCAACATTACTTTCATCAACATCACTGTCTTTGTATTCATCAAAGGTGAACCCTGTATGAACTACATCTAAGTCACTGTCTGGATCCCCCCTTGGTTCAGTTTCCCCAACATCTAGCCCTCCTAATTCAGGCCCACCAACATCCACCCCACAATGTTCATGTTCTGGACTTCCATCAGATTCATGCTCTACATTCATGCCATAATTAGACTCATTCATTACATTATCATCAGATTCAATATCTACATCATCATCACAGTCCAATTCATGCATAAACTCATCTACATGATCCATCAAAGATTTATCAACTCCTATGCCCTCAGGAAGGTCATTTCCTATCACCTCATCTACCCCATCTCTAACAACCTTGTCAAGCTTTTCAGCATACACATGAAAAGACTTAACAGAAACATGTTTTAAAGCAATTTCATTAAATAATGCATCACTATGTAAAAGTCTAAAACCATTATTTTGAATGAAGTAGAACCTCCTATCCCATTCTCCTAACTCAACCTCAGTCCACCTTTGCAAATCCTCTAGGCACACATTTTCAGCTTCTACATAATCATAGTTCATAAAGGTTCCACCCCTATATTCACATTTATTAGAAGTAATAAACTTACCTCCAAAGTGAGTGACAAGAGTGACGAATTGATGTTTGTTGTCTGCCAATTTACAAAATATAACATAATAATTAATTAACTTTGAACATAATCTAAATTTCTCCATTAAACTAAGCACACAGTGGCCTAACTTATAGCATATAGGATCTGATAATTCATATAACTTGTAGCATATAGGATTTCATAATTCATATACTATTAGTATTTATATGGACCCATAATTTGGAATACAAAAAACATATAAAATAAAATCAGTATTATATAACCTACAGAAAAATAAAGGCCTTAATTTTGGTCTATGTGGACCACTGAGGACCACAAAACCTCACCCCCCACCAACCCTTCAATATAATAAAGAAATCCCACCCACACCAACCAACACAAAGCACAATAAAGACAACTATATCCTACCCCACATGTTTGGAAAAGCCCCCCTCATAATGTCCAATATATATAACTAGTCAAAAAAAGAGAAACTCTAATAGTAGAGAGAGGATCGACAATAACTAACCATATTTGGGAGGTGGGAAATGCATTAGCTTCTTGTCGCGTTTCTTCACCATCTTCAGATCAAAGATGATGCGTACTTCAGACCACGGTGTTGCCTATTCTACAGGTTTGGGTTCGAAAAATTCGTGCTTTGTTGGTGGCGTGGTGGTTGTCCTAGGTAATTAGGGTTCGTTTCCTTTTGCGATTGGGAGTTGGATTTTGGAGATTTTGGGGATTTTGGGGATTAGGGTTCCTAAATCCCAATTCTTATTTGAGGCTCCGAAGTGTCATCCATGATGGATGCCACGTATTTAAAATTGGCCAGCACATCCGATTTTGGCCCACCAGCCCTAAATTAAGCCCACACGTGCATATCACGTGCAATTTCAGCCCAAATAAGCAATTTGGGCTGAAATTGGGCATAAATTGCCATTTTTTTGTAAAATAGTGTCCAAATCGGCCAGCCTGAAACAAAAGTGTACGAAAATGTCAGACCACCTAGTTTATGGGGTAAAAAAAGTAGTTTACTCAAAAATAAATTAAGAGTTTAAAAATTAATTAAACTCTCTACCACTTCCGTAATTATTTCATTATTTCTAATTAACATACAATGTTAAATCTTATAATTTGGTGCACACATGAGCTTACACTTTGTGTCCAATTTCCTATAACATTCACTTTGAATGTTCCAATTCAATTTACTAGGTAAGTTCCAACCATTTGGATGAATTTTTAATACCGAGGATTAATGTGATAACTTTTCAATACTTACAGGATTATTGTGATGAGGTGTTGTTAGGATATTAATATTTAGAGACAAATCAATTTTGTAATAAGAATTTAGAGTACCTTATTTTTTACAATATTTAAGTGAAATATAGACTAGAGTTTGAGTTTGTAAGCTAAGAAGATGAAGAATGAAGAATTTCAAAGAAGGTCTATTTGCATTAAACAAAGTAGAAAGTAAGAAAACTGCAAGAAAAGCCTGAAGTAATGCAGATGTAAGAAAAACAAATAAAGTAGATGCAACAAAGAAGAGGTTATAGTAGTGCTGCAAATTTAAGTTACAGCAAACAAGATCCAGGATACATCATAGCGACAAGACTTGATGCATACTACAACAAAGCATAAGAGTCAATACAACCTGCTATACGAGAAAGAATAAATGGAGTATGATAACATAAGCAAATCAAAATAGAGTCGGTTGAAACAATCTGAAGATGCAGATGTAGAACTAATATAAGGAAAGCACATGGCCTGACAGATCGCAGAAAGCTATGAGTCACAACTACCGCATTTATTGAGCTGAGAAGATAAGTCAAGATGCATTAAATGCAAGACATGCCTTTGATCAGAACATCAATTTCAAAAGAGGGATACATCTTTCAACGAGTATTTTTCCATAAGTATAAATAGAGGACAAGTAGCACCGAGATCAGTTACTGAAACATTTACCTAGAAAGATCAAAACTATACTCTGAAGCACTCAAACAAGTTTCAGTCACTCGACCTGGTTAAGTGATCAATCTCAACCTAAGATTCTAAAAGGATAAAGAAGATCACTTTACTGCACAAGTTGAAGAAACAACATATATACTTTTACCTATTTGTTGTGTGCTAGGTTGTTTTAAGATGTCATCAGTTGATAGAATTATATTCTTGCTGATTGGTTATAGTTGTCTATGTTGGTCCCAGGTGGTGTCCGAGGTTCAGAGGGGGGGGTGAATGAATCTTGGCCGATTTTTCAGAATCTTTAAAACAACCGTTCTGCACTGCAAGTTACTTGAGCTTGCAGCGATAGATGGTTACTGCTTGCAGCGCTAGAATGCAGTGCTGCACGCTGTAACCTGGAGTTTTGTACGCAGCGGAAATATACTTTTAAACACAAGGCTGTTTTACACAAGAATGCTTCTTTCAAACGTTTTATGATGAGAAAAGATAGATATATACAGAAAATAAGCACAGATAAATAAAGCGATAAAAACACTTATGGCTTATAGTGGTTCGAAGGTGGTGTAATCCTTCTACGTCCACTCTACTGCTCCTCGAGCAGGAACTTTGTTAAGCAAGATTGATTTACAGGACTCTCCTAACAATCTATCAACTTACAAAGCTAACCACCTACTGAAGTCCAGCGTACACACAGCAACTGAAAACTTCAAAGGCTAACCCACACAGGGTTCTATACTCCCACACAGGGAAGCTGCCTAACTCTAGACAACTAAAAACAAACAGCAAGGATCTCTCCTATCAACTGCTTGACACCACTAAAACTAAGCACACAGCAACAAGGTTAAAAGGATAAAAGGTTTTCTTCAACTTGTGCTTCGAAGTGAGCTTCTGATTCCGTAGGGAAACTTTCAGCTTGAACTCTGCTTCACTTCGATAGGTTGAGTGACTGAAACTGTTGGCTTGAATGCTTGAAATTTGTAAGCTTGAAACTTTCGCGTATGGATATTAGTTCTTAGTAACAGTGACAATAACCAGCTTCAGTTCTCCTCGACCTCTATTTATACTTGTAGGAGAAGATGTCCTTTGAAGGAGACATCCCTCTTTTGAATTTGAAATAGCCTGGCCAAAGTATGGTTTGCATTTAATGCGACTTGACTTTTCCTTTCGGAGCATTTAATGCGGCAGTTGCGGCTCGCAGCTTTCTGCGGCGCGTCAGTCCATGTGGCATCTTCTTATTGGCTCCGTGTCTGCTACTTTGACTTTTTCTTGAACGGCTCTTTTGTCCCTACTTGGATCTCCGTTTCTCGTACTGCATTTATCCTTCCTGGGATTTGCAGGATACTTTGTCTTGTAGTTAGCGCTGTATAACTTAACTGTCCTGTAAGTCTGCGCTGTATCCTTGGTCTTTGTGCAGCTGATACATTCTTTCAGTACTGCTGTATTTTAAACCTGCTTACAGTATCATCTGGCAGTGCTGCTGTAATCATCGTTCTAGCAGTACTCCTGTATCCTTTTCATGCAGCGATGTTGCACGCCGTTCTTCCTTGTCTTGCTGTATTGAAGTACAGCCTTATTTATGCTTTGCTGTTCCTTTCTTCTTCCAGCAATGCTGTATCCTGCCTTTATGCAGCGATATTGTATCCTGCCTTCTTGCAGCGATATCTTCCTTTAAAGCTTAGATGCAGCTTTATCCTCTTTTAACCTCCATTTCAATCCTTGACTCAAGACTCAATTCTAGTCTATTTATTCACTTAAACAATGTGAAAATGGGGTACTCAAAACTTCCTATTACATGATTGGTTTGTCTCATCAAAATCTAAACAATGAAATCCCAACAATTTCCCCCTTTTTGATAATGACAAAACCTTTACAATATTTCGTTCATGAAGAAGTTTTATTTTACTTTAACTCATATGGTTTATCCAGATTACATGCTTGCACAACTTTGAATAAATAAATCTAATCCTGGATTCATCAGAGATGCATCATGCTATTCCTTTCAACAAACACAACAGGAAAACATAAACAGCATGCATGAGTTCATAAGAGTTGAACTTGGTCAGAGCAGAAAGAAAAATTTCTTCATTTAAGAGATAGAAATTTTTACAACATCAAAAATACAACAACAAGGATCATAAGAGGGTATATGAGTACAACTTAGTAAAACGAAGACCTTTTGCTTGCTGATTCGTCTGATCTTCTTTCAAATCTTTCAAGGCCTTCCCTTCCTCTTGATCCTTTCCACCAGTCCCTGATGGACTCTTGGTAGGACTCTTCCAGCTTGTGTCTGATCACAGGAATCTGAATCCATCTCAGCCAGAAGTCCTCGCAGTACGGTACAATCAGCCCTTCCATGACTCGATCGATGTATAGCTGTTGAATGTCAAGGCTTCCTTCCCGAACGAGCTGTTCATACCTTCTCAATGCAGTCTTGCAGGTATGATACTTGCTGAATTTGCCTTGCCTGCATAGATCTCTGAAGTGTCTGAGGTATTCTGATCGTTTGAAAATGGTGATCGCCTCAAATGTTGGATTCCGATCAAAAGGCAGTCTGACCTCTTTGAAGATGTCGAATCTCCAAGCCATGTTCTCTCCTTCAGGCCTTTGATCCATCAACACGGACACTTCAGCAGAGATGTTCTCAGTGTCAAGACGAGGGATTTCTTGAGGAGGGAATTGGTAGTAGTTGTTTGGAAATATTTTTCTAGCACCAATTACACCGAGTCTTTGAATCCAGGCATTAGGATCTGTAGCTTCTTCATATTGGCGCCTTTGATTCTCAGACTCATCCCCGCTCATCCTCTTCCTTGAGCCTTGCTGCTGGCTATCATCCCTTCTCTTATGATGATAGCTGGGCGGTGCTGCATCCTTACTTGTAGCTTTGCTGTGTGCAGAACCTGCAGCAGATCTTCTTCCAGCAGCTGCACCGGCTCCACCAGCTCCATCATCATCTCTTCTCCATCTCTTCGGAGAAGGGATATCAGCCGCAGCGGATGATCCAGACCTCCTTCTCCTCCTGCTGAGAGGTTGCTGGTCATCATCTTCTTCCTCTTCTTCAGGTTCAGCCGCCCCTTTGCTCCTGTATTTATCTTCAAATCCTTCCCCCTTTTTGGCATCATCAAAAGCCGGGGGCTGAGCAGGGCTGCTGGGACCACCCTTGATCGTGGGCGTCGGGTCGGTTCAGGGGCGGGCTCTGGAGGATCGACATGCTGAGGGAAAGCTTGGACTATGATGTCCCTGAGTTCTCCCACAATCAGCTCCAGGTTCCCCAGGCGGTCGTCCACACTTCTGGTTCTCTGGGATTGATCATAGACGCGATCCAGAAGTGACTCCAGGACTTTGGAGTGAGAGTTGAGTCTGACTGAGGCATTTTCAGCATGCTGCTTGCACACTCTGATTTCCTGGCGTGTGAGTGCCGCATCGACCTTCAACTCTTTCTCCAGCCTGACCCGATCGTAGTACAACCTGTTCGAATGTTCAGCAAGATTCAACTTGATCATATCAGGCAGTACTTCGAGGTCCTTCTTGAAACCTGTCATGGTTTCAGCATGGAATTGGGCACTGACCCTGAGATTGTTGCGCATGATAGACTCATGCTCCTGGAGATCATGCAGCAGATGTCTAACAGCGGTCTCGACCCTGTTGATAGATTCATCAGGAGTCAGCCCTGAATTCCTTCTTGTTGAGGCAGCAGCGGATGCAGCAAATGGAATCACCTCTTGGCATACTGGTGCTGCATCCTGCCTCGGTACTTCAGCAGCAACCTCATCCTCATCCTTGCTGGTATGAGAGCTTGTAGAGCTTGAGGATGGGTGCTCATCTCCTTCTTCTTCTTCTGCCTCCTATTCGCTAGATAAGACTGGGACAGGAATTGCTCCGCCAGATTTTGGCCCATGAACAGCAATATTCCGTTCCTTCATCCATCTTGCGAATTCGGCATCCGACATGTTAGCGTCCACAGTATCCTTCGCTGCAGTGACCTTTGAAGGTACTTGAGAGCTAGCAAAGGCTGCAGCATCAACCTCCTCACGAGGTGTCTCTAGCTGCACTGGGGATACTTCGGCCTCAATTCCAGCATCCTCAGTGGGTACTGTCTGAACAGCCTCCCCACCTGAGGTCTTCTCACACTCAGGGAATGTTGTCAGAACAACATCCTCCACTGAGGTCTTCTCAATGGACCCCGTCTCCTCGGCCGGTCCTGTAACCTCTTCGACAGCCTCTGCTGTAAGAATGGGTTCTTGCAGCTCTGCATGGCTTCCTACAGCGATCACAGTATTCAGCACTGTATCCGCTATTGCTGCTAGGATCTCAGCTTCCACCCTGCTCTTCTCTGCAGCTCCTTCTTCTTGTTGAAGGGTGGTTGCTGGCTGCACTGCTGTCGTGTCCAGTGCAGGGAGTACCGCCTCTGCAACTCCCTCCGTAGATGCTTCATCGGCAATCTCAGAAATGTCTGAGATGACATTCCTGATTATGGTAGATGGTTCCCCCTCAGAGTCTGCTTGGGCAGCATCTTCATCTTCGCGCACTGGGGAATCACCATAATCCAGTACTTGGGCTTCCTCCTCCTCCAAGCGATCCAGCGTGACAATGTTGGAGAGGCCCTCAACTACTTGCTCGTATGCAGGGGAGTTCATCTGATTTGAACTTGAACTGCCTTCTCCCCGCATCCTCCTTGGAGTGTGCTGCATCCTTGTCTCGTTCAAGCTCTGTTGCAGCGCTAGATGCAGCATGGCTTCTTCAGCCTGCTCCACTCCCAAGGTGTCGATTTGCTCTTGAGCAAAAGCGACATCATCGTCCCTTCTTACCGCCTCTGCAGCTGGGGCGAGGAAGACCCGCACATCTTCCACTGCTGCTTTTATCGGCAGCTCTGCAGAGTCGGATTCTGCAAGAGCCTTGCCCTTTCCCTTGTCCTTTGCTCCCTGTGCTACGCTGCAGCCATCGAGCTCTTGAACTCTTGCTACAAAGTCAGGTTGCAGGAGTGCCAGAATATCCTTTGATTTGGCCCACTCCAGGACAACTTGCTCGACTGTCAGGAAATCCTTCCACTTCAACAGGATTTCCCCCTTAGACAGCCGCATCTCTCTCCAAAGAGAGTACTCTACCGACATATTTCTAGTCGCTGGAAAGGTAGGATCGAGCACTGAAGCTTCTGTTTGTAGACGAGCTTCTTCTTCAGTTGGCTCGACCCGATGCTGATGTAGCTCCCGAAGCTGATGTGATTCATCCCCAAGGTCAACTACAACCATAGAGGACTGATGTGACACATCCCCAACAGCAGCAGCAGCTCTCTTGCTACGTGGAGCCCTTCTCACCAAAGGTGCGTCATCATCTGGAGAAGAGGATTCAAGTTCAGGTACAGCCTTCCCTGAACTCCTCTTGATAACAGGAAGAGGACTCGAAGGATCCTCTTCTTCAGCATCTTCCCCGCTGACAGCAGCTTCATCTTGCAGAGCAAGAGTTGCATTCTTTTTGTCTTTGGTTTTCTTCCTAGCAACTCCTGCTCCTGCAGCCTTCGGCTGGGTCTTGCCTTTCTTCTTCTCCCCGAGATACTTTCCAGGATGAATGGGGGCGGGTGCTGCAAGTTGAAGGCCAAGCTTGCAGAGCAGAGAACAGATGGTGATACCGTAGCTCCGACGCTCCGTTATCTTCTCTGCTTCCTCCCACAGCCTCTTCATGATGAACCTCGCCCAGTTCACCTTCTCTCCGGCCATGATTGCAGACATGATCCGGAACCGGAGATCTGTGCACTTATCGTAACTTCATGTTCTCCCTTCGATGGAGTACGCACAGATGTCGTGGAGAAGTTCAAACTCCGATTTGAAGAGCTTCTTGGGGGCGCTTCTCTTGATTTCAGCCCCTGCATCCCTTGCTCGAAAGAGATCCCACATCTCTTGAGCTGATGCTTCCCCATACGTCGCCAACTGGCTGGGGGTCAAACCTCCAGCCGAGATGCTGAAGGTGGTGGAGATGTCCCTAACGGTCAGCGACCGTTCCTCTCCATCTGCATCCATCCGGAACAGGATGCAGTTCCTATCCTCCGCCTGCATAGCGTAGGCGTAGAATCTCTGTACTGACTCCGTGGAGAAGCCAGCGTAGACTGTGGTCAACAGCCCTAGGACTTGGGTTTGTTGTAGAGCATCAAAAATCCTCTTGATCAGGGTATTATCATACAGCCCTGACTCCAAGATGTTTTCACTGTTGATCATTCTTCCATCAAGAACGATGGTCTTTCTGGCAGCCATTGATGAAATCTTTGTGAGATAGAGAGAGAAGAGACAAGGGTTTTGCACTTAGAAAATTTTCTGCGATCAAAGCGTTTCTCTCTCTGAAGATGGTGAAAAGTGAATTTCAAATGGCACGTTTTGGTCTTTATGGCGGTTCTCAAGAGACGTGCGAGATTGACGGTTGAGATAAATCAAGGAAATGATCTAGTGGCTCATGAAAAAGCGGAGATGTCAAATCGACGCTAATAATTACTTGGCGCGTGGGCTCTGTCAGCGCCCTTTCCACTTCTTGACACCCGCAGTCATGCATTTAATGCTGAAAGACATGCCCTTTGCCGCCTAAATAAATGCCTTTTTAAGGTTGCAGCATCTCTAGTACGAGGTTGCAGAGCAATCAATACTCCTTTTGAAATTAATGCTGTAACCTGGTGCTGCTTGATTTCTTCGATAACAGCTATACTGTAAGAATGTAGGTTGCAGCGCTGTCTGAACCCAGTGTTGTATTGACGCGTAGCTTACAGTACCAACTTTACTGCTTCCTGCAAGCATGCAGAGGTTCCCCCTGCGATCTTGCATTTTCCTTTTCTTTACAATTTAAGGATTCCCAGCTCGTTACGAAGCATAGAAAACCTAGATTCACTCAAGGGTTTTGTTAGAATATCTGCAAGCTGTAGATCCGTGTGAACCTTTTCAAGCACGACATCTTTCTTCTCAATATGATCTCTTATAAAGTGATGACGAATGTCAATGTACTTTGTTCTTGAGTGAAAGACAGGATTATGGGTAATTGCAATAGCGCTCGTATTGTCACAGAGAATTGGCGTCTCTTTTTCTTCTATCCCATAATCTCTAAGTTGCTGCTGTATCCAGAGAATCTGTGCGCAACAACTTCCTGCTGCAACATACTCTGCTTCTGCTGTAGAGGTTGCAATTGAGTTTTGTTTCCTGCAGAACCACGAGACAAGTCTATTTCCCAGAAATTGACACGTCCCACTTGTACTCTTTCTATCAATCTTGCAGCCTGCATAATCTGAGTCGGAGTAGCCTTTAAGCTTGAATCCTCCTTTCTTAGGATACCATAGGCCGACTTCCTGAGTTCCTTTCAGATACTTGATCATTCTTTTTACTGCTAAAAGATGTGATTCCTTCGGTGCTGCTTGGAATCTAGCACAGACTCCTACTGCAAACATAATATCAGGCCTGCTTGCTGTGAGATACAGCAACGATCCAATGAGGCGTCTGTACTTGGTAATGTCTACATCTTTACCATCTTCATCTTTGTCAAGACTTATGGATGTGGACATGGGAACAGATGTTCCAGCTCCATTCTCCATGCCAAATTTCTTGATAAGCTCCTTCGTATACTTGACTTGGTTGATGAAGGTTCCTGTAGGTAGCTGTTTTACTTGCAGTCCGAGAAAGAAACTTAATTCTCCCATCATACTCATCTCGAACTTTGACTGCATCAGGTTGGAGAATTTCTCACAAAGCTCTTTGTTTGTGGATTCGAAGATAATATCATCCACATAGATTTGTACAAGAAGTACACTTTCTCCGTCCTGTATCCTAAACAGCGTTTTGTCGATCGTTCCTTTCTGAAAACCATTTTCCAGAAGATAGAGAGATAAGGTGTCATACCAAGCTCTTGGTGCTTGCTTCAGTCCATATAGGGCCTTTTGTAATCGAAACACCTTCTCTTCTGCTTGATCCTCAAAACCAGGAGGTTGCTGAACATATACTTCCTCTGTAAGGAGACCATTCAGGAATGCGCTTTTAACATCCATTTGATAGACGTTGAAATTCATATGTGCTGCATATGCTAAGAAAATTCTTATTGCTTCTAGCCTTGCCACTGGTGCAAAAGTCTCATCAAAATCAATTGCTTCTTCCTGACAGTATCCTTTAGCAACTAATCTTGCTTTGTTTCTTACAACGACTCCTGATTCATCTAGCTTGTTCTTGAACACCCACTTTGTTCCAATTACACCTTGATGGGTTGGTTTAGCGACTGTTTGCCATACTTGATTTCTCTCAAATCCATTTAATTCTTCTTGCATGGCCTGTACCCAGTTGCTATCTTGCAGTACCTCTTCAACATTCTTAGGCTCTGATTGTGATATGAAGCATGCAAACATTGCTTCATGTGGGATGGATCTTCTTGTCCTTACACCGATGGATGGATCTCCTATGATGAGATCTCTTGGATGATTTTTAAGCCACGTCCTGTCAGGCTCAAAGACGTGCGTTGGTGTGTTTTGCTCATCATGTTGCTGTATTGCAGGAGGTTCTGCTGCTGTAAGAATGTCTGCTGCATCCAAGGTTGCAGCTTCTTCTTCTTTTTCCTCTGCTGTAGGCAGAACTCTTTCTATGTATGGTACAGCATTCCCTTTTCTAGGAGAGATCTCTTCAGGTGGTTTTTCCAGCTTCTTTGTGTCACAATGTAGTTCATCAAACACCACATGTACAGATTCTTCTACCACCAGGGTTCTCTTATTAAACACTCTGAAGGCTTTACTTACAGCAGAGTATCCTAGAAATACTCCTTCGTCTGATTTAGCATCAAAAGTTTTCAGATGTTCCTTTCCATTGTTGAGAACATAACACCTGCATCCAAAGATATGCAGATAGGAAATGTTTGGTGTATGGCCGTTCCATATTTCATACGGTGTCTTGTCAAGATCCTTGATGATTAGACATCTGTTCTGCGTGTAGCATGCAGTATTAGTTGCCTCAACCAAAAACCTCTTGGGTATCTCTGCTTCTGCTATCATTGTTCTTGCTGCTTCCTTGAGGGTTCTATTCATTCTTTCAGCAACCTCGTTTTGTTGAGGTGTTCTTGCAGCAGAGTATTCATGACGAATACCATTATCAGAACAGAATTTCTCTATAAACTTATTCCTGAACTCGGTTCCTCTGTCTGATCTTATCTTCACTATGCTCAAGCTCTTTTCATTCTGAATTTTCTTCATGAGGCCAGGTAGCTTTTCTTGAGTTTCCGACTTCTTTGCTAGAAAGATCATCCATGTGTATCTAGAGTAGTCATCCACTACTACTAGGGAGTACTTCTTCCTGCTCAAGCTTACTGGTTCTACAGGTCCAAAGAGGTCCATGTGTAGAAGATCTAGAATCCTGTGAGATGATTTCTGAATCTTATCCTTGAAAGAGCTCTTAACTTGTTTTCCTTTTTGACACGCTCCACAGACATTCTCTTTCTTGTAAGCTACATCTGGTAATCCTCTCACGAGGCCTTTTCTTGCTAGCTTGTTGATAGTCTTGAAGTTCAGGTGACTTAATCGTTTGTGCCATAACCAGCTCAGCTCCGGTGGACTTTTCACTATGAAGCATGTTGATTGAGTGGAGGAATTCCAATCTGCTAGGTAGATATTTCCTCTTCTTGTTCCTGTAAGCTTTACTTCATTTGTGGTGCTGTCCTTGATTAAGCACTTGTTGAGGTTGAATTCCACTGTATATCCTTTGTCACAGAATTGACTGATGCTTAGGAGATTGTATCTAAGCCCCTTTACGTAGGATACATCCTTGATCTTTATGTTCCCCTTGACTAGGCATCCGTTTCCTTTTGTGCTTCCTTTGGAATCATCACCAAATATGACCTTAGGTCCTTTACATTCTTGGAAGTCTTTCAACGTTTCTTTATTACCTATCATGTGCCTTGAGCAGCCGCTGTCGATATACCAGACATCACTGCTGCATCCTGGCACTGTAACCTGTAACAAATTCAAATAGATTTAGGTACTCATATCCATACGGTCCTTTGGGGTTAGTTACTTTGGGAACCCAAACTTTCTTAACAATAACTGATCTACTGTAAGATTTGTTGGTTCTCGAGCTGTATGCAGTTATCTTGGAAAACTGCTTATCAAAGGTGTGTGCTCGACAAACATGTGTGTTACCAACATCCTTGTAGTGTGGTCTTCCACCATACTTTCCTGGAGTATATCCTCCTTGAGGTTTAGACATGTAGGTCTTAGTATCGGTGGGAAAGTTTCTTCTATGCTGCAACTTTGTTGGTTGCTGCATCCTTTTGCTGCATGCAGCAGATGACTTCTGCTGCAGCCAAGTCTTAGATGCAGACTTATTCCCTGCAGTTGAGCATTGGGGTTTCTTCCCTTTATCCGTCATTGCTGTTTTGTTCACTATCTTTTCAGAGTCACAAAGTAACTCTTTCTCCATTGGAGTTTTGGCTTGAACAAAATTCACAGCTTTGGATGTGCTTGCTGTATTCTGAGAGCTTGGATTGCTGTAACCTATGCCTGAAATCACAAAAGGATCTCTGATACGATTTATGCAATCTCTTACGTCTTTTGAAGATTTGGTGAACGTACTCATCTTGGACTGTAAGATTTCCTTCTCAGATCTTAGCTCTGTGATCAGCAGATTCAATCTAGAGATCTCTTGTTGCAGCTTACTACACTTTGAGTTATCAGATTCTCGTGCAGCGAGCATTTTGGCAATGTCGATGTTTTTGCTCTTGAGGATCTCATTATCGATTCTAAGATTTTCATTCTCAACCTTAAGCTCCTCATGAATTGAGTTGATCTGCTCGAAATCACTCATGATCATTTTCAAGGAGTGGATCATGTTCAGCTCCTCATCAACTTGTATGGACAACGGTTGGTAGATTACCTCATCTTCTTCGCTGTCCTCGCCATCTTTAGCCATCAGGAATATGAGTGCTTCTTCGTCAGAGGATGAGGTTTCAGCATCGCTGTCAGAGGATTCTGCAGCTTTCAGTACTTCTTTCGGAACTACTGCATCCTTGGCTTTCTCCATCTCCCCTATGAGAGCTCGAAGCTTGTGCCTTTCCTCTCGTCTTTTATCTCTCCTCTGTTCTCTTTCTCCTTCAGGATACTTGTGCACTGTTGGATAAGGACAATTCCTTGCGTAGTGTCCAGGCTTCCTGCAATTATAGCACAAGTCAACATTCCCTGTATTTGACTGAGGAGAAGAAGATACCTTAGGGGTTGAGTGACTTCTTCTGAAGTCATTCTTTTTGTTGAGGTTGATGTTGCTGCTATTGTTGTTGTTCTTGATGAATCTCCTAAATTTCTTTAGGAGGAGCGCCAAATCCTCTTCAGCAACTTCTGCTGTATCCTCACTCTGCTTACTGCAATTGGCGGTTGCTGTATCCTTTGTTCCTTTGGCGGTTAGCGTTGTAACTTTGGAGATTGACTCCTCTGACTCTTTTCTTCTTCTATTGATGTCATACTCGAATGCTTTCAAGTCGGAGAATAAGTCAAATTTGCTCATGGACTTCAGGTCCATAGACACTCTCATGGCAGTGGTCTTGCTATCCCACTCCGCTGGTAGGGCTCTTAACACCTTCATGTTCTTTTCTTTCTGTGTGTAGTGTTTGCCCAGAGCTTCTAGTTCATTCACTATGGATGTGAATCTCAGATCTAATTGCTCAAGAGTCTCTTCATTCTTCATTTCGAAGAGCTCGAATAATTGGGTAGCGTTGGAGATTTTGTTGTCCTTGGTGAGCTCAGTTTCTTCACAAATTTGCTCCAGCTTTTCCCATATTTCTTTGGATGTTGAGCAAGTCTTGACTTTGCTAAAGGTGCCTTTATCCAAAGTAATAAATAGAGCGTTCTTTGCCACGTTATCCAGGTTGGCTCTCTTCCTGTCTTCGTTTCCCCACTCTTGTCATGGTTTGGTCAGGAAGTTTGGTGGTGGTTGCTCTCCTTCTGCATGGTCTCTTCCATACATTGGATTTACCTTCATGGGGATTATCGGTCCTTCAGTTATGACGGTCCACATCTCATCATTCATGGCAGAAAGGTGTGCCTGCATTCTAATTTTCCAGTCGTTATATTCCTCTATGGAAAACATAGGTAGCTTGTGATTGGAGGAATCCATGATATGCTTTTAAAAATGATTTTTATGTAGAGAAAACAGCGAGACAAAGGTGGATCTGGGTAGGTGACCAGATAAGTTGGCTTTTAACCCAACTTGCTCTGATACCACTTGTTGGTCCCAAGTGGTGTCCGAGGTTCAGAGGGGGGGGATGGATGAACCTTGGTCGATTTTTCAGAATCTTTAAAACAACCGTTCTGCACTGCAAGTTACTTGAGCTTGCAACAATAGATGGTTACTGCTTGCAGCGCTAGAATGCAGTGCTGTACGCTGTAACCTGGAGTTTTGTACGCAGTGGAAATATACTTTTAAACACAAGACTGTTTTACACAAGAATGCTTCTTTCAAACGTTTTATGATGAGAAAAGATAGATATATGCAGAAAATAAGCACAGATAAATAAAGCGATAAAAACACTTATGGCTTATAGTGGTTCGAATGTGGTGTAATCCTTCTACGTCCATTCTACTGCTCCTCGAGCAGGAACTTTGTTAAGCAAGATTGATTTACAGGACTCTCCTAATAATCTATCAACTTACAAAGCTAACCACCTACTGAAGTCCAGCGTATACACAGCAACTGCAAACTTTAAAGGCTAACCCACACAGGGTTCTATACTCCCACACAGGGAAGCTGCCTAACTCTAGACAACTAAAAACAAACAGCAAGGATCTCTCCTATCAACTGCTTGACACCACTAAAACAACCTAAGCACACAGCAACAAGGTTAAAAGGATAAAAGGTTTTCTTCAACTTGTGCTTCGAAGTGAGCTTCTGATTCCGTAGGGAAACTTTCAGCTTGAACTCTGCTTCACTTCGATAGGTTGAGTGACTGAAACTGTTGGCTTGAATGCTTGAAATTTGTAAGCTTGAAACTTTCGCGTATGGATATTAGTTCTTAGTAACAGTGACAGTAACCAGCTTCAGTTCTCCTCGACCTCTATTTATACTTGTAGGAGAAGATGTCCGTTGAAGGAGACATCCCTCTTTTGAATTTGAAATAGCCTGGCCAAAGTATGGTTTGCATTTAATGCGACTTGACTTTTCCTTTCGGAGCATTTAATGCGGTAGTTGCGGCTTGCAGCTTTCTGCGGCGCGTCAGTCCATGTGGCATCTTCTTATTGGCTCCGTGTCTGCTACTTTGACTTTTTCTTGAACGGCTCTTTTGTCCCTGCTTGGATCTCCGTTCCTCGTACTGCATTTATCCTTCCTGGGATTTGCAGGATACTTTGTCTTGTAGTTGGCGGTGTATAACTTAACTGTCCTGTAAGTCTGCGCTGTATCCTTGGTCTTTGTGCAGCTGATGCATTCTTTCAGTGCTGCTGTATTTTAGACCTGCTTGCAGTATCATCTGGCAGTACTGTTGTAATCATCGTTCTAGCAGTACTCTTGTATCCTTTTCATGCAGCGATGCTGCACGCCGTTCTTCCTTGTCTTGCTGTATTGAAGTACAGCCTTATTTATGCTTTGCTGTTCCTTTCTTCTTCCAGCAATGTTGTATCCTGCCTTTATGCAGCGATACTGTATCCTGCCTTCTTGCAGCGATATCTTCCTTTAAAGCTTAGATACAGCTTTATCCTCTTTTAACCTCCATTTCAATCCTTGACTCAATACTCAATTCTAGTCTATTTATTCACTTAAACAATGTGAAAATGGGGTACTCAAAACTTCCTATTACATGATTGGTTTGTCTCATCAAAATCTAAACAATGAAATCCCAACAGTCTAGGACAAAGACAATTACCCTTTATGGGAGTTTAGAAATCTTTTGTGGGTTTGGCTTCAGAACTTGCAGTAACTGTGTGTAAACTGAGTTCTAGTAGGTGATAACTTATTAGGTTGATAGATTGTTAGGTTGTAACTTGTAAATCAATCTTACTTAACAAAATTCCTACTCGGGAAAGCAGTAGAGTAGACGAAAAAGGATTACACCACCTTCGAAAAAGGACTCTAAAATAAACCGCCTTTCGTTCCTCTAGGATAGCCCACAAACAAGTGTACTTCCGTACGAGATTCCAACTTATCAGCATCTCTCTTCAGCACATGTGCTGGACCACCCCAAATCCGAATGTGTTTCATACTAGGCTTGCGCCCAGTCCACAATTCTGTGGGAGTAGAGGGTATTGACTTAGAAGGTATCAAGTTTAGAATGTACGTCGCTGTTTCCGGAGCACCCCCAAAAAGAATTTGGTAATTCTGAATAACTCATTATTGATCTAACCATTTCCATAAGAGTCATATTCCTTCGTTCTGCCACACCATTCTATTGGGGTGTACCCGGTGCAGATAATTGGGATTGAATCCCAGCCTTTGATAAGTAACTCCTAAACTCTCATAAGATGTACTCACTACACGATCAGATCGTAGTGTCTTGATACATTTACCATGATGTTTCTCAACATCAGCATTGTATTCTTTGAACTTATCAAAACACTCAAACTTGCGGCGTATCAAGTAAATGTACCCATATCTCGAATAATCATCTATGAAAGAGACAAAATATTCGAAACCACCTCTTGCCTGAATAGTTATAGGGTCACACAAATCAGAATGAACCAATTCTAACATTTTTTTGGCTCTATACCCCTTTGCCTTAAAAGGCCTTTTGGTCATTTTTCCTTCCAAGCAGGACTCGCAGGTTGGATAGTTTTCCACTTCCAAAGAATCCAAGGGTCCATCGGCTATCAACCTTTGAATCCTACTTAAGTTAATATGACCTAACCTTAGATGCCAAAGATATGTTTGATTCATTTTCAAAGGTTCTTTTCTCTTATTAGATTTAGAAGATATGTTATTAATTTCCATTTGTTACATCGTAGGAGTTATTGGATTAAGAGTATATAAGTTGTCAACCAACGTACCAAAATAGATAATAATTCTATTCTTCTTGACCACAACTTTGTTATCAAAAGAAACAGAATATCCATCCTTAAAAAGTTTAGAAACTGAAATCAAATTCTTTCTAAAATAAGGTACATAAAGACAATCTCTCAAAATCATAGACTTATTCTTATGAAAAGATAAATAAACATCTTCCACTGCAACGGCCGCCATTTTCGCAGCGGTGCCCATGTATAAAGTAATCTCTCTATCACTTAGTCATCTGGTTTCCTGGAACCCCTGCAATGGATTGCAGATATGATCAGTGGCTCCCGTATCTACACACCAGGTACCGGTAGATAACACCGCTAAACATGTTTCAACAAGTAATGAAAAAGATGTACCTGAATTGTTCTCATTTTTACGGGGACAATAGACTTTCCAATCTCCAGCCTGCTTGCAATGGAAGCACTTATCTTTCGGCTTTTTCACACCACCTTGTGGCTTAGCCACTTGAGGTCCAGCCGTCTTCTTTGCTGAAGAATTCTGTTTCTTCTTCTTCTTTCCATCTTGCAGTTTAAAAGCAGAAACATTTTCAGCAATGTAAGCCTGAGAATTTTGACGAAACAGTCCCTCTGCTGATTGGAGTTCTATCAGAAGTTCCGCCAATGAATAAAACCTCTTGTTCATGTTGTAGTTCAAACGAAACTGCTCAAAACTCTTAGGCAGCGTTTGGAGAACGATATCGACCTGGGTTTCCCCATCGATTTCAGCTCCAAGGACCTCCATCTCATTCAGATGAACCATCATCTTGAGGACATGATCACTCACAAGTGTCCCCTCAGCCATGGTGGTAGTCATCAAATTTCTCATAGCCTCCTGTCTGGCAGCCCGACTCTGGTGTCCGAAGAGTTCTTTGAGATTATGCATCATATCATAGGCAGTAGGTATGGCCTGATGCTGATATTGCAGCACATTTGACATGGAAGCCAAAATGTAACACCGCGCCATCTCATCTGTCTTGACCCACTTCCTATAAAACATTTTCTCCTATTCAGTAGAGTTTTCATCAGACATGTCAGGACAGTGCTCAGTGAGTACAAATTTGTACTCTTCAGCAGTCAGGACAATATCCAGGTTTCGTTTCCAATCAATATAATTAGGACCAGTAAGTTTGTTTTCTTTAAGTATAACAGCAAGAGGATTAAAAGCCATAATGAAAATCCTGAGAATCACATAAATAAACACATAGGTCAAAACATTTGAATTGACAAATCATATTGTTCCCTCAAACAACATAATTTAAATTCACCAACACCTCAATACACCGTAAACTTTGTATGCCACAATAGTGTGGACGTATATTAATTCAAACATTTGTTAGAAGAGGATTTACCCATTAATTTTATTATCTTATCAACTTAACTTTATGACAAATAAAATTAATAGTTGGTATTGCTTTGGCCATACAAATAACAGCAGTGACTCCGATGGGGAGGATACTTATCAAATGCATCTAAGTGTATACCATTACTTGATACTGTTAGGATGTATACTATAAGCCTAGCTTTTGTATGAACATCTATTTATGATATGAGAATCTTTTGTGGTCAAATGTTTGCATTTTATATATTTGTTATATATGTTATTGCAATTGTCCAATTAATTTATATTGTAGATAACATGGTGTGTGGTGCCACACAGAAGATCATGTTATCAGTTCCTTATAGATTATAAATGGTAGCTCATAGCCGAGATAATTTTGGACAAATTATCGGAATGGTTGTAGTGTAATTTGGTATTAATCTGTCTTGATTATAAAATTGCACTAGTACATTTTGTATGTATTGAGCAGGACCAATTGAGGTTGTTTTTATTTGTACTGACTACATAAATAAAACAAGACCTCTGTTATTATGGATGTGCGTCCTCTTAATCATTGTATGATAACGGGCATGTATACTCGATATATATTTCTTTAATTTACCAATGGGTGAGATTTATTTATTAAATCAATAAGCTCGGTAAATTGGGATACAGTGTTGTTTATATGGTGTGCTGTTGATTATATAATGAAACCGTGTCCTAATTATTTAGGATGATGATGTCCCCTTGAGGAACTCATAAGGATTATCATGTAAACCCTGCAGGTGGATTTATTCCGGCATGATAATAAAGTTGAGTGGTACTACTCTTGGATTAAATATTAATTAATTGAATTGTCAGTAATTCATTTAATTAATGGACATTCGATATCTTAAACATGGGGAGATAAACGCACACATAATAAATAGGAGCCATATCTAATATGGATAAGGGACGGTAGTTCAATAATATCTTTTTAGTGGATTAAGATATTATTTGATAGACTTAAGAAGTATATTCAGATCGAATTAAGGACTTCTAAGCCTATTAGGAGACCGATTCCTAATCCTCCTCAAGGTCCCTGTTGTAGCCTATAAATAAGCCTCAAGTCAGCCGTTTTCGTGACACACAGAAAAATCTGATATACGATTTAGAGAAGAACGTTTGCGAGTCTCGATAGCTCGTTGCCCACACAACGTTCGAGATAAGGCGAGGAATACAGCAGAAGACCGTGAGGTCCAGGCTTCATCGATTCCTCCATCTACGGTTCTGATCTCAGAACTAATTTCGGTGCAAAAGGTATGATTCGTTTTCCGCTGCGCGTTAATCATATTTGCACGGACCCCGATTCGGATAATCGAATAAGGGTCGGCGATCCGGTGGTTCCTTCAATTGGTATCAGAGCCGTGGTTTTCTGACTCTATTCGATTGAATCGGTTAATTCTATTATGAATCATATCTTGAAGCATGCGTGTTTTAGATCGGATAAAAGTAGGATGTGCGAAAAAAAAAATTATGATTTTCTGCAGGAACCTTAAATCCAACTATTATGGTCTGAATGTATGTTTATGTATGAATTAAACCCTCGGACATGTTGAGGTTGTTTTTTGAATGTATGATTGTAATAGTAAAATCACGGCGGTTTGTCGTGTTAGGTTTTATTTTCTGTTCGATCTAGATTATATGTAAACTCCTTCGTGGGGTATAGGATCGATGGATGTAATAGATACAAGGTTAGGATCGCATGATCGGGCACGACCGTGCTGTACAGCACGGTCAGACCGTGCCAGCCGAAGATTGCGACTGAACGACAGGGCACGACCGTGCGGCGTGTTTGAAGATCGGACACGACCGTGCTGGAGGGCACGATCAGACCGTGCCAGCTGAGGATCGCCACTGATGGACAAGTTTGACTGCAAACATTGAAGAACATTGAAGAACACAGCGATAAATCGAGGCCATAATAGTTGGAAATTTTGTTTTTCATATTTATTGCCTTATATGTGTTTTATCAAGCATGCTTGTATGTGTTTTATATGATATGCATGTTAAAATCCCTCATGTTAAATAACTAAGTGGGAGAGGGATTAATTAATGAATCCCATGGCCTCCATTACTGGTTTGTAAGTGATGCACCTGAACTTGCGCGTTGGCTTTAAGTGCCTTCCTCCATATCGGATGAGTTCATTTGCGGATCACTAGATCAAACTTCCTTTATGGATGATTATAGAAAGTTGTTTAGGAGCGTGTTATCTTCTCCATCTGAAGGGGCATAATCCTAGATAATGGACTTAGTATCAAGTAATGGTATACACTTAGATACATTTGATAAGTATCCTCCCCATCGGAGTCACTACTGTTATTTGTATGGCCAAAGCGAAACCAACTATTAATTTTATTTGTCATAAAGTTAAGTTGACAAGATAATAAAATTAATGGGTAAAACCTCCTCTAACAAATGTTTGAATTAGTATACGTCCACACTATCGTGGCATACGAAGTTCACGGTGTATTGAGGTGTTGGTAAATTTAGATTATGTTGTTTGAGGGAACAATATGATTTTTCAATTCAAATTATTTGACCTATGTGTTTATTTATGTGATTTTCAGGATTTTCATTATGGTTTTCAATTCTCTTGCTGTTATACTTAAAGAAAACAAACTTACTGGTCCTAATTATATTGATTGGAAACGAAACCTGGATATTATCCTGAATGCTGAAGAGTACAAGTATGTACTCACTAAGAACTGTCCTGAAATGCCCAATGAAAACTCTAGTGAAGATGAGAGATTAGCATATAGGAAGTGGATAAAGGCAGATGAGATGGTGCGGTGTCACATTTTGGCTTCTTTGTCAAAAGTACTGCAACATCAGCATCAGGCCATGCCCACTGCCTATGATATGATGCATAATCTCAAGAAACTCTTCGGACACCAGAGTCAGGCATTAGTTGTTGAAACATGTTTAGCGGTGTTATCTACCGGTACCTGGTGTGTAGATACGGGAGCCACTGATCATGTCTGCAATTCATTGCAAGGGTTCCAGGAAACCAGACAACTAAGTGATGGAGAAATTACTATATATATGGGCACCGCTGCGAAAGTAGCGGCCATTGCAGTGGGAGACGTTTATTTGTCTTTTCATAGGAATAAGACTTTGATTTTGAGAAATTGTCTTTACGTACCTTGTTTTAGAAAGAATTTGATTTCAGTTTCTAAACTTTTTAAGGATGGATATTCTGTTTCTTTTGATAACAATGTTGTCGTTAAGAAGAATAGAGTTATTATCTGTTCTGGTACGTTGGTTGACAATTTGTATACTCTTAATCCTATAACTCCTACGATGCAACAAAAGGAAATTAATAGCACATCTTCTAAATCTAATAAGAGAAAAGAACCTTCGAAAATGAATCAAACATATCTTTTGCATCTAAGGTTGGGTCATATTAACATGAGGAGGATTCAAAGGTTGATAGCCGATGGACCTTTGGGTTCCTTGGAAGTGGAAAACTATCCAACCTGCGAATTCTGCTTGGAAGGAAAAATGACCAAAAGGCCTTTTAAGGTAAAGGGGTATAGAGCCAAAGAAGTGTTGGAATTGATTCATTCTGATTTGTGTGGCCCTATGACTATTCAGGCAAGAGGTGGTTTTGAATATTTTGTCTCTTTTATAGACGATTATTCGAGATATGGATACATTTACTTGATGCGCCGCAAGTCTGAGTGCTTTGACAAGTTCAAAGAATACAAGGCTGATGTGGAGAAACGTCATGGTAAATGTATCAAGACACTACGATCTGATCGTGGTGGTGAGTACCTCTTAGGAGAGTTTAGGAGTTACTTATCAGAGGCTGGGATACAATCCCAATTGTCTGCACCGGGTACACCCCAACAGAATGGTGTGGCGGAACGAAGGAATATGACTCTTATGGAAATGGTTAGATCGATGATGAGTTATTCAGAATTACCAAATTCGTTTTGGGGGTATGCTCTGGAAACAACGACGTATATTCTAAACTTGGTACCTTCTAAGTCCGTACCCTCTACTCCCATAGAATTGTGGACTGGGCGTAAGCCTAGTCTGAAACACATTCGGATTTGGGGTAGTCCAGCACATGTGCTGAAGGGAGATGCTGATAAGTTGGAATCTCGCACGAAAGTACACTTGTTTGTGGGCTATTCTAGAGGAACGAAAGGTGGTTTATTTTATAGTCCTAAAGATCAGAAGGTCATTGTTAGCACGAATGCCCGATTTTTAGAAGAGGACTATGTAATGAACCACAAGCTCATGAGTAAAATTGTTCTTGAGGAAATGAGAGGGGATAATTCGGATGTACCGACGGTACAAGATGAGATACCACAAGTGACTGCACCGCGTGTCACTAATGATACACAAATACCGATAGTGCCTCGTCGTAGTGGGAGGGTTGTTAGACAACCTGATAGATTCATGTTTTTGGGAGAGTCTTCAGACTTGGTCCCTGGACAACATGAAATAGATCCCTGGACTTATGACGAAGCACTCCAAGATAAAGATGCGATATCTTGGCAAAAGGCAATGCTCTCTGAGATAGAATCTATGGATTCTAATCAGGTCTGGGAGCTTGTAGAACCACCAAATGGTATAAGAGCCATTGGATGTAAATGGGTCTACAAAAGGAAAAGAGGATCAGACGGAAAGGTAGAGACCTTTAAAGCAAGGCTTGTTGCGAAAGGGTATACTCAAAAAGAAGGGATCGATTATGAGGAAACCTTTTTCGCCGGTAGCCATGCTGAAGTCTATCCGAATTCTTTTATCTATTGCTGCTCATATGGATTATGAGGTTTAGCAGATGGATGTCAAGACAGCTTTCCTTAATGGAAGTCTTGAAGAAAACATCTATATGAAGCAACCAGAGGGATTCATTGAGAAAGGCAAAGAGCATCTTGTGTGTAAGCTTAATCGGTCCATTTATGGACTGAAACAAGCTTCAAGATCTTGGAACATCCGTTTTGATGAAGTAATCCAGTCTTATGGATTTATTCAATGTCCGGATGAATCTTGTGTATATAAAAAGAGTGACGGAAACGTGGTGGTATTTCTTGTACTATACGTAGATGACATCTTGTTAGTTGGAAACAATGTCAAGGTGTTGTCAGACGTAAGGGTATGGCTGTCCAAGCAGTTTGCTATGAAGGACTTAGGAGAAGCTGGACATATTCTTGGGATCAAAGTTATAAGGGATCGCAAGAAAAGGATGTTATGCTTATCTCAAGCTTCATACATTGACACTATCCTAGCTCGTTTTAGCATGCAAAACTCCAAGAAAGGTTTTCTACCTTTTAGACATGGAGTGCCTTTATCTAAGGAAATGTGTCCTAAGACACCAAAGGAGATAGACGAAATGAAAGCAGTTCCTTATGCTTCGGCTGTAGGAAGCTTGATGTATGCGATGCTATGTACGAGACCGGATATCTGCTTTGCCGTGGGCATGGTTAGTAGATATCAAAGTAACACAGGACAAGGTCATTGGACTGCCGTAAAGCATATTCTAAAGTACCTGAAAATGACTAGAGATTATATGCTAGTTTACCAGGCAAATGATTTATTACCTGTGGGTTACACAGATTCGGATTTCCAATCAGACAGGGACAACAGTAAATCGACCTCGGGGTATGTGTTTACCTTGGGAGGTGGAGCCATAGTGTGGAGAAGTGTGAAGCAGAAATGCGTTTCGGACTCCACCATGGAAGCTGAATATTTGGCCGCCTCTAAGGCAGCCAAAGAAGCTGTATGGCTCAGAAACTTCTTGATGGACTTAGAAGTGATTCCTGGTTTGCCCAAAACTATCACAATCTATTGTGTTAACAGTGGTGCAGTAGCAAACTCGAAGGAACCACGAGCCCATAAGGCAAGTAAAAACATTGAGCGCAAGTACCACCTAATACGAGATATCCTAAAGTGAGGGGAAGTTGTTGTCGCCAAGATTGCATCAGCCGATAACCTAGCAGATCCTTTCATAAAGGCCCTTCCGGCGAAAGCCATCGATGAGCATGTTGATGGGATGGGAATCAGATGCATGGCAGCGTATATGACAGCATAGTCTTTTAGTATAAGTGGGAGATTGTTAGGATGTATACTATAAGCCTAGCTTTTGTATGAACATCTATTTATGATATGAGAATCTTTTGTGGTCAAATGTTTGCATTTTATATATTTGTTATATATGTTATTGCAATTGTCCAATTAAATTATATTGTAGATAACATGGTGTGTGGTGCCACACAGAAGATCATGTTATCAGTTCCTTATAGATTATAAATGGTAGCTCACAGCCGAGATAATTTTGGACAAATTATCGGAATGGTTGTAGTGTAATTTGGTACTAATCTGTCTTGATTATAAAATTACACTAGTACATTTTGTATGTATTGAGCAGGACCAATTGAGGTTGTTTTTATTTGTACTGACTACATAAATAAAACAAGACCTCTGTTATTATGGATGTGCGTCCTCTTAATCATTGTATGATAACGGGCATGTATACTCGATATATGTTTCTTTAATTTACCAATGGGTGAGATTTATTTATTAAATCAATAAGCTCGGTAAATTGGAATACAGTGTTGTTTATATGGTGTGCTGTTGATTATATAATGAAACCGTGTCCTAATTATTTAGGATGATGATGTCCCCTTGAGGAACTCATAAGGATTATCATGTAAACCCTGCAGGTGGATTTATTCCGGCATGATAATAAAGTTGAGTGGTACTACTCTTGGATTAAATATTAATTAATTGAATTGTCAGTAATTCATTTAATTAATGGACATTCGATATCTTAAACATGGGGAGATAAACGCACACATAATAAATAGGAGTCATATCTAATATGGATAAGGGACGGTAGTTCAATAATATCTTTTTAGTGGATTAAGATATTATTTGATAGACTTAAGAAGTATATTCAGATCGAATTAAGGACTTCTAAACCTATCAGGAGACCGATTCCTAATCCTCCTCAAGGTCCCTGTTGTAGCCTATAAATAAGCCTCAAGTCAGCCGTTTTCGTGACACACAGAAAAATCTGATATACGATTTAGAGAAGAACGGTTAAGAGTCTTGATAGCTCGTTGCCCACACAACGTTCGAGATAAGGCGAGGAATACAGCAGAAGACCGTGAGGTCCAGGCTTCATCGATTCCTCCATTTACGGTTCTGATCTCAGAACTAATTTCGGTACAAAAGGTATGATTCGTTTTCCGCTGCGCGTTAATTATATTTGCACGGACCCCGATTCGGATAATCGAATAAGGGTCGGCGATCCGGCGGTTCCTTCAGATACTAAGTCCATTATCTAGGATTATGCCCTTTCAGATGGAGAAGATGACATACTCCTAGACAACTTTCTATAATCATCCATAAAGGAAGTTTGATCTAGTGATCCGCAAATGAACTCATTCGATATGGAGAAAGGCACTTAAAACCAACACGCAGGTTCAAAAGCATCACTTACAAACCAGTAATGGAGGCCATGTGATTTATTTTAAAAATTAATTAATCCCTCTCCCACTTAGTTATTTAACATGAGGGATTTTAACATACAAATCATATGAAACACATAAAAGCATGCTTGATAAAACAACACATATAAGACAATAAATATGAAAAATATAATTTCCAACTATTATGACCTCGTTATATCATCGTGTTCTTGAATGTTTGCCGTCAAACGGGGATCGACCTGTTAGAAAAAAAATTAAGGTTTTGCCCTCTCGCTTCTCTTTTCACCGTGGCTTTTGGCCTCCAGAATCTCCACGATCCAAAGAATCTCCATCGCAACCCTAACCCTAACCCTGTATCTAATTACATCCATCGATCCTATACTCCATGAAGGAGTTTACATATAATCTAGATCGAACAGAAAATTAAAACCTAACACGACAAACCGCCGTGATTTTACTATTACAATCATACATTCAAAAAACAACCTCGACCTGTTCGAGTGTTTCATTCATACATTAACATACATTCAGACCATAATAATTGGATTTAGGGTTCCTGCAGAAAATCATAATCTCTCACATATCCTACTATTATCCGATCTAAAATACGCATGTTACAAGATACGATTCATAATAGAATTAACCAATCGCATAAAGTCAGAAAACCACAGCTTTGATACCAATTGTTTGAACCATGGATCGCTGACCCTATACGATTATCTGATTCGGGATCCATACAAATAAGATTAAAGCGTAGTGGATAAACGAATCATACCTTTTACACCGATATTAGTTCTAAGGTCAGAACTGTAGATCGAGGAATCGATAGAGCCTGGACCTCATGACCTTCTGCTGTATTCCTCGCCTTTTCCCAAACATTGTGTGGGCAACGAGCTATCGAGATTTTCAGCCGTCTTCTACTAAATCGTATCTAAGATTTTGTGTATTTAGAAACGGCTGACTTCAGGCTTATTTATAGGCTACAACAAGGACCTTGAGGAGGATTAGGAATCGGTCTCCTGATAGGATTAAGAGTCCCAGTTCGGCCTGAACACACTTCTTAATCCTATCAATAATAACTCGATCCACTAAAGAGATATTATTGAACTACCGTTCCAAATCTATATTAAATATGGGCTCCTATTTATTATGTGTGCATTTATCTCCCCGTGTTTAAGATATCGAATGTCCATTAATTAAATGAATTACTGACAATTCAATTAATTAACATTTGATTGTAAGAGTAGTACCACTCAACTTTATTATCATGCCATAATAAATCAACCTGCAAGGTTTACATGATAATCCTTATGAGATCCTCAAGGAGACATCATCATCCTAAATAATTAGGACACGATTTTATTATATAATCAACAGCACACCATATAAACAACATTATATCCCAATTTATCGAGCTTATTGATTTAATAAATAAATCTCAACCATTGGTAAATTAAAGAAACATATATCGAGTATACATGCCCGTTATCATATAATGATTAAGAGGACGCACATCCATAATAACAGAGGTCTTGTTCTATTTATGTAGTCAGTATAAATAAAACAACCTCAATTGGTCCTGCTCAATACATACAAAATGTACTAGTGTAATTTTATAATCAAGATAGATTAATACCAAATTACACTACAACCATTCCGATAATTTGTCCAAATTATCTCGGTTGTGAGCTACCATTTATAATCTATAAGGAACTGATAACATGATCTTCTGTGTGGCTCCACACACCATGTTATCTACAATATAAATTAATTGAACAATTTCAATAACATATATAACAAATATAAAATGCAAAACATTTGACCATAAAAGATTCTCATATCATAAATAGATATTTATACCAAAGCTAGGCTTATAGTATACATCCTAACAGCAGCAGCAGCTGTTGTACCAGCATCAACCTTTTTCATGGTTTTCCTTTTCTTTTGCTCGTCAAGAAACTTACCGATGGGGATTGGGGTAGGAGCAATCAGCTGCATTCCAAGCTTGTAGAGAATGAAGCAGATGGTAATCCCATAACTCCCATTTACAGATGTCTTCTCTGCCTCCTTCCATAACCTTTTAAGGATGAATCTGGCCCAGTTGACCCTCTCTCCGCTCATTATAGCTGTCATAATTCTGAAGCGAAGGTCAGTGCATTTGTCGTAGCTCCCGATTCTACCTTCAATGAAGTATGCATAAATTTTGTGAAGAAACACAAACTTAGGTTTGAAGAGTTTCTTTGGGGCTCTTTTTCTGACTTCGGTCCCAATCTCTCTCTGCTTGAAGAGGTTCCACATCTCCTTAGAGATATCATTGCCATATGTCAAGAGTTGACTAAGAGTCAACCCTTCTGCAGAGATGCTGAATGCAGTGGCGATGTCCCTTATGGACAGTTTTATTTCCTATTTTTCTTCATTCATTCTGAAGAGAATTGAGAACTTTTTTTTTTACCTTCGTCCAAGGGCATAGAATCTCTGGACAAATTCTATTGAGAAGCCGGCGTACACCGTAGTTAGGAGCCCTAGGATTTGAGACCTTTCCAGGGCCTTAAAAATTTGTATGAGAATGGAGGGGTCATATAGCTCTGAAGCGTATACATGTTCTTGGTTGATAAGGTATCCTTCTGTAGGAACCACCGGATCGCCGACCCTATACGATTATTTGATTCGAGATCCATGCAAAATTGATTAACGCGCAGCGGAAAACGAATCATACCTTTTGCACCGAAATTAGTTCTAAGATCAGAACTGTAGATCGAGGAATCGATGAAGCCTGGACCTCACGATCTTCTACTGTATTCCTCGCCTTTATCTTGAACGTTGTGTGGGCAACGAGCTATCGAGACTTTCAGCTGTCTTCTACTAATACATATCTCAGATTTTTATGTCAGTGTATCTGTATTTCTGTGTATAGAAAACGGCTGACTTGAGGCTTATTTATAGGCTACAACAGGGACCTTGAGGAGGATTAGGAATCGGTCTCCTGATAGGCTTAGAAGTCCTAAATTCAATCTGAATATACTTCTTAAGCCTATCAATAATATCTCAATCCACTAAAAAGATATTATTGAACTACCGTCCCTTATCCATATTAGATATAGCTCTTATTTATTATGTGCGCGTTTATCTCCCCGTGTTTAAGATATCGAATGTCCATTAATTAAATGAATTACTGACAATTTAATTAATTAATATTTAATTTCAAGAGTAGTACCACTCAACTTTATTATCATGTCGGAATAAATCCACCTGCAGGGTTTACATGATAATCTTTATGAGTTCTTCAAGGAGACATCATCATCCTAAATAATTAGGACACAGTTTCATTATATAATCAACAGTACATCATATAAACAACACTGTATCCCAATTTACCGAGCTTATTGATTTAATAAATAAATCTCACCAATTGGTAAATTAAAGAAACATATATCGAGTATACACTACAAGAAATTTGCAAAACAACAACAGTGAAACGACAACGGTTTTTCGAAAAACCGTTGTAAAAGATATCTTTTACAACGGTTTTTTGAAAAACCGTTGTCGTTGTGCGAAAAAATGCACAACGACAACAGTTTTTTTACAACGGTTTTTTTATACCGTTGTCGTAGATATCTACGACAACGGTTTTTACAACGGTTTTTTTTTACCGTTGTCGTTGTGCGAAAAAATTTCGCACAACGACAACGGTTTTTTACAACGGTTATTAACCGTTGTCGTAGACATCTACGACAACGGTTTTTACAACGGTTTTTTTGTACCGTTGTCGTAGATGTCTACGACAACGGTTTTTTTGTACCCTTGTCGTTGTGCGAAAAAAATTCGCACAACGACAATGCTTTTTTACAACGATTATTAACCGTTGTCGTAGAGATCTACAACAACGGTTTTTTTGTACTGTTGTAAAAATGAGAATTTTTGAAATTAGTTAATAAAAGTAATACATGTAGTAATTTAAAAGTGGTTTCAGGGCAAACGAGGGGTCGCGAGTTCAAATCTCAACCAACGCAAATTTATTTACGATGACGTGGCGTTGACCTGATGATGTGGCAGATGACGTGGCATTGACCGAATGGGGTGGCGCTGATGTGGCATTGACCGGATTACGTGGCGCTGACGTGGTAGGTGACGTGGCATTGTGCACCAACAACATCTTCCACAATGAAAAAATAGGTCTTCCACAACGGTTATTAACCGTTGTGGAAGATGTCTACGACAACGGTTTCCACAACGGTTATTAACCGTTGTCGTAGACATCTTCCACAACGGTTAATAACCGTTGTCGTAGACAGGGTCTACGACAACACCATCTTCCACAACAGTCGAAAATTATCTACGACAACGGTTAATAACCGTTGTCGTAGACAATTTTTCTTGTAGTGATACATGCCCGTTATCATACAATGATTAAGAGGACGCACATCCATAATAACAGAGGTCTTGTTTTATTTATGTAGTCAGTACAAATAAAACATCCTCAATTGGTCCTGCTCAATACATACAAAATGTACTAGTGTAATTTTATAACCAAGACAGATTAATACCAAATTACACTACAACTATTCCGATAATTTGTCCAAAATTATCTCGGTTGTGAGCTACCATTTATAATCTATAAGGAACTGATAACATGATCTTCTGTGTGGCACCACACACCATGTTATCTACAATATAAATTAATTGGACAATTGCAATAACATATATAACAAATATAAAATGCAAACATTTGACCATAAAAGATTCTCATATCATAAATAGATGTTCATACAAAAACTATGCTTATAGTATACATCCTAACACCTTCATGCACGACTGTTTGTTTGGCAGCCATTGTTGTGTAGGAAGAAATGTGCTTTGGAGAATGTGAGAGAAAATTCTTGAGATAGAAATTATTCTTTTCTTTGATACTTGGAAGTTATGCATGAATAATCAGGAAAAAATATAAATGAGAAGTTTAAAAGCCTTATAGTAAGATCAATGGATGAGATTAAAAGATTAAGGTTGATCTAACAGTCCTTGTAAAAAGACAGAGGGGTCAAACTGTAAATATTCAAAACATAGCAGTTATGACCTCTAACCGCGTCTTTTCAAATTCTAACACATGCAGACTTGTATTAAATGCGAGGTGAAGCATGCGTTTTGCCGCCTAATTTATTGATTTTTAAGGTTGCAGCTTCTTGTACGAGGTTGCAGAGTGTTAAATACTCCAAGAAATAAATGCTTTATCCTCCTACTGCTTGTTTTGCTTACTTACTGACCTTGCTGTAAAATTTAAGGATGCAACGCTGTATGAAGCCGCATCTTGCAGTAAGATACTTACTACTTTAGCAAAGATACAGGGGTTCCCCTTAGCTTCTACAACTTTTCTTTTCATTCATAACTTCAGAATTCTCAATTCATTCCTAGCATAGAAAACCTTGATTCACATAAAGACTTGGTGAAAAGATCAGCTAATTGGAGATCTGTATGAACTTTCTCTATCACCACTTTCTTCTTTTCCATGTCATCTCTTATGAAGTGATGTCTGATGTCAATGTGCTTTGTTCTTGAGTGAAAAATAGGATTATGGGTAATTGCAATAGCACTGTTATTATCACAGAGAATTGATGTCTCTTTCTTTTAAATTCTATAATCTCTTGGTTGTTGCTGTATCCAGAGGATTTGTGCACACCAACTTCCTGCTGCAACATATTCTGCTTCTGTTGTAGATGTTGCTATGGATGTTTGCTTCCTGCAGAACCATGCAACAAGTCTATTTCCAAGAGTAACCTTTAAGTTTGAATCCTACTTTTTTAGGATACCATAAGCCTATTTCTTGAGTTTATTTTAGATCGTTAATGATTCTTTTTATTGCTGTAAGATGTGATTCCTTTGGTGCTGCTTGAAATCTTGCACAGACTCCTACTGCAAACATGATGTCTACTCTGCTTATTACAAGATATAACAAGAATCCTATTAGGCGTCTGTACTTTGTAATATCCACATCTTTTCCATTTTCATCTTTATCAAAGACTTATTGATGTTGCCATGGGAACTGATGTAGCTGGTCCATTTTTCATTCCAAACTTCTTTATAAGTTCCTTTATATACTTGACTTGATTGATGAAGGTTCCTACAGGTAGTTGCTTTACTTGCAGTCTAAGAAAGAAGCTTAACTCTCCCATCATACTCATCTTGTTCTTTGATAGTATTAGATTATAGAACTTTCAATATAGATCTTTATTGGTGGATCCAAAGATGATGTTATCCATATAAATTTGTATAAGGAGAATATTTTCTTCATCTTGAATTCTGAACAAAGTCTTGTCAACTATTCCTTTCTTGAATCCATTCTCTAAAAGATAGAGGGATAATGTATCATACCAAGCTTTTGGTACTTGCTTAAGTCCATACATGGCTTTGTCCAGTCAAAATACTTTATCTTCTACCTGATCCTTGAAACTTGGAGGTTGTTCCACATATACATCTTGTAATAGAAGACGATTGAAAAATGCACTCTTCATATCCATTTGATATATATTGAAGTTCATGTGAGCTGTATAGGCCAGAAAAATTCTTATAGCTTCTAACCTTGCTACATGAGCAAATGTCTCATCAAAATCAATCCCTTCTTCCTAGCAGTATTCTTTAGCAACTAGCCTTACTTTGTTTCTTACAATAAGTCCTGATTCATCCAGCTTATTCTTGAATACCCACTTTGTTCTAATAACTCCTTGATGAGTTGGTCTTGCATCTATGTGTTATACTTGATTTCTTTCAAATCCATTCAGCTCTTCTTGCATGGCTTGAACCCAATTGATGTCTTGAAGAGTTTCTTTTATGCTTTTTGGTTCTATCTGAGAGATATAACAAGCAAACATTGTTTCATGAGATATAGTTATTCTTGTTCTTACACTTGTAGAGGTATCACCAATGATGAGATCTCTAAGATGATTTCTTAGCCTGGTTCTGTATGACTCAAAGATATGTGTAGGTCTCGACTATTCTTCATTATGCTGTAAGATTGTAGGTTCTTTTGCTGTAAGATTGTCTGCTGCATCCAGAGGTGTGGGATATTCCTCTCTGTCTTTTGCTGGAAGTAGAACACCTTTAGTGTATGGAATATTTTTTTTTTCAAAGTAGTTGTCCATTCAACAGGTTCATCCAGCTTACTTATGTCACAATGTGGTTCATCAAACACCACATGAGCTCTCTTCAACCACCAAGGTTCTTTTATTGAAGATTCTGAATGCCTTACTTACAGCTGAGTATCCAAGAAATACTTCTTCATCTGATTTTGCATCAAATGTTCTTAGATGCTCTTTCCCATTGTTTAGGATGTAACATCTGCATCTAAAAATATGCAAATAGAAAATGTTTGGTGTATACACATTCCATAGTTCATATGGAGTCTTATCAAGATCCTTGTTGATCAGGCATTTGTTATGAGTGTAACATACAGTGTTTATGGCTTTTACCCAAAACCTTTTGGGAATCTCTGCCTCTGCTATCATTGTCCTTGCTACTTCCGTAAGAGTTATATTCCATCTCTCAGCAATTCTTCTTGAATATCTTGCATGTTTTGACCTTGTTGGAGGTTCCTTTATCTAATATTAGAAATAGGGCATTTTTAGCCACATTGTCCAAGTTGACTCTCTTCCTATCTGCAATGTTCTATTCCTATCTGGGCTTGATCAGGAAGTTGGGTGGTGGGGGTGCTCCTTCCTCCATATCCTTTCCTAGCGTAGGATTCACTAAGCCTATTAGGAGACCTAATCTTAATCCTCCTCTAAATCCCTATTATAGCCTATAAATATGTCTTAAGTCAGCCTCTTCTAAACATATAAAAATCTTAGATACAATTTAGTAGAAGACGACTGGAATTCTCGAAAGCTCGTTGCCCACACAACGTTCGAGAAAATGTGAGGAATACAACAAAAGATTGAGAGGTCGAGACTCCATCGATTGCTCTATCTACAGTTCTGACCTTAGAACTAATTTGTCTTATTTTCGCTGCAAAAGGTATGACTCATTTTTCTGCTGTGAGTTGTCATATTTTGTATGGATCCCGAATCAGGGTAGCGATCCGATGGTTCCAACATAACCAATCTCAATGCTGCTTCATCCTTTATTTACACTTGTAGAATGATACCCGTTGAAGATGGTATCTCTTATTTGAAATTGAGGGTCTAATCAAAGGTATGACTTGCATTTAATACATCTTGACATATCATCTCAGCTTATTTAATACGGTGGTTGTGGCTCACAGCTTTCTACAATTTGTCAGGCCACATGTCTTCTTTGTATTAGATCTAAACTTGTAACTTTGGATTTTTTCAACCGGCTCTATTTTGATTTGCTTACGATGTCGCTCCTCGTACTGCATTTAGTCTTTCTCGTATTGCAGATTTGATTGACTCATTGTTGTATTTAATGCCTTGTTGGTGTATATAGCTGGTCTTAATGTTGTACTGTATCGTGGATTCTAGTTGCTATAACTGAAACTTGCTGTACTGTTGTAACCTCTTCTTAGTTTCAGCTACTCTATATGCGTTTCTTATAACTGTATTGTTGCAGGCTTTTCTTGTAGTTTTCTTCATTTTTGCATTGTTCAATGTAACCAGTTCTTTCTTGAGATCCTCAATTTTTCTACACCTTAACTTACAGACTCAATACTAGTCTATATTTCACTTAAACATTGTGAAAAATGGGGTATTCTAAATTCCTATTATAAGGTTGGTTTTTCTTATCAAAATCTAAACATTGATATCCTAACAAATATATATCTTAAACAACCTCAACCAAAATAGAGGGTGTGCAATGACAACATTATGTGTTCTATCCCACCACACTATTGGGTTCTCGATGAGACATTTGAATACTTCATATCGGGTCTTCAATTTACAACAACAACAAAGACAATCCTTTAACTTAAGGTCATATTGAACTTCGTGATCACAGCACTACGAGACACCAGCATCGCATACCTGTTCAAAGAGTCAACTAACCATTTACCTTTCTCTTTTTGTTGAACGATTGTGTTAATGAAGAGTATATCCATTTCATGACTCTATTTATTAGTGTATAAATATACACTTTGAGGTTTGATGTCTAGTGAAGACATGTTCTTTACACTTGATTGAAAGAGGGTAATAAATTGGTTATAAGTTATGTGTCTTAAAATACCTCATGTCCAATGACAACATATAAATTTATAGTTAAATGATTCCTACCAACATTGTGGAAAATAAATAGGGTTATATTTGTCATTGTACTATATGAGATAATGACAATACCAATTTGATAAAGTGACATGATGATGAGACATGAGCATTTAACTCAAAATAGTACAATCACCTACAAAAGCTAAACTCTAAATAAACATATTAATATTCATTATGACGAGAGAGTCCTATCCCTTAACATGTGGCGGGTAATATCTTCTTGTATTTTTTTCCAACATCTCGATTATTCTAGTATCTAGTTGCTCAGCAACTTCATTCCACCTCGTCTGTTGAGATTGAAACTCCTAGAAATGTTCTTCAACCGTTGGTTGATTAGCTCCAAACGAACCTCTAGCAGGCAAAAATATCCGGGCCTATGATATGTTAACCTCATGTTGAATGTTCACACGTCTAGATGGTGGAAGCACACCTGATTAACTAGTAGCCATGACCTCATAATATACTTTGGTATCAAAATAATCCACTGTGGTCAAGTGTGTATTGTTCAACAAAAAAAAGTATCCGGACCTCTAAAGAAGGTACCATACATGTCTCATTTTTTTTTAATTTTCATTGAAGTCAAGGCCTGTAAGTCGAGCTTACTTACTAATTTGTTCGTAACTAAAATCCTTGAATCATAGTCATCATAATATATATCATAATAATTCGCTATTGGAGTCAACATACCTTCAATGCTTATGATTCCACTTGTCCTTTGAGACACTTTCCATAATTGGTCTATAAAATACGAGGCTAGGTTAACCGTGGTACCCATCAACATGCACCAGATAAGAAAAACCTCATCTTGCCGAACACCCTCAACCTCATATCTCCCAAAAATAGTATATGATAGTATTCTTACTATATATAAAACAACTAGATTTCTTATCCAAGATACATTTGATGATTTCGGCTCATACACGACATCCTCCGAACTAGCTAGTTGAACCAAGGATTTTTAAAAACTATCGAGTAAGAACATCTTCAAAAGGACGTAGATTTCATTCGATGGTATTTTATAATTATCTTGTAATTCGGCAATGGTGTGAATACGATTCTTGTTATCTAGTTGGAAGCGTATCTATATCAGCTCACTCATGTGAGGTTTCTTTTCCACCTCAAGGATGGACAATATCTCCAATGTAATTCATCGATATGTAGGCCTAAGATCCAATGAAAAGTTAGCTCCACCTATCTTATTTATTAACCTTCTAACATCATCGTTGATTTATAAAAGACAACAAGTTAACATATTGCAGTATCTGGTGGTTTTAATATTCAGTATAAATGCATCCACTACAAGAATTTTGCACAACACCATCATTACAACGGTTTTCAGCATTTTCTATTGTGGAAGATGTCTTTTACAACGCTTTGTCGAAAAACCATTGTCGTTGTGCGAAAAAAATGCACGACGACAATGATTGGCACAATGGATATGTACTACCATTGTCGTTGTGTATTTTTTCGTACAACGACAACGGTTGGGACAACAGTTTTTACTACCGTTGTCGTTGTGCATTTTTTTTCACACAACGACAACGATTGGGACAACGGTTTTTATACCGTTGTCGTTGTGTGGATTTTTTCGCACAACGACAACGGTTTTTTTGTATCGTTGTCGTTGTGCGGATTTTATCACACAACAACAACAGTTTTTTTGTACCGTTGTCGTTGTGTGGATTTTTTTTGCATAACGACAACAGTTTTTATGTGACCGTTGTAAAAGTTCAGATTTTTAAAATTATTTAATTTAAGAAAAGAAATTATTATCAAAATAAACTTAAATTAATTAATTGAACATAAATTATTTTATAACAATATATATATATATATATATAATAATTTGAAAAATACAAAAAATTGTATTACATAATAATACAAAAATTATATATTATTATTTTAGAAAATAAAGATAAATGAGTTTGGTTTTAAAATTATTACCAAAAACATAAATTAATTAAAAAAATTATTTTATAAAATAAAAAAAAGATAGAAAAAAGATTAATTAAAAGAATAATATGAAAAAAAACTTAAATATATTAGTTGAACCATAAACTATTTTTCAAAATTAAAAAACATACATATATTAATTGGTCAATACAATTATTTTTTTTGTATAATAATACAAAAATTAAGATAATATTAATACAAAAAATACTATTTTTTAAAATATATTAAAAATATGCACTAGTATATTTTATAATTATCTTAAAATGAAATAGATTAAATATTATTAAACATATTAATTAGTCATTAATAAAAGAAATACAAATAGAATTTAAACATATAGAGCATTGGTGGTCTAGTGGTTTCAGTTCCACCTTAGCACCTGAGTTCGAATCTTAGACGACGCATAATTATTGGTTATGACGTGTCGTTATCGTCTACGACAACGGTTAATAACCGTTGTGGAAGATGGGGTTTACGACAACACCATCTTCCATAACGGTAAAAAAAGGTCTACGACAATGGTTAGTGTTTTTTTGTAGTGATCCCATCTTGCTTTATGACTTTGTGTGGTTAATAACCGTTGTGGTTAGTATCTTCCACAATGGTAAAACAAAGGTCTACGACAACGGTTATGAACCGTTGTGGTTGTCATATACGACAACGGTTATTAACCGTTGTGGTAGATATGGGTCTACGACAACGCTATCTTCCACAACGGTAAAAAAAGGTCTACGACAACGGTTAATAACCGTTGTCGTTATCATCTATGACAACGGTTAATAACCGTTGTGGAAGATGGGGTCTACGATAACACTATCTTCCACCACGGTAAAAAAAAGTCTACGACAACGGTTATTAACTGTTGTCGTTTAGCTTTTTTTATAGTGATCCCATCTTGCTTTATAACTTTGTGGGTCAACTAACTTGACACCTATTTTTTTAGGTGTCGATCCACGTGAAATCCTTCCCAGACTATTTCCTACAACACCAGTATTTGTCCTAACTCGTCTATCCGATATGATGAACCTAATCCGATTGAAAACCAACATGATGAATTAGCACACATAACATGTTTGAAAAATTTTCTGAATGAAAAATAAAATTAAATCCCAAATGAAGGACAATCATACATTTGTAAATCAATAGTACACATATAAGGTGGAGAAGAAACTTACTATTCAGATTTGTGATGTAGATCCGCTCCTGGAAATTTATGAGCAATGAGGAGGTGACTTTCTCTTTAATTTGATGACCTTTATTTGGAATTTTATATTATGAAATTTGAAGGTTTTAGAATGAGCATATGTGATTTTATTAGAAACCTAATTTTCAAATCGTGTACACGTTTAATGAGTATTATACGTGTAAACATATAATTATGCTAATGGTAAATAAAACTCTCAAGAATTCCTTTACTACCTGCACCTCCTCGATAACTAGCAATCCCTGCTCGGGCTTTACCATGTTGACCAACCAAGCTTCACAATTTTCTTTGTTAAGTATCTCGGTTGTCTTCATGGCCGATATAATCCTTGAGTCAACTTTGACTCGTGTCCCATGAAATGTGAACTCCGGCTTCCTCGGTGCTTGGAAAATGATTTCCCTCATACGATATTTGATTAACGCATGGTTGGACTATAGCCAGTTCATTCCTAAAATTATATCGAAATCTTTCATCTCCAGAGCATGAAGATCGGCTAGAAGAATCTTATCTTCAAACGTGATCTTAAGGCGACGGTATATGTGTTTTGTCCTGATAGGATTGAGGTATGAAGTGATGAGAAACCAATTCTTCAAATTCTTCCCACGATATCCCCTCTCTTTGGGCGGGTAGCAGCGTCCTCTTATACGAGTCCCACCAGTGACTCACTTCGTCTGTGAGCTAGAAGATTGCACAGGAAACTTTCTGTTCCTGCGTACACGTCAAGTGCCCAAAAAGTCAATCAAGTGACCTTAGCCACTCTTCCACTTTTGGAGGTTCACCCTTCCTGTCAAACGTCGGCAGGTTAAAAATATAAAAATAATAATAGGTAGAGATAAAATAAACGTGACACCCTTGAAAAAGTATAAACGTGTATTCCATTAAATAAAAAGAAATTACACGTGCATAATATATACATATATATATATATATATATTCTAAAAGACATTTCCCTAATCTACGCGACGGCGGCTGGAGGCGTCGGAGGCCTTTATAATCCTAGTACCTCGTCTCTCGGGTCACCAACCTCTATATCCTCCTCAATAGGGTCTTTCTCTGGATCCTCATCCTTAGGATCCTCCTCAGGGTCCTCATCCTTCGACACTGAACTACTACTAGATGGGTCTTAAGGTCCCAGCTCAGGAGTAATCAGAAGGTCATGTCGACCCTATAGCTCTAGCATCTTCCTCGTCACGTTCCCAAAATCAGCGATGAGTATGAAACCCCTTGATGAGTATACTAGCTCATCCCAGTAAACAAGACGTGCCCTAGCCTCCCACTCACGAGGTAAAGTTGGATCATGCGTAGACATGTCTGTACGGTACTGATCCTATCTCCAGCATCCCCTAACTCCCTCAAGCAGTGCAGAAGTCCGGCGATGTGCTCGCCTACTGACCTATAGTCCGTCACTCTACTCTCGTAAAAATAGCGTTGAAGCCTCTTCGCACGTGTCTCTACAATCGATACTCACATCCTAGCAGTAATGTATGTAGGAACCACCGGATCGCCGACCCTATACGATTATCTGTATCGGGGTCCATGCAAATATGATTAACGCGCAGCGGAAAAACGAATCATATCTTTTGCACTGAAATTAGTTCTAAGATCAGAACTGTAGATCGAGGAATCGATGAAGTCTGGACCTCACGATCTTCTGCTGTATTCCTTGCTTTTATCTCGAACATTGTATGGGAAACGAACTGTCGAGACTTTCAGCCGCCTTCTACTAATACGTATCTCAGATTTTTATGTCTGTGTATCTGTGTGTATAGTAACGGCTGACTTGAGGCTTATTTATAGGCTACAACAGGGACCTTGAGGAGGATTAGAAATCGGTCTCCTGATAGGCTTAGGAGTCCTAAATTCAATCTGAATATACTTCTTAAGCCTATCAATAATATCTTAATCCACTAAAAAGATATTATTGAACTACCGTCCCTTATCCATATTAAATATGGCTCCTATTTATTATGTGCGCGTTTATCTTCCTGTGTTTAAGATATCGAATGTTCATTAATTAAATGAATTACTGACAATTCAATTAATTAATATTTAATTCCAAGAGTAGTACCACTCAACTTTATTATCATGCCGGAATAAATCCACCTGCAGGGTTTACATGACAATCCTTATGAGTTCCTCAAGGGGACATCATCATCCTAAATAATTAGAACACAGTTTCATTATATAATCAACAGCATACCATATAAACAACACGGTATCCCAATTTACCGAGCTTATTGATTTAATAAATAAATCTCACCCATTGGTAAATTAAAGAAACATATATCGAGTATATATGCCCGTTATCATACAATGATTAAGAAAACGCACATCCATAATAACAGAGGTCTTGTTTTATTTATGTAGTCAGTACAAATAAAACAACCTCAATTGGTCCTGCTCAATACATACAAAATGTACTAGTGTAATTTTATAATCAAGACAGATTAATACCAAATTACACTACAACCATTTCGATAATTTGTCCAAAATTATCTCGGTTGTGAGCTACCATTTATAATCTATAAGGAACTAATAACATGATCTTCTGTGTGGCACCACACACCATGTTATCTACAATATAAATTAATTGGACAATTGCAATAACATATATAACAAATATATAAAATGCAAACATTTGACTATAAAAGATTCTTATATCATAAATACATGTTTATACAAAAGCTAGACTTATAGTATACATCCTAACAATGTAAACCTTATTCATCTGTCATGAGTTACATGAGTTTTTATCATCGATCTATACCCGTAAAGCCCCCTCTTAACCTTAACGGTATATATCATTCCAACACAGTATCACATAACAAATAAGTATTCTATTACGCAAGTCTTATGATTAGGGAGAGACACCTATAGAGAGAGGATGGTGCTTATCTTATTTCTTTTTGAAAACATTTTCACGTTTTAAAGACACTTTTTTCTCATATTTTCTTTATAAAACATGTTTGAGCAAGCTCGAACTCGAATATTAACCTCACTTTTACATATCATACACACGGACCAGGGGAGACACACCCATTAACTCACCCTATCGTAGACAAGGGCCCATGGTGTTCTCAACCTTTTTTCACTGCACTAACTCCTGTGAACAACCATTTACGCACACGAGCTCATGCTGCTGCAGTTCAGCGGCCCTGTGGCGGTGGTCAAAAAGTAGTGTGTCGATAACAGTAGGCGCATTAACCAATTATGCTTCATTTTTGTCCTGGGCGCTACATCTTATCATCGAGTCATCGCCAACGAGATATCGTTGACTGGGGGTCATGGGTCCCCGTCAAAGTCAACTCTTTGACCAAATTACCAAAATATCTCTCAATCTTAAAACGCTCCGTTCGAGCTCGTTTTAACTCCGATTGAGCTCATTCTTTTTTTGTTGTGATCCAAAATTCATTCTCTTTCACCTCAGTTGTACAAATTGATATTTCCCTCTTGTTTTTTCAACCTCAATCGTTAGGTCTTTCATTCCGATCCGTCTCATCTCGATCGATAGTATCCGATCCGATATCGATTAAATCTTTAATTATATTTAATAAGGATCTAAGAAAACACTGAAAATTATGTAGGCTAGCTACCTGTTGGATTGAAGCCTTGGGATACGTGATCTTGGATACTTACAACTCACGTGGTAATCATCGAATAAGGTGGGGGTAATTTCTAACTCTTTATCTGTTTACAGTTTTTCCTATTCCAAGCATGATTGAGGAATACTAAATACTGTGATTATATTTGCTGTGACATACTTATTATTGTGAGGGGTGGGCCCGCTGAGGTCACCTTTTCATGCATTCGTCCCTTACCTCAATTCTTCTATGAAAGGTTTGGTGGAGCCTTCAAACGCACCAACGGTATTGAGACCATTTTATAGGATAAGACGGGGAGTACCCATACCTATTCGTCCCTTACCATTTCTAATATCTACTGTGCAAATTTCGTGTTGTGTTCTGTGATAATTATACGTATTTTTTATTTAAATACCTGTCGAAGATTAAGATGTGGATTTTATCCCCACGAGTGTATTCCACGCACTCACCCCTTATTCTATAATTCATGTTACAGGAGATTGTTAGGATGTATACTATAAGCCTAGCTTTTGTATAAACATCTATTTATGATATGTGAATCTTTTATGGTCAAATGTTTGCATTTTATATATTTGTTATATATGTTATTGCAATTGTCTAATTAATTTATATTGTAGATAACATGGTGTGTGGTGCCACACAGAAGATTATGTTATCAGTTCCTTATAGATTATAAATGGTAGCTCACAACCGAGATAATTTTGGACAAATTATCGGAATGGTTGTAGTGTAATTTGGTATTAATCTGTCTTGATTATAAAATTACACTAGTACATTTTGTATGTATTGAGCAGGACCAATTGAGGTTGTTTTATTTGTACTGACTACATAAATAGAACAAGACCTCTGATATTATGGATGTGCGTCCTCTTAATCATTATATGATAACGGGCATGTATACTCGATATATGTTTCTTTAATTTACCAATGGGTGAGATTTATTTATTAAATCAATAAGCTCGGTAAATTGGGATACAATGTTGTTTATATGATGTGTTGTTCATTATATAATGAAACGGTGTCCTAATTATTTAGGATGATGATGTCTCCTTGAGGAACTCATAAGGATTATTATGTAAACCCTGCAGGTGGATTTATTCCGGCATGATAATAAAGTTGAGTGGTACTACTCTTGGATTAAATATTAATTAATTGAATTGTCAGTAATTCATTTAATTAATGGATATTCGATATCTTAAACACGGGAAGATAAATGCGCACATAATAAATAGGAGCCATATTTAATATGGATAAGGGACGGTAGTTCAATAATATCTTTTTAGTGGAATGAGATATTATTGATAGGCTTAAGAAGTATATTCACATTAAATTTAGGACTCCTAAGCCTATCAAGAGACCGATTCCTAATCCTCCCCAAGGTCCCTGTTGTAGCCTATAAATAAGCCTCAAGTCAGCCGTTACTATACACACAGATACACAGACATAAAAATCTGAGATACGTATTAGTAGAAGGCGGCTGAAAGTCTCGACAGTTCATTTCCCACACAATGTTCGAGATAAAAGCATGGAATACAGCAGAAGATCGTGAGGTCCAGGCTTCATCGATTCCTCGATCTACAGTTTTGATCTTAGAAATAATTTCGGTGCAAAAGGTATGATTCGTTTTTCACTGCGCATTAATCATATTTGCATGGACCCCGATTCAGATAATCGTATCGGGTCGGCGATCCGACGGTTCCTACAATTGGTATCAGAGCCGTGGTTTTCTGACTATATTCGATTGAATCGGTTAATTCTATTATGAATTGTATATTGAAGCATGCGTATTTAGATCGAATAATAATAGGATTTACGAAATTATGATTTTCTACAGGAACCTTAAATCCAACTATTATGGTCTGAATGTATGTTTATGTATGAATTAAACCCTCGGATATGTCGAGGTTGTTTTTTGAATGTATGATTGTAATAGTAAAATCACGGCGGTTTGTCGTGTTAGGTTTTAATTTTCTGTTCGATCTAGATAATATGTAAACTCCTTCGTGGAGTATAGGATCGATGGATGTAATTAGATACAAGGTTAGGGTCACACAACCGGGCACGACCGTGCTATAGAGCACGGTCAGACCATGCCGGTGAAAAATTGGAGCTGGACGACAGGGCACGACCGTGCTATGGAGCACGGTCAACCGTGCGATGTGTTTACAAGTCGGGCACGATCGTGCCAGCTAAAGATCGAGACTGGACAACAGGGCACGACCGTGGGGCGTGTTTGTAGATCGAGCACGACCGTGCTGAGGGGCACAGTCAGACCGTGCTAGTTGATGATTTTTCGGTGATTTTTTCTAACGGGGCCATAATAGTTGGAAATTATGTTTTTCATATTTACTGCCTTGTATGTGTTTTATCAAGCATGCTTGTATGTGTTCTTTATGATATGCATGTTAAAATCCCTCATGTTAAATAACTAAGTGAGAGAGGGATTAATTAATAAATCCCATGGCCTCCATTACTGGTTTGTAAGTGATGCACTTGAACTTGCGCGTTGGTTTTAAGTGCCTTCCTCCATATCGGATGAGTTCATTTGCGGATCACTAGATCAAACTTCCTTTACGGATGATTATAGAAAGTTGTCTAGGAGAGTGTCATCTTCTCCATCTGAAGAGGCATAATCCTAGATAATGGACTTAGTATCAAGTAATGGTGTACACTTAGATGTATTTGATAAGTATCTTCCCCATCGGAGTCACTGCTGTTATTTGTATGGCCAAAATAATACCAACTATTTATTTTATTTGTCATAAAGTTAAGTTGACAAGATAATAAAATTAATGGGTAAAACCTCCTCTAACAAATGTTTGAATTAGTATACGTCCATACTATCGTGGCATACGAAGTTCACGGTGTATTGAGGTGTTGGTGAATTTAGATTATGTTGTTTGAGTGAACAATATGATTTGTCAATTCAAATTATTTTACCTATGTGTTTATTTATGTGATTCTCAAGATTTTCATTATGGCTTTCAATCCTCTTGTTGTTATACTTAAAGAAAACAAACTTATTGGTCCTAATTATATTGATTGGAAACGAAACCTGGATATTGTCCTGACTGCTGAAGAGTACAAGTTTGTACTCACTGAGCACTGTCCTGACATGCCTGATGAAAACTCTACTGAAGAGGAGAAAATGCTTTATAGGAAGTGGGTAAAGGCAGATGAGATGGCGCGGTGTTACATTTTGGCTTCCATGTCAAATGTGCTGCAACATCAGCATCAGGTCATGTCTACTGCCTATGATATGATGCATAATCTCAAAGAACTCTTCGGACACCAGAGTCGGGCTGCCAAATAGGAGGCTATGAGAAACTTGATGACTGCCACCATGGCTGAGGGGACACCTGTGAGTGATCATGTCCTCAAGATGATGACTCATCTGAATGAGATGGAGGTCCTTGGAACTGAAATCGATGGGGAAACCCAGGTTGATATCGTTCTCCAAACACTGCCTAAGAGTGTTGAGCAGTTCCGTTTGAACTACAACATGAACAAGAGATTGTATTCATTGGCGGAACTTCTGACAGAACTCCAATCAGTAGAGGGATTGTTTCGTCAAAATTCTCAAGCTTACGTTGCTGAAAATGTTTCTGCTTCTAAACCGTAAAACGGAAAGAAGAAGAAGAAACAGAATTCTTCAACAAAGAAGACGACTGGACCTCAAGTGGCTAAGCCATAAGGTGGTGTGAAAAAGCCGAAAGGCAAGTGCTTCCATTGCAAGCAGGCTGGACATTGGAAAGTCGATTGTCCCCGTAAAAAGGAGAACAATTCAGGTACATCTTTTTCATTAGTTGTTGAAACATGTTTAGCGGTGTTATCTACCGGTACCTGGTGTGTAGATACGGGAGCCACTGATCATGTCTGCAATTCAGTGTAGGGGTTCCAGAAAACCAGAAGACTAAGTGTTGGGGAGATTACCATATACATGGGCACCGTTGCGAAAGTGGCGGCCGTTGCAGTGGGAGATGTTTATTTATCTTTTCATAGGAATAAGACTTTGATTTTGAGAAATTGTCTTTACGTACCTTGTTTTAGAAAGAATTTGATTTCAGTTTCTAAACTTTTTAAGGATGGATATTCTGTTTCTTTTGATAACAATGTTGTCGTTAAGAAGAATAGAGTTATTATCTGTTCTGGTACGTTGGTTGACAATTTATATATTCTTAATCCTATAACTCCTACGATGCAACAAATGGAAATTAATAGCACATCTTCTAAATCTAATCAGAGAAAAGAACCTTCGAAAATGAATCAAACATATCTTTGGCATCTAAGGTTGGGTCATATTAACTTAAGAAGGATTCAAAGGTTGATAGCCGATGGACCTTTGGGTTCCTTGGAAGTGGAAAACTATCCAACCTACGAGACGGTACAAGATGAGATACCACAAATGACTGCACCGCGTGTCACTAATGATACACAAATACCGATAGTACCTCGTCGTAGTGGGAGGGTTGTTAGACAGCCTGATAGATTCATGTTTTTGGGAGAGTCTTCAGACTTAGTCCCTGGACAACATGAAATAGATCCCTGGACTTATGACGAAGCACTCCAAGATAAAGATGCGATATCTTGGCAAAAGGCAATACTCTCTGAGATAGAATCTATGGATTCTAATCAAGTCTGGGAGCTTGTAGAACCACCAAATGGTGTAAAAGCCATTGGATGTAAATGGGTCTACAAAAGGAAAAGAGGATCAGACGGAAAGGTAGAGACCTTTAAAGCAAGGCTTGTTGCGAAAGGATATACTCAAAAAGAAGGGATCGATTATGAGGAAACTTTTTCGCCGGTAGCCATGCTGAAGTCTATCTGGATTCTTTTGTCTATTGCTGCTCATATGGATTATGAGGTTTGACAGATGGATGTTAAGACAACTTTCCTTAATGGAAGTCTTGAAGAAAACATCTATATGAAGCAACCTGAGGGATTCATTGCAAAGGGCAAAGAGCATCTCGTGTGTAAGCTCAACCGGTCTATTTATGGACTGAAACAAGCTTCGAGATCTTAGAACATCCATTTTGATGAGGTAATCCAATCTTTTGGATTTATTCAATGTCCGGATGAATCTTGTGTATATAAGAAGAGTGACGGAAACGTGGTGGTATTTCTTGTACTATACGTAGATGATATCTTGTTAATTGGAAACAATGTCAAGGTGTTGTCAGACGTAAGGGTATGGCTGTCCAAGCAGTTTGCTATGAAGGACTTAGGAGAAGCTGGACATATTCTTGGGATCAAAGTTATAAGGGATTGCAAGAAAATGATGTTATGCTTATCTCAAGCTTCATACATTGACACTATTCTAGCTCGTTTTAGCATGCAAAACTCCAAGAAAGGTTTTTCACCTTTTAGACATGGGGTGCGTTTATCTAAGAAAATGTGTCCTAAGACACCAAAGGAGATAGAGGAAATGAAAGCAGTTTCTTATGCTTCGGCTGTAGGAAGCTTGATGTATGCGATGCTATGTACGAGACCGGATATCTGCTTTGCCGTGGGCATGGTTAGTAGATATCAAAGTAACCCAGGACAAGGTCATTAGACTGCCGTAAAGCATATTCTAAAGTACCTGAAAAGGACTAGAGATTATATGCTAGTTTACCAGGCAAATGATTTATTACCTGTGGGTTACACGGATTCGGATTTCCAATCAGACAGGGACAACAGTAAATCAACCTCGGGGTATATGTTTACCTTGGGAGGTGGAGCCATAGTGTGGAGAAGTGTGAAGCAAAAATGCGTTTCGGACTCCACCATGGAAGCTAAATATGTGGCGGCCTCTGAGGCAGCCAAAGAAGCTGTATGGCTCAGAAACTTTTTGATGGACTTAGAAGTGATTCCTGGTTTGCCCAAAGCTATCACAATCTATTGTGATAACAGTGGTGTAGTAGCAAACTCGAAGGAACCATGAGCCCATAAGGCAAGGAAACATATTGAGCGCAAGTACCACCTGATACGAGATATCATAAAGCGAGGGGAAGTTGTTGTCGCTAAGATTGCATCGGCCGATAACCTAGCAGATCCTTTCACAAAGGCCCTTCCGGCGAAAGCCTTCGATGAGCATGTTGATGGGATGGGAATAAGATGCATGACAGCGTATATGACAGCATAGTCTTTTAGTATAAGTGCGAGATTGTTAGGATGTATACTATAAGCCTAGCTTTTGTATAAACATCTATTTATGATAGGTGAATCTTTTATGGTCAAATGTTTGCATTTTATATATTTGTTATATATGTTATTGCAATTGTCTAATTAATTTATATTGTAGATAACATGGTGTGTGGTGCCACACAGAAGATTATGTTATTAGTTCCTTATAGATTATAAATGGTAGCTCACAACCGAGATAATTTTGGACAAATTATCGGAATGGTTGTAGTGTAATTTGGTATTAATCTGTCTTGATTATAAAATTACACTAGTACATTTTGTATGTATTGAGCACGACCAATTGAGGTTGCTTTATTTGTACTGACTACATAAATAAAACAAGACCTCTTATATTATGGATGTGCGTCCTCTTAATCATTATATGATAACGGGCATGTATACTCGATATATGTTTCTTTAATTTACCAATGGGTGAGATTTATTTATTAAATCAATAAGCTCGGTAAATTGGGATACAATGTTGTTTATATGATGTGCTGTTGATTATATAATGAAACCGTGTCCTAATTATTTAGGATGGTGATGTCTCCTTGAGGAACTCATAAGGATTATCATGTAAACCCTGCAGATGGATTTATTCCGGCATGATAATAAAGTTGAGTGGTACTACTCTTGGATTAAATATTAATTAATTGAATTGTCTGTAATTCATTTAATTAATGGACATTCGATATCTTAAACATGGGGAGATAAACGCGCACATAATAAATAGGAGCCATATTTAATATGGATAAGGGACGGTATTTCAATAATATCTTTTTAGTGGATTGAAATATTATTGATAGGCTTAAGAAGTATATTCAGATTGAATTTAGGACTCCTAAGCCTATCAGGAGACCGATTCCTAATCCTCCTCAAGGTCCCTGTTGTAGTCTATAAATAAGCCTCAAGTCAGCCGTTACTATACACATAGATACACAGACATAAAAATCTGAGATACGTATTAGTACAAGGCGGTTGAAAGTCTCGACAGTTCGTTGTCCACACAACGTTCGAGATAAAGGTAAGGAATACAGCAAAAGATCGTGAGGTCCAGGCTTCATCGATTCCTCGATCTACAGTTCTGATCTTAGAACTAATTTTGGTGCAAAAGGTATGATTCGTTTTCCGCTGCGCGTTAATCATATTTGCATGGACCCCGATTCAGATAATCGTATCGGGTCGGCGATTCGACGGTTCCTACAGAGATGATGAGCATGATGAACCCTAGAAGGAGAGATGAGGTGCTATATTTTTGGATATGTAATTTTAAGATAATGTTTCTCAAACATTCTCAAACAATGTTGTAAGAAATCCACGTTTTGTGGTTATGTGACGTGTATTTGGGATGTGAGATCCTGATGATGATGTGTATTTGGGATGTGAGATCCTAAATATATTTTCCACTGTGAATATATTATGTTTAAATCGATTGAAACTGATTGTTGAGATATAATATCTCTGCTCGTCTCTTATCTCTTTCTTCTTGCACGCCCGTGTGGAAAACTCTGATAAATTTTATGAAAGAAAATGGGGCGTGACATAAAGTATGATGAAAAGAAAATGAGATTCGGATCGAAAATCAAATAAAAAATACGACGTCGCGTACGTACCCGACGACAGGGAAAAAACTCGACGGCGTGTCCCGACAGCTGCTGAATTTTCTCGGCAGCAGGAACGGCATCCACGGCAGTTGCCAAGTTTTCTCGGCAGTGGGGACAGGTTCGCACCCAGGCCTCTCGGGGTCGATCTTGCTCGACTAGCCCCCTTCCCTGTACCACCGGCTACCACCTCTGCCATCCCTCACCGGATTCGGGCATAAACAGTGCCAGAAAAACAACCGCAAACACTCTTCGTCACATACACATGCACATATATATACACACACACAACTTTTAGCCTTGGCCGATGACCACCAGCTGTCGGCCACCACCCCCAGGACCTCACCGGCACATCACCAGCGTTGGCCAACAACAGATCACGGCGGCGCCACCAGCGCCGCCCCACAGCATGCATACACAACACACACACTTCACAAACCCCATGCAACAGCCCCCTTTCCCAACCCATTTTCCGGCACCAGCGCCGTCACCTACGGCGGTGCCGCCCCTCCAGTGGTGCCGTCCCTCCAGCGGCTAGCCCACAACCCCGGCAGCCCCTCCGGTGCCTGCAACCATGAGAAGAAGAGAGAGAGAGAGAGAGAGAGAGAGAGAAAAGGTGGCAAGAAGTTAGGGTTTAGGGTTTGGAGATCATTTTTCATCATTTTCTGGCGAACGGAAAATCAAAATTGAATTGCAGAAGTTGTCCTAGATTCGTCTCCTTAAGGGCTACGTTGTACGCGAAAATCAGTCGAAACTGTTGAGTTTGAAATTTTCTGATGAACTCCAGTGGTGGTGCCGATGGTTGCGTGTCGGAGACATAATAAGAGAGGAGAGAGAAAGACAGAGGAGAGAGAGACTTACGTGCGTTCTGTGCTTTTCGGTTCGTTCGAAAAAATGGTGAAAAATGAATCGAATGAGGGCCTATTTATAGAAATTTTAGGAAATTTACTGTTCATCTAGGGTAGGTTACTGTTCATGTAGCTAGGCTACTATTCACGATAAGATTTCGTTTACTGTTCATCAAGATTCCGTTTCTTGTTTTTCTAAAACTCCGTATTTTGCCCTTTTCTGCGTCGTTTGAGCTACGGGTGTCTGATTGACCTCTAGTTCATTTCTATCTTTTCATTTTTCCATTACGCATCTAATGGTTTAAAAATGTTCTATGTTTCATGTCTATAAATTTTATCCATCTAAAACCGATCATTAAACACATATCTGAAACGCACGTAAATAAATTAAACACTCTAGAATTAATACACATAAGATATTTTAATTAAGGGTTTACTTATTTAATTAACCAATTATGCTTTGTTTTTTTCCTGGGTGCTACAAGTAAAGAATGTGCACCTTTCATTACTATGAATTGCTCTATGACATATCAATCTCAAAATCATCCTGATTTTCATCAGCATTATCTTCTTCTTCATCATCATTTTCAACCACTATGTTATCTCCATCATCGTCATCGTTGTCATCATCATAATTATCATCATCTTTTTCCTCTTCTTCTTTTTCTTCTTTACAAGCAATAATTCTACTTGTATCGTCTTGTCGTTCCAAAGGTGTCACTTCATTCACCTCAACTGCTTGTCACTGGGATGTCATTTCTATGACATTCTACAAAATCAGTGGAACCTCCAGGCATGCCATGTGAGTCATCTTGTTGGTATGAATCATCTATAGGCATGTCTTCATCATCTTTTTTTTCAAGCACACTCCACAAGCTTCGAGCTTGTAGCTCGACTATGATTTTCCAATCATGGCCTAGTTTCATATCATTTACATAAAATACTTGTTGAGCTTGAGATGATAACACATATGGTTCATTTGTCTTCCATGGTCTTGATACATTAATACTTGTGTAATTATGTTTATCTATTTGAACTGACTTGCCTGCATACCAATCACACTTAAACAAGACCACTCGATGGCTTCCTAAGTAATCTAATTGAATTATGTCTTGTAAGATACCGTAATAATTTTGAAGTTGTGATGACTCCTCAACTTTTACAACCATGCCAGAATTTTGAGTTCTTTTATATAACTCACGTTGTTTAGTGTGGAATCGCAATCCATTTACAATGCAAACCTCATAATGAGTTACCCGTCTATCAGGACCATATGCCAAGTGCAAAAGAACTTCATTAGCACCACCTTGCTCTTCAATTTCAGATTTCACCTATTAATTGTCTTTGTTTTAAGAAATAATCTATGATATGATCATTAAGAAGAAAATATTCATAATATAAAAAACTTACTCGTTCTTCAAACCAATTCACAAAGGACTCTTCATGCTTCATTTCAACATTAGAATAGCCATTTTTTTTAAGCTCTTCCTTATGTTCAGTGCATAAAGAGTAAATTCTCTAAAACTTAAAATCTGCCACACATGAAGCTTTCAAAAATAAGGTTGATAATTTCTACTAGTAAATACATATGCTTATATATATTTAAGAAGAATAGTTAAAAAAATCTGGACATTTATTTTAAAAATATGAACAATCATTATATAAATACATAAAAACACAATTGTAATAGTAAATTACCTAATGAATGGCGAAACTTCATCACAATTCCTTAAAACATATGCATGTACCTGTTTCAATGATTTCTCATCAAGATAGTTATATGTACATTTCCCTGTGAGACGTGACTTTTCAGAAAACACTAACAAGTTATCTTTTGAAATACATTGCATGAGTCATAATTCCGCTCCATTTTATTGAATTGAGTCTCGATATCATTCATATACATAGAACAAAATGTTAAGCATTCTTCAGCAATATAACCATCAACCATTGATCCCTCCGCAAAAGTCCTGTTATTAACATATTGCTTCAATTTGTACAAGTACCTAACAAAACCATTGATTAGTTAGGAAAACAAGAAACTATTTTAAGTGAATAGATATCATAAAAACCTTATTGATAATGCACTAGAATGATTAGCTTTCAATGGGATACATCCATCAATATTGTATTGGCCCTCCTAAAATTGCCTCTCGCACAAGATGTATAGGTAAATATACCATTACATTAAAAAATGTAGGAGGAAAAATTCTTTCTAACTTGCATAAAGTCAAAGCAATTTAATCTTCAAGATATTCCAAGTTCACTCTATTTAATGCTTTTGAGCTTAATTGTTTGAAGAAGTAGGTAAATCCATATAATGGCTCAAGCACATTATTACTTAAAATGCCACGGACTGAAATTGGTAACAAGTATTGCAATATGATGTGACAACCATGAGTCTTCAAACCAGTAATTCGGCATTCGGTAACATTAACACGTTTTGACAAATTTACAGCTAATGCATTTAGATACTTCTCTAAGGCTAAGAATGCACACAACTTTCTTTTCTCAGCTTTAGATAAAGTATAGCATGCTGGAGGCACCAAATAAGTATTCCCTGCAGCTTTTGGATGTAACTGATGTCTTATACGCATCCTTTGCAAATCAAATCTTGCATTAATGCTTTCCTTGCCTTTTCCATCAATGTCTAATAATGTGCCCAAAATATTATCACATACATTCTTCTTTATATGCATAACATCTAAGTTATATCGTAATTTTAGAGTTCTCCAGTATGGAAAGCTAAAGAAAATGCTATATTTCTTCCAATTCAATTCTTCATCACGTTTTCTCTTCTTTGGTTGTGTCTTTCCAAATGTAACTGGATGCAAAGAGCTTAATTTTTCAACCACATCTTCCCCTGTTACTATGAAAAGTTTATCTCTATATTCTTTATTACCATCAAAAGCACTTTTAAGCTCACGCCACTTGTGATTCTGAGGTAAAAATCGGCGATGACCTATATTGCATATCTTTCTTGGATTTGGTAACCAAAGACTAGTTGTTTCCTTGTTACAAATAGGACAAGCCAAATGTCCCTTTGTACTCCATCCTGATGTTAGTCCATATGCCGGAAAGTCATTTATAGTCCATAACATTGCTGCACATAAGTTGAACTTTGTACCAGTAAAGGTATCGTAAGTTGCTATACCAAAATCCCATAAGTCCTTCAACTCATCAATCAATGGTTCTAAAAAAACATCTATATCATTGCCGGGAGATGTTAGATCTATAATAAGCATTGATAGAATGAAAAATGGAGCTTTTAAGCACTTCGAAGATGGTAAGTTATAAGGTAAAATAATTACAGGCCAAGTACTATAAGATGAGCTCATATGTGAAAAAGGGTTAAAACCATTAGTTGCTAACCCAAGTTTAACATTACGAGGGTCTTCAACAAATGATTCATGTGTTTTGTCGAATTCTTTCCACTCTTGAACATCAGCAGGATGCCTTAGTACTCCATCATCTGTACGTTTCTCTTTGTGCTACCTCATATCGTGTGCTGTTTGTTTAGATATAAATAACCTTTGTAGTCTTGGCTTCAATAGAAAATAGTGTAAAACTTTTTGTGGAATCTTCTTTTGCTTTTTTCACATTTTGTGTTGTTACTAGTCTGGTTGAATTTATATCGAGGTGTTAAACATTTGGGGCACTCTTCTGCTTTTTCATATTCCTTCCTGAATAAGAGACAATCATTTACGCAAGTATGGATCTTCTCATAATCCAATCTAAGGTCTCGAATGACTTTTTTTACCTCATAATATGGGCATAGGAGGACCTCGTCTTTAGGGAGTGCCTTTTTTAACACTTTAAGTAGCATTGAAAAAGATTTGTTGCTCCATCTATTCATAATCTTTATATGCATTAGCGTCACAACAAACGACAACTTGCTGAAAGTTTTACGACCTGTATATAACTCTTTATCGGCATGTTTCAGTAATCTCATAAACTTATCAGATTCCCACTCCGGCATCGCATTCTCATTTCTCATAGACTCATCTTCTTGTCATGTATTGGTAGTGGCTGCCTCATAACAATCTTCAATGATGTTTTGCATGTTCACGCCATCATTTTGATTCCCTTGAGTATCACTTTCAATTATAGGTTCATCTAAGTCGACTTCATCATCACTTTTATCTTCGTCAAGATCAAACACTTCATCATCAGACTGATCAAATTCCTCACCATGAAACACCCATGTGACATAATTCTTAAGTATTCCATTTTCAAATAAATCAGCTTCAACATCATCTCGATTTCGAAAGTAAACATTGTTACATTTCTTACAAGGACATCTAATTTGTTATGATGGTTCAATTGAAGAATATGCAAAGTCTAGAAACTGACTCACTCCATTTTCTTATTCTTCTAATCTTCTGTCCTCAAGCATCATCCAACTTTTATCCATTTCAAATGCTACACATATATATACAAAAATATTTTTAATTTTACATTATTTCAATTATGAATTACAAATATTACTCATGCTAGAATTGCAATGCACACGCAATGTATGCAGTTGTAACGTCCTGATTCTTTTTGTAAATAAATCTTAACCGAGACGTTACTTACTTATAAAATTTACTCTTTAAATAATAAAAAGATAAATTAAATCAATAATAATTGTGAAATATACATTTCTTAAAATTCATGAAATTAACCACTTTAAAATAAAAGAAAAGTTCTTCTGGAACCATTGATCATCGGCTACCAGCATCCACCGCTCGCGCGCCACGCCCTAAACTCCTTAAACTGAAAACATTTTAAAAGAGGGGTGAGTGACAAAAGTACACTCAGTGGGGTGGGGAACTCGGGATGACATAAAATAATTTTGAAAGATTTTACACACATGCCAAAAATACCATTTTATCACATAAAACAGATTTTCTTAAAACGTTTGTCTTTTAATAAAAACCGTAGAAAATAGATCATTTCAATCACTTGACTTAAATCATTTTATAATGTAAGCATCCATCTTTAATCAATCATCCTTCACATTCAAACATATCACTTTCATTACCACATCTACGGTTTTTAACCGTCTTGCAATACATATGCGGGTCTTAGCCGCCCTAAAAACATATCATCCATCATTCACATTTAAACATCACTTTTCACATAATTTATGGTGCTTAGCCGCAATGAAAGCATTTTACGGTTCTTAGCCGTCGTGAAAACATTTTACGATTATTAACCGTCATAATACGGTGATCAGTCGTCATATGCGAGCCCCAGCCGTCTTGCATACGCATGCACAAGCACATATCACTTCATTTTCACATTTACGGTTTTTAGCCGTCTTGTAAATATACAATCAATCATTCACGTTCAAACATCACTTTTCACATAGTTTACGATGCTTAGCCGCCATGAAAGCATTTTGCGGTTCTTAGCCGCCATGAAAACATTTTACGGTCATTAACCATCATAATACGGTGATTAGCCGTCATATGTGAGCCATGGCCGCCTTGCATACGCATGCACATGCGCACATAGTTTCATTACATTTTCACATATCAAACATACATATAGAGGCACATTAATTTAACGTAACACTTAATTGCAGTTCTCAATTGCCATAATAACACATCTTATTTGCACATATGCAAATATTAACTTCACATCATTCTTCACTTTTGCATTCATAGTAAAACGTTCACATCCCATAAAGATCACAATCCACAATTACGTAATTCAACTATACAAGTATTCATCAGTCATCATAATTTCCATCCATCAACTAAAACAATTAATAATCAAAATCCATCACTTAACCCTAAATCATTCAGCAATCACATTCACATTCATCATATCATAACATTATCACATATAACATCTCATGCATTCAGCACGTATACCCAACTCATTTTATATAGTATAACAATTCATAATTTAAATACTTTGAAAGAAGTATAAATATGTAATAAGAAATTACCCCCATTTTGTTCGGTGGTTACCACGTGAGCAGCACCTCTTAAAGATCACGTATCCCAAGGCATCACTCCAACAGGTAGCCTACATAAATTACGATGTTTTCTTAGATCATTATTAAATAAAATTAACGATTTAAACGATATAGAATCGGATACTATCTATCGAGATGAGACGGAGCGGAACGGAAGGCTTAACGATTGAGGTTAAAGAAACAAGAGGGAAAGATCAGTTTGTATAGCTGAGGTGAAAAAGAATGAATTTTGAATCACAACAAAACAAGAATGAGCTCAATCGGAGTTGAAACGAGCTCGAACGGAGCGTTTCAAGATTTAGGGGTATTTTGGTAATTTGGTCAAAGGGTTGACTTTCACCGGGACCCACAACCCCCGGTCAACGATATTTTGTTGGCAACATCTCGATGATAAAGTATGATGAAAAGAAAATGATATTCGGATCGAAAACGAATCGAAAATACGACGTCGCGCGTGTTCCCGGCGACGGGAAAATTTCCCGACGGCGTCTCCCGTCGGCTGCCTAGTTTTCTAGGCAGCGGGGAAGGTTGGTGCCCAGACCTCCCGTCGTCGGCCTGCTCGAGTAGCCACCTTCCCGACGCCACCGCTGCCCTATACCATCGACCCTTAGTCCTCCGGCTAGCCCACACCGCCGGCTACTAGATTCGGCCATCTCTCACCGGATTCCGGCATGAATAGTGCCTGAAAAATAGGGCGTCACACACATTTCACAACTCCTTGCAACAGCCCCCCCTTCTAGGCCATTTTCCGGCACCGGCGCCGCCACCCATGGCGGCACCATCCCTCCAGTGGCTAGCCCACCACTCCGGCAGCCCCTTCGGCGCTTGCAATGGCGAGAAAAAAAACGAGAGAGAGAAAAGGTGGTCAAAAGCAAGGGTTGGGGTTTTGGAGATCATTTTTTGCCGTTTTCCAGCGAACGGAGAATCGGAATTGAATTTCGGAAGTTGTCCTAGACTCGTATCGTCGAGGGCTACGTTGTACACGAAAATCAGTTGAAACGGACGGGTTTGACTTTTTTCAGCGACGACAACGGCGGTTTTTCGCCATTTTCCGGCGAACAGAGAATCAGAATTGAATTTCGAAAGTTGCCCTAGACTCGTATCGTAGAGGGCTACGTTGTGTACGAAAATCAACCAAAATGGACGACTTTGACATTTTTTCGGCGAACTCCAGCAGCAGCGGCGACGGCTCCGGCGGCGGCGGCAGTGGCGGCAGCGGCAACGACGGAATGTAAAATTAAAAGGAAAGAGAGAGAAGAGAGAGACTTACGTGTATTCGACGCTTTTCGGCTCGTTCGAAGAAATGGTGAAAATGAAATCGAATGAGGGCCTATTTATAGAAAATTTTGAAAGTTACTATTCATGATAGAGTAGGTCACTATTCATGATAAGATTTCGTTTCTCATTTTTTCGAAACTTCGTATTTTACCCTTTTCTTCGCCGTTTGAGCTACGGGTGTCCGATTGACCTCTAGTTCATTTCTATCTTCTCATTTTTCCATTACGCATCTAATGGTATAAAAATATTTTATGTCCCATGTTTATAAATTTTATTCCTCTAAAACCGATCGTTAAACAATATCTGAAACGCACGTAACTATATTAAACACTCAAGAATTAAAACACATAAGATATTTTAATTAAGATTTTTACTTATTTACTTAATCAATTATGCTTCGTTTTTATCCTGGGCGTTACAGCAGTTGTATAATTAATATTGTACAACTATTATTAAAAATCATATGAAGTTGGTTTCATCAGAAATTAGATCTCTAACTTAATTATTTGAATTCATTCAAAATAAGTTAGAATTTTTTTTTTAAATGAAACCAAGTGATCATTATAATTTAGAATTTTTTACATTGACAATTATAGAGTTTATATTAACTATTATGTTATTTGCAATACAAAGATAACTTTTAAGAATACATAAAGAAATTAGTAATGGTGATGACATTAATTGAGTGGGACATTTCATAAGACAATTGATGTAAAATTTTAAACAACAAACCTGTTTGGATCTTATAAGATTAGAAAACAATATGAGAACATCAACATGAATCAAAGCTAATAATAGAATTGCTTCAAACTATAAAATGTTTCTCAAGAATACTACTTCGAACTAAGAAATGGTTCTCAAGATTCACACAACAAAGCTCATGCAACCAAAATCCAAGTTAACACTCATATGTAAAGAAACCAGAATAATATTGCCCAAATAGAGCAATTGTAACAATTCAACAACATCGTGGTTATTAATAGATTTATAACATTTCCTATAAAAAATAGAAACTCTATAATCAGCTAAATTGAATATAGTTACGAGATATTAATTGGTTGAGATATTTCATCAAATAATTGGTGTGGACTATTTTGAATCTAAACATACATTAAAGAACTTATAGAGATGGAGACAAAATTAACTCTATAGTAGATCAGAATCTCGTTTTTTCTCTTCTTGATTGTATTTGGGATATATTCACACGAACACCTTTGAAATCAAATTCCCAAATTGACTAATTGGGTAAGGTTTGACATCTTTAAAATTAGATTCTTGGGTTTATTTTTGAAGTAGGTGGTTGTGGAGAAAGATATAAACATATCTTTTAAACCGTTGAGATCACAGGGGTAAAATTGAAAAAAAATACCTAAATTTTTCAAGGGGGGATTTAAAATAAAACGTAGTGGAAAAGGTTTCGCAAGTTGACTGGTAATGTAGAAGAGTGATGAAGTCATAGCCTAAGAAATGAAAGAAATATATTAGTGTAATTAGGTAAGTTTCAGGTTTTGGAAGACCGTATATGTCTTTTATTTTAGTTGTAGCCACAAATTTTTAGTTGGGCAGAGTTTTAATTTAAATCTTTATTTTAAATGACTTGATATTTGTTTTTTTTTTCTTTACCCATGAAGTTTATATTTGACTTAAGTCCTCAACGTTTAAAATTGATTGTATTTTACAAAAGTGAGGAATCAATATATTTAAGAGTAAGTCTTTTTTAAAGAAATAGCCTAAACATATATATATATATATATACATATATACATATATATATATGTATGTATATAGTCTTTCCCAATTATTATGAAGAAATAGTCCAACACCCCTCAATTAAAGTTTTGTTGTTAATGCGCCTAAATCACACACACACACATATATATATATATATATATATATGTGAATTCCAAATCGCATCTTGAAATTTCATTTTATATAAATATTAGTTTTAGTGGATTTTGTATTAATCACCTTTAAATTTATTTATTTCATTTTATTATTTTATTTCGAATAAGTGGAATATAAATAATTATAGTTATCATATAATTATGCAAAATAATATTTTATAGTAAATTCTAGAAAATTTTATTATTCTATATAGATAAAACATTTATTTTGTTATTGTGATGATATTTTTGCATCACTATATTGCAATAAATTTTATAATGACAATTAAAAGTGGACACTAAAAAGAGCATTGAATAATTAGTGATAATTTAAATTATTGTCACTAATTAACTTTGTATTAGTGACAAAATAAATTCATTTTATTTGACGCCAAATTTTTAGTGATGAAAAATATTGACAACAACTAAAGTTGCCATTAATTATCACAATTTAAGTTATTTTGTGATAAAAATAATTATTCACTATACAGGAGTTTTAAGTGACAATATTTTGATTGTCACTAAAATTATCATCACAAATAACAGCTTTTTTTTGTAGTGATACTATTAAATGTACCCAAGTGTATACTATTACTTGATACTAAGTCCATTATCTAGGATTATGCCCCTTTAGATGGAGAAGATGACATACTCCTAAACAACTTTCTATAATCATCCATAAAGAAAGTTTGATCTAGTGATCCACAAATAAACTCATCCGATATGGAGGAAGGCACTTAAAGCCAACATGCAAGTTTAAATGCATCACATACAAACCAGTAATGGAGGTCACGAGATTTATTAAAATTAATCCCTTTTCCACTTAGTTATCTAACATGAGGGGTTTTAACATGCATATCATATGAAACACATAAAATAATGTTTTACAAAACAACGCATATAAATAAAAATAATAAACATGGAAAATAATAATTCCAACTATTATGGCCTCGTTATATACTTGTGTTCTCGAATGTTTGCCGTCATACGGGGATCAACCTCCCCGATCAAGTCATGGGGTGAGGGGCAGAGCCCCGTTAAAAAAAAAAAGGGTTTCTGCCCTCTCGCTTCTCTTTCCATCACGGTTTCTAAACACAAGAATCCTTCTCCACGTCAAGAAATCTCGATCGCAACCCTAACTCTGTAATACTATTACATCCATCGATCCTAAACTCCACGAAGGAGTTTACACATGATCTAGATCGAACAAGAAATTAAAATCTAACATGATAAACCGCCGTGATTTTACTATCACAAACATACATCATCAAAAACAACCTCGACATATCTGAGGGTTTAATTCATACATCAACATATATACAGACCCTAATAGTTGGATTTTAGGGTTCTTGCAAAACATCATAATATCCCACATGTCCTACTATTATTCGATCAAGTATCATCACAATATGATTAACCGAATCAATCGCATAGAATTAGAAAACCACGGCTCAGATACCAGTTGTTGGAACCATCGGATCGCTAACCCTTATGTAATTATCTGATTCGAGATCCATACAAGATATGATTATCAAGCAATGGAAAATGAATCATACCTTTCACCGTAATAGGTGAAGATGAACCAGTTCTAAAGTCAGAACTGTCGAACAATTGATAGAGCCTAGACCTCTCGATCTTCTACCGTATTTCTTATCTTTTCTTGAATGTTATGTGGGTAACGATCCTTCGAAAATACCAACCATCATCTACTAAAATCATTTTTATGATTTTTCGTATGTTTAGAAGCGACTGACTTAAGACTTATTTATAGGCTACAACAGGGACCTAGAAGAGGATTATGATTCGATCTTCTGATGGGATTAGGAGTCCTAGTTCGGCCTGAACACACTTCTTAATCCCATCAATAATAACTCGATCCACTAAAGAGTTATTATTGAACTACTATCCCAAATCCATATTAAATATGGGCTCTTATTTATTATGTGCGCATTTATCTCCTCATGTATAAGTATCGTATGTTCGTTAATTAAATGAATTACTGACAATTCAATTAATTAACATCTAATTCCAAGAGTAATACCACTCAACTTTATTATCATGCCGGAATAAATCCACCTGCAGGGTTTACATGATAATCCTTATAAGCTCCTCAATGAGACAATATCATCCTAAATAATTAGGACACGGTTTCATTCTATAATCAACAACACACCATATAAACAACAATTTATCCCAATTTACTGAGCTTATTGATTTAATAAATAAATCTCACCCATTGGTAAATTAAAGAAACATATATCGAGTATATATGTCCGTTATTATATATTGATTAAGAGGACACACATCCATAATAACAGAGGTCTTGTTCTATTACATAGTCAGTATAAATAGAACACCTTAATTGGTCGCTCAATACATACAAAATGTACTAGCGTAATTTTATAATCAAGATAGATTAATACCAAATTACACTACAACCATTTCGATAATTTATCCAAAATTATCTTGGTTGTGAGCTACCATTTATAATATATAAGGAACTGATAACATGATCTTCTGTGTATTTTTGTGTATAAATAGGGGTTGATTTTAGCCCTATGAAACATACACACGAGTGCAATCAACAAATGTGAGAAATTAATTCTTCCTAAAAAGGGTTAAAGAGTTTGTTTGATTTCCCACCAGATGTACGAACTTGGACTTGGGGAATACTCAAGAAGGTTTTTTGGGTTGAAGCTATTAATCTTCTCAACGATGTCTCTCCGATCAAGAGGTAAATACATATCCCTTAGTTCCGCATGTTTAGGGCTTTGTATGATTTACCATGTTTCAAAACATGATCTATCTGATTTAATTTATTTTAAATCATAGGATTAGATTTATGATATTTCTGATTTAAATTACACTTGAATAGATCCATGCAAGATCCCCAACAGGTGGTATCAGAGCCATGGTTTCGGGTTTGTTTTTTAAATTAGAATTTAAATCTATTTACATTAAATTGAAATTGGATGTAGAATTGCTAGATCTTTTTTACAGGTATCCAATTATCATGGTTCAATGTATGTTTAAATTCATGCTATTTGAATGTTGTTTTTTTTATCTGATTCGATCAGATTCGTTTTTCCCATGAGAAAATCCACGGGTAGATTAGGATCTAGATGTTAGATTTATTTTTTGTAAATAAATTGTAATGGATCAAAGATGAAGATCGAAGAGACGGATTTAAAAGATCGGAGATATATGATGGGCTACGACGTCGGACATTATACATAGACGGATCGAGCTGATCGTCCAACTGCCCAGGCTGCCCAAGACGTCGCGGCTGCTACTTGGATTTTTTTTTTTAAAATCCTGATTCTCGTTTTCGAAATGAGAAATTAAACCATGATAATTGGAATTATTTATGTGTTTAATTTGTGATTTTTGCTGTTATTAATTCGATTAATTATGCATGAAAATCCATGAAAAATCTTATGTTTTAAAATTACTAAGTATGTAATTTAATTAATTTATTCTGGGTAATAAATTAATTAATTGACTTCCATAATTGATTTATTTGTGAAGTCTTTGGCTACGCATTGGCAAGCGCCTCTCTCCCTAACGGATAGGCCAAAGACAAGTTCACTTGAATAAATTTCTTCAGATAATTGTGGATTATTATTAGTGGCAATATGACCTTCCCAATGAATGGCTTATTCAAAATGAAATAATAATCCTGTATTAAATTATGGTTATTACTTAGGTGTAAAATTGATATATTAACTCCCCAACGGAGTCCCTGTCAATTTTATGTGGTCAAGTGGGAGCCAACTATTAAATTTGATTTAAAGGTTTGTAACTGTCTTTGTTTGTAACCTACTCAAATGTATTTGAGTAAACGTTCACACTCAACGTGACTTACTTGAATTGTTTTGAGATGTTGGTTGATGACATGTTTATTTTTATTTTTTTTTAGATTTTTGATATAGCACATGTGTTCGAATTATGTGATAATTTTTGTATTGATTGGATATTGATACAAATTGTATGTTTTATTCTCAATTCAACATGTCATCACCTTTTAATCCACTGTTTCATATACTTAAAGATAACAAATTAGAGGGAGAAAACTATGTAGATTGGAAAATACACTTATTCATAGCCTTGACCGCGCAATCACATAAGTTTGTCCTTGACGAACCTAAATCCGCTGAACCTACAGATGAATCTAGTGAGGAAGTTAAGGAATATCATAAGCAGTGGTTGAAATCTGATGAAATGGCTAGGTGTACCATCTTGGCTTCAATGTCAGATGTGTTGCAACATCAACACCAATACATGAAAACCGCTGCAGATATTATGTTAAACCTTAATGAACTCTTCGCTCATCAGAATCGTACGGCAAGGCAGATGACCATGCGAGATATGTTGTCGCTGAAAATGGTTGAAGGGACACCCGTGAGGGATCACATTCTTAAAATGATGGGTTTACTTAACAAACTTGTGATTCTTGGTACCGAATTCGATGGGAAAACCCAGGTCGATTTCATATTTAATTCTCTACCGAAAAGTTTTGAGTAGTTCCAACTAAACTATACCATGAATAACAAGTATATATGTTGGCTCAGCTCATGCAAGCTTTGGTATCGGCTGAGATGCTAATGGGACCAAGAGAGAGTCAAACCCTATTGACAAACGGTCCATCTTCCTCTTCTGTACCGAAAGGTGGGAAGAAGAAGAAGGCAAATGGTCAGAAATAGGTTGACAAAGTTGGAAAGGAAAAAGCACCCATGTAGGTGGTGTCAAGAAGAAGACAACGAAATGAAAGTGCTTTAACTGCGGTCTGAAAGGACATTGGAGGACTGCCTATCCTCAGCCTAAGAAGGCTGGAAAACAAAGCAATTCTCATGCACTAGTAACTGAAACTTGTTTAGCGGCGTATTCTTCCCATTCGTGGGTGGTGGATACAGGAGCCACTGATCATGTTTGTTTCAATACGCAGGGGTTCCAGCTAACCCGGTAACTTAGTGGGAGTGAGATCATCATCACCATGGGCGATGCTACGAGTGTGGCAGCTGTTGCAGTGGGAGATGTGCAGCTATCTTTTAGTGATAAAGTTTTAGCTTTAAGAGATGTTCTTTTTGTTCCAAGATTTAGAAAAAATTTAATTTCAGTTTCTAAATTGTTTATGGATTGATATTCAGCTTCTTTTAATCAGAAGTCATTATTACTCGTAATAATGAAATTATCTGTTCAGGAACATTAGTAAACAATCTCTATACTATTAATTATGCACAACCCACACATATGTAAAATGAATCATATAACACATCGATCATTTCTAAGAAAAGAAAGCATTCTTCAAGTATGAATGAAACACTTCTATGGCATCTTAGACTTGGTCATATTAATCTAAAAAGGATTCAAAGGTTGGTAAGTGACGGCTCGTTGGAATCACTCCATGTTGAGCCGTTTCCAACATGCGAATCATGTTTAGAGGGTAAAATGACTAAGAGAGCTTTTGGAGCTAAAGAGAACAGAGCCAATGAAGTGTTAGAACTCGTTCATTCTGATGTATATGGTCCAATGCCGATTCAGGCAAGAGGTGGTTTCAAGTATTTTGTTACGTTTATTGATGATTACTCGAGATATGGATATATTTTTCTAATGCGGCTAAGTCTGAGGTCTTTGATAAGTTCAAAGAATTTAAGGCTGAAGCAGAAAAGAATAGGAGAAAGAGTATCAAGTTTCTACGATCTGATCGTGGAGGCGAATACCTCAACAACGAGTTTCTGGACTACTTGTCAGGGCAAGGGATTGTATCCCAATTAGCTGCACTCGGAACCCCTCAACAAAATGGGGTCGCAGAATGAAGAAACAAAACTCTTTTGGAAATGGTCAGATCTATGATGAGTTATTCAGATTTACCCAAGTCATTTTGGGGATATGCTTTGGAAACAGCGGCTTATATTCTTAACTTGATATCTTCCAAATCAGTTCCTAAAACACCTTCAGAATTGTGGATGGGCAAAAATCCAGTCTGAGACATATGAAAATCTGGGGGTGTCCCGCATACGTATTGAATAAGAAAGCTGATAAGATGGAGCCTCGTTTGGAATTAAGGCTGTTTGTAGGATATCCTAGAGGAACGAAATGAGGATTATTCTATAGTCCTAAGGATCAGAGGATTGTGGTAAGCACACATTCTAGATTCTTAGAGGATGATTATATGAGTAATAGAAAGCCCAAGAGTGAAATTACCTTATATGAAATGAGGGGGCCAACTCATATACTAACTGTACAAGTAGATATACCAAGCGACACACAAACACAACCAGAACCTCGTCATAGTGGGAGGGTTGTTCGACAACTTGAACGATTCATGTTCGTGGGAGAGTCTTCAGACTTGGTCCCCGAAGAGGATGAATCTGATCCCTGGACTTACAGCGAGGCAATCCAAGATAAGGATGCAGATTCTTGGCAAACTGCAATGAAAGCAAAAATGGGATCTATGGATCACAACAAAGTGTGGGAGCTTGTTGAACCACCTAATGGCGTAAAACCTGTTGGATGCAAGTGGGTCTATAAGAGAAAGAGAGGATCTGACGGAAAGGTTGAGACCTTCAAGGCTAGGTTTGTGGCAAAAGGATACACTCAGAAAGAGGGGATCGATTATAAGGAAACCTTTTCACCTATAGCCATGCTTAAGTCTATCTGTATTCTCTTATTGATAGCTGTACACCTAGACTTCGAGATATGGCAAATGGATGTCAAGACAACTTTCCTAAATGGAAGTCTTGAAGGAGACATCTACATGTGTTAACCCGAAGGCTTCATTGAAAAAGGTTAAGAAAACTTTGTATGCAAGCTTAAGAAGACAATATATGGCCTTAAGCAAGCATCGCGAGCTTGGAATCAATGTTTTGATCAAGTAATCCAATCATATGGATTTGTTCAAAATGAATTTGAGAGTTGTGTTTATAAGAAGTGTGTTGGAACTGCCTTCGTATTCTTAATACTATACGTAGATGACATTTTACTTATTGGAAACAATAAAAAAATGTTGTCAAACGTAAAGGTATGGTTGTCAAAACAGTTCGATATGAAGGACTTAGGAGAAGCTGGTCATATCCTTAGGATCAAGATTACTCGAGATCGCCAGAAAAGGATGATATGTTTATCTCAAGCTTCTTACATCGACACTATTTTGAAACGGTTTAGCATGCATAATTCCAAGAAAGGTTTTGTACCTTTCAGACACGAAATTCATCTATCAAAAGATATGTGTCCGAAGACACAAAAGGAGATAGATGAGATGAAGAAGATTCCATATGCGTCGGCAGTTGGAAGCCTCATGTATGCAATGTTGTGCACGAGACCGGATATATGCTATGCAGTAGGCATGGTGGCAAGATATCAAAGTAACCTTGGGAAAGAACATTGAACTGCGGTTAAAAACATTTTGAAGTATCTGAAAAGAATTCGAGATAGAATGTTGGTTTATCAATCAGACAGTTTATGCCCTGTGGGTTACACGGACTTAGATTTTCAATCAGACATAGACTCTAGAAAATCTACCTCGGAAAATGTGTTTTGTTTGGGAGGTGGGGCCATGACATGGAGAAGTGTGAAGTAGAAATGCATCGCTGACTCAACTATGGAAGCCGAGTATGTTGCTGCTTGTGAAGTAGTGAAAGAAGCGGTTTGGCTCAAGAACTTCTTAGTGGACTTGGATTTGGTTCTGGATTTGCCTAGCAGTATTACAATCTATTGTGATAATGCTGGAGCAGTCAAGGCAAGCAAGCACATTGAAAGGAAATACCATCTTATACGAGAAATCATTAAGAGAGGAGATATAATGGTAGCTAAGATAGCATCGGTGGACAACCTAGCCGATCCTTTCACAAAGAGTCTGCCTCAGATTACATTCGAGAGACTGTGGAAAGAATGGGAGTCAAGTGCGTCGCCAAGCTACTTTGAGCATAAGTGGGAGAATTATTAGGACATGTTGTAGTATACTTAAAAACAGACTTTGAGTATACGTGGGAGATTGTTAGGGATATACTGAAAAGTATGCTTTTTGTGCTACTTTGTATATAAACTGATTCTTGCATTTTATGAGAATAAATCTTTTATCACTATTTGCATTAAATATTATGAATGTTGTTTATTTAAATGTATAAATGTTCAATATACTTTACATTGTAGACAATGTGGTGTGTAGAAGATCACAGAAGATCACATTGTCAGTTTCTTATAATAAGTATAGTAAAATTCACAACTTAAATATAATTGAACAATCCATTGGTAAAAGTTTAAGTGTAAGGCTCGGATTGGTTTGTCTTGACCAAGAGATTACACTAATGCATTTGATGTGCTGAATAGGACCTACAGCGAGATAATTCTTCTAGGCTGACTTGGAAAGAAGAATTAGATCTCAGTGGTTATTGATTTCTTAATTTCTATCACTTAATGGGATTATATATAATTAATTGATATTGCTTTGATTTATTATGGGTAAAGAATCAATGAGATTCAATACTTTATATTTTGGGCAATATTATTAATTATATGACAGATTGCTAAATTAATATAGAAAATCGTGTCTTCATACGTCAAGTTGATAATGTCCCCTTGGTGGGCTCAGAACGTTTATCATATCAAATTTGGCCAGTGGATTAATTTCCGATATGATAATAATGTTGAGCTGTCCTTTCCTAAGGAATAAAAATATTAATTAATTAAAGTATTCAGTAGCTTAAATTAATTAATGTACATTAGATCTTAAACACGGGAAATAATAATCGGGAGCCATATTTCATAATATGGGTTAGGATGGATAGTGCAATATTAATTCTATAGTGGAGTGAATTAATATTAATGGGCTAGAATAATATTGTGGCTCAATATTTGTTTCTAGGTTCATTGGGAGGTCCAATCTTAATTCTCCCAAAAGCCCTTGAGTAGCCCAATAAAAACTCATTTAAAAGATAAGAATTAATTATTGTTGCAAAATATATGGAGATCAAGATTTTCATATATTACTTGGGGATATATTTGAGATCAAATCTTGAGAAATATATCTGAGATCAAATCTTGAGAGATATATTTGAGATCAAATCTTGATGATATATTTCTTGATCAATTTCTTCTCCTCCAAGTAAGTATTTTTGTGTATAAATAGGGGTTGATTTCAGCCCTATGAAACATACACACGAGTGCAATCAACAAAAGTGAGAAATTAATTCTTCCTAAAAATAGTTAAAGAGTTCGTTTGATTTCCCACCGGATCTACGAACTTGGACTTGGGGAATACTCAAAAAGGTTTGGAATCTGGGGGGTGTCCCACATACGTGTTGAATAAGAAAGTTGATAAGTTGGAGCCTCGTTCGAAATTAAAGCTGTTTGTAGGATATCCTAGAGTAAGGCTGTTTGTAAGGGTTTAGGGTTTGGAGATTGTTTTCACCATTTTCTGGCGAACGGAAAATCAGAATTGAATTCTGGAAGTTGTTCTAGATTCATCTCGTTGAGGGCTATGTTGTGTATGAAAATCGATCGAAACCGATAAGTTTGAAATTTTCCGACGAGCTCCGGCGGCGGTGCTCCGGAGAAAGAATAAAAAGAGGAAAGAGAAAGAGAGAGGAGAGAGAGATTTATGTGTGTTCGGTGTTTTTCAGCTCATTCGAAGAAACGGTGAAAATGAAATCGAATGAGGGTCTATTTAGAGAAAATTGAAAATTACTATTCATGTAGGGTAGGTTACTGTTCATCTAGGCTAGGTTACTGTTCATGATAAGATTTCGGTTACTGTTCATCAAGATTTCATTTTTTGTTTTTCCGTTATGCATCTAATGGTTTAAAAATATTCTATGTCCTATGTCTATACATTTTTATCCATCTAAAGCTAGTCGTTAAACACATATCTGAAACACACGTAATTAAATTAAACACTTAAGAATTAATACACATAAGATATTTTAATTAAGGGTTTACTTATTTAATTAACCAATTATGCTTCGTTTTTATCCTGGGCGCTACATCCCTTACCCCTTAAAAGAATTTCGTCCTTGAAATTAAACGTGCTAACTTATCTTGTACAAAAGTCATCTTGATTGGCAAGAAGTGGACAGATTTTGTTAACCTATCAACTATTACCCAAACGGCGTGGTTTCCTCGTCCGGTGCTCGGCAGACCAACCACGAAATCCATGGCTATGTGTTCCCACTTCCATTCTGGTATCTCCAAATGGGTTAGCATCCCAGCCGGTCATTGATGCTCCGCTTTCACTTGTTGACAAATGAGACACTTTTTGACGAATAACCCTATGCCTTTCTTCATGTTTCTCCACAAATTTTTTTCCTTTAAACCCCGGTACAGCTTTGTACCTCCGTAGTGTGCAGACATTGGTGTGCAGTGTGCCTCTCCGAGAATTTCTTCTCTCATATTTTCGTCTTTTGGCACGCACACTCTTCCTTTAAAGATAAGAGCTCCATCAGATACCAAAGAAAAACCTTCCGTCTTTCCACTGTCCATACAAACTTTCATCTTCTTTGTCTCATATTGACCTCCTTCTGTTCAAAGAAGTATTTCAAACTCTTATGGTCGGTGTAGATCTCACACTTCACGTCATAGGGATATTGTCTCCATATCCTGAGAGCGTGTACCACAGCTGCTAGCTCCAGATAGTGCGTTGGATAGTTTTGTAGGTGATTCTTCAATTGACGTGATGCATATACCACTACTTTCCCTTGTTGCATCGAAACACATCCCAAGCCTTGTTTGGATGCATCGCTGTAGATTAGGAACTCCTTTGTTACATCCAGAACTATTAAGACTGGTGCCTTTGTCAGTCTCTTCTTTAGTTCCTCGAAGCTACGCTCATATTGTTCACTCCATTGGAACTTTACGTCCTTCCTTGTCAAGCGAGTCATCGGAGTGGCAATCTTCGAAAATCCCTCTATGAATCTTCGGTAGTAGATAGCCAAACCAATAAAACTCCGCACTTCCTTGACGTTTGTTGGGGCCTCCCACTTTTTGACTACTTCCATCTTTTCAGGATCTACTTCGATCCCTTGTGAAGAGACAATATGGCCTAGGAAGCCCATTTTGTCCATCCAGAATTCGCACTTCTTGAATTTCGCATAAAGCTTCTCCTTTTGTAGAATCGATAGTGCAATTTTGAGGTGTTATTGATGTTGCGCTCTATCGCAAGAATAGATAAGGATATCGTCAATAAACACAATGATAAAGAGATCGAGATACGAATGGAAGACACGATTCATCAAATCCATAAAGACAGTTGGAGCATTACTAAGTCCAAATGACATAACTACAAACTCGCCGTGGCCATATCTCGTCCTGAACGCTGTCTTGGATATATTCATATCTTTGACTTTCATCTGGTGATAGCCAGATCTTAAGTTAATCTTCGAGAACACACTGGCACCTCTTATCTTCAATTCGAGGCAGTGGATATTTGTTCTTTATTGTCCTCTTATTCAGCTCTCGGTAATCGATGTACATCCGAAACTGCCATCCTTCTTCTTCACAAAAAGTACTGGAGCTCCCCAAGACGACACGCTTGGCCGAATAAAACATTTATCTAAAAGTTCTTGTATTTGAACCTTTAGTTCTTGTAATTCTTTCGGTGTCATTCGATAAAGAGCTTTTGACACCGGTGTTGCTCCGAGCATGAGATCAATCTTGAATGTCACTTGTCTATCCAGCGGAGGGCCAAGTAATTCATTTGAAAAATGTCCAAGAATTTCTTTACTACCGGCACCTCCTCAATAAGTAGTGCTCCCTGCTCGGGGTATACCATATTGACCAACCAAGCTTCATAATTTCCTTTGTTAAGCATCTCGGTTGCCTTTATGGCTGATATAATCCTTTAGTCAACTTTGACTCATGTCCCATGGAAGGTGAACTCCGACTTTCCCGGTGCTTGGAAAATGATTTCCCTCGCATGACAGTTGATTACTGCATGGTTGGACTCTAGCCAGTCCATTACTAAAATTATATCAAAATTCTTCATCTCCTGAGTATGAAGATCGGTCTAGAAGAATCTTATCTTCAAACGCGATCTTAAGGCAACAGTATAGGTATTTTGTCCTTACCGTCTTCCCTGAAGGAATACTAACTTCTAGGGTTTGAGCAACTATCCTACCGTTTTCATGCTTCAGCAATTTATAGAAATTCACAGAGACAAAAGAGTGTGTCAATCCAGTATCAAATAGGATGAGAGCAGGTATATCACATAGTGATAACATACCTGTCATCGTCTCGGCTCCTTCAGCAGCTTTCGGGCGGGTAAGAACAAAGGCTCGTGTTCTGCCTGCCATTGGTCTCGAGTTCGGGGCTGTAGCTGGCGAGTTTCATGCCTTCCAGCAGTTGGCCGCTAGGTGTCCCGATGCCCCACATGTGAAGCAACTCAGTGTTTCTCGTTGACACGGCCCCATATGTACCTTTCTGCATCTAGGGCATGGGTTCCCGGATCTTAAAGGGGGAAGGAGTGGAGCGTTGTTCGCCCTTGAAAATTTATTTTGGGTAGAACTCTGGCTCGGGCCAGTCCACTTCCTCTTTACAGGAGTTGGGAAGACATTCCTAGGAATTATAGCATCCAAACGTAAGCTAGAGGTGATTTCTTGTGCTCTCTCGATAACACTTACGTATAAAATCGTTCCTTACCCAGCCAGTATGGATCCAATCTCTGGACGAAGGCCTTTTCTAAACCTTCAGGCATTTTTGATGTCAGTATCCACCAAGTGTGTGGCATACCAGCTCAATTGATTGAATCGTTGCTCATATTCTTCCACCGTCATGCTTCTCTGTCGGCGATGTAAGAAATCTGTTTCCTTTTCATCTTGATCGGGCTGAGGTATGAAGTGATGAGAAACCACTTCCTTAAATTCTTCCCACGCTAGCCCCTCTTTTTGGGCGGATAGCAGCGTCCTCTCATATGAGTCCCACCAGTGACTCACTTCTTCTGTGAACTGGAAGATTACACAGGAAACCTTCTGTTCCTGCATACACGTCAAGTGCCCAAAAAGTCGATCAAGTGACCTCAGCCACTTTTCCGCTTCTGTAGGTTCACCCTTCCCGTCAAACGTCGGTGGGTTAAATCACAAAAATTGTTCGTATATTAGATTTGGATCAGACTTAGATGGCTGTGGGTTGGCTCTAGTTGCCTCGAAGTGTTGTGCTAAACCTCTCAGAACAGACACGAGATCCCCCGTGCTTATATTATCATCCTGTTCCGGCTGATCAGCCGTTAGGGTTTGATTTGTTTGTGGTCTTCCTCTTGACATAGCTATGCTACGTTATATAAGTTACACGAGTTCTTATCACCAGCCTATACCCGTAAAGCCCCCTCTTAACCTTAATAGTATATATATCATTCCAACACAGAATTACATAATAGATAGGCATTCTATTACGCAATTTTTATGATCAGGGAGATGCACCTATAGAGAGAGGATGGTGCTTATCTTATTTCTTTTTGAAAATATTTTCACGTTTTAAAGACACATTTTTCTCATATTCTCTTTATAAAACATGTTTGAGCAAGCTCGAACTCAAATATGAACCTCAATTTTACATATCATACCCACAGACCAGGGGAGACACACCCATTAGCTCACCCTATCGTAGACAAGCGCCCATGGTATTCTCAACCCTTTTTCACTGCACTAACTCCTGCAAAAGACCATTTCGCACACGAGCTCACGCTGCTGCGCAGTCAGCGGCCCTGTGACGGTGGCCAAAAAGTAGTGTGTCAATAACAGTGACATCTGCCATATAGAAGTGGGCTCTGATACCATTACTGTCACGTCCCATTTTCTTTCATAAAATTTATCAGAGTTTTCCACACGGGCATGCAGGTAGAAAAGAGGTAGGAGACGAACATAAGATATTACATATCAACCATCGATTTCAACCGATTTAACGTAATATTCACAGTAGAAAATACATTCTTACATACATACAAAAGTAACAGGCATTTCTGTTCATTCCTCCTTGCCTCCGAAAATTTTCTGTAAAATAACACATAAAAGGGGTAAGTGCCAAAAGAGCATTTAGTGGGGTTGATTTGTATCGTAAAAGGGGTACACGTAATATTTCTTACAGAATATACATATAATACACGTTATAGACTCCCAAAGAGTCCCAATGGCAACTGTGGATAGGTTTCCGAAGAATACCTATCAGGGCCCCAAGCCGACCCAATTTAGGTTTTTACACCCCTTCGTGTTGGGATTTCCTAGAATACCCCATTGTTGGGTTTCCAAAAATGAATACCCTACTTGGCGTGCAGACGCATGCCCAATTCAATTGTCACAGAATAGGTCTCACATAACACATAATGTACATTGGTCATGTTCACGTTGGCCACATAATTCACATAACACATAGGTAATGAAAATCCCTTAACATGTGTGGGCTTTTAAAGAAACCCCTTTTTATTGGGTATTATCCCGACTTATCATCATTTGAAACCATTTGCATTTGTGTCACTTGAAATCAATAGCTCACAAAATCATATAATTTACTCAAATACTGTTCACGTAGTGAAAACATTTCACTTGAAAATGACATCACATAATAACAGGATTTAGATCACTTAGTCACATAGTTTTTCGTAAAACCATATAGTTTAAAACATAAATAAGAGTTTACCCCCACCTTATTCGGTGGTTACCACATGAGCAGCAAGTGTCAAAAATCACGTATCTCAAGGCTTCAATCCAACAGGCAGCCTACATAATTTATGGTGTTTTCTTAGATCTTTATTAAATATAATTAAAGATTAAACCAACATCAGATCGAATACTATCGATCGAGATGAGATGAATCAGAACGGAAGACCTCACGATTGAGGTTGAAGAAATAAGGGGGAAATATTAGTTTATACAGCTGAGGTGGAAGAGAGAATTTTGGATCACAACAAAAAAAGAATGAGCTCAATCAGAGTTGAAACGAGCTCGAACGGAGCTTTTTAAGATTGAGGGGTATTTTGGTATTATGGTCAAGGGGTTGACTTTGACCGGGATCCACGAACCCCGGTCAACGATATCTCATTGGCATCAACTCGATGATAAAATACGATGAAAAGAAAATGAGATTTGGATCAAAAATCGAATCGAAAATACGGTGTCATGCATGTAGCCGACGACGGGGAAAATACTCGTCGGCATCTCCCGGTGGCTGTCAAGTTTTCTCGACATCGGGAGCGACATCCTCGGCAGCTGCCAAGTTTTCTCGGCAGTGGGGACACGGGCTCTCGGCGGCTGCCGAGTTTTCTCTGCAGCGGAGGTAGGTTCGCGCCCAGGCCTCCCGACATCGACCCTGCTCGACCAGCCACCTTCACGGCGCCACCAGCTGCGGCCGCACCGCTCTATGCCGTCACCACTTAGTCCTGCGGCTAGCCTGCACCGCCGGCTACCACCTTCGGCCATCCCTCATTGGATTTTGACATGAATAGTACCATAAAAACAGCCGCCAACACCCTTCGTCACACACACACTACACAACCCCATACAACCACCCCCTTTCTCAGCCCTTTTCCCGACACCGGCACCGCCACCCACGGCGGTGCCTCCCCTCCAGCGGCTAGCTCCCCTCCAGCGCCGCAATTAGCATATGATTTTCTCACTGTGTTCAGAGACAGATATATGCTAGAAGTATACCGGGATACATAGGGAATTTTTATCTCTTAAACAGGGGAATATGTGGGTTGCCAAGTATGAAGTTAAATTTACTCAATTATCACCTTATTCGGCTGTGATAGTTGATACTGAGTGAGATAGATGCAGACGTTTTGAGAAGGGACTTTCATATGATATTCGGAGCAAGATTAGTCTTTGGGATCTTCGTACGTACACAGATTTACATATTGCAGCAATTAGGGTTGAGTCTTTGTTAAAAGAACGACAAACATATTTTCAAAAGCAAAAGAGAGAGTCAATGATTCATGATAGTGAGTCAAGTGGGAAGCCAATTAAACGTCAGAATGTTTCCTCTCCAGCACAGATATTTAGCAGAGGTGGTTCATTAGGTCAGAGAGATGGACGTGTACAGGCTTTTGGTCGTGGAGATGGCAGAGAACCTAGCTTGACAATACAAACATAACTTATGTGTCAGCACTGTGGTCGATATCATATAAGAAAGTGGTGAGTGCTTAATGGAGGTTGTTATTATTGTGGACTACAACGACAATTTAATAGGGAATGTCCAGCTAGACCTTATAAATCAAACACTGGCAGAGCGACATCCGAATCAACATTGCAAAATATTCGGCAAGCCGCACCATTGGTGAGTGTTGGTAGAGGTTGTGGAAGAGGTCAGACTATGAGTTCTACTGATAGTAGAGGAAGATCAGAAACACTAAGAACATGATCATAGGGTCAGGCACGAGTTTTTGTTATGTCACTACGGGAAGTAGCTACAGCACCTGAGGTCATTACTGGTAAACTCTATTTGAATGATTTTGAGATATATGTATTGATAGATCCAAAATCTACTTATTCATTCTTATCATCTGCCATAACATCACATTTGTATAAAGAACCCGAATCACTAGATTACAACTTAGAAGTACATACTCCATTAAGCGATGTTGTAATGGTGTATACGGTATATTGAAATTATATAATGCGGATTGATAGGGTAGAGTTACTAGCTGATTTGATCCTATTATTTTTACGTGAGTTTGATGTTATATTGGGTATGAACTGGTTATCGACACACCGTGCTAAAGTGGATTGTTATACTAAAGAAGTAGTGATGGATTCTTCTAGACAGACTGAAGTAGTTTTCTATGGTGATCGACGGATTGTACCAACATGTTTGATTTCAGCAACAACAACTTTCTATATGATTAGAGACGGATATGAGGCATATGTGGCGCATGTTATAGATCGTACAACTACATATGGTGAGATTAGAGATATTCTAATTGTCAAAGATTTTCCTAATGTTCTCCTAAAGGATTTATCAGGATTACCACCAGATAGAGAAATAGAGTTCACCATAGAATTGATACTGGGTACCGCACCAATCTCTATTCCTCCATATCGGATGACCCCATTAGAGTTACAAGAATTAAAGAAACAATTGTAGGAACTATTAGAAAAAGGGTATATACGGGCTAGTGTATCACCTTGGGGTGCACTGGTGCTTTTTGTGAAAAAGAAAGATGGTACACTATGATTGTGCATAGAATATCGAAAGCTGAATCAAGCGAAGGTAAACAACAAATACCCATTACCACGGATAGATGATTTATTTGATCAGCTTCAGGGTGCACAAGTATTTTTCAAGATAGATCTTCGATCTAGGTACCATCAGTTAAAGATAGCCAAAAATGATATTCTGAAGACAACATTTAGAACTCAATATGGGCATTATGAATTTTTGGTGATGCCATTCGGGTTGACCAATGCACCAGCAGCATTTATGGCTTTACGAATAAAGTGTTCCAACCTTTCCTTGATAGATATGGGCATTTATCATTGTCTTCATTGATGATATACTGGTATATTCACAGAGTACAGAGGAACACGCGGATTATTTATAGATAGTGTTACAAATCTTGCAAGAAAAACAATTATACGTGAAGTTGAGTAAATGTGAATTTTGGTTGGATCATGTGGTATTTTTGGGACACATAGTATCTGGACGAGACATAGAATTCGATTCTAGAAAGATTGAGGTAGTGGTAAATTGGGAGGTACCAATGACAGTTTTGGAGGTTCGAAGCTTTCTTGGTATGTCTAGATACTACACACGATTTGTCGAAGGGTTTTCCATTATAGCAACACCACTCATAAAACTGCTATGAAAGAATGTTCCATTTTAATGGAATGACAGATGCCAACAGAGCTTTGATGAATTGAAGCACCGTTTGACTACAACACCGATACTCACAATTCCTACAAGCACTGGGAGATTTATCGTTTATAGTGATGTTTCACATCAAGAACTTGGTTGTGGTTTAATGTAGAATGGGAAAGTAATTTTCTTATGCGTCACGAAAATTATGACCATACGAAGTTTCCTATCCTATTCATGATTTAGAGTTGGCAGTAGTGGTATTCGCTTTAAAAATTTTACGACATTATCTTTATGGAGAGACATTCCAAATATTTACTGATCATATAGTTTGAATTATTTGATGAGTCAGAGAGAACTGAACATGCGACAGAGACATTGGATGGAACTATTAAAAGATTATGATTACACGATAGAATATCATCCGGGAAAGGCCAACATTATAGCCGATGCGTTAAGTCAGAAGTCCGGTGGTATAGTGGCACATATGCATTTGACTCCACTTTCAGATTTGATTGCTCTATGATGTTTGAACACGAGACTATAGTTACATACATGTGGAGTGCTAATTGCTACCTTAGAGATTCATCCGATATTGAGATAATGAATACAAAATATATAAAACAAAGATGAAAAATTGACAGAAATTATTGAACAGGTGCAACACGACAAAGACACCATTTGATTTACAAGATGGTATATTAATGTTTGGCACCAGGTTGTGTGTAACTAACGTTGATGATTTATGACGAGAGATTTTAGACGAGGCACACAATGCACCGTATGCTATGCATCCAAGTATAACAAAGATGTACCACACATTGAGGCAGCAATACTGATGGCAAAAAATGAAGAAAGATATTGCTGGATTTATTTCTAAATGTCTTACTTGTCAGCAAGTTAAAGCAGAACATCAAGCACCCACAGGTACACTAAAATCCCTCTCTATTCCAATTTGGAAATGGGAGCGGATTACGATGGGCTTTGTTTTGGGATTACCAAAAATACAACAAGGGAATAATGTTATTTGGGTAATTGTGGATAGATTGACTAAATCAGCACATTTCTTACCTTTACGTTGGGATTGTTCATTAGATCAATTGACAGAGAAGTACATTAGAGAAATTGTACGACTTTATGGTATACCGGTGTCCATTATTTCAGATAGAGATCCGAGATTTACTTCTTGATTTTGGGAGAGCTTTCAGACAGCTATGGAGATCAAATTACACTTCAGTACAACTTTTCACCCTCAAACAGATGGCCAATCAGAATGGACTATACAGACGTTAGAAGAGGTGCTACACGCTTGTGTTATCGAGTTTCAAGGTTCGTGGGATAAATGTATTCCATTAATGAAATTAGCTTATAATAACCAGTTTCACAGTAACATTAGAATGACACCGTATGAAGAGTTATATGGAAGAAAGTGCAGAAGTCCACTATATTGGAATAAAGAGGGTATAGAAATTTTAGAAAGGCCAGAAATTATTGAAAACACAATTGAAAAGGTTGATGTCATCAAAAGTAAATTAAAGGCTGCACAAGACCGACAAAAGAGCTACTTTGATCAATATAGAAAAGAGATAGAATGCCAGTTTGGTGATAAAGTATTTTTACGGGTTTCTCCTTGAAAAGGTGTTATGAGATTCGGTAACAAAGGAAAATTAAGCCCACGCTATATCGGGCCATACGATATCATCGAAAAAGTTGGACTATTGGCATACGAGTTAGTCTTACCTCCAGAATTGGCTCAAATTCACAATGTTTTTCATGTTAGCATGTTGCGGCGATATCTATCTGATCCTTCACATGTGTTGCGGGATTTAAAGGTACAAATTGCAGAAAACTTAAGCTACATAGAAGAACCAGTCTCGATAGCAGATTTCAGAATCAAACAATTTCGGAATAGAGAAATTCCAATGGTTAAAGTTATCTAGAGAAACCATGGTATAGAGGAAGCAACCTGAGAGATAGAAGAAAAGATGAGAAAGTTATATCCGTATATATTCATTGGTAACTGATCTTCTTATTGGTATATGGCATAGTGGGACAACAAATTTTGAGAATAAAATTCTTATAAATGGGAAGAATTGTAAAATCCTTTATCAAAACATACACGTCATTTGGCATTTACTTCATGCATTCATTCCATAATACATTTAAAAAAATAGCATGTAACACCCAGGATAAAAACGAAGCATAATCGATTAAGTAAATAGTAAAAACCTTAATTAAAATATCTTCTGTGTATTAATTCTTGATTGTTTAATCTAATTACGTGCATTTCAAATACGTGTTTAACGATCGGTTTTAGGGGGATAAAATTTATAAATATGAAACATAAAATATTTTTATACCATTAGATGCGTAACGAAAAAAGGAGAAGATAAAAACAAACTAGAGGTTAATCGGACACCCGTAGCTCAAACGGCGAAGAAAATGGCAAAATACAAAGTTTCGGAAAAATGAGGAATGGAATCTCGATGAACAGTCACCGAAATGTTATCGTGAACAGTAACCTAGCTACATGAACAATAACCCTAGATGAACAGTAATTTTCAATAATTTTCTATAAATAGGCCCTCATTCGATTTCATTTTCACCGTTTGTTCGAACGAGCCAAAAAGCGCCAAACACACGTAAGTCTTTCTCTCTTCTTTCTCTTTATTTTTTTCAGTCTTGCTTTCTGTCTCCGGCGCGCCACCACCGGCGCCGCCGCGCCGCCGCCGGAGTTCGCCGAAAAAGTCAAACTCATCTGTTTTGATTGATTTTCATACATAACGTAGCCCTCGACGATACGAATCTATGACAACTTCCGGAATTCAATTCCGATATTTCGTTCGCCGGAAAACGGCGAAAAACTATCTCCAAAACCCTAAACCCTTACTTCTTACCACCTTTTCTCTCTCCCGTTCTCTCTCTCTCTCTCTCTCTCTCTCTCTCTTCTTCTCGCGGTTGCAGGCATCGGAGGGGCTGCCAAGGTTGTGGACTAGCTACTGGAGGGGCGGCACCGCCTTGGGTGGCGGTTCCGGTGCCGAAAAATGGGTTGGGAAAGGGGCTGTTGCATTGGGTGGGGTAATTCGTGTGTGACGAAGGATTTTTGAGGCTATTTTTCCAGCACTATTCATGTCGGAATCCGGCGAGGGATGGCCGGATCTGGTAGCCGGCGGTGCGGGCTAGCCGGAGGACTAAGGGTTGATGGCATAGGGCGGCGCCGTCGCAGTTGGCGGTGTCGGGAAGGTGGCTGCTCGAGCAGGCCGACGCCGAGAGGCCTGGATGCCAACCTGCCCCCGCTGCCTAGAAAACTAGGCAGCCGATGGGAGACGCCGGGGAAATTTTTCCTCGTCGCGGGGAACGCATGCGACGCCATATTTTCGATTCGTTTTCGATCCGAATCTCATTTTCTTTTCATCGTTCTTTAACATCGAGTCGTCGCCAACGAGATATCACTGACCGGGGGTCGTGGGTCCCGGTCAAAGTCGACCCTTTGACAAAATTACCAAAATACCCATCAATCTTAAAAAGCTCCGTTCGAGCTCGTTTCAACTCCGATTGAGCTCATTCTTATTTTGTTGTGATCCAAAATTCATTCTCTTTCACCTCGGCGGTATAAACTGATATTTCCCTACTGTTTTTGCAACCTCAATCGTTAGGCTTTCTATTCCGATCCATAGTATCCGATCTGATATCGTTTAAATCATTAATTTTATTTAATAAAAATCTAAGAAACATCGTAAATTATGTAGGCTACCTGTTGGATTGAAGCCTTGGGATACGTGATCTTGGATACTTGCTGCTCACGTGGTAACCACCGAACAAGGTGGGGGTAATTTCTTATTACGATATTTATAATTCTTTCAAAGTATTTAAATTACGAACTATTATACTATATAAAATGAGTTGGGTATACGTGTTGAATGCATGAGATGTTATATGTGATAATGTGATGATATGATGAATGTGAATGTGATTGCTGAATGATTTAGGGTTAAGTGATGGATTTTGATTATTAATTGTTTTAGTTGATTGATGGAAATTATGATGACTGATGAATACTTGTATAGTTGAATTACGTAATTATGGATTGTGACTTTACGGGATGTGAGCGTTTTACTATGAATGCAAAAGTGAAGAATGATGTGAAGTTAATATTTGCATATGTGCAAATAAGATGTGTTTTTATGGCAATTGAGAACTGCAATTAAATGTTATGTTAAATTAATGTGCTTCTATGTGTATGTTTGATATGTGTATGTGTGATATAAATATGTGTGCATGTGCATGCGTATACAAGGTGGCTAGGGCTCGCATCAAGACGGCTAAGACCCGTATAATGACGGCTGATCACTGTATCACGGCGGTTAAGAACCGTAAAATGTTTTCATGGCGGCTAAGAACCGTAAATTATATGAAAAGTGATATGTTTGAATGTGAATGATGATTGATTTGAGTTGGATGCTTACATTTTTAAAATGATTTAAGTTAAGTGATTGAAATGGTCTATTTTCTACGATTTTTATTAAAAGATAAACGTTTTACAAAAATCTATTTTATGTGATAAAACCGTGGTTTTGTAAGTGCATTTAAATCTATAAAATTTTATTATAATGGGTTGTTGAAAGCCGTGTAAAATCTTTTAGAAATTATTTCATGTCATCCCGAGTTTGCCCACCCCACTGAGTGTATTTCAAACATTCACCCCTCTTTTAAAATGTTTTCAGTTTAAGGATTTTTATGGCGTGGAGTGCGAGCGGTGGAAACTGGTAGCCGATGATCAAAGGTTACAAGAGCTGTTTATTTAAAATGATTATTTTTCATGTATTTAAGAAATGTATACTTTATAATTATTCTTAATTTTATTTATTTTTTTATTCTATTGAAAGAGGAAATTTTATAAGTAAGTAACCTCTCGGTTAAGATTTATTTACAGAAGAACCGGGACATTACAGGTGGTATCAGAGCGGGTCTACGATTCTGTAGACTGGTTAAAATGTTTTCTTTTCTAAAAATATTTAATTTAACTTGAACTTAAGGGAAGTAAAAATATAACTTTAATCGAAAAGAAAATATCTTATCAGCTACTAGCATCCACTTCTAATCTACTGCTCCACTTCGCTAAGGTATGTTGTGTTATGATATTTAATTATTTTATGACCTTGAACTTATGTGGAAGTGAAAATTATGAATTTATATAAATTTCGATATTATGTTACAGTAATATGTTATGTGACCATATATAAAATTTTTATATCATTCATGACTACAAGATTGTATTCAATTGTAATCACATTTTTTTTACCAAGTATGAGCTTCAAGTTTATAAATGGTGTTGATGAATATTTTCTCATTAAATCATTTTAATGTGACGTCACTGTTATCAACATACTGCTGTTGGATGCCGCCACTGAGCCGCTGACTGCAGCAGCATGAGTTCGTGTGCGTAAATGGCCATAGCAGGAGTTGGTGCGTGCTATGTGATGGGTTATATTATTTTAAGTTATGCTATTTGTGAGAATTCTTATATTGGTAAACACTGCCACTAGCCACTAATTGTCGTGTGAGTTAGTGTGTATGTTTTGCCATAGTCGTTGGGTTACATAGGGTTGAGACTACCATAGACCCTTGTCTATGACAGGATGAGCTAGTGGGTGTGTTTCTCCTAAGTACACGGGTGTGATACGTAAAGCCACGACTAATGCCTGAAGTCTATGGGGACCATGTGTGGATAAATTGTGTTATGTTTTATGTTTGATTTCATGTTTGAATTGTGTAATTTGATTATATGTTATATTACAATGTGATGAATAAGGTTATGATGACAAATTATGACAAAGAAATTTATTGAGGTGTTTATGTGATTTATATAATCATAATATTTGTTGAATATAATGTTTTTCAAAGTGTTTTAATATCACATAGATTTTAATGTAAAATATAGTTTTCATAAAATGTGACGATAGCTAGAATAACATAGATGTTCAGAATGAACTTCACATACTTGAAATTCAGGAATAGTTTGATGCTAAAAATTTCATGATAAAATCTTTAGGCTTACGTTAGTGATAATAACACGTTTTGGTATTACGGTTGATTAACCACATGCAAGATGACCTTAAAGGAAAAACGAAGGCTAAAATCATGATAAATTAAATCAAAAGTACACTATTTAACTTTTCTAGTTGAAGTGAATCAAATGTTACACGCTAAATTCTCTAATTTCTTAAACCTTCTTCTCGACCCATACTCCAACTTGAAGCTTTCCCTGTAATGCTGGAATAATATGAGTATTAAGATTCGAATCTTAACTCGACATAGCCTAATCCATGGTCGAACCATCATCAAAGATTTTGGGATCCGAATTGGTAGAATAGACGGTACAAATAATAAAAAGGGTTCGAGAGAGAATCAGGACAACCTAGCATCGATAAAGGTCCTATGCGGATAAAAGACGTGGAGACCTGCATTTTCGAATAAAGAGTTGGGGTCTTCTTTGTGAAAATATCACCCACCAAGGAAGTTTATAATTTTGGGAAAAGAGACAAGTTGAAGCTAAGATATATTGGACCGTTCGAGATTTTGGAACGAGTCGGAGAAGTGGAATACAGGTTTGAGAAGGACTTATCATATGAAGAAGCTCATATGGCTATTTTTGGATAAAAAAATGGGACATCCGATAAAATTGGAACGATAGAGAGAATGCATGGCCCCTGTGCCAGGAGGACACGCATAAATCGAGAAGTGACTTTAGTAAAAGTTCAGTAGAGCCATCACGATATCAAGGAAGTGATTTGGGAAGAAGGAAAAGTTGAAACCGAGGTACGTGTGACCCTTCAAGATTTTAGATCGAGTAGGAAAGGTTGCGTACCGTTTAGCTCTACCGTCGGACTTCACTGGAGTACACAACGTCTTTCATGCATCTATGCTTCGGAAGTATATATTTGATCCGAGCCACATAATTGAACAAGGAGACATAGAACTTGAGAAAGATCTGACCTATAAAGAAGTCCCGATAGCATTTTAGATAGAAAAATACCGTAAACTAAGAAATGGGGAGATGGCTATAGTAAAGATTCAATGGAGCTATCATGGAAAAGAAGAGCTGACTTTGGGAACTGGAAGACAAGATCTTGAAGAAGTATCCCAACTTAAATTTTTTTAGTACACGTTTAATTTCGAGGACGAAATTATTTTTAAGGGGTAAGGGATGTAACACCCAGGATAAAAACGAAGCATAATCGATTAAGTAAATAAGTAAAAACCTTAATTAAAATATCTTATGTGTATTAATTCTTGATTGTTTAATCTAATTACGTGCGTTTCAGATACGTGTTTAACGATCGGTTTTAGAGGGATAAAATTTATAAACATGGAACATAAAATATTTTTATACCATTAGATGCGTAACGGCAAAACGAGAAGATAGAAACAAACTAGAGGTCAATCGGACACCCGTAGCTCTAACGGCGAAGAAAAGGGCAAAATACAAAGTTTCGGAAAAACGAGGAATGGAATCTCGATGAACAGTCACCGAAATCTTATCGTGAACAGTAACCTAGCTACATGAAGAGTAACCCTAGATGAACAGTAATTTTCAATAATTTTCCATAAATAGTGTTGGTCCCAAGTGGTGTCCGAGGTTCAGAGGGGGGGTAAATGAACCTTGGTCGATTTTTCAGAATCTTTAAAACAACCGTTCTGCACTGCAAGTTACTTGAGCTTGCAGTGATAGATGGTTACTGCTTGCAGCGCTAGAATGCAGTGCTGCACGCTGTAACCTGGAGTTTTGTACGCAGCGGAAATATACTTTTAAACACAAGGCTGTTTTACACAAAAAATGCTTCTTTCAAACGTTTTATGATGAGAAGAGATAGATATATGCAGAAAATAATCACAGATAAATAAAGCGATAAAAACACTTATGGCTTATAGTGGTTCGAAGGTGGTGTAATCCTTCTACGTCCACTCTACTGCTCCTCGAGCAGGAACTTTGTTAAGCAAGATTGAATTACAGGACTCTCCTAACAATCTATCAACTTTACAAAGCAAACCACCTACTGAAGTCCAGCGTACACACAGCAACTGCAAACTTCAAAGGCTAACCCACACAGGGTTCTATACTCCCACACAGGGAAGCTGCCTAACACAAGATAACTAAAACAAACAGCAAGGATCTCTCCTATCAACTGCTTGACACCACTAAAACAACCTAAGCACACAGCAACAAGGTTAAAAGGATAAAAAGTTTTCTTCAACTTGTACTTCGAAGTGAGCTTCTGAATCCGTAAGGAATCTTTCAGCTTGAACACTGCTTCACTTCGATAGGTTGAGTGACTGAAACTGTTGGCTTGAATACTTTAAATTTGTAAGCTCGAAACTTTCGCGTATGGAAATTAGATCTCAGTAACAGTAACAGTAACAGTTTCAGTACTCCTCGACCTCTATTTATACTTGTAGGAGAAGATGTCCGTTGAAGGAGACATCCCTCATTTGAATTTGAAATAGCCTGGCCAAAGTATGGTTCGCATTTAATGCGACTGACCTTTCTTTTCGGAGCATTTAATGCGGCAGTTGCGGCTCGCAGCTTTCTACGGCGCGTCAGTCCATGTGGCATCTTCTTATTGGCTCCGTGTCTGCTACTTTGACTTTTTCTTGAACGGCTCTTTTGTCCCTGCTTGGATCTCCGTTCCTCATACTGCATTTATCCTTCCTGGGATTTGCAGGATACTTCGTCTTGTAGTTGGTGCTGTATTACTCAACTGTCCTGTAAGTCTGCGCTGTATCCTTGGTCTTTGTGCAGCTGATGCATTCTTTCAGCGCTGCTGTATTTTAGACCTGATTGCAGTATCATCTGGCAGTGCTGCTGTAACTTCGTTCTAGCAGTACTCATGTATCCTTTTCTTGCAGCGATGCTGCACGCCGTTCTTCCTTGCTTTGCTGTATCCTGCCTTCATGCAGCGATACTGTATCCTGCCTTCTTGCAGCGATATCTTCCTTTAAAGCTTAGATGCAGCTTTATCCTCTTTTAACCTCTATTTCAATCCTTGACTCAAGACTCAATTCTAGTCTATTTATTCACTTAAACAATGTTAAAAATGGGGGTACTCAAAACTTCCTATTACATGGTTGGTTTGTCTCATCAAAATCTAAATAATGAAATCCCAACAATTTCCCCCTTTTTGATGATGACAAAACCTTTACAATATTTCGTTCATGAAGAAGTTTCATTTTACTTTAACTCATATAGTTTATCCAGATTACATGCTTGCACAGCTTTGAATAAATAAATCTAATCCTGGATTCATCAGAGATGCATCATGCTATTCCTTTCAACAAACTCAACAGGAAAACACAAACAGCATGCATGAGTTCATAAGAATTGAACTTGGTCAGAGCAGAAAGAAAAATTTCTTCATTTAAGAGATAGAAATTTTTTCAACATCAAAAATACAACAAGGATCATAAGAGGGTATATGAATACAGCTTAGTGAAACGAAGACCTTTTGTTTGCAGATTCGTCTGCTCTTCTTTCAAACCTCTCAAGGCCTTCTCTTCCTCTTGATCCTTTCAACCAGTCCCTGATGGACTCTTGGTAGGACTCTTCCAGCTTGTGTCTGATCACAGGAATCTGAATCCATCTCAGCCAGAAGTCCTCGCAGAATGGTACAATCAGCCCTTCCTTGACTCTATCGATGTACAGCTGTTGAATGTCAAGGCCTCCTTCGCGAACGAGCTGTTCATACCTTCTCAATGCAGTCTTGCAGGTATGATACTTGCTGAATTTGCCTTGCATGCAAGATCTCTGAAGTGTCTGAGGTACTCTGATCTTTTGAAAATGGTGATCGCCTCAAATGTTGGATTTCGATCAAAAGGCAGTCTGACTTCTTTGAAGATGTCGAATCTCCAAGCCATGTTTTCTCCTTCAGGCCTTTGATCCATCAACACGGACACTTCAGCAGAGATGTTCTCTGTGTCAAGGCGAGGGATCTCTTGAGGAGGGAATTGGTAGTAGTTGTTTGGGAATATTTTTCTTTCACCAATTACACCGAGTCTTTGAATCCAGGCGTTAGGATCTGCAGCTTCTTCGTACTGGCGCCTTTGATTCTCAGACTCGTCCCCGCTCATCCTCTTTCTTGAGCCTTGCTGCTGGCTATCATCCCTTCTCTTATGATGATAGCTGGGCGGTGCTGCATCCTTGCTTGCAGCTCTGCTGTGTGCAGAACCTGCAGCAGATCTTCTTCCAGCAGCTGCACCAGCTCCACCAGCTCCATCATCATCTCTTCGGAGAAGGGATATCAGCAGCAGCAGATGATCCAGACCTCCTTCTCCTCCTGCTGAGAGGTTGCTGGTCATCATCTTCTTCCTCTTCTTCAGGTTCAGCCGCCCCTTTGCTCCTATATTTCTCTTCAAACCTTTCCCCCTTTTTGGCATCATCAAAAGCCGGGGGCTGAGCAGGGGCTGCTGGGACCGCCCTAGATCGCGGGCGTCGGGTCGGTTCAGGGGCTGGCTCTGGAATATCGACATGCTGAGGGAAAGCTCGGACCATGATGTCCCTCAACTCTCCTACAATCAGCTCCAGATTCCCCAACCTGTCGTCCACACTTCTGGTTCTCTGGGATTGATCATAGACGCGATCCAGAAGTGATTCGAGGACTTGGGAGTGATGGTTGAGTCTGGTTGAGGCATTTTCAGCATGCTGCTTACACTGTCTGATCTCTTGGCGTGTCAGAGCAGCTTCAACCTTCAACTCCTTCTCCATCCTGACACGATCGTAGTACAGCCTGTTCGAATGATCATTGAGAGTATGCTTAATCATGTCAAGCAGCACTTCGAGGTCCTTCTTAAAACCCGTCATGGTTTCAGCATGGAATTGGGCACTGATCCTGAGACTGTTGCGCATGGTAGACTCATGCTCTTGGAGAGCATGCAGCAGATGTCTAACAGCGGTCTCGACTCTGTTGATTGATTCATCAGGAGTCAGTCCTGAGTTCCTTCTTGTTGAGGCAGCAGTGGATGCAGCAAATGGGATCACCTCTTGGCATACTGGTGCTGCATCCTGCCTCGGTACTTCAGCAACAACCTCATCCTCATCCTTGCTGGTATGAGAGCTTGTAGAGCTTGAGGATGGGTGCTCATCTCCTTCTTCTTCTTCTGCCTCCTTTTCGCTGGATAAGACTGGGACAGGAACGGCTCCTCCAGATTTTGACCCATGAACAGCAATGTTCCGTTCCTTCATCCATCTTGTGAATTCAGCATCCGACATATTGGCGTCCACAGTATCCTTCGCTGCAGTGACCTTTGAAGGTACTTGAGAGCTAGCAGCGGCTGCAGCATCAACCTCCTCACGAGGTGTCTCTAGCTGCACTGGGGATACTTCGGCCTCAACTCCAGCATCCTCAGTGGGTACTGTCTGAACAGCCTCCCCACCTGAGGTCTTCTCACACTCAGGGAGTGTTGTCAGAACAACATCCTCCACTGAGGTCTTCTCAACGGACCCCGTCTCCTCGACCGGTCCAGAAACAGCTTCGACAGTCTCTGCTGCAAGAGTCGGTTCTTGCAGCTCTGCATGGCTTCCTGCAGCGATCACAGTATTCAGCACTGTATCCTCTATTGCTGCTAGGATCTCAGCTTCCACCCTGCTCTTTTCTGCAGCTCCTTCTTCCTGTTGAAGGGTGGTTGCTGGCTGCACTGCTGTCGCGTCCAGTGCAGGGAGTACCGTCTCTGCAACTCCCTCCGTAGATGCTTCATCGGCAATCTCAGAGATGTCTGAGATGACATTCCTGATTATGGTGGATGGTTCCCCCTCAGAGTCTGCTTGAGCAGCATCTTCATCTTCGCGCACTGGGGAGTCACCATAATCCAGTAGTTGGGCTTCCTCCTCCTCCAAGCGATCCAGCGTGACAATGTTGGAGAGGCCCTCAACTACTTGCTCGTATGCAGGGGAGTTCATCTGATTTGAACTTGAACTGCCTTCTCCCCGCATCCTTCTTGGAGTGTGCTGCATCCTGGTTTCCTTCAGGCTCTGTTGCAGCGCTAGATGCAGCATGGCTTCTTCAGCCTGCTCCACTCCCAAGGTGTCGATTTGCTCCTGAGCAAATGCGACATCATCGCCCCTTCTTACCGCCTCTGCAGCCGGGGCTAGGAAGACCTGCACATCTTCCACTGCTGCTTTCATCGGCAGCTCTGCAGAGTCGGATTCTGCAAGAGCTTTGCCCTTTCCCTTGTCCTGTGCTCCCTGTGCAGCGCTGCTGCCATCGAGCTCTTGAACTCTTGCTGCAAAGTCAGGTTGCAGGAGTGCCAGAATATCTTCTGATTTGGCCCACTCCAGGACAGCTTGCTCGACTGTCAGGAAATCATTCCACTTCAACAGGATTTCCCCCTTAGACAGCCACATCTCTCTCCAAAGAGAGTACTCTGCCGGCATATTTCTAGCAGCCGGAAATGTGGGATCGAGCATTGAAGCTTCTGTTTGTAGACGAGCTTCTTCTTCAGTTGGCTCGACCCGGTGCTGATGTGGCTCCCGAAGCTGATGTGACACATCCCCAAGGTCAACTACAACCATATCAGGCAGATGTGACACATCCCCAACAGCACCAGCAGCTCTCTTGCTGCGTGGAGCCCTTCTCACCAAAGGTGCGTCATCATCTGGGGAAGAGGATTCAAGTTCAGGTATAGCCTTCCCTGAACTCCTCTTGATAACAGGAAGAGGACTCGAAGGTTCATCTTCTTTAGCATCTTCCCCGCTGATAGCAGCTTCATCTTGCAGAGCAAGAGTTGCATTCTTTTTGTCTTTGGTTTTCTTCCTCGCAACTCCTGCTCCTGCAGCCTTCGGCTGGGTCTTGCCCTTCTTCTTCTCCCCGAGATACTTTCCAGGATGAATGGGGGCGGGTGCTACAAGTTGAAGGCCAAGCTTGCAGAGCAGAGAACAGATGGTGATACCGTAGCTCCGACACTCCGTTATCTTCTCTGCTTCCTCCCACAGCCTCTTCATGATGAACCTCGCCCAGTTCACCTTTTCTCCGGCCATGATGGCAGACATGATCCGGAACCGAAGATCTGTGCACTTGTCGTAACTCTCTGTCCTCCCTTCGATGGAGTACACACAAATGTCGTGGAGAAGTTCAAACTCCGGTTTGAAGAGCTTCTTGGGGGCGCTTCTCTTGATTTCAGCCCCTGCATCCCTTGCTCGAAAGAGATCCCACATCTCTTGAGCCGATGCTTCCCCATACGTCGCCAACTGGCTGGGGGTTAAACCTGCAGCCGAGATGCTGAAGGTGGTGGAGATATCCCTAACGGTCAGCGACCGTTCTTCTCCATCTGCATCCATCCGGAACAGGATGCAGTTCCTTTCCTCCGCCTGCCTAGCGTAGGCGTAAAACCTCTGTACTGACTCCGTGGAGAAGCCAGCATATACCGTGGTTAACAGCCCTAGGACTTGGGTCTGTTGTGTATTATCATACAACCCTGACTCCAAGATGTTCTCCTTGTTGATCATTCTTCCATCAAGAACGATGGTCTTCCTGGCAGCCATTGAAATCTTTGTGAGATAGAGAGAGAGAGAGACAAGGGTTTTTGCTCTTAGAAAATTTTTCTTGCGATCACAGCGTTTCTCTCTCTGAAGATGAAAAGTGAATTTCAAATGGCACGATTTGGTCTATATGGCGGTTCCCAAGAGACGTGCGAGATAGACGGTTGAGATAAATCAGGGAAATGATCTAGTGGCTCAGGAAAAAGCGGAGATGTCAAATCGTCGCTAATAATTACTTGGCGCGTGGGCTCTGTCAGTGCCCTTTCCACTTCCTGACACCCGCAGTCATGCATTTAATGCTGAAAGACATGCCCTTTGCCGCCTAAATAAATGCCTTTTAAGGTTGTAGCATCTCTAGTACGAGGTTGCAGAGCAATCAATACTCCTTTTGAAATTAATGCTATAACCTGGTGCTGCTTGATTTCTTCGATAACTGCTGTACTGTAAGAATGTAGATTGCAGCGCTGTCTGAACCCAGTGCTGTATTGACGAGTAGCTTACAGTACCATTTTTACTGCTTTCTGCAAGCATGCAGAGGTTCCCCCTACGATTTTGCATTTTCTTTTTCTTCACAGCTTAAGGATTCCTAGCTCGTTACGAAGCATAGAAAACCTAGATTCACTCAAAGGATTTGTAAGGATATCTGCCAGCTGTAGATCCGTGTGAACCTTCTCAAGCACGACATCTTTCTTCTCAACATGATCTCTTATAAAGTGATGACGAATGTCAATGTGCTTTGTTCTTGAGTGAAAGACAGGATTATGGGTAATTGCAATAGCGCTCGTATTGTCACAGAGAATTGGTGTCTCTTTATCTTTTATCCCATAATCTCTAAGTTGCTGCTGTATCCAGAGAATCTGCGCACAGCAACTTCCTGCTGCAACATACTCTGCTTCTGCTGTAGAGGTTGCAATTGAGGTCTGCTTTCTGCAGAACCACGAGACAAGTCTATTTCCCAGAAATTGACAAGTCCCACTGTACTCTTCCTATCAATCTTGCAGCCTGCATAATCTGAATCGGAGTAGCCTTTGAGCTTGAATCCTCCTTCCTTAGGATACCATAGGCCTACTTCCTGAGTTCCTTTCAGATACTTGATCACTCTTTTTACAGCTAAAAGATGTGATTCCTTCGGTGCTGCTTGGAATCTAGCACAGACTCCTACTGCAAACATAATATCAGGCCTGCGTGCTGTGAGATACAGCAATGATCCAATGAGGCGTCTGTACTTCGTGGTGTCTACATCTTTACCATCTTCATCTTTGTCAAGACTTATAGATGTGGACATGGGAACGGACGTTGCGGCTCCATTCTCCATGCCAAATTTCTTGATAAGCTCCTTCGTATACTTGACTTGATTGATGAAGGTTCCTGTAGGAAGCTGTTTTACTTGCAGTCCGAGAAAGAAACTTAATTCTCCCATCATACTCATCTCGAACTTTGACTGCATCAGGTTGGAGAATTTCTCACATAGCTCTTTGTTTGTGGATCCAAAGATAATATCATCCACATAAATTTGTACAAGAAGTACACTCTTTCCGTCATGTATCCTAAACAGCGTTTTGTCGATCGTTCCTTTCTGAAAACCATTTTCCAGAAGATAGAGAGATAAGGTGTCATACCAAGCTCTTGGTGCTTGCTTCAGTCCATATAGGGCCTTTTGTAAACGGTACACCTTCTCTTCTGCTTGATCCTCGAAACCAGGAGGTTGCTCAACATATACTTCCTCTGTAAGGAGACCATTCAGGAATGCGCTTTTAACATTCATTTGATAGACGTTGAAATTCATATGTGCTGCATAGGCTAAGAAGATTCTTATTGCTTCTAGCCTTGCCACAGGTGCCAAAGTCTCATCAAAATCAATTCCTTCTTCCTGACAGTATCCTTTAGCAACTAATCTTGCTTTGTTTCTTACAACGACTCCTGATTCATCTAGCTTGTTCTTGAACACCCACTTTGTTCCAATTACACCTTGATGGGTCGGTCTAGCGACTGTTTGCCATACTTGATTTCTCTCAAATCCATTCAATTCTTCCTGCATGGCCTGTACCCAGTTGCTATCTTGCAGTGCCTCTTCAACATTCTTCGGCTCTGATTGTGATATGAAGCATGCAAACATTGCTTCATGTGGGATGGATCTTCTTGTCCTTACACCGATGGCTGGATCTCCTATAATGAGATTTCTTGGATGATTTCTGAGCCATGTCCTATCTGGCTCAAAAACGTGTGTTGGTGTATTTTGCTCATCATGTTGCTGTAATGCAGGAAGTTCTGCTGCTGTAAGAATGTCTGCTGTATCCAAGGTTGCAGCTTCTTCATCTTTATCTTCTTCTGTAGGCAGAACTCCTTCTTTTTATGGTACAACATTCTCGTTTCTTCAGGTGGTTTTTCCAGCTTCTTTGTGTCACAATGTGGTTCATCAAACACCACATGTACAGATTCTTCTACCACCAGGGTTCTTTTATTAAACACTCTGAAGGCTTTACTTACAGCAGAGTATCCTAGAAATACTCCTTCGTCTGATTTAGCATCAAAAGTCTTCAGATGTTCCTTTCCATTGTTGAGAACATAACACCTGCATTCAAAGATATGTAGATAGGAAATGTTTGGTGTATGACCATTCCATATTTCATACGGTGTTTTGTCAAGATCCTTGATGATTAAACATCTGTTCTGCGTATAGCATGCAGTGTTGGTTGCCTCAGCCCAAAATCTCTTGGGTATTTCTGCTTCTGCTATCATCGTCCTTGCTGCTTCTTTGAGGGTTCTATTTCTTTTTTCAGCAACCCCGTTTTGTTGAGGTGTTCTTGCAGCAGAGTATTCATGACGAATACCATTGTCAGAACAGAATTTCTCTATAAATTTATTCGTGAACTCGGTTCCTCTGTCTGATCTTATCTTCACTATGCTCAAGCTCTTTTCATTCTGAATTTTCTTCATGAGTCCAGGTAGCTTTTCTTGAGTTTCCGACTTCTTTGCTAGAAAGATCGTCCATGTGTATCTGGAGTAGTCATCCACTACTACTAGAGAGTACTTCTTCCCGCTCAAGCTTACTGGTTCTACTGGTCCAAAGAGGTCCATGTGTAGAAGGTCTAGAATTCTGTGAGACGATTTCTGAATCTTATCCTTGAAAGAGCTCTTAAGTTGCTTCCATTTTTGACACGTTCCACAGACATTTTCTTTCTTGTAAGCTACATCTGGTAATCCTCTCACGAGGCCTTTTCTTGCTAGCTTGTTGATAGTCTTGAAGTTCAGGTGACTTAATCGTTTGTATCATAGCCAGCTCAGCTCCGGTGGACTTTTCACTATGAAGCATGTTGATTGAGTGGAGGAATTCCAATCTGCTAGGTAGATATTTCCTCTTCTTGTTCCTGTAAGCTTTACTTCATTTGTGGTGTTGTCCTTGATTAATCACTTGTTGAGGTTGAATTCCACTGTATATCCTTTGTCACAGAACTGACTGATGCTTAGAAGATTGTATCTAAGCCCCTTTACGTAGGATACATCCTTGATCTTTATGTTCCCCTTGACTAGGCATCCGCTTCCTTTTGTGCTTCCTTTGGAATCATCTCCAAATATGACCTTTGGTCCTTTGCATTCTTGGAAGTCTTTCAGCGTCTCTTTATTGCCTGTCATGTGCCTTGAGCAGCCGCTATCGATATACCATACATCATTGCTGCATCCTGGCACTGTAACCTGTAACAAACTCAAACAGATTTAGGTACCCATTTCCATACGGGTCCTTTGGGGTTAATTACTTTGGGAACCCAAACTTTCTTAATAGTAACTGATCTACTGTAAGATTTGTTGGTTCTCGAGCTGTATGCAGTTATCTTGGAAAATTGCTTGTTAAAAGTGTGTGCTCGGCAAACATGTGTGTTACCAGCACCCTTGTAGTGTGGTCTTCCACCATACTTCCCTGGAGTATATCCTCCTTGAGGTTTAGACATATAGGTCTTAGTATTGGTGGGAAAGTTTCTTCTATGCTGCAACTTTGTTGGTTGCTGCATCATTTTGCTGCATGCAGCAGATGACTTCTGCTACAGCCAAGTCTTAGATGCAGACTTATTCCCTGCAGTTGAGCATTGGGGTTTCTTCCATTTATCCGTTAATGCTGTTTTGTTCAGTATCTTTTCAGAGTCACAAAGTAACTCTTTCGCCATTGGAGTTTTAGCTTGAACAAAATTCACAGCTTCGGATGTGCTTGCTGTATTCTGAGAGCCTTGATTGCTGTAACCTATGCCTGAAATCACAAAGGGATCTCTGACACTGTTTATGCAATCTCTTGCGTCCTTTGAGGATTTGGTGAACGTTCTCATCTTGGACTGCAAGATCTCCTTCTCAGATCTTAGCTCAGTGATCAGCAGATTCAATCTAGAGATCTCTTGTTGCTGCTTACTACACTTTGAGTTATCAGACTCTCGTGCAGCGAGCATTCTGGCAATGTCGATGTTTTTGCTCTTGAGAATCTCATTATCGATTCTAAGATTCTCATTCTCAACCTTAAGCTCCTCATGAATTGAGTTGATCTGCTCGAAATCACTCATGATCCTTTTCAAGGAGTGGATTATGTTCAGCTCCTCATCAACTTGTATGGACAAAGGTCGATAAATTACCTCATCTTCTTCGCTGTCCTCGCCGTCTTTAGCCATCAGGCATATGAGTGCTTCTTCATCAGAGGATGAGGTTTCAGCATCGCTGTCAGAGGATTCTGCAACTTTCAGTACTTCCTTCGGAACTACTGCATCCTTGGCTTTCTCCATCTCTCCTATGAGAGCTCGAAGCTTGTGCCTTTCCTCTCGTCTTTTATCTCTCTTCTGTTCTCTTTCTCCTTCAGGATACTTGTGCACTGTTGGATAAGGACAATTCCTTGCGTAGTGTCCAGGCTTCCTGCAATTATAGCACAAGTCAACATTCCCTGTATTTGACTGAGGAGAAGAGGATACCTGAGGGGTTGAGTGACTTCTTCTGAAATCATTCTTTTTGTTGAGGTTGGTGTTGCTGCTATTGTTGTTGCTCTTGATGAATCTCCTGAATTTCTTTAGGAGGAGTGCCATATCCTCTTCAGCAACTTCTGATGTATCCTCACTCTGCTTACTGCAACTGGCGGTTGCTTTATCTTTTATTCCTCTGGCGGTTAGCGCTGTAATTTTGGAGACTGACTCATCTGACTCTTTTCTCCTTCTATTGATGTCATACTCGAATGCTTTCAAGTCGGAGAATAAGTCAAATGTGCTCATGGACTTCAGGTCCATAGACACTCTCATGGCAGTGGTCTTGCTATCCCACTCCGCTGGTAGGGCTCTTAACACCTTCATGTTCTTTTCTTTCTGTGTGTAGTGTTTGCCCAGAGCTTCTAGTTCATTCACTATGGATGTGAATCTCAGATCTAGTTGCTCTAGAGTCTCTTCATTCTTCATCTCGAAGAGCTCGAATAATTGTGTAGCGTTGGAGATTTTGTTGTCCTTTGTGAGCTCAGTTCCTTCACAAATTTGCTCCAGCTTTTCCCATATTTCTTTGGATGTTGAGCAAGTCTTGACTTTGCTAAAGGTGCCCTTATCCAAGGTAATAAATAGAGCGTTCTTTGCCACGTTATCCAGGTTGGCTCTTTTCCTGTCTTCGTTTCCCCACTCTTGTCGTGGTTTGATCAGGAGGTTTGGTGGTGGTTGCTCTCCTTCTGTATGGTCTCTTCCATACATTGGATTTACCTTCATGGGAACTATCGGTCCTTCAGTTATGACGGTCCACATCTCATCATTCATGGCCGAAAGGTGTGCCTGCATTCTAATCTTCCAGTCATCATATTCCTCTATGGAAAACATAGGTAGCTTGTGATTGGAGGAATCCATGATATGCTTTAAAGATGATTTTTATGCAAAGAAAACAGCGAGACAAGGTGGATCTGGGTAGGTGACCAGATAAGTTGGCTTTTAACCCAACTCGCTTTGATACCACTTGTTGGTCCCAAGTGGTGTCCGAGGTTCAGAGGGGGGGTGAATGAACCTTGGTCGATTTTTCAGAATCTTTAAAACAACCGTTCTGCACTGCAAGTTACTTGAGCTTGCAGTGATAGATGGTTACTGCTTGCAGCGCTAGAATGCAGTGCTGCACGCTGTAACCTGGAGTTTTGTACGCAGCGGAAATATACTTTTAAACACAAGGCTGTTTTACACAAAAAATGCTTCTTTCAAACGTTTTATGATGAGAAGAGATAGATATATGCAGAAAATAATCACAGATAAATAAAGCGATAAAAACACTTATGGCTTATAGTGGTTCGAAGGTGGTGTAATCCTTCTACGTCCACTCTACTGCTCCTCGAGCAGGAACTTTGTTAAGCAAGATTGAATTACAGGACTCTCCTAACAATCTATCAACTTTACAAAGCAAACCACCTACTGAAGTCCAGCGTACACACAACAACTGCAAACTTCAAAGGCTAACCCACACAGGGTTCTATACTCCCACACAGGGAAGCTGCCTAACACAAGACAACTAAAACAAACAGCAAGGATCTCTCCTATCAACTGCTTGACACCACTAAAACAACCTAAGCACACAGCAACAAGGTTAAAAGGATAAAAGGTTTTCTTCAACTTGTACTTCGAAGTGAGCTTCTGAATCCGTAAGGAATCTTTCAGCTTGAACTCTGCTTCACTTCGATAGGTTGAGTGACTGAAACTGTTGGCTTGAATACTTTAAATTTGTAAGCTCGAAACTTTCGCGTATGGAAATTAGATCTCAGTAACAGTAATAGTAACAGTTTCAGTACTCCTCGACCTCTATTTATACTTGTAGGAGAAGATGTCTGTTGAAGGAGACATCCCTCATTTAAATTTGAAATAGTCTGGCCAAAGTATGGTTCGCATTTAATGCGACTGACCTTTCTTTTCGGAGCATTTAATGCGGCAGTTGCGGCTCGCAGCTTTCTGCGGCGCGTCAGTCCATGTGGCATCTTCTTATTGGCTCCGTGTCTGCTACTTTGACTTTTTCTTGAACGGCTCTTTTGTCCCTGCTTGGATCTCCGTTCCTCGTACTGCATTTATCCTTCCTGGGATTTGCAGGATACTTCGTCTTGTAGTTGGCGCTGTATTTACTTAACGGTTCTGTAAGTCTGCGCTGTATCCTTGGTCTCTGTGCAGCTGATGTATACTTTCAGTGCTGCTGTATTTTAGACCTGCTTGCAGTATCGTCTGGCAGGGCTGCTGTACCTTCGTTCTAGCAGTACTCCTGTATTTTTTTTATGCAGCGATGCTGCACGCCATTCTTCCTTGCTTTGCTGTATCCTGCCTTCATGCAGCGATACTATATCCTGCCTTCTTGCAGCGATATCTTCCTTTAAAGCTTAGATGCAGCTTTATCCTCTTTTAACCTCTATTTCAATCCTTGACTCAAGACTCAATTCTTGTCTATTTATTCACTTAAACAATGTGAAAAATGGGGGTACTCAAAACTTCCTATTACATGGTTGGTTTGTCTCATCAAAATCTAAACAATGAAATCCTAACAAATAGGCCCTCATTCGATTTAATTTTCACCATTTCTTTGAACGAGCTGAAAAACCCCAAACACACGTAAGTCTTTCTCTCATCTCTCTCTTTATTTTTTTCAGTCTTGCTTTCTGTCTCCGGCGGGCCGCCGCCGGAGTTAGCCGAAAAAGTCAAACTCTTCCGTTTTGGCTGATTTTCATACATAACGTAGCCCTCGACGATACGAATCTAGGACAACTTCCGAAATTCAATTCCAATATTCCCTTCGTCGGAAAATGGTGAAAAACCATCTCCAAAACCCTAAACCCTTACTTCTTGCCACCTTTTCTCTCTCTCATTTTTTCTCTCTCTCTATCTCTTCTTCTCGCGGTTGCAGGCATCGGAGGGGCTGCCGAGGTTGTGGGCTAGCTACTGGAGGGGCGGCGCCGCCTTGGGTGGCGGTTCCGGTGCCGGAAAATGGGTTGGGAAAGGGGCTGTTGCATTGGGTGGGGTAATTCGTGTGTGACGAAGGATTTTTGAGGCTGTTTTTCCGATACTATTCATGTCGGAATCCGGCGAGGGATGGCCGGATCTGGTAGCCGGTGGTGCGGGCTAGCCGGAGGACTAAAGGTCAATGGCATAGGGCGGCACCGTCGTAGTTGGCGGTGCCGGGAAGGTGGCTGCTCGAGCAGGCCGACGCCGGGAGGCCTGGGCGCTAGCCTGCCCCCACTGCCTAGAAAACTAGGCAGCCGACGGGAGACACCGGGAAAATTTTTCCCCGTCGCCAGGAACGCATACGACGCCGTATTTTTGATTCATTTTTTATTAGAATCTTGTTTTCTTTTCGTCGTTCTTTAACATCGAGTCGTCGCCAACGAGATATTACTGACCGGGGGTCGTGGGTCCGATTGAGGTCAAAGTCAATCTTAAAAAGCTCCGATTAAGCTCATTCTTGTTTTGTTGTGATCCAAAATTCATTCTCTTTCACCTCAGCTATATAAACTGATATTTCCCTACTGTTTTTACAACCTCAATCGTTAGGCTTTCTATTCCGATCCGTCTCATCTCGATCTATAGTATCCGATCTGATATCGTTTAAATCGTTAATTTTATTTAATAAAGATCTAAGAAACATCGTAAATTATGTAGGCTACCTGTTGGATTGAAGCCTTGGCATACGTGATCTTGGATACTTGCTGCTCACGTGGTAACCACCGAACAAGGTGGGGGTAATTTCTTATTACGATATTTATAATTCTTTCAAAGTATTTAAATTACGAACTATTATACTATATAAAATGAGTTGGGTATACGTGTTGAATGCATGAGATGTTATATGTGATAATGTGATGATATGATGAATGTGAATGTGATTGCTGAATGATTTAGGGTTAAGTGATGGATTTTGATATGTGTATGTGTGATATAAATATGTGTGCATGTGCATGCGTATGCAAGGCGGCTAGGGCTCACATCAAGACGGCTAAGACCCGTATAATGACGGCTGATCACCGTATCACGGCGGTTATGAACCGTAAAATGTTTTCATGGCGGTTAAGAACCGTAAAATGCTTTCATGACGGCTAAGCACCGTAAATTATATGAAAAGTGATATGTTTAAATGTGAATGATGATTGATTTGAGTTGGATGCTTACATTTTTAAAATGATTTAAGTCAAGTGATTGAAATGGTCTATTTCCTACGGTTTTTATTAAAACATAAACGTTTTACAAAAATCTATTTTATGTGATATAATCGTGGTTTTGTAAGTGCGTTTAAATCTATAAAATTTTATTATAATGGGTTGTTGAAAGCCGTGTAAAATCTTTTAGAAATTATTTCATGTCATCCCGAGTTTGCCCACCCCACTGAGTGTATTTCAAACACTCACCCTCTTTTAAAATATTTTCAGTTTAAGAATTTTTATGGCATGGAGTGCGAGCGGTAGATGCTGGTAGCCGATGATCAAAGGTTATAAGAGCTGTTTATTTAAAATGATTATTTTTCGTGTATTTAAGAAGTGTATATTTTACAATTATTCTTGATTTTATTTATTTTTTTATTCTATTGAAAAAGGAAATTTTATAAGTAAGTAACGTCTCGGTTAAGATTTATTTACAGAAGAATCGGGACATTACATAGCATATTGACATTCGTAAAGAATTTGGAATAATACTTAGTTTGAAAATAAATGGTAGAAATCAATTAGGAATATAGAAAAGAATAAAACAAGTATAATGTATCATTATGTATTTTGTTTATTTATTTGCTAGAACAAGTATCTATACTATGCTAATAGCAGGACAGTTGTAAATAATTACACAAATGTCATTTTCCCACCCAAACTCTCCTGCAATAAATGTTGTGTTTTTTTTTATTAATTATTTTGTTAATTTCCAAGAATAATTATTACATATAACATAAAAAATATTTTTTATTGCATCAATGCTTACTTTTAAGGATTCCAAAATATTTTTTATTGTATCAATGCTTACTTTTGAGGATTCTGAGACATTTTTATTATATCAATACTTACTTTTGAGGATTCTAAGACATTGAAGATTCCAAGACATTTTTATTGCATCCATGCTTACTTTTGAGGATTTCATTATATTATATATTAATTATCCAATAAAAAATTGATTTTGATAAAAAATATTATAATAAATTAAATGTGTATTCTTGATTTTTGAATTTGGCTTTCTATTCAACCATTTTTGTTGCTTCTTCTTCAAGATATAGATGTGTATATATATAAGCAAAAATCATTTCTAAGACCTTAAAACTTGAGAAACCAAAAATTAGAATACAATCTTAAATAATTTCTCTAATTTTTAGATAGTACAGAGTTGAATACAATCTTATACGATAATATTGGAAGAGACATATAAGTTTTGTTAAATAAAGATGTTTTGTTGAGGAGACATACAAAAGAAAAAAAATAAAAAAGAAAGAAAGAAAATTATCGATCTCTTGAAATGAGAAGAGAGAAAGAAAAACAAGAAGAAAAAAATACGCAACTTAAAATATGGAGATGGGAAAACATCCACCACACTCTAATCTATATCTTTATATCTCTTTCAATATATATTCTCATCTAACTTTTTATATATCTTTAAATATATATATATATATATATATATATATGTACATGTATGAAATAATATAAATGTAGCGTCTAGGACAAAAATGAAGCATAATTGGTTAATTAAATAAGTAAACCCTTAATAAAAATATCTTATGTGTATTAATTTTTGAGTGTTTAATTTAATTACGTGCGTTTCAAATATGTATTTAATGACCGGTTTTAGATGGATAAAATTTATAGACATAGAACATAGAATATTTTTATACCATTAGATGCGTAACGAAAAAACGAAAAAATAGAAACGAACTAGAGGTCAATCGGACACTCGTAGCTCAAACGGCGAAGAAAAGGGCAAAATACGGAGTTTCGGAAAAACGAGAAACGGAATCGAGATGAACAGTAACCGAAATCTTATCATGAATAGTAACTGATATCTTATTGTGAACAGTAACCTAGCCTAGATGAACAGTACCTACTCATGGATAGTAACTTTTCAATTTCTATAAATAGGCCCTCATTCGATTTTATTTTTCACCATTTCTTCGAACGAGTCGAAAAGTGCCAAAAACACGTAAGCCTCTCTCTCCTCTCTTTTTCTTTCCCGTTTTGCTTTCGGTCTCCGGCGCACCACCGCCGGCACCGCCGTCGGAGCTCGCCAGAAAATTTCAAAGTCGTCGGTTTTGGCTAATTTTCATACACAACGTAGCCCTCGACGAGACGAATTTAGGACAACTTTCGGAATTCAATTCAGATTCTCCGTTCGCCGGAAAATGGCAAAAAATAATCTCCAAACCCTAAACCCTTACTTTTTGCCACCTTTTCTCTCTCCCATTTTCTCTCTCTCTCTCTTCTTCTCGCTGTTGCAGGCACCGGAGGGCCTGCCGGGGTTGTGGGCTAGCCACTGGAAGGATGGCGCCACCATGGGTGGCGGCGCCGGTGCCGGAAAACGGGCTGGAAGGGGGGGCTGTTGCATGGGGTGTGTGTGTGTAATGTGTGTGTTGTGTATGCATGATGTTGGGGGTTGTATTGAAGGTTGTCGGCGACTGGAAATCGCCGGCCAGTATCCCAGGTGGTCGGGGGAAGGGTCGTCGGCTACTGGACGTCGCCGGCCGGAGCTGTAAAGGCTAAGGTTGGTTTTGTGCATACGTGTGTATCGAAAGGTTTTTGAGGCTGTTTTTCCAGCACTATTCATGTCGGAATCCAGCGAGGGATGGCTGGAGGTGATAGCCGGTGGTTCAGGATAGCCGGAGGACTAAGTGGTGTCGGCATAGGAGCCGGTGGCTCCGAGAAGGTGGCTGCTTGAGCAGGGTCGTGCCGGGGGGCCTGGGCGCGAGCCGGGCCGAGGTTGCCGAGAAAAATGGGCAGCTGCCGAGACATGGTGCTCCCGCTGTCGAGAAAACTCGACAGCCGCCGGGAGACGCCGGGGTTTTTTTCTCCCATTGTCGGGAACGCACGCAACGCCGTATTTCGATGTGATTTTCAATCCGAATCTCATTTTCTTTGCGTCGTTCTTCATCATCGAGTCATCGTCAATGAGATATCGTTGATCGGGGGTCGTGGATCCCGGTTAAAGTCAACATTTTGACCAAATTATCGAAATACCCTAAATCTTAAAATGCTTTGTTCGAGCTCGTTTCAACTCCGATTGAGCTCATTCTTGTTTTGTTGTGATCCAAAATTCATTCTCTTTCACCTCAGCTGTATAAACTGATATTTCCCTCTTGTTTCTTCAGCCTCAATCGTTAGGCCCTCTATTCCGATCCGTCTCATCTCGATCGATAGTATCCGATCCGATATCGGTTAAATCTTTAATTATGTTTAATAAAAATCTAAGAAAACACCATAAATTATGTAGGCTACCTGTTGGATTGAAGCATTGGGATACGTGATCTTGGATACTTGCAACTCACGTGGTAAGCACCGAATAAGGTGGGGGTAATTTCTAACTCTTTATCTGTTTACAATTTTCCTTTCCAAGCATGATTGAGGAATACTAAATGCTGTGATTATACTTGCTGTGACATACTTATTACTGTGAGGGGTGGGCCCGTTGAGGCGCCCCTTCATACATTCGTCCCTTATCTCCATTCTTCTATGAAAGGTTTGGTGGTCCTTGAAATGCACCAGCGGTATTTGAGACCGTTTTATGGGATAAGACGGGCGATGCCGGCACCTACTCGTCCCTTACCATTTCTAATGTCTGTTGTGCATATTTCATGTTGTGTTTCATGATGATTATACGTATCTCTAATTTAAATATTTGTCGAAGATTTAGACGCGGATTTTATTCCCCATGAGTGTATTCAACGCACTCACCCCTTATTTTGTAATTCACGTTACAGGAGGTGATAAGCATGATGAACCCTAAAAGGAGAGAGGAGGTGTTATATTTTTTCTGGATCTGTAAATTATTGTAATATGATGTTTATCAAACATTTCTCTTTATAAAACAACGTTGTAAGAAATCCAAGTTTGGTGGTTATATGATATGTATTCGGGATGTGAGATCCTGATGATATTTTTTTATTGTGAATATTATGTTAAATCGGTTGAAGCCGATGGTTATTATGTAATATCTTTTGTTCGTCTCCTACCTCTTTTCTTCCTGCAAGCTAGAATTGCGTCTTGAGTGAATTGCATGTTTCTGTACTTTGATTCGGTGAATTAATAAAGGGCTTTTGATCGGCAGTGGATGTAGACTGTGTTTACAGTCGAACCACTTTAACCCTTGGAGTCTTTTATCGTTTCTTGAATCATTCTTCTTGAATAGCCTATTAGGGTTTTCTGCTGTGAAGTTCATTCTCATTTTCTGTGATAATTTTGATCAAATTCTCTACAATAAGCCTAATTTATTTTGCAAAATCAAAAAATTTCCAACGAAATACAGAGAAAATGCAACATTTGCTCACCTAAAATAGTTCTTTTGACCAGTATGTGCATGTCGCAAAATTGAGAAACTTAGCAACATCCCCCTTCAATCCATTCTCAGGCATTTCATCGAACACCTTCTAGACTACTGAAATTCAAGAATAAATTTAAGATTAAGGAAAATAAAACATATCTCACAGAGGATGTTTGTAAAATTCAAAAATAAATTTGAGATTTAGAAAAACGAAACATATATTACAGAAGATGTTTGCTTATGAGAGAAAGGAGAAAAGTTTCCAACGAAAAATAGTGAGAGAGAATGCAGCGTTCTTCACCAAGCAGAAAGAATAAGAACAACTGCATCAATAACTAATTGCACGGTTCCTTATTAAACCAAAAAAAATAGTAGTACACCAACCAAAAGAACTTCAAAAATTTCAATATTAAAGCCTCTAACTTCAACCAAGCAGCAAATATAAGAAAAAAAGTGTAATTAATTGAAACCAAGCAACACTGAAATGATCAATCATACAACATCATAAAAATATACGAAAAAAGTGTAGTTAATTTTACCTGAAAAAGGGGAGAAAATCCATACATAACTTTGACAGCCATTGTTGCTACTCTTATTGAAAGACTGAGGTGGTACAGTGGATTCCTCCCTGAGCGCCATTGAGAAAAGAGAAATAACTGCTTTCATCGATATCCCCTATTCTTATAAAATATGAGAATTACCCATGGTTTATTCTTCTTCTCTTCCTTCTTTTGACCATCTCAAACCTGGAGCCGATTCCTACTAGATCTGTGGGCCGCCGCCATCTCCTATGTTTCTTCTCCTCTCCCTCTCTTTCTCTCCATAATAAAAAAAAAAAAAAAAGAAAGACAAATCAAGTCACTTCTGCAAGTCAATTTTGAAGCAATTTGATGGTTGTCACGGGCAAAGTTTGGATGGTAGAATTTGTTAGTTGAAGAAGAACAAAAATAAAAAAGATAAAAATACAGGACATTTGGTGAAGAAATGGGTAAAATAAATGTTGGGTGGGTGTACTTTTGGTTGGTTTACTATATTAATTCTTCAATCGAAAAAAGGTTGAGATATGAATTAAAAACACCCATGGAATTCTACGGAAAAATTACGAATGTTAACGAAGCAGATTGCGGTCTTGCTACATCGGGGAGTTCAGACAATGGTGGTGGAAGATGTATGGACATAAGTGAAAGTTCTGCGTGGCTTATAAAATTGAAATAACCGATCAGAGAACCTGGTGTTTTCACTGATGTTGGCAACACCGGGAAAATACAGTGGAAAAATAAATATCAAAAACGAAAACGAACAGAGATAAGATTTTTTTTTTATAAAACACCCATCACGGGTGGGGGATGGTGGATTAAGGCACCATCCCCAGCCTGTATATAAAAAATAACGAGAGTATACAAATCCAAATAAACTATACTAGAGCCATGAACATAAGGCCAAAACAGGAAATGAGTAAAGACAACAACAAAAGCAAAAGTCAATCAGAATCCCTGGTTTGGAAACTCAAACTATCTGAATCTGAAGTTTGGGTACCCAAGTTGGTCTATACACACCAAGGAAAACAAAACACAGGGGGCAGTATGCGAATGGAGGACCTGAAGATTGTGGGACGTCTGCCCGCGAGAGTAAGGAAGTCAGCAGGGTGATTGCCCTCACGGAAGATGTGGGAGATCTGAGTCTACATCTGTAATAGGAGGTCTCGAATCTGGATGAGAGAGTGCTGAACCTGTCAAGGACCAAGGTGGCCGGAACGGAGAAGAGAAACGACAACCTCGACATCCAACTCAACACAAAGAGAGGTCTCGAATTGAAGAGCCAGCCTAAGACCATGAAGAAAAGCCTGAATCTCGGTATCGAAGCTAGAAGATGCCTGAAAGGGAGTCTGAAATGCGAGGAGAAAATCACCATGATGATCTCGAAAGATGCCACCTCCACCTGCAGTGCCGGATACACGATCAAAGGACCCGTCTGTATTCAGCTTGATCCAAGGTTCTAGAGGAAGCAACCATCGAACTAGCTGGGGAGCAATCGGACAGGGAACGGGCATCGGTGTCGGCATGAAGTCAACCGTCAGATATGAGCCTCTCCAGTGAATAGGAATGAGCTTTCGGGCCGTCACAAGTAAAAAAAGATGATGATTAACCTGTCAAATAATATGAGAGGGACGAAAAGGAACACCACGATGCTTGTGGCTATTCCTCTCCGTCTAAGTAAACCATAGAATCCAGCAAGGAATAATAAAGTAGATATGTGATGTGTGTGCTTGTGGAACCGTGTGTCTTCAGAAGCTCAAGACCTGTGAGATATTTAGTGGTGCCAGGTAGTGTGCAGTAAAACCAAGAGACAAAAAAGACCCAAATAGATCGCACGGCATCACATAAAAGAAAAGGATGAGGGTTCGACTCAGAGAGGGATGAGGAGGGAGGGCAACAATGACATCTCGAAGCGAGATGAACACCGCGGGATTGAAGCTTAGAATCAAAAGGTAACCTATTACGAAAGAGACGCCAGAGAAAGATCGAAATGGTGGGTTTAAGGAGGTTAGACCAGATAACTCCATAAAGGGCTCGAAATGGTCGTCTTGCTCGGACAACCTCCGAAGCAGAGGCCAATGAGAAATCACCGTGAGAGATCAGCCGCCACCTCATAATATCATCACCCTCAGGCCTAATCGGCACATGATCATCTCCTCAATAGACAGATCAGAGAACCCCATATTTTGAGACCTACTCTGTCTCCTCCAATCTAAATCCCATTGTCGACCCTGCCAGAAAAAACTAACACATTGATGATCCAACTGTTTATCCGAAAACAAAGCCGAAAGGGGGCCATTCCCCAACCAAATACATCCCAAAAATTGCACTCGCCTGAACCGAGAGCCTAGAAAATATGTTGTTGTGCAAGGGAGCCAACCTTGACAAGTGTATGCCAAGGATGGCTTGCAAACCATGGTCTTTTTGTGCGAGTAAGAAAAAGTGGGTCATATTTAGCCCACATGAACCGAGCCCATAGTGATCCCTGTGCTCAAAATCTCCACCAAAGTTTGAGGCCAAAGGCTTGAGAAAGATCACCAAGCCGTCGAAGGCCCAAACCACCTTCAGAAGGAGGGAAACAAACATCCTCCCAACTGACCCAATGGACCTTCTTTTGGATCACAGAATTACCCCAGAAGAAACGGGTTAAAATCTGCTCAATCTCCAACAAAATGAACTTCGACGGTTCCATAACTTGTAAATAATAGAGAGAAAGGGTCATGAGAGTAGACCGGATAAGCTGAAGGCGTCCTCCATGAGAGAATGTCTGTGTCCCCATCCATTCGTCGCATCCAACAAACGCTGTTTAAGGACCGTAAATAAAATGCTCTTAAGAAATCCTTTATAGAAAGGAATTCCTAGATAAGTGATAGGAGGGGATCCCAACCGAAAATTCGAAAGCTGATGAACAAGGGGGGCCCATTCCTCAGCGAAGCGGTGATGAATGAAAAAATTACTCTTCTGATAATTCACTATCTGTCTTGTAGCTTGAGAGTAGTGATCAAGAAAATACATCAGGCGGATTAATCCGTCTTTGCAAACCTAGGTAAAGATCAAGATATCATCAGTATAAGAAAGGTGTGAGACAGAAAAGCCACCATGAGTCAGATAGGTCATATCTGGGTATTCACCGAACAGAAAGTCGAGTCCCCTAGAAAGATAGTCAGCCACTAAAACAAATAGGGATGGGGAGAGAGGATCACCCTATCTCAGTCCCCTCGAAGAAGGAAAGAACCCGGAGGGGTAGCCATTAACCAAGACAGAGAACCAGCTGTGTTCAACACAATTACCAACAAGATCAATCCATCTCGTAGGGAAGCCCAAACGTGCAAGGACTAATCTCAAAAAGGCCATTGCACCCGATCATAAGCTTTTGCCATATCAAGCTTAATAGCCAAATTTGGAGAATCACCCGGCATATTGAGGTCATGGAGCATTTCTTGGGCGAAAAGGATATTGTCACTGATGACCCGGCCATGAGTGAAGCCACTCTGATTCTGAGCAACAATAGAAGGAAGAATGAGAGCTAACATGTTATTCATGATCTTGGAGATGATTTTATTAGTCACATTACAGAGACTGATAGGGTGAAAATTAGCCCAGGATGTGGGGAGGGGCTTCTTCGGCAGAAGGACAATGTGTAGGAACCGCCGGATCGCCGACCCTATACGATTATCCGAATCGGGGTCCATGCAAAATTGATTAACGCGCAGCGGAAAAACGAATCATACCTTTTGCACCGAAATTAGTTCTAAGATCAGAACTATAGATTGAGGAATCGATGAAGCCTGGACCTCACGATCTTCTGCTGTATTCCTCGCCTTACCTCGAACGTTGTGTGGGCAACGAGCTATCGAGATCTTCAGTCGTCTTCTACTAATACGTATCTCAGATTTTTATGTCTGTGTATCTGTATTTCTGTGTGTCGAAAACGGCTGACTTTAGGCTTATTTATAGGCTACAACAGGGACCTTGAGAAGGATTAGGAATCGGTCTCCTGATAGGCTTAGAAGTCCTTAATTCGATCTGAATATACTTCTTAAGTCTATCAAATAATATCTTAATCCACTAAAAAGATATTATTGAACTACCGTCCCTTATCCATATTAGATATGGCTCCTATTTATTATGTGCGCGTTTATCTCCCCATGTTTAAGATATCGAATGTCCATTAATTAAATGAATTACTGACAATTCAATTAATTAATATTTAATCCAAGAGTAGTACCACTCAACTTTATTATCATGCCGGAATAAATCCACCTGCAGGGTTTACATGATAATCCTTATGAGTTCTTCAAGGGGACATCATCATCCTAAATAATTAGGACACGGTTTCATTATATAATCAAAAGCACACCATATAAACAACATTGTATCCCAATTTACCGAGCTTATTGATTTAATAAATAAATCTCACCCATTGGTAAATTAAAGAAACATATATCGAGTATACATGCCCGTTATCATACAATGATAAGAGGACGCACATCCATAATAACAGAGGTCTTGTTCTATTTATGTAGTCAGTACAAATAAAACAACCTCAATTGGTTCTGCTCAATATATACAAAATGTACTAGTGTAATTTTATAATCAAGATAGATTAATACCAAATTACACTACAACCATTCCGATAATTTGTCCAAAATTATCTCGGCTGTGAGCTACCATTTATAATCTATAAGGAACTGATAGCATGATCTTCTGTGTGGCACCACACACCATGTTATCTACAATATAAATTAATTGGACAATTACAATAACATATATATATAACAAATATATAAAATGCAAACATTTGACCATAAAAGATTCTCATATTATAATTAGATGTTCATACAAAAGCTAGGCTTATAGTATACATCCTAACACAATGGTGGTAGCAGTGAAGCTTCGAGGCATGGTGTGACCAAAAAAGAAATCCCATACAACATTCTGAACATCAGACTCAATAATATCCCAGCAATGCTAGAAGAATAAGGATGAAAACCCGTCAGGCCCAGAAACACTATCAGGATTGATGTCGAAAACTGCATCCTTAATGTCTTTTACAGAAGACAGATCACACAAAGCAGAGATATCCACAGAAGCCGGGATGTGTGAAAAATAATCCGGGTGAGCCGTAGCAAGAGTATCAATATCAGAAGATAAGAGGTCCTGGAAGAAGGCCACCGCAGAACCTCGAAGAGCATTCTCATCAGTGATGGTTTGATCACCATCAAGAATGGAATGGATTCGAGACCGGATATGTTTTTGCTTGACAAAACTGTGAAAGAATCTCATATTACGTTCGCCCTCAACAATCCATCTAACAGCTGATTTCTGACACCAAAAATCCTCTTTCATCCGTGAATAAAGAACATACTCCACTCGTCACCGATTCAATTCCATGGAATGGAAAGGAGAAGGAGCAGCATGGAAAGCTTCTTGAGGAAGAGCAACTGCATCAGAAGCTTTCTTAGAGCGATTGAAAATGTTACCAAAAATGTGAGAATTCCACCATTTGAGACGTCTTTTAATAGTTGCAAGCTTAATCTGAAGATTAACCATGCCGAACGAGCCGGAATCAAAATCCCAAGTAGATTTAACCATGTCGAGGAAGGTGTGATGACGTACCCACATACTCTGAAATCGAAACGAAGACCGGTGCATCATCTCTGAGAAACCACATTTGATCATTAGAGGGGAATGATCGGAGGTAATGCGAGGTAAATGAGTAACCGAGGTGGTGTGGAATAAGGTGGCCCAAGATTCATTAAAAAGGATACGATCTAAGCGTTCTTGGAGAGCTCTTCTTTCCCAAGTGAACGGGTTACCCACACAACCTGCATCAATCAAATTACAATCCCCAATAGTTTGTGCAAATTCAAAAATCTCATTGTAACTATCAACATCACTGCCAATTCTTTCATGAGGATGCAGAAGAATATTAAAATCTCCCCTAATAGCCCAAGGATAGTTCTCAGAATCAGAAGCAATCAGTTTCATAGAATCCTACAAAGCAAACCAATCAACTCTATCACATTTAGTATAAACAAAGGAAATGCATACAGGCTGTGGGATAGCAGGAGAAGATATGCGGATGTGCAATAATTGATCCGTATCCACAAGAATATCAATTTGAAAACCAATAGCAAAGAATACCCAAATTTTGTTCGAGCAATTGTTCATACCAGAAACAAAGCCAAAACGCCGACTAAAAAACATAAAGTTGGCAGCCACCATAGGCTCCATAATAGCCACAACAGAAAACCGATACTCACGAATCAAATTATGTAATTCCCCCTAAGAAGCTCGATTACCCAAGCCACGGGCATTCCAAATAAGAAGATTTACAGACATAAAAAATGTAAAGTATCAGAGGACTTACCTCCAATAACTCTGAAATGGGTTATTTGCTTTCGGAAAAAAACTACCAATTCTGCTCTCTGAAGCAGCAGACTTACCCCATTTATGTGAAGGAGCATGGGGTCTTCGGGGTGCAACCATAGAATCATCAACAACTCGTTCCAACTGTAGGGGTGGGAATCCTAATAAAGAATCCGGTCGAATTTTTTGGGTGGATGACGGATAGTGAATAGCAAGAGGTTGTGGGTGCATCACCCCATCCAAATCGACCAAAGCAACACCAAGAAAGTCATGTAAATTATCTTCCCCAAACAAGCAATTAAGATGTAAAGAATACGAAGTGGGGTCCGAACTACAACCCCGTTTAGGGATGGAGGGGTCAATCGAGGTGGGAGTAGCTGTCTCATATCTGGGGTCATCTTGGAGCATAAAAATATTTGTCTTTCCCATATATTTTTTTTTCCAGAATTTTGGCCGAAGCTGTGGAGAAATTCGGCAAATGTGGGGGTGGATTCTCATATGTGTTTTTGGGTTGCATGAGATTATGTATGGGCAGAGATGAATTAAAGGGGTGTGAAGGTTTTATGTTAGTTGGGCTTTTGGTTAGGTTGGGATTGGGGTTGGAAGGTTGATCCAAAGAAATGGAGTTGGGCTTGGAATTAATTAAAATGGTGGACTTAGATTTAATTAAATGTGTGGGCTTAGGGTTAAAAGGGATGTGAGGCCTTGTGCTTTGGGCCTTTTTTTTTTAACATGTACACTTTAGTGGGCTTTTTAAAAGGAGCAAAGAGGCCCACATCATTTGGGCTTTTGGAGATAAAGGGCTTATGAGTTAAAGGAGATAGGGGGTTAATGGGCTGCAATAAAAAGGGCGCAAGAGAAGGACAGCCACCATGCTGCAACCCCATAAAACACTTACACCCTACACCCTCACCATGTAGTTTCTCTGAACAAACGGCGCCAGTCCCATTTCCACTAACCCCATCACCACCAGACCCGTCACCATCATCCCCGTCAACACCCTGTCGCTGTCCGACACCACCGTCGGAGGTTGCACCGCCATGAACATTTCCAGATTTATTCTTTTTTTCCCCAGAAAAATCATGGACTCTCCCCACGTAATCACCTTCACGTCGCTGAGACGCTTTACCACCAGCAGACTCGTCAGCACCTTGTTGTTGTCCGATACCTAGAGCGACGTCGGAGCAGCCCCGGTCAACGGTAGCACAACACCCATCTTGTCCAAAAAAATTTCTTTTTTTTCCAGAAATTACCGCGCCTCTTCCCACGGCTTCACCTTCATTCCTACAACCATGGTCGGAGTCCGAGGTACCTTCATCTCCCCTCCAACCACCAGACCCGATGGCTCCACATTCCAACCTATCGCTGCTACCGTCAGGCCCGTCGCGTTCGCAAAGTAGACCATCGGAGCCCGGAGCAGAACTGAAGACACCCCGGTGGCGGTCAGATTCATCCTCCCCAAGAATTTCCACTTCATTCCCTACTGCTTCTCCTACATTCCCTGCAGCTTCTCCATCTTCCCGAAAACACCCCACACCGCTCCCCATCGTGTCTTCTTCTTCAAAGGCAGAGGTGCGGTCTTTCCGATTAGAAGACTGATAATTTTTCCGATTGGAGACATACTGCCACGGTTCATTCTTCCCTGGATTGGACACAGAGTTTTTTTTCAAATCATTTTTCTCAGAGGGACTATTTGTCTGAGGCCCAAGGGGGGGCCTCGGTTTGTTTCCTATAACGTAGCAATTTTCTTCTTTATAGCCGACGTGGAAGCAAGCCGGGCAGTAGTCAGGGATGCTATCGTACACCACAGATTGGTAGACTACTTTCCCGTCGATGAGGAGCAGAATTTCCTTCATGCAAGGTTGCAGCAAATCGATTTCCACGCACAAGCGTGCCTTCACCAGTCTTGTCCTATTTGTAGTGTTCCGATCAGCCTGGATAGGCTGACCAATCATTTTTCTGATCTGAAATAGTGCATCCTGGTGGAATGGATGGGCAGGAAGACCGGGAAGATCACACCATACCGGAGCAAATGAGGATTCAGAAGAAATGGAAAATGACGGAGTCCATTTAAAGACCCGCATTTGGCAGCCACTTACAAAGCATGAGGTTTGTATCCATAGTCGGTTGAAGTTAGCCTCACTCGTAAAGGAGAGGAGGATGTGTCTTAGGTTGAGAAAACTCCATTTGTAGGGACCTTCGAATTTGAAGGATGATAAACCCTGAACCAAATTTTGCCCGGAAGGATATGAATGAGAGAATTTACCCACTAAAGTGAACCTCATGTTCTCAACCAAGCGGTTCGTGTCCGTGGGCGAGAAGACCAGAATTTGGCGCCCTTCATGGAGAGAAAGAGTACCAACAGGTTTAATATTCTTTTCATCAAAAATTGGATTGTGGTGTGGTTGCTGTTTTTGGGATTGGCTAGGAGAACTTGTAATAGAGGCATATGATTTTTGTTTTGTAGGGGTTGGAACATGTTTAACAGAGGGATCCGAGGGTGGTGGATCCATGTTGAACATGCAGCAAATCAGAACCTAAAAATAGAGAAAGAAATGGTCACGCTACCATGATTAAACAACCAAAAACACAAAAAAAGAGAAAAAGATAAATAGAAAAATAAGAAATAAAAACAGAAACGAAAAAACCCAAGAACGATGATGAAAGGATGATCTTGTTTGAAGCTGCAGAAAAAGCGTGAAAATGTGTGTGAAAAAGATGTGCAAGTGTGTGAGAGAGGTCAGAGCATTTTTTATCATATGGATATCATAAGTATTTTAACAGAGATAAAATATTATCCACGAGTATAAGAATACTCGTGAACTACCACAAGGCGAAAAGCTCATTTAATATGAGTATTTTAGTACAAAGAGATGAAAAACTCACAATACGTCCTAAACCTATGACAACTCTCAAATGGACGAATACAAATATCAAAAGATCACAAACGTGATATAAGAGGACATAAATATTATGACTGGAAAACTCTCTTATCTATGCTCTTCAATCTCTGTTTTTCTCGGTGTTTTAATCTTCAAAGGCATCCTCCTATTTATAGAGGTTGTCCATATGGTTGAAAGCTTCATGATCTTTCATGATCTTCATGTGTCCTACTATCTTGAATTCATCTCCATGATCTTCACTTCACGTTCTTTTTCTTTTTTTCTCCACGTTCTTCTTCTCACATTCTTTTCCACGTTCTTCACGTTCTTTTCCTTTCTCTCTCCACATTCTTCTTCTCACATTCTTTTCCACGTTCTTGAAACCAAGTTTTTTTTCTCTTTCCTGAAATCCTATAAAAAAAAAAGATAAAAAGAAAAGAGAAACAAATCCTTAAAATATAGGAATATGGTTAGATAATATAATCCTTGAGATAAGGAATTAAATAACAACCAAATCCTATTAAAACTCAAAACCCTTACAAATCTCAAAATAAATGATTTTTGAAAATAATGAAAAAGGAAAAATATTAAGTTGGAAAATCCAAAGTTAACAATCTTCCCTTTTTTTGCTTTTTCAGCTCAAAACCAAAAATCATTCATTCTCCCCGTTAATGAAAAATCTCCCCCTTAATCCTGCACAAACACAACCAATCACAATAGATAATGATGACAAAGAATTAATATAAAATCAAAATAATTAAGCAAAAATCATTCATCATCACATAAATCAAAACATGTAGGTCTGCAACCAATCAAAATCTGCAAATATTCTTGTTCAACCTAGGCAAACTACATCATCAAAATAAATAAGAATAAAACAACATCAGCAACATCTCAACATCAGCATCATTAAACATCATCAACATTTCCATCTCCTCCACTATGTCCATCTCCTCCACTTCCTTCACCTCCTGCACTTTCTCCCATTTTTTGAGCTAAAATAAGGGAGTCTAGATTATCCCTCAGACGAATAAGCCCCTGAATATGGCCATCAAGCAACTGTCGATGTAAAAGAAACTGAGAGACAACGGTGTTAGGGCCCGTGTTGCCAACCGCAGGGGCAACACCTGGGCTATACGACAGATCACACAATCTGTTACCCTGCAATAAAGCTTTAGCAATGCCCAAAGGAGGTGGTGAAGGAATAAGATTTTCAGTTTTAGATAACTTAAATCCTTGAATCTTCAAAACCGTAAAAATAAGTGAAGGATAGAGAAGATGACCGAAGGATGAGAATCGATTCGAGAATTTTGCCAAATTCTGGAAAATAATACGACCAAGGTTGAAAGACTTCTTAAGAACAAGGTGATAAAGCAAGGTAGCTTGCTCTTCAGTGACAACGATCGTGTTAAAGGAGGGTAACCAATTGTTAATGCACATCTTATGCAAAACTGCACATAAAGACGTAAGAGATGAAACTGGAGGCTTGGCCGGGGATGGAGAATGCACCTTGCGCAGTTTTTCAACAGACGTCGGTGTGCACTTCGTCTATGAGTCAGTAAGCATTAGGAGAGTGTTGTCGCTGGTTGATTGGATGACCAGAGGGAGTGAACGACTCCACGTCCACTGGATGAGAAACATCACCGGTTGGTGGAGCTCGCTTGCGGGAAGATAATGCCTTTCGTACAGGCTTGGGTACCATGGATACTTGTGGGGGAGCCATTACTGAGATGGGTTCAGGCGACAAGGGAGCGGCGGTCTTAGGTGCAGCTTCAGTGACAGCTTCAGTGATGGGTGTTGTGGCAGTGTTCGCAACACCTTCTGAGGATGAAGGATTTTCAGCCGGAGGTGCGATTAAGGGAAGAATGTGCCATAAATGGTTGATGAAATCTCACAGGTCATCGGCAGATGGAGAAGACGAATAAGCCATAGTGAATTCAGCGAGATTAGGGCACACAATATTAGGGAAAAATTGGATAAAGAAATTAGGGCACAAGAATTGGGGAAATTGAGATAGAGAGAAGGAGAGAGATATGTAACTTAAATAGAGGGTGTAACTTAGGAGATAAAATCGAATTTTGAGCCTTTGAAAGTCTGGAAGAATAAAAAAGATTTGTTATATAACCAATTCAAGATTTATCAATCCAAAAACCTCCTAAAAATAAGGTATCACAAAAATTCAAAATTTAAAAGTATTAGGGGTTATCCACATATCAAATATATCCACTAAAAATTTAGAAAAATAAGTTGCACAAATCTAGGGATCCGTAACAAATGCATAACAAATTTTTGGTCAGTGTTTTCCAAGTGTTATTAGACACCATGAGGACACCATTAAATAATAGTTGGGCTCAAAAACAAAATTTTTCCGTGCACTTACCAAAATTGATACTCCCTTGATCTCAACCAATCTTTTGAAAAGTTCGCACTGTCGTAGCGAGCGCCATGCGTCTAGTTACTCGGTTGTGAGATCAAGAATTGATACGGTTGTGGTATATCCTATACCTTTTTACAAGAAAACATCGTCATAGCGAGTGCCGTGCCTCGATTTACTCAGTGTAGGTCACACAACACTTTTTAGATCGGTCACCAGACTACCTAAAAAGCATCGTCGCAGCGAAAGTCGTGCTCCAAGGCTTTGTGACTTTAATTTTTATCAAAATGTGCACTTCACTAAAACATGAGCCATAGAATGATTAGATGTCCAAGCAATATCATACACAAGAAACATACTGTCCAAATTCATACAAGCACACATATGCCTAAAAAGTCCTAGAAAATAAAAAAATTGTATATAGGTGTTATGCTGGTGTGAACAACATTATCCGTAACACCAGTAAAAAGACAGATGCAATCAAGCAACACACAAATCGAGAGATTTCTTAAGAGAAGAAAACATCTCAAAATCTAGGGTCTTAGTAAAAATATCATCAATTTGATTTTCGGTGGACACATATTCAATTTGGATTACCCTTTTTCAACTAAATCTCGAATAAAATGATGGAAAGGCTCAAGAGAAAGAGCAGGAGAGCAAGAAAGGAGAGCTGCTGAAAGAAGACCTGAAGAATCAACAAGGAGGTCCCTATTTCAACAGTAGCCATTGTATGATATTGTATATATATGTATACATCTTTCTGTTTTTCTCTTGTAAATTTTTTTTCTCTTAATGTAGAAATTTTATTTTCTGTTTTTGATCAAGTTCATTCCTTATGAACCTCTACATGCTTTCTAATCTTGTTGATTTGTGATGAGGATTATAAATGATACATCTCTGATGAATCCAGGACTAGCTTATCTTTCTTAAGAATCATATATGTAAATCCTGAATGAAAAAGATATAGTGCAGAGTAAAATCTTCCTTCATAAACGAAATAATGTAAAGGGTTTTGTCATCATCAAAAAGGGAAAAATTGTTAGGATTTCAGTGTATAGATTTTGATGAGACAAACCACACATATAATAGGAATTTTGAGTACCCCATTTTTCATAATATTTAAGTGAAATATAGACTAGAATTGAGTCTACATTTATAGGATCTGAAAGATGGAGGTGTTAGGATGTATACTATAAGACTAGCTTTTGTGTAAACATCTATTTATGATATGAGAATCTTTTATGGTCAAATGTTTGCATTTTATATATTTGTTATATGTGTTATTGCAATTGTCCAATTAATTTATATTGTAGATAACATGGTGTGTGGTGCCACACAAAAGATCATGTTATCAGTTCCTTATACATTATAAATGGTAGCTCACAGCTGAGATAATTTTGGACAAATTATCGGAATGGTTGTAGTGTAATTTGGTATTAATCTATCTTGATTATAAAATTACACTAGTACATTTTGTATATATTGAGCAGGACCAATTGAGGTTGTTTTATTTGTACTGACTACATAAATAGAACAAGACCTCTGTTATTATGGATGTGCGTCCTCTTAATCATTGTATGATAACGGGCATGTATACTCGATATATGTTTCTTTAATTTACCAATGGGTGATATTTATTTATTAAATGAATAAGCTCGGTAAATTGGGATACAATGTTGTTTATATGGTGTGCTGTTGATTATATAATGAAACCGTGTCCTAATTATTTAGGATGATGATGTCCCCTTGAGGAACTCATAAGGATTATCATGTAAACTCTGCAGGTGGATTTATTTCGGCATGATAATAAAGTTGAGTGGTACTACTCTTGGAATTAAATATTAATTAATTGAATTGTCAGTAATTCATTTAATTAATGGACATTCAATATCTTCAACACGGGGAGATAAACACGCACATAATAAATAGGAGCCATATTTAATATGGATAAGGGACGGTAGTTCAATAATATCTTTTTAGTGGATTGAGATATTATTGATAGGCTTAAGAAGTATATTCAGATTAAATTTAGGACTCCTAAGCCTATCACGAGACCGATTCCTAATCCTCCTCAAGGTCCCTATTGTAGCCTATAAATAAGCCTCAAGTCAGCCGTTTCTAGATACATGAAATCTGAGATACGATTTAAGTAGAAGACGGCTGAAAGTCTCGATAGCTCGTTGCCCACACAACATTCGAGAAAAAGGCAAGGAATACAGCCGAAGATCGTAAGGTCCAGGCTTCATCGATTCCTCGATCTACAGTTCTGATCTTAGAACTAATTTCGGTGTAAAAGATATGATTCGTTTTCCGCTGCGCGTTAATCATAATTGCATGGATCCCGAATCAGATAATCGTATAAGGTCGGCGATCCAGCGGTTCCTACAGGAGGAGCTCAATAAGATAATACTGCATCGAGAAAATGAAAGTATGAAGACGCTGCAAGAAGTGAATGCAACAATGCAGCAAGTAAGAACAACAAACAGTGCCACTACAAGTAGAAGATACAAGTTGCAGGAAGAAGACACTACGACACATCTGTAAGAAAAAAGTACTCTATGCTGCAAGAAGTGGTTACAGGAACACTACAAGAATAAGATACAACAGTGCTGTATGGAAAAGTGCTGCAAGCTAATCAGAGATACAACAGTACTGTAAAGAAAGAGTAGTTGCAAGAAGATCAAGGATACAGAGTAAAAACCATAACTTGTTGCATACTCATCTAACCTGGTTTATAACAAATAGAATCAGCATCCTGCAATTCGAGGAATGATAAATGCAGTATGAGAAATGAAGAACGAAGTAAGTATAATTAGAGTCGTTTGAGAGAAGATCAAAGTTGCAGACATAGAGCCAATACAAAGACGACATGTGGGCTGATAAGCTGTAGAAAGCTGCGAGCCACAACCACCACATTTAATGCTCTGAGAAGAAAAGTTAAGAAGCATTAAATGCAAGCCATGTCTTTGATCAGTATACATATTTCAAATGAGAGATATCTCCTCCAATAGATATCTTTCTACAAGTATAAATAGAGGTCGAGCTACACTGAAGTTGGTTACTGAAACATTTGCGCTCAAACAAGTCGAAGCATTTTCAAGCAATATTCTCTCAAGCATTCCTACAGTTTCAGTCACTCGACCTTAGTGAAGTGAACAAGTTCAAGCTGAAAGATCCAAGGAAGGATTCAGAAGCTCACTTCACCACAACAGTTGAAGAACCATTTTTATATTCTTTAACTTTGTTGTTGTGTGCTTAAGTTGTTTTAGGTGTCGAACAGTTGATAGGATTTATCCTTGCTGTTTGTATAAGTTGTCTAGGTGATAAACAATTTCCCTGTGTGAGAGTGTGAAATCCTGTGTGGGTTTGCCTTTAGAACTTGCAGTTGTTGTGCGTACGTTGGGTTCTAGTAGATGTTAACTCGTTTGGTTGATAGATTGTTAGGAGAGTCCTGTAAATCAATCTTACTTAATGAAGTTCCTGCTCGAGGTAGCAGTAGAGTGGATGTAGAAGGATTACACCACCTTGGAACCACTATAAGCCATAAGTGTTTTTATTGCTTTATATATTTGTGCTGTATTATATATATATCTATCTTGTCATAAGTATAAAAATATCTTTCAAAGGAAAAAACATATTTGAGAAAACCAGTCTTATGTTAAAAGATATTTTCCGCTGCATAAAACTCTAAGTTACAGTGTGCAGCACTGCATACTAGTACTGTAAGCAGTAATTGTTGGTGCTGTAAGTTCAAGTAACTTGCAGAACAGTAAGTTTAAAAGAATTTTTGAAAAACGACCAAGGTTCATTCACCCCCTCTTCCTCTGAACCTCGGACACCATTTGGGATCAACAGTAGGAGAAGAGTTAATGTGCAAGGTGTTTCCGTTGATGTTAGGGGACAGAACACAAAGGTGGTTTAGATCCCTTCCCGACCACTAGATTAGAGAATGAGATGAGCTAACAGAACAATTCTTAATGCAGTTTATGGGATCAAAAATGAGATCTATCCAAAGAAATAGTGAACTACGGCAGAATAAATATGAATCCTTGAAAGCCTACCTAGATAGATTCAACAAACTTGTCTTAGAGATGGATCATATATCGGATGATGTCGTTCGGATGGACATTACAAGGCTCAGGCCCAAAATAAGATAATGGTGGTTGGTCTATGAAGAAGAATCGAAAACCTACCATGATTTCCTAACCTAAGCCGAAAGATATATAGGTACGGAGGAAGCTATACTAGAAGATTCTCTGAAAAGATAAATATAAGAGAAGAAATGAGGAAGAACACAAAACCGTTCAAACCCACGGGTGAGTTTAGGGCCTTTCAAATGGATGGACTCAATTAAGTGAGAGAGATCCAGAAATCAGAGACCAAAACCTGTTACCCGAGCCAAGGCTGATGAAAACGGATCCTACTCATTGAATCAAAATAGGTACTATTGCTACCACAAGGTGAGGGGATATGACACCGATAAGTGTTGGTCACTTCTAGCCGAGTTGATGAAATTGATTGATCAAGGTCACTGTTGTTCCTAAATGGTCTCGGAGGTTCAGAGGGGGGTGAATAAACCTTCGTTAATTTTAGAAAATCGTTTCAAACTTTCTATACTGTAAGTTACTTGAACTTACAGCACTGGTTGGAACAACTTACAACACTATGAAGCAGTACTGCTATATCCTAGAGTTCTTGTAGCAGAAAAATTATACTTTGACAGAAGACTTGTTTTCTAAAAAATGCTTTCTTATGAAGAACCTTTTATGCTTATTGTTAAAATAAACAAAGATGCAACACATAATAGATTAAAGCAATTAAAAGCACTTAAAGACTTATAGTGGTTAGAAGGTGGTGCAATCTTTCTACATCCACTCTACTACTTCCCCGAGCAGGAACTTGGTTAAGCAAGATTGATTTACAAGACACAACCTAACAATCTATCAACCTAATAAGTTACCACCTACTAGAACTCAGCTTACACACAATTGCTGTAAGTTTTAAAGACAAATCTACAAAGGGTTTCTAAATTCCCACAAAGGGTAACTGTCTTTCTTCTAAAGAACTAAAAAATAATCAACAAGGATGAATCCTTTCAACTGATGACATATTAAAACAACCCAGCACACAACAAATAGGTAAAAATATATATTTGTTCTTTCTTCAACTGGTGCGGTGAAGTGATCTTCTTTATCCTCTTCAAATCTTTAAAGTTGAGCTTGATCACTTAACCAGGTCGAGTGACTGAAACTTGTTTGAATACTTAAGTGTATAGATTTGAGATTGCTTTGATCTTTTGAATGCAAATGTTTCAGTAACCAGTCTCGGGGCTGCTCAACATCTATTTATACTTGTAGAAAGATATCTGGTGAAGAAGATATCTCTCAATGGAAACTAGAGTTCTGATCAAAGACATGACTTGCATTTAATGCTTCTTGACTTATTTTCTCAACTCATTTAATGTGGTGGTTGCGCTTGCAGCTTACTGCAACCTGTCAGGCCACGTGTTTTCTTTGCATTGGTTCTGTCACTGCAACTTTGATTTGTTTCAACCGGCTCTATTCTGATATGCTTTGGTTAACGTTCCTCATACTCCATTTATTCTTTCTCATATTGCAGGTTACGTTGATTCTGCAGTTGTAACTAATGTCTTGTTGGAGTATGCAGCAAGTCTTGACTTGTGCTGCATCTTAGGACTGCTTGTTGTATCTTGAACTTACTGCTTTGTTGTAACTTTGAGCTTTCTGCTTTATTGTAATCTCTTCTAGGTTGCAGCTATTCTCTTTTCTTGTAGTTGTAGTGCCTTATACCTTTCTTGCAGTTTCTTCAGATTTGTTTTGATTGATATACCCAGTCCTTACTTGCAGTCCTCAATTATTCCTCATCACAACTTACAGACTTAATGCTAGTCTATATTTCACTTAAATAGAGTAAAAAATGGGGTACTTTAAATTCTTATTACATGGATGATTTGTCTCATCAAAATCTAAACATTTATATCCTAACAGCCACCTCAAGAAATACGTAAAAAACTCCAAACAATAAGAAGACCAAGGTCCACCACCAAGCCTGCATGGCTTCCTCCAAATGGGGCAGCTCGAGAAATCCACACGCTGGTCAATAATAGCTGGGGAGAGGGTCGAAGAGAGCTAGGAAGGAGCAAGTAAGGATAACCAGGAATGCTTATCAAAGGTGTGTCCCACCCAAAATAGAGCTAAGACACGCACCCATCATCTTTACCAAGTAGGACAATGAAGGGATAGTCCATCCCCACAATGATACCTTAGTGGTATCTTTAAATATCTCAATGACAATAGTTCATTGAGTGTGGTAGATACGGGAAGTTATGCTTATGTGCGCTACTTGAGCACATACAACCGATTTATTTCTAGATCTACTAACAAATGTAGACCATTTTTTAATATGGTCACGAAGGACTCGCAATTTGAGTAGAATGATGAGTGCAATCCACTTTAGAAGACCCGAAGAGCTTTTTAATGGTGGCCCCGATATTGACAAAAGCCGAGGTTGGAGAAATATTATAACTATACTTAGCAATATCAGAATATGTTGTAAATGTGGTACTCATCCAAGCAGAAAATGGGGTTCAACAATCGGTGTACTATGTGAGCTAATCTCTAATGATGTCGAGCTCAGATACCTACTGATGGAGAAACTAGTCTATGCCCTAGTCATCTCTGCTCGGAAACTAAGACCCTACTTCTAGCACACCAAGTGGAGGTGTTGACTAACTTCTCACTAAAATATGTCCTTAACCGACCTGAAGATTACTAAAATGGGTGGTCAAACTCGGCCAATATGATGTACAGTATACTCCAAAAATTGCAATTAAAGGGCAAACCCTAGCAGACTTTATAACAGAATTCAAACCAATCATAGTCTTTCGAATGAAAAGATCGAAAGACCCTAGAAGATATTTTTTGACTGGTCATCAATTACACTATGCACCGGGGCTGGTATAGTGCTTATCAGCCTGACATATAAATATTTCTACTCGGCTCTTTATTTTAGATTCTTGGCCACCAATAACAAAGCCGAATACGAAACACTTCTGGCCGGGCTTAATATGGCCAAACAGTTCTGAGTTGATGACCTCAAAATCTTTAGCAATTCACTATTGGACGTCAACCAAATTTCTAGAGAGTACAGTGCCAGAGATGACAAGATGTCTAGAAGCATCAACACGCAGGCCAACACACTGGCTCGACTCGTTATGAGTGTAGGAGCCGAGTACATCGACTCGATCAATATTGGAACAATGGAGAGCTCGACTCTCGAACAAAAAGAGATTTTTGCAGCCAACTAGAAAGATAGCTGGATGACCCCAATCATCCAGTACTTAAAAGTGCGGCAGTTCGATTCAGAAGACTTCAAAGGCCTTTGTGAGAATTTAGGAATCAATAAGTTACTTTCTACCTCATACCATCCCCAAGAAAACAGTCAGGTCAAGGCCATCAACAAGATAATAAAACATACCCTGATGACCAGGTTGGAAGATTTGAAAGGAGCCTAGGCGAATGAACTCCTTGAAATGTTCTGGTCATACAGAATGATGACTAGGACAGCTACTGGAGAGACCCCATTTCCACCAGTCTTCACAACCGAGGCAGTCATTCTAGTTAAGATCGACATGTCGACTTGGAGAGTCTAAAATTACTAGGAAGGGTAAAATATTGAAGCAATTATGGCTTGCGTCGACCTGATTGAAGAGAAGATGATTGATTCCCAACCGAGGAACTTACAAGTAAAGAAGTGCAAGGCAATTCGAAACCCCAAGCGAGAAAATTTAAGATTGGAGATCTAGTCCTCAAGAAGGTGCTCCAATACACAAAAGAACTCAATGCTGGACCACTTGGACTAAGTTGGGAAGGACCATACAAGATAGTGCGAGTCTTGGGAAGAGGCACATACGAAATTTTTGATCTTAAACGAAATAATTGTGTAATCTTGAAATGTAGAACACTTGAAAAAAATACTATCACTAGCGTGCTAGGAAAATTTATATAATTTAGCTTTATTTTATGCCAATTTTCAATCAAATAAAATAGATTATTCTGCTAGCTATTCATTATTAAAATTATATAAGGCTACGACCTAATTTGAGCCGGTTGGCTTGGATTAAAATAAAGTCACGACCTAATTTGTGCCAACCAAATCGGATGAAAGATAAAGTTATGGCCTAATCCAAGCCAATCGGGTCGAATTAAAGATAAGTTCACGACCTAATCTGAGCCAACCAGCTCAGATGACAGACAATACTACGACCTAATCCGATCAAATCGGATGAAAGACTAGGGGCTATGGCCCAATCCGAGCCTACCATCTCAGATAGAAAAATAATGTAAGAAATAGAAGGATAGGAAAAATAAAGCCAAGCATGTCAGATATGTTTACGAGTAAAAAAATTCATTTATCTGAATTTGGTTTGGAGGTTGGAACCTCGTATATAAAGGTTAGAATGACAGAGGAGAATAAAAAACAAAAAATTGATTACAATATTTATTGGTCGGGAACATTAATTGTCTCAAACTCAGAAACACCAAAGGTGGCCACCGCAACATCAGCATCTTTCGTCTGGTCGACTTTGGATGGCCCCACAACATCCTGATCGATCGGTGAAGTCGGCATATGAAGATGCTCAGACTTGGGAAGAAGATAATCTGACAGGTCCTCTATCATTCCCAAATAATAGGTCGGAGGGACAATCTCTCAACGTAGCAGGCCAAAGCCACCATGAGAGGGCGGTGGTCAAGCTTCTCCTACCTAGCCGCATTGCTAGCGTCCATAAATGTAAAAAGATGGACAAGAAAACTCTTATACTTGCACTCGACAGAGGACTTGTACTTGCACACAAAGGAAACCTTGTCCACTAGGGCAGTCCTGGCATCCTCCAACTCTGCCCGGAGTTGAACAATCTCTATGGCCATATCAACCACCTGCTGGCGGTCAAGTTAGACAACTTTAGTCGTTTCGGACAGGAACTCCTAGGAGGAGACCAGTTGGGCCTGCAGGGTCTCCTTCTCATCGGCTAAAGCGACTAACTCACTATTTATCTCTCTCAAACCGGTCTTCTTAGCCTTGTGAAGAGTTGAGCAATCTCTATGGCCATATCAACTACCAGCTGGCGGTCAAGCTAGACAACTTTAGTAGTTTCAGTCAGGAGCTCTTGGGAGGAGGCCAGTTGGGCTTGTAGGGTCTCCCTCTCCTTGGTGAAACGACCAACTCACCCTTTCTATCTCTCAACTCGATCTTTTTAACCTCATACTTCTCGAGCTAGTCAAGGTGGAAAAGGTTTTCATGCCAGGCGAAGACCGAAGCCTGAGCAAAGAGAACAGATTTGCAGACATTCATATCGCTGCCTGACATCTGTTTGGTGTAGCCTTTCAATTCCTCCGTTCAGGCCTTGGCCGGAGCTTCCATGGACGGCTTGACCCTAAGAATGAGACTTCTCATCAGAATCGTGCTTGGAGTTTGAGTAGGGGTATAGTTTATGTAGAAGGACAGCCTCCTCCGAAGGTAGCTTTGGGACCCCTTGATTCTCTTCGGGTCCCAGCCGTAGATGCTGACCGAACCCGCCAGAGGAGTATCACACTCCCAGACTTCGGGTAGGACAACGATGGTGATAGTGAGACCTCCTAATTGGAACCCCTACGGGGACCTCGTCGAACGCCGAGCCCGATGTCCCGACCTCCTCAGGAATGGTTTGAGTCGGACCCCGCACCACCTCAACATTCAAAGAATTAGACCCTAAGTCCAAGTCCTCGGAGTTATATTCATAGTGCTCGACACCCCTATCGTAGTCCCGAACCGATTTACTCTCAGAAGTTCCATTGTCGAATAAAGACATAATATTAAGATTGAAGGAAAAGTAGTTACCTAGAAACGTGGTAGGTTGATTCTTATTAGGTAAATATGGTCGGAGTTCTGAAGGATTTCAACAAGGGTTTTGAGTTTGTTAAGTGAAAATTGAAAAGGAAAGTCACCCCTATTTATAGGGAGAAGAGCGCGACTCTTCAACTTTCGGCCTCTACGATGGTGACGCATGTATAATCATGCGACTCCGGACATGACACATGGGAAGCAATGATGAAAGAGTCAGACCTTATCCAAGCCATATGCGCTCAGCTCAGTTGGTGTTATTTTGATTAGGTCCTGACAAAATTGATATTTTCCAAGACCTAAGAGGCTATTGTTGGACCCCCGATCCAAACTCGGCTAGGGTATATAACCTGGTCGGAAGTGAGGAGAACCGACCAGGATCGATCTTGTGCCGGTTTAGAAATGACTATTGCTGACCCGACCAGAATACTGAGCGAAAGACCAAAAAAATGGTTAGGCTGGGTTTCGAGAAAAACTCAAATTACCTAGCAGTTATCCCTAAAAGATAGGAGATAGTGGAGGCAAATTAACCCTACAATTTCACAACTTACTAATAAATAGACAAAAATCGAGGGATTGAAGGATTGATCCCCAAGACATGCATTCTAGATTTAGGCTATAAATAGAAACTAAAATGACCCGACACCTATTATATTTGAGCACCAAAGAGGATTATTTTCTCTTATTACATATATTAAATACGTTTTGATCTACCACAATTGACTGACCAGAATAAGCCAACTAAATTTGTTCGAGTAGACTCCGAACACAGTCTTTTCTCTATTTTAACTTGATTTCGTTACCCGACTCAACTATTTCAAATCAGATTGATTTATTTGGACATATTGCTAGAAATTTACACTTAAACAAATTTCGATGTCAACATAGCACGAATGCTGTTGATTCTTGGTCAGTCATGTTTATGTGACATGGAATGAGATGATCTCACCCTTAGTTTTTTTTTTTTTTTGACAAACATTTGTTTTTATTAGGGAGAGATGACAAATAGTTATTGTTGGTATATGTGGAGGAAGGTGATCATCTTAGTCATAAATTATTCCTCCACCCGAAATTAATTTCCACAGAGAGTAAATGTAGTAATAAATAGAGAAAATAGAATGCAGGGGCGTGTTTGTTGGAACGAGTTAAATGGTGGCCATAGATTTATTTACTTACACGGCGGTGCCTTCTCCTCCTCCCCTCTCTCTCCCTCTCTCTCCCTCACTTGCAACATTTCATTCCCCTTCCATGTTTTTCTGCCTCTCTACTTCTCTCATCTCTTCTCTTCATTTTTGCTTTTCTTATTCTCAAATTTATAGTTTTCTTTTTTTTTTCTTTTTTTTTTTCCCCACAGGGAAGGAATCTTACGCACCAATCTTCGCCATTGCCCTGGAATGGCTTGTTTTCTTCATTTCGCGGCCATTCATGGTTAATTGATACATTATTTCTTCCTCCATCTCTTAGTAATAAATAATATATGATGGCGTCTTCCCAAGTTGAAATCGCCACGTCCTCCTCTCCATTTGGGTGCGCCCCCGTCCACCGGCGCCGTGATTCATGTTTCCAAAACAACGTTCCAAACGAGAATTCTCATCAGATTGAGATCACCGATGTATGGGTTCACCAGCCTCAATGGCAAGGGACAAGCAGCGTGAGTGAGAGAATGGAAGGGCAGAAACAAGAAGATAAATGGGCTAGAGCTAGAGAGATGGTGTTTCCTGTAGATGATGGGTCGCAGTCGGGTGGGGGCGTATCTTCCCTTGTCCAGAAATGGAGAGGGTTGGAAGCAGAGGCGAAGAGCAGTGGCAAGAGCGCTGTGGACAACTCAGGTGCTGAGGACGACTCCTCATTAGGAGGTTGGGAATCTGATAGAACAGCCCCATCTTCTTGTCGGGGCAGAGATTCTGATTTCACAGAGAGAGAGAGGCTGAGAGTTGCGGATATAATTAGAAAATTGACGGACCCCAATGAAGTAGGGTGGGACTCCCCTCCTCGTGTTAGAACCTCATGGGAGCAATCGGAGCAGAGGTGTGTTTCCCCTGTCGTGGGTTCACCCCGCATCAGAGGCCGCCACGCCTACATTGAACTCCTCACGCAGATGGAGCGAGACAGACGCAAAGAGCTTCAACGACTTGGTGGCCACAAAGCCGTTTCTCAATTCTCTCATCGAGGCCGCATTCAGGTACCCTGCCTCTTTCTTCTTCTAATTAATGCCTCTTTCTTCTCCCCACTACTACTCATCCTCCACCTTTTCATTTATAGGCTTTGCTTCGGATTAGATTCCTTCGTCGCGGCATGGAACCTAAAGAATCACCCAAAGCTAATCAATCACAACTTTTCAGGTTTTCTCCTCCATCCATATCTTTGATACAAATTGTTTCTTCTTTTGATTTGGTATCAAAGAATGAAGATACTTTCTCTATGCCCTAATTTACCCACAACTAATGTGTAATATCTGTTCTCAAATTTGGATTCCTTTCTTGAAGTTGCATCAAACATATTTATAATCTTATTTTTAAATAATGATATCCAGGGAAAGAGCCAATCCAGATGATTCTGGGAGCGCCGACCACGAGCTAACAGATAAAGCTCCTGCAGCACAAGATTTATATGCAGGCAATGTATTTGGAGAAGAGGATAAATACCAAGACGTCACTAACTTGGAAAGTAGCCTCAGAGTAGAGGAAGATCGCATGCAGGACTCTGAAGACCCTCTAACAGCATCTCAAGGACATGATATTCACCATACTTGTCTAGAATCTAATGATGATATACGGCAGAATGTTGATGCATTACATAGGTATGAAGAAAACCCATTCTCAAAATTTATTAGGCAAGAGGATAACTGGGAGAGCAGCAATCATAGCGCATCCAAATCTGCTGAGACTACTCCAACCTTCCACAACACTGAAATCAATTCTGCAAAAATGCCCGAAATCAATGAGCATAAGAAAGAGGATGAATCCACTGATCATCAAGTTACAGCATTTAATTATGACTTGATAGGTGATTGTGCTAATCAACAGAGTTATCATGAAGAGGAAGGGTCCACCAGTAATGAGCATATAGTAGACACTGATGCATATTGGGTTAGTGATGTTTCACATACTGAAGTTGGATGGGAAGAATTGCACTCTGATTACCAGCAAAATGAAGAAAGCAAGAGAGACTGGATTGGTGAGGTATCACGTCCACGTAGTGATTGGGAAGATCTCAGGCAAGCAAGATACCAGGAGATGCTTGATCCATTCTTAGAGAAAGAAGAAATTCGTGTGCTCCTTGGCAGGTGAATGGCTCCGCCTACTTTTCACTCTTACACTTATCTAGGCACAAGTCTATTTGAACACTTCCCCATATATGTGAAGAAGCATAGAAAAATGAGTTGGGCTGTCCAAATAAACAATATCCTGACTCCTCACCATAACAACCTTTGATCTAATAATCCGTTTTTTTTTCTTTTTTCTTATTGTCTTCAGAATTATTATTTAGAAAATGGTTGCGTGTTTGAATTTGTACTCACAGCTGATGTTCTGAACAAAACTATGCAGGAAAAGTGTCTCAACTTTTCTTTCCAGTGGTATGAGAGAGAGAATAGATCAACTGATGATATGTCGTGTTGAGGGACAACGGAGTCAAAAGATTAAACAGATACAAGAAGAAAAACATGAAGAGTTGCCTGAACAAGTAGAAGCAATAGTATCAGAGGAAGGGGAAGGAGAAGGAGAAGATGGAGAGGATGAGCGAGATGAAGGGGAAGTTTATGGTGATTATTATGATGGATTTGGAGAAGGTGAGAGCTCAGTGGGGCAACGGTATAATGAGTCTGATGAATACATGGATCAAATGACGTCTTCACCAGCAGAATCATGGCCCCAGAAATCAAGCGACTTTTTGTATCAGATTCCATCTCCTTCAACCCAACTATCATCTCAGGATGGACCTAACTCTTTCTATAGAGCCCATCCTGCAATCGTAAGTCAACTCGCTAGTTGCATGATCTTGTCTCATCACTCAGTTACTATTCATATATTCATTACTAATGTATGCTTCCAACAGGAAATGGAACTGATCTATGATCTGAGAAGGCACATGGAGCAACTGCATCAAGAGATGTCTGAACTGAGGAAATCAATTAAATGTTGCACGGATATGCAGATCGAACTAAAACATTCCATCAAAAAGGAAGTTGCCACAGCTCTTACTCATCCAGGTCTCAGGATACATATCTTCATTTAAAAGAAAAGAGAAAAGAATTGATCATATTTCTGATAAACTCAATAATTAATTATGTTGAGCAGCTACAAAGAGTGGGCGACAGAATCCATTAAAAAAGGGTACAAGTGGAGGAAGATGTAGTGTTTGCCGCAAAGTGCAGGTTGATTGTGTTTTGTACAGGTAGGTGGTGTGGTGTTCTTTTCTTTTGTTTTCTTGAGTTAGTTATAACTCAGTTAATAATACAAAGTTGGGTTGGGTGCGTGTAGGTGCGGGCACATGTGCACCTGCTTCAAGTGCGCCCATGAGCTGCAGTGGAGTAGCGGGAAATGCCCAGTATGTAGAGCTCCCATAATGGATGTTGTCCGAATATATTCTAACTAATAAACATGAATGAGTTCTTGCCTTGGAGGACCGTCATATAATACCCCACTTACTCCATTATTTGTTATATGATGATGAATGAAGTTTGATTCCCCCCTACATGTTTTTAGTATGTAGAATCTTGATAATAAATAAAATGTACATAATTAACTAAGCATGGTGAGTAGAACGATGTAACTCTCCTTTTACACTCTATACATACATATATATATACTCTCATCTCACTACACTACACTACTCTCTTTTACCTGGATTTTGTACCCACATTATTTGTACCTACGAAAATGAATTCTTGGTATTGGAATTTCAAGTTTATTAATTAGGAGAGGCGTTGATGATGAATGGTTATTATGGTAAAAGTCAGTGACGAAGCCATAAACTTTGTTAAGTGGGGTCCACTTACAGTGTATAAAAATTCGATATACGTATTAATTATATATATATATATATATATATATATATTTATTTATTTATTTATTAGTTGAGAACACATGCGTTGTATGTGGAGAGACAAATTTTTGAGATCTTTATTTTTGTTGATTTCGTGGTATTTTATCTCTTTAATTATTTGTTTGAAGTGTTTATAAATTACTTAACATTTGATTATTATAAATTAATATTTTTTCAATATAATATAGGTATTATAAAAAAAATAATTTATTAAGAATAATATCATGAGATCATGAAAATTATGTGTAGTTAAGTATGAGTAAAATTCAATTTGAAATCCAAATACATCGAAAATATTATTTTTGGAGTCGTCCAAAAAAAAATTTATTATATTAGATAAAAAAATTCTAGTTCCTCTTTTCCTAAAAAATAAATTATTAAAAAGAAAAGAATAACAAATATCGAAATTTTGAAACGAAAGATTATAATTATAATTTGGCCAATTACTAATTCTTTTCTTGTTTGATATTATCTTCTTTCTTCGTGATTTGACTAATAAATTTTTGATTGTATTATCCTCCTCATCGCTGGATACATGAATATATTCCTTGTTTTTTGTCTTCTTAAATCTTTTTTTTTTCTTATGTTCATCATCTGTTGTGGTGACAATTGTTACTGTCGATATCGTGGTTGTGTTGTTTAATTTATTGTCTCTTATCTCCATGGGTTCCAACTTTTCTATGACATCAGTTACCGCGCTCAATTTTCCTCCTTCAACTTTCATATTGTAGGTTAGAGCAATTAGAAAACGGATCTCACTTGCTCCTTGTAAGATCAACCGTCTATAGTATTCGGATGTGCTTTGACTCTGCATATGGTTTTTCTTTTAAAGAACAACCAAGATAGATTTTTGTAATGAATATAACTAAAGAAATTTGGTTACCTTCTCAATGGACATCAAGTAGTCTTCTACTGAGCATCCAACATAAACTGATGTCGTACCACCAAACATCATCATTGTTGCTTCAAGACGACCTTGTGTCACACTTAATTTAACTACGCATTTGCAATCAATGAATTAATACAAGTATAGCTGCATGTCATTATTTGTTTTATTTTGTGATTTATTATTTTAATGTTTTACCTTGGTGTTTTTTACACTGGGTCATCTTTGCATTTTCTACATATCGTATTTCCGTCATCTTCAGGTGTCAATGTTGTTCATTTTTTACATGCATCGTACCATATTTTTGTTTCATTCTCTACCTTATCCACAACTCCAATGAAATAATAATATACATTCTGCATTGAAAATGAAAACATGATACAAAGTCAAATATAAAAACTATCAAATAGTTTAAATATTTATTTATATATTATAATGTACATGTATAGATGGAAAATAAAGTATAAAATATGTGGACAGAAATTGTGGTTTTCTTATATAGACTTAATTCTATTGATTGCGTATCTCACATAAATTCTAATCTCAATCCAATTAGGATTTATCTCCAAATAAAAATTTAATTGGTTGCTTATCAATAAATATCATAAATTATATCATATATATTTAAATATATTCAAAAAATGATTAAAATGTAAATGCACAGTTTAATTAAAATGTAACTTTGTAGATCGAGCAAAGAATATCTAACAAACAAATCAATTTCTTCTTAATTCAAGAAAGCATATTATCAAATTGTTACTTTAGGACAGAGTATATTTTCAATAGTAACTTCATTATCCACTCCCTTCTTCCATTTTCGTTGTTTTCAATTTTGTGATCTATTCCAATAGTGTAAATTGTATATGGACTATAGAAATAATAAAAGTTATTGGTCTTTTTTTGGAGTTAAAGATATTGTTCTGTTTACATTGTCTGAACAGATTAAATTATGATAGAAGAAAATAAATAATGGTAACAATATTTCTTAACTATTCCTAATCCTCATCCTATAAATTCACACAAATCAAAAATCTGTTATATGACCAGTTTAGATAGTTGGTTTCCTTTAAATCCTATGTAAAATAAACTGTCATAAATTCAGCTCTAAACCTTGTGATCGTAAGCCATAATCTGTTGTACAATTTTTTTACATATTAATTACATATCAATTAAAATTCTGCAATTAAACATAATAGATATTTGAAAACATGGTTAGATACATTTGATAGAGAATCTTTTCTCATGATATGATCTTCAAGAGTAACCTCTATTCCTCCTTTTATTCTTTATGTCATTCTCAACGTGCATATTTCTACGGGATCATGAATGGTGCGTGACATTTTTTCAAATTTTTTAGATATCAAACCTATTTGTATACTTGAAATTGAAGTGGTTTGCAATTGGATCTCACCTAATTAAAATTTGCATTAATAAAATTATATTTAATTTTATTCTCAAGATATTTACATATATTCATTGTCCTTATTTTCCTTTCAAAAAACATAGTTGGGTTTTTGTTTTACCTTGAAATTCCTTCGTTGTGACCTTTGTGATGGCAACCTCTGTGTTTTGATCAATAATTTGCTGCAATTTTTTTCCTTTATTCAGTGTCATGTCTTCCCAAAAAGAAATGTTAATAGAGTGGTGTCTGCATAACAAAAAATAATAATGTAATTTAAATTTTTATTAATTATTTTATTTTGCTTGGAATTTAAAATCAACACATGTTTCCCAGTATGTTGTTAAAAAACGATTTCAGCATCAATTATATTATTCCTAAAATTTCGGCAAACCATTCTTGTGCCATTATACAAACTGTTTGAAGGATCCAAATTCCTTAAAAGAATTATTGGGCAATTTCTCTTCAACACCAATTTATGAGGAGATAAACCATTTTGAGTCAAAGAATTTAAAAGTTCATCTCCATAATGTTTACTTGTTTCATCAATTACTTCATCAAAATTATTAAAAGTTTTTGGATCTCTTGAAAATATGGACATCAACCTATCATTCAACTTATCAACTTGCTCATTTTGTGCAGATAATATGGCTCACTTGGTTATGTATTTTGCTGATTCTACATTATTTTGTAAGTTTGAAAAAATAACACTGATGAATCATTGTATGGAATCTTCTTCACTATCATACTCAATGATCATTTCTTTTGGAATTGAGATATTTCTTTTCTCATTTGTTGGTTCATCTCTGTTACCAACTCATAGCAAGAATTCATTGAAAGTAGAATCTTTTATAACTTTCATGTTTTTGGATAATGGTATTTTCCACATTCTAATCACCTCTCTTTTTTTTCCTTTCTCTCCAACATTTATTTTGTTTATCCCACACATAATGTTTTGGAAACTCTTTATGTAGATATTGTTTAGCATTTTCACATCGAGCGCACATAGAAAAATATTATGTGAGCATCGTCTTGGAAGTATAATCATTATCGAGTAATTTTTCCAAATTCTGATTATTCCAATAGGTGATGGAATGTTTGTTTGGAAAATAAAGTTGTAAGTTGAAAACTGCAGGGTATATCTCGTTTAAATTGAATTAAAAAAACTTTCATAATGCCTCATGAGAGGACACCCATCTTGTATTTTGAAATTTTTTGATTTCATCGATCACATTATCACCATCATTTTGGGTTATATTAACTGCCACTCTATCATGACCTTTGTAAATATACTTCACAACCATCACACCTAAGCATATCTCAACATTGATGTGACAATATATGTGAACAATAAATATAGATTGTAAGTTTATTCAATTCAGCATTGCAAACTTGAATAATCATCCTATTTTTTCGTCTTCTATAGATTGGATAACTATCTTTACCTTATATAGTGCTTTGGACTTGTAACATCCTCGACCAAAACATACACGTCATTGGGCATTCATTTCATGCATCATATGTATTTCGTATTATTTATATGCTCTTAGGTAATTAGTGTTGAGAAACCCCTATTATAATTGATTGAGACTCGAGTAATCTTCGAGTGTATAATATAAATTATTTGATTAATGATGATATAAATTATGTTGAATTTTACAAAGAAAATAAATCTAAATTATATATATACACAACAAGAATTTCGCCTTTTAACAACGGTTAAAAACCGTTGTTAAAGCCATTTTTTAAGCGTTGTTGTATCCAAGGTTGTAAAAAATTTTCACCTTTCGACAACGCACCAAAAACGTTGTCTTATCTAGATATGACAACGCTTTTTGGTGCGTTGCAAGAAAATGATTGTCTTTTCTTATTTTTTGAAACTATTTTACAACGTCATGAGAAATAAATGTGCGTTGTCTGGGATTCAAACTCATGACCTTTGTTGGACCTTGAACCACTAGGCTACTAGTGCTTTATGTGTTTATATTATATATGTATTTCTTTTATTAACTAATTATATATATATACATATATAATTAATGACTAATTAATATATAATTGGAAGATTAATGACTAATTAATATGTTTAATAATATTTAATATAATTTCATATTAAGACAATTATAAAGTATACTAGTGCATATTTTTAATATATGTTATAAACATACTAATTTTTTAAAATTATGAGTTTGTTCATATATATAAGATAATATTAATGCAAATAATATAAAATAACATCATAAAATAATTAAACTTTTCAACTTTAATTTAATTAAAATAATATATAAATTTTGTATTATTATATATAAAAAATTGTATTGACCAATTAATATATGTATGTTTTTTTATTTTGAAAAATAGTTTATGGTTCAATTAACATATTTAAATCTTTTTTTCATATTATTCTTTTAATTAATCATTTTTATATCTTTTTTTTATTTTATAAAATAATTTTATAAAATAATTTATGTTTTTGGTATTAATTTTAAAACCAAACTAATTTATATTTATTTTCTAAAATAATAATATATAATTTTTATATTATTATGTAATACAAATTTTTATATTTTTCAAATTAATATATGTATTGTTTTTTTTTGTTGTAAAATAATTTTTGGTTCAAATTAAAACCAAACTCATTTTATCTTTATTTTCTAAAATAATAATATATAATTTTTCTATTATTATGTAATAAATTTTTTTATATTTTTCAAATTAATATATGTATTGTTTTTTTTGTTGTAAAATATTTTTTGGTTGAAATTAAAACCAAACTCATTTTATCTTTATTTTTTAAAATAATAATATATAATTTTTCTATTATTATGTAATACAAATTTTTATATTTTCCAAATTAATATATGTATTGTTTTTTTTTTTTTGTAAAATAATTTTTTGTTCAAATTAAAACCAAACTCATTTTATCTTTATTTTCTAAAATAATAATATATAATTTTTATATTATTATGTAATACAAATTTTTATATTTTTCAAATTAACATATGTATTGTTTTTTTTGTTATAAAATAATTTTTGATTCAAATTAAAACCAAACTCATTTTATCTTTATTTTCTAAAATAATAATATATAATTTTTCTATTATTATGTAATACAAATTTTTATATTTTTCAAATTAATATATGTATTATTTTTTTTTTTGTAAAATAATTTTTGGTTCAAATTAAAACCAAACTCATTTTATCTTTATTTTTTAAAATAATAATATATAATTTTTATATTATTATGTAATACAAATTTTTATATTTTTCAAATTAACATATGTATTGTTTTTTTTTTGTTGTAAAATAATTTTTGGTTCAAATTAAAACCAAACTCATTTTATCTTTATTTTCTAAAATAATAATATATAATTTTTATATTATTATGTAATACAAATTTTTATATTTTTCAAATAAATAAATGTATATTTTTTTTATTGTTGTATAATTAAATTTTTTATATATTCTTAATTAATTGATATGATATATATATATATATATATCTTTTTTTATGTTTTTTGTATTAATTTTAAAACACAATAATTTTATCATTATTTTTTTTTACAAAAAACATTCATAATTTATGAATTATGAATTATAAAATACAATTTTCGAATCATGTTTTAAAATAATATTCAAATTTTGTATTATTATATAATAGGATGAGAGTAATACTTAATTAGGTGTAATTAATTTGTTAATTAATTCAAAATAGTATTTTATAAAAATACTATTTTCTAAAATAATGAATTTGTTCATATAAGATAATATTAATGCAAATAATGTAATATAAGATAACATTATAAATTAATTAAATGTATTAAATTTAAGTTAATTAAAAAATAATTGTTTTTTATTAACACACGCAACACACAAAAAAAGGGTTGCATAATGGGTTGTAAAATAAAAAAAAATGTTATAAGAAAAGACAACGCTCAAAAACGTTGCAAAAAAGGGTTGTCATATAGCCAAAAAAACGTCATTTAACAACCCTACTTAAAAAGGGTTGCATAATGGGTTGTTAAAAAAAATGTTCTAAGAAAAGACAACGCTCAAAAGCGTTGCAAAAAAGGGTAGTCGTATAGCCAAAAAAAGGTCATTTAACAACCCTACTTAAAAAGCGTTGTCGTTTCCATTTTTAGCATTGTCGTATGACAAATTTTTTGAAATAAGACAACGCTTTTCGGAAAAAGGGTTGTAAAAACCCAAAAGACAACACAAATTCATTAAAAGAGTTGTTAAATGGGGGTTGTTAAAGGCAAAAAATTTTGTAGTGATATATATATATATATAAATATATATATATATATGTAAACTTGTACTATATATATTATATATATATAATATGTCGGCTACTGTAGGTATATATATATATATATAAAAGAAGTTTATTTAATATTATAATATATAAATATATATAAGAGTAGCATATGTAATAATGCACGCAGAGTAATATTATATTATATAAAAGAAAAGCAAACTTAATGATATATAAAAGGAAAGCAAATTTAATGATTAAATGAGGCGGTGAAGTAATTGAATAAGTAATAAAGAAAGAAAAAAAAAACAGAACAAAAACTGCAGCAGAAGAAAATAAGAATAGAGAGTAAGAAAAGAAAGAACAGAGTGAGAGAAAAAGAAAAGAAGGGAAGGGTTTGTGAATTTTGGTTTTGTTTTTTCACCGTTTTTCTTTGGAATTTGAGGGGAGCTCATGGGGACGTGCTCTTCGATTTGATCGGAGTGAATTCTCAAAAATTTTCCCAAAAGGTACAAAGAAATTAGTGAATTATATATATCTCAGGTTATTGTTATTCATCGGATGTTTTGGTAGCTTTATAGGCCGAATTAGGAAAAGGTTAAAACATGAAAGTTATAGCCCTACCTCTTAGCTAAACTTAGAAGCAAACCGTGGATGACTTGATTAAATATTGAGTGAAATAATATCAAAATTACAGGGCTTGACCTAGTTTGAAAACAATTAATTATGCTGTGTTTTGTAGTCTAATTTTATGCAGGTTGGAGACTGAATTAGGAAAAGTGTTAAACGTGAAAGTTGTAGAGCTATATGTTAAGTTTCTATTGAATTTTACCCTGCTCGATCCAAAATTTTATAACTCAAGTTATAGGGAAAGTAATGAACATGGTTAATTAAGCATACATGCATTGCATTTCATTGCATAATAGAAATATATATTAAGAGGACGATTAGATTGAATTGCATTGAATCGTATAGGGGCACGAGCTGTAGAAAGGGAGAAGGAACTAGAGTAAAGAACGGACCACTTATCTTAGTCGGGTGAGTATAAACCATATATGTGACTTATATGCTATGTGATTTATACGCAATGGGATGCAATTTATATGCAACGTTTGTTATGTTATATAAGAAATATGTATTTATATGAATTTGTCATTGGATCAAATGATATACTGGCAAATGTATATGTGATCATATATTCGGATGATTGATGTGTTATATAACATATGACATGAAATTAAAAGGACTGTGACTGTCTTGCTATGGATCTGTATACAAAGTGGAGACCTTCGGGTCATATTCGTATTGGAGACCTACGGGTCGTATTTCATATTGGAGACCTACGGGTCTATATACATAGTGGAGACCTTCGGATCATAATCATATTGGAGACCTAAGGGTTTATATACACGGTGGCATATTGGAAATCTCGGGACAGGTCCAAACTTGAACAGTTTACAGAATAATAAATCGGACATAGTGGCATTTGCACATGTATGATCATATGTTTATGATTAATGTTAATGATTGTTATTTGCTTGTTAATTAATTAAAGTAATGGTTTATATTCACTGAGTTGCGACTCATAAAAATTGCATATTTGTTTTTTTAGGTTCAATAGCTTTTTGAAGTGGGTTTGTATATATATAGACGTCACTCTATATCAGGTCGGCTGGCTGATGTCTCGGGCAACCTTCTCCTCCTCTGTATTTTGCATTTTGGACACGTGTATCATGAGCTGTATTTAATATGATTTATGCTGGAATATGGGTTATGTGTTTTCATGTTATATCATATTAGTCTTTAAATAATGTTTTTATACTTATATGGATAAATGAAACGTCAGCTGATTTGCCTATATGATGAATATTTTATTGTGAGATATACGTCATAGGGGTATAGGATGTCACAGTTTGGTATCAGAGCGAAGATATGATTTCTTGGTGTCATTATGCATTCATAAGTATTATACGTGATATGTAATTGATATTGAAATTATATTTAAACAAATAGGAAACATGGACATTCATGAGCATAAATCATTGAGGAGAGACGGTTCAGTCGTGCCACATCAATCGATAGAGACATCTCATATATTACATGCATCACATGAGCCTGCACAACATTCACTTAGACGGGCAGAACAAGAGGTACATGGGCCAAGTATAGGTTCCAGGAGTAAAAATTTCAAGGAGCTCCGTAAATTAGGAGTAGTTGACTTTTATGGGGACTACTGATCCTACTGAAGCTGAGACATGACTCAAAAGAATAGAGAGAGGTTTTGGCATGATGAGATGCACGGTAGAGGAATGGTTTGACGTTGTAGTGTCACTGTTACAAGGGGATGCATATGATTGGTGGGAGACAGTTTCACATGCTACAGTACAACCGTCAATCCTTACTTGGGATGATTTTCTCACTGTGTTTAGAGATAGATATACGCCAGAGGTATATCGAGATAACAAACAATGAGAATTTATATCTCTTAAACAGGGGAATATGTCAATTGCCGAGTATGAAGTTAAATTTACTCAATTATCATATTATGCGGCTGCGATGGTTGCTATTGAGCGAGATAGATGCAGGCGTTTTGAGGAGAGACTTTCATATAATATTCGAAGTAAGATTACGCCTTGGGATCTCCATACTTATACAGACTTGCGTGCTGCAGCAGTTAGGGCTGAGATTTTGTTAAAGGAAGGACAAACATATTTTCAAAGGCAAAAGAGAGAGTCGATGACTCATATTGATGAGTCAAGTGAGAAGCCAACTAAATGTCAGAGTTTTTTCTCTCCAGCACAAACATTTAGCAGAGGTGGTCCATTCAGTCAGAGAGGTGAACGTGTACAATCTTTTAGTCTTGGAGGTGGCCAAGAACCTAGCCCAACAATACAGACACGACCTATGTGTCAACACTGTAGTCGATATCATATAGGAGAGTGCCGATTGCTTACTGGAAGTTGTTATTACTGTGGACAACAAAGACATTTATATAGGGAGTGTCCAGCTAGACTTGATAAATCAACCACGGGCAGAACGGCATCAGAACCGACAATGCAAAATATTCAACAAGCAGTATCAGGGCAAGTGTTAGTAGAAGACGTGGTAGAGGTCAAACTTTAAGCTCTACTGCTAGTAAAGGAAGATCAGAGGCAACAGGAACACGATCTCAGGGTCAGGCACGAGTTTTTGCTATGTCACAGTGGGAGACAGCTACAGCACCTGAGGTCATTACTGGTAAACTCTATTTAAATGATTTTGAAATACATGTATTGATAGATCCATGATCCAGTCATTCATTCATATCATCCACCATAGTATCACATTTGCATAAAAACCCGAACTATTAGATTACAACTTAGGAGTACATACTCCATTGGGTGAAGTTGTAATGGTGCATATGGTATATCGGAATTGTATAATGCGGGTTGATACAATAGCATTACCAGCTGATTTGATCCTGTTATTTCTACGTGAATTTGATATTATATTGGGTATGGATTGATTATCGAGACATTGTGCTAAAGTGGATTGTTACACTAAAGAAGTGGTGATAGATTCTCCTGGACAGACTAAAGTGATTTCTATGGTGATCAACGGATTGTACCGACATGTTTGATTTCAGCAACAACAGCTTTCTGTATGATTAGAGATGGATGCGAGGCATATCTGGCACATGTTATAGATCGTACAACTACACATGATGAGATCAGAGATATTTCAATTGTTAAAGATTTTTCTGATGTGTTCCCAGAGGATTTATCAGGATTACCACCAGATAGAGAGATAGAGTTTACCATAAAATTGATACCGGGTACCGTACCAATCTCTATTCCTCCATATCGGATGGCCCCATTGGAGTTACATGAATTAAATAAATTATTGCAGGAATTGTTAGACAAAGGATATATACGGGCTAGTGTATCACCTTGGGGTGCACCGGCACTTTTCGTGAAAAAGAAAGATGGTACATTACGACTGTGCATAGATTACCGAAAGTTGAATCAAGTAACAGTGAAGAACAAATACCCATTACCGCGGATAGATGATTTATTTGATCAACTACAGGGTGCACAAGTATTTTCCAAGATAGATCTTCGATATGGGTACCATCAGTTAAAGATAGCCAAAGATGATATTCCGAAGACAGCATTCAGAACTCGATATGGGCATTATGAATTTTTGGTGATGCCATTCGGGTTGACTAATGCACCAGCAGCATTTATGACTTTAATGAATAAAGTGTTCCAACCTTTCCTTGATAAATTTGTCATTGTCTTCATTGATGATATACTGGTATATTCACAGAGTAAAGAGAAACACGCGGATCATTTATGGATAGTGTTACAAATCTTGTGAGAAAAACAATTATACGCAAAGTTGAGTAAATGTGAATTTTGGTTGGATCATGTGGTATTTTTAGGACACATAGTATCTGGACAAGGCATAGAGGTCGATTCTAGAAAGATTGAGGCAGTGGTAAATTGGGAGGTGCCAACGACAGTTTTGGAGGTTCGAAGTTTTCTCCGTATGGCCGGATACTATAGACGGTTTGTCGAAGGATTTTTTCATTATAGTAACGCCACTCACAAACTGCTATGAAAGAATGTTCCATTTCAATGGAATGACAGATGCCAACAGAGCTTTAATGAATTAAAGCACCGTTTGACTACAGCACCGATACTCACAATTCCTACAGGCACTGGGGGATTTGTCATTTACAGCGATGCTTCACATCAAGGACTTGGTTGTGTTCTAATGTAGAATGAGAAAGTAATCGCTTATGCATCACGACAACTACGACCACACGAAGTTTCCTATCATGTTCATGATTTAGAGTTGGTGACAATGGTATTTGCTTTAAAAATCTGGCGATATTATCTTTATGGATAGACGTTCTAGATATTACCGATCATAAAAGCTTGAAGTATTTGATGAGTCAGAGAGAATTGAACATGCGACAGAGATGTTGGATGGAACTATTGAAGGATTATGATTGCACGATAGAGTATCATCCAGAAAAGGCTAACGTTGTAGCTGATGCGTTAAGTCGGAAGTTCGATGGTACAGTGGCACATGTGCATTTAGCTCCACTTTCAGATTTAATTGCTCTACGTAGTTTGAACACGAGACTAAGGTTAGATACAGGTGGAGTGCTGATTGCTACCTTGGAGATTCGTCCGATATTGAGACAACGAATACAAGATGCACAAAACAAAGATGAAAAATTGACAGAAATTATTGAACAGGTGCAATAGGGTAAAAACACACCATTTGATTTATAAGGTGGTACATTAATGTTTGGCACCATGTTGTGTGTACCTGACGTTGATGATTTACGACGACAAATTTTAGACGAGACACACAATGCACCATATGCTATGCATCCAGGTACAACAAAGATGTACCACACATTGATGCAGCATTACTGGTGGCAAAAAATAAAGAAAGATGTTGCTGAATTTATTTCCAGATGTTTTACTTGTCAACAAGTTAAAGCAGAACATCAAGCACCTGCAGGTACACTGAAACCCTTATCTATTTTGATTTGGAAATGGGAACAGATTATGATGGACTTTGTTTTGGGATTACCAAGAACGCAACAAGGGAATAATGCTATTTGGGTAATTGTGGATAGATTGACTAAATCAACACATTTCTTACCTTTACGTTGGGGTTGTTCATTAGATCAATTGGCAGAGAAGTATGTCAGAGAAATTGTACGACTCCATGGTATACCAGTGTCCATTGTTTCAGATAGAGATCCGAGATTTACTTCTCGATTTTGGGAGAGTTTTCAAACAGCTATGGGGACCAAATTACACTTTAGTACAACTTTTCACCCTCAAACAGATGGCCAATCAGAAAGGACTATACAAACATTAGAAGAGATGCTACGCGCTTGCATTATTGAGTTTCAAGGTTCGTGGGATAAATATATTCCATTAATGGAATTTGCTTATAATAACCAGTTTCACAATAGCATTGAAATGGTACCGTATGAGACGTTATATGGAAGAAAGTGCAGAAGTCCACTATATTGGGATAAAGAGGGTATAGAAATTCTAGAAGGGCCAGAAAATGTTCAGAACACAATTGACAAAGTCGATGTCATTAAAAGCAAATTGAAGGCTGCACAAGACCAACAAAAGAGCTATTTGATCAACATAGAAACAAGATGGAATACTAGGTTGGTGATAAAGTATTTTTACGAGTTTTTCATTTGAAATGTGTTATGAGATTCGGTAATAGAGGAAAGTTAAGCCCTCGATATATCGGGCCATATGATATCATCAGAAAAGTGGGACCATTGGCATATGAGTTAGTGTTACCTCCAGAATTGGCTCAAACTCATAATGTTTTTCATGTTAGTATGTTGAGGCGATATCGATCTGATCCTTCACATGTATTACGGGATTTAGAGGTACAGATTGCAGAAAACTTAAGCTATATAGAAGAACCGGTCTCGATAGCAGATTTCAAAATCAAACAATTGCGGAACAGAGAAATTCTAATGGTTAAAGTTATTTGGAGAAACCATGGTATAGAGGAAGCAACCTGGGAGACAGAAGAAAAGATGAAAAAGTTATATCCGTATTTATTCACTGGTAACTGATCTTCTTATTGATACATTGCATAGATGAATAACAAATTTTGAGGACAAAATTTTTATAGAGAGGAAGAATTGTAACATCCTCGACCAAAAACATACACGTCATTGAGCATTCATTTCATGCATCATATGCATTTCGTATTATTTATATGCTCTTAGGTAATTAGTGTTGAGAAACCCCTATTATAATTGATTGAGACTTGAGTAATCTTCAAGGGTATAATATAAATTATTTGATTAATGATGATATAAATTATATTGAATTTTGTAAAGAAAATAAATCTAAATTATATATATAAATATATATATGTAAACACGTACTATATATATTAGTATATATATAATATGTCGACTGTCGTAGGTATATATATATATAAGAAGTTCATTTAATATTATAATATATAAATATATATAAGAGTAGCATATGTAATAGTGCACGCAGAGTAATATTATATTATATAAAAGGAAAGCAAACTTAATGATCAAATGAGGCGGTGAAGTAATTGAATAAGTAATAAAGAAAGAAAAAAAACAGAACGAAAATTGCAGCAAAAGAAAATAAGAACATAGAGTAAGAAAAGAAAGAACAGAGTGAGAGAAACAGAAAAGAATGGAAGGGTTTGTGAATTTTGGATTCGTTTCTTCATCGTTTTTCTTTGGAATTTGAGGGGGAGTTCGTAGGGACGTGCTCTTCGATTTGATCGAAGTGAATTCTCAAAATTTTTGCCAAAAAGTACAAAGAAATTAGTGAATTATATATATCTCCAATTATTATTATTCATCGGATGTTTTGGTAGCTTTATAGGCCGAATTAGGAAAAGCTTAAAACATGGAAGTTATAGCCCTACCTCTTAGCTAAACTCAGAAGCAAACCGTGGATGACTCGATTAAATATTGAGTGAAATAATATCAAAATTACAGGGCTTGACCTAGTTTGAAAACAGTTAATGATGCTGTGTTTGTAGCCTAATTTTATGCAGGTTGGAGACTGAATTAGGAAAAATGTTAAACACGAAAGTTGTAGAGCTATATGTTAAGTTTCTACCAAATTTTACCCTGTTCGACTCAAAAATTTATAACTCAAGTCATAGGGAAAGTAATGAACATGGTTAATTAAGCATACATGCATTGCATTTCATTGCATAATAGAAATATATATTAAGGGGACGATTAGATTGAATTGCATTGAATTGTATAGGAACACGATCTGTAGAAAGGGAGAAGGAACCAGAGTAAAGAACGGACCACTTATCCTAGTCGGGTGAGTATAAACCATATATGTGACTTATATGCTATGTGATTTATACGCAATGGGATGCAATTTATATGCAACGTTTGTTATTTTATATAAGAAATATGTATTTATATGAATTTGTCATTGGATCAAATGATATACTGGCAAATGTATATGTGATTATATATTCAGATGATTGATGTGTTACACTACATATGACATGAAATTAAAAGGACTGTGACTGTCTTGCTATGGATCTGTATACAAAGTGGAGACCTTCGGGTCATATTCATGTTGGAGACCTACGGGTCATATTTCATATTGGAGACCTATGGGTCTATATACACAATGGAGACCTTCGGGTCATAATCATATTGGAGACCTATGGGTCTATATACACGGTGGCATATTGGAAATCTCGGGACAGATCCAAGCTTGAGCAGTTTACAGAATAATAAATCGGACATAATGGCATTTGCACATGTATGATCATATGTTTATGATTAATGTTAATGATTGTTATTTTCTTGTTAATTAATTAAAGTAATGGTTTATATTCACTGAGTTGCGACTCATAAAAATCACATATTTGTTTTTTTAGATTCAATAACTTTTTGAAGTGGGTTTGTATATATATAGACGCCACTCTATATCAGGTCGGCCGGCTGATGCCTCGAGCAACCTTCTCCTCCTCTGCATTTTGTATTTTGGACACATGTATCATGAGTTGTATTTAATATGATTTATGCTAGAATATGGGTTGTGTGTTTTCATGTTATATGATATTAGTTTTTAAATAATGTTTTTATACTTATATGGATAAATGAAACGTCAGCATGATTTGCTTATATGATGAATATTTTATTGTGAGATATACGTCATAGGGGTAAAGGGGGTCATAGGACTAACGCTAATACATCAAGACATCTCCGTCGTATATCCCTTAGGCCACCAATAAATGATGCAGGAAGAAAAATTTTCAACCCAACTTCACTACCATGAAATTCACCTTTAAAAACACTATCCATGATCCCTTGGTAGAATTCAGTTCTCAAATTTACTTGGTTCAAACGGAAAAATTGTGATCTTGCTGTTTCCAATTTTATATAATTATCAACTGCATATTGTTGCAACAATCTTCCTGCAAATAATAGAGTAGAATGTCTTGAATCTCTAATTTACAACTTATAACAATTGTATTTTCTGCAAGAAACTCATTTTGCATTGTCTTTCAAGACAACTAATTATGAGAAACAATGATTGGAATGATTATAATGCACATGTAGTTTATAAAATCTTATTCTCTTTTTTATATCTTCTCTTGAAATACTCTTTCTTTTTAATTCTTAATTGATTAGATGTTGTATTCTGGAAGTTGGATGTCTTGATTCTCTTAAGGGGTGTATTCTAGGTGTTGGGTGTATAGACCATGTTGGATGCCTTGACTCTCTTAAGGGGGTGAAGATTTGTTCTCTTGATATACTATTTCTTCTTAATTCTTAATTGATCTGGTGTTGTGATTTGAAAAATCATTGTGAACCAACCTTATATATGGAGAGTTTTTTTAATCAGGACTCTAAATTAGATAGAAATAGAATTTGTTTTAAGTAGGGAGTTTAAATTAGATATAGAGAATTTTTTTTAAAGATAGGAGAAAAATGGATGAAACTTAAATTATTTATTAAATTGATGTTCGATTAATGCAAATAATTTATATTGACTGTAGATTGAGTGGTTTTGCTCTTGCTCGAGTTCTTTAGTGCATGATGAAATAGAATTATTATTTTGATTGTGATATTATCATATTTGATGTTTGACTCTTGATGGATGATTATCAAAATCTAGACAATGGCTAAATTAGTTAAATTAATTAAAATTTTAAGAAGTAATTGACGTTTGTTGACAAAAAAATAGATAACTTAATTAAGACTCCAAATTAGAGAAGTTTTTTTAAAGTAGGACTCCAAATTAGAGAAGTTTTTTTTTAAAGTAGAACTCCAAATTGATTTAATAAGGTTAAAATAGGCATGAAATACAGTTTGTTTTAAGTAGGGAGTCTACATTAAGTATGAAATAGAATTTGTTTTAAGTAGAGAGTCTACATTAGATATAGAGAGTTTTTTTTAAAATAGGACTCCTAATTAATTTAATAAGGTTAAAATAGGCATTAAGAGAAATGGATGAAACTTAAATTATTCATATTTATATAGTAGTATATATATATATATATATATATATATATTAGTTTAGAACATGTGTGTTGCACGTGGAGATACCTATTTTTCTGTTAATTTTGTGGTTCTTTTATCCTTCATTTGTTTATCTTTAGTATTGTGTTGAAGTATATTTAAATTATTTAACATTTGATTATTTTAATTTTTTTTTTGAAATTTAATATAGGAATTTTAACAATAATAATTTATTAAGAAAAAAATCAATAAATTGTGGAAATTATATATAGTAAAGTATTAATGTAATACAATATGAAATCGACATTCACAAAAAATATAGGTTTGTGGGTCGTTAAAAAAAGGAATTTTTTTTATTGCATTTGATTAAAAAATTCTAGTTCCTCTAACCCTAAAAAATTAAATATAGAAATTAATAAATAAAATCAAAAGAATAATAAGTAGGGAAACTCTAAAACGAAACTCCTAACTATATCTTTTCTTGCTTGATCTTCTTTTCTATCTTAATCTTCTTTTTTCATGATTTGTTTAATAATTCATTGATTGTATTATCCTCATTGTTGGAGATGTGGACGTATTTCTTTTTTTTTTCTTTGTAATTTTTTTTTCTTTGGTTCATCATCTGTCGTGCGTGCCATTATTATAGTCGTGGTTGTATCGTTTATTTTCTTATCTCTTATCTCCACCAGTTCCATCTTTTCAATGGCTTCAGCTACTGCGCTCAGTCTTCCACCTTCAACTTTCAAAAAGGGACCTCACTTGTTCCTTGTAAGATCAACCGTCTGTGGTATTCAGATGTACTTGGCCCTGCATATAATTTTTTGTTATATTTGTTGTTTTTTATTTTTTAAATCATTTTAACTTATTAAATTTTGACACATTCTCTATAGACTTTAAGTAGTTTTCTATTGAACATCCAACATATACTGATGTCGCGTTATCAAACATCGTCATTGTTGCTTTAAGATGACCTTGCATCACACTTAGTTTAACTACGTATCTGCAACTAAAAAATTATATAAGTATAGTTGCATATTATTACTCGTTTTATTTCATTATGTATTATTTTAACTTTTTTACCATGCCCTTTTTTGCACTAGGTCATCTTGACACTTTCTGCATATCGTATTTTCTTTATTTTTAGGTGCCGATGCTATGCATATTTTACATGCGATGTACCATATTTTTATTTTATTCTCCACCTTATCCACAATTCCGATGAAATAATAATATACATCCTGCATTTATAAGAAATATTGATAAAACTAATTAAATTGATCAGTCAAAGAAGATAAAATAGTTTGAGACAGAGCGGGATTTGATTGAAAAAAGATATAGAGCTCTAATTGTGCTACAACTAGAAATTTGTCTATTGGATTTTTGATTTTTGATGGGTGATTATCAGAATCTAGATAATGTTTCAATTTTAAGAGACTACTACTGATTTGCTAAATTATTCAGTCCAAGCAAATATATGCAAACCAAAATGCCTAATCCAAGTTATATTTAATTACTTTATTCACTGACTTATTCTAATGAGGTATTCCACATAAAACAATAATACTAATAAGTTACATCTTTCACCTGAAAATTATACAATGAAAAGTGCAAAAATACAGTATAACTTCCTAACCTAATTTCATAAAACTTCAATCCCCCATTCCACCCCCACATAATTAATATAGCAGGTCACATAATTATATTTTACAGTAAAGAATAGCAAAGGTAGCTCTTTGAAAGCTATTGTTCTCCTAGCTCAATGTTGACTATAAATGAATTAACCATGCAATAAAATTTAACTTTTGAATTAGGATTCTATATAAGATCGGGATTTTATAGAATTTTGGATTAAGATTCTAATACAAAATTATTAAATATAAAGTATATAAATTAACATTAGCATACCTTCAACAAATTGTTTTTCCTCATGATGAGATCTTCAAGAGTGACCTTTATTCATGTTCTCATTCTTTGTTTCATTTTTAGTTTGTATATTTTCAGTGGATCATGAATGGTATGTGACCTATGAAAATATTTTAATTTATGATTGTTCATTTATTAAGATTTATAGTTGAACCCATAAATTAATTTTGTTTTAGTTATACCATTTATTGAGTTTGGCAAGTTCTTCGAACATCGACTTCGGGCTTATTTGTACGGTTGAAATTGATGTGGTTTGCAACTAGATATCACCGAAACAAAATTTGTAATGATAAAATGAAAATTTATATCAGAACACTATATATATGAATTGCATGTATGTTCTTTTCAAACTTTTTAGCAGTGTTTTTATTTTACCTTTGAATTCTTTTGTTGTGACCTTTGTGATGACAATCATTGGATTTTTATCAACAATTTACTGCAATTCTCTTCCTTCATTCAGTGACATGTCTTCCCAAAGAGAAACTTTTATAGAATATGATGTCTGCAAATTAAAACATAGATTTATTGAACTTTTGTTTTTTTTTATAGATTTAGTATACGACAAAAAGGTGAGTACTTGATATCCATGCCCAACTCAAATGTGGAACACAAACCCTTTTGAAGCCCAATTCAGCCTTGTTCTATTTGTTCAAGTAATAACTTCTCGATTCTTTGGTAAATAGTACATAACTTTGATATTTTCTACTTTTCAGATAAATTTAGAATTTTCTTTTCCATTGTTTTTTATAATTCCACATATATCTGCAAAATATAATTTCAGTTTTATGGAATTTTTTGGTAAATCATTATGCACAAATATCTATAAAATATACTTTCAAATGAATGATTTTTTTTATAAATCATAGTGCACAAATAGTAATAATATTTGTACGTACCAAATGATTTGTGTTCCTTATGTTTACTACATAAGTCTTTTGTAATCCACATAGTCATTAGTGTTGTTATCGTCAATGTTGTTTACCACTTCCTCCGCATTGGTTAAATTTTTTAAAACCAATTCCTTTTCAGGATGTGTAGATGCAAGTTTGTATTGACATTTTTTTACTATTGCATTCTTTATCAGATAGGTCTTGTTTCTTGTGAACTCCTTTCCGATATTTTGGATGTCTTCGTTAAAGATAATCACTCCAATTTGGACCCCTACAAATAAATATCTCAAACTTGAACTTCAAATTCAAAGGATTGACGTCACTATATATATATATATATATATATATATATATTCTCTTACCTCATCATCCATTATTATCAATTTCTGGATCTTTACCGGTTGTTTGTTTCGCAACTTATTTTATGTCCAACTCGTAAAACTTTTAATAACAAGGAATTTGTTTTTTTGTCCAATTTGCAAAAGTCTTATGGGCATAGTTGCTTCCTTCATCATCTTTATCTTTTCTCTTGTGATAAGATGATTAAACAGTACATGAAACTCATACTAACACAATATATTCTTGAAATTAATGGAATTTAGGTTACAACCCCAATGAAATAGATTTGATTTTTTAATATTGCCACATGACCAATAAATCACACTGAAAATATCATATTGGAAAAAGAAAATACATAAAATCAAATCTCAAAAAACAAATAGAAAACCATTGCATGTTTAATTTAGTTTCTAGTTTGATGGTTTAGTTTGGATTATTATCAATTATTCATCCAAGTGTAAATATGAAATTTGATTTTGCTTTCCGTATTATTTAGAATTTTTTTACAGTATAAGATTCTAAATCATAGGAGTATGAGAAACATTTCTGTGCCCAGGGGCATGGATCTTAGATCCGTGCCCCCAACCCCCACCGACCACCTATATATATGAGTTTTCTTTTTTTAATTATGCAGGTCATAATGAGGAAATTGAGAGGCGGTGTCTTCAGCGGCTTCATCTTCTTCTACATTTATTTTCCTTTCATTATTCTTCTTCTTCATGAATCTCAAACTTTTGATTTCTTCAAAATAGGAAATTTTCCTTTCGTTCGTCCTCATAGCTACTATAATCTAGGGTTTTTAAAATCTCTATATATTTTTCTTCTATTACTCAAATCTACAATCATCTAGGGTTTTTTCTTTACGTGCAGCATAGACGGCGCACTCATCTTCATCGCCGATGAGTTTCTCAGATTCATTGTGGATAACGATGGCAAATTGAGGAGTGGCTATTGTTCGGTGTTGAACCTGCGGTGAAGATCGAGGAAAGCAAAGAAGGTGCTGAATAAGGTGTCTAGGAAGTTGACGCTGAGAGACACGGTGAAAGTGATGTTGATCCCGTGCTACGATCTGAGAATGGGCATATCATTTATGTTCTCGCAGGCGAATGCATTGGAGATGGAGAGTTGTGATTTCAGGATGACAAGAGTGTGTGAGGTGATGGTAGCCATAGATGGGGCTAAAGAGATGAAGTCGAGCGATGGGAGGAGGAGGATCATGGGGGTGGGAATGGGGATGAGCAACCCCACTGCTGCCGCCATCACTCATGTCCTCAACAAGAAGCAAGAATTCCCCCTCTGCAAAGGCCTCAAAGATTGTGTAGGATATGACAACACTAGAAACAAATTAATTACTACATTACTACTTTTCATGTTTCTGTCATCTTGCTTTAGCTCCGATATTGTACAATCAGCCCGCAATGGTAATTTACACTTAATATCATTGGACTTATTTATTTTTCTCTTCGATGTACTTATTATTTTCATAATTGATTCACCCAAAAACATTAGGCGAATTGAGCTTTTCTCAGTTTATGGCCGATGTTGTTATGATACCATAAAGATAAATATGTGATATCTTAAAGAGATTTATGTAATATCTTGAAGGTAAAAATATAATACCTTAAATATATGTATAAAATATTTTAACCGCATATATGTAATACTTTAAAGATAAATATGTCATACCTTAAATTATAAGCATTAATACCTATAAGGTAAATATGTATTACCTTATATTATAAGCATTAATACCTTAAATGTAAATATGTAATACCTTAAAGGTGCAAGTGTAATACCTTATACTATAAACATTAATAATTTAAAGGTAAATATATAATACCTTAAAGATGCATATGTAATACCTTATACTATAAGCATTAATACCTTAACTGTAAATATGTAATACCTTAAAGGTGCATATGTAATACCTTATACTATAAGCATTAATACCTTAACTGTAAATATGTAATACCTTAAAGGTGCATATGTAATTCCTTATACTATAAACATTAATACCTTAAAGGTAAATATGTAATACTTTATACTATAAACATTAATACCTTAAGGATGCATATGTATTACTTTATATATCTAAAAGGTATATGGTGTTACTCGTATAACTTAAAGGTTGTAACGCCCAGGATAAAAACAAAGCATAATTGGTTAATTAAATAAGTAAACCTTAATTAAAATATCTTATGTGTTTTAATTCTTGAATGTTAATTTAATTACGTGCGTTTTAGATATGTGTTTAACGACCAGTTTTAGATGGATAAAAATTATACACACGGAACATAGAATATTTTTATACCATTAGATGCGTAACGGAAAAATGTGAAGATAGAAACGAACTAGAGGTCAATCGGACACCTGTAGCTCAAACGGCGAAGAAAATGGCAAAATATAAAGTTTTGGAAAAACGAGGAACGGAATCGTGATGAACATAACCGAAATCTTATCGTGAATAGTAATTGAAGCTTATCATGAATAGTAACCTAGTGAATAGTAACTTTCCAAATTCTATAAATAGGCGCTCATACGTTTCATTTTTCACCGTTTCTTCGAACGAGCCGAAAAGCGCCGAACACACATAAGTCTTTCTCTTCTCTCTCTTTATTTTTCAGTCTTGCTTTCTATCTCCGGGCGCCGCCGTCGGAGCTCGCCGGAAAATTTCAAAGTTGTCGGTTTTAGCTGATTTTCGTACACAACATAGCCCTCGACGATACGAGTCTAGGACAACTTCTGGAAGTCAATTCCAATTCTCCGTTCGTCGGAAAATGGCGAAAAACCGCCGCTGCCGTCGCCGGAAAATATCAAATCCTTCCGTTTTGGCTTATTTTCGTATACAACGTAGCCCTCGACAAGACAAATCTAGGACAACTTCCGAAATTCAATTCCGATTTCTCGTTCGCCGGAAAACGGCAAAAAACCATCTCCAAAACCTTTAACCCTTATTTTCAGCCACCTTTTCTCTCTCCCGTTTTTCTCTCTCTTGCTCTTCTTCTCGTGGTTGCAGGCACCGGAGGGGATGCCGAGGTTGTGGGCTAGCTATTGGAGGGGAGGCGCCGCCTTGGGTGGCGGTGCCGGTACCGGAAAATGGGTTGGGAAAGGGGCTGTTGCACATGGGGTTTTGTATGTGTGTGTAATGTGTGTTGTATGCTTGCTGTTGGGGGTTGTATTGGTGGTTGCCGGCAACTAAAAGTCGCCGGCCAGTATTTTAGATGGTCGGGGCAAGGGTCGCCAGCGACTGGAAGTCGCCGGCCGGAGCTGGAAAGGCGGGGTTTGGTTATGTACTTATGTTGATGGAGGGTTTTTGAGGCTATTTTTATGGCACTATTCATGCCGGAATCCGGCAATGGCCGGAGGTGGTAGCCGGCGGTGCAGGCTAATCGAAGGACAAGGTGGTGTTGGCATAGGGCGGCGCCGCCGCAACCGGTGGCTCCGGGAAGGTGGCTGCTGAAGCAGGATCGCGCCGGGAGCGTTGCCCTGTTTTTCTCCCGCAGGACGCATCATGTAAATTTTAAGACGCGTCCTACACGCTAAACTGAACTGGACAGAATTGTAGTCTCTGATTTGCCCGCAGGATGTGTTTTGGAAATTCCAAGACAGGTCTTGGGAGACATTGCCCTATTTTTTTCTCCTGTCGTCGGGAACGCGCGTGACGTCGTATTTTCGATCCGAATCTCATTTTCTTTTCATCGTTCTTTAACATCGAGTCGTTGCCAACAAGATATCGCTGACCGGGGGTCGTGGATCCCGGTCAAAGTCAACCCTTTGACCAAATTACCAAAATACCCTTCAATCTTAAAATGCTCCGTTCGAACTCGTTTCAACTCTAATTGAGTTCTTTTTTTTTATTATGATCCAAATTTCATTCTCTTTCACCTCAGCTGTATAAGCTGATATTTCCCTCCTATTTCTTCAGCCTCAATCGTTAGGCCCTCTGTTCCGATTCGTCTCATTTCGATCGATAGTATCCGATCCGATATCGTTTAAATCCTTAATTATATTTCATAAATATCTAAAAACACCGTAAATTATGTAGGCTATCTGTTGGATTGAAGCATTGAGATACGTGATCTTTGACACTTGCTGCTCACGTGGTAACCACCGAACAAGGTGGGGGTAATTTCTAACTCTTTATCTGTTTACAGTTTTCCCTATTTCAAGCATGATTGAGGAATACTAAATGCTGTGATTATACTTGCTGTGACATACATAAACTGTGAGGGGTGGCCCGCTGAGGCGCTCCTTCATGCATTCGTCCCTAACCCACATTCTTCTATGAAAGGTTTGGTGGTCCTTAAAATGCACCAACGGTAATTGAGACCGTTTTATGGGATAAGACGGGCGATGCCCGCACCTATTCATCCCTTACCATTTCTAATGTCTGCTGTGCATATTTCGTGCTGTGATTAGTGATGATTATACGTAATTCTGATTCAAATATATGTGTTAAGATTTAGACGCAGATTTTATTCCCCACGAGTGTATTCAACGCACTCACCCCTTATTCTGTAATTCATGTTACAGGAGGTGATGAGCATGATGAACCCTAGAAGGAGAGAGGAGGTGCTATATTTTTTTTGAATCTGTCATTATTGTAATATGATGTTTATCAAACTTTTGTCTTTATAAAACATTGTTGTAAGGAATCCACGTTTGGTGGTTAGATGATGTGTATTCGGGATGTAAGGTCCTGATGGTGAGGTGTGTTTGGGATGGGAGATCCTGATGTATTTCCGCTGCGAATATTATGTTAAATCGGTTGAAACCGATGGTTGATAAGTTTTATCTTTTGTTCGTCTCTTACCTCTTTTCTTCTTCCTGCACGCCCGTGTGGAAAACTCTGATAAATGTTTTTTGTAAGAAAATGGGGCGTGACAAAGGTATTACTCATATACTCAAAAGATATCATTGTTTGGTTTAAGTGAAAAATATTTCTTAAGGTATTACTTGTTACATGTAAAGGTATTACTTGTATAATTACAACTTATATAATTATTCTAAATATGTATATATATATATGCTACACACTAATTCTCTTTATTATATGTATATATATATATGTACACATATGATAAATAATAAATGAAGAAGATATTGAATTGAAAAGTCAAAAAATGAGGCTCTCTCTCTCTCATATTTCTATCTTGCTCTCTCTCACCATCACCATTTTCCCGTTTCTCTTTCCTGAACCCACCATCTCTGCTGCCAACAAACAGCCATCACAGCAGCCCATTTCTCTCCGTCGGCAAGTTTCCGGCAAGTTTCTATTTATGCTTTTCCGTTTAATTTGTTGTTCTTCTCAAACCTTTTATGATTTCTTTCATTCTAAGCTAGAATTGGCCCTTGTTCTTCTCCGTCTGCTGCCGAGCTGCTGCTGTGTGTGCCGGCGCTCGGTTGCGCCGGCGAGTGTGTGCGTACGATGGGTTGGCCGGCGCTCGGTTGCGCCGGCAAAGACTTGTTAAGGACTGCTGCATCTAGAGGCGGTGAAGCTGGTGCTGGAACAAGGTATTTATATTTATATATGTTTTACTTGGTTGTGTATTGTTTGGTTTGGGTGTTGGTGGATGGGAGTTGCGAGGAGGAGGCGGCGCCGGGCTTGCGCCGGCGAGGGGGAAGAGGAGCCGCCGCTGCAGCGGCGGCGAAGTTGGATGGTATACACGTAGGTATATATATGTATGGGCTTGAGTAGATATGTGTGTTGATATATATATAAGTATCGAAGGATGTCGTGATGGAGGTCGGGTGTTGCCGGCGACGTGGTGTCGCCGATCATGGCAAAACTGAAAGCTGGAAATGGAGGGGTGGTGCTGGACGCGGCAGCAAGAACAGGCGAAAGGGGGGAAGGGCTGGTTTTGTAAATTGAGATAACCTAGGGGCTAATTTGCAAGCCTAATAATTATTGAAAACTCAATTTTGACCCATAATAGTTATAAGTATTAACTTTTATGTCCTTAAGTTATAAAAATATGTTTTAAGACCCTTAAAATTGTTGAAGTTATAATTAATTACTCATAATAAATTGAGATTATAAATCAGACTCTAAATATTATAGATATTATTTTCGAGATTTAATATATATATGAATAAATGAATTAAATTCAATCTAATGAATTAGGTTATAAATTAACCTTAGAGATATTATAATAATTAAAGAAGGTACAATATAATAATTATCTTAAATCTAGGTTTTAAAATCCTAAATTCAAGTCTCGTTAATCCCATAATTCTTGGGAAATTATAAATATGGACCTAAATATAAATTAAAAATCCCTCTTGATTTAAATGACATTTTGTCCTAAATATAATTATAGAAGTTATAACTTGATCTTCATAATTTAATAAAACCAATGATCTAAATATCAATATTACACATTTAGTTAAATTCTCGTATCGTTAAAATGACCAAATGACCTTAAATTAATTATGGACTTTATGTTTTTATCTTCATACTTTAATAAATAAACCAAAGGCCTAATTATAAATATTAAACATTTAAATAAATTTTCCCCATATTGTTAAAAATGATATAATGATCTTAAATTAAATTATGAACTTTACAATTTAAACCTCAAAATTAAGATCCAATTAAATATCAAAGTAAATATTAAATTCCATTCTTTTAAACAATAATTAACTAAACATGTTGTTATGCAATTAATTATATTTCTTAAATTAACCTATAATTTCAGTTAATTGAAATCATGTTTATAATTTAAATTATATAGTTAATCTAAATACGTCATAATCATAAATATATTCAATTTTATTAATATCTAAGTTAAATCATAAATTACTTAATTAGATTTTCTAAGATTATTTTGAATGTCTTCAAGAATTATTTGAAGTCAAAAGTTTTATAATTTACTTGTTTAGAATTATTATCAAATTTTCAAGATCTAACCTAAACCATAATTTTATAATTAATTTTCCCGAAAACTAACATAAGTATTTCAACACCTAAATAAAGTCTAATTAAGCTTTCTAATTAAAGTCTAATTCAGTTTTTTAATATTTTAATAAACGCATTTTCATTATAATTTCATTTAAACCCTATATTTACTTTAAAAATCATTCATTTTACTTTTAAACCACAACCTTGTAAGAAATCAAGTTTTAATTAAATGACAAAGAGAAATTATAGTAATTAAGTTATATTATTTTAACCTCTTTATATGTCGATTAAGATATAAAATCCTAGATCCTTATTGAAATAATTAAGGAAACTTAGTTTCAGGTCGGGTTTTGGGTTGAGTGTTATCACCCTAGCATATTACATTAATACTTAATTTTATTTCAGGTTAACCCTGTTAGATAGTCTGTTAACAGAAAAGGTTCTACATTAAGAATGTATTTTAATTAATAATAGTTTGATTAAATTCTAAAGCGAGCAATTACGCTTTGTAGGAAATACGAAGGGAGAAAAGAATTGAGCTCATATAGAAGTAGACGCTTTGCAAGCTTTCTCAGTAAAAGGTGGGGAAAAGTGCTGAGTCGGTATTTATATTACTTTCAAAATATTTAAATTACGGATTCTGTTATGCTATATGAAATGTGTTGGGTTTATGTGCTGAATATATGAAATGTTGTTATATGATGAAGGTGAATCTTATTCTATGTGAAATGTGACATATTGAAGTGCCTATGAATAAACATGTTATGATGTATGGTGACTTGAAAGTTGGTGTTTTGTTCAGTACATGTGCTTCTATGTGTATGTTTGATATGTGAAAATGTGATGAAATTATGTGCGCATGTGCATGCGTATGCAAGGCGGCTAGGGCTCGCATATGACGGTTGATCACCGTATTACGACGGCTAACAACCGTAAAAAGGCGGTTAACACCCACAAATGTTTTCATGGTGGCTAAGTACCGTAACTATGTGAATGATGGATTATATGTTTCCATAGCAGCTAAAAACCGCATATGTTGCAAGACGGTTAAAGACCGTAAATGTGGAAATGAAAATGACATGTTTGAAGATGAATGATGTTGATTGTGAAGAATGCTTATATTTGAATTAATTATAAGTCAAATGATTTGAAATGATCTATTTTCTACAGTTTTTATTAAAAGACAGATGTTTTAAGAAAATCTGTTTTATGTGATTAAAATCATGGTTTGGCATGTACATGTAAAATCTTTTAAAAATTATTTTATGTCATCCCAAGCTTCCCCATCCCACTGAGTGTATTTCAAACACTCACCCCTCTTTTTAAAATATTTTCAGTTTAAGGAGTTGAAGGTGTAGAGTGCGAACGGTGGATGCTGGTAGCCAATAGAAAAAGGTTGTAATCGTTTTTATTTTAAAGTATAATATTTTTATGAATTATGGAAATGAATTTTTATAATAGATCTTAAACATTAATTTATCTTTAGTTTGTTCCTAAAAGAGTGATGTTTTTATAAATAAGTAGCGTCTCGATTAAGGTTTATCTACAAAAGAATCGGGCCGTTACAGCATGAAACAACAAAAATGAAAACAAGTCCATTATAGTTTAGTGTGGAAGACAATGAGAGAATTGTTGTCATTTCTTTTCGCTGTTCAAAATGGCACACCACCCCTCATCTTTCTCTCTCTAACACATTTTCTCTTCTCATTCCTCCCAAGCTTCCACTACTTCCTCTCGACCCTTTCTTCATCTTTATTCAATCCCAATACATGTTTTCTGAACCCTCCTCATTATATCAACTTAATTACCCATTTTTATTTTCATACTCTCTCTCTACAAGAATTCATTTACTCATACTAGAACCTTCTTCCCTCTTTCTTTGTTTCCATGGTGACATGCTCTCTTCTCTACACCTTCTTCCTTCTCGTCGCCGCCGCCATCGGCAACAACTATGGCACCCTCGATGACAACGTCCCTCCCCCGCCTCAGGCGTAGTTTCTCAAGAAGAAGACCACCATCGACCACATCAAAATCTTTGATTAGATTTCCACTCGCGCAACCTACTACGCCGCCGTGGACCCCATCAACATCATCGATGGTGCCTATGACTACGGCGACCTAGAAAAGAACGGCTATGGCAAGATCATCGCTACCCTCACTGTCCTCTACGAGAAGGGAAAGATCTGTGGTGCCTGCTTCAAATCTGCTGCGTTGAGGACCTCCAATGATGCATCCCTAACATCTCCATCATCGTTACAGCCACCGACTTCTATGCTCCCAACTTCGAAAGGAGACATAGAAAGAAAGAGAGAGAGAAGAATTGCAACCGCGCTGAAGGAAAGAATAAGAGAAAAAAATCAAAAAAAAAATATATATATACATATATATATATATATATATATATATATATATATATGTTAACCCATTTTCTAACTGGGTCGGTGCGGGGCGGGTTGGGGGCACGGATCTAAGATCCATGCCCCTGGGGCATATAAGTTTTGCTGTAGGAGTATTATGCATTTTGGTGTTATTTTAAGTATATTAAACAAACTTATTAATTACTTGCAGATATAATCTCCAATTCCAATTCTCTCACACAAACCTTCTCCGACATTATCAATCAAATCAAAACAGAATTTCAACATATACAACATAAGCAAAACCTTACAAATTCAACTATTTTTGATAAAAAATCACATCATGTTCACACAATTCATACGAATAAGTAGAAAACAATAGTGATAAAAGATGAATTTGCAAAATTCTATGGTGAAATGAGTATTGATTGCTCTATGTGTGTATTTTATTATTTGATAATTGTAATTATAAGCATCAAATATATTTGAAGACAAAGCACTATCGCCGATGATGAGAAGCTTGATGAGATAATCATAATATGCTCTTCGTAATTTGCTCGTGCTCTTGCCGGTGGTAAGTTGTATAAATAATACAAATATGTTATATATAATGTGTTCATATTAAATTAGAATCCTAATAAACTTCTAGTGAAATTAGATATTTAGAGTGTTCTTTAATTAGGACTTTAAATTAGAGTCCTAATAAACTTCTAATTCAATTAGATATAGAGGGTTTTCATTAATTAAGATTTTTATTTACTAAGCATTAATTAGGATTCTATCAAATTTGATCGATATGGATAATAACAGTTATTTGGGTGGAATCTATTTTATTTGATTTACATGTTTTAATTACATTTTCTTTTCATGGTAAAGTTGCTAGTTTAGATATGGTAATTAAATAATTTTGAAAATAAATAAAGTAATTATTCCGTTATTAAACACATTATTGGTATATAACTTCTTTAAATACATATGTAGTTACGTAATTATTCGTTAAATATGCTTCATCATTTTTTTTGGGGATGAGAGTGGGGTTATGATCAACTCTTTTCTATAAACCTAGAGCTCATATTATTTTCTTAAATGTTATCTGTAGTGTGGTTGTGTGGGTGACCGCATTAGAATTAATCATGAAATTAAAGTAAAATAGATAATTCAATTAAGACTTATATTTGAAAATTTTCTATGATGATTAATCATACCTAAAATGGCAATTCTACATCAAAAAGTAATTTAATGCAATTCGGTTCAAACAATTTTCTGAACAAATCATTGTTTAAAAAAATTGGTTTAATTATAATTTGTTCATGGTAATTATAAAGTAGTTAGTTTAGATATGATAATTAAGTAGCTTCTTGAAATAAATAAAGTAATTATTTCTTAATTAATATTGATATACAAATTGTATGGAGAGGATTATAGATTGTAAAAATGATCTTATATCAAAGACACGCTCTTCATATATAACTATTTTAGATATCTTGAAATAAACAAATGTAATTATCCCTTAATTAATATTGATTGTACAAATTGTATGGAGAGAGATCATGGATAGTAAGAATTCTTACCGCTAAGAGCTTAACTGCAAAACTACGGGTCAAAAATTTATTAATTACAATAAAGTTTGGGCCGCTGTTAAGTAATAACCCAATTAATGAAAATAAAGAAAATGAAAGTTTAGCTCACAATCAAATTAGTCCAAAACAAAATAATTGAAGTGACTCTAAAATTAATATTATGGACCCACATAAGCCCATCATTTAATTAAGCTATTGAAATTATTTAAAGGAAGCTGCCTAGAGAAAAAGGATTAACAACAGTAATTATACGAAACAAGATCGATAATATCAATAACTTATAGTCATTTTGTTTCTTTCTCTAATTCACTATCATTCATTTTTGTAATTCACAATCAAATTTATCCGTTTCAAAGTTGTGGTTGTAGGTGTCGTCAATTTGTACCGTCATGAGGTATGTTTATGCATGTAGTTTACTGATAATCACTCAATGGATATCCATAACTCTTTTTTTCTATTATTGGATGCTGGTGATTTGAGAAGCTAATGATCATGTCATTACGAATTAAAGTGGTCATGTTATTACGAACTATATGATATTTGATGCTTCTTATGAAATGAGTCCAAACTGTTCGATGAAATGTTCTTAGAGCTTTTAATATATTTTTTTTGTTTATACGTCTCATAGTTTTGATGATTTGAATTTCTTCTGAGACCTAAATAATCATCTTGAAGTTACTTTACATTGATTTGAATCACAAGGTTTTGATGCATTACTCTATGCTAGAATTGAGATAGTAAAATGAAGCATTTCAGCTCACCAATGGCAAGAGCTGATGGTATTTGATGATTTTATTTAAATAAAAAGAAAAATACTAAGAGTACAAAACATCGATTTATTATGTACCTGCTTAAAGATTTGTTTGTAAATGATGATTAAGTTTTATGATATGTGAATAATAAGAGAGTTGATGATTAATCCACTGGAAGTAACTCTTCAATAAGTAAGAGATTTTTCAGCTAAATTGTGTATATTCTCCAACACCAAAGTATCTTGTTAATACTAACTCAAGAAACCAGCTCCAGCAACAACCAAATTTGATTAAACAAGCTTCTAGACTTAGGACCTATATCACCACATGTTAGGATTTCAATGTTTAAATTTTGATGAGACAAATCATATATGTAATAGGAAGTTTTGAGTACCCCATTTTTCACGATGTTTAAGTGAATATATAGACTAGGTTGAGTCTAGGTTTAAGTGCTGAGAAATAGAGGATTGACAAGGATAAAGCTGCATCTAAGACGTTCAGAAAAGATATCACTGTAAAAAGGCAGGATACAATATCGCTGCAAAAAGGTAGGATACAGCATTGCTGTAACAAGAGAAAACGTATCTACAGTGAAGTAAGAAGGAATGGCATACAGGAGTACTGCAAGAAAAAGATGCAGCAGATCTGCTCAAAGATACTGCAACCAGGTTGCTGCAGCACTGCACGAAAGAATTAGCTGCACAAAGACCTAGGATACAACGTAAAGCTTACAGTCCAGTCAAGTCAATCAGTGCAATTTACAACAAAGAGTATCCTACAATCCTAGGAAGGATAAATACAGTACGAAGAACGAAGATTCAAGCAAGAATAAATAGAGCCATTCCAAAGAAGATCAAAGTTGCAGACACGGAGCCAATACGAAGATGCCACGTGGACTAACGTGCTGCAGAAAACTGCGAGCCGCAACTGCCGCATTAAATGCTCCGAAAGAGAAAGTCAAGTCGCATTAAATGCGAACCATGCCTTTGGTCAGACTACTTCAAATTCAAAAAGAGAGATGTTTCCTTCAACGGACATCTTCTCCTATAAGTATAAATAGAGGATGAGATACACTGAAGCTGGTTACTGTAACTGAAACATTTGTGCAAAATTCCTAAAGCTTTCAAGAACCAAGTATTCAAGTCTCTATTAGTTTCAGTTACTCAACCTCAAGAAGTGAAACAAGTTCAAGCTGAAAGATTCCTCAAGGATTCAGAAGCTCACTTCGAAGCACCAGTTGAAGAAACAAACAATATACTTTTAACCTTGTTGTTTTGTGCGTAGGTTGTTTTAGTGGTGTCAAATAGTTGATAGGAGAAATCCTTGCTATTTGTATAGTTGTCTAAAGTTAGGCAGCTTTCTTGTGTGGGAGTGTAGAACCCTGTGTGGGTTAGCCTTTGAAGTTTGCAGTTGCTGTGTAGACGCTGGACTTCAGGAGGTGGTTACTTTGTGAAGTTGATAGATTGTTAGGGGTGTCCTGTAATTCAATCTTGCTTAATAAAGTTCCTGCTCGAGGAGTAGTAGAGTGGACGTCGAAGGATTACACCACCTTCGAACCATTATAAGCCATAAGTGTTTATTGCTTTTTATCTGTGCTTTAATCTTCTATTTCTTGTTTATCTCATAAGCATAAAACATTTTCTGATAGAAGCACATTTGAGAAAATCAACCTTGTGTTATAAAAGTTATTTTTCCGCTGCGTATAAAACTCTAAGTTACAGCGTGCAGCACTGTATCCTAGTGCTGTAAGCAGTAACAATCTCACGCTGCAAGTTCAAGTAACTTACAGAGCAGAAAAGTTTTTCATTGATTTGTAAAATCGACCAAGGTTTCACCCCCCCTCTGAACCTCGAACACCACTTGGGACCAACAAATGGTATCAGAGCGAGTTGGGTTAAAAGCCAACTTATCTGGTCACCTACCCAGATCCACCTTTGTCTCGCTATTTTCTCTGCATCTAAACTCATTCTTATAGCATATCATGGATTCCTCAAATCACAAGTTACCTATGTTTTCCATAGAAGAATATGACGATTGGAAAATAAGAATGTAGGTACATCTATCAGCCATGAATGATGAAATGTGGACGGTCATCACCGAAGGACCAATAATCCCCACAAAAGTAAATCCTATGCTAGGTAGAGAGTTAGAAGAAGGAGCACTTCCACCATCAAACTTCCTAGTCAAACCAACACTTGAATGGAACAATGAAGATTGGAAGAGAGCTAACTTGGATAATGTGGCAAAAAATGCTCTATTCATCACTTTGGATAAAGACACCTTCAGCAAGGTCAAAACTTGCAGAACATCCAAAGAAATATGGGAAAAGCTGGAGCAAATATGTAAAGGGACTGAGCTCACCAAAGACAACAAAATCTCCAATGCTACCCAATTATTCGAGCTCTTCGAAATGAAGAATGAAGAGACTCTTGAGCAACTAGACTTGAGGTTCACATCCATAGTAAACGAACTAGAAGCTTTGGGCAAACACTACACTCAAAAGGAGAAAAACATGAAGGTGTTGAGAGCCCTACCCGCGGAATGGGATAGACTTCAGGTCCATAGACACTCTCATGGCAGTGGTCTTGCTATCCCACTCCGCTGGTAAGGCTCTTAACACCTTCATGTTCTTTTCTTTCTGTGTAGTGTTTGCCCAGAGCTTCTAGTTCATTCACTATGGATGTGAATATTAAATCTAGTTGCTCAAGAGTCTCTTCATTCTTCATTTCGAAGAGCTCGAATATTTGGGTAGCGTTGGAGATTTTGTTGTCCTTTGTAAGCTCAGTTCCTCACAAATTTGCTCCAGCTTTTCCCATATTTCTTTGGATGTTAAGCAAGTTTTAACTTTGCTGAAGGTGCCTTTATCCAAAGTAATAAATAGAGCGTTCTTTACCACGTTATCCAGGTTGGCTCTCTTCCTGTCTTCGTTACCCCACTCTTGTCGTGGTTTGATCAGGAAGTTTGGTGGTGGCTGCTCTCCTTCTGCATGGTCTCTTCCATACATTGGATTTACCTTCATGGGGATTATCGGTCCTTCAGTTATGACCGTCCACATCTCATCATTCATGGCAGAAAGGTGTGCCTGCATTCTTATCTTCCAGTCATCATATTCCTCTATGGAAAATATAGGTAGCTTGTGATTGGAGGAATCCATGATATGCTTTAAAAAAAATGATTTTTATGTAAAGAAAACAGCGAGACAAAGGTGGATTTGGGTAGGTGACCAGATGAGTTGGCTTTCAACCCAACTGGCTCTGATACCACTTGTTGGTCCCAAGTGGTGTCCGAGGTTCAGAGGGGGGGTGAATGAACCTTGGTCGATTTTTCAGAATCTTTAAAACAACCGTTCTGCACTGCAAGTTACTTGAGCTTGTAGCGATAGATGGTTACTGCTTGCAGCGCTAGAATGCAGTGCTGCACGCTGTAACCTGGAGTTTTGTACGCAGCGGAAATAAACTTTTTAACACAAGGCTGTTTTTCTCAAGAATGCTTCTTTCAAAACGTTTTATGATGAGAGATAGAAAGATATGCAGAAAATAAGCGCAGATAAATAAAGCGATAAAACACTTATGGCTTATAGTGGTTCGAAGGTGGTGTAATCCTTCTACGTCCACTCTACTGCTCCTCGAGCAGGAACTTTGTTAAGCAAGATTGATTTACAGGACACTCCTAACAATCTATCAACTTTACAAAGCAAACCACCTACTGAAGTCCAGCGTACACACAGCAACTGCAAACTTCAAAGGCTAACCCACACAGGGTTCTATACTCCCACACAGGGAAGCTGCCTAACTCTAGACAACTAAAACAAACAGCAAGGATCTCTCCTATCAACTGCTTGACACCACTAAAACAACCTAAACACACAGCAACAAGGTTAAAAAGGATAAAAATGTTTTCTTCAACTTGTACTTCGAAGTGAGCTTCTGAATCCGTAAGGAAACTTTCAGCTCGAACTTTGCTTCACTTCGGTAGGTTGAGTGACTGAAACTGATTGTAGACTTGAATGCTTGGATCTTGTACGCTTTGTGAATTTAGCGTAGATGTTTCAGTTACAGTAACAGTAACCAGCTTCAGTGCTCCTCGACCTCTATTTATACTTGTAGGAGAAGATGTCCGTTGAAGGAGACATCCCTCTTTTGAATTTGAAGTAGCCTGGCCAAAGTATGGTTTGCATTTAATTCGACTTGACTTTTCCTTTCAGAGCATTTAATACGGCAGTTGCGGCTCGCAGCTTTCTGCGGCGCGTCAGTCCATGTGGCATCTTCTTATTGGCTCCGTGTCTGCTACTTTGACTTTTCCTTGAACGGCTCTATTGTCCCTGCTTGGATCTCTGTTCCTCGTACTGCATTTATCCTTCCTAGGATTTGTAGGATACTTCGTCTTGTAGTTGGCGCTGTTTAGGTTAACTGAACTGTAACTTCTGCGTTGTATCCTTGGTCTTTGTGCAGCTGATACTTCTTTGCAGTGCTGCTGTATCTTAGACCTGATTACAGTATCTTCTGACAGTGCTGCTGTAACTTCTTTCTAGCAGTACTCCTGTATCATTTTCTTGCAGCGTTGCTGCACGCCGTTCTTTCTTACGTTGCTGTATAGAATTTTTGACTTATTACAGCAGTGCTGTATCTTCCTTCTATCAGCTATGTTGTATCCTGTCTTCTTACAGCGATACTGTATCCTGCCTTCTTGCAGCGATAACTTCCATTAAAGCTTAGATGCAGCTTTATCCTTGTTTTTCCTCCATTTTCAATACTTGACACAAAACTCAATTCTAGTCTATTTATTCACTTAAACATTGTGAAAATGGGGTACTCAAAACTTCCTATTACATGATTGGTTTGTCTCATCAAAATCTAAACAATGAAATCCCAACAATTTCCCCCTTTTTGATGATGACAAAACCTTTACAATATTTCGTTCATGAAGAAGTTTCTTTTTACATTAACTCATATGATTTATCCAGATTACATGTTTGCACAGCTTTGAACAATTAAATCTAATCCTGGATTCATCAGAGATGCATCATGCTATTCCTTTCAACAAAAGCAACAGGAAAACATAAACAACATGCATGAGTTCATAAGAGTTGAACTTGGTCAGAGCAGAAAGAAAAATTTCTTCATTGAGAGAGAAATTTTTACAACATCAGAAATACAATAAGGATCACAAGAGGGTATATGAATATAGTTTAATAATACAAAGACCTTTTGCTTGCTGCAAGCCTTTCAAGGCCTTCCCTTCCTCTTGATCCTTTCCACCAGTCCCTGATGGACTCTTGGTATGACTCTTCCAGCTTGTGTCTGATCACAGGAACCTGAATCCATCTCAGCCAGAAGTCCTCGCAGAATTGTACAATCAGCCCTTCCTTCACTCGGTCAATGTATAGCTGTTGAATATCAAGGCTTTCTTCCCGAACGAGCTGTTCATACCTTCTCAATGCAGTCTTGCAAGTATGATATTTGCTGAATTTGCCTTGCCTGCATAGTTCTCTGAAGTGTCTGAGGTACTCTGATCGTTTGAAAATGGTGATCGCCTCAAATGTTGGATTCCGATCAAAAGGCGGTCTGACTTCTTTGAAGATGTCGAATCTCCAAGCCATGTTCTCTCCTTCAGGCTTTTGATCCATCAACACGGACACTTTAGCAGAGATATTTTCTGTGTCAAGGCGAGGAATTTCTTGAGGAGGGAATTGGTAGAAGTTATTTGGAAAGATTTTTCTAGCACCAATTACTCCGAGTCTTTGAATCCAGGCATTAGGATCTGTAGCTTCTTCATTCTGGCGCCTTTGATTCTCAGACTCGTCCCCGCTCATCCTCTTCCTTGAGCCTTGCTGCTGGCTATCATCCCTTCTCTTATGATGATAGCTGGGCGGTGCTGCATCCTTGCTTGCAGCTCTACTGTGTGCAGAACCTGCAGCCGATCTTCTTCTAGCAGCTGCACCGGCTCCACCAGCTCCATCATCTTCTCTTCTCCATCTCTTCGGAGAGGGGATGTCAACCGCAGCGGATGATCCAGACCTCCTTCTCCTCCTGCTGAGAGGTTGCTGGTCATCATCTTCTTCTTCTTCTTCAGGTTCAGCAGCCCCTTTGCTTCTGTATTTATCTTCAAATCCTTCCCCCTTTTTGGCATCATCAAAAGCCGGGAGCTGAGTAGGGGCAGCTGGGACCGCCCTTGATCGTGGGCGTCGGGTCGGTTCAGGGGTGGGCTCCGGAGCGTCAACATGCTGAGGGAAAGCTCGAAGCATGATATTCCTCAATTCTCCTACAATCAGCTCCAGATTCCCCAGGCGGTTGTCCACACTTCTGGTTCTTTGGGATTGATCATAGACACGATCCAGAAGTGATTCCAGGACTTGGGAGTGATGGTTGAGTCTGGTTGAGGCATTTTCAGCATGCTGCTTGCACTGTCTGATCTCTTGGCGCGTCAGAGCAGCTTCGACCTTCAACTCCTTCTCCATCCTGACCCGATCGTAGTACAGCCTGTTTGAATGTTCAGTGAGAGTTGACTTGATCATATCTGGCAGCACTTCGAGATCCTTCTTGAAACCTGTCATGGTTTCAGCATAGAATTGGGCACTGACCCTGAGACTATTGCGCATGATAGACTCATGCTCCTGGAGAGCATGCAGCAGATGTCTAACAGCGGTCTCGACTCTGTTGATGGATTCATCAGGAGTCAGCCCTGAATTTCTTCTCGTCGAGGCAGCAGCGGATGCAGCAAATGGAATAACATCTTGACATACTGGTGCTGCATCCTGCCTCGGAATGTCAGAAGCAACCTCATCCTCATCCTTGCTGGCATGAGAGCTTGTAGAGCTGGAGGATGGGTGCTCTTCTCCTTCTTCTTCTTCTTCTTCTTCTTCTTCTTCCTTATCTGCCTCCTCTTCGCTGGATAAGACTGGAACAGGAATTGCTCCGCCAGATTTTGGCCCATGAACAGCTATGTTCCGTGCCTTGAGTATCCTTGCGAATTCGGCATGCGACATGTTCGCGTAACCTTTGAAGGTTCTTGAGAGCATGCAGCAGCTGCAGCATCAACCTCCTCTCGAGGTGTCTCTAACTGCACTGGGGTTACCTCGGCTTCAGCTCCAGCATCCTCAGTGGGTACTGTCTGAACAGCCTCCCCACCTGAGGTCTTCTCACCCTCAGGAAGTGTTGTCAGAACAACATCCTCCACAGAGGTCTTCTCAACGGACCCCGTCTCCTCAGCCGGTCCTGTAACCACTTCGACAACCTCTGCTGCAAGAATGGGTTCTTGCAACTCTGCTTGGTTTCCTGCAGCGATCAAAGTTTCTAGCACTGTATTCTCCACTTCTGCAAGGATCTCAGCTTCCACCTTGCTTTTCTCTGCAGCTCCTTCTTCTTGTTGAAGGGTGGTTGCCGGCTGCACTGCTGTCGCGTCCAGTGCAGGGAGTACCGCCTCTGCAACTTCCTCCGTAGATGCTTCATCGGCAATTTTGGAGATGTCTGAGATGACATCCCTGATTATGGCTGATGGTTCCCCCTCAAAATCTGCAGCAGCAGCATCTTTATCTTTGCGAACCGGGGAATCACCATAATCCAGTAGTTGGGCTTCTTCCTCCTCCAAGCGATCCAGCGTGACAATGTTGGAGAAGCCCTCAACCACTTGCTCGTATGCAGGGGAGTTCATCTGATGTGAACTTGAACTGCCTTCTCCCCGCATCCTCCTTGGAGTGTGCTGCATCCTGGTTTCCTTCAAGCTTTGCTGCAGCGCAAGATGCAGCATAGCTTCTTCAGCCTGCTCCACTCCCAAGGTGTCGATTTGCTCTTGAGCAAATGCGACATCATCGTCCCTTCTTACAGCCTCCACAGCCGGGGTGAGGAAGACATGCACATCTTCCACTGCTGTTCTCATCGGCAGCTCTGCAGAGTCGGATTCTGCAAGAGCTTTGCCCTTTCCCTTGTCCTGTGCTCCCTGTGCAGCACTGCAGCCATCAAGCTCTTAAACTCTTGCTGCAAAGACAGGTTGCAGGAGTGCCAGAATATCCTCTGATTTGACCCACTCCAGGACAGCTTGCTCGACTGTTAGGAAATCCTTCCACTTCAACAGGATTTCCCCCTTAGACAGCCGCATCTCTCTCCAAAGAGAGTAATCCGCAGCCATATTTCTAGCAGCCGGAAAGGTTGGATCGAGCACTGAAGCTTCTGTTTGTAGACGAGCTTCTTCTTCAATGGGCTCGACCCGGTGCTGATGTGGCTCCCGAAGCTGATGTGACTCATCCCCAAGGTCAACTACAACCATATTAGGTGTAGAGAGTTGGGAATCAAGAGAGTCACCTTTATCCCTAGGCTGATGTGACACATCCCCAACAGCAGCAGCAGCTCTCTTGCTACGTGGAGCCCTTCTCACCAATGGTGCGCCATCATCTGGGGAAGAGGATTCAAGTTCAGGTACAGCCTTCCCTGAACTCCTCTTGATAACAGGAAGAGGACTCGAAGGATCCTCTTCTTCAGCATCTTCCCCGCTGCCTGCAGCTTCATCTTGCAGAGCAAGAGTTGCATTCTTTTTGTCTTTGGTTTTCTTCCTCGCAACTCCTGCTCCTGTAGCCTTCGGCTGGGTCTTGCCCTTCTTCTTCTCCCCGAGATACTTTCCAGGATGAATGGGGGCGGGTGCTGCAAGTTGAAGGCCAAGCTTGCAGAGCAGAGAGCAGATGGTGATACCGTAGCTCCGACGCTCCGTTATCTTCTCTGCTTCCTCCCACAGCCTCTTCATGATGAACCTTGCCCAGTTCACCTTCTCTCCGGCCATGATGGCAGACATGATCCGGAACCGGAGATCTATGCATTTGTCATAACTCCCCGTCCTCCCTTCGATGGAGTATGCACAGATGTCGTGGAGAAGTTCAAACTCCGGTTTGAAGAGCTTCTTGGGGGCGCTTCTCTTGATTTCAGCCCCTGCATCCCTTGCTCGAAAGAGATCCCACATCTCTTGAGCCGATGCTTCCCCATACGTCGCCAACTGGCTGGGGGTTAAACCTGCAGCCGAGATGCTGAAGGTGGTGGAGATATCCCTAACGGTCAGCGACCGTTCTTCTCCATCTGTATCCATCCGGAACAGGATGCAGTTCCTTTCCTCCACCTGTCTAGCGTAGGCGTAGAATCTCTGTACTGACTCCGTGGAGAAGCCAGCGTACACGGTGGTCAACAGCCCTAAGACTTGGGTCTGTTGAAGAGCATCAAAAATCCTCTTGATCAGGGTATTATCATACAGCCCTGACTCCGGGATGTGTTCCTGATTGATCATCCTTCCATCAAGAACGATGGTTCTTCTGGCAGCCATTGATGAAATCTTTGTGAGATAGAGAGAGAAGAGACAATGGTTTTGCACTTAGAAAACTTTCTACGATCAAAGTGTTTCTCTCTCTGAAGATGGTGAATAAGTGAATTCAAATGGCACGTTTTGATCTTTATGGCGGTTCTCAAGAGACGTACGAGATTGACGGTTGCGATAAATCCGGGAAGTGATCTAGTGGCTCAGGAAAAAGCAGAGATGTCAAATCGACGCTAATAATTGCTTGGCGCGTGGGCTCTGTCAGTGCCCTTTCCACTTCCTGACACCCGCAGTCATGCATTTAATGCTGAAAGACATGCCCTTTGCCGCTTAAGTAAATGCCTTTTTAAGGTTGCAGTATCTCTAGTACGAGGTTGCAGAGCAATCAATACTCCCTTGAAAATAAATGTTGTAACCTGGTGCTGCTTGAATTCTCGATAAATGTTGTACTGTAAGAATGTAGGTTACAGCGCTGTCTGAACCCAGCGCTGTATTGACGCGTAACTTACAGTACTGTTCTTACTGCTTTCCTTTTTAACATGCTCCACAGACATTCTCCTTTTTGTAAGCTACATCTGGTAATCCTCTCACGAGGCCTTTTCTTGCTAGCTTGTTTAAAGTCTTGAAGTTCAGATGACTTAATCGTTTGTGCCATAGCCAGCTCAGCTCTGGTGGACTTTTCACTATGAAGCATGTTGATTGAGAGGAGGAATTCCAATCTGCTAGGTAGATATTTTCTCTTCTTGTTCCTATAAGCTTTACTTCATTTGTGGTGCTGTCTTTGATTAAGCACTTGTTGAGGTTGAATTCCACCGTGTATCCTTTGTCACAAAATTGACTGATGCTTAGGAGATTGTATCTAAGCCTCTTAACATAGGATACATCCTTGATCTTTATGTTCCCCTTGACTAGACATCCGCTTCCTTTTGTGCTTCCTTTGGAATCATCTCCAAATATGACCTTAGGTCCTTTACATTCTTGGAAGTCTTTCAACGTTTCTTTACTGCCTGTCATGTGCCTTGAGCAGCCGCTGTCGATATACCATACATCACTACTGCATCCTGGCACTGTAACCTCATCTTCTTCGCTGTCCTCGCCATCTTTAGCCATCAGGCATATGAGTGCTTCTTCGTCAGAGGATGAGGTTTCAGCATCGCTGTCAGAGGATTCTGCAGCTTTCAATACTTCCTTCGACACTACTGCATCCTTGGCTTTCTCCATCTCTCCTATGAGAGCTCGAAGCTTGTGCCTTTCCTCTCGTCTTTTATCTCTCCTCTGTTCTCTTTCTTCTTCAGGATACTTGTGCACTGTTGGATAAGGACAATTCCTTGCGTAGTGTCCAGGCTTCCTGCAATTATAACACAAGTCAATATTCCCTGTATTTGACTGTGGAGAAGAAGATACCTGAGGGGTTGGATGACTTCTTCTGAAGTCATTCTTTTTGTTGAGGTTGGTGTTGCTGCTATTGTTGTTGCTCTTGATGAATCTCCTGAATTTCTTTAGGAGGAGCGCCATATCCTCTTCAGCAACTTCTGTTGTATCCTCACTCTGTTTACTGCAACTGGCGGTTGCTGTATCCTTTGTTCCTCTGGCGGTTAGCGCTGTAACTTTGGAGATCGACTCCTCTGACTCCTTTCTCCTTCTATTGATGTCATACTCGAATGCTTTCAAGTCAGAGAATAAGTCAAATGTGCTCATAGACTTCAGGTCCATAGACACTCTCATGGCAGTGGTCTTGTTATCCCACTCCGCTGGTAGGGCTCTTAACACCTTCATGTTCTTTTCTTTCTGTGTGTAGTGTTTGCCCAGAGCTTCTAGTTCATTCACTATGGATGTGAATCTTAAATCTAGTTGCTCAAAAGTCTCTTCATTCTTCATTTCGAAGAGCTCGAATAGTTGGGTAGCGTTGGAGATTTTGTTGTCCTTTGTAAGCTCAGTTCCTTCACAAATTTGCTCCAGCTTTTCCCATATTTCTTTGGATGTTGAGAAAGTTTTAACTTTGCTGAAGGTGCCTTTATCCAAAGTAATAAATAGAGCGTTCTTTGCCACGTTATCCAGGTTGGCTCTCTTCCTGTCTTCGTTACCCCACTCTTGTCGTGGTTTGATCAGGAAGTTTGGTGGTGACTGCTCTCCTTCTGCATGGTCTCTTCCATACATTGGATTTACCTTCATGGGGATTATCGGTCCTTCAGTTATGACCGTCCACATCTTATCATTCATGGTAGAAAGGTGTGCCTGCATTCTTATCTTCCAGTCATCATATTCCTCTATGGAAAACATAGGTAGCTTGTGATTGGAGGAATCCATGATATGCTTTAAAAAAATGATTTTTATGTAAAGAAAACAGCGAGATAAATGTGGATCTGGGTAGGTGATCAGATGAGTTGGCTTTTAACCCAACTGGCTCTGATACCACTTGTTGGTCCCAAGTGGTGTCCGAGGTTCAGAGGGAGGGGGGTGAATGAACCTTGGTCGATTTTTCAGAATCTTTAAAATAACCGTTCTGCACTGCAAGTTACTTGAGCTTGCAGCGATAGATGGTTACTGCTTGCAGCGCTAGAATGCAGTGCTGCACGCTGTAACCTGGAGTTTTGTACGCAGCGGAAATAAACTTTTTAACACAAGGCTGTTTTTCTCAAGAATGCTTCTTTCAAAATGTTTTATGATGAGAGATAGAAAGATATGCAGAAAATAAGCGCAGATAAATAAAGCGATAAAACACTTATGGCTTATAGTGGTTCGAAGGTGGTGTAATCCTTTTACGTCCACTCTACTGCTCCTCGAGCAGGAACTTTGTTAAGCAAGATTGATTTATAGGACACTCCTAACAATCTATCAACTTTACAAAGCAAACCACCTACTGAAGTCCAGCGTACACACAGCAACTGCAAACTTCAAAGGCTAACCCACACAGGGTTCTATACTCCCACACAGAGAAGCTGCCTAACTCTAGACAACTAAAACAAACAGCAAGGATCTCTCCTATCAACTGCTTGACACCACTAAAACAACCTAAGCACACAGCAACAAGGTTAAAAAGGATAAAAAGGTTTTCTTCAACTTGTGCTTCGAAGTGAGCTTCTGAATCCGTAAGAAAACTTTCAGCTTGAACTTTGCTTCACTTCGGTAGGTTGAGTGACTGAAACTGATTGTAGACTTGAATGCTTGGATCTTGTACGCTTTGTGAATTTAGCGTAGATGTTTCAGTTACAGTAACAGTAACCAGCTTCAGTGCTCCTCGACCTCTATTTATACTTGTAAGAAAAGATGTCCGTTGAAGGAGACATCCCTCTTTTGAATTTGAAGTAGCCTGGCCAAAGTATGGTTCGCATTTAATGCGACTTGACTTTTCCTTTCAGAGCATTTAATGCGGCAGTTACGGCTCGCAGCTTTCTGCGGTGCGTCAGTCCATGTGGCATCTTCTTATTGGCTCCGTGTCTACTACTTTGACTTTTCCTTGAACGGCTCTATTGTCCCTGCTTGGATCTCTGTTCCTCGTACTGCATTTATCCTTCCTAGGATTTGTAGGATACTTCGTCTTGTAATTGGCGCTGTTTAGGTTAACTGAACTGTAACTTCTGCGCTGTATCCTTTGTTTTTGTGCAGCTGATACTTCTTTGCAGTGCTGCTGTATCTTAGACCTGATTGCAGTATCTTCTGGCAGTGCTGCTGTAACTTCTTTCTAGCAGTACTCCTGTATCCTTTTCTTACAGCGTTGCTGCACGCCGTTCTTTCTTACGTTGCTGTATAGAATTTTCGACTTATTACAGCAGTGCTGTATCTTCCTTCTATCAGCTATGCTGTATCCTGTCTTCTTACAGCGATACTGTATCCTGCCTTCTTGCAGCGATAACTTCCATTAAAGCTTAGATGCAGCTTTATCCTTGTTTTTCCTCCATTTTCAATACTTGACACAAAACTCAATTCTAGTCTATTTATTCACTTAAACATTGTGAAAATGGGGTACTCAAAACTTCCTATTACATGATTGGTTTGTCTCATCAAAATCTAAACAATGAAATCCCAACAACCTTCTTAGGTATCCTCTTCTCCACAAACAAATACAAGCAATGTTGACTTATGTTATAACTGCAGGAAACCAGGGCACTATGCAAGAAACTGACAATACCCAATAGGGCACAAGTATTCTGAAGGAGAAAGAGAGCAGATGAGAGATAAAAGAATAGAGGAAAGACACAAACTTCGAGCTCTCATAGGAGAGATGGAAAAAGCCAAGGATACAGTAGTTCCGAAGGAAGTACTGAAAGCTGCAGAATCCTTTGACATCGACACTGAAACCTCATCCTCTGATGAAGAAACGCTGATATGCCTGATGGCTAAAGACTACGAGGACAGCGAAGAAGATGAGGTAATCTATCAACCGCTGTCCATACCTGAAAATGAGGAGCTGAACATGATCTATTCCTAAAAAGGATTATAAGTGATTTCGAGCAGATCAACTCAATTCATGAGGATCTGAAGGTTGAAAATGATAACCTAAGAATTGATAATGAGATCCTCAAGAGCAAGAATATCGACATTTTCAAAATGCTCACTGCACGAGAGTCTGATAACTCAAAGTGTAGTAAGCTGCAACAAGAGGTCTCTAGATTAAATCTGCTAATCACTAAGCTAAAATCTGAGAAGGAAAGCTTGCAGTCCACGATAAGCACTTTCAGCAAATCATCAAAGGACGCAGGAGATTGCATAAATCAAAACATAAACCCTTTTGAAAAATCGGGTATAGGTTATAGTAATCACACCTCTCAGGATACAGCAAACACATCTAAAGCTGTAAAGTTTGTTCAAGCTGAAACCCCAATGGAGAAGGAGTTACTAAGTGACTCTGTGAAGATCTTGAACAAAACAGCAATGATGGATAAGGGGAAGAAACCTCAGTGCTCAACTGCAGGAAGTAAGCCTGCATCTAAGAACTGGCTGTAGCAGAAGCCATCTGCTGTATGCAGCAAGAGGATGCAGCAACCAACTAAGTTATAGCACAGAAGAAACTTTCCCACCATATTGAGACCTACATGTCTAAACCTCGAAGAGGATATACTCTAGGGAAGTATGGTAGAAGACCACACCACAAAAGTGTTGGTAACATATTCTTTAGCTCTACACACACATTTAACCAACAGTTCAAAAGCAGAACTGCATATACTCAGAGAACTAACAAATCTTACAGCAATATAGTGACTGTTAAGAAAGTTTGGGTTCCCAAAGCAACTAACCCCAAAAGACCCATACATATATGGGTACCTAAATCTGTCTGAATTTGTTACAGGTTTCAGTGCCAGGTTGCAGCAGTGATGTATGGTATAGTGACATCGGCTGCTCAAGGCACATGACAGGCAGTAAAGATTCTCTGAAAGACTTCCAAGAATGTAAAGGACCCAAGGTCATCTTTAGAGATGATTCCAAAGGAAGCACAAAAGGAAGTGGATGCCTAGTCAAAGGAAACATAAAGATCAATGATGTATCCTATGTAAAAGGACTCAGATACAACCTTCTGAGTATCAGTCAATTTTGTGACAAAGGATACACAGTGGAATTCAACCTCAACAAATGCTTAATCAAAGACAGCACCTCAAATGAAGTCAAGCTTACAGGAATAAGAAGAGAAAACATCTATTTAGCTGATTGGAACTCCTCTACTCAACTTACATGCTTCATTGTGAAGAGTCCACCAGAGCTGAGCTGGCTGTGGCACAAGAGGTTAAGCCATCTGAACTTCAAGACTATCAACAAGCTAGCAAGGAAAGGCCTTGTAAGAGGATTGTCAAACGTAGCATACAAGAAGGAAAATATCTGTGGAGCTTGTCAGAAAGGAAAACAAGTTAAGAGCTCATTCAAAGACAAGTCTCAAAAGTCATCTCACAGGATCTTAGATCTTCTACACATGGACCTTTTTGGACCAGTAGAACCAGTAAGCTTGAGTGGGAAGAAGTACTCTCTCGTAGTTGTAGATGACTACTTCAGATACACCTAGACAATCTTCCTTGCAAAGATGTCAGAAACTCAAGACAAGCTACCTGATCTCATGAAGAAAATCCAAAATGAAAAGAGCTTGAGTATTGTGAAGATTAGATCAGACAGAGGAACTGAGTTCACAAACAAATTCATTGAGAAATTCTGTTCTGATAATGGTATTCGACATGAATACTCTGCTGCAAGAACACCTCAGCAGAACTGTGTAGCTGAAAGGAGGAATAGAACCCTCAAGGAAGTAGCAAGGACAATGATAGCAGAAGCAGAAGTACCCAAGAGATTTTGGGCTGAAGCAACGAATACTGCTTGCTACACACAGAACGGATGTCTAATCATCAAGGATCTAGACAAAACTCCTTATGAAATCTGGAATAGATATACTCCAAATATCTCTTATCTGCATATCTTTGGATGCAGGTGTTATGTTCTCAACAATGGAAAGGAGCATCTAAAAACATTTGATGTTAAATCAGACGAAGGAGTATTTCTAGGTTACTCTGTTGTAAGTAGAGCCTTCAGGGTATTAAACAAAAGAACCTTGGTGGTTGAAGAATCTATTCATGTGGTGTTTGATGAACCACACTGTGACACCAGGAAGTTGAAAGAGCCACCTGAAGAGATAGCTCCAAAGAAAGAGAATGTTGTACCATACATAGAAGGAGTTCTGCCTATAGAAGAAGATAAAGAAGAGGAAGCTGCAACTTTAGATACAATAGATATTCTTACAGCAGTAGAACCTCCTACATTACAGCAACAAGAAGAACAACCTAGACAAGAACATGTCTTTGAGCCTGACAGGACATGGCTAAGGAATCATCCAAGGGATCTTATTATAGGAGATCCATCCATTGGTGTAAGAACCAGAAGATCCATCCCTCATGAAGTAATGTTTGCATACTTCATATCCCAGACAGAGCCTAAAAATGTTGAAGAGGCACTGCAAGATAGCAACTGGATACAGGCCATGCAAGAAGAACTAAATGGTTTTGAAAGAAATCAAGTATGGAAGACAGTTGCAAGACCAACTCATCAAGGAGTAAATGGAACAAAGTGGGTCTTCAAAAATAAGTTAGACGAATCTGGACTCGTCGTAAGGAACAAGACAAGATTAGTTGCTAAAGGATACTGCCAGGAAGAAGAAATTGATTTTGATGAGACATTCGCTCCAGTAGCAAGGCTGGAAGCAATACGAATTTTTCTGGCATATGCAGCTCACATGAATTTCAATGTCTATCAGATAGATGTTAAGAGTGCATTCCTGAATTGTCTTCTTACAGAGGAAGTATATGTTGAACAACCTCCAGGCTTCGAAGATCAAGCAGAAGAGAAGGTGTTTCGGTTACACAAAGCCCTGTATGGACTTAAGCAAGCTCCGAGAGCTTGGTATGACACCTTATCTCTCTATCTGCTAAAGAATGGTTTCCAGAAAGGAAAAATCGACAAAACACTGTTTAGAATACAGGATGGAGAAAGTGTACTGCTAGTACAGATATATGTGGACGACATCATCTTCGGATCCACCAACAAATAGCTATGTGAAAAGTTCTCCAACCTGATGCAGTCAAAATTCGAGATGAGTTGATGGGAGAATTAAGTTTCTTTCTCGGACTGCAAGTAAAACAGCTACCTACAGGAACCTTCATCAGTCAAGTCAAGTACACGAAGGAGCTTATCAAGAAGTTTGGCATGGAGAATGGAGCAGCAACGACCGTTCCTATGTCCACATCTATAAGTCTTGATAAAGATGAAGATGGTAAAGACGTTGATATCACAAAATACAGATGTCTAATCGGATCCTTACTGTACCTTACAGCAAGCAGGCCAGACATCATGTTTGCAGTAGGAGTTTGTGCAAGATTTCAAGCGGCACCAAATGAATCACATCTTTCAGCGGTCAAAAGAATTATCAAATATCTGAAAGGAACTCAAGAAGTAGGCCTATGGTATCCTAAGGAATGAAGATTCAAGCTTAAAGGCTACTCTGATTCAGATTATGCAGGCTGCAAGATTGATCGGAAAAGTACCAGTGGGACTTGTCAGTTTCTGGGAATAGACTCTTTTCATGGTTCTGCAGGAAGCAAACCTCAATTGCAACCTCTACAGCAGAAGCAAAGTATGTTGCAGTAGGAAGTTGCTGCGCGCAAATCCTCTGGATACAGCAGCAACTTAGGGATTATGGAATTCAAGAAAAAGAGACTCCAATTCTCTGTGATAATACAAGTGCTATTGCAATTACCCATAACCCTGTTATTCACTCAAGAACAAAGCACATTGATATACGTCATCACTTTATAAGAGATCACGTAGAAAAGAAGGATATTATGCTTGAGAAAGTTCACATGGATCTCCAGCTGGCAGATATATTCACTAAGCCCTTAAGTGAATCAAGATTTTCTATGCTTAGAAACGAGCTGGGAATTCTTAAGTTATGACGAGAAAAAGGAAGCGCAAAGATCAAGGGGGAACTTCTGCATGCTTACAAGAAGCAGTAAGTATAGTGTTGTAAGCTACGTCTTCTTACAGTGCTGGGTTCAAACAGCGCTGCTTTATATTCTTACAGTACAGCAGAAATCGGGAGTTCAAGCAACACTAGGTTACAACATTTATTTTCAAAAGAGTATTGATTACTCTGCAACCTAGTACAAGGATGCTGCAACCTTAAAAAGGCATTTATTTAGGCGGTAAAAGGTATGTCTTTCAGCATTAAATGCAAAGTCTGCACGTGTCAGAAGTGGAAGGGTTGCGCTCAGTAGCCCACGCGCCTTGTAATAATTAAAGTGACGATTTGACATCTCCACTTTTTCGTGGACCGTAAGATCAATTCTCTTTGATTTTTCTCAACCTTCAAGAAATCAGTGGCTGCCAGACAAACCATCGTTTTAGAAGAAAGACTGATCAACCAGGAGCACGTTCTTGCTTCGGGGTTGTATGATAACGCCCTCATCAGGAGAATCTTTGATGCCCTTGAGAGGACCCAAGTCCTAGGGCTATTGACGATTGTTTACGCTGGCTTCTTTGTGGAGTCAGTATAGAGATTCTATTCCTACGCCCGGCAGGTGGAGAACAGGAACTACATCCTGTTCAGGATGGATGTAGATGGGGAAGAACGGTCCCTAACCGTTAGAGACATCGCCACCACCTTCAGCATATTCGCCGGAGGTTTGACCCCCAGTAAGTTGACATCCATCTGCTCAAGAGATGTGGGATCTCTTTCGAGCAAAGGATGCAGGAGCTGACATCAAGAAAAGCGCCCCCAAGAAGCTCTTCAAGCCGGAGTTTGAACTGCTTCATGATATCTGTGCATACACCATTGAAGGCAGAACGGGGAGTTATGACAAATGCACAGATCTCCGGTTCTGGATCATGTCCGCTATCATGGCCGGTGAAAAGGTGAATTGGGCGAGGTTCATCATGAAGAGGCTGTGGGAGGAAGCAGAGAAGATAACGGAGCGTCGGAGTTACGGTATCACCATCTGTTCTCTGCTCTGCAAGATTGGCCTTCAACTTGCAGCACCTGCCCCCATTCACATCGGAAAGTATCTTGGGAAGAAGAAGAATGGTAAGACCCAACCGAAGGCTGCAGGAGCAAGAGTTGCAAGGAAAAAAACCAAAGACAAAAAGAATGCAACTCTTGCTCTGCAAGATGAAGCTGCAGGCAGCGGGGATGAAGCCGAAGAAGAGGACGTTCAGAGTCTTCTTCCTGTTATCAAGAGGAGTTCAGGAAAGGCTGTACCTGAAACTGAATCCTTGTCTTCTGATGACGATGCACCCTTGGTGAAAAGGGCCCCGCGCAGCAAGAAGAAGATTACTGCAGCTGCTTCTTCCCAACGCCCTACAGCAGGCTTTGCTGTAGTTGCTATTGGGGATGAGTCTCATCAACCCCGAGATCAAGAAGGAGCTTTTGATTCCCAACTCTCTACACCTTCTAAGGTGGTAGAAAATCTTGGGGATGAGTCACATCAGCTTCAGGAGCCATATCAGTACCGGGTCGAGCCAACTGAAGAAGCTCGTCTACAAACAGAGACTTCAGTGCTCAATCCCACCTTTCCAGCAGCTAGAAATATGAAGCTGCAATACTCTCTCTGGAGAGAGATGAGGCTGGCTAAGGGGGAAATCCTGTTGAAGTGGAAGGATTTTCTGATAGTCGAGCAAGCTGTCCTGGAGTGGGCCAAATCAGAAGATATTCTGGCACTTCTACAACCTGAGTACGCAGCAAGAGTACAGGAGTTTGGTGATAGCAGTGCTGCTTAGGGAGCAAAGGACAAAGGGAAAGGAAAAGCACTCACAGAATCTGACTCTGTAGAGCTGTCGATGAGAGCAGCATCAGAGGACGTGCAGGTTTTCCTTGTCCCGACTGCGGAGGCTGTAAGAAGGGGTGATGACGTCGTTTTTGCTCAGGAGCAAATCGACACCCTGGGAGTGGAGCAAGCTGAAGAAGCTATGCTGCAACAGGCGCTGCAACAAAGTGTTAAAGAAACAAGGATGCAGCATACTCCTAAGAGAATGCGGGGAGAAGGAAGTTCAAGTTCTCACCTTATGAACTCCCCTACATATGAGCAAATGGTTGAAGGTCTCTCCACGATCGTCTCTCTTGATCCTCTGGAGGAAGAGACCCAACTATTGGACTATGACGATTCCCCAGTTCGTGAAGTTGAAGATACTGCTCGTACAGATTCTCAGGGGGAACCATCTGCCATAATCAAAGATGTCATCTCAGACATCGCTGAAATTGTCGATGAAGCATCTATGGAGGAAGTTGCAGAGGCGGTACTCCCTGTACTGGAAGAGATAGCAGTACAGCAAGCAGCCATTCTTGAAGCAGCAGCTGAAGAATCAAGAAGGATGAAAGCTGAGATTCTTGCAGCAATAGAGCGTACAGTGCTGGATACTGTGGACGCTGCAGGAAACCAACCAGAGCTGCAAGAACCCATTCTTGCAGCAGAAGCTGTCCAAGTTACAGGACCGACCGAGGAGACGGGGTCCTTTGAGAAGACCTATGTTGGGGAGGCTGTTCAGACAGTACCCACAGATGATACAGAAAGAAGAGCTGAGGTAACCCCGGTGCAGCTAGAGACACCTCAAGAAGAGGTCGATGCTGCAGCTGCTGCATGTTCTCAAGAACCTTCCAAGGTTACAGCAGCAGAGGTTACTGAGGAAGCTGAGATTACTTATGCCGACTTCACAAGGATGATGAAGGAGCGCAACATAGCTGTTCATGGACCATTATCTGGCGGAGCAGACCCTATTCAAATCTCTACAAGCTCTCAAACCAGCAATCATGAGGATGAGGTCACTGCTGAGGTTCCAAGACAGGATGCAGCCCCTAAAATTCAAGCTGTAATACCATTCACTGCATCCTCTGCCGCCTCAACAAGATGGAATTCTGGGCTGACTCCTAACGAATCGATCAACCGAGTTGAAGCCATGGTAAAACATCTTGTGCACGCCCTCCAGGAGCACGAGTCTACCATGCGCAACAGTCTCAGGATCGCTGCCCAATTCCACGCTGAAACCATAACGGGTTTCAAGAAGGACCTTGAAGCCCTGCCTAGGATGATCAAGAGGACGCTGAATGATCACTCCCACAGGCTTTACATGGAACGGGTTAGGATGGAGGGAGAGCTGAAAATTGAAGCTGCGCAGACTCATCAGGAGGTAAGGTTGTGCAAGCGCCATGCTGAGAATGCCTCTGATAGGCTGACTACTCATTCCTTCGTCCTGCAGACACTTCTGGACTGCACAACTGATCAATCTCAGCGAACCAGAAGTGTGGACGACCGTTTGGGGAACCTGGAGCTAATTGTTGGAAAACTGAGGGACATCATTTCCGAGCCTTCCCTCAGTATGTTGACGCTCCTGAGGCCGCCCTCGAACCGACCCAAAGACCACGTTCCAACGTGGTCCCAGCTGTCCCTGCTCAACCCCCGATTTTTGGTAATGCCAAAAAGGGGGAAAGAAAAGAAGATAGACACAGGAGCACAGAGGGAGCTGAAGAAGAAGATGAAGATGATGACCAGCAACCTCTCAGCAGGAGAAGGTCTGGATCATCTGCTGCTGCTAACATCCCCTCTCCGAAGAGATGGAGAAGAGATGATGATGCTGGAGCTGGAGGAGCTGGTGCAGCTGCAAGAGGAAGATCTGCTGCAGGTGCTGCATTCAGCAGAGCTGCAAGCAAGGATGCAACGCCTCCCTCTTATCATTCCAAGAGAAGGGATGAAAGCTAGCAGCAAGGCTCAAGGAAGAGGATGAGCGAGGACGAGTCTGAGAGTCAGAGGCACCAAAGAGAAGAACAAGATCCATATGCCTGGACTTAAAGACTCGGAGTAATTGGTGAGAGGAGAATTTTTCCAAAGGACTCCTACCAATACCCTCCTCAAGAGATCCCTCGCCTTGACACAGAAAATATCTCGGCTGAAGTGTCCGTTCTGATGGATCAGAGGCCTGAAGGTGAAAATATGGCTTGGAGGTTTGATATCTTCAAGGAAATCAGACTGCCTACTGACAGGAATCCATCATTTGAGGCGATCACTGTGTATAAACGATCAGAATACCTCAGACACTTTAGGGCTCTATGCAGGAAAGGTAAATTCAGCAGATATCATACCTACAAGACTGCATTGAAGAGATATGAGCAGCTTGCTAGGGAAGGAGATCTGGAAATTCAGAGATATTATATCGACCTAGTGAAGCATGGTGGGATCGTGCCATATTGTAAGGACTTCTGGCTCAGGTGGATTCAAATTCCTGTAATTATGGAAAAGCTAGAAGAGTCCTATCAAGAGTCCATCCGGGACTGGTGGAAAGGATCAAGAGAAAAAGAAGGCCTTGAAAAGTTTGCTGAAAGAAGACCTGAAGAACCGTCTACAAAAAGGTCTCTGTTTCAGTAATCTATATACCCTCTTGTGATCCCTGCTGTAATGTATGCCTTGTAAAATTTCTTTCTCCTTAATAAAGGAATTTTTTTTATTTCAAGTTTATCAAGTTCAAACCTTATGAACTTCTGCATGCTGCTTTAAGTTTCCTGATGTTATGTGATGAAGGGATAGCATGATACATTTTTGATGAATCCAGGACCAGATTTTATTTATCTTTTCAAAGCTATCCAAGCATGTAATTCTGAAGAACCCTGATATAAAGTATAACTGAAAACTTCTTCATGAACGAAATAATGTAAACGTTTTGTCATCATCAAAAAGGGGGAAATTGTTAGGATTTCAATGTTTAGATTTTGATGAGACAAATCATATATGTAATAGGAAGTTTTGAGTATCTAATTTTTCATGATGTTTAAGTGAATATATAGACTAGGTTGAGTCTAGATTTAAGTGCTGAGAAATGGAGGATTGACAAGGATAAAGCTGCATCTAAGACGTTCAGAAAAGATATCGCTGCAAAAAGGCAGGGTACAGCATTGCTGTAACAAGACAAAATGTATCTACAGTGAAGTAAGAAGGAATGGCATACAGGAGTGCTGGAAGAAAAAGATGCAGCAGCTCTACTCAAAGATACTGCAACCAGGTTGCTGCAACACTGCACGAAAGAATCAGCTGCACAAAGACCTAGGATACAGTGCAAAGCTTACAGTCCAGAAAAGTCAATCAGCGCAATTTACAACAAAGAGTATCCTACAATCCTAGGAAGGACAAATGCAGTACGAGGAACAAAGATTCAAGCAAGAATAAATAGAGCCGTTCCAAAGAAGATCAAAGTTGCAGACACGGAGCCAATACGAAGATGCCACGTGGACTGACGCGCTGCAGAAAGCTGAGAGCCACAACTGCCGCATTAAATGCTTCAAAAGAGAAAGTCAAGTCGCATTAAATGCGAACCATGCCTTTGGTCAGACTACTTCAAATTCAAAAAGAGAGATGTCTCCTTCAACGGACATCTTCTCCTACAAGTATAAATAGAGGATGAGATACACTGAAGCTGGTTACTGTAACTGAAACATTTGCGCAAAATTCCTAAAGCTTTCAAGAACCAAGTATTCAAGTCTCTATCAGTTTCAGTCACTCAACCTCAAGAAGTGAAGTAAGTTCAAGTTGAAAGATTCCTCAAGGATTCAGAAGCTCACTTCGAAGCACCAGTTGAAGAAACAAACAATACACTTTTAACCTTGTTGCTGTGTGCGTAGGCTGTTTTAGTGGTGTCAAATAGTTGATAGGAGAAATCCTTGCTATTTGTATAGTTGTCTAGAGTTAGGCAGCTTCCCTGTGTGGGAGTGTAGAACCCTGTGTGGGTTAGCCTTTGAAGTTTGCAGTTGCTGTGTGGACGCTGGACTTCAGTCGGTGGTTACTTTATGAAGTTGATAGATTGTTAGGGGTGTCCTTTAATTCAATCTTGCTTAACAAAGTTCCTGCTCGAGGAGTAGTAAAGTGGACGTAGAAGAATTACACCACCTTCGAACCACTATAAGTCATAAGTGTTTATTGCTTTTTATCTATGTTTTAATCTTCTATTTCTTATTTATCTGATAAGCATAAAACGTTTTCTGATAGAAGCATATTTGAGAAAATCAGCCTTGTGTTATAAAAGTTATTTTTCCGCTACATATAAAACTCTAAGTTACAGCGTGCAGCACTGTATCCTAGTGTTGTAAGCAGTAACAATCTGACGCTGCAAGTTCAAGTAACTTGCAGAGCATAAAAGTTTTTCATTGATTTGCAAAATCGACCAAGGTTCATTCACCCCCCCTCTGAACCTCGGACACCACTTGGGACCAACACCATAGTTTTGCAGTATTGAAAAGAGAAGATAATAAATAAATTGCAAAGAAGATGACACAAGATTTACGTGGTTCAGTCAATTACTTGACCTACATCTACGAGAGAACAAAGCACAGTTGTTTCACTATCAAATCGAAAACCAATTTCAGAATTCAAAAGATTTTCCCCAAAACCGATTTCTATGAACCCCAGTTTTTTAGATCTCTCTAATCTTAGAACTGACTATGCTTCTAGATATATATAGTGAAAGCCTTATACTAATTTCATGAAACAGATTCGGAAACTTCACAACATTTAGTTACAAGAAACTAATTTGCGCAGATAAACCTTAAGGCCATGTTTGCTTCAAAGGTTTGGGTGGTTTAGAGGATTTAATCCCAATTAAATCTATGTTTGCTTCATAGGTTGAAAAGTCCGGGTTTAAATTGAGCCCGGGTAAAAAATGCAACTATTGGGGTTATGGGGGGTTTAATAAACTTACTAAAAATGGTGGATTTATGTGGGTTTATTAAACCCACCATAAGTGTTCTTTTTGTGTTTTTACTACTGTATCCTTTTTGTTCTATGTAATTACAAAATATCCTCATATAAATTGGAGTTTCCTAAGGGCATTTTGGTTTTATTTTTTTAAACCCACAATTTGAACCAAACAAAATTTTAATACATAAATCTAACTCAAAAGATACCACAATATTCAAACCAAATACAAAATTAATTCAAATCTATCATTAAAAATTCAAACCAAACATATCAAAAAATTAACCCCAATTTAACCCAAATAGTGCAAACCCACCACAACTCAATTAACCCAACACACGAACCAAATATGTCCTAACTAACCAATTGAACCCTAACTAACTTGACGGCAACTGATCCAAGGTAGTTAGCTCTGGTTCGATCGATTTTAGATCGATTCTGCACAATCTGTTTCCGGTTCCTGATCCTTATTCCATTTTTGAGTCAACCCGCTCTATAAATTCTCCACCTTGACTTAGATAATTCCTGTAAAAAAATTAAACATTAAACAACAAACATGCATTTAACGGTTGAAGATAAAATATAAACGAAAAGGATACTGCATCATTCTCTTTTGTTACCAGGTCTGCACTCTTACTAAATTCATGCAATGTTTGAATTTTTCCTAAGGTAAAGACTTGGTAAGCATGTTAGCTGCATTGTTTTCGTTCCCTATTTTTCTAGCTGTCACCACTTCATTTTCAACCATGTCCCTCACAAAGTGAAGTTTAACATTAATGTGTTTTGACCTTTTATGAAAAACTTGGTGTTTTACCAGATGTAATGTACTCTAATTATCACCAAAGATGTTAACCTTTTGCTGAAACAATCCCATTTCCTTTAGTATTCCTCTCAGCCATATTGATTCTTTCACAGCTTCTGTCATAGCAATATATTCTACTTCTGTGGTTGACAAAGCAACTACAGATTGTTGAATAGATTTCCAGCTTATAGCTGTACTAAACATGGTGAAAATGTATCCTGTCAAAGACTTCCTTGAATCTTGATTTCCAGCAAAATCAGAATCCACATAACCTTGAACAAACTCAGTATTTTCTTCTTGTTTTTTGTACATTAAGCCAACCTTTCTTGATCCATTTGCATATCTTAGAATCCACTTGAGTGCTTCCCAATGTACCTTTCCAGGATTTGTCATATATCTACTTACTACACTCATTTAGTGTGCTAAGTCAGGTCTGCTGCAGACCATGGTGTACATTAGACTTCCAACAGCACTAGTATATGGAACTCCTTGCATATATTTTTTTTCTTCATCAGTGGTTGGCTTTTGTGTTTCAGATAGCTTGAATTGAGTTCCAAGTGGTGTCTTCACAGGCTTTGATTGATACATTAAGAACCTTGCATAAATAGTCTGTTTGATGGAGAAACAACTTTCTAGAGCTTCTGTCTCTCTTGATATCCATCCCTAGAATTCTTCTAGCTTCACCCAAGTCCTTCATCTCATATTGTAGTTTCAGCTTTGCTTTAAGTGATTCAATTCTTTTTCTGCACTTGCTAGTTATTAACATGTCATCAACATATAACAACAGATATGTAACCACAGTATCACCTTCTTTTTCTAGATAAACACAACTATTATACCTGCATTTGCTCAAACCAATACTCAGCATGAAATTGTTAAAGTGTTTGTACCATTGTCTAGGACTTTGTTTTAAACCATATAAAGATCTTTGTAATAAGCAAACTTTACCTTCATTACCTGTTTTGACAAATCCTTCTAGTTGTTGCATGTATAAGGTTTCATCTAGATTCCCATGTAGAAAGGTTGTCTTTGCATACATCTGTTGTAATTCTTCTATGTTGAAGTGTGTAACCAAAGCCATTAATATTCTAATGGAGGTGTGTTTTACCATGGAGAGAATACTTTATTGAAGTCTATGTCTTCTCTTTGTGTAAACCCCCTTGCTACTAATCTAGCTTTGAATTTGATTTTTTTACCTCTAGCTTTCATCAAAGTGGATGTTCCAAGATCTCGAAGCTTGTTTCAGTCCATAAATGGACCGATTGAGCTTACACACGAGATGTTCTTTGCCCTTTACAATGAATCCCTCAAGTTGCTTCATATAGATGTTTTCTTCAAGACTTCCATTAAGGAAAGCTGTCTTGACATCCATCTGTCAAACCTCATAATCCATATGAGCAACAATAGATAAAAGAATTCGGATAGACTTAAGCATGACTACCGGCGAAAATGTTTCCTCATAATCAATCCCTTCTTTCTGAGTATACCCTTTCGCAACAAGCCTTGCTTTAAAGGTTTCTACTTTTCCATTTGATCCTTTTTTCCTTTTATAGACCCATTTACATCCAATGGCTTTTACACCATTTGGTGGTTCTACAAGCCCCCAAACTTGATTAGAATCCATAGATTCTATCTTAGAGAGCATTGCCTTTTGCCAAGGTATCGCATCTTTATCTTGGAGTACTTTGTCCTAAGTCCAATGATCTATTTCATATTCATCAGGGACCAAGCACTACAAGAAATTTGAGAAATAGTGACCAAAAAATTTATCATTTAAATGCTATTTTTCGTCACTAAAAGTATTTGGTGACGAAATCTTAGTGTCGCAATAATCGTTGTTGTAGGTGCGTCATAAAAGAAAAATGTGACAATTTTTTAAATGTGTCATTAAATAGTGAAATTTTAATGACGCTAAAGGCATCATCACCATATTTTATCATTTATAATGATATTTAACTCGTCATTTTTTCCTTAAAATTTTTGTCACCTATTATGTTATTTCGTCATCTAAATGGTTAACTTTAAATGACAAATGTCTTATTGTCATGAAAACATTGAACTTTAGTGACAAAATCAAATATTTTACTGAACTCATCGTTATTTGGTGACGACTTTATTGTCATTAAAATATTAATTATTTCGTCATCTTTAAATAATTTATCATGAAAGAGTTACTAGATGATGACAAAATTTTAGTCGTCATTTAATAAATATTGTTGTCGTGATAAATTAGCATTTGATGACAAATATTAATTGTCACCGAAAATATAAGTATTACGACAACATATTGTTTTCGTCAAAAAAATATATGACGATTTTTATCCGTCACAAGATATACAAGTAAGGTGACTGTAACGCCCAGGATAAAAACAAAGCATAATTGGTTAATTAAATAAGTAAACCTTAATTAAAATATTTTATGTGTTTTAATTACATGCGTTTCAGATATGTGTTTAACGATAGGTTTTAAATGGATAAAAATTATACACATGGAAAATAGAATATTCTTATACCGTTAAATGCGTAAGGGAAAAATGAGAAGATAGAAACAAACTAGAGGTCAATCGGACACCCGTAGCTCAAACGACGAAGAAAAGGGCAAAATACGAAGTTTTGGAAAAACACGGAACGGGATCTGGATGAACAGTAACCGACCTTATCGTGAACAGTAAATTTTCCAGATTTTCTATAAATAGGCCCTCATTCGATTTCATTTTCCACGTTTCTTCGAACGAGCCGAAAAGCGCCGAACACACGTAAGTCTTTCTCTCCTCTCTCTTTCTTTTTTTAAATTTTATATTCCGTCTCCGGTGAGCCGCCGCCGCCGGAGCGCCGCCGCCGCCACCGCCGCCGCTGCCGGAAAATTTCAAAGTTGTCGGATTCGGCTGATTTTCACATACAACGTAGTCCTCGACGATACGAGTCTAGGGCAACTTCCGGAATTCAATTCCGATTCTCCGTTCGCCGGAAAATGGCGAAAAACCGCCGCTGCCGTCGCCGGAAAAAGTCAAACCCGTCCGTTTCGGCTGATTTTCGTACACAACGTAGCCCTCGATGAGACGAGTCTAGGACAACTTCCGGAATTCAATTCCGATACCCCGTTGGCCGGAAAACGGCGAGAAACCATCTCCAAACCCTAAACCCTTGCTTCTTGTCATCTTTTCTCTCTCCCGTTTTTCTCTCTCTCGCCCTTCTTCTCGTGGTTGCAGGCATCGGAGGGCTTCCCGGAGTGGTGGACTAGCCACTGGTAGGGTGGCGCCGCCTTGGGTGGCGGTGCCGGTGCCGGAAAATGGATTGGAAAAGTAGTTGTTACATTGATTTTGTGTAAAAATCTGTGCGATGAAGTGTTTTTGAGGCCGTTTTTCAGGAACTATTCATGCCGGAATCCGGCAAGAGATGGCCAGATCGGATAGCCGGTGTTTCAGGCTATCCATAGGACCAAGTTTCGGCGCTATAGGACGATTACACCGCCATCGGTGGTTCCGGGAAGATGGCTGGTCGAGCAGGGTCGCGACGGGAGACGGGGGCCGAGGCTGCCGAGAAAATTGGGCAGCTGCCGAGCACGGTACTCCCGCTGCCGAGAAAACCAGGCAGCAACGGGAGACGCTGGCCTGATTTTTTTTCCCGTCGTCGGGAAACGCCGACGAGGTTTTTCCCGTCGCCGTGAACGCGCGTGACGACGTATTTCGATGCGATTTTCGATCCGAATCTCGTTTTATTTTCATCGTACCTTATCACCGAGTCATCACCAACGAGACCGGGGGTCGTGGGTTCCGGTCAAAGTCAACCCTTTGACCAAATTACCAAAATACCCTTCAATCTTAAAATGCTCCGTTCGAGCTCGTTTCAACTCCGATTGAGCTCATTCTTGTTTCGTTGTGATCCAAATTTCATTCTCTTTCACCTCAGCTGAATAAACTGATATTTCCCTCTTGTTTCTTCAGCTTCAATCGTTAGGCCCTCTATTCCGATCCGTCTCGTTTCGATCGATAGTATCCAATTCGATATCGTTTAAATCCTTAATTATATTTCATAAATATCTAAAAGCACCGTAAATTATGTAGGCTACCTGTTGGATTGAAGCATTGAGATACGTGATCTTGGATACTTGCAACTCACGTGGTAACCACCGAACAAGGTGGGGGTAATTTCTAACTCTTTATCTGTTTACAGTTTTCCCTATTCTAAGCATGATTGAGGAATACTAAATGTTGTGATTATACTTGCTGTGACATACATAAACTGTGAGGGGTGGGCCCGCTGAGGCGCTCCTTCATGCATTCGTCCCTAACCCCCATTCTTCTATGAAAGGTTTGGTGGTCCTTGAAATGCACCAGCGGTATTGAGACCGTTTTATAGGATAAGATGGGGGAATCCCGCACCTATTCGTCCCTTACCATTTCTAATGTCTGCTGTGCATATTTCGTGCTGTGATTCATAATGATTATGTGTATTTCTAATTTAATTATCTGTTAAAGATTTAGACGCGGATTTTATCCCCACGAGTGTATTCAACGTACTCACCCCTTATTCTGTAATTCACGTTACAGGAGGTGATAACCATGATGAACCCTAGAAGGAGAGAGGAGGTGCTATATTTCTGGATCTGTAATTATTTTTAATATGATGTTTCTCAAACTTTCTCTTTATAAAACAATGTTGTAAGGAATCCAAGTTGGGTGGTTAGATGATGTGTATTCGGGATGTGAGGATGATGATGATGTGTGTTCGGGATGTGAGATCCTGAGGATGATGTATGTATGTGTATTCGGGATGGTGATATGTATTCGGGATGTGAGATCCTGATGATGGTGTATGTATGGGATGTGAGTTTTTGATGTCTTTTCCGCTGTGAATATTATGTTGAATCGGTTGAAACCGATGGTTATTATGTAATATTTTCTGTTCGTCTCTTATCTCTTTTCTTCTTCCTGCACGCCCATGTGGAAAACTCTGATAAATGTTTTTGTAAGAAATTGGGGCGTGACAGTGACAAACAATATTTGGTGACAAAATATTATATATCACTAAAAGGCAATCAATTTGAGTATCTTGTTGTCGATGTTGAATATTTAAAAATGCAATTGTTATTTAATTGATTGGAAAGAAACAATAATTTCTCATATGAGTATACGAATTGAGAAATAAGAAATGATTTTTTGGTCAAATATGTATTTTCTATAAATATAATTGAATATATTAAATTTCTATATTGTATATAGGGACCAAACTTTATTCTAATTTAGAAAAATAAAATATTAGAACATAAATATTGAATATTTTCTATAAAAAAGATATATATATATATATATATATATATATATATATATATATATAGATTATACAAATGTGAATAAATTAAGAATTAATTGATACAAATATTGATTGAACATGTATGTGATGGAACACAAAACTTTGGAAAAATCTAGAGTTGACATGTGTCTCTCATTTCTCTCTTTTCACCTCTTCATCTTCCTCCTCTTCATTGCTCATCACTCTCACTAAATGCATAATAAATTACTATAATGCATATATGAAGTATCATATATATATATATATAGAATAACAAATATCGAAAATGATAAAATGTCAATCTTCCAAATACTTTTTCAAATGGAACTTGGATCTTCTGCTGGTGGAAGAAAACCAGCATCATGTGCTGGGCCGAATACGCCGCCGTTTTAATCAATTCATTCATTTTATTTTATTTTTCATTTCTTAATCTCTCTCCTGTTTCCCATTTCATTTATATTATTTATTATTATTTTATTAATCTCTCTCATCATGCTATCTAGAGTACTTGTATCTTTTTTATTAATTTTTCTCTATTTCTCTTCAGTCATTCGACCGCCATTTATTTTCTTTGTACTCCATCCAATTTTTTCCTCCATATATATGTTTTAGAGAATATCAAATTTCAGAAAAATATCAATAACCATGTATTAGGATTTGGGCAATAAAGGGTTATTCAATCTCTCAAAACATTTCTTCTCGATCAACTAACGGTATGGTTTTTCCTTTTTCTTTTTTTATTCTTTTGAAATATGTTGTTTGTATTGTTTGAATCTTAAATTGTTTTAATTTAATAACTATTTTTCTTTGAAAACCCATCTACAACGAAACATTCTCACTCCAAATGATATAATGTCAAATTGACATTTATTGTCACCAAATATGAACACTTCTGACGAACTATTATTGTCAATAATTCTTACTAAGAAATCATGACAAATAATTTATTGTCAATAAAATAAAAAAAAATTGACGCTTATAATCAATTTTTCGTTGAAATATATTTGCCACTAAAATTTTGGACTAATGTTTTGCTTTAGAAGAATATTGTCATGATTTTTTTTATTCATAATTAAATATCTAAATTAGTGAAGGAAAAAAAATATAATGATGTTAAAAATAAATAGTGCCACAAAAGTACATATATCGATGATGAAAATATAATTCGTCATTAGTAGTTAAGAAATAGTGAAAAAATTAGTAGGAAATTATACCTTAAAAGAATATTATGACGAATATATTTTAATTGTCACGAACTAATGGTGTCAATATTTATTTCCAATAATTGAAGACAAAATATAGTATTGTCAAGAAAATTAAATAATTTGTGACGTCAAATATCGTTACCATTTGCAATAAAATTGTCATTGAAAGGTTATTCTCTAAAATTTTGGTGGGAAATTTTATCTTAAAAGAGTATTGTGAGGAACATTTTTTAATTGTCATGAAGTATGAACATTGGTGACGGACTAATGATGTCAATATTTGTTTCAAAAAATTCATGACAAAACTTGTCACTCATGAAAATTAAACAATTTGTGACGTCAATTATCGTCATCAATTACAATAAATTTGTCATTGAAAGATTTCCCTCTAAAATTTTGGTGGGAAAGTCTACATTAAAAACATATGGTGACAAATAATTTTTAATCGTCATAAAATATACAAATTAGCAACGATAAAAATACTTAATAATGACAAAGATAAATAATGTCATAAAAATACATATATTAGTGACAAAAATTGAATTTGTCACTATTAAGTAATAAATTGTGACAAAATTTCATGCGTTGCAAAAAAATTCATCACGAATAGTGTGATTTCTTGTAGTGAAGTCCGAAGACTCCCAAAAACATGAATCTATCAGGTTGTCTAACAATCATCCCACTACGATGAGGCACTATCGGTAATTATGTATCATTTGTGACACGAGGTGCAGTCACTTGTGGTATCTCATTTTGTACCACTAGTATAGAAAAATTATCAATTCTCATTTCCTCAAGAACAATTTTACTCACGAGCTTGTAGTTCATTACATAGTCCTTTTCTAAAAATCAGGCATTCGTGCTAACGTGACCTTTTGATCTTTAGGACTATAAAATAAACTATCTTTCATTCCTCTGGGATAGCCCACAAACAAGCGAACTTATGTATGAGATTCCAACTTATCAGCATCTCCATTCAGCACATGTGCTGGACTACCTCAAATTCGAATGTGTTTCAGACTTGGCTTGTGCCCAGTCCACAATTCTGTGGGAGTAGAGGGTACTGATTTAGAAGGTACCAAGTTTAGAATATATGTCGTTGTTTCTAGAGCATACCCCCAAAATGAATTTGGTAATTCTGAATAACTGATCATTGATCTAACCATTTCCATAAGAGTCATATTCCTTCGTTATGTCACACCGTTCTGTTGGGGTGTACCCGATGCAGATAATTGGGATTGAATCCCAACCTTTGATAAGTAACTCCTAACCTCTCCTAAGAGGTACTCACCACCACGATCAGATCATAGTGTCTTGATACATTTACCATGACGTTTCTCTACATCAATCTTGTATTCTTTGAACTTATGAAAGCACTCAGACTTGCGGCGCATCAAGTAAATGTACCCATATCTCAAATAATCATCTATAAATGAGACAAAATATTCGAAACCACCTCTTACCTAAATAATCATAGGGCCATACAAATTAGAATGAACCAATTCTAACACTTCTTTGACTTTATAGCCCTTAGCCTTAAAAGGCATTTTTGTCATTTTTCTTCCAAGCAGGACTCGCAGGTTGGATAGTTTTCCACTTTCAAGGAACCCAAAAGTCCATCAACTATCAACCTTTGAATCCTACTTAAGTTAATATGACCTAATCTTAGATGCCAAAGATATGTTTGATTCATTTTCGAAGGTTCTTTTCTCATATTAGATTTAGAAGATGTGTTATTAATTTTCATTTGTTGCCGTATGAATTATTGGATTAAGAGTATATAAATTTTCAACCAACGTACCAGAATAGATAATAACTCTATTCTTCTTAACCACAACTTTGTCATCAAAAGAAACAGAATATCCATCCATAAAAAGTTTAGAAACTGAGATCAATTTTTTTCTAAAATAAGGTACGTAAAGACAATCTTTCAAAACTAAAGATTTATTCTTATGAAAAGATAAATAAACATCTTCCACTGCAACGGCCGTTACTTTCGCAGCGGTACCTATGTATATGGTAATCTCTCCATCACTTAGTCGTCTGGATTCCTAGAACCCCTGCAATGAATTGGAAATATGATCAGTGACTCCCGTATCTACACACCAGGTATTGGTAGATAACACCGCTAAACATGTTTCAACAACTAATGAAAAAGATGTACCTCCATCGTTCTCCTTTTTACGGGGACAATCCATTTTCCAATGTCCAGGCTACTTGTAATTGAAGCACTTACCCTTCAGCTTTTTCACGCCATCTTGTGGCCTAGCCACTTGAGGTCTAGCCATTTTCTTTGCTGAAGGATTTTGTTTCTTCTTGTTCTTTCCACCTTTCGGCTTAGAAGTAGAAACATTTTCAGCAAATGTAAGCTTGAGAATTTTAACAAAACAGTCTTTCTGTTGATTGGAGTTCTGTCGGAAGTTCCGCAAATGAATACAACCTCTTGTTCATGTTATAGTTCAGGCGGAATTGCTCAAAACTCTTATGCAGCGTTTGGAGAACGATATTGACCTGGGTTTCCCCATCGATTTCAGCTCCAAAGACCTCCATCTCATTCAGATGAGCCATCATCTTAAAGACATGATCACTCACAAGCGTCCCCTCAGCCATGGTGATAGTCATCAAGTTTCTCATAGCCTCCTGCCTGGCAGCCCAACTCTGGTGTCCGAAGAGATTATGCATCATATCATAAGCAGTAAATATGGCCTGATGCTGATGTTGCAGTACATTTGACATGGAAGCCAAAATATAACACCGCGCCATCTCATCTGCCTTAACCCACTTCTTATAAAGCATTTTCTCCTCTTCACTAGAATTTTCATCAGGCATATCAAAACAGTGCTCAGTGAGTACAAACTTGTACTCTTCAGCAGTCAGGACAATATCTAGGTTTTGTTTCCAATCAATATAATTAGGATTATTAAGTTTGTTTTCTTTAAGTATAACAACAAGAGGATTGAAAGTCATAATGAAAAACTTGAGAATTTCGTAAATATACACATAGGTCAAAACATTTGAATTAACAAATCATATTGTTCCCTTAAACAATATAATTTAAATTTACCAACACCTCAATACACCGTGAACTTCGTATACCACGATAGTGTGGACATATACTAATTCAAGCATTCGTTGGAGGAGGTTTTACCCATTAATTTTATTATCTTGTCAACCTAACTTTATGACAAATAAAATTAATAGTTGGTTTCGCTTTGGCCATACAAATAACAGCAGTGGCTCCGATGGGGAGGATACTATCAAATGCACCTAAGTGTATACCATTACTTGATACTAAGTCCATTATCTAAGATTATGCCCCTTCAAATGAAGAAGATGACATACTCCTAAACTACTTTCTATAATCATCCATAAAGGAAGTTTGATCTAGTGATCCGTAAATAAACTCATCCGATATGGAGGAAGGCACTTAAAGCCAACACGCAAGTTTAAATGCATCACCTATAAATCAGTAATGGAGGCTATGAGATTTATTAAAATTAATCTCTCTCCCACTTAGTTATTTAACATGAGGGATTTTAACATGCATATCATATGAAACACATAAAAGCATGCTTTACAAAACAATGCATATAAATAACAATAATAAACATAGAAAATAATAATTCCAACTATTATGGCCTTGTTATATACTTGCATTCTCGAATGTTGTGTGGGCAACGATTCTTCGAGAATACCAGTCGCTTTCTACTAAAATCATTTTATAAGATTTTTCATGTGTTTAGAAGCGGCTGATTTAAGGTGTTGGTCCCAAGTGGTGTCTGAGGTTTAGAGGGGGGTGAATGAACTTTGGTCGTTTTTCAAAAATACTTTTAAACTTACTGTTCTGCAAGTTACTTGAACTTACAGCACCATCAGTTACTACTTACAGCACTAGTATGCAGTGTTGCACGCTATAACTTAGAGTTTTACGCAATGAAAATTTATCTTTGACACAAGGCTGGTTTTCTCAAATATGCTATTTTCTTTAAAGATGTTTTTATGCTTATGACAAAATAGAAATATAGAAAACAACACAGTTAAGAAAAGTAATAAAAACACTTATGGCTTATAGTGGTTTGAAGGTAGTGTAATCCTTCTACATCCACTCTACTGCTACCTCGAGCAAGAACTTCGTTAAATAAGATTGATTTACAGGACTCTCCTAACAATCTATCAACTCAACAAGTGAACACCTAATAGAACCCAGCGTACACACAGCAACTGCAAGTTCTTAAGGCAAACCCACACAGGATTTCATAATCCTACATAGGGAAATTGTCTATCACCTAGACAACTTATACAAACAGTAAAGATAAATCCTATCAACTATTCGACACCTAAAACAATCTAAGCACATAGCAACAAGGTTAAAGTATATAAAATGTTTTTTCAACTAGTGCGGTGAAGTGAGCTTCTGAATCCTTCCTTGGATCTTTCAGCTTGAACTTGTTCACTTCACTAAGGTCGAGTGACTGAAATTGAGTGAATGCTTGAGAGAGTATAGCTTTGAATGCTTGAACTTGTTAGCGTTAATGTTTCAGTTGTTCAGTAACCAGCTTCAGTATAGCTCAACTCCTATTTATACTTGTAGGAAGATGTCCGTTGAAGGGGATGTCTTCTCATTTGAAATTCAGCTTCTGAGCAAATGCATGGCTTGTATTTAATGAGCCTTGATTTTTCTTCCCAGAGCATTTAATGCGGTGGTTGCAGCTCGCAGCTTTCTGCAGCCCGTTAGTTTAGGAACCGCCGGATCGCCGACCCTATACGATTATCTAATTCGGGGTTCATGCAAAAATGATTAACGCGCAGCAGAAAACGAATCATACATTTTGCAACAAAATTAGTTCTAAGATCAGAACTGTAGATCGAGGAATCGATGAAGCCTGGACCTCACGATCTTCTGCTGTATTCCTCGCCTTTATCTCGAACGTTGTGTGAGCAACGAGCTATCGAGACTTTCAGCCGTCTTCTACTAAAACGTATCTCAGATTTTTATGTCTGTTTTTCTGTATTTCTGTATCTAGAAACGGCTGACTTGAGGCTTATTTATAGGCTACAACAGGGACCTTAAGGAGGATTAGGAATCGGTCTCCTAATAAGCTTAGGAGTCCTAAATTCAATCTGAATATACTTCTTAAGCCTATCAATAATATCTCAATCCACTAAAAAGATATTATTGAACTACCGTCCCTTATCCATATTAGATATGGCTCCTATTTATTATGTGCGCGTTTATCTCCCCGCGTTTAAGATATCGAATGTCCATTAATTAAATGAATTACTGACAATTCAATTAATTAATATTTAATACCAAGAGTAGTACCACTCAACTTTATTATCATGCCGGAATAAATCCACCTGCAGGGTTTACATGATAATCCTTATGAGTTCCTCAAGGGGACATCATCATCCTAAATAATTAGGACACGGTTTCATTATATAATCAACAGCACACCATATAAACAACATTGTATCCCAATTTACCGAGCTTATTGATTTAATAAATAAATCTCACCCATTGGTAAATTAAAGAAACATATATCGAGTATACATGCCCGTTATCATACAATGATTAAGAGGACGCACATCCATAATAACAGAGGTCTTGTTTTATTTATGTAGTCAGTACAAATAAAACAACCTCAATTGGTCATGCTCAATACATACAAAATGTACTAGTGTAATTTTATAATCAAGATAGATTAATACCAAATTACACTACAACCATTCTGATAATTTGTCCAAAATTATCTCGGCTGTGAGCTACCATTTATAATCTATAAGGAGCTGATAACATGATCTTCTGTGTGGCACCACACACCATGTTATCTACAATATAAATTAATTGGACAATTGCAATAACATATATAACAAATATATAAAATGCAAACATTTGACCATAAAAGATTCTCATATCATAAGTAGATGTTCATACAAAAGCTAGGCTTATAGTATACATCCTAACAGTTAGGCCATGTGTCCTCTTTGCATTGGCTCTGTGTCTGTAACTTTGATCTTCTCTCGAACGACTTTAATTATACTTGTTTCGTTCTTTGTTCTTCGTACTGCATTTATCCTTCTTCAAATTACAGTGTTGTGTTTATTGTTGTAGACAAGGTTTGGTGAGTATGCAGTAAGTCATGGTCTTTACTCAGTATCCTTGACTTTCTTGCAGCTACTGTTTCTTTACAGGACTGCTGTATCTTTGACTATCTTGCAACACTTTTAAATATATTCTTGCAGAATTTCTGTAGCCTCTTTTTACAGCATAGATTATATTCTTCTTATAGTTGTATCTTCTACTTGCAGTGGCGCTGCTTACCGTTCTTACTTACTTGCTGCATTGTTGCATTCACTTTTTGTAGCGTCGTCATACTTTCTTTTTCTCGATGCAGCATTGTCTCACTGTGCTCCTTCAGCTTTTAGAACCTATAACTATAGACTCAATTCTAGTCTATGTTTCATTTAAACAATGTGAAAAATGGGGTACGTAAACTTCCTATTACATATGTGGTTTATCTCATCAAAATCTATACACTAAAATCCCAACATAAGGCTTATTTATAGGTTACAATAGGGACCTAGAGAAGGATTAGGATTAAGTCTCCTAATGGGATTAGGAGTCCTAATTCGGCCTGAACACACTTCTTAATCTCATCAATAATACCTCGATCCACTAAAGAGTTATTATTAAAGTATCATCCAAAATCCATGTTAAATATGAGCTCCTATTTATTATTTACGCGTTTATCTCCCCGTATTTAAGATATCGAATGTCCGTTGATTAAATGAATTATTAACAATTCAATTAATTAACATCTAGTTCCAAGAGTAGTACCATTCAACTTTATTATCATGTCGGAATAAATCCACCTGCAGGGTTTACCTGATAATCCTTATGAACTTTTCAAGAAGACATCATCATCCTAAATAATTAGGACACAATTTTATTCTATAATCAACAGCACACCATATAAACAGCATTGTATCCTAAGCACACCATATAAACAACATTGTATCCTAATTTACCGAGTTTATTGATTTAATGAATAAATCTCACCCACTGGAAAATTAAAGAAACATAAATTCAGTATACGTGCCCGTTATTATATAGGGATTAAGAGGATGCACATTCATAATAACAGAGGTGTTGTTCTATTATATAGTCAGTATAAATCGAACAACCTCAATTGGTCCTGCTCAATACATACAAAATGTTCTAATGTAATTTTATAATCAAGATAGATTAATACCAAATTACACTACAATGATTCCGATAATTTATCCAAAATCATCTTGGTTGTGAGTTACCATTTATAATCTATAAGGAACTGATACACGATCTTCTGTGTGGCACCACACACCATGTTATCTACAATATAAATTAATTGGACAATTGCAATAACATATATAAATGCAAACATTTGACCATAAAAGATTCTCATATCAAAATAGATATTCATACAAAAGCTAGACTTATAGTATACATTCTAACAGTATAGACCATGTTGGATGTCTTGACTCTCTTAAGGGAATGAAGATTTGTTCTCTCAAAATATTATTTCTTCTTAATTCTTAATTGATTTGGTGTTGTGATTTGAAGAATCAGCGTGAACAAACCTTATATATAGAGAGATGTGAAGAGTATTAGGACTCTAAATTAGATAGAAATAGAGTTTGTGAGTTTAAATTATATATAGAGAGTTTTTTTAAAATAATAAAAAAATGGATGATATATATTTTAAAATTATTTATTTATTAAATTGATCAGTCAAAGAATACAATATATTTTGAGAAATACATTAATGGATTGTAATTTTATTTCATATTAAATCAAAAATATTTAACACAATAATGATGTACATATTAAATCAAATTCCTCTAAATTTTGAGATAATAGTTAAATTACAATAGGATTGTAATTTTATTTCATATTAAATCAAATTCCTCTCAATTTTGAGGCAATAGTTAAATTCCTCTAAATTGTAATTTTATTTCATATTGTAAATTGATGTACACCACTGTTATGTTAAATATTTTTGATGTAATTTAGAGGAACACATGTATATTACATATATAGAAATTTCTAAAATTTCTCCCTCCGTCCCTGTCCCTGGTAGTAGTAGTACATCTACCCCCTCCCCAACTCCACTACTCCAGGTTTTGGGCAGATATATGAATTAAGCCCCAACTTTAAAGGCCCATTTAGAGACACCCACCCTTATAATGGATCCCAACCACTACTCAGTTATACGAACTAATAATTGCTACCAAGAAAATAATACACAACAAAATTATGTGTTGCATCGTGTTTCGTATCGTCCCCAGATTAGAAAATATTTGGATTAGTTCAATTAGAAAAGAAGGTCAAAGCCATAATAATCACATTTTTAATAAAAATTGTAGATGCGCTTCATGACTAAATGAAGGTTATTTAATAAAAACGAAACATTATATCCAAACAATCTTAATCCTAATAGGTAAGTGGTGTGATTTGTGAGATTAAATTGAAGAAGAAGAAGAAGATTAATTAAGAAGATGCATGTGCATGTGCATGTGGCAAGGAGGCATAGGTTAATTATGTTTAGTGGAACAAGTGTAAGAGGGAGGTGGTGGTGTGTTTTGGCTGGCATCATTATTGATATCTTAATTTGTAAAACCCACATGCTCTGTCGCGAATACATCACATGGGGCATGGGACCATGTTAAGGATGCAGATGCCTAACTAATTAAGTAGTAAATGCATATATACATATTATTTACTAACTAATTATCATAATTAAAGATATATGGAATAGGGGAGTTGGAAGGATGGGAAGCAGCAGCCCATGTTCCGAATGTCCCCACGCTGCTCTTTAGTTCTATCTATATATACAACACACATGATACCCCTACTCCTATCTTCTTCTTCTTCTTGAATAATTAACAATGTGTTCCTCGCAGGATGTGCTTCAGCCCAATCGTACACCTCTGCTGGAAAGGTCCAACAACAACAACAGCAACAACAACAACAGGTCCAAGACCTTCAAAGGAAACTCTTCCATCCCAGGAAGCATTGCAGCGGCCAGAAGGGAGCAGCTCGCCATTGTTCAAGAGCAAAGGAAAATGCGCATCGCTCATTACGGCAGGACCACCAACTCCTCTTCCCACTCCCAACAACAACAACCACCACAAGATCATCATAAGAGATGCACTTTCATCACCCCCAATTCAGGTCCTAATTAATTCCTCTAATTCTCTCCCTCCCTCTCTCTCTCTCCCCCCAATTTACTTTCTTTAAAATTATAATTATAATTATAATGTTTCAGATCCTATCTATGTGGCTTACCACGATCAAGAATGGGGGGTCCCTGTCCATGATGATGAGTACGTTTATTAGCCTTGTGAATCCATCCTAATTAAACCTCAATGATTCTAATATATATTTACTGCGCGCAGATTGCTGTTTGAACTACTGGTTCTGACAGGCTTACAAGTAGGATCAGATTGGGCTTCAGTGTTGAGGAGAAGAGAAGAATATCGGGATGCATTCTCGAGATTTGAAGTGGAAATAGTTTCCAAGTACTCAGAAAAGAAGATGAGCAGCATCAGTGGTGAATATGGTATAGAATTGAGCTTAATGAGGGGAGTGGTGGACAATGCTAAAAGGATCGTGGAGATAAACAAGGAATTGGGATCGCTGGACAAGTACCTGTGGGGATTTGTGAATCACAAGCCGATCGTGACAGGGCACAAGTGGTGCCACAAGATTCCGGTGAAGACATCTAAGTCGGAGGGGATAAGCAAGGATATGGTCAGAAGGGGGTTCCGACTTGTGGGTCCCACCGTCATCCACTCCTTCATGCAGGCCGCCGGTCTCATTAATGACCACTTGATCACTTGTCCCAGACACTCCCAACTCCACTCTCACTCCACCGCCACCACCACTTCTAATTAATTTGTCTTGAAAAAAAAAAAGAACAAAGTATATAGTTGTATATAGATAGATAGATATATTGAATGATGATGATATTAGGGACAAAAAGGCTGCCTGGCAGTGTTGTTACTGCACAAGGAAGGAAGGCATCTTATTTGCTTCATACACAGCTACCAGACACAGCAGCTAGAAGGCTCATCATCATCCATCCCACCCCAAACAATATTCCATAACTCATCATCTGCTCCTCTCTCTCCATCCTCACACAATATTTCTAAGCTTTTTTTTGTTTTTTTTTTGTCGATTCATTCTTATCTACTTTTCGCATAAGTTTCCCTTCTTTTTGGATTGGATTGGATTGGAATTGAATTTATTTCACTTTATTTGTAAACTGGATAATAGTTAGCTACCTTGGGGATGCTTCTTTTTGATTTCAATTCTCAGTGGAAATGCTTTTTGGATATATGTAAATCCTTATTTTGAAGAAATTCTCAAATCTATATTTACAACCCATTAAAACTGAGAAACATTCTTACCTTTTAGAACAATCATACAACTTAACCATTTGCACGTGTTCTCTCATATTCAAATATTTACTGTTAAGAGTATTTTAAACAAGGACGAAAATATCCGGATATATCCGTAAAATCAGCCGATGGATATCGATATGGGCTGACAAACCAATATGAGACAACATTTATATAATAGTTTATCTTTGGTTGTAAACATATCTTTTTGTTTGAAATTTAATTTCAATATATATTAATATTCATTATAATATTATGTAAAGTGCTAGATATATTTTTAAAAAAAAAATCAATTTTATTTTTCTCTAAATTATCGATATTTCCACCGATATCGATATATCCGTCGATATATCCGTAAAATTAAGGTACCGATATATCCACAAATACGGATATTTTTATCCTTGATTTTAAGTAACTAATCATTCAGCTCCACAGCCAATGGAATAAAATATGTTGGCTATAAATTAAAGGGAGAAATGGCCAAATTATATATGTATTAAGAGAGTTAGAAACACCCCAGCCTCCTCTTCTATTCAGAGACCCAATTACATCCATCCATCCATTTTTTTTTTATAGGAAATATATCACTGCAGGATGTTTTTGTATCAATCACGTGAAAAATTAAAAATATTAAAGATATTTTTCGAATATTTTCATCTTTGTATATATATAAAGAAGATAATTTGCATTATAAATTTGAATAAAATGCTTTAAGACCATCTCCATTGTGGTGGTAAATGTGGTATCAAACTCTAATTTGGTGGCAAATGCATCTCCAATGCAATGGCAAAATACAACTCAAATTGCCACCATGAATATTTGCCACTTACTATTCCAAAACTCAAATTCACTTTTTTTTTCTTTTCTTTTTTTGATTTATTTTCATTTTATTATAGCAAGTTTCATTTTATTGTATCAAATATTTTTTATATAATTATTAATTTATTTTAAATATTATGTCTAATATTATTTAATTTTAAAATTTTGAAAATATATAAAATTGAAAAACCATATAACTTAGTTGTATTGTAATAATTTATTAATACTAACGCAAATTGTTACTAATAGAAATATAAGAAGATATCATTAAAAATTAAAATTACAAAATACAATGAAATTTACTATAATTGAAAACATTACTACATGCTAAATTTAAACTAAATAAGAAATCACAACAAGCATGTTAAATTTACTACAACACATAAACATACATGAAATACAATTAAGACAATTAAGAACATACTAATTTAGATCATTAATGACTATCATTTTGTAATTTCTATTTTTTTTTCTAATTAAGTATTGCATTGTGTTGTATTATTATGTAATTTTCTTTAGTTTTAATATGTATTTGTGATGAATTTTATAATATAATTTTGATATTTTACATCAATTTTCTTTTATTACAATAATTTTTTATATCATTAAAATCAATATATTTAATTTTTTAATAAATTTAGAAAACAAATATTTGATAAAATAGAAAATTTAAAAGATAAAAATTAAGAATATTTTATAATTGTGTTAAAATTTAAATTCAATGATTGAGAATGATTTTAGTGTTTGATGATAAATTTAATGAGAAATTTGATGGTAAATTAATTTTTGGATGACAAATTTGGCATAGAGGTTGGAGATGGGTGGCTCCTCAAAAGAAATAATGATTGGGCAGAGGGAGTGGAAACCCGGAATTAGACGTGCCCAAACGGTTCGAAAAATCGGAATCAGGACGGTTTGAATCGGCGGTCAACGGTTCTGGAATCGTTGATCGCGGTTCCGGTTCTAAACCGAAACCGTGAACCGTCGAGGTACGGTTCGTGTTAGGCGTCCGACCCGAGCTGCGCAGCATGTGACACCTGGGCGGCAGGACAAAGGATGTCGCCCCACCTGGCCGGCCACAACGACGACGTCCTCTCAAGTCAACCATCCAAGTTAATTGCGAGGACCACTCGACGGATCAGCTTAGCCGGCCAGGATCCGTATGGCCGTCCAAGATGTCGCTAACCTCCAATAGATCGTGGGTAACAAAACCGCCAAGGACCCAGTAAATAGGCGGAAATCAAGGAAAATGTGGGCTTAACTCCCACTACCTCCACGATCTCCACGATCTCCGACACTCAAGTGATGCTCCAGCTATAAATAGATGTAATTTTAACTTGTAAAGGATCTGAATCCTCATTCTGTAAACAGTACTAGAGAGCTAATTTCTCTAATATAATATTATAAGGTCCTGTCCGGTATTTCTACCGTCCAGGATCAGCCGAGCAACATTGTCCGAGTAGGCTCCGGGCCATTCTTGTGTCATACTTTTCATCTCATTTTTATCATATTTGGGTGTTAGACTAAGAATCATTCTCTTACAAATTCCGACGTCAACATTTTGGCGCTAGGAGGGGGTCTGATTATTCACAATACCTGAACATAACTCCAGTACACCATGAGCAATTTCGAACACAATAATACCCCAGAGCCCCAAATTCCTGCCTTCCAGGTTAGCGGCTCCATCCGAGCTCGACCAATCACGACCGAGGAAGTGACTCAAATGGCTCCCATCACCTTAGAAACACCTGACACCCCCATGACTGTGGCGCATATTAGAGGTGTTATGGCCGCACTTGCCGAGCGGCTCAAAGAGGCTGAGCAAAAGGAGAAGGCCAAAGAGACCAATGGCCTGTTGGAGGACTCTGAATCCTCACACGAACCCAGGCGGAGGCGAAACCTAGGGAAGCGGATAGCCGAAGCCGAACATCGGCGAAGTCAGTCTCCCACACGTGTCAGACCAGATCACCACCAGGTCCGCCCAGTTAATGTCGGGGTACAGGCACACAGGCGATATGCCTCAGGTGATAAGGAACCAACCCTCGCCGGGGAGGCCAGGAGGCTCGACAGGTTTCCTAATGAGAGGGGTGAGGTCCCGCCACCCCATGATGAGAGTACCGGTCACAATCTGCGGTACTCGGAGCTTATGGAGGAGCAGGAGCTCCGACACAGACTGGCTGACATTCAAGCCAAACGCAATAAAGGGGGCTGGAAGAGGGCTTCCCCCTTAGCAGAGCACATTGTCACCATGGTCCCCATGAAGTTCAAAATGCCTCCCATCGGTCAGTATAATGGAGAGACCGACCCTAGTACCCACCTGGACAAGTATACGTCCTGGATGGAACTACAAGGATTGGGAGAGGAGCTCATGTGCAAAGCATTCCCACTCACGCATGGGGATCGAGCGCAAAGATGGTTCCGTTCTCTCCCTGACGCGTCCATAGGGGGATGGGACGAGCTGTCCGATCTGTTTCTGACACAGTTCATAGGGTCGAGGATGAGGTCGACTCCCAAGGAAAGGTTAGTCAATGTGAGGCAAGACAAAGCGGAGCCTCTGAAGTCATACCTGGACCGCTTCAACAAACTGGTCCTCGGCATGGAGCAGGTGTCGGACGACGCCATCCTTATGGCTGTCATGGCCGAATTGAGGCCCCAGACCAGATTTTGGTGGTCCGTCCACGAAGAAGGGCCGAGAACATATCACGACTTCCTCAACCGCGCAGAACGGTATATAGGGGCCGAGGAAGCCATTCCAGAGGACAGGGCCCCTGAACGAGAAAAGAGGCCTGAGCAGCGCGAAGAAAGGAGGGAAGAAAGAAGGAAACCAATGAAGCCGTTCAGACCGACCATGAATTTCAGAGCCTTCCAACCTGGAGGCCCCGCCCAGGTAACTGAAATCCTCACAGTTGCCCCGTCACAAGTCCTTACTGAGATTAAGGACAAGAACCTGCTGCCCGAGCCACGACCTATAAGGGCCGACCTAAATCGCCTCAACCAGAATAAGTACTGCAAGTACCACAAGGCGAAGGGACATGACACTGACAAATGCTGGGCATTGCTGGCCGAGCTGATGAAGTTGATCGACCAGGGTCAGTTAAAAAAGTACGTCAAGGGCCAAGGTCAACAGGGCCAGGGGGCACAGCAAGCCATTGCCCCACCACCTCCTCCACCAAACGGAGCTGCTCGCGAAATACATACACTCATCAACAACAGCTTCGGCGAGCAACGGGAGTCCAAGCGAGCCCGGAAGGGGTAAGTTCGGGAGGCCAGGAACGCTTATCAGCGGTGCGTTCCACCTCGGGCAACACCCCGCCATGCACCCATCTTATTCACTGAGCTGGACAGTGAAGGGATAGCATACCCACACAGCGATACCTTGGTGGTATCGCTCAATATTTACAGGACTATGGTGCACAGGGTCATGGTTGACACCGGCGCCTACGCTAACGTGCTCTACCTGAGCACCTTCATGCGGATGAGATTTCATGAATCCCAACTCATGCCATCCTCCAACTCTATTCAAGGCTTTGGAGGGATGAGCACCCGGGTACTCGGCACCTGTGAGCTCAAGGTCCTGTTCGGTTCCGGCGACAGGGAAGTATTCACAACGACGGAGTTCAAAGTGGTGGACTTGAACTCCCAATATAACGTCATTTGGGGCAGGCCACTTATAGCCAAACTGAAGGTGGTAATCTCCATCTATCACCTTGCCCTCAAGTTCCCTGTGGGCGACGAAGTGTATGTTGTGAAAGGGAACCAACTGGCCGCCAGAGAGACAGACATGGGGCTGCGCCCAAAGGAGCTCAACCAGCTTGAGCTCGCCCAGACCACTCCGGCCGATGAACAGATAGAGGACGCTTTTGAAGATTCTGTTCTCGAGATCGCCGAGCACAATCAGACTGTCATGGAGGTAGATAATGAACCTCCACTCCCGGTAAGTATCCCTGAACAGCCGGTCAGCTCCACTTTTGAAGTCGGGTCCTCCTCTGGTACCGATGCCCAGAATAGCAGAAGGGAAGTGGCGATAAACATGAGAGAACCCGAAGAGGAGTGGGGGTCCGTCGACCCCCAAGGGGACGGACCCCAGAGGCGAGCCGCACCTGTCGAAGAGCTGGATCTTGTCAGTATGGATCCAAATAGGCCGGATATGGAGCTCCGGGTCGGCCATGAGTTGCAGGAGCCCTTCCGTACCAAGCTGATCACCTTCTTGCGGGGCAATATTGATGTTTTCGCTTGGGCTCACGAAGACATGGAAGGGATCCGGCCAGAAGACGTCTGTCATCACCTTAACATCAACCCTGCCATGCAACTAGTGGCCCAGAAAAGACACCGATTGAGCCCGGATAGGTATGAGGGGCTAGAGCTAGAAGTACAAAGGCTGCTGGGTTACCGCTTCATTAGAGAGACCAAATATGCAACTTGGGTCTCCAACCCCGTCCTGGTTAGGAAACCAAATGGATCATGGAGGCTATGCGTGGACTTCACCGACCTGAACAAAGCCTGCCCAAAAGACTGTTTCCCACTCCCCAATATCGACCAGCTAGTCGACACAACTGCCGGCCATGAACTCATGAGCTTTATGGACGCGTATTCAGGCTATCATCAAATACCGATGGCCGAGGACGACCAGGTCCATACAACCTTCATCACCGACCGCGCACAATACTGTTATACCATGATGTCGTTCGATCTGAAAAATGCAGGGGCTACTTATCAGCGGCTTGTAAACAAGATGTTCGCCGCACAGATTGGGAAAACAATGGAGGTCTACGTGGATGACATGCTTGTAAAGTCAAAACAGAAAGCCGATCACGTAGGCCACCTGGCAGAGATGTTCGATATCCTGAGAAGATACAGGATGAAGCTGAACCCCAAGAAATGCTCCTTCGGGGTAGGATCAGGAAAGTTCCTGGGATATATGGTGAGTCAGAGGGGAATCGAGGCCAATCCTAAAAAAATCCAAGCGGTTATGAACCTGACCCCGCCAAGACGGATCAAGGACGTCCAGAGTCTGACGGGCAAAATCGCCGCCCTCAATCGCTTCATATCTCGGTCCACTGATAAATGCCGACCATTCTTCAACTTGATCAGAAGAAACGCTCAGTTCGAGTGGAACAGTGAATGCCAGTCGGCCCTCGACGACCTCAAGAAAGCACTCATGGAGGCCCCGGTCCTAGCAAAGCCTCAGCCAAGAGAAAAATTGCAACTCTACCTGGCAGTGTCCGAATATGCGGTAAGCTCGGTATTGGTCCGTGCAGAGCAGAAGGCTCAACAACCCGTTTATTATGTGAGCCAGTCACTGCACGACACCGAGCTCCGCTACCCAACAATGGAAAAGTTAGCTTATGCATTGGTCATCTCAACCAGAAAGTTGCGGCCATACTTCCTGGCACACCAAATTGAGGTATTGACTAACTTTCCTTTAAAGCAGGTATTGGGCCGCCCAGACGCCTCAGGAAGACTGTTAAAAAAGGCGGTCGAGCTGGGCCAGTATGACGTCCATTATGCGCCCAAAACGGCAATAAAAAGGTCAGGCCCTTGCTGACTTTATCGTCGAATTCACTCCAACTCTCATCATCCGAGAAGAAAGAATAAAGAAGCCTTGGAAGATGTACGTGGACGGGTCGTCCACCACTCATTGTGCCGGGGCTGGCATCGTCCTGGTCAGCCCCACCCAGAAATACTTCTGCTCGGCGCTACGGTTCAAATTTCCCGCAACAAACAACGAGGCCGAGTATGAAGCGCTGCTGGCCGGACTGGACATGGCGAAACAATTTGGAGTGGACGACCTCGAAGTCTTCAGTGACTCCCTCCTGGTCGTCAATCAAATTTCAGGCGAGTATGTAGCCAGGGATGAACAAATTGTGAAGTACTTGAGATCCGTCGAGCTGGCCTCCATAGAATTTAGACGGATCCGCACCGAGCAAATCCCTCGTAGCAAGAATACGCAAGCTGACGCCCTTGCACGGCTAGCGACAAGTGAAGGAGCTGAAGATATTGGATCAGTAAACATTGGAACGGTGGACAGCTCGGTCCTAGATCAAAAGAAAATCTATGATATTGAGCCAAAAGTGACTTGGATGACCCCGATCATCCAATACTTGGAAGGGGGGAAGGTCCCCACCGATCAGGGCGAGGCCAAAAAACTGAGAATCCGAGCTGCTCGATACACCATCCAGGACGGTCTTCTGTACAAAAGAGGTTTCTCACATCCTCTCCTGAAATGCCTGGATGACGAATCAGCCAAATATGTGTTAGTCGAGATTCACGAGGGCGTATGCGGCAATCACTCGGGAGGCCAGTCGCTAGCCTTCAAAGTTATCAGGCAAGGGTACTTCTGGCCCAGCCTAAAAAGTGCGACAAATGTCAGAGATGCGCGCCACTCATCCGAGCACCTTCGGAAGATTTGAACTCAGTAATGGCACCGTGGCCATTCGCAAAATGGAGAATAGATCTAATTGGCCCGATGCCCACTGGCCGAGGAGGAGTAAGATTCGCTATCCTCACCGTTGACTATTTCACCAAATGGGTGGAAGCAGAACCCCTAGCACGGATAACCGAGCTAAAAGTCACAAATTTCATATGGAAATCCATCATTTACCGCTTCGGAGTCCCTCATTCCATCATCACAGATAATGGACGACAGTTCGACAGCGACGACCTAAGGACATTTTACGAAAATCTAGGTATCAAGAAGCTGCTTTCTACCCCTTATCACCCTCAAGGAAACGGTCAGGTTGAGGCCATGAACAAAATCATCAAGCACACCCTGAAAGCCAGGCTTGACGAATCAAAGGGAGCTTGGGCCGATGAACTGCCCGAGGTACTTTGGGCATACAGAACGACGGCCAGAACAGCGACAGGAGAAACGCCATTCTCCTTAGCATTCGGTTCTGAGGCAGTTATCCCAATCGAACTCGGCGTTCACACTTGGAGAGTTGACAAATATCAAGACCAGCAGAACACAGAAGCTCTGGCCGCCAACCTTGACTTGCTAGAAGAAAGACGAATGGACGCGGACATAAAGAACGCCATTTACAAGCAGAGAAGTGCAAGGTATTATAACTCAAGGGTCCGGACCAGAAAATTTCAGCTCGGGGATCTAGTCCTCAAAAAGGTCTTACTACCGAATGGATCCTTGAGATACAACTGGGAAGGACCGTACAAGATAAACAGGATTCTGGCCGGAGGTGCATATGAGATAGCAGACCTGGATGGAAAAATTGTATCCAAACCATGGAATATATAACACTTAAAAAGTATTATCATTAGCCGACCAGGATTCCAACTGTAATTCTTTTGCACCTTTTCACGATTAATGAAATTGTTTTCCCAGCTTGTAATATTGACTAAGGCTACGGCCCCATCTGCGCCGTCCAGGCCGGATGAAACAGTAAGGCTTCGGCCCACCTAAGGCTACGGCCCCATCCGTGCCGTCCAAGCCGGATGAAACAGTAAGGCTTCGGCCCACCAAGGCTTCGGCCCACCTAAGGCTACGGCCCCATCCGTGCCGTCTAGGCCGGATGAAACAGTAAGGCTTCGGCCCACCTAAGGCTACGGCCTCATCCGCACCATCCAGGCCGGATGAAACAGTAAGACTTCGGCCCACCAAGGCTTCGGCCCATGTAAGGCTACGGCCTCATCCGAGCCGGCCAGGTCGGATGGAATGGTAAGGCTTCGGCCCACTCAAGACCGCAACGTCATCCGAGCCATTTAGGCGGGGCTAAACTGTAAGTATTATACCTACCTCGGCTCCGGCCAGGGGTAAAGTATTGATCAAACAGAAATGATAAAAATCGACGTGACAAACAGAGCAGATTCACACTACAACTATCAAGTGATTAATAGTTTTTTACCAAGTGTTTCAGGCACTTAAGTACCGAGCTGATTCGGTTGAGACGAGCAGGTGTCAACTAGAACGAACTACATATATATACGGAAGATTATAAACCAGCAAAACATGATGACATTAAAATCAAAACTGGTTTGGAGGCCAGTACCTCTTACAAAAATGAGAGAAAAAGAAAGAAATCCCTACAAAGAGCTAGTGCTCAACATCCACCATCTCCTCTTCCACCACCTCACCCGTCGCCACAGTAGGCCGCCCAGCTTCAGACCGTCCAGCTTCAGAAGCTGCTCCCATGTCAAAGGTTGGATCAGACATAAGCATAATGGGAGGAGCCGGAGTAAGCAGTTTCTCCGACCCGGCCGGAAGATACTTCGACAGGTCACTCATCAACTCCAGATAATAAGCCGGAAGCGGGTTCTTCTCAATGTATCCGGCCAGAGTTGCCATAAGTGGACGGTCGTCCAGCTTCTCCTTCCGGGCCGCCTCAATAGCGTCGAAGAAGGCAAACAGATAAGCAAGACTACTCTCGAGCTTATACTCGTCAGAGCCCTTGAACTTAGCAACTACTGCCACCTCGTCAGCCTGGTCAGCCCGGGCAGCCTCAAGCTCGGCCTTCAGCTCCTCCATCTCGGCCTGAAGCCGGGCATTCTCTACCGCCAAGTCAGCCACCCTCTTTCTGTCCAGCTCAACGGCCTGGGTGGCGTGCGACAAAGCTTCCTGAGAAGAAACTAGCTGAGTCTGCAGCGTCTTTTTCTCCTCCATCGCATCCCGCAACTCGCTGCTCTTCTCCCTCAAGTCGGCTTTCAACGCCCTGATCTTCTCCAGCCGCTCTTCATACTGATGCTGGGCCTGCCACGCAAACACGGACGCCTGCCCCATAAGGATAGCGGTGCAGAAGCCGGAGTCCACACCAGACATCTGGCGGGAGAACTTATCCAGATCCTCCGTCCAGGCCTTAACAGGGGCTTCGACAGTTGAGGACACTGCCGAAGGAAGTTTCTCCATCACCTCCGGGGTCGGAGACTGAGCCCGGGAGAAACTGACCTGGAAAGGCGGGCGACGACCGAGATACTCCTTCGTCTCCTCGACCCGAACAGGGTCCCATCCGTAAATGCTGACCGAGCCGGCTAGAGGATTTTCGGCAGTCCAGACGCCAGGCGCCGCACGAGCAGCTGAAGCCTCAGGTATCCCTGAGCTTCCCCTTCCAGCTCTCGAACCACCCCGGGAGGTCCCCGCTCCACTGCTAGAACCCGGCCTGGATCGGTTGGCCGGGGGAGCGCGTAGAGCAGCTTCCGCGGAAACAGTGGCTGGTGATGGCATGGTAGAAGCAGGGCGCTCAATGCCCCTACTCTTTCCTTGACCTCGGCCTTGATGCCTCCCCGCATGCCCAGCAGCGGCTTGCTGGGTCTTCTGCCGAATCCGTTGAGTGGGATTCATGCTGAGCTGAAGGCCGTGAGAAGGAAGAACAGCTAAAAAACAAGAAGCATATGTAAGTAAGATTTTTCAGAGTGAAGTAAATAAGTCCGAAAAGATTACCTTGGTAATTGTTCGGAGCAGGACGGAAAGGAAGGATGAGGCCGGCTCTAGCGAGACGCTCTTCGGTGATGAGCCTCTTGAAATTTCGCTGAGCGGGGGCGGTGAAGTCTCGGAGAAATACTATCTTCCGGGAGAAGGTGCTGCCAGCTGGGAGGCCCTCCACCGAAATCTCTACAAAACGGAAGATAATTAAAATCAGATAACCGAGCTGAAAGCAAGTAAAATGCTAGTATACCATTTGCCGTCCCAAAGAACATCGGACAAAACACCCGCTCAGACTCCTGCTCTCCATCCTAGCCGGGGCTCATCCAGTCACCTCTAACCCAGAACCATTTCGTCTTCCAATCTTTGACAGAGGACGGAAGGTCGATGATCAACTGAGGACGCCCATCCCGCGGGGACAGATAATACAAGTGGTTCTGAGCCCCGGGCAGGAGTTTCAAACCCAATAGCCAAGCTAACTCATCAGGGGTCGGGACGCCAAGATTGAACGACCAATAGAGGACAAGCAACCCAAGAATGGAGGACCAACTATTCGGGTGTAGCTGGTCAGGAGCAAGGCCCCAATAGCGGAGGTACTTAGTAAGAGGTGGAGCCAATGGAAACCGAAGACCGCCTTCCAAAGAGCGGAGATTGATGGCTACGCTGTCCGCGGGTGGCTTGTCCATCAACTCGTTCGGTCTCGAAACATCGAATAACACCCCCCGCGAGATGTTGAAGAGGGCGTGCCACCTATCCAGTTCAGCTCGGGTAACTGTGGACGGCCAAGACATAGCCTCCGAATATATAGAAGGCTGCTCCGTCCGGTTATATTGTCTAGGCGGCCTAGGCACCCCTATGGGAACATAGCGGGCTGGTCGGCCTGATGTTCCTGCCACCTCAACCGCAGGAGGACCCGGACTCCTAATCTCCTCGGAGGACGAACTAACCTCTAAACTTAATTCTTCAGAAGGATACCCTCCATACCCGGATTCAGTCTCAGAAGATGAAGAAGAAGACATGGTGAGAAAATAATAATTACCTAGAGACTGGTCTGGACGAACGATTGAGGACGGTCTATCCTGGATGAACGATGTTGGACGGCTCAATCTGGTTGGGTAATATCAGAGAATTCTCTAAGTAATCACAAATTCATGAAGGTCAAAATGAAAGAAGACTGCCCTTATTTATAGGAAGGGCGCGATCCTTCAACTTCCATCCGATCAGAGATGACGCGTGGCGAATCGAACGGTCAACTACAGAAGACGCTTCGTCTCCCGAAACACCAGATTACAACACGTGTCAGGCCCAAGAAGAAGCCCGGGATCAGATCGTGCCAGATTCCGCAAATCTCTCCAGCATGAGGCCGGCCAAAACATAACGACAGATAGGCCGGCCAGGACAAGATATCTGACATTCAGAGAATCAGACATATCCGGGCCGCCCAAGATTAAGTTACATGTAAGGTTGCATGTCAGCAATTATATAATGAAAATGCAGCAGGGACAATTAGATTCGAAATTAGGAATATCATTAAAGATTGCTGGTTTGGAGGCCAGAACCTCTTAACAAAGCTAAACCCTAAACCCTAAACAAAAGGAACAGAAAAAAGAAGAACAGCTCGGACGAATAGCTCGGTAATGGTCTAGAATATTGGAAAGGATGTTTACAATTATCACCATCCTGGACGGACCTCTCTCTTAATATTGACATGTCAGCCAGAACGTTTTATGAACCTATTATGGTTGCTGAATATGTTGCCAAGTACTTAAACTTAAGAGAACTGCTCGGAATCCCTTATGGCCAAGATCGTAATACCGATCATCCTCGAGCACGATCACACCATCTTCAAACCTAGTCGCACTGGCCCCCTCAGCTTGTTCTGCTCCGCAAGTCTCCACATTGAGGACTGTCGTAAATAGAATGGTTAATGGAGGACGGCTCATTCTGCACGGCAGTTCTTGCACGGTAATGTTGGAATATTATGGGAAACTAAAGAGTATCATGGCAAATATGAAAATGAATAAGCCCCCGCTATTTATAGAAGGATTGTGACTGTTGGGATCCTCCCCTATCATAGGCGACACGTGGTGATTCTGAAATCCAATAATAACTACACGTCATATGTCATCTTCCAGGCTGTCAGCCGTGACGTGTTAAACCTATAAGCTAAACCGTCCAGGATATGAAGCTCTTATCCGGCCCTCCAGATACAAAGCCGGCCTGAATACTAGGCTAGAGGCTAAAACCCGTCAAGACATGTCAGCCCGACCCGTTTAAATTAAACATCGATACAAGTGAAACATTGTCCATTTGAAAGTGTAAGTACACATACTGGTTTGCAGGCCAGAACCTGTTCACAAAGGGCCAAGTAGCCAGGAAGAAGAATAAAAAAAACAAAAGAAAAGAAAATGCAACGCTAATCATCCTGGAGTACAATTACGTCCTCCTCAGATCCAGTCGCGTCCGCTTCCTCAACCTGCTCGGACCCAGAAGCTCCTAAGTTAGGATCTGACATAAATCGAATAGGAGGAGCCGGCTTCAGGAGATGCTCAGAACCAGGAGGGAGATAGCCGGACAAATCTTCCATGAGGTCCAGGTAATATTGGGGAAGAGGATTCCTCTCCAAGAAATCGGCTAAGGCAATACTAAAGGGACGGTCGTCCAAATTGGCTTTCTGAGCTACCACAATATTGTCCATATAAGCAAAAAGATAGGCCAAGATTCCCTCATACTTGCATTCATCAGACTCTTTGTATTTCTGCGCCACAACAGCCTCGTCCAGCCGACCAGCTCTAGCAGTAGCCAACTCATCACGTGCAGACTTCAACTCAGCCCGGATCGCCTCGAGCTGACCTTTAAGCAGGGCATTCTCAACGTCCGCCTCGACCTTTTGTCGAGATAATGAATCCTGAGTGGAAGTCAGCTTGGCCCTAAGCCCCTTTATCTCCTCAGAAGCGGCGGCCAAATCGGCCTTCTTATCAACGAGCTCAGCTTTGTTTTCCATGTATTTATCCTGCTGAGAAAGGTATGCACGGTTAGCCCGCCAAGCAAAGACGGAAGCCTGGGCATTCAAAATTGCCGAGCAAGCCCCCATGTCGGCCGCCGACATCTCCCTTGCGTAATCCTCCAGCTCCCCTGTTCAGGACTTCACCGGGGCGTCCATAGCTTGCCTAATCCTGGATAGAAGATTCCTCATTAAATCCGCGCTGGGCGGCCGAGCACGAGAAAAACTGATCTGAAATGGAGGACATTTCCTGAGGAACTCCTTGGAACTTTCAATCAGCTTGGGATCCTAACCACAAATGCTGACCGAGCCGGCCAGCGAAGATTCAGAAGACCATATTCCTGCACGAGCTGAAGTGGCGACATCGGGCTTATCGGTTGGTTGCTCGCTAGAAGTCGGGCGTGATTTTTTTGTTGACGGCCCGACAGGATCCTGACTCGGAGTAGGAGTCTCGGTCGCTGGACGTGCAGAACCCCTCCTTTTTTCAATTGGTTTCTTCTGCTTGCTACCTCGTTCCGCCCTGATTTTAATGCGCTCAGAAGGATTCATCTCAGGGCGAAGACCGTCGCGAGGAAGGACGGCTGCACGAAGAGCAATAAGTTAGAAAATAGCTAGGCTTAATCTTGTTCCAACAGCAAGACCTACCTTGGAAATCCACGGTAGCACGCGCAAAAGGAAAGACTAGGCCAGCCCGGATAAGCCGATCTTCCACAATCAGCTGCCCAAACGTTCGCTGCTCCGAGCTAATGCTATCCCGCAAGAAACGGATTTTGCGAGAAAAATCACCGCCACTCTCAAGGCTCTCAAGCCCTCCTTCTGCAAAATTGAAAAATATTAAAAACATTAGCAGGCCTAACCAAGAAGATGAATAAGGAATACCTTCAGCCAGACCAAAACCAACTGGGCATGATGCCCTGACAGCAAAGGAGCTCCTAAATGTCCCTGGACTCCTCCAGTCCCTGTCGACCCAAAACCACTCGCTCCTCCAATCTCTTACTGGCAGAGGAAGATCACAAACTAACTGGGGCCGATGTATCCGAGGAGCAAGGTAATAAAAGTGATTTTCTATCCCGGGTATAAGCTCAAGTTTAAACAACCAGGACAGCTCTTCAAAGCTAGGCTCCCCGAGGTTGTAGCTATGAAGAAGCACTAACAAACCCAAGAGAGAGGACCAGCTATTGGGACGAAGCTGTCCTGGGGCTATCCCCCACTGCCAGAGATACCGGGATAAGCAGGGCGCCATCGAAAACCGTAGGCCTCCCTCCAATGCTTGAAGGTTGATAGCAACACAATTTTTCCGCGGCTTGTGCATCCGTTCATCAGGACGAGGAGCGAGGAAGGAAACACCCAAAGGTATATTGAAATGGTATTGTATCTTATCCAGCTCGATTTGGGTAACCACGGAGGGCCACTTCACGGCCTCTGAATCCTCGAAAGGAACCTCAGCCCAGTCGGTCCACTGTTGGTCTTGGGACCAATTAGATGGGATATTTTTAGGAATCTCAGACATAGTCACGAAAGAGAGGAATTACCTTCTGAGCAAGGGCGCTCTCACAAGATGACGTAGCACGGGATATCTAGACCGGCTAATCCTGCTCGGGATACGCAACAAGTACTCGAAATCGAAAGCTAATGAAAGGTCAAATGTCAAATAAGAAGAACGCTATATATAGGTGATGACCCTTAACTCTCAACCAATCACCTACAGGCACGTGGAAAATCGAACGGGTACCAAACAATGACTTTTCGACTTCCACTCCACCAGATGACGACACTTGTTCGCAACATACTGACTTACGACTCATTCCTGCTCGGCTCGACTTGTTAAGGTTGATTAGGCCTCAGCATAAGTGATTTTCTGCTAAGGCCTAAGGGGTTATTGTTGGGCGTCCAACCCGAGCTGCGCAGCATGTGACACTTGGGCGGCAGGACAAAGGATGTCGCCCCACCTGGCCGGCCACAACGACGACGTCCTCTCAAGTCAACCGTCCAAGTTAATTGCGAGGACCACTCGGCGGATCAGCTTAGCCGGCCAGGATCCGTATGGCCGTCCAAGATGTCGCTAACCTCCAATAGATCGTGGGTAACAAAACCGCCAAGGACCCAGTAAATAGGCGGAAATCAAGGAAAATGTGGGCTTAACTCCCACTACCTCCACGATCTCCACGATCTCCGACACTCAAGTGATGCTCCAGCTATAAATAGATGTAATTTTAACTTGTAAAGGATCTGAATCCTCATTCTGTAAACAGTACTAGAGAGCTAATTTCTCTAATATAATATTATAAGGTCCTGCCCGGTATTTCTACCATCCAGGATCAGCCGAGCAACATTGCCCAAGTAGGCTCCGGGCCATTCTTGTGTCATACTTTTCATCTCATTTTTATCATATTTGGGTGTTAGACTAGGAATCATTCTCTTACAAATTCCGACGTCAACAGTTCGGCCTGTAGAAAAATTGGTAACCGGCGGTTCGAACCGGCGGTTTGTGCAATTTTTTTATTTTTTTAGATTTTACTTTATAATTATTGTGACATTTTATTATTTGAATATAATTAAGATAGTAATTATTGTATATTATCGGATAATTTTTGTAGCTTTACAACTTTCAAATACATTATCATTTTTGGGTTTGTGTATTTTTATGATATTTATGGGATTATAGTTTCCAAAATTTCAAATTAAGTATTAGGTTAATTTTTGGGTTAATTATACATGTATATTGACTAAAATTATTGAATATTAGGGTAAGGATTTGATTTTCTTTTCCTCGATAAGATCGATAGCAATACGTGTTTTTGACCATATTCCAGTTATGCTTAATTTTTTTTTTAAACAAATTTATTGTCTTATCAATGGTTATGTTTATAATTTGCCATTTGTATTTATGAGCATAGGTTCATTTTTATATTTTAATTCTATATTTCTTGCAAAGCAAAACTCAATTAGCTAATATGTTAATTAAATATCAATATTAAAATGTACATTTTCTTTGAATGTGTCTTTAAACAGGAAAATCTTTACCTTTTAGTTTTGTAACCGATTCTGAGTTATGTTTCTATTTCAAATTATTTAATCACTTTTCATGCATTTTCTAATTACAAAAATAGGATAACTGTGATATTTCGATATGAAATGAATGTATTATGATGATCTATTAATGGATCATAATAGTATCAAGAAGGTCGAAATATAAGTGCTGTCAAATATTGAAAACATAACTATAATGTCTATATTTAAGCATATTTTTATTCTAAATTCTAAAATGCAAAAAATTCTTCGTTCTTAATCAATTATAATTTCTATGGGTAAAATTAGCTTTTTTTATGGCTTCTATTTGATGTTAATATTTCATATATATATAAACATATCTGTTTAAAAAAAATAATCCAATGGGGCACGGCCGTGCCGTGTAGCACGACCGTGCCCTACTTGACAGAATCGGAGAAAAAATAAAAAAAAAACAAAAAAAAAAGGAAAAAACCGGGAAACCGGCGGTTTGAACCGCCGATTTCGGTTAACCGCCGGTTTTCAAACCGGAACCGAAACCGAACCCCCCACGATTCGGTTCCGATTTGCCTCCTCCGATTCCAAAAACCACTGATTCCAAACCGACAAACCGAAACCGACGGGGCATGTCTACCCGGAATATGTGTTGAAGAAGTTCCATTTGTAATATTGATGAGACTCGCCCCCAAAATAAATAATAAATCCTTCAAATGTTTTTGGTATATGTGGTCATGTGCAGACGGTGGCCAGCAAGCAAGACACATGTCCTCTGCTTTCTCCATTGCCAACTTTCCACGTGTCCCCTTCCTCCCTATTCGTACACGTATATAATGCTATCAACTGTATATAGCGTATAATGATTGATGCTTCTAATTAACTTAATACAATTATTTAAATTCACTAATACAAAACGCCTAATCAAAACCAATATCATTTTTACCATTTGAATTATGTGTTGAAGTTTGATTCTACTTTCTACCCTAAAAGGATTGTATCATACGATTTTCATCATCAATGTATTTTAAAACTGAAATATGGTATTTGAACTTAATCAAATAGATATGAATAATATAAGAAAATCAAACTCTTTTTTTTTTGGGGTTAACCAATAAATAAAATTTGCAAGTTTATCTATTTAATATTTTTATCTGTTTATAGAAAATAAATGTTGAAAGTGATCAAGAATTGCTGGCAGGTATAATTGGCCATGATTAAACAGAAGGGCCTCACCAAAAAGTAAGATGCCGTTTCCAGGGAAAAGCAACAACTTTTCTTTATATCAATTAGTTTATTCATTTTCTATTTCGTAATCATACAGGTAGACTGGCATCTACTTTCCTTTCCAATCAGTAATACCAATTAATTATGAGCTACTACTCACTTATCACCTCAACTTATTATGATGCTAATTCAAGTTTAATAAATGAATCATACGAATTAATTATTTATTTTTCCATATTACAGTAAAAAAGTAATAATTTTGGAGTATCTTTAAATAAACAGTAAATTATACTGTAGAAGTAACTAACTTGATATTTACCAACTTAAAATAAATCTCATGACTCATGATGTGTGAGATGGATTTAGGCAAACATTTACTCGTATAATTCAGGTCTGTTAAAGGAAATTGAATGGTACTGAAACTGGTGGATTAGTTTGCATTCAAAATATAAACACACGTCTTCAAAGACGACAAATATTACTCACAATAATAAATAAATAAATAAAAAAGGCGACAAAGCAGACAAGTATTACCAAATATTCCAAGCAACATCAGCCTACATACATTCACTACCTGCTAGATTTTTCTTGTTTATTATAGGAAAGTAAAGAGAAAGAGAGAGATGAGTAATGCTGAATAGGAGAGGAGGAAGAAAGAAGCAAACGAAAAAAGTTCTCTCTCTCCAAATCTTTTTGTTGTGTTGTGCTCTGCAGCTGTAGCCCGGCCCCCTTCTTTCTCTCTCTACAGTCTACACAGATCAGCGATTCCCATTGTTCACATATATACATTATCCTCTATCTAGATTCTAGACGGAGGAGGAATTAGAGGCTGCTGCTCCAGAGTTTAGCAGGTGAGTTGGATCCATACACATATTGGGTGCGTGAAGAAGAAGAAGAAGAAAGAAGAAGAAGAAAGAAGAAGAAGAAGAAGAAGAAGAAGAAGAAGAAGAAGAAGAAGAAGAAGATCGATGGTGATGAATAGTGATGGCAGCAAAGATCACAAGGAGAGGAGAATGTTTGTTGGAATAGTGTGGAACTGCGCTGCTGAGCTCAAACTCCTCCTCACCGCTCTCCTCTTCCTCTGTTCCGTTGCCACCCTCCTCCAATTCCTCCCTTCCCGCTTCTTTCTCTCTCCCTCCGATCTCCGCCACTGCCTTTCCGATTCTTCTCCCAATCTCACCGCCTCCCCACACCACCAGATCAAGTCACGAGATGAGCTGTTCAAGGATGGGATGCTCAAGCGCGCTTTCAACCCCTACGGCTCCGCTGCATACAACTTCATCTTGATGTCCGCCTACCGCGGTGGCCCCGACACCTTTGCCGTGGTTGGTCTATCCTCCAAGCCCCTCCACCTCTACGGAAAGCCCACCTACCAATGCCTTTGGGTACCACCCCACCACCATCCTCTCAACACCACTACCATCTCCACACCCGGACAGAAGATCCTTCCCGATTGGGGTTACGGACGCGTTTACACAGTCGTCGTCATCAACTGTACTTTCCCAACTCCCGCCGGCTCCGATGGGATGGGTGGCCAGCTGCTCGTCGAGGCCGCCACCAACGGCGGGGGTGACAGCTCCACCGACACCATCCTCGCATTGGACGAAACCCCCGAGGATTTCTCCAGTTTCATCAAGCAGTTCACATCGCCGCCGGTGTACGATTATCTTTACTGTGGCTCATCTCTATATGGGAATTTGAGTCCACAGAGGATGCGAGAGTGGTTGGCATACCACGTGAGATTACTGGGTGAGAAGTCCCATTTCGTGATACACGACGCGGGCGGCGTGCACGAGGGACTGTTGGAGGTGTTGAGGCCGTATATGGAGAAAGGATTCGTGACACTGCAAGACATAAGGGAGCAGGAAAAATTCGATGGCTACTATCACAATCAGTTCCTCATAGTGAATGATTGCTTGCATAGGTACAGATTTGCGGCTAAGTGGATGTTCTTCTTTGATGTCGACGAATTCATATTCGTTCCCAGGAAAAACACCATTAACTCCGTCTTGGATTCCCTCTCCGGTTTAACTCAGTTCACCATCGAGCAGATGCCAATGTCCAACACCCTCTGCCTCACGCAGGATGCTCCCATGGCTTTCAGGTACACACACACCCTCCTTTTGTTCCTGTTTTGTCTCAGTTTATTTAAAAAGGCAGTTTCTTTCCGGTCTTAAAAGTCATATGGTTGAAGATCAAACGATGATTAGGCGTACTCCTGGTTGAGTTGAATGTTTACACTTTCTTTTTTATGCCAAACAGAAACTCTGTTCATTATATTCTTTGCTACCCCTCTTCTTTCTCATGTCAAACGATTGCTGTCGGTGGGATAAAAATATGATGTTACATTCAGTTGTGATGTTTTGACTATTCGGACCAATTATCATGTTGGCAATTCCCATTTGAGGAATATTGGAATTTTGATTGATTATGAAATAATATGCATTCGAAGGTGATTTTGTAAATGGATTTGGTTGTTTCCTCCTATTTTCAAACAAGCGAGAACCATTATCTAAAAGAAATAGCCACGGTTGTTGTGGTGCAGGAAATGGGGATTTGAGAAGCTCGTGTACAGGGATGTGAAGAGAGGTGTAAGAAAGGATAGAAAGTATGCAGTGCAACCACGCAATGTGTTTGCAACTGGAGTGCATATGTCGCAAAACTTTGTGGGCAAGACAACACACAACATAGAGGGGCGCATCAAGTACTTCCACTATCATGGGACTATTGCCGAGCGGCGTGAACCCTGCAGGCAATTCCTCAATAGCTCAGAAGTCACGGTTGATCGAATTCCTTACGTTATGGATACAACGATGCGTGATGTTGCTGGAGCTGTAAAGAGATTTGAACTCAAAATGATTGGGTCTAGATTGCAGAGAACACGGCAATGAGGGATCGAGGGAATTGGTGCGCTTCTATTTATGGTTTGCCCCCACCACACCCCACCCCACCCCACCACGCTAGGATAATTATACTTGTTTATTGTATTGTATGATAGAGAGAATCATATCACTTTTGTTGTTTCCACCGGAGCATACACATACTTAGGCACACGACTTATGTTTATAAGGAGGGAGAGGGATTACAAACTGACAGTTGTAAGTATTATTTTTAATTGTTTTATTACTACTTTGCTGTATTAATAGATTCATGTTAAGGGAGTGGAATGAGATGTTAATTATTATAACAGCTTATTAATCCTGGAATTTACACTTCCATTCCATAGATAGATGTAGACGTGGAGCAAGAAAAAAACAATTGAAGTTGTCATGATGGCACCTATATTGGAAATCTCACTGATCACATCATAGGCATACATTTGAATTGAGGCTACTAATAATTGATAGAAACATACATGATCATGCACTCTGTGCTTCCAAGAAGGCATTGAAGTCATCCCTGGCTTTGTGAAGGCGAGGGGTGATGCAAGTAGAAGTTGGTGAAGCAGGGGACAATGAGGTAGAGAAACGAACATGACGAGATGAAGAAGTACAAGAGGATTCCCTGTGTGTAGTAGAAGTGCTTTTGAGAACCCCTTTCCGGTGGTGATGAAGATGATGATCCTTGTTGTTATCAAACACAAATCCAGTTGTGACAGGGGAGTCTGTATCATTCACACTGCTGCATCGTATGAGCTCCACGGGAAGATCAAAGAAGAGATTGGATGTAACGTCTCCATCATCTTCATAATTAATCACGGCAGATGATCTCCAAGACCCACATTCAAATTTCTCCAGAGACACCCTCTGGGAGACGGACAAAGGGAGAGGGAGAGGGAGAGGGTCCGCCTCCTTTCGGGCTCTCACAGTCTTGCTGCCCTTGCCCAAGCCCGGAAGGAACAAGCAAGCCCCGCATTTGAACCTGTCCTCCATCTCGCTGACTCCTTTGTTGTGGGATGTGACCTCCGCAACTTGGGGGACAGGGGGGCATAGATCAAAGTCTAGGGATGGTTGGGATGCCCTCCCTTCTCCACAAGACTTGCTCCTCCGCAAGTGGGTTTCTCGCAGGCGCTCCAGATTGCCAAGAGCCACCGAGTGTTGACGAGCCAGTGGCGGGGCCTCGGGGCGGTTTTTGTATTTCTTCTTGTGCTTAGGAAAACGTGGTGAGGAAGAGGCAGAGTTGGGGAGGCTGCAGCTCATGAATTTAGGAGGCAGCATTTGCATTTGCAGATTCTCCGATGATTCTCTCACCGAAATAGGATCCACCGATATCTGCTTCTCCAAAATCACCATTTCTTCTCGTCTTCACACCCCCTTCTCTCTCTCTCCTTATAATATAACACGCACGACGTGGATGCATCATACATTATGACTCTCACGTCTTCTCTCTCTCTAATATTATAGATATTAATGCGAATAGAATGATGCTCGTTGAACCTACGTGCGAGCCATAAAGCATTATCGGGAAGAGGAAACTCAGGAAATTTATTCAACACCATTCATCTCTCCTTTTAACTCTTTAACTCCACTTTTATTCTCTGTAAGTGTTTCTTCCACCTGCTTTACTCTCTCTCTCTCTCTCTCTCTGTGCAAATTAAAATGGAACTTATACAATATTTATTGACACAAATTAATTAACCACAACTAATTTCCCAACAGAAAAACAAAACTGGAACTTGTTCAGTAGTTATAATTTCATTGATCTGCCATAATGTACAAGATTAAGTGTAACGGTGTTGCAATGCATTTTCTCTACTAATTATTGGAGAGAATTAAAAAATAGAATCAGCACAACAGAGATACCAATAATGACCGGAAATGCGGTGATCAAGTACAGAGCTCCATATCCCTGCAATCAGAAGGTAATTATCAGTTAGATTCAAAGCAGGGTAGACTAGTTGTATAATTTCACTCAATGATAAGACTATATTCAACTTCTCTTTTACCATAATCAACAGGGAGCAGCACCAGGCAAGAAGGCACAATGAAGAAAATATTGTTGGATAGTTCAGTTATAATATAAATGTCCCTAAAATCATTGAATCAACCGTAACTGAATAAACAAATACAATTAACAATGTAATGTAACCATAATCAAATTTTTAATGTCAAAAGATGTAAATTGATAAGCTGAACAAAATAGATTAATCTTGCTAGCTATCAGCATGCAAACGAGAAGAAAACTTTTGATGTGAAGTCAAGCTTGACTGCCAAAAAATTGAAGTTTTCAGTATCTAGCGGAAGGAAAAACCAACCACGGCTGGAGGAACTTCAACATCATCAGACCCAGCATCCTCAATCTCAGCAGCTGAATCCCAATCAATATTCAGCCTCTTGGCAGCCTCTAGTGGATTGATACCTGTGTCTGTGAATTTTGCATACAAGGATTTCCCAGGCTGTTTCTTCTTTGTCGCTTCAACCTACCAAAATTTCAGAAAAAAGAAGAAAAAGCAGCTTATTTTAGTAAATCAATCACAGAGTTTCACTTGTCTACATCTCTCTTATCCGTCATCACGATTTGTCGACCATATTAACTCATTTAATTTGGCCAAATTTGGAACAATTTATCTTTAGCCCAAATATGACAAAACTTGTCCTAAAATCATATCCAACCCGAGTAACTGGGAATCAAGCTGTGATAGAGATAGCCCATCGGCTCCTCACATTTACATCTACACATTTATTTTCAAAGACGACAACGAACTTTTAATGGTTTTGTCAAGAATGAGGACCAAGGCTGTTTCTAACAGGTAGAGATAATATGCATGCTCTGAAACTAAGGCAGACAAGAGCGAGTTGATTCAGCTTCTCTTGGAGGAGACTGAGCAGAATTCAGAAAGGTCAAGCAAAGATCTTTAAGGAACGTTTTCAAGTAAAATCCACAATCAGCAAAGAGTAGTAGAAGGCAATTCTATGTTCAATACAGCTATCACATTGCTCTTCCCTATTAGATAGACTCATAACTGCTAAAACAATAATTTGTACCACGAATCAATTTCTGCTAGCAACCAGAAAAGCTTTCCCATTAACATTCCACGAGAAGATCAAAAAGTTTCACACTCTTACTTTATCCAAATCCAAGAGGGGCCTGATAGGTTGCTACAAGATACAAGATGTTTCTTGAACTCACGAGTTGATTCCTTGACAACAAAAACCTATTTTAAGCAGAATGCTAGTAATTCAGGAACAAACTTTAAACTTTCAACAAGTCAATGAAACTCATCCTAAATAGCCTTCGAACTTTTAATTTTTTTAAGCCAGTGAAAAATCATCCTTTGGGTGCATGAAGAGGTGCATTTAGTATTCTGGGCATAGAACACCAATTGGGCCTGGCAGATTGTTCATTAGAACACTAATCATACAGTTTCCGTACATTTTATGCCTGCTTTACTTTGCTAAACACCTGGATCTTCTTCTACTGCTCTACACATTTATGACTTTCACCCCAATCTATTATACAATATAGGTAGACAGCATAATCTTTCGACCCCACAACATTTTAACACAGATAGTATAAGTGTACACAGATAGTATAAGTGAGTTACCACTTGTAAAGAGAGAAGTCTTGATCAAGAAAGAAAATTCTTCAATCATCTACAACTAACTACAGGATCCACTAAACCTATAATAACTTACAACCAGTTGTTTCTAAGATTTAGAAGTGCTTAATCTTGCAAATTACCTCTAAATTAGGCCACTGTAGCATTTCCTCAGCTAGCATTCGCAACGCCACACGATTTTCAGGGATTTTTCCTTCATTTACCTAAAGATAAAGTGAATCGGTTCAAAACATAGGATACAGTTTACAGAACTCAGGTGGTGGAAGACTTTCAATAATATTAGGGATGACTGTAAGGTTTCATGCAGTAATGAAAATGAACCAGATCAAGAATGCTCAAACTGCTAGTGATATATGAAGCAAATTGAAAGTTCGGGCTTACTTTTCTCAGAATCGAAAATTTGTCAATGCAACACTAGTGAATAATCTTTGAACGTTATGAGAACATAGAATAATTAAATCTGAGTACCAAAATCCTCGAAGCTAAACCAAACAAAATTTTCCAAGCGCCTCCATTGTAAATATAAAAAGATAAGGCATTGATGAGAAAAAAATAGTAATAAATAAATAGAAAGGAGGTTACTTGAACTAAAGCATCGGCTAGATCGTCCCGAGTTGGAGTATTCTCATCATCAATGCCAAGAAGACGCTTCCTTTCAACATCTCTGGGGTCTTCAATCATAACAGTTAATTTAACCTGCAAAACATTAAGTAGATATATAAGGGGATTCATATAGGGCGGTGTATAAGAATACATATCAAACCTCGTTGAAGAGCATATCTCTGTTCTTCCTGAGAAGCTCCAAAACCTAAATGGAAAGGCTGATTATTTAAGTACTATAAACAAGGGAGAAGAATTATCAAGTAAGGGAAAGGAGCCAACTCTTTTAATTTGTGAGACATATTCAAGGTCCTGGGCATCTGGGTCATCTCCTTGGGTGGGTAGGGGAGTGGAAATAGAAGCGGAAGAAGATGGGGAGTCTTGTTTATTAACCAACACCAGGCCTGAAATACGGCTATTCACGTCCCTCCCGCGACCAAAGCTGCTAGTTAATGGGAGGTAAGAGGAGGGACATCGGAGGTAGAAGGATGGTGACACCGCCACCGACGGCGCCTGAAAGACACCGGATACCCCCATCAGCAACAAGGCATGATACACAATTGTTGATAAGAGACTGCGAAAAGAGAGTGGCTCTTACTAACTGCCATAAGAGCCTATAACTAAAGGCTAAAATAGTCAATAGCAGAAAATGTGGGAATGATAATAAAATTAGAGTAAAAGTCCAAAACTATCTATTTTAACTTTTCCATTCCATTTTTATGAAAAATAATCTTTTATTCATTTTTACGATATTTTGTTAAATACATTCCAATACTATCCCTTAATTATATTTAAATTTTAATTGTTAAATGAAATTCAAATACACTATTTAAAACAAAATTTAATATTTAAAAATATATAAAATTCTATAACCCAACATTTTAAAAAGTTGAAAATTCATTCCCACACTCCAAACTCCACCGAAACTCAATCTCCACCACTCAATATCAATGACGGATGAAAATCCTAGGATAGAGCTTGAATTTTATTGATGAATCTGAAGTTGTTTTGTTGGTCGAATCTGAGATAAGAATGAGGTTACAAGAAGATGACAGAAATTGAGATGAGAATGAGGTTAAGGAGATGGGAGAAATGGCGGTGATTCTTATCGGAAATGGTAGATATCAGTCGACAAATCTAAATATTGGAGCGGAGATTGTGGAAGCGCAACATCGCTCGCACTCGGAGATGATAACATCGGGGATAAGTTACTAAGGTTGGAGAAAGCGAATAATAGTTGATTTGCACGATATTATGTGTTATCTGAACTTAGAGGTGGAACATCTGTTCAAAGAGAGAGACAAGAGTTTGAGTTACAATTTTTTATATTTATTATTTGAGTGAGGCTTGTGTGTAACTGTTGTATGGATCTAATATTCATACAACACGGGCCGGGTAGGGCCGAATCCGACCCGGATCTGCGCATTTCCTTTTTTTTTTTTATCCTAACATTTATGTTGTGTTAGTCATACATTTATATTATGTCAGACATACTTTTATATTATGTTAAGCATACATTTATATAATACTTTAAGTTTTAAAAAAAACCCTAATTTTAACGGAAAAACTATAATTTTAGCAAAAAAAACCCTAATTTGTACATATATACCTTTATGTAAATATTACGCATACCTTTAATTAATATTAGTCATACTTTTATATAATACATAAAGGTACAACTAACATAATTAAAGGTATGACTAACATAACATAAATGTATGTTTAACATAATATAAAAACCCTAAAGGTATGCTTAACATAACATAAAATCATAAAGATATGCTTAACATAACATAAATGTATTGTTAACATTGGATTTTCCAACTTAATATTTTTCCTTTTTCATTATTTTCAAAAATCATTTATTTTAGTAAAAGTGAGTTTTGCTAGGGTTTGAGTTTTAATAGGATTTGGTTGTTATTTAATTCCTTATCTTAAGGATTATATTATCTAACTATATTCTTATATTTTAGGATTCCTTTCTCTTTTCTTTTTATCTTATTTTTATAGGATTTCAAGAAAAAGAAAAGAATGTGATTTCAATAACGTGGAAAAGAATGTGAGAAGAAGAACGTGGAGAGAGAAAGGAAATAAACGTGAAGTGAAGATCATGGAGTTGATTTCAAGATAGTGAACAAATGAAGATCATGGAGTCTTCAACCATCATGGACAATCTCTATAAATAGGAGGAAGCTCTTGAAGATTGATACATCAAGCAAAACAGAGATTAAAGAGCGTTGATTGAGAGCTTTTCAAGTCATATTATTTCTGTCTTTTCATATCACATTTGTGATCTTTAGTTCTTTTGTACACGTCCAATTGATCATAGAATTAGGACGTATTGTGTTTTTTTCTTCTCCTTGTACCAAAATTCTTATTATAAAGGAGTTTTTCGCCTTGCGGTAGTCCACGAGTATATTTGTACTCGTGGATAAATTTTATCTCTGTTCGTTTTCATTTTTTTTATATTTATTCCGCTGTGGTTTCCCAGTGTTGCCCAACACTGTGACAACACCAGGTTCTCTGATCGGTTTTTCAGTTACATAATCCACATAGGACTTTCAGGTATGCTTAACGTTACATAAAGGTATGGTTAATTTAAAATAAAAGTATGCTTAATATAATATAAAAATCCTAAAGGTATGCTTAACATAATATAAAACCATAAAAGTATGTTTAACATAACATAAAGGTATGCTTAATGTTGCATAAAGGTATGTTTAATGTTGCATAAACGTATGCTTAATATAATATAAATGCCTAGAAGGTATGACTAACATAACATAAATGTATGTTTAACATAACATAAATGTATGTTTAACATAACATAAAGGTCTAACACCTGATGCGAATTTGGGTGGGTTTGAGCGCACCCACCCAGGCGTGTGGGGGCGCGTGCGCGCGTGTGGAGGTCGGGTCGGGTCAGGTGTACAGATCCTTGATCCGTACACCAGTTGTATAAAAGCTTTTGTGTCATTATTTATTTTTGATTTTGATGATTTGAATGTTCAGTGAATTATTATGAAATTTCTTGGATTTTTTTATTTTGTGTATAATTACCATTATAATCGTGTATGTATATGCAGGAGAAAATTTTCAAAATCATGTGTTATTTAATATTCTGATATATGTACACGATATGTATCTTACTGTACATAGGTACTGCGTGTACACGATAAGTGTACAACTTGTACACATGTGTACACGATGAGTATTGTAATCATCGTGTACACGATATGTATCTTACAATGTGTACACGATTATAATATGTACACTATATATTTTACAATGTGTACACAATTATATTTTACGTGTACACGATTACGCGATATGTATTTTATAACGTGTACACGATAATTATAATCTAAGTTATAATCTTGTACGCGTTATGAATCGTGTGCATGATACCTACATACAATCACATAAAAATTATGTACATACTCCATAAAATATACTCATGCAGAAAAAAATTTAAAATTCCCAGATGAGTTTGGTTGAAGCGCAATATTCAAATATTAGATAATTTTCTCCAAATAGAAATAGAGAGTTTTGGTTGAAGTTTGGTGTTCAGATTTGGTGTGCTGTCGCGGGCACCCAAAAATAATATATTTCTCTTGACTAATCCACTAGTGTAGTAGAGTAAGTAAGGGGTCGAACCTATAGAGAATAGCTTAATTTAATTGAATAAAGTCGTGTTTAGAAAACAATAAAATTGGGGGGTTGGTTTGGTTTGCTTAGCAATCTTGCAAAAACCTAAATTGCAACAAGAAGACAAATAGGATGATCAAATAATGAAAAAAGATGATCTAGCCCTTGGATAGCCTCCCCTAGAATGATTCTTTCATATTAATCGGCAGCCCCGTTTAATTATATCCTATCCGGAATCTCGCCTCTAAACCAGTGGTACGACCAAACTAGTTTGAATTATTTCTTAAGTTTAATTAATCAGGAAGTATGACCCCCAATTAATCTACCCTATGAATAACCCCAAAACATGTATTCAAGATTCAATTCATAAGGTGCATTAACGAATTAAAATAATAGAGCATACTAGACTATGAAAACGAAACGTTCGATTCATACAATCTAGACTTTATTATCCCGAGAGTTATGAACTCTACTGTTACTATGATCACAAAATTATAACAATTACGGATTATAATTTGTAATCTAACTACGACTAATAATTAAGCATGCGAATTGATCAAAAGTTCACACAATTAATAAATTAACCTACGCATAGCGTAAAACAGATAACAAAGAAATCGAGATAGGATAGAAGTACGTTACTACTTAATTAACGATCGAATCATTCAAGGTTTTGGCGTCTCCTTGGACTAGAAAATAAAAGTTTAGCCTCTCAACATCATTATCCCTCAATTCCAAGAAAAAGAAAAATAAGCAACATATAATTCTGCTCCTTTTTACTTCTGCCGTATGCTCTCTTTTTCTAATGTGATGCCTTTTTTCTTTGTAGCCTCTCTCCTCTATTTAAAACTCCTCATTCCCTTTCCAAAAGAACCCTAATTAATTAAGGAGGGAATCAATTCCTTCCATAACTCATGTTTCATGCCAAAATCATTGAGCTATCATTAATAATGGGATTTGTTGACTTTCAAACTTTCCTTTTTTCGTGCTATCATTAACCCAATTGACTCGTCTCTCCCACGGTTATAGAATATATAAAATATGACATGTAATTCATGGGAAACATAAAATCAAAGCCAAATATCAAACCTAGCAATAATCGGGTAATTGCGAGAAAATAATGATCAATTGAATGCAAAAATTGTCACATTAAACATGCAAATAACACACAAAACCCAACTTATCAAGATCTTCAAAATCTTTTTTCCCAAATAAACATATATTCACCAGATAAACAAATCTTAGATGATTTTCCCCAAATAAATGGTTTTGGTTGAAGTGCGGTGTTTAAATTTTCAAAATCATTTTTCTCATATAAACATATCTTCACTGGATAAACAAATTTTTGAATTTTTTTTCCTAAATAAACAAATCTTTAAAAAGAATTACTTGTGTTTGAAGAGTAATTGTTAGACTTGTCTATCAAAGACATTTGTAGAAAATTTGGATATAAAATATAATATAGTGTATTTAGATTTACATTTTAAATACATAAATATGAAATACATTGTATGTGAAGTTGAGGGTAAATTGGACTTTTTTTACCAAAATTGGGTAAAAATGTTATTTTCATAAAAAAAGGGTAGAAAAGTTTATTGCCTTATAAAATGGGGTAATGAGAGACATTTACACATAAAATTAAGGGTGAGACTATCCGCACCCCATCATTTTCTAACCACACCCCAATTTCTATTCACACCCCACATTATCAATTTTAAATTTATTAATCTCTAATTACACCCCACATAATTTCAATTATACCCTTTGAATATTTTTGAAAAGAAATAGAACACACACCCACTACAACACACACCCCAAATCCCACACAATTCCAAACACACCCCAAAACATTAGGGTTTAGAGAGGAGGAGAAGAGAGAGCATCTTCTAAGAATCAAACAATTCGGCCAAACTTTATCATAGAGAAATTGAACAAGCACAATGGACTCTCAAAGTTAGTGTTTACCCTTTTATATCGTTGTTTAGTTAGTAAAAATCCATATTCTTTGATTAGTAGATATTAGTTGCAAATTTTTTGTGCAAAATCAAACATTAAGGCATTTAAATAGGATTTTATGTATATGAGTAGTGGTATGTGGAAAAATTGGAGGTGGGAATCAAAATTTTCGGGCAAACTTCATCAATTCTGCACGTCATTGTTCAAATCTGGTTGTTCACCCACGGTACAGCATGTTCGACCTATAGGGTCGAACCATAGGAAGCTTGTTTGACCAAGATGGTTGAACATTAAGAGGTTCGTTCGATTGATACGGTCGAACCATTGGTGGAACTTTCAGCAGTCTAAGATCAAATAGTAGGTGGTATGTTCGACAGTCGTTGGTCGAACAAAGGCAATTTAGTTCAACAGTTGTAGGTCGAACAAAGTGTAGTTCATTCGACAGTCGTAGGTCGAACATTGACTGGATTTGTTCGATGATTTTGATCGAACTTGCCACAGTTGAATTGGCTAAGTAGGCCGAACATTCCTTTTATTTTCAGAGTCTAAGCATGCATAATTTTATTTTTAATAGCCAAATGTCTTGATATATTTTTATCGTTTGGATATAGATAAGATATACACGAGGAGGAAGTGACCAACAACTTCTGAAAGAAAGCATTGTGTCAAAGAGCCACGTGCCTCATATTATTTAACCCATCCTCAGTTTGCTCATTCCCCCATCCTCAACAAGAGGGAGGAGTTGCATTGTCTATAGATAAAGAACCGATCAACCTGATCGAGTAACGTGACTTTTCTGGAGATGAAGAAGTCGGCGGAGATATGGAAGAAGGTGGTGAAGTTGAAGAAGAGGTTGAGGAGGAGGTTTTTATAGGGCTATTTTCTGAGAGGCCCAATGACCCCCAATTGATTCCCAATTTCACAACTCACGTTGCTTCGAAATATTTGGTTTAATGAGGAACAAGATGTGCTCAAGTTTTGGTGTCATACGATGAAGATGGAGTCGTGGAAGTTAGAAGGTGAACATGAGGATTAGTTGAGATTGATGAATCGATCTAAAATCTATGATTTACGGTTTATATCTTATAAAAACCCAAATAAGAATTTGATATGCGCCTTTGTAAAGCCTTGGCATCCGGAGACCAACAATTTTCATAGCCATTTAGGGAGATGACCATCACCCTGGATGGCGTTTGTTGTATAATTGAACTTCTGGTGATGGGACATCCGATTGTGTTACCTGATGAGCCACTCGTCCCCACGTCAGTAATGATTTCTCAATTACTTGGTATAGACAAAGATGACACTAGTAAGACACTAAGTGGCTTAAGGAGTTCTTCAATGAAGTTAGAGTGGTTGCGATCACGATTTTGTTCAGATGCGACTTTTGAGGATGAGGCAACAAGGATATGTGCAGCTAAATCATATTTATGGTTTTTGCTTGGTTACACCATCTTCTCAGATAAAAGCGGCTCAAGAGTCTCGACCAATATTTTGAGATTGTTGGGAAATGTGCGTCCAGTACACACTTATTCTTGGAAAGCTGCTGCACTTAGGGGTGGCAATGGGTTCGGGATGGGGTGGGTAGTACAATACCCGGACCCGCCCCGCATCCCGCTCAGAGGACCCGTGCCCGTCCCGAACCCACGATGGGGCAAGAATGATTGCCTTGTGCCCTGCCCCGCCCTGTCCAATTTTTTTTTTAATTTTAAAATTATGAAAAATTTAATTTATTCCAAAATTTTCATACATTGATACATATATTTAAAATTATAAAAATAAGTTAATTATAATTATTTTAATTTTATCTTATGAGATTAATTATGAAATAATTTTAATTTATTCGTATAATCACATCTTTAATCATAACGAGCACTTCTCAAATAAGATAAAATTAAAATGATTATAATTAACTTAGATTTATTTTTCTAAATATATGTATCTTAAATATATGCACATATATATATATATATTAAAATATATATATTTATAGCATATTATATATATGTATATATATATAAAAAAAATATAGTGGGGCGAGAACGGGTCGCGGGGCGAGGACGGGGCATGAGGAGGACCCAGACCCGTCCCATCCAGCCCACGGGCGGGTCCGTCCTGCCCCATCCTACCCATGGGGCGGGTTCGCCCCGCCCCAAATACCTTAGGTCAGGTCGGGTACCCACGGGAAGGGGCAAAATTGCCATCCCTAGCTGCACTTGTTTATCTATATCGGCAGTTGGGACTGACATCTTGTTATGGGGTGAGATAGATGTCGGGGTACTTAACATTGTTAGAGGTTAGTTGGAACACCTTTTACCGAAGATATTTTTGTTATTTATTTATATTTCTGACAAATGCTTTTTCTAATATAGGCATGGATATACGAGTACTTCCCTATTACACGACCAACTCACAATATTAATTTTTGAAATATAATCAATTGGCGGCAAGATGGGCCCAATAATCCTCCCCAGGACCATCGATTGACCGTGTATTAGCTTGGACAGAGATATTAGACACGTACTCTACGAGTAATGTAAGTAAACCGAACATGATGATAAATTAAATCTTCAAATTGAGATATTCAAAAGTGTTATAATATAATTTGATTTTGTTGGTCATTTGGACTCCTTATGCTGGGATGCGGGATGTGTACCCCTGTGAAGATGTTACGTTCTATGTCGGATGCATCCGTGCATTCAACATAGTTGAGCCTTACCATCCCTATCGTGTCTTGCGACAATTCAGATTTATGCAATCGATTTCTGAGAACCCTCTCATACCAAGCAAAGCTAGGAGGGGTAGTATAGGAACACAATACAGGATTGCGTTTCACTTGTTGAGAAACTATTTTAGATAGTGGAGTAGTCATCTTCTGTCTGCTAAGCATCTTAGCCGATATGTGAATCCTGCTTGAAAACACTCGAAGAACTACATGGATTGGTATAACACTGTATCACATCCGAAGTGTTAGAGATATACTGAAAAGTATGCTTTTTGTGCTACTTTGTAAATAAACTGATTCTTGCATTTTATGAGAATAAATCTTTTATCATTATTTGCATTAAATTTTATGAATGTTATTTATTTAAATGCATAAATGTTCAATATACTTTACATTGTAGACAATGTCGTGTGTAGAAGATCACAGAAGATCACATTGTCAATTCCTTGTAATAAGTATAGTAAAATTCACAACTTAGATGGAATTGAACAATCCATTGGTAAAAGTTGAAGTGTAAGGCTCGGATTGGTTTGTCTTGACCAAGAGATTACACTAGTGCATTTGATGTGCTGAATAGGACCTACAACGAGATAATTCTTCTAGGCTGACTTGGAAAGAAGAATTAGATCTCAGTTGTTATTGATTTCTTAATTTCTATCACTTAATTGAGATTGTATATAATTAATTGATATTGCTTTGATTTATTATTGGTAAAGAATCAATGAGATTCAATACTTTATATTTTGGGCAATATTATTAATTATATGACAGATTGCTAAATTAATATAGAAAATCGTATCTTGATACGTCAAGTTGATAATGTCCCCTTGGTGGGTTTAGAACGTTTATCATATCAAATCTGGCCAGTGGATTAATTTCCGGTATGATAATAATGTTGGGCTGTCCTTTCCCAAGGAATAAAGATATTAATTAATTAAAGTATTCCATAGCTTAAATTAATTAATGGACATTAGATTTTAAACACGGAAAATAATAATCGGGAGCCATATTTCATAATATGGGTTAGGATGGATAGTGCAATATTAATTCTATAGTGGAGTGAATTAATATTAATGGGCTAGCATAATATTGTGGCTCAATATTTGTTTTTAGATCCATTGGGAGGTCCAATCTTAATTCTCCTAAAGGCTAGCCCAATAAAAGCCCATTTAACTCAGGTGTTAAAAGATAAGAATTAATTATTATTGCAAAATATATAGAGATCAAGATTTTCATATATTACTTGGGATATATTTGAGATCAAATCTTGAGAAATATATCTGAGATCAAATCTTGAAACATATATTTGAGATCAAATCTTGAGAAATATATCTAAGATCAAATCTTGACAGATATATTTGAGATCAAATCTTGAGAGATATATTTGAGATTAAATCTTGAGAAATATATCTGAGATCAAATCTTTAGAGATATATTTCTCGATCTATTTCTTCTCCTCCAAGTAAGTATTTTTGTGTATAAATAGGGGTTGATTTCAGCCCTATGAAATATACACACGAGTGCAATCAACAAAAGTGAGAAATTAATCCTTCCTAAAAAGAGTTAAAGAGTTCGTTTGATTTACCACCGGATCTACGAACTTGGACTTAGGGAATACTCAAGAAGGTTTTTGGGTTGGAGCTATTAATCTTCTCAACGGTGTCTCTCCGATCAAGAGGTAAATATATATCCCTTAGTTTTGGGTTGGAGCTATTAATCTTCTCAACGGTGTCTCTCCGATCAAGAGGTAAATATATATCCCTTAGTTCCGCATGTTTAGGGCTATGTATGATTTACCATTTACCATTTTTCAAAACATGATCTATCTGATTTAGTTTATTTTAAATCATAGGATTAGATTTATGATATTTCTGATTTAAATTACACCCGAATAGATCCATACAAGATCCCCAACAGATGGTATCAGAGCCATGGTTTTGGGTTTGTTTTTTAAATTAGAATTTAAATCTATTTACATTAAATTGAAATTGGATGTAGAATTGCTAGATCTTTTTTGCAGGTATCCAATTATCATGGTTTAATGTATGTTTAAATTCATGCTATTTGAATGTTGTTATTTTTATCTGATTCGATCAGATTCTTTTTTCCCGTGAGAAAATCCACAGGTAGATTAGGATCTAGATGTTAGATTTATTTTTTGTAAATAAATTGTAACAGATCAAAGACGAAGATCAAAGAGACAAATTTAAAAGATCGGTGACGTATGATGGACTATGACGCCGGACATTATACGTAGACAGATCGGGCTGACCGTCCAGCTGCCCAGGCTGCCCAAGACGTCACGGCTGCTAATTGGATTTTTTTTTTAAAAACAATCATGATTCTCGTTTTCGAAATGGGAAATTAAACCATGATAATTGGAATTATTTATATGTTTAATTTTTGATTTTTGCTGTTATTAATTCGATTAATTATGCATGAAAATCTATGAAAAATCTTATGTTTTAAAATTACTAAGTATGTAATTTAATTAATTTATTTTGGGTAATAAATTAATTAATTGACCTCCATAATTGATTTATTTGTGAAGTCTTTGGCTATGCATTGGCAAGCATCTCTCTCCCTAACGGATAGACCAAAGACAAGTTCACTTGAATAAATTTCTTCAGATAATTGTGGATTATTATTAGTGGCGATATGACCTTCCCAACGAATGGCTTATTCAAAACGAAATAATAATCCTGTATTAAATTATGGTTATTACGTAGGTGTAAAATTGATATATTAACTCCCCAACGGAGTCCCTGTCAATTTTATATGGTCAATTGGGAGCCAACTATTAATTTTGAATTAAAGTTTTGTAACTGTCTTTGTTTGTAACCTGCTCAAATGTATTTGAGTAAACGTTCACACTCAACGTGACTTACTTGACTTGTTTTGAGATGTTGGCTGATGACATGTTTATATTTTTTTTTGAGATTTTTGATATAGCACATGTGATCGAATTATGTGATAATTTTATAGTTTTTTTGAGATTTTTGATATAGCACATGCGATCGAATTATGTGATAATTTTTGTGTTGATTGGATATTGAAACAAACTGTATGTTTTATTCTCAGTTCAGCATGTCATTACCTTTTAATCCACTATTTCATATACTTAAAGATAAAAAATTAGAGGGAGAAAACTATGTAGATTGGAAAAGACACTTATTCATAGTCTTGACTGCACAATCACATAAGTTTGTCCTTGACGAACCTAAACCCGTTGAACCTATGGATGAATCTAGTGAGGAAGATAAGGAATATCATAAGCAGTAGTTGAAATCTGATGAAATGGCTAGGTGTACCATCTTGGCTTCAATGTCAGATGTGTTGCAACACCAACACTAATACATGAAAACCGCTGCAGATATTATGTTAAACCTTAATGAACTCTTCGCTCATCAGAATCGTACGACAAGGCAGATGACCATGCGAGATATGTTGTCACTGAAAATGGTTGAAGGGACGCCCGTAAGGGATCACGTTCTTAAAATGATGGGTTTCCTTAACAAACTTGAGATTCTTGGTGCCGAATTCGATGGGAAAACCCAGGTCGATTTCATACTTCATTCTCTACCTAAAAGTTTTGAGCAGTTCCAACTAAACTACACCATGAACAATCAAGTATATACGTTGGCTCAGCTCATGCAAGCTTTGGTATCGACTAAGATCTAATGGGACCAAGAGAGAGTCAAACCCTGTTGACAAATGGTCCATCTTCCTCTTCTGGACCGAAATGTGGGAAGAAGAAGAAGGCAAATGGTCAGAAACAGGTTGACTAAGTTGGAAAGGAAAAAACACCCACTGTAGGTGGTGTCAAGAAGAAGACAACCAAAGAAAAGTGCTTTAACTGCGGTCTGAAAGAACATTGGAGGATGGCCTGTCCTCAGCCTAAGAAGGCTGGAAAACAAGGTAATTCTCACGCACTAGTAATTGAAACTTGTTTAGCGGCATATTCTTCCCATTCGTGGGTGGTGGATACATGAGCCACTGATCATGTTTGTTTCAATACGCAGGGATTCCAGCTAACCCGGCAACTTAGTGGGAGTGAGATCATCATCACCATGGGCGATGCTACGAGAGTAGTAGCTGTTACAGTGGGAGATGTGCAGCTATCTTTTAGTGATAAAGTTTTAGTTTTAAGAGATGTTCTTTTTGTTCCAAGTTTTAGAAAGAATTTAATTTTAGTTTCTAAATTGTTTATGGATGGATATTCAGCTTCTTTTAATAAGAATGTCATTATTAATAAGAATGTCATTTTAATATGAATCATATAACACATCGATCATTTCTAAGAAAAGAAAGCATTCTTCAAGTATGAACGAAACACTTCTATGGCATCTTAGACTTGGTCATATTAATCTAAAAAGGATTCAAAGGTTAGTGAGTGATGGCTCGTTGGAATCACTCCATGTTGAGCCATTTCCAACATGCGAATCATGTTTAGAGGGTAAAATAACTAAGAGAGCTTTTGGAGCTAAGGGGAACAGAGCCAATGAAGTGTTAGAACTCGTTCATTCTGATGTATATGGTCCAATGCCGATTCAGGCAAGATGTGGTTTCAAGTATTTTGTTACGTTTATCGATGATTACTCGAAATATGGATATATTTTTCTAATGCGGCATAAGTCTGAGGTCTTTGATAAGTTCAAAGAATTTAAGGCTGAAGCAGAAAAATATAGAGGAAAGAGTATCAAGTTTCTACGATCTGATCGTGGAGGCGAATACCTCAGCAACGAGTTTTTGGACTACTTGTCAGGGCAAGAGATTGTATCCCAATTAGCTGCACCCAAAACCCCTCAACAAAATGGGGTCGCAGAACGAAAAAACATAACTCTTTTGGAAATGGTCAGATCTATGATGAGTTATTCAGATTTACCCAAATCGTTCTGGGGATATGCTTTGGAAACAGCGGCTTATATTCTTAACTTGGTATCTTCCAAATCAGTTCCTAAAACACCTTCAGAATTGTGGACTGGGCGAAAATCCAATCTGAGACACATGAAAATCTGGGGGTGTCCCGTATATGTGTTGAATAAGAAAGCTGATAAGTTGGAGTCTCGTTCGGAATTAAGGCTGTTTGTAGGATATCCTAGAGGAACAAAATGAGGATTATTCTATAGTCCTAAGGATCAGAGGATTGTGGTAAGCTCACATTCTAGATTCTTAGAGGATGATTATATGAGTAATAGAAAGCCCAAGAGTGAAATTACCTTATATGAAATGAAGAGGCCAACTCATATACCAACCGTACAAGTAGATATACCAAGCGATACACAAACACAACCAGAACCTCGTCATAGTGGGAGGGTTGTTCGATAACCTGAGCGATTCATGTTTGTGGGAGAGTCTTCGGACTTGGTCCCTGGAGAGGATGAATCTGATCCCTGGACTTACAACGAGGCAATCCAAGATAAGGATGTAGATTTTTGGCAAACTGCAATGGAAGCAGAAATGAGATCTATGGATCACAACAAAGTGTGGGAGCTTGTTGAACCACCCAACGGCGTAAAACCTGTTGGATGCAAGTGGGTCTATAAGAGAAAGAGAGGATCTGACGGAAAGGTTGAGACCTTCAAGGCTAGGCTTGTGGCAAAAGGATATACTCAGAAAGAGGGGATCGATTATGAGGAAACCTTTTCGCTTGTAGCCATGCTTAAGTCTATCCGTATTCTCTTGTCGATAGTTGAACACCTAGACTTCGAGATATGGCAAATGGATGTCAAGACAGCTTTCCTAAATGGAAGTCTTGAAGGAGACATATACATGTGTCAACTCGAAGGCTTCGTTGAAAAAGGCCAAGAAAACCTTGTATGCAAGCTTAAGAAGGCAATCTATGGCCTTAAGCAAGCATCGTGAGCTTGGAATCAATGTTTTGATCAAGTAATCCAATCATATGGATTTGTTCAAAATGAATTTGAGAGTTGTGTTTATAAGAAATGTATCGGAACTACTTTGGTATTCTTAATATTATACGTAGATGACATTTTGCTTATTAGAAACAATAAAAAGGTGTTGTCAGACGTAAGGGTATGGTTGTCAAAACAGTTTGATATGAAGGACTTAGGAGAAACTGGTCATATCCTTGGGATCAAGATTACTCGAGATCGCCAGAAAAGGATGATATGTTTATCTCAAGCTTCTTACATCGACACTATTTTGAAACGGTTCAACATGCATGAGGAGACATGTGTTCGAAGAATATATTTGAATAGGCTTAACTTGATGATGAATACCTGATTAGTTAATTGTTTTAATGGTGGTAGTAGGATGTTAACTTTAGAGAGACATCGTAGTTTTTTTTGTGACTGCTGATGATGTTTTTGATATTTTTATGATTCCACGAGGAAGCCATAATATTGTCAAGTTTGGAAATAAGGAAGATGATGAAATATTTTCCAGGTTTAAGGATAGCTATAATATTCAGGCTAGATCACCTGTGAAGGTGTTACATAATGTGATGGCTACTATTTTAGTTGATGGGGGGAATGATTTCAAGAGGGCGTTTATTTTGTATGTGATGTCTTTTTTTTTGGTTCCCTCTTCAAATTGATTACTATGCATGGGCATTTTAAAGTCTGTGTTGGATATAGAAAGTATTCGTAACTTTGACTGGTGTACGTATGTGTTAGAGAGACTTTGTGAGTTTGTTACCAACTTTCACATGGAGAAGACAAACTGTTTGAGTTGTTGTATTCTAGTATTGCAAATGGTGTATTTGCATAGGCTTAAGTGGCAGGGGATTGAAGAGCCTCGCAGTCTACCACTGATACTGATGATAAAATGGATAAGAGATGTAATGAAGAGGCAAAGTCTGGTCCTTACGGTGATGCAGAACTTTTGTGGAATGTGTTTTCGTTATCTGAAAACGAGTGTATTAAAGGAATTGCCAAGTCTGGTGAGAAATCTGATATTGCTGATGGAGATGAGAAAGATGATGTTGTTGTTGCTACTGCTAATGCTATTGAGAAAGATGATGCTGAGAAAGATAAATCTTCCAGATTTGTAAAGTTTGTTTTATCGGAAGGTGAACCGGATGATAATGAAATCAAAAAAATGGCCAAGGATATAAGTACCTTCATACCTACCTTTATTTTTAGTCATACCTTTACTTTTTATTAGCCATACCTTTACGTTACATTAGTCATACCTTTACATTTCATTAGTCATACATTTATGTTTCATTAATCATACCTTTGTAATTGCATTAGCCATACCTTTACGTTTCATTAGCCATATCTTTACATTGCATTAGTTATACCTTTATATTTCATTAGCCATACCTTTACGTTTCATTAGCCATACCTTTACATTGCATTAGTTATACCTTTATGTTTCATTAGTTATACCTTTATATTTCATTAGCCATACATTTACGTTATATTAGCCATACCTTTATATTTTATTAGTCATACCTTTATGTTTCATTAGACATACCTTTATGTTTCATTAACCATACATTTACATTGCATTAGTCATACTTTTATTTTTTTATATGTTACTGTGCAGGCTACTCATGAATCGTTGCTTTTATTCCAAAGAGATATTTCTGTGGTGACCAATTATCATATGCAAAAGCTGATGGGTGTGAAAAAAAATATAGAGGAAAAAAAATCTAATACAACTCCTGAAGTTCCAGATTCTCAGGGTCAAAGTAATTCTCAAGCCTTCTTTTCAAATGTTGATCTGCACAACTATATTGATAGTGTTGTTGCAAAATTCTTAGCCATGAATAAGCTGGCATCAGAGATGCCTTCTTTTGAGCTGTTTACACTTGAGGATCAAGGTGTGGAAACAAATTTGTTTGAACAACAAACTACATCAGTTGAGGAAGATAATGTTGTTTCTGGCTCAATAGAAGGTGTGCCTGAAGATAAGAAGCTGGAACCTTTCTGGAAGATAACTGAGGATGTCGGATATCTTTCTGATTTCATGACTTATTCGAACAAGTTTTTAAATAATTTGAATCAGATGCAGAAATAAGTTGTTGATTACTGTTTCTTTATAGATGAGTCAAAGAATGATGACAAGTAAGCAGTTTGTTCCACTTTTTTTAAAAAAATTGATGAATAATTTATGTTTACTTATTTTTTTAATTCAATGTTTTTTTTCAAAAACTGTTAACGGTGAAGATTTGTTTAAGAATGGCTACTTTAATTTTGTCGTCAAGGAGGACATGTTATCATTGTGTCCGAAGATTGAAATTTTCCAGTCTGTCTTAACTTGCTGGTTCTTGCTTGTGAATGCTGATTATGAATGCAAACATAGACGAAGACGGTTTGTCTTTCACTTGGAACACTCTGTAAGTTTTTACTATAATATTGTATTTGTTCTCAACATATTACTGTATGACGAATTATCTCATTAATGTTTATTTTTTGTTATTAGACAAACTTGAAAAATATTTGTTGGTCCCAAGTGGTGTCCAAGGTTCGAAGGGGGGGGGTGAATGAACCATGGTCGATTTTGCAAATCTTTGAAAAACCTTTCTGCTCTACAAGTTACTTGAACTTGTAGCGTCAGATCGTTACTACTTACAATACTAGGATGCAGTGCTGCACGCTGTAACTTGAAGTTTTATACGCAGCGGAAAAATATAAGTTATAACACAAGGTTGATTTTCTCAATATGCTTCTTTCAAAAACGTTTAATGCTTATGAGATATACAAGATCAGAAAGTAAAGACACAGATAAATAAAGCAATTAAACACGTATGGCTTATAGTGGTTCGAAGGTGGTGTAATCCTTCTACGTCTACTCTACTGCTCATCGAGCAGGAACTTTGTTAAGCAAGATTGAATTACAGGACCCTCCTAACAATCTATCAACTTTACAAAGCAACCACCTACTGAAGTCCAGCGTACATACAGCAACTGCAAACTTCAAAGGCTAACCCACACAGGGTTCAATACTCCCACACAGGAAAGCTGCCTAACACTAGACAACTATACAAACAGCAAAGATCTCTCATATCAACTGTTCGACACCTCTAAAACAACCTAAGCACGCAACAAGGTTAAAAGTATATAAACGAGTTCTTCAACTGGTGCGGTGAAGTGAGCTTCTGAATCCGTTGATGGATCTTTCAGCACTGAGCTTGCTTCACTTCACAGAGGTTGAGTGACTGAAACTGTTGAAACTTTGAATATTTGAATCTTGATAATTTGAAAGTTTTAGCGTTGATGCTTCGTTTAATCAGTTGTTCAATGTTTCTCATCCTCTATTTATACTTGTAGGAGAAGATGTCCGTTGAAGGAGACATCTCTTTTTTGAATTTGAAGTAGTCTGATCAAAGGCATGGCTCGCATTTAATGCTACTTGACTTTCTCTTTTGGAGCATTTAATGCGGCAGTTGCGGCTCGCAACTTTCAGGAGCGCGTCAGTCCACGTGGCATTTTTGTATTGGCTCCGTGTCTGCAACTTTGATCTTGTCTCGAATGGCTCTATTTATTCTTGCTTGAATTTTCGTTCCTCGTACTGCATTTATCCTTCCTAGGATTGCAGGATACTTTTTGTTGTAGTTGGCGCTGATTGACTTCTCTGAACTGTAAGCTTTACGCTGTATCCTAGGTCTTCATGCAGCTGATGTTACTTTGCATTGCTGCTGTAACTAAGACCTGGTTGCAGTATCTTTGAGTAGAGCTGCTGCATCTTTTTCTTGCAGCACTCCTGTACGCCATTCCTTCTTACTTAACTGTAGTGAAGTTCTGTCTTCTTACAGCGATGCTGTATCTGCCTTCTTGTAGTAATGCTGTATTTGCCTTCTTGCAGCGATGCTGTATCTGCCTTCTTGCAGCAGTTTCTTTTCTCGAAAAGCTTAGATGCAGCTTTATCCTTGTCAAACCTTCATTTTTCAGCACATAACACTAGACTCAAACTTAGTCTATATATTCACTTAAACACTGTAAAAAATGGGGTACTTAACACTTCCTATTACAAATACGTTTTGTCTCATCAAAATCTAAACATTCAAATCCCAACAATATTATAGAAGGTAGAAGGTGTTGGTGATGTTCAGGAGAATGAGAGTTTGCTGAGAAAAAGTTGGGATTTTTGGATGGCTTCCAATAAAGATACATTGAAAAATGCTGAGATGGTATGTATATATATTACTAATTTAATTAAAGTTACATTTATTTGTATATAAAGGTATATATATGTGAGCTTAAAAGTGTGAATATTATAGTATAAATGTATCACTTGTTTTATTGATTTACTTAGTAGTTTTATTATACTTGAAAGGTATATATATGTGTTCTTAAAGGTATAACTATTTTAACATAACTGATCATTTGTATTTTTTTTTCAATGTAGATTTTTGTTCCATTTTGTTTGAATTTTCACTATGCTGCCATAACCATCAACTTTGTTGAAAAGAAAATTCAGTACTTGGACAACAGGAGGTATCCAGATTCTGAAAATGATTTCTTTAAGAGTGCAGAAATTCTGGTAAGTTTTGAAGTATGGTAAACTATTTTATGTGTGTTTATGTGATGAATTATTAATTTTTTTAATTGATTTTATAGAAAGTATAAATGTCAAAGTTTCTTAAAGATAGAAAACATGTCAAAGTTGAGGAGATTTTGGATTATCAATTTGAAAATGTCTTGTTTAATTGGCAAACAACCAACAAGGATCTTGACTATGGGGTTTATATAATGCATCATGTGAAATTCTTTGATGGTGTTCTATATTCAAGTTCTGATATGACAAAGGTATTATGTCAAATTTCTTATTTATTTTTTGAATAAGTTTTTATAGTTATGTTGTTCATTATACTAAGTAATTTCTTATTTCTTTTGTTTTGAAGGCTTCTGTATGGCGTGCACTTCGAGTTGTTATAGGCAAAGTGTATGATTTCTATACAAGCAAACTTAATATGAAAGTTAAGATGATGGAGGAGAAGAGAAATGCGAATTTTATGAAGAAGAAGAAGACTAAATCTATCTTGGAAACTAACAAGACATATGGAAAAAGAGAAAATGAGAGTTTTGTGTTGGTAGTTTGAGTTGGTATATATATTTTATAATGATTTTTGTAATGTTGGTGGGTATTTACATTTGGATGCTTAAATGGTAGTTTTTGCAGTAGATAGGTATATACATTTTGCAATATATATATATATATTTTAGTATTTCTGTTTTGTTAATTATACCTTTATGTCTAATTAAGGAGACCTTTAAGTATTATTAAGCATACCTTTATAAAAAGCTATAATAAGTCATAGTGAAAACATTCATTAGGTATACCTTTAAGTGTTATTAAGAATACCTTTATGTATTATTAAGCATACCTTTATAAATTGAACTATAATAAGACATTTATTAGGTATAAATAAGAAAACATTTATCTTTGGTTAACTATACCTTTATGTCTAGATGAGGAGACCTTTAAATATTATTAAGCATACCTTTATAAACAGAACTATAATAAGGCACATGGAAGACATTCATTAGGTATACCTTCAAGTGTTATTAAGAATACCTTTATGTATTATTAAGCATACATTTATAAACAACTATAATTAAGTCGAACATATAAGACATTTATTAGGTATAAATAAAAAAACCTTTATATTTGGTTAACTATACCTTTATGACTAAATAAAGAGACCTTTAAGTATTATTAAACATACATTTATCAACATCTATAATGTCACAGTGAAGACATTCATTAGGTATACCTTTAAGTGTTATTAAGAATACCTTTATGTATTATTAAGCAGACCTTTATGAACTGAACTATAATCAGTCAAACAAGACATTTATTAGGTATAAATAAGAAAATCTTTATGTTGGGTTATCTATATCTTTATGTCTAAATAAGGAGACCTTTAAGTATTATTAAACATACCATTATAAACAGAACTATAATAAGTCAAACATTCAAGACATTTATTAAGTATGACTAACTCAACGTAAATGAATGAATAATACAATGTAAAGGTATGTTTATCATAAGTAAAAGGTCATACAAATTTCAAGGATAAAACAGTCTTGATCATATTCCTAAAACAAATGAGCATTTGGTGTTTTAGAACCAAATTCCTGTTAGGATGTATACTATAAGCCTAACTTTTGTATGAACATCTATTCATGATATGAGAATTTTTTATGGTCAAATGTTTGCATTTTATATTTGTTATATATGTTATTGCAATTGTCCAATTAATTTATATTGTACATAACATGGTGTGTAGTGCCATACAGAAAATCATGTTATTAGTTCCTTATAAATTATAAATAGTGGCTTACAACCAAGGTGAATTTGGACAAACCATCGGAATGGTTGTAGTGCAATTTGGTATTAGTCTATCTCGATTATAAAATTAAACTAGTACACTTTGTGTGTATTAAGCAGGACCAATTGAGGTTGTTCGATTTATACTGACTACATAAATAGAACACGACCTCTGTTATTATGAATGTGTGTTGTCTTAATCATTATATGATAACGGGCACGTATACTCAATATATGTTTCTTTAATTTACCAATGGGTGAACTTTATTTATTAAATCAATAAGCTCGGTAAATTGAGATACAATGTTGTTTATATGGTGTGATGTTGATTATAGAATGAAACCGTGTTCTAATTATATAGGATGATGATGTCTCCTTGAGGAGCTCATAAGGATTATTATGTAAACCTTGCAGGTGGATTTATTCCGGCATGATAATAAAGTTAAGTGGTACTACTTTTGGAATTAGATGTTAATGAATTGAATTGTCAGTAATTAAATTAATTAAAGGACATTTGATATCTTAAACACGAGGAGATAAACGCACACATAATAAATAGGAGCCCATATTTAATATGGATTTGAGAAGGTAGTTGAATAATCTCTTTAGTAGATCAATTTATTATTGATGGGATTAGAAAGTGTGTTCAGGCCGAACTAAAACTCCTAATCCCATCAGGAGACCGAATCATAATCCTCCTTAAGGTCCCTGTTGTAGCCTATAAATAAGCCTTAAGTCAGCCGCTTCTAAACACACGAAAATCTGAGATACGATTTAGTAGAAGATGGCTAGAAATCTCAAAAGCTCGTTACCCATACAACGTTCGAGTTAAGACGAGAAATACAGTAGAAGATTGAAAGGTCGAGGCTTCATCGATTGCTCTGTCTACAGTTCTGACCTTAGAACTAATTCGTTTTTCGCTGCAAAAGGTATGTCTCATTTTCTACTGTACGTTATATTTTGTATGGATCCCGAATCGAAATTATATAGGGTCGGCGATCCCTCGGTTCCAACATTTGGTATCAGAGCCATGGTTTTCTAACTCTATGTAATTAAATCGGTTAATCATATGAATCATGTCTTGTATCATACGTATTTAGATCAGATAATAGTAGGATATGTGAGAAATTATGATTTTCTATAGGAACCCTAAATCCAACTATTATGGTCTGTGTGTATGTTGATATATGAATTAAACCCTCGGACATGTCGAGGTTGTTTTTGATGATGTATGTTTGTAATAGTAAAATCACGGTGGTTTGTCGTGTTAGGTTTTAATTTCCTATTTGATCTAAATAATGTGTAAACTTCTTCGTGGAGTATAGGATCGATGGATGTAATAGTATTACAGAGTTAGGGTTGCGATCGAGATTTCTTGAAGTGGAGAAGGATTCTGGTGTTCAGAAGCCGCGACAGAAAGAGAAGCGAGAGAGTAGAAACCCTAATTTTTTTTTCTAACGGGGCTCTACCCCGCACCCCGTATGATGGCAAACATACGAGAATACAAGTATATAACGAGACCATAATAGTTGGAATTATTATTTTCCATGTTTATTATTGTTATTTATATGCGTTGTTTTGTAAAGCATGTTTTTATGTGTTTCATATGATATACATGTTAAAATCTCTCATATTAAATAACTAAGTGGGAGAGGGATTAATTTTAATAAATCACGTGACCTCCATTACTACTTTGTAAGTGATGCATTTAAACTTGCGTGTTGGCTTTAAGTGTCTTCTTCCATATCGGATGAGTTTATTTGTGGATCACTAGATCAAACTTCCTTTATGGATGATTATAGAAAGTTGTTTAGGAGTATGTCATCTTCTCCATCTGAAGGGGCATAATCCTACATAATGGACTTAGTATCAAGTAATGGTATACACTTAGGTACATTTAATAGTATCTTCCCTATCGGAGTCACTGCTGTTATTTGTATGGCCGAAGTGAATTCAACTATTAATTTTTTTGTTATAAAGATAGGATGACAAGATAATAAAATTAATGGGTAAAACCTCCTCCAACAAATGTTTGAATTAGTATACGTCCACATTATCGTGGCATACGAAATTCACGGTGTGTTGAGGTGTTGGTGAATTTAAATTATATTTTTTGAGGGAACAATATGATTTGTTAATTCAAATGTTTTGACCTATGTGTTTATTTACGTGATTCTCAGGCTTTTTCATTATGGCTTTCAATCCTTTTGTTGTTATACATAAAGAAAACAAACTTACTGGTCTTAATTATATTGATTGGAAATGAAACCTGGATATTGTCCTGACTGCTGAAGAGTACAAGTTTGTACTCACTGAGCATTGTCCTGACATGCCTGATGAAAACTCTACTGAAGAGGAGAAAATATTTTATAGGAAGTGGGTCAAGGCAGATGAGATGGTGCGGTGTTATATTTTGGCTTCCATGTCAAATGTACTGCAACATCAGCATCAGGCCATGCCTACTGCCTATGATATGATGCATAATCTCAAAAAACTCTTCGAACACCAGAGTCGGGCTGCCAGACAGGAAGCTATGAGAAACTTGATGACTACCACCATGGCTGAGGGGATACCTGTGAGTGATTATGTCCTCAAAGATGATGGCTCATCTGAATGAGATGGAGGTCCTTAGAGCTGAAATCGATGGGGAAACCCAGGTCGATATCGTTCTCCAAACACTGCCTAAGAGTTTTGAGCAGTTCCGTCTGAACTACAACATGAACAAGAGGTTGTATTCATTGGCGCAACTTCTAACAGAACTCCAATCAGCAGATGGACTGTTTCGTTAAAATTCTCAAGCTTACATTGCTGAAAATGTTTCTGCTTTTAAGCTAAAAGGCAGAAAGAAGAAGAAGAAATAAAATCCTTCAGTAATAAAAACGGTTAGACCTCAAGTGGCTGGGCCACAAGGTGGCGTGAAAAAGACGAAGGGCAAGTGCTTCAATTGTAAGCAGCCTGGACATTGGAAAGTCGATTATCCTCGTAAAAAGGAGAACAATGGAGGTACATCTTTTTCATTAATTGTTGAAACATGTTTAGCGGTGTTATCTATCGGTACTTGGTGTGTAGATACGAGAGCCACTGATCATCTCTGTAATTCATTACAAGGGTTTCAGGAAACCAGATGACAAAGTGATGGAGAGATTACCATATACATGGGCACTGCTGCGAAAGTAGCGACCGTTGTAGTGAGAGACGTTTATTTATCTTTTCATAAGAATAAGTTTTTGGTTTTGAGAGATTGTCTTTACGTTTCTTATTTTAGAAAGAATTTGATTTCAATTTCTAAACTTTTTATGGATGGATATTCTATTTCTTTTGATGACAAAGTTGTGGTCAAGAAGAATAGAGTTATTATCTGTTCTGGTACATTGGTTGGCAATTTATATACTCTTAATCCAATAACTTCTACGATACAACAAATGGAAATTAATAACACATCTTCTTAATCTAATAAGAGAAAAGAACCTTCGGAAATGAACCAAACATATTTTTGGTATCTAAGGTTGGGTCATATTAACTTGAGTAGGATTCAAAGGTTGATAACCGATGGACCTTTGGGTTCCTTGGAAGTGGAAAACTATCCAACCTGCGAGTCCTACTTGTAAGGAAAAATGACCAAAAGGCCTTTTAAGGTCAAGGGGTATAGAGCTAAAGAAGTGTTAGAATTTGTTCATTCTGATTTGTGTGGCCCTATGACTATTTAGGCAAGAGGTGGTTTCGAATATTTTATCTCATTTATAAACGATTATTCGAGATATGGGTACATTTACTTGATACGCCGCAAGTCTTCGGACTTGGTCCCTGGTGAACATGAAATAGATCCTTGGACTTATGACGATGTACTCTAAGATAAAGATGTGATATCTTGGCAAAAGGGAATGCTCTTTGAGATAGAATTTATGGATTCTAATCAAGTCTGCGAGCAAATAGAACCACCAAATGGTGGAAAAGCCATCATGTGTAAATGGGTCTATAAAAGGAAAAGAGGATCAGAATGAAAGGTAGAAACCTTTAAAGCAAGGCTTGTTACGAAAGGGTATACTCAGAAAGAAAGGATCGATTATGAGAAAACCTTTTCACCGATAGTCATGCTTAAGTCTATCCAGATTCTTTTATCTATTGCTACTCATATGAATTATGAGGTTTGGCAGATAGATGTCAAGATAACTTTCCTTAATGGAAATTTTGAAGAAAACATCTATATGAAGCAACCTAAGGGATTCATTGCAAAGGGCAAAGAGTATCTCGTGTGTAAGCTTAATCGGTCCATTTATGGATTGAAACATGCTTCGAGATCTTGGAACATCCGCTTTGATGAAGTAATCCAGTCTTATGGATTTATTCAATGTCCGGATGAATCTTGTGTATATAAGAAGAGTGACGAAAACATGGTGGTATTTCTTGTACTATACGTAGATGACATCTTGTTAATTTGAAATAATGTCAGGGTGTTATCAGACGTAAGGGTATGGCTGTCCAAGCAGTTTGCTATGAAGGACTTGGGAGAAGCTGGAGATATTCTTGGGATCAAAGTAATAAGAGATTGCAAGAAAAGAATGTTGTGCTTATCTCAAGCTTCATTCATTGACACTATCCTAGCTCATTTTAGCATGCAAAACTCCAAGAAAGGTTTTCTACCTTTTAGACATGAAGTGTCTCTATCTAAGGTAATGTGTCCTAAGACACCAAAGGAGATAGAGAAAATGAAAGCAGTTCCTTATGCTTCAACTGTATGAAGCTTAATATATGCAATGCTATGTACGAGATCGGATATTTGCTTTATCGTGGACATGGTTAGTAGATATCAAAGTAACCCAGGACAAGGTCATTAGACTACCGTAAAGCATATTCTAAAGTACCTGAAAAGGACTAGAGATTATATGCTAATTTACCAGGCAAATGATTTATTTTCTATGGGTTACACGGATTCTGATTTCTAGTCAGATAGGGACAATAGTAAATCTATCTTGGGATACGTGTTTACCTTGGGAGGTGGAGCCATAGTGTGGAGGAGTGTAAAACAAAAATGCATTTCGGAGTCCACCATGGAAGTTGAGTATGTGGCAGCCTCTGAGGCAGCCAAAGAAGCTGTATGGCTCAGAAACTTCTTGATGGACTTAGAAGTGATTCCTGGTTTACCCAAAGCTATCACAATTTATTGTGATAATAGTGGTGCAGTAGCAAACTCGAAGGAACCACGAGCCTATAAGGTAAGTAAACACATTGAGCGCAAGTACCACCTGATACGAGATATCGTAAAGTGAGAGAAAGTTGTTGTCACCAAGATTGCATCAGCCGATAACCTAGCAGATCCTTTCACAAAGGCCCTTCTGGTGAATGCCTTTGATGAGCATGTTGAAGGGATGGGAATCAGATGTATGGCAGCGTATATGACAGCGTAGTCTTTTAGTAGATGTGGGAGATTGTTAGGATGTATATTATAAGCCTAGTTTTTGTATGAACATCTATTCATGATATGACAATCTTTTATGGTCAAATGTTTTCATTTTATATTTGTTATATATGTTATTCCAATTGTCCAATTAATTTATATTGTAGATAACATGGTGTGCGGTGCCAAACAGAATATCATGTTATTAGTTCCTTATAAATTATAAATAGTGGCTTACAACCAAGATGAATTTGGACAAACCATCAGAATGGTTGTAGTGTAATTTTGTATTAGTCTATCTTGACTATAAAATTACACCAGTACACTTTATATGTATTAAACAAGACCAATTGAGATTGTTCGATTTATACTGACTACATAAATAGAACAAGACCCCTGTTATTATGGATATATATCCTCTCAATCATTATATGATAACGGACATTTATACTCAATATATATTTCTTTAATTTACCAATGAGTGAGATTTATTTATTAAATCAATAAGCTATGTAAATTGGGATACAATGTTGTTTATATGGTGTGATGTTAATTATAGAATGAAATCGTGTCCTAATTATTTAGGATGATGATGTCTCCTTGAGGAGCTCATAAAGATTATCATGTAAACCCTGCAGGTGGATTTTTTCCGGCATGATAATAAAGTTAAGTGTTACTACTTTTGAAATTAGATGTTAATTAATTAAATTGCTAGTAATTCAATTAATTAACGGACATTCGATATCTTGAACACTGGGAGATAAATTTGCACATAATAAATAGGAGCCCATATTTAATATGGATTTGGGACGGTAGTTTAATAATATCTCTTTAATGGATCGAGTTATTATTGATGGGATTAAGAAGTGTGTTCAGGCCGACTAGGATTCCTAATCCCATCAGGAGACCGAATCCTAATCCTCCTCAAGGTCCCTGTTGTAGCCTATAAATAAGCCTTAAGTTAGCCACTTCTAAACACACAAAAATCTGAGATACGATTTAGTAGAAGACGGCTGGAAATCTCGAAAGCTCGTTGCCCACATAATATTCGAGAAAAGATGAGGAATACAGTAGAAGATCGAGAGGTCGAGGCTTCATCGATTGTTTTGTCTACAGTTCTGAACTTAGAATTAATTCATTTTTCACTGTAAAAGGTATGACTCGTTTTCCGCTGCGCATTGTCATATTTGCATGGATTTCGAATCAGAATTGCATAGGATCGATGATCCCTCGGTTCTAACAAATCTTTTGCTATTATTTTTTCTTTGTGATTTTTTTCTGAAAGTGACCCTTGATTCTTTATCTTCGTCCCTTTGTGACTGAATGAGCAGGATGAAGGACAATGTTAGATGAATTGGAACAAGCAAGATCTGCTGATTTTGTTTAAGTGATCCCGTTAACATTTGAAGAATTCCTATCGTAAGCATCTTCCAGTATTCTCCTTGCATCTTCATTGTCTTCACATTTCAAAATCAGATTGTAATATTTTCTAGCCATCTCATGTCTCCAAAGAACACAATCACGAGACTTGTTTGGGCTACTGGTAGTAGAAACCTCAAAACTATCCCAAATATGTGATTTTGCTTGTTTTGTCAATCTTTTCTATATATAAGGAGCTGGTATGTTGTCTATAGAGTTGATATGAAGTATTCTTAATTAGTGGTAACACATCATACCAAACTCTTCAAACTTGTTGCAAGTGCAAGCAATCAAGTTCATTTTGTTGTCAAAAATCACACGGTTGGTATCTTGTCAATTCCAGAAGATGAAACATCATAAATCACAGTATTATCTTGAATTTCAACAACTGTGGAAGTAGCTGAAATACAATTGATAAACTCTTCCTCAAATTTTCTGAAAAGTGGTAGTGTATATACCTCGGAAGCATGCTTCAACAATCCAATTAATGGTAGAACTGATCCAGTTAAGCTTGTAGTCTTATTGACATTGAATGAAATAACATGATTTGTACTTTTATTTCGTTGTGAAGATCGTATCCCCGCTGAAAAGAAGTTTTAGTTCAACGCAGTGCACCATTTTTGTTTTAAATTGTATAATCTTACAAACCAAGGATATGCTTCTAATTTATATATAGATATCATGTTTTTCCAGCAATGCTCGAACTCGTTCTCATTGTCACATCTTGACAAACACTTGTTGAATGAATCTTTAAATGAGTTGTCACATTTGATTTGTGCAAACCTGCTAACTGCATTCTGTTGAAGGTGTCATAGACATAGACGATGTCTTGTTGTAGGAAAAACCTATAAATACTACAAGAAATTCACTATTTTACGACGAGTAAAACCCGTTGTCATAGCCATTTTTTGAGGGTTGTTGTATCTAGGGTTGTAAAAAAAATTCGCCATACGACAACGCACCAAAAAGTATTGTCTTAGCTAGATACGACAACACTTTTTGGTGCATTGTAATAAAGGGTTGTCTTTTCTTATTTTGTACAGCTATTTATACAACGCTTTTTGCAACGCTTAAAAAGCGTTGTCATATCTGGTTCCAACAAAAAAAATTTATGCAACGCTTATAACCGTTGTCTTTTCTTTTATTTTTTTGGGTTGTCGTTTTATAAAATAACAACGCTAATGACAACCCTTTTTTGTGTTGTCTTTTTTGTTTATTCATATTTTTTACAATAATTTTATATTTTACTGGATATATATAATAATATAATTTAATTATATAAACTAACAAATGCATTAGAAGAACATTTAAACATCGTCAATATCATCGCTTACATTCATAAATCATCCCAACAATTTATGTTTCATCCTAACACTTGTAATCACACAACCTTAAGTTCATAAATTTAAAGTACTCCAACAATTAATAACAAAATGATCGAATTTATTTGAATAACATCACAACCTTTACAATCACGGCATCACGAACTTTACGTACTCCCTACGTCCCCACAATCTGTCAAATGTAAGAACAAAGTTAACATGAACGCCTAAAAATCATAACGTGATCATATTAAATATTCAAAAGAAAGCATTGCAAGTTAAAATATAGTAGTCACCTTGTTCTACCCATTTATATGTTCTTGAATGCAATCAGCCCATTCAACACGAACGTCATCAATATCAGCTCTAGTGCACTTAACATCCGTGAACTTTGAAAAAAGAATATATAGAATAATCAACTTCATTTCATTTGGATGAAGTATACAATATGCAAACTAAATAGGAAGTAGTTACTCACAATTGAATGCAATGAAACCAGGTCCGCCGTTGCATCCTTTTGAACAAGTTGTCTTATGTACCTAAAAAAAAATTCGCCATACGACAACCCTTTGAAAAAGCATTGCACAAAAGTGTTGTCTTTTTAAAAAAATGCCATTTAACAACCGTACGAAAAAAGCGTTGTCATTTCCAATATTTATGTTGTCGTTGAGCGAATTTTTTGAAAAAAGACAACGCTTTTTGGAAAAAGGATTGTAAATTTAGAAAAGACAACACAAATTCATAAAAAGAATTATCTTTTGGGGGTTGTTGTATCCCAAATTTCTTGTAGTGAAAACAAATAATATCTTATAGTTAGAATAATAATATCTTTTAATACATTTAAGAATACCTTTATTCAATGTTTATGATACCTTTACTGAGATTAGAATAATACCTTCTCTATTGCATTTGCAATTGCCAAATCTTGGTCAGTAAATAAAGTTAATAGACATTTTCCTCCCATTGACTTCTTAAATACTTCAAAAAGCCATTCGAATGACTCTGCTTTTTCATTGGCGAGAAACGCACAACCAAACATGACATTCTTCCAATGATTATTTACACCAACAAAAGGAGCACAAATTAAATTGTACTTGTTTGTTCTGTATGTTGTGTCAAATACAACAACATCACCGTATATATTGTAATCCTCTTTCATCATGGAATCTCTCCAAAAGATATTATTCAATCTTTCCTCGTCATCTAATCGAACCTTATAGTAAAAATCAGCACTGTCATCTTATTATTTTTGAATCATATCGATAACTGTTTGAGCATCATCACCTTCAATGGCCTTCATTCTCAAACGATTGACAAAATTCAAATGATCGTTCATTGTATGTCCTACAATATCTTCACCTCCAGCATCATAAACCATATAACGAAAAGATTTTGTTGCAGTCATTCCCACCGAGATCATGTTCTCAATGGTTTTACCTTTTTCATTTATGATACTTCTCTTTGAACGGTGTAGATGATTTCACTCAGTTCTGGTAAATGGATGATTATGTAGTAGGACATGATTAACCACCTCATATATCCCTTCATCATTCATATTTACAGTCATTAATGCATTACAATCTATTCTTGTTATTGCAGTTTTTTTTCTCTTGACTGTTGTAATAAGACGTGATCTCTTTAATCCGGAACAAGAACATACAAACAACTTGCCCAACTCAATTGGTTTTTCTCCTCTAGAGAATCTACTAGTAGACTTACAAACACTAAATCTTAATAGTCGAGCATGCTTACAATAGAGTTGGTACATGTCCTCAATTGTTTCCCTTTTTAATCCAATTAAAGAATTAGTTAGATCATGTACTTTATTTGTGTCATCTGAAAAAAAAAGTTTTATAAGTAAGTTAAACCTTTATGTTTGGTTAACTATACCTTTATGTCTAAATAAGGAGACCTTTAAGTGTTATTAAGCATACTTTTATAAACAGAACTATAATAAGTCATTGTGAATGGATTCATTAGGTATACATTTAAGCATTATTAAAAATACATTTATGTATTATTAAACATACCTTTATAAACTGAACTATAATTAGTCAGTTAAAACATACAAGACATTTATTAGGTATAAATAAGAAAACCTTTATGTTTGGTTAATTATACCTTTATGCCTAAATAAGGAGACTTTTAAGTATTTTTAAGCATACCTCTCTATAAACAGAACTATAATATGTCACAGTGAAGACATTCATTAGGTATACCTTTAAGTGTTATTAAGAATATCTTTATATATGAATAAGCATACCTTTAGACTGGTTTATTTCAGAAACAATATCAACTGCATCGGAAAATTCATCTTCTCCACTTGATAAATCAACAATTTGAAGGTTGGGTATAGTTTCACCTATGATACACGATTAAGAACATAGTATCAGTTAACCTTTTCATGGGAAATTCTGCTTTGAGATTGAGGCCATTTACACAATTTATTATCTCGCATAAATAGATAGATTATTACCTGTACTTTCCATGATTTCGTTTGTAATTTGAAGGTTGGAATAACAGGCTTTCGTGGAGAAGATTGAAGCCGATTGTGAGCTGAGAGAAGAGGTGCAGGAGAAATATCGTGGTATAATTAGGGCATTTATTATTAAAAAAACATATATATATATATAGCTTCTATGATGGGTCGAGTCGGATCTATATTGCACGTAAGCTGGACTATTAATTAATTATTTCAAATTAATTGTTTAAATAAGAGAAAAAAAATCAAAATACCCATCTAACAAAATTCAATTAATTAATCTCTAAATTTAAGAGAAGACTCTAAATCAGCTATGCTGACCTTCTTACTTAGTATTTGTTGCCATATTATATTTATCTCTACTTAATACATATCTACTATCTTAAAAAAAACTCTTTAAGAAATTATTAACACAACATATGACCTTAGTGTTCACATTCTTTAGCATCGCCTATCTCCACCCGTTACCGCTATTCACATCTCGACATCTCTCACCTCTTGTACATGTTAAAGGTTTGTTGAATTCATGATTTTTCTAAAACTTATGCTCTTGTTTATTGATGTTTCGAGATAATATGAGTATTGATAAATAGAAGAACAAATGAGAAACCTACAAAATAATGAATTATGCTGAATCTATTTTTTTGTTTGAGTTTATATTTGTGTTTTCTTATGTGATCTTTTTTCATTATTAAAATGGATTTGAATGATTTGCTAGCAAAATTCTCATTCATCATATAATATGCAGCTTAAATATTTGATAAAATGCATGAACAAGATAGGTTGGGCATATATCAGCTTAACTGTACTGCTTGAAGTTAATTCATTTTGAGTGTGCATATATCAATTTGATCAGATAGTTGTCAAATCTTCTTAGAGTCAATTTTTTAGTTAATTGATTTTGTTCACAAACTTTAGCAGCAAAGTTTGCTTTTACTCGAATTAATATCAAATTAAGGAAAATGCTTTGATTATACCATAATATTTAAACAAATAATATTAATTTTACAATAATGCCCAAGGTCTTGCAGAGATTGTTGGTCCTAAGTGGTGTCCGAGGTTCAGAGGGGGTGAATGAACCTTGGTCGATTTTGCAAATATATCGAAAAACCTTTTTTCTCTGCAAGTTACTTAAACTTGCAGTGCCAGATAGTTACTGCTTACAGCACTAGGATACAGTATTGCACGCTGTAACTTGAGTTTATACGTAGCGGAAAAATATGATTTAAAACACAAGGCTGGTTTTCTCAAGTATGCTCATTTTCAAAACGTTTTATGCTTATGAGATAGATATGAACAATACAGAAATAAGCACAGATAAGAAAGCAATAAGACACTTATGGTTTATAGTGATTCGAAGGTGATGTAATCCTTCTATGTCTACTCTACTACTCCTCGAGCAGGAACCTTGTTAAGCAAGATTGAATTACAGGACCTTCCTAACAATCTATCAACTTTACAAAGTAACAACCTACTAGAGTCTAGCGTACACAAAACAATTGCAAACTCCAAAGGCTAACCCACATAGGGTTCTACACTCCCATACAGGGAAGCTGCCTAACACTTGGACAATTATACAAACAGCAAGGATCTCTTCTATCAACTGTTCGACATCTCTAAAACAACCTAAGCACACATCAACAAGGTTAAAAGTATATTAGGTTTGTTTCTTCAATTGGTGCGATGAAGTGAGCTTCTGAATCCTTCGAGGGATCTTTCCGTTTGAACTTGCTTCACTTCTGAGAGGTTGAGTGACTGAAACTGATGGTAGATCTTGAATGCTTGTAACTTGAAAGCTTGTGAGTTTTTGCACAAATGTTTTAGTAACCAGTTTCAGTGTTTCTCATCCTCTATTTATACTTGTAGGAGAAGATATCCGTTGAAGGAGATGTCTTCTCTTTTGAATTTGAAGTAGTCTGACCAAAGGTATGGATCGCATTTAATGCGACTTGACTTTCTCTTTCGGAGTATTAAATGCGATAGTTGCGGCTAGCAGCTTTTTGTAGCGCGTCAGTCCACATGGTATTTTTGTCTTGACTCCGTGTCTGCAACTTTGATCTTATCTCGAACGGCTCTATTTATTCTTGTTTGGATTTTCGTTCTTCGTACTGTATTTATCCTTCCTCGGATTGCAGGATACTTCTTGTTTGTGATAGACACTGTTTAACTGTTTGGACAGTAAGCTCTGCGCTGTATCCTAGGTCTGGGTGCAGCTCATGTCTTATTACAGTGCTGCTGTAACTTGGACCTTCTTGCAGTATCTTCTGCCAGTACTGCTATATCCTTTTCTTGTAGTACTCCTGTATCCTTTTCTTGCAGCGATGCTACACGCCGTTCTTTTTTACTTTGTTGCGGTGCTGTAACTGCTTTCTTGCAGCGATGCTGTATCTACTTTCTTGCAGCAGCATCTTTCCGATAAGCTCGATGCAGCTAAGTAACTTATAAAAACCTCCATCTTTCAGCTCTTAAAATTAGACTCAAAACTAGTCTATGTTAAATATCGTGAAAAATGGGGTACTCAAAACTTCTTATTAAATATATGTTTTGTCACATCAAAATCTAAACATTGAAATCCCAACAATTTCCCCCTTTTTGATGATGATAAAACCTTTACATTATTTCGTTCATGAAGAAGTTTTCATTTTTACATTATCATATGATTTATCAGGATTACATACTTGATCAGCTTTGATAAGATAAAATCTAATCCTAGATTCATTAGAGATGCATCATGCTATTCCTTTCATCACATATCATCAGGAAAACGTAAAAAACATGCATAAGTTCATAAGGATTGAACTTTTGAACAGGAATGAAAATAAAATTTCTTCATTAACTGAGAGAAATTTTACAAGGTAAATATTACAACAAGGATCATAAGAGAGTATATAAGTTACTGAAATAGGAACCTTTTTGTAGATGAATCTTCGGGTCTTCTTTCAGTAAATCTTTCCAAGTCTTCCCTTTCTCTTGATCCCTTCCACCAGTCTCTGATGGACTCCTGATAGGACTAATCTAGCTTTTCCTTAATCACTGGAATCTGAATCCATCTTACCCAGAAGTCCTCACAGTAAGGCACAATCCTGTCTTGCTTCACTAGGTCTATATAGAAATTTTGAATTTCTAGCTCTCCTTCCCTAGTAAGCTGCTTATATCTCTTCAATGCAGATTGGCAAGTGTGATACCTTCTGAATTTTCCCTTTCTGCACAGAAATCTGAAGTACCCGAGGTATTCTGATCGTTTGTACAGGGTGATCTCCTCAAATGATGGATTTCTTTCTATAGGCAGCTTGACTGCTTTGAAGATATTAAGGCTCCAGGCCATGTTCTCTCCTTCAGGCCTTTGATTCATCAAAACTGACACTTCAGCTGATATGTTTTCAGTGTCAAGGCGAGGGATTTCTTGAGGGGGATATTGGTAGAGGTCTCTGGCAAAAATTCTCCTCTCACCAATTACTCTGAGCCTTTGCATCCAGGCATATTGATCTTCTTCAGCTCTCTGATGCCCTTCGATCTCGGTCCCGCTCATCCTCTTCCTTGAGCCTTGCTGCTGGCTCTCATTCTCTCTCTTGAAATGATGATAAGAGGGAGGCACTGCATCCTTGCCTGCAGCTCTGCTGTATGCAGCATCTACCGCTGATCTGCTTCCAGTAGTTGCACCAGCTCCTCCAGCTCCACCATCATCATCATCTCTTCTCTAGCGCTTCGGAGAAGGGATGTCAGCAGCAGATGATCCAGACCTCCTCTTCCTCTTGCTGAGAGGCTGGTCATCATCATCTTCTTCTTCATCAGCTCCCCTTGAGCTCCTGTATCTTTCTTCAACTCTTTTCCCTTTTTTGGCATCATCAAAAGTCGGGGGCTGAGTAGGGACAGCTGGGACCACCTTGGAACGTGGTCTTCAGGGTGGTTCTGGGGCGTTCTTGGACGCTTCTGTATACTGAAGGAATGCTCGGAACATGATGTCCCTCAGTTCTCCGACGATCAGCTCCAAGTTCCCCAAATGATCGTCCACACTTCTGGTTCTTCTGGTCTGTTCGGTTGTGTGGTCCAGAAGTATGTCAAGGATGAGAGAGTAAGTCTGCAGCCTATCAGCGACATTCTCAGCATGGTGCTTGCACAGCCTGACTTCTTGGCGAGTCTGTGCAGCATCAAGCTTCAGCTCTCCCTCCATCCTTATCCGTTCCCTGTACAGCCTGTTGGAGTGATCACTCAGCGTTCTCTTGATCATCTCAGGTAGGGCTTCAAGGTCCTTTTTGAAACCCGTCATGGTTTTAGTGTGGAATTGGGCAGTGACCCTGATGCTGTTCCGCACGGTAGACTCGTGCTTTTGGAGAGCTTGCACCAGATGTCTAACAGCGGCTTCAACTCTGTCGATCGATTTGTCAGGAGTCAGCCCCGAATTCTTTCTAATTGAGGCAGCATTGGATGCAGCGTAAGGAATGACAGCTTGAGGATTCTGTGATGCATCCTACCTCGGTGTCTCTGTAGCAACCTCATCCTCATGGTTGTTGGATTGAGAACTGGTTGAGCTTGAGGATGGGTGCTCATCGTCATCAGCCTCCTTTTCGCTGGATGAGATTGCAACAAGTTCTGGTCCGTCAGATTTTGGCCCGTATGCATCTATGTTGCGCCTCCTCATCATCCTGGTGAATTCGGCATCATCTACCTTGGCGTCCTTAGTAACCTCTGTTGCTGTAACTTGGGAAGGTTCTTGTGAGCATGCAACAGCTGTAGCATCAACTTCTTATGAGGTGTCTCTAGCTGCACAGGGGTTACCTCTGCCTCCATTCCAGCATCCTCTGTGGGTACTGTCTCAACAACCTCCCCAGCAGAGGTCTTCTCTCCCTTAGGGAGTGTTGTTAGAACAACAACCTCCCCTAAAGTCTTCTCCAAGGACCTCGACTCCTTGGCCGGTCCTGAAACTTAGACAGCTTCTGCTGCAAGAATGGGTTCTTACAGCTCTGGTTAGTTTCTTGCAGCGTCCACAGCATCCTGCACTGTAACTTCCATTGCTGCAAAAATCTCAGCCTCCACCCTCCTTATTTCCTCAGCAGCTTCTTCAAGAGTGGCTGCTTGCTGTACTACTGTCTCGGCCAGTCTAGGGTGTCCAGTCTCTGCAACTTCCTCCGTGGTTGCGTCATCAGCGATCTCGACAATATCAGAGATCACATCTCTGATGATGGAGGTTGGTTTCCTTTGAGAATCTGTAGCTGCAGCATCCATGTGCATAGGGGAATCGCCATAGTCCATCAGTTGAGGCTCCTCCTCCTCCAAAGGATCAAGAGTGACAATGTTGGAGAGATCTTCAATCATTTGCTCGTATGCAGGGGAGTTCGCTTGGTGTTGGCTTGAACTTCCTTCTCCTCGCATCCTCCTAGGAGTATGTTGCATCCTGGTTTCTTTCACACTTTGTTGCAGCGCCTGTTGCAGCATAGCTTCCTCAGTTTGCTCCACTTTTAGGGTGTCGATTTGTTCTTGAGCAAATGTGATGTCATCGCCCCTTCTTACAGCCTCCGCAGCCGGGGTAAGGAAAACCTGAGCGTCTTCCAATGCTGCTCTCATTGACTCTACAGAATCGGATTCTGTAAGAGCTTTTCCCTTTCCCTTGTTCTTAGCTCCCTAAGCAGCACTGCATGCTGATTGATCTTGCACCATTGCTGCATACTCAGGTTGTAGGAGTGCCAGAATGTCTTCAGATTTGGCCCACTCCAGGATAGCTTGCTCGACTGTCAGGAAATCCTTCATCTTCAACAAGATTTCCCCCTTAGATAGTCGCATCTCCCTCCTGAGATTCTATTACAGCTCCATATTTCTAGCTGCAGGGAGGGTAGGATCAAGCACTGATGTGTGGGCTCCATGATCATGCGGAGAGATTGAGTGACGAACTTCTACACCAGTTTCTTGGTCACATCCAGGTAAATGTGACTCATCCCCAACAGCAACTACAGCTATGCTTGCTGTAGAGAGTTGGGAATCAGCAGCTGCAGCAGCTTTCTTCTTGCTGCGTGGGGTCCTTCTCACCAAGGGTGCATCGTCATCCAAGGAAGAGGCTTCAGGTTCAGGGTCAGCCTCTCTTGAAATCCTCTTCATAACGGGAAGATGACCTTGAACGTCCTCTTCTTCTTCATCACCCTCGCTGCATACTGCTTCATCTTACAGGGCTAGGGTTGCATTTTTTTTGTCTTTGGTTTTCTTCCGTGCTGATGGAACTGAGAGATCGCCGACCCTATACGATTATCCGAATCGGGGTCCATGCAAATATGACTAACGCGCAGCGGATAAACAAATCATATCTTTTACACCGATATTAGTTCTAAGGTTAGAACTGTAGATCGAGGAATCGATGGAGCCTGGACCTCACGATCTTCTACTGTATTTCTCGCCTTTTTCTCAAACATTGTGTGGGCAACGAGCTATCGAGACTTTCAGCCGCCTTTTTCTAAATCGTATCTTAGATTTTGTGTGTATAGAAACAGGGACCTTGAGAAAGATTATGAATCAGTCTCCTGATAGGCTTAGGAGTTCTAAATTCGATCTGAATATACTTCTGAAGTCTATCAATAATATCTCGATCCACTAAAGAGATATTATTGAACTACTGTCCCAAATCCATACTTAATATGGGCTCCTATTTATTATATGCGTGTTTATCTTCCCGTGTTTAAGATATCAAATGTCTGTTAATTAAATGATTCAATTAATTAACATTTAATTCCAAGAGTAGTACCACTCAACTTTATTATCATGCCGGAATAAATCCACCTACAGGGTTTACATGATAATCCTTATGAGCTTCTCAAGGGGACATCATCATCCTAAATAATTAGGACACGGTTTCATTATATAATCAACAGCACACCGTATAAACAACATTGTATCCCAATTTACCGAGCTTATTGATTTAATAAATAAATCTCACCCATTGGTAAATTAAAGAAACATATATCGAGTATACATGTCCATTACCATACAATGATTAAGAGGACGCACATCCATAATAACAGAGGTCTTGTTCTATATATGTAGTCAGTACAAATAAAACAACCTCAATTGGTCCTGCTCAATACATACAAAATGTACTAGTCTAATTTTATAATCAAGATAGATTAATACCAAATTACACTACAACCATTCTGATAATTTGTCCAAAATTATCTCAGTTGTGAGCTTCCATTTATAATCTATAAGGAACTGATAATATGATCTTCTGTGTGACACCACACACCATGTTATCTATAATATAAATTAATTGGACAATTGTAATAACATATATAACAAATATAAAATGCAAAACATTTGACCATAAAAGATTCTAATATCATAAATAGATGTTTATACAAAAGCTAGGCTTATAGTATACATCCTAACACACGCAACCCCAGCTTCTATTGTCTTCGGTTGGGTCTTACCATTCTTCTTCTCCCCGAGATACTTTCAGATGAGGATGGGGGTAGGTACTGCAAGCTGAAGACCAAGCTTGCAGAGCAGAGAGCAGATGGTGATACCGAAGCTTCTCCGCTCTATTATCTTTTCTACTTCCTCCCACAGTCTTTTCATGATGAACCTTGCCTAGTTCATCTTCTCTCCGGCCATGATGACAGACATGATCTGGAATCGGAGATCTGTGCATTTTTCGTAACTCCCCATCCTGCCTTTGATGGAGTACGCACAGATGTCATGTAGAAGTTCAAACTCCAGTTTGAAGAGCTTCTTTGGGGTGCTTCTCTTGATCTTAGTCCCAGCTTCCCTTGCTCGAAAGAGATCCCACATCTCTTGAGCATTAGTCTCCTCATAAGTCACAAGCTGACTAGGGGTCATCCCTCCGGCAGAAATGCTGAAGATGACAGCGATATCTCGGATAGTGAGAGATCGCTATTCTCCATCTGCATCTATCCTGAACATGATGCAGTTCCTTTCCTCCACCATCCTAGCATAGGAGTAGAAGCGTTGTACTGACTCCATTGAGTAGCCAGCATATACAGTCGTCAATAGCCCCATGACCTGAGTCCTTTCAAGGGCATCGAAAATCCTCCGTATCAGCCTATCATCATACAACCCAGAAGCGTAGATGTGCTCCTGGTTGATCAAGCGACCTTTCAAAAAGGATGGATTGTCTGGCAGCCATGGATTTTCCTGAGAGAGAAAATGCAAGGTTTCGAGGATTTGGACTTAGGAAAAATTCTTGCGAAAAAGAAAACTTCTCTTCTTGGGTGATGATGAAAATAAATTCGAATTAGGGTGGTTATGAGAGTTATGGCGGATCTCAAGGGACATGTAGTAAGATAAATGGTTGAGATTAAACAGAGGGAATTGATCTTACAGTCCAGAGAAAAAGACAGAGGGGTCAAATCATCAATAATCATTACTAGGCGCGTGGGCTTCTGACCGCGCCCTTTCCTCTTCTGACGCGTGCAGACATGCATTAAATGCTAAAAGACATGTGATTTGCCGCCTAAATAAATGACTTTTTAAGGTTGCAGCATCCTTAATACGAGGTTACAGAGTAATGAATACTCTTTGAAATAAATGCTGTAACTAGGTGCTGCTAATACTCCCGTTGACTGTTGTACTATAAGAATAAGGAATGCAGCGCTGTTTGAACCCAACACTGTATGAGGGCGTAGCTTACAACATTATACTTACTATTTCTCGTAAGCATGCAGAGATTCCCCTAGGCTTGTACACCATCTTTTTCACCTCATAACTTAAGAATTCCCAGCTCGTTTCTAAGCATAGAAAACCTTGATTCAGTTAAGGGTTTAGTGAATATGTCTGCAAGCTGGAGATGCGTATGAACTTTCTCAAGCACAACATCTTTCTTTTCCACGTGATCTCTTATGAAATGATGTCGTATGTCAATGTGCTTTGTTCTTAAGTGAAAAACAGGATTATGGGTAATTGATATCGCGCTTGTATTATCACAGAGAATTGGAGTCTCTTTTTCTTCAATCCCATAATCTCTAAGTTGCTGCTGTATCCAGAGAATCTGCGCACAACAACTCTCTGCTGCAACATACTCTGCTTCGATTGTAGAGGTTGCAATCGAAGTTTGTTTCCTACAAAACCATGAAACAAGTCTATTTCCCAGAAATTGATAAGTCCCACTGGTACTCTTCCGGTCAATCTTGCACCCAGCATAATCAGAGTCAGAGTAGCCTTTGAGCTTGAATCCTCCTTCCTTGGGATACCATAAGCCTACTTCCTGAGTTCCTTTCAAATACTTGATAATCCTTTTAACCGCTGAAAGGTGTGACTCATTTGGTGTTGCTTGAAATCTTGCACAGACTCCTACTGCAAACATAATGTCTGGCCTGCTTGCTATTAGATACAGCAATGATCCGATTAGTCGTCTGTACTTTGTGATATCAGCATTTTTACCATCTTCATCTTTATCAAGGCTTATGGATGTAGACATAGGAACGGATGTTGCTACACCATTCTTCATGCCAAATTTCTTGATAAGCTCTTTTGTGTACTTAACTTGACTGATGAAGGTTCCTGCAGTCAGCTGCTTTACTTGCAGCCCGAGAAAGAAACTTAATTCTCCCATAATGCTCATCTCAAATTTTGACTGCATCAGGTTGGAGAACTTCTCACATAACTCTTTGTTAGTGGATCCGAAGATGATATCGTCCACATATATTTGTACCAGCAGTACACTATCTCCATCCTGTATTCTAAACAAAGTCTTATCAACTGTTCCTTTCTGGAAACCATTACCAGCAGATAGAGAGACAGGGTGTCATACTAAGCTCTTGGTGTTTGCTTAAGTCCATAAAGGGCCTTGTGTAATCAAAACACCTTCTCTTCTGCTTGATCTTCAAAACCTGGAGGTTGCTCAACATATACTTCCTCTGTAAGAAGACCATTCAGGAATGCACTCTTCACGTCCATTTGATAGACATTGAAATTCATATGAGCTGCATATGCCAGAAAAATCCTTATTACTTCCAGCCTTGCTACTGGGGCAAAAGTCTCATCAAAATCAATTTCTTCTTCCTGGCAGTATCCTTTAGCAACTAATCTTGTTTTGTTTCTCACAACAAGTCCAAATTCATCTAAGTTGTTCTTGAAAACCCACTTTGTTCCTATAACTTCTTAATGAGTTGGTCTTACAACTGTCTGCCATACTTGGCTTCTTTCAAAACCATTCAACTCTTCTTGCATGGTCTGTACCCAGTTGCTATCTTGTAGGGCTTTTTCAACATTCTTGGGCTCTGTTTGAGATATGAAGCATGCAAACATTGCTTCATGAAGAATGGACCTTCTTATCCTTACTTCTCCTATTATAAGATCTCTAGGGTGATTTCTTAACCATATCCTATCAGGCTCAAAGACATGTACTGGTCTAGGTTGCTCCTCTTGTTGCTGTATGACAGGGGGTTCTGTTGCTGTAAGAATATCTGCTGCATCCAGAGGTGCAGCATCTTCTTCTTTGTCTTCTCCTATAGGCAGAACCCCTTCTACATATGGAACAACATTGTCTTTTCTTGGAGCTGTATCTTCAGCTGACTCTTCTAGCTTCTTGGTATCACAGTGTGGCTCATCAAACACCACATGTATAGATTCTTCAACCACCAAGGTTCTCTTGTTGAATACTCTAAAGGTTCTACTTACAGTAGAGTATCCTAAGAATACTCTTTCATCTGATTTTGCATCAAAGGTTTTTAGATGTTCTTTTCCATTGTTGAGGATATAACACCTACATCCAAAGATATGCAGATATGATACATTTGGTGTATATCCATTCCAGACTTCATAAGGAGTTTTGTCTAGATCCTTGTTGATCAGACATATGTTTTGTGTGTAGCATGCAATGTTAGTTGCTTCAACCCAAAACCTTTTGGGTATTTCTGCCTCTATTATCATTGTCCTTGTTGCTTCTTTAAGGGTTCTATTCCTTTTTTCAGCAACACCATTCTGTTGAGGTGTTCTTGCAGCAGAGTATTCATGACGAATACCATTGTCAGAACAGAATTTCTCAATGAATTTGTTCATGAATTCAGTTCCTCTGCCTAATCTTATCTTCACTATACTCAAGCTCTTTTCATTCTGGATTTTCTTCATGAGATCAGGTAGCTTGTCTTGAGTCTCTGATTTCTTTGTAAGAAATATAGTCCATGTATATTTGGAGTAGTCATCTACTACCACAAGTGAGTACTTCTTTCCACTTATGCTCACTGGTCTACTAGTCCAAACAGGTCCATATGTGGAAGATCTAGAATCCTGTGAGATGACTTCTATATCTTGTCTTTGAATGAACTCTTTACTTGCTTTCCTTTCTGACAAGCTCCACAGATATTCTCTTTCTTGTATGTCATATCTGGCAATCCTCTTACGAGGCCTTTTCTTACAAGCTTGTTGATAGTCTTGAAGTTCAGATGACTTAACCTCTTGTGCCATAACCAGCTAAGCTCTGGTGGACTTTTCACAATGAAGCATGTCGGTTGAATAGAGGAGTTCCAATCAGCTAGATAGATGTTTCCTCTTCTTCTTCCTGTAAGCTTGACTTCATTTGATGTGTTGTCTTTGATTAAGCATTTGTTGAGGTTGAATTCAACTGTATATCCTTTGTCATAAAATTAACTGATGCTCAGAAGGTTGTATCTGAGTCCTTTCACATAGGATACATCCTTAATCTTTATGTTTCATTTGACTAGGCATCCACTTCCTTTTGTTTTGTGCTTCCTTTGGAATCATCTCCAAAGATGACCTTGGGTCCTTTGCATTCTTGGAAGTCTTTGATAGCTTCTTTACTGCCTGTCATGTGCCTTGAGCAGCCACTGTCAATGTACCATACATCACCGCTGCAACCTGGTACTGAAACCTGTAATAATTTCAAACAGATTTAGGTACCCATTTTTGTAAGGGTCCTTTGGGGTTAGTTGATTTTGGAACCCAAACTTTCTTAACAGTCATTGTTTTGCTGTAAGATTTGTTGGTTCTCTGATTGTATGCAGTGGTTCTTACAAACTGCTTGTTAAGAGTGTGTGCAGAGACAACATATGTGTTACCAACACCTTTGTAGTGTGGTCTTCCACCATACTTCCCCTGAGTATATCCTCTTTGAGGTTCAGACACATAAGTCTCAGTATAGGTGGGAACTTTTCTTCTATGCTGCAACTTTGTGGGTTGCTGCATCCTTTTGCTGCATACAGCAGATGGCTTCTGCTGCAGCCAGTTCTTAGATGCAGACTTACTTCCTGCAGTTGAGCATTGGGGTTTCTTCCCCTTATCCATCATTACTGGTTTGTTTAAGATCTTCACAAAGTTACAGAGTAACTCCTTTTCGATTGGGGTCTCCGCTTGAATACAAATGATAGCTCTGGATGTACTTGCTGTAGTCTGAGAGATGTGATTGCTGTAACCTATGCCCGATTTTTCAAAAGGACCTCTACTTTGGTTTATGCAATCTTTTGTGTCCTTGGATGATTTGCTGAACGTGCTTATCGTGGACTGCAAGTTTTCCCTCTCAGATTCCAGCTTAGTGACCAGCAGATTTAATCTAGAGACCTCATTTTGTAGCTTGCTGCACCTTGAGTTATCAGACTCGCATGCAGCCAGCATTTTGGCAGTATCAATATTCTTGCTCTTAAGGATCTCATTGTCGATTCTTAGGTTCTCATTTTCAACATTTAGATTCTCATGAATTGAGTTGATCTGCTCAAAGTCACTCATGATTCTTTTTAGAGAGTGGATCATGTTCAGCTCCTCTCTTTCAGCTACGGATAGCGGTTGATAGATGTAACGTCACGTTCCCCTTTTAATTAGGAAAATGCCGTCACCCTTTACTTACATAAAATTAAAGAATTCATGAGATACAATATAGCAGAAGTCTAAAATGAAAACACGAGATTTTTTTTTCTTTTATATATAACATAATTTGTTTTAACTCGTGTTTCACCCATATTTCTAGGTTAAATGTACGGACATACACTTATATGAGATAACATGATAAAACAAACATATTATACTGGAATATCAGTTTAGGTCCATCATGTATCATAATTTACGTATCCAAAATATAATATTGTTTTCAAAAGTAAACACTAATTTAGTACTTGAACATTAAAGGGTGATGAAAAGTCAGTCCAGCTTGCTACACATCCACGTCATCATCCACTGGACCTAAAAAAAAAAACATCATGAGACACCTCCGGAGAGGGATCCCAGTGGGTTAACTATACTCTTTAACATATATTAAAGCAATCAAATTAATTAGCACATATTACATGTCCTTCGGGCACGCTCACCCTGGACCATACATAACATAAAGGAATGTGGGAGTCACTCGCCCAATAAACCTTGCTTTCATAGACCAGGCACTCTTGCCCTTAAGGTTGTCACCCGATAGTGAAGCTACTATCGGTTATAGCTACGGAGCTTCAGCCGTAGATTTTCATACATAACATATTAATTTAATCATCAACATATAGTAAAGTGTAGAAGTTACCCACTTTAAAGCTGAGGGTGCAAGGATTTCTTTTTGGATGCACCGATTGTCCCGACTGCGCTCGACACACTTAACCGATTAGCCTTTTATGTCATATAACACAATCTTATATTTTATATTAGATTTCTTTAATCTGAAGCATAATTATACTTCATTTAATACATACTTGTGATATAAAAATTTTAGACACTTAAATTAGTGATTCTAGTCATAAAATGACACATAAAGCCACAACAATTTTAATAATTCATAGGTGATTCCAAAAATGACAAGAATATTTACATAGTCATATAATAGTGTTAGATATCATATTCTGAAAATTCACAATTTTTCATCATCTACATATATAAATAAAATTAAATCTATAACCTAGTTTTTTCACCTCAATTTCAACTCAAAATCAGTCTATTTTGAAAACTTTATCAAATATTATAGACTTCATAAAATAATTTCATATTTTTAAAGAATTTAAACAACATGTTGAAGTATAACATATAAAAATATCAACTAAAACTAAGCTTTACATAATTAGTTATGAATTTTTGAAGTTTGCTGAAAACAGGGTACTTTATAAGGTGAAAACATGTTTTCTTGTAAAATTTCTCATAAATTGTACAAGGCTTCAAAATTTACAAGGTAAATTTCTAAATCTCTATCAGAACTGGTACTACAACATAGTCAAATATGGCATATATATATGGTTGAAATAATTAGTTATGATATTTAGAACAAGACCGAAAACAGGACATGACCAACACAGAAAACCAATTATATTGTAAAATTCGGCATAAATCGTAAAAAACTCCAACAATTGCATACTAAATTTCTATACGTACCTAAGAAATGGTTCTAAAACATAATAAAAGATCATATATACATTCAAAGTATACAGTTCAGAAACATAATTTGATTCGGACTCAAAAACAAGACAAAAACTGTCTCTGAACAGCTTATCTTAGAAAAATCATATAAAATCAATTTTAACTCCAAATCTTCTGAAATTTGACACACATATTATAAACTTCATATACTAGATTATGTTAAAAGGGTTTAGCTTAAATAATTTCCTACATCACCCAAAATATTTCGGAACAGAGATGCAGAATATGAAATAGAGGAAATCTATCACAGAACAGGGCTATGTTTGAAAAATCATAATAAATCGAATTTATGTCCAAATATTCTGAAATTTAACATATAGGTTCTTCACTTCATATATTAAAACTTGGCCAAAGGGTTTAGGAAAAAATAATTTCTATCAACTTACGCAAGATCTCAGAACAGACCTGCAGATTTCATCTTATAACACATACACTATTTTGCACATTCAAGTTAATGAAATACATAAAATTCTAAACCTAATGCCAAAGAACATCTTTGGATCTTATAATATATGTTATAAGTCATGAAATATCATAATTTAACAAAAGAGTAAAGAGAATTTTAGCTATATACCTCTGAAAGATCAAATGTTTTCTTTGTTTCTCTTTCTTCTAAGAGAGTTGCACGGTTCCTTATGCTTCTTTCAACTTGATGTATGGAAAAGTAGCATATATGAAGTAGGATATATGTATAAGGTGAAGTAGTAGAAAGTTCCACTATGTAGCTCAATAATAGATGTAATATCTATTTTATACAATATAATAATGCAAGATATTTTTTTTTCCTTTTTATTCTTTGTTTTTTTTATATATATAATATATATAGATATATATAGATATAGATATATGTATACTTGCTTACATAAAGAGATAAAAATTTAATATAACAATAGTGTTATATTAGCATAACCTATACAAAAAAAATATATCATTTACTTATACAATTTACTTATGTAAAAGAACATATTTTTATCTACATTACGATGCATAAATTCATGTTCAAACAATCAATGTTTTATCACATAAAATAACATATAAAGATCATAAGTTTCTTTCATAAAAGAAAGCATTCGAAAGCGGTAACGAATAATTAATACCATATAATTCATTTAAAATTAACTAACATCTTATCTCTTACTTCTGTTCATATGTGTCAAGTGAGTGGAGATCGAGCTCGGTTTCTTCCAAAAGTTATCCTACAAAATCCTTAAAATCTCGAAAGAGATATTAGATCATAAAGATTTTAAAATCATAAATTAAATAATATAAGAAATTTATACTTGCACTTAAATCATTTATACTTGAACGATAAAAGAAATTTTATAAAATATGCAATGCAGGATTTTCTTGAAAACGGGTGTTACAACTCCCCCCACCTATAAAAAATTTCATCCCGAAATTTGGTTTGGCTATGAAAACAACTTGGGGTACTTATTCCAAATCTCCTCTTCACATTCCCATGTTGCTTCCTCTTGCCCATGCCTATTCCACTGTACTAAAACTAATGGTATATCTCTATTCCTCAAGGTCTTGATCTTTTTCCCAATAATCGATACAGGTCGTTCCTCATAAGTTAGGTTCTTATTAATTTCGAATGGTTCAAGATCAATATGATGACTTGGATCTGCCACATATCTTCGTAGCATTGATACATGGAAAACATTATGAATTGCTGAAAACTCTAGACTGAGGGCAAGTCGGTATGTAACATTTCCAATACGTTCTAAGATTTCAAACGACCCTATGAACCTTGGTTTCAACTTCCCTTTATTTCCGAAGCGGACTATTCCTTTCATTGGAGCAACTTTCAGAAACACCTTTTCACCAATTTCAAATTATAGGTCTTTCCTTCGCAAATCAGCATAAGATTTCTGTCGATCTTGGGCTACTTTTATTCTTTCTCGAATTTTAGTGATTGCTTCTGTAGACCTTTCTATTAATTCTGGGCCTAAAATCTTTCTTATCCCAACTTCATCCCAATGAATTGGTGTTCTACATCTTCGTCCATAAAGCGCTTCATAAGGAGCCATTCCAATAGTTGACTGATAGCTGTTGTTATAAGCAAATTCTACTAAGGACAAATGATCCTCCCAACTTCCTCCAAAGTCCAAAACACATGTCCTAAGCAAATCTTCAAGAATTCGGTTGGTTCTTTCTGATTGTCCATCTGTTTGGGGATGAAAGGCAGTGCTAAAGTTCAGTTTAGTTCCCATTGCTGATTGTAAGCTCTTCCAGAATTTGGAAGTAAATCGTGGATCTCTATCAGAAACTATTGAAATCGGAACTCCATGTAGTCGAACTACTCCATCAATGTATAACTTTGCTAATTGATCTAGTGAGTACGTCATTTTGATCGGTATGAAATGTGCAACTTTTGTCAGTCGATCAACGATGACCCATATAGCTTCATGTTGTTTTGGGCTCCTGGATAGCCCTGCGATGAAATCCATTGTTATGTGCTCCCATTTCCATTCTGGAATTTCTAACGGGTTCAACAATCCAGATGGTCGCTGATGATCTGATTTAACTCTTTGGCAAGTAAGACACTTCCTGACAAATTGTGCAATTGATCGTTTCATACCCCTCCACCAAAAGTTACTCCTGAGATCTCTATACATTTTTGTCTCTCCAGGATGTGAAGTATAAGGAGTCATATGAGCTTCTCTCATTATTTCTTCTCGTAACTCATCACTTCTTGGTATACAAATCCTTCCTCTGAATTCCAAAGCTCCATCAGAGGCTATCGAAAAATCCTTAGTTTTCTGTTCTTGAACTTTTCTTTATATCATAATGAGGAACTTGTCACTTTTCTGAACTTCAATAATTCGTTCTCTCAATGTAGGTTGGACTGTGAGTACTGTTAATACCGCTGTTGATTGTTCTGAATCGATGATTATCAACCTTAGTCGGCTAAATTCTTCTATCAATTCTTCTTGATGAGTAATCATTACTGTTAGTTGTCTTTTTTTCCTACTGAGTGCGTCTGCTACAACATTTGTCTTTCCTGGGTGGTAGTGAATTGTACAATCATAGTCTTTCACTAGTTCTAACCACCTCCTTTGACGCATATTAAGTTTCTTTTGTGTGAAGAAATATTTTAAACTCTTGTGATCTGTGTACACTGCACATTTTACCCCGTATAAATAGTGTCTCCAGATCTTCAATACATGTACGACTGCTGCTAACTCCAAGTCGTGGGTTGGATAGTTTTATTCATGCTGTTGGGATTTCAGTGTTTAGATTTTGATGAGACAAACCAATCATGTAATAGGAAGTTTTGAGTACCCCATTTTCACATTGTTTAAGTGAATATATAGACTAGAATTGAGTCTTGAGTCAAGCATTGAAATGGAGGTTAAAAGAGGATAAAACTGCATCTAAGCTTTAAAAGAAGATATCGCTGCAAGAAGGCAGGATACAGTATCGTTGCATGAAGGCAGGATACAGCAAAGCAAGGAAGAACGGCATGCAGCATCGCTGCAAGAAAAGGATACAGGAGTACTGCTAGAACGAAGTTACAGCAGCACTGCCAGATGATACTGCAATCAGGTCTAAAATACAGCAGCGCTGAAAGAATGCATCAACTGCACAAAGACCAAGGATACAACGCAGACTTACAGGACAGTTAAGTAATACAGCGCCAACTACAAGACGAAGTATCCTGCAAATCCCAGGAAGGATAAATGCAGTACAAGGAACGGAGATCTAAGCAGGGACAAAAGAGCCGTTCAAAAAAAAGTCAAAGTAGCAGACACGGAGCCAATAAGAAGATGCCACATGGACTGACGCGCTGCAAAAAGCTGCGAGCCGCAACTGCCGCATTAAATGCTCCGAAAGGAAAGGTCAGTCGCATTAAATACGAACCATACTTTGGCCAGACTATTTCAAATTCAAAAGAGGGATGTCTCCTTCAATGGACATCTTCTCCTACAAGTATAAATTGAGGTCGAGGAGCACTGAAGCTGGTTACTGTTACTGAGATCTAAAACTTCATACGTGAAAAATTCTAAGCTTACAAGATTCAAGTATTCAAGCTTACAATCAGTTTCAGTCACTCAACCTATCGAAGTGAAGCAAAGTTCAAGCTGAAAGTTTCCCTACGGAATCAGAAGCTCACTTCGAAGCACAAGTTGAAGAAAACCTTTTTATCCTTTTAACCTTGTTGCTGTGTGCTTAGGTTGTTTTAGTGGTGTCAAGCAGTTGATAGGAGAGATCCTTGCTGTTTGTTTTAGTTGTCTAGAGTTAGGCAGCTTCCCTGTGTGGGAGTATAGAACCCTGTGTGGGTTAGCCTTTGAAGTTTGCAGTTGCTGTGTGTACGCTGGACTTCAGTAGGTGGTTTGCTTTGTAAAGTTGATAGATTGTTAGGGGTGTCCTGTAAATCAATCTTGCTTAACAAAGTTCCTGCTCGAGGAGCAGTAGAGTGGACGTAGAAGGATTACACCACATTCGAACCACTATAAGCCATAATTGTTTTTATCGCTTTATTTATCTACGCTTATTTTCTACATATACATATCCATCTCTCATCATAAAACGTTTGAAAGAAACATTCTTATGTAAAACAGCCTTGTATTTAAAAGTATATTTCCGCTGCGTACAAAACTCCAGGTTACAGCGTGCAACACTGCATTCTAGCACTACAAGAAATCACACTATTCGTGACGATTTTTTTTGCAACGCATGAAATTTTGTCACAATTTATTACTTAATAGTGACAAATTCAATTTTTGTCACTAATATATGTATTTTTATGACATTATTTATCTTTGTCATTATTAAGTATTTTTATCGTCGCTGATTTGCATATTTTATGATGATTAAAAATTATTTGTCACCATATGCTTTTAATGTAGACTTTCCCACCAAAATTTTAGAGGGAAATCTTTTAATGACAAATTTATTGTAATTGGTGACGATAATTGACGTCACAAATTGTTTAATTTTCATGACAGTGACAAGTTTTGACATCATTCGTTCGTCACCAATGTTCATACTTCATGACGATTAAAAAATGATCCTCACAATACTCTTTTAAGATAGAATTTCCCACCAAAATTTTAGAGAAGAACCTTTTAACGACAATTTTAATTGCAAATGGTGACGATATTTGACGTGACAAATTGTTTAATTTTCTTGACAATACTATATTTTGTCTTGAATTATTGAAAATAAATATTAACACCATTAGTTCGTGACAATTAAAATATTGATAAGAGTTCTGATGAGATAGTTTTTGAGGTCCTTGGACATGGATGTAAAAGGCTTAGGGTATGGTCCAAAAGCTCCACGCAGACGAAACACTTTATATGAATCATCTACCCAACAACTACAAAAGAATATTCAAGAGACACAGGAACAACTACAACAGTCTGAAACACAAGTGGTTGAATTTAAGAACGAAGTAACTAGTTTGAAGAACCAACTATCTCAACAAGGTGCAAATATCAATAAGCTCATGGAATATCTTGCTGCTAAAGGAATTGAGCTCTGAAATATTTTCAAGGTTAGTTTAAATTGTTTCTATTTGTATATTATTTGTTAGTTTATTATGTGTTTTTTTAATTTAATTTTGTTTAGGTGTATGATTTATATGGTTTACGTATTTATTCATTGTTTAACTTTTTTTTCTTAAAGTTTGCTTCTGTAATTGTGTTTTTCAACCATTATTATGTGTCATTGAGGAATAAAAAATTTCATATACATTGTTTCGAGTATATTTACTTTTAATATACTAATATTGATTTGGAATATACAGGTGAATCTATATTCAGATGGTTGTGGATCTCCTCACGAGAAGTTTTCATTCTTGCCACTTTGAAGTTTTGAAAGAAGCAAGAAAGGAAATAAGATTTAGGATTATAGTCCTAATATTTATTTAGATAGTTTAGTCCCTTTTAAGTGATGATCTGTTTCATTTTCTTATATTAACTAAAATTGTTAATTTCATTGGTCAAACTTGGATATTTGCCACTGTCTTTTAGTATTTTTAAATATTTACATTCATTTTGGTACTTGAATATGTATATTGTTTTAGTTTTGTGCACAATTTGGTTTTGGAATAAATTTGTGATCTTATAATGAAAATAAATTTGGTATAGTTATAATTATTATTAAATACTAAATTTAAAATATTTACAACTAGAGCCGGGTAACAATAATATATTTTGTCACAAATATATAATGAAATATATTTTACAAAAGATGACATTAATATAACAATTTGTCTCTATATGTTAATTTTTTTTCCGTAATCGTGAACATCGTCACATAAAATCAATAAGTTAATGACGATGATTATTTTGTCATGAAAAAACTAATCTTATCTCAATGAATTGATTTAGTTGTCATGATAAATATTCATTTAGTGATATATAATATTTTGTCACCAAATATTATTTGTCACCGTATGTGTATATCTTGTGATGGATAAAAATCGTCATATATTTTTTTGACGAAAACAATATGTTGTCATAATACTTCTATTTTCGATGACAATTAATATTTGTCATCAAATGCTAATTTATCACGACAACATGATATATTTATTAAATGACGACTAAAATTTTGTCATCATCTAGTAACTCTTTCATGACGAATTATTTAAAGATGACGAAATAATTAATATTTTAATGACAATAAAGTTGTCACCAAATAACGATGAGTTTAGTAAAATATTTGATTTTGTCACTGAAGTTCAATGTTTTCATGACAATAAGACATTTGTCATTTAAAGTTAACCATTTAGATGACGAAATAACATAATAGGTGACAAAAATATTAAGGAAAAAATGACGAGTTAAAAGTCACTATAAATAATAAAATATAGCGATGATACCTTTAGCGTCATTAAAAGTTCACTATTTGATGACAAATTTAAAAAATTGTCACATTTTTCTTTTGTGACGCACCTACAACGACGATCATTGCGACGCTAAAATTTCGTCACCAAATACTTTTAGTGACGATAAATAGCATTTAAATGACAAATTTTCTCGTCACTATTTCTCAAATTTCTTGTAGTGTAGCGCTGCAAGCAGTAACCATCTATCGCTGCAAGCTCAAGTAACTTGCAGTGCAGAACGATTATTTTAAAGATTCTGAAAAATCGACCAAGGTTCATTCACCCCCCCTTCTGAACCTCGGACACCACTTGGGACCAACAAGTGGTATCAGAGCGAGTTGGGTTAAAAGCCAACTTATCTGGTCACCTACCCAAATCCACCTTTGTCTCGCTGTTTTCTTTGCATAAAAATCATTTTTTTAAAGCATATCATGGATTCCTCCAATCACAAGCTACCTATGTTTACATAGAAGAATATGACGACTGGAAGATAAGAATGCAGGCACACCTTTCTGCTTTGAATGATGAGATGTGGACCGTCATAACTGAAGGACCGATAATCCCCATGAAGGTAAATTCAATGTATGGAAGAGACCATGCAGAAGAAGAGCAGCCACCACCAAACTTCCTGATCAAACCATGACAAGAGTGGGGAAACGAAGACAGGAAGAGAGCCAACCTGGATAACGTGGCAAAGAACGCTCTATTTATTACTTTGGATAAAGGCACTTTTAGCAAAGTCAAGACTTGCTTAACATCCAAAGAAATATGGGAAAAGCTGGAACAAATTTGTGAAGAAACTGAGCTCACCAAGGACAACAAAATCTCCAACGCTACCCAATTATTCGAGCTCTTCGAAATGAAGAATGAAGAGACTCTTGAGCAACTAGATCTAAGATTCACATCCATAGTGAATGAACTAGAAGCTCTGGGCAAACACTACACATAGAAAGAAAAGAACATGAAGGTGTTAAGAGCCCTACCAGCAGAGTGGGATACCAAGACCACTGCCATGAGAGTGTCTATGGACCTGAAGTCCATGAGCACATTTGACCTATTCTCCGATTTGAAAGCATTCGAGTATGACATCAATAGAAGGAGAAAAGAGTCAGAGGAGTCGATCTCCAAAGTTACAACGCTAACCGCCAGAGGAACAAAGGATACAGCAACCGCCAATTGCAGTAAACAGAGTGAGGATACAGCAGAAGTTGCTGAAGAGGATATGGCGCTCCTCCTAAAGAAATTCAGGAGATTCATCAAGAGCAACAACAATATCAGCAACACCAACCTCAACAAAAAGAATGACTTCAGAAGAAGTCACTCAACCCTCAGGTATCTTCTTCTCCTCAGTCAAATACAGGGAATGTTGACTTGTGCTATAATTGCAGGAAGCCTGGACACTACGCAAGGAACTGTCCTTATCCAACCGTACACAAGTATCCTGAAGGAGAAAGAGAACAGAGGAGAGATAAACGAAAAGAGGAAAGGCACAAGCTTCGAGCTCTTATAGGAGAGATGGAGAAAGCCAAGGATGCAGTAATTCCGAAGGAAGTACTGAAAGCTGCAGAATCCTCTGACAGCGATGCTGAAACCTCATCCTCTGACGAAGAAGCACTCATATGTCTAATGGCTAAAGATGGCGAGGACAGCGAAGAAGATAAGGTAATCTACCAACCGTTGTCCATACAAGTTGATGAGGAGCTGAACATGATCCACTCCTTGAAAAGGATCATGAGTGATTTCGAGCAATTCATGAGGAGCTTAAGGTTGAGAATGAAAACCTTAGAATCGATAATGAGATCCTCAAGAGCAAAAACATCGACATTGCCAGAATGCTCGCTGCACGAGAATCTGATAACTCAAAGTGGAGTAAGCTGCAACAAGAGGTCTCTAGATTGAATCTGCTGATCACAGAGCTAAGATCTGAGAAGGAAATCTTGCAGTCCAAGATGAGTACGTTCACCAAATCTTCGAAGGACGCAAGAGATTGCATAAATCGTGTCAGAGATCCTTTTGTGATTTCAGGCATAGGTTACAGCAATCAAGGCTCTCAGAATACAACAAGCACATCCAAAACTGTGAATTTTGTTCAAGCTAAAACTCCAATGGAGAAAGAGTTACTCTGTGACTCTGAAAAGATAGTGAACAAAACAGCAATGACGGATAAATGGAAGAAACCCCAATGCTCAACTGTAGGGAATAAGTCTGTATCTAAGACTTGGCTGCAGCAGAAGTCATCTGCTGCATGCAGCAAAAGGATGCAGCAACCAACAAAGTTGCAGCATAGAAGAAACTTTCCCACCGATACTAAGACCTACATGTCTAAACCTCAAGGAGGATATACTCCAGGGAAGTATGGTGGAAGACCACACTTCAAGGGTGTTGGTAACACACATGTTTGTCGAGCACACACCTTTCATAAGCAGTTTTCCAAGATAACTGCATACAGCTCGAGAACCAACAAATCTTACAATAGAGCAGTTACTGTTAAGAAAGTTTGGGTTCCCAAAGTAACTAACCCCAAAGGACCCGTATGGATATGGGTACCTAAATCTGTTTGAATTTGTTACAGGTTACAGTGCCAGAATGCAGCAGTGATGTATGGTATATCGACAGCGGCTGCTCAAGGCACATGACAGGCAATAAAGAAACGTTGAAAGACTTCCAAGAATGTAAAGGACCTAAGGTCATAATTGGAGATGATTCCAAAGGAAGCACAAAAGGAAGCGGATGCCTAGTCAAGGGGAACATAAAGATCAATGATGTATCCTATGTTAAGGGGCTTAGATACAATCTCCTAAGCATCAGTCAATTCTGTGACAAAGGATATACAGTGGAATTCAACCTCAACAAGTGCTTAATCAAGGACAGCACCACAAATGAAGTAAAGCTTACAGGAACAAGAAGAGGAAATATCTACCTAGCAGATTGGAATTCCTCCACTCAATCAACATGCTTCATAGTGAAAAGTCCACCGGAGCTGAGCTGGCTATGGCACAAACGATTAAGTCACCTGAACTTCAAGACTATCAACAAGCTAGCAAGAAAAGGCCTCGTAAGAGGATTGCCAGATGTAGCTTACAAGAAAGAGAATGTCTGTGGAGCGTGTCAAAAAGGAAAGCAAGTTAAGAGCTCTTTCAAGGATAAAATTCAGAAATCGTCTCACAGGATTCTAGATCTTCTACACATGGACCTCTTTGGACCAGTAGAACCAGTAAGCTTGAGCGGGAAGAAGTACTCCCTAGTAGTAGTGGATGACTACTCTAGATACACATGGACGATCTTTCTAGCAAAGAAGTCGGAAACTCAAGAAAAGCTACCTGGCCTCATAAAGAAAATTCAGAATGAAAAGAGCTTGAGCATAGTGAAGATAAGATCAGACAGAGGAACCGAGTTCACGAATAAGTTTATAGAGAAATTCTGTTCTAACAATGGTATTCGTCATGAAGACTCTACTGCAAGAACACCTCAACAAAACGGGGTTGCTGAAAGAAGGAATAGAACCCTCAAGGAAGCAGCAAGGACAGTGATAGCAGAAGCAGAAATACCCAAGAGGTTTTGGGCCGAAGCAACCAATACCGCATGCTACACGCAGAACAGATGCCTAATCATCAAGGATCTTGACAAGACACCGTATGAAATATGAAACGGTCATACACCAAACATTTCCTATCTGCATATCTTTGGATGCAAGTGTTATGTTCTCAACAATGGAAAAGAACATCTGAAAACTTTTGATGCTAAATCAGATGAAGGAGTATTTCTAAGATACTCTGCTATAAGTAAAGCTTTCAGAGTGTTTAATAAGAGAACCCTGGTGGTAGAAGAATCTGTACATGTGGTGTTTGATGAACCACATTGTGACACGAAGAAGCTGGAAAAACCACCTGAAGAGACCATTCCTAGAAAAGGGAATGATGTACCATACATAGAAGAAGTTCTGCCTACAGAAGAGGAAAAAGAAGAAGAAGCTGCAACCTTGGATGCAGCGGATATTCTTACAGCAGCAGAATCTACTGTAATACAGCAACAGGATGAGCAGGCTACACCAACGCATGTCTTCGAGCCAGATAGGACATGGCTTAGAAATCATCCAAGAGATCCCATAATAGGAGATCCATCCATTGGTGTAAGGACAAGAAGATCCATCCCACATGAAGCAATGTTCGCATGCTTCATATCACAATCAGAGCCTAAGAATGTTGATGAGGCACTGCAAGATAGCAACTGGGTACAGGCCATGCAAGAAGAATTAAATGGATTTGAGAGAAATCAAGTATGGCAAACAGTCACTAGACCAACCCATCAAGGTGTAATTGGAACAAAGTGGGTGTTCAAGAACAAGCTAGATGAATCAGGAGTCGTTGTAAGAAACAAAGCAAGATTAGTTGCTAAAGGATACTGTCAGGAAGAAGGAATTGATTTTGATGAGACTTTTGCACCAGTGGCAAGGCTAGAAGCAATAAGAATTTTCTTAGCCTATGCAGCACATATGAATTTCAATGTCTATCAAATGGATGTTAAAAGCGCGTTCCTGAATGGTCTCCTTACAGAGGAAGTATATGTTGAGCAACCTCCTGGTTTCGAGGATCAAGCAGAAAAGAAGGTGTTTCGATTACAAAAGGCCCTATATGGACTGAAGCAAGCACCAAGAGCTTGGTATGACACTTTATCTCTCTATCTTCTGGAAAATGGTTTTCAGAAAGGAACGATCGACAAAACGCTGTTTAGGATACAGGATGGAGAAAGTGTACTTCTGGTACAAATCTATGTGAATGATATTATCTTCGGATCCACAAACAAGGAGCTATGTGAGAAATTCTCCAACCTGATGCAGTCAAAGTTCGAGATGAGTATGATGGGAGAATTAAGTTTCTTTCTCGGACTGCAAGTAAAACAGCTACCTACAGGAACCTTCATCAACCAAGTCAAGTATACGAAGGAGCTTATCAAGAAATTTGGCATGGAGAATGGAGCAGCAACATCCGTTCCCATGTCCACATCCATAAGTCTTGACAAAGATGAAGATGGTAAAGATGTAGACATTACCAAGTACAGACGCCTCATTGGATCGTTGTTGTATCTCACAGCAAGCAGACCTGATATTATGTTTGCAGTAGGAGTCTGTGCTAGATTCCAAGCAGCACCGAAGGAATCACATCTTTTAGCAGTAAAAAGAGTGATCAAGTATCTGAAAGGAACTCAGGAAGTCGGCCTATGGTATCCTAAGGAAGGAGGATTCAAGCTTAAAGGCTACTCCGATTCAGATTATGCAGGCTGCAAGATTGATAGAAAGAGTACATGTGGGACGTATCAATTTCTGGGAAATAGACTTGTCTCGTGGTTCTGCAGGAAGCAAACCTCAATTGCAACCTCTACAGCAGAAGCAGAGTATGTTGCAGCAGGAAGTTGTTGTGCGCAGATTCTCTGGATACAGCAGCAACTTAGAGATTATGGGATAGAAGAAAAAGAGACGCCAATTCTCTGTGACAATACGAGCGCTATTGCAATTACCCATAATCCTGTCTTTCACTCAAGAACAAAGCACATTGACATTCGTCATCACTTTATAAGAGATCATGTTGAGAAGAAAAACTTTGTGCTGGAGAAAGTTCACACGGATCTACAGCTTGCATATATCCTTACAAAACCTTTGAGTGAATCTAGGTTTTCTATGCTTCGAAACGAGCTGGGAATCCTTAAGTTGTGAAGAAAAAGAAAATGCAAGATCGCAGGGGGAACCTCTGCATGCTTGCAGGAAGCAGTAAAGATGGTACTGTAAGCTACGTGTCAATACAGCACTGGGTTCAGACAGCGCTGCAACCTACATTCTTACAGTACAGCAGTTATCGAAGAAATCAAGCAGCACTAGGTTACAGCATTTATTTCAAAAGGAGTATTGATTGCTCTGCAATCTCGTACTAGAGATGCTGCAACCTTAAAAAGGTATTTATTTAGGCGGCAAAGGACATGTCTTTCAGCATTAAATGCATGACTGCGGGTGTCAGGAAGTGGAAAGGGTGCTGACAGAGCTCACGCGCCAAGTAATTATTAGCGTCGATTTGACATCTCCGCTTTTTCCTGAGCCACTAGATCATTTCCCTGATTTATCTCAACCGTCAATCTCGCACGTCTCTTGAGAACCGCCATAAAGACCAAAACGTGTCATTTGAAATTCACTTTTCACCATCTTTAGAGAGAGAAATGCTTTGATCGCAAGAAAATTTTCTAAGTGCAAAACCCTTGTCTCTTCTCTCTCTATCTCACAAAGATTTCATCAATGGCTGCCAGAAAGACCATCGTTCTTGATGGAAGGATGATCAACAGGAAAAACATCCTGGAGTCAGGGCTGTATGACAATACCCTGATCAAGAGGATTTTTGATGCTCTACAACAGACCCAAGTCCTAGGGCTGTTGACCACCGTCTACGCTGGCTTCTCCACGGAGTCAGTACAGAGGTTCTACGCCTATGCTAGGCAGGAGGAGGACAGGAACTGCATTCTGTTTCGGATGGATGCAGATGGAGAGGAACGGTCGCTGACCGTTAGGGACATCTCCACCACCTTCAGCATTTCGGCTGCAGGTTTGACCCCCAGCTAGTTGGTGACGTATGGGGAAGCTTCAGCTCAAGAGATGTGGGATCTCTTTCGAGCAAGGGATACAGGGGTTGAAATCAAGAGAAGCGCCCCCAAGAAGCTCTTCAAACCGGAGTTTGAACTTCTCCACGACATCTGTGCGTACTCCATCGAAGGGAGGACAGGGAGTTACGACAAGTACACAGATCTTCGGTTCCGGATCATGTCTGCCATCATAGCCGGAGAGAAGGTGAACTGGGCAAGGTTCATCATGAAGAGGCTGTGGGAGGAAGCAGAGAAGATAACGGAGCGTCGGAGCTACGGTATCACCATCTGCTCTCTGCTCTGCAAGCTTGGCCTTCAACTTGCAGCACCCGCCCCCATTCATCCTGGAAAGTATCTCGGGGAGAAGAAGAAGAGCAAGACCCAGCCGAAGGCTGCAGGAGCAAGAGTTGCGATGAAGAAAACCAAAGACAAAAAGAATGCAACTCTTGCTCTGCAAGATGAAGCTGCTGTTAGCGGGGAAGATGCTGAAGAAGAGGATCCTTCGAGTCCTCTTCCTGTTATCAAGAGGAGTTCAGGGAAGGCTGTACCTGAACTTGAATCCTCTTCCCCAGATGATGACGCACCCCTGGTGAGAAGGGCTTCACGCAGCAAGAGAGCTGCTGCTGCTGTTGGGGATGTGTCACATCAGTCCTCTATGGTTGTAGTTGACCTTGGGGATGAGTCACATCAGCTTCGAGAGCCACATCAGCACTGGGTCGAGTCCACTGAAGAAGAAGCTCGTCTACAAACAGATGCTTCAGTGCTCGATCCAACCTTTCCAGCGGCAAGTAATATATCGGCAGAGTACTCTCTTTGGAGAGAGATGCGGCTGTCTAAAGGGGAAATCCTGTTGAAGTGGAAGGATTTCCTAACAGTCGAGCAAGCTGTCCTGGAGTGGGCCAAATCAGAGAATATTCTGGCACTCCTGCAACCTGACTTTGCAGCAAGAGTTCAAGAGTTCGATGGCTGCAGCGCTGCACAGAGAGCACAGGACAAGGGAAAGGGCAAGGTTCTTACAGAATCCGACTCTGCAGAGCTGCCGATGAAAGCAGCAGTGGAAGATGTGTAGGTCTTCCTCACCCCGGCTGCAGAGGCGGTAAGAAGGGGCGATGATGTCGCATTTGCTTAGGAGCAAATCGACACCTTGGGAGTGGAGCAGGCTGAAGAAGCCATGCTGCATCTAGCGCTGCAACAGAGCTTGAAGGAAACAAGGATGCAGCACACTCCAAGGAGGATGCGGGGAGAAGGCAGTTCAAGTTCAAATCAGATGAACCCCACTGCATACGAGCAAGTAGTTGAGGGCCTCTCCAACATTGTCACATTGGATCGTTTGGAGGAGGAGGAAGCCCAACTACTGGATTATGGTGATTCCCCGGTTCGCGAAGATGAAGATGTTGCTGCTGCAGATTCTGAGGGGGAACCATCAACCATAATCAGGAATGTCATCTCAGACATTTCCAAAATTGCCGATGAAGCATCTACGGAGGGAGTTGCAGAGGCGGTACTCCCTGCACTGGCCGCGACAGTAGTGCAGCCAGCAACCACCATTCAACAAGAAGAAGGAGCTGCAGAAAAAAGCAGGGTGGAAGCTGAGATCCTAGCAGCAATAGAGGATACAGTGCTGAATACTGTGATCGCTGCAAGAACCTATTCTTGCAGCAGAGGCTGTCAAAGAGGTTACAGGACCGGCCGAGGAGACGGGGTCCGTTGAGAAGACCTCAGTGGAGGATGTTGTTCTGACAACACTCCCTGAGTGTGAGAAGACCTCAGGTGGGGAGGCTGTTCAGACAGTACCCACTGAGGATGCTGGAGTTGAAGTCGAGGTATCCCCAGTGCAGCTAGAGACACCTCGTGAGGAGGTTGACGCTGCAGCTGCTACTTGCTCTTAAGAACCTTCAAAGGTTACTGCAGCAGAGGATACTGTGGACGCAAACATGTCGGATGCCGAATTCGCAAGGAGGATGAAGGAACGGAACATAGCTGTTCATGGGCCAAAATCTGGCGGAGCAGTTCCTGTTCCAATCTTATCCAGCGAAGAGGAGGCAGAAGAAGAAGAAGGAGATGAGCACCCATCCTCAAGCTCTACAAGCTCTCATACCAGCAAGGATGAGGATGAGGTTGCTGCTGAAGTACCGAGGCAGGATGTAGCACCAGTATGCCAAGAGGTGATTCCATTTGCTGCATCCGCTGCTGCCTCAACAAGAAGGAATTCAGGGCTGACTCCTGATGAATCTATCAACAGGGTTGAGACCACTGTTAGACATCTGCTGCATGCTCTCCAAGAGCATGAGTCTATCATGCGCAACAGTCTCAGGGTCAGTGCCCAATTCCATGCTGAAACCATGACGGGTTTTAAGAAGGACCTCGAAGTACTGCCTGACATGATCAAGTCAACTCTCAATGAACATTCAAACAGGCTGTACTACGATCGGGTCAGGATGGAGAAGGAGTTGAAGGTCGAAGCTGCTCTGACGCGCCAAGAGGTCAGGCAATGCAAGCTGCATGCTAAAACTGTCTCTACCCGACTCAACTCTCACTCCAAAGTCCTGGAAACACTTCTAGATCGTGTCTTCGATCAATCCCAAAGAACCAGAAGTGTGGACGACAGGTTGGGGAATCTGGAGCTGATTGTAGGAGAATTGAGGGATATCATGTTTCGTGCTTTCCCTCAGCATGTTGATGCTCCAGAGCCCACCCCTGAACCAACCCGACACCCGCGATCAAGGGCGGTCCCAGCAGCCCCTACTCAGCCCCCGGCTTTTGATGATGCCAAAAAGGGGGAAGGTTTTGAAGATAAATACAGGAGCAGAGGGGCGGCTGAACCTGATGAAGAAGAAGATGATGATGATGACTAGCAACCTCTCAGCAGGAGAAGAAGGAGGTCTGGATCATCTGCTGCTGCTGACATCCCCTCTCCGAAGAGATGGAGAAGAGATGATGATGGAGCTGGTGGAACCGGTGCAGCTGCTGGAAGAAGATCTGCTGCAGGTTCTGCACACAGCAGAGCTGCAAGCAAGGATGCAGCACCGCCCAGCTATCATCATAAGAGAATGGATGATAGCCAGCAGCAGGGCTCAAGGAAGAGGATGAGCAGGGACGAGTCTGAGAATCAAAGGCGCCAATATGAAGAAGCTACAGATCCTAACGCCTGGATTCAAAGACTCGGTGTAATTGGTGCTAGAAAAATCTTTCCAAACAACTTCTACCAATTCCCTCCTCAAGAAATCCCTCGCCTTGACACTGAGAACATCTCTGCTGAAGTGTCCGTGTTGATGGATCAAAGGCCTGAAGGAGAGAACATGGCTTGGAGATTCGACATCTTCAAAGAAGTCAGACTGTCTTTTGATCGGAATCCAATATTTGAGGCGATCACCATTTTCAAATGATTAGAGTACCTCAGACACTTCAGAGATCTATGCAGGCAAGGCAAATTCAGCAAGTATCATACCTGCAAGATTGCATTGAGAAGGTATGAACAGCTCGTTCGGGAAGAAAGCCTTGACATTCAACAGCTATATATTGATCGAGTCAAGGAAGGGCTGATTGTACCGTTCTGCGAGGACTTCTGGTTGAGATGGATTCAAATTCCTGTGATCAGACATAAGCTGGAAGAGTCCTACCAAGAGTCCATCAGGGACTGGTGGAAAGGATCAAGAGGAAGGGAAGGCATTGAAAGGTTTGAAAGAAGATCAGACGAATCAGCAAGCAAAAGGTCTTCGTTTTACTAAGCTGTATTCATATACCCTCTTATGATCCTTGTTGTTGTATTTTTGATGTTGTAAAAATTTCTATCTCTTAAATGAAGAAATTTTTCTTTCTGCTCTGACCAAATTCAACTCTTATGAACTCATGCATGCTGTTTATGTTTTCCTGTTGTGTTTATTGAAAGGAATAGCATGATGCATCTCTGATGAATCAAGGATTATATTTATTTATTCAAAGCTGTGCAAGCATGTAATCTGGATAAATCATATGAGTTAAAGTAAAATGAAATTTCTTCATGAACGAAATATTGTAAAGGTTTTGTCATCATCAAAAAGGGGGAAATTGTTGGGATTTCAGTGTTTAGATTTTGATGAGACAAACCAATCATGTAATAGGAAGTTTTGAGTACCCCATTTTCACATTGTTTAAGTGAATATATAGACTAGAATTGAGTCTTGAGTCAAGCATTGAAATGGAGGTTAAAAGAGTAAAGCTGCATCTAAGCTTTAAAAGAAGATATCGCTGCAAGAAGGCAGGATACAGTATCGTTGCATGAAGGCAGGATACAGCAAAGTAAGGAAGAACGGCGTGCAGCATCGCTGCAAGAAAAGGATACAGGAGTACTGCTAGAACGAAATTACAACAGCACTGCCAGATGATACTGCAATCAGGTCTAAAATACAGCAGCGCTGAAAGAATGCATCAGCTGCACAAAGACCAAGGATACAGCGCAGACTTACAGGACAGTTAAGTAATACAGCGCCAACTACAAGACGAAGTATCCTGCAAATCCCAGGAAGGATAAATGCAGTACGAGGAACGGAGATCCAAGCAGGGACAAAAGAGCCGTTCAAGAAAAAGTCAAAGTAGCAGACACGGAGCCAATAAGAAGATGCCACATGGACTGACGCGCCGCAGAAAGCTACGAGCCGCAACTGCCGCATTAAATGCTCCGAAAGGAAAGGTCAGTCGCATTAAATGCGAACCATACTTTGGCCAGACTATTTCAAATTCAAAAGAGGGATGTCTCCTTCAACGGACATCTTCTCCTACAAGTATAAATAGAGGTCGAGGAGCACTGAAGCTGGTTACTGTTACTGAGATCTAAAACTTCATACGTGAAAAATTCTAAGCTTACAAGATTCAAGTATTCAAGCTTACAATCAGTTTCAGTCACTCAACCTATCGAAGTGAAGCAAAGTTCAAGCTGAAAGTTTCCCTACGGAATCAGAAGCTCACTTCGAAGCACAAGTTGAAGAAAACCTTTTTATCCTTTTAACCTTGTTGCTGTGTGCTTAGGTTGTTTTAGTGGTGTCAAGCAGTTGATAGGAGAGATCCTTGCTGTTTGTTTTAGTTATCTAGAGTTAGGCAGCTTCCCTGTGTGGGAGTATAGAACCCTGTGTGGGTTAGCCTTTGAAGTTTGCAGTTGCTGTGTGTACGCTGGACTTCAGTAGGTAGTTTGCTTTGTAAAGTTGATAGATTGTTAGGGGTGTCCTGTAAATCAATCTTGCTTAACAAAGTTCCTGCTCGAGGAGCAGTAGAGTGGACGTAGAAGGATTACACCACCTTCGAACCACTATAAGCCATAAGTGTTTTTATCGCTTTATTTATCTGTGCTTATTTTCTACATATACATATCCATCTCTCATCATAAAACGTTTGAAAGAAACATTCTTGTGTAAAACAGCCTTGTGTTTAAAAGTATATTTCCGCTACGTACAAAACTCCAGGTTACAGCGTGCAGCACTGCATTCTAGCGCTGCAAGCAGTAACCATCTATCGCTGCAAGCTCAAATAACTTGCAGTGCAGAACGTTTGTTTTAAAGATTCTGAAAAATCAACCAAGGTTCATTCACCCCCCCTCTGAACCTCGGACACCACTTGGGACCAACACATGCACTTTCAGTTGGTGTGAGGCATAAGCGATGACTTTCCCGTGCTGCATTAATACACATCCTAATCCTGATTTGCAAGCATCAGTGTATATCTTAAATCCTTCTGATCCATTGGGTATGGTTAAGACTGGAGCAGTTGTCAACCTTTGTTTAAGCTCTTGAAAACTAGCTTCACACTCTGGTGACCATTCGAATTTCTCATTTTTCTTCGTAAGTTGTGTGAGTGGTTTCACGATACGTGAGAAATTCTGGATAAACCTTCTATAGTATCCCGCTAGACCCACAAAACTGCGAACATCATTGACATTTATCAGAGTCTTCCAGTTTAGGACTGCTTCAACCTTGGCAGGATCCACTTCAATCCCTTGAGCCGTGATGACATGTCCTAAAAAATTTACTTTGTTCAACCAGAATTCACATTTGCTAAACTTAGCATACAACTTCTCTCTTCGCAAAACTTCTAGAACTGTTTTGAGATGTTCTTCGTGTTCTTTTGTATCTTTTGAGTAAATCAAGATGTCATCAATGAACACAATGACAAACTTATCTAAGTATTGGTGAAATACCCGGTTCATCATGTCCATGAAAATTGCAGGTGCATTGGTCACTCCAAAAGGCATTACAGTAAACTCGAAATGTCCATAACGAGTTCTAAAGGCGGTCTTTGGAATATCACTTTCTTTGAATTTTAATTGGTGATATCTAGATCTGAGATCTATCTTTGAAAATACTCCAGCATTCTTCAATTGATCAAATAAGTCTTCGATCCTTGGTAGAGGATACTTATTCTTGATCGTCAATTGGTTAAGTTCTCGATAATCGATACACATTCTCAATGAACCATCTTTCTTCCTTACAAACAATACTGGCGCTCCCCATGGAGAGGCACTTGGTCTGATGAACTTCTTATCCATCAAATCTTGTATTTGAATTTTAAGTTCTTGCAACTCCTTTGGGGCCATTCTGTATGGGGCTTTTGACACTGGTGCAGCTCCAGGCATTAGATCAATTATAAACTCTACTGATCGATCAGGTGGAATTCCTGAGAGATCTTCTGGAAATACTTCAGGGAACTCTTTCACAACTGGCACATCTGCTGGTGTCAACTTCTCATCTCCCTTTCTTGTAATGTTCACTAGAAATGCCCCACATTCACCTTTCATTATTAAGTTGATTGTCTTCATTGCTGAAATGATTGGAACATATTCCCGTGTTCTAGTTCCAAAGAATGTGAATTGTTGACCATTTGAAGTTTCTAAATCCACATTTCTGTCTTCACATTGGATCACAGCTCGGTGTTTACTCAACCAATCCATTCCTAAGATGACATCAAATCCTTTCATTCCTATCACATATAGATCGGCTAACAGTTCGTGTTCGTCTATGTTCAATCTAATGTTCTTTGCCATGCTCTTGATCTTGATATTCTTACCTGAAGGTACTCTAACTTCTAGATTTGTATTTTTAACACAATCTAGTTTAAGTTCTTTCCTAAAGGTATCAGCTATAAAAGAGTGGGATGCTCCTGTATCAAATAAGACGTAAGCAGGCATATTCGAAATAAGTACCATACCTGTCACAGTCTCATTCTCTTCATCACCTCCTTCTTCCGTGTTCTCTTCCTTCTCGGTGTACTGAACTTCTGGTAAAGCATTCAGTTTTCCTTTGCCTTTCTGGTTCACATTTTGGAGATTTACTGGACAAGGGCCAAATGTTCCTCCGCTCTTAGTTTGGATACTCATCTGACTGGTGCATGCACTAGCCCTGTGGCCCGGTTTGTGACATCGAAAGCAAATGTCCATATCTTTCATACACTCTCCCCAATGAGTTTTTCCACAGCTCTGACAGATTGGTATTTGCACGGGTCTTGGGGCTACTGGCATCAAGGGACGAACATTACGAGTAAATATATTCCCTCTTGGACCAGGTTGTTGTGGAGCCTTCCTCTTAAACTGACTCACGATTGGTTTCTGCTCATTCTCTAGGCCCAAGCTCATTGATACAATGCGTGCTCTCTCAAACACATCTCTAAAATTTGGAAGTCTTAGCCCAGATACTATACCACCAACTTCTGGGCGTAAACCTCTCTCAAATCTTCTCGATTTCCTATCATCTGTATCCACTAGATGAGGTGCATACTTAGAGAGTGAGTTAAATTTACGTTCATATTCTGTAACCGTGTTAGTCCCTTGCCAGAGATTCATAAATTCAATCTCCTTCTGATCTCTCAAGGCCTGTGGAAAGTATCGATCTAATAGTATCCCTTTAAACTCTTTCCATTAAAGAGTTCTCTTGGCTTCCGGTGTTAGAGTTCGCTCATGTGATTGCCACCACTGGCCTGCATCCTCTGCTAGTTGGAATCTAGCACATGAGACTTTTTGAATTTCTGATATCTCCATATGCTCAAAGATTCTTTCCAGTTCGGCAATCTATTCTTCTATAGCTGCTGGTCCTTCTCTACCTCTGAACCTCGGTGACTGGAAGAGTCGAAATTGCTCAATAACCTGATGTGGCCTAAGATTTTGTTGCTCTTGAGCATTTTGGACCGATGCAGGTTGTTGTTGCATGAATCCAATTAGTTGAGAAAAGAACTCTCTTGTTGTGTCCGTTGCTACATTATTCTCAATAGGTGGTTCTCCATCTGTGCTACTTTGGCCAAGCGCATCTCATAATGCTCTATAGCCTCCTCCAAACTCAAACAATATGCCCTATACTCGATCTGAGGTCCTCGCCTGCCATCTAGGATGACCAATCGCTGGTAAACTGACCAAGCAATAGTCTGGTACGCAGGATGTATTCGAGAAACTAAGTGCTCAACTGTCTATAGATCATGATCTCCAAAGCCTAAAGCTAAGAGTCTCCTGCGAGCCTCGATAATACGCCCTAAAAACTCATGTATATCCTCCCAATCATACTGATGGCACTCACGGTACTCCCTTTCTAATGGTGCTCGTTCTGTCTCACCATCCATTTCAACTCTACTATCCATGTCACATTCACATTCAAGTCAACCTCGAGTTTCATAGCCAGGGTTTAATGCATGTATTTTGAAATAAAATGATTTAATTTAAAGGAAAAAACATAATTAAATCATACCAACCAATGCAATATATACCACTTTATACTTTATCGAATTTCTTTAAAATATAACATAAATACTTACTCGATGATGATTTGAACGGTAGCTGGCTGCTGACTTTTCCTTTACGTAACATATTTAATTCTTAATCTTAATAATAATTCAAATTGCTTAAGCATATAATATTTGAAAACATTAGACCTAGAGTCCGAGGTAAAAATTCTTAAACCTCGGCTCTGATACCATGTTGTAACGCCCCGTTCCCCTTTTAATTAGGAAAAGGCCGTCACCCTTTACTTACATAAAATTAAAGAATTCATGAGATACAATATAGCGGAAGTCTAAAATGAAAACACGAGATTTTTTTTTCTTTTATATATAACATAATTTATTTTAACTCGTGTTTCACCCACATTTCTAGGTTAAATGTACGGACATACACTTATATGAGATAACATGATAAAACAAACATATTATACTGGAATATCAGTTTAGGTCCATCATGTATCATAATTTACATATCCAAAATATAATATTATTTTCAAAAGTAAACACTAATTTAGTACTTGAACATTAAAGGGTGTTGAAAAGTCAATCCAGCTTGCTACACGTCCAGGTCATCATCCATTGGACCTGAAAATAATAATAAAAAAACATCATGAGACACCTCCGGAGAGGGATCCCAGTGGGTTAACTATACTCTTTAACATATATTGAAGCAATCAAATTAATTAGCACATATTAGCACGCTCACCTTGGACCATACATAACATAAAAGAATGTGGGAGTCGCTCGCCCACTAAACCTTGCTTTCATAGACCAGGCACTCTTGCCCTTAAGGTCGTCGCCCGATAGTAAAGCTACTATCGGTTATAGCTACGGAGCTTCAGCCGTAGATTTTCATACATAACATATTAACTTAATCATCAACATATAGTATAGTAAAGTGTAGAAGTTACCCACTTTAAAGCTGAGGGTGCAAGGATTCCTTTTTGGATGCACCGATCGTCCCGACTGCGCTCGACACACTTAACCGATTAGCCTTTTATGTCATATAACACAATCTTATATTTTATATTAGATTTCTTTAATCTGAAGCATAATTATACTTCATTTAATACATACTTGTGATATAAAAATTTTAGACACTTAAATTAGTGATTCTAGTCATAAAATGACACATAAAGCCACAACAATTTTAATAATTCATAGGTGATTCCAAAAATGACAAGAATATTTACATAGTCATATAATAGTGTTAGATATCATATTCTGAAAATTCACAATTTTTCATCATCTACATATATAAATAAAATTAAATCTATAACCTAGTTTTTTCACCTCAATTTCAACTCAAAATCAGTCTATTTTGAAAACTTTATCAAATATTATAGACTTCATAAAATAATTTCATATTTTTACAGAATTTAAACAACATGTTTAAGTATAACATATAAAAATATCAACTAAAACTAAGCTTTACATAATTAGTTATGAATTTTCGAAGTTTGCTGAAAACAGGGTACTTTATAAGGTGAAAACATGTTTTCTTGTAAAATTTCTCATAAATTGTACAAGGCTTCAAAATTTACAAGGTAAATTTCTAAATCTCTATCAGAACTGGTACTACAACATAGTCAAATATGACATATATATATCGTTGCAATAATTAGCTATGATATTTAGAACAAGACCAAAAACAGGACATGACCAACACAGAAAACCAATTATATTGTAAAATTCGGCATAAATCGTAAAAAATTCCAAAAATTGCATACTAAATTACTATACGTACCTAAGAAATGGTTCTAAAACATAGTAAAATATCATATATACATTCAAAGTATACAGTTCAGAAACATAATTTGATTCGGACTCAAAAACAAGACAAAAACTGTCTCTGAACAGCTTATCTTAGAAAAATCATATAAAATCAATTTTAACTCCAAATCTTCTGAAATTTGACACACATATTATAAAATTCATATACTAGATTATATTAAAAGGGTTTAGCTTAAATCATTTCCTACATCACCCAGAATATTTCGGAACAGAGATGCAGAATATGAAACAGAGGAAATCTATCACAGAACAGGGCTATGTTTGAAAAATCATAATAAATCGAATTTATGTCCAAATATTCTAACATTTAACATATAGGTTCTTCACTTCATATATTAAAACTTGGCCAAAGGGTTTAGGCAAAAACAATTTCTATCAACTTACGAAGATCTCAGAACAGACCTGCAGATTTCATCTTATAACACATACACTATTTTGCACATTCAAGTTAATGAAATACATAAAATTCTAAACCTAATGCCAAAGAACATCTTTGGATCTTATAATATATGTTATAAGTCATGAAATATCATAATTTAACAAAAGAGTAAAGAGAATTTTAGCTATATACCTCTGAAAGATCAAATGTTTTCTTTGTTTCTCTTTCTTCTAAGAGAGTTGCACGGTTCCTTATGCTTCTTTCAACTTGATGTATGGAGAAGTAGCATATATGAAGTAGGATATATGTATAAGGTGAAGTAGTAGAAGGTTCCACTATGTAGCTCAATAATAGATGTAATATCTATTTTATACAATATAATAACGCAAGATATTTATTTCTTTTTTTTTTCCTTTTTATTCTTTGTTTTTTTTATATATATATATAATATATATAGATATATATAGATATAGATATATGTATACTTGCTTACATAAAGAGATAAAAATTTAATATAACAATAGTGTTATATTAGCATAACCTATACAAAAAAAATATATCATTTACTTATACAATTTACTTATGTAAAAGAACATATTTTTATCTACATTACGATGCATAAATTCATGTTCAAACAATCAATGTTTTATCACATAAAATAACATATAAAGATCATAAGTTTCTTTCATAAAAGAAAGCATTCGAAAGCGGTAACGAATAATTAATATCATATAATTAATTTAAAATTAACTAACATCTTATCTTTTACTTCTGTTCATATGTGTCGAGTGAGTGGAGATCGAGCTCGGTTTCTTCCAAAAGTTATCCTGCAAAATCCTTAAAATCTCGAAAGAGATATTAGATCATAAAGATTTTAAAATCATAAATTAAATAATATAAGAAATTTATACTTGCACTTAAATCATTTATACTTGAACGATAAAAGAAATTTTATAAAATATGCAATGCAGGATTTTCTTGAAAACGGGTGTTACAATAGATCACTTCATCTTCTTCACTGTCCTCGCAATCCTTAGCCATAAGGCATATCAGCGCTACTTCATCAGAGGATGAAGTTTCAGTGTCGCTGTCAGAGGATTCTACAGCGTTCAGCATCTCCTTCGAGACTGCTGTATCCTTAGCCTTTTCCATCTCTCCTATGAGAGCTTGAAACTTGTATCTTTTCTCTCTTCTTTTGTCTTTCCTCTGCTCTCTCTCTCTCCTTCTGGATACTTGTGCACCGCTGAATATGGACAGTTTCTTGTATAGTGTCCCGATTTCCTACAATTATAACACAAGTCAACATTGCTTGTATTCGGTTGTGGAGAGGAGGATACCTAAGGAGGTAGATGACTTCTTCTGAAGTCATTCCTTTTGTTGAGGTTGGTGTTGTTGTTGTTGTTGTTTTTGTTGTTGTTCTTCATAAATCTTCTAAACTTCTTTAGAAGCAGAGCCATATCCTCTTTAACAACTTCTGATGTAACCTCTGTCTGCTCAGTGCAACTAGTGGTTGTTGTATCCTTGGAGGCCTCTGGTAGTTAGCGCTATAACTTTGGAGCTTGATTCTTCGGACTTCTTTCTCCGTCTGTTGATGTCGTACTTAAAAGCTTTGAGATCGAAGAACAGGTCGAATGTACTCATGGACTTCAAATCCATAGACACTCTCATGGTAGTAGTCTTACTGTCCCATTCCACAGGTAGGGCTCTAAGCACTTTCATATTCTTTTCCTTTTGAGTGTAGTGCTTGCCCAGAGCTTCACGTTTATTCACAATGGATGTGAATCTCAAATCTAGTTGCTCTACAGTCTCTTCATTCTTCATTTCGAAGAGCTCGAATAATTGGGTAGCATTGGAGATCTTGTTGTCTTTGGTGAGCTCAGTCCCCTCACATGTTTGCTCCAGCTTTTCCCATATTTCTTTGGATGTTTTACAGGTCTTGACTTATCTGAAAGTGTCTTTATCCAAAGTGATGAATAGAGCATTCTTGGCCACATTATCTAGGTTGGCTCTCTTTCTGTCTTCATTGTTCCATTCTAATCTTGGTTTGACCAGGAAGGTAGGTGGTGGCTGTGCTCCTTCTTCTAAATCTCTACTAAGTACTGGATTTACTTTTGTGGGAATTATTGGTCCTTCAGTGATGACCGTCCACATTTTATCGTTCATTGCTGATAGATGTGCCTGCATTCTTATCTTCCAATCGTCATATTCCACTATGAAAAATATAGGTAATTTGTGATTAGAGGAATCCATGATATGCTGTAAGAATAAGTTTTAGATGCAGAGAAAATAGCGAGTCTAAGGCGGATCTGGGTAGGTGACCAAATAAGTTGGCTTTTAACCCAACTCGCTCTGATACCACTTGTTGGTCCCAAGTGGTGTCCGAGGTTCAGAGGGGGGTAAATGAACCTTAGTCGATTTTGTAAATATATCGAAAAACCTTTCTGCTCTGCAAGTTACTTGAACTTGCAGCGCCAGAAAGTTACTGCTTATAGCACTAGGATACAGTGTTGCACGCTGTAAGTGTAACTTGAGTTTATACGCAGCGGAAAAATATGATTTAAAACACAAGGCTAATTTTCTCAAGTATGCTGCTTTTCAAAACGTTTTATGCTTATGAGATAGATATGAACAATACAAAAAATAAGCACAAATAAGAAAACAACAAGACCGTTATGGTTTATAGTGGTTCGAAGGTGGTGTAATCATTCTACGTCCACTCTACTGCTCATCGAGCAGGAACTTTGTTAAGCAAGATTGAATTACAAGACCTTCCTAACAATCTATCAACTTTACAAAGTAACAACCTACTAGAGTCCAGCGTACACAAAGCAACTGCAAACTCCAAAGGCTAACCCACACAGGGTTCTACACTCCCACACAGAGAAGCTGCCTAATACTTAGACAACTATACAAACAACAAGGATCTCTCCTATCAACTGTTCGACACCTCTAAAATAACCTAAGCACACAGCAACAAGGTTAAAAGTATATTGGGTTTGTTTCTTCAACTGGTGCGATGAAGTAAGCTTCTGAATCCTTTGAGGGATCTTTCAGCTTGAACTTGCTTCACTTCTGAGAGGTTGAGTGACTGAAACTGTTGGTAGATCTTGAATGCTTGTAACTTGAAAGCTTGTGAGTTTTTGCGTAAATGTTTCAATAACCAGCTTCAGTGTTTCTAATCCTCTATTAATACTTGTAGGAGAAGATATCCGTTGAAGGAGATGTCTTCTCTTTTGAATTTGAAGTAGTCTGACCAAAGGCATGGTTCGCATTTAATGTGACTTGATTTTCTCTTTCGGAGCATTTAATGCGGCAGTTGCGGCTAGCAGCTTTCTGTAGTGCGTCAGTCCACATGGCATCTTTGTATTGACTCCGTGTCTGCAACTTTGATCTTGTCTCGAACGGCTCTATTTATTCTTGCTTGGATCTTCGTTTCTCGTACTGCATTTATCCTTCCTCGAATTGTAGGATACTTTTTATTTGTGATAGACGCTGTTTAACTGTTTGGACAGTAAGCTCTACGCTGTATCCTAGGTCTGGGTGCAGCTCATGTCTTCTTACAGTGCTGCTGTAACTTGGACATTCTTGCAGTATCTTCTGCCAGTACTGCTTTATTCTTTTCTTGCAGTACTATTGTATCCTTTTTCTTGCAGTGATGCTACACGCCATTCTTTCTTACTTTGTTGCGGTACTGTAACTGCTTTCTTGCAGCAATGCTGTATCTACTTTCTTGCAGCAGCATCTTTCCGATAAGCTCGATGCAGCTAAATAACTTATAAAAACCTCCATCTTTCAGCTCTTAAAACTAGACTCAAAACTAATCTATGACTTCACTTAAACATCGTGAAAAATAGGGTACTCAAAACTTCCTATTACATATATGTTTTGTCTCATCAAAATCTAAACATCGAAATCCCAACAGAGATATAACATCCATTTTTTCTTATTCTCAAGCCTATATTTCAATTTCTTATACTATTTTGGTATCTTTGTGTCAAGATACCAGCTCCTAATTCTTTCTTTCTGCATGTGAGCTTTATCTTGTGCTTATTTATACCAAATATATATTGCATTTCATTTCATCAAGGTAATTGTTGGTCCCAAATGGTGTTCGAGGTTCAATGGGGGTGAATGAACTTTGATCGTTTTTCAAAAATTCTTTCAAACTTACTATTCTGCAAGTTACTTGACCTTGTAGCACTAGCAGTTACTACTTACAGTACTAGTATGCAGTGTTGCACGTTGTAACTTGAGTTTTACGCAGCGGAAATTTATCTTTTACACAAGGCTGGTTTTCTCAAATATGTTCTTTCTTTAAAAGATATTTTTATGCTTATGACATGATAGATATATATATATATATATAAAACAACACAGATAAATAAAACAATAAAAACATATATGGCTTATAGTGGTTCGAAGGTGGTGTAATTCTTCTATGTCCACTCTACTACTACCTCGAGCAGGAAATTCGTTAAGCAAGATTGATTTACAGGACTCTCCTAATAATCTATCAACCTAACGAGTTAACACCTACTAGAATCCAGCGTACACACAACAACTGCAAGTTCTATAGGCAAACCTACATAGGATTTCACACTCCCACACAGGAAAATTGCCTATCAACTAGACAACTAATACAAATAGCAAGGATAAATCCTATCAACTGTTTGACACCTAAAACAACCTAAGCACACAACAACAAGGTTAAAGTGTATAAAATGTTTCTTCAACTGGTGCGGTGAAGTGAACTTCTGAATCCTTCGATGGATCTTTTAGCTTGAACTTATTCACTTCACTGAGGTCAAGTGACTGAAATTTAAGTAATGCTTGAGAGAGTATAGCTTTGAATGCTTGAACTTTTTAGCATCAATATTTCAGTATTCAGCTTCAGAGTTGCTCGTCCTATATTTATACTTGTAGAAAGATATCCGTTAAAGGAGATATCTCTCATTTAAAATATATGTACTTGATCAAAGGCATGGCTTGCATTTAATGCGACTTGAGTTTTCTTCTCAAAGCATTTAATGTGGTGGTTGCGGCTCACAGCTTTCTACAGCCTGTCAGGCCACATGTCATCTTTGCATTGACTCCATGTCTACAACTTTGATCTTCTCTCAAACGGCTCTAATTATACTTGCTTCGTTCTTCGTTCCTCATACTGCATTTATCCTTCATCGGATTGCAAGATACTGATTCTATTTGTTATAGACGAGGTTGGTTGATTATACAGCAAGTTATGATCTTTACACTGTATCTTTGATCTTCTTGCAGTTATTCGTTCGTTACAGTGTTGTTGTAACTTGACTATCTTGCAGCACTATTTCATACAGCACTGTTGTATTTGTTCTTGCAGTATTCCTGTAGCCACTTCTTGCAGTAGCGTTGTTTGCCGTTCTTTCTTACTTGCTGCATTGTTACATTCACTTCTTGCAGCGTCTTCATTCTTCCATTTTCTCGATGCAGCACGATCTTATAGAGCTCATCCATCTTTCAGCACTTATGACTATAGACTCAATCTTAGTCTATGTTTCACTTAAACATCTTAAAAAATGGGGTACTCAAACTTCCTATTACAAGAGTGGTTTGTCTCATCAAAATCTATACACTGAAATCCCAACAAATTTTCCCTTTTTTTATGATGACAAAACCTTTTACATTATTTCGTTTATGAAGAAAGTTTTTACTCTGCACTATATCTTTTTCGATCAGGATTACATATATGATATGTTAAGAAAGAAAATCTTATCTTGGATTCATCAGCGATGTATCTTATCTAATCCTTTATCACAAATCAGTAGGATTATAAAAGCATGCAGAGGTTCATAAGGAATGAACTTGAACATAAGCATAAAATAAAATTTCTTCATTAAGAGAAAGAAATTTTACAAGGAAAAACATAAAGGTTATACAAATATATACATAATCATACAGCGGTTACTGCTGAAACAAGGACCTCCTTGTTAAAGATTCTTCAGGTCTTCTTTCAGCAGCTCTCCTTTCTTGCTCATCTCTTTCTTTTGAGTCTTCCTACTAGTCTTGAATGGACTCCTGATTGGATTTTTCCAGCTTTTGCTTAATCTTTGGAATCTGAATCCATCTCAACCAAAAGTCCTCACAGTAAGGCACTATCCTGCGTTGCTTCACCAAGGATAAGTATCTTGTCTGAATCTCTAGCTCTCCATCCCTGGGAAGCTGCTCATATCTCATCAATGCAGATTGACAAGTATGAAACTTTCTGAAGAAGCCCTCTCTGCATAGATATCTGAAGTATCTAAGGTACTCTAATCTTTTGTACAGAGTAATCGACTCAAATGATGGATTTATGTCAATAGGCAAATTGACCAGCTTGAAAATGTTGAGTTTCCAAGCCATGTTCTCTCTTTTCGGCCTTTGATCCATCAGTATTGATACTTCAGCAGATATGTTGTCTGTGTCGAGACATGGTATATCTTGAGGGGGGTATTGGTAGAGAGTTCTGTCTACATCTTCCATCATCCAGATATTTTCTTATTGCTCTACTCTGGCTCTCTCCGCTTTTTGAGCAGCTATCTTCTCATTATAATGTCTTTCAGCTTCAACTCTGCTCACCCTCTTTCTTGATTCCTGCTGTTGATCCTCTCTTTCTCTCTTGGTGTGGTGAGAAGAGGGAGGTGCTGCATCTTTTCTTACAGCGGCACTATATGCAGCGCCTGCAGCTGGTCTGCTTGCAGCAGCTACACCACCAGCTCCTCCTTCCTCATCATTTTTTCTCCATCTTTTTAGAGAAAGAATGTCAGCAGCAGCAGATGACCCTGATCTCTTCCTCCTTCTGCTCAGAGGCTGGTTATCTTTTTCTTTCTCTTCTTCCTCATCTTTATCCCCTGAGCTCCTGCATCTGTCTTGAAATCCTTCCCCTTTTTACATCATCAAAAGTCGGTGGTGGAGCAGGGATAATCTGAACCACTGTGGAATGTGGTCTTCTTGCAAGAGCTAGGGCTTGCTTGGACTTCTGAGCATACTGAGGGAATGCACTGACCATCATATCCCTCAATTCTCCTATGATTGTTTCCAGGTTCCCCAACCTGTCATCGACACTTCTAGTTCTTCTGGTTTAGTTAAGAACTTTGTCCAGAAGTGTCTCCAACAGCATAGAGTGAGATTGAAGTCTATCTGTTGTAACATCAACCGAATGTTTACATAGCTTGATCTTTACGCTGTTGATTGCAGCCTCTCTCTTCAACTCTCCTTCCATCCGAACCCTGTCCTTGTACAGCCTGTGGGTTGCATCTGTAAGATCGTGTCTGATCATCCCAGGTAGTACTTCAATATCTTTTTTGAAGCCGGACATGGTTTCAGCATGGAATTTGACACTGACTCTCATGCTGCTCTGCATGTTAGACTCATGATCTTGAAGAGCATGCAGCAGATATCTAACAACAGCAACAACTCTGTCAATTGATTCATCAGGGGTCAGGCCAACTGTTCTTTATCATCTGGGATAGAAGCCGATGCAGCATATGGAATCATAGCTTGAGGAATCTGTGCTGCATCTTACTTTGGAGCCTCAGTTTCATCATCTTCTTCTTCTTCAACTACCTCTTAAGCTTCTACCTCCTCAAATTCATCATCGCTGCACCTCTCAGTTCTTTCTCTTCTGAGTGCAGCGAGTCTTCTAAGATAATCGAAGGTTTTAACGTCCTTTTCTTTTTCACCTTCGACCTCCTCAATAACCTCTACTGCTGTAACCTGAATAGGTTCTGGTAAGTTTGCAGCAGTAGCAGCATCAACCTCTTCATAAGGTGTCTCTAGCTGTACAGGGGTTACTTCAGCCACTTCTTCAACCTTATCCTCTAAGAGTACTGTCTCAACAGTCGTCCCTACAAAGGTCTTCAACCCCTCAGGGAATGTTGCCTTAACAACAACCTCCTCTAAGGTCTTCTGTACGGATCCCATTTTCTCGATCGGTCATACATTCTCGATAGCTTCTATAAGAATCTCTTCTTGCAGCTCCAGTTGGTTTCTTGCAGCTTCAACAGTTTACAACACTGTAAGCTCGACTGCTGCAAGAATCTCAACATCCATCCTTCTTGATTTCTCAGCAGCTTCTGTAAGGATGTCTATCTGCTGTACTGCTGTCTCTACCAGTACAGGGAATCCAGCCTCTGCAACTTCCTCCGTGGTCGTGTTATCGGTAATCTCAGCAACATCAGAGAGAACTTCTCTGATAATGGCGGTTGGTTTCTCTTGAGCATCTTCAGCGGCTTTAGGAACAGTGTGAATAGAGGAATCACCGTAGTCAAGCAGTTGAGCCTCCTTTTCCTCCAAAAGATCGAGAGTGACTAGAGTTGAGAGGCCCTCAACCACTTGCTCGTATGTGGAGGAGCTTGAATTGTCACTTGAGCTACCTTTTCCCCCATCCTTCTTAAAGTGTGTTGTCTCCTTATCTCCTTCACATTAGTTTGCAGCGCTAGATGCAGCATGGCTTTCTTAGCCTATTCCACCCCCAAGACGCTGATTTGCTCAGCAGCAAATACAACGTCATCGCCCCTTCTTACAACCTCTACAGCCGGGGCTAGGAAGAGCTGCACATCCTCCATTGCTGCTTTCATCGGCAGCTCTATAGACTCGACTCTACAACAGCTTTTCTCTTTTCCTTGTCCAGTACTGCCTGAGCAGCAGTGCTCCTTGATCTCTCTTGCACAAATACTGCATACTCAGGTTGCAGGAGTTCCAGAATATCTTTTGATTTAGCCCACCCAGGACAGCCTTCTCCACGGCGAGAAACTCCTTCCATTGCAACAGAGTTTCCCCCTTAGCCAGTCTCATCCTTCTCCAAAGATATTGCTGCTCCATATTTCTAGCAGCTGGAAAGGTAAGTCAAGCACATCTTGAACAGCCACTCCATGTTCGCGCAACGGAGCTGAGTCAGCAGCTCCTTATTCATGCACCTGTTCCACTGGCTCATCCTATTGATCCTCATCTACTGCAACCACCATCATGCTTGCAACAGAGAGTTGGGGATTGTCTCACAAGGGCTACTCTTTAGATCTTGCTGTAGATGTAGCAGCCTTCTTCTTGCTGCGAAGGGAGACTGTTTTACTTGTCTCCTTTCTCGCAAGGGGTGCATTATCATCTGAGGATGAAGATGACTCAGGCTCTTCCCTTCTGGGAGCCCTCTTGATGACGGGAAGAGGATTGCCATCTTCCTTCTCAGCCCCGCTGCTTACAGCTTCATCTTGCAGTGCCAGGGTTGCAGCCTTTTTGTCTTTGGTTTTCTTTCTTACAACCCCAGCAGCAGCCTTCTTCAGAGTCTTCCCCTTCTTCTTCTCCCCAAGATACTTTCCAATGGGGATGGGGTAGGAGCAACAAGCTGAAGGCCTAGCTTGCAAAGCAGAGAGCAAATGGTGATGTCATAGCTCATTCTCACTGTGCTCTTCTCTGCCTCCTCTCACAACAGCTTCAAGATGATCCTGGCCCAGTTCACCTTCTCTCTGGCCATGATGGCAGACATGATCCGGAAGTGGAGGTCTGTGCACTTGTCATAACTCCCGATTCGGCCTTCAATGTAGTATGCACAGATATCATGAAGAAACTCAAACTCAGGTTTGAAGAGTTTCTTCGGGATGCTTCTCTTTACCTCGGTCCCGATATCTCTTACCCGAAAGAGATCCCACATCTCCTAAGAGATATCTTCCCCGTAAGTCGAGAGCTGACTTGGGGACAACCCTTCTGATGAAATGCTGAAGGCGGCAGCTATGTCGCTGATGGACAGTGACCGTTCTTCATCATCTGCATCCATTCTGAAAGAGATGGAGTTTCTTCTCTTTTCGGTTCTTCTTGTGAGAGAGTAGAATCACTGAACCGATTCTATGGAGTAGCCGGTATATACATTGGTTAGGAGCCCTAGGATTTGGGTCATTTCCAACGCATCAAAAATCCAGTGGATGATAGAGTTGTCATACATCCCAGAAGCATAAACATGCTCCTGGTTGACCAAGCAACCTTCGAGAACAAAGTTTTGTCTGGCAGCCATTGATGTTTGAGAGAAAGAGGGTGTTGGGAGACTTAGAGAATTTTGAAAATTGGAAGCTTTCTCTGTGAATGATGCTCAGCGAAATGATTTCAAATGATATGGTTATGGTATCATGGGATCAACGATTGAGATTAAAAGATGGGAATTGATCTTACGGCCCTTATAAAAAGACAGAGGGGTCAAATTGTAATTAAACAAAACTGAGCAGTCGTGGGCTCTGACCGCGTCTCTTCGAATTCTGACAGGTGCAGACTTGCATTAAATATGATGAAAGACATGTGATTTGCCACCTAATTTATTATTTTTTTAAGGTTGCAGCGTCCTGATACGAGGTTGCAGAGTATTAAACACTCTTTAGAAATAAATGTTGCAACCTTACGCTGTTTTCTTCCCTTTTTGCTGTCTGTGCTGTAAGAATTAAAGATGCAGCGCTGTTTGATCCCAGTGCTGTATGAAGTCGCAACTTGCAGCATGATTCTTACAGTTTCTCGTAAGGTTGCAGAGATTCCCACTGAACTTCTACAATTTCTTTTTCCACTTACAACTTTAGAATTTACAGCTCGTTTCTTAGCATAGAAAACCTTGATTTACATAGGGGTTTAGTGAATATATTAGTTAGCTGGAGATTCGTATGAACTTTCTCAAGCATGACATCTTTCTTTTCCACATGATCTCTTATAAAGTTGAGTAGTGTTTGTGTGCACCAGTTGCATGGGTCATGATCCATGCAACTGGGCACGCGGGTCGGGTCGGGTCCGATTTAACCCGGATCCGCGCCCTTTTTTTTATAATTTATGTCATAACCTTTATGTTGTAATAATATAACATTTATGTTGTAATAGTATAACCTTTATGTACAAATTTCATAACCTTTTCACTGAATGACTTATACTTTTTTCACTATAAAAATTCATGCAATATAACCCAAACATTTATATTGTAATAATATAACCTTTATGTTGTAATAGTATAACCTTTATGTATAGATTTCATAACCTTTTCAATAAATAACTTATAGTTTTTTCACTATAAAAATTCAATATAGCCGAAACCTTTATGTTGTAATGATATAACTTTTATACTGTAATACTATAACCTTTATGTACAAATTTCATAACCTTTTCAGTGAATAACTTATACTTTTTTCACTACTCAGCACTGCAAAAGGTTATGTGCATATAACTAAAAGGTTGAGTTCGCTAAACTAAAAGGTTAAGTTCGCTAAACTAAAAGGTTATGCCAATATACAGCAGAACTAGAATTTGAGTTAGGGTTTGGGCGCGTGGGGGCGCGTGAGGCATGCGTGGGGCGCGTGAAAGGCATTTTTGGGCGGGTTGACCCGGTTGCACGGATCTAGGATCCGTGCACCTGGTGTATAGAAACAATTGTGTATAAAGTTATGTCTGATATCGATGTGCTTTGTTCTTGAGTAAAACACTGGATTATAGATAATTGCAATCGCACTTATATTATCACAGAGAATTGGAGTCTCTTTTTCTTCAATTCCATAATCTCTTAGTTGTTGCTGTATCCAGAGGATTTGAGCACAACAACTTCCTGCTGCAACATATTCTACTTCTGCTGTAGATGTTACAATCGACATTTGATTTCTGCAGAATCATGAAACAAGTCTATTTCCTAGAAATTGACAAGTTCCACTTATGTTTTTCCTGTCAATCTTGCAGCCAGCATAATCTAAGTCAAAGTAGCCTTTGAGCTTGATTCCTCCTTCCTTAGGATACCATAGGCCTACTTCTTGAGTTCCCTTCAGATATTTGATGATCCTTTTTACTGCTGAAAGATGTGACTCATTTGATGCTGCTTGGAATCTCGCACAGACTTCTAGTGCAAACATGATGTCTGGCCTACTTGCTGTAAGATACAGCAAGGATCCTATGAGTTGTCTGTACTTCATGATATCCACATCTTTTCTATCTTCATCTTTGTCAAGGCTTATGGATATGGCCATGGAGACTGATGTGGCTGATCTATTTTCCATGTTGAACTTTTTGATAAGTTCTTTTGTATACTTAACTTGACTGATGAAGGTTCCTGCAGACAGTTGCTTTACTTGCAGCCTTAGGAAGAAACTTAATTCTCGCATCATACTCTTCTCGAACTTTGATTGCATCAGGTTGGAGAACTTTTCACATAGATCTTTGTTGGTGGATCCAAAGATGATATCATCCACATAGATCTGCACTAAGAAAATGTTATCTCCATCTTGTATCCTGAACAGAGTCTTATCGACTGTTCCTTTCTTGAATCTATTTTTCAGCAAGTAGAGAGATAGGGTGTCATACCAAGCTCTTGATACTTGTTTGAGTCCATATAGTGCTTTGTGAAGTCTAAACACCTTCTCTTCTACTTGGTCTTCAAAGCCCGGAGGTTGCTCCACATATACTTTCTCTGTAAGAAGATTATTGAGGAATACGCTTTTTACATCATCTGATATACATTGAAATTCATGTGAGCTATATATACTAGAAAAATCCTTACTACTTCCAACCTTGCTATAGGAGCAAAGGTCTCATCAAAATCAATTTTTTCTTCCTAACAATATCCATTAGCAACTAATCTTACTTTGTTTCTAACAACAAGCCCTGATTCATCCAGCTTATTCTTGAACACCCATTTTGTTCCAATAATGCCTTGATGAGTTGGTCTCGCAACTGTTTGCCAAACTTGATTTCTTTCAAATCCATTTAGTTCTTCTTGCATGGCTTCAACCCAGTTGCTGTCTTGTAGAGCTTCTTCAATGTTCTTTGGCTCTGTTTGGGATATAAAACATGCAAACATTATTTCATGAGAAATAGACCTTCTTGTTTTTACTTCTACAAATGGATTTCCAATGATAAGATCTCTAGGATGATATCTTAGTCATGTTCTGTCAGGCTCAAAGGTATGCTTCTTTGTCTTCAGTTGGGAGTAGAACTCCTTCAATATAGGGAACATCATTTTCTTACCTTAGGATTGTTCCTTCAGCAAGTTCTTCCAGCCTCTTGGTGTCACAATGTGGCTCATCAAACACTACATGAACTGACTCTTCAACCACTAGGGTTCTTTTATTGAAGACTTTGAATGTTTTGCTTACAGCAGAGTATCCAAGAAATACTCGTTCGTCTAATTTTGCATCAAAGGTCTTTAGATGCTCATTTCCATTTTTGAGAATATAATACTTATATCCAAAGATATGCAGATAGGAAATGTTTGGTGTATATCCATTTCAGACTTTATATGGAGTTTTGTCTAGATCATTGTTGATCAGACATCTATTCTGAGTGTAGCATGCAGTATTGGTGGCTTCAGCCCAAAATCTCTTGGGTATCTCTACCTCTGCAATCATTGTCCTTGCTGTTTCTTTGAGAGTTCTATTTCTTCTTTCAGCAACACCATTCTATTGAGGTGTTCTTGCAGCAGAGTATTCATGACGAATACAATTGTCAGAATATAATTTTTCAATAAACTTGTTTATGAACTCAGTTCCTCTGTCAGATCTTATCTTTACAATGCTCAAGTTTTTCTCATTTTGAATCTTCTTCATGAGGTCAGGCAGCTTGTTCTGAGTTTCTGATTTCTTAGCAAGGAATATGGTCTAGGTGTATCTGGAGTAGTCATCTATTACTATAAGTGAGTACTTCTTCCCATTTATGCTTACTGGTTCCACTGGTCTGAAGAGGTCCATGTGTAGAAGATCTATAATCCTATGAGATGACTTCTGCAACTTGTCTTTAAATGAACTTTTCACCTATTTTCCTTTCTGACAAGCTCCACATACGTTTTCCTTTTTGTATGCCACATCTGGCAATCCTCTTACAAGACCTTTTCTTACTAGCTTGTTTATTGTCTTGAAGTTCAAGTGACTAAGCCTCTTGTGTCATAGCCAGCTCAACTATGGTGGACTTTTTACTATAAAGTATGTTGGTTGTATAGAAGAGCTCCAATCTGTAAGATATATGTTTTCTCTTCTTTTTCCTATAAGCTTGACTTCATTTGATGTGCTATCCTTGATTAGGCACATGTTGAGGTTGAACTCCATAATGTATCCTTTGTCACAAAATTGACTGATGCTCAGCGGGTTATATCTAAGACCTTTCACATAGCATATATCTTTGATCTTTATATTTCCTTTGATTAGACTTCCACTGCCTTTTGTGTTTCCTTTGGAATCATCTCCAAAGATGACCTTTGGTCTTTTGCATTCTTGGAAGTTTTTTAAGGCATCTTTGTTGCCTGTCATGTGTCTTGAGCAGCCACTGTCTATGTACCATACAACACTGCTACATTCTGGCACTGAAACCTGCAACAAATTCAAACAAATTTAGGTACCTGTTGGGATTTCAATGTTTAGATTTTGATGAGACAAACCAAATATGTAGTAGGAAGTTTTGAGTACCCCATTTTCACAATGTTTAAGTGGATAAATAGACTAGAATTGAGTCTTGAGTCAAGTATTGAAAATAGAGGTTAAATGAGGATAAAGCTGCATCTAAGCTTTAAGGGAAGATATCGCTGCAAGAAGGCAGTATACAGTATCGCTGCAGGAAGGCAAGATACAGCATAGCTGGAAGAAGAAAGGAACAGCAATGTATAAATAAGGCTAAACTTCTATACAACAAAGCAAGAAAGAACGGCGTGCAGCAACGCTGCAAGAAAAGGATACAGGAGTACTGCTAGAACGAAATTACAACAGCACTGCCAAATAATACTGCAATCAGGTCTAAAATACAGCGCAGATTTACTGTACAGTTAAGTTATACAGCGCCAACTACAAAACGAAGTATCCTGTAAATCCTAGGAAGGATAAATGCAGTACGAGGAACTGAGATTCAAGCAAGAATAAAAGAGCCGTTCAAGAAAAAGTCAAAGTAGCAGACACGGAGACAATAAGAAGATGCCACATGGACTGACGCACTACAGAAAGCTGCGAGCCGCAACTGCCGTATTAAATGCTCCGAAAAGAAAAGGTCAAGTCGCATTAAATACGAACCATGCTTTGGCCAGGCTACTTCAAATTCAAAAGAGGGATGTCTCCTTCAATGGACATCTTCTCCTACAAGTATAAATAGAGGTTGAAGAGTACTGAAAACTGTTACTGAAAACTGTTACTGAGAACTAAAATCCATTCGCGAAAGTTTCAAGCTTACAAATCTCAAGCATTCAAGCCAACAATCAGTTTCAGTCACTCAACCTACCGAAGTGAAGCAAGTTCAAGCTGAAAGTTTCCCTATGGATTCAGAAGCTCACTTCGAAGCACAAGTTGAAGAAAAACCTTTTTATCTTTTAACCTTGTTGTTGTGTGCTTAGGTTGTTTTAGTGGTGTCAAGCAGTTGATAGGAGAGATCCTTGCTGTTTGTTTTAGTTGTCTAGAGTTAGGCAGCTTCCCTGTGTAGGAGTGTGAAACCCTGTGTGGGTTAGCCTTTGAAGTTTGCAGTTGTTGTGTGTACGCTGGACTTCAGTAGGTGGTTTGCTTTGTAAAGTTGATAGATTGTTAGGAGAGTCCTGTAAATCAATCTTGCTTAACAAAGTTCCTGCTCGAGGAGCAGTAGAGTGAACGTAGAAGGATTACACCACCTTCGAACCACTATAAGCCATAAGTGTTTAATTGTTTTATTTATCTGTGCGCTTATTCTCTGCATTATTATATGTCTCTCATCATAAAACGTTTTGAAAAAAGCATTCTTGAGAAAAACAGTCTTGTGTTTTAAAGTTAATTTTCGCTGCGTATAAAACTCCAGGTTACAGCGTGCAGCACTGCATCGTAGCGCTGCAAGCAGTAACCATCTATCGCTGCAAGCTCAAGTAACTTGCAGTGCAGAACGGTTGTTTTAAAAGATTTTAAAAATCGACCAAGGTTCATTCACCCCCCCTCTCTAAACCTCGGACACCACTTGGGACCAACAAGTGGTATCAGAGCAAGTTGGGTTAAAAGCCAACTTATCTGGTCACCTACCCAGAATCCACTTTTGTCTCGCTGTTTTCTTTGCATTAAAATCATTTTTAAAGCATATCATGGATTCCTCCAATCACAAGCTACCTATGTTTTCCATAGAGGAATATGACGACTGGAAGATAAGAATGCAGGCACACATTTCTACCATGAATGATGAGATGTGGACGGTCATAACTGAAGGACCGATAATCCCCATGAAGGTGAATCCAATGTATGGAAGAGACCATGCAGAAGGAGAGCAGCCACCACCAAACTTCCTGACCAAACCACGTCAAGAATGGGGAAACGAAGACAGGAAGAGAGCCAACCTGGATAATGTGGCAAAGAACGCTCTATTTATTACTTTGGATAAAGGCACATTTAGCAAAGTTAAAACTTGCTCAATATCCAAAGAAATATTGGAAAAGCTGGAGCAAATCTGTGAAGGAACTGAGCTCACCAAGGATAATAAAATCTCCAACGCTACCCAACTATTCGAGCTCTTCAAAATGAAGAATGAAGAGACTCTTGAGCAACTAGATTTGAGATTCACATCCATAGTGAATGAACTAGAAGCTCTGGGCAAACACTACACATAGAAAGAAAAGAACATGAAGGTGTTAAGAGCCCTACCTGCGGAGTGGGATAGCAAGACCACTGCCATGAGAGTGTCTATGGATTTAAAATCCATGAGCACATTCGACCTATTCTCCGACCTCAAAGCGTTTGAGTACGACATGAATAGAATGAGAAAGGAGTCAGAGGAGTCAAGCTTCAAAGTTACAGCGCTAACCACCAGAGGAACCAAAGATATAGCAACCGTCAGTTGCAGTAAACAGAGTAAGGATACAGCAGAAGTTGCTGAAGAGGATATGGCGCTCTTCCTAAAGAAATTCAGGAGATTCATTAAGAGCAACAACAATAGCAGCAACACCAACCTCAACAAGAAGAATGACTTCAGAAGAAGTCATCCACCCCCTCAGGTATCCTCTTCTCTACAGTCAAATACAGGGAATATTGACTTGTGCTATAATTGCAGGAAACCTGGACACTACGTAAGGAACTGTCCTTATCCAACCGTACACAAGTATCCTGAAGGAGAAAGAAAACAGAGGAGAGATAAGAGAAGAGAGGAAAGACACAAGTTTCGAGCTCTCATAGGAGAGATGGAGAAAGCCAAGGATGCAGTAGTTCCGAAGGAAGTACTGAAAGCTACAGAATCCTCTGACAGCGATGCTGAAACCTCATCCTCTGACGAAGAAACACTCATATGTCTGATGGCTAGAGATGGCGAGGACAGCGAAGAAGATGAGGTAATCTACCAACCGTTGTCCATACAAGTTGATGAGGAGCTGAACATGATCCACTCCTTGAAAAGGATCATGAGTGATTTCGAGCAGATCAACTAATTCATGAGGAACTGAAGGTTGAAAATGAGAACCTTAGAATCGATAATGAGATCCTCAAGAGCAAAAACATCGACATTGCCAAAATGCTCGATGCACGAGAGTCTGATAACTCAAAGTGTAGTAAGCTGCAACAAGAGGTCTCTAGATTGAATCTGCTGATCACTGAGCTAAAATCTGAGAAGGAAACCTTACAGTCCAAGATGAACACGTTCACCAAATCTTTAAAGGACGCAAGAGATTGCATAAACTGTGTCAGAGAACCTTTTGAATTATCGGGCATAGGTTACAGCTATCAAGGCTCTCAGAATACAGCAAGTACATCCAAAGCTGTAAATTTTGTTCAAGCTAAAACTCCAGTGGAGAAAGAATTACTCTGTGATTCTGTAAATATAGTGAACAAAACAGCAATGATGGATAAGGGGAAGAGATCCCAATGCTCAACTGCAGGGACCTGCATCTAAGAATTGGCTGCAGCAGAAGTCATCTGCTGCATGCAGCAAAAGGATGCAGCAACCAACAAAGTTGCAGCATAGAAGAAACTTTCTCACCTATACTAAGACCTACATGTCTAAACCTCAAAGAGTATATACTCCAGGGAAGTATGGTGGAAGACCACACTACAAGGGTGTTGGTAACCAAGGACGAAAAAATCACCGAATTTTCCGATATTGTCGCCGAAATGTCATTTTTTTTGGAGTCCCGACATTATATACGGGTGTAGTTTTTTTTCATCAAAATGTCGGTAAAATGTCGGCGAAATGTCGGTAATGTCGATATCGATATCGTTGTCGATAAAAAATGGGCAAATGTCGTAGCGTATCGGTGAAATGTCGACGAAATATCGAAAATATCGGAGTCGATGTCGGTACCCGAAAAAAATCGATGGAAATGTGATTTTTTTCTCTTTTTTTTGCCTCCTTTTGTTACTTGCAATATTTTGGAGTCTATATCTAATCAATTCTCCTTCATTGATATTATGCTTATTTATTTATTTTATAGTATATAAAATGTGTAAATAATTAAAAGATTTTATTGAAGAAAATGTGAAGAAAAACAACAACCAACATTTATATATCATTATACATGTTTCTAATATTAATTAAGGATATTTTAGAGAAATTAATTCTACAAATAAAGAAAATAACTATAATATTGGATAAATAAAAATATATATTATACTGTTTTTATGGGATAAATGAATATTAATTTTGTATAATACAATTTTTTGTAAGTACATATGAATTGAATCTTCATGATTATACTCTAAATTGGTTTAATATCATGTGTTGATTTGTATGAATCTAGATGATATGTCATCTTATTCATTTAAACATCATAGGAGTTCAAGTTAATATTAGTCCATATATTAACTTTGTACAAAATTTGTCATGTTATCATAGCAAACAACGTTTATATAGTATTTTATCTATATATTTGTTGAAAATATATCATTTTATTTGAAATTGTAAGTTCAATATATGTATTAATGTCAGTTATAATAATTTATAAATTAATAGATGTAAGTGAACAATTTTTTTAAAAAAATTTCATATTTTTTAAAAAATGTCCGATATTTCCATCGAAACCGATACCGACATCGACATTTTCGTAAAATTAGGGTACCGATATTTACACCGACACCAATATTTTTGTCCTTATTGGTAACACACATGTTGGTTATGCACACACTTTTAACAAGCAGTCTGTCAAGACAACTGCATACAGCATGAGAACCAACAAATCTTACAGTAAATCAGTTACTGTTAAGAAAGTTTGGGTTCCCAAAGTAACTAACCCCAAAGGACCCGTACAGATATGGGTACCTAAATCTGTTTGAAATTGTTACAGGTTACAGTGCCAGGATGCAGCAGAGATGTATGGTATATCGACAGCGGCTGCTCAAGGCACATGACAGGCAGTAAAGAAACGTTGAAAGACTTCCAAGAATGCAAAGGACCTAAGGTCATATTTGGAGATGATTCCAAAGGAAGCACAAAAGGAAGCGGATGCCTAGTCGAGGGGAACATAAAGATCAAGGATGTATCTATGTAAAGGGGCTTAGATACAATCTTCTAAGCATCAGTCAATTTTGTGACAAAGGATACACAGTGGAATTCAACCTCAACAAGTGCTTAATCAAAGACAGCACCATAAATGAAGTAAAGCTTACAGGAATAAGAAGAGGAAATATCTACCTAGCAGATTGAAATTCCTCCACTCAATCAACATGCTTCATTGTGAAAAGTCCACCAGAGCTGAGCTGGCTATGGCACAAACGATTAAGTCACCTGAACTTTAAGACTATCAACAAGCTAGCAAGAAAAGGCCTCGTGAGAGGATTGCCAGACGTAGCTTACAAGAAGGAGAATGTCTGTGGTGCTTATCAAAAAAGAAAGCAAGTTAAAAGCTCATTTAAAGGTAAGATTCAGAAATCATCCCACAGAATTCTAGACCTTCTACACATGGACCTTTTTGGACCAGTAGAACCAGTAAGCTTGAGCGGGAAGAAGTACTCCCTTGTGGTAGTAGATGACTACTCCAGATATACATGGACGATCTTTCTAGCAAAGAAGTTGGAAACTCAAGAAAAGCTACCTGGTCTCATGAAGAAAATTCAGAATGAAAAGAGCTTGAATATAGTGAAGATAAGATCAGACAGAGGAACTGAGTTCACAAATAAGTTTATAGAGAAATTCTGTTCTGATAATGGTATTTGTCATAAATACTCTGCTGCAAGAACACCGTAACAAAACAGAGTTGCTAAAAGAAAGAATAGAACCCTCAAGGAAGCAGCAAGAACAATGATAGCAGAAGCAGAAATACCCAAGAGATTTTGGGCTGAAGCAACCAACACTGCATGCTACACGTAGAACAGATGTCTAATCATTAAGGATCTTGACAAGACGCCTTATGAAATATGGAATGATCATACACCGAATATCTCTTATCTGCATATCTTTGGATGCAGGTGTTACATTCTCAACAATGGAAAGGAACATCTGAAAACCTTCGATGCTAAATCAGACAAAGGAGTATTTCTAGGATACTCTGCTGTAAGTAGAGCTTTCAGAGTGTTTAATAAGAGAACCCTGGTGGTAGAAGAATTTATACATGTGGTGTTTGATGAACCACATTGTGATACAAAGAAGTTGGAAGAACCACCTGAAGAGACCGCTCCTAGAAAAGAGAATGTTGTATCATACATAGAAGGAGTTCTGCCTACAGGAGAAGAAAAAGAAGAAGAAGCTGCAACCTTGGATGCAGCGGATATTCTTACAGAAGCAGAACCTCCTGCATTACAGCAACATAATGAGCACGATACACCAACTCATGTCTTTGAGCCAGATAGGACATGGCTAAGAAACCATCCAAGAGATCTCATATAGGAGATCCATCCATTGGTGTAAGGACAAGGAGATCCATACCACATTAAGCAATGTTTGCGTGCTTCATATCACAATCAGAGCCTAAGAATGTTGAAGAGGCACTGCAAGATAGCAACTGGGTGCAGGCCATGCAAGAAGAATTGAACGGATTTGAAAGAAATCAAGTATGGCAAACAGTTGCAAGACCAACCCATCAAGGTGTAATTGGAACAAAGTGGGTGTTCAAGAACAAGCTAGATGAATCAGGAGTCGTTGTAAGAAACAAAGCAAGATTAGTTGCTAAAGGATACTATCAGGAAGAAGGAATTGATTTTGATGAGACTTTTGCACCCGTAGCAAGGCTAGAAGCGATAAGAATTTTCCTAGCCTATGCAGCACATATGAATTTCAACGTCTATCAAATGGATGTTAAAAGCGCATTCCTGAATGGTCTCCTTACAGAGGAAGTATATGTTGAACAACCTCTTTGTTTCGAGGATCAAGCAGAAGAGAAGGTATTTCGGTTACAAAAAGCCCTATATGGACTGAAGCAAGCACTAAGAGCTTGGTATGACACCTTATCTCTCTATCTTCTGGAAAATGGCTTCCAGAAAGGAACAATCGACAAAACGCTGTTTAGGATACAGGACGGAGAGAGTGTACTTCTTGTACAAATTTATGTGGATGATATTATCTTCGGATCCACAAACAAAGAGCTATGTGAGAAATTCTCCAACCTGATGCAGTCAAAGTTCGAGCTGAGTATGATGGGAGAATTGAGCTTCTTTCTCGGACTGCAAGTAAAACAGCTACCTACAGGAACCTTCATCAACCAAGTCAAGTATACGAAGGAGCTTATCAAGAAATTTGGCATGGAGAATGGAGCAGCAACGTCCGTTCCCATGTCCACATCCATAAGTCTTGACAAAGATGAAAACGGTAAAGATGTAGACATTACCAAGTACAAATGCCTCATTGGATCATTGTTGTATCTCACAGCAAGCAGGCCAGATATTATGTTCGCAGTAGGAGTCTGTGCAAGGTTCCAAGCAGCACCAAAAGAATCACACCTGTTAGCAGTAAAAAGGGTGATTAAGTATCTGAAAGGAACTCAGGATGTAGGCCTATGGTATCCTAAGGAAGGAGGATTCAAGCTTAAAGGCTACTCCGACTCAGATTATGCAGGCTGCAAGATTGATAGAAAGAGTATAAGTGGGACATGTCAATTTCTGGGAAATAGACTTGTCTCGTGGTTCTGCAGAAAGCAGACCTCAATTGCAACCTCTACAGCAGAAGCAGAGTATGTTGCAGCAGGAAGTTGTTGTGTGCAGATTCTCTGGATACAGTAGCAACTTAGAGATTATGGGATAGAAGAAAAAGAGACTCCAATTCTCTGTGATAATACGAGTGCTATTGCAATTACCCATAATCCTGTCTTTCATTCAAGAACAAAGCACATTGACATTCGTCATCACTTTATAAGAGATCATGTTGAAAAGAAAGACATCGTGCTAGAGAAAGTTCACACGGATCTACAGTTTGCAGATATCCTTACAAAGCCTTTGAGTGAATCGAGGTTTTCTATGCTTCGAAACGAGCTGGGAATTCTTAAGTTGTGAAGAGAAAAGGAAGATGCAAGATCGTGGGGGAACCTCTACATGCTTGTGGAAACAATACTGTAAGCTACGCGTCTATACAGCACTGGATCTGACAACGCTGCATCTTACATTCTTACAGTACAGCAGTTATCGAGAATTCTAGCAGCACCAGGTTACAGCATTTATTTCAAAAGAGTATTGATTGCTCTGCAACCTCGTACTTGGATCACTGCAACCTTAAAAAGACATTTATTTAGGCGGCAAAGGGCATGTCTTTCAGCATTAAATGAATGACTGCGGGTGTCAGGAAGTGGAAAGGACGCTGACAGAGCCCACGTGCCAAGTAATTATTAGTGTCGATTTGACATCTCCACTTTTTCCTGAGCCACTAGATCATTACCTAATTTATCTCAACAGTCGATCTACGCACGTCTCTTGAGAACCGCCATAAAGACCAAAAACATGCCATTTGAATTCATTTTTCACCATCTTCAGAGAGAGAAACACATTCATCGCAGGAAATTCTCTAAGTACAAACTCTCGATCTTTCTCTTTCTCTCTCACAAAAATATCATCTATGGCTGCCAGAAGAACCATCGTTCTTGATGGAAGGATGATCAACCAGGAACACATCCTTGAGTCAGGGCTGTATGATAATACCCTGATCAAAAGGATTTTTGATGCTCTTCAACAGACCCAAGTCCTAGGGTTGTTGACCACCGTGTACGCTGGCTTCTCTATGGAGTCAGTACAGAGATTCTACGCCTACACCAGGCAGGCGGAAGAAAGGAACTGCATCCTGTTCCGGATGGATGCAGATGGAGAAGAACGGTCGCTGACCGTTAGGGACATCGCCACCACCTTCAGCATCTCGGCTGCAGGTTTGACCCCCAGCCAGTTGGCGACGTATGGGGAAAGTTCTGCTCAAGAGATGTGGGATCTCTTTCGAGCAAGGGATGCAGGGGCTGAAATCAAGAGAAGCGGCCCCAAGAAGCTCTTCAAACCGGAGTTTGAACTTCTCCACGACATCTGTGCATACTCCATCGAAGGAAGGACCGAAAGTTATGACAAATGCACAGATCTTCGGTTTCGGATCATGTCTGCGATCATGGCCGGAGAAAAGGTAAACTGGGCAAGGTTCATCATGAAGAGGCTGTGGGAGGAAGTAGAGAAGATAACGGAGCGTCGGAGCTACGGTATCACCATCTGTTCTCTGCTCTGCAAGCTTGGCCTTCAACTTGCAGCACCCGCCCCCATTCACATCGGAAAATATCTCGGGGAGAAGAAGAAGGGCAAGACCCAGCCGAAGGCTGCAGGAGCAGGAGTTGCGAGGAAGAAAACCAAAGACAAAAAGAATGCAACTCTTGCTCTGCAAGATGAAGCTGCAGGTAGCGGGGAGGAAGCTGAAGAAGAGGACGCCTCTAGTCCTCTTCCTGTTATCAAGAGGAGTTCAGGGAAGGCTGTACCTGAACTTGAATCCTCTTCCCCAGATGATGACGCACCCTTGGTGAGAAGGGCTCCACGCAGCAAGAGGGCTGCTGCTGCTGTTCGGATGTGTCACATCAGCCCAGGGATAAAGGTGACTCTCTTGATTCCCAACACTCTACACCTAATATGGTTGTAGTTGACCTTGCGGATGAGTCACATCGGCTTCAGGAGCCACATCAGCATCGGGTCGAGCCAACTGAAGAAGAAGCTCATCTACAAACAGAAGCTTCAGTGCTCGATCCCACCTTTCCGGCTGCTAGAAATATGGAGCAGCAGTACTCTCTCTGGAGAGAGATGAGGCTGTCTAAGGGGGAAATCCTATTGAAGTGGAAGGATTTCCTGACAGTCGAACAAGCTGTCCTGGAGTGGGCCAAATCTGAAGATATTTTGGCACTCCTGCAACCTGACTTTGCAGCAAGAGTTTAATAGCTCGATGGATGCAGTGCTGCACAGGGAGCACAGGACAAGGGAAAGGGTAAAGCTCTTGCAGAATCCGACTCTGCAGAGCTGCCGATTAGAGCAGTATTGGAAGATGCGCAGGTCTTCCTTGCCCCGGCTACGGAGACTGTAAGAAGGGGCGATGACGTCGCGTTTGCTCAAGAGCAAATCGACACCTTGGGAGTGGAGCAAGCTGAAGAAGCTATGCTGCATCTTGCGCTGCAACAAAACTTGAAGGAAACCAGAATGCAGCACACTCCAAGGAGGATGCGGGGAGAAGGAGTTCAAGTTCGCATCAGATGAACTCCCCTGCATATAAGCAAGTGGTTGAGGGCCTCTTCAACATTGTCACGCTGGATCGATTGGAGGAGGAGGAAGCTCAACTACTGGATTATGGCGATTCCCCGGTTCGCGAAGATGAAGATGCTGCTGATGCAGACTCTGAGGGGAAACCAACTGCCATAATCAGAGATGTCATCACTGACATCGCTGCAATCGCCGATGACGCAACCACGGAGGACGTTGTAGAGGCAGGACTCCCTATACAGACCGCGACAGCAATACAGCCAGCAACCACCCTTCAACAAGAAGAAGAAACTGCAGAGACAAGGAGGGTGGAAGCTGAGATTCTTGCAGCAGTGGAGCATACAGTGCTGAAAGCTGTGGACGCTGTAGGAAACCAAGCAGAACTGCAAGAACCCATTCTTACAGCAGAGGCTGTCGTTGTTTCAGGACCGGCCGAGGAGACGGGGTCCGTTGAGAAGACCTCTGTGGAGGATGTTGTTCTGACAACACTCCCTGAGGGTGAGAAGACCTCAGGTGGAGAGGTTGTTCAGACAGTACCCACTGAGGATATTGGAGCTGAAGCTGAGGTAACCCCAGTGCAGCTAGAGACACCTCGAGAGGAGGTTGATGCTGCAGCTGCTGTACGCTCTCAAGAACCTTCCAAGGTTACAGCAGCAGAGGTTACTGTGGACGCTAATATGTCTCATGCCAACTTTGCAAGGATGATAAAGGAACGCAACATAGCTGTTCATGGGCCAAAATCTGGCGGAGCAGATCCTGTTCAAGTCTCATCCGGTGAAGAGGAAGCAGATGAGGAAGAAGGAGAAGAAGAAGGAGAAGAGCACCCATCCTCAAGCTCTACAAGCTCTCAAACCAGCAACCATGAGGATGAGGTTGCTACTGGAGTTCCGAGGCAGGATGCAGCACCAGTATGTCAAGATGTTATTCTATTTGCTGCATCCGCTACTGCCTCGACGAGAAGGAATTCGGGGCTGACTCCTCATGAATCTATCAACAGAGTCGAGACCGCTGTTAGACACCTGCTGCATGCTCTCCAGGAGCATGAGTCTATCATGCGCAACAGTCTCAGGATCACCGCCCAATTCCATGCTGAAACCATGACGGGTTTCAAGAAGGACCTCGAGGTGCTGCCTGATATGATTAAATCGAATCTTGCTGACCATGCAAATAGGCTGTACTACGATCGGGTCAGGCTGGAGAAGGAGTTGAAGGTTGAAGCTGCTCTGATGCGCCAGGAGATCAGGCAATACAAGCAGCATGCTGAAAATGCCTCAACCAGACTCAACTCTCACTCCCAATTCCTGGAATCACTTCTGGATCGCGTATATGATCAATCTCAAAGAACCAGAAGTGTGGATGATCGTTTGGGGAACCTGGAGCTGATTGTGGGAGAACTAAGGGACATCATGGTCCGAGCTTTCCCTCAGCATGTCAATGCTCCAGAGCCCGCCCCTGAACCGACCCGACGCCCTCGATCAAGGGTGGTCCCAACTGCCCCTGCTCCGCCCCCGGCTTTTGATGATGCCAAAAAGGGGGAAGGACTTGAAGGTTTTGATGATAGATACAGGAGCACAGGGGCTGCTGAAGCTGAAGAAGAAGATGATGATGACCAGCAACCTCTCAGCAGGAGGAGAAGAAGGTCTGGATCATCTGTTGCTGCTGATATCCCTTTTCCGAAAAGATGGAGAAGAGATGATGATGGAGCTGGTGGAGCCGATGCAGCTGCTGGAAGAAGATCGGCTGCAGGTTCTGCACACAGCAGAGCTGCAAGCAAGGATGCAGCACCTCCCAGCTATCATCATAAGAGAAGGGATGATAGTCAGCAGCAAGGCTCAAGGAAGAGGATGAGCGGGGATGAGTCTGAGAATCAAAGGCGCCAGAACAAAGAAGCTACAGATCCTAATGCCTGGATTCAAAGACTCAGAGTAATTGGTGAAATAAGAATATTTCCAGATCATTTCTACCAATACCCTTCTCAAGAAATCCCTCGCCTTGACACAGAAAATATCTCTGCTGAAGTGTCGGTGTTGATGGATCAAAGGCCTGAAGGAGAGAACATGGCTTGGAGATTTGACATCTTCAAAGAAGTCAGACTGTCTTTTGATCGGAATCCACTATTTGAGGCGATCACGATTTTCAAACGATCAGAGTATCTCAGACACTTCAGAGAACTATGCAGGAAAGGCAAATTCAGCAGGTATCATACTTGCAAGACTGCATTGAGGAGGTATGAGCAGCTCGTTCTGGAAGGAGGTCTTGAAATTCAACAATTCTACATCGACCAAGTGAAGAATGGCCTGATTGTACCATACTGCGAGGACTTCTGGCTGAGATGGATTCAAGTTCCCCTGATCAGACATAAGCTGGAAGAGTCCTACCAAGAGTCCATCAGGGACTGGTGGAAAGGATCAAGAGGAAGGGAAGGCCTTGAAAGGTTTGCAGGAAGAAGATCAGACGAACCGGCAAGCAAAAGGTCTCTGTTTTACTAAGCTGTATTCAAATACCCTCTTGTGATCCATGTTGTATTTTTGCTATGTTGTAAAAATTTCTCTCTGCTAATGAAGGAATTTTTCCTTCTATTTTTATCCAAGTTCAACTCTTATGAACTCATGCATGCTGTTTATGTTTTCCTGTTGCTTATGATGAAAGGAATAGCATGATGCATCTCTGATGAATCCAGGATTAGATTTAATTGTTCAAAGCTGTGCAAGCATGTAATCTGGATAAACCATATGAGTTAATGTAAAATGAAACTTCTTCATGAACGAAATAATGTAAAGGTTTTGTCATCATCAAGAAGGGCGAAATTGTTGGGATTTCAATGTTTAGATTTTGATGAGACAAACCAAATATGTAGTAGGAAGTTTTGAGTACCCCATTTTCACAATGTTTAAGTGGATAAATAGACTAGAATTAAGTCTTGAGTCAAGTATTGAAAATAGGGGTTAAACGAGGATAAAGCTGCATCTAAACTTTAAGGGAAGATATCGCTGCAAGAAGGCAGGATACAGTATCGCTGCAGGAAGGCAGGATACAGCATAGCTGGAAGAAGGAAGGAACAGCAATGTATAAATAAGGTTAAACTTCTATACAGCAAAGCAAGAAAGAACGGTGTGCAGCAACGCTGCAAGAAAAGGATACAGGAGTACTGCTAGAAAGAAGTTACAGCAGCACTGCCAGAAGATACTGCAACCAGGTCTAAGATTACAACATCACTGAAAAAAAGCATCAGCTGCACAAGGACCTAGGATACAGCGCAGACTTACTGTATAGTTAAGTTATACAGTGCCAACTACAAAACGAAGTATCCTGCAAATCCTAGGAAGGATAAATGCAGTACGATGAATGGAGATTCAAGCAAGAATAAAAGAGCCGTTCAAGAAAAAATCAAAGTAGCAGACACGGAGACAATAAGAAGATGCCACATGGACTGACGCGCTGCAGAAAGCTGCGAGCCGCAACTGCCGCATTAAATGCTCCGAAAAGAAAAAGTCAAGTCGCATTAAATGCGAACCATGCTTTGGCCAGGCTACTTCAAATTCAAAAGAGGGATGTCTCCTTCAACGAACATCTTCTCCTACAAGTATAAATAGAGGTTGAGGAGTACTGAAAACTGTTACTGAAAACTATTACTGAGAACTAAAACCCATTCACGAAAGTTTCAAGCTTACAAATCTCAAGCATTCAAGCTAACAATCAGTTTCAGTCACTCAACCTACCGAAGTGAAGCAAGTTCAAGCTGAAAGTTTCCCTACGGATTCAGAAGCTCACTTCGAAGCACAAGTTGAAGAAAAACCTTTTTATCATTTTAACCTTGTTGCTGTGTGCTTAGGTTGTTTTAGTGGTGTCAAGCAGTTGATAGGAGAGATCCTTGCTGTTTGTTTTAGTTGTCTAGAGTTAGGCAGCTTCCCTGTGTGGGAGTGTGAAACCCTGTGTGGGTTAGCCTTTGAAGTTTGCAGTTGTTGTGTGTACGCTGGACTTCAGTAGGTGGTTTGCTTTGTAAAGTTGATAGATTGTTAGGAGAGTCCTGTAAATCAATCTTGCTTAACAAAGTTCCTGCTCGAGGAGCAGTAGAGTGGACATAGAAGGATTACACCACATTCGAACCACTATAAGCCATAAGTGTTTAATTGCTTTATTTATCTGTGCGCTTATTCTCTGCATTATTATCTGTCTCTCATCATAAAACGTTTTGAAAGAAGTATTCTTGAGAAAAACAGCCTTGTGTTTTAAAGTTAATTTTCGCTGGGTATAAAACTCCAGGTTACAGCGTGCAGCACTACATCGTAGCGCTGCAAGCAGTAACCATCTATCGCTGCAAGCTCAAGTAACTTGCAGTACAGAACGGTTGTTTTAAAAGATTTTGAAAATCGACCAAGGTTCATTCACACCCCCCCTCTGAACCTCGGACACCACTTGGGACCAACAGTACCCATTTCTGAAAGGGTCCTTTTTGGTTAGTTTCTTTTGGAACCTAAACTTTCTTAACAATCAATACTTTGTTGTAAGATTTGTTGGTTCCACTTCTGTAGGCAGTTTTGTTCTTAAACTGCTTGTTAAATATGTACAGAAACTATATATGTGTTACCAACACTCTTGTGGTGTGGTCTTCCACCAAACTTCCCTGAAGTATGTCATTCTTTAGGTTTAGACATGAGAGTCTTAGTATTGGTGGGGAAATGTCTTTTATGCTGCAACTTTATGAGTCGTTGTATCTTCTTGCTGCATACAACAGATGGTTTCTGCTGTAGCCAACTCTTAAATATAGGATTACTTCTTGTAGTTAAGCATTGGGGTTTCTTTCCCTTATCCATCAGTGCTGATTTGTTCAAGAACTTTTCAAAGTTACAGGGTAACTCATTCTCCATTAAAGTTTCAGCTTAAACAAATACAACAACCTTAGATGAACTTGTTGTATTCTGAGAGGTGTGAGTGCTGTATCCTAGGCCCATTTTCTCAAATGGACTTCTGGCTTGGTTCAGACACTCTCTTGCATCTTTAGCAGATTTGTTAAATATCCTAATTGTGGACTACAAGTTCTCCTTCTCACTTTCTAGCTTGGTGACCAGCAGATTGAGCCTTAAGACCTCCTTTTGTAGCTTGCTGCATTTTAAGCTATCAGACTCACATGCTGCTAGCATTTTTACAATGTCGATGTTTTTACTTCTGAGGATCTCATTCTCAATTCTAAGGTTTTCATTTTCAACCTTTCGCTCCTCATGAGTTGAGTTAATCTGCTCAAAGTCACTCATGATCCTTTTGAGAGAGTGGATCATGTTCAGCTCCTCTTCGTCAGGTATGGATAGCAATTGGTATATTACCTCATCTTCTTCGCTGTCCTCACAGTCTTTTGCCATCAGGCAAATCAGTGTTTCTTCGTCTAAGGATGAGGTTTCACTATCGTTGTTAGAAGATTCAGCAGCTTTCAGCATCTCCTGTGAGACTGTTGTATCCTTAACTTGTTTCATCTCTCCAATGAGAGCTCTAAACTTGTGTCTGTCGTTTCTTCTTTTTTCTTTCCTATGCTCTCTCTTTCTTTGGGTACTTGTGTACGGTTGGATGTGGACAGCTTCTTACATAGTGTCCAGGCTTCCTGCAATTATAACATATGTCAAGATTATTTGAGTTTGATTGCAGGAAGGAAGATACCTGAAGTGGTGGATGACTTCTTCTGAAGTCATTCCTCTTATTGTTGTTGTTGCTGTTATTGTTGCTCTTCATGAATCTTCTAAATTTCTTTAGAAGAAGAGCCATATCTTCTTCAGCATCCTCAGTTGCAACTTCTGACTGCTTGTCACATTTTAACATTTACTATCAACTCACATTTTCATGTTTGAACATTAAATTTTTGGAGCCTATAAGCAACATCTATAATAGAAAATAAATGTAAAAATTCAGTGATAGAAGATTCTATTTAAGAAAGAAGCGTATGCACAAGTCATCTAGTGTAACTCATAATTTCACTAAATATCTAGCAAATTTTCAGCATTAACATCTGGAAAAAATAAAATCAAGGGACCATCATATCATCTTCATTTGTTTCTTGTTTTTGTCAGAGGTTTCTTATTATTTTAATATGTTAAAAAATCGAAATCGTATGATGTATTGTGGGTGTACTTTCTTCAAAGTAATTCAGTTATCTCTAATGTTCTGGTAGGAGTATACTCTATCCAATCGTAGATTTTATATTATATAATAGAGGAGTACATGCATGGTTAGTTGGATAGTTTTGGGTATTTGGTGTCTGACTTAAGGGTAGGAGTATCCTTACTTATGGTTTTCATATTATGAGTATATTTCATATGATTTAAAAAATATTGCAGTGAAGTTATTTTTCTCAAGGATTTGATTCAACTAGCCAACAACTATAGAAGTGAATATGAGGTGATGGACTGAATATAGAAGTGATTGACTGAATTTTAGGTCTAATTATCTTAGCAGGGTGTAAATAACAACAAAACTTATGGTGTTTTTTGCAGATACTCAAAAATTTTACAAGGTTCGCTTTCTTTCTTGTTTAAATATTTATGTTTTGTTCCCCTTTCATTTAATATTACATAGTTGCATTAGTTGTTATTCATTGTGGTCTTTCTAAGTCGGTGATTTTTTAGTAATAAATGGTCATTGTGAGTTTGATGTAATGGTAATGGAATAACGTCTTATTAATTGATGCTTGCGTTATCGTTTTAATTTATTAGTTTAGTTCAATTATCACTCTAGAGCTGCTATCACTTTTAAAATCATGTCATTATAAGAACTTTATGAACATGGTGAATATACAAGTTTTTACCTCATTAATTAAGTTGCTGGTATAACAAAATAGTGGTATGCAGACTATTAGGTCCCATTTGGATAGAGTGATTTGAAATTTTAGATTTCAAACGAAACTTGAGTGGATTTCAAATTCACCAAAATGAGTTCAAAATAAGTTCAAAATGAAAGTGATAGATTTCTAATCCACATCTATCCAAACACCATCGATAGATTTGTTACTGTGAATTTTAAATTCCTCCTCAAACCCATCAATCCAAATGAACCCTTATGTTGTATTTGGATAGAGTGATTTGAAATCCAAGATTTGAAATGAATGGATTTCAAATCCACTCAAATTGGAGTACGTGAATTTGAAATCCATCAAAATGACTCCAAAATTAGTTCAAAATGAAAGTGATGGATTTGAAATCCACGTCCATCCAAACACCATCGATGGATTTGCTACCATGGATTTCAAATTCCTTCTCAAATCCACTAATCCAAATGGACACTTATATTATTTACAAGTTTGTTGAAACCTATGGAAACATTACATTAGTTTTTTTATAATTGTTTGAACTTTTTGTTAAATGTATGTGTAATACTAATTCATTTTGAAAATTTGCAGGTGAATCTTCTCTATTTGGATGGTTATGGATTTGTTATAAAGAAATTTTTGTATTTACAATATTGGAGTATGTAATACTCTACATTAAGAAACTACATGATTGTTTTTTCATAACTAATATTTTGTCTTTTTATATGGATGTATAAAATTACTCGATCTTTTTAGATAAGATTATAATTGATATTATAGTTGAGTTTTACATTACATTTAAATATATTTATTTTGATATGAATAAACTTTTTTAAAGTTATTAATGTTGTCACGTATAGAATCAATGAATTAACGATAATGAAACTTTGTCATTGAAAGATTTATCTTCTTACAACGAAATAGATTGTCACCATATGCATTTAATTAGTGATGGTGTATAATTTAGTCATTTTAGTAAAATTATTATTTATGATGAAATCAAATGTCACCACATATACATATATGGTGACAAGATACATTGTCATCAAATATTAATCTTTTATGATAAATTATGTCGTCGCTATACATTTTCCTTTCATGATGATTAATGTGTTATCCCTAAAAATGATACTTTTCATAACAAAACACATTGTCAATATTAATAATTATTAAGCGACACTAAAAAAATTGTCGTTGTTGTTAGAATGTATACTATAAGTCTAGCTTTTGTATGAACATCTATTTATGATATGAGAATCTTTTATGGTCAAATGTTTGCATTTTATATATTTGTTATATATGTTATTGCAATTGTCCAATTAATTTATATTGTAGATAACATGGTGTGTGGTGCCACACAGAAGATCATGTTATCAGTTCTTATAGATTATAAATGATAGCTCACAACCGAGATAATTTTGGACAAATTATTGGAATGGTTGTAGTGTAATTTGGTATTAATCTGTCTTGATTATAAAATTACACTAGTACATTTTGTATGTATTGAGCAGGATCAATTGAGGTTGTTTTATTTGTACTGACTACATAAATAAAACAAGACCTCTGTTATTATGGATGTGCGTCCTCTTAATCATTGTATGATAACGGGCATGTATACTCGATATATGTTTCTTTAATTTACCAATGGGTGAGATTTATTTATTAAATCAATAAACTCAGTAAATTGGGATACAGTGTTGTTTATATGATGTGCTGTTAATTATATAATGAAACTGTGTCCTAATTATTTAGGATGATGATGTCCCCTTGAGGAACTCATAAGGATTATCATGTAACCCTGCAGGTGGATTTATTCCGGCATGATAATAAAGTTGAGTGGTACTACTCTTGCAATTAAATATTAATTAATTGAATTGTCAGTAATTCATTTAATTAATGGACATTCGATATCTTAAACACGGGGAGATAAACGCGCACATAATAAATAGGAGCCATATTTAATATGGATAAGGGACGGTAGTTCAATAATATCTTTTTAGTGGATTAAGATATTATTGATAGGGTTAAGAAGTATATTCAGATTGAATTTAGGACTCCTAAGCCTATCAAGAGACCGATTCCTAATCCTCCTCAAGGTCCCTGTTGTAGCCTATAAATAAGTCTCAAGTCAGCCGTTTTCTATACACAGAAATACAGATACACAGATATAAAAATTTGAGATACGTATTAGTAGAAGACGGCTGAAAGTCTCGACAGTTCGTTGCCCACACAACGTTCGAGATAAAGGCGAGGAATACAGCAGAAGATCGTGAGGTCCAGGCTTCATCGATTCCTCGATCTACAGTTCTGATCTTAGAGGTCCAGGCTTCATCGATTCCTCGATCTACAGTTCTGATCTTAGAACTAATTTCGGTGCAAAAGGTATGATTCGTTTTCCGCTGCGCGTTAATCATATTTGCATGGATCCCGATTCAGAAAATCGTATAGGGTCGGCGATCCGGCGGTTCCTACAATTGTATGTTACTATTTTGTGATGCTTGTAATTATCATTATAATGTTTCAAATTAAAGACATTTCATATTTCGTAATTATAAAATAATTATTTCATGACACATTATTTAAATATGACGAACTAGTTAAGCCAAATGTGATGAAAATTTTGTTATTGAAAATTGATTACTTTGAAAAAAAATTAATGTTCGTCACTAAGATAGTGTTTTGGTGACAAAGAATAAATTTGTCATTTAAAGTGTTATCTTATAATGACGAAACATAATTGTAGCGCCTAGGAAAAAAAAAGCATAATTGGTTAATTAAATAAGTAAACCCTTAATTAAAATATCTTATGCGTATTAATTCTTGAGTGTTTAATTTAATTACGTGCGTTTCAGATACATGTTTAACGATCGGTTTTAAATCGATAAAATTTATAGACAAGGAAAATAGAATATTTTTATATCATTAGATGCGTAACGGAAAAATGAGAAGATAGAAATGAACTAGAGGTCAATCGGACACCTGTAGCTCAAACGCCGAAGAAAAGAGCAAAATATAGAGTTTCGGAAAAACGAGGAACGGAATCGTGATGAACATAACCAAAATCTTATCGTGAATAGTAACCGAAGCTTATCATGAACAGTAACCTAGTGAACAATAACCCTAGTGAATAGTATTTTTCATTTTTCTATAAATACGCCCTAGTTCGATTTCATTTTCACCGTTTCTTCGAACGAGCCGAACGAGCCGAAAAGCGCCGAACCCACGTAAGTCTCTCTCTCCTCTCTCTTTTTCTTTCCCGTCTTCATTCTGTCTCCGGCGCAGCCGCACTGCCCGCCGGAGTTCGTCGGAAAATTTCAAAGTTGTCGGTTTTGTCTAATTTTCGCACACAACGTAGCCCTCGACGATACGAGTCTAGAGCAACTTCCGGAATTCAATTCCGATTCTCCGTTCGTCGGAAAATGGTGAAAACCCGCCGCTGACGTTGCCGGAAAAAGTCAAACTCGTCCGTTTTGGCTGATTTTCATATATAACGTAGCCTTCGTCGATACAAATCTAGGACAACTTTCAGAATTCAATTCCGATTTCTCGTTCGCCGGAAAACGACGAAAAACCATCTCCAAAACCTTTAACCCTTATTTTCAGCCACCTTTCTCTCTCCCGTTTTTCTCTCTCTTGCTCTTTTTCTCGAGGTTGCAGGTGCTGGAAGGGCTGCCAGAGTGGTGGGATAGCCATTGGAGGGGCGGCGCCGCCTTGGGTGGCGGTGCCGGTGCCGGAAAATGGGTTGGGAAAGGGGCTGTTGCATTTGGGTTGGTGTATTTCTGTGTTGACGAAGGGTTTTCGTGGCTGTTTTTCTTGTACTATTCACATCGGAATCCGGCGAGGGATGGCCGGATCTGGTAGCCGATGATTCAGGCTAGCCATCGGACTAAGTTTCGGCGACATAGGCCGGCGACGCCGCAGCCGATGGCTCTGGGAAGTTGGCTAGTCGAGCAGGTCGACGACGGGAGAGCTGGGTGAGCGACGGGGATGAGGCTGCCGTGAAAACTCGGCAGCTGCCGAGTGCTGCTGCCCTGCTGCCGAGAAAACCAGGCAGCAACAGGAGACGCTGCCCTGTTTTTTTTCCCGTCGTCGGGAAACGCCGAAGAGGTTTTTCCCGTCGCCGGGAATGCGTACGACGACGTTTTTCGATGCGATTTTTGATCCGATTCTTGTTTTCTTTTCGTCGTTCTTTAACATTGAGTCGTTGCCAGCGAGATATCGCTGACCGGGGGTCGTGGGTCCCGGTCAAAGTCAACCCTTTGACCAAATTACCAAAATACCCTTCAATCTTAAAACGCTCCATGCGAACCCGTTTCAACTCCGATTGAGCTCATTCTTGTTTCGTTGTGATCCAAATTTCATTCTCTTTCACCTCAGCTGTATAAACTGATATTTTCTGCTTGTTTCTTCAGCTTCAATCGTTAGGCCTTCTATTCCGATCCGTCTCGTTTCGATCGATAGTATCCGATCCGATATCATTTAATTCCTTAATTATATTTCATAAATATCTAAAAATATCGTAAATTATGTAGGCTACCTGTTGGATTGAAGCCCTGGGATACGAGATCTTTGACTTGCTGATCACGTGGTAACCACCGAACAAGGTGGGGGTAAATTCTTTAAATTAAGATATTTTATAAAGTTTATGCAATCTTTTAAGATTATTATGAAATGTGTTAGGTTTATGTGCTGAACGCATGAAATGTTATGTGTGATAATGAAAGTGATATGATGAAAATGGTTAATGAATGATTCAAAACACATGATGGATTATGAATGTTTTACTATGAATGCAAATGGTTTCAAATGATGATAAGACGGGATAATACCCGCTAAAAAGGGATTTCTTTAGAAACCACATATGTGAAGGGATTTTCTTTACCTATGTGTTACGTGGATTATGTGGCCAACGTGAACGTGACCAATGTGCACTATGTGTTATGTGGAAACTGTTGTATGATAATTTAACTGTGCATGCGTGTGCCACGCCAAGTAGGGTATTCCTCGTCGGAACCCAACAAGGGGTATTCTTCGGAATCCCAACATGAAGGGTGTAACAACCCAAAATGGGGTCGGCTTGGGGCCTCGATAGGTCTTCTTCGGAAACCTATTCAACGGATTGCATTGGGACTCTTCGGGAGTCTACAACGTGTATATATATATATATATATAGTATATAAGAAATGTTATGTGTACCCCTTTTACTGTACAAATCAACCCCACTAAGTGTCCTTTTGGCACTTACCCCTTTTATGTTTTATTTTACAGAAAATTTTGGAGGCGATGAGGAATGAACAGAGATGCCTATTATTTTTGTATGTATATAAGTATGTATATGGATGTTCGGTATTTTCTGAAAACCCGGTTATGTACAAAGTAATGATATAAACTGTTTGTATTTTAAATGGTTATCTTCTAGATCTTTGTTTGTTTCAAAATCTCCACGGTTCAGGATTTTTCTGCTGGACGCCCTATGAAAATGCTGCGTTTGCGCTCTGATTTGTTTTGAAGAAAATTATTATTATTCTTCTTATTTATCCACGTTTTAAACGTTATATGAAAATGGGGCGTGACAATAATAGTTTGCGACAAAATTCAATTGTATTGATGATGAGTTAAACGTCGGTAAAAATGAGAACAGTAGTGACAATAAAGTTTTTCGTCACCATATCTTAAATTTTTAGTGACGAATCCAAAAACTGTCACATATATCTTTTGTCATGCACCTACAATGACGATATTGCGACATATAAATTTCATCACCAGAAATATTTAATGACGAAAAATGAGCTTTATATGATGAATTTTGTCGTCATGAATAGTGTGATATCTTGTAGTGACATGTCTTCACCTCGACCCAAGGTGCTCAACCTTGGGAAATGATTCATTGGCACACGCTCATATCGACCCCGTTGGTGTAAATGTGGAGAGTTCAAGACTCATATTTATCCATGGATTACGTGATGTCCTTAATCGAGTGTGCATAAGAAGCCTTGACGATGAATGATCCATCCGAGCCAGAACCATCACGATGAGCACACGTTAGGCCTCAAAGAAATTGTAGGACTTAGTTGAAATTCAAAATTTAGTTCATGGATGTTTTCAAAACAATTTGAGTTATGTTTATCGTACTTTACTTCATGTTAGTTTTCAAAAACTTTTGGATTATGTTTATCGTACTGTACTTCATGTTAGTTTTCAACAACTTTCGGTAATAATTATCGTACTCTACTGCATGTTCGTGTTCAAGTTCATTCAGATTATGTTTAGTGGATGATGACTTCATGTTACTCAATATTAGCTTGACATTTTGGCGACAACATTATTAATATCTTTTTTTTGTGGTACGATTTTCAATTCATCGGTATATTGTTGTTGTTAATACCTAAATCAATGCGTATAGTGTCCATGACTATGCCCTATCCCATGAGATTTCACCTCTGTTCGATCATGAGATTTGACGCAACACATCATGTTCAAATCGCATTGATCGAACAATGTTCACTCCGTTTGACCACTTGGGTCGAACAATTGACAAATCGTTAGATCATAGTCATTGAACCATATAACAAAAGTTCTCCTCTCTTGATCGAACATATTGGTAGTTGTTTGATTGAATAGGTCGAACACATGGTATTACATTCGACTATTAGGGTCGAACAAGCCATCTAAGGTTCGACTTTTAGATTCAAACAAGTTTTAGAATGTTCGAATTTGGGAAACGGATAGAGTTAACATCGAAGCTAGATAAATTCCAACCCTACTAGTTACATGAAAAAAGTTGATTCGATTTACCAAAATGAACTTATCAAACAAAAAGCCTCCCAAATTAGGTAATAAATTGTGTCTGCAAATATAGTGTACTCTCGATACATTATGTTATTACAGAAAAAATATCAGTTCATAGATTTGTACGAACAATAAATCAAGAGTCCATCAATCATCATCTAATATTATACTTGACGCCTGCAGATGCTTTATTTTGTGCTGCGAGGCATTGCACTTTGCTAGTTGTTGTTGGTGGAGAACTGCCCAACCTTTGGCACATGGATAATGATAACCATACCATGTTATGCTAATAGGCAATAATGGTGCACCATCTACTAACTTCACCTACAGTGTTAGAAAAAATAAAACAATTTCAGCGGATTGCATTATAATGAATAGAAGTATATAGTTTGTTGGAGTAATTACCCTAATGAAATGATTATTTCCTATCAGTGTCATGCATACAATCTGAGGATTCATCGTCACAGGGGTCCTTAGCGGTAAAAATAGCAAGCTCTGTTGAGGTGAGATGTGTACGAACACCATATTGTAAACTGATGCAGCCAAATTATACGTCGCCGAATATACAAACCGATATTTAAAATCATAGACCTCATCTCTGAAACACTTCAACATCATCAACATCTGCTCAACCCTTCTCTAATCGAGCCAAATACTAGCATATAAAGACGTGAATTCTCCAACTCCTTAATTAGGTCGTTTCAAACTTTCGACCACGAATGCTCTCCGAATCTAAGTGCATCAGCTACACACCGAAACCCACAATAATCGTCTTCTTTCACATTTGTTGTGCTACTGATGTAAGGTATCCAGAAAGTCAGGATTAGTTCTATCAGTGGTGTCTCAAAAATCGTATGTACAGATCATCGTTGGACAAGCTGTTTTTATCGTTTGGCTTTGGCAAACGAAGGTCCCACCGATGATGGACCAGATATTTCAATGCTTTGATCAACAGGTAAACAACTATCAATGATCGACTCTACATATTCAAATGCACTCTTATCACGTTTCGTTGACTTCTAGGCATGAATGTTAACCTTGCTGGGCCTACCACGAACACACGTGTGAACCTCGGGCTCAAGTAATGAGGAAGTGGACGACAATGAGATTTCTCGGAGTTGTTTAAGCAATAATAATCGTTGGGATTCTATTGAGGTCTCGAACAAGCTGTTAATACATCCCACTGTCTCTTGCCACCGACTTCCAAGTTCTTCACCAATATTGACATCTGTCTTCGATGGCTCACAGTCTAATTTTCTCCAAAAACTGTGAACCATGTCTAATGTGATTGGTGCATCGATTTTAGTTAATTCGGCCAACTCATGTGCATAACAACCCACAAGTTCTTCTCAGAACACATCCACGTAGTAGAAAATCCACACTACATGTGTTAACACCTTCAAGCTCCTCGAAGATCTTGTGTATAGCAGCATGTGATACCAAACATCATATTATCTTAAAAAGAGGGGACTTGTAGCGATGATGTATGACATTCAAACTCTTCTGAAATGATGCTTTGATTGTGTTGTGAGACACGATCAACAGTCCATGAATCATTTCCCAAGAAATTTCAAAATTTGAGAAGTTGTTTCTTCAGTTTTGAATGGGCACTTTCCGCCCTATATGATGAAGAAATACAAATATTCATATAGTTACTTTCAAAATATAAATAAAACAAACAAAACATGATGATAAAGTAATACAATTACACACGTACCGACTACTTGTCGTGTTATCAAAATGTAACATTTTTGGTCCAGCTGAAACAAACTTCCCTTGTAAGGTGTTATCCAATTTTTAATGACATATTTGACGGCCTCTAGGTAGTCGGCATAACCATCCCTCAACCTTCGTAACAATTTATTGAATTTAGGCAAATCCTCAACAACCATCAATGAGTGGAATGAATTGTTAAATGAATCTCACTTCTCTTTTTTGGTATGAAACATTGGTTTACACTTCGTTAAAATGTTCTTGTTGATATGCCACCGACATAACAAATGCTTTGAGTTGGGAAAGAAAACTTCGATCGCATTCATCAATGCGATCTCCCGATCAGTGATAATCACATCCGATAGTGTTGATTAATCCATTAATTCCTTTAGAATTGTCAGCGCCCAAATATAGTTCTCCTATTGTTCAGCCTCCAGATATACACACGCAATCGAGAAGGTGATATCTGTGGATGTGATCCTAATAATCTCCAAATGAGGCATCTTATATCGATTGATCTTATCCGTATAGTCCATCAATATCACATTCGAAAATGCATGCAACAACTCGACATTGGTAGGGTGAGCATAAAATAGATTTTTTGCCCTGTTAGTGTGCTCGCATTTCTTGTTGAGGTAATAATACTTATGATGACTCGATTTCTCCAACAGATATTGCATTTGAGAATGACCTCCATGCTCAGCGTTGACTCATTATCAACAAAAGTTTCTTTCAAACTACTCAAGATATCCTTGGGTTTAGTGTTATTCTTCGATAAGTCAAAAACATAACGATCTTCTAACTCTGTAAGTCGACCAGCATATGAGTGTCCTACCAGGTAAGCGCCCATAGGTTGATTATGAGACCCATGTAAAACTGTTAGACATCATTCACCAACATCATTGATTTGAGTGCCCTTCAAAAGAAAAAGGACAATCACACTTCTTCGTACCAGTTACTCTCTCTCTAGAGCTTTTTGTCTACACGTCCTAATTGTCGTCACCTGAATTTGGTCTTTTCGTCTTTGATTTAGTTGGATGGTACATACCCTCTCTTTCACAACACAGATAAACTCTAGGCCGCCTACCACTAGCCACCCCATCGGATCATTTCACTAACATCACCATATTACGTTTATGTCCTACTTCTTTTGCCCAATCGACCAACATCGTACGATCTTCAAAAACTAAATTTGTGGTATACTCAACTGTATAATCTATTAGTTCCTACAGTGGATCCATCACCTCAACATCATGAACATATTCCTACACGGGATTTACCACACTTAATTCCATGGATTTCAAACTGTTTTCTTATTAAACAATGAACAAGTAACATAATAAATATATTGTTCGGAATGAAAAATTAAATTATATAAAAAAAGACTATGTTCAACTACGATGGCCGAACATAACACAACACGTTCGACTACGTGGGTCGAACGTATCATGGTTCGTTCGACAACGTAAGTTCAAACTTATAGGGTTTCGTTTGAACTATAAAGATCGAACAAGAAGCCTTTCGTTCAACTCAGTAAATTGAACAACCTATCACTTGTTCAACTACTTCAGGTCAAACACTCTATGTTGAGTTCGGCCTAATATGGTCAAACGCGACTATTCCAGCGGGATTTTTTCTTCTAAATCCTAAAGCTCGATTTTTCAAACTACACTACTAAAAACTCTAAAAAATGAATGAGAAATCTTACATTGCTCATTTCGCATGCCTCTTCCCATTCTATTGACATTTTTAGCACCCAAATTTTCTTGGTCAGTAGTAATATTTGCTTTGAAGCTTTAAAATGGGTTTGGGAAATGGAGGAAGAAGTTGAGTAGGAAAGATAAGTGGTAATTGTTGGAACCACGGATCGCTGACCCTATACGATTATCTGATTCGGGATCCATGCAAATAAGATTAACGCGCAGTGGATAAATGAATCATACATTTTGCACCGATATTAGTTCTAAGGTCAGAACTGTAGATCGAGAAATCGATAGAGCCTGGACCTCATGATCTTCTATTGTATTCCTCACCTTTTCTCGAACGTTGTGTGGGCAACGAGCTATTGAGACTTTCAGCCGCTTTTTACTAAATCGTATCTAAGATTTCGTGTGTTTAGAAACGGCTGACTTGAGGCTTATTTATAGGCTACAACAGGGACCTTGAGGAGGATTAAGAATCGGTCTCCTGATAGGATTAGGAGTCTCAGTTCGGCCTGAACACACTTCTTAATCCTATCAATAATAACTCGATCCACTAAAGAGATATTATTGAACTACCGTCCCAAATCCATATTAAATATGAGCTCCTATTTATTATGTGTATGTTTCTCTCCTTGTGTTTAAGATATCGAATGTCCATTAATTAAATGAATTACTGACAATTCAATTAATTAACATTTAATTCCAAGAGTAGTACCACTCAACTTTATTATCATGCCGGAATAAATCCACCTGCAAGGTTTACATGATAATCCTTATGAGCTCCTCAAGGAGACATCATCATCCTAAATAATTAGGACACGGTTTCATTATATAATCAACAACACACCATATAAACAACATTGTATCCCAATTTACCGAGCTTATTGATTTAACAAATAAATCTCACCCATTGGTAAATTAAAGAAACATATATCGAGTATACATGCATGTTATCATATAATGATTAAGAGGACGCACATCCATAATAACAGAGGTCTTGTTCTATTTATGTAGTCAGTATAAATAAAACAACCTCAATTGGTCCTGCTCAATACATACAAAATGTACTAGTGTAATTTTATAATCAAGATAGATTAATACCAAATTACACTACAACCATTCCGATAATTTATCCAAAATTATCTCGGTTGTGAGCTACCATTTATAATCTATAAGGAACTGATAACATGATCTTCTGTGTGGCTCCACACACTATGTTATCTACAATATAAATTAATTGAACAATTGCAATAACATATACAACAAATATAAAATGCAAAACATTTGACCATACAAGATTCTCATATCATAAATAGATGTTTATACAAAAGCTAGGCTTATAGTATACATCCTAACAATCTCCCACTTATACTAAAAGATTATGTTGTCATATACGTTACCATACATCTGATTCTCATCCCATCAACATGTTCATCGAAAGCTTTCGCCAGAAGGGCCTTTGTGAAAGGATCTGCTAGGTTATTGGCTGATGCAATCTTGGCGACAACAACTTCCCCTCGCTTTACGATATCTCGTATCAGGTGGTACTTGCGCTCAATGTGTTTACTTGCCTTATGGGCTCGTAGTTCCTTCGAGTTTGTTACTGCACCATTATTATCACAATAGATTGTGATAGCTTTGGGCAAACCATGAATCACTTCTAAGTCCATCAAGAAGTTTCTGAGCCATACAGCTTCTTTGGCTGCCTCAGAGACAGCCACATATTCAACTTCCATGGTGGAGTCCGAAACGTATTTCTGCTTCACACTTCTCCATACTACGGCTCCACCTCCCAAGGTAAACACATACCCTGAGGTTGATTTACCGTTGTCCCTATCTGACTGGAAATCTGAATCTGTGTAACCCACAGAAAATAAATCATTTGCCTGGTAAACTAGCATATAATCTCTAGTCCTTTTCAGGTACTTTAGAATATGCTTTACAGCAGTCCAATGACCTTGTCCTGGGTTACTTTGATATCTGCTAACCATGCCCACGGCAGAGCAAATATCCGATCTCGTACATAGCATCACATACATCAAGCTTCCTACAGCCGAGGCATAAGGAACTGCTTTCATTTCCTCTATCTCTTTTGGTGTCTTAAGACACATTTCCTTAGATAAAGGTACTCCATGTCTAAAAGGTAGAAAACCTTTCTTGGAGTTTTGCATGCTAAAATGAGCTAGGATAGTGTCAATGTATGAAGCTTGAGATAAGCACAACATCCTTTTCTTGCGATCCCTTATAACTTTGATCCCAAGAAAATGTCCAGCTTCTCCCAAATCCTTCATAGCAAACTGCTTGGACAGCCATACCCTTACGTCTGATAACACCCTAACATTGTTTCCAATTAACAAGATATCATCTACGTATAGTACAAGAAATACCACCACGTTTCCGTCACTCTTCTTATATACACAAGACTCATTTGAACATTGAATAAATCCAAAAGATTGGATTACCTCATCAAAACGGATGTTCCAAGATCTCGAAGCTTGTTTCAGTCCATAAATGGACCGATTGAGCTTACACATAAGATGCTCTTTGCCCTTTTCAATGAATCCCTCTGATTGCTTCATATAGATGTTTTCTTCAAGACTTCCATTAAGAAAAGCTGTCTTGACATCCATCTGCCAAACCTCATAATCCATATGAGCAGCAATAGACAAAAGAATCCGGATAGACTTAAGCATAATCGATCCCTTCTTTTTGAGTATACCCTTTCGCAACAAGCCTTGCTTTAAAGGTCTCTACCTTTCCATCTGATCCTCTTTTCCTTTTGTAGGCCCATTTACATCCAATGGCTCTTACACCATTTGGTGGTTCTACAAGCTCCCAGACTTGATTAGAATCCATAGATTCTATCTCAGAGAGCATTGTCTTTTGCCAAGATATCGTATTTTTATCTTGGAGTGCTTCGTCATAAGTCCAGGGATCTATTTCATGTTGTCCAGGGACCAAGTCTGAAGACTCTCCCAAAAACATGAATCTATCAAATTGTCTAACAACCCTCCCACTACGACGAGGCACAATCGGTATTTGTGTATCATTTGTGACACGCGGTGCAGTCACTTGTGGTATCTCATCTTGTACCGTCGGTACATAAGAATTATCCCCTCTCATTTCCTCAAGAACAACTTTACTCATGGGCTTGTGGTTCATTACATAGTCCTCTACTAAAAATCGGGCATTCGTGCTAACAATGACTTTCTGATCTTTAGGACTATAAAATAAACCACCTTTCGTTCCTCTAGGATAGCCCACAAACAAGTGTACTTCCGTACGAGATTCCAACTTATCAACATCTCCCTTCAGCACATGTGCTGGACTACCCCAAATCTGAATGTGTTTTAGACTAGGTTGCGCCCAGTCCACAATTCTGTGGAAGTAGAGGGTACTGACTTAGAAGGTACCAAGTTTAGAATGTACGTCGCTGTTTCCAAAGTCTACCCCCAAAATGAATTTGGTAATTCTGAATAACTTATCATTGATCTAACCATTTCCATAAGAGTCATATTCTTTTATTCTGCCACACCATTCTGTTGGGGTGTACCCGGTGCAGACAATTGGGATTGAATTTCAGCCTCTGATAAGTAACTCCTAAACTCTCCTAAGAGGTACTTACCACCAAGATTAGATCGTAGTGTCTTGATACATTTACCATGACGTTTCTCCACATCAGCCTTGTATTCTTTGAACTTATCAAAGCACTCAGACTTGCGGCGCATCAAGTAAATATACCCATATCTCGAATAATCATCTATGAAAGAGACAAAATATTCGAAACCACCTCTTGTCTGAATAGTCATAGGGCCACACAAATCAGAATGAACCAATTCTAACACTTTTTTGGCTCTATACCCCTTTGCCTTAAAAGGCCTTTTGGTCATTTTTTCTTCCAAGCAGGACTCACAGGTTAGATAGTTTTCCACTTCCAAAGAACCCAAGGGTCCATCGGCTATCAACCTTTGAATCCTACTTAAGTTAATATGACCTAACCTTAGATGCCAAAGATATGTTTGATTCATTTTCGAAGGTTTTTTCTTTTATTAGATTTAGAAGATATGTTATTAATTTCCATTTGTTGCATTATAGGAGTTATTGGATTAAGAGTATATAAATTGTCAACCAACATACCAGAACAGATAATAACTCCATTCTTCTTAACCACAACTTTGTTATCAAAAGAAACAGAATATCTATCCTTAAAAAGTTTAGAAACTGAAATCAAATTCTTTCTAAAACAAGGTACGTAAAGACAATCTCTCAAAATCAAATACTTATTCTTATGAAAAGATAAATAAACATCTCCCACTGCAACGGCCGCCACTTTCGCAGTGGTGCCCATTTATATAGTAATCTCTCCATCATTTAATCGTCTGGTTTCCTGGAACCCCTGCAATGAATTGCAGACATGATCAGTGGCTCCCGTATCTATACACCAGGTATCGGTAGATAACACCACTAAACATGTTTCAACAACTAATGAAAAAGATGTACCTGAATTGTTCTCTTTTTTACGGGGACAATCGACTTTCCAATTTCCAGCATGCTTGCAATGGAAGCACTTGCCTTTCGGCTTTTTCACACCACCTTGTGGCTTAGCCACTTGAGGTCCAGCCGTCTTCTTTGCTGAAAAATTCTATTTCTTCTTCTTCTTCTTTCCGCCTTGCGGTTTAGAAACAGAAACATTTTCAGCAACATAAGCCTGAGAATTTTGACGAAACAGTCACTTTGCTGATTGGAGTTCTGTCAGAAGCTCCCCCAATGAATACAACCTCTTGTTCATATTGTAGTTCAGACGGAATTGCTCAAAACTCTTAGGCAGCGTTTGGAGAACGATATCGACCTGGGTTTCCCCATCGATTTCAGCTCCAAAGACCTCCATCTCATTCAGATGAGCCATCATCTTGAGGACATGATCACTCACAGGTGTCCCCTCAGCCATGGTGGTAGTCATCAAATTTCTCATAGTCTCCTGTCTGGCCCGACTCTGGTGTCCGAAGAGTTCTTTGATTATGCATCATATCATAGGCAGTAGGCATGGCCTGATGCTGATGTTGCAGCACATTTGATATGGAAGCCAAAATGTAACACCGCGCCATCTCATCTGCCTTAACCCACTTCCTATAAAGCATTTTCTCCTCTTCAGTAGAGTTTTCATCAGGCATGTCAGGACAGTGCTCAGTGAGTACAAACTTGTACTCTTCAGCAGTCAGGACAATATCCGGGTTTCGTTTCCAATCAATATAATTAGGACCAGTAAGTTTGTTTTTTTTAAGTATACCAGCAAGAGGATTGAAAGCCATAATGAAAATCTTGAGAATCATATAAATAAACACATAGGTCAAAACATTTGAATTGACAAATCATATTATTCCCTCAAACAACATAATTTAAATTCACCAACACATCAATACACCGTGAACTTTGTATGCCACGATAGTGTGGACGTATACTAATTCAAACATTTGTTAGAGGAGGTTTTACCCATTAATTTTATTATCTTGTCAACTTAACTTTATGACAAATAAAATTAATAGTTGGTATCGCTTTGGCCATACAAATAACAGCAGTGACTCCGATGGGGAGGATACTTATCGAATACATCTAAGTGTATACCATTACTTGATACTAAGTCCATTATCTAGGATTATGCCCCTTCAGATGGAGAAGATGACATACTCCTAGACAACTTTCTATAATCATCCATAAAGGAAGTTTGATCTAGTGATCCGCAAATGAACTCATCCGATATGGAAGAAGACACTTAAAACCAACACGCAAGTTCAAAAGCATCACTTACAAACCAGTAATGGAGGCCATGGGATTTATTTTAAAAATTAATTAATCCCTCTCCCATTTAGTTATTTAACATGAGGGATTTTAACATGCATATCATATGAAACACATAAAAGCATGCTTGATAAAACAACACATATAAGGCAATAAATATGAAAAACATAATTTCCAACTATTATGGCCTCGTTATATCGTCGTGTTCTTAAATGTTTGCCATCAAACGGGGATCGACCTGTTAGATCCATCGATCACCCTAACCCTGTATCTAATTACATCTATCGATCCTATACTCCACGAAGGAATTTATATAAAATCTAGATCGAACAGAAAATTAAAACCTAACACGACAAACCACCGTGATTTTACTATTACAATCATACATTCAAAAAACAACCTTGACATATCCGAGGGTTTAATTCTTACATAAACATATATTCAGACCATAATAGTTGGATTTACGATTCCTGCAGAAAATCATAATCTCTCGCATATCCTACTATTATCCGATCTAAAATACACATGCTTTAAGATACTATTCATAATAGAATTAACTGATTCAATCGCATAGAGTCAGAAAACCACGGATCTGATACCAATTGTTGGAACTACGGATTGCTGACCCTATACGATTATCTGATTCGGGATCCATGCAAATAAGATTAACGCGCAGTGGATAAATGAATCATACATTTTGCACCGATATTAGTTCTAAGGTCAGAACTGTAGATCGAGAAATCGATAGAGCCTGGACCTTACGATCTTCTGCTGTATTCCTCGCCTTTTCCAGAACGTTGTGTGGGCAAGGAGCTATCGAGACTTTCAGCTGTCTTCTACTAAATCGTATCTAAGATTTTGTGTGTTTAGAAACGGCTGACTTGAGGCTTATTTATAGGCTACAACAGGGACCTTGAGGAGGATTAGGAATCGGTCTCCTGATAGGATTAGGAGTCTCAGTTCGGCCTGAACACACTTCTTAATCCTATCAATAATAACTCGATCCACTAAAGAGATATTATAGAACTACTGTCCCAAATCCATATTAAATATGGGCTTCTATTTATTATGTGTGCGTTTATCTCCCCGTGTTTAAGATATCGAATGTCCATTAATTAAATGAATTACTGACAATTCAATTAATTAACATTTAATTCCAAGAGTAGTACCACTCAACTTTATTATCATGCCGGAATAAATCCACCTGCAGGGTTTACATGATAATCCTTATGAGCTCCTCAAGGAGACATCATCATCCTAAATAATTAGGACACGGTTTCATTATATAATCAACAGTACATCATATAAACAACATTGTATCCCAATTTACCGAGCTTATTGATTTAATAAATAAATCTCACCCATTGGTAAATTAAAGAAACATATATCGAGTATACATGCCCGTTATCATATAATGATTAAGAGGACGCACATCCATAATAACAGAGGTCTTGTTCTATTTATGTAGTCAGTATAAATAAAACAACCTCAATTGGTCCTGCTCAATACATACAAAATGTACTAGTGTAATTTTATAATCAAGATAGATTAATACCAAATTACACTACAACCATTCCGATAATTTGTCTAAAATTATCTTGGTTGTGAGCTACCATTTATAATCTATAAGGAACTGATAACATGATCTTCTGTGTGGCTCCACACACCATGTTATCTACAATATAAATTAATTGAACAATTGCAATAACATATATAACAAATATAAAATATAAAACATTTGACCATAAAAGATTCTCATATCATAAATAGATGTTTATACAAAAGCTAGACTTATAGTATACATCCTAACAGTAATGGAGTGTACTTAAAAGATATGGGGTGTGCTTAGTAGTGTCTATCTTCATATTGGGTACTTAAGGGCTTTTTAGATATTTAATAAATAATTACTTTTGATTTATTTAATTATGGGATGTGGTTAGAAAAGGGTGGGATGCGAATTGTCTCACCCTAAAATTAATTAAATCAAAGGTGGAACCAAGGACGAAAATATCGGTTTCGCTAAAAATATCGAGACCTTGATTTTACGAAAATATTAGTGGATATATCGATTTCGGTAAAAATATGGGATATTTTAAAAAATATATATGAAAACTTTGAAAAAAAATTGAAAAATATATCTACTAGTTTACAGATTATTATAATGAACATTAATACATATATTGAACTTGAAATTTCAAACAAAATGATTTGTTTACAATAAATATATAGATAAAATATTGTATAAACGTTGTCTGCTATGATATCATGACAAATTTTGTACAAAGTTAATATATGAACTAGTAGTATCTTGAACTCATGTGAGGTTCAAATGAATAAAATAAAATTATAACAAGAAATGAAATATTCAGTAAAGTATTTAAATTAACTAACTTTTAAATGATGAATCTTCTTAATATTTGAAGGAGAACTTGTAAATTCTAATTTAGAAGATAAAGAACATTATGATATTCGAAATTATGAACTATCATATTTATAAGTGACAAGATAAAATTTATTATTAAAAAAATCTATGAATGGATAAGAAATTGAATTTTGTGATGATAAATAATAATAAAAAAAATGGAGTCTATTGCTACCCACATTGTTATTAATAATGGAGCCTACACTTATTTCCAAAAAAAATAGCCAAAAAAAATTATCAAAAATATTTATACTGACATTTACACAATATCGATATTTTATCGATATATCTATATAAGCGAAATTCCATGAGATTCAGCTATTATTCACCGAAATCAAAATATTGTCCATATTTTACTAAAATATCGATCATATTTTGCCAATATTTTACACACACAAAAAATTACATATCATTATAATATCGGAACCATGTTTATCGCAATATTTCGACGATATATCATCGAAATATCATGATATTTTCATCCATAGATAGAACTAATGTAACGCCCTAGTCATATTAATTAGGAAAAGGCCATTTGTAACGTCATGTTCCCCTTTTAATTGGAAATAGGTCATCACCATTTACTTATTTAGAAATTAAAGAAATTATAATTACTTTCTAATATACAGCGGAAGACTTAAAATGAAGACACGAGAGCTATATATATTTTATTTTTAAAAACTGTAACACATATACATATACATATATATATATATATATATATCCAAAACTAGATCGTGTCTTACCCACATTTCTAGGTAAAATATTCATACCAAAAGCCTATCTGAAATTACACGACAAACATATATACATGACAGGATACAAGTCTAGGCTCATAGTTTATCATACTATACATATTTAACAACTTATTGTTCTCAAAAGGAAACATTATTCTAGTACAATTTTATAGATACAGTGAGTGTTAGGATGTATACTACAAGCTTAGCTTTTGTATGAACATCTATTTATGATATGAGAATCTTTTGTGGTCAAATGTTTACATTTTATATATTTGTTATATATGTTATTGTAATTGTCCAATTAATTTATATTGTAGATAACATGGTGTGTGGTGCCACACAGAAGATCATGTTATCAGTTCCTTATAGATTATAAATGGTAGCTCACAGCCGAGATAATTTTGGACAAATTATCAGAATGGTTGTAGTGTAATTTGGTGTTAATCTGTCTTGATTATAAAATTACACTAGTACATTTTGTATGTATTGAGCAGGACCAATTGGGGTTGTTTTATTTTGTACTGACTACATAAATAAAACAAGACCTCTGTTATTATGGATGTGCGTCCTCTTAATCATTGTATGATAACGGGCATATATACTCGATATATGTTTCTTTAATTTACCAATGGGTGAGATTTATTTATTAAATCAATAAGCTCGGTAAATTGGGATACAATATTGTTTATATGGTGTGCTGTTGATTATATAATGAAACCGTGTCCTAATTATTTAGGATGATGATGTCCCCTTGAGGAACTCATAAGGATTATCATGTAAACCCTGCAGGTGGATTTATTCCGGCATGATAATAAAGTTGAGTGGTACTACTCTTGGATTAAATATTAATTAATTGAATTGTCAGTAATTCAATTAATTAATGGACATTCGATATCTTAAACATGGGGAGATAAACGCGCACATAATAAATAGGAGCCATATCTAATATGGATAAGGGACGGTAGTTCAATAATATCTTTTTAGTGGATTAAGATATTATTTGATAGGCTTAAGAAGTATATTCAGATTGAATTAAGGACTTCTAAGCCTATCAGGAGACCGATTCCTAATCCTCCTCAAGATCCCTGTTGTAGCCTATAAATAAGCCTCAAGTCAGCCGTTTTCGTGACACACAGAAATACAGATACACAGACATAAAAATCTGAGATATGTATTAGTAGAAGACGGCTGAAGATCTCGATAGCTCGTTGCCCACACAACGTTCGAGATAAGGCGAGGAATACAACAGAAGATCGTGAGGTCCAGGCTTCATCGATTCCTCCATCTACGGTTCTGATCTCAGAACTAATTTCGGTGCAAAAGGTATGATTCGTTTTCCGCTGTGCGTTAATCAATTTTGCATGGACCCCGATTCGGATAATCGAATAAGGGTCGGCGATCCGACGGTTCCTACAATTGGTATCAGAGCCGTGGTTTTCTGACTCTATTCGATTGAATCGGTTAATTCTATTATGAATCATATCTTGAAGCATGTGTGTTTTAGATCGAATAATAGTAGGATGTGCGAGAAATTATGTTTTTTCTGCAGGAACCTTAAATCCAACTATTATGGTCTGAATGTATGTTTATGTATGAATTAAACCCTCGGACATGTCGAGGTTGTTTTTTGAATGTATGATTGTAATAGTAAAATCACGGCGGTTTGTCGTGTTAGGTTTTATTTTATGTTCGATCTAGATTATATGTAAACTCCTTCGTGGGGTATAGGATCGATGGATGTAATAGATACAAGGTTAGGATCGCATGACCGGGCACGACCGTGCTGTGCAGCACGGTCAGACCGTGCTAGCCGAAGATTGCGACTGAACGACAGGGCACGACCGTGCTATGGGGCACGGTCGACCGTGCGGCGTGTTTGAAGATCGGGCACGACCGTGCTGGAGGGCACGGTCAGACCGTGCCAGCTATGGATCGCCACTGATGGACAGGGCACGACCGTGCTATGGAGCACGGTCAACCGTACGACGTGTTTCAGATCGAGCACGACCGTGCTGAGGGGCACGATCAGACCGTGCTCGGCGATGATTTTCAGGTCGATCCCCGTTTGACGGCAAACATTCAAGAATACAGCGATAAAACGAGGCCATAATAGTTGGAAATTGTGTTTTTCATATTTATTGCTTTATATGTGTCTTATCAAGCATGCTTGTATGTGTTTTATATGATATGCATGTTAAAATCCCTCATGTTAAATAACTAAGTGGGAGAGGGATTAATTAATGAATCTCATGGCCTCCATTACTGGTTTGTAAGTGATGCATCTGAACTTGCGCGTTGGTTTTAAGTGTCTTCCTCCATATCGGATGAGTTTATTTGCGGATCACTAGATCAAACTTCCTTTATGGATGATTATAGAAAGTTGTTTAGGAGCGTGTCATCTTCTCCATCTGAAGGGGCATAATCCTAGATAATGGACTTAGTATCAAGTAATGGTATACACTTAGATACATTTGATAAGTATCCTCCCCATCGGAGTCACTACTGTTATTTGTATGGCCAAAGCGATAACCAACTATTAATTTTATTTGTCATAAAGTTAAGTTGGCAAGATAATAAAATTAATGGGTAAAACCTCCTCTAACAAATGTTTGAATTAGTATACGTCCACACTATCGTGGCATACGAAGTTCACGGTGTATTGAGGTGTTGGTGAATTTAGATTATGTTGTTTGAGGGAACAATATGATTTGTCAATTCAAATTATTTGACCTATGTGTTTATTTATGTGATTCTCAGGATTTTCATTATGGCTTTCAATCCTCTTGTTGTTATACTTAAAGAAAACAAACATATTGGTCCTAATTATATTGATTGGAAACGAAACCTGGATATTGTCCTGACTGCTGAAGAGTACAAGTTTGTACTCACTGAGCACTGTCCTGACATGTCTGATGAAAACTCTACTGAAGAGGAGAAAATGCTTTATAGGAAGTGGGTTAAGGCAGATGAGATGGCGCGGTGTTACATTTTGGCTTCCATGTCAAATGTGCTGCAACATCAGCATCAGGCCATGCCTACTGCCTATGATATGATGCATAATCTCAAAGAACTCTTCGGACATCGGAGTCGGGCTGCCAGACAGGAGGCAATGAGAAACTTGATGACTGCTACCATGGCTGAGGGAACACCTGTGAGTGATCATGTCCTTAAGATGATGGCTCATCTGAATGAGATGGAGGTCCTTGGAGCTGAAATCGATAGGGAAACCCAGGTCGATATCGTTCTCCAAACGCTGCCTAAGAGTTTTGAGCAGTTCCGTTTGAACTACAACATGAACAAGAGGTTGTATTCATTGGCGGAACTTCTGACAGAACTCCAATCAGCAGAGGGACTGTTTCGTCAAAATTCTCAGGCTTACGTTGCTGAAAATGTTTCTGCTTCTAAACCGCAAGGCGGTAAGAAGAAGAAGAAGAAACAAAATTCTTCAGCAAAGAAGACGGCCGGACCTCAAGTGGCTAAACCACAAGGTGGTGTGAAAAAGCCAAAAGGCAAGTACTTCCATTGCAAGCAGGCTGGACATTGGAAAGTCGATTGTCCCCGTAAAAAGGAGAACAATTCATGTACATCTTTTTCATTAGTTGTTGAAACATGTTTAGCGGTGTTATCTACCGGTACCTGGTGTGTAGATACGGGAGCCACTGATCATGTCTGCAATTCATTGCAGGGGTTCCAGGAGACCAAACGACTAAGTGATGGGGAGATTACCATATACATGGGCACTGCTGCGAAAGTGGCGGCCGTTGCAGTGGGAGATGTTTATTTATCTTTTCATAGGAATAAGACTTTGAATTTGAGAAATTGTCTTTACGTACCTTGTTTTAGAAAGAATTTGATTTCAGTTTCTAAACTTTTTAAGGATGGATATTCTGTTTCTTTTGATAACAATGTTGTCGTTAAGAAGAATAGAGTTATTATCTGTTCTGGTACGTTGGTTGACAATTTATATATTCTTAATCCTATAACTCCTACGATGCAACAAAAGGAAATTAATAGCACATCTTCTAAATCTAATAAGAGAAAAGAACCTTCAAAAATGAATCAAACATATCTTTGGCATCTAAGGTTAGGTCATATTAACTTGAGGAGGATTCAAAGGTTGATAGCCGATGGACCTTTAAGTTCCTTGGAAGTGGAAAACTATCCAACCTGCGAATCCTGCTTGGAAGGAAAAATGACCAAAAGGCCTTTTAAGGCAAAGGGGTATAGAGCCAAAGAAGTGTTGGAATTGATTCATTCTGATTTGTGTGGTCCTATGACTATTCAGGCAATAGGTGGTTTCGAATATTTTGTCTCTTTTATAGACGATTATTCGAGATATGGATACATTTACTTAATGCGCCGCAAGTCTGAGTGCTTTGACAAGTTCAAAGAATATAAGGCTGATGTGGAGAAACGTCATGGTAAATGTATCAAGACACTACGATCTGATCGTGGTGGTGAGTACCTATTAGGAGAGTTTAGGAGTTACTTATCAGAGGCTGGGATACAATCCCGATTGTCTGCACCGGGTACACCCCAACAGAATGGTGTGGCGGAACGAAGGAATAAGACTCTTATGGAAATGGTTAGATCGATGATGAGTTATTCAGAATTACCAAATTCGTTTTGGGGGTATGCTCTGGAAACAGCAACGTACATTCTAAACTTGGTACCTTCTAAGTCAGTACCCTCTACTCCCACAGAATTGTGGACTGGGCGTAAGCCTAGTCTGAAACACATTCGGATTTGGGGTAGTCCAGCACATGTGCTGAAGGGAGATGCTGATAAGTTGGAATCTCGTATGGAAGTACACTTGTTTGTGGGCTATCCTAGAGGAACGAAAGGTGGTTTGTTTTATAGTCCTAAAGATCAGAAGGTCATTGTTAGCACGAATGCCCGATTTTTAGAAGAGGACTATGTAATGAACCACATGCCCATGAGTAAAATTGTTCTTGAGGAAATGAGAGGGGATAATTTGGATATACCGACAGCACAAGATGAGATACCACAAGTGACTGCACCGCGTGTCACTAATGATACACAAATACCGATAGTGCCTCGTCGTAGTGGGAGGGTTGTCAGACAACCTGATAGATTCATGTTTTTGGGAGAGTCTTCAGACTTGGTCCCTGGACAACATGAAATAGATCTCTGGACTTATGACGAAGCACTCCAAGATAAAGATGCGATATCTTGGCAAAAGGCAATGCTCTCTGAGATAGAATCTATGGATTCTAATCAGGTCTGGGAGCTTGTAGAACCACCAAATGGTGTAAGAGCCATTGGATGTAAATGGGTCTACAAAAGGAAAAGAGGATCAGACGGAAAGGTAGAGACCTTTAAAGCAAGGCTTGTTGCGAAAGGGTATACTCAAAAAGAAGGGATCGATTATGAGGAAACCTTTTCGCCGGTAGCCATGCTAAAGTCTATCCAGATTCTTTTGTCTATTGCTGCTCATATGGATTATGAGGTTTGGCAGATGGATGTCAAGACAGCTTTCCTTAATGGAAGTCTTGAAGAAAACATCTATATGAAGCAACCAGAGGGATTCATTGAGAAAGGCAAAGAGCATCTTGTGTGTAAGCTTAATCGGTCCATTTATGGACTGAAACAAGCTTCAAGATCTTGGAACATCCGTTTTGATGAAGTAATCCAGTCTTATGGATTTATTCAATGTCCGGATGAATCTTGTGTATATAAGAAGAGTGACGGAAACGTGGTGGTATTTCTTGTACTATACGTAGATGATATCTTGTTAATTGGAAACAATGTCAAGGTGTTGTCAGACGTAAGGGTATGGCTGTCCAAGCAGTTTGCTATGAAGGACTTAGGAGAAGCTGGACATATTCTTGGGATCAAAGTTATAAGGGATCGCAAGAAAAGGATGTTATGCTTATCTCAAGCTTCATACATTGACACTATCCTAGCTCGTTTTAGCATGCAAAACTCCAAGAAAGGTTTTCTACCTTTTAGACATGGAGTGTCTTTATCTAAGGAAATATGTCCTAAGACACCAAAGAAGATAGAGGAAATGAAAGCAGTTCCTTATGCTTCGGCTGTAGGAAGCTTGATGTATGCGATGCTATGTACGAGACCGGATATCTGCTTTGCCGTGGGCATGGTTAGTAGATATCAAAGTAACCCAGGACAAGGTCATTGGACTGCCGTAAAGCATATTCTAAAGTACCTGAAAAGGACTAGAGATTATATGCTAGTTTACCAGGCAAATGATTTATTACCTGTGGGTCACACGGATTCGGATTTCCAGTCAGACAGGGACAACAGTAAATCGACCTCGGGGTATGTGTTTACCTTGGGAGGTGGAGCCATAGTGTGGAGATTGTTAGGATGTATACTACAAGCCTAACTTTTGTATGAACATCTATTTATGATATGAGAATCTTTTGTGGTCAAATGTTTACATTTTATATATTTGTTATATATGTTATTGTAATTGTCCAATTAATTTATATTGTAGATAACATGGTGTGTGGTGCCACACAGAAGATCATGTTATCAGTTCCTTATAGATTATAAATGGTAGCTCACAGCCGAGATAATTTTGGACAAATTATCGGAATGGTTGTAGTGTAATTTGGTGTTAATCTGTCTTGATTATAAAATTACACTAGTACATTTTGTATGTATTGAGCAGGACCAATTGAGGTTGTTTTATTTTGTACTGACTACATAAATAAAACAAGACCTCTATTATTATGGATGTGCGTCCTCTTAATCATTGTATGATAACGGGCATGTATACTCGATATATGTTTCTTTAATTTACCAATGGGTGAGATTTATTTATTAAATCAATAAGCTCGGTAAATTGGGATACAGTGTTGTTTATATGGTGTGCTGTTGATTATATAATGAAACCGTGTCCTAATTATTTAGGATGATGATGTCCCCTTGAGGAACTCATAAGGATTATCATGTAAACCCTGCAGGTGGATTTATTCCGGCGTGATAATAAAGTTGAGTGGTACTACTCTTGGATTAAATATTAATTAATTGAATTGTCAGTAATTCAATTAATTAATGGACATTCGATATCTTAAACATGGGGAGATAAACGCGCACATAATAAATAGGAGCCATATCTAATATGGATAAGGGACGGTAGTTCAATAATATCTTTTTAGTGGATTAAGATATTATTTGATAGGCTTAAGAAGTATATTCAGATTGAATTAAGGACTTCTAAGCCTATCAGGAGACCGATTCCTAATCCTCCTCAAGGTCCCTGTTGTAGCCTATAAATAAGTCTCAAGTCAGCCGTTTTCGTGACACACAGAAATACAGATACACAGACATAAAAATCTGAGATATGTATTAGTAGAAGACGGCTGAAGATCTCGATAGCTCGTTGCCCACACAACGTTCGAGATAAGGCGAGGAATACAGCAGAAGATCGTGAGGTCCAGGCTTCATCGATTCCTCCATCTACGGTTCTGATCTCAGAACTAATTTCGGTGCAAAAGGTATGATTCGTTTTCCGCTGCGCGTTAATTAATTTTGCATGGACCCCGATTCGGATAATCGAATAAGGGTCGGCGATCCGGCGGTTCCTACAGTGAGAAGTCAGCCCAGCCTGCTACACGTCCACGTCATCATCTACCGAGCCTGAAAATTTAAAAAGCAACATCATGGGACACCTCCGGAGAGGGATCCCAATAGGGTAACTGTACTCTTTAATATATACTGAAACAATCAAATTAATTAGCACATATAACATGTCCTTCGAGCACGCTCACCCTGGACCATACATAACATAAAGGAATGTGGGAGTCGCTCACCCACTAAACCTTGCTTTTATAGACCAGGCATTTTCGCCCTTATGGTCGTCGCCCGATAGTGAAGCAACTACCGGTTATAGCTACGGAGCTTCAGCCGTAGATTTTCATACATAACTATTTAATTTAATCATCAATACATAGTAAAGTGTAGAAGTTACCCACTTGAAAGTTGAGGGTTCGAGGATTCCTTTTGGATTCACCGACTGTCTCGACTGCGCTCGACATACTTAATTGATTAGCCTCTTATGTCATATAACACAATATTTTGTATTTTATATTAGATTTCTTTAATCTAAAGCATAATTATACTTCATTTAATACATACTTGTGATATAAAATTTTTAGACATTTAAATTAGTGATTCTAGGCATAAGATGACACATAAAGCCACAACAATTTTAATAATTCATAGGTGATTCCAAAAATGACAAGAATATTTACATAGTTACATAATAGTGTTATATATCATATTCTGAAAATTCACAATTTTTCATCATCTACATATATAAATAAAATTAATTCTATAAACTAGTTTTTCACCTCAATTTCAACTCAAAATCAGTCTATTTTGATAAATTTATCAAATAATATAGGATTCATAAAATAATTTCATATTTTCACAGAATTTAAAAAACATGTTGAAGTATAACATATAAAAATATCAACTAAAACTAAGGTTTAAATAATTAGTTATGAATTTTCTAAGTTGGCTGAAAACAGGGTACTTTATATGGTGAAAACATGTTTTCTTGTAAAAATTCTCATAATTTCAGTTTTACTTGAAAATTCCCAAGGTAAATTTTTTCTTGTTCTTAAGAACAAATAATATAAGTTAGTAAAATATGTCTTATGAATATATGATTTAAATAAATAGTTATAAATTTTAAAACTAGACCAAAAATACTACATGATCTATGCAGAAAACAGCATGTGTTGAAAAATTCAGCATAAATCATACAAAGCTCCAAAAATTACATACCAATTTTCTATACGTACCTAAGAATTGGTTCTAAAACATAGTAAAAGATAATACATAAATTCGAAGGATACAGTTCAGAAACATAATTTGATTCGAACCTAAAAACAGAACGTATATTCTGCAAACAGGGCTGAAAACATGTTTTCTTGCAAAAATCATCATAAATTGTACAAGGTTCTCAAAATTACATGGTAAATTTCTACATCTCCATAAGAACTTGTACTACAAAATAGTGAAATATAGAATATATATATATATATTTTCAATAATTAGTTATGAATTTTATAATAAGACCAAAAACAGGACATTACCTACCCAGAAACCAACTATGATGTACAATTTGGCATAAACCGTACATAACTCAAACAATTGCATACTAAATTATGAGTATACCTAAGAACTGTTTCTAAATTATAGTAAAAGATCATACATAAAATCAAAGGGTACAGTTCAAGAAAATTGTTTGATTCAGACCCAAAAACGAGACAAAAACTGTCTCTGAACAGCTTTCTTAGAAAAATTATATAAAATCGAGTTTAACTCCAAATCTTCTGAAATTTGATACACATATTCTACACTTCATATACTAGATTCTGTTAAAAGGGTTTAGCTTAAATCGATTCCTACATCACCCAAAATATTTACGAACAGAGAAGCAGAACATAAATGAACTTATAGCATAGCAACCTATTTTGTTTCATTCAAGAAATTCATAAACAATTTAATCTCAACCCTAACTCCAAAGAACATCTTTGGACTTCATAATATATATTATAAGTCAGAAAACATCAAAATTCAAAGAAGAATTAAAAGGTTTAAGCCAAAATACCTTCAAAATCAAGAGAAGAAGGTGTGTTCTTCCTTTTTGAAATTGTTTTCTTTCTTCTTCTTCTAATTTGGCTGCAAGTTGCCTTCGTATTTTTTTCTTCTTCCTTTTGATTCATCCCTCATATTATGTATTATAAGGTTTAGCACATGAATTAGGAGATGACTTTTAGGTATTAGGATGTAGGAGAAGGTTCTATCACTAAATTAATAATGCATGTATCCAAATGTAAAATATCTTTATTTCCTTTTTCTTTTCATTTTATTTTATTTTTCTTTTCTTCTTCTTATATATATATATATATATATATAGATACATGTATATCTACTTACATAAAGAGATAAAAATTTGTATAACAATAATTCTATATTAGCATAACTCATATAAAAGAGGTAATTTATTTATATGATTTACTTTATGTAAAGAACATATTTTTATCTACATTATGATGCATAAATTCATGTTCAAGCAATCTAAGTTTCATCACATTAAATAACATATAAAAATCATAATTAAAATTTCATAAAACAAAAGCATTTACGACACAAACGAGTAGATAAAAAAAACATAATATCATTTTTATGCATCTAAACTTATTTATTATCTTATCTTTTACTTTCATTCGTGTCTGTCGAGTGAGTGGAGATCGAACTCGGTTTCTTCCATAAGTTATCCTGCAAAATCCTTAAAATCTCGAAAGAGATATTAGATCATAAAGATTTTAAAATCATCGATCATAATATGATTTATAAATCATAAATTAAATAATATAAGAAATTGCACTTAAATCATTTATACTTAAACGATAAAAGAAATTTTATAAAATATGCAATGCAAGGTTTTCTTAAAAAGGGGGTGTTACAACTAATCTGTGTTCCATAGTTTTCGAAACACATCCTATACTGAAGAAAATGAAAAGTAAATATGTTTCAAAGACCAAAATGCCCTTATTTAAATAAATATACACTTATCCCTTTCTATCTTATTTTTCCTCATTTTATATCTCCTCAAACCTTAACATCAAAACACTCATCATTCTAAATTATTTTGTGAACAAGAAATAAAAAATAAATATCAAAATGACACATTTTATTTTGCGTAAAAAATAATGTTTATGAAAAAGAAAATTAATACACTGAATGAAAAATAATGTTTATAAACAAGCTTACTCCAATCTTATTCACTAGCAGTTGAGATTTTATCAAATATGTTTACAAACAGTTTGCAAACCACGTGTTCATTTACAGTTCTAAGGAGGAGGAAGGTGAAAGAAGAGATTTAATATTTTTTCAAGTATTTTGAAAATATTTAGTTAAAATATATGGAAACTAGGGGGCGTGGATAGTCCACCCTTAAATCAAACCATGGGCAAGCGATTCAAAGTTCTGTTGGATCAACCAGAACGACGTCGGATAGGGATGTTTCTATACCTTATCATCATCACTGCTGCAATTCATTTCCATCCCTCTCTCCTCCTCCTCCCCAGCTGCACTACGCAATGCTCACACCCAGGCTCACCGCGCCATCCTCTTCTTCTTCCCCCGCCCTCCTACCCTTTTCCTCTTCCACCACTCTTCGCTCGCCCCCAACCTTCGCTTTGGCTTTCCCCCTAGTTATCTCAAGTACTAAATCCACTAAAACTTCATTTCACCGACTCCAAGCCTCTTCATCATCTTCTTCCCCATCCCCAATGATTGAAAAGGAAACCCCAGAGGCTGAAAAGCCCCCAACTTTCCTCCGAGCCACCGACGACAACACCTCCAATTCTGTTAGAGCAAGGTTCGAGAAAATGATCAGGGAGGCGCAGGACAGCGTCTGCTCCGCGATTGAGGCCGCCGACGGAGGTGCCAAGTTTAAGGAAGATATCTGGTCCAGGCCCGGAGGCGGCGGCGGGATCAGCCGAGTCTTGCAGGATGGTGCTGTTTGGGAAAAGGCCGGCGTCAACGTTTCTGTTGTTTATGGAGTTATGCCTCCCGAGGCCTATAGAGCTGCCAAACCCACTGACAATGGCAATGTCAAGCCCGGCCCAGTTCCCTTTTTCGCTGCTGGCATCAGCTCCGTAATATCCCACCCCACCCTTTTCTTTCCTATTTTAAAACAAAATGCGTAAATCTCATTTGCCCTCTCTGATTAATCTGAGAACCAATAATGGCAGTATATGATGACATTGTGGCATTTGACTTGAACCAATACTTGCATAACATCACGAATTTGTGGCATTTGACTTTGTAGTTCATGCAAAGGCTCTCTGCAATTATTTTTGGTGTTTGTGTGCTGCCTAATGGAATACGCTATTTCATTTTATCTAATTCATTAATTCCTGAGCATTCACACGCTATTTGATCATTTTATTCATTCATTAAATCAAATTAAGTTTAGCTCTATTTTAATTCTTCATTCAGCAGGGTTGAATACAATCCGAATTTGATACATTTTGGTAAAGCAATGGAACTCAATATCGATTTAATAGATCGCAAAGATCAGTATTTATTCTCTTTGCTTTGCTTTGCTTTGCTTTTCTTTTCTTTTCTTTTTTTGTCCCCCACTGTACTCTGCATTCACTTGAAGAAAGTTGAACTCTTTTGCATATAATTGGTCCTTACTTTCTGTTGGAGCTTGGAAGCAAGGTTCCTAAATGAGGCTATTTCTTTTTCTTGTTCTCCAGGTTCTTCATCCAAAAAATCCTTTTGCTCCTACTTTGCATTTTAATTACCGGTATTTTGAGACTGATGCTTCAAAAGGTACTGTGCCCCTCCACTGTCTGTGAATTACTGAATTTTAATGTAACTTAGAGGAACAATGTACATGAAAAGAAGTAGTGGAGTTAAGGCAATAAGCATATAACAAAGAAATCAACAAATTATGTTTGCAATAATGCAACAAATAAAAACACAATAGATGACACATGGGAGTTAAGTAACAATGGCATAGAAATGTAGGACTGCTGGTTTAAATTCACTCTGGGTTCAGACTGTGAGGACTTCCATTTTGAAGACACCAAGGATGCTACTGTTATTATATCAGGCATAACGACTGTATTAAGTAGCAAGGCATGACGAATAACAATTTTGTGGCATGTGATGTGGTTGATTCCATGGCTTTAGCTTGCATCAAGAAATCGTAAATTAAAAATGTACCTCGTGGACCCATGAATCTTGCTTTTTTATATTCTTTTTACTAATTCATAAATCTACTAAGCATTTTGATTAATTTTTCACTTATGAGATGTGCAGATACTCCAGGAGCACCAAGGCAGTGGTGGTTCGGTGGGGGTACAGATTTGACTCCGGCTTACATTTTTGAGGAGGATGTCAAGCATTTTCATTTGGTATAAACACCCTGACAAATAATATCTGCTCAAAATGAATGTCAGCATTTTTATATTGGTAAAACAACTTCATTATTGGATTATCACATTTGTGTGATATATTTAGAATCCAGTAATCATTTGCTTACATTTATTATGACCCATGCATATAATATCTCTAAAAAATTGTCATTTCAATTTTTGATACAATTCTGCTTATTTTATTTTCTGGCGTTGTGACTTTTGTTTCCATAGCTTTTCGGAAAAGAGGAGCAAGAAATTACTTGCTTATGAGAAAACTAGTTGAACATAGTCGGTGTTAATCTTGCGGGCATGTTGTAGGTGCAAAAGGGTGCTTGTGACAAGTTCAATAGTGACTTCTATCCTCAATTCAAGAAATGGTGTGATGATTATTTCTATATTAAGGTGCACCTTCTACAACCTACTGTTTATTTTACATTTGATTGCATTGTGCTTCTAGTGCATCTGTTCTTTCATCAGTGCCTGAAATGCTTCATTTATGCACAGAGAAAATATTTAGTCATGAATTTGATATAGATCTAGCCAGTGAAAGAGATCGCAGGAATCTTATCTTTTCCTGAAATATTGTCACATAGTTTTGAGCAACTATTCAAAGTCCTTAAACTCTATCAACTCCTAGCTTTATTGCTCCATGCTTTGGTTTGCCATCTTTTCTGCTTATGAGAATCCAATGTAACCATCCTGCAGTCACCAATGTTTGAAAACCATGGTTTTTACTGCTGATAATTTTTTCTTTGTTACTCAAGATAGGATGCATGTTACCAGAAAGCCCTTGATATGAATTTAAAAACTCAAGAAAATAATTATCATTGCAAATAACTCATACCATCAACTTTTGATTTCAATTAGCCATAATGCTAACTTTCTCACCAACACCATTAAGACCTGGCAATAACTCATACCAATCTAATGGTTTATTGGATTCATTACTAATGATTGTTCCTTTTCGATTGACAATTTATTTGTGAGTTTCTTGATTAGGTATGTTTTCTTGGAAGGAATATTTTATGTTCTGTGCAAGAGTTTCTTAGAAGTTATTAAATGTTGATGATATTTAATGAGAAAAGTCCATAGTTTGGCTTATTACTGAAATAAAACACGGTGGAATGATGGAATTAGTTTTCTAATTGAAAACTTGTGGTCTCTTTGCGTGGGGAATACTTTTTCAGTGTTTCAGTAAATTTGCGTGTGTGATATATCTTCCTTTTGTCTTAAATATATTGATCTGTCACGTTTCATTAGCAGCTGAACATTATATTCATTTTCATTGATTTTTCATTGATGTTATGTTTTATGCAGCATCGTGGTGAAAGACGTGGTCTAGGTGGTATATTTTTTGATGATTTGAATACATATGATCAGGAGATGCTTCTTTCCTTTGCTACTGGTAATTTTGTGTGTGCTGATCTTTTATGTATGAGCAAATTCAAATGGACTTTGGGAAGAAGTAGTTTCTTTCTAAAAGTCCATTAGGAAGAATGCAAATTTATGGCTTTTGGATTTCTTTTCTTACACTTTTAGTGAATGGTCATTTCAGTGCACTTTTAATTTTTTTTACGAACACCTACAGTAAGAGTTTTGAAGTGACTTCTTAGAAGGTCCAGTTTAGAAATATATAATTATGTATTTGAAATTTATAAATCAAATCCATCAATGCAAGTGCAACCTAAGGGACCGTTTCAAATCTTGTTTGCAGATCAAGGACATAGTTCTAAGGCTTAGTTTGTTGTTGAATGATTGCAGAGTGTGCAAATTCTGTGATTCCAGCATACATACCCATCATAGAGAGGAGGAAGGACACACCATTCACGGACAAACACAAGGCATGGCAGCAACTACGCCGAGGACGCTATGTAGAGTTCAACTTGGTAAGTTTGTGTGACCAATGTTTCAAGAAAATTATAAGCCGGAATCTATACCAAGTCTTAGCCTCTATATGTGAAGGTCTATGATCGGGGAACTACATTTGGTCTCAAGACTGGTGGGAGGATTGAGAGTATACTTGTCTCACTTCCTCTAACTGCTCGGTGGGAATATGATCATGTGAGCTCTTTTTTAACATATTATGCTTATGTGAACATCCTCACATTTATTTATTATTTTAATGCTTTTTGTGTGCATATCATTTTGTGGACGACTCATAAAAGTGACTGACCAAATTCTGTTTGCAGCAACCAGAAGAAGGTAGCGAGGAATGGAAACTTTTGGATGCATGTATGAACCCCAAGGAGTGGATCTGAGTTTTTGGTTAAAGCCAACTTGTGTTGTTTGTGTTGTTTCTTTTTCTTGTTATTTGATTGGTTTTAGAGGAATTGCTTACTCATCAGACATAGGATGTTTGATATATACAAGTTGTGTCTAAAAGCAGCAGCTAGTTTCTATCTTGATGTATTTATTTATTTCTGGTTTCTTAGTACAAAGAGGACGTCAAACATTTGATGGGTCTGATTGTTATCAGACTGGAAACGAAAAGGGTATTATTTTCATGTTTGTACGTCTATACGTGATATGTATAACAAATTGTGCTCAAAACATGTTGGAACCTGAAAAGCAAACTGTGCACAGGGAAAATAACATAAAACGACATGTTTCTTTTGAAAAATTAGCAGTAGTTGTCACCATCATCATTGTTACTGCTGTAATGTTAACCAAAGATGCTTGAGGTTAAACTTCAAAGGCACGCCAAACTAAATACACATTCATCATAGGAAGAATATGCCACATTTTGCCAAAATTCGCGGAGAAAAGCTCGCATCAGTATCAATTCACTACTACCCAAAATTAGTAACACAAGTAACCACCACCTGTTCTAGTCTGCAACTGCAATTTTCCGTTAAAAAGACCGGAATTTGGCCGCACTGAAGAATCACCACAGCAATCTATATAATAATACTATTAGTAGTATGGCTTTACACACATAATTGCTCCAACATAATGATGATTCTTCACTCAAACTCAAACTGCCAAGTTGCATCCCTCCCGAGGTTGTGTTGCTAATCATTCAAACATGTAAACCATTTCCATTGCAGTAAATGCCATCTAAAGACCCTTTCGCTAATGTAGTTGTTGTGTTATCATAGAGATGTGCCTTTATTGCTGCTGATGTACCATTGCTCATCCTGCATGTCTTTGTTGTACCTTTCTTCAAAAGGGCATCCAACTGCCCGCAGGCTGCTGCAACAAGTCCTGTTGCAGAAAAAAGCAATTCAATATTAGTTTCCATACAAGGGGAAATATATATACATTGTGAGGGCAATGCAAAGTACCTAAAAAGAGAGCAGATGGCCTTCCTGGTCTTGATTTAAACTCAGGGTGAAATTGAACACCAACAAAGTATGGGTGGTTAGGCAGCTCAATAATCTGCAGTACAAAATTGATATAAACACGGCAACCAAAAAAGTTCTAAATAGTAAAACAACATTCAGAAGTTGGCAGAGCTAATAATAGCATGAAAGACCACCTACCTCCATGCGACTGCCACTTTCATCTTTTCCAGCAAAACAGAGGCCAGCGTCTTCAAGTTGCTGCACCATATCAGGATTTACCTAGACAAGATTAAGCTAAAATTGTCAACTTAAAACCCTATAAGTCTATCATGAAGATGGACCCGTTTTAAGACAATGATCTATTTAAATGCGTAAGTAGTTGCATAGCTCCAGAAAGTGTGTTTTACACACCTCATATCTGTGTCGATGTCTCTCATCAATAGAATTCCGATTACCGTATCTGAAATAATATTAATACCAGTAAGATGTTGGGGAACAAGCATAGCAATACCACAGTAGTCTATTTGTAATTAATTCTCCTCAAACTATATTCAACCTGGAAGCATCTAGAAGCATGCACAAGGTCAAGTAAAACAACAGGCAGCAGTTAATTTCTCAATTGGCTGAACAAATAAACCTTAGCCACCGTATTTTTGCATATTTTTGAGGTCTCATCACCAATTACTACACAAACTCCAACTAAAATCTCTTTCCTCTTTTCTTTTCTGGACCAAGTGCTAAGGACTAGAGAAGCAAATATATGAAGACTTACAACTTAGAAGATTTACTTGAGGTACCCTGAAAGTATGTCCTTCTTGATCCGAGACGCATAGTGCCTCCCATATGAGTTTTCGAACCCTGCTAAATGATAGCAACATGAGAACAGATAAACTGATGAAATTTGATTGGCTATAATAAGTTGAACAGTCTCCAAAACATAATAGTTCGACATAACCTCTGGCATGAATATGACGCAAGGGTTCCTAGTGTTTGGATCAAACTCCGTGCTGTTTGCATTGTGCAGTCCAAGGACAGATCGTGCAAATTCAATGACAGCAATTTGCATTCCTAAACATATCCCAAGATATGGGATCCTGTTTTCACGGGCATACTTAGCAGCCAGGATTTTACCTTCCACTCCTCTGTCACCAAAACCTCCAGGAACTAGTACGGCATCTGCCCCCTATAAAGCATGTAAATTGGCAAAGATCTGAAGTGAGTCAACAATTAAACGAAAAGAAAGGTGCTCTATTACGGAAATCAAATAGTATACACGACTACTCAAGTGTAAACCAGTAGACCTTCAGTAACTCCCAAGCTTCTTTATAAGAATCTGGATTCTGCAAGTGAACATTATCAAATCTGTAAGATAATACATAAGAGATCCAACAAATATATGTTAACAGTAAGAAATTTACCTCTTTTAAAGTTGCATCTTCAAGATCACTCGCGGGTACCCAATCTATGCATAATTTCCTATGACATGCAACGGAAGCATGCAAAAGAGCCTGCAACGTTAGTCAGAATACATATTAGAAAATTGCCAATTCACTGAAAGATATCATCAATATATCTCCTTGTGGATATAAAAATAACTCAGAAATTGGTGGAAGCATAATTTCTCCTGGCTAGAAATTGAAGGCAAATGAATGCAACTCACTAATGTAGTAGTATCAAGGCAGTGACTATATGGAGCTTTTGATATTACGGAAGGTGAGAGATACAACTAGTAAAATATGCTTTTGGGTTCAATCCAGTGAATTACAAAGGTGAATCAGGTGCTTAGGTTACAAGGAATAGAACATAATACAGCAGATGTATTTTTGAATTTCCTTCCATGTTCATGGTTTCAGAGCAAATCATGTTTGGAATGTGATAATTTTTTATACGTACGCATCTTTCAAGATTAAATATAGTAATTGATACAACAGAACTGATGTTATGATAGAAGTGATTAAGACAGACTTATTTGATGCAGTAGCAGAACCAAATTTAAGAATGTTATGAATAAGGAAAAATAAGAATTGGAATCAAAAGAACCAGCAGTTTCATTCAATCCAGTCTTCCTTTCACTCCTCCACAAGGAGTAGTTGGTTAAAAAAACTTCATTGGATGAGTACCAGCTTTGTTGTTTTCAAACACTATATTGGCCAGGCCCATGACACCATCTCTGGGTCTGGAGCAGTGACACGAATACTTTGCATAAGTTGATTACAATGGCTTCAATTTTTACAACTCAAAACTTGCAGTGCTGCCTGGAATGTCATATTATAAAATTACGTTAATCAAATTTTGAGCTATTATAGTTGGTTCATTGTGCACAAAGCGGAGAGCGGAAACTCTCAGGCTTCTTCATACATTGATCAAAGACACCAACTCATCTTATTGTTAGTCCAACCCTTTCATGACAGTAAACAGCACGGAAGAAATAGTTTTAACTTTTTGAGACTTAAAATGGTTAGGAATATAAGATAATGAGAATGGATTCATGACTCTCTGATCTTCACTGGTCTGAAATGGGTTGTTGCGTACCAGGGTAGCATGTGGGGCAATCGGATTTTGGAGTAAAAAATGACTGGAAGGTAAGGTGTTTCTCGAGACCTCATGGGATGAGATGCTAATCCATGATTGTGGATCATGTAAGAGAGAACATACATGCTTGGCTGTTATTTTAAGTTTTTAACAATGTATTCTGAAACAGATTGTGGATCACTAGTTCTGCAATCTTAAATGTGCAATTCAGTTGGCCTAACATGCAAACAACTAAATAATAATAATAATAAGTTTACCTTCAACACAGAGAGATAAGAATCTGCAAGTCCTGTGTATTTTCCAACCATCGCAATTCTAACCTGTGAAAGAAAAGGATGACATTCAAAAATTCCATGGTAGATCATCTAAAGTTCCAAATTGGAGTAATGACAAAAAAAACATACAGGTTCAGTCAACAGATCGCAGAGATCAGCCATAGATGTCCATTCCCCTAGTGCTGGTTCCCTAGTCTTACTACACACAATAAATAGAGAATTAATTCTAAATAGGAGCAAGAATATGGAGAAATTGGTACCAGTACGAATTGTGAGTCTAATTGAATATGAAAATTATGGTAGTTGCTTGACGAACCCATTGAGGTTCAAGACTTTCAAAATTGCCTCATGAGCCTTCTGGTCCTGAATGGAAAAGTAATTGAACATATGTCAATTGTGTATCAAATTCTAAATAGAGCAATATTCAAGTGAAGGTGCAACTATTACATACTCTCAAAAGCAAAGGTATGCGCCAGATGTTGGAAACATCATAGAGGGTGATGGTGTTCTCTATCTGAGAGGAAGGAAACATATTCATATTAGCCCAATTGTAATAGAATTTTTAATAATAATGTAAGTTTAAATAAAATGTTGCAATGTGTCTCTAAACATGACACCTGAACGTGGCAGAAACGTGAAAGCTTTTCTTTGACATTTTCATCAAGTTCCTGTAGAATGAAGCAAACTTTAGTAGAAAATACTTCCTATGTATGGTGTTCAAGTGTATGGGGCAGAAAAGGAGAGAGAGAGAGAGAGACCATTGTGCTGCGGCATGCTAAAATATTTGGAGTCAGGCCCAAGCTTCGTAGTCCCCTAACACTGTGTTGAGTAGGCTTTGTTTTCTGCCCATGTAAAAACCAATGCCCCCTACTCATGTTATACAAGGAAACGTACACCAACACAAAAGGAACAATTAAAATAACTCCATTACACTTCACCTGCTCACCAACGACATTTAGAACAGGCACAAGGCTGACATGTATCAAGCAAAAATTTCCAGCACCTGGAAAGATCAAGGGTCACCGGTCACACAGAGACACTACCCTAAATTAAGCTTTTTGAGAAGAATGTACAGGGTTTCTATGAGCAAGAGGCGGGAACATAGTCTTACCTACACGATATGAAAATTGCCCAAGAGCCTCAATGAAGGGCATGGATTCAATATCCCCTGCAGTAAGAATATCTCTTGAGAATAACTAAACTGTGTGGAATAACTAGTTGAATTGTGAATGAGAAGTCGTGTTTACCAATGGTTCCACCCAATTCTATGACACAAACATCAGGTGGGCCATCTTTCCCATCCACCGGAATAGCAGCGGCACGTTCAATCCACTCTTGAATGGCATCAGTTATGTGAGGTACAACCTGAAAAGTCAGAGGGATTAAGTAAAGCTGGGTATGTGCAAAACTAAGAAGTAGGACGAGACAGAGTTACAAACCTGAACTGTTTGTCCCAGATAGTCACCCCTTCTCTCCTTGTCAATAACAGACTAAAATCAAGAAATGGAGCACTTTATCAAGTCAATGTTTGGAAAAGTTGGTAACAGTATAAAAGGCATCAAATAAATAAAAAAATCCAATCAACAATCAAGTCATAAAACTTGCCTGGTAAATTTTTCCAGTAGTAATATTATTATCTCGAGTCAATTTTAAATCCAGAAACCGCTCATAGTTTCCAAGGTCAAGGTCCACCTTCAAAAAAGGAAAATTCAAAAGTCATTTATGTTTGTATGCCATGAGAAAAATCCAAGCCTTTCTCTTCTCACCAATTAAATGAAGATAAGAAGCGAGCAAAACTTCAAGATACCTAAACAATACCTACCATCTTCCACCAACACAAAAAACCTACTACCTTTGCAAATAATATTAATTTACTTGACAGTTTTTAAACAGACAACTACTTTGAACAATCTGACGAAAACCACAAGCAAGAAAAAATTGGATAACTAAATAAAAAATAGGAGTGATTTTGATGTTGAATATAACATGGACGGAATGTAAACCAGGTGAGTGGGAGAGAACATAATAGACAAAGTTCAACTATTTGTTGTGAGGGGTGGGCAGATATCTAACCTCCCCGCCGTCGTCGAGGACAAATACTTCTCCGTGCTCGAAAGGAGACATGGTTCCAGCATCAGTATTCAAATAAGGATCTGATGAGCAAGGGGGGAAAAGAAAGAATAACGAATTAGTTCCTCTTTGAAGATATAAGTAATTAAGAGAGCATAGAAAGGAAGGAGACACTTAGGCAAAAAGATTGTAGATAAAGATGACATGGATGTTGCTGAAAACAAGAAAAAACAAGATATTTAGGGTTGATCCTCCGGTGAAAAGAAAAAAGGCAGTAGAATAATTCTTGGCCGGGCATTGTAGAGATGAATAGAAGAAGAAACAGAGATGTGAGAGGTGAAAAAGCAAGTAACAAAAAAAAAAAAAAAAAAAAAAGAAAGAAAAGAACCAATCTTGATGGAAGTAACGCGAAGTCCGCAGGCCTTGAGGATAAGACCGATACTGCTGGCGGTGACACCTTTGCCCAGCCCACTAACCACTCCTCCCGTCACCAGCACGTATTTCATCTCTGCTCAATCTGCTTAACTTAACTAATTCTTGTCTCAGGGTTCTGGATATCTGATATCAGACTAGGAAGGTAGGCGGAGGCAATGGCGGCTTTATAACAAAGAGAGGACGCCAAGGAAAGATAAATATTTATTAAAATCAGGTTAAAATCTTGTTCCTATTCCCTATCACAACACGACTAATTCCACCCCCCTCTTTCTGATCATCGTCATTTATAAAACCCAAAACCCCACTCTCTCTCCCTCTCTCCTTACCCAAAAAAATTAATTAAAATCTCATTATTTGTTATGAATGTTTAATAACTTGTAAAAAATGGTGTTATCTGATTGGATCAGACCGTTCAACCTCTGTTTCGATCAATATATCATAGTCCAATCAACTCATTTTTAAAACTATACTTATTTGTCATGTGGATGATTTTAGTCATTTATCCGTCAAATTGGTCCCGATACTGATTCGAGCCATTATATCACAACTCAATTTATACTTATCTCCAACTGCTCAAATTGATACATTTAATTAAACCAAGTTTTGGCTGGAGTGTAGTAAATTTTTCTTGTATATGTTTGTGTCGTAAATGCCTGAACCGTGGTACTATTACTATATAAGAAAAACTCAATTTTTTTAGATTCCGTAACTCTGCTTTAAAATATTATAAGTGGAAACATTTAGTCAATATTGTGTTCTTTGCTTCTCTGAAAAAAGTTACAAATTTAAGGAATTTCACATACATATACAGAGCACACTAATGACAGTTTCCGAACCCAAAAAAAAAAAAAAAATTTAAGATTCATGATGTTGATGATACAATGCACGGCTGACAGGGGAGAAGGATTCTTATGATGTTTTCTTTGCGAGTTGTGAGACTGAAGACGACAGGGAAATGGTTTTGGTTTTGGTTTTGGTTTGAGGATTTGATCATTTTAATAAAGAAAAAAACTAGATTTAGTAATTTTGGCATCTCCTCAATATTAGTTCGAAATTACTATTTCAGCGTCATCCCGATTGTTTGAATATTCGTAAGAGAATTTGATTAGTTCAGAATTTGCAACTTTAAAATGTTTGAAAAATAATAATAAAAAAATATAGGTTATATTCTATTTATGATGGACACATATTAACGGTGGTGTGTAATAATTTCAATACAATTATTAATTTCAATTTACAATATTTAAAGAAATGTAATTTTCAGCTGCGAACATATATCCATGTAGATAGGAGATTATTATTTATAAAAAATTAATAATTATAGTTTGATGGGTTCAATAATTTTACAGCAGAAAAGTCGACCATGTGCTGCTTGAAAATTCTTTTTGTTTTTTTTCAAGCACTTCACTATCTGCAAAATCTTTTTAAAACATCACAAATTCCAATATATAAATATTTTTAAATCTTTCAAAACTTTTTTTAAAGGTTAACTAAGTGAAAATTCACCACCAACTTTTAATATTTTTTATCATGATTTTTCAACATTTTAAAAATCAACGCCTTCTTTTTTAAACAATTTGATGTATGATCGGATATTTATGACTTCAATTTATGTGTCGGAGTCCAAATTTTAGAGCCACTCAGCCACACAAATATATGATAGAGATTAATTTCAATTTTCAAACTTGATGTAGCAATTTGAGCCTGAAATATCCAATCATTGATTGAATTATTAAAATTTTGAATGTTAAGGTTTTTTATGATGGTAAAGTGGAAGGATATTATTATAAACGATATAATATTAAAGGTGGTGATTTTTGTCAATTATCATATAATTAGCTTCTTCTTTTTTTAAACTATCAATCAATTGACATTAAGCAAAGCATTAGAAAGTTACGTTTCCATTATCATCGTTCAAGAGTGTTTCTTCAAGATGACAGACAAATACAAAATTTCTCTTAAAAAATATTGTGTATAAAACGATTATATTACACTCTCTCACAGTGAACTAACATGCATATAATGTATGAATTCCTTTAAACCAACTTTAATTCAAGACAAATGTAAAAATCGATTTTTTTTATTGTCGTTGATGATCCAAAAATCACAAATTGAGTGGAACAAATTAATTCATCCATCCCGCAAAAATAGATCAATATACATTCATTTTCATGTATATTTGTATCATAAATATTCAGCTCTAATTATTCAACATGTATCATTATTCATTAAATATATATATGACATCAATTATTTGATAAGGTAGTTGACATGGAGAGATGTTAGTAGATTAATTAGGGGCAGATATCGAAATGAAAATTGAGAAATGATCGATGTGATAAATGATCTATTTTATGGAACAAATTAAAATATTATGCAAAACTATTTTTATTAGATGGATGTAATATATTAATAAAATAAGAAATACAAAAATGGAGGGAGTGAGAGATAAGCTGAGGAAACCAAAGTGGATAAGATGTTTATACAAACAAGGTAAATGCAATTTTGTATAAATTATCTTGAGCTCTTGGATTTGATGATGCATGAAGTAGAAATGTGAAGCCGGTGTGGAAAAGATGGTCCAGCGCAGAGGTAAGAAGAAAAGGATACCTTCCTACCTTATCTATCTATATAACATATATTAGAGAAATGTGGTATAATTTTTTATTTGTCATTTTCTCACTAAATTATTTAATAATAAAAAAATAATATTTTTTCTATGTATGCTAAGCTTCACATATATGTTACATAAGTTATCTTATAATTTATATATAGGAGTAGAGATGATATAAAAGATTACATTTCAATGATTGAGTTATTATTATTATTAGTATAGTAATAGTTGTTGTTGTTATTATTATTATTAATATTGTTGATATTAAACAATTTCCTTTTTACAGATATTTAAATTATATGTTATATAAACGAGGTATTTATTGGGTTTAAATTTTTAGTATATGTTACATTTATTTTGAACTTTTATATTACCTAAAATAAATGGATTACAACAAATCATGAGTATACAAACTACATTATTATTTTTATATAATAATAATAATAATAGTAATAATAATAATAATCAATATATTTATAGATATCAAACATTCCATTCCAAACCTTTGAGCAGAAGGAGTATTCTATTTATAAATTAATACATATTTAAATTTAAAATATAAATTTATTATATTATTATAAATTATATTTTATCATGATAAATAATAAATGTGATAAATTTAATACCATTTATCTATAAAAATGAAGTTTGGTCGCAGTGGCTTTTCGAAATTTTAAATAAAAAAAAAAATCCTTGGAAAAAGAAATTAGGGGGGGTTGTATGTAAGAGAAGAGATATATGGTCAAAGTTGGAAATGACAAAAGTGATTGGGGAGAATCCTTAGATTACAAGAAAAGCCACCACACCAGGCACGATTGAGCTATTGTGGCCCACAGTTTTGAATTGTTTATTGAGACTACAAAACTTTTCCCAACTTAACAGTATTATATTAGAAAGTAGCGGTTGGTTGTTTCTCGTTTTGTTTTGTACCAACGGTTGAATCCACTCCTATCTCGCAATTTCCATACTTTTCACTTTGGGCCCAACTTTAGGAGCTAAGGCTAACCACTTATTTACCCACATTAAAAAAATAAAACAAAAGAGTTCAACTTATAAATTTAAAGCGTGGATTGTTACAACTTATATCTTCAGTAATAGTAGGTTTTGAATATAAATATTATATTTATATTGGCCTGATATGTAAGAAAATTTATTATTTTTATACAAATTAAATATAAATATTTGAAACTAATTAATTGGTATGAAATATTACTTCTTTGATGGATTATTAGTTGTAGTTCATGGGTTAAAAATCCATATTATTAATTAGATGAGTTATGATAAGCCTAAGAATTAAACATGAGAATAGTATTACGTACTTACATGAGATAGTATTATGTAGTATCGATAGAGAAGGAAATGCATGTCAATTAATAATTTATTATAAATGCTCAGAAATATAGGTCCCATTCTATTAAATTTTTACTCTTTTTTTCTTGGTTTGTGATTTCATAACTAATTTTTTTTAAAGATAGATAACTGAATTACTTCAAAAAAAAAAAGTATCCAAAAAATCAAGTATCAATATGCAACAAGCTAGTACAAACTACGTAGCAAGATGACGCAACACAACTAATTCACTGTTTTACTTATTTAGATTTATATATTAAATTTGAAAATATCAATCTATAAAATAAAAAAAGTATTTAAATATATAACATGTTTATTATATAAATTATATAAAAAATGACTTAAACCGCCCTAGCTTTAGTTGACTTGAGAACTACTTTAAATCTGTAAAGATTTAAAAAAGAAATCTCGAATCATTAAGATTATGTTTGTTATGAGATTCATTCTTCGAAATTGAGACTTGAACATTCAAATTGTTGTTTATTTTGAAATGGATTTAAAATCCATCAACAATCAAACCTCATTTCTACTCTTACAAACAACAAATCATAATTTACATATTCCAACCTAAATTACTAACTTAATAAAATATAATAATATAAGTCTACCAAATTTTTAACGTGTAACAAGCATAATTTAAAAGTTTGGAATTTTCATGTTACTAAATTATAGTCATATTTTAATTTTTAGAGTATAATTTCATTAAAATACTTTTAGTCGATGTTTGAAACTTGTGTAAGGTTTATAAAAAGATGTTTTGGACAAAACCAAAAAGATAAAATGTGAAACATGATTAATCTTGTGTATGGGATAGGTTGACATGAGATGTGAAGTTATAAAAGATTTGGGAGTGAGAAAAAGGGTGGAGCAGCATAGGATGGAGGGGGGAGTGAGGTGGAGATGATTAGGTTCGTCCATGATGTGCGCCTGCCGTTGCGCCGCGTTGATGTAATCGTCATCGTCGATGTCAATGCTAACTAACTTACAACTTACAAGTGGAGGGAGCCACACGTCAGTTATGCGTCGTATCCACATCAGATCCGACGTTACACACAACATATACACATACACATACACATACACGCACAGCATACTCCTTGCTTTGCGGGGCCTACTGTCTTGCTTCTTTTCCTTGTTCAGATCGGTGCTAGCCCACCCTGGGCCCCTTCTCCTTATTCATCATATCTAATCTAATCTACTCTAAATCCCACTCCTACTTTCAATTTTTTATGTTATCTATTCACCTTCCCTCCTGGGACCCACACCATAATGTGAAGCCTTTGAAAATTATCAAACATGAATCCATTGACTATTCTTTATTCCCCACCAAACCCCACTTGACCTTTTTTTTTTTTTTTTTTTCCAATTTTTCAATTCTCTTTTCACCTTTCCTTTTACACAAATATCTGTCTGATAAAATCCCAACAATTAATATTGATAAGGAGTCCTATTATTCGTAAATCAAACAATTTCTTTCAAGTTTAGACCTAGATTATACGTTAGATTCGTAAGACATCTTGCAAGAATCATGTTCTTAATTTCTTTCTTTTTTTGTTTTATTATACGTGATGTGAATTTTTTTTATTTTAAATAATCAATCACCAATAGATTGTTGGTTTTTTTTTTATAAAAAATATGTTGTTTAATGTGGAATACAAGTTAGTTAGGTAATCATATGATTTAAATTGATGAGTATTATTTTCCGTTTATGTGGAACACAAGTGCGATAAATTCTTTAGAACATAAGATTTAAATTGATGAGTTTGAAACTCTTTTAGATTATGATTCATATTCGTTTGATCTATTACACCATTTATCAATTATGTACTATTTTAACATTTCATCAATTATTATATTTATTAAAAAAAAATGCACACGCTACAGTAGATACTAATGCTACGTGTATCATTGGATTTTAAGGAAATTTTATAAAATCTCAATTAATGATTTTGGTTTTTGATATTCATTAATGGAAATCGTACACAGGACATTCTTTTTAGATAATAAGTTTGGAAGGAATGGTATGAAGAAAACAATAAAAACTTAAAAATTTACATGATTCGAATTTAAATTCATATCATTATAATCTACATTTTTATAAATTAAAATATCATTTAAATTATATGGATTATATCATCGGTGTACAGGACACGAGCACATGGTGGATGATATTTTTCCTTTGAATCCTCCTCAATAGTACTTATAGTCTCAGTCACAGTAAATACATGATTTAGCAACATGCGCTAGGACGTGGCAAAGAGTCAGACTCACATGTTTATCCATTAATGAAGCCTTAATTGTTTCAATTCTTGAGTCTCAAAATTTGACTTTTTATTCCCCGACAACAAGTATTCCAACATTTTCTTTTTTTGACTGGTAAGTATTCAAACATATTGATCGGTAAGCAAGATGTTATATTTCATACAGGTGTTTCATTTACAAATTAGATAACATCATTAATTTACATATTAAATTAAAAATAATAAAATATAAAATAAAATATCAAATTAAAATAGATGATCCAATTCAATTAATTACATATTATGCATATACTCTTCCTGTCCAACTTAGACCATTTCAAATTATAGTTATTTTCTTTATTCATATGATATTGGTTCAAAATATTCTTAATTAATATTTATTGAAATTAATCAATTTCTATCATTTTTAATGAAATCAACATAGTCATCAATTTGTATAAATAAGGATATAATAGAAACTTTATTGCTTAAAGTTGTTTTTCCAAATAAATTAAATGTGTGTTTTTTTTTTTAATTTGTGTTAAATTTGAAATGTTTCTACCTTTATAGGTGAATTTTGTTGGTATATGTTTCACACAATGATTTAAGTAGAGATAATCCTGCAATGTCTACTCAAAAGAGAAACAAATGTGGCTAATAAATTTTCTAATTTATTGCAAAAATTCAAAGTCAGTTATCTGAGGTTAGCTAATTGAGGTCGGCAACCTGAGATCTGGAGGTCAGCTATCCAGGAGGTCTAATATCTACTATCAACAAGTTAGCAATCAACAACTGAAGTCTACTATTAAAATCAGGTTGATTTTATATTATATTATCAGTTGTGTATTAATATCTAGGACATGTGATATATGTTAACTTTAAAAAAAATACAAGTTGTTGGAAATTGGTTTAATATAAGTGGGAGGTGGTACCACTATAATCAATAGTTAAGTGACTAAAAGTTAATCATTTTAAAAATTGAATGTCAAAAAATTAATCTATATTTGAAGTAGATACGCTCAAAACTAATGTTTAAAGATAGTCATTTGAAATGAGAGTGTGAAGGTCTTGAGTGTGGGAGGAGAGTTTAAATATCTCATATAAAAAGATGGACCTCTTAAATGCTAGTATAAATGAAGCCATGAGAAAAGATTATTCATACATTTTTAGTGTGGTATGCTTGTGCAACATACACGTGTGCGTGGGGCTCAGCTTGGCACGGCCCAAACCTAGACCCGACCTCGGTCATGGTCCTTGGCAATTGGACTTGTGGATTAGATTTGGGCCGATAAGGCTTGGATTTCAGCCGACCTGTTTTGTCTTTTTTAAGTCGGGTTGCGTCAGGTCCTAAGTTGTTGCATGCAGCTTTGGCTTGTAGCGAACATTTTTGTTAGTTTTTCAATTTTAAACGAGTCATTACCTCGCATTAAAAGATTTGTTATTGGACAGTAAATTCTTATCAATTTTCAAGTGTAACTCCCCATGTTGGAGACTTATATATAGAAGTCCCATGCATTGTTTTAATATACTTATATCACACAACTTGCGTAAATCTGCATAACTTTATCATATTTACATCAAAATTCAGTTTGAACACTAAAGTTAATCGGAGCTCTAGAGGTTTGCGGTGTTGCTGGTATTGGAGATGAAGTTGTTTTATCTTTGTAAGATAATACACATGATCTAATGAACACTACTCTAAATGTATCTCATCTTAAAGAAAGTGGATCTTTTCTTGACTCAAATTACTGCCGTATCATTGTATTAGATTAGACTTGGTTATAAGTCATGTACTTTCTTATTTTATCATTTATTTTCTTTTTATTCCACATGTTCTGCCTATTGTTGAGTGATATATCAAACACAAGTAAACTAACTTTTTATATTTCTGTTAATTAACACATATGACACATTAAGTTGGATTAATAAATAACCTATAAAGCATTTCCAACAGTGTAAAAAAAATGTAATTTTTATATAAAAATTGTTAATTCTTCACATTAAAAAAAAATTCCATAATTTTTCATAAAAATAATATAATTTATTTTTTACGTAAAATGTAATTTTCATTGGACCTAATGTAAAGTTAATAATTGAGATAATTTAAAATAAAATTTTAAAACATTATTAAAATAAAAAATTTAAAAATCTTAAGAACCCACTATATTGTTTGAGATACTCTGAGATAATAGAATCACTCCACCAAACCTAAATGTGTCGGTGCAAACACATGACCTTGTTCCTATCTTTACAAATATACGTGTAAATAATTATTGAATTAGTTTTGTGTGAGGAGCGCATGTGTTTGAATAATTGGGTATGGCCACGACACAAGAGCGCGGAAGCTTAGTACAGCAGACACGAGGCCGAAGACGAGGAGTGGTTGTCCGTTAATGGCAGTTGGCCACGTAAGGGACACGTGCTTTTGGCTTTATGTATGGCCCACCAACCGTTGATCGTTTCATGCTATAGGTGGGCCCCTCATCTCCTTCCAACATCATAAATTCTGCCGACAAATCTCTTTTCAAATTTCCTGCCTGTACTCTAGTGCAAAATACAATACTATTATTTCCTTCCTTGTCCTTTTCCCGTCAGAATTCACAAGACTAGATAATAATGATTTAAAATCAACGACACATCACTAGTGTTTTTTTTTTTAATTTTTTTAAAAAGAAAATATATGTGGTCAACATCAGGTGCATAAGTGTTATTCGTAGAATCTTTCAGTATGAACTACAAGAGTTAATGTTGATGTCATGATGTTTTGTTGGAAAATGTACGTGGTGTATTTAAAAATGATTAAAAATAATAAATGAAAAAAATTTATAAGATGAAATTATTTTGTATTCAGTGTTTTATAGTTTACGATAAACGATCCTAAAATATAACAATTTATTAACTTAAGGATCGTAATATAACGATTTCAAAAGTTTTTCGACTAACGAAAATGATATTTGAAATTTTTTAGATAAAATGGTGAGAGATTATAATTGCTAGAATAGTAATAATACAAGTAGTAGTGGGGTGAATGAAATGAGTAAATGTGAGGTCTATTTATAGAAGTAGAAGATGTGTGGTGTCTTTCCATATATAATACACTTTTTAATTTGAAATAAGGACAAAACTTATATGCATCAGGGGCACGGATCTAGGATCCGTGTCCCCAATCCGAACCAGCGCGTGGGCCGCTTTTACGCGCATCCACGTGCCCCACGCGCGGCCACACCATAGCTGGTGTGCACCGCGCACTACCTGCATTTTATACTTTAAGGTATCATACATTTACTCTTAAGGTATCATACATTTACTCTTAAGGTATCACACTGTTACCCTTCAGGTATTAATGTAAAAACAGCGCTACTTTCTTCTTTTTTCTCTTTTTTTTTTCTCCCTCCTTCTTCTTAATTTCTTTTCTTATCAATTTGTTATTCTTCTTATTTGTTTTGTACGTTATTTTTCTTCTCTATCTTCTTACTCTTATTCTTCTTCTCTATATTCTTGTTCTTATTCTTCATCAAATCTTCATAAAGTCATTTATGGAGTTTTTTTCTTCTTCCTCTACTCTTTTACTTATTTTCATAAATTTAGATAATTGATTTCAAATCACAATTTATTACAATAATTTTAAAACATTGAAAATCAATTATTTCAAATAATATGAAATCATGATTTGTTGATTTTGAGGATTTTTTTTGAAATTTTAAGATTTTTCAATGAAGATATTAGTTGTATGCTGTTAAGGTATTACACATATTCATTTCAGGTATTACATAAATATCTTACATGTATTACACATGTTCCTTTCAAATATTACACTTATCTTATAAGTATTACACATGTTATTTTATAATACCTGAAGAGTATATATCTAATACTTATAGATCATATCAGTAATATCTTAAAAGTATCACTGGTCATGAGCAATCATATATCAATGTTTTAGGGTAATTATGATTTATAAAATCATGAACAGTTACAATTTTTGTAATACTTGTAGAACATATATGTAATACCTATAAAATAAACCAATAATACCTCATACTTTTTTTTCATAATATTTTAAAGCTTTTACTTACATAATTCAACCATATAATTTTATAATACCTGAAGAGTATATATATAGTACTTATAGATCATATCAATAATATTTGAAAGGTATCATTGATCATATATCAAATATTACACATATTCCTTTCAAGTATTACTTAAATACATTATATGTATTACACATGTTCATTTCAAGTATTACATAAACACATATTCCGTTCAAGGTATTACATATTTACCTTACAAGTATTACATAGGTCCCTTTCAGGTATCACAATTTTTTTTATTTAAATTAAATTTATACCTTAGTAGGCCAATGTGAAATTACTAGTTAAATAACAAAGGTCTTGCACATCTTTACAAGCGAAAAGAAAACAGAAAATTAAAAACTAAATCAAAAAATCCAATCTCTTCACAAGTGAAAAGAAGACACAAAATTTAAAACTAAATCAAGAATTGCAAATAGAGAAAAATTCAATAATAATAAAAATAAAAATAGAGGAATCCAAAATAAAATCATCACAGCCTCTCGAGAAGGAATCCAGTTGCGAACTGAGCGTGAAGCATTCATAACCAGCACAACAAGAACAAAAGCAGAATCAACCAGCTATCATGTCTCTCTATATCTACCTATTTGTATATACGATGTCTATATACACATATGCTTACATACATAAAGGTTCTGAATACTTATATCAAATTTTTGTATTATTTTCATTGTATAAATGTTCATCCAATATATGAAAAGATATAAACCTTTTACCTTGGTCATTGTTCAAATCTCCATCCATTGTTGTTTGGATAATTTTGATAGCAAGAAGAAACGAACCCTAGATTTTAGGAAGACAAGAATAAAACTTTCCAATATAGTTTATCATGTGAAGAAATTGAAGAAGAAATTAAGATTAAAGATTGAGCAGCAAAACGAGATGACCGCCATCTCTTAGCTCTCGCTATCTCTCAGCTCTCGCCATCTCTCAGCTCTGCCCGCCAATCTTCAAGGCAAAATAAAAAAATAAAAAAAAACCTATATATATTAGAACAAAGCGGGTTTGGATCATGGAGCGGGTTGGGCGGAGCGGGTTGGGGGCACGGTCCGTGCCCCTGGGGCACAGAAGTCCTTCTCTTGAAATAATATTTTTTTATAATTAGACACATTTTTGTTTGAATTGAAATCTTTCCACAATTAAACACCTTTTGGAATGAAATAAAATGTCAATCTCACAATGTTTCAGATTAGTTGTGTCCTTTTAATTTGGATTGCATTAATTCAATTCAAACTTACATCTTCAAACTTTCACATTTTTAATTTAAGTTGCCAACTTCAAACATTAATATCTCATTCACCCAAAATTAGATTTGAGAAAATAAATATTCTAAATTTATCTACTCGAAATGTAGATTTCAAATTTATAACAGAGGTGTAAATGATTTTTTTATTCATGTGTTCGCCACGTAGAACATAATTTAGTTTTGACTAAGATTGAAATTTAGGTAAAATTGCAACTAATTTTCTATAATATGACTAAATTGATAAGTTTTAAAAAATTAGCTAAAATAACAAAAACTCGAAAAGATTTGCAATATTTTGGCTATTTGGCCCAATTTCAAATAAATGTTCAAGGTTGTATTTGAATAGATTGATTTGAAAATGTGAATTTGATTTAATAAATGAATTTTAAATCCATAGCAACTTATAATGGATTTGAAGTGAATTTGAAATATACTTATATTAAAGAGTACTTTAAAATGAAATTAATGAATTTCAAATTCACGTTTAACCAAACATCATAAATGAATTTGTTAAAATGAAATTCACCTCATAAGATGAGTCAGATCTCATTATACCTGATCAACACAGATCAAAAAAAAAATATATATATATATATATATATATATATTATGTAATATTTTTGTAACATATAATACTTTTATGTATATATATGGTAATATTTTTGAGAAATTATAATTTGACACATAATATTATGTAATATTTTTGTGTATTTCGGATAATACTTTTGTATATATAATTTAATATTTTTATGTGTGTCATCTAATACCTAAGATTCCAAAATTACAAAACCATGATTATTTGAAATTGTAATCTCACATGTTATAATATTTTTTGAAAAATTGTAATTTGATAAATAATACTATATAATATTTTAATTAATTTGTTTGTATATACATTCTTTCTACATGCATGAATTTATCGGAAAACCTACTTATTAATAAACATTCTCAGCCACCTGAAAATACATTCATGGTGGATAGATGGAATTAGATGAAAAATCATCTTTCTTCATGCATGAATTTATTGCAAAATTTAAGTGCATCAGTTGAATATATATGTGATACAAAAATTTGTAGATGATTTTCTGCATAAACTACTCATATTGCAACTTGCAGATATGACATTGGTATGCTCGTTTTCAGCTTGTTATTTGCGGACAGGAAATTCATTATTACATTATATACTTTTTCTAACATGCGTTAATGGTTTTATAAATAAACTAGTCTGTTAGATTCCTGTGATACATGAAATTTATCAAAATTAAATATGTTTAAGAAAATAATATAAAATGTAATACAGTTAAGTAAAAATAATATAATAAGTTAAAAATAATTTTGATTTATATAAAAGAAATGTCTTTATGGTAATAAAAAAAGGTTTTTGACGAAACATATTTTAATATTCTATTAATTATTTTTAAGATCTTTCTTTATCGAAGTTTGTATACATATATTTTAAATATATATTGCTGACGTTGAAATTTGTTTATATCTAGTCACACACTTAAATTAAGAAAATCCGATTAAAATGAATTAATTCGGATGAAGAAATTGAATGAAAAGTGTAAAAAACACTGTGTTCGGAACCTATTTGGACGAATTTGGTCGGCTAATTCCGGTTGGTTTATGATAGTCAACCAAAATCATATATAATATAAGTAGAGAAATGAACTCTCTAGTACTTGAATAGAAAAAATGTTCGAACCCTTTACAAGTTAAAACTCCTACTATTTATAGGTGAAGGGAGAACACAAGTTAGTGGAGATCATGTCCACTCTTCCCTTAATTTTAGCCTATTTTCTAGGGAAGCGGGGGGTTATTTCTACTCCACTATTCCCTATTAATCAAGAACATCTTGCTAGGTCTTTCGAGCCACATTTTGGTCGGGTCGGCAATGCTCTCTCGAACCCGCCATAAAATCAATCTTGGCCAGGTCGCTTGGTCGCGGTCCAGGTGAACTATTCTGGTTGGGTCATCTGGGCATCCACTCAATGAGCTATCCTGATCGGGCTTTATGTGACCGCAAATCTCCTCAAATCCAGCCAGGTCATGTGCTTGGATTGAGCTCGGGTCGGGGGTCTAATAATAATCCCTTAGGTCGTGAGAGAAATTCATTTTATCGGAACCTAATCAAACTCCACCAGTCGAGCCGAGCCGAATATAGGTCGGACATGGACAAAATATAAGTCATTCTTTAAAATGGACACGTGTCATCATCTGGTGAAATGGAAGTCGAAGAGTCGTTATATCCTAGCTGTCTGATCAGCCACGTATTGTCTCATGGCAGGAAGGAAGTTGAAGGGCCGCTCTCCTCTTATAAATAGGGATGACTCCCCCTCATTTTGCTTTTCACGAATTCAAAACTCTAGTAGCAATCCTTAAGAACTCCGAGCAAAATTAATCGATTATTATCCACCAGGCAGAATCAACCATCCAAGTCTCCTTTTAGGTAAATTACTTTACTTAAATTATGTCAACCTCTGAGTTTTTTGGGTGTGGGTCAGCTCGGGACTACGACTAAGGGAGGTCCGAGTACTTTGAATATAATTCAAAGGACCTTGATTTGGAATCCAACTTTTTTGAAGTCGAAGTAGTTAGAAGTCCGACCCCAATTGTAGCTGAAGAGGTGGGAATCTCAAGTTAGGCACCCGTCTACATTCTCATGGGGGTGCCAAGGCCCCCTCGACGTTACCAGAGGATCGAACAGCCATCAGAGGACTCTAAGGCATTTCCTGGCCGTTAGTGGTAACCCAAGCAGAGCTCGACCAGTGGCATGTGCTTTTCAATATACCTCGAGGTGTTACATTCGACATTCCAAGACCCGATGAGTGCATGGATAAGCCGCCCAAGGGTTATATGGTTATTAGTATCCGGACCCTTGAGGCCGGTCTGAGCTTCCCTATAACTTCTTACCTCACTGGCTACTTGTGGCATTGGGGTGTCGCTCTTGCCCAAATTCATCCGAACGGGTGGTCGTCTATATTGGGTCTGCTCGTCCTATTCTGGACCTTCAACCTTGGGTTTCAAACCCCTCAAGAGCTTGCTTGGATGCTCAACATCAAACTTATTTTGGGGATGAAAAATCACTTCTACTACCTCTCCACCAGGCCTTTCCGACCCCAACTTGTCCGTGGTCTTCCATCATCAGTTAAGGATTGAAAGACTAAGTGATTTTGAGTCGGGGGTGATTGGATGAGTCCTGGGCTGGTTGGGCAGACTCACACCCAACAAATTTCCTGCCCTACTCATTTCGGTCCAGCTAATGGTATAATTACATCTTTTTCTTGCTCGATTTTTTTGATTTTAATTATTTTCTATTTTGTAGAAGTTCTAGCTCAGAGACTCCTGATCAGTAAAACATTTTTTCAAAAGATTATTTTTCTAAGGGATAGCACCGAGGAGAATCGTCGAACCTTCAAGGCTTTGATCATCGAAGACCGACTTTCTCGAGCCGTCCTCATTTTTCCGATTACTCCAGCCCCAACAACTTCCTTAGTACGCTTTAACTCCTAGCTGTTTAATGTGCTCGACATCTTGCCTTGATACTTAACCTTATTTTATTTTTCAGATATACTCTCTTGAGAAGACTTGCAGTTCAGAATGAACCCATGTGAGCGCATCTGTCAAAGGGCCGAGTAGGCAAGGAAGCCTCTGATCCGAGGCCAGGATAAAGGTCGAGGCCTTGAACCCCCGTTGTCCGCCAAGGTCGTTCCTATTTGGGAGCAGTCTGTCCCGCAATCTCCTCCGCCAAAAGGGCCAGGCCAGAAGTTGGCACCTCAGCAGCTGGTACTAAAGGCATGACGGTCGCTGCCCAGCTTGGGATTTGAGAGTCTAAGCACCCGCAGGCCGGGTTTGTGAGCATATACGGTTGGGACCCTGAGAGAATTAGATCAGCTACACCCTTACTCAGCTCCCGAGCACGGACCTGATGAGGAACCTTCCAACCGGGATAGAGCTGGTGATAGAAGCCTTAGCCAAGACGTGGACCGAGGAAGTGGAGCGGTATGCCAGGCAAATGTTCGGAGTCGATATGGATGTCTATGCTTCCGTCCTGATGGCCTAAGCCTCGATTTTTGCTTGGCATAACCACTTCTCCCACTTGGATTAGCTGAAGAAATATGATGCAAAAAAGCCGAGTTGAGGGAGAAGAGGTCTGAGTTGGTCACCGCGGCTGAGGAGAAAGAGACCTTACAAGAACAATTGGCCTCCTCTCAGGAGCTCCTGACTGAGACAACCAAGGTCGCCGAGCTCGACCGCCAAAAGGTCGTGGACCTGGCCTTAGAGAATGCTCGACTTCGAGCCAAGCTGGATGCCACCAAGGCTGCTGTCGTTGACGAGGTGGCCATGGTGAACAAATACAAATACTCGGAAGAGTGCAAGTATGAGGGCATCATAGGCTATCTCTTTACCTTTATCGACGCTATCGATGTGGCGAGGAAGGACAAAGTTGATGAGCGTTCCCTCATGGAGGCTCTGGCCGGCTACGTAGAAAAGAATCCTCTCCCAGCATATTTTTTGGGGATGATGTCTGATCTCCCTGGTTATCTACCTCCTGGGTCGGAGCATCTCATGAGGTCGGGCCCACCTATCTATCTCATGTCCGACCCGGGCTATATGATGGAGGCGGTTGCTGACCCAGATCAGGTTGAGGAGGCCAGACCGGCGGCTGAAGATGATGTGGTCGAAGTTTGACTAATTACTTGTACATTTTTCCTTTTTTTATACTTCTTGCTTAACCATTTTGGCTTTTTTATTGTTAAGATGTCCTGGCTCCAAACCAGATGACAATGAACATATTTTTACGCCTCTTCTCTGTTCGGCTTGGACTTATGTTTTTATATTTGTATCTTTTTTCAATTCAACGTAACTTGCATAGCCACTTATTTTGCTCGGTTTAAATGGTTTAAGTTTCAATAATATAACTTGATCGGCTCGGTTTGACCAGCTTGGATTATAATAACTATCAAATTTTTTACCCTCTAATTATTTGGTCGGCTCATCTGTTAATGATTTTGAACCGTTAGAGCTAGCTCATCTTTAAGCTCAGATTAATTTAATCAATTTCTTAATCTTAACTTGGTCAACATAGGTCGGACCAAGGCATAGCCCCTAGGTCAACTCGAATGAGATCGAGGTCGTGTTTGGATTATAGCCCAGTTCAGGTTGACGACCAGTTTGTCTGGTCGGTTCGGATGAGGCTAAATCCTTTTGGGCCGAAGCTTACTATTTCATTCCAGCCGGACAGCTTGAACGAGGTCGTAGCCTATTTGGATCAAAACCTTACTTTCATCCAGCCTAGATGGCTCGAACGAGGCCGTAACCTATTTTGGGTTGAAGCCTTACTATTCCATCCGGTCTGGACAGCTCGAATGAGGCCGTAGCCTATTTTGGGCCGGAGTCTTACTGTTCTGTCCGACCTGGATGGCTCGGACGAGGCCGTAGCTTATATTAGCCAAAATCTTGGGTTGAAGCCTTATTGTTTCATCCTGCCTAGATGGCTTGAGCGAGACCGTTTGGGTCAAAACCTTACTGGTCCGTCCGGGCTGGATGGCTCGGGCGAGACCGTAGCTTGTTTGGACCAAAATCTTATTATTTCATTTGGTCCGATCGACTCAGACGAGGCCGAAACCTTACTGTTTCGTCCAGCCTAGACGGCTTGGATGAGACCGTAGCGTTAAACAATTTAACAAAGAATTTAAAATTAAAGGGCAAATTTACCGGGAAATTCTTAGAACAGTGTTGTCGAATGCATCCTCCATTTGCTCGTCGAAGCCGTGGTTGACCAAGATCAGTATTTCTCAAGCAACTACATTCGGTGAGGACGGGGGTAGTGTGGGCTACTGCCCCTAACCTTGTTGCCCTTGGCCCCTTACATACTTTTTAGGTGGTCTTGGTTTATTAATTTCATCAACTCGACCAGAAGTGCCCAGCATTTGTCTATGTTGTGGCCCTTCGTTTTGTGGTATTTGTAATATTTATTCTAGTTTTGTCGGGCTGGATCCACCCTCAATGACCTCGTCTTTAGTAGTAGATTCTTGTCTTTAATCTCTGTGAGGACCTGTGCAGGAGTAACTGTCAGAATCTTCGTTACCTGACTGGGTCCCCCAGGCTGGAAAGCCCTAAAATCTCTTGCCGGCCTGAACGGTTTTATAGGCTTTCTTCCTTTTTCTCTCCTTTTTGGCCTCCTCTTTACTCTAGAGGGCTTTTCTTCTTTGATTGCCTCTTCTGCTCCGATATACCTCTCTGCTCGGGTCAGAAACTTGTGGTAGGTTTTTGGTCCTTCCTCATGAACCGACTAACAAAACCTTATCCTGGGCCTCAACCCGGCTATTGTGGCCATTAGCACGTCGTCATCTGACACATGCTCTATTTCTAAGATACGTTTATTAAACCTGTCTAGGTAGGACTTTAGGGACCCAACCCTCTCCTGCCTCACATTTACCATTCTTTTCTTTGGGGTCGATCTTATCTTTGACCCCATGAACTGCGTTATAAATAATCCCATCAGGTCATCCCATCTTCCGACAGAACAGTTTAGGAGTGACCTGAACCATCTTTGTGCTCGGTCCCCCAATGTGAGTGGGAAAGCCTTGCACATCAGTTTCTCTCTGGTCCCTTGTAGCTCCATCCAGGATGAATATTTATTTAGATGAGTGCTCGGGTCGGTCTCACTGTAGTATAGGCCAATCGGCGGCATCTTGAACTTAACTAGTGTGGCCATATTGAAGATATGCTCCGCCAAGGAGGTGACCCTCTTCCAACCTCTATCAGTTCCGCTCTTCTCAGCTTGGATCTCTACCAATCTCTTCTTTTAACTCTCACTCCTCGACCAGGTATGAGTACCTATGACCGTGGCCGGTACTCTCTTCATGGGGCCGTTGAGCTTCCTCTCTTCATTCACTTTTCTAGCGAGCCCTTTGGCCCCCAATGCCGAGGTCAACTTTACTCGGTTGGAGATGCCACTAGTCTCGACATTTACTTGATTTAGCTTTGCTCGGTCGCCTATCCGAGCTCGGCACTTCGATGGACTCACGATTCTCTAATCCTCCGTAATTTTTTCCCAGGTTTCTTCTCGGTCTGGGCTCATCTGATGACTCTGTATCCTCTGTTTGCCCATTTATCCCTTGGACCATTTTTCTCCGCTCAGTCTCTTTCAGCCTCTCATATACCTGGACCATAATCGTCTTGATTTCGTTTGTGAACATGGGAGTTCTGGGGTTTCCAGAGTGAAGGGGGTCGTCTGGACGACCCCTTTTGATGCAGCCAGATTTGGTCGGTCAAATCCGCCAGGCTGAGAGAGATGGGCCTAAGAATTAGGAGTTATGGTGTGTTCTTTGCTACTTATCGTGAAATTTGGAGTTTTTCATTCGTTTAATATAAACTCCCTCATTCTAGCGCCAAAATATTGACGTTGGAATTTGTTTATGATTTAATTTCTAGTCACACACTCAAATTAAGAAAATCCGATTAAAATGAATTAATTCGGATGAAGAAATTGAATCAAAAGTGTAGAAAACACTATGTCCGGAGCCTATTCGAACGAATTTGGTCGTCTAATCCCGGTCGATTTATGATGGCCAGCCAGAATCGTAAATAATATAGCAGAGAAATGAGCTCTCTAGTGCTTGAATATAAAAAATGTTCGAACCCTTTACAAGTTAAAACTCCTACTATTTATAGGTGAAGGGAGAACACAAGCTAGTGGAGATCATGTCCACTCCTCCCTTAATTTTAGCCTATTTTCTAGAGAAGTGAGAGGTTATTTCTATCCCACTATTCCCCATTAATCAGGAACATCCTGATAGGTTTTTCAAGCCACATTCTGGTCGGGTCGGCAATGCCCTCTCGGACCAGCCATGAAATCGGTCTTGGCCGGGTCACTTAGTCATCGTCCAGGTGGACTATTCTGGTCTTTTTATTTATATTTTATATATTTATTTATATTTCAATATATATTTATGTTTTGGATAAAATAAGATAAGTTTGTGTATTTTTATAATCGCCTTAATTTATATATATAAATATATATAATAACTAATCAATCCATAAACTATAATCTATATTAGATTTATTTGTATTAAATTGCTTTTCTATACATTTATATAAAATTAAGAATATAAAAGAATCTTTAATTTTATAAATTGAATTAATTATATTTTTTTTCTTTTATATAAATTAATATAAGATAGATGAAAATCTTTTCACATTGCACTAAATTATCTTAATATATCAAAATTATAAATATATATTAAAATATAAAAGAAATTTTTTATTTTAAATTAAAACTCAATTTAATTTGAAATCTTCAATTGATAAAAAAAATATTAAAACTAACTCCTTATTAAAGGATTTCAAAATTTGAATTTAAAATAAAAATTAATATATAAATTAAATGTTGTTATATCAATTTCTGGTTTGAGGGTGAGCAAAAGCATGTTCTCGTGGGTACTGCGGTTGTCCAAATCCTAAAATGCCGTCCGTGACCATGATTTCTCTCTCTGTGAATTGCAAGAAGATAATTTAATGTGGTGGTCCCCACTATCCAATTAATTTAAAATGATCTTACTCTTCATCATACATGGAACAAGTATAATTGCGCGCGTGGGGAGACGAAATGTTGTGGTCGGTTTGAATTAGGACTTGGTAACCAACTCCACCTAATCCTATCCAAACAGTTAAAGATTTTATGCATCTACGGTTGGGACAATCCATGTGACTATTGTACATGCATACCCCACCTCTTTCTTGTGCCTCCAATTTTATTCCATTTTTTACTCCAAATTTTCTCTTTTATGATCCAACATAATTATATCATCGAATCTTCAAAACAAAGTGCCATGTCATTCGTATTTATAGAAATCTAATATTATGTTGGTATTGATATATTTAATCCAAACACTTGTTTCTAAAAGTCAAAACATCTTTTTCTAATCAAAACATTTTTTTTATCAATTAGATAAAGGGAAAATAGTTAAATATACTCATTTTCATATAATTTGATGCAATTTTATCCATAAATATAATATTTGAGTTCAAAATATTCATTTTGAGTCAAAGTCAACTATGCAATAGTGTAATGGATACCCAATTGTGCAATCAATCCCATCATCACAAAAAATCCCACCCACCCACATGGCCACATGTGACCTAAACTTGGTCTCATAATTAATTTATTATTATTTTGGTCGGTCGATTACCCATTTCAATTTCGATGAAGAATCCTACTTAGTTTATCAATTTCGTGAACAAAGAATTCCTGGGATTGTCGGAATTTCAAAGAAGGTGTGACTCTATTCGTTGGAATTTCATGAAGGGCGGCGGATATAGGGCTGAAGCAACGACAAATCTACGTAGAGGATGACAAATTTGACCCCCCATTGGTACCCGACCTAGCCGATGTATTTGGGGTGGGGCAGGGAGGACCCGCCTCGTGTGCGGGGGGGTCTCCTCATACCCTGTCCCTCACCCCGTGACCCGTCCTCGCCCTACTATGTATTATACACACACACGTGTATATATATATATATATATAATATGCTATATATATTGTGCATATATTTAAGATATATATATTTGGAAAAATTAATTTAAATTAATTATAATCATTTTAGTTTTATCTTATTTGAGAAGTGTTCGTTATGATTAAAAATGTAATTATATGAATAAATTAAAATTATTTCATAATGAATCTCATAATATAAAATGAAAATGATTATAATTTTTTATATTTTTAAATATATGTATCAATATATGAAATTTTTAGAATACATTCATTTTTTCATAATTTTACCATTTAAAAAAATTTATATAAACGGCGCGGGGTAATTTTTCATAACCCGTCGGGGGTGGGACGGGGGGCCTCTGTCAGCGGTGCGGGACGGGCCTGGGTATTTTACTACCCGCCCTGCCCCGACCGTAGTATCATCCCTAGATCTACGACGACAGATAAGACACTGCAATTTTGCTGCAATTTTTGTATAAGAAAGATGGCCGAAGAAGTTAGTTTTAATCAGTATTATCGTGGTAATATATTTTGATTTGCATGCTTGTTATTAGTTGAATTTTATACACAAAATTAAAAACAGTCCCATTCATGATATGTTCTAGTTTATGTTCGATTTTATTAGTTGAGTTTATACTGTTTAGTTGATAAATTTGAAATCTGGGATATTGAAACAGTCCCCATGAAAATATTGTTGTTAGCTGAGGCTTGTTAGATTTTTTTTAATTTATTAGTTGTTATTTTGCCCAACATTTGAACACGAAAATATTGTTATTTTGTCCAAAATTGGTAGCTGTACATTGTTAAGGGTTTGTTGTAGTACACGAAAATTGGTAGCTGAACTCATATACAAAAATCCTAAATGTTTAGGCTTATACGAAAATCCCGAACTTATAGCCTTACACGAAAATAGCGAAAATAACCTTACACGAAATGACTAATTCTTTGGCTTACGCGAAAATATCGAAAATAACCTTACACGAAAATCATTAATTTTAACCTTACACAAGAATAAAAAAATAACTTTACAAGAAAATCACTAATTTTTAACCTTACACGAAAATCCCGAACTTATAACCTTACACGAAAATACCTAAAATAACCTTACATGAAAATCACTAATTTTTAACTTCTCATCAAACCCTTTTGGTGGACATATTCCACATGATAATGGAATATATTATCGAGTTGTTGATGGTTTGCCTAAAGTGAAACTTTTAGATCTCCGTAATCGATTCATTAATGGGGAGTTTCGTCAGTACCAGAAGAATGTTATGAAGATTGTTAAAATTCTCATAGTGTATTGTATACTTTTTGGAGTCGACTTCGGAAAACCCATGTAGATATGTGGGTTTGAGATTTAGTGGATTAGGAGGAACGATATGAGAGCTTTCTATGGGGGAAGTTCTCTTATTTGACACTGTTGTGACACATGGACAAACTCCCCGTTTCTATTACACAACAGTAGATCAATCGGATCTTCACATACCACTTCTATGGATTCTCTATATATCGCTCTATTGGTGAGTTTTTTTCTAAATAAATAATATGTACATAATATTAATTTTCTTTTCAAGTTCGATATACTAAAATGCTTCAATATCTTGTCTAGATTTGGGCTTACGAAACCATTTTCGTGGCTGGTACATTTGCTACACGAAGACTTAACATACAACATCATATACCTGGATGTTTGAAGTGGTGTTTGATGAAGTCCACTATTGATGTTACAAACAGGAAGATGAAGAGGTATTTTTAAGGTTATAAATTTATATTAATCAAATTTATTGAAAATACATTTAAATAACACCCACGTATTCTTAATTTTTATTATTTTACAGTTTGACTTATTCAAGACCCTTGTTCTTACATTTGAGGAGGAGTGTTAGTCATATTGATAGTTTATTGATATGGACCTGTCATCTGGTGTGTAGCCTCTTGAGCATTGACGTGGTCGTAGACCTACTAAATAGTTGGTTGTTGCCACACGTGGTCCTACAGTAGATATTGGTCCTTCCACATGAGCACACAAACGACCAACATACCCAAATGATGCAGATGCTTCATCGATCCATGTGAGAGGTCGTTGAAGTATTCGAGCGACCACGTATCTAGCCACTGAGGTAAGGTCATCCACAGATTCTCCTTAAATCCCTGACGTGGATTATATGGGTAGAGTTGATTCACCATCAGAGCATATTGAGGGGCAGTACCACATGCCTGATTGCATTGATGCTGAGTATGCATAGATACACAGATCATCCTTTCAAATACAAGATGTGCATGATAATTTCCATAATTCTTCACCGACACATCCCCCTACACATCAACATGAATCTCCTATTACTGTTAGTTCGATCAGGCAACGATCACCACTACGACGGGCTTGTGTGGCATCTTCTGCATCATATGATACAACTCCTCCACTTGTCATGGATATGACGAGATATGACGAGATATTCTCTTACTTCATCCATGAGCTGAATGATCGTTTTACACAGATGCACTTATATTTTGGCAGGCCGTTTTCACATAAGGAGACCAGTATCAAGGATGAGACACAGCGTTTAGAGCGTCAGATCCTATTGCTTGTGCGTGAGCGGGTGCAGACATTTTTTAGACATCGGACATATCCCTCTTATTGATATGAGTACGATTGTCCATCTGCTTTTCATTACACTTTTTCATAGTATGATCGTCCACATACAGAGCATCACGATTATCCAGATGCATATCAGTCTAAGGGTCCATCTACGCACCCGTATCATGGTCCATTCGGATATCAGTATGATCCTCTATCATCCGACGTTTGGGAAGTTGGCCATCAGAAGCACCTCAATCGGTGTTTGACACTTGTACACCTATTGTTGACCCATTTTATGCTATTATTCCTTATCAAATGACAGATTTTGGTACTGCGAACCCGTGGACTATGACTCCTATTCCTGAGCAATCAGATCGCGTTCATGACTCATGTTCAGAGACAATTGTACCAGACATTCCGATCATAAGTGCCGATATCCGTGAAGTTCGTCGTAGGCCGAGGTTTCGTTACTTACGAAGTCCTTTCCAACCTATATTCCTATAGTGGATCAATCATTCAATGCAAGTACATATTCTATTACTCTTTACATCATTTTTCCATCGTATATACTTACATTTATGGGACTTGTAGGAAACGTGTAAGAAAATTTGAAATGCTAAGAATGTAAATGATGACCCCAAAATGCGTTATACAGAAGGAGTGCAAGAAGAATTCTCACCTGAAAATCTGGATCATCTCGTACCTTATGTTTGTGGTGAGAAACCGAGATGGAAACATATAAAGCCATAGTGGCAAAAGATACACAAGGTGAATTGTCACCCTAAAAAATTATAATTTACGTCATTATAAGTATTTGTTATGAATTTTAAAAATTTATTTTATATACAACTATTTTTTATGCTTAATTTAGACGGACCTTGGGTGACTATGGATTTCAGTCTACGAAACTTCGCACTCATTTTGTTCGACAGTCTTTGGCATGATTGGACTAAGGATGTTTGTTGGGATTTCAGTGTATAGATTTTGATGAGACAAACCACATATGTAATAGGAAGTTTGAGTACCTCATTTTTCACAAGGTTTAAGTGAAAAATATAGACTAGGATTGAGTTTAGTAATAGGTGCTGAAAGACGAAGAAACTCTAATGGATCGTGCTGCATCGAGAAAATTAAAAAATCAAGACGCTGCAAGAAGTAAATACAGCAATGTAGGAAGTAAGTAAGAACGGCAAGCAGCGTCACTGCAAGAAGTGGCTACAAGAATACTGCAAGAATAAATACAGCAGTACTGTATAAAGTAATTCAACAAAAGATCAAGTTACAACACCACTGTCAAGAACGAATAGCTGCAAGAAGGCCTAGGATACAACGCAACGATTATAACTTACTGTATAATCAACCAACCGTGTTAATGACAAATAGAATCAGTATCCTGCAATTCGAGGAAGGATAAATCCAGTACGAGGAACAAAGAACGAAGCAAGTATAATTAGAGCCATTCCAGAAAAGATCAAAGTTGTAGACACGGAGCCAATGTAAAGACGACACGTGGACTGACGGGCTGCAGAAAGCTGCGAGCCACAACCATCGCATTAAATACTCTGAAAGGAAAAGTCAAGTCGTATTGCAAGCTATACATTTGATCAAGTACACTTAATTTTAAATGAGAGATATCTCCTTCAACAGATATCTTTCTACAAGTATAAATAGAGGACGAACAACCCTGAAGCTGACTACTGAAATATTGACGCTAAAAAGTTCAAGCATTCAAAGCTATACTCTCTCAAACATTACTTCAGTATCAGTCACTCGACCTTAGTGAAGTGAACAAATTCAAGCTGAAAGATCCATCGAAGGATTCGAGAAGCTCACTTTACCACACCAGTTGAAGAAATGCTTTATATGCTTTAACCTTGTTGCTGTATGCTTAGGTTGTTTAGGTATCAAACAGTTGATAGGATTTATCCTTGCTGTTTGTATAAGTTGTCTAGGTGATAGGCAATTTCCCTATGTGGGAGTGTGAAATCTTGTGTGGGTTTGCCTTTAGAACTTGCAGTTGCTGTGTATATGCTGGGTTCTAGTAGGTGTTAACTTGTTGAGTTGATAGATTGTTAGGAGAGTCATGTAATTCAATCTTTCTTAACAAAGTTCCTGCTCGAGGTAGTATTAGAGTGGACGTAGAAGGATTACACCACATTCGAACCACTATAAACCATAAGTGTTTTATTATTTTTCAAATCTGTGTTGTATTCTATTTATCTATCTGTCATAAGCATAAAAACATCGTTAAAAGGAACATATTTGAGAAAACCAGCCTTGTGTCAAAAATATATTTTCCACTACATATAAAAACTCTAAGTTACAGCGTGCAACACTACATTCTAGTGCTGTAAGCAGTAACTGACTGGCGCTGCAAGTTCAAGTAACTTGCAGAACAATCAGTTTGAAAAGAATTTCAAAAGATGACCAAAGTTCATTCACCCCCCTTCTGAACTTCGGACACCACTTGGGACCAACAATGTTGAAAAACTCTGACTAAGATAGACTTTTCCTATTCATCAGATTTTACCGAGATTGTTAAACCGCTCCAAATATTACGAGAAGTTATCCTTTATGTCCTATTGCTCACTGATGGTTGAGCTCGAGAGTGTCGAGTCAAGATTTTATTATAAGTAGGACGATCCAACGAGCTGTGGCATATGGGCGTTGAAGGTGATCGAGATTTGTATTAGCTTCATATTTTTTAGACCAGACATTTTTAAGGGAATATTTCAGATTAGGCGTGAGCTTGCATTCACATTGTATAAGTGGTCGGTAGATGTTGATACCGTTGAGCCGCTTGATTAGGTTGCTTATCACATGTATTTGTTTGGTGTTTTTCTAACTATTCATGATTTTCACTGTTTGATCAAGTTTGAAAAGTATCTTGCTAAGAGTAATTGATATGGTACTCATTATCAAAAGGTATTATTATGATAGTAATATGTCAACATCAAATGGAAAATCAATTTGATCGAATAAAGTTGGGTGAAAGCTTATTTCATACATATGTAGTTTCTAGTACACAGACAACTATAAAAATTCATCATTCACTGATAGTTGTTGACGCCAAATAAATTGGTCACTTTCTTTTCGTATGATTTTTTGACAGAGAAACAAATCATCTTTTTTTTCTTTCGGATGCCTTCATCTCCGTCATGGCTAATGTTTTCATTATCGAGCTCGTCATCTTGATTGTCAAATTGCATAGATTCACGTTCGGTACATCTCGCTCTATTATGGTCGGTATGGTCGAATCGACTGCATCTTTTAGAGTGACCAAAAGGAATCTGTTTTCCTTTCAGTCATCCCTCTTATTTAGGTTTGTCGGGTGCTTTACATAATTGATTCTGAATTTCGTCAGACACCACCCAAGTTTCTAGGTTGGGTACGAGAATAACCTCACCGCTCCACATGTTCCTTAACTATGCGGTCGTGTAATATGGGACAATGTATAAAGTAAACGATTCCTTTGTAAAACTGTAACAAATAGTAATAGAAATGTCAAACTATATATGTAACATGATGCAGCTTAATGACTCTTAAACCTGACTTGTAGAAAAGTTAAGCTATATATGTACCTTATTACTGCACATATATGTGAACATGATGTCAGATCATTTTGAAAAATAAAATATGCGCATTCATATTGGGATTGCTCAATGATAGAAATCTCACTCTCATCTTTGCCATGTCTAATGTTTTCATTATCGAGCTCGTCATCTCGATAGTCAGACTGCATAGGTGCACGTTCGGTACATCTCACTCTATTGTGGTCGGTACGGCCGAATCGTAAATAATAACAACAGTCTGAATAACAACAATAACAACAACAACAACAAGAAGAAATACTTCAGAAGAAGTCATCCACCACCGCAAGTATCTTCCTCTCCTCAATCAAACTCAAATAATCTTGACTTATGTTTTAATTGTAGGAAGCCTGGACACTATGTAAGAAGCTGTCCATATCCAATCGTACACAAGTACGCAGAATGAGAGAAATAACAAAGGAGAGAGAAAAGAAGAGATGATCGGCATAAGCTTAGAGCTCTCATTGGAGAGATGAAGAAAGCTAATGATACAACAATCTCAAAGAAGATGCTGAAAGCTGCTGAATCTTCTGACAGCAACACCAAAACCTCATCCTCAGACGAAGAATCACTGATTTACCTGATGGGAAAAGACTGTGAGGACAGCGAAGAAGATGAGGTAACTTACCAACTGCTGTTCATACCTAACAAAGAGGAGCTGAACATGATCCACTCTTTAAAAAGGATCATGAGTGACTTTGAGCAGATTAACTCATCTCATGAGGAGCTAAAGGTTGAAATTGAAAACCTTAGAATTGAGAATGAGATCCTCAGAAGTAAAAACATCGACATTGTAAAAATGCTAGCATCGTGTAAGTCTGATAGCTCAAGATGCAGCAAGCTACAAAATGAGGTCTTAAGGCTCAATCTGCTAGTCACCAAGCTAGAAAATGAGAAGGAGAACTTGCAGTCCACAATTAGAATATTTAGCAAATCTGCTAAGGATGCAAATGAGTGCCTAAACTAAGTGAGAAGTCCATTTGAGAAAACGGGCTTAGGATACAACACTCACATCTCTCAGAATATAACAAGTTCATCTAAGATTGTTGTATTTGTTCAAGCTGAAACTTCAATGGAGAATGAGTTACCCTCTAACTCAGAAAAGATATTGAACAAACCAGCACTGATGGAAAAGGGAAAGAAGCCCCAATGCTCAACTGTAGGAAGTAAGCTTATATTTAAGAATTGGCTGCAACAGAAGCCATCTGCTGTAAGCAGCAAGAAGATACAGCATCTCACAAAGTTGCAGCATAAAAAACATTTCCGCACCAATACTAAGACTCTCGTGTCTAAACCTAAACGAGGACATATTCCAGGGAAGTTTGGTGGAAGACCACAACACAAGAGTGTTGGTAACACATATATAGTTTCTGCACACACATTTAACAAACAGTTTAAGAACAAAACTGCCTACAGAAGTCAAACCAACAAATCTTACAGCAAAATATTGACTGTTAAGAAAGTTTGGGTTCTAAAAGAAACTAACCCAGAAAGACCTTTACAGAAATGAGTACCTAAATCTGTTTGAATTTGATGCAGGTTTCAGTGTCAGGATGCAGCAGTGATGTATGGTACATAGACAGTGGCTGCTTAAGGCACATGACAGACAACAAAGATGCCTTAAAAGACTTCCAAGAATGCAAAGGACCAAAGGTCATCTTTGGAGATGATTCCAAAGGAAGCACAAAAGGTAGTGGAAGCCTAATCAAAGGGAATATAAAGATCAAAGACATATCCTATGTTAAAGATCTCAGATCTAATCTGCTGAGCATCAGTCAATTTTGTGACAAATGATACACAGTGGAGTTCAACCTCAAAAAATGCTTAATCAAGGATAGCACATCAAATGAAGTCAAGCTTACAGGAACAAGAAGAGGAAACATATATCTTGCAGACTGGAACTCTTCTATTCAACCAACATGCTTCATTGTAAAAAGTCTACCAGAGTTGAGCTGGCTATGGCACAAGAGGTTGAGTCACTTGAACTTTAAGACAATAAACAAGCTAGCAAGAAAATACCTTGTAAGAGGACTGCCAGATGTGGCATACAAGAAGGGAAATATTTGTGGAGCTTGTCAGAAAGGAAAGCAAGTGAAAAGCTCATTCAAGGACAAGTTGCAAAATTCATCTCACAGAATCCAAGATCTTTTACATATGGACCTATTTGGACCAGTAGAACTAGTGAGTATAAGTGGGAAGAAGTACTCACTTGTGGTAGTTGATGATTACTCCAGATACACCTGGACCATATTTCTTGCTAAGAAATCATAGACTCAGAACAAACTACCTGACCTCATGAAGAAAATTCAAAATGAGAAAAACTTGAGCATTGTAAAGATCAGATCAGACAGAGGAACTGAGTTCACAAACAAGTTTATTGAGAAATTCTATTCTAACAATGGTATTCGTCATGAATACTCTGCTGCCAGAACACCTCAACAGAATTGTGTAGCTGAAAGGATAAACAGAACCCTCAAGGAAGCAACAAGAACAATGATTGCAGAGGTAGAGATACCCAAGAGATTTTGGACTGAAGCTACCAACACTGCATACTACACTCAGAACAGATGTCTGATTAACAAAGATCTAGACAAAACTCCATATGAAGTCTGGAATGGATATACACCAAACATTTCCTATCTGCATATCTTTGGATGTAGGTGTTATATTCTCAACAATGAAGATGAGCATCTAAAAACCTTTGATGCAAAATCAGATGAAGGAGTATTTTTAGGATACTCTACTGTAAGCAAAACATTCAGGGTCTTCAATAAGAGAACTTCAGTAGTTGAAGAGTCAATTCATGTGGTGTTTGATGAACCACATTATGACATCAAGAAGCTCGAAGAACCTGCTGAAGGAACAATTTCAAGGAAATAAAATGATGTTCCCTATATTGAAGGAGCTCTACCCTCAGCAAAAGACAAAGAAGAAGAATTTGCACCTCTGGATGCAGCAGATATTCTTACAAAAGCAGAACCTCCAATCTTACAGCATGCTGAGGAACAACCTAAATCTATGCATACCTTTAAGCCTGATAGAACATGGCTAAGAAATCATCTTAGGGATCTTATTATTGGAGATCCATCCATAGGAGTGAGAACAAGAAGGTCTATTCCTCATAAGCAATGTTTGCATGCTTCATATCCCAAACAGAGCCAAAAAATGTTGAAGAAGCTCTGCAAGATAGCAATTGGGTTCAAGCCATGCAAGAAGAGCTAAATGGATTTGAATGAAATCAAGTTTAGCAAACTGTTGCAAGACCAACCCATCAAGGAGTTATAGGAACAAAATGGGTGTTCAAGAACAAGCTGGATGAATCAGGGCTTGTTGTTAGAAACAAAGCAAGATTTGTTGCTAAGGGATATTTCCAGGAAAAAAAGAATTGATTTTGATGAGACCTTTGCCCCAGTAGTAAGGTTGCAAGCTATAAGGATTTTTCTGGCATATGCAGCTCACATGAATTTCAAAGTATATCAGATGGATGTGAAGAGTGCATTCCTCAATAGTTTCTTACAGAGGAAGTATATATGGAGCAACCTTCAGGTTTTGAAGATCAAGCAGAAGAGAAGGTGTTTAGATTGCACAAAGCCCTATATGGACTCAAGCAAGCACCAAGAGCTTGGTATGTCATCTTATCCCTCTATCTGCTAGAAAACGGTTTCAAGAAAGGAATAGTCGGCAAGACTCTGTTTAGGATACATGATGGAGACATCATTCTCTTAGTACAGATCTATGTGGATGATATCATATTTGGATCCACCAACAAAGATCTATGTGAAAAATTCTCCAACCTGATGCAATTAAAGTTCGAGATGAGTATGATGGGAGAATTAAGTTTCTTCATAGGGCTGCAAGTAAAGTAGCTGGCTGCAGGAACCTTCATCAGTCAAGTGAAGTATACAAAAGAGCTTATTAAGAAGTTTGGCATGGGAAATGGTTCAGCAACATCTGTTCCCATATCCACATCCATAAGCCTTGACAAAGATGAAGATGAAAAAGATGTGGATATCACGAATTACAGACGATTATAGGATCCTTATTGTATCTTACACCAAGCAGACCAAACATCATGTTTGTAGTAGGAGTGTGTGTAATATTTCAAGCAGCACCAAAGGAGTCACACCTTTCAGCAGTCAAAAAGATTATCAAATATTTGAAGGAAACTCAAGAAGTAGGCCTATGGTATCATAAGAAAAGATGATTTAATCTCAAAGGCTACTCTGACTCAGATTATGCAGGCTACAAGATGGACAGGAAAAGCACTAGTGGAACTTGTCAATTTTTGAGAAATAGACTTGTTTCATGGTTCTGCAGAAAACAAACATCGATTGCAACATTCACAGCAGAAGTAGGATATGTTGCAGCAAGAAGTTGCTGTGCTCAAATCCTCTAGATACAACAACTATGAGATTATGGAATTGAAGAAAAAAAGACTCCAATTCTCTATGATAATATAAGTGCTATAACAATTACCCATAATCCAGTGTTTCACTAAAAAACACAGCACATCGATATCAGACATCACTTTATAAGAGATCATGTGGAGAAGAAAGATGTCATGCTTGAGAAAGTTCATACGGATCTCCAGCTAGCTAATATATTCACTAAACCCTTATGTGAATCAAGGTTTTCTATGCTAAGAAACGAGTTGAGAATTCTAAAATTGTGAGTGGAAAAAGAAATTATCGAAGCTCAGGGGGCATCTTTGCAACTTTGCGAGAAATTGTAAGAATCATGCTGCAAGTTGCGACTTCATACAATGTTGGGATCAAATAGCACTGCATCCTTAATTCTTATGGCACAGACAGTAAAAAGGAAAGAAAACAGCGTATGGTTACAACATTTATTTCCAAGAGTATTTGATACTCTACAACCTCATACCCAGGACGCTGCAACCTTAAAAAGCTAATAAATTAGATGGAAAATTACATGTCTTTCATCGCATTTAATGCAAGTCTGCACTTATCAAAAGTCGAAGAGGCACAGTTAGAGCCCATGTCTGCTCAGTCATGATTAATTACGATTTAACCCCTCCATCTTTTTATAAAGACCGTAAGATCAATTCCCTTCATTTAATCTCAATCGTTGATCTTATTACATATCCCTTGAAATTCTTCATGATACCATAACCATAACATTCGAAATTATTTTGCTGAGTATCATCCCCAGAGAAAAGTTTCTAAATTTGTTCAAATTCTCTAAGTCTCCCAAAACATCTTCTCTCTCAAACAACCATGACTGCCAGACAAACCATTGTTTTAGAAGGTCTATTGGTCAACCAGGAGCATGTATATGCTTTTGGGATGTATGATAATTCCATCATCCGTTAGATTTCGATGCGCTGGGAAGGACCCAAATTCTAGGGCTTCTAATACTGTATAAACTGGATACTTTGTAGAATCGATTTAGCGATTCTACTCCTTCAAAAATAGGAGAGAATGCATCCTGCTCAGGATGGATGCAGATGGAGAAGAAACGACAGTATCCTCCAACGACATCGCTACTGCCTTTAGCATTTCTTCAGAAGGGTTGTCCTCAAGTTAGCTCGCGACTTATGGGTAGGACATCTCTCAGGAGATGTGGGATCTCTTCCGGATAAGAGATGCCAGGGCCGATGTGAAGAGAAGCACCCCAAAGAAACTCTTCAAACTAGAGTTTGAGTTTCTTCATGACATCTGTGCACACTCCATTGAAGGCCGAACCAGGAGTTATGACAAGTGCACATACCTCCACTTCCGAATCATGTCTGCCATCATGGCCGAAGAGAATGTGAACTGGGCCAGGTTCATCTTGAAGCGGATATGAGAGGAGGCAGAGAAGAGCACAGTAAGAAGGAGCTATGACATCACCATCTGCTCTGCAAGCTGGGCCTACAGCTTGTTGCTCCCACCCCCCATTCCCATTGGAAAGTATCTCGGGGAGAAGAAGAAGGGTAAGACCCTAAAGAAGACAGCTGGTGCTGGTGTTGCATGGAAGAAAACCAAAGACAAAAAAACTGCAACAATGGCACTGCAAGATGAAGCTGTAAGCAGCGGGGGTGAAAAGGAAAATAAGGAAGATGATAGTCCTCTTCCCATCATCAAGAGGGCTCGAAGAAGGAACGAGCAAGAACCATCATCCTCGTCCTCTGATAATGACACACCCCTAGCGAGGAAGGGGACGAGTAAGATTGTCCCCCTACGTAGAAAGAAGAAGACTGCTGTAACTGCTGCAAGATTTGAAGAGCAGCTCTTGCGAGACAATCCCCAACTCTCTGCTACAAGCATGATGGTAGTTGCAGTAGAAGAGGAGGAAGAAAGGGATGAGCCAATTGAATAGGCTCATATATACGGAGTTGCTGACTCAGCTCCGTCGCATGATTATGAAGTGGCTTTTCAACCTGTGCTGGATCCTACCTTTCCAGCAGCTAGAAATATAGAGCAACAATACAGTCTCTAGAGGAGAATGAGACTGGCTAAAGGGGAAACTCTGTTGCAATGGAAGGAGTTTCTCACCATAGAGCACGCTGTCCTGAAGTAGGCAAACTTAGAAGATATTCTGGAACTCCTGCAACCTGAGTATGCAGCATTCGTGCAAGAGAGATCAAAAAGCACTACTGGTCAGGGAGCACTGGACAAAGGAAAGGAAAAAGCTGTTGCAAAATCTGAGTCTACATAGCTGCCGATGAAAGCAGCAATGGAGGATGTGCAAGTCTTCCTAGCCCCGGCTGTAGAGGTTGTAAGAAGGAGCGACGACGTTGCATTTGCTCAAGAGCAAATCAACGCTCTGGAAGTGGAACATGCTGAGGAAACCATGCTGCAACAAGTGCTGCAAGCTAGCGTGAAAGAGACAAAGATGCAGCTGTAGCACACTCCTAGAAGAATACGGGGAGAAGGTAGCTTAAGTCACAACTCAAGCTCCCCTACATATGAGTAAGTGGTTGAGGGCCTCTCAACAATAGTCACTCTAGATCCTTTGGAGAAGGAGGAGGCTCAACTGCTTGACTACGGTGATTCCTCGGTTCACACCGTTCCTGAAGCCGCTGAAGACACTCAGGGGGAATTGACCGCCATTATCAGAGATGTTCTCTCTGATATTGCTGAGATTGCCGATGATGCGACCATGGAGGAAGTTGCAGAGGCTGGACTCCCTGTACTGGCATAGACAGCAGTACAGCAGGCAGACATCTTTTCAGAAGCTGCTGAGGAAACAAGAAGGATGGATGCTGAGATCCTTGTAGCAGTCGAGCTTATAGTGCTACAAACTGTTCAAGCTGTAAGAAACCAACCAGAGCTGCAAGAAGCCATTCTTGCAGAAGAAGTTGTTGAGGTTGCAAGACCGGCCGAGGAGACGGATCCCTACAGAAGATCTTAGGCGAGACTGTTGTTGAGATAACACTCCCTAAGGGGTTGAAGACCTCTGAAGGGACGCTGTTGAGATAGTACCCTTAGAGGATGAAGAAGAAGTGGTTGATGTAACCCCAACTTAGCTAGAGACATCTCATAAGGAGATTGATGCTGCTACTACTGCAAGCTTACCAGAACCTATCTAGGTTACAAAAGTAGAGGTTACTAGGGAGGCCGAAGATGATGAAACCTCCACTTTGCTCGAGAAGCTCGCTGCTCTTCGAAGATTGAGAAGAAGCAGTGATGCTGAAGTTACTGAGGAAGAAGTTGATGGAGAAGATCCTACCTCTGGCTTTTCAAATCCCTTATCAAGACGTAATGAGGATGCGGATGCGGAAGTAGAGTTTGAGGCTTTAGAGTAGGATGCAGCACATCCACCTCAAGCTATTATTCCATATACTGCATCGACTTCTGCCCCAGATAAAAGAATGCAGTAGGCCTGACCCCGGTTGAATCGATTGACAGGGTTGTTACTACTGTTAGACACCTCCTGCATGCTCTTCAAGATCATGAGTCTAACATGCAGAACAACATGAGGGTCGGCGTTAAATTCCATATTGAAACTATGTCTGGCTTCAAGAAAGATATTGAAATCCTACCTCAGATGATCAGATGTGATCTTACAGATGCTACCCACAGGCTGTACAAGGACATGGTTCGGATGGAAGGAGAGTTGAAGAGAGAGCCTACAATCAACCGTGCTGAAATAAAGCTATGTAAACACTCGGTTGATTTTACAGCAGAAAGACTTCAATCTCACTCCATACTGCTGGAGACACTTCTGGATAATGTGCTTAACCAATCCAGAAGAACCAGAAGTGTCGATGATAGGTTGGGGAACCTGGAAATGATCGTAGGAGAACTCAGAGATATGATGGTCAGTGCGTTCCCTCAGTATGCCCAAGGATCCAGGTAAGCTCCAGCATCTGCAAGAAGACCACGCTCTGGAGTGGTTCAGTCTGCCCCTGCTCCACCCCCAACTTTTGATGATACCAAAAAGGGGGAAGGATTTCAAGATAGATACAGGAGCTCAGGGGAGAAAGAAGAAGAAGATGAGGAAGATGATGACGATCATCCTTTGAACAGGAGGAGCAGAAGATCAAAATCATCTGCTGCTGCTGACGTTTCTTCTCCAAAAAGATGGAGAAATGATGATGAAGGAGGAGCTGGTGGTGCAGCTGCTGCAAGCAAACCTGCAGGCACTGCATACAGTGCCGCTGCAAAGTAAGATACAACACTTCCCTCTTTTCACCAAACCAAGAGAGAGGGAGATGATCAACAACAGGGATCGAGAAAGAGGGTGAGCAGAGCTAAAGCTAAAAGATATTACAATAAGAAGATGGCTGCTCAAAGGGCGGAGAAAGCCAGAGCAAAGCAAGAAGAAAATGCTTGGATGCAAAGGTTTGGTGTCATTAGAGAGAGCAGACCAAAGATAATGAAAGATGTAGACAGAGCTCTCTACCAATACCCCCCTCAAGACATTCCACGTCTCGACACAGACAACATATCTGCTGAAGTATCTGTGTTGATGGATCAGAGGCCTGAAGAAGAGAACATGACCTGAAGCCTAAACATCTTCAAGGCAATTGTTTTGCCTACCAACATGAATCCATCATTTGAGTTGATTACTTTGTACAAGAGATCAGAGTACCTTAGATACTTCAGATATCTCTGCAAGAATGGCTACTTCAAAAGGTTTCAGTCTTGCTAATCTGCATTGAGGAGATATGAGCAGCTTGCCAGGGATGGAGAGCTAGAGATTCAGTCAAAATACATATCCCTGGTGAAGCAAGACAGGATAGTGCCTTACTGTGAGGACTTTTAGCTGAGATGGATTCAGATTCCAAAGATCAAGCAAAAACTGGAAGAATCCTATTAGGAGTCCATTCGAGACTGGTGGAAAGGCTCAAGACAGAGAGAGAAGCAAGAAATGAGAGCTGCTGAAAGAAGACCTGAAGAATCTTCAACAAGGAGGTCCCTATTTCAGCAGTAACCGCTGTATGATTATGTATATATATGTATATACCTTTTCTGCTTTCTCTTGTAAAATTTCTTTCTTTTAATGAAGAAATTTTATTTTCTGTTTATGTTCAAGTTCATTCCTTATGAACCTCTACATGTTCTTTTTATCCTGATGCTTTGTGATAAAGGATTAGATAAGATACAACTCTGATGAATCCAAGATTAGTTTTTCTTTCTTAACATATCAAGTATGTAATCCTAATTGAAAAAGATACAGTGCAGAATAAAAACTTCATTCACGAATGAAATAATGTAAAAGGTTTTGTCATCATCAAAAAGGGGGAAATTGTTGGGATTTCAGTGTATAGATTTTGATGAGATAAACCACATATGTAATAAGAAGTTTAAGTACCCTATTTTTCACAATGTTTAAGTGAAAAATATAGACTAGGATTGAGTCTAGTTATAGGTGCTGAAAGATGAAGGAACTCTAATGGAACGTGCTGCATCGAGAAAATTAAAGAATCAAGATGCTGTAAGATGTAAATACAATAATGCAGCAAGTAAGTAAGAATAGCAAGCAGCGCCACTGCAAGAAGTGGCTATAGGAATACTGCAAGAACAAATACAACAGTACTGTATAAAGTAATACTGCAAGAAGGTCAAGTTATAGTAGCACTGTAAAGAACGAATAGCTGCAAAAAGGCCTTAGATACAGCGCAAAGATTATAACTTATAATATAATCAACCAACCGCGTTAATGAAAAATAGAATCAGTATCCTGCAATTTGAGGAAGGATAAATGTAGTACGATAAACGAAAAATGAAACAAGTACAATTAGCGCCATTCCAGAGAAGATCAAAGTTACAGACACGGAGCCAATGCAAAGACAACACGTGGACTGGCGGGCTGTAGAAAGCTGCGAGCTACAACAACCATATTAAATGCTTTGAAAGGAAATGTCAAGTAGTATTAAATGCAAGCCATACCTTTGATCAAGTACACTTATTTTAAAATAAGAGATATCTCCTTCAACGGATATCTTTCTACAGGTATAAATAGAGGACCGAGCAATCCTGAAGCTGACTACCGAAATATTGACGCAAAAAAATTTAAGCATTCAAAGTTATACTCTCTCAAGCATTACTTCAGTGTCAGTCACTCGACCTCAGTGAAGTGAACAAGTTCAAGCTGAAAGATCCATTGAAGGATTCGAGAAGCTCACATCATCGCACCAGTTGAAGAAACACTTTATATACTTTAACCTTATTGTTGTGTGCTTAGGTTGTTTTAGGTGTCGAACAGTTGATAGGATTTATCCGTGCTGTTTGTATAAGTTGTCTAGGTGATAGATAATTTTCCTATGTGAGAGTGTGAAATCATGTGTGGGTTCGTCTTTAGAACTTGCAGTTGAGGTGTGTACGCTGGGTTTCCGTAGATGTTTACTTGTTGAGTTAATAGATTATTAGGAGAGTCCTATAATTCAATCTTACTTAACAAAGTTCCTGCTCGAGGTAGTATTAGAGTGGACGTAGAAGGATTACAAAACCTTTGAACCACTATGAACCGTAAGTGTTTTATTATTTTTCATATCTGTGCTGTATTCTATTTATCTATCTGTCATAAGCATAAAAACATCGTTAAAAGGAGCATATTTGAGAAAACCAGCCTTGTATCAAAAACATATTTTCCACTGCATATAAAAACTCTAAGTTACAGCATGCAACACTACATACTAGTGCTATAAGCAGTAACTGACTGGCGCTGCAAGTTCAAGTAACTTGCAGAACAGTCAGTTTGAAAAGAATTTTGAAAAACGACAAAGGTTCATTCACCTCCCCTTTCGAACCTCGGACATCACTTGGGACCAACAATGTTGAAAAACTCTGACTAAGATAGACTCTTCCTATTCATCAGATTTTACCGAGGTTGTTACATCGCTCCAGATATTACGAGAAGTTATTCTTTATGTCCTATTGCTCACTGATGGTTGAGCTCGAGAGTGCCGAGTCAAGATTTTATTATAAGCAGGACGATCCGATGAGCTGTGGCATATGGCTTTGAAGGTGATCGAGAGTTGTATTAGCTGTATATTTTTTAGACCAGACATTATTAAGGGAATATTTCAGATTAGGCGTGAGCTTGCATTCACATTGTATAAGTGGTCGGTAGATGTTGATACCGTTGAGCCGCTTGATTAGGTTGCCTATCACATGTATTTGTTTGATGTTTTTCTAACTTATTCATGATTTACACTTTTTGATCAAGTTTGAAAAATATCTTGCTAAGAGTAATTGATATGGTACTCATTATCAAAAATTTATTATTATGATAGTAATATGTCAACATCAAATGGAAAATAAATTTGATCGAATAAAGTTGGGTGAAAGTTTATTTCATACACATGTAGTTTCTAGTGCACAGACAACAAAAAAAATTCATCATTCGCTAATAGTTGTTGACGCCAAATAAATCGGTCACTTTCTTTTCATATGAATTTCTGACAGACAAATAGAGCAATTTTTTCCTTCGGATGCCTTCATCTCCGCCATGGCTAATGTTTTCATTATCGAGCTCATCATCTCCTAGTCAGACTGTATAGGTGCACGTTCGGTACATCTCGCTCTATTGTGGTCGGTACAGCCGGATCAACTGCATCTTTCAGAGCGACCAAAAGGAATCTGTTTTCCTTTTGGTCATCCTACTTGTTTAGGTTTGTCGGGTGCTTTACATAAGTGATTCTGAATTTCATCTGACACCACCCCAAGCTTCTGGGTCGGGTAGGAGAATAACCTCACCACTCCACATGTCCCTTAACTATTCGGTAGTGTAATATGAGACAACGTATAAAGTAAACAATTTCTTTGTAAACTGTAACAAATAGTAATAGAAATATCAAACTATATATATAACATGATGCAGCTTAATGACTCTTAAACTGGACTTTGTGGAAAAGTTAAGCTATATATGTACCTTATTGCTACACATAGATGTGAACATGATATCAGATCGCTTTGAAAAATAAAACATGCGCACTCGTATTAGGATAGCTCAATGATAAAAATTTTACTCCCATTAGTGACTTTATATTTGTATCGTCCCAATTTATCAACTTGTATACTCGACCAATCTTCACAGATTCGACTAACCTATCATGCATTATCTTCATGAGAGTGTTTTCTTTATCTTTAGCAGTAGTCCTCTCATAAAACCATTTTTCTGAAATTCATCGAGCACACTCTAAAAAAAACACACATTTAGCTTTTTTCCCTAATGAAGACGACTATTCCATATCTTAGCAACGTTTGATGTCATGAAGTTAAATCTTCTTACAGGACATCTCACTCGAGCCCATGATTATTCTTTACCCTTCGATAAGGTAGCTAGTGCACCTTGTATTACAAAAGCTTGTATATTGTTTATATACATATCAGTAAAATAACAAAATGGTTAATACAGTATCATAAAAAATTGTGAATTTTTTATATAACACAGTTCTATGCCATTTAATTCATTACACAAAAATGTATCGATCGAACGTTGTGGATTGATAACAATATGTTGCTTTCTTGAAAAGTCCCACCAAATATGTCCATGTTTGGCTAAATTTTGTTGTAAATGAAAACAACATAAACTATAAGTTGCATCAAGTACACTTCCTTGATGCCATTGCTGATGGGCGTGTTGATCGAAAACTATAAGCAATTGATCTGGGCATCCAAATGCTTCACGAACATGTTTCAAAAACCATGTCCAAGACTCATTATTCTCCATATTTCCTATGCTAATTGCTAATGGAAAAATTTGATTGTTACCATCTTTTATCATAGCAACAAATTCAATACATTTATAATGACCTTTCAAGTGACACCCGTCCACTACTATTATCGGCCGTAAATATCGCTTAAATCTATGAATAGATGTTGTTAATACAAATGATACATATTTGAATTTTCTATTTTGATGTGTATCCAAAGCTATATATCTCCCGGGATTAGAAACCTTCAAGACCTCCAAATACATTGGGAGCAACGCAAATGACTTTTTTGGATCTCTATATGCTACCCCATTACATGATGTTTTTCTCTCAATGCAACCTTATAACTAAGATGTAAACCATGTCGCTCCTTCATTTCTTCAATGATGCCCCTAGGACTCAGTTTGGAATTTTCTTTTCAAAGTGTTTCAGCATAGTACTCATCGATCAAAACTGTTGGAAGTTGACGATGTGCATTACTGTTCAAATCACCCGAACATGTATGTTGTAAAATAAACTTTGAGATTTTTCAAATGTCAAATTTCTCGTGTGCGTTGAGTATGAATCCATAATTTTTTTATAGCATTTCACGTACCATCTATTTTTGTCAGAATGATCCACACGGTATTGAACTTGATTCTCCAAATTGTAAAATCCAACTACATTCTTCAACTCAGTTTTACTATCAAAAGTGGCTCTTTTATGTAGGAAAATATACACGGTCGGCTCATTCACTAAATCAGGCTGCTCATGAGATGGTATTTCTGGAATAAACCATTCTGGTCTCATAACGTATGTCAAGAATTCTTCATTCGCCAGTCGTTGCTCCTCATCCAAAGTATTCTTGACCTTTTCATCTAACTTAAAGTCATCATTTACATCTATCGCTGGTGCTGATTCATCTTCATCATTGTTCGAACCTAAAATATGATAGACATAATATAGATTAATATTGCAAGGTACATGTTATGAAGTAATTAAAATCATTTATAAAATTCCTACTATCATCATCATATAATTGTTTTGATCCTCCTTCTGGTTTAGCTGGTTGTAGGATTTCTTCACTGTCTGTAGACTCGTGATGTCCATAAGCAGTCAGAAACTTATTCAAATCAATATAGTTGACACCCCAAACTGATGCAAAGTTCACACGACCACAAGATGAAGGCCATATGTCCATTAGTTGATTGAGGATATCCCAACTTTCTTTATTTGATCTTCATTTGGTATACCTTATTTCGAATAAAACGTTTTGTCGTTTTGTAGTCCTAGGAAAACATTTGAAAAATCACAATTTTGTTCGAGAATGTCCAATAAAGGATATGAGGATCCAACATTTTCTATTCCTGATGAAACCCCTACAAGACTAGTATTCTGAGTTTCTGTTGACAACACACGTTTAGATGCTCCAAAATCCATCATTTTAAGAGAAACAAAAACAATAAGACACTCATTGATCAAGGACAATAATAGTTCCAGGTCCTAATCATTCTTAATTTTTTTTCTTTTCACTATTCCATTTATTTCCACTAGTGAATGGATCACATATCTCCAACAATTCATGTCAGCATACACAAGTCCATGAATTGACTCTAATTTTGAATGACTTTGATCGGGAATTCTTCATTCTAAAGTTTTAACCAAATAACTTGGATGATAAAATTATTTTATTACACTTTAGAAGTCTTTTTCGTTGTGTTTAACCTTCATTTTATATTGATTAGTTCTATTATTTAGGCTTTATTCTTATAATCTAAGTGCATATGATCTCTTAAAGTCAAACAGTTCGGTCAATGCTTATAGTATAAGTTAATTAGTAACATCTTTTTCCACTTCTTAAGATGTTGTACTCAAATTATCTACGAAGTGCTAATAAAGCTAAATCTTAACTTTTCAAGTTATATTTATAAAAAACTTGCTTACAAAGTAAAGCTTGTTAGAGACTAAGTTAAACATTTTATGAATTGAAATGACCAAGGTATAACAAGTTTGAATGGCATTAATGAGGAATTCCTTCATTCTAATGTTTTTAAAAAGTAACTTGGATGCAAAATTACTTTATTGCACTTTAGAAGTCTTTCGTTGTGTTTAACATTCATTTCATATGGATTAATTTAATAATAAAAACTTTATTCTTACAATCTAAATGCACATATTCTCTCATAGTCAATGAGTTCGGTCATTACTAATAGTATAACTCTATTAGTATCATATTTTTGAACTTTGTAAGATGTTATTGCACTCAAATAATCTTCTAAGTATTAGGAAATTCAATTCAAAACTTTTTCGAGTTATATATATACAAAACTTGCTCACCAAGTAAAACTTGTTAGAGTTCTAAGTTAAGCATTTTATAAATTGAATTGACAAAGGTATAGTAAGTTTGAATGACTTTGATCGAAAATTTCTTCATTCTAAAGTTCTAACCAAATAACTTAGATGATAAAATTACTTTATTCCACTTTAGAAGTCTTATTTGTTGTGTTTAATCTTTATTTCATATTGATTAGTTTTATTATTAAAACTTTATTCTTACAATTTAAGTGCACATTGTAACGCCCCATTCCCCTTTTAATTAGGAAAAGGCCGTCACCCTTTACTTACATAAAATTAAAGAATTCATGAGATACATTATAGTGGAAGTCTAAAATGAAAACACGAGATTTTTTTTTCTTTTTAAATATAACATAATTTATTTTAACTCGTGTTTCACCCACATTTCTAGGTTAAATGTACGGACATACACTTATATGAGATAACATGATAAAACAAACATATTATACTGGAATATCAGTTAGGTCCATCATGTATCATAATTTACATATCCAAAATATAATACTGTTTTCAAAAGTAAACACTATTTTAGTACTTGAACATTAAAGGTGATGAAAAGTCAGACCAGCTTGCTACATGTCCACGTCATCATCCACTGGACCTGAAAATATAAAACAAAACATCATGAGACACCTCCGGAGAGGGATCCCAGTGGGTTAACTATACTCTTTAACATATATTGAAGCAATCAAATTAATTAGCACATATTATATGTCCTTCGGGCACGCTCACCCTGGACCATACATAACATAAAGGAATGTGGGAGTCGTTCGCCCACTAAACCTTGCTTTCATAGACCAGACACTCTCGCCCTTAAGGTCGTCGCCCGATAGTGAAGCTACTATCGGTTATAGCTACGGAGCTTCAGCCGTAGATTTTAATACATAACATATTAATTTAATCATCAACATATAGTAAAGTGTAGAAGTTACCCACTTGAAAGATGAAGGTTCGAGGATTCCTTTTGGATGCACCGATCATCCCGACTGTGCTCGACACACTTAACCGATTAGCCTCTTATGTCATATAACACAATATTTTGTATTTTATATTAGATTTCTTTAATCTAAAGCATAATTATACTTCATTTAATATATACTTGTGATATAAAAATTTTAGACACTTAAATTAGTGATTCTAGTCATAAAATGACACATAAAGTCACAACAATTTTAATAATTCATAGGTAATTCCAAAAATGACAAGAATATTTACATAGTCATATAATTGTGTTAGATATCATATTATGAAAATTCACAATTTTTCATCATCTACATATGTAAATAAAATTAAATCTATAAACTAGTTTTTCACCTCAATTTCAACTCAAAATCAGTCTATTTTGAAAAATTTATCAAATATTATAGAATTAATAAAATAATTTCATATTTTTACAGAATTTAAACAACATGTTGAAGTATAACATATAAAAATATCAACTAAAACTAAGTTTTACATAATTAGTTATGAATTTTCGAAGTTAGCTGAAAATAGGGTACTTGATAAGGTGAAAACATGTTTTCTTGTAAAACTTCTCATAAATTGTACAAAGCTTCAAAATTTACAAGGTAAATTTCTACATCTCTATCAGAACTGGTACTACAACATAGTAAAATATGGTATTTATATATGGTTGCAATAATTAGTTATGATATTTAGAACAAGACCAAAAACAGGACATGACCAACACAGAAAACCAACTATATTGTAAATGTAACACTAAAATAATAAAATTCAACTACATAAAATATAATGAGAATTTTCTACAATTAAAATGAGATTTATGTAATAATAGTTATAATTATCATTATACTAATAAAAATGAAAGAGAAATAAAAAAAATAAAATTTAATTATATATAAGTATATATGCATATGCACACAACATATATATAAGTATAATATATGTTTGACTTGTTATATAGATATATGCATAAAATTAGAAGATATTTGTACTAATAGTCATATAAAATAAAGAAAAAAAATGAAAATAAAAATAATAATAAAATGGATGAGAAAATATATATATATATATATATATATGTATTAAGTATACACGCACACAACATATATCACACAACATATATATAACATATGTATAAGTATGACATGTTTGACCTTAATATATATATATGAATAAGTTAAGAAGATATTTTAGTATAATAATATAAAAAAATGAGTGATGATGGATAAGTTTACATACTTTGACTAATATCTTCATTTCTCTCTTACACTCTCTCTCTCTTGTACGTCCCCCTCTCTCTTTTTTCTCTCCCTTTCTTTTCTTCTTCTTTGTCTCTGTTTCTTGCTTTTCCTTCGAGTTCTCATCCTCAGCTGCAAGATTTCCATTGATGTGGGCTTGTATATGTATGTATAAGCATGGGTATATATATAGGCGTGAGTATATATATATATGTAAGTAGGTATCTGCTGTGTGTGTTGGAAGAGACAATAATTGGGGAAAATAATTGAACTCCCCTTTTTCATTCTCTTTCTCCTCTTTTTCTCCCTCTTCGGTTCTCTCTCTCTGCAAGCTCTTTCTCTCTCCCTCCTTCCATCCCAAGTTTCTTTCTCTTATACTAGTCTGTAGCAATTGTTGTTGGTGTGGGCATATGGTGTGGTGTGGATGAAGGTGTTGTGTGTGTGTATGAAGCTGATGGGGGTGTCGGAAAAGCTGCCAGGATGTCGGGCTGTTGTGGCTGGATGCTCGGGGCTGCAGTGTTGTGGTTGTTGGTTGGTCGCCGGAGACTCCCAGTCACCGACAGAGGCGACACGGCGGCAGGTCAGGGGTGGTGGCAGGACATGAGCGGCGACAGGGGTGAGGAAGGTCGTGAAGGGTTTGGTTTGGGGTAAGGGTGTTTTTTGGTGAATTTGATATAACTGAAGGGCTATTTTGCAAATATAATCTTTGATGAAATTGGAACTTAATCCTTAGCAATTATAAAATTTCAATTTACCCCTTAAGTATTTAAAACATGCATTAAGACCCCTGAATTTGTACTAATTACATTTAAAACCCCCAATAGTTATAGATATTAAATTTTATACCTTTAAGATTATGAAAATATGTTTTAAGCCCTAAATTAATAAATAATGATAACGACTCCCAATTATGCTAGAATTATATTATATACTCTAAAAATGGATAATATTATGTATTGCTATTAGAATTGTTTTATATTGCTAAAACGATCACTGGAATATTGCTAAAATTATATAACACATCTTAAAATTTACTTAAATTTTATAAACGAACTTTTATGCTTTGTAAGGTACCTAGAATGGAATTGAGATAAATCGGCGACAGGAAGTTTCCAAATTAGGTTCTAATTCTATAAATTAGATTTAATTTAAGAACCATCATGTAATTAATTAATATCTAAAAATATTAATTACAATATCTCTTAATTCCAATGACATATAGAACTAAATATAATTATGGTCATTATAATTTGATCTTCATAATTTAATAAACGAACTAAGGACCTAATTATAAATATTAAATATACAATTAAATACTTAATATTGTTAAAAATGATAAAAATGTAAAGAAATAACTATGAACCTTACAATTTAAATCTCAAAATTAAGAATCAAATTAAATATCAATTTTAATCCTGTTAAATAATAATTAACTAACCATGTTATGCAATTAAATAAATTTCTTAAATTAACTTATAATTTCAGTTAATTGAATTCACTATTATAAATTAAAACTTTATAGTTAATCTAAATACGCTATAATCATAAATATATTAAAATTTATCAATATCTAAGTTAAATCGTAAAATTATATAATTAAATTTTTCTAAGATTATTTTAAAGACCCATAAGAATTATTTTAAGCCAAAAGCTTTATAATTTACTTATTTTAGATAATTTTCAAGTCTTCAATATCTAACCCAAATCATAATCTTATAATTTAATTCTCCTGGAACTAAGCTAAGTCTTTCAAGATCTAATAAAAGTCTAATTAAGCTTTCTAAATATTTTAATAAACATATTTTATTAGAAATTTACCTAAACCTTATATTCACTTTAAAATCATTTAATTTATTCATTAAACAACAACATCGTCAGAACCTGTTCCATCTTATCAAAGAAAACATTAAAGGACATATTTTAATTACTAATGACCTTAATTAAAGAATTTATAACTAGACAATGTACTGAGGCAATTTTAGTGAACGATGTAGGAAAAGAGGAATGAAGAAGTATCTATGTTTGTTCGGGAGCTTATAATTACACGCGCTATTCTCATGAGGTGGGGGTAATTGCTTATTACGGTATTTATAATTCTTCCAAAGCATTTAAATTATGAAATATTATACGATATGAAATGAGTTAGGTATAAGTGCTGAGTGCATGAGATGTTATGTGTGATAATGCTATGATGTGATGAAGGTGAATCTTATACATGTGTGAAATGTGGTTTTTATTACGCAATGAATGAATAAGATGTGCTTTCATGGCAGTTGAGAACTGCAACTAAGTGTTGTGTTAAATTAATGTGTTTTCATGTGTATGTTTGATATGTGTATGTGTGATGTAAATATGTATGCAAGGCGGCTAGGGCTCGCATAAAGACGGCTGATCACCGTATCATGACGGTTGAGAATCGTAAAATATTTTCATGGTGGCTAAGAACCGCAAAATGCTTTCATGACGGCTAAGCACCGTAAATTATGTGAAAAGTGATGTTGGAAGGTGAATGATGATTGATTGTATGTTTGCAAGACGGCTAAAAACTGTAAATGTGTAAATGAAGTGATATGTGCATGTGCATACGTATGCAAGGCGGCTAGGGCTCGCATAAAGACGGTTGATCACCGTATCGTGACGGTTAAGAACCGTAAAATGTTTTCATGGTGGCTAAGAACCGTAAAATACTTTCATGGCGGCTAAGCACCGTAAATTATATGAAAAGTGATGGTTGAATGTGAATGATGTTTGATTTGATTGGGATGCTTACATTTTAAAATGGTTTATGCCACGTGAATTGAAGTGATCTATTTTATGCTGTTTTTATTAAAAAACTAACGTTTTAAGAAAATCTGTTTTATGTGATAAAATGGTATTTTGGCATGTGTGTAAAATCTTCCAAAATTATTTTATGTCATCCCGAGTTCCCCTCCCCACTGAGTGTACTTTTTTCACTCACCCCTCTTTTAAAATGTTTTCAGTTTAAGGAGTTTAGGGCGTGGCGCGCGAGCGGTGGATGCTGGTAGCCGATGATCAAAGGTTACAAATTTTTTTTATTTAAAATGTTTAATTTCATGAATTTAAGAAATGTATAATTCGAATTTATTCTTGACTTCATTTATCTTTATTTTATTTAAAGAGTGAAATTTATATTTGAGTAACGTCTCGGTTAAGATTTATTTACCAAAAAGAATCAGGGCGTTACAGTAAAATTCGGCATAAATCGTAAAAACCTCCAAAAATTGCATACTAAATTCTGTATGTACCTAAGAATTGGTTCTAAAATATAGTAAAAGATCATATATAAATTCAAAGTATACAGTTCATAAACATAATTTGATTCGGACTCAAAAACAAGACAAAAACTGTCTCTGAACAGCTTATCTTAGAAAAATCATATAAAATCGAGTTTAACTCCAAATCTTTTGAAATTTGACACACATGTTCTAAAATTCATATACTAGATTATGTTAAAAGGGTTTAGCTTAAATAAATTCCTACATCACCTAGAATATTTCGGAACAGACATGCAGAGTATGAAATAGAGTAAATCTATCACAGAACAGGGCTGTGTTTGAAAAATCATAATAAATCGAATTTATGTCCAAATATTCTGAAATTTAACAGATATGTTATTCACTTAATATATTAGAACTAGGCCAAAGGGTTTAGGCAAAAACAATTTCTATAAACGTACGAATACTTCAGAACATACCTGTAGTTTTCATCTCTTACACATTCATTATTTTTGCATATTCAAGCAATTTAAATACATACAATTCTAAACCTAATGTCAAAGAACATCTTTGGATCTTCTAATATATGGCATAACTCATGAAATATCATAATTTAACAAAAGAGTAAAGAGAATTTTAGCTATATACCTCTAAAAGATCAAATGTTATCTTTGTTTCTCTTTCATCTAAGAGAGTTGCACGTTTCCTTATGCTTCTTTCAACTTGATGTATGGAGAAGTAGCATATATGAAGTAGGATATATGTATAAGGTGAAGTAGTAGAAGGTTCCACTATGTAGCTCAATAATGGATGTAATATCTATTTTATACAATATAATAATGCAAGATATTTATTTCTTTTTTTCCTTTTTATTCTTTGTTTTTTTTATATATATATATATATATATAATATATATATATATATAAATAAATATATGTATACTTGCTTACATAAAGAGATAAAAATTTAATATAACAATAGTGTTATATTAGCATAACTTATACAAAAAAAATATACCATTTACTTATATAATTTACTTATGTAAAAGAACATATTTTTATCTACATTATGATGCATAAATTCATGTTCAAGCAATCAATGTTTTATCACATAAAATAACATTTAAAGATCATAAGTTTCTTTCATAAAAGAAAGCATTCGAAAGCGGTAACGAATAATTAATATCATATAATTCAATTAAAATTAACTAACATCTTATCTTTTACTTCTGTTCATATGTGTCGAGTGAGTGGAGATTGAGCTCGGTTTCTTCCAAAAGTTATCCTGCAAAATCCTTAAAATCTCGAAAGAGATATTAGATCATAAAGATTTTAAAATCATCGATCATAATATGATTTGTAAATCATAAATTAAATAATATAAGAAATTTATACTTGCACTTAAATCATTTATATTTGACCAATAAAAGAAATTTTATAAAATATGAAATGCATGGTTTTCTTGAAAACGGGTGTTACAACTCCCTCCATCTATAAAAAAATTTCGTCCCGAAATTTGGTTTGGCTATGAAAACAATTCGGGGTACTTATTCCAAATCTCATCTTTACGTTCCTATGTTGCTTCCTCTTGCCCATGCCTATTCCACTTTTACTAAAACTAATGGTATATCTCTATTCCTCAAGGTCTTGATCTTTTTCGCAATGATGGATACAGGTCGTTCCTCATAAGTTAGGTTCTTATTAATTTCGAATGGTTCAAGATCAATATGATGACTTGGATCTGCCACATATCTTCGTAGCATTGATACATGGAAAACATTATGAATTGCTGAAAACTCTAGACTGAGGGCAAGTCGGTATGCAACATTTCCAATACGTTCCAAGATTTCAAACGACCCTATGAACCTTGGTTTCAACTTCTCTTTATTTCCGAAGCGGACTATTCCTTTCATTGGAGCAACTTTCAGAAACACCTTTTCACCAATTTCAAATTGTATGTCTTTCCTTCGCAAATCAGCATAAGATTTCTGTCGATCTTGGGCTACTTTTATTTTTTCTCGAATCTTAGTGATTGCTTCTGTAGACCTTTCTATTAATTTTGGGCCTAAAATCTTTCTTATCCCAACTTCATCCCAATGAATTGGTGTTCTACACCTTCGTCCATAAAGCGCTTCATAAGGAGCCATTCCAATAGTTGACTGATAGCTGTTGTTATAAGCAAATTCTACTAAGGACAAATGATCCTCCCAACTTCCTCCAAAGTCCAAAACACATGTCCTAAGCAAATCTTCAAGAATTCGGTTGGTTCTTTCTGATTGTCCATCTGTCTGGGGATGAAAGGCAGTGCTAAAGTTCAGTTTAGTTCCCATTGCTGATTGTAAGCTCTTCCAGAATTTGGAAGTAAATCGTGGATCTCTATCAGAAACAATTGAAACCGGAACTCCATGTAGTCAAACTACTCCACTCCATCAATGTATATCTTTGCTAATTCATCTAGCGAGTACGTCATTTTGACCGGTATGAAATGTGCAACCTTTGTCAGTCGATCAACGATAACCCATATAGCTTCATGTTGTTTTGGGCTCCTGGGTAGCCCTGCGATGAAACCCATTGTTATGTGCTCCCATTTCCATTCTGGAATTTCTAACGGGTTCAACAATCCAGATGGTCGCTGATGATCTGATTTAACTCTTTGGCAAGTAAGACAGTTCCTAACAAATTGTGCAATTGATCGTTTCATACCCCTCCACCAAAAGTTACTCCTGAGATCTCTGTACATTTTTGTCTCTCCAGGATGTGAAGTATAAGGAGTCATATGAGCTTCTGTCATTATTTCTTCTCGTAACTCATCACTTCTTGGTATACAAATTCTTCCTCTGAATTCCAAAACTCCATCAGAGGCTATCGAAAAATCCTTAGTTTTCTGTTCTTGAACTTTTCTTTGTATCATAATGAGGAACTTGTCACTTTTCTGAACTTCACTAATTCGTTCTCTCAATGTAGGTTGGACTGTGAGTACTGTTAATACCGTTGTTGATTGTTCTGAATCGATAATTGTCAACCTTAGTCGGCTAAATTCTTCTATCAATTCTTCCTGATGAGTAATCATTACTGTTAGTTGCCCTTTTTTCCTACTGAGTGCGTCTGCTACAACATTTGCCTTTCCTGGGTGGTAGTGAATTGTACAATCATAGTCTTTCACTAGTTCTAACCACCTCCTTTGATGCATATTAAGTTCCTTTTGTGTGAAGAAATATTTTAAACTCTTGTGATCTGTGTACACTGCACATTTTACCCCGTACAAATAGTGTCCCCAGATCTTCAATGCATGCACGACTGCTGCTAACTCCAAGTCGTGGGTTGGATAGTTTTGTTCATGCACTTTCAGTTGGCGTGAGACATAAGCGATGACTTTCCAGTGCTGCATTAATACACATCCTAATCCTGATTTACAAGCATCAGTGTATATCTCAAATCCTTCTGATCCATCGGGTATGGTTAAGATTGGAGCAGTTGTCAACCTTTGTTTAAGCTCTTGAAAACTAGCTTCACACTTTGGTGACCATTCAAATTTCTCATTTTTCTTCGTAAGTTGTGTGAGTGGTTTCACGATACGTGAGAAATTCTGGATAAACCTTCTATAGTATCCCGCTAGACCCACAAAACTGCGAACATCATTGACATTTATCGGAGTCTTCCAGTTTAGGACTGCTTCAACCTTGGCAGGATCCACTTCAATCCCTTGAGTCGTGATGACATGTCCTAAAAAATTTACTTTGTTCAACCAGAATTCACATTTGCTAAACTTAGCATACAATTTCTCTCTTCGCAAAACTTCTAGAACTGTTTTGAGATGTTCTTCGTGTTCTTTTGCATCTTTTGAGTAAATCAAGATGTCATCAATGAACACAATGACAAACTTATCTAAGTATTGGTGAAATACCTGGTTCATCATGTCCATGAAAATTGCAGGTGCATTGGTCACTCCAAAAGGCATTACAGTAAACTCGAAATGTCCATAACGAGTTCTAAAGACGGTCTTTGGAATATCACTTTCTTTGACTTTTAATTAGTGACATCCAGATCTGAGATCTATCTTTGAAAATACTCCAGCATTCTTCAGTTGATCAAATAAGTCTTCGATCCTTGGTATAAGATACTTATTCTTGATCGTCAATTGGTTAAGTTCTCGATAATCGATACACATTCTCAATGAACCATCTTTCTTCCTTACGAACAATACTGACGCTCCCCATGAAGAGACATTTGGTCTGATGATCTTCTTATCCATCAAATCTTGTATTTGAATTTTAAGTTCTTGCAACTCCTTTGGGGCCATTCTGTATGGGGCTTTTGACACTGGTGCAGCTTCAGGCATTAGATCAATTGTAAACTCTACTGATCGATTAGGTGGAATTCCTGAGAGATCTTCTGGAAATACTTCAGGGAACTCTTTCACAACTGGCACATCTGCTGGTGTCAACTTCTCATCTCCCTTTCTTGTAATGTTCACTAGAAATGCCCCACATTCACCTTTCATTATTAAGTTGATTGTCTTCATTGCTGAAGTGATTGGAACATATTCCCGTGTTCTAGTTCCAAAGAATGTGAATCGTTGACCCTTTGAAGTTTCTAAATCCACATTTCTGTCTTTACATCGGATCACTGCTCGGTGTTTACTCAACCAATCCATTCCTAAGATGACATCAAATCCTTTCATTCCTATCACATATAGATCGGCTAACAGTTCGTGTTCGTCTATGTCCAATCTAATGTTCTTTGTCATGCTCTTGATCTTGATATTCTCACCTGAAGGTACTCTAACTTCTAGATTCGTATTTTTAACACAATCTAGTTTAAGTTCTTTCCTAAAGGTATCAGATATAAAAGAGTGGGATTCTCCCGTATCAAATAAGACGTAAGCAGGTATATTCGAAATAAGTACCATACCTGTCACCGTCTCATTCTCTTCATCACCTCCTTCTTCCGTGTCCTCTTCCTCCTCGGTGTACTGAACTTCTGGTAAAGCATTCAGTTTTCCTTTGTCTTTCTAGTTCACATTTTGGGGATTTACTGGATGAGGGCCAAATGTTCCTCCGCTCTTAGTTTGGATACTCATCTGACTGGGGCATGCACTAGCCCTGTGGCCCAGTTTGTGACATCGAAAGCAAATGTCCTTATCTTTCATACACTCTCCCCAATGAGTTTTTCCACAGCTCTGACAGATTGGTATTTGCACGGGTCTTGGGGCTACTGGCATCAAGGGATGAACATTACGAGTAAATATATTCCCTCTTGGACCAGGTTGTTGTGGAGCCTTCCTCTTAAATTGACTCACGATTGGTTTCTGCTCATTCTCTAGGCCCAAGCTCATTGATACAATGCGTGCTCTCTCAAACACATCTCTAAAATTTGGAAGTCTTAGCCCAGATACTATACCACCAACTTCTGGGCGTAAACCTCTATCAAATCTTCTCGATTTCCTATCATCTGTATCCACTAGATGAGGTGCATACTTAGAGAGAGTTAAATTTATGTTCATATTCTGTAACCGTGTTAGTCCCTTGCTGGAGATTCATAAATTCAATCTCCTTCTGATCTCTCAAGGCCTGTGGAAAGTATCGATCTAACAGTATCCCTTTAAACTCTTTCCATTCAAGAGTTCTCTTGGCTTCCGGTGTTAGAGTTCGCTCATGTGATTGCCACCACTGGCCTGCATCCTCTGCTAGTTGGAATCTAGCACATGAGACTTTTTGAATTTCTGATATCTCCATATGCTCAAAGATTCTTTCCAGTTCGGCAATCCATTCTTCTGTAGCTGTTGGTCCTTCTCTACCTCTGAACCTTGGTGGCTGGAAGCGTCGAAATTGCTCAATGACCTGATGTGGCCTAAGATTTTGTTGCTCTTGAGCATTTTGGACCGATGCAGGTTGTTGTTGCATGAATCCAATTAGTTGAGAAAAGAACTCTCTTGCTGTGTCCGTTGCTGCATTATTCTCAATAGGTGGTTCTCCATTATCTTGTACCTCATCTCGGTGGTTCCTTTCTTTCTGTTGTCTGATAGGTGGGGCTATAACACTTGCTCTACAAAGAAAATGATTTTTTTTTATTTTATCAAACTCCACTTTTCAAAACATTAATTGGTGTGAATTGATAAATGTAAACGAAGCATGCAATGAATAAAAAACTAAACATAATAGAAAATGTATATATTATATATATATATCAACTTTTATAAACATCGCAGAAATTTTCGGAATCACACCATTCCACTTTTAAAAGCAAAATAGAAAAAAGTACATTTCCAAGTCAGCAAGTACTACAACCACCAACTATACACATGTACAACAAAAGAAGAGCATGTATGCCCATACCACCAACTATACACATGTACAACAAAAGAAGAGCATGTAAGCCCATACAAGTGGTTGAGATGATTCACCAGCAAAACAACTACAACCTACACTAATATCCCAAACTCAACATGAGTCCTGACTCTCCTTATCACCATCAGAACTCCTGCAAGGATGCTTCGATGGGCGCCCATACTCAGATACATGTGGTCTACTAGGGCCTACTCTATCACCCTCTGGTCTCTCACTATCACTAACTGCCAATCCCTCATTACCATCTCTAGTCTGACGCTCCCCTGTACGGAGTGAGATCCTGGCCGCTCTTGCCCTTTCCAACATAGTACGACTGTGAGTAGACAACCTCTCGTACTCAGCGTAAGCATATGCTAAAATCTCCTCAATAGTTTGTAGACGTGTGGCCCACATCATAGCTCGTAGTGAATACTGATGGGCCTCATTCTCCATCTGTGCTACTTCGGCCAAGCGCATCTCATAATGCTCTATAGCCTCCTCCAAACTCAAACAATATGCCCTATACTCGATCTGAGGTCCTCGTCTGCCATCTAGGATGACCAATCGCTGGTAAACTGACCAAGCAATAGTCTGGTACGCAGGATGTACTTGAGATCGTAAGTGCTCAACTGCCTGTAGATCACGATCTCCAAAGCCTAAAGCTAAAAGTCTCCTGCGAGCCTCGATAATACGCCCTAAAAACTCATGTATATCCTCCCAACCATACTGATGGCACTCACGGTACTCCCTCTCTAATCATGCTTGTTCTGTCTTACCATCCATTTCAACTCTACTATCCATGTCATATTCAAATTCAAGTCAACCTCGAGTTTCATAGCCAGGGTTTAATGCATGTATTTTGAAATAAAATGATTTAATTTAAACAACAAAAAACATAATTAAATCATACCAACCAATGCAATATATACCACTTTATACTTTATCGAATTTCTTTAAAATATAACATAAATACATACTAGATGATAATTTGAACGGTAGCTGGCTGCTAACTTTTCCTTTACGTAACATATTTAATTCTTAATCTTAATAATAATTCGAATTGCTCAAACCTATAATATTTGAAAACATTAGACCTAGAGTCCGAGGTAAAAATTCTTAAACCTCGGCTCTGATACCACGTTGTAACGCCCCGTTCCCCTTTTAATTAGGAAAGGCCGTCACCCTTTACTTACATAAAATTAAAGAATTCATGAGATACATTATAGCGGAAGTCTAAAATGAAAATACGAGATTTTTTTTTCTTTTTAAATATAACATAATTTATTTTAACTCGTGTTTCACCCACATTTCTAGGTTAAATGTACGGACATACACTTATATGAGATAACATGATAAGACAAACATATTATACTGGAATATCAGTTAGGTCCATCATGTATCATAATTTACATATCCAAAATATAATACTGTTTTCAAAAGTAAACACTATTTTAGTACTTGAACATTAAAGGTGATGAAAAGTTAGTCCAGCTTGCTACATGTCCACGTCATCATCCACTGGACCTGAAAATATAAAAAAAAAACATCATGAGACACCTCCGGAGAGGGATCCTAGTGGGTTAACTATACTCTTTAACATATATTGAAGCAATCAAATTAATTAGCACATATTACATGTCCTTCGGGCACGCTCACCCTGGACCATACATAACATAAAGGAATGTGGGAGTCGTTCGCCCACTAAACCTTACTTTCATAGACCAGACACTCTCGCTCTTAAGGTCGTCGCCCGATAGTGAAGCTACTATCGGTTATAGCTACGGAGCTTCAGCCGTAGATTTTAATACATAACATATTAATTTAATCATCAACATATAGTAAAGTGTAGAAGTTACCCACTTGAAAGATGAAGGTTCAAGGATTCCATTTGGATGCACCGATCATCCCGACTGCGCTCGACACACTTAACAGAATAGCCTCTTATGTCATATAACACAATCTTTTGTATTTTATATTAGATTTCTTTAATCTAAAGCATAATTATACTTCATTTAATACATACTTGTGATATAAAAATTTTAGACACTTAAATTAGTGATTCTAGTCATAAAATGACACATAAAGTCACAACAATTTTAATAATTCATAGGTAATTCCAAAAATGACAAGAATATTTACATAGTCATATAATAGTGTTAGATATCATATTATGAAAATTTACAATTTTTCATCATCTACATATATAAATAAAATTAAATCTATAAACTAGTTTTTCACCTCAATTTCAACTCAAAATCAGTCTATTTTGAAAAATTTATCAAATATTATAGACTTCATAATAATTTCATATTTTTACAGAATTTAAACAACATGTTGAAGTATAACATATAAAAATATCAACTAAAACTAAGTTTTACATAATTAGTTATGAATTTTCGAAGTTAGCTGAAAATAGGGTACTTGATAAGGTGAAAACATGTTTTCTTGTAAAACTTCTCATAAATTGTACAAAGCTTCAAAATTTACAAGGTAAATTTCTACATCTCTATCAGAACTGGTACTACAACATAGTAAAATATGGTATATATATATGGTTGGAATAATTAGTTATGATATTTAGAACAAGACCAAAAACAAGACATGACCAACACAGAAAACCAACTATATTGTAAAATTCGGCATAAATCGTAAAAACCTCCAAAAATTGCATACTAAATTCTGTATGTACCTAAGAATTGGTTCTAAAACATAGTAAAAGATCATATATAAATTCGAAGTATACAGTTCATAAACATAATTTGATTCGGACTCGAAAACAAGACAAAAACTGTCTCTAAACAGCTTATCTTAGAAATATCATATAAAATCGAGTTTAATTCCAAATCTTCTGAAATTTGACACACAAGTTCTAAATTGCATAAAATAGATTATGTTAAAAGGGTTTAGCTTAAATCAATTCCTACATCACCCAAAATATTTCGAAACAGAGATGCAGAGTATGAAATAGAGTAAATCTATCACAGAACAGGGCTGTGTTTGAAAAATCATAATAAATCGAATTTATGTCCAAATATTCTGAAATTTAACAGATATGTTATTCACTTAATATATTAGAAGTAGGCTAAAGGGTTTAGGCAAAAACAATTTATATAAACCTACGAATACTTCAGAACATACCTACAGTTTTCGTCTCTTACACATGCATTATTTTTGCATATTCAAGCAATTTAAATACATACAATTCTAAACCTAATGCCAAAGAACATCTTTGGATCTTCTAATATATGGCATAACTCATGAAATATCATAATTTAACAAAAGAGTAAAGAGAATTTTAGCTATATACCTCTAAAAGATCAAATGTTTTCTTTGTTTCTCTTTCTTCTAAGAGAGTTGCACGTTTCCTTATGATTCTTTCAACTTGATGTATGGAGAAGTAGCATATATGAAGTAGGATATATGTATAAGGTGAAGTAGTAGAAGGTTCCACTATGTAGCTCAATAATGGATGTAATATCTATTTTATACAATATAATAATGCAAGATATTTATTTCTTTTTTTCCTTTTTATTCTTTGTTTTTTATATATATATAATATATATATATATATATATAAATATATGTATACTTGCTTACATAAAGAGATAAAAATTTAATATAACAATAGTGTTATATTAGCATAACTTATACAAAAAAATATATCATTTACTTATATAATTTACTTATGTAAAAGAACATATTTTTATCTACATTATGATGCATAAATTTATGTTCAAGCAATCAATGTTTTATCACATAAAATAACATATAAAGATCATAAGTTTCTTTCATAAAAGAAAGCATTCGAAAGCGGTAACGAATAATTAATATCATATAATTCAATTAAAATTAACTAACATCTTATCTTTTACTTCTGTTCATATGTGTCGAGTGAGTGGAGATTGAGCTCGGTTTCTTCCAAAAGTTATCCTGCAAAATCCTTAAAATCTCGAAAGAGATATTGAATCATAAAAATTTTAAAATCATCGATCATAATATGATTTGTAAATCATAAATTAAATAATATAAGAAATTTATACTTGCACTTAAATCATTTATACTTGAACGATAAAATAAATTTTATAAAATATGAAATGCAGGGTTTTCTTGAAAACGGGTGTTACGACTTGTTCTTTTAAAATCGAACGTTTCGGTCAATGTTTGTAACATAAGTTAATTGATAATTTTTTTTTCCACTGCTTAAGATTTTATTGTACTCAAATTATCTTCAAAGTGTTAGTAAATCTAATCCGAAACATTTCTAGTTATAATTATACAAAACTTTCTCACCGAGTAAAGCTTGTTAGAGTTCTAAGTTAAGTATTTAATTTATTGAAATGACTAAGGTATAACAAGTTTGAATGAGTTTGATCGGAAACTCATTCATTCTAAAGTTCTAACCAAATAACTTGGATACAAAATTACTTTATTGCACTTTAGAAGTCTTTTTTATTGTGTTTAACGTTCATTTCATATTGATTAGTTTTATTATTAAAGTTTTTTCTTACAATTTAAGTGCACATGTTGTCTTAAAGTCAAAAGGTTCGGTCAATGCTTGTAGTATAAGTCAATTACTATAGTAGCATCTTTTTCTATTTCTTAAGATGTTTTTGTACTCAAATTATCTTCTAAGTATTATTAGATGTAATTTAAAACTTTTCGAGTTATATTTATAGAAAACTTGCTCACCAAGTGAAGCTTGTTAGAGTATAGGTTAAACATTTTATGAATTGAAATGACAAAGGTATAACAAGGAATGAGTTTGATCGGAAATCCATTCATTCTAAAGTTCTAACCAAATAACTTGGATGCAAAATTACTTTATTACACTTTAGAAGTCTTTTTCGTTATCTTTAACCTCCATTGCATATTGATTAGTTTTATTATTAGAGCTTTATGCCTACAATCTAAGTACATATGTTCTCTTAAAGTCAAACGATTCGGTCAATACTTATAGCATTTGTTAATTAGTACATTTTTTCCACTTTTTAAGATATTATTATACTTAAATAATCTTCAAAGTATTTGCAAATCTAATACAAAGCTTTTCAAGTTATATTATAGAAAACATGCTCATCAAGTACCGCTTGTTAGATTCTAAGTTAAACATTTTATAAATTGAAATGACCAAGGTATAGTGGTTTGAATGACATTGATTGGGAATTCATTCATTCTAAAGTTCTAAGCAAATAACTTGGATGTACACTACAACAAAAATGTACAAGGACAATGATTATTAACCTTTGTCGTAGACCATTTTTTATTGTTATGGAAGATGATGTTGTCGTAGACCCCCTCAACCACAACGGTTAATGTTGGTCCCAAGTGGTGTCCGAGGTTCAGAGGGGGGGTGAATGAACCTTTGTAACGCCCCGATTCTTTTGTAAATAAATTTTAACCGAGACGTTACTCACTTAAAAAAAATTTCCTCTTCAAAAGAATTTCACTCTTTAAATAGAACAACGATAAATAAAATCCAGAATAATTATAAAACATACATTTTTTAAATACATGAAATTCATCATTTTTAAAATAAAAAGGTTCTTTAACCTTTGCTCATCGGCTACCAGCATCCACCGCTCTCACTCCACGCCTTAAAAATCCCTAAACTGAAAAACATTTTAAAAGAGGGGTGAGTGTTTGAAATACACTCAGTGGGGTGGGGAAACTCGGGATGACATAAAATAATTTCCAACATTTAAAACATTTGATAAAAGATATTTTCATGCCCTTATTTCAAAACGATATAATTTTAAAAGATTTCGATCGTAAATTCCTCAACTCATCATAACACAATTTTTATCAGAAAACCCAATTGACATAGAACGTTTATCATTTAATAAAAACCGTAGAAAAATAAATCATTTCAATCACGTGACTTAAATCATTTTAAAAAGTAAGCATCCATCTCAATAAATCATCATCCAAATTCAAACATATCACTTTCATTTTCACATATACCCATGAAAACATAAGTCATAACATTCAATCATTAACATAATTGTATCACATAAATTCGAGAATTCATCCGAATTATCCTTTACCATCGGGAATCAAACCCATACCTTTACCATAGGGGTTCAAACCCTTTCATTATAGGGGCTCAAACCCGTTCATTATAGGGGCTCAAACCCTTTCATTATAGGGGCTTAAACCCTTTCAATATAGGGGCTCAAACCCTTTCATTATAGGGGGCTTAAACCCTTTCATTATAGGGGCTCAAACCCTTTCAATATCGGGGCTCAAACCCGATCATTTTCATCAATCACAAATACCTCAATTAAACAATCCAATCAATCAACAATTACAAACAATCACATTATTTAAATCATCCAATAAAGCAAACAGTCATCTCATTTTATCATCAATCTCAATCAATAATCCACGTATTCATCCCAATCATTCCTCAGTCAACAAGATTTCCTTCAAACAACTCAATCAATTAATAATCACCATCTATCACTTAGCTTAAGTCATTCATCAGTCATCATAATTTCCATCAATCATCTAAACCAATTAATAATCAAAATCCCTCACTTAACCCTAAATCAATCAGCAATCACATTCACATTCATCATATCATAACATCTCATGCATTCAGCACGTATACCCAACTCATTTTATATAGTATAATAGTTCGTAATTTAAATATTTCGAAAGCATTATAAATATCGTAATAAGAAATTACCCCCACCTTGTTCAGTGGTTACCACGTGAGCAGCACCTCTTAAAGATCACATATCCCAAGGCTTCACTTCAACAGGTAGCCTACATAAATTATGATATTTTCTTAGATTATTATTAAATAAAATTAACGATTTAAACGATATAGAATCGGATACTATCTATCGAGATGAGACGGAGCGGAACGGAAGGCTTAACGATTGAGGTTAAAGAAACAAGAGGGAAAGATCAGTTTGTACAGCTGAGGTGAAAGAGAATGAATTTTGGATCACAACAAAACAAGAATGAGCTCAATCGGAGTTGAAACGAGCTCGAACGGAGCGTTTTAAGATTTAGGGGTATTTTGGTAATTTGGTCAAATGGTTGACTTTGACCGGGACCCACGACCCCCGGTCAACGACATTTTGTTGGCAACGTCTCGATGATAAAGTACAATGAAAAGAAAACGAGATTCAAATCGAAAACGAATCGAAAAAAATACGACATCGCGCGTGTTCCAGTCGACGGGAAAATTTCCCGACGGCGTCTCCCGTCGGCTGCCTAGTTTTCTAGGCAGCGGTGCCCAGACCTCCCGTCGTCGGCCTGCTCGAGCAACCATCTTCCCGGCACCACCAGCTGTGGCGGTGCCACCCTATGCCATCAACCCTTAGTCCTCCGGCTAGCCCGCACCGCCGGCTACCAGATCCGGCCATCCCTTGTCGGATTCCGGCATGAATAGTGCCTGAAAAACAGCCTCAAAAACCCTTCGTCACACACATCTCACAAACTTCTTGCAACAGCCCCCCTTTCTAGGCCATATTCCGGCACCGGCTCCACCACCCATGGCGACGCCACCCATGGCAACGCCACCCCTCCATTGGCTAGCCCACAACTTCGGTAGTCCCTCCGGTGCCTACAACGGCAAGAAAAAGAGCGAGAGAAAGAAAAACGGGAGAGAGAAAAGGTGGCAAGAAACAAGGGTTGGGGTTTTGGAGATAGGTTTTCACCGTTTTCCGGCGAACGGAGAATCGAAATTAAATTCCGAAAGTTGCCCTAGACTCGTATCGTCGAGGGCTACGTTATATACGAAAATCAGCCTAAACGGACGGGTTTGACTTTTTCCGGCGACGACAGCGGCGGTCTTTCGCCATTTTCCGGCGAACGGAGAATCGGAATTGAATTTCCGAAGTTGTCCTAGATTCGTCTCGTCGAGGGCTACGTTGTGTAAGAAAATCAGCCAAAACGGACGAGTTTGACTTTTTCCAGTGAACTCCGACAGCGGCGACGGCGGCTCCAGCTCCGGCGGTGGCGGCAACGACGGAATATAAAATTAAAAGGAAGGAGAGAGGAGAGAAAGACTTACGTGTATTCGACGCTTTTCGGCTCGTTCGAAGAAATGGTGAAAATGAAATTGAATGAGGGCCTATTTATAGAAAATTTTGAAAGTTACTATTCATGATAGAGTAGGTCACTATTCAAGATAAGATTTTGTTTCTCGTATTTCCAAAACTTCGTATTTTGCCATTTTCTTCGCCGTTTGAGTTACGGGTGTCCGATTGACCTCTAGTTCATTTCTATCTTCTCATTTTTCCGTTACGCATCTAATGGTATAAAAATATTTCATGTTCCATGTTTATAAATTTTATCCCTCTAAAACCGATCGTTAAACAATATCTGAAACGCACGTAATTAAATTAAACACTCAAGAATTAAAACATATAAGATATTTTAATTAAGATTTTTACTTATTTACTTAATCAATTATGCTTCGTTTTTATCCTGGGCGTTACAACCTTGGTTTATTTTGCAAATCTTTCGAAAAAATTAATGTTCTGTAAGTTACTTGAACTTGCAGCTCCAGACAGTTACTGGCTAGGATGCAATGCTACACGTTGTAACTAGTGTTTATACGCAGCGGAAAAATACATTTTATAACACAAGGCTGGTTTTCTCAAATATGATCCTTTTCAAAATATTTTATGCTTACGACAAAGATAGATAAAAGAAATAAAACACAGATAAGAAAGCTATAAAACACTTATGGCCTATAGTGGTTCGAAGGTGGTGTAATCCTTCTACATCCACTCTACTGCTACCTCGAGCAGGAACTTTATTAAGCAAGATTGATTTACAGGACTTTCCTAACAATCTATCAACTTTACAAAGTAAACACCTACTAGAGTCCAGCGTACACACAACAACTGCAAACTCTAAAGGCTAACCCACACATGATTCTAAACTCCCACACAGGGAAGTTGCCTAACTCTAGACAACTATACAAATAGTAAAAATCTCTCCTATCAACTGTTCGACACCTAAAACAACCTAAGCACACAACAACAAGGTTAAAAAGTATATGGTTTGTTCTTCAATTGGTGCGGTGAAGTGAGCTTCTGAATCATTCGAAGGATCTTTCAGCTTTGAGCTTGCTTCACTTCACAGAAGTTGAGTGACTGAAACTGAGAGTAGATGCTTGAGAGTTCTTGTGCAAATGTTTCAGTAACCAGCTTCAGTGTTGTTCATCCTCTATTTATACTTGTATGAGAAGATATCTGTTGAAGGAGATATCTCTCTTTTGAATTTTTAGTTCTTGATCAAACGCATGACTCACATTTAATGGGACTTGACTTTCTCTTTTGGGGCATTTAATGCGGCAGTTGTGGCTAGCAGTTTTCTACAGCGCATCAGTCCACGTGACATCTTTGTATTAGCTCCGTGTCTACAACTTTGATCTTCTCTGGAACGGCTATATTTATTCATGTTTGGATCTTTGTTTGTCATTGGCATTGTTAGCTGTTCGAGCAGTGAGCTTCACGCTGTATCCTAGGTTTGCTTGCAGCTGATACTTTTTTACAGCACTGCTGCAACTTAGACCTACTTGTAGTATCTTCGTATAGTACTGCTGTATCTCCTTCTTGTAGTACTCCTGTATCCTTTTCTTGCAGTGATGCTGCACGCCGTTCTTTCTTACTTAGCTGCAGTGCTGTAACTACTTTCTTGCAGCATTACTGTATCTGCTTTTTTACAGCAACTTCTTTTCGAAATTCTTGAAGCAGCTTTGTAACTTATAAAAACCTCCATCTTTCAACACTAATATCTAGACTCAAATCTAGTCTATCCTTTCACTTAAACATCCTAAAAAATGGGGTATACAAAACTTCCTATTACAAATATGTTTTGTCTCATCAAAATCTAAACACTGAAATCCCAACAATTTTCCCCTTTTTGATGATGACAAAACATTTACATTATTTCGTTCATGAAGAAAGTTTTCATTTTTACATTATATCATGTTTCATCCGGATTACATACTTGATATGCTTTGATAAAATAAAGTCTAATCCTGGATTCATCAGAGATGCATCATACTATTCCTTCATCACATATTTTTAGGAATACGCAAAAACATGCAAGAGTTCATAATTGATGAACTTGATCGAAAACAGAAAACTAAAAAATTTCTTCATTAACTGAGAGAAATTTTACAAGAGATAGATATACAACAGAGAATACAAAAGAGCATGCATATAAAACTACTGAAACAGAGACCTACGTGATGACGATTCTTCAGGTCTTCTTTCAGTATTCATCATTTCCTGCTCAGCTCTTTCTCTTGATCCCTTCCACCAATCTCGAATGGACTCCTGATAGGATTCTTTAAGTATCTACTGCATCTTCGGAATCTGAATCCATCTCAGCCAGAAGTCCTCACAGAAAGATACTATCCTGCCTTGCTTCACTAGGTCGATGTACTAGTTCTGAATTTCAAGCTCTCCTCGCCTAGTAAGCTCTTCATATCTCCTCAGTGTAGATTGACCTGTATAGAATTTGCTAAATTTGCCTTTTCTGCACAGAAATCTGAAGTTTCTAAGATACTCAGATCTCTTGTACAGAGTGATGGCTTCAAATGATGGATTGCGATCAGTAGGCAGCTTGTTGGTCTTGAAGATGTTCAAGCTCCATGCAATGTTTTCTCCATCCAGCCTCTGATCCATCAGCATTGACACTTCGGCAGATATGTTATCTGTATCGAGTCGTGGGATTTTTTGAGGAGGGTACTGGTGGAGGTCTCTGTCATAGAACCTCATTTCTCCAATCAGCCCAAGCCTCTGCATCCAGGCATTTTCTTCAGCTTCAGCTCTGGCTCGCTCCGCTCTCTGAGTAGCTATCTTCTCATTGTAATGCCTTTTTACTTCGGCTCTGCTTACCCTTTTCATCGACCCCTGCTGCTGGCTCTCTCTCCCTCTCTTTGAATGATGAGAAGAGGGAGGTGCTGCATCCTTGCTTGCAGCACTACTGTCACGTCCTAAATTTTATAACACTTTTGAAATACAAAACTCTAGAAAATGTGACAATAATTTTTTTTTTTCAAGCTAACAAATAACAAAATAACAAAAACGACATATTATAAGCAACACCTCATCTATACTAGAGCATAAGCCAATATCTTACACCAAAGTGTCATCAGAGTTCTCCTAAACCAAACATATAACATTATGGCGCAACGATTATAAACATATCCCAAAAATTTGAACAAAACCAACATGGTTAAAAGTAAAATAAGCCCAAGTTTTAGCCCCGCAGGTTGTCATCCATATACACCGTCCCAAAACACCGTTGGAGCGCCAAAACATGCTAGCAAGTCCCAAAACCTCATCAAACGTTGTCATGCTCACCTACAATGCATAAACTAGGTGAGCTAAAGCTCAGTAAGTAGAAATCATGCATGCACTGTCATACAAATGGCTGTAAGAACTTTAAGAATGACGTGAATGCATGGCTTTGATATCTTTTACTATGTTGGGCCCTTGACCCGTCTACAGTACATCGGAAAGGAGCTAGCTCAATAATCTCTGTACTTTACTTTGCTTTGCTTTAAAGTCATGTTTATGGCCCAATATCTTCGAACCATAACCACGGCTTGCATGCCACACAGGCACACTTTTACTTTGCTTTAAAGTCATGTTTATGGCCCAATATATTTGAACCATAACCACGGCTCGCATGCCACACAGGCACACTTTTACTTTTAAGCCATATCCATGCCTCGCATGTCACCGGCCTCGATGTACTAGTAGCGGTCAACTTTGCTTTAACTTTGTTTCTTTGTATGATTATGATGTGCATACAGACTCATCATGTCTTCTATGCATACACCTATCTATGCTCATGAATGATATGTACAAAATTCAATGCTCACGTATCATCTTTAATTACACATAAAAACTAATCACCAATTTCAAGAAACACAAATTCACTATTATCATATAATGCAAGTAAACACATAAAATACTATGTTTATACATTGTAGTTGCAAATGAATTTCTACTTACCTTGTCTTGTAAAATGGTTATTCTCAACTTCTCGTCTCTTTTGTGTCAATACCACTAAACAAAAATAATGTATAAATTGTTATATCAAATCAATGACAATTATATTAAACTAGAGTAACTTCTAATAACCTAAAACATCTTTTATTTGAATTTAATAATATTAATTTTAGTTATTATAATGATTATAACATAAAGAATATTAAATAAAATTAAATCTATAACTAGTTTTTCCACCTCAATTTCAACTCAAAATCAGTCTATATTTAAAAATTTATCAAATATTATAGATTTCATAAAATAATTTCATATTTTTACAGAATTTAAACAACATGCTGAAGTATAACATATAAAAATATCAACTAAAACTAAGCTTTACATAATTAGTTATGAATTTTCGAAGTTTGCTGAAAACAAGGTACTTTATAAGGTAAAAACATGTTTTCTTGTAAAACTTCTCATAAATTGTACAAAGCTTCAAAATTTACAAGGTAAATTTCTACATCTTTATCAGAACTGGTACTACAACATAGTCAAATATGGCATATATATATGGTTGCAATAATTAGTTATGATATTTAGAACAAGACCAAAAACAGGACATGACCAACACAGAAAACCAACTATATTGTAAAATTCGGCATAAATCGTAAAAAACTCTAAAAATTGCATACTAAATTTCTGTACGTACCTATGAAATGGTTCTAAAACATAGTAAAAGATCATATATAAATTCGAAGTATACGGTTCAGAAAAATAATTTGATTCGGACTCAAAAACAAGACAAAAACTGTCTCTGAACAGCTTATCTTAGAAAAATCATATAAAGTCGATTTTAACACCAAATCTTCTGAAATTTGACACACATATTCTAAAATTCATATACTAGATTATGTTAAAAGGGTTTAGCTCAAAGAAATTCCTACATCACCCAGAATATTTCGGAACAGAGATGCAGAATATGAAACAGAGGAAATCTATCACTGAACAGGGCTATGTTTGAAAAATCATAATAAATCGAATTTATGTCCAAATATTCTGAAATTTAACAGATATGTTCTTCACTTCATATATTAAAACGTGGCCAAAGGGTTTAGTCAAAATAAATTCCTATAAACCTATGAATGTTTCAGAACTTACTTGCAGTTTTCCATCTTATAACACATGCATACACTATTTTGCATATTCAAGTAAATGAAATACATAAAATTCTAAATCTAATGCCAAAGAACATCTTTGGATCTTCTAAAATATATGCAATAAGTAAGAAAACATCAAACTTCAAAGAAGAAATTAAAAGATTTAAGCCAAAGTACCTTCAAAATCAAAAACAAGAGGTGTGTTCTTTCTTTTCTTTTGAAATTGTGTTCTTTCTTCTTCTTGCTAAGTTTCCTTACGTTTTTTTTTCTTTCCTTTGATTCATCATATCATATTATATATTAGAGGGTGTAGCTCATGACATAGGAGGTGACTTTTAAGTATTAGGATGTAGGAGAAGTGGTGGAGATGAAGCTGCGATGCTCTACCTGGACAAAATGGATCCGATATTTATTGATAAGCAGAAAGCACGTTTCAATTAAAGGCCTTAATTATTATTTATTTCATGTTTTACTTATGTTTTATTGGACCCGAATTGTGGGCTTTTATTTCTGAGTTGCTACTGTGGGTTTTCATATTTAATGTTGGTAAACGGGATTATGCAGCAGTTTTGGATTATTGAAATTAATTTAGGGTTTTATTCCCTTTAGTCTATCTTACGGTATTCTTGTGCGAATCAACGTAGATAGAAGGCATTTGTTACTCAATCACTACGCTGCGCTGCATCAGTTTGGTATCCAGTTGCCAGTGCCGATCCGTCATGCCACCGCGACGCGAACCAAACCGTGATGCCGCTCTTGCCCAGCGATTGGACGACCTTACGCAACAATTGTCCACTGTGGTTCAATTGCTTGCGACGCAAGCCCAGGTTCACACCGAACCTCTGGCGCGTCCGCACCATCAGCCCCGCGCACCGCCTGTTGTTGTCCCGCCACACCCTGAGGTAGTTCCGGACCTGTCTTCGGACGACGAGGTCACCCATGACAATCCGTTTTCCCATCTAGTTGATCATGCTGCTCCACGTGATGATACAAGGCGTCGGTGGGAAGCCAGTTTTAAGTTGGAATTACCAGAATTCCATGGTGGTTTGGAGGCAGATGATTTCTTGGACTGGTTGATTTCAGTGGAGGAGGTTTTGGATTTTAAGGAAGTTCCAGCAGACCGCCTGTTGCTCTTGTTGCTACGCGTTTCCGTGGTCGTGCGGCTGCATGGTGGCAGCAATTGAAATCTGTTTGCGCCCGTCGGGGCAAGGCCCGGATTACTTCGTGGGAGAAATTCACCAAGCACATGCGCTTAGAATTTTTACCTTACAATTACTCACGTACATTGTACCAGAAACTGCAAAACTTGCGACAGGGTTCTCGATCCGTCGATATGTACACTGAGGAGTTCTACCAGTTGTTGGCCCGCAATGATCTGTCCGAGACAGAGGACCAGTTGATTTCCAGGTTTGTGGGGGGATTACGCTTACCGTTCCAGGATGTGTTGAACTTATTTGCTCCCACTTCAGTTTCTGAAGCACACCAACGAGCTGTACTCTTGGAAAAACAGTTTGCTCAGCGTTCATCTAGGCCTTTCTCGGCTTCTTCTAGTCGTCCTCCAGCATCTGCACCCACGGTTGAGTACCTTACCCCAAGATCGAAACCACCATCCACCCTAACACCTCCGCGCGCATCAGGACCTTCTGCCCCTTCTTTTCAGTCTCGGGGTCCTTGTTTTTCCTGCGGCGAACAGGGTCACCACATGGCGAATTGCCCCAAGCATGGTGGGCGTGGCTTGTACCTTGATGAGGGTGGTGAGGACGACTATCCGATTCCTACTGTTTATGATGACCTTGATGGAGACCATATCCCTGAGGAGTTAGTTAAGGGTGACACGGACCCTATGTTGATTGTACGTCGGGCTTGCCTCACACCTCGTGTCTCGAATAGCGACCTTCAGCGCCATTCTCTATTCGAATCCACTTGTACGATCAATGGTAAGGTCTGTCGTTTTATTATTGATTCTGGTTCCTGTGAGAACGTTATTGCTAGTGATGTTGTTGATAAGTTATCCCTCCCCTCAGAAATGCACCCGCACCCCTATACTTTGTCTTGGCTTCAGAAAGGAAATAATATTACTATTGATCCGCGTGTGTTGGTCAACTTTTCTGTGGGTCCTAAATATTCTGATTCCATTAGGTGTGATGTGGTTCCTATGGATGCTTGTCATGTGTTGTTGGGCAGACCGTGGCAGTTTGATCGTGGGGTTGTGCATGATGGACGTCAGAACACCTATAGTTTTCTCTTTGCTGGGTTCAAAATCACATTGCTTCCTTCTGTTCCTCGACACCCACCTGTCCCTTTTGAGCCTAAGGTGTTGTGTTTGACTCGTCATGCTTTCATTGCGGAGATGGCTTCTGCCCCGTTTACTTTGTTGTTAGTGGCTCATGATATCTCTGCTTCTACTAATATTCCACCTACAGTGGCTTCTCTTATTTCTGAGTTTGCCGATGTTTTTCCGTCGGCCCTACCTGATGGGTTACCTCCTTTGCGTGATATCCAGCATCAGATTGACTTGATTCCTGGTGCCCCTTTACCCAACCACCCTCATTATCGTATGAGTCCGGTTGAGCACGAGGAACTCCGTCGCCAGGTTGAGGACCTTTTACGGAAGGGTTTGATTCGTTAGAGTTTGAGTCCTTGTGCTGTTCCGGCCCTTCTTATTCCAAAGAAAACTGGTAATTGGCGTATGTGTGTTGATAGTCGGGCTATCAACAAGATTACAGTTCATTACAGGTTTCCTATTCCGCGCTTGGATGACTTATTAGATCAGATGTGTGGCGCCGTGATTTTTAGCAAGCTTGATTTGCGCAGTGGGTATCATCAGATCAGGATTCAGGCGGGTGATGAGTGGAAGACTGCTTTCAAGACGTGGGAGGGCCTTTTTGAGTGGATGGTCATGCCGTTTGGGTTATCTAATGCTCCGAGCACTTTCATGCGTGTCATGAACCAGGCCCTTCGCCCTTTGATTGGGTCTTGTGTTGTGGTCTACTTTGATGATATTCTGGTCTATAGTAAGTCCGAGGCTGAGCACTTGGAGCATTTGCGGGCTGTTTTGTTGATTTTGCGTGACGAGCATTTTTATGCTTCTCCCGGAAAGTGTACGTTCCTCACCGACTCGATTCTTTTCTTGGGGTACCGTGTCTCAGCTGCGGGTATTGGGGTTGACGAGTCTAAAGTTGAGACTATTCGGGCATGGCCCACTCCCACGACATTGACTGAGGCTCGTAGTTTTCATGGTTTGGCGTCCTTTTATCGTCGGTTTATCCCTCACTTCTGTGCCATCATGGCACCGATCACTGACTGTATGCACGGCAAGGTGTTTTCTTGGTCACCCGCTGCAGAGGTGGCTTTCCATACTATTCAGAGGAAGCTGACTCACGCTCCTTTACTTGTCCTTCCGGATTTCTCTTCTCCTTTCGAGTTGCATTGTGATGCCTCAAAAATTGGTATTGGCGCGATCTTGAGTCAGGGTGGGCACCCAGTGGCTTATTTTAGTGAGAAGGTGATGGGAGCTTGTTCTCGCTATAGTACCTATGACGTGGAGTTTTATGCGGTTGTCCGTGCAGTTCGTCATTGGCGCCACTACTTCTTTCACCGGGAGTTTGTGTTATACACCGATCATGAGGCTCTTAAGCACCTTGCTAATCAGGATTCTCTCTCAGCTCGTCATGCTAAGTGGTCTGCTTTCTTACAGCAGTTCACTTTTGTGGTACGTCATCAGTCTAGGGCTAGCAACAAGGTTGCTGATGCCTTGAGTCGTCGTTCTAGTTTATTGACCGATATGCGTGTGGAGGTTGTGGGTTTTGGCACTTTCCACGATCTTTATGCCACTGATCCTTTTTTTGGTCCTATCCTTGGTCTCCTTATCAACGGGCAACATGATACTTATACTCTAGTGGATGGTTTTTTGTTCCGAGGTGTATGCCTTTGTGTTCCTGCTTGTAGTCTGCATCAGAAGCTTATTGCAGAAGTGCATGGTGTGGGCCATGTTGGTCGGGATAGGTCGGTTGAGTTATTGCTTCGTCGTTTTTTTTGGCTAACAGCTCGCAGGGAGGTGGCTCGTTTTGTTTCACGTTGCCGTATCTGCCAACTCTCTAAAGGTACGGCCTCCAATGCCGAACTCTACCGCCCCTTGCCGGTTTCCTCTCATCCTTGGTCGTCTCTAAGTATGGATTTCGTTCTCGGCCTTCCACGAACTCAACGAGGTAACGACTCTATTTTTGTCGTAGTTGATCGTTTCTCCAAGATGGTCCATTTTATACCTTGCAAAAAAACTACGGATGCGGTGAATGTGGCTACATTATTCTTTCGCGAGATTTTTCGTTTGCATGGGCTCCATTCTTCCATTATCTCGGATCGTGATACACGGTTCCTTAGCCACTTTTGGTGATCTCTTTGGCGCATGGCCAACACCTCTTTAAATTTCAGCAGTGCGTATCATCCTCAGACGGATGGTCAAACGGAGGTTGTCAACCGTTCATTAGGTAATTTGCTTCGTTGTTTGGTGGGTGATAATTTACGGTCTTGGGATTCGAAGTTGTGCATCGCTGAGTTTGCCCATAATCAGGCCGTGAATAGGAGTACAGGTTTCAGCCCTTTTTTTGTGGTGTATGGTGCTGTTCCCCGTGCCCTGGTCGACCTCCTCGCCCTTCCTGCTGACGTGCAAGCCGAACCACGAGCTGCGGACCTGATCTCGGATCTCCAACAGGTCCATGCTGCTACTCAGCGCCAGTTGGAGCTCGCGAACAGCAGATACAAGAAGGCTGCTGACTCTCGCCGTCGTGATGTTCAGTTTGAAGTTGGCGACTTCGTGTATGCGGTGTTGACAAAGGATCGTTTCCCCCTGCATGAGTATAACAAGTTGAAGTCCCGTAAAATTGGCCCCGTGGAGGTTGTTGAGAAAATTAATCCTAATGCCTACCGTCTTCGTCTTCCAAGTAGAGTTCGTACTTCTGATGTCTTCAATGTAAAACATCTCGTTCCTTTTCTTGGGGATAATTCTTCTGGAGATGAAGCTGATTCCGATTCGAGGACGAATCGTTTTGAAGAGGAGGAGAATGATAGAGATGAAGCTGCGATGCTCTACCTGGACAAAATGGATCCGATATTCATTGATAAGCAGAAATCACGTTTCAATTAAAGGCCTTAATTAGTATTTATTTCATGTTTTACTTATGTTTTATTGGACCCGAATTGTGGGCTTTTATTTCTGAGTTGCTACTGTGGGTTTTCATATTTAATGTTGGTAAACGGGATTATGCAGCAGTTTTGGATTATTGAAATTAATTTAGGGTTTTATTCCCTTTAGTCTATCTTATGGTATTCTTGTGCGAATCAACGTAGATAGAAGGCGTTTGTTACTCAATCACTACGCTGCGCTGCATCAAGAAGGTTCTTTCATAGATTAATAAGGCTTGTTAATTCAAGTTGCATAAATATCTTCATTTCCTTTTCCTTTCATTCTTTGTTTTTTTTTTCTTATATAATATATATGTACAATACCTATTTTATTGTTACTTATATGTATTTATAACACACGGCACTTCTCCCTATATATATATATTATATTACTAAGCACTAATTATTAATCATACTTCTTTCATATTATATAAACATATATACTGCTATTATTTATGCGGACGTACATATAATATATATATATACATATAAAATCAAATTTAAATTTATTTTCTTTCTATTATTTACACTATTATTAATTAAATAATTTAAATTATGCACTTAAACATTACTAGAGTCTCAAACAATTATGATATAATTTCTCAACACTAATCATGTAGGAGAAAAATAATTTAATATTTGGAAGCAAAATATAATCATGCAAGGTCACAAGTAGCACATAAGCAATAAGAAATGCATATGATGCATGAAGTGTATTGGTCAATAGGTAATGGGGGTCTCGGGTCTCACAACTACTATGTGCAGCACCTGCTGCTGATCTGCTTACAGCAGCTACACCAGCTCCTCCAACTCCACCTTCATCATCTCTTCTCCAGCGCTTTGGAAAGGGAATGTCAGCAGCAGCAGATGATCCAGACCTCCTCCTTTTCATGCTGAGAGGTTGGTCATCATCACCATCATCTTCTTCATCAGCTTCTCTTGAGCTCCTGTATCTATCAATAAATCCTTTCCTTTTTTGGCATCATCAAAAGTCGGGGGCGGAGCAGGGGCAGCTGGGACCACCTTGTAGCGAGGTCTTCTTGTTGGTGCAGGGGCTTCCTTGGATCCTTGGGCATGCTGAGGGAATGCATTCACTATGATGTCCCTCAACTCTATAACAATCATCTCCAAGTTCCCCAAGAGGTCGTCGACACGTCTGGTTCTTCTGGATCGATTTGTAACTTGTTCCAGAAATGTCTCCAGCACCATGGAATGAGAATTTAGCCTGTCAATCACTTCATTTACTGAACTCCTGGTGAGTCGGATCTCAGTGCAACTGGCTTCAGCATCTCTCTTCTGCTCTCCCTCCATTCTTGTTCGATCTCGAAGCAGCCTGTATGCAGACTCATTCAAGTTACTCCTGATCATCTTGTGCAGCACTTTGAGATCTTTCTTAAAACCGATCATGATTTCAGTGTGGAATTGGGCACCGACCCTCATGCTGCTCTGCATGTTAGACTCATGCTCGTAGAGAGCATGCAACAGATGTTTAACAGTAGCTATCACCCTGTTGATCGATTCGTCAGGGGTTAGGCCCGAATTTCTTCTTGTTGAGGTGGCAGCTAATGCAGTGTAAGGAATTACAGCTTGAAGGTTTGGTGCTGCATCATGCCTTGGTGCCTCTGTTTCAACCTCAACCTCATCCTCCTGCTGGCTAGATTGGAAACTGGTAGAGCTTGAGGATGGGTGTTCTTCATCCGCTGCTTCCTCTTCCTCAGATGATATGGATACAGGTACTGCTCCACTACCTTTCGGTCCATATGCAGCTCTGTTGCATTCTTCAATCATCTTGATGAAGTCGGTGGCAGTAGCTTCAGCGTCCTTAGTAACCTCTGCTGCTTCTGTAACCTGAAAAGGTTCCTTTGAGCATGCAGCAGCTGCATCATCAACCTCCTCCTGAGATGTCTTTAGTTGCACTGGGGTTATCTCTGCTACTTCTTCAGCATTCTCTGAAGGTACTGTCTCAACAGCCTCCCCTACAAAGGTCTTCTCTCCCTTAGAGAATGTTGTTAGAACAACAACCTCACCTGAAGTCTTCGGTAAGGACCCCATCTCCTTGGTCGGTCCTGAAACTTTGATAGCTTCTGCTGTAAGAAAGGGTTCTTGCAGCTCTGGTTGGTTTCTTGCAGCTTCTACAGTATGCAGTACTGTAAACTTGATCACTGTAAGAATCTCAGCCTCCACCATTCTTGCTTCCTCAGCAGCTTCTGCAAGGGTGGCTGCCTGCTATACTGCTGGCTCTGCCAGTACAGGGAGTTCAGCCTCTGCAACTTCCTACATGGTTACGTCATCGACGATCTCAGCAATGTTAGAGATCACATCTCTGATTATGGCGGTTGGTTTCCATTGAGAGCCTGCAGCAGAAGTATCTATATACACCGGGAAATCACCGTAATCCACTAATTGAGGCTATTCCTCCTCCAAAGGGTCAAGAGTGACTATGTTGGAGAGGCCTTCAACTACTTGCACTTATGTAGGGGAGTTTGAATTATAATGGTTCGAGCTTCCTTCTCCCCGCATCCTCCTAGGAGTGTGCTGCATCCTGGTTTCTTTCACACTTGCTTGCAGTGCCTATTGCAGCATGGCTTCCTCAGCCTGTTTCACTCCCAGGGTGCCGATTTGCTCCTGAGCAAATGCAACGTCATCGCCCCTTCTTATAGTCTCCGCAGCCGGGGCTAGGAAAACTTGGACGTCTTCCAATGCTGTTCTCATTGACAGCTCTGCAGAGTGGGATTCTGCCAGAGCTTTTCCCTTTCCTTTGTCCTTTGCTCCCTAAGCAGCAGTGCTTACTGATCTATCTTGTGCCATTTCTGCATACTCAGGTTGCAGGAGCACCAGAATATCCTCTGAGTTGGCCCACTCCAGGACTGCTTGCTCCACTGTCAGGAAATCCTTCAACTTCAACAAGATTTCCCTCTTGGACAGTCTCATCTCCCTCCAGAGATTGTACAACAGCTCCATATTTCTAGCCGCTGGGAGGGTAGGATCAAGCACTGATGAAGCAGCTCCATGATCGCGCGAAGAGACTAATTCAGTAGCCCCTTGTAGACGAGCTTTTTCATCGGGCTGTATCATTTGGAGCTCTTCTACTTCAACCAAGCTTGCAGTAGAGACTTGGGAATCAACAGCTGAGACAGCCTTCTTCTTGCTGTGGGGGGCCCTCATGGCCACGGGTGCGTCGTCATCAGAGAAAGAGGACTCTGGTTCATGTTCAGCCCCCCTTGGTGTCCTCTTGATGACAGGAAGAGGACTCTCAACATCCTCATCTTCCTCATCGCCCCGCTGCCTGTAGCTTCATCTTGTAGTGCCAGGGTTGCATTCTTTTTGTCTTTGGTTTTTTTCCTTGCAACCCCAACTCATGCTGCCTTCGGTTGGGTCTTACCCTTCTTCTTCTCCCCGAGATATTTTCCAATAGGGATGGGGATGGGAGCTGCAAGCTGGAGACCTAGCTTGCAGAGCAGAGAGCAGATGGTGATGCCATAACTTTTTCTCACCGTGATTTTCTCTACTTCCTTCCATAACCTCTTCATGATGAACCTTGCCCAGTTCACCTTTTTTCCGGTCATGATGGCAGATATGATCCAAAACCAGAGATCTATGCATTTGTCGTAACTCCCTGTTCTGCCTTCAATAGAGTACGCACAGATGTTATGGAGGAATTCAAACTCTGGTTTGAAGAGTTTCTTTGGGACGCTTCTCTTGATCTTAGCCCCTGCATCTCTCACTCGAAAGAGATCCCACATCTCTTGAGTGTTGCCCTCCCCATAAGTCACAAGCTGACTAGGGGTCATGCCTCCAGAAGAGATACTGAAGGTGGTGGCAATGTCTCTAATGGTCAGAGACCTTTGTTCTTCATCTGCATCCATCCTGAATAAGATGCAGTTCCTCTCTTTCGATGACCTAGCAAAGGAGTAAAACCTTTACACTGATTCCACCGAGAACCCAGCGTAAACTATGGTCAACAACCCTAGTATTTGATTCCTTTCAAGGGCGTCGAAGATTCGGCGGATGATGGAGTTGTCGTACAACCCAGAAGCATAGGCGTGCTCCTGGTTGATCAAGCATCCTTCCAAAATAATGGATTGTCTAGCCGCCATTGATGGCCTGAGAAAGATTGAAGGTTTTGGATGTTTTGGACTTAGAGAAATTTTCGCGAGAAAGAAAACTTCTCTTCTTGGTTGATGGCGAAAAATAAATTCAAATATAGACGGTTATGGGGTTATGGAGGATCTCAAGGGACGTGTAGTAAGATCAATGGTTGAGATGAAACAATGGGAATTGATCTTACGGTCCTTAGAAAAAGATGGAGGGGTCAAATCGTCAATAATCATTACTAAGCGCGTGGGCTTCTGACCGCGTCTCTTCGATTTCTGACACGTGCAGACATGCATTTAATGCTGAAAGACATGTGATTTACCTCCTAATTGAATATCTTTTTAAGGTTGTAGCAATCTGGGTACGAGGTTACAGAGTAATAAATACCCTTTAAAATAAATGTTGTAACCAGGTGCTGCTTACACTTCATCTTTACTACAGTACTGTAAGAATAAAAGATACAGTGCTGTTTGAACCCAGCGCTGTATGAAGACAAAGCTTACAACATATACTTCTTCTTGCAAGCATGCAGAGATTCCCCCTGGGCTTCTGCATTATCTATTTCAACTCATAATTTTAGAATTCTCAGTTCGTTTCTAAGCATAGAAAACCTCGATTCACTCAATGGTTTAGTGAATATATCCGCAAGCTAGAGATCCGTGTGAACTTTCTCAAGCACAACATCTTTCTTCTCGACATGATCTCTCATAAAGTGATGTCGTATGTCGATGTGCTTTGTTCTTGAGTGAAATACAGGATTATGGGTGATTGCAATTGCACTTGTATTGTCACAGAGAATCGGAGTCTCTTTTTCTTCAATCCCATAATCTCTTAGTTGCTACTGTATCCAGAGAATTTGAGCACACCAACTTCCTGCTGCAACATATTCTGCTTCAGCTGTAGATATTGCAATCGATGTTTGCTTCCTGCAGAACCATGAAACAAGTCTATTTCCCAGAAATTGACAAGTCCCACCGGTGCTTTTTCTATCAATCTTGCAGCCTGCATAATCTGAGTCAGAGTAGCATTTGCACTTGAATTCTCCTTCCTTAGGATACCATAGGCCTACTTCCTGAGTTCCTTTCAGATACTTGATAATTCTTTTAACGGCTGAAAGATGTGACTCCTTTGGTGTTGCTTGGAATCTTGCACAGACTCCTACTGCAAACATAATGTCTGGCCTGCTTGCTGTAAGATACAACAAGGATCCAATTAGCCGTCTGTATTTTGTGATATCTACATTTTTACCATTTTAATCTTTGTCAAGACTTATTAATGTAGACATAGGAACAGATGTTGCTGCACCATTCTCCGTGCCAAATTTCTTGATAAGCTCTTTTGTATATTTGACTTGACTGATGAAGGTTCCTGCAACCAGCAGCTTTACTTGCAGCCCGAAAAAGAAGCTTAATTCTCCCATCATACTCATCTCGAATTTCGACTGCATCAGGTTAGAGAATTTCTCACACAACTCTTTGTTAGTAGATCCAAAGATGATATCATCCACATATATTTGTACAAGCAGTACACTATCTCCATCCTGTATCCTGAATAAAGTCTTGTCGACTATTCCTTTCTTGAAGGTATTTTCCAGCAGATAGAGAGATAAGGTGTCATACCAAACTCTTGGTGCTTGCTTAAGTCCATACCGGACCTTGTGTAACCTAAACACCTTCTCTTCTGCTTGATCTTCAAAACCTGGAGGTTGTTCAACATATACTTGCTTTGTAAGAAGACCATTCAAGAATGCACTTTTCACGTCCATTTGATAGACATTGAAATTCATGTGAGCTGCATATGCCAGAAAAATCCTTATCGCTTCCAGCCTTGCTACTGGAGCAAAAGTCTCATCAAAATCAATTCCTTCTTCCTGGCAATATCCCTTAGGAACTAATCTTACTTTGTTCTTCACAACAACTCCAGATTCATCTAGCTTGTTTTTGAAGACCCATTTTGTTCCAATATCTCCTTGATGAGTTGGTCTTGCAACTGTTTGCCACACTTGATTTCTTTCAAAACCATTTAGCTCTTCTTGCATGGCCTGTACCCAGTTGTTATCTTGCAGAGCTTCTTCAATATTCTTGGGCTCTGTTTGAGATATGAAACATGCAAATATTACTTCATGAGGAATGAACGTTCTTGTCCTTACTCCTATGGATGGATATCCAATGATAAGATCCCTAGGATGATTCCTTAGCCATGTCCTGTCAGACTCAAAGACATGTACAGGTCTAGGTTGCTCCTCTAGTTGCTGTATGATTAGAGGTTCTGCTGCTGTAAGAATATCTGATGTATCCAGAGGTGCAACTTCTTCTTCTTTATCTTCTCCTATATGTAGAACTCCTTCAACATATGGAACATCATTTTCTTTTCTTGGAGTTGTATGGTCAGCAGACTCTTCTAGCTTCTTGGTGTCATAGTATGGTTCATCAAACACCACATGAATTGATTCTTCAACCACCAAGGTTCTCTTGTTGAATACTCTGAAGGCTCTACTTACAGCAGAGTATCCTAAGAATACTCTTTCATCTGACTTTGCATAAAAGGTTTTCAGATGCTCCTTTTCATTGTTAAGGATATAACACCTGCATCCAAAGATATGCAGATATGAAACATTTGGGGTATATCCATTCCAGACTTTATATGGAGTTTTGTCTAGATCCTTGTTAATCAGATATCTATTCTGTGTGTAGTATGCAGTGTTGGTTGCTTCAGCCCAAAATCTCTAGGGTATCTCTGCTTCTGCTATCATTGTCCTTGCTGCTTCCTTGAGGGTTTTATTCTTCTTTTCAACTACACCATTCTGTTGAGGTGTTCTTGCAGCAGAGTACTCATGACGAATACCATTATCAGAATAAAATTTCTCAATGAATTTGTTTGTGAATGCAGTTCCTCTGTCTGATCTGATCTTTACTATGCTCAAGCTCTTTTCATTCTGAATCTTCTTCATAAGGTCAGGTAGCTTGCTTTGTGTCTCTGATTTCTTGGCAATGAAGATTGTCCATGTGTATCTGGAATGGTCATCTACTACCACAAGTGAGTACTTCTTCCCACTTACGCTTACTGGTTCTACTGGTCCAAAAAAGTCCATATGTAGAAGATTTAGAATCCTGTGAGATGACTTCTGCAACTTATCCTTGAATAAGCTGTTTACTTGCTTTCCTTTCTGACAAGCTCCACATACATTCTCCTTTTTGTATGCCACATCTGGCAATCCTCTTACAAGACCTTGAAGGCTTGTTGATAGTCTTGAAGTTCAGATGGCTTAATCTTTTGTGCCATAACCAACTAAGTTCTGGTGGACTTTTCATAATTAAGCATGTTGGTTGAATGGAAGAGTTCCAATCAGCAAGATAGATATTTCCTCTTCTTGTTCTGTAAGCTTGACTTCATTTGATGTACTGTCATTCATTAAACATTTGTTGAGGTTGAATTCAACTGTGTATCCTTTGTCACAGAATTAACTGATGCTCAGAAGATTGTATTTGAGTCCTTTCACATAGGATACATCCTTGATCTTTATGTTCCCTTTGACTAGGTACCACTTCCTTTTGTGCTTCATTTGGAATCATCTCCAAAGATGACCTTTGGTCCTTTGCATTCTTGGAAGTCTTTTAGAGCTTCTTTACTGCCTGTCATGTGCCTTGAGCAGCCATTGTCAATGTACCATACATCACTGCTGCAACCTGACACTAAAACCTGCAACAAATTTAAGCAGATTTAGGTACCAACTTCTGTAAGGATCCTTTGGGGTTAGTTACTTTGGGAACCCAAACTTTCTTAACAGTTTTTATTTTGCTGTAAGAATTGTTGGTTCTCTGACTGTATGCAGTTTTGTTTTTAACTGCATATTAAAAGTGTCTGTAGAGACTATATATGTGTAACGAATACCCTTGTAGTGTGGTCTTCCACCATACTTCCTTTGAGTATATCCTCTTTGAGGTTTAGACATGTAAGTCTTAGTATATGTGTGAATGTTTCTTCTTTGCTGCAACTTTGTGGGTTGCTGTATCCTTTTGTTGCGTACAACTGATGGCTTCTGCTGCAGCCAGTTCTTAAATACAGGCTTACTTCCTGCAGCTGAGCATTGGGGTTTCTTCCCCTTATCCAATATTGCTGTCTTGTTCAAGATCTTCTCAGAGTTACAGGGGTTTCAGCTTGAACAAACTTAATAGCCTTGAATGTACTTGTTGTATCCTGAGCGGTGTAAGTGTTGTAAACTAAGCCCGATTTTTCAGAAGGACTTCTATTTTGATTTATGCACTTCTTTGCGTCCTTAGATGATTTGCTAAACGTGCTAATTGTGGACTGTAAACTTTCCTTCTCAGTTTCTAGCTTAGTGACCAACAGACTCAGCCTAGAGACCTCATTCTTTAAGTTACTGCACCTTGAGTTATCAGACTCATATGTAGCCAGCATTTTAACAATATCAATGTTTTTGCTTCTGAGGATCTCATTGTTGATTCTTAGGTTTTCATTCTCAACCTTCAGCTCCTTATGAGTTGAATTGATCTGCTCAAAGTCACTCATGATCCTTTTTAAAGAGTGGATCATGCTCAACTCCTCTTTTCCAGGTATGGACAACGGTTGATAAATTACCTCATCTTCTTCGTTGTCCTCACAGTCTTTTGCCATCAGGCATATCAGTGCTTCTTAATCAGAGGATGAGGTTTCAGTGTTGCTATCAGAGGATTCTGCAGCTTTCAGCATCTCCTTTGAGACTGCTGTATTCTTGGTCTTTTCCATCACTCATATGAGAGCTCGAAGTTTATGCATATCCTCTCTTCTCTTTTCTCTACTCTGTTCTCTCTCTCTCTCTCTCTCCTTTTGGGTACTTGTGCATGATTGGATATGGACAGTTTCTTGCGTAGTGTCCCGATTTCCTACAATTATAGCATAAGTCAGCATTACTTGTATTTGTCTGTGAAGGAACCGCCAGATCGCTGACCCTATATGATTTTCTGAATCGGGATCTATACAAATATGATTAACGCGCAGCGGAAAACGAATCATACCTTTTGTACCGAAATTAGTTCTAAGATCAGAACTGTAGATTGAGGAATCGATGAAGCCTGGACCTCACGATCTTCTACTGTATTCCTCGCCTTTATCTCGAACGTTGTGTGGGCAACGAACTATCGAGACTTTCAGCCGTCTTCTACTAATACGTATCTCAAATTTTTATGTCTGTGTATCTGTATTTCTGTCACTAGAAACGGCTGACTTGAGGCTTATTTATAGGCTACAACAGGGACCTTGAGGAGGATTAGGAATCGGTCTCCTGATAGGCTTAGGAGTCCTAAATTCGATGTGAATATACTTCTTAAGCCTATCAATAATATCTTAATCCACTAAAAAGATATTATTGAACTACCGTCCCATATCCATATTAGATATGGCTCCTATTTATTATGTGCGCGTTTATCTCCCCATGTTTAAGATATCGAATGTCTATTAATTAAATGAATTACTGACAATTCAATTAATTAATATTTAATTCCAAGAGTAGTACCACTCAACTTTATTATCATGCCGGAATAAATCCACCTGCAAGGTTTACATTATAATCCATATGAGTTCCTCAAGGGGACATCATCATCCTAAATATCACCCATTGGTAAATTAAAGAAACATATATCGAGTATACATGCCCGTTATCATACAATGATTAAGAGGACGCACATCCATAATAACAGAGGTCTTATTTTATTTATGTAGTCAGTACAAATAAAACAACCTCAATTGGTCCTGCTCAATACATACAAAATGTATTAGTGTAATTTTATAATCAAGACAGATTAATACCAAATTACACTACAACCATTCCGATAATTTGTCCAAAATTATCTCGGTTGTGAGCTACCATTTATAATCTATAAGGAACTGATAACATGATCTTCTGTGTGGCACCACACACCATGTTATCTACAATATAAATTAATTGGACAATTGCAATAACATATATAACAAACAGATAAAATGTAAACATTTGACCATAAAAGATTCTCATATCATAAATAGATGTTCATACAAAAGCTAGGCTTATAGTATACATCCTAACAATCTCCCACTTATACTAAAAGACTATGCTGTCATATACGCTGCCATGCATCTGATTCCCATCCCATCAACATGCTCATCGAAGGCTTTCGCCGGAAGGGCCTTTGTGAAAGGATATGCTAGGTTATCGGCTGATGCAATCTTGACGACAACAACTTCCTCTCACTTTACGATATCTCGTATCAGGTGGTACTTGCGCTCAATGTGTTTACTTGCCTTATGGGCTCGTGGTTCCTTCGAGCTTGCTACTGCACCACTGTTATCACAATAGATTGTGATAGCTTTGGGCAAACCAGGAATCACTTCTAAGTCCATCAAGAAGTTTCTGAGCCATACAGCTTTTTTGGCTGCCTTAGAGGCCTCCACATATTCAGCTACCATAGTGGAGTCCGAAACGCATTTCTTCTTCACACTTCTCCACACTATGGCTCCACCTCCCAAGGTAAACACATACCCCGAGGTTGATTTACTGTTGTCCCTGTCTGACTGGAAATCCGAATCCGTGTAACCCACAGGTAATAAATCATTTGCCTGGTAAACTAGCATATAATCTCTAGTCATTTTCAGGTACTTTAGAATATGCTTTACGGCAGTCCAATGACCTTGTCCTAGGTTACTTTGATATCTACTAACTATGCCCATGGCAAAGCAGATATCCGGTCTCGTACATAGCATAGCATACATCAAGCTTCCTACAGCCGAAGCATAAGGAACTGCTTTCATTTCCTCTATCTCCTTTGGTGTCTTAGGAGACATTTCCTTAGATAAAGACACTCCATGCCTAAAAGGTAGAAAACCTTTCTTGGAGTTCTGCATGCTAAAACGAGATAGGATAGTGTCAATGTATGAAGCTTGAGATAAGCATAACATTCTTTTCTTGCGATCCCTTATAACTTTGATCCCAAGAATATGTCCAGCTTCTCCTAAGTCCTTCATAGCAAACTGCTTGGACAGTGATACCCTTACGTCTGACAACACCTTGACATTGTTTCCAATTAATAAGATGTCATCTACATATAGTACAAGAAATACCACCACGTTTCCGTCACTCTTCTTATATACACAAGATTCATCCGGACATTGAATAAATCCATAAGACTGGATTACTTCATCAAAATGGATGTTCCAAGATCTCGAAGCTTGTTTGAGTCCATAAATGGACCGATTAAGCTTACACACAAGATGCTCTTTGCCCTTCTCAATGAATCCCTCTGGTTGCTTCATATAGATGTTTTCTTCAAGACTTCTATTAAGGAAAGCTGTCTTGACATCCATCTGCCAAACCTCATAATCCATATGAACAGCAATAGACAGAAGAATCCGAATAGACTTTAGCATGGCTACCGGCGAAAAGGTTTCCTCATAATCGATCCCTTCTTTTTGAGTATACTCTTTCGCAACAAGTCTTGCTTTAAAGGTCTCTACCTTTCCGTCTGATCCTCTTTTCCTTTTGTAGACCCATTTACATCCAATGGCTCTTACACCATTTGGTGGTTCTACAAGCTCCCAAACTTGATTAGAATCCATAGATTCTATCTCAGAGAGCATTGCCTTTTGCCAAGATATCGCATCTTTATCTTGGAGTGCTTCGTCATAAGTCCAGGGATCTATTCCATGTTGTCCAGGGACCAAGTCTGAAGACTCTCCCAAAAACATGAATCTATCAGGTTGTCTAACAACCTTCCCACTACGACGAGGCACTATCGGTATTTGTGTATCATTAGTAACACGTGGTGCAGTCACTTGTGGTATCTCATCTTGTACCGTCGGTACATTAAAATTATCCCCTCTCATTTCCTCAAGAACAATTTTACTCATAGGCTTGTGGTTCATTACATAGTCCTCTTCTAAAAATTGGGCATTCGTACTAACAATGACCTTCTGATCTTTAGGACTCTAAAATAAACCACCTTTCGTTCCTCTAGGATAGCCCATAAACAAGTGTACTTCCGTACGAGATTCCAACTTATCAGCATCTCCCTTCAGCACATGTGCTGGACTACCCCAAATGCGAATGTGTTTCAGACTAGGCTTGCGCCCAGTCCACAACTCTGTGGGAGTAGAGGGTACTGACTTAGAAGGTACCAAGTTTAGAATGTACGTTGCTGTTTCCAGAGCATACCCCCAGAACGAATTTGGTAATTCTGAATAACTCATCATCGATCTAACCATTTCCATAAGAGTCCTATTCCTTCGTTCCGTCATACCATTCTGTTGGGGTGTACCCGGTGCAGACAATTGGGATTGAATCCCAGCCTCTGGTAAGTAACTCCTAAACTCTCCTAAGAGGTACTCACCACCACGATCAGATCGTAGTGTCTTGATACTTTTACCATGACGTATCTCCACATCAGCCTTGTATTCTTTGAACTTGTCAAAGCATTCAGACTTACGGCGCATCAAGTAAATGTATCCATATCTCGAATAATCGTCTATCAAAGAGACAAAATATTCGAAACCACCTCTTGCCTGAATAGTCATAGGGCCACACAAATCAGAATGAATCAATTCTAACATTTCTTTACCTCTATACCCCTTTGTCTTAAAAGGCTTTTTGGTCATTTTTCCTTCCAAGCAGGATTCGCAGGTTGGATAGTTTTCTACTTCCAAGAAACCCAAAGGTCCATCGGCTATCAACCTTTGAATCCTCCTTAAGTTAATATGACCTAACCTTAGATGCCAAAGATATGTTTGATTCATTTTCGAAAGTTCTTTTCTCTTATTAGATTTAGAAGATGTGCTATTAATTTCCATTTGTTGCATCGTAGGAGTTATAGGATTAAAAATATATAAATTGTTAACCAACGTACTAAAATAGATAATAACTCTATTCTTCTTAACGACAACATTGTTATCAAAAGAAACAGAATATCCATCCTTAAAAAGTTTAGAAACTGAAATCAAATTCTTTCTAAAACAAGGTACGTAAAGACAATTTCTCAAAATCAAAGTCTTATTCCTAGGAAAAGATAAATAAACATCTCCCATTGCAACGGCCGCCACTTTCGCAGCGGTGCCCATGTATATGGTAATCTCCCCATCACTTAGTCGTTTGGTTTCCTGGAACCCCTGCAATGAATTACAGACATGATCAGTGGCTCCCGTATCTACACACCAGGTACCGGTAGATAACACCGTTAAACATGTTTCAACAACTAATGAAAAAGATGTACCTGAATTGTTCTTTCTTTTACGGGGACAATCGACTTTCCAATGTCCAGCCTGCTTGCAATGAAAGCACTTGCCTTTCGGCTTTTTCACACCACCTTGTGGTTTAGCCACTTAAGGTCCGGCCGTCTTCTTTGCTGAAGCATTCTGTTTCTTCTTCTTCTTCTTTCTGCCTTGCGGTTTAGAAGCAGAAACATTTTCAGCAACGTAAGCCTGAGAATTTTGACGAAACAGTCCCTTTGCTGGTTGGAGTTCTGTCAGAAGTTCCGCCAATTAATACAACCTCTTGTTCATGTTGTAATTCAAACGGAACTGCTCAAAACTCTTAGGCAGCGTTTGGAGAACGATATCGACCTGGGTTTATTTCAGTTCCAAGGACCTCCATTTCATTCAGATGAGCCATCATCTTGAGGACATGATCACTCATAGGTGTCCCCTCAGCCATGGTGGTAGTCATCAAGTTTCTCACAGCCTCCTGTCTGGCAGCCCGACTCTGATGTCCGAAGAGTTCTTTGAGATTATGCATCATATCATAGGCAGTAGGCATGGCCTGATGCTGATGTTGCAGCACATTTGACATGGATGCCAAAATGTAACACCGCGCCATCTCATCTGCCTTGACCCACTTCTTATAAAGCATTTTCTCCCCTTCAGTAGAGTTTTCATCAGGCATGTTAGGACAGTGCTCAGTGAGTACAAACTTGTACTCTTTAGCAGTCAGGACAATATCCAGGTTTCGTTTCCAATCAATATAATTTGGACCAATAAGTTTGTTTTCTTTAAGTATAACAGCAAGAGGATTGAAAGCCATAATGAAAATCCTGAGAATCACATAAATAAACACATAGCTCAAATAATTTGAATTGACAAATCATATTGTTCCCTCAAACAACATAATTCAAATTCACCAACACCTCAATACACCGTGAACTTCGTATGCCACGATAGTGTGGACGTATACTAATTCAAACATTTGTTAGAGGAGGTTTTACCCATTAATTTTTATTATCTTGTCAACTTAACTTTATGACAAATAAAATTAAGAGTTGGTATTGCTTTGGCCATACAAATAACAGCAGTGACTCCGATGGGGAGGATACTTATCAAATGCATCTAAGTGTATACCATTACTTGATACTAAGTCCATTATCTAGGATTATGTCCCTTCAGATGGACAAGATCACATTCTCCTAGACAACTTTCTATAATCATCCATAAAGGAAGTTTGATCTAGTGATCCGCAAATGAACTCATCCGATATGGAGGAAGGCACTTAAAGCCAACGCGCAAGTTCAAGTGCATCACTTACAAACCAGTAATGGAGGCCATGGCATTTATTAATTAATCCCTCTCCCACTTAGTTATTTAACATGAGGGATTTTAACATGCATATCATATAGAATACATACAAGCATGCTTGATAAAACAACACATATAAGACAATAAATATGAAAAGCATAATTTCCAACTATTATGGCCTCGTTTTATCACTGTGTTCTTGAATGTTTGCCGTCAAACGGGTAGTGCCCCGTTAGAAAAAATCGCCGGAAAATCATCGACCAGCACGGTCTGACCGTGCCCCTCAGCACGGTCGTGCTCGATCTGCAAACACGCCGCACGGTTGACCGTGCCGTACAGCACGGTCGTGCTCTGTTGTCCAGTCTCGATCCTCAGCCGGCACGGTCTCACCGTGCTTGGTTAAACTCTACTGCGGTGACGATACTGTAGGGGAGGTCCTGACCGTGCCCTCCAGCACGGTCATGCCCGATCTGTAAACACACCGCACGGTTGACCGTGCTCCATAGCACGGTCGTGCCCTGTCGTCCAGCTCCAATCTTCCACCGGCACGGTCTGACCGTGCTCTATAGCATGGTCGTGCTCGGTTGTGCGACCTGTACCTTGTATCTATTACATCCATCGATCCTATACTCCACGAAGGAGTTTACATATAATCTAGATCGAACATAAAATTAAAACCTAACACGACAAACCGCCGTGATTTTACTATTACAATCATACATTCAAAAACAACCTCGACATGTCCGAGGGTTTAATTCATACATAAACATACATTCAGACCATAATAGTTGGATTTAAGGTTCCTGCAGAAAATTATAATTTTTCGCACATCCTACTATTATTCGATCTAAAATACACATGTTTCAAGATACGATTCATAATAGATTAACCGATTCAATCGAATAGAGTCAGAAAACCACGGCTCTGATACCAATTGAAGGAACCGCTGGATCGTCGACCCTATACGATTTTCTAAATCGGGATCCATACAAATATGATTAACGTACAGCGGAAAACGAATCATACCTTTTGCACCGAAATTAATTCTAAGATCAGAACTGTAGATCGAGGAATCGATGAAGCGTGGACCTCACGATCTTCTGCTGTATTCCTCGCCTTTATCTCGAACGTTGTGTGGACAACGAACTATCGAGACTTTCAGCCGTCTTCTACTAATACGTATCTCAGATTTTTATATCTGTGTATCTGTATTTCTGTCACTAGAAACGGCTGACTTGAGGCTTATTTATAGGCTACAATAGGGACCTTGAGGAGGATTAGGAATCGGTCTCCTGATAGGCTTAGGAGTCCTAAATTCAATCTGAATATACTTCTTAAGCCTATCAATAATATCTTAATCCACTAAAAAGATATTATTGAACTACCGTCCCTTATCCATATTAGATATGGCTCATATTTATTATGTGCGCGTTTATCTTCCCGTGTTTAAGATATCGAATGTCCATTAATTAAATGAATTACTGACAATTCAATTAATTAATATTTAATTCCAAGAGTAGTACCACTCAACTTTATTATCATGCCGGAATAAATCCACCTGCAGGGTTTACATTATAATCCTTATGAGTTCCTCAAGGGGACATCATCATCCTAAATAATTAGGACACGGTTTCATTATATAATCAACAACACACCATATAAACAACATTGTATCCCAATTTACCGAGTTTATTGATTTAATAAATAAATTTCAACCATTGGTAAATTAAAGAAACATATATCAAGTATACATGCTCGTTATCATACAATGATTAAGAGGACGCACATCCATAATAACAGAGGTCTTGTTTTATTTATGTAGTCAGTACAAATAAAATAACCTCAATTGGTCCTGCTCAATACATACAAAATTTACTAGTGTAATTTTATAATCAAGACAGATTAATACCAAATTACACTACAACCATTCCGATAATTTGTCCAAAATTATCTCGGTTGTGAGCTACCATTTATAATCTATAAGGAACTGATAACATGATCTTCTGTGTGGCACCACACACCATGTTATCTACAATATAAATTAATTGGACAATTGCAATAACATATATAACAAATATATAAAATGCAAGCATTTGACCATAAAAGATTCTCATATCATAAATAGATGTTCATACAAAAGCTAGGCTTATAGTATACATCCTAACAGTCTGTGGAGAGGAGGATACCTGAGGAGGTGGATGACTTCTTCTGAAATCATTCCTCTTGTTGAGGTTGGTGTTGTTGCTGTAGTTGTTGCTCTTCATGAATCTTCTAAATTTCTTTAGAAGTAGAGCCATGTCATCTTCAGCATCTTCTGCTGTAACCTCCGTCTGCTTACTGCAACTAGTGGTTGCTATATCCTTGGGTCCCCTGGCAGTTAGCACTGTAACTTTGGAGCTTGATTCTTCAGACTCCTTTCTCTGTCTATTGATGTCATACTCGAATGCTTTGAGATTGGAGAATAGGTCGAATGTACTTATGGATTTCAAATCCATGGACACTCTCATGGCAGTGGTCTTGCTATCCCACTCCATGGGCAGGGCTCTAAGTACTTTCATATTTTTCTCTTTTTGAGTGTAGTGCTTGCCCAGAGCTTCTAGTTCGTTCACAATGGATGTGAATCTCAAATCTAGTTGCTCAAGAGTCTCTTTATTCTTCATCTCGAAGAGCTTGAATAGTTGGGTAGCGTTGGAGATCTTATTGTCTTTAGTGAGCTCTGTCCCCTCATATATTTGCTCCAACTTTTCCCATATTTCCTCGAACGTTCTGCAAGTTTTGACTTTGCTGAATGTGCCTTTATCCAAGGTGATGAATAGAGCATTCTTGGCCATGTTGTCTAGGTTGGCTCTCTTCCTGTCTTCATTGTTCCACTCTTGTCTAGGCTTAACCAGAAAGTTTAGTGGTGGCGGTGCTCCTTCATCCATGTCTCTACCGAGTACTGGATTAATCTTTATGGGAATGATTGGTCCTTCGGTGATGACCATCCACATCTCGTCATTCATGGCTGATAGGTGTGCCTGCATTCTTATCTTCCAAACGTCATATTCCTTTATGGAAAACATAGGTAACTTGTGATTAGAGGAATCCATGATATGCTGTAAGAATGAGATTTTAGGATGCAGAGAAAACAACGAGTCTAAGGTTGATCTGGGTAGGTGACGAGATAAGTTGGCTTTTAACCCAACTTGCTCTGATACCAATTGAAGGATGCAGAGAAAACACTTATGGCTTATAGTGGTTCGAAGGTGGTGTAATCCTACTACGTCCACTCTACTGCTACCGCGAGCAGGAACTTTGTTAAGCAAGATTGATTTACAGGACTTTCCTAACAATCTATCAACTTTACAAAGCAAACACCTACTAGAGTCCAGCGTACACACAACAACTGCAAACTCTAAAGGCTAACCCACACAGGATTCTAAACTCCCACACAGGCAAGCTGCCTAACTCTAGACAACTATACAAACTGCAAGGATCTCTCCTAGCAACTGTTCGACACATAAAACAACCTAAGCACACAGCAACAAGGATAAAAAATATATGGTTTGTTCTTAAACTGGTGCGGTGAAGTGAGCTTCTGAATCCTTCGAAGGATCTTTCAACTTTGAGCTTGCTTCACTTCACAGAGGTTCAGTGATTGAAACTAAGAGTAGACTTGAAAGAGTGTAACTTGAATGCTTGAGAGTTCTTGCGCAAATGTTTCAGTAACTAGCTTTAGTGTTGCTCATCCTCTATTTATACTTGTATGAGAAGATATTAGTTGAAGGAGATATCTCTTTTTTGAATTTTTAGTACTTGATTAAAGGCATGACTCGCATTTAATGCGATTTGACTTTTCCTTTTGGGGCATTTAATGCGACAGTTGCGGCTAGCAGCTTTCTGCAGCGCGTCAGTCCACGTGGTATCTTTGTATTGACTCCGTGTCTGCAACTTTGATCTTCTCTGGAACGACTCTATTTATTCTTGCTTGGATCTTTGTTCCTCGTACTGCATTTATTCTTCCTCGAATTGCAGGATACTTCTTTGTTTGTCATTGGCGCTGTTGACAGTTTGAGCAGTGAGCTTCGCGCTGTATCCTAGGTCTGCTTGCAGCTGATACTTCTTTGCAGTGCTGCTGTAACTTAGACCTACTTGCAGTATCTTCGTACAGTACTGTTGTATCTCTTTCTTGCAGTACTCCTGTATCCTTTTCTTGCAGCGATGCTGCACGTCATTCTTTCTTACTTAGCTGCAGTGCTATAACTACTTTCTTACAGCGTTACTGTATCTGCTTTCTTGCAGCAGCTTCTTTCTGAAATTCTCGTTGCAGCTTTGTAACTTATAAAAACCTCCATCTTTCAACACTAATATATAGACTCAAATCTAGTCTATGCTTTCATTTCAACATCGTGAAAAATGGGGTACACAAAACTTCCTATTACAATTATGTTTTGTCTCATCAAAATCTAAACACTGAAGTCCCAACAGTTAATAACTGTTATCGAAGATTATAACAATAACGGTCGGTACAACAGTTGATCAACTATGATATTTGAGTATGCATTTACCAGATGTGCACAATGGTTGGTAATTGTTAGTCATTGAGGTCAACAACAATAGTATTATAAGGGTTAATAACCATTGTCATCATTTTCTACAACATTTTCATAACTATTTTTTATGTTGTCATTTTTATTTATGATGCTTTTATAATCTGTTGTATTTTATTTTTCAATTTATAATAAGTAAATAAAAAATATATGAATATGAAATATTTGAAATTTTAATTGCAAACATAAACATTTATATTATTATAAATATCTTGTGTATTGTTATAATGTAAAAGTTTACTACAACAAATCCACCTCAAAAGCTACAAAATTCAAGATCATCGTCTCTTCTTTTACACAACTTCAACAACTCCATTTCAAAAACTACAAAGTTCAAGATCGTCGTCCCTTCTCTACATGACTTCAGGTAATCTACCTCAAACACCCTACAATATAGAGAATAGAGATTTATTATAATTAAACTGATTAAGTGTAAACAAAAAGGGTAAATAAGGTTAAGATTATTTACTCCAATAAAAAAATTGTAAACCATAACAATAATACCAAGAAAATGTATTATATATCGAACTTCTAGAGGAATAAATACCTCTTCTTGTTAATTTTTTACTTTCTTCTATTTTTGCTTCTTGTTTCTGTTGCTTCTCCTGCCACTTCTTCACTTTCTTCTGCTCATCATTTAAGAAATATTCTCCACTTGCCAATTGTGTATCAATCTAACATTATTCAAATGGCAGAATGAGTGAATGAAATTTATCCTGAACCCCCATGTGGAAACATAAAAATGAATGAACTTGTGTTACCTTTACTATGATGGTGTGGTCTTCCACCATACTTCCTTAGAGTATATACCTCTTGAGGTTTAAACATATAGGTCTTAGTATGGATGTGAGAGAAGTTTTTCGACAGCAACCTTGTAGGTTGCTGTATTTTACTCTTGATTACAACATATTGATTCTGCTATAATCAAGTCTTGTATACAGGTTTACTCTCTGTAGTCACATACATGGGCTTCTTTCCATTTTCTATTGTGATTGGTTTGTTCAAGTTCTTTTATAAGTCATTAAATAACTCTTGAGCCATAGACATTTTAGCTTGAACAAACTTTATAGTTTTTTATGTACTTACTATATTGTGGGATGTTTAAGTCTTGTATCCAAGACCAAATTTCTCATAAGGACTTTTGGTCATCATCAGACAATTTCAATCGTGATCAATATTTAGCATCGTGATCTAACAATTTCAATCATGATAAATATTTTTCATTGTGATCTATGGTGTATCATTGTGATCTAAGCTTCTACCCTAATTATCTTACTTTCCATCGTGATCTAACAATTACCATCATGATTAATATTTCCATCGTGATCTAACAATTATCATTGTGATCTATGTATTACCAAATTAATAATTACTATCGTGATCTAATTATTACCATCCTATAAAATTACCATCGTGATCTATAAATTTACCATCGTGATCTAATAATTACCATCGTGATTAACAATTACCATCGTGATCTAAGCTTTCAAATGTCAACAGATTCCTTGTACTGGATTCTGGTCAAGTCTGTTTACTATAATCAATGTGTCTCTATAGCATGCAACATGTAGCTTGTAGCTCTTCTACAACCTAAGTTATTTCATGCTGTAATCTTTTCTTACAGTGCTGTTGTATTCTGATCCTTCTTGTAGCTACGTTGTATAGAGATTTTCCTTGTAGAATCTTATCTTTTAGATTCTTGTAACATGACTTATTTCTTAATATCCTCTCTTCTTCAAACTTAATATATAAACTCAAATCCTAGTCTAATTTTCACTTAAATATTGTGAAAAATAAGGTACTCTAAATTTATATCCACTTGTTGTTTTATCTCATCAAAATCTAAACATAATTTTCCTAAAACCATGGATTTTAAATCTTTCCTGAAATCCACCTATCCAAATAGAATCTTATTTATTTTGCCCATATCCGAAATGATAAATTACATTGGCTTAATTAAAACAAAAATTTCAAAGCTTTAAATTTTTTTTATATTGTAGCCAATTGTTTTAAAATTATCAATTTTAACCATAAATTGACAATTTGATTTCAATTTTAACCAATTCATGATTTTGATTAAAATTAGATTATGAATGTGGACATGTGGTGATGTTGATGCTATATATATTATGTAAATACCACATTACTTAAAATTAACCTAACACTAATAACCATGATTAACTCATTAAAACTTAAAAATAATACTTAAAAACAAATTTTATAACACCAAATACATAGCAGACTTCAAAAATTACTGTAATGTGTCTGGCCATCAGCACTCAACCGAAACTTCTTGATCACAAACCAAACAACATGAACTCCACCCTAAGCCACCATAGTTTTGTTTAATTTTGTATTTCGTTCAAACACACACACGTATATATATATAACCGTATATAATATTGTTTAATTTATGAAACTTCAAATTTTAAGAGGAAATGTTGTTAAATGTTGAAGGAAGTCAGACGCCATTATTATACTTTGAACTTTAAAGTTGTGATTTTGTTGTATGTGATTTTGTTTTTATAATATTTGTTTAAAAATTTATCTAGATTTTAATGAGTTAATCATGGTTATTAGGAACGTTTGTTAATTTTAAATAATTTATTATTTATATAATATTAATGTGACATCCACATCACTATATTCATAACCTAATAAAATCATGAGTTGGTTAAATTTAAAATCAAATGATTCATAATTAAAATTGATAATTTTAAAATAATTGTTAAAATAGGAAAGACTTGTAAAGCTTTAGATTTTTTTTTCAATTAAGCTAATTAAATTTCATATGCTTCACTTGGATTGATGTTCCTGTAAATATTGTATTTCATTTAAAAAAAGATGTCAATGTTTCCCTCTATACAACAAAGTCATGTACAGTAAAACCTTCATAAAATAATAATTGATAAATTAATAATTTCGATAAAATTAAAATTTGTCATATCCCAACTTAGGATCAGTTTAAATTTGGATATCAATCAATTAAATAATAAGATAATATTTTTTTGGAAATCCTAATATATATTTAAGGTCTCGACGAAACTATAAATTAATAATTATTAAAAAATTCTCAGATATATATATGTTATCCACCTGAACATTTTAAAACAATTTAGTAAATTATGAATCTACTGTTACGCTTTTTGTTGAACTTCAAATCTGCATTGATCTCATCTTTAAATCTCCCAATTACATCCAAGAGTTGCGACGTTGTCTTTTCCTATTACAATAAAAAGTTATGAAGAGTTGTTGCCGCTTGCAATGCTTCTTTTCGAGTGATAGGTTGCAAAACTATTGAATCATCACCCGCTTCATCATCTACCGGATTTGAATGACATCAACCACTATTTCTTCTAAACTCTGAACTTCGTAACATTTATTATTTTCACCTGGAAAGTCTAGCAAGTGATTCACATCCATTTTATTTTGGTAACGTATACCAGTGATCATGTTCTCAAGCTCACGAATGTCATCTCCGGGAGTTGCATCATATAATTACTTGAGTCGGTTTGATTCGTGAAATGAATTTTACAATGTCGAAAGCAGTTTGCTATTGTCTCTTGAACATTTATTATCCAAGCTGAGACTACCATATTGATAACATCTTGAACATTGATCTTTTCTGGAGAAGATATGTTCAACTCATAGTCTTTCAAAATTATACGATAAAATCTTTTACGGTAATACATTTTAGACGCTCTTATTATCCCGGCATCACATGGTTGGATTTTTGAAGTCATGTTTGATGGTAGGAAACACAACTCAACATTTTGTAGTGCTTGAATATTGCTTGAATGGGCTGAACAGTTATCCGCTATCAAAAGAATTTTTTTACAATGCATTTGTTCATCCAACCAACGAACATATTCTTCAAAAAACACCCTAGTCATCCAGCTCTCTTGTTAGCACGATATTCACAATTCAGGCTATTTATATTGATATTCTTAAAACAATTTGATTTTGCATACTTACCAATAATCCATAGATGATTTTTTTCCGAGCTATCCTTATTACAACAAACAACAACTGTAAGCCTTTTCTTATCCTATGTTTTACCCTCAAGTTATTTTGTTGCAAGTGAATGATCAGCATGTAGCTTGTAAAATAAACTAGTTTCATCCATATTAAAAACATCTTTCATTAGAAATTTATTGATGTTGGGATTTCAGTGTATAGATTTTGATGAGACAAACCACACTTGTAATATGAAGTTTAAGTACCCCATTTTTTACAACGTTTAAGTGAAACATAGACTAGGATTGAGTCTATAGTCATAGATGCTGAAAGATGGAGGAGCTCTATAATATCGTGCTGTATCGAGAAAATGAGAGAATGAAGACGCTGCAAGAAGTGGGTACAACAATTCATCAAGTAAGAAATAGTGCTGTATGAACAAGATACAACAGTGCTTTATGAAATAGTGCTATAAGATAGTTAAGATACAATAACACTGTAAAGAAAGAATAGCTGCAAAAAGGTCAACGATACAGTGTAAAGACTATAACTTGCTGTATAATCAACCAACCTTGTCTATGACAAATAGAATTAGCCTCCTACAATCCGAGAAAGGATAAATGCAGTATGAGGAACGAAGAATGAAACAAGTATAATTAGAGACGTTCGAGAGAAAATTAAAGTTGTAGACTCAAAGCCAATGCAAAGACGACACGTTGCCTGATGGGCTGCAGAAAGCTGTGAGCCACAACCATCACATTAAATGCTCAGAGAAGAAAATTCAAGGTGCATTAAATGCAAGCCATGCCTTTGATCAAGTACACATATTTCAAATGAGAGATATCTCCTTTAACGGATATCTTTCTATAAGTATAAATAGAGGACGAGCAATCCTGAAGCTGACTACTGAAACATTGATGCTAAAAAGTTCAAGCATTCAAAGCTATACTCTCTCAAGCATTCCTTAAGTTTTAGTCACTCGATCTCAGTGAAGTGAACAAGTTCCAACTGAAAGATCCATCGAGGATTCAAAAGCTCACTTTATCACACCAGTTGAATAAATATTTTATATACTTTAACCTTATTTCTGTGTGGTTAGGTTGTTTTAGGTGTCGATAGTTGATAGGATTTATCCTTGCTGTTTGTATAAGTTGTCTAGGTGATAGACAATTTCCCTGTGTGGGAGTGTGAAATCCTGTGTGGGTTTGCTTATAGAACTTGCAGTTGCTATGTGTACGCTGGGTTGTAGTAGTTGTAAACTCGTTAGGTTGATAGATTCTTATGAGAGTTCTATAAATCAATCTTACTTAACGAAATTCCTGCTCGAGGTAGTAGTAGAGTGGACGTAGAAGGATTACACCACCTTCAAACCACTATAAGCCATAAGTGTTTTTATTGCTTTATTTATCTATGCTATTTTATATATATATATCTATCGTGTCATAATCATAAAAACATCTTTAAAAGAAAAAGCATATTTGATAAAGCCAGCCTTGTGTTAAAAGATATTTTCCGCTGCGTAAAACTCAAGTTACAGCGTGCAGCACTATATACTAGTGCTGTAAGCAGTAACTGCTAGTGCTGTAAGTTCAAGCAACTTGCATAACAATAAGTTTGAAAGAATTTTTGAAAAATGACCAAGATTCATTCACCCCCCTCCGAACCTCGGACACCATTTGGGACCAATAAGTGGTATCAAAGTAAGTTCGGTTAAAAGTCAACTTATCTGGTCACCTACCCAGATCCACCCAAGATCTACTATTTTTCTCTGCATCCTAAAAAATCTCATTCTTACAGCATATCATGGATTCTTCTAATCAAGTTGTCCATGTTTTCCATAGAAGAATATGATGATTGGAAAATCAAAATGCAGGCACATCTTTCAGCATTGAATGATGAAAGGTGGACGGTCATAAAAAAATACCAATTATTCCCACAAAGGTGAATCCTATATTGGGAAGAGACATGAAGGAAGGAGCATCTCCGCCACCTAACTTCCTAATCAAGCTAAGACAGGAATGGAACAATGAAGACAGGAAGAGAGCCAACCTGGACAATGTGGCAAAAAATGCTCTATTCATCACCTTGGATAAAGGCACCTTCAGTAAAGTCGAAACATGCAGAACATCTAAGGAGATATGGGAGAAGTTGGAATAAATATGTGAAGGTACAGAACTCACCAAGGATAATAAGATCTCCAACACCACCCAACTATTTGAGCTCTTCGAGATGAAGAATGAAAAGACTCTCGAGCAACTAGATCTAAGATTCACTTCTATCGTGAATGAGCTAGAAGCTCTAGGCAAGCACTATACACAAAAAGAGAAAAATATTAAAGTTTTAAGAGCCCTGCCAGCGGAATGAGATAGTAAGACCACCGCTATGAGAGTGTCTATGGATTTAAAATCCATGAGTACATTCAACCTTTTCTCTGATCTCAGAGCATTTGAATATGATATCAACAGAAGAAAAAATAAGGTGGAAGAATCAGGTTCGAAGGTTACTACACTGACTGCAAGAAGCTTGAAAGATACAGTAGCTGCCAGTTGCAGCGCAGTCAGAAGTTGCAGCTGAGGATGCTGAAGAAGATATGGCTCTTCTTGTAAAGAAATTTAGAATATTCATAAAGAGTAACAATAACAACAGCAACAACAACAACAAGAGGAATGACTTTAGAAGAAGTCATCCACCACCTCAGGTATCTTCCTCTCCACAATCAAACTCAAATAATCTTGACTTGTGTTATAATTATAGGAAGTCTGGACACTATGCAAGAAGCTGTCCACATCCAACCGTATACAAGTACCCAAAAGGAGATAGAGAGCAAATGAGAGAAAGGAGAAGAGATGACAAACACAAGCTTAGAGCTCTTATTAGAGAGATGGAAAAAGCTAAGGATACAACAATCTCAAAGGAGATGCTGAAAGCTGCTGAATCTTCTGACAGCGACAGTGAAACCTCATCCTTAAACGAAGAAGCACTAATTTTCCTGATGGTAAAAGACTGTGAGGACAACGAAGAAGATGAGGTTTCAGTGCTAGGATGCAGCAGTGATGAATGGTACATAGACGGCTGCTCAAGGCATATGACAGATAATAATGATGCCTTAAAAGACTTCCAAAAATGCAGATGACCAAAGGTCATGTTTGGAGATGATTCCAAAGGAAACACAAAAGACAGTGGAAGTCTAGTCAAAGGAAATATAAAGATCAAAGATGTATCCTATGTGAAAGGTCTCAGATATAACCTGTTGTGCATCAGTCAATTTTGTGACAAAGGATACACTGTGGAGTTCAACCTCAACAAGTGTCTAATCAAGGACAACATATCAAATGAAGTCAAGCTTACAGGAACAAGAAGAGGAAACATATATCTTACAGATTGGAACTCTTCTATATAACCAACATGCTTCATTGTAAAAAGTCTACCAGAGCTGAGCTGGCTATGGCACAAGAAGCTTAGCCTAAACAAGCTAGCAAGAAAAAGCCTTGTAAGAGGATTGTCGGATGTGGCATACAAGAAGGAAAATGTATTTGGAGCTTGTCAGAAAGGAAAACAAGTGAAAAGTTCATTTAAAAACAAGTTGCAGAAGCCATCTCATAGAATTCTAGATCTTTTACATATGGACCTCTGCGGACCAGTAGAACCAGTAAGCATAAGTGGGAAGAAGTACTCACTTGTAGTAGTAGATGACTACTCCAGATACACCTGGACTATATTCCTTGCTAGGAAATTAGAAACTCAAACAAGTTGCCTAACCTCATGAAGAAGATTCAAAATGAGAAAAGCTTGAGCACTGTAAAGATAAGATCTGACAGAGAAACTGAATTCACAAACAAGTTTATTGAAAAATTCTGTTATGACAACGGTATTCACTATGAATACTCTGTTGTAAGAACACCTCAACAGAATGGTCTTGCTGAAAGAAGAAATAGAACTCTCAAAGAAACAGCAAGGACAATGATTGCAGAGGCAGAGATACCCAAGAGATTTTGGGTTGAAGCCACCAATACTGCATGCTACACTCAGAATAGATTTTTGATCAACAAAGATCTAGACAAAACTCCATATGAAGTCTGGAATGGATTTACACCAAATATTTCCTATCTGCATATCTTTGGATGCAGGTGTTATATTCTCAACAATGGAAAGGAGCACCTAAAGACCTTTGATGCAAAATCAGATGAAAGAGTATTTCTTGGATACTCTACTATAAGCAAAACATTCAGAGTCTTCAACAAAAGAACCTTAGTGGTTGAAGAGTCAATTCATGTGGTGTTTGATGAACCATATTGTGACACCAAGAGGATGGAAAAACCTGCTGAAACAATCCCAAGGAAAGAAAATGTTGTTCCCTATATTGAAGGAGTTCTACCCCCAGCTGAAGACAAAGAAGAAGAGTCTACACATCTGGATGCAACAGATATTCTTACAGCAGCAGAACCTCCGATCTTATAACATGCTGAGGAACAACCTAGATCTATGCATGCCTTTGAGCCTGACAGAACATGACTAAGAAATCATCCTAGAGATCTTATTATTGGAGATCCATCTATAGGAGTAAGAACAAGAAGGTCTATTCTTCATGAAGTAATGTTTGCATGCTTTATATCCCAAACAGAGCTAAAGAACATTGAAAAAGCTCTGCAAGACAACAACTGGGTTCAAGCCATACAAGAAGAGCTGAATGAATTAGAAAAAAATTAAGTTTGACAAACAGTTGCAAAACCAACTCATCACGGAGTTATTGGAACAAAATGGGCATTCAAGAACAAGCTGGATGAATCATGAATTGTTGTTAGAAACAAAGATTGTTAGAAACAAAGCAAGATTAGTTGCTAAGGGATATTTCCAGGAAGAAGGAATTGATTTTGATGAGACCTTTGCTCCTGTAGCAAGGTTGGAAGTAATAAGGATTTTTCTGGCATATGCAGCTCACATGAATTTTAATGCATATCAGACGGATGTAAAAAGTGCATTTCTCAATGGTCTTTTTACAAAGGAAGTATATGTGGAGCAACCCCTAGGTTTTGAAGACCAAGCAAAAGAAAAGGAGTTTAGACTTCACAAAGCCCTATATGGTCTCAAACAAGCACCAAGAGCTTGGTATGACACGTTATCTCTCTACCTGCTGGAAAACGGATTCAAGAAAGGAACATTCAATAAAACTCTGTTCAGGATACAGGATGAAGGCAGTATTCTCTTAGTACAGATCTATGTGGATGATATCATTTTTGGATCCACCAACAATGATCTATGTGAACAGTTCTCCAATCTGATGCAATCAAAGTTCGTGATGAGTATGATGAGAGAATTAAGTTTCTTCCTAGGGCTGCAAGTAAAACAGCTGTCTGCAGGAATCTTCATCAGTCAAGTTAAGTATACAAAGAAACTTATCAAAAAGTTCGGTATGGAAAATAGATCAACCACATCAGTCCCTATGGCCACATCCATAAGCCTTGACAAAGATGAAATGGAAAAGATGTGGATATCATAAAGTACAGACGACTCATAGGATAATTGTTGTATCTTATAGCAAGCAGGCCAGACATCATGTTTGGAGTAGGAGTCTGTACAAGATTTCAAGCAGCACCAAATGAGTCACATCTTTCAGCAGTAAAAAGGATCATCAAATATCTGAAGGGAACTCAAGAAGTAGGCCTATGGTATCCTAAGGAAGGAGTATTCAAGCTCAAAGGCTACTCTGACTCAAATTATGCTGGCTGCAAGATTGACAGGAAAAACACAAGTGGAACTTGTCAATTTCTAAGAAATGGACTTGTTTCATGGTTCTGCAGAAAGTAAACATCGATAACATCTACAGTAGAAGCAGAATATGTTGCAGTAGGAAGTTGCTGTGCTCAAATCCTCTGGATACAGCTGCAACTAAAAGATTATGGAATTGAAGAAAAAGAGACTCCAATTCTATGTGATAATAAAAGTGTGATTGCAATTACCCATAATCCAGTGTTTCACTCAAGAACAAATTATATTGATATCAGACATCACTTTATAAGAGATCATGTGGAAAAGAAAGATGTCATGCTTGAAAAAGTTTATACGGATCTCCAGCTAGCTGATATAGTCACTAAACCCCTATGTGAATCAAGGTTTTCTATGCTAAGAAAGGAGCTGGGAATTCTAAAGTTGTGAGTGGAAAAAGAAGTTGCAGAAACTCAGATGGAATCTTTGCAATCTTGCAAAAATCTGTAAGAATCGTACTGCAAGTTGCCACTTCATACAGCACTGGGTTCAAACAGCGCTGCATCCTTAATTCTTACAGCACATACAGAAAGAAGAGAAGAAAACAACATAATGTTTCAACATTTATTTCTAAGAGTATTTAATACTCTGCAACCTCGTACCAGGACGCTACAACCTTAAAAGGATAATAAATTAGGCAGCAAATTGCATGTCTTTCATCGCATTTAATATAAGCCTGCGCCTGTCAGATTTCGAAGAGATGCGGTCAGAGGCCATTACTGCTCAGTCTTGGTTAATTACAATTTGACCCCTGTGTCTTCTTATCAGGATCGTAAGATCAATTCCCATCTTTTAATCTCAACCATTGATCTTACTACACATCCCTTAAACTTCTCCATGATACCATAACCATATCATTCGAAATCATTTCACTGAGTATCATTCATAGAGAGAAGATTCCTATTTTCAAAATTCTCTAAGTCTCCCAAAACCCTCTTTCTCTCAAACATCAATGGTTGCCAAACAAACTAGTCTTTGAAGGTCGTTTGGTCAACCAGGAGCATGTTTATGCTTCTGAGATGTATGACAACTCCTGTTAGGATGTAGACTATAAGCCTACCTTTTGTATGAACATCTATTCATGATATGAGAATCTTTTATGGTCAAATGTTTGCATTTTATATTTGTTATATATGTTATTGTAATTACCCAATTAATTTATATTGTAGATAACATGGTGTGTGGTGCCACATAGAAGATCATGTTATTAATTCCTTATAAATTATAAATAGTGGCTTACAACCAAGATGAATTTAGACAACCCATCAGAATGGTTGTAGTGTAAATTGGTATTAGTCTATCTTGACTATAAAATTACACTAGTACATTTTGTGTGTATTAAACAAGACCAATTGAGATTGTTCGATTTATACTGACTACATAAATAGAACAAGACCTCTGTTATTATGGATGTGCGTCTTCTTAATCATTATATGATAACGGGCACGTATACTCAATATATGTTTCTTTAATTTACCAATGGGTGAGATTTATATATTAAATCAATAAGCTTGATAAATTAGGATATAATGTTGATTTAGGATATAATCAATTATTTAGGATGATGATGTCTTCTTGAGGAGCTCATAAAGATTATCATGTAAACCCTACAAGTGGATTTATTCAGGCATGATAATAACGTTGAGTGGTACTACTCTTGGAATTAGATGTTAATTAATTAAATTGTCAGTAATTCAATTAATTAACGGACATTCGATATCTTAAACACAGGAAGATAAACGTACACATAATATAAATGAGCCCATATTTAATATGGATTTGAGACAGTAGTTCAATAATATCTCTTTAGTGGATCGAGTTATTATTGATGGGATTAAGTAGTGTGTTTAGGCCGAACTAGAACTCCTAGTCCCATCAGGAGACTGAATCATAATCCTCCTCAAGGTCCCTGTTGCAGCCTATAAATAAGCCTTAAGTCAGCCGCTTCTAAACATATGAAAATCTGAGATACGATTTAGTAGAAGGCGGCTGGAAATCTCGAAAGCTCATTGCCCACACAACATTTGAGAAAAGATAAGGAATACAGCAGAAGATCGAGAGGTCGAGGCTTTATTGATTGCTCTATCTACAGTTCTGATCTTAGAACTAATTCGTTGTTCGCTGTAAAAGGTACGACTCATTTTCCACTATACGTTGTCATATTTTGGATGGACCTCGAATCGAAATTATATAGGGTCAGCGATCCCTCGGTTCCAACAATTGGTATCAGAACTGTGGTTTTCTGACTTTACGCGATTGATTCGGTTAATCATATTGTGATGCGTACTTAGATCGGATAATAGTAGGATATGTGAGATATTATGATATTTTACAGGAACCCTAAAATCCAACTATTATGGTCTGTATGTATGTTGATGTATGAATTAAACCCTCGGACATGTCGAGGTTGTTTTTGATGATGTATGTTTGTAATAGTAAAATCACAGCGGTTTGTCGTGTTACGTTTTAATTTTCTGTTCGATCTAGATCATGTGTAAACTCCTTCGTGGAGTATAGGATCGATAGATATAACAGTATTATAGAGTTAGGGTTGCGATCGAGATTTCTTGATGTGGAGAAGGATTCTGGTGTCCAGAAGCCGCGACGGAGGTTGATCCCCGTATGACGGTAAACATTCAAGAATGCAAGTATATAACAAGACCATGATAGTTGGAATTATTATTTTCCATGTTTATTATTGTTATTTATATGCGTTGTTTTGTAAACCAACTATTAATTTTGTTTGTCATAAAGTTAGGATGATAAGATAATAAAATTAATGGATAAAACCTCCTCTAACAAATGTTTGAATTAGTATACGTCCACATTATCGTGGCATACGAAATTTACGGTGTGTTGAGGTGTTGGTGAATTTAAATTATATTGTTTGAGGGAACAATATGATTTGTTAATTCAAATGTTTTGACCTATGTGTTTATTTACTTGATTCTCAGGTTTTTCATTATCGCTTTCAATCCTCTTGCTGTTATACTTAAAGAAAACAAACTTACTAGTCCTAATTATATTGATTGGAAATGAAACCTGAATATTGCCCTGACTGCTGAAGAGTACAAGTTTGTACTCACTGAGCACTGTCTTGACATGTCTAATGAAAACTCTACTGAAGAGGAGAAAATGCTCTATAGGAAGTGGGTCAAGGTAGATGAGATGACGCGGTGTTACATTTTGGCTTCCATGTCAAATGTACTGCAACATCAGCATCAGGTCATGCCTACTGCTTATGATAAGATGCATAATCTCAAAGAACTCTTCGGACACTAGAGTCGGGCTGCCAGACAGGAAGCTATGAGAAACTTGATGAGTACCACCATGGCTGATGAGACACATGTGAGTGATCATGTCCTTAAGATGATGGCTCATCTAAATGAGATGGAGGTCCTTGAAGCTGAAATCGATGGGGAAACCCAGGTCGATATTGTTCTCCAAATGCTGCCTAAGAGTTCTTAGCAGTTCTGTATGAACTACAACATTAACAAGATGTTGTATTCATTGGTAGAACTTCTGACAGAACTCCAATCAGCAGAGAGACTGTTTCATTAAAATTCTCAAGCTTAAATTGCTGAAAATGTTTTTGCTTCTCAGTGGAAAGGTGGAAAGAAGAAGAAGAAACAAAATCCATCAGCAAAGAAAACAACAGGACCTCAAGTGGCTGGGCCACAAGGTGGTATGAAAAAGTCGAAGGGTAAGTGCTTCAATTGCAAGCAGCTTGGACATTGAAAAGTCGATTGTCCTCATAAAAATAAGAACAATGGAGGTGTAGGAACCACCGGATCACCGACCCTATACGATTATCTGAATCGGGGTCCATGCAAATTTGATTAACGCGCAGCGGAAAACGAATCATACATTTTGCACCGAAATTAGTTCTAAGATCAGAACTGTAGATGGAGGAATCGATGAAGCCTGGACCTCACGATCTTCTGTTGTATTCCTCGCCTTATCTCAAACGTTGTGTGGGCAACGAGCTATCGAGACTTTCAGCCGTCTTCTACTAATACGTATCTCAGATTTTTTATGTCTGTATATCTGTATTTCTGTGTGTATAGAAAACGACTGACTTGAGGCTTATTTATAGGCTACGACAGGGACCTTGAGGAGGATAAGGAATCGGTCTCCTGATAGGCTTAGGAGTCCTAAATTCAATTTGAATATACTTCTTAAGCCTATCAATAATATCTTAATCCACTAAAAAAATATTATTGAACTACCGTCCCTTATCCATATTAGATATGGCTCCTATTTATTATGTGCGCGTTTATCTCCCCGTATTTAAGATATCGAATGTCCATTAATTAAATGAATTACTGACAATTCAATTAATTAATATTTAATTCCAAGAGTAGTACCACTCAACTTTATTATCATGCCGGAATAAATCCACCTGCAGGGTTTACATGATAATCCTTATGAGTTCCTCAAGGGGACATCATCATCCTAAATAATTAGGACACGGTTTCATTATATAATCAACAGCACACCATATAAACAACACTGTATCCCAATTTACCGAGCTTATTGATTTAATAAATAAATCTCACCCATTGGTAAATTAAAGAAACATATATCGAGTATATATGCCCGTTATCATACCATGATTAAGAGGACGCACATCCATAATAACAGAGGTCTTGTTTTATTTATGTAGTCAGTACAAATAAAACAACCTCAATTGGTCCTGCTCAATACATACAAAATGTACTAGTGTAATTTTATAATCAAGACAGATTAATACCAAATTACACTACAACCATTCCGATTATTTGTCCAAAATTATCTCGGCTGTGAGCTATCATTTATAATCTATAAGGAACTGATAACATGATCTTCTGTGTGGCACCACACACCATGTTATCTACAATATAAATTAATTGGACAATTGCAATAACATATATAATAAATATATAAAATGCAAATATTTGACCATAAAAGATTCTCATATCATAAATAGATGTTCATACAAAAGCTAGGCTTATACTATACATCATAACAATCTCCCACTTATACTAAAAGACTATGCTGTCATATACGCTGCCATGCATCTGATTCCCATCCCATCAACATGCTCATCGAAGGCTTTCGCCGGAAGGGCCTTTGTGAAAGGATCTGCTAGGTTATCGGCTGATGCAATCTTGGCAACAACAACTTCCCCTCGCTTTACGATATCTCGTATCAGGTGGTACTTGCGCTCAATGTGTTTACTTGTCTTATGGGCTCGTGCTTCCTTCAAGTTTGCTACTGCACCACTGTTATCACAATAGATTTTGATAGCTTTGGGCAAACCAGGAATCACTTTTAAGTCCATCAAGAAGTTTCTGAATCATACAGCTTCTTTGGCTGCCTCAGAGGCCGCCACATATTCAGCTTCCATGGTGGAGTCCGAAATGCATTTCTGCTTCACACTTCTCCACACTATGGCTCCACCTCCCAAGATAAATACATACCCCGAGGTTGATTTACTGTTGTCCCTGTCTGACTGGAAATCCGAATCCGTGTAACCCACAGGTAATAAATCATTTGCCTGGTAAACTAGCATATAATCTCTAGTCCTTTTCAGATACTTTAGAATATGCTTTACGGCAGTCCAATGACCTTGTCCTGGGTTACTTTGATATCTACTAACCATGCCCACGACAAAGCAGATATTCGGTCTCGTACATAGCATCACATACATCAATCTTCCTACAGCCGAAGCATAAGAAACTGCTTTCATTTCTTCTATGTCCTTTGGTGTCTTAGGACACATTTCCTTAGATAAAGGCACTCCATGCCTAAAAGGTAGAAAACCTTTCTTGGAGTTTTGCATGCTAAAACGAGCTAGGATAGTGTCAATGTATGAAGCTTGAGATAAGCATACCATTCTTTTCTTGCGATCCCTTATAACTTTGATCCCAAGAATATGTCCAGCTTCTCCTAAGTCCTTCATAGCAAACTGCTTGGACAGCCATACCCTTACGTCCGACAACACCTTGACATTGTTTCCAATTAACAAGATGTCATCTACGTATAGTATAAGAAATACCACCACATTTCCATCACTCTTCTTATATACACAAGATTCATCCGGACATTGAATAAATCCATAAGACTGGATTACTTCATCAAAATGGATGTTCCAAGATCTCGAAGCTTGTTTCAGTCCATAAATGGACCGATTAAGCTTACACACAAGATGCTTTTTGCCCTTCTCAATGAATCCCTCTGGTTGCTTCATATAGTTGTTTTCTTCAAGACTTCCATTAAGGAAAGCTGTCTTGACATCCATCTGCCAAACCTCATAATCCATATGAGCAGCAATAGACAGAAGAATCCGGATAGACTTCAGCATGGCTACCGGCAAAAAGGTTTCCCCATAATTGATCCCTTCTTTTTGAGTATACCCTTTCGCAACAAGCCTTGCTTTAAAGGTCTCTACCTTTCCGTCTGATCCTCTTTTCCTTTTGTAGACCCATTTACATCCAATGGCTCTTACACCATTTGGTGGTTCTACAAGCTCCCAGACCTGATTAGAATCCATAGATTCTATCTCAGAGAGCATTGCCTTTTGCCAAGATATCGCATCTTTATCTTGGAGTGCTTCGTCATAAGTCCAGGGACCAAGTCTGAAGACTCTCCCAAAAACATGAATCTATCAGGTTGTCTAACAACCCTCCCACTACGATGAGACACTATCGGTATTTGTGTATCATTAGTGACACGCAGTGCAGTCACTTGTGGTATCTCATCTTGTACCGTCGATACATTAGAATTATCCCCTCTCATTTCCTGAAGAGCAATTTTACTCATAGGCTTGTGGTTCATTACATAGTCCTCTTCTAAAAATCGGGCATTCGTACTAACAATGACCTTTTGATCTTTAGGACTATAAAATAAACCACCTTTCGTTCCTCTAGGATAGCCCACAAACAAGTGTACTTCCGTACGAGATTCCAACTTATCAGCATCTTCCTTCAGCACATGTGCTGGACTACCCCAAATGCGAATGTGTTTCAGACTAGGCTTGCGCCCAGTCCACAACTCTGTGGGAGTAGAGGGTACTGACTTAGAAGGTACCAAGTTTAGAATGTACGTTGCTGTTTCCAGAGCATACCCCCAGAACGAATTTGGTAATTCTGAATAACTCATCATCGATCTAACCATTTCCATAAGAGTCCTATTCCTTCGTTCCGCCATACCATTCTGTTGGGGTGTACCCGGCGCAGACAATTGGGATTGAATCCCAGCCTCCGGTAAGTAACTCCTAAACTCTCCTAAGAGGTACTCACCACCACGATCAGATCGTAGTGTCTTGATACTTTTACCATGACGTTTCTCCACATCAGCCTTGTATTCTTTGAACTTGTCAAAGCATTCAGACTTGCGGCGCATCAAGTAAATATATCCATATCTCGAATAATCATCTATAAAAGAGACAAAATATTCGAAACCACCTCTTGCCTGAATAGTCATAGGGCCATACAAATCAGAATGAATCAATTCCAACATTTCTTTGGCTCTATACCCCTTTGCCTTAAAAGGCCTTTTGGTCATTTTTCCTTCCAAGCAGGATTCGCAGGTTGGATAGTTTTCTACTTCCAAGAAACCCAAAGGTCTATCGGCTATCAACCTTTGAATCCTCCTTAAGTTAATATGACCTAACCTTAGATGCCAAAGATATGTTTGATTCATTTTCGAAAGTTCTTTTCTCTTATTAGATTTAGAAGATGTGCTATTAATTTCCATTTGTTGCATCGTAGGAGTTATAGGATTAAAAATATATAAATTGTTAACCAACGTACTAAAACAGATAATAACTCTATTCTTCTTAACGACAACATTGTTATCAAAAGAAACAGAATATCCATCCTTAAAAAGTTTAGAAACTGAAATCAAATTCTTTCTAAAACAAGGTACGTAAAGACAATTTCTCAAAATCAAAGTCTTATTCCTAGGAAAAGATAAATAAACATCTCCCATTGCAACGGCAGCCACTTTCGCAGCGGTGCCCATGTATATGGTAATCTCCCCATCACTTAGTCGTTTCGTTTTCTGGAACCCCTGCAATGAATTACAGACATGATCAGTGGCTCCCGTATCTACACACCAGGTACCGGTAGATAACACCGTTAAACATGTTTCAACAACTAATGAAAAAGATGTACCTGAATTGTTCTTTTTTTTACGGGGACAATCGACTTTCCAATGTCCAGCCTGCTTGCAATGGAAGCACTTGCCTTTCGGCTTTTTCACACCACCTTGTGGTTTAGCCACTTAAGGTCCGGCCGTCTTCTTTGCTGAAGCATTCTGTTTCTTCTTCTTCTTCTTTCCGCCTTGCGGTTTAGAAGCAGAAACATTTTCAGCAACGTAAGCCTGAGAATTTTGACGAAACAGTCCCTTTGCTGATTGGAGTTCTGTCAGAAGTTCCGCCAATGAATACAACCTCTTGTTCATGTTGTAGTTCAAACGGAACTGCTCAAAACTCTTAGGCAGCGTTTGGAGAACGATATCGACCTGGGTTTCCCCATCGATTTCAGCTCCAAGGACCTCCATCTCATTCAGATGAGCCATCATCTTGAGGACATGATCACTCACATGTGTCCCCTCAGCCATGGTGGTAGTCATCAAGTTTCTCATTGCCTCCTGTCTGGCAGCCCGACTCTGATGTCCGAAGAGTTCCTTGAGATTATGCATCATATCATAGGCAGTAGGCATGGCCTGATGCTGATGTTGCAGCACATTTGACATGGATGCCAAAATGTAACACCGCGCCATCTCATCTGCCTTGCCCCACTTCCTATAAAGCATTTTCTCTTCTTCAGTAGAGTTTTCATCAGGTATGTCAGAACAGTGCTCAGTGAGTACAAATTTGTACTCTTCAGCAGTCAGGACAATATCCAGGTTTCGTTTCCAATCAATATAATTAGGACCAATAAGTTTGTTTTCTTTAAGTATAACAGCAAGAGGATTGAAAGCCATAATGAAAATCCTGAGAATCACATAAATAAACACATAGGTCAAATAATTTGAATTGACAAATCGTATTGTTCCCTCAAACAACATAATTTAAATTCACCAACACCTCAATACACCGTGAACTTCGTATGCCACGATAGTGTGGATGTATACTAATTCAAACATTTGTTAGAGGAGGTTTTACCCATTAATTTTACTATCTTGTCAACTTAACTTTATGACAAATAAAATTAATAGTTGGTATTGCTTTGGCCATACAAATAACAGCAGTGACTCCGATGGGGAGGATATTTATCAAATGTATCTAAGTGTACACCATTACTTGATACTAAGTCCATTATCTAAGATTATACCCCTTCACATGGAGAAGATGACACGCTCCTAAACAACTTTCTATAATCATCCATAAAGGAAGTTTGATCTAGTGATCCGCAAATGAACTCATCCGATATGAAGGAAGACACTTAGAGCCAACGCGCAAATTCAAATGCATCACTTACAAACCAGTAATGGAGGCCATGGGATTTATTAATTAATCCCTCTACCACTTAGTTATTTAACATGAGGGATTTTAACATGCATATCATATAGAACACATACAAGCATGCTTGATAAAACAACACATATAAGGCAATAAATATGAAAAACATAATTTCCAACTATTATGGTCTCGTTTTATCGCTGTGTTCTTGAATGTTTATCGTCAAACGGGGATCGATCGTTAGAAAAAATCGCCGGAAAATCATCGCCTAGCACGGTCTGACCGTGCCCCTCAGCACGGTCGTGTCCTGTTATCCAGTCGCGATCCTCAACTGGCACGGTCTGACCGTGCCCTCCAGCATGGTCGTGCCCGATCTTCAAACACACCGCACGGTTGATCGTGCTCCATAGCACGATCGTGCCCTATCGTCCAGCTCCAATCTTCCACCGGCACGGTCTGACCGTGCTCTATAGCATGGTCGTGCCTGATTGTGCAACCTGTACCTTGTATCTATTACATCCATCGATCCTATACTCCACGAAGGAGTTTACATATAATTTAGATCGAACAGAAAATTAAAATCTAACACGACAAACCGCCGTGATTTTACTATTACAATCATACATTCAAAAAACAACCTCGACATGTCCGAGGGTTTAATTCATACATAAACATACATTCAGACCATAATAGTTGGATTTAAGGTTCCTGCAGAAAATCATAATTTCTCGCACATCCTACTATTTTCCGATCTAAAACACGCATGCTTCAAGATACAATTCATAATAGAATTAACCGATTCAATCGAATAGAGTCAGAAAACCATGACTTTGATACCAATTGTAGGAACCGCCGGATCGCCGACCCTATACGATTATCTGAATCGGGGTCCATGCAAATATGATTAACGCGCATCGGAAAACCAATCATACATTTTGCACCGAAATTAGTTCTAAGATCAGAACTGGACCTCACGATCTTCTGCTGTATTCCTCACCTTATCTCGAACGTTGTGTGGGCAACGAGTTATCGAGACTTTCAGCCATCTTCTACTAATACGTATCTCAGATTTTTTATGTCTGTGTATCTGTATTTCTGTGTGTATAGAAAACGGCTGACTTGAGGCTTATTCATAGGCTACAATATGGACCTTGAGGATGATTAGAAATCGGTCTCCTGATAGGCTTAGGAGTCCTAAATTCAATCTGAATATATTTCTTAAGCCTATCAATAATATCTCAATCCACTAAAAAGATATTATTGAACTACCGTCCCTTATCCATATTAGATATGGCTCCTTTTTTATATGTGCGCGTTTATCTCCCCGTGTTTAAGATATCGAATGTCCATTAATTAAATGAATTACTGACAATTCAATTAATTAATATTTAATTCCAAGAGTAATACCACTCAACTTTATTATCATGCCGGAATAAATCCACCTGCAGGGTTTACATGATAATCCTTATGAGTTCCTCAAGGGGACATCATCATCCTAAATAATTAGGACACAGTTTCATTATATAATCAACAGCACACCATATAAACAACACTGTATCCCAATTTACCGAGCTTATTGATTTAATAAATAAATCTCACCCATTGGTAAATTAAAGAAACATATATCGAGTATACATGCCCGTTATCATACAATGATTAAGAGGACGCACATCCATAATAACAGAGGTCTTGTTTTATTTATGTAGTCAGTACAAATAAAACAACCTCAATTGGTCCTGCTCAATACATACAAAATGTACTAGTGTAATTTTATAATCAAGACAGATTAATACCAAATTACACTACAACCATTCCGATTATTTGTCCTAAATTATCTCGGCTGTGAGCTATCATTTATAACCTATAAGGAACTGATAACATGATCTTCTGTGTGGCACCACACACCATGTCATCTACAATATAAATTAATTGGACAATTGCAATAACATATATAACAAACATATAAAATGCAAACATTTGACCATAAAAGATTCTCATATCATAAATAGATGTTCATACAAAAGCTAGGCTTATAGTATACATCCTAACAGGAGGTATATCTTTTTCATTAGTTGTTGAAACATGTTTAGCAGTGTTATCTATCAATACTTGGTGTGTAGATACGGGAGCCACTGATCATGTCTGCAATTCATTGCAGGGGTTCCAAGAAACCAGACGACTAAGTGATGGAGAGATTACCATATACATGGGCACTGCTGCGAAAGTAGCGGCCGTTGCAGTGGAGACATTTATTTTTCTTTTCATAAGAATAAGTCTTTAATTTTGAGAGATTGTCTTTACGTACCTTGTTTTAGAAAGAATTTAATTTCAGTCTCTAAACTTTTTATGGATGGATATTCTGTTTCTTTTGATGACAAAGTTGTGGTCAAGAAGAATAGAGTTATTATCTGTTCTGGTATGTTGGTTGGCAATTTATTTACTCTTAATCCAATAACTCTTACGATGCAACAAATGGAAATTAATAACACATCTTCTAAATCTAATAAGAGAAAAGAACCTTCGGAAATGAATGAAACATATCTTTGGTATCTAAGGTTGGGTCATATTAATATGACTTGGATTCAAAGGTTAATAGCCGATGGACCTTTGGGTTCCTTGGAAGTGGAAAACTATTCAACCTGCGAGTTCTGCTTAGAAGGAAAAATGACCAAAAGGCCTTTTAAGGCCAAGGGGTATAGAGCCAAAAAGTGTTAGAATTGTTCATTCTGATTTGTGTGGGCCTATGACTATTCAGCTAAGAGATGGTTTTGAATATTTTATCTCATTTATAGGTGAATATTTAAGATAAGAGTATATTTACTTGATGTGCTGCAAGTCTGAGTGCATTGATAAGTTCAAAGAATACAAGGCTGATGTGGAGAAACGTCATGGTAAATGTATCAAGACATTACAATCTGATCGTGGTGGTGAGTACCTCTTAAGAGAGTTTAGGAGTTACTTATCAGAGGCTGGGATTCAATCTCAATTAACTGTACCGGGTACACTCCAACAGAATGGTGTGGCAGAATGAAGAAATAAGACTCTTATGGAAATGGTTAGATCAATGATGAGTTATTTAGAATTACCAAATTCATTTTGGGGGTATGCTCTGGAAACAGCGACATATATTCTGAACTTGGTACCTTCTAAATCAGTACCCTCTACTCCCACAAAATTGTGGACTGGGCGTAAGCTTAGTTTGAAACACATTTAAATTTGCGGTAGTCCAGTACATGAGCTAAAGGGAGATGCTGATAAGTTAGAATCTCGTACGGAAGTTTACTTGTTTGTGGGCTATCCTAGAGGAACGGAAGGTGGTTTATTTTATAGTTCTGATCAAAAGGTCATCATTAGCACGAATGCTCGATTTTTAGAAGAGAACTATGTAATGAACCACAAGCCGTGAGTAAAAGTATTCTAGAGGAAATGAGAGGGGATAATTTTTCCGTACCAGTGGTATAAGATGAGATACCATATCTGACTGCACCGCGTGTTACAAATGATACACAATTATCGGTAGTGCCTCGTTGTAGTGGGAGGGTTGTTAGATAACTTGATAGATTCATATTTTTGAGAGAGTCTTCAGACTTGGTCCTAGGTGAACATGAAATAGATTCTTGGACTTATGACGAAGCACTCCAAGATAAAGATGCGATATCTTGGCAAAACGTATTGCTCTCAGAGATAGAATCTATGGATTCTAATCAAGTTTGGGAGCTTGTAGAACCATCAAATAATGTAAAAGCCATTGGATGTAAATGGATTTACAAAAGAAAAAGAGGATCAGATGGAAAGGTAGAAACCTTTAAAGCAAGACTTGTTGTAAAGAGATATACTCAGAAAGAAGGGATCGATTATGAGGAAACTTTTTCGCCGGTAGCCATGCTTAAGTATATCTGGATTCTTTTGTTTATTGCTGCTCACATGGATTATGAGGTTTGGCAGATGGATGTCAAGACAGTTTTCTTTAATGGAAGTTTTGAAGAAAACATTTATACGAAGCAACCAGAGTGATTCATTGAAAATGGTAACAAACATCTTGTGTGTAAGCTTAATTGGTCCATTTATGGATTGAAACAAGCTTCGAGATCTTGGAACATCCGTTTTGATGAAGTAATCCAGTCTTATGGATTTATTCAATGTCCGGATGAATCTTGTGTGTATAAGAAGAGTGATGGAAATGTTATGGTATTTCTTGTACTATACGTAGATGACATCTTGTTAATTGGAAACAATGTCAGAGTGTTATCAGACGTAAGGGTATGGCTGCCCAAGCAATTTACTATGAAGGACTTGGGAGAAGCTGGACATATTCTTGAGATCAAAGTAATAAGAGATCGTAAGAAAAGAATGTTGTGTTTATCTCAAGCTTCATATGTTGACATTATCCTAGCTCGTTTAAGCATGCAAAACTCCAAGAAAGGATTTCTACTTTTTAGACATGAAGTGTCTCTATCTAAGAAAATGTGTCCAAAGACACCAAAGGAGATAGAGGAAATGAAAGCAGTTTCTTATGCTTCGGCTGTAGGAAGCTTAATGTATGCAATGCTATGTACGAGATCGAATATTTGCTTTGTCGTGGGCATGGTTAGTAGATATCAAAGTAACTCAGGACAAGGTCATGGATTACCGTAAAACATATTCTAAAGTACCTGAAAAGGACTAGAGATTATATGCTAGTTTACCAGGTAAATGATTTATTTCGTGTAGGTTACACGGATTCTGATTTCCAATCAGATAGGGACAACAGTAAATCTACCTCGGATATGTGTTTAACTTAGGAGGTGGAGCCATAGTGTGAAGGAGTGTAAAGCAAACATGCATTTCGGACTCTCGGCAGCGGGGGTGCATTTCTCGGCAGTGGGGGTGCAGCTCTCGGCAGCTTCGGCCAAGCTCATGCCCAGGCCTCCCGGTGTCGATCCTGCTCGACCAGCCTACTTCCCCATGCCACCAATTATGATGGTGCCGTCCTGTGCTGCCGCCACCTCATCCTCCGGCAAGCCTGCACCACCGGCTACCATCTCCGGCCATCTTTCATCGGATTCTGGCATGAATAGTTTTACAAAAACAGCCTCAAACACCCTTTATCACACAAGGCCTTCACCGACGCATCACCAGCACTGGCCAACAGCAGCTCACAGCAGCGCCACCAGCGTCGTCTCACAACATGCATATACAACACACACCTTACACACACACACTACACAAAACCTCATGCAATAGCCCCCCTTCCAACCCGCCGCCACCCACAGCGGCGCCACCCCTCCAGCGACTAGCCCACAGCCCCGGCAGCCCCTCCAATGCCTGCAACCACGAGAATAAGAGAGAGAGAGAGAGAGAGAGAGAGAGAGAAAGAACGAGAGAGAGAAAATGTGGCAAGAAGTTAATGTTTAGGGTTTGAAGATCGTTTTTCACCATTTTCCTGTGAACGGAAAATCAAAATTGAATTTTAAAAGTTGTTCTAGATTCGTCTCATCGAGGGCTACGTTGTGTGTGAAAATCGACTGAAATTGACAAGTTTGAAATTTTCCAGCGAACTCCGACGGCAGCGCGCCAGAGACAGAATAAAAAGAGGAGAGAGAAAGAGAGAGGTTTACGTGTATTCGGCACTTTTCGGCTCGTTCGAAGAAACGGTAAAAAAAAATGAATGAGCGCCTATTTATAGAAATTTTGGAAAACTACTATTCATATAGGTTACTGTTCACGATAAAATGTCGGTTACTGTTCATCACGATTTCATTTCTTGTTTTTTCCGAAACTCTATATTTTGCCCTTTTCTTCACCGTTTGAGCTACGAGTGTCCGATTGACCTCTAGTTCATTTCTATCTTCTTATTTTTTCATTACGTATCTAATGGTATAAAAATATTCTACGTTCCATGTCTATAAATTTTATCCATTTAAAATCGATCGTTAAACACGTATCTGAAATGCATGTAATTAAATTAAACACTCAAGAATTAATACACATAAGATATTTTAATTAAGGGTTTACTTATTTAATTAACCAATTATGCTTTGTTTTTGTTCTAGGCGCTACAATCTCTTTAGTGGATCGAGTTAATATTGATGAGATTAAGAAGTGTGTTCAGGTCGAACTAGGACTTCTAGTCCCATCAGGACACCGAATCCTAATCCTCCTTAAGGTCCCTGTTGTAGCCTATAAATAAGCCTTAAGTCAGCCACTTCTAAACACATGAAAATCTGAGATACGATTTTGTAGAAGATGGTTGGAAATCTTGAAAGCTCGTTGCCCACACAACGCTCGAGAAAATGTGAGGAATACAGTAGAAGATCGAGAGGTCAACATTTCATCGATTGCTCTATCTACAGTTCTGATCTTAGAATTAATTCATTTTCACTACAAAAGGTATGACTTCTTTTCCGTTGTGCGTTGTTATATTTTGCATAGACCCTGAATTTGAATTGCATAGGGTCGATGATCCCTTCATTCCAACAAACTCCATCGTTTGTCGAATTTTCGACGTGCTTGAAAGGATCAATATCCTAGGATTCTTAACCACTGTATATGTCGATTACTCCGTAGAATCGGTTCAGCATTTCTACTTCCTCATAAGGAGAACCGAGAAGAGAAGGAACTCCATCCTTTTCAGGATGGATACAGATGATGAGGAACAATCAATGTCCATCAGTGATATAGCCGCCACCTTCAGCATTTCTTCAGAAGGGTTGTCCCCAAGTCAGCTCTTGACTTACGGGGAAGATATCTCTCAGGAGATGTGGGATCTCTTCCAAGTAAGAGATATCGAGGCCGATATGAAGAGAAGCGCCCTAAAGAAATTCTTTAAACCTGAGTTTGAGTTTCTTCATGATGTCTGTGTATACTCCATTGAAGGCCGAACCAGGAGTTATGACAAGTGCACAGACCTCCGCTTTTGGATTATGTCTGTCGTCATGGCCGGAGAGAAGACGAACTGGGATAGGTTCATCTTGAATTGGATATGGTAGGAGGTAGAGAAGAGCACTTTAAGATGGAGCTATGACATCACCATTTGCTCTCTACTCTGCAAGTTAGGCCTTCAGCTTGCTGCTCCTACCCTCATCTCCATTGGAAAGTATCTCGGGGAGAAGAAGAAGGGAAAGACCCTAAAGAAGGGTGTTGCTGGTACAGTTGCTGCTGGGGTTGCACGGAAGAAAACCAAAGATAAAAAGGCTGTAACATTGGCACTGCAAGATGAAGCTATAAGGAGCTGCTGACTCTGCTCCATTACGCAAACATGGAGTTGTTGTTCAAGACGTGCTTGATCTTACCTTCCCAGCTACTAAAAATATTGAGCAGCAATACAGTCTCTGGAGGAGAATGAGACTAGCTAAGGGGGAAACTCTGTTGCAATGGAAAAAGTTTCTCGCTGTGGAGAGGCTGTCCTGGAGTGGGCCAAATCAGAAGATATTCTGGAACTCCTCTAACCTGAGTATACAACATTCGTGTAAGAGAGATCAAGAAGCACTGCTGCTCAGAGAGCACTGGACAGAGGAAAGAGAAAATCTGTTGTAGAGTCTGAGTCTGCAGAGCTGCCAATGAAAGCAGCAATAGAGGATGTGCGGGTCTTTCTAGCCTTGGCTGTAGAGGCTGTAAGAAGGGGTAACGACATTGCATTTGCTGCAGAGCAAATGAACGTTCTGGGAGTGGAACAGGTTGAGGAAGCCATGCTGCAACTAGTACTGCAAACTAGTGTGAAGGAGATAAGGATGTAGCACACTCCTAGAAGGATGCGGGGAGACGGTAGCTCAAGTCACAATTCAAGCTCCCTCCGCATACGAGCAAGTGGTTGAGGGTCTCTCAATGCTAGTCACTCTCGATCCTTTGGAAGAAGAGGAGGCTCAACTACTCGACTACGATGATTCTCCCGTTCACACCATTTCTGAAGCTGTTAAAGACGCTCAGGGAGAACCGTCCATCATTATCAGAGAAGTTCTCTCTGATGCTGAAATTGCTGATGTCGTGACCATGGAGGAAATTGCAGAGGCTGGACTCCCTATACTGGCAGAGACAACAGTACAACAGGCAGACATCCTTACAGAAGCTGCAGAGGAAATAAGAAGGATAGATACTGAGATGCTTGCAGCAGTCGAGCTTACAGTGCTGCAAACTGTTAAAGCTGCAAGAAACCAACTAGAGCTGTAAGAAAAGATTCTTACAGAAGCTGTCGAGAATGCAGGACCGGCTAAGGAGACAGGACCGACCGAGAAGATGGGGTCAGTACAGAAGACCTCAGGTGAGGCTATTGTTGAGACAACACTTCCTGAGGGGTTGAAGACCTCTGAAGGGACGACTATTGAGAAAATACTCTTAGAGGATAAGGATGAAGAAATGGCTTAAGTAACCCCTATACAGCTAGAGACACCTCATGAGGAGGTTGATGTTGCTACTGCTGCAAGCTTACCAGAACGCTCTCAGGTTACAACAGTAGAAGTTATTGAGGAGGTTGAGGTTGAAAAAGAAGAGGATGCTGAAACCTCCGATTACCTTAGAAATCTCGTTGCACTTAGAAGAGAAAGAACGGAGAGGTGCAGCAATGATGAATTTGAGGAGGTGGAAGTTGAAAAGGTAGATGAGGAAGAAGAAGAAATTGAGGCTCCAGAGCAGGATGCAGCACAGACTCCTCAAGCTATGATTCCATATGCTGCCTCAGCTTCTGCCCCCAGACAACAAAGAGCAGTTGGCCTGACTTTTGATGAATCAATTGACAGGGTTGTTGCTGTTGTTAGACATCTGCTGCATGCTCTTCAAGATCATGAGTCTAACATACATAACAATATGAGAGTTAGTGCCAAATTCCATGCTGAAACCATGTCCAGCTTCAAGAAAGATATTGAAGTACTGCTAGGGATGATCAGACGAGACCTTACAGATACTACCCACAGGCTGTATAAGGACATGGTTCAGATGGAATGAGAGTTGAAGAGAGAGACTGTAATCAACCGCACAAAGATCAAGCTATGTAAACATTCGGTTGATGTTGCAGCAGACAGACTTCAATCTCACTCCATACTACTGTAGACACTTCTACACAATATTCTTGACCAAACTAGAAGAACTAGAAGTGTCGATGATAGGTTGGTGAACCTGGAAATGATCGTAGGAGAACTGAGAGACATGATGGTTAGTGTATTCCCTCCGCATGCTCGGAAGTCCAGGCAAGCCCCAATTCCTGCAAGAAGACCACGTTCCACAGTGGTTCAGACTGCCCCTGCTCTGCCCCCAGCTTTTGATGATGCCAAAAAGGGGAAAGGATTTCATGATAGAAATAACGGAGCTCTGGGGAAAAAGAAAAAAAGGATGAAGAAAAAGAAGATGATGACCAGCCCTTGAGCAAGAAAAGAAGATCAAGGTCATCTACTGCTGCTGATGTTCCCTCTCCGAAGAGATGGAGAAAATATGATCAAGGAGAAGGAGAAGCTGGTGGTACAGCTACTGCAAGTAAACCAGCTGCAGGCACTGCATACAATACCGCAACAAGAAATGATGTAACACCTCCCTCTTCTCACAGCACCAAGAGAGGGAGAGATGAACATCATCAAGGATCAAGGAAGAGGGTGAGCAAAGCTGAAGCTGAAAGACATTATAATGAGAAAATGGCTCCTCAGAGGGCGGAGAGAGCCAGAGCAGAGTAAGAAGAAAATACCTAGATGTAGAGGCTTGGTATGATTGGAGAGAGCAGACCGAAGATGATGGAAGATGTAGACAGAGCTCTCAACCAATACCCCCTCAAGATATACCATGTCTTGAGGCAACATAACTGCTGAAGTATCTATACTGATCGATCAGGGGTCGGAAAGAGAGAACATGGTTTGGAACCTCAACATCTTCAAGTTGGTCGAATTGCCTAATAATAGAAATCCATCATTTGAGTCGATTACTTTGTTTAAAAGATCAGAGTACCTCAGATACTTCATATATCTATGCATAGAGGGCTTCTTCAGAAAGTTTCATACTTGCAAATCTGCATTTAGGAGATATGAGCAACTTGCCAGGGATGGAGAGCTAGAGATTCAGACAAGATACTTATCCCTGGTAAAGCAAGACATAATAGTGCCTTACTTTGAGGACTTTTGGCTAAGACGGATTCAGATTCCGAAGATCAAGCAAAAGCTAGAAGAATCCTTTCAGGAGTTCATTCGAGACTGGTAGAAAGGCTCAAAAGAAATAGAGGAGCCAGAAAAGAGAGTTGCTGAAAGAAAACCTGAAGAATCTTCAACAAGGAGGTCCTTATTTCAGCAGTAGCCGCTTTATGATTATGTATATATATGTATATACCGTTCTATTTTTCCTTGTAAAATCTTTCTCTTAATGAAGAAATTTTATTTTCTGTTTATGTTCAAGTTCATTCCTTATGAACCTCTGCATGCTTTTACAATCCTGACGCTTTGTGATAAAGGATTAGATAAGATACATCTCCAATGAATCCAAAATTAGATTTTTCTTTTTTAACATATCATATATGTAATCTTGATCAAAAAAAATATAGTGCAGAGTAAAAACTTCTTTCGTGAACGAAATAATGTAAAAGGTTTTGTCATCATCAAAAAGGGAGAAATTGTTGGGATTTCAGTGTATAGATTTGATGAGACAAACCACATTTGTAATAGAAAGTTTGAAAGTTTGAGTACCTCATTTTTCACAATGTTTAAGTGAAACATAGACTAGGATTGAGTCTATAGTCATAAGTGCTGAAAGATGGAGAAGCTCTATAAGATCATGCTGCATCAAGAAAATGAAAGAATGAAGATGCTGCAAGAAGTGAATACAACAATACAACAAGTAAGAAAGAACAACAAGCAGTGCCATTGCAAGAAGTGGCTACAGAAATATTACAAGAACAAGATACAACAGTGTTGTATGAAATAGTGCTGCAAGATAGTCAAGATACAACAGTACTGTAAAGAAAGAATAGCTGCCAGAAGGTCAAGGATGCAGTGTAAAGATCATAACTTGCTGTATAATCAACCAACCTCATCTATGACAAATAAAATCAGCATCCTACAATCTGAGGAAGGATAAATATAGTACGAGGAATGAAAAATGAAGTAAATATAATGAGAGTCATTCAAGAGAAGATCAAAGTTACAGATACAAAGCCAATGCAAAGACGACACGTGGCCTGACAGGCTGCAAAAAGCTGCAAGTCGCAACCACCGCATTAAATGCTCTGAGAAGAAAAGTTAAGGCATATTAAATGCAAGCCATGCCATTGATCAAGTACACATATTTCAAATGAGAGATATCTTCTTCAACGGATATCTTTCTACAAGTATAAATAGAGGACGAGCAATCCTAAAGCTGACTACTGAAACATTGACGCTAAAAAGTTCAAGCTTTCAAAGCTATACTCTTTCAAGCATTCCTTAAGTTTCAGTCACTCGACCTCAGTGAAGTGAACAAGTTCAAGCCGAAAGATCCATCGAAGGATTCAGAAGCTCACTTCACCGCACCAGTTGAAGAAACATTTTATATACTTTAACCTTGTTGCTATGTGCATAGGTTATTTTAGGTGTCGAACAGTTGATAGGATTTATCCTTGCTGTTTGTATAAGTTGTCTAGGTGATAGACAATTTTCCTGTGTGGGAGTGTGAAATCCTGTGTGGGTTTGCCTATAGAACTTGCAGTTGCTGTGTGTACGTTGGGTTTTAGTAGGTGTTAACTCGTTAGGTTGATAGATTGTTAGGAGAGTCCTGTAAATCAATCTTACTTAACGAAGTTCTTGCTCGAGGTAGCAGTAAAGTGGACGTAGAATGATTGCACCACCTTCGAATCACTATAAGCCATAAGTGTTTTTATTGCTTTATTTATCTGTGCTGTTATATATATATATATATATCTATCCTATCATAAGCATAAAAATGTCTTTAAAAGAAAGAGCATATTTGAGAAAACCAGCTTTGTGTTAAAAGTTATTTTCCGCTGCGTAAAACTCAAGTTATAGCATTCAGCACTGCATACTAGTGCTGTAAGCAGTAATTGCTGGTGATGTAAGTTCAAGTAACTTGCAGAACAATAAGTTTGTAAGAATTTTTGAAAAACGACCAAGGTTCATTCATCTCCCTTCTGAACCTTAGACACCACTTGGAACCAACAATTGATCTTTTCCCTTATGTTCTGTAATTTCTTCTCCGTATCATGTGTGTTGACTGAGCCGCCTCTTCAATATGACGATATGATTTGATACCGTGCATGGACTTGAATTTCTCAAGCCAACCTTGCGAAAGGTGATGCTCTGAAGGATTATCAGGATGTAAAAGTTTTAATGCCTCATTCACCTTCTCCAAGATTAGCTCTTCGGTTATATTCACACATTCTTGATGTTAGAGAAACCACCATAAACAATCTTCTCCATGTCCAGATACTTGGCTGGTTTTTGACAATTAGAAGAATCACATTTCTCAAAGTCAGTCGATGGGATCTCCACTGATCACTTGAGAGTGTTTGGTATTGTTGCTTGACTAACTTTCATATGGAAACATTTTTCAACTCATTGTACCAAGTATTTTTAAGTGCACACGGGCTGATCTCTCTTAACATGATTATGTGAGTATACATTCTTTGAATGGTAATTAAAACTTGTGTTTTAATTTATTTGTCATCAATAACTAATGTACATAGTCATAGGGTAGGAATGAATAACCATTCTTACATCTATGGTAATAACAATTTCTAAAGTAATGATGCTTCTAGCTTATAAATTATATCAAGTAAAGGAATAAAAATGAATGCAAGTAATTTCCCCAAACACGTACTAAAAGATTACAGAAAGCACCTTCCCCACCCAGTCACACGTGTTCATTACTTATTGGCTGTGTCAATGCAGTCAGTAACCGTGCTGTTACCTAATATTGCAACCCTCCACCCCATATATACACACTAGCTGCCTTTGTCACTCTGATTCGTGCTGAAATTTTGATGGTCAGTTATGTATATACATTAAAACCTCTCTAAATTAATTAATTATTAAGTTATTGATTATATAATATCTCTCTAAATTAATAAAATTATCTGGTCCCAACAATAGTAATTTATAAAGATTTTACTGTATATATATTATGAAAAGAAAAAACATTTTTGTCAATTCATTTTTCAACATGAAATCCAATAAATGTCACAATTGAATATAAATAAAATTAGGTGGGCTGTTTCGATATTATATTCAAAATCTCATAATCAATACCATAAAAATCTTATATCACAATAACAAGCTAATATTTTATTTTTCGAATGTGAAAAATTATTCACTGAATTAGCATATCAAAATTAACCTCACGATAAACATGTTATTATAAATAAATTTCCACCATCAATGCTCAATTTTTGAATCTCCAAAATAATATAGACAATTATTTTGCTACTATACGCTATTCTACTGTGGCACAAACATAGTCAAGGATGTGGATATAAAAAACACTCTTTAAACCTTAAAACTTCATTTCTTAAAGACATATTAAATTCCTTCTTATAGAAAACAAGATGATTTACTTAAGGGTAAACAACATAAACCTATCTCAAGTATATTTATTTTTGCAATTTATTATATTATTTATACATATTTTTATTTTATTATATTAAATTACACGAATTTTACAAAAAACAGTAAGTCCGACTACCACATCATTTTTCCAGCCTGAAGTCAGTCATGCGCATGTTATGTGTTTTTATAAGGGCTAAAATTGTCTTTTATCTTCTTCTTCATTGCTAAACCAGTATATGTTCACCCTTACCCCTGCAAATGTTTCAAATCATGAAACAATCATCTCCATATTATTCCTCTTTAACCCTCTTTCTCATAATCCATCCTCATTTGGCTTCTTCTCCACCCCATCGAAATCATAATATATTACTCTCTTGATTTCCAACAAAAATAAAAGAAAATTTATTTTGTATTCTAAATTTTTATTTCCACGGGATATCAATCGCTCTTATATCTCTATCCAAGTCTAAATTTTCTGAAAAATCACTTCCTCTTCCTTTAGGGGCCACTACGATCCTCATCAGCGTCACTCCTTCTCCATCAATGTCGACACCACTCCACCCTCTCCTAAGTTCAAGCATAAATTTCATCAATGGGGAATAGACTCCTCTCTCTCTCTCCTAAAATTACTTATATATGCTCTTGCCCCTCTTTGATGCCTAGAAATATACCTCTATTCTTGCTGACGAAAATAAATTTATTGAATAATTTGTTGATTTATGGTTACAGTTGGAATTCTATATACATACAAAAAGAATTGGGATAATTTTGTGATATTTATGTTGAAAAGAAACTAAAATTTTTCCAAAAATTTTAGACATAACTAAAAAATAGTTAAGCAATGAAGAAGACGAAGAAATAACAAGACGACCTTATCCCTCATAAAAACACATGACATGCACATGATCGACTTCAGGCTGAAAAAACATGGTAGCCGGTGTTACTATTCCTTGTAAATTTTGTATACTTGATATAGTAAAATGAAAATATTTATAAATGATATAACAACGTGCAAAATTATGTACTTTGAGATAGGTTTTCATTTTTTAACTGTTAGTGTCTAATTTTCCGTGATAGAGAAGTAAGTTTTTATTATATGATAAATTCTAGGGGTAATTGCAAAAAATATCACGGACTTTACTTAATTTTCAATTTTAACCAACTTTTTAAATATTATCAAATATAAATTGAACTTTCACATTTTTTATAATTTTAACAAACGAGCAAATTTCCTGTATGTTTATTTTGAAAATTATAAGAGTATGGAAATTATGGAATTGGAGATAATATTATTGACATGAATGTGTATAGTATTTAAGGATACAATGGGAAGATATTTACGGGAATACAATCATAACAATTCCTATAAACGTGGATCATATCAAATTAAGAATGAACAAAATCATCCCAAATATACAAGTCAAAGATATGAAGATCATTCCTTAATATGCCCTTGCAAAATGAACATTCCATCGGCAATAGATATTTTGGATTAAAACACCTCAAAATGAGAGCGAGGCAGTGGTTGTGTCATGATGTCTGCAAGCTGATCTGTGGTGTGGACATAAGAGATAGATAAAATACCCTTTGAGATGAGGTCACAATGAATCGGATGAAGTGCATACTGTGTGGCACCCATATTATCACACAACAACAATGGTCGAATGGTAATTGGAATCTGAAGTTCCTTGAGCAAGCTGACCATCCAACCAACTTCAGATGCAGCTAAAGCAAGTGAATGATATTCGGCCTCGATCGAAGAGCCAGCAACACCATTTTGTTTTTGAGAGCGCCAAGAGATGGGGTTCCTGCCAAGAAACAAGATATATGTGGAGGTAGACTTACAATCCAAAAGGTCCCCACCAAAATCAGAGTCAGAGTATGCAACCAGATTGAGATTGGGTGGCCTACAAAGGAGAAAACCGTGATGAAAAGTCCCTTCGAGATAATGAAACAATCGCTTAACCTCACACCAATCAGACCTGAAAGGAGCAGACATACGTTGAGCAAGTCGATTCATGATGAAAGCAATTTTAGGGCGAGTGAAGGCAAGGTACTGAAGACCACCAATGGCACTACGATACTAGTAGGATTCACAGAGGAATGAGATGATGGTTGTAACACCCCATTTTTTATAAAAACTTGCATAGTATATTTTTTATATAAAAATTTACATTCTTTATAAAATAATTTATAGCGTATAATCTTTTTGAGTTTAAAATGGATTTTACTATTTATAAGAATATATGAGCTAATATTTCTTTAAGTCTATAATTCTTGCAGGATAGCTATCTGAGGAGACTGAGTTCGACCATAATGCACTCGAGATGCACGAGTATTGGAATGAATAAAAAAAAGAAGAGAAAAAGATAAGTTACACATAAAATAATTTTAATAATTAAAATAAGAAATGTGACTTATGTGTTTAATTATAATTAGGTAGATTTTTATTATATAGTTTATGTGTAATAAGGTTGTGCTATTATGATGTGTTAAATTAAATATATTTTCAAACATATTTGTGTGACTCATGTGATTTGCTAATTTGGTCATATTGTCATACATAATTGTCATGATTAAAAATTTCTCATGCATATCAGATTAGATAGAGCTACACTCAATCCCCCAATCTTTCATCAAATCCACCCCAAATCTCAATGTTAGTAATCATCACACATCAAGTTGAAATACACTACAAGCTATGATCTATTATATGTATCATGTGTATTATATTATGAGTGTACAAAATATATGTATATATAGTTAGGAATGTGTTATTTCATTTCTTTGATTCCTCACATTACAAATGCAACACTACATACCTCTCTCTTGTCCTCTCCATTTGAAGCTCTCACTCTCTTTCTAGCATACTCCACATTCTCTCTACAAACCTCTTAATCCAAAAGTCCTTATTTCCATCGTTAACAAAGTTCGAAAATTAAGATTGAAGAAAGGAGAAGGAATTCCTCAAGGTAAGATGCTAAGTAGAGCCCAATAACTCTTTTGTTTGCAACCTAAAGGTATTTTGGCTATTCCTCACCCATCTTCTTCCTTAGGAGCATGATTAAGTTCTAATCTTATGTTGCTATGTTTAAATATTTTCAGGACCCTCTTACGATGAAGCGGATGTGTAGCTAGTTGTATGGATCCCTCTCTAGAAGCATATATATTATATGTTTTTAATATATGTTAATATGTATGAAGTTAATATGTTTAATGCCTGTTTTGACACTTTCGATGTTGGCTTAAGTAAACTTTCTCTAAACATCTTTAAAATATCAAGGTTTTGATTTACAAACATTGGTAGAACACGAGTTAGTTTCTTACATGTTAAGCTTTTTGATTTAAAATAGAAAGAAAAAATATACTTGTGTTTAGTAAAGTCTTCCGCTGAGTTTATTTATGAAAATAATTTAAAAAGAAAATTATTATTTCTTTTACGTATATTTTGAGCACATGGAGTCTTGGTTGTGTCTCAATCCTACAAAGATGGATTGAGGTGCTACAGCATGGTATCAGAGCCGAGGTTGGGTTTTTCCTCATCGGATTGTAAGTCAAACGTTTCCTTTAAAATGATGATTAACTTTTTACGTTTGTACAAGATGAAAAATTAGAATGTTTCTTTGAAATGTGCATGTTAAAGAATTCAATAATAGGAAGTCTGCAGCAAAGCTAAACATCTGAATCATTCTGAGGTAAGCACATGAGTTAAAGTTTAAAAATGATTATTATGGAACAGGTTTTATGGGAATGTCTCCAAAAGATGTTCAATGTATGCAATACGAGTGAATAATTTTACGTTGAATACGTATGATGACCACGAGTTAAAGATGAGAAAAAAAAGCATGAATGATGAATGATATAATGAAGTATGAAATGAAGTTCTTTTATGCTTTAAAATTTTTATCGTCCTCATTGGATTCAAAATGTTTACAAATGCTCTTTTTTTTTTCCAGCTTTATTTATTTATTTTAAATGAGGAAAATGTTTTAATGAAAATGAATAATGATTTTACAAATGTACTTTCGAAATTGTAAGACTAGAGATTAACTTAGGATTCGTTGTTTAATAAGATTCCCTAAGATGGACCATGATAGACACGTAGGCAATATCTAGAGATGTAGTATAAGGAATCTTATTAGCATGAGCGAGAGGACATCTGAAAGTTCATATTTAGGATTATCGATATCCAAAGGAGAGCTTGTTTGTACCGAATGCAAGACACTGATATCGAGACAGCAGAATATTTTAGAGTGCTCCCGACATATATGATTATAGCCCAAACAATGTTCAAGCGATTGCTGGTTTATGATTACAAGGTCGGTACACAATTGGAATTTCGAGCATATTGCTTAAGCTGGCAAGACGTGGTACAATATTACGAGATGCATATGAGTGAGATGATTGAGCTAGAGATAGAGGCACATTGTTACGTGAAACGAATAAAAAACTGGAACAGCCGTATATATACTATCAAGGAGGTCCTAGTTGAGGCTTATGATGACCATGAAAGGCTTAGTGCACGTAATTAGAAGTTATTTCAGCGAGCTAAGGCCCTCTGAGCATCAATAGGATTGAAGAATGATCAGAAGCCGACGACAAATCAACTTAAAGGGAAAAGAGCAACACATATGGGATCAAGATAATACTGCGTTCAAGGATATCCGACTAACAACTGCGGTTCCCTGAAGACCATTATCGATATATCCTAATTGTAAAAAAATCCACAAAGGAGAGTGTTTATGGGGGAACGATATTTTTTTATGCCGACAACCAGGCCATAAGGTCAATAAGTACATTAATCAAATAGGCACACAAGTTGGAAGTGGCAATGCTCCAGGACCACGACTAGGAGTTTCTCGGAACCCAAACTTGAAAGGTAAGGCTAGACTGAATGCTTTGCTAGAAATTGAGTTTGCTAAACAAAAATAAGAATCCATACGAGGATCAACCAGAAGGAGCTAATGGGACGAATGAAATGACGACATGTTGTACCTTTCAAATATGCCAACATATGTTTTGTTCGATACAGGAGCGTCGTATTCTTTTATATCTGATGTCTTTAAACAAGAACTTGGACTAGATTATGTAAGAAATATGAATTTAGAAGTTAGATTACCCTCGAGAGAAAACATCAAAATCAAGAACTTAACCAAGAATGTTAAGGTGACGTTAGACGGGTATGATCTTGCAACTGACTTGTATGTGATAAGAATGAAGGGTTTCGATGTTATACTGGGAATGGACTGGTTGGGAATGAGAATTGGATTTAGAAACACCAAATGGTCATCATTTTACCTTCTACGGTGTAAGAACATGGGGGCATATATCGGTTATATCCACAATGAAGGCAGTCAAGTTGTGGAATAAAAAAGGATGTGAAACATACCTAATGAACATCATAAAGGTTGAGGAAAAGAAGTTGATATCAGTCAATGTTTCAGTTGTAAAGGAATTTCCTGATATCTTTTTGGAGGACCTTTCGGGAATACCACCTGACTAACCAGTGGAATTCTCTATTGATCTGATTCCTGGAGCTGCACTAGTATCAAAAGTTCCATAACGAATGACACTGAAGGAACTATAAGAGTTGAAGGTTCAAATACAAAACTCTTGGATAAGAAATTTATCTAACTGAGCGCTTCACCATAGGGAGCACCCATATTGTTCATAAAGAAGAAGGATGGGTCGATGAGAATATGTATTGATTACTGAGAGCTCAATCGATTAATGATCAAGAACAAGTATCCACTACCCAAAATTGATGACTTGTTTGATCGGTTGAAGAATGCAAGCACATTTTCCAAGATCGATCTTAGATCTAGATATCACCAATTAAAAGTCAAAGAAAGTGGCATTATGAAGACCGCGTTTAGGACCCGATATAGTCATTATGAGTTCACTATAATACCTTTTGGAGTCACCAATGCACCTGCAGTGTTTATGGACATGATGAACTGCGTATTTCATGGGCATCTAGATAAATTTGTCATCGTGTTTATTGATGATATGTTGATTTACTCAAAAGATGCAAAACAACATGAAGAACATCTCAGAGTTTTTTTAGAAGTATTATGACGAGAGAAATTGTATGCCAAGTTTAGCAAGTGTGAGTTCTAGCTTAGCAGCGTAACCTTTCTTGGACATGTGGTTATGACATGAGGGATAGAGGTGGAACCTGCAACAGTTGATGCAGTTCTGAATTGAAAAAACCCCAATTAATGTAAATGAAGTTCGTAGCTGTTAGGATTTCAATGTTTAGATTTTGATGAGACAAAACGTACTTGTAATAGGAAGTGTTAAGTACCCCATTTTTCACAGTGTTTAAGTGAATATATAGACTAGGTTTGAGTCTAATGTTATGTGCTGAAAAATGGAGGTTTGACAAGGATAAATCTGCATCTAAGCCTTTCAGAAAAGAAGTCGCTGCAAGAAGGCAGATACAGCATCGCTGCAAGAAGATAGAACTTCACTACAGCTAAGTAAGAAGGAATGGTGTACAGGAGTACTGCAAGAAAAAGATGCAGCAGCTCTACTCAAAGATACTGCAACCAAGTTTTAGTTACAGCAGCACTGTAAGATAACATTAGCTGCATAAAGACCTAGGATACAGCGCAAAGCTTACAGTTCAGAGAAGTCAATCAACGCCAATTACAACAAGAAGTATCCTGCAATCCTAGGAAGGATAAATGCAGTACGAGGAAGGAAGATTCAAGCAAGAATAAATAAAGCCGTTTGAGACAAGATCAAAGTTGCAGACACGGAGCCAATACGAAGATGCCACATGGACTAAGGCACTGCAGAAAGCTGCGAGCCACAACTGCCGCATTAAATGCTCCAAAAGAGAAAGTCAAGTCACATTAAATGCTAGTCATGCCTTTGATCAGACTACTTCAAATTCGAAAGAGAGATATCTTCTTCAACGGATATCTTCTCCTACAAGTATAAATAGAGGAAGAGCAACACTGAAGCTGACTACTGAACAACTGATTAACTGAAGCATCAACGCTAAAACTTTCAAGTTTTCAAGATTCAAACATTCAAAGTTTCCAACAGTTTCAGTCACTCAACCTCTGTGAAGTGAAGCAAGCTCAGTGCTGAAAGATCCATCAACGGATTCAGAAGCTCACTTCACCGTACCAGTTGAAGAACTTGTTTATATACTTTTAACCTTGTTGTTGTGTGCTTAGGTTGTTTTAGAGGTGTCGAACAATTGATAGGAGAGATCCTTACTGTTTGTATAGTTGTCTAGAGTTAGGCAGCTTCCCTGTGTGGGAGTGTAGAACCCTGTGTGGGTTAGCCTTTGAACTTTGCAGTTGCTGTGTGTACGCTGGACTTCAGTAGGTTGTTGCTTTGTAAAGTTGATAGATTGTTAGGAGAGTCCTGTAATTCAATCTTGCTTAACAAAGTTCCTGCTCGATGAGCAGTAGAGTGGACATAGAAGGATTACACCACCTTCGGACCACTATAAGCCATACATGTTTATTGATTTATTTATCTGTGCCTTTACCTTCTGTTTCTTGTATATCTCATAAGTATTAAACGTTTTTGAAAAAAGCATTTTGAGAAAATCAACCTTGTGTGCAGCACTGCATTCTAGTGCTGTAAGTAGTAACGATCTGACGTTGTAAGTTCAAGTAACTTGCAGAGTAGAAAGGTTTTTCAAAGATTTATAAACTCGACCAATGTTCATTCATCCCCCCCTCTGAACCTCGGACACCACTTGGGACCAACAGCAGCTTTCTCGGTTTGGTAGGATACTACAGGAGATTTATTCAAAACTTCTCACGTGTCAGAAAATCGCTCACACACCTTATGAAAAAGAATGAAAAATTTATTTGGACCCTTGAATGTGAGTCTAGTTTCCGTGAATTGAAGTAGAAGCTGGTCTAATAATGTGTAGAAAAATATGCATAATTTAATTGAATTACTCCATAGTTCTAATGCATTTCATGTGCTTGCACTTGCTATTTTTCTACACATTTTCATTATTTATTCTAAAAACTCCAATTTTCAATTTTCTTGATTTAAGCAGTGATTTAGAGATAAATGTGGGAATGAAGAATGAAGGCCGATGATGCAAAAAGATGGACATTGGGTACAATGTTTACACATTGGATCATCCAATGTGTGAGAATTAAGCCCAACGAAAGCCTAAAGTATCTTTGACAAAGAAGAATGAGCCCTGACCCATAATACTCTTCAATCGTGATAAAAGGGCCGTAGACGAGATAGAAAAGGAGAAAACGGCTGATTGTAGAGAAGAGATCAGAGAAAGAGAAAAATCATGATTGTGAATTTCGTGATGTGTGGCTAATTTCCTTACGCTAGTTCAAAGGGATCACTACAAGAAAAATGCTAAACAACAACACCAATTTTACAACGGTTTTTCGAAAAACCGTTGTCGTAGACATCTTTTACAACGGTTTTCCGAAAAACCGTTGTCGTTGTGCGAAAAAAATGCACAACGACAACGGTTTTTTACAACGGTTTTTTTGTACCGTTGTCGTAGATGTCTACGACAACGGTTGGGACAACGGTTTTTTACAACGGTTATTAACCGTTGTCGTAGACATCTACGACAACGGTTGGCACAACGGTTTTTTTGTACCGTTGTCGTATATGTCTACGACAACGGTTAATAACCGTTGTCAAAAACCGTTGTCGTTGTGTGAATTTTTTCGCACAACGACAACGGTACAAAAAAAATCGTTGTTATAGACATCTACAACAACGGTTAATAACCGTTGTAAAAAACCGTTGTAAAAAATGAGAATTTTTGAAAGAAGTTAATAAAAGTAATGCATGTAGAATTTTAGCACATAAATGTTAGTGGCCAAGTGGTTTCAGCTCAAACACGGGGTCGAGAGTTCAAACCTCAAGCGACGCAAATTTATTCGTGCTGACGTGGCACGTGATGTGGCGTTGACCCGATGACGTGGAGGTGACATGGCATTGACCCGTGCTGACGTGGCAAGTGATGTGGCGTTGACCGGTGACGTGGTGTTGACCCGCTGACGTGGAGGTGATGTGGCGTTGACCCGATGATGTGGCGCTGACGTGGCAGATGGCTTGAAGACTGCACTTCCTCAACCGTTGTGCCAACCGTTGTCGTAGATGTCTACGACAACGATTAATAACCGTTGTGGAAAATAAACTCTTCGACAACAACATCTTCGACAATGGTAAATTTGGTCTTTTACAACGGTTATTAACCGTTGTCGTAGACATCAACGACAACGGTTAATAACCGTTGTGGAAGATGGGGTCTACGACAACGCCATCTTCCACAACGGTTGAAATCTGGCTACGACAACGGTTAATAACCGTTGTCGTTGTGCGTTTTTTTGTAGTGGATGTTGAACCTTTATTCTTGATTTACTCCGGATGATTAGTAACGTTTTCTTAATTTTTATCTTTTGAATGATTTGTGTTGCTTAGTTAATTGTTTATGATATTGCATAATTTGATTTAGCAGGGCCCATTAGATTAAATTGTTGTGATATCTATTGCTAGGATATGAACCGTAATCCGTAATTGTTACGAATTTATATTCATAGGTAGCAAGAAACGTTGGAATCGTTAGGGGTAACATATCTCTAGATTATCCAGATCGAGCTCGTGAATTTGGAGTCCAGTTCACCTATCGTCTTAGACATTAATGTGTTCATCACACTAAATCTAAAGGTTGTACCTATTAAGTTGTCTGATTGAATAGTGTTTATCAAAGAGCTTATTTTAATAGACTAAACTTAAGAGACGATTCGGGTTAGCAGAGCTTGTTGCTAATCTAGGGATGGAAATTTGAGAGATAGATTGAGAAAAATGTTATTAATTAATCCACTTGATCAAGAATAAATGGGGATACTGAACTGAGAACTAGTACTTGTTTATTGATTGATTCTTGTTTATTTGATTTGTTTCCATCTTTGAATGTTGCGTAATAGTTTGTTAGGTTTTTAGTTTAACTTGATAACTTCCCAACCAATCCCCTCATTTAACTTGTTTATTTGTTGAGTAGTTAGCACCAGTGAATTTAATTGGTTCATCTGTTCTCTGTGGGATCGACCCTTATTTGCCACTTCTATAAATTAGTTTAGGGTAAGAAGGTTTATTTAATTTTGCGTGCCTCGACAACACGGCCACCTGAGCACCTATCCTAACAGTGCCTGAAGGATCTAAAGGGTTTGTGATTTATACAGATGCTTCTAAATCAGGACTTGGATGTGTTTTGATGCAACATGGAAAAGTTATAGCTTACGCCTCACGATAATTGAAGGTACATGAACAAAACTACCGACACATAATTTAAAATTGGCTGTAGTAGTTCATGCGTTGAAAAGTTAAAGGCATTACCTATATGGAGGAAGGTGTGAGATATACACAAATCATAAGAGCCTAAAATATTTCTTCATATAGAAAGAACTCAACATATGCCAAAGAAGATGGTTAGAACTAGTAAAGAACTACGATTGTTCCATACACTACCATCTAAGCAAGATGAATGGTGTGGTAGACGCACTCAGTAGGAAAAAAAAACAACTTTACATCATTGCCTACTCAACAAGAACAATTAATTAAAGACTTTAGCAAATTGAAGCTAACATTCCTTGAGCTAGTGCGAGCAACAACAATGCTAGCTACACTAATAGTCATACCAACTTTGAAAGAACAATTGACAGAAGCTTAGAAGCTTAGAAGAATGACAAATTCCTCTTTTTAATATGGAATAAAGTCCAAGAAGGAAAAACTAGAGAGTTTTCAATATCTTCAGATGGAGCTTTGATATTTAAGTGTAGAATTTGAGTACCCAAAGATGATGAGATACAGAGTGAGATATGAGAGAAGCTCATAACATAATTTACACCGTGCTTATCGAAGAAACGAAGATGTATCGAGACCTCAAACAAAACTTCTGGTGGAGAGGAATGAAAAGGTTAATAGCACAATTTGTTAGTAGATGTCTCACCTGCCAAGAAATCAAATCAGATCATCAATGACCTGTTGGATTGTTGAATCCATTGGAAGTGCCAGAATGGAAGTTGGAGCACATCACGATGGATTTCGTTACTGGTCTACCGAAAACTCCTAAACAATATATGGGTAATTGTTGATAGACTGACCAAGGTGGCTCGTTTCATTCTAATCAAGATGACATACCCAATGGATCAATTGGTAAGATTGTACATTGATGAAATAATACGACTACATGGAGTACCAATTTTGATCGCGTTTGTCCGCGACACACGTTTCACCTCAAAATTTTGGAGGAGCCTACAGTTGGCAATGGGCACCAAACTGAACTTTAGCACCACCTTTCACCCACAAACAGACAATCAATCTGAGAGAACAAACAAAAGTTTGGAAGATTTACTAAGGGCATGTGTGTTTGACTTTGGAGGTAGTTGGGAAGATTATTTGTCCTCAGTAGAATTTTCTTATAACAACAATTATCAATCTACTATTGGAATGGCGCTGTATGAAGCACTTTATTGAAGGAGATGTCGAACACCAATTCATTGGGATGAGGCTGGGGTGAAGAAGGTGCTTAGTCCAGAATTAGTGGAAAAATCTATAGAAGCAGTCAGTAAGATCAGAGAAAGAATTAAAGCTTCTTAAAGTAAGTAAAAGTCTTACGCCGACTTACAAAGGTAGGAATTGCATTTTGATATAGGGGATAAATTATTTCTAAAGGTTGCCTACGAAAGAAATAATTCACTTTGGCAAAAGAGGGAAATTAAAACCAAGGTATATAGGACCATTTGAAATCTTGGAACGAATTGGGGATGTAGCATACTAACTTGCCTTAACTCCAAAACTATCCGCAGTTTATAACGTCTTTCATATGTCAATGTTTCATAAATACATACCTGACCCTAGTCACGTCATTAACCTTGAAAAACTTGAAATCAATAAAGATCTCACCTATGAAGAGCGTCCTATAAGCATCCTTGGAAGAAAGACCAAGACGTTGAAGAATAAAGAAATACCATTAGTCTTAATTTAGTGGGGTAGTCTCAAAAAGAAGAAGCAACGTGGGAATGCGAAGATGAGATTCTAAGATCTTACCCTGAACTTTGTTGGAAATTCTGGAATTTTCCAGAAATTTTGCCTTACTTTGGGCATTAATTGCACGTGGGTTTTAAACTCGATTGTGGCGAAGTAAAGTTGGAATATGTTCACCTCCGTGAGAGGTTCGCGGCAGGCTATTGTACGCCCAAAACGGATAAAAGGTGAATGAGAAATTGTGTCTCAAAGTTGCATATTTGGATCCTTTTTCTAAGGTGTTATCCCACATCGGAAAACTTGAGCTAATTTTCTCAATATATATTGGTTTTTCCTTTGGTGGAGGCTAAGAATGTTTGACAAGTAGGCTCTCTCCTCGCGCGTAGGGGGGGTGCAAATCACGGTCCAATCTGGGCTCTCGGACCATGGACTTGTGTGCACCCGCGACCTGCGTACACGAATGTCGGTCCGGAAAGCGGAATGGCTTCGTCACTTTGTAGAAGATATTCCAATGTGGCCTAAACCTGTGCCTGCAATTTGCATACATTGCGATAGCCAATCGGCTATTGGGAGAGCACAAAGCCACATGTATAATGGTAAGTCTAGGCACATTCGTCGAAGACATAATACCATTAGACAACTACTCTCTACTGGAGTCATCTCGATTGATTACGTAAAATCGAAAGAAAATTTGGCGGATCCATTAACCAAAGGGTTAAGTAGAGACTTAGTTGCAAGTTCGTCAAGAGGGATGGGGCTAAAATCTTTTGGAGGAAAGGGTTGAGACGAAGGAAAACCCAACCTAGTTGACTGGAGATCCCAAGATCTAGGTTCAAAGGGACAACCGACTCGTTGTAACTCTAGAAAATCACTGTGGGGGATATTTTTTATGTCTCTCGAAGCCCATCCTTAGAAGAGACACAGTGATGACATAGGAATTTAGGATAAGCTAAAGGCTTTTAATGGTTTGATGAAGAATCACCTATGTGAGAAAGAAGTGGGGCCGCTTCAAAGAGAGTCGTTAAAAGACTCGACTCTTAGCAATTCTCGCAGAACCAGGACGATGTTCATGGCCAAAACGAACATAACCATGAGAACTGGGTAATGTTAGGGAGAGTCTTGTGTGAGATGCATCATCGTTTACACCAAAGGCAGATTAGTTCAAGGACATCGCGTCTACTAATTAGCCAGTAAAGTAAATGCGTTTTCACAAGGGAAGGTTCAAAGGGTAACACCTACCTATCCTATGCAAGACTCAACTGTCGATCGGTATCTTTTTCCTCTTCGTTTCAATTTTCATTCATGTGGGGGACTGTTGGAAATTCTGGAATTTTCCAGAAATTTTGCCTTACTTTGGGCATTAATTGCACGTGGGTTTTAAACTCGATTGTGGCGAAGTAAAGTTGGAATATGTTCACCTCCGTGAGAGGTTCGCGGCAAGCTATTGTACGCCCAAAACGGATAAAAGGTGAATGAGAAATTGTGTCTCAAAGTTGCATGTTTGGATCCTTTTTCTAAGGTGTTATCCCACATCGGAAAACTTGAGCTAATTTTCTCAATATATATTGGTTTTTCCTTTGGTGGAGGCTAAGAATGTTTGGCAAGTAGGCTCTCTCCTCGCGCGCAGGGAGGGGTGCAAATCACGGTCCAATCTGGGCTCTCGGACCATGGACTTGTGTGCACCCGCGACCTGCGTACACGAATGTCGGTCCGAAAAGCGCGGGCCCGACCACGTTCCTTTTGCCAAATTTTTGTACAGCAACATGTGACTGTTGGCCTTCCAACTTCCATAACCGCCCAGGCACGTTTTTGCCATTATTGCAGCCGTTTTGAAACGGTTTTTTTGGGTGCCTATAAAAGGAGCCTCCCCCTCTGGATTGATCACTCATCAACCAGAATCACTCTCATTCCTTCAGCTATCGTTTTTCCTTCCCTCTCGTACTACCAGTCGGGCAAAACCCAGTTCTCCTTTCAGCTAGAGTTAGTGCTTAACTCTGAGCTGCGTTGCCGTTGTATCCTGGGAAACGGACACCGATTGAACCTCAAGCACCTCGGGAGGCGGTGAATCTGTTTTAAGGAAACTGTGTCTACACAGTCCTCGGCATTCTCCTTTTCGGTTTTATTTCGAGCCATTTTTCTTCCAACAAACTTTTTACCTAGTAAGCCAAAATTTGGAGGACGAAATTTTTTAAAAGGAGGAAGGAGTTGTAACACCCCATTTTTCATAAAAATTTAGCATTCTTTATAAAATAATTTAAAGCGTATGATCTTTTCGAGTTTAAAACGAATTTTGCTATTTATCAAAAATGTATGAGCTAATGTTTCTTTAAGTCTAAAAGTCTTACAGGATAGCTACCCGAGGAGACTCAGTTCGATCATAATGCACTCGAGATGCACGAATAATGGAACAAACGAAAAAAAAAAAAAAGATAAGTTATACATAAAATAATTTTAATAATTAATATAAGAAATGTGACTTATGTGTTTAATTATAATTAGGTAGATTTTTATTATATAGTTTATGTACAATAAGGTATGTGAATATTATGATTTGTTAAATTAAATATATTTTCAAATATATTTATGTGACTCATGTGATGTGCTAATTTGGTCATATTTTCATACATATTTGTCATGATTAAAAATTTCTCATGCATGTGAGATTAGATAGAGCTACACTTAATTCCCCATGCCTTCATCAAATCCACCACAAATCTCAATGTTAGTAATCATCACTCATCAAGTTGAAATACACTACAAGCTATGATCCATTACATGTATCATTGTGTATTATATTATGATTAGTGTATAAAATATATGTATATATAATTAGGAATATGTTATATCATTTCTTTGACTCCTCACATTACTAATGCAATACTACATACCTCTCTATTCCCCCCTTCATTTGAAGCTCTCTCTCTCTCTCTTTCTCTCTCTAGCATACTCCACACTCTCTCTACAAACCACTTCATCCAGAAACCCTCATTTCCACCTTCAACAAAGTTAGAAAATCAAGGTTGAAGAAAGGAGAAGAAATCCCTCAAGGCAATATGCTAAGTAGAGCCCAAGAACTCTTTTGTGTGCAACCTAAAGGTATTTTGACTATTCTTCACCCATCTTCTTCTTTAGGCGCATGATTAAGTTCTAATCTTATGTTGCTATGTTTAAATATTTTCAGGACCCGTTTACGACAAAGCGGATGTGTAGTCAGCTGTATGGACCCCTCTTTAAAAGCATATATTTTATACTTTTGAATATATGTTAATATGTATGAAGTTAATATGTTCAATGCCTTTTTTAACACTTTCTATGTTGGCTTAAGTAAACTTTCTAAAAATATCGAGGTTTTGATTTACAAATATGGGTAGAACACGAGTTAGTTTCTTGCATGCTAAGCTTTTTGATTTAAAATAGAAAGAAATAAAATACTCGTGTTTAGTAAAGTCTTCGACTGAATTTATTTATGAAAATAATTTAAAAACAAAAAATATTATTTTCTTTATGTATATTTTGAGCAAATGATGTAACATCCTCGACCAAAAATACACGTCATTGGGCATTCATTTTATACATCATATGCATTTCGTATTATTTATATGCTCTTTTGTAATTGGTATTGAGAAACCCCTATTAAAATTAATTGAGACTCGAGTAATTTTTGAGTGCATAATATAAATTATTTGATTAATAATGATATAAAGTATGTTGAATTTTATAAACAAAATAAATCTAAATTATGTATATATATACTACATATATATTAATTGTGTATGTATATATATATAAGTAGCGCATGTATGAATATATATAAGAAGTTTAGTAATATTATAATATATATACGGGTTAGTGTTGAATAGCATATGTATGTATAAAGTTAATTAATATTATATATATATAAGTAGCCGCATATGTGTTGTAACCACATATATATATATATATATATATATAAATATATTAAAGAAATGTTATAGTTAATATATATACAGTGCATATAAATGAAAGTTGGCACTTGACTTTAATAATAATATAAGTTTCGCGATGAAACTTTGGATGAGGCGAAAGTAAATAAATAAATAAATAAGAAGGTAAACAGAAAGATAGGGCAGCAGAAAGAAAAAGAAATAGAGAGACAAGGAAAAGAAAGAACAGAGAAAGAAAAAAAAGAAAAGAATGGAAGGGTTTGTGAATTTTGGTTTCGTTTCTTCATCGTTTTTCTTTAGTATTTGAGGGGGGCTCGTGGGGACGCACTCTTCGATTTGATCGGAGTGAATTTTCAAGATTTTTCCCAAAAGGTACAAAGAAATTAGTGAATTAGATATATCTCCAGTTATTATAATTCGTCGGATGTTTTGGTAGTTTTATAGGCCGAATTAGGAAAACATAAAACATGGAAGTTATAGCCCAATCTCCTTGCTAAACTCAGAAGCAAACCGTGGATGACTCGGTTAAATATTGAGTGAGATAATGTCAAAATTATAAGGTTTGGTCTATAATGACCCGGTTTGAAAATGGTTAATTATGCTGTGTTTGTAGCCTAATTTTATGTAGGTTGGAGACTGAATTAGGAAAAGTGTTAAACATGAAAGTTGTAGAGCTATATGTTAAGTTTCTATAGAATTTTACCTTGCTCGACTCGGAATTTTATAACTCAAGTTATAGGGAAAAATAATGAACATGGTTAATTAAGCATACATGCATTGCATTTCATTGCATAATGGAAATAAATATTAAGGGGACGATTAGACTAAATTACATTGAATCATATAGGGGCACGGGCTATAGAACGAGAAGAGGAATTGGAGCGACGAACCAACCACTTATCCTAATTGGGTGAGTATAAACCATATATGTGATTTATATGTAACGTTTGTTATGTATGTTATATAAGAAATATGTTTTTATATGAATTTATCATTGGATCAAATGATATATTGGCAAATGTATATGTGATCATATGTTTGGATGATTGATGTGTTGCATTACATATGGTATGAAATTAAGAGGCTTGTGACTGTCTATATTGGAGACCTACGGGTCTATATACAAAGTGGAGACCTTCGGGTCATAATCATATTGGAGTCCTAAGGGTCTATATACACAGTGGCATATTGGAAATCTCGGGACAGATCCAAGTTTGAGCAATTCACAGAATAATAAATCGGACATAGTGGCATTTGCACATGATAATTATATTGTTGATTAATGTTAATGATTGTTATTCACTTGTTATTTAATTAAAGTAATGGTTTATATTCACTGAGATGCGACTCATAAAAAATTGCATATTAAATTTTTTAGGTTCAATAGCTTTTTGACGTGGGTTTGTATATATAGACGCCACTCTATATCAAGTCGGTCGGCTGATGCCTCATGCAACCTTCCCTCCCTCCGCATTTTGTATTTTGGACATGTGTATCATAAGTTGTATTTAGTATGACTTATGCTGAGATATGAGTTGTGTGTTTTAATCTTATATGATATTAGTCTTTAAATAATGTTTTTATACTTACATGGATAATTGAAATGTCAGTATGATTTACATACATGATGAATATTTTATTGTGAAATATACGTCATAGGGGTATAGGGTGTCACAAATGAAGTCTTGGTGGTGTTCAATTCTTTTCAGCAGAAGCAAAAGTTGAAAAAAATCAAGAGAAAAAGAAAGAATCGGAATCGATCGATAGATTTCTCGAAACAAACGAAAAGGAAACGAAAGGTGAGACATAAATTATGGATCAACTAAGCCCTCATGGGGACTTTCTTAAAGAGGAACCTCATGTAAATATCATGGAATAAGGTTTGATCTTGATCTTATTCCATTCTATAAGGACAATGGTGTTTGTGGTAAGGAAGATATAGACGGAGACTAGACCGAGTCAGTCGGAGCTGCAGTCTGGACGGGTCAGTCGGAGCTGTTGAAATAATAGGGAAAAGCTGCAGGATCGGGTGAGTATTAGAGGGCTGCGCAAGCACAGTTTCAGAAAATGAGCTAAAGTTCCAAAACGTGAATTCAGAGAACTTTACATGTCGAGAAACAAATATCGACTTAGACTTTGGATCAAAGCAACGATATGTGCTTTAACTGGTAGAATACCCGATGAAGATGCAAGGCTTGGAAGAAAAATTCAATTTACCCAGGTTGTAAGGTCGAAGCCACGGGAAACAGATATATCCTAATGTATGTAGTTTGTGATAATTAGGCTACCAGTAGAACATGACTTCAAACGGACTCACAGATGAGTGAACAGATGATGGAGTGTGATTAATTAGATATGTCGTTGTTTGAACAACAAAAGCCCATATTGTTGAGGGCAAGTGAGCATGGTGTAATAAGGTATGAGTGACCTCAAGGATATGTCGATTACGACGCTCAAAGATGTCATTTTTTTGTGGAGTGTGAGGTGATGTCGTCAACCAGTTAATACGACTTTCACAAAGATAAGATTTAAGTGCCAAAAATTCACTCCAATTATCCGTGTAAAAAAATTTAATATGTAATGAGAACTGTTTCTCCACAAGAGCACGGAATTGACAAAAAATTTAACTAACTGAGACTTCGCATTTAACAAATAAACCCAGCAATAATGAGTATAAAGATCCACAATAAGGAAAAAATATTTGCAACCATCAATAGAAGTAATAGGCATAAGGCCCCAAATATCCGCATATAAATACTCCAAATGATGGAAGCAATAAGAGAAGAATCCATAAAAGGGAGTCTGTAAGTCTTGCTCACATTGCAAGAATTACAAGTATCAGGCAAAATAATCGATTTATTCAGTACGGGTAATTTAAACATAGAGAAAATAAAGGAGCTCATCCGACCAGATGGATGACCAAGATAAGAGTGCCGATGTAGAGCAGTGGTACACACACCAATAGCTGCCATTTTTATGTCCGAACTTGTGAGTGTAGGTGTGAAGTGATACACTCTATTACTACACAACCCGTGAGCAAGAGCCACCCTCGTGATGGGATCCTTTACCAAGAAAAAATTAGGAAAAAATTCTAGCGAAACATTGTTTGCTTTGATAAATTGATGTACAGATATAAGATTCTTAATCACACCACACACGCAGAGAACATCAGATAATAAATTTGAACATGAAGGCATATGAACATGAGAAATACCAGTATGGGAAATAGGTAAGCCTGTTCCATCAGCGGTCAGAATTTCATTGGTGCCATCATATTCTGAGTGAATCAAGAGATTACCCAGGTCACTCGTGAGTTGTGAGAAGCACTAAAGTCCATCAGCCAAGGAGCCCCGCGATCCACGACCAGGAGACTGAGCAAAGTTAGCCGACGCCTGGAGATGTCTATAGTAGGGAGTAATGTGGCCCCGATAGCCATAAATTTGGCACAGAACAAAGTAATCACGACCACCATGACCCTGAGATTGAGTAGGTGGTGTATAGTCATGGGCTTGAGATTGATTTTGGGATGTATAGCCACGGTCATTTCGTCCTCCCACATTTCGACCTCCTCTAGAGTGGCCTCGCCCGTCATCGGAATTTTTTTAGTAAGGGCGTTGATGTGAAGAGGAATTGGAGTGTGTGACGTTGGCTGTAGCAATAAGGAAAACAACTTTCAATTCCAGTTGCTTCAGGTACATTTCGTGCTCGATGAGATGGTCACGGAGCTCCTCAAACCAAAAGAAAGTATCGCGAGTGTGGACTACACTAACAATATCACGGTATTCAGGAGTAAGGCCATTAACAATATAGAGGGTAAGATCATCAAACTTGACAACACCGTTAATAAGATCAAGTTCATTAGCCATGGATTTGATATGATTAAAATAAGGGATAGACTAAACACACCCCAAAAATTTCTAAACACACCCCATCCATGTGTAAAATCATGAGTGATTTTACACATGGATGGGGTGTGTTTAGTCCCACCCTTAAAATAATCAGAGATCGATTTGCCATCAAGGGAGGCAATGGACAGAGCCATTTTAAAAAACATAACATAAGCACGGGTGTGCTCGTAAAAGCATCAGAGAGGATGGAAAAGGCCTCGGTAGAGGTAGAAGAAGCTGAGATAATGGGCAATATGTCTAGATCGACAGAGCCGCGAATAGCTGCAAGCAACAATTGGTCCTACTTGAACCATCAGAAATAGTCATCTGGAGCAGTTGTGGCATCTGACTTAGGAGATGTGCCATCAATGTGGCCGATAAGAGAGAACTCATTCAGAAGGGTGCAAAAATGGGTGTGCCAAGAAGGGAAATTTGTTTGGGTAAGGTTGATCGGAAGGTGATGGTGGGCAGAGATAGGTATAACCGTCGATGGGGAAGCAAGGGTTGTCGATTAAGTGATATGAGTGGTGGTGGCGGAGGTACTGTTACGGGTTGTCAGGATGGGTAAGGATCGAAAGTTGATTTCAGTAGAGAGAGGCTTATACTGATACCATATAAGAGTACGGAAATTATGGAATTGGAGATAATATTATTGACATGAATGTGTACAGTATTTAAGGATATATATAATGGAAAGATATTTATGGGAATACAATCATAACAATTCAAGGATGCAATGGAAAGTTATTTATGGGAATACAATCATAACAATTCCTATAAACGTGGATCATATCAAATCAAGAATGAATAAAATCATCCCAAATATACAAGTCAAAGATATGAAGATCATTCCTTAATAGAAATAACTTACATCATTTCAAAGTAACTATCATTTTGTATATTAAGTCATTATTTTATTTTGAACGGTACTGAGAGTTATTTCCAAAATAAACATATTCGAAATCTGTATGTTGGTTAAATTTTCAAAATATGTGAAAGTTCATGTTATATTTGATGATATTCAAAAAGTTTGTTAAAATTATAAATTAAGTAAAATTCGTGTAAAACCATAAATTTTAATCATTAAGTTTAATATTGGCTTAGAATGTTACAAATATTCATGGATTTATGTTTTGTCCATGTATAGAGTATATATAAAATAATGTTGAATGAGAGTGGATTTAATGTCATTATTTCAGATTCATAGTTGGTAATAACAATCTAAATAACATAAGGCAAACCACACACACATATTGAATTTGTAATATCCTAGGATTGTTGTGAAATAAATTCTCGATTAATCTCTATAATTCCAGACATTTTACTGAAATATTGACTTGATGAGAGAATAAATTGTTTTGTAAATTCTTTATCAATTTTCTATTATTATAACTGATCAAATACCTATAAAAATCGATACTTTAATTCTCATTACATACTTATTTCATATTTCAAATATAATTTGAAAATTTGTTGTTATCCAACCATGGAAAATCAAGTAGTTAAGAGATGGTAGTAAGAGGCCGATGGAGATAGTTCACTTAGACTTAGAGAATATTTCTTTATTATATTTAGTAATTCGTTCGTAGTTATATATTGATGCTTAATATTTAGATTTATATTAATCTTTGATCTTTTTCTATTATTTTCTTGATAAATTCTCCTATGCACCTGATGCACGAATCTTAAATCCATGCAATTTGGGTCGATCCAACCGAATTCGCGAATATTTTATTTTTGTTGAATTTTATGTTTTGATCTTTATGTATAAGTGTTGTGACCTTTATGTATAAATATTGTGACCTTTATGCATTATAACTTAGAAAAAAAATGAAGAATTTCAGCAAAATTTGTACATAAATACCTATATGTGATATTATGTATATTCATGTGAGGTATATAAAAGTATGAATATTTGTACATAAATGTCACATGAATATACATAAGGGTCAAATGAATATAACATAAAGGTATCTATATACAAATATTTCTAAAATTCTTCATTTTTTTCTAAGTTATTAAAACTAAAGGTCAGAACTTAATCATAAAGGTCACGAAATTTGTATATAAAGATTTTGACCTGAAAATAAAAAAAACCAAAAAAAAAAAATTAAAAGTACGTGGATTCGGATCAATCCGGATCGACCTAAATTGTATGTACATCATGTATATATGACACAAATTTACTTATACTTTATTGGATGACTTCATAGATAATTTTTTACTTTTATTAAATGATGGACCGCCTGTTTCCATTATTATTAGTGTCGAGGTAAAACATGAAAAGGTAATTATGCTTACATTTCAGGCTACAGCGAAAATATTTAATATTACTTCGCTTATTAATTTTCTTTATTTTATATACGTTTCCAAATGTATAAATATCAATAAAAGGTGAAAGTTAAGATTTCCAATAGTTATCACGTAATTAAACTGTTGGTCCCAAGTGGTCTCGAAGGTTTAGAGGAGGATGAATGAATCTTCGTCAATTTTAGAAAATTGTTTCGAACTTTCTAAACTGTAAGTTATTTGAACTTACAGTACATATTGATACAACTTACAACACTATGAAATAATACAGTATGTTGTATTCTAGAGTTCTTGCAGTGAAAAATGTTACTTTTACTGAAGGATTGTTTTCTCAAATATGTTTTCTTATGAAAATTCTTTTATGCTTAACGTTAATATAAACAAAGATGCAATACATAATATATTAAAGCGAATAAAACACTTAAGAACTTATAGTGGTTCGAAGGTGGTGTAATTCTTCAATGTCCACTCTACTGCTTTCCCGAGCAGAAACTTTGTTAAGTAAGATTAGTTTATAGGATACAACCTAATAATCTATCAACCTAACAAGTTAACACCTATTAGAACTCAGCTTACACACAGTTGCTGTAAGTTCTAAAGACAAACCCACAAAGAAAAATTGTCTTTCTCCTAGACAACTAACAACAATCAGCAAGGATAAATCCTTTCAATTGATGACACCTAAAACAACTTAGCACACAACAAATAGGTAAAAGTATGTGTTTTTTCTTTCTTCAACTGGTGCGGTGAAGTGATCTTCTTTATTATCTTTGGATCTTTGAAGTTGAACATGATCACTTAACCGGGTCGAGTGACTGAAACTTGTTTGAAGGCTTGAGAGTATAGCTTGGAAATTGCTTGGTCTTTTGAGTGCAAATGTTTCAGTAACCAACCTCAGTGCTGCTCACTCGTTTTATACTTGTAGAAAGATATCCGTTGAAGAAGATATCTCTCATTTGAAATTAGTGTTCTGATCAAAGGCATGACTCACATTTAATGCTTCTTGACTATCTTCTCAGCTTATTTAATGCGGTAGTTGCGGCTCGCAGCTTTCTACAACTAAGGTCACGTGTCATTTTTGTATTGGTTCTGCAACTGCAACTTTAATTTTATCTCAATCGGCACTATTCTATTTACATTGATTTATGTTCCTCGTACTCTATTTATTCTTCCTCGGATTGCAGGTTGGGTTGTTTCTGCAGTTGTATTTAAGTCTTGTTGGAGTATGCAGCAAGTCTTGACTCTACGCTGTATCCTGAAACTCTTTGCAGTAACTTGATCTTACTGCATTGTTGTAACTATTTCTTATAGCAAGACTGTAACCTTCGCTTGGTTGCAGCTTCTCTTTCTTCTTACTGCTACATTGCTCTTGATCACTTTCCTGCAGTTTCTTCATTCCTACTTTACTTGATACATCAAGTCTTCTTTTGAGATCCTCCATCTTTTAGAATCTTAACTTACAAACTCAATCACTAGTTTATATAAATACTTAAACATAATGAAAAATAGGGTACTCTAACTTCCTATTACATGGTTGGTTTGTCTCATCAAAATCTAAACATTGATGATGACAAAACCTTTACATTATTTCTTTCATGATAGGAGTTTTACTTTGCATTATCATATTTGTCAAGACATTATAGATAAGAGCAAGTTGTAAACTAATCTTTGATTCATCAGAGATGTATCAGTACTAAACTTAGTCTCAATCAAAAACTAATAGCATGCAAAGGTTCATAAGATATGAACTTAATTAGAAAGCAAGAAAGATAAAATTTCTTCATTGAGGAAATTTTTTTTACAAGATACAAGGTTTGAAAGAATTACAATACATCTTTTGTTTACAAAGATATCTTCAAATTGATTACTTTTGAAATAGGGTCCTTCTTGTAGATGATTCTTCAGGTTTTCTTTCAAAAGTTCTTCTTTCTGCTTTTTCTCTCTCTCTTTCTCTTTCCCTTTCTCTTGTGCCCTTCTACCAGTCTTGAATAGACTTCTGATAGGATTTTTTCAGCTTATTCTTGATCTTCGGAATTTGAATCCATTTGAGCTAGAAATCTTCACTGAAAGACACTATCCTGCCTTTCTTCATTAGGTTTAACATGTGATTCTGAATCTCAAGCTCTCCATCCCTAGCAAGCTCTTCATATATTCTTAAAGCAGATTTATAGGTTTGGAATCTTCTAAATTTGCCTTCTCTACAGAGATATCTGAAGTATCTAAGGTATTCTGATCTCTTCAAAAGTGTGATCTGCTCAAAGGTTGGGTTTCTGTCAGTAGGCAATCTCACAGCTTTGAAGATGTTTAAGTTCCAGGCCATGCTCTCTCCATCGAGCCTCTAATCCATCAGAATAGATACTTAAGCAAATATGTTGTCAGTGTCAAGACGTGGAATATCTTGAGGAGGGTATTGGAATAGAATTCTATCAACATTCTTTATTAAATCAGATCTGCTCTTTCCAACTACCCCAAACCTCTACATCCAGACTTCTTCTTCTTTCTTAGCTCTGGCTCTCTCAGCTCTTTGAGTAGCCATCTTCTGATTATATTGTCTTTCAGCATCAGCTTTGCTCATCTTATTCCTTGAGTCTGTTTGATGATCTTCTTCCCTTTTCGTGCTGTAGGAAGTGGGGGCTGCTATTGTATCCTTTCTTGCAGTAACAGTGGATGCAGCACTGCCAGCAGGTTTGGATGCAGCTGGTCCAACATCATCTTCTCCCTTATCATCCATTCTTCTTTTAGGGGAGGGAATATCAGCAATAGGATTTGACCTTCTTCTCATCTTTCTGCTCAAAGGAAGGTCATCCACTTCCTCTTATTCTTCTTCTTCTTCATCTTACAGCTCCCTCCTGGATCTTTCTGTTATTTCTTCCAACTTTTTAGCATCATCAAAAGCAGCCGGGGGTGGAGCAGAAGCTGAACTGACCACAGCAGACCTGGGTCTACTTGCAGTAGGTACATGGGCTCGTTTGGGTGGCGGCTTGTCATCTTTTGGCATATTATGGAAATACACTCACCATCATACCTCTTAACTCACCAACAATCATTTCTACATTGCCTAATCTGTCATCGACACTCCTGGTTCTTTGAGTTTGATCAAGAACATTATCCAACAGTGTCTCCAAAATTATGGAGTGGGAATGTAATTTTTCTGAAGCTGCATCAACCGTCTTCTTACAACCTTTAATTTGTTTAAGGTTGGTTGTAGCAACTTTCTTTAAATCTCTCTCCATCCGCACTCTTTCTCTAAACTACTGGTTCCACTAGTCCTATAGGTAATGTTGCATTTGTCCTGGAAGCACCTCAATATTCTTTCTGTGACCAGAAATGGATGCAGCATGGGACCTATCACTGATGTTGATACTATTCTACATGTTAAACTCATGATCTTGAAGAGCATAAATGAGATGTCTGACTGCAGCAACAACTTTCTCTATTGAATCCTCCTATGACATTCTAGTGGACCTTTCTTGTCTTGGTTCTGACTCTGGTGCAACATATGGAACAATGGCTTGCTGTTCCAAGGATAGGTGTTCTGCTGCATCCAGTTCAGAATCTTCATCTTCATCTTCATCATCATGAACACTCCTCCTTAAGCTTGATCCTCTGAAAAAAAACAAACTTTTTAGAAATATAGGAGGCAAGAGCTTCATCTTCCATCTCTTCCTCAGACTTCTCTTCTGCATTGGCCTCCTCAGTAACTATTTTTGTTGTATCTTGATTTGATTCTGATAAAAATGCAGTAGGCGTAGCTTCAACCTCCTCATGAGGTGCCTTTAGCTACACAATAGTTGCTGTTAGGATGTATACTATAAGCCTAGCTTTTGTATAAACATCTTTTTATGATATGAGAATCTTTTATGGTTAAATGTTTTACATTTTATATTTTTTATATATGTTATTGCAATTGTCCAATTAATTTATATTGTAGATAACATGGTGTGTGGTGCCACACAGAAGATCATGTTATCAGTTCCTTATAAATTATAAATGGTAGCTCACAACCAAGATAATTTTGGACAAATTATCGGAATGGTTGTAGTGTAATTTGGTATTAATCTATCTTGATTATAAAATTATACTAGTACATTTTGTATGTATTGAGTAGGACCAATTGAGGTTGTTTTATTTGTACTGACTACATAAATAGAACAAGACCTCTGTTATTATGGATGTGCGTCCTCTTAATCATTGTATGCTAACGGGCATGTGTACTCGATATATGTTTCTTTAATTTACCAATGGGTGAGAATTATTTATTAAATCAATAAGCTCGGTAAATTGGGATACAATGTTGTTTATATGGTGTGTTGTTGATTATATAATGAAACTGTATCCTAATTATTTAGGATGATGATGTCCCCTTCAGGAGCTCATAAAGATTATCATGTAAACCCTGCAGGTGGATTTATTCCGGCATGAAAATAAATTTGAGTGGTACTACTCTTAGAATTAAATGTTAATTAATTGAATTGTCAGTAATTCATTTAATTAATGGACATTCGATATCTTAAACGGGGGGAGATAAAACGCGCACATAATAACTAGGAGCCCATATTTAATATGGATAAGGGATGGTAGTTCAATAATATTTTTTTAGTGGATTAAGATATTATTGATAGGCTTAAGAAGTATATTCAGATTGAATTTAGAACTCCTAAGCCTATGAGGAGATCAATTCATAATCCTCCTCAAGGTCCCTGTTGTAGCCTATAAATAAGCCTCAAGTCAGTCGTTTAAAAACACACGAAATCTGAGATACGATTTAGGAGAAGGCGGCTGAAAGTCTCGATAGTTCGTTGCCCACACAACATTCAAGAAAAAGGTGAGGAATACAGCAGAAGATCGTGAGGTCCAGGCTCCATCGATTCCTCGATCTACAGTTCTGACCTTAGAACTAATATCGGTGCAAAAGGTATGATTCGTTTATCTGCTGCACGTTAATCATATTTGTATGGACCCTGATTCGGATAATTGTATAGGGTCGGCGATCTGGCGGTTCCATCACTCACAACGACTTCTATCAGAAATGAAGACATTATGCGATTAGAAGAATAAATTGCAATTATTTTATGCAAGCTTGGACGAATATTCCCATCGAGTTTCTTTAATTCCATTGAGCATCTTCCTATACATTTGGCTTATGAAGCAAAGATAACGGGTCCTGTACAATATCGATGGATGTATCCTTTTGAGAGGTAATAAAAATCATATTTTTCATTATATCGTCTAATTAATTCAAATTTATGATATTGTGACCATTCATAAATGTCATAGGTACCTAAGAAAGTTGAAAAACAATGTTAACAACAAAGCTAAAGTAGAAGGATTAATATGCAATGCATACTTGGTTGATAAGGCAACACCATTTTGTTCCTACTACTTTAAGGATCACGTGAGCATGAGACATAGACAAGTTCCACGCAGTAATGACTCTCGTATGCAAGAGGATGAAAGTGATGAATATGAAGAGAACCTACCAATATTCAAATTTCCTGGTCGACCATTCGGAAAGTCTAAATCTAGATATATGAGTGAGGAAGAACATAAATCTGCACAAAGCTATATTTTATTGAATTGCTCAGAAGTGGAACAATTTCTCAGGTTGGTGCCTACTAATCCTATTTTCTTACCTTGGTAGTGCTTAAAAATTATGTTTGCTTATATTGGTTATCCTTGTATGTTCATACACATCTAATATTGTATTTGTTTTAATCTATTATTTTTTGCATCTTTTTTTATTTTATACAGAATTTACAAAAATGTTTTGAGGCAATCTCAACCCAATATATTGGAGACTGAAATTAACAGCAAACTAGAAATTGAATTCCCATAGATATGTGAGTATTATAAAAACTACTTATTTTTTATATTAAAAAAAACTTCACGTACTAACTTGTTCTTATGTTATAGGTACATGATCCTTCAAACAATGTTGCTAATAAGTTCATAAAAGATCTCGCGAAGGGCCCATTATGGACATATGTGTCATATCACGGGTACTGTGTAAATGGTTACAGATTTCTCACTCTACAACACGGTTTTATGAGAGCTACTATGAATAGTGGGGTGTGCATTAGAGGCTCTAATTCAAGTGTAAGTGAGAGTGATTACTATGGTCAGTTGATAGAAGTCCTTGAGTTAGAATACCCTGCATTACCAATCAAGAGAACTGTATTATTCACGTGTGATTGGTTTGACCCTACTCCAAATCTTGGAACAAAGGTCCATAAAGAGTTATTGCTTGTAGAAGTGAACCATAAACGAATATTTAATAGATACGAACCATTTGTGTTAGCTGTGCAAGCAAATCAAGTGTATTTTTGCAATTATCGTAGCTTAAGACGTGACAAGATTGATTGGTGGGCAATGTTTAGAGTTAAAGCTAGGGCTGTCATAGATATTTCAGAAACTAAAGAAGAAAATGAACCATCACCATTTCAAGATGATGACGTTCATATCTATCATGATATCATCATGATGAGACTCAATTGGATGAAGAACAAGTTTCCTTAGTTGATCCAAATAATGTGTTCATGGACCTTAAGAGTGATGATTGTGAGTAAGAAGATGAACTAATACTTGAATCAAATGAAGAATACATGGATTCGACTAAAGATGTTGAAGAGTTATATGATGAAACCAACGATACTAATAGTGGCTAAGTAAGTTGTACTGATATATTATTTCTACTAGTTTACAGGAATATCAAATAGATACTCTTTGATGATTACATATTATTTATGACTATCATATATTTTTCACTTGGAACTTGTATTTTAAATTTGATAATGTCTTCATTTGCAGGCAGAACACTTCCTTACATGTTGTTGCATACCATATCACAAAAGACATAAAATTGTGCTTTGATAATGTGGATATACTTGGTTAGTATTCTTCTAGCTAACTGAAAAGTACTAATATAATGAAATTCAGTTTTTGTTTTGTTCTTTTATTCCTTTTGAACTATAGATTGTAGTAGAAAATATATATCTCTTATGTAGATGTGAATATATGGCAACACGTCTAAAGGTACACGCTTTTTCTATAATTTTTTTCTCTTTTTACCGATTCCTATTCTGTTCAACTTTCATCTTCCTTGATTTCTCAATTATTTCAATTCAAAGATGGTTTGGTTTTAGCTCGTAGATCTGTTGCATTGTAATGAGTTTTATGAAGTTTTGTTTAGATAAGAATCTGTGAGGTCGCATTTAGATACTATGTTATTATTTTTATCTGGTTTATATGTGTTGCTGATTTTTAATTATATGATGCTGAGAATTAGGAAATGCAGATATGTAATTGTGATATGTAATAGATCCAAAGCTCTTGTATTAACTGTGATGGATTTATGATTTCAGTGAGTTTCATGTTGGAGATTTGTGCTTGAAAGTTTAATCTTGGATGAATGACCAGATATTTGATGTCACTTCATCTATTATAGTTGTCCCTATTTCTAATCATTTGATATTACCTGATCAAGCAGCTAAAACTGTATATTTGGTCATAGAACTGTCTCAATTATTATTGATTCTATATTAGAGTTATTGAGAAATTGATTTCAGACAATTAAGTGTGTTAGAGTTGTAAACATTGTGCTTGTTTACTAAGTCAAGTTAGAATTTCTCATTCTTTGCTAAAATATGTAGATTATAATTAATTTCTCAATATATATAGGCTCACTAATCAATTTGAAGTTCTGATTTACATGCTTAATATTCAACCATCTACTTTGAGATAATGTATGTCTATTAGAAAGACTTATTCTGGTGGTGTTCATGAGAATGATCTCAATGCTAAGCCTGGTGAACTTAAAGAAGTAGTTATCGAAATCATACATAACAATGAAATAATGTGAGTTATGACAACAGAATCAAGGTCATCCTCTTTTAAACATTGAAGTCTATCTATATCATATCAATAATATTGGTCATATTAAATTTATCCATCTCTTTTATTATTTCAGACTCACCTTATCAAGGCCAGTTTTGCTCTCTGAACTTGCAGCAGATTCACATTCTGAAGTAGACCTCGACAAGTCACAATCATTTTCATCTGTATCTGGTTTCTCGCTGATTCAGACAACAGTTCTTTAAACTTTTAAATACAGAGTCATGTGGTACTTACTTCCATGCAAATACAGAGTAGATAATATAAGACATTTTCTAGACTTTTAAATATAAGACATCTTTAATAACTCAAACTTGTTTTATACGCAATAGGTTAATATATTTTTATTGAAAAATATAAAACAAAACTTAATTAAAAGAAATTCATCAGTGTGCAACGGAAACATCTCAGACTAACAAGACTAATTATTTTAACTAGTGTTCTAAAAACAAGAAAATTCAAAATAAATCATAATAGTGTGAAACATATTTTCTGAAATAAAAAAAATTAAAATTTTAAGGTCATATTCAAATTAATGAGTCAATATAATTTACTTAAGGTATTTTAAACATTTTCCAGGTCATTGATAACTTGTGTTATTTTAGGTATTTTAAGGTTTAATTTCATATCATTTTGTGTTAAAAAAACATGTATCTATGAGATTTTGTAAAGATTTTATTATCTTGTTAAGATCTTACGTATTTTCTTGATTTGAAAGAAGTTTGATAGATTTTTACACAAAATGAAAGATTAATTAATTAATAAGATCATAAAAAGTTAAGTTTGAGTCGAAATATGAAGTCGAAAACGTGCAATTGTGGGAGAAAACACATATCTTGTTCTTTAAAAGTCCAAATATAATAATTTTTGCCTTGTTGAAAAGATAAGAAGAAGTTCTACTACTTTTATGTTGAAAAGTGTTCTCAATTATGCATCCAAGAAAGTAGAAAACGACAAGAAAAAAGTTGTGCAAAGACGATTTTATTTTTGTTTGACAGGGCTTAAGTATTTTAACTTTTTGTAGAAATTGACATTGGATTAAAATTAGTGACATTAGAAATCTAACTTTAAACATATAAAACTTTCATGGAGAAATGGAAGTCAAATTCAGATAAGAAAATGGTCAAAATGAGGTTGAAATATACGATCCAGGTCAACTCAGGTGAGGTCGGATCGCGTGTAATTGCATTACTAGTTTTGTGCTCGATTTGAACTAATAATCAATCTACATGTTAAGTTACTCGAGGGAGAGGTTATAATCTATAAGCTTGCTAGCATGACATAAGATAATTTTGAGTTGAGTGTGGTTTTTCTAGATTACTAACTTAATTGGAGTGGAACAAAATTGTAGCCTTATGATCAATCTTTGTTGAACCTTTGATATTCTTTGATAATTGCTTGTTTGTTCTTTATATTCATTTATTTGGTTTCGATTTAAGTTAATTAAAAAAACTTTCTTAATTAGGTCCCTTAGATAACATTAGGTAAATTAAATAGGTACTTAACATTGTTCTAATTCACTATAATCTCTGTGTGATCGATCTTGTTCATCTCATCTATAGTAACTGTGTACTTCGGAATACACTATGAATAAGCCGAACACATTTTAATTCATCGAAGAATATATAAATTTAACAGATATAGATCATGGTATCTTAACGAAATGAATACTAGCTAGTATAGGACTCTATAATACATGAGATTAAAATAATTAAACTATAACTTTAGCAACATTAGAAAAAAAATTATTTATTATTTATATAAGAAATATATTTATGGTAACAATTAAATATAACACAATTTGATTAATATATTATCTAATTGTTGAAATATATATATATGTTCCAATAGTAAAAGAACTTAAATAGTTCTTTATTTATTATTTATTAAATTTATATGTTGTTATATATATATATATATATATATATATATATATATATATTATTCTACTTTCAAATTTTCTTTTTAATCAAATGATAAAAAAAGGGAAGTCAAAAGTTTTTATATAAATTTCATAGTTTATTTTAAAATACATATTTTTGCAAAAACTATTCAATTTTTTTAATTAATAAGTTTGAAAAGTTTGAGCAATAAATCTTTTACAATCAACTCATGTTTATTTTAGTTCTTTCATTTTTATTTATTTTTATTGTTCTCTAATTTTTTATATGAAACCAAATTAAAATCAATAAATTATTTCTATGTTTGAAGTCTTATAGCATGTGTTATTTTATTAAATATAGTTAAAATTTCAACATTATTTACTAATGTATATCAACATTAAATTTGATATCGATAAATAATTGTATTAATTAGTTTTAAATATATATAATTTGTTAAAAATTAATATGAAAAAATTGCAGGTCCTTGATGTTTATTACTTAAGTATAGATCTGAAAGATTTTTATGTTTACATTTCATAATTCTAAGACTATAATTAAAATTTTGAACAATGATTCAATTTATATATTTTAGCATAAATTCACAAATCTTAAAATATATCTATTTTCCCTTGACTACATTATTTTAGAAAAATTAACATAAAAATGTATGTGTAAAATTTCTATTACACTTATTGTTTGGTGCATTTTACTCAAAAAAAAAGTAATATATCAATTTTTTAGAAATTCATTATATAAAAATATAAATTTATGCTAAACTTGATAATATTATCTACAATAACTAAATCTAGCTCTATCAATTAGGATTATTTATTTTAATAACAACACTTCTAAATTAATGTTTATTAATAATTTAAAACAAAAAATCAAAAAAATCATACCAAATTTTAACAATTAAAAATGCAAAAATAATTTAACAAATGGGTGTAATTTCATGTTCGTCCCAAGTGGTGTCCAAGGTTTAGAGGGGGTGAATGAACCTTAGTTGATTTTGCAAATCTTTCGAAAAACTTACTATTCTACAAATTACTTGAACTTGTAGCGCCAGGCAGTTACTGCTTACAGCACTAGGATGCAGTGTTGCACGCTGTAACAAGAGTTTATACGCAGTGGAAAAATACGTTTTATAATACAAGGCTAGTTTTCTAAAAAATGATCTTTTTCAAATCGTTTTATGCTTATCACAAAGATAGATAAATGAAATAAAACACAGATAAGAAAGCTATAAAATACTTATGGCTTATAGTGGTTCGAAGGTGGTGTAATCCTTCTACGTCTACTCTACTGCTACTTCGAGCAGGAACTTTGTTAAGCAAGATTGGTTTACAGGACTTTCCTAACAATCTATCAACTTTACAAAGCTAACACCTACTAGAGTCCAGCGTACACACAGCAACTGCAAACTTTAAAGGCTAACCCACACAGTATTTCAAACTCCCACATAGGGAAACTGCCTAACTCTAGACAACTATACAAACAGCAAGGATCACTCCTATCAAATGTTCGACACCTAAAACAACCTAAGCACACAACAAAAAGGTTAAAAAGTATATGGTTTCTTCTTCAACTGGTGCGGTGAAGTGAGCTTCTGAATCCTTCGAAGGATCTTTCAGCTTTGAACTTGCTTCACTTCACAGAGGTTGAGTGACTGAAACTGAGAGTAGACTTGAATGAGTGTAACTCGAATGTTTTAGAGTTTTTACGCAAATGTTTCAGTAATCAGCTTTAGGGTTGCTCATCCTCTATTTATACTTGTATGAGAAGATATCTGTTGAAGGAGATATCTTTCTTTTGAATTTTGAGTACTTGATCAAAGGCATGGCTCACATTTAATGTGACTTGACTTTTTCTTTCGGAGCATTTAATGCGGCAGTTGCGGCTTGCAGCTTTCTGCAGTGCGTCAGTCCACGTGGCATCTTTGTATTGGCTCCGTGTCTGCAACTTTGATCTTGTCTGAAACAGCTCTATTTATTCTTGCTTGGATCTTTGTTCCTCGTACTGTATTTATCCTTTCTCGATTTACAGGATACTTCTTTGTTTGTTATTGGCGCTGTTGACTGTTTTGAGCAGTGAGTTTTGCGCTGTATCCTAGGTCTGTTTGTAGCTAATACTACTTTACAGCGCTGCTGTAACTTAGACCTGCTTGCAGTATTTTCGTACAGTACTGCTGTATCTTTTGCTTGCAGTACTTCTGTATCTTTTTCTTGCAGCGGTGCTGCATGCCGTTCTTTCTTACTTAGCTGTAGTGCTGTAACTACTTTCTTACAGTGACGCTGTATCTACTTTCTTACAGCAGCTTCTTTCTGAAATTTTCGATGCAGCTTTGTAACTTATGAAAACCTCCATCTTTCAATACCTATATCTAGACTCAAATCTAGTCTATGCTTTCACTTAAACATCATGAAAAATGAGGTACACAAAACTGCCTATTACATATATGTTTTGTCTCATCAAAATCTAAACACTGAAATCCCAACAATTTCCCCTTTTTTTATGATGACAAAACCTTTACATTATTTCGTTCATGAAGAGAGTTTTCATTTTTACATTATATCATATTTCATTCAGATTACATACTTGATATGCTTTGATAAAATAAATTCTGATCATGGATTCGTCAGAGATGTATCATACTATTTCTTCATCACATATCTTCAGAAATACGCAAAAACATGCAAGAGTTCATAATTGATGAACTTGATCGAAAATAGAAAACTAAAAATTTCTTCATTAACTGAATCAAATTTTACAAGAGAAATATATATAGCATAATATACAAAAGAGCATGCATATAAAGCTACTGAAACAAGGACCTTCGTGATGACGGTTCTTCAGGTCTTCTTTCAGTGTCCATCATTTCCTGCTCAGCTCTTTCTCTTGATCTCTTCCATCAATCTCGAATGGACTCCTGATAGGATTCTTCAAGTATCTACTGCATCTTCGGAATCTAAATCCATCTCAGCCAGAAGTCCTCACAGAAAGGCACTATCCTACCTTGCTTCACTAGGTCGATGTAGAAATTTTGAAGTCCAAGCTCTCCCGCTCCAGTAAGCTCTTCATATCTCCTCAGTGCTGATTGACAAGTTTGAAATCTGCTAAATTTGCCCTTTCTGTACAGAAGCCTGAAGTATTTGAGGTACTCAGATCTCTTGTACAGTGTAATCATTTCAAGCTCCATGAAATGTTTTCTCTATATAGCCTCTGATCTATCAGCACTGACACTTCGACAGATATGTTGTCTGTGTCGAGTCATGGAATTTCTTAAGAAGGGTACTGGTAGAGGTCTCTGTCATAGAACCTTCTTTCTTCAATCAGCCCAAGCCTCTACATCCAGACATTTTTTTCAGCTTCAGCTTTGGCTCTCTCCGCTCTCTAAGCAGCCATCTTCTCATTGTAATGCTTTTCTGCTTCGGCTCTGCTTACCCTTTTCCTCGAGCCCTGCTGCTGGCTCTCTCTCCCTCTCTTAGAATGATGAGAAGAGGGAGGTGCTGCATCCTTGCTTGCAATACTGCTGTATGCAGCACCCGTTGCCGATCTACTTCCAGTAGCTACACCAGCTCCTCCAGCTCCACCTTCATCATCTCTTTTCCAGCGCTTTGGAAAGGGAATGTCAGCAGAAACAGATAATCCAGACCTTTTCCTTCTCCTGCTGAGAGGTTGCTGGTCATCTTCTTCTTTTTCTTCTTCATCAGCTTCCCCTGAGCTCCTGTATCTATCAGTAAACCCTTCCTCTTTTTGGCATCATCAAAAGTTGGGGGCGGAGCAGAGGCAACTGGGACCATCTTGGAGCATGGTCTTCTTGTTGGTGCCGGGGCTGCCTTAGATCCTTGGGTATGTTGAGGGAACGTGTTCACCATGATGTCCCTCAGCTCTCCAACAATTATTTTCAAGTTCTCTAAATGATCGTCGATGCTTCTGGTTCTTCTGGATTGATCTGTAACTTGTTCCAAAAGTGTCTCCAACACTATGGAGTGAGAGTTCAGCCTGTCAGTCGATTCAACAACTGATCTCCTGCAGAGTCGGATCTCAGTGCGACTAGCTTCAGCATCTCTCTTCAGTTCTCCCTCCATTCTCGCTCAATCTCAAAACAGCCTATGTGTTGACTCGTTCAAGTCACATCTGATCATTTTGGGCAGTACTTTGAGATCTTTCTTGAAACCCGTTATGGTTTCAGCGTGGAAATGGGCACCGACCCGCATGCTGCTCTGCATGTTAGACTCATGCTCCTGGAGAGCATGCAACAGATGTCTAACCGCAACTATAACCCTGTCGATTAATTAGGGGTCAGGCCCAAATTTCTTCTTATTGAGGCGGTAGCCGATGCAGCATAGGGAATAACTGCTTGAAGACTGGTGTTGCATCCTACCTTGGTGCCTATGTTTCAAACTCATCCTCATGCTAGCTAGATTGGGAACTGGTAGAGCTTGAGGATGAGTGTTCTTCATCAGCTGCCTCTTCTTCATTAGATGATATAGGTACTGGTACTGCTTCACTAGTTTTTGATCTGTATACAGCTCTGTTGCGTTCTTCCATCATCTTGATGAATTCGACGGATTCAGCTTCAGCATCCTCAGTAACCTCTGCTGCTGTAACCTAGGAAGGTTCCTTTGAGCATGCAGCAGCTACAACATCAACCTCCTCTTGAGGTGTCTCTAGCTGCACAGGGGTACCTCTGTTTCTCCTTCAGCATCCTCTGAGAATACTATCTCAACAACCTCCCCTGCAGAGGTCTTCTCTCCCTCAGTGAGTGTTATCTGAACAACAGCCTCACCTGAGGTTTTCAGCAAGGACCCCGACTCCTTAGTCGGTCTTGTAACCTCAACAGCTTCTGCTGCAAGAATGGGTTCTTATAGCTCAGGTTGGTTTCTTACAGCTTCCACTGTATGCAGCACTGAAAGCTCCACGACTGTAAGAATCTCAGCATCCACCCTGTTTGTTTCCTCTGCAGCTTCTATAAGGGTGGCTGCTTGTTGTACTGTTGTCTCTACCAGTACAGAGAGTCTAGCCTCTGCAACTTTCTCCGTGGTTACATCATCGATGATCTCAGCAATGTTAGAGATCACATCTCTGATGATGGCGGTTGATTCCCGTTGAGACTCTGCAGCAGCTGCATCCATATGCATCGGGAAATCACCGTAGTCCACCAGTTGAAGCTCCTCCTCCTCCAATAGGTCAAGCGTGATAATGTTGGAGAGGCCTTCAACCACGTGCTCGTATGCAGAGGAGCTTAAATTATGATGGCTCGAGCTTACTTCTCCCCGCATCCTCCTAGGAGTGTGCTGCATTTTGGTTTCTTTCACACTTGCTTGCAGCGCCTGTTGCAGCAGGGCTTTCTCAGCCTGTTCTAGTCCCAGGGTATTGATTTGCTCCTGAGCAAATGCGATGTCATCGCCCCTTCTGACAGCCTCCACAGCTGGGGCTAGGAAAATTTGGACGTCTTCCAATGCTGCTCACATCGGCAACTCTGCAGAGTGGGATTCTGCAAGAGCTTTTCCCTTCCCTTTGTCCTTTGCTCCCTGAGCAGCAGTGCTTACAGATCGATCTTGCACCATTGCTGCATACTTAGGTTGCAGGAGCGCCAAAATATCCTCTGAGTTGGCCCACTCTAGGACTACTTACTTCATTGTTAGGAAATTCTTCAACTTCAGAAGAACTTCCCCCTTGGACAGTCTCATCTCCCTCTAGAGACTTACTGATGCTTCATATTTCTAACAGCTGGAAAGATGGGATCAAGCATTGATGAAGCAGCTACATGATCGCACGAGGAGGCTAATTTAGTAGCCCCTTATAGATGAGTTTCTTCATCGGGCTATATCATCTGAAGGTCATCTACTGCAACCAAGCTTGCAGTAGAGAGTTGGGAATTAACAGTTGAGGCAGCCTTCTTCTTGCTGCACGGGACCCTCTTAGCTAGGGGTACGTCGTCATTAGAGGAAGAGGACTCAGGTTCAGGTTCAGCCCCCCTTGGTGTCCTCTTGATGACGGGAAGAGGACTTTCATCATCATCTTCTTCACCCCCGCTGCCTACAGCTTCATCTTACAGAACCAGGTTTATAGGAACCACCGGATCGCCGACCCTATACGATTATCTGATTTGGGGTCCATGAAAATATGATTAATGCGCAGTGGATAGATAAATCATACCTTTTGCACCGATATTAGCTCTAAGGTCAGAACTGTAGATCAAGGAATCGATAGAGCCTGGACCTCACGATCTTCTGCTGTATTCCTTGCCTTTTTCTCGAACGTTATGTGGGCAACGAACTATCGAGACTTTCAGCCATCTTCTACTAAATCGTATCTCAGATTTTATGTCGTGTGTGTAGAAACGGATGACTTGAGGCTTATTTATAGGCTACAACAGGGACCTTGAGGAGGATTAGGAATCGGTCTCCTGATAGGCTTAGGAGTCCTAAATTCAATCTGAATATACTTCTTAAGTCTATCAATAATATCTCAATCCATTAAAAAAATATTATTGAACTACCGTCCCTTATCCATATTAGATATGGACTCCTATTTATTATGTGTGCGTTTATCTCCCCGCATTTAAGATATCGAATGTCCGTTAATTAAATAAATTACTGACAATTCAATTAATTAACATTTAATTCCAAGAGTAGTACCACTCAACTTTATTATCATGCCGGAATAAATCCACCTGCAGGGTTTACATGATAATCCTAATGAGTTCCTCAAGGGGACATCATCATCCTAAATAATTAGGACACAGTTTCATTATATAATCAACAGCACACCATATAAACAACATTGTATCCCAATTTACCGAGCTTATTGATTTAATAAATAAATCTCGCCCATTGGTAAATTAAAGAAACATATATCGAGTGTATATGCCCGTTATCATACATTGATTAGGAGGACGCACATCCATAATAACAGAGGTCTTGTTCTATTTATGTAGTCAGTGCAAATAAAACAACCTCAATTGGTCCTGCTCAATACATACAAAATGTACTAGTGTAATTTTATAATCAAGATAGATTAATACCTAATTACACTACAACCATTCCGATAATTTTTCCAAAATTATCTCGGCTGTGAGCTACCATTTATAATCTATAAGGAACTGATAACATGTTCTTTTGTGTGGCACCACACACCATGTTATCTATAATATAAATTAATTGGACAATTGCAATAACACATATAACAAATATATAAAATGCAAACATTTGACCATAAAAGATTCTCATATCATAAATAGATGTTTATACAAAAGCTAGGCTTATAGTATACATCCTAACAATCTCCCACTTATACTAAAAGACTATGATGTCATATACGCTGCCATGCATCTGATTCCCATCCCATCAACATGCTCATCGAAGGCTTTCGCCGGAAGGGACTTTGTGAAAGGATCTGCTAGGTTATCGGCTGATGCACTCTTGGCGACAACAACTTCTCCTCGCTTTACGATATCTCGTATCAAGTGGTACTTGCGCTCAATGTGTTTACTTGCCTTATGGGCTCGTGGTTCCTTCGAGTTTGCTACTGCACCACTGTTATCAAAATAGATTTTGATAGCTTTGGGCAAACCAGGAATCACTTCTAAGTCCATCAAGAATTTTCTGAGCCATACAGCTTCTTTGGCTGTCTCAGAGGCTGCCACATATTCAGCATCCATGGTGGAGTCCGAAACGCATTTCTGCTTCACACTTCTCCACACTATGGCTCCACCTCCCAAGGTAAACACATACCCCGAGGTTGATTTACTGGTGTCCCTATCTGACTGGAAATCTGAATCCGTGTCACCCACAGGTAATAAATCATTTGCCTGGTAAACTAGCATATAATCTCTAGTCCTTTTCAGGTACTTTAGAATATGCTTTACGGCAGTCCAATGACCTTGTCCTGGGTTACTTTGATATCTACTGACCATGTCCACGGCAAAGCAGATATCCGATCTCGTACATAATATCGCATACATCAAGCTTCCTACAACCGAAGCATAAGGAACTGCTTTCATTTTCTCTATCTCCTTTGGTGTCTTAGGACACATTTCCTTAGATAAAGACACTCCATGTCTAAAAGGTAGAAAACCTTTCTTGAAGTTTTGCATGCTAAAACGAGCTAGGATAGTGTCAATGTATGAAGCTTGAGATAAGCACAACATCCTTTTCTTGCGATCTCTTATTACTTTGATCCCAAGAATATGTTCAGCTTTTCCTAAGTCTTCACAGCAAACTGCTTGGACAGCCATACCCTTACGTCTGATAACACCTTGACATTATTTCCAATTAACAAGATGTCATCTACGTATAGTACAAGAAATACCACCACGTTTCCGTCACTCTTCTTATATAACAAGATTCATCCGGATATTGAATAAATCCATAAGACTGGATTACTTCATCAAAATGGATGTTCCAAGATCTCGAAGCTTGTTTCAGTCCATAAATAGACCGATTGAGCTTACACACGAGATGCTGTTTGCCCTTTGCAATGAATTCCTCAGGTTGCTTCATATAGATGTTTTCTTCAAGACTTCCATTAAGGAAAGTTGTCTTGACATCCATCTGTCAAACCTCATAATCCATATGAGCAGCAATAAACAAAAGAATTCGGATAGACTTCAGCATGGCTACCGGCGAAAAGGTTTCCTCATAATCGATCCTTTCATTTTGAGTATACCCTTTTACAACAAGCCTTGCTTTAAAGGTCTCTACCTTTCCGTCTTATCCTCTTTTCCTTTTGTAGACCCATTTACATCCAATGGCTCTTACACCATTTGGTGGTTCTACAAGCTCCCAGACTTGATTAGAATCCATAGATTCTATCTCAGAAAGCATTGCCTTTTGCCAAGATATCGCATCTTTATCTTGGAGTGCTTCGTCATAAGACCAGGGATCTATTTTATGTTTTCCAGGGACCAAGTCTGAAGACTCTCTCAAAAACATGAATCTATCAGGTTGTCTAACAACCCTCCCACTATCATCTTTATCTTGGAGTGCTTCGTCATAAGTCCAGGGATCTATTTTATGTTTTCCAGGGATCAAGTCTGAAGACTCTCTCAAAAACATGAATCTATCAGGTTGTCTAACAACCCTCCCACTACAACGAGGCACTATCGTATTTGTGTATCATTAGTGACACGCGGTGCAGTCACTTGTGGTATCTCATCTTGTACCGTCGGTACATTAGAATTATCCCCTCTCATTTCCTCAAGAACAATTTTACTCATAGGCTTGTGGTTCATTACATAGTCCTCTTCTAAAAATCAGGCATTCGTGCTAACAATAACCTTCTGATCTTTAGGACTATAAAATAAACCACCTTTCGTTCCTCTAGGATAGCCACAAACAAGTGTACTTCTGTACGAGATTCCAACTTATCAGCATCTCCCTTCAGCACATGTGCTGGACTACCCAAAATCCGAATATGTTTCAGACTAGGCTTGTGCCCAGTCCACAATTCTGCGGTGCATCAAGTAAATGTATCCATATCTCAAATAATCATTTATAAAAGAGACAAAATATTCGAAACCACCTCTTGCCTGAATAGTCATAGGGTCACACAAATCAGAATGAATCAATTTCAACACTTCGTTGGCTCTATACCCCTTTGTCTTAAAAGGCCTTTTGGTCATTTTTCCTTCCAAGCAGGATTCGCAGGTTGGGTAGTTTTCCACTTCCAAGGAACCCAAAGGTCCATCGGCTATTAACCTTTGAATCCTCCTTAAGTTAATATGACCCAACCTTAGATGCCAAAGATATGTTTGATTCATTTTGGAAGGTTCTTTTCTCTTATTAGTTTTAGAAGATGTGTTATTAATTTCCATTTGTTGCATCGTAGTAGTTATTGGATTAAGAGTATACAAATTGTCAACCAACATACCAGAACAGATAATAACTCTATTTTTCTTGACCACAACATTGTTATCAAAAGAAACAGAATATTCATTCTTAAAAAGTTTAGAAACTGAAATCAAATTTTTTCTAAAACAAGGTACGTAAAGACAATCTCTTAAAATCAAAGACTTATTCCTATGAAAAGATAAATAAACATCTCCCACTGCAACGGCCGCCACTTTCGCAACGGTGCCCATGTATATAGTAATCTCTCCATCACTTAGTCGTCTAGTTTCCTGAAACCCCTGCAATGAATTGCAGACATGATCAGTGGCTCCCGTATCTACACACCAGGTACCGGTAGATAACACCGCTAAACATATTTCAACAACTAATGAAAAAGATGTACCTGAATTGTTCTCCTTTTTACGGGGACAATCGACTTTCCAATATCCAGCCTGCTTGCAATTGAAGCACTTGTCTTTCGGTTTTTTTCACGCCACCTTGTGGTTTAGCCACTTGAGGTCCGATCGTCTTCTTTGCTGAAGAATTCTGTTTCTTCTTCTTCTTTTCGCCTTACGGTTTAGAAGCAGAAACATTTTCAGCAACGTAAGCTTGAAAATTTTGACGAAACAGTCCCTCTGCTGATTGGAGTTCTGTCAGAAGTTTCGCCAATGAATACAACCTCTTGTTCATGTTGTAGTTCAAACGGAACTGCTCAAAACTCTTAGACAGCGTTTGGAGAACAATATTGACCTGGGATTCCCCATCGATTTCCGCTCCAAGGACCTCCATCTCATTCAGATGAGCCATCATCTTGAGGACATGATCACTCACAGGTGTCTCCTCAGCCATGGTGGTAGTCATCAAGTTTCTCATTGCCTCCTGTCTGGCAGCCCGACTCTGGTGTCCAAAGAGTTCTTTGAGATTATGCATCATATCATAGGCAGTAGGTATGGCCTGATGCTGATGTTGCAGCACATTTGACATGGAAGCCAAAATGTAACACCGCGCCATCTTATCTGCCTTGACCCACTTCCTATAAAGCATGTTCTCCTCTTCAGTAGAGTTTTCATCAGGCATGTCAGGACAGTGCTCAGTGAGTACAAACATGTACTCTTCAGTAGTCAGGACAATATTCAGGTTTCGTTTCCAATCAATATAATTAGGACCAATAAGTTTGTTTTCTTTAAGTATAACAGCAAGAGGATTGAAAGCCATAATGAAAATCCTGAGAATCACATAAATAAACACATAGGTCAAATAATTTGAATTGACAAATCATATTGTTCCCTCAAACAACATAATTCAAATTCACCAACACCTCAATACACCGTGAACTTCGTATGCCACGATAGTGTGGACGTATACTAATTCAAACATTTGTTAGAGAAGGTTTTACCTATTAATTTTATTATCTTGTCAACTTAACTTTATGACAAATAAAATTAATAGTTGGTATTGCTTTGGCCATACAAATAACAGTAGTGACTCCGATGGGGAGGATACTTATCAAATGCATCTAAGTGTACACCATTACTTGATACTAAATCCATTATCTAGGATTATGCCTCTTCAGATGGAGAAGATGACATTCTCCTAGACAACTTTCTATAATCATCCATAAAGGAAGTTTGATCTAGTGATCCGCAAATGAACTCATCCGATATGGAGGAAGGCACTTAAAGCCAACGCGCAAATTCAAATGCATCACTTACGAACCAGTAATGGAGGCCATGGGATTTATTAAAATAATTAATCCCTCTCCCACTTAGTTATTTAACATGAGGGATTTTAACATGCATATCATATAAAACACATTAAAAGCATGCTTGACAAAACAAAACACATATAAGGCAATAAATATAAAAAAACATAATTTCCAACTATTATGGCCTCGTTTTATCATCGTGTTCTTGAATGTTTGCCGTCAAACGTTAGAAAAAATAGGAGAAAAATCATCGACTAGCACGGTCAGACCGTGCCCCTCAGCACGATCGTGCTCGTCATGTAAACACGTCGCACGGTTAACCGTGCCGTATAGCATGGTCGTGCCTTGTTGTCCAGCTTCAATCTTCAGCCGGGCACGATCTGACCGTGCCCTTCAGCACGGTCGTGCCCGACTTGTAAACACGCCGTACGGTTGGCCGTGCCGTATAGCACGGCTCCAATTTTCCACTGGCAAGGTCTGACCGTGCTCCACAGCACGGTCATACCCGGTTGTGCCACCCTAACCTTATATTTAATTACATCCATCGATCCTATACTCCACGAAGTAGTTTACATATAATCTAGATCGAACAGAAAATTAAAACCTAACACGATAAACCGCTGTGATTTTACTATTACAATCATACATTCAAAAAACAACCTTGACATGTCTGAGGGTTTAATTCATACATAAACATACATTCAGACCATAATAGTTGGATTTGAGGTTGATGCAGAAAATCATAATTTCTTGCACATCCTACTATTATCCGATCTAAAATACGCATGCTTCAAGATACGATTCATAATAGAATTAACCGATTCAATCCAATAGAGTCAGAAAACCACGGCTCGGATACCAATTATAGGAACCACCGGATCGCCGACCTATATGATTATCTGATTCGGGGTCCATGCAAATATGATTAATGCACAGCGGATAAACGAATCATACCTTTTGCACTGATTACTTGTAAGGTCAGAACTGTAGATCAAGAAATCGATGGAGCCTGGACCTCACGATCTTCTACTGTATTCCTTACCTTTTTCTCGAACGTTGTGTGGGCAACGAACTATCGAGACTTTCAACCGTCTTCTACTAAATCGTATCTCAAATTTTATGTTTGTGTGTGTAGAAACGGCTGACTTGAGGCTTATTTATAGGCTACAACAGGGACCTTGAGGAGGATTAGGAATCGGTCTCCTGATAGACTTAGGTGTCCTAAATTCAATCTGAATATACTTCTTAAGTCTATTAATAATATCTCAATTCACTAAAAAGATATTATTGAACTACCGTCCCTTATCAATATTAGATATGGGCAACTATTTATTATGTGCGCGTTTATCTCCCCACGTTTAAGATATCGAATGTTCGATAATTAAATGAATTACTAACAATTTAATTAATTAACATTTAATTCCAAGAGTAGTACCACTCAACTTTATTATCATGCCGGAATAAATCCACCTGCAGGGTTTACATGATAATCCTTATGAGTTCCTCAAGAGGACATCATCATCCTAAATAATTAGGACACAGTTTCATTATATAATCAACAGCGCACCATATAAACAACATTGTATCCCAATTTACCGAGCTTATTGATTTAATAAATAAATCTCACCCATTGGTAAATTAAAGAAACATATATCGAGTATACATGCCCGTTATCATACAATGATTAAGAGGACGCACATCCATAATAATAGAGGTCTTGTTCTATTTATGTAGTCAGTACAAATAAAACAACCTCAATTGGTCCTGCTCAATACATACAAAATGTACTAGTGTAATTTTATAATCAAGATAGATTAATACCAAATTACACTACAACCATTCCGATAATTTTTCCAAAATTATCTCGGCTGTGAGCTACCATTTATAATCTATAAGGAACTGATAACATGATCTTCTGTGTGGCACCACACACCATGTTATCTACAATATAAATTAATTAGACAATTTCAATAACACATATAACAAATATATAAAATGCAAACATTTGACCATAAAAGATTCTCATATCATAAATAGATGTGTATACAAAAGCTAGGCTTATAGTATACATCCTAACAAGGGTTGCATTCTTTTTGTCTTTGGTTTTCTTCTTTGCAACTCTAGCTCCTGCTGCCTTCGGTTGGGTCTTACCCTTCTTCTTCTCTCTGAGATACTTCTCAATGGGATTGGGGATGGGAGCTGCAAGTTGGAGACCTAGCTTGCAGAGTAGAGTGCAGATGGTGATGCCATAGCTCATTCTCACCGTAATCTTTTCTGCTTCTTCTCATATCCTCTTCAAGATGAACCTGGCCCAGTCCACCTTTTGTTGGTTCCAAGTGATGTCCGAGGTTCAGAGGGGGGGTGAATGAACCTTGGTCGATTTTCAGAATCTTTTAAAACAACCGTTCTGCACTGCAAGTTACTTGAGCTTGCAGCAATAGATGGTTACTGCTTGCAGCGCTACGATGGAGTTTTATACGCAGCGGAAATTAACTTTAAAACACAAGGCTGTTTTTCTTAAGAATGCTTCTTTCAAATGTTTTATGCACAGAGATAAGAGAAATGCAGAATATAAGCGCACAGATAAAGAAAGCAAATAAACACTTATGGCTTATAGTGGTTCGAAGGTGGTGTAATCCTTCTACGTCCACTCTACTGCTCCTCGAGCAGGAACTTTGTTAAGCAAGATTGATTTACAGGACTCTCCTCACAATCTATCAACTTTACAAAGAAACCATCTACTGAAGTCCAGCGTACACACAGCAATTGCAAACTTCAAAGGCTAACCCACACAGGATTCCACACTCCCACACAGGGAAGCTGCCTAACTCTAGACAACTAAACAAACAGCAAGGATCTGTCCTATCAACTGCCTGACACCACTAAAACAACCTAAGCACACAGCAACAAGGTTAAAAAGGATAAAAAGGTTTTCTTCAACTTGTGCTTCGAAGTGAGCTTCTGAATCCGTAAGGAAACTTTCAGCTTGAACTTGCTTCACTTCGGTAGGTTGAGTGACTGAAACTGATCGTAGGATTGAATGCTTGAATCTTGTAAGCTTTGAATATTTTAGTAACAGGGACAGTTTTCAGTAACCAGCTTCAGTTCTCCTCGACCTCTATTTATACTTGTAGGAGAAGATGTCCGTTGAAGGAGACATCCCTCTTTTGAATTTAAAGTAGCCTGGCCAAAGTATGGTTCGCATTTAATGCGATTTGACTTTTTTTTTCGGAGCATTTAATACGGCAGTTGCGGCTCGCAGCTTTCTGCAGCGCGTCAGTCCATGTGGCATCTTCTCATTGGCTCCGTGTCTGCTACTTTGACTTTTTCTTGAACGACTCTTTTATTCTTGCTTGAATCTCCATTCCTCGTATTGTATTTATTCTTCCTAAGATTTGTAGGATACTTCGTTTGTAGTTGGCGTTGTATGACTTAACTGACTGTAAGTCTGCGCTGTATCCTAGGTCCTTATGCAGCTGATGCTTTCTTTCAGTGCTGCTGTAACTTAGACCTGGTTGCAGTATCTTCTGGTAGTGCTGCTGTAACTTAGACCTGGTTGCAGTATCTTCTGGTAGTGCTACAGTATCTTCTGGTAGTGCTGCTGTAACTTCTCTCTAGCAGTACTTCTGTATCCTTTTCTTGCAGCGTTGCAGTACGCCGTCCTTTCTTACTTTGTTGTATAGAAGATTTAACTCATTGAGCTGTTGCTGTATCCTCTTTCATCCAGCTCTGCTGTATCCTTATCTTCTTGCAGCGATACTGTATCCTACCTTTTTGCAGCGATAACTTCTTTTAAGGCTTAGATGCAGTTTTATCCTTTTTCATCCTCAATTTTAACACTTAACACAAGACTCAATTCTAGTCTATTTATTCACTTAAACAATGTGAAAAAATGGGGTACTTAAAACTTCCTATTACGTATTTGGTTTGTCTCATCAAAATCTAAACATTGAAAACCCAACAATTTCCCCCTTTTTGATGATGACAAAACCTTTACATTATTTCGTTTATAAAGAAGTTTTATCTCACATTAACTCATATGGATTATCAGGATTACATGCTTGAACAGATTGATAAAATAAAATCTAATCCTGGATTCATCAGAGATGCATCATGCTATTCCTTTCATCATAAAATAACAGGAAATACGTAAACAACATGCATGAGTTCATAAGAATTGAACTTGGTCAGAGCAGAAAGAAAAATTTCTTCATTGACAGAGAGAAATTTTTACAACAGCAAGAGTACAACATGGATCACAAGAGGGTATACATAAAGCTTAGTAGAACAGAGACATTTTGCTTGGTGGTTCGTCAGATCTTCTGCCAGCAAATCTTTCAAGGCCTTCCATTCCTCTTGATCCTTTCCACCAATCTCTAATGGACTCTTGATAGGACTCTTCCAGCTTGTGCATGATCACAGGAGTTTGAATCCACCTGAGCCAGAAGTCCTCGCAGTATGGTACAATCAGCCCTTCCTTTACCGGTTGATGTATAATTGTTGAATTTCAAGGCTTCCTTCCCGAGCGAGCTGTTCATATCTCTTTAATGCAGTCTTGCAAGTATGGTACCTGTTGAATTTGCCTTTTCTGCATAGTTCTCTGAAGTGTCTGAGGTACTCTGATCGTTTGAAAATGGTGATCGCCTCAAATGATGGATTCCTGTCAAAGGGCAGTCTGATTTCCTTGAAGATGTCAAATCTCCAAGCCATGTTTTCTCCTTCTGGCCTTTGATCCATCAAGACGGACACTTCAGCAGAGATATTTTCAGTATCAAGGCGAGAAATTTCTTGAGGAGGAAATTGGTAGAAGTGATCTGGAATAATTTTTCTATCACTAATTACACCGAGTCTTTGAATCCAGGCATTAGGATCTACATCTTCTTCTCTTTGGCGCCTATGACTCTCAAACTCATCCCCGCTCATCATCTTCCTTGAGCCTTGCTGCTGGCTATCATCCCTTCTCTTTGAATGATAGGAGGGAGGCGCTGCATCATTGCTTGCAGCTCAGCTGTGTGCAGCGCTTGCAGCCGGTCGTCTCTCAACAGCTGCACCAGCACCTCCAGCTCCATCATCATCTCTTCTCCATCTCTTCGGAGAGGGGATGTCAGCAGCAGCGGATGATCCAGACCTTCTTCTCCTCCTACTGAGAGGTTGTTGGTCATCATCATCTTCTTCATCTTTAGCAGCCCTTTTGCTCCTGTATCTATTATCTACTCCTTCCCTCTTTTGGCATCATCAAATGCCGAGGGCTGAGCAGGGGCAGCTGGGACCACCCTTGAACGAGGGCGACGGGTCGGTTCGGGGATGGGCTCTGGAGCATCGACATGCTGAGGGAAAGCCCGGACCATGATGTCCCTCAGTTCTCCCACAATCAGCTCCAGGTTCCCCAAACGGTCGTCCACACTTCTGGTTCTCTGTGATTGATCAAATACGCGATCCAGAAGTGTTTCCAGGACTTGGGAGTGGGAGTTGAGTCTGGTTGAAGCATTTTCAGCATGCTGCTTGTATTGCCTGATCTCCTGGCGCGTTAGTGCAGCATCGACCTTCAACTCCTTCTCCAGCCTGACCCGATCGAAGTATAGCCTGTTTGCATAGTCAGCGAGATTCGACTTAATCATGTCAGGCAGCACTTTGAGGTCCTTTTTGAAACCTGTCATGGTTTAGCATGGAATTGGGTAGTGACCCTGAGACTGTTGCGCATGGTAGACTCATGCTCTTGGAGAGCATGCAGCAGATGTCTAACAGCAGCTTCAACTCGGTTGATTGATTCATCAGGGGTCAGTCCCGAATTCCTTCTCGTCGAGGCAGCAGTGGATGCAGCAAATGGAATAACATCTTGACATACTGGTGCTGCATCCTGCCTCAGAACTTCAGTAGCAACCTCATCCTCATGGTTGCTGGTTTGAGAGTTTGTAGAGCTTGAGGATGGGTGCTCTTCTTCTTCTTCTTCCTCATCTGTCTCCTCTTCGTCAGATGAGATTTGAACAGGATCTGCTCCGCCAGATTTTGGCCCATGAACAGCTATGTTGCGTTCCTTTATCATCCTTGCGAAGTCGGCATGAGAGACCTCAGCTTCCATAGTAACCTCTGCTGCTGTAACCTTGGAAGGTTCTTGAGAGCATGCAGCAGCTGTAGCATCAACCTCCTCTCGAGGTATCTCTAGCTGCACTGAGGTTACCTCAGCTTCAACTTCAATATCCTCAGTGGGTACTGTCTGAACAGCCTCCCCACCTGAGGTCTTCTCACCCTCAGGGAGTGTTGTCTGAACAACATCCTCCATAGAGGTCTTCTCTACGGACCCGTCTCCCCGGCCGGTCCTGTAACTTCGACAGCTTCTGCTGCAAGAATGGGTTCTTGCAGCTCTGCTTGGTTTCCTGCAGCGTTCACTACTTTCAGCACTGTATACTCCACTGCTGTAAGAATCTCGGCTTCCACCCTGTTTGGCTCTTCAGCTGCAACATCTTGTAGGGTGGTCGCCTGCTGCACTGCTGTCGTGTCCAGTACAGAGAGTACCGTCTCTGCAACTTCCTCCGTAGATGCTTCATCGGCAATCTCAGAGATGTCTGAAAGGACATCCCTGATTATGGCAGTTGGTTCCCCCTCAGAATCTGCATGAGCAGCATCTTCAACTTCATGAACTGGGGAATCGCCATAGTCCAGTAGTTGAGCTTCCTCCTCCTCCAAGCGATCCAGCATGACAATGTTGGAGAGGCCCTCAACTACTTGCTCATATGCAGGGGAGTTCATCTGATGCATGCTTGAACTTCCTTCTCCCCGCATCCTTCTTGGAGTGTGCTGCATCCTGGTTTCCTTCATGCTTTGTTGCAGCGCTTGTTGCATCATAGCTTCTTCAGCTTGCTCCACTCCCAAGGTGTCGATTTGCTCTCGAGCAAACGCAACATCATCGCCCCTTCTTACAGCCTCCGCAGCCGGGGCAAGGAAGACCTGCGCATCTTCCACTGCTGCTCTCATCGGAAGCTCTGCAGAGTCGGATTCTGCAAGAGCTTTACCCTTTCCCTTGTCCTGGGCTCCCTGTGCAGCACTGCATCCTTTGATCTCTTGAACTCTTGCTGCAAAGTCAGGTCGCAGGAGTGCCAGAATATCTTCTGATTTGGCCCACTCCAGGACAGCTTGCTCGACTGTCAGGAAATCCTTCCACTTCAACAGGATTTCCCCCTTAGCCAGCCTCATCTCTCTCCAGAGAGAGTACTCCGCAGCCATATTTCTAGCCGCTGGAAGGGTAGGATCGAGCATTGAAGCTTCTGATTGTAGACGAGCTTCTTCTTCAGTTGGCTCGATCCGGTGCTGATGTGGCTCCTAAAGCCGATGTGACTCATCCGTAAGGTCAACTACAACTATATCAGGTGTAGAGAGTTGGGAATAAGGAGAGCCTTCTTTATCCCTGGGCTGATGTGACACATCCACAACAGCAGCAGCAGCCTTCTTGCTGCGTGGAGCCATCCTCACCAAGGGTGCGTCATCATCTGGGGAAGAGGATTCAAGTTCAGGTACAGCCTTCCCTGAACTTCTCTTGATAACAGGAAGATGACTCAAAGCGTTCTCTTCTTCGGTTTCCTCCCCACTGCCTGCAGCTTCATCTTGCAGAGTAAGAGTTGCATTCTTTTTATCTTTGGTTTTCTTCCTCGCAACTCCTGCTCCTACAGCCTTCGGCTGGGTCATGCCCTTCTTCTTCTCCCTGAGATACTTTTCGATGTGAATGGGGGCGGGTGCTGCAAGTTGAATGCTAAGCTTGCAGAGCAGAGAACAAATGGTGATACCGTAGCTCCGATGCTCCGTTATCTTCTCTGCTTCCTCCCATAGCCTCTTCATGATGAACCTCGCCCAGTTCACCTTTTCTCCGGCCATGATAGCAGACATGATCCAGAACCGGAGATCTGTGCATTTGTCATAATTCCCGGTCCTTCCTTCGATGGAGTATGCACAGATGTCGTGGAGAAGTTCAAACTCCGATTTGAAGAGCTTCTTGGGGGTGTTTCTCTTGATTTCAGCCCCTGCATCCCTTGCTCGAAAGAGATCCCACATCTCTTGAGCCGATGCCTCCCCATATATTGTCAACTGACTAGGGGTAAGACCTGCAGCGGAGATGCTGAAGGTGGTGGAGATGTCCCTAACGGTCAAAGACCGTTCTTCTCCATCTGCATCCATCCGGAACAGGATGCAGTTCCTTTCCTTCGCCTGCCTGGCATAGGCGTAAAATCTCTGTACTGACTCCATAGAAAAGCCAGCGTAGACAGTGGTCAACAACCCTAGGACTTGGGTTTGTTGAAGAGCATCAAAAATCCTTTTCAGAAGGGCGTCATCATACAGCCCTGAAGCGTAGATGTGTTCTTGGTTGATCAGCCTTCCATCAAGAACAATAGTGCGTCGGGCAGCCATTGAAGATTTTTGATAGAGAGAGAGAGAAAATTCAAAGATTTGCACTTGGAAGGTTTTCCGCACAGAGCGTTTTCTCTCCTTGGAAGATGGTGAATAATGAATTCAAAAGACACGGTTATAGAGTTTATGACGGTTCTCAAGGGACGTGTGTAAGATTGACGGTTAAGATAAGTCATGGAGTTGATCTTGTTGTTCAGGAAAAAGCGGAGATGTCAAATCGTCGTAATAATTACCTGGCACGTGGGTTTCTGACCGCGCCCTTTCCACTTCCTGACACACGCAGACATGCATTAAATGCTGAAAGACATATCATTTGCCGCCTAAATAAATACCTTTTTAAGGTTGCTGTATTTCAAGTACGAGGTTGCAGAGTAATCAATACTCTTTTGAAATAAATGCTGTAACCTGGTGCTGCTTGAATTCCCGATAACTGTTGTACAGTAAGAATATAAGTTGCAGCACTGTCTGAACCCAGTGCTGTATTAACGCGTAGCTTACAGTACCGTTCTTACTACTTTTCTCAAGCATGCAGAGGTTCCCCCTGCATTTCTGCATCTTCCTTTCTCTTCACAACTGAAGAATTCCCAGCTCGTTTCGAAGCATAAAAAACCTAGACTCACTCAAAGGCTTGGTGAGGATGTCTACAAGCTGGAGATCCGTATGAACTTTTTCAAGCACGACGTCTTTCTTTTCAACATGATCTCTTATAAAGTGATGACGTATATTGATATGCTTAGTTCTTGAGTGAAATACAGGATTATGGATAATTGCAATAGCACTCGTATTATCACAAAGAATTTGAGTCTTTTTTTCTTCTATCCCATAATCTCTAAGTTGCTGTTGTATCCAGAGAATCTGCGCACAGCAACTTCCTGCTGCAACATACTCTGCTTCTGCTGTAGAGGTTGCGATAGAAGTTTACTTCCTGCAGAACCATGAGACTAGTCTATTTCCCATAAATTGACACGTCCCACTGATGCTCTTTCGATCAATTTTGCAGCCAACATAATCTGAATCGGAGTAGCCTTTAAGCTTGAATCCTCCTTCCTTAGGATACCATAGGCCGACTTCCTGAGTTCCTTTCAGATATTTAATCACTCGTTTTACTGCTGACAGATGTGATTCCTTTGGTGCTGCTTGGAACCTAGCACAACCTCCTACTACAAACATAATATCTGGCCTGCTTGCTGTGAGATACAACAATGATCCAATGAGTCGTTTGTACTTGGTTATTGTAGGAACCGCCGGATCGCCGACCCTATCCAAATATGATTAACGCGCAGCGGAAAACGAATCATACCTTTTACACCGAAATTAGTTTTAAGATCAGAACTGTAGATCGAGGAATCGATGAAGCCTGGACCTTACGATCTTCTGCTGTATTCCTCGCCTTTATCTCGAACGTTGTGTGGGCAACGAACTGTCGAGACTTTCAGCCGTCTTCTATTAATACGTATCTCAAATTTTTATGTCTGTGTATCTGTATTTCTGTGTCTAGAAACAACTGACTTGAGGCTTATTTATAGGCTACAACAGGGACCTTGAGGAGGATTAGGAATCGGTCTCCTGATAGGCTTAGGAGACCTAAATTCAATCTGAATATACTTCTTAAGCCTATCAATAATATCTCAATCCACTAAAAAGATATTATTGAACTACCGTCCCTTATCCATATTAGATATGACTCCTATTTATTATGTGCACGTTTATCTCCCCGTGTTTAAGATATCGAATGTCCATTAATTAAATGAATTACTGATAATTCAATTAATTAATATTTAATTCCAAGAGTAGTACCACTCAACTTTATTATCATGCCGGAATAAATCCACCTGCAGGATTTACATGATAATCCTTATGAGTTCCTCAAGGGGACATCATCATCCTAAATAATTAGGACACGATTTCATTATATAATCAACATCACATCATATAAACAACACTGTATCCCAATTTACCGAGCTTATTGATTTAATAAATAAATCTCACCCATTGGTAAATTAAAGAAACATATATCGAGTATACATGTCCGTTATCATACAATGATTAAGAGGACGCACATCCATAATAACAGAGGTCTTGTTTTATTTATGTAGTCAGTACAAATAAAACAACCTCAATTGGTCCTGCTCAATACATACAAAATGTACTAGTGTAATTTTATAATCAAGACAGATTAATACCAAATTACACTACAACCATTCTGATAATTTGTCCAAAATTATCTCGGTTGTGAGCTACCATTTATAATCTATAAGGAACTGATAACATGATCTTCTGTGTGGCACCACACACCATGTTATCTACAATATAAATTAATTGGATAATTGCAATAACATATATAACAAATATATAAAATGCAAACATTTGACCATAAAAGATTCTCATATCATAAATAGATGTTCATAAAAAAAGCTAGGCTTATAGTGTACATCCTAACAATCTCCCACTTATACTAAAAGACTATGCTGTCATATACGCTGCCATGCATCTGATTCCCATCCCATCAACATGCTCATCGAAGGCTTTCGCCGGAAGGGCCTTTGTGAAAGGATCTGCTAGGTTATCGGCTGATGCAATCTTGGCGACAACAACTTCCCCTCGCTTTACGATATCTCGTATCAGGCGGTACTTGCGCTCAATGTGTTTACTTGCCTTATGGGCTCGTGGTTCCTTCGAGTTTGCTACTGCACCACTGTTATCACAATAGATTGTGATAGCTTTGGGCAAACCAGAAATCACTTCTAAGTCCATCAAGAAGTTTCTGAGCCATACAGCTTCTTTGGCTGCCTCAGAGTCCGCCACATATTCAGCTTCCATGATGGAGTCCAAAACGCATTTCTGCTTCACACTTCTCCACACTATGGCTCCACCTCCCAAGGTAAACACATACCCAGAGGTTGATTTACTGTTGTCCCTGTTTGACTGGAAATCCGAATCCGTGTAACCCACAGGTAATAAATCATTTGCTTGGTAAACTAGCATATAATCTCTAGTCCTTTTCAGGTACTTTAGAATATGTTTTACGGCAGTCCAATGACCTTGTCCTGGGTTACTTTGATATCTAATGACCATGTCCACGGCAAAGCAGATATCCGGTCTCGTACATAGCATCGCATACATCAAGCTTCCTACAGCCGAAGCATAAGGAACTGCTTTCATTTCCTCTATCTCCTTTGGTGTCTTAGGACACATTTCCTTAGATAAAGGCACTCCATGCCTAAAAGGTAGAAAACCTTTCTTGGAGTTTTGCATGCTAAAACGAGCTAGGATAGTGTCAATGTATGAAGCTTGAGATAAGCATAACATTCTTTTCTTGCGATCCCTTATAACTTTGATCCCAAGAATATGTCCAGCTTCTCCTAAGTCCTTCATAGCAAACTGCTTGGACAGCCATACCCTTACGTCTGACAACACCTTGACATTGTTTCCAATTAACAAGATGTCATCTACGTATAGTACAAAAAATACCACCACGTTTCCGTCACTCTTCTTATATACACAAGATTCATCCAGACATTGAATAAATCCATAAGACTGGATTATTCATCAAAACGGATGTTCCAAGATCTCGAAGCTTGTTTCAGTCCATAAATGGACCGATTAAGCTTACAGACAAGATGCTCTTTGTCCTTCTCAATGAATCCTTCTGGTTGCTTCATATAGATGTTTTCTTCAAGACTTCCATTAAGGAAATTTGTCTTGACATCCATCTGCCAAACCTCATAATCCATATGAGCAGCAATAGACAGAAGAATCCGGATAGACTTCAGCATGGCTACCGGCGAAAAGGTTTCCTCATCAGCATGGCTACCCTTTCGCAACAAACCTTGCTTTAAAGGTCTCTACCTTTCCGTCTGATCCTCTTTTCCTTTTGTAGACCCATTTACATCCAATGGCTCTTACACCATTTGGTGGTTCTACAAGCTCCTAGACTTGATTAGAATCCATAGATTCTATCTCAGAGAGCATTGCCTTTTGCCAAGATATCGCATATTTATCTTGGAGTGCTTCGTCATAAGTCAAGGGATCTATTTCATGTTGTCCAGGGACCAAGTCTGAAGACTCTCCCAAAAACATGAATCTATCAGGTTGTCTAACAACCCTCCCATTACGATGAGGCACTATCTGTATTTGTGTATCATTAGTGACACGCGGTGCAGTCACTTGTGGTATCTCATCTTGTACCGTCAGTACATTAAAATTATCCCCTCTCATTTCCTCAAGAACAATTTTACTCATAGGCTTGTGGTTCATTACATAGTCCTCTTCTAAAAATCGGGCATTCGTACTAACAGTAATCTTCTGATCTTTAGGATTATAAAATAAACCACCTTTCGTTCCTCTAGTATAGCCCAGAAACAAGTGTACTTCCGTACGAGATTCCAATTTATCAGCATCTCCCTTCAGCACATATGCTGGACTACCCCAAATCCGAATGTGTTTCAAACTAGGCTTGCGCCAGTCCACAATTCTGTGGGAGTAGAAGGTACTGACTTAGAAGGTACCAAGTTTAGAATGTACGTCGTTGTTTCCAGAGCATACCCCCAGAACGAATTTGGTAATTCTGAATAACTCATCATCGATCTAACCATTTCCATAAGAATCCTATTCCTTCGTTCCGCCACACCATTCTGTTGGGGTGTACCCGGTGCAGACAATTGGGATTGAATCCCAGCTTCTGATAAGTAACTCCTAAACTCTCCTAAGAGGTACTCACCACCACGGTCAGATCGTAGTGTCTTGATACTTTTACCATGACGTTTCTCCACATCAGCATTGTATTCTTTGAACTTGTCAAAGCATTCAGACTTACGGTGCATCAAGTAAATGTATCCATATCTCGAATAATCGTCTATAAAAGAGACAAAATATTCAAAACCACCTCTTGCCTGAATAGTCATAGGGCCACATAAATCAGAATGAATCAATTCTAACACTTCTTTGGCTCTATACCCCTTTGCCTTAACAGGCCTTTTGGTCATTTTTCCTTCCAAGCAGGATTCGCAGGTTGGATAGTTTTCTACTTCCAAGAAACCCAAATGTCCATCGGCTATCAACCTTTGAATCCTCCTTAAGTTAATATGACCTAACCTTAGATGCCAAAGATATGTTTGATTCATTTTCGAAGGTTCTTTTCTCTTATTAGATTTAGAAGATGTGCTATTAATTTCCATTTGTTGCATCGTAGGAATTATAGGATTAAGAATATATAAATTGTCAACCAACGTACCAGAACTGATAATAACTCTATTCTTCTTAACGACAACATTGTTATCAAAAGAAACAGAATATCCATCCTTAAAAAGTTTAGAAACTGAAATCAAATTCTTTCTAAAACAAGGTACGTAAAGACAATTTCTCAAAATCAAAGTCTTATTCCTAGGAAAAGATAAATAAACATCTCCCACTGCAACGGCCGCAACTTTCGCAGCGGTGCCCATGTATATGGTAATCTCCCCATTGCAATGAATTGCAGACATGATCAGTGGCTCCCGTATCTATACACCAGGTACCGGTAGATAACACCGCTAAACATGTTTCAACAACTAATGAAAAAGATGTACCTGAATTGTTCTCCTTTTTACGGGAACAATCGACTTTCCAATGTCCAGCCTGCTTGCAATGGAAGCACTTATCTTTCGGCTTTTTCACACCACCTTGTGGTTTAGCCACTTGAGGTCCGGCCGTCTTCTTTGCTGAAGAATTCTGTTTTTTCTTCTTCTTCTTTCCGCCTTGCGGTTTAGAAGCAGAAACATTTTCAGCAACGTAAGCCTGAAAATTTTGACGAAACAGTCCCTCTGCTGATTGGAGTTCTGTCAGAAGTTCCGCCAATGAATACAACCTCTTGTTTATGTTGTAGTTCAAACGGAACTGCTCAAAACTCTTAGGCAGCGTTTGGAGAACGATATCGACCTGGGTTTCCCCATCGATTTCAGCTCCAAGGACCTCCATTTCATTCAGATGAGCCATCATCTTGAGGACATGATCACTCACAGGTGTCCCCTCAGCCATGGTGGTAGTCATCAAGTTTCTCATAGCCTCCTGTCTCGCAGCCCGACTCTGATGTCCGAAGAGTTCTTTGAGATTATGCATCATATCATAGGCAGTAGGCATGACCAGATGCTGATGTTGCAGCACATTTGACATGGATGCCAAAATGTAACACCACGCCATCTCATTTGTCTTGACCCACTTCCTATAAAGCATTTTCTCCTCTTCAGTAGAGTTTTCATCAGGCATGTCAGGACAGTGCTCAGTGAGTACAAACTTGTACTCTTCAGTAGTCAGGACAATATTCAGGTTTCGTTTCCAATCAATATAATTAGGACCAATAAGTTTGTTTTCTTTAAGTATAACAGCAAGAGGATTGAAAGCCATAATGAAAATCCTGAGAATCACATAAATAAACACATAGGTCAAATAATTTGAATTGACAAATCATATTGTTCCCTCAAACAACATAATTCAAATTCACCAACACCTCAATACACCGTGAACTTCGTATGCCACGATAGTGTGGACGTATACTAATTCAAACATTTGTTAGAGGAGGTTTTACCCATTAATTTTATTATCTTGTCAACTTAACTATATGACAAATAAAATTAATAGTTGGTATCGCTTTGGCCATACAAATAACAGCAGTGACTCCGATGGGGAGGATACTTATCAAATGCATCTAAGTGTATACCATTACTTGATACTAAGTCCATTATCTAGGATTATGTCCCTTCAGATGGAGAAGATCACATGCTCCTAGACAACTTTCTATAATCATCCATAAAGGAAGTTTGATCTAGTGATCCGCAAATGAACTCATCTGATATGGAGGAAGGCACTTAAAGCCAACGCGCAAGTTCAAGTGCATCACTTACAAACCAGTAATGGAGGCCATGAGATTTATTAATTAATCCCTCTCCCACTTAGTTATTTAACATGAGGGATTTTAACATGCATATCATATAGAACACATACAAGCATGCTTGATAAAACAACACATATAAGACAATAAATATGAAAAGCATAATTTCCAACTATTATGGCCTTGTTTTATCACTGTGTTCTTGAATGTTTGCCGTCAAATGAGGATCGATCTGCAAACATACCGCACGGTTGACCGTGCCGTATAGCACGGTCGTGCCCTATTGTCCAGTCTCGATCCTCAGCTGGCACGATCGTGCCCGATCTGTAAACATGCCGCACTGTTGACCGTGCTCCATAGCACGGTCGTGCCCTGTCATCCAGCTCCAATCTTCCACCGGCACGATCTGACCGTGCTCTATAGCACGGTCGTGCCCGGTTGTGCGACCTGTACCTTGTATCTATTACATCCATCGATCCTATACTCCATGAAGGAGTTTACATATAATCTAGATCGAACAGAAAATTAAAACCTAACACGACAAACCGCCGTGATTTTACTATTACAATCATATATTCAAAAAAGAACCTCGACATGTCCGAGGGTTTAATTCATACATAAACATACATTCAGACCATAATAGTTGGATTTAAGGTTCCTGCAGAAAATCATAATTTTTCGCACATCCTACTATTATCCGATCTAAAATACACATGTTTCAAGATACGATTCATAATAGAATTAACCGATTCAATCGAATAGAGTCAGAAAACCAAGGCTCTGATACCAATTGTAGGAACCGCCGGATCGCCGACCCTATACGATTTTCTGAATCGAGATCCATGCAAATATGATTAATGCGCAGTGGAAAATGAATCATACCTTTTGTACCGAAATTAGTTCTAAGATCAGAATTGTAGATCGAGGAATCGATGAAGCTTGGACCTCACGATCTTCTGCTGTATTCCTCGTCTTTATCTCGAACATTGTGTGGGCAACGAACTGTCGAGATTTTCAGCCGTCTTCTACTAATACGTATCTCAGATTTTTATGTCTGTGTATCTGTATTTCTGTGTCTAGAAACGACTGACTTGAGGCTTATTTATAGGCTATAACAGGGACCTTGAGGAGGATTAGGAATCGGTCTCCTGATAGGCTTAGGAGACCTAAATTCAATCTGAATATACTTCTTAAGCCTATCAATAATATCTCAATCCACTAAAAAGATATTATTGAACTACCGTCCCTTATCCATATTAGATATGGCTCCTATTTATTATGTGCACATTTATCTCCCCATGTTTAAGATATCGAATGTCCATTAATTAAATGAATTACTGATAATTCAATTAATTAATATTTAATTCCAAGAGTAGTACCACTCAACTTTATTATCATGCCGGAATAAATCCACTTACAGGATTTACATGATAATCCTTATGAGTTCCTCAAGGGGACATCATCATCCTAAATAATTAGGACACGGTTTCATTATATAATGAACAACACATCATATAAACAACATTGTATCCCAATTTACCGAGCTTATTGATTTAATAAATAAATCTCACCCATTCGTAAATTAAAGAAACATATATCGAGTATACATGTCTGTTATCATACAATGATTAAGAGGACGCACATCCATAATAACAGAGGTCTTGTTTTATTTATGTAGTCAGTACAAATAAAACAACCTCAATTGGTCCTGCTCAATACATACAAAATGTACTAGTGTAATTTTATAATCAAGACAGATTAATTCCAAATTACACTACAACCATTCCGATAATTTGTCCAAAATTATCTCGGTTGTGAGCTACCATTTATAATCTATAAGGAACTGATAACATGATCTTCTGTGTGGCACCACACACCATGTTATCTACAATATAAATTAATTGGACAATTGCAATAACATATATAAGAAATATATAAAATGCAAACATTTGACCATAAAAGATTCTCATATCATAAATAGATGTTCATACAAAAGCTAGGCTTATAGTATACATCCTAACAGTTATGTCAACATCTTTACCTTCCTCATCTTTGTCAAGACTTACTGATGTGGACATGGGAACGGACGTTGCTGCTCCATTTTCCATGCCAAATTTCTTGATAAGTTCCTTCGTATATTCGACTTGACTGATAAAGGTTCCTGTAGGTAGCTGTTTTACTTGCAATCCGAGAAAGAAACTTAATTCTCCCATCATACTCATCTCGAACTTTGACTGTATCCTAAACAGCGTTTTGTCAATTGTTCCTTTTTGGAAGCCATTTTCCAGAAGATAAAGGGATAAGATGTCATACCAAGCTCTTGGTGCTTGCTTCAGTCCATATAAAACTTTTTGTAACCGAAACACCTAATCTTCTGTTTGATCTTCGAAGCCCAGAGGTTGTCCAACATATACTTCCTCTGTAAGGAGACCATTCAGGAATGCGCTTTTGATATCCATTTGATAGACATTGAAATTCATGTGCGCTGCATAGGCTAGGAAAATCCTTATCGCTTCCAGTCTTGCTACTGGAGCAAAAGTCTCATCAAAATCAATTCCTTCTTCCTGACAGTATCCTTTAACAACTAATCTTGTTTTGTTTCTTACAATGATTCCAGACTCATCTAACTTATTCTTGAATACCCACTTTGTTCCAATTACTCCTTGATGTGTTGGTCTTGCAACTATTTGCCATACTTGATTTCTCTCAAATCCGTTCAACTCTTCTTGCATGGCCTGCACCCAGTTGCTATCTTGCAGTGCCTCTTCAACATTTTTAGGTTCTGACTGAGATATGAAGCATGCAAACATTGCTTCATGTGGGATGGATCTTCTTGTTCTTACACCAATGGATAAATCTCCTATTATAAGATCTCTTGGATGATTCCTTAGCCATGTCCTATCTAGCTCAAAGACATGTGTTGGTGTAGCTTGCTCATTTTGTTGCTGTAATGCAGGAGGTTCTGCTACTGTAAGAATATCCGCTGCATCCAGAGTTGCAGCTTCTTCTTCTTTATCTTCTCTTGTAGGCAGAACTCCTTATATAAGGTACAACATTCTCTTTCTTTGGAGCGGTCTCTTAAGGTGGTTCTTCCAACTTCTTTTTATCACAATGTGGTTCATCAAACACCACATGTATCGATTCTTCTACCACTAAGGTTCTCTTATTAAAAACTCTGAAAGCTCTACTTACAGCAGAGTATCCTAGAAATACTCCTTCGTCTGATTTAACATCGAAAGTTTTCAGATGTTCTTTTCCATTGTTGAGAATGTAACACCTGCATCCAAAGATATGCAGATAAGAGATATTTGGTGTATGACTATTCCATATTTCATAAGGCGTTTTGTCAAGATTCTTGATGATTAGACATCTGTTCTGCGTGTAGCATGCAGTGTTGGTTACTTCAGCCCAAAATCTCTTGGGTACTTCTGGTTCTGCTATCATTGTTCTTGGTGCTTCCTTGAGGGTTCTATTCCTTCTTTCAGCGACACCGTTCTGTTGCGGTGTTCTTGCAGCAGAGTATTCATGACGAATACCATTATCAGAACAGAATTTCTCTATAAATTTATTTGTGAACTCAGTTCCTCTGTCTGATCTTATCTTCACTATGCTTAAGCTCTTTTCATTCTGAATCTTCTTCATGAGACAAGGTAGCTTCTCTTGAGTTTCTGACTTCTTTGCAAGAAAGATCGTCCATGTGTATCTGGAGTAGTCATCTACTACTACTAGGGAGTACTTCTTCCCACTCAAGCTTACTGGTTCTACTGGTCCAAAGAGGTCCATGTGTAGAAGATCTAGAATTCCGTGAGATGATTTCTGAATCTTATCTTTGAATAAGCTCTTAACTTGCTTTCCTTTTTGACAAGCTCCACAGACATTCTCTTTCTTGTATGCTACGTCTGGAAATCCTCTCACGAGGCCTTTTCTTGCTAGCTTGTTGATAGTTTTGAAGTTCAGATGGCTTAACCTCTTGTGCCATAGCCAGCTTAGCTCTGGTGGACTTTTCACAATGAAGCATGTTGATTGAGTAGAGGAGTTCCAATCTGCTATGTAGATATTTCCTCTCCTTGTTCCTGTAAGCTTTACTTAATTCGTGGTGCTATCCTTGATTAAGCATTTGTTGAGGTTGAATTCCACCGTGTATCCTTTGTCGCAGAATTGACTGATGCTTAGAAGATTATATCTAAGTCCTTTCACATAGGATACATCTTTGATCTTTATGTTCCCTTTGACTAGGCATCCACTTCCTTTTATGCTTCCTTTGGAATCATCTCCAACTATGACTTTAGGTCCTTTGCATTCTTGGAAGTCTCTTAACGCATCTTTACTGCCTGTCATGTGCCTTGAGCAGTCACTATTGATATACCATACATCACTGCTGCAACCTGGCACTGTAACCTGTAACAATTTCAAACTGATTTAGGTACCCATATTTGTACGGGTCCTTTGGGGTTGGTTACTTTGGGAATCCAAACTTTCTTAACAGTAACAGATTTACTGTAAGATTTGTTGGTTCTCGAGCTGTATGCAGTTGTCTTGGAAAACTGCTTATAAAAAGTGTGTGCATTGAGAACGTGTGTGACACCAGCACTTCTGTAGTGCGGTCTTCCACCATACTTCCCTAGAGTATATCCTCTTTGAGGTTTAGACATATAAGTCTCACTATAGATGGGAAATTTTCTTCTATGCTGCAACTTTGTTGGTTGCTGCATTCTTTTGCTGCATGCAGCAGATGGCTTCTGCTGCAGCCAATTCTTAAATGCAGGCTTACTTCCTGCAGTTGAGCATTGGGGTTTCTTCCCCTTATCCATCATTGCTATTTTGTTCACCATCTTTACAGAGTCACAGAGTAACTCTTTCTCCATTGGAATTTCAGCTTGAACAAAAGTTACAGCTTTGGATGTATTTGCTGTATTCTGAGAGGTATGATTGCTGTATCCAATACTTGATTTTTCAAAAGGGTTTCTGTTTTGATTTATGCAATCTCTTGCGTCCTTTGATGATTTAGAGAAAGTACTTATCGTGGACTGCAAGCTTTCCTTCTCAGACTTTAGCTCAGTGACTAGCAGATTCAATCTAGAGACCTCTTGTTGCAGCTTGCTACACTTTAAGTTATCAGACTCTCGTGCAGCGAGCATCTTGACAATGTCAATGTTCTTGCTCTTGAGGATCTCATTATCAATTCTTAGGTTCTCATTTTCGACCTTCAGTTCCTCATGAATTGAGTTGATCTCCTCAAAGTCACTCATGATCCTTTTCAAAGAGTGGATCATGTTCAGCTCCTCACTTTCTGGTATGGACAACGATTGGTAGATTACCTCATCTTCTTCGCTGTCCTCACCATCTCTAGCCATCAGGCATATCAGCGCTTCTTCATCAGAGGATGAGGTTTCAGTGTCGCTGCCAGAGGATTCTACAGCTTTCAGTACTTCCTTCGGAACTACTGCATCATTGGCTTTCTCCATCTCTCCAATGAGAGCTCTAAGCTTGTGCCTTTCCTCTCTTCTTTTATCTCTCCTCTGCTCTCTTTCTCCTTCAGGATATTTGTGCACTGTTGGATAAGGACAATTCCTTGCATAGTGTCCCGATTTCCTGTAATTATAGCACAGGTCAATGTTTCCTGTATTTGACTGTGGAGAAGAGGATACCTGAGGAGGTGGATGACTTCTTCTGAAGTCATTCTTCTTGTTGAGATTGGTGTTGCTGCTATTGTTGTTGCTCTTTATAAATCTCCTGAATTTCTTTAGGAGAAGTGCCATATCCTCTTCAGCAACTTTTGTTGTATCCTCACTCTGTTTACTGCAACTAGCGGTTGCTGTATCCTTGGTTCCTCTGGCCGTCAGCGCTGTAACTTTGGAGTTTGACTCCTCTGACTCATTTCTCCTTCTGTTGATGTCATACTCGAATGCTTTCAAGTCGGAGAATAGGTCGAATGTGCTCATGGACTTCAGGTCCATAGATACTCTCAATGCAGTGGTCTTACTATCCCACTCCGCAGGTAGGGCTCTCAACACCTTCATGTTTTTCTCTTTTTGTGTGTAGTGTTTGCCCAGAGCTTCTAGTTCATTCACTATTGATGTGAATCTCAAATCTAGTTGCTCAAGAGTCTCTTCATTCTTCATCTCGAAGAGCTCGAATAGTTGGGTCGCGTTGGAGATTTTGTTGTCTTTTGTGAGCTCAGTTCCTTCACAGATTTGCTCCAACTTTTCCCATATTTTTTGGATGTAGAGCAAGTTTTAACTTTACTAAATGTGTCTTTATCCAAAGTAATAAATAGAGCATTCTTTGCCACATTATCCAGGTTGGCTCTCTTCCTATCTTCGTTTCCCCACTCTTATCGTGGTTTGATCAGGAAGTTCGATGGTGGTTGCTCTCCTTCCGCATGGTCTCTTCCATACATTGGGTTTACTTTCATGGGGATTATTGGTCCTTCAGTTATGACCGCCCACATCTCATCATTCATGGCTGAAAGGTGTGCCTGTATTCTTATCTTCCAGTCGTCATATTCCTCTATGGAAAATATGGGTAGTTTGTGATTGGAGGAATCCATGATATGCTTTAAAAATGAGTTTTATGCAGAGAAAACAGCGAGACAAAGGTGGATCTGGGTTGGTGACCAGATGTTGGCTTTTAACCCAACTCGTTCTGATACCACTTGTTGGTCCCAAGTGGTGTCCGAGGTTCAGAGAGGGGGGTGAATGAACCTTGGTCGATTTTCAGAATCTTTTAAAATAACCATTCTGCACTGTAAGTTACTTGAGCTTGCAACGATAGATGGTTACTGCTTGCAGCACTACGATGCAGTGCTGTGCGCTGTAACCTGGAGTTTTATACGCAGCGGAAATTAACTTTAAAACACAAGGCTGTTTTTCTCAAGAATGCTTCTTTCAAATGTTTTATGCACAGAGATAAGAGAAATGCAGAATATAAGCGCACAGATAAAGAAAGCAAATAAACACTTATGGCTTATAGTGGTTCGAAGGTGGTGTAATCCTTCTACGTCCACTCTACTGCTCCTCGAGCAGGAACTTTGTTAAGCAAGATTGATTTACAGGATTCTCCTAATAATCTATCAACTTTACAAAGAAACCACCTACTGAATTCCAGCGTACACACAGCAACTGCAAACTTCAAAGGCTAACCCACACAGGATTCCACACTCCCACACAGGGAAGCTGCCTAACTCTTGATAACTAAACAAACAGCAAGGATCTGTCCTATCAACTGCTTGACACCACTAAAACAACCTAAGCACACAGCAACAAGGTTAAAAGGATAAAAGGTTTTTCTTCAACTTGTGCTTCGAAGTGAGCCTCTGAATCCGTAAGGAATCCTTTAGCTTGAACTTGCTTCACTTCGGTAGGTTGAGTGACTAAAACTGATCGTAGGATTGAATTTTAGAAGAAGATATCCGTTGAAGGAGACATCCCTCTTTTGAATTTAAAGTAGCCTGGCCAAAGCATGGTTCGCATTTAATGCGATTTGACTTTTTCTTTCGGAGCATTTAATGATGCAGTTACGGCTCGCAGCTTTCTGCAGCGCGTCAGTCCATGTGGCATCTTCTCATTGGCTCCGTGTCTGCTACTTTGACTTTTTCTTGAATGGCTCTTTTAGTCTTGCTTGAATCTCCGTTCCTCGTACTGCATTTATCCTTCCTAGGATTTCCAGGATACTTCATTTGTAGTTGGCGCTGTATGACTTAACTGTCTGTAAGTCTGCGCTGTATCCTAGGTCCTTGTGCAGCTGATGCTTTCTTTCAGTGCTGCTGTAACTTAGACCTGGTTGCAGTATCTTCTGGTAGTGCTGCTGTAACTTCTCTCTAGCAGTACTTCTGTATCATTTTCTTGCAGCGTTGCAGTACGCCGTCCTTTCTTACTTTGCTGTATAGAAGATTTAACTCATTGAGCTGTTGCTGTATCCTCTTTCATCCAGCTCTGCTGTATCTTTATCTTCTTGCAGCGATACTGTATCCTACCTTTTTGCAGCGATAACTTCTTTTAAGGCTTAGATGCAGCTTTATCATTTTTCATCCTCCATTTTAACACTTAACACAAGACTCAATTCTAGTCTATTTATTCACTTAAACAATGTGAAAAATGGGGTACTTAAAACTTCCTATTACATATTTGGTTTGTCTCATCAAAATCTAAACATTGAAAACCCAACACCTTTGCTCCGGCCATGATAGCAGACATGATCTGGAACCGAAGATCCATGCATTTATTATAACTTCATATCCTGTCCTCAATGGAGTACGCATAGATATCATAGAGCAACTCGAACTCCGGTTTGAAGAGCTTCTTCAGGGCACTTCTTTTTATGTCAGCCCCTGCATCTCGGGTGTGAAAGAGATCCCACATCTCTTGCGTGCTTTCTTCCCCTTATGTCACCAACTGACCAGGGGTCAAGCTCTTAGCAGAGATGCTGAAGGTAGAGACCTTTCCTCCTCATCTGCATCCATCCTGAACAGGATACAGTCCCGTCTCTCCTCCTCTATCCTAGCAAAGGCATAGAACCTTTGGACAGACTCCATGAAGTAACCAACATAAACAGTGGTTATCAGCCCTAGAACACGGGTTTGTTTCAGAGCGTCGAAGATCCTTCGGAGAAAGGCGTTGTCGTAGAGATCGGAGTTGTAGACGCTCTTCTGGTTCACTAGATGTCCTTCTAGAACTATGGTTTGTCTGGCCTCCATTGATGATCTATGAGAGAGATTGAAGGTTTGAAGGTTTTGGACTTAGAAAAATTTTCGCGAGAAAGGAAACTTCTCTTCTGGGATGATGGGGAAAATAAGTTTGAATAATGAGCGGTTATGGGGTTATGGAGGATCTCAAGGGACGTGTAGTAAGATCAATGGTTGAGATTAAATGAAGGGAAATGATCTTACGGTCCTTAGAATAAAGGCGAAGGGGTCAAATCATCAATAATCATTACTAGGCGCGTGGGTTTCTGACCGTACCTCTTCGGTTTCTGACACGCACAGACATGCATTTAATGCTGAAAGATATGTGATTTGCCGCCTAATTGAATACCTTTTTAAGGTTGCAGCAACCTGGGTACGAGGTTACAGAGTAATAAATACCCTTGAAATAAATGTTGTACCCAGTGCTGCTTACTCTCCCATTTATTGTTGTACTGTAAGAATAAAAGATGCAGCACCGTTTGTACCCAGCGCTGTATGAAGACGCAGCTTATAGCACTATACTTACTGCTTCTCGCAAGCATGCAGAGATTCCCCCTAGGCTTCTGCACCATCTTTTTCAACTCATAATTTTAGAATTCCTAGCTCGTTTCTAAGCATAGAAAACCTCGATTCACTCAATGGTTTAGTGAATATATCTGCAAGCTGGAGATCCATGTGAACTTTCTCAAGCACAACATCTTTCTTCTTTACATGATCTCTTATAAAGTGATGTCGTATATCGATGTGTTTTGTTCTTGAGTGAAATACAGGATTATAGGTAATTGCAATTACACTCGTATTATCACAGAGAATTGGAATCTCTTCCTCTTAAATCCCATAATCTCTTAGTTGCTACTGTATCCAGAGAATTTGAGCGCAGCAATTTCCTGCTGCAACATATTCTGCTTCTACTGTAGAAGTTACAATCGACGTTTGCTTCCTGCAGAATCATGAAACAAGTCTATTTTTCAGAAATTGACAAGTCCCACTGGTGCTTTTTCTATCAATCTTGTAGCCTGTATAATCAGAGTCAGAGTAGCCTTTGAGCTTGAATCCTTCTTCCTTAGGATTCCATAGGCCTACTTCCTGAGTTCCTTTCAGATATTTGATAATTCTTTTAACAGCTGAAAGATGTGACTCTTTTGGTGCTGCTTGGAATTTTTCACAGACTTCTACTACAAACATGATGTCTGGCCTGCTTGCTATTAGATACAGCAAAGTGTTAGGATGTATACTATAAGCCTAGCTTTTGTATGAACGTCTTTTTATGATATGAGAATCTTTTATGGTCAAATGTTTGCAATTTATATATTTGTTATATATGTTATTGCAATTGTCCAATTAATTTATATTGTAGATAACATGGTGTGTGGTGTTACACAAAAGATCATGTTATCAGTTCCTTATAGATTATAAATGGTAGCTCACAACCAAGATAATTTTGGACAAATTATCGGAATGGTTGTAGTGTAATTTGGTATTAATCTATTTTGATTATAAAATTACACTAGTACATTTTGTATGTATTGAGCAGGACCAATTGAGGTTGTTTTATTTGTACTAACTACATAAATAGAACAAGACCTCTGTTATTATAGATGTGCGTCCTCTTAATCATTGTATGATAACGGGCATGTATACTCGATATATGTTTCTTTAATTTACCAATGGGTGAGATTTATTTATTAAATCAATAAGCTCGGTAAATTGGGATACAATGTTGTTTATATGGTGTGCTGTTGATTATATAATGAAACCGTGTCCTAATTATTTAGGATGATGATGTCCCCTTGAGGAACTCATAAGGATTATTATGTAAATCCTGCAGGTGGATTTATTCCAGCATGATAATAAAGTTGAGTGGTACTACTCTTGGAATTAAATGTTAATTAACTGAATTGTCAGTAATTCATTTAATTAACGGACATTCGATATCTTAAACACGGGAAGATAAACGCGCACATAATAAATAGGAGCCCATATTTAATATGGATAAGGGACGGTAGTTCAATAATATCTTTTTAGTGGATTGAGATATTATTGATAGGCTTAAGAAGTATATTCAGATCGAATTTAGGACTCCTAAGCCTATCAGGAGACCGATTTCTAATCCTCCTCAAGGTCCCTGTTGTAGCCTATAAATAAGCCTCAAGTCAGCAGTTTCTACATACACGAAATTTAAGATACGATTTGGTAGAAAGACGGCTGAAAGTCTCGATAGTTCGTTGCCCACACAACGTTTGAGAAAAAGGCGAGGAATACAGCAGAAGATCGTGAGGTCCAGGCTCCATCGATTCCTTGATCTACAGTTCTGACCTAAGAACTAATATCGGTTCAAAAGGTATGATTCGTTTATCCTCTGCGTGTTAATCATATTTACATGGACCTCGAATTAGATAATCGTATAGGGTCGGCGATCCCTCGATTCCTACACAAAGATCCAGTTAGCTGCCTGTATTTTGTGATATCTATATCTTTACCATCTTCATCTTTGTCAAGGCTTATTGATGTAGACATAGAAACGGATGTTGCTGCACCATTCTCCATGCCAAATTTCTTGATAAGCTCTTTTGTGCACTTGACTTGGCCTTCTTGTCCTTACTCTTATTGATGGATCTCCAATGATAAGATCCCTAGGATGATTCCTTAGCCATGTCCTGTCAGGTTCAAAGATATATATAGGTCTAGGTTGCTCCTCATATTGCTATATGATTGGAGGTTCTGCTGCAGTAACATTATCTGCTGCATCCTGAGGTGCAGCTTTTTCTTCTTTGTCTTCTCCTCTATGCAGAACTCCTTCAACATATGGAACATCATTTTCTTTCCTTGGAGCTGTATCTTCAGCAGGCTCTTCTAGCTTATTGGTGTCACAGTGTGGTTCATCAAACACCACATGAATTGATTCTTCAACCATCAAGGTTCTCTTATTGCATACTCCGAAAGCTCTACTTACTGCAGAGTATCCTAAAAATACTCCTTCATCTAACTTTACATCAAAGGTTTTTAGATGCTCCTTTCCATTGTTGAGGATATAACACCTACATCTAAAGATATGCAGATATGAAACATTTGGTGTATATCCATTCCAGACTTCATATAGAGTTTTGTCTAGATCTTTATTGATTAAACATATGTTCTGTGTGTAGCATGCAGTGTTGGTTGCTTCAACCCAAAATCTCTTGGGTATCTCTACCTTTGCTATCATTGTCCTTGCTGCTTTCTTGAGGGTTCTATTCCTCCTTTCAGTTACACCATTCTGTTGAGGTGTTCTTGCAGCAGAGTATTCATGACGAATACCATTATCAGAATACAATTTCTTAATGAATTTGTTTGTGAATTCAGTTCCTCTATCTGATCTGATCTTCACTATGCTCAAGCTCTTTTCATTTTGAATCTTCTTCATAAGGTCAGGGAGCTTGCTTTGTGTCTCTGATTTCTTAGCAAGGAAGATTGTCCATATGTATCTGGAGTAGTCATCTACTACCACAAGTGAGTACTTCTTCCCACCACAAGTGAGTACTTCTTCCCACTTATGCGTACTGGTCCAAAGACGTCCATATGTAGAAGATCTAGAATCCTGTGACATGACTTCTGCCATTTGTCTTTGAATGAGCTCTTTACTTACTTTCTTTTCTAACAAGCTCCACATACATTCTCCTTTTGGCAAGATAGATATTTCATCTTCTTCTTCCTGTAAGCATGACTTCATTTGATGTACTGTCCTTGATTAAGCACTTGTTGAGGTTGAATTCAACTGTGTATCCTTTGTCACAAAATTGACTGATGCTCAGAAGGTTGTATCTGAGTCCTTTCACATAGGATACATCTTTGATCTTTATGTTCCCTTTGACTAGGTATCCACTTCATTTTGTGCTTTCTTTGGAATCATTTCCAAAGATGACCTTTGGTCCTTTGCATTCTTGGAAGTCTTTTAGAGCTTTTTTACTGCCTGTTATGTGCCTTGAGCAGCCATTGTCAATGTACCATACATCACTGCTGCAACCTGACACTGAAACCTGCAACAAATTTAAGCAAATTTAAGTACTCACTTCTGTAAGTGTCATTTGGGGTTAGTTGCTTTGGAAACCGAAACTTTCTTAATAGTCACTGTTTTGCTGTAAGATTTTTTGGTGATCTGGCTGTATGCAGTTTTGTTTTTAAACTACTTGTTAAAAGTGTGTGCAGAGACTATATATGTGTCACCAACACCTTTGTAGTGTGGTCTTCCACCATACTTCCCTTGAGTATATCCTGTTTGAGGTTTAGACATGTAAGTCTTAGTATAGGTGGGAAAGTTTTTTCGTTGCTTTAACTTTGTGGGTTGCTGCATCCTTTTACTGCTTACAGCAGATGGCTTCGGCTACTGCCAGTTTTTTGATGCAAACTTACTTCTTGCAACTGAGCATTGAGATTTTTTCCCCTTATCCAATATTACTGTCTTGTTCAAGATCTTCTCAGAGTTAAGAGTAACTCTTTCTCCATTGGGGTTTCAGCTTGAACAAACTTAATAGCCTTGGATGTACTTGTTGTATCCTAAGAGGTATGAGTGCTGTAACCTAAGCCCGATTTTTCAAAAGGACTTCTATTTTGATTTATGCATTTCTTTGCGTCCTTAGATGATTTGCTAAACGTACTAATCGTGGACTGCAAGCTCTCCTTCTCAATTTCTAACTTAGTGACCAACAGACTCAGCCTAGAGAACTCCTTCTGTACCTTACTGCACCTTGAGTTATCAGACTCACATGCAGCCAGCATTTTAGTAATATCAATGTTTTTGCTTCTGAGGATCTCATTGTCAATTCTTAGGTTTTCATTCTCAACCTTCAGCACCTCATGGGTTGAGTAGATCTGCTAAAAGTCACTTATGGTCCTTTTTAAAGAGTGGATTATGTTCAGCTCCTCTTTTTCAGGTATGGACAGCGGTTGATAGGTTACCTCATCTTCTTCGCTGTCCTCGTAATATTTTGTCATCAGGTATATCAGCGGTTCTTCATTAGAGGATGAGGTTTTAGTGTCGTTGTCAGAGGATTTTACAGCTTTCAGCATCCCCTTTGAGACTGTTGTATCCTTAGCCTTCTCCATCTCTCCTATACGAGCTTGAAGTTTGTGGCTGCCCTCTCTTCTCTTTTCTCTCATATGTTCTCTATCTCCTTCTAGGTACTTATGCACCGGTGGATATTGACAGTTTCTTGTATAGTGCCTCGATTTCCTGCAATTATAGCATAAGTCAACATTGCTTGTATTTGGTTGTGGAGAAGAGAATACCTGAGGAGGTGGATGACTTCTTCTGAAGTCATTCCTCTTGTTGAGGTTGGTGTAGTTGCTGTTGTTGTTGTTGTTGCTCTTCATGAATCTTCTAAATTTCTTTAGAAGTAGAGCCATATCATCTTCAGCATCTTCTACTGTAACCTCCAACTGCTTACTGCAACTAGTGGTTGTTGTATCCTTAGAGCATCTGGCAGTTAACGTTGTAACTTTAGAGCTTGATTCTTTAAACTCATTTCTCCGTCTGTTGATGTCGTATTCGAATGTCTTGAGATCAGAGAATAAATCGAATGTACTCATGAATTTCAAATCCATGGACACTCTCATGGCAGTGGTCTTACTGTCCCATTTCGTGGGCAGAGCTCTAAGCACTTTCATATTCTTCTCTTTTTGAGTGTAGTTCTTGCCCAGAGCTTCTAGTTCATTCACAATGGATGTGAATCTCAAATCTAGTTGCTCTAGAGTTTCTTCATTTTTCATCTCGAAGAGCTCGAATAGTTGGGTAGTGTTGGAGATCTTGTTGTCTTTAGTTAGTTCTGTCCCCTCACATATTTGTTCCAGCTTTTCCCATATTTTCTTAGACGTTCTGCAAGTTTTGACTTTGATGAATGTGCCTTTCTCCAAGGTGATGAATAGAACATTCTTGGCCACGCTCTCTAAATTGGCTCTCTTTCAGTCTTCATTGTTCCACTTATCTCGGCTTGACCAGGAAATTTGGTGGTGGCGGTACTCCTTCATCCATATCTCTACTGAGCACTAGATTCATCTTTGTGGCAATGATTGGCCCTTTGGTGATGACCGTCCACATCTCGTCATTCAGGCTGATAGATGTGTCTGTATTCTTATCTTCCAATCATCATATTACTCTATAGAAAACATAGGTAACATATGATTCGAGGAATCAATGACATGCTGCAAGAATGAGATTTTAGAATGCAGAGAAAATAGCGAGTCTTAGGTGGATCTGGGTAGGTGACCAGATAAGTTGGCTTTTAACCCAACTAGCTCTGATACCACTTGTTAGTCCCAAGTGGGGTACCAAGTGGGGTCCGAGGTACAGAGGGGGGTGAATGAATTTTAGTTGATTTTGCAAATCTTTCGAAAAACTTATTGTTCTGTAAGTTACTTGAACTTGCAGCACCAGACAGTCACTGCTTACAGCACTAGGATGCTGCACGCTGTAACTAGAGTTTATATGCAGCGGAAAAATACATTTTATAACACAAGGTTTGTTTTCTCAAAAATGATCCTTTTCAAAACGTTTTATGCTTATGACAAAGATAGATAAATGAAATAAAGCACAGATAAAAAAGCTATAAAACACTTATGGCTTATAGTGGTTCGACGGTGGTGTAACTTTCTACGTCCACTCTACTGCTACTTCGAGCAGGAACTTTGCTAAGCAGGATTGGTTTACAGGACTTTCCTAACAATCTATCAACTTTACAAAGCTAACACCTACTAGTGTCCAGCGTGTTAGGATGTATACTATAAGCCTAGCTTTTGTGTAAACATCTATTTATGATATGAGAATCTTTTATGGTCAAATGTTTGCATTTTATATATTTGTTATATATGTTATTGCAATTGTCCAATTAATTTATATTGTAGATAACATGGTGTGTGGTGCCACACAGAAGATCATGTTATCAGTTCCTTATAGATTATAAATGGTAGCTCACAGCCGAGATAATTTTGGACAAATTATCGGAATGGTTGTAGTGTAATTTGGTATTAATCTGTCTTGATTATAAAATTACACTAGTACATTTTGTATGTATTGAGCAGGACCAATTGAGGTTGTTTTATTTGTACTGACTACATAAATAAAACAAGACCTCTGTTATTATGGATGTGCGTCCTCTTAATCATTGTATGATAACGGGCATGTATACTCGATATATGTTTCTTTAATTTACCAATGGGTGAGATTTATTTATTAAATCAATAAGCTCGGTAAATTGGGATACAATGTTGTTTATATGGTGTGCTGTTGATTATATAATGAAACAGTGTCCTAATTACTTAGGATGATGATGTCCCCTTGAGGAACTCATAAGGATTATCATGTAAACCCTGCAGGTGGATTTATTCCGGCATGATAATAAAGTTGAGTGGTACTACTCTTGGATTAAATATTAATTAATTGAATTGTCAGTAATTCATTTAATTAATGGACATTCGATATCTTAAACACGGGGAGATAAATGTGCACATAATAAATAGGAGCCATATCTAATATGGATAAGGGACGATAGTTCAATAATATCTTTTTAGTGGATTAAGATATTATTTGATAGGCTTAAGAAGTATATTCAGATCGAATTAAGGACTCCTAAGCCTATCAGGAGACCGATTCCTAATCCTCCTCAAGGTCCCTGTTGTAGCCTATAAATAAGCCTCAAGTCAGCCGTTTTCGACACACAGAAATACAGATACACAGACATAAAAATCTGAGATACGTATTAGTAGAAGATGGCTGAAAGTCTCGATAGCTCGTTGCCCACACAACGTTTGAGATAAAGGCGAGGAATACAGCAGAAGATCGTGAGGTCCAGGCTTCATCGATTCCTCCATCTACGGTTCTGATCTTAGAACTAATTTCGGTGCAAAAGGTATGATTCATTTTCTGCTGCGCGTTAATCATATTTGCATGGATCTCGATTCAGATAATCATATAGGGTCGGCGATCCGGTGGTTCCTACAATTGGTATCAGAGCCGTGGTTTTCTGACTCTATTCGATTGAATCGGTTAATTCTATTATGAATCGTATCTTGAAGCATGTGTATTTTAGATCGGATAATAGTAGGATGATCAAAAAATTATGATTTTCTGCAGGAACCTTAAATCCAACTATTATGGTCTGAATGTATGTTTATGTATGAATTAAACCCTCGGACATGTCGAGGTTGTTTTTTTGAATGTATGATTGTAATAGTAAAATCACGGCGGTTTGTCGTGTTAGGTTTTAATTTTCTGTTCGATCTAGATTATATGTAAACTCCTTCGTGGGGTATAGGATCGATGGATGTAATAGATACAAGGTTAGGATCGCACAATCGGGCACGACCGTGCTGTGCAGCATGGTCAGACCGTGCCAACCGAAGATCGCGACTGAAGGACTGGGCACGACCGTGCTACGAAGCACGGTCAACCGTGCGGCGTGTTTTGAGATCGGGCACGACCGTGCTGGAGGGTACGGTCAAACCGTGTCAGCTGAGGATCGCCATTGAAGGACGGGGCACGACCGTGCTGTGGAGCACGGTCAACCGTGCGACGTGTTTCTGATCGAGCACGACCGTGCTGAGGGGCACGGTCAGACCGTGCAAACATTCAAGAACACAGCAATAAATCGAGGCCATAATAGTTGGAAATTATGTTTTTCATATTTATTGCCTTATATTTGTTTTATCAAGCATGCTTGTATGTGTTTTATATGATATGCATGTAAAAATCCCTCATGTTAAATAACTAAGTGGGAGAGGGATTAATTAATTTAATAAATCCCATGGCCTCTATTACTGGTTTGTAAGTGATGCATTTGAATTTGCGCGTTGGCTCTAAATGCCTTTCTCCATATCTGATGAGTTCATTTGCGGATCACTAGATCAAACTTCCTTTATGGATGATTATAGAAAGTTGTCTAGGAGCATGTCATCTTCTCCATCTGAAGGGACATAATCCTAGATAATGGACTTAGTATCATGTAATGGTGTACACTTAGATACATTTGATAAGTATCCTCCCCATCGGAGTCACTGCTGTTATTTGTATGGCCAAAGCGATAACCAACTATTAATTTTATTTGTCATAAAGTTAAGTTGACAAGATAATAAAATTAATGGGTAAAACCTCCTCTAACAAATGTTTGAATTAGTATACGTCCACACTATCGTGGCATACAAAGTTCACGGTATATTGAGGTGTTGGTGAATTAAGATTGTGTTGTTTGAGGGAACAATATGATTTGTCAATTCAAATGATTTGACCTATGTGTTTATTTATGTGATTCTCAGGATTTTCATTATGGTTTTCAATTCTCTTGCTGTTATATTTAAAGAAAACAAACTTACTGGTCCTAATCATATTGATTGGAAACGAAACCTGGATATTATCCTGAATGCTGAAGAGTACAAGTTTGTACTCACTAAGAACTGTCCTGAAATGCCCAATGAAAACTCTAGTGAAGAGGATGTAGGAACCGCCGGATCGCCGACCCTATTTGATTATCCGAATCGGGGTCCATACAAATATGATTAACGCGCAGCGGAAAAACGAATCATACCTTTTGCACCGAAATTAGTTCTAAGATCAGAACCGTAGATGGAGGAATCGATGAAGCCTGGACCTCACGATCTTCTGCTGTATTCCTCGCCTTTATCTCGAACGTTGTGTGGGCAACGAGCTATCGAGACTTTCAGCCGTCTTCTACTAATACGTATCTCAGATTTTTATATCTGTGTTTCTATATTACTGTGTATTGAAAACGGCTGACTTGAGGCTTATTTATAGGCTACAACATGGACCTTGAGGAGGATTAGGAAATGGTCTCCTGATAAGCTTAGGAGTCCTTAATTCGATCTGAATATACTTCTTAAGCCTATCAATAATATCTTAATCCACTAAAAAGATATTATTGAACTACCGTCCCTTATCCATATTAGATATGGCTCCTATTTATTATGTGCACGTTTATCTCCCCGTGTTTAAGATATCGAATGTCCATTAATTAAATGAATTACTGACAATTCAATTAATTAATATTTAATCCAAGAGTAGTACCACCCATTGGTAAATTAAAGAAACATATATCGAGTATACATGTCCATTATCATACAATGTTTAAGAGGACGCACATCCATAATAACAGAGGTATTGTTTTATTTATGTAGTCAGTACAAATAAAACAACCTCAATTGGTCCTGCTTAATACATACAAAATGTACTAGTGTAATTTTATAATCAAGATAGATTAATACCAAATTACACTACAACCATTCCGATAATTTGTCCAAAATTATCTCGGCTGTGAGCTACCATTTATAATCTATAAGGAACTGATAACATGATCTTCTGTGTGGCACCACACACCATGTTATCTACAATATAAATTAATTGGACAACTGCAATAACATATATATCGGAATGGTTGTAGTGTAATTTGGTATTAATCTGTCTTGATTATAAAATTACACTAGTACATTTTGTATGTATTGAGCAGGACCAATTGAGGTTGTTTTATTTGTACTGACTACATAAATAAAACAAGACCTCTGTTATTATGGATGTGCGTCCTCTTAATCATTGTATGATAACGGGCATGTATACTCGATATATGTTTCTTTAATTTACCAATGGGTGAGATTTATTTATTAAATCAATAAGCTCGGTAAATTGGGATACAATATTGTTTATATGGTGTGCTGTTGATTATATAATGAAACCGTGTCCTAATTATTTAGGATGATGATGTCCCCTTGAGGAACTCATAAGGATTATCATGTAAACCCTATAGGTGGATTTATTCTGGCATGATAATAAAGTTGAGTGGTACTACTCTTGGATTAAATATTAATTAATTGAATTGTCAGTAATTCATTTAATTAATGGACATTCGATATCTTAAACACGGGGAGATAAACGTGCACATAATAAATAGGAGCCATATCTAATATGGATAAGGGACGATAGTTCAATAATATCTTTTTAGTGGATTAAGATATTATTTGATAGGCTTAAGAAGTATATTCAGATCGAATTAAGGACTCCTAAGCCTATCGGGAGACCGATTCCTATTCCTCCTCAAGGTCCCTGTTGTAGCCTATAAATAAGCCTCAAGTCAGCCGTTTTCGACACACAGAAATACAGATACACAGACATAAAAATCTGAGATACGTATTAGTAGAAGATGGCTGAAAGTCTCGATAGCTCGTTGCCCACACAACGTTCGAGATAAAGGTGAGGAATACAGCAGAAGATCGTGAGGTCCAGACTTCATCGATTCCTCCATCTACGGTTCTGATCTTAGAACTAATTTCGGTGCAAAAGGTATGATTCGTTTTTCACTGCGCGTTAATCATATTTGCATGGATCCCGATTCAGATAATCATATAGGGTCGGCGATCCGGCGGTTCCTACACAGCGTACACACGGTAACTGCAAATTCTAAAGGCAAATCCACACAGGATTCCAAACTCCCACACAGAGAAGCTGTCTATCTCTAGACAACTATACAAACAACAAGGATCTCTCATATCAACTGTCGACACCTAAAACAACCTAAGCACATAGCAACAAGGTTAAAAAGTATTTGGTTTGTTCTTAAATTGGTGCGGTGAAGTGAGCTTCTGAATCCTTCGAAGAATATTTCAGCTTTGAACTTGCTTCACTTCACAGTGGTCGATTGACTGAAACTGAGAGTAGACTTGAATGAGTGTAACTCGAATGCTTGAGAGTTTTTGCACAAATGTTTCAGTAGTCAGCTTTAGGGTTGCTCATCCTCTATTTATACTTGTATGAGAAGATATCCCTTGAAGGAGATATCTCCCTTTTGAATTTTGAGTACTTGATCAAAGGCATGGCTCGCATTTAATGCGACTTGACTTTCTCTTTCGAAGCATTTAATGCGGTAGTTACGGCTCGCAGCTTTTTGCCGTGTGTCAGTCCACTTGGTATCTTTGTATTGGCTTCGTGTCTGCAACTTTGATCTTCTCTGAAATGGCTCTATTTATTCTTGCTTGAATCTTTGTTCCTCATACTGCATTTATCCTTCATCGGTTTGCAGGATACTTCTATGTTTGTTATTGGCGCTGTTGACTGTTTTGAGCAGTGAGTTTTGCGCTGTATCCTTGGTCTATTTGCAGCTAATACTACTTTGCAGCGCTGCTGTAACTTAGACTTGCTTGTAGTATCTTCGTACAGACTGTTGTATCTTTTACTTGCAGTACTCCTGTATCCATTTCTTGCAGCGGTGCTGCACATCGTTCTTTCTTACTTAGCTGTAGTGCTGTAACTGTTTTCTTAGAGCGATGTTGTATCTGTTTTCTTACAGTAGCTTCTTTCTGAAATTCTCGATGCAGCTTTGTAACTTATGAAAACCTCCATCTTTCAACACCTATATCTAGACTCAAATCTAGTCTATGCTTTCACTTAAACATCATGAAAAATGGGGTATACAAAACTTCGTATTATATATATGTTTTGTCTCATCAAAATCTAAACACTAAAATCCCAACATTTAATTATAGAGATATTCTAACCATAAATTCAGCATGAGATATTATTATTTTCATTCATTTTGGAGAAGGGACTCCACAAAAGGGGTGAGGAAAACCCCACGCGCACCCCTTTCCCCACCCTCCACCCTCAACCCTGCGCCCACCCCTTTTCCCACCCTCCACCACTTCAGAATTTTCAAACATGTCCGTCATAGTTTCATAATCTGAGATAACTGTAATTACGAGGGTGAAATTGGGCGGTGAAATAAAATTATTTTTTGGAGAAAACCGTCTGGTTAGAAGGATGAAAAGGAAAAGTAAGGCGTTGCCTTCTTCATATCCACTGCAAAAGAACTCAAGAACATTGCATGTGATTTTCATTCCTTTCTAATTAATTTTTTTGTTTTAACTGCAGCTATTTGTCTTCTTCTTAGAACAATTCTTCAAGTTGATGTTTAGAAATAAAATGTTTTAGGATATTTAGGTGTATTCAATAATTTATAAATATTTTTGGTGTTCCCTTCTTGTTAGATAGCCTGAATTCATTAATTCATGAAATATTTAGACTAAACCTCAAATATTTGGACTTTATGTTATTGAGTTGAATTAGATGAGTTTATGTTCTGAATGTATGCTGAATATTTATGCGAATTCTACATGAAAGAATCTTGGTGGCACAAATATATATCTTGTGAGAACATGGTATTTTTCGTGTGTTTGCATTGATAGTGTAATGGCTTTTTTTTGTTTTTTTTTTTGTAAATTCAATTAGATAATGTCTTTATTGATGCATAACTCATTCAATGTGTTATATATTGTGTCATAGTACTATGGCTAATGGGTCTTCCGATAGAAAAAATGGGCATGGAGGGCGCTCACTCGGTCTTGGATTTGAAGGTGGGCCTGAAGGACATTCATTTGGTCGTGGATCAGAAGCTGTGCGTGGAGGACATTCACTTGGTCGATGAACTGAAAGTGGGCGTGGAGGATGTCCACTTGGCTTTACTTCTGGAGATGGTTGTGCTTTAGGAGGTTTAGTTGGACATGCTTCCGGAGAAGATCGTGGTAGAGGAATTGAAAATAGAAGACAAACAAATTCATCAACAGCACCAGCAACAGCAACTGCAACAACACCACTTATAGCACCTGCATATCAGCCACCACCTATGGCACCTGTAGATCGACCACTAGAATCACCTCCTGCACCCACTCTAGTTGCTGGAACAAATCTTAAAGATCAGGTGGCAACTTCATCAGATAATGCTTCTTCTAGCAATTCTAAGCCACTACTCAAAATAACTCACAAGTCGTAAGTTAATTTGTAATGATTTTTAGATAACAAAAATAATATGAGTAAATTAAATGATTATATTTACAATTAATATTGACTTTTATTGATGATATTAAGATATTTTATGTATATGTGTTCAAACAGATTCTCTCCCTTACACATGGCTTCAGGACAGATCACAAAGTGCATAAAACAACATTTGGACAAAGAATGATACACTTGGTCAAAAGTCACGAAACAAACGAAAGAGTACTATTGGAATGAATTCCAGGTATTTTGTGTTTTTTGTTTCTATTTAGAAACTACGCCTATATATGTTAGTTCCCTTAAGTACTAATATTTAACTAGTAGTGGTGTTGTGATTTTACTATTTCAAGTATTTATATGTTATTGGCTAGATGCATGCTTAGTGATTATTAGAGATATTGTTGCTGAAATGTATGTCCTGTGTATATGTCTATATATATATTGTGAGAGGATTTTATTTTAATTGTTGAGCTTTTGGATTTTTTTGAGGTGGTTGGGTGACAGCTTAGATGCACTTAGAGATTCTAATTTTCTAATATATGATTCTAGCTATATCATCGGTTGTCATATTTTCTTAAACATATATCTTATCATGCTATCTTTCTCATGTTCTTCATTCAGTTTTTGTTTTCTTTCGTTGAGCTGTTTGCAACATTTCTAATTTTATTTTATTATATAATGAAAGCTTATGTTTGATTGTAAATATGTGAAGACAAAATAAAAGTTATCTTAATTAATATAATAAGGAAATTTTGAGTTTTGTTATTGTTTGCCCCTGCACATTTGCCAAAAAGTTATCTAAAGAATATGCATGTAAGTGGCGATTGTTCTGTCCTAGAAATGATTCTAGGCAATCAACACATGTTGAACGATGTTAATGTGGAGATGTATATGAAAATGAGGTTTAAGAACCATAATTTTGCATTAAAAATATTGTTTCTTGTATATTAGAAACATTGGAGTTCATGCATATATTCCTTATAGGAAGGTTTTACAATAGTTCCAACTTTTTCTATTTAAAATAGAAGATATAAAGGTGACTCCTCAGGTGTGTACTGGAGTTCATATAGCTACCAAAATTTCAGTAGTATATATAATTGTTTTGGTGTCATAAAATGTTCATCAAAATATTAAATATCCTTTTTTTTCATTACTTATATAATTACTTCAAGAGAATTGTTGATGCATTCAAATTCATGTGATATTGCTGCAGCAGTTTCTTTATTATTGTTCTTGATTGAGTGTGACGATTCTACTTTCTTATATATAAATCTTAATAAAATATTTATATACAAGTATTACAGTCTGTGCACAATCGTGACTAATAGATTAGATGTACCTATTACTTGCAGAAGTATTTTTCTTTTAATAGAGACTTATCTGTGGTTCGAAGCACTTGGGAGCGTCAAGCAGCAATACGTTATTCTGGTACGCTTTGTGAATGGAGAAAATCAGAAACGTGTCCTTTTTGTGTTCCTCAAGGGACTTGGGATAATTGGCAGCAACAATGGAATACTCTAGAATTTAAGAATAAGTGTATGAAAGCATCCCAAAATCGTTTAAGTGAGGTTGCAGGACCTGGCAATGGACCATCTAAGCATTGTGGCGGTTCTAGATTTGCTATAAATCACAGCATACATCTAGTAAACAATTTTACATTCTTAAATTTCTTTTGTTTATATTTTAAATTATGGATTAATCGGCAACAATGTTACAATATTATGTTCTAATTCTAGTTACATAATAATTTCAGGCTAAAAAGCTTGGACGTCATGTGACTGACTATGATGTGTTTCTAAGGATGCACCAAAAATCAAATGGAGAATTTGTTGATAAGCGCTCTGAGGATGTTGCTGTAAGTTAATTGTAAACAACATTTAGATTTTTTCGAACCACATATTTTAGGTTATATCTTAGAGAATAGTATGAAGAGTTAGGTTACTTGCTAGTATATTTGCATGGTTTTTTGCTTTGTTTACTTTTGATTTATATTTTAGGTTTGTTTAACTTGTTACGAATTGTGTATAACAATAGATAAATAGAGGAATAACATTTAAAAATTCTAATGTGATATTAAAGTAATGAAACTGTTGTTAGTTGCAAAACATATGTTGTAATCTTTTAAATCATTTTTATATGTTTAATGTTAAAGTTGACCAATTTCTGATTATTATCTATTTGTAGGAAGAAGTTATGACACATTATAATGCTGCTACTCAAAACCAAACTGATAATGGGGCAAATGCTTCAATTGTTGATTTGTCTGAGATATATTATGAAGTTGTTGGACCACTTAAAAAGCAAAGAGTTTATGGACTAGGTTGCAAACCATCATCTGCAGCTAATAGCTTCTCCAAATCTGCATCATCTGATCGCAATCAACTACGGGTTGAACTTTATGAGGAGATGCGAGAAGACATGAAGCAAAGACAAGAGGAAATTGAGAAACAAATAAGGGAAAGACATGAGCAAATTGAATTAGAGTGGAGGCAAAAGCAACAACAGATGGAGGATTTTATGCGAAAGTTCATGAGAAGTGCTGGACAACCATATGTTCCTCCAACTGATCCACATCCAAGTGAAGATGATTATGCAGAGGATTATGAGCTTGATGAGTAATGATATGACTTATCTTTTGGTCTACAACAATTTAATATATTTGACTTCTCTAAACTTTATTATGAATATGTCATTTGGTATTTTATCTTTTATTTGGTATTTTTAGATTTATTAAATATTTTATATAGGTTATTCATCTTACATGGGTGAATGTCAAATTAATATATTAGGAACCTTGTAAAAAGTATATGTTTGAGTTTGAGCTACTAATGTTCTAATATTTAAATTAGGATGTTCTACTTTTTATAATAACTACTCATTATAATTAGTTAATTCCTTAATATTAAGTTCTACTACTATAAAATTAATTTACAGCCATTTATAGAATGATTTATTTTATTGATTTTCTAAAGAAAAAAAAAATAAAGAATTATAAAAATAGATATTCATGTAAAAATTTACCTATGGATTACTTTTTAATTCATTGAAAAATTTCAATGAATTGCCAACAAATTACTAACTGATCAACGTTAATGTTACCAACAATTATTCAATGCATAGGCATTTTACAAACAAATTACTAATCAATTCATGACAAGAATTATCATCAAATTTCAATCTATTGGTAAAGTGCTTACAGATTACCAACTGGATCTCAATACAAAAAAAATCATTTTTACCAACGACAATGAATTTACCAAAAAATGTACCAAAATTTTTACCAACGATCATGGATTTACCAACAAATATACCAACGGTAAATTTGTTGATAACGTAGCAACTACATCATCCTTTCATTAGCATTTTGTTAGTAAATTCCCAATGGATTAATGATTGCATTGGTAAGATTTACCAACAAGCACTTTACCAATAGATGAGTACCTGTTCGTAATCTGTTGGTAAACATATTTACTAACAGATATTTTTGATTTACCAACGAAATAATCTGTTGGTAATCATCTTTAGATCCATCAACAAAGATTTATGTGGAAAATTTTCTAACCTAAAGTAGTCAAAGTTTGAGATGAGTATGATGGGAGAGTTAAGCTTCTTTCTTGGACTGCAAGTTAAACAACTATCTACAGGAACCTTCATCAACCCAGTCAATTATACAAAGGAGCTTATAAAAAAGTTTGGTATGGAAAATAGATCAGCTACATCAGTTCCCATAGCGACATCTATAAGTCTTAATAAAGATGAAGATGGAAAATATGTGGATATTACTAAGTACAGACGTCTAATAGGGTCCTTGCTATATCTTATAGCAAGCAGACCAGACATCATATTTACAGTAGGAGTCTATACAAGATTTCAAGCAGCACCAAAAGAATCACATCTTACAGCAATAAAAAGAATCATCACGTATTTAAAAGGAATGCAAGAAGTAGGCCTTTGGTATCCTTAGGAAGGAGGATTCAAACTTAACGGCTACTCTGACTCAGAATATGCTGGCTGCAAGATAGACAGAAAAAGTACAAGTGGAATATGTCAATTCCTTGGAAATAGACTTGTTTCATGGTTTTGCAGGAAACAAACATCTATAGCAACATCTACAGCAGGAGCAAAATATGTTGTAGCAAGAAGTTGTTGTGCTCAAATCCTTTGGATTATGAGATTGAAGAAAAAGAGACCCCTATTCTCTGTGATAATACAAGTGCTATTGCTATCACCCATAATCTTTTTTTTACACTGAAGAACAAAGCACATTAACATCAACCATCACTTCATACCCAGCCCATTTTTTGGTACCAGCACCGCCACCCACAGCAGCACCGTCCCTCCAGCGGTTAGCCCACAATCCCAGCAGCCCCTCCGATGCCTACACCCGCGAGAAGAAGAGGGAGAGAGAGAGAGAGAGAGAGAGAGAGAGAAAACAAGAGAGAGAAAAGGTGACAAGAAGTTAGGGTTTATGGTTTAAGGTTTGTAGATCTTTTTTTGCAGTTTTCCGGCAAATGGAAAATCAGAATTGAATTCCGAAAGTTATCCTAGATTCATCTCATCGAGGGTTATGTTGTATACGAAAATCGGTCAAAATAGATGAGTTTGAAATTTTCCGGCGAACTCCTGAAGCAGCACCGGTGGCGGCACGCCGGAGACAGAAAAAAAAAGGAGAGAGAAAAAGAGAGGAGAGAGAGACTTATATATGATCAGCATTTTTTGGCTCGTTCGAAGAAACGGTGAAAAATGAATCGTATGAGCGCTTATTTATAGAAATTAGGAAGTACTGTTCATGTAGGGTAGGTTACTGTTCATGTAGGTTAGGTTACTATTCATGATAAGATGTCGATTACTATTCATCAAGATTCGATTCCTCATTTTTTCGAAACTCCATATTTTGCCCTTTTCTTCGTCGTTTGAGCTACGGGTGTCCGATTGACCTCTAGTTCATTTCTATCTTCTCATTTTTCCGTTACGCATCTAATGGTATAAAAATGTTCTATGTTCCATGTCTATAAATTTTATCCATCTAAAACCGATCGTTAAACACGTATCTGAAATGCACGTAATTAAATTAAACACTTAAGAATTAATACACATAAGATATTTCAATTAAGGGTTTACTTATTTAATTAACCAATTATGCTTTGTTTTTATCCTGGGCGCTACATCCCTATATGGCTTCCAGCAGTTGATAGCTAAATGCCCCGGTGTTCCACATGTGAAGCAAATTCGTGTTTCTTGTTGACACGACCCCACATATACCTTTCTGTATCTAGGGCACGGGTTCCCGGATCTGGGAGTGGGAAGAAATGGAGCATTGTTTGCCCTTGGAAATTTATTCTGGGTAGAACTCTGGCTCGAGCCAGTCCACTTCCTCTTTACAGGAGTTGGGAAGACTTTTCTAGGAATTGTAGCATCCAAACGCAAGCTAGAGGCGATCTCTTGTGCTCTCAAACTAACACTTGCATATGACATCATCCCTTGCCCAGCCAGTATGGATCCAATCTCTGGATGAAGACCTTTTCCAAACCTTCGGGCCTTTTTGATGTCGGTATCCACCACGTGTGTGGCATACTAGCTCAGGTGATTGAATCACCGCTTATATTCTCCCACTGTCATACTTCTCTATCGGAGATGTAGGAACTCTATTTCCTTTCTGTCTTGATAGAATTGAGGTATGAAGTGATGAGAAATCACTTCCTTGAATTCTTCCCACGCTATCCCCTCTCTTTGGGCGGGTAACAGCGTCCTCTCATACGAGTCCCACCAGTGACTCGCTTCATCTGTGAGCTGGAAGATTGCACAGGAAATCTTATGTTCCTGCGTATATGTCAAGTGCTCAAAAAGTTAATCTAGTGACCTCAGCCACTCTTCCGCTTCTGTAGGTTCACCCTTCCCGTCGAACATCAACGGGTTAAATCGCCGAAACTGTTCATATATTAGATTTGGATCGAACTTAGCTGGTTGTGGGTTGGCTCTAGTTACCTCAAAGTGTTGTGCTAAACCCCTCATAACAGACACTAGATCCCCTGTGCTTGCATTATAATCTCGTTCCGGCTGATCAGCTGTTGGGGTTTGATTCCTTCGTGGTCTTCCTCTTGACATAGCTCTGTTATGTTATACAAGTATATGTTGTTAAAATTATGAAAATAATAATAGATAGAGATAAAATAAACGCAACACTCTTAAAAGGTATAAACGTATATTTCGTTAAACAAAAAGGAATTACACGTGCATAATATATATACACAAAATAGGGTAACCTTTATATCATATCAAAAGGATCGTGTACCCTATCTATATGAAATAAAAGCTACCATATACATATGAAAGATATATAGTTTGTAGCATATATACATATACATTCTAAAAGACATCTCCCTAATCGACGTAACGGCGGCTGGAGATGACGGAGGCCCCTGTAGTCCTGGTGCCCTATCTCTCAGGTCACCAACCTCTATATCCTCCTCGACAGGGTCCTTCTTCAGGATCCTCATCCTCAGGATCCTCCTCAGGGTCCTCATCCTTCGACTCCAAACTACTGCTAGACAGGTCGTAAGGTCCCGGCTTAAAAGCAATCGGAAGGCCATGTAGACCCCATAGCTCTAGCATCTTCCTCACCACATTTCCAAAGTCAATGATGGGTATGAAATCTCTCGATAAGTATACTAGCTCATCCCGGTAAATGAGACATGCTCTAGCCTCCCACTCACGAAGAAAAGTATGGATCATGTATAGACACGCCTGTACGCCACAGATCCTACCTCCAACACCCCCTAACTCACTCCAGTAGTACAGAAGTCCGACGACGTGCTCGCCTACTGACCTATCGTCCGTCACTGTACTCTCGTAAAAATAGCATCAAAGTCTTTCCTTACGTGTATCTACAATCGATACTCATATTCTAGCAGTAATGTAAACCTTATTCATCTATTATAAAGAAGTTACACGAGTTTTTATCATCACCCTATACCCGTAAACCTTAACGGTATATATCATTCCAACACAGTATCACATAACAGATAAGCATTCTATTACGCAAGTCTTATGATCAGGGAGAGACACCTATAGAGAGAAGATGGTACTTATCTTATTTCTTTTCGAAAACATTTTCACATTTTAAAGACACGTTTTTCTCATATTCTCTTTATAAAACATGTTTGAGCAAGTTCGAAAACAATAAAACATTGCTCTTATACCAAACTGTCACGCCCCATATATTCTTACATAAAATTTATCAGAGTTTTTCACGTGGGCGTGCAAGAAGAAATGGTAAGAGACATTTCATATATAGAAGAAGGAGGTAGGAGATGAATATCGGAAGAATGAGATAGGAGACGAGTAGAAGATATTACATATCAATAATCGGTTTCAACCGATTGAACAAAATATTCAAGTGGAAAATATCATCAAGTTCTTACATCCCAAATACACGTCACACAACCACAAAACGTGGATTTCTTAAAATATTGTTTGAAAATGTTTGAGAAACATCATCTTAAAATTACAGATTCAAAATATAGCACCTCATCTCTCCTTCTAGGGTTCATCATGCTCATTATCTCTTGTAACGTGAATTACAGAAGAGAGGGTGAGTGCGTGGAATACACTCGTGGGGATAAAATCTGCATCTTAACATTCGACAGATATTTAAATCAAAAATACGTATAATTATCACGGAACACAGCACGAAATATGCACAACAGATATTATAAATGGTAAGGGACGAATAGGTGCGGGTATTTCCCATCTTATCCTATAAAAATGGTCTCATTACCGTTGGTACATTTCAAGGACCACCAAACCTTCCAAAGTAGTAGAAAAGGGGTAATAGACGAATGCGTATGTAAGAGGTGGACTACAGCCCATTGACAGTAATAAGTATCGCATAGCAAATATAATCACAGTATTTAGTATTCCTTAATCATACTTGGAATAGGGAAAACTGTAAACAGATAAAGAGTTAGAAATTACCCCCACCTTGTTCGGTAGTTACCACGTGAGTAGCAAATATCAAAGATCACATATCCCAAGGCTTCAATCCAATAGGTAGCCTAAAAAATTTATGGTGTTTCTTAAATCATTATTAAATATAATTAAAAATTTATATGATATCGGATCGGATACTATCGATCGAGATAAGACGAATCGGAATGGAAGGCCTAACGATTGAGGTTGAAGAAATAAGAAGAAAAGATCAGTTTATATGATTGAGGTGAAAGAGAATGAATTTTGGATCACAACGAAAAAGGAATGAGCTCGATCGAGTTGAAACAAGCTCGAACGGAGCGTTTTAAGATTGAAGGGTATTTTGGTAATTTGATCAAATGGGTGACTTTGACTAGGACCCATGACCCCCGGTCAATGATATCTCATTGGCGACGACTCGATGATAAAGTACGATAAAAAAATTAAGATTTGGATCAAAAATCGAATAAAAAATACGGTATCGCGTGCGTACCCAATATCTGGTGAAAAAAACTCAGCTGCCTCGGCAGCTCGGCAACGTCTCTCGATGGCTGCTGATTTTTCTCAGCAGCTCGACAGCGACTCTCGGCAGCTCGGCCAGGCTCGTACCTAGGCCACCCGGCGTCGACCCTGCTCGACCAGTCCACTTCGTCCTCCGATGAGCCTGCACCATCGGCTACCATCTCCGGCCATCCCTCGCCGGATTCTCATATGAACAGTGCTGGAAAAATAGCCGCAAACACCCTTCGTCACACACGCATGCAAAACCAACCCCACCCTTTCCAGCTCCGACCGGTAACTACCAACCGCCGGCCACCACTCCCAGGCTTTCGTCGCCGCATCACTAGTGCCGGCAAACAGGTGACGCCGCCTCACAGCATGCATACACAATACACATGTTACACACACACACACACTACACAAACTCCATGCAACAGCCCCTTTTCAGGCATCGGCACCGCCACCCAAGTTAGCCCACAATCCCGACAGCCCCTCTGGCGCCTGCACCCGCGAGAAGAAGAGAGAGAGAGAGAGAGAGAAAATAAGAGGGAGAAGAGGTGGTAAGAAGTTAGGGTTTAGGGTTTGGAGATCATTTTTCACCATTGTTCGGCGAACGAAAAATCAAAATTGAATTCGGAAAGTTGTCCTAGATTCGTCTCGTCGAGGGCTACATTGTGTGCAAAAATCGACAAAAATGGACAAGTTTGAAATTTTCCGACGATAGAAAAAGAAAAACAAAAAAGAGAGAATGAGAGAGGAGAAAGAGGCTTACGTGTGTAAAATGAATTGTATGAGCGCCTATTTATAGAAATTAGGAAGTTACTGTTCATGTAGGGTAGGTTACTGTTCACGATAAGATGTCGGTTACTGTTCATCAAGATTTCATTCCTCATTTTTCCAAAATTTCGTATTTTGCCCTTTTCTTCTTCGTTTGAACTATGGGTGTCCGATTGACCTCTAATTCATTTCTATCTTCTCATTTTTCCATTATACATCTAATGGTATAAAAATATTCTATGTTCTTTGTCTATAAATTTTATCCATCTAAAACCGATCGTTAAACATGTATCTGAAACACACGTAATTAAATTAAACACTCAAGAATTAATACACATAAGATATTTCAATTAAGGGTTTACTTATTTAATTAACCAATTATACTTCATTTTTGTCCTGGGCGCTACACTGTAAGTTCAAGTAACTTACAGAATAGTAAGCTTAAAAGAATTTTCAAAAAACGACCAAGGTTCATTCACCCCCCCTCTGAACCTCAGACATTACTTGGGACCAACAAGTGGTATCAAAGCTAGTTGGGTTAAAAGCCAACTTATCTGGTCACCTACCAGATCCACCTAAGACCTGTTGTTTCTCTCTGCTTTTTGAAAAATCTCATTTTTACAGCATATCATGGATTCTTCAAACCATAAATTGCCCATGTTTTCCATAGAAGAATATGACAATTGGAAGATCAAAATGTAGGCACATCTTTCAGTGATGAATGATGAGATGTGGACGGTCATCACAAAAGGACCGATTATCCACACAAAGGTGAATCCCATGTTGGGAAGAGAAATAGAGAAAGGAGCACATCCGCCACCTAACTTCCTAATCATGCCAAGATAGGAGTGGAACAATAAAGACAAGAAGAGAGCCAACCTGGATAATGTGGCCAAAAATGCTCTATTCATCATCTTGGATAAAGACACCTTTAGCAAATTCAAAACATGCAGAACATCCAAGAAGATACGGGAGAAGTTAGAACAGATATGTGAGGGTATAGAACTCACTAAGGATAACAAGATCTCCAATGCCACCCAACTTTTTGAGCTCTTCAAGATGAAGAATTAAGAGACTCTAGAGCAGTTAGACCTAAGATTCACTTCCATAGTGAATGAACTAGAGGCTCTAGGCAAGCACTACACATAAAATGAGAAAAACATGAAAGTGTTGAGAGCCCTACTAGCGGAGTGGGACAGCAAAACCACCACTATGAGAGTGTCTATAGATCTGAAATCCATGAGTACATTCGACCTCTTTTCTAACCTCGAGGCTTTCGAGTATAACATCAACAGAAGGAAGAATGAGGCAGAAGAAACGAGTTCAAAGGTCACTAAGCTGACTGCAAGAAGTACGAAGGATACAACAACTGCCAGTTGCAGCAAGCAGTCAGAACTTACAGCTGAGGATACAGAAGAAGATATGACCCTTCTTCTAAAGAAGTTTCGAAGATTCATGAAGAGCAACAATAACAGCAATAACAACACCAACAAGAGGAATGACTTCAAAAAAAATCATCCACCACCTCAGGTATCTTTTTCTCCTCAATCAAATGCAAACATTCTTGACTTGTGTTATAATTGCAGGAAGCCTGGGCACTATGCAAGAAGTTGTCCACGTCCAACCATACATAAGTATCCAGAAGAAGAGAGAGAACAAAGGAGAGAGAAAAGAAGATATGATAGACACAAGCTGAGAGCTCTCATTGGAGAGATGAAAAAAGCCAAAGATACAGTAGCCTCAAAGGAGATGCTGAAAGCTGCTGAATCTTCTGACAGTGACAGTGAAACCTCATTCTCAGACGAAGAAGCACTAATTTGCCTGATGGCAAAGGATTATGAGGACAATGAAGAAGATAAGGTAACATACCAACAGCTGTCCATACCTGATAAAGAGGACGTGAACATCATCCACTCTCTGAAGAGGATCATGAGTGACTTTGAGCAGATAAACTCAACCCATGAGGAGCTAAAGGTTGAGAATGAGAATCTTAAAGTTGAAAATGAGATCCTCAGAAGCAAAAATATTGACATTGCAAAAATCCTAGCAGCATGTGATTCTGATAGCTCAAAATGTAGCAAGCTTCAAAGGAGGTCTCAAGGCTCAATCTGCTGGTCACCAAGCTAGAGAATGAGAAGGAGAACTTACAGTCCACAATTAGAATATTCAGCAAATCTGCTAAGGACGCAAGAGTGTCTGATGATGGCCAGAAGTCCATTTGAGAAAGCTGGCTTAGGATACAACACTCGCACCTCTCAAGATACAGCAAGTTCATCCAAGGCTGTGGTGTTTGTTCAAGCTGAAACTTCAATGGAGAATGAGTTACCCTATAACTCTAAAAAGATCTTGAACATACCAGTGCTGATGGACAAGGGAAAGAAACCCTTATGCTCAACTGCAGGAAGTAAGCCTGTATTTAAGAGCTGGCTTCAGCAGAAGCCATTTGCTATATGCAGCAAAAAGATACAGTGACCCACAATGTTGCAGCATAAAAAGAGTTACCCCACCAATACTAAGACTTTCATGTGTCTAAACCTCAAAGAGGACATACTTTAGGAAAGTATGGTGGAAGACCACACTACAAAAGTACTGGTAACACATATGTAGTTTCTGCACACACTTTTAACAAGTAGTTTCCAAACAGAACTGCCTACAGAAAAGGAACCAACAAAACTTATAGCAAGATCTTGACTGTTAAGAAAGTTTGGGTTCCATAAGAAACTAACCCCAAAAGACCCTTGCAAAAATGGGTACCTAAATATGTTTGAATTCGTTGCAGGTTTTAGTACCAGGTTGCAGCAGTGAAATCTGGTATATAGATAGTGGCTGCTCAAGGCACATGACCGACAATAAGGAAGCCTTAAAAGATTTCCAAGCATACAAAGGACCAAATGTCATCTTTGCAGATGATGATCTAAAAGACCACGAAGGACCACGAAGTTTAGCTGGAAATTGATTCTTCCAGTTTCTTATATTCTTTATTAGGACTCAATTGAAGTCGATACTTCCTTTCATTCACTAATTGAAGAAACTAATATGGACTCAATAATATGATTCTTCCAGTTTTTTATATTCTTTATGGACTCAAATAAAGTTGGAATTATAATTCATTTGATCACTAATTGAAGAAACTAATATGGATGTAAATGTCTTTGTTTCATTATGTCTGCTTAACTAATGACATATGCATCCATACATAATGTCAATTAGCTATACTTTATATTTTCTTGCTAAATTGCATATTCATTCGTCATATATTATATATGATTGACAGTTTATTTTGCCGGCACCTCATGGGACCTAAAAGGGATGAAGTATGTCATATGGTAATTTATCAAATGGGTTCACAGAATAGATAGTCATGAATTTTATAAAAGTCTTTCTACTTGTAATCATGTGGATGAAGGAGTGTCTATACATCTATTTGAAGTTTGTTGAGCGATCAATCCTGCTACTTCTTCTTTGTTATTTGAATATGTTACTGTGGAGAGTATTATGTTCATATATTCACTATTGTGATTTACTTGGTTGTTACCATTGAAAACTTTACTACTTTAAATTTTAGGATGCCATGTGATAATTTTGTTCTTGAGAACTGAATGAATGATTTCTAATCTAGATTGGTCTCTTTACTTATTAGAGCCGATAAGAATTGGGATGGTATCCCAGTTTTTCTGTATCTACCTACCTTTCCTGCTCCTCTTTCAACTTTCCCTAACAAGGATAAGACTAGTTTTTTGGTAATGTTGTGAGAATGTGTGTTAGTACCCACCACTTGTTTGTAATGAATTTGTTCTAGTTTCTATACCATTTTCTCTGTGTCAGTGCCAGGTGTGTGTCTGTATTACCTACCATTTGTAGTACTTTGTATTACTTTCTCTTGAATTTGCACGTCTATTTAGGTTATCATGTATCCACCATAGCGTTTTCTTTGTGCCTTTTGAATTGATTAGGGCCTCCTAAAACGATCTACTAAATTCATCCCCGTTAGGGATTCCTCAAGACAGGTGCCACATTCATGGAGGACGAAAGATTAGGGGATTGGGGGATAAGCACGGAGGGATCTAGAAAAGCTAAAACAAACCTACTCCTAACAAGTTGTTCCTTTTTTTATTCATTGTCTGATATCTCTGCTTGATTTTATCTAGAACATAAGCAAGCACTCCTTGTAAAGATTATTTCTATAAGAGAAGTAGTACAAGGTGCACCATTGAGAGCAGTTTTGAAACAACGAGTCTCGAGGAGTGTCAAGCCTGACCTAAAATAGATTGTTTCCCTCGTGCATCGGCCAAATGAGTCATTTTTTGTCATCCCTCGGCTAAAATTTTCAGAACATTTCTTGAGTTAATTGTATTTGCTTGGTCCAAAACAACGTATTTGAAGATTATTAGTTTAAGCTCATTATACTGGATGTGTCAACTATATTAGTTTGTGCCTAACTATCTTTACTTTATAGGATATCTTAATTTTTGTTTTTTTGTGCTATGCATTGTAGCCCCTCTTCCAATGTACGAACTATCTCTACCATGAAAGCATGTACCCAAACCATTATTGAAACCAGCTTCAAAGCACTCTCACCTTGTGTACTATTTTTGTGCCTAAAAATAATCATGTGTTGTGCGAAATTGAGGTGTCGTATTTCTATCCTGAATAGAATGTGATTTTTATTTCAAGCAGATAGGGTGTTGTGATTTTTCCCATGCGATTCAAGGATTCAATAGATACAGTTCTTGCTACTTATTTCCTGCAGGTACATTGTTTGAATTGCTGATAATAGATTCCTAATGCTTGTTTTGCACTTTACCTTCACTTCTTTCTTTTTTCTTTCAGCTTACACCACACCCTTTGGCCTCCTCAAGGGATAATAATAGGAAGAAAATGAAATGAAGTAACTACTTCCTATTTAGTTTGCATATTGTATACTTCACCAAAATAAAATGAAGTTGATTATTTTATATATTCTTTTTTCAAAGTTCACGGATGTTAAGTGCACTATAGCTGATATTGATGAAGTTCGTGTTGAATGGGCTGATTGCGTTCAAGAACATATAAATGGGTAGAACAAAATGACTACTATATTTAAACTTACAATGCTTTCTTTTGAATATTTAATATGATCACGTTAAGATTTTTAGGTGTTCATGTTAATTTTGTTCTTACATTTGACAGATTATGGGGACGTAGGGAGTACATGCCAAGTTCGTGATGCCGTGATTGTAAAGGTTGTGATGTTATTCAAACAAATTCAATCATTTTGTTATTAATTGTTGGAGTACTTTAAATTTATGGACTTAAGGTTGTGTGATTTCAAGTGTTAGGATGAGACATATTGTTGGGATGATTTATGAATGTAATCGATGATATTGACGATGTGTAAATGTTCTTCTAATGCATTTGTTAGTTTATATAATTAAATTATATTATTATATATATCCAGCAAAATATGAAATTATTGTAAAACAATTTAAATAAACAAAAAAGACAACATAAAAAAGAGTTGTCATTAGCGTTGTTATTTTATAAAACGACAACCCAAAAAGATAAAAAAAAAAAAAAGACAATGGTTATAAACGTTGCATAAATTCTTGTTGTTGTACTTCAGAAAGACAACGCTTTTTAAGCGTTGCATATATAGTTGCACAAAATAAGAAAAGGCAACCCTTTCTTGCAATGGTATAAAAGCGTTGTCGTATCTAGATAAGACAACACTTTTTGGTACGTTGTCGAATGGTGAAATTTTTTTTGCAACGCTAGATATAACAACCCTAAAAAATTGGATACTACAATGGGTAAAACCCGTTGTAAAAAGTGAAATTTCTTGTAGTGTGATTCCAAAGGAAGCACAAAAGGCAGTGGAAATCTGGTCAAGGAAACATAAAGATCAAAAAAGTATCCTATGTGAAATGTCTCAGATATAACTTGTTGAGCATCAGTCAATTCTGTGACAAATGATACACTGTGGAGTTCAACCTCAACAAGTACCTAATCAAGGACAGTACATCAAATGAAGTCAAACTTACAGGAACAAGAAGAGGAAACATATATCTTGCTGATTGGAGCTCTTCTATTCAACCAACATGTTTCATTGTAAAGAGTCCACCAGAGCTGAGCTGGCTATGGCACAAGAGGCTTAGCCATTTCAACTTCAAGACTATAAACAAGCTAGCAAGAAAAAGACTTGTAAGATGATTGCCAGATATGGCATACAAGAAGTAAAATGTCTGTGGAGCTTTTCAGAAAGGAAAACAAATAAAAAACTCATTTAAAGACAAGTTGCAGAAGTCATCTCACAAGATCCTAGATCTTCTACATATGGACCTTTTTGGACCAGTAGAACCAGTGAGCATAAGTAAGAAGAAATACTCACTTGTGGTAGTAGATGACTATTTTAGATACACCTGGACCATATTTCTTGCTAAGAAATAAGAAATTCAGAACAAGTTGTCTGACCTCATGAAGAAGATTCAAAATGAGAAAAGCCTGAGCATTGTAAAGATTAGATCTAACAGAGGAACTGAGTTCACAAACAAGTTTATAGAGAAATTTTGTTCTGACAATGGTATTTGTCATGAATACTCTACTGCAAGAACACCTCAATAGAATGGTGTTGTTGAAAGAAAGAATAGAACCCTGAAGGAAGCAGCAAGAACGATGATACTAAAGGCAGAGATACCCAAGAGATTTTGGGCTGAAGCCACTAACACTGCATGCTATACTCAGAACAGATGTCTGATCAACAATAATCTAGATAAAACTCCTTATGAAGTCTGGAATGGATATACACCAAATGTTTCTTATCTGCATATTTTTTGGATGCAGGTATTATATTCTCAACAATGGAAAGAAGCATCTAAAGACCTTTGATGCAAAATCAGATGAAGGAGTATTTCTCGGATACTCTGCCAAGCAAGGCATTCAGAGTCTTCAACAAAAGACTTTGGTGGTTGAAGAGTCAATACATGTGGTGTTTGATGAACCACACTGTGACACCAAAAAGCTGGAAGAACTTGTTAAAGGAACAATCCCCAGGAAAGAAAATAATGTTCCCTATATTGAAGGAGTTCTACTCCCAGCTGAAGATAAAGAAGAAGAGTCTGCACCTTTGGATGCAGCATATATTCTTACAACAGTAGAACCCACAATCTTACAGCATGCTGAGGAGCAACCTAGACCTATACATACATTTGAGCCTGACAGAATATGGCTAAGAAATCATCCTAGAGATCTTATTATTGGAAATCCATCTATAGGAGTAAGAACAAGAACGTCTATTCCTCATGAAGCAATGTTTGCATGCTTTATATCTCAAACAAAGCCAAAGAACATTGAAGAAGCTCTTCAAGATAGCAACTGGGTTCAAGCCATGCAAGAAGAGCTGAATGAATTTGAAAGAAATCAAGTCTGGCATACAGTTGCAAGATCAACTCATCAAGGAGTTATTGGAACAAAATGGGTGTTCAAGAACAAGCTGGATGAATCAGGACTTGTTGTAAGAAACAAAATAAGATTAGTTGCTAAGGGATATTATCAGGAAGAAGGAATTGATTTTGATGAGACCTTTACTCATGTAGCAAGGTTGGAAGCAATAAGAATTTTTTTGGCATATGCAACTCACATGAATTTCAATGTATATCAGATGATTGTGAAGAGTGTATTTCTTAATGGTCTTCTTATAGAGGAAGTATATGTGGAGCAACCTCCAGGTTTTAAAGACCAAGCAGAAGAGAAAGTGTTTAGACTACACAAAGCCCTTTATGGACACAAACAAGCACCAAGAGCTTAGTATGACACCTTGTCTCTATCTGTTGGAAAACGGGTTCGAGAAAGAAACAGTCGATAAGACTCTGTTTAGGATATAGGATGGAGACAGCATTCTCTTAGTACAGATTTATGTGGATGACATCATCTTTGGATCATCCAACAAAGATCTCTGTGAAAAGTTCTCCAACCTGATGCAATCAAAGTTCGAGATAAGTATGATAGGAAAATTAAGTTTCTTCCTTGGGCTGCAAGTAAAGCAAATACCTGCAGGAACCTTCATCAGTCAAGTTAAATATACAAAGGAGCTTATAAAGAAGTTTGATATGGAGAATGGATCAGCTACATCAATCCCCATGGCTACATCCATAAGCCTTGACAAAGATGAAGATGGAAAAGATGTGGTTATCACGAAGTACAGAAGCTTTATAGGATCCTTGCTATATCTTACAGCAAGCAGGTCAGACATCATGTTTGTAGTAGGAGTTTGTGCAAGATTTCAAGCAGTACCGAATAAGTCATATCTTTGTACAAGATTTCAAGCAGTACTGAATGAGTCACATCTTTCAGCAGTTAAAAAAATTATTAAATATCTGAAAAGAATACAAGAAGTAAGCCTATGGTATCCTAAGGAATGAGGATTCTGTAGGAACCGCCGGATCGCCGACCCTATACGATTATCTGAATTGGGGTCCATGCAAATATGATTAACGCGCAGCGAAAAACGAATCATACATTTTGCACCGAAATTAGTTCTAAGATCAGAACTGTAGATCGAGGAATCGATGAAGCCTGGACCTCACGATCTTCTGCTGTATTCCTCGCCTTTTTCTCGAACGTTGTGTAGGCAACGAGCTATCGAGACTTTTAGTCGTCTTCTACTAATACGTATCTCAGATTTTTATGTCTGTGTTTCTGTATTTCTGTTTCTAGAAAACGGCTGACTTGAGGCTTATTTATAGGCTACAATAGGGACCTTGAGGAGGATTAGGAATCGGTCTCCTAATAGGCTTAGGAGTCCTAAATTCGATCTGAATATACTTCTTAAGCCTATCAATAATATCCTAATCCACTAAAAAGATATTATTGAACTACCGTCCCTTATCCATATAAGATATGGGCTCATATTTATTATATGCGCGTTTATCTCCCCGCGTTTAAGATATCGAATGTCCATTAATTAAATGAATTACTGACAATTCAATTAATTAATATTTAATTCCAAGAGTAGTACCACTCAACTTTATTATCATGCCGGAATAAATCCACCTGCAGGGTTTACATGATAATCCTTATGAGTTCCTCAAGGGGACATCATCATCCTAAATAATTAGGACACGGTTTCATTATATAATCAACAGCACACCATATAAACAACATTGTATCCCAATTTACCGAGCTTATTGATTTAATAAATAAATCTCACCCATTGGTAAATTAAAGAAACATATATCGAGTATATATGTCCGTTATCATACAATGATTAAGAGGACGCACATCCATAATAACAGAGGTCTTGTTTTATTTATGTAGTCAGTACAAATAAAATAACATCAATTGGTCCTGCTAAATACATATAAAATGTACTAGTGTAATTTTATAATCAAGACAGATTAATATCAAATTACACTACAACCATTCCGATAATTTGTCCAAAATTATCTCGGTTGTGAGCTACCATTTATAATCTTTAAGGAACTGATAACATGATCTTCTGTGTGGCACCACACACCATGTTATCTACAATATAAATTAATTGGACAATTGCAATAACATATATAACAAATATATAAAATGCAAACATTTGACCATAAAAGATTCTCATATCATAAATAGATGTTTATACAAAAGCTAGGCTTATAGTATACATCCTAACAGATTCAAGCTTAAAGGCTACTCTGACTCAAATTATGCTGGCTGCAAGATTGATAGAAAAAACATAAGTGGAACATGTCAATTTTTGGGAAACAGACTTGTTTCATGGTTTTATAGAAAACAAACCTTGATAGCAACATCTACAGCAGAAGCAGAATATGTTGCAGCAGGAAGTTGTTGTGCTCAAAGCCTTTGGATACAGCAGTAACTAAAGGATTATGGAATTGAAAAAAAAGAGACTTCAATTCTCTGTGATAATACAAGTGCTATCGCAATCACCCATAATCTAGTATTGCACTCAAGAACAAAACATATCGACATCAGACATCCCTTCATAAGAGATCACGTTGAAAAGAAAGATATCGTACTAAAGAAAGTTCATACTGATCTCCAGTTGGCTGATATATTCACTAAGCCCTTACGAGTTAAGAATTCTGAAATTATGAGTGGAAAAAAAAGTTGCAGAAGCTCAGGGGGAATTTCTGCAACCATGCGAGAAGTTGTAAGAATCATGCTGCAAGTTGCGACTTCATACAACGCTGCATCTTTAATTCTTACAACATGGACAATATATAAGGAAAGTAAGCAGCATAATGTTACAACATTTATTTCTAAGAGTGTTTAATACTCTGCAACCTCGTACCAAGACGCTGCAACCTTCAAAAGATAATAAATTAGACGGCAAAACACATATCTTTCATCGCATTTAATGCAAGACTGCGACTGCTAAGTTTCGGTTATTTACACTTTGACCCCTCCATCTTTTTATAAGGACTGTAAGATCATCTTTCATCTTTTAATCTCAACCGTTGATCTTACTACACGTCTCTTTAACTTCCCTCTTAATACCATAACTGATTATTCGAAATCATTTCTCCTAAGTATCAAACACAGAGAGAAGTATTCCTCTTTTCAAAAATTTCTAAGTTTCTGAAAACCTTCATTCATTCAAAACAATGTCTGCCAGACAAACGATAGTTCTTGAAGGTTGTTTGGTCAACCAAGAGCATGTTTATGCCTCGGGGATGTATGATAACTCCATCATTTGGAGGATTTTCTATGCTATTGAAAGGACCCAGATTCTAGGGCTCCTTACCATAGTCTATGCCGAATTCTTTGTAGAATCTGTTCAGAGATTCTACTCCCTCACGAGGAGATTTGAGAAGAGGAGAAACATCATCCTTTTCAGTATGGATGCAGATGATGAGGAGAGATCACTGTCTGTCAGTGACATCGCCGCCGCCTTCAACATTTCTTTAGAAGGGTTATCTCCAAGTCAACTCTTGACATACGGCGAAGACATCTCTCAGGAAATGTGGGATCTCTTTCGGGTTAGGGATGCAGGGGCTGATGTGAAGAGAAGTGCCCCGAAGAAACTCTTCAAGTCGGAGTTCAAGTTTCTTCATGATATCTATGCATACTTCATTGAAGGCAGAACAAGGAGTTATAATGAATGCACAGATCTCCATTTCTGGATCATGTCTGCTATCATGGCCGGAGAAAAAATGAACTAGGCAGGGTTCATTTTAAAACGGATATGGGAGGAGGTAGAGAAGAGCATTGCACGAAGGAGCTACAGAATCACAATATGCTCATTTCTCTGCAAGTTGGGCCTGTAGCTTACAGCTCCTACCCCCATCCCCATTGGAAAGTATCTCGGGGAGAAGAAGAAGGGCAAGACCCTGAAGAAGGGTGTTGCTAGTACAGCTACTGCTGGGGTTACACGAAAGAAAAATAAAGATAAAACAACTGCAACATTGGCCCTACAAGATGAAGCTGTAAGCAACGAGGCAGACTAGGAAGATGATAGTCCTCTTCCCATCATCAAGAGGGCTCCAAGAAGAGGAGAGCAGAGCCGGAGTCATCATCGTCCTCAAATGATGACGCGTTCTTAGTATTGAAGGAGACAATTAAAAATGTCTCTCTTCGCAGTAAGAACGCTGCTGCAGCTGCTGCAAGATCTGATGTGCAGCGTTTGTGAGAAAATTCCCAACTCCCTACTGCAAGCATGATGGTAATTGCAGCAGAGGTCAAGCCAGATGAGCAGTTGCATGAATAAGAAGCTGCTAACTCATCTCAGTTGCATGAACAAGCTGCTGCTGCTCAAGATCTGCTTGATCCAACCTTTCCAGCTGCTGGAGCTGATATAAAGCAGCAATACAGTCTTTGGAGAAGGATGAGATTGGCTCACGGGGAAACTTTGTTGCAATGGAATAAGTTTCTCACCATGGAGAAGGCTGTCCTTGAGTGGGCCAAATCAGAAGATATCCTCAAACTCCTACAACCTGAGGTCACAGCATTCATGTAAGAAAGATCAAGAAGCACTGTTGCTCAAGGAGCATTGGACAAAGGAAAGGGAAAAGCTCTTGCAGAGTCAGAGTCTACAAAGCTACTGATGAAAGCAGCAAGGGAAGATGTGCAGGCCTTCCTAGCCCCGACTGTAAAGGTTGTGAGAAGGGGCGACGATGTTGTATTTACTGTAGAGCAAATCAGCACTCTAGGAGTTGAACAGGCTGAAGAAGCCATGCTGCAAGTGCAACTAACGCTGCAAGCTAGTGTGAATGAAACAAAGATGCAACACACTCCTAGAAGGATGTGGGGAGAAGGAAGCTCAATCCATAATTCAAGCTCCCCCGCATATGAATAAGTGGTTGAGGGTCTCTCAATGTTGGTCACTCTCGATCCTTTGGAGGAGGAGGAGACTCAACTGCTTGACTACGGTGATTTTCCTGTTCACGTCAATCCTGATGCCGCTAAAGATGCTTAGGAGGAGCTGATCATAATTATCAGAGACGTTCTCTCTAATATTACTGAGATTGCCGATGATACGACCATGGAGAAAGTTGCGGAGGTGGGACTTCCTATACTGGAAGAGACAGCAGTACAGCAGGTGGACATCCCTGCAGAAGATACTGAAGAAGATCAAAGGATGGATGCTGAGATTCTTGCAGCAGTTAAGCTTACAGTGCTGCAAACTGTTGAAGCTGCAAGAAACTAACCAAAGCTGCAAGAAGAGATTCTTACAGAAGCTATCGAAGTTGTAGGACCGGCCGTTGAGATGGAGTCCATACAGAAGACCTCAGGTGAGGTGGCTGTTGAGACAGCACTCTCTGAGGGGATGAAGACCTCTGAAGGGACGACTGTTGAGACAGTACCCTTAAAGGATAAGAAGATGTAGTGGCCGAAGTAACCCCTGTACAGCTAGAGATACCTTATGAGGAGGTTGATGTTGTTGCTGCTGCTACTGCTGTAAGCTTACCAGAACCCATCCAGGTTACAGCAGTAGAGGTTACTGAGGAGGCCAAAGACAAAGAAGAAGATGACGCTAGAACCTCAGAATTTCTTGAGAGGCTCGCTTCTCTTAGAAGATCAAGGTCAAGGAAGAGCAGTGATGAAGAAGCTGATAAGGAAGATAATAATGAAGAAGAATCTGAGGCTCCAGAGCAGCATGCAGCACAAACCCCTCAAGCTATTATCCCATATGCTGCATCAGCTTCTGTCCCCGGACAAGGAAGAGCAGCTGGATTGACTTCTGATGAATCCATCGACAGGGTTGTTCCTGTTGTTAGACATCTGCTGCATGTTCTCTAAGATCATGAGTCTAACATGCAGAACAACATGCAAGTCAGTGCCAAGTTCCATGCTACAACCATGTCCAGCTTCAAGAAAGATATTGAAGCACTGCTTGGGATGATAAAGCACAGCCTTAACGATAATGCCCACAGGCTGTACAAGGACAAGGTTCGAATGGAGGGAGTTGAAAAGAGAGGCTACAATCAATCAGGCTGAGATCAAGTTATGTAAACATTCGGTTGATGTAGCAGTAGACAGACTGCAATCTCACTCCATGCTGCTGGAGACGCTTCTGGATAATGTCCTTGACCAAACCAGAAGAACTAAAAGTGTCGATGACAGGTTGGGGAACCTAGAGATGATCGTAGAAGAACTGAGAGACATGACAGTCAATGCCTTCCCTCAGCATGTTCAAGGATCCAGGCAAGCCCCTGCTCCTGCAAGAAGACCACGATCCTCAGTGGTTAGAACTGTCCCTACTCCGACCCCGTCTTTTGATGATGCTAGAAAGGGGAAAGGATTTCCAGATAGATACAGGAGCTTAGGGGAGCAAGAAGAAGAATAAGAAGAAGATAACCAGTCGCTGAGCAAAAGAAGAAGATCACGGTCATCTGCTGCTGCTGATATTCCCTCTCCAAAAAGATGGAGAAAGGATGATGAAGAAGGAGGAGCTGGTGGTGCAGCTGCTGCAAGCAGATCAGCTGCAAGTGCTGCATACAACACTGCTGCAAGTAAAGATGTAGTACCTCCCTCTTCTTACAGCACCAAGAGAGGGAGAGAGGATCAGCAACAGAGCTCAAGAAAGAAGGTCACTAGAGCTAAAGCTGAGAGGCATTACAATGATAAGATAGCTGCTCAAAGGGCTAAGATAGCCAGACCAGAGCAAGAAGAAAATGCCTAGATGCAGAGGCTTGGAGTGATTAGTGAGAGCAGACCAGTAGACAGAGCTCTTTACCAGTACCCCCTCAAGATATTCCACGTCTCGACATAAAAAACATATCTACTGAAGTGTCTATTCTAATGGATCAGAGGCTTGAAGGAGAAAACATGGCTTGAAACTTTAACATCTTCAAGTAAATCAGATTATCTATTTATAGAAATCCATCATTTTGATTACTCTATACAAGAGATTATAATACCTCAGATACTTTAGATATCTCTGCAGAGAGGGCTTCTTCAGAAGGTTTCAGACCTACCAATCGGCATTGAAAAGATATGACCAACTTGTTAGGGATGGAGAGTTGGAGATTCAAACAAGATACTTATCCCCGGTGAAGTAAGGTAGAATAGTGCCTTTTTGTGAGGACTTTTGGTTGAGATGGATTCAAATTCCGAAGATCAAGCAAAAGTTGGAAGAATCTTATCAGGAGTCCATTCGAGATTGGTGGAAATGATCAAGGCAGAGAGATGAGCAAGAAAGAAGAGCTGCTGAAAATAGACCAGATGAATCTTCAACAAGGAGGTCTCTGTTTCAGTAGTTTCAGTACTTGTGTTTATTTTCACTCCTTGTAAAATTTCTTTCTCTTAATGAAGAAATTTTATTTTCTGCTTTGTGTTCAAGTTTTATCTTTATTAGATCATATATGTAAATCCTGAACGAAAAAGATATTGTGCAAAGTAAAAACTTCAATCATGAATGAAATAATGTGAAGGGTTTTGTCATCATCAAAAGGAGGAAATTGTTGGGATTTCAGTGTATAAATTTTGATGAGTCAAACCACATATGTAATAGGAAGTTTGAGTACCCTATTTTTCACGATGTTTAAGTGAAACCATAGACTAGGAATTGAGTCTATAGTTTTAAGTTCAGAAAGATTGAGGAGCTAAATTAAACCAAGTTGCATCAAGAAAATGAAAATATGAAGACACTGCAAGAAGTGGATGCAGTAATGCAACAAGTAAGAAAGAACGATAAGCAGCACCACTGCAAGTAGAAGATACAAGTTGTAGGAAGAAGACACTGCAACACAGCTGTAAGAAGAAAAGATACTACGTTGCAAGAAGTGGTTACAGAAACGTTGCAAGAATAAGATACATCAGTACTGTATGAAAGAAGTGCTGCAAGCTTGTCAAGGTACAGAGCAAAAGCAATAACTAGCTGCATTCTCAACAAACCTCGTCTATGTCAAATAGAATCAACATCTTGCAATCCAAGAAAGGATAAGTACATTATAAAGAATGAAGAACGAAGCAAGTATAATTAGAGCCGTTCGAGAAAAGATCAAAGCTACAGATACGAAGCCAATGCAAAGACGACACGTGACCTGATGGGCTGCAGAAAGCTACAAGCTGCAAACACCATATTAAATGCTCTTTGAAGAAAAGTCAAGGTGCATTAAATGCAAGTCATGCCTTTGATCAGTACACATAATTCAAATGAGAGATATCTCCTTCAATGAATATCTTTCTACAAGTATAAATAGAGGTCGAGCTACACTGAATGAGACTACTGATGAACTGAAAATCTAAACGACAAAGTATTCAAAGCTACATTCTCAGAGCACTCTACATTTTCAGTCACTCGACCTAAGTGAAGTGAACCAAGCTTCAACCTGAAAGATCCAAGGAAGGATTCAGAAGCTCACTTCACCACACCAGTTGAAGAACTAATCTTTTATAAACTTTAACCTTGTTGTTGTGTGCTTAGGTTGTTTTAGGTGTCGAACAGTTGATAGGATTCATCCTTGCTGTTTGTATAGTTGTCTAGGTGATAAACAATTTTCTTATGTGGGAGTGTGAAATCCTGTGTGGGTTTGCCTTTAGAACTTGCAGTTGCTGTGTGTACGCTAAGTTCTAGTAGGTGTTAACTCGTTAGGTTGATAAATTGTTAGGAGAGTCCTGTAAATCAATCTTGCTTAACGAAGTTCCTGCATAGAACTCCAATGAAATATATGATCAACCAACATTTATCGAATTTGAAAAAGAGTCTGAAGAAATGGTTCGATCCTCTTAGGTAGAAGTAAAGTGGACGTAGAAGGATTACACCACCTTCAAACCACTATAAGCCATAGGTGTTTTTATTGTTTTATATATCTGTGTTGCATTCTGTATATCTATCTTGTCATAAGCATAACAGCATCTTAAAAGGAAAGAGCATATTTGAGAAAACCAGCCTTGTGTAAAAAGATATTTTCCGCTGCGTTAAACTCTACGTTAAAGCGTGCAGCACTGCATACTAGTGCTATAAGCAGTAACTGCTGGTGCTGTAAGTTCAAGTAACTTGCAGAACAGTAAGTTTAAAAGAATTTTCGAAAAACAACCAAGGTTCATTCACCCCCTTCTGAACCTCGGACACCACTTAGGATCAACACTTTTAAAAAAAAATAGTTGGGTTTTTTTTTGTTTTACCTTAAAATTCCTTCGTTGTGATCTTTGTGATGGCAATTATTGATTTTTGATCGACAATTTGCTGTAATTATATTCCGTCATTCAGTACCATGTCTTCCCAATGAGAAACGTTAATGGAGTGGTGTCTACAGAACAAAAAATAATAATTTAATTGGAATTTTTATTTAATTATATTATTTTGTTTTGCTTGTAATTTAAATTTATACACTTTTCTCATACTTTCTTATAAAATATAGATTATACTTACTCTTCATTTATCAAAGTGATTTCTCTTATGGCCACTTGTTTTTGGAGTGCCAACAATTATGCTTTCCTTCACCCTTGTAAGAACTTCATATATATTTGCATAAAGAAAATGCTTTTATTTAATGATTATGTTTATGCATCATTATCTTTTATGGCCACTTTTTTTTGGAGTGTCAACAATTATACTTACCTCTTCATTCGTCATTATCATTTTTTAAATTTTCACGGAATTGTTTCTCCTGCAACATACTTGGTTAACAACTTCAATAGTATTGAATTTACTTTTGTCATTTGTGAAAGTTTTATGGGTAGATTTATTTCTATCGACATGTTTGTTATATTTAATTATGTAGTATAAGTTTTAAAAGAGAACCATATAACATAAATCATTCATAAAAATAACAAAATTTTAAAAGGTAATATTTTACAAGTGTTGATAATATATTGTTTAAATAAAATCAAACTCAAAATAACAAAATCTTACTAGCTAATATTTTATAAGTGTTGATAATGTATTGTTTAAATAAAATCCAACCTTACACAATCCAACGTGGTCAATGTAAATTTAATTATAAAATATTTTGAAACCTTAAAAAATAAATTAATGATTATGTAATTGCAATCATACAAAGAAAGAAAATCAAAACATATATAGAATTACACTGTCTATGCTATATAAATTCATTTTTTAGTATATATGCATGATTCTAATCATATTGTACATTTTGTTGTTATTTTAAATGGGCTTTATGAATTGATTTGTAGATTTGATTTCCAACTCTTACATATAAACCTTCACCCACATCACAAAATCAAAACGAATCTCAACATAAACAATATAAGTAAAACGTTACTAATTCAACTATTTTTGATAAAAATCACAAATTGACAAAATAGAAGAACAAGAAAAGGTCACGCAAGAAAAGATAACAAAAATATAATGGATGAGAACAATTGGCTCATCGGACAACTACCTCTCGGTGATATACAACAATCCATTGAATTGTCAATGGCAAGAAACAGGAAACCTCAGGTAGCATGTATGTGAGAGCAGATAATGATTAGTTTTCTTTAAATTTAAAATACTTTAGCTTTCTTGAATTGCTGAACTACAGGTGTTTGAAGTATCAGAAGTGTGTTCATCATATGGTGAAAGATGTCAAGTAATGTTTACAGTGTCCCCAAATATGAGCCTTCTTACAGCTCTGAGCCTGATGAACAGACACGATTTAAGCCAACTACCACGAATTTCACACTAATCACAAAAACATAAAATAAATTTAAAGACAAATCACTATCAACAATGATGAGAACCTTGATGAGATAATCGTAATATGTTTGTGTTCTTGTCAACGGTACTTGTTATGTTATTGTATAACTAATACAAATATGTCATATATATATATAATGTGTTTTTATTAAATTAGAATCTTAATAGACTTTTAATGAAATTAGATATTTAGATATAAAGAGTTTTCTTTCATTAAGACTTTAAATTAGAATATTAATAAACTATTAATTAAATTAAATACGGATAGTTTTCTTTTATTATGACTTTAATTAACTAAGCATTAGTTAGAATTTTAAATTAGAGTTATAACAAATATCAATATACATCCAACTTATAAGAAATCCTCGAAATTATCCTAATATACTGAGATGTGGAAAAGAATGGGTTGATCCATGAAGAGCCCAATTATGAGTTGGATCAGCAAGAAACAAATTAAGAGCTAAGTCCCAAGCCCAAAATTGTCTGATGGGATTTAAAATTTGGTTTACGCCTTCAGTGTATCTCATTCTTTATTTTTTAGAAGCATGTTGTTTATTTTTTTTATTTTCTTGAGCCAAACATTTATTTAAAATAGTGTTTACATACTGAATTATTAATAACATACTACAAGATGCGTGTCACAAAAATTCACTAAAAAAATAAATTTTAAATTTATTTTTCTGTAAAATCGAGTAAAAAATACAGTACTTTCTAACATCTAACCAAGTTGAAATTTCTCAATTCATAATTAAAATCACATTATAAATAATACAATCTTTAATTATACGAAGAATTGTGATTTGTATGGAGTTTAAGAAAGGAATTGTGATTTGTATGAACTTTAAGAAGTTTAAAATTGATATTATGAAAAATAGACAAAACATTCATACTTATATAGTATAAAATAGATAATAGATATATATTTTTATATATATTTAATAATATTGGTTGACTAATGTACATGCGAAATTGAAACAAATAAATAAAATAAAGAATTGAGGATACGTGACAAAGATGATCACCTCTACCCTTTTTTTTTTATTAACTTCTTTGAATTTTCATCTCATGCGATATTAACCACGCATATGTATAGAGAATAGTCATCGGACTAATATTGGGATCTCTTAATGCTAATTAAATACATATAGTTGGTATCTTGACAAAAACAATCAATTTTAAATAATTAGTACTTTCAGAAAGATAATGTAAGAAATTCAATATCTAGTAAAAAAAGAAAAAGTGGCAATGAAGAAGTGGTGCGCAGCAGGTTGAAAAAGCTGATGAAAAATGGAGGAGCAAAAAGCCATATCTTATTGGACACAGAAACAAGCTGCTGAGATTGATAAGTTGCTAATGCCCCAAACTGGTTTCACCATTAATCACCTCATGGTTTCTCTCTTTTGTTTAGGCTTTACTTATTTAATCTTTTTTTATCGAAGATGGAAGTATTTTAACCTGAGATTTAATCTGCAGGAACTAGCTGGTTTAAGTGCTGCATCTAAGGTCAGCCTTTTGGGTTGCTCTTTAAATTCACTGATGGGGTGAATGAACGATTACTAGAATTATTTTGATAAATTTGTTCAAAAGGTATAAATTAGTTATAATGAAGGCCTTTGAATTGGTTTCCCATTGAGGCAGAACCTAAACCTATGCTCGAGAGATAGCTGTTGTATATACAGCATTCATGCTTGTTTTCATTTCCTATTATTGAATATAAGCTTACATTTCCAAGAGTTTGCTATGTTTTTCAGTTAAATGGAATTAGATTGGCCAAAACTACAACTGGTTATACATGAGTTGTGCATAAAGAGATTTTGCTTGTAACTATTCCAATTTATGAGTCCTATTATAATTGTGTGCTTGTAATCAATGTACAGGATCCAGTTCCTCCTAAGTTCATTGAGAAGAGTGCGGAGGCAGATCCTTTTGTTCAGGTGCCAAACTTAACTTCTCTTGAGGATTACACTAATTTTATTGCACTTGTCGATTTCATATTGTCTGAATTTGCAGTTCAAGAAATGGCTAGATGAAGCTGTGGTGGCCGGTTTGAAGGATCCAAAGATTATGGCCTTGTCAACCGCCACCAAAGATGGGAAACCGTATGTTTTTTCACATCACCCAAACTACATTTTCTTGTGATCTCTATTTATTATGTACATTGTATGTCACTAGTGCAGCTCATCACGAATGGTCTTATTAAAGAAAGTCGACAAAGAAGGATTTGTCTGGTCTGTTTTCTAATCGCCTGATGATCTCTAGCGCTACATCTATTTGTATAACTAATGCTCTTGTGTTACAAATTTACAGGTGCACTAACTATGGTAGTCGAAAAGGGTGTGAAATATCAGAAAATCCCCGTGCAGCCCTTCTTTTCTACTGGAATGCCTTAAATCGCCAGGTCATTGTCGGAATGTTGTTGTTTGTATTATTATTATGTTTGTCATTAGTCCTCTATTTGCTTCTTATTTTTTGTCAACTTGAATTTGGAACGACTCGTTTCTAGGTAAGAGTGGAAGGGTCGGTGCAGAAAGTGTGTGACGAAGAGTCGGAACAGTTCTTCAGCAGTCGTCCTCGAGATATCCAGATTGCTCCAGCTGTTAGCAATCAGGTATCATGGTTTCAATCTTTATTGCATATTTGACAACATTATACATTTAAATCATTCTCCTTTTGTCTATTTCAGAGCAGTGTAGTTCCTGGACCTGATTTCCTTCATCAACAATGTAAAGAATTCAAGGACAAGTACCCTGTCGGGTCAGTATTTGGGGTTAATATCAAAATACAACTTGTACTTTAATACTTTTTTCTACTTTGTGCGTGAGCCAAAATGGTTTCAAATTGTTATTTGAACTTAATTTTTTTACATAGATTCCGAAAAAAAAAAGTTTCTGGAAAATTAGAAATTACAATTTACTTCCAAACATAAGCCAAAATGCATGAGCTATGTGTCTTCTAAACTAGATTATCACTCAAAGTTAATTTCAATGATTCTCATTCAATTGTAGTCGAACACAAATTGTTCAACATAAATTGTCGAATTGAAAGGGAATCGTGAAAATGATTTAAGGTCGTGTTTGGACAAGGTGATTTGAAATCCAAAATTTGAAATGAAAGAGATGAATTTTAAATACACATCTATTCAAACATTATCAGTGGATTTGCTACCATGAATTTCAAATTCCTCCATAAATCCATCTATTCAAATGGACCATAAGGTTATAAATTGGCAAAGAGAGTCATTTGGCATATCACTCATGCATTTTGGCTAATGTTTGGAAGTTGATTGCATTTTTTAATTTTTCGACGGATGTTGAGGCAACAAGTGGAAAATACTTCTAAAGTCTAGGTTGCATCTTGATGTTAATTCTGAATCCTTATAGTATACGACATTTCATGTTTTGTTTCATCTAGAAGCGTGATTCCAAAACCCGAATATTGGGGGGGATACAGATTGAAACCGGATAATTTTGAGTTTTGGCAAGGACAACCATCTCGACTCCATGACAGGTAATAATACATATGTGGCTTTTATATGGCTCAGAATATGATTCTATCAGCCCCTTTGGGGAATGTCATGTGTTGTTTTGTGTCACATTTCTCTTGGACGATAGGTTGCGCTACACACCGGAGGATGTTGAAGGATTGAGAGTATGGAAAATCGACAGATTGTCTCCATGACAGAATCCTTGTTATCAAACCATGGTTTCTGTATATGTTTCTTGCTTCTTAAGTGCTGTTTGTTTTGCTCGAATGAGCTGCATCCTAGTGGTGTTTTGCTGCATTTATACCTGCAGTATGAATGCATATTACATATTTTTCATAGTTCAATATTGGTGATGTAACAAGTGTGTTTGACCAGGTACAGGTTGGTGATCATTATTAATTCAATAAAACATGTTTGAATTCATGTGATGAACAAGGATTGCTCCTGAAAAACATTGGTTTGATTATATGTTTGTTGAATAAGTATATGTTATTGATATTATATGTATATGGTAGTGAACCAGAGCGCTGTCGATAAAAAGAGGAAGAAAGAACTGTTTGGTCCGGTCATTCAGAGCGGTGGATGAGGGAGCTTTTGATTACACGTTCAGCCACCATATCTTAAGAGAGGAAAAGATAGTCATTAGTGAATCTCTTCCTACTTGACCAAGAGTACCTTCCTCTCTTGGCAAATGAAGTTTAAGAAAGAAATGAAATAAAATATGATATGAAATAAAATAAAAATTGAACTTGAGGAAATCATGTTACACATGAGAATGGTTACGATTTTTCACCAAATAAAAATAAGGATATCTAATTCTTTGTATCAAATGAGGTGGATTATTGAAGTTTGGCTCGTAGTTCACCACTAATTTTGTATTTCAGAAAACTAGTATTTCTCCCTTACAATAGAACGATTTCTATTATGTAGAAGTGGGTTTTACTGTTATATAAAATAATGATAATATACTGTTTAAAAATAAAAACTTATAAGTTAATTTTTAAATAAAATAAATTGTATAATTATTAAGTAGTTTTTTTTCTTTTTACATTTCTTATTCAATATATGACGATGCATTTTTTAATATAATATTATTTTACAATCATACTTCCTCCAATTATCGTATTCCTTGATTTTTCATAAATTAAAGAACTTAAATATACCCTTAGACAATATGAGTCCTTATTTATCTCATTCTTAATTATTTTATGAGATCAAATAATATGAAAGAAATAAATAAGGGAAAATTGAAGTAAGGAAAGATTGTGGAATCTTGTGTAAATAAAATCTAAAGAAATTAAATAGTTAAGTTCAAAATTAAGAATGTTTTAAGAGATTGGGTTGAAGGTAAACTTGAAAAAAAGTGACAAAATAGGTAAAATGATATTTAAAGTTAAAAAAAAAAAATTGACATCCAGAATGATACTAATTTTGAATCAAATGCCGTATATATAATTACAAATTAAAATTTATTTTTTACACATTTTTAATGTCTAAACTTTATTTTTATATAGATAATGAGGCTTATATGCCCATTGGATAGGGATTCTAAAATCCGTGCCCTCAAATCAACCCAATCCAACATGTCCAACCCTTTATATATATTTTTGCCCTTGCGCTACTCTTCATCTTCGTCTTCGTCTTCTCTCTCCACCATGTTCTACTTCTTCTCTTCATCGTCTCTTCTTTTCACACGCCTCTTCACCATGCCATGCTTCTTCTTTTCGTCACCACCTCTTCTCTTCACCACAACACGCTGCTGCTCTTCTTTTCTTAACCATGGTTGTATTTTTTTTTTTGTTTTTTTTTTTTGGTTCTCCTTCATCCCATTTTCTTCACTTGATTTCATATGTTAGATTATATCTCATGTTTCAATTCAATCAGTTTCTTCTTCTTCTGTTTGATTTTAAATTTCAAAATCATGATTCTGTGAAATTGATGATTATTTTGTTTCAATCATCTTAGACATTGAAGAATCAATTATTTCAAAATCTGAAATAATTTGCCAATGGAATGTTCAAAATGATATGAGGGAAGAAAATGACAAAAATCGCGTATTTGAAATTTTAAAATTTTAAACTTACACTCTACATCACATTGATATATTTTGAATATATGAGTAATATGTTTAAGTTATAATAGTAATACCTTAATAACTTCGGATTGGTATATTGATAGTGGTGCTACACACTACGTTACTTCAAATCTAGGCAACCTTACACAACAAATTCCCTATCAAGGTACAAATAAGATTGTTGGAGATTGTTCACAGGTGCCTTTTACATATACTGGTTCTACTTTACGTCCAACTATGTGTTCTAATAAAACTTTATCTCTACAAAATGTTTTGTTTGCACTATAACTAAGTATTTGTTAAGTATTTCACAATTTTTGAAAGATAATCATGCTTATATTGTCCTTTTGGATTCTTATTGTCTTGTCAAGGACCTGAGTTCCAGCACACTGCTCTCAAAAGTTCCCTTATGAATGGATTGTATCATCTTGATTTGTCAAATCTTTCTGCTGCTCAAGTCTTCAAAAATCAGCATTGTTGAAATACTTCATCCTTATAACTCTGTTCTGTCCACTATACTAAAGACTTTACAGATGCCTTATGATATCAATAAGATGGTGTTTTGTGAATTCTGTCAAACTGGTAAAATGGATAACATTAGATTGATGGATAATTGATTTTTTTTCATTATCTTAGTCAAAAAATATACTACACATATATGATTATATTATTTTGATCAATAATAAAAAGTTTGGTTAAAATGATAATTCGATTAAAGGTTGTGATGTTTTCCGACAATTAACCTATAATTTTATAGTATCAATTATTATTTTGATACTAATACGATTTTGGTATTAGTAATTCATCTATTGATACTATTTATTTTTAGCATCAAATGTTTCTTTCGATATTAATTATCTTTGGTATCAGAAATTTTTTATTTTTTATACCATTAATTTTATAGTATCAATTATTTTTCTGATACTAATTCTATTTTAGTATTGGTCATTTATTTATCGATACCACTTATTTTAGTCTCAAATGGTTTTTTTGATATTAATTATCTTTGGTGTCGAAATTTATTTTCTGATACGATTAAATTTTATTGTATCAATTATTAGTCTAATAATAATGCAATTTTTGTACTAATAATTTATTTGTTGATACCACTTATTCTTAGTGTCATATGTTTTTTTCGAAATTAATTATCTTCGGTATTTTCCAATACCATTAATGTTTTAGAATCCATTATTTTTCTAATACTAATGTTATTTTGATATTAGTAATTTATTTATTGATACCACTTATTTTTAGCATCAAATATCTTTTTCGATACTAGTTATTTTTGGTATTAGAAATTTATTTTTCAATACAATTGATTTTATAGTATTCAATATTTTTCTAATATTATTTCTACTTTGGTATTAGTAATTTATTTATTGATACCACTTAGTTTTAGTCTCAAATGAGTTTTTTTCGATATTAATTATTTTTAGTATCAGGAATTTGTTTACCAATACCACTAATTTTATAGTATTAATTAATTATATGATATTAATACTATTTTAATATTAATAATTTATTTATTGATACTCTTTATTTTTAGCATCAAATATATTTTTTTTAATATTATGTTCTTTAGTATCAGAAATGTGTTTGACACCCCTCATAATTTTATAGAATCAATTATTTATATGATACTAGTTAGACAATGGTATCGGATAATTTTTTAGTGATGTCATATTAAGATAAGTAATCTATTTCATATAAAAAAAAGAGAACAGTAAGAAATAAAAACGCATATCATCCCGTCGATATTTCAATTGGCTTCGGGCCCATGACATACATGTCTCGAAAAAAAAAAAAGATAACATACATTTTAAAGGCCTACTACATTATTCAACTGAACAAAAATGGAAATATCGAATTACCGCTATCGGCCTAAATTAATCTCACACACTACGAAAGATAAAATAAACACATAATTACATGAGTAACCAACAATGCCACGTCTCATTAACAACATGCTAACATAGAACATATAGCATGCATTAACTTTAAAAAGAATTATGCATCTCACATAGAAAGATATATCATTCTTTTATAAAGCGAAAATATATAATTACAAGGAGTACTTGGGTTCTAAACCCCATCCATCACTCTCCTTTAATTATATCTCACTTATTTGAGCATTTACAACCCTCAATTTAATTAAATTATAGCACTAACTATAATCCAAAAAACATTGTAGAAAAAAAATAAAATGATTCATAATTGTGATGGAATGGGTAGGTTTATCATGATGAACTAGCAAAAAAATCAAAAAAGAAAAAAAAAGAAAAGCGCATACAGAATATGCACACCATACAGACACATTAGACAATGCAAAAGCAGAACCTCATGTGCGCCAACTCCTTTTTTTTTTCCTAATTATTATTAATTATTTTGTATTTCTTTAAGAAGATATTAATTATTTTGTATTTTTTAAGATGATAAAAATTTGTGATATAGCAACACAATATTTTTATTTTATTTTATAAAATTAAAAATAATGATAAATACTTTCAAATTAAAATAGTGTCGTTTATGGTCGTTGTCAAAATAAATCCGTTTATGATCATTGTCAAAATAGAGCTGTTTATGGCTGTTAATTAACGGTTCTATTTTTTTCTATAAATATACAAGTTAATTTTCATTTATTCATATTACAAAACAATTTTTCATTTATAATTATCCAAAAAAAATTTTGGTTCTATATTTTTCATTATCTTTTTAAATCCACTTCTCCCAATAGCCGAAAATAATTGAGATTTCTTCAAAAATTTTGATTATTCGCAATTTTCTTCACCTACACAAAATCCACCAAACTCAAATTTACCCAATTATTGGCAAAATTCTGAAATACCATCTTCCCTGCCAAAAACACAACCATCACAATACTCAATTTCAATTGATTTGAAAAGTTCTGAACAAGAATTTATCACCACTGAAGGTAGACATCTGATAAAATAAAGGGTTGAGGAAGACGAGTTGCTAGCATACTCATTCGTCATGGTAAGTGAAGATCCTATAATCGATAATGATAAAAAAGGGGACGCTTTTTGGAGAAGAATGGCAATATACTACAATGCAAATCGCAAGACCGGTATGTCAGAAAGAAATTGCTCTTCGATGAAATAATATTGGTAGAACACTATTCAGAAGAAGGTAAATCATTTCAATACTTGCTACAACATCATTGAAAGTTCGTATAGAAGCGGGCATAGTGATGAAGATTTACTGAGAATGGCCTATGCCAAATATCGTTATAAAAGTAAAAATATTGCTTTTAATTTTGAGTACGTATGGAGAATTACAAAAGGTCGAGCACTTTGTGCTCCACAATATGGTGTTCATCAAGAATTATCGAAAGAGACAAGGTCGTCGGATTCAGATACGAGCAACTTTCTAACTCCATGAGGTAAACATTTAGAATTTAATCTATACATTGATGAAATACGTCCAATCAGATAGAAGGCTGCTGATCGCGCGTCGCAACGCGATAAAATTATTTATTTTCTTTCCTAACCTAACTAACTAGCAGCTAGGGCAAGTTAGAGTCGATCCCATGAAGAGTGAAGAATAAACTATATCACCTATCTTCAATTCAAGAGGTAAAAAAGGTAGGGGATTTTTATGATTGATAATCACTAACTAATTATGAAACTAGAAAATAAATTAAATAGGAAATCAATATATAAAAAAAGCATCCCAGTTAATAGTTCAATTATCCCTCAATTTCAATTATATCTTAATCAATGTAACACCTCTCTTTCAGATTATGATGGAATTATCATCCATAGTCTAACAACAAGTTTTGTTAAACCGAATCGTCTCTTAAGATTAGTTAAATTAGGATAAGATCACTAATTAACCCTATTTAATTGAATAATCTAGAACAAGCTCTCTAGATTTAGTTCATTAAATGCATTGATCACCAAAACGATAGGATGAACTAAACTCCGAATACACTAGCTCGATATAATAATCTAGGGTTATGCTACCCTAGAGATGCATGATCTCTAGTTTACTACTTAAGAAAATTAAATCACAACAATTAGGATTCATGATCTAAAATTCTAGCAATCAATTATCAATTACTTAACCTAGGTGGTCAATCCAAATTAATCATCAACAATTGAAAACAATATTCACATATAGTATAACCAATTTCATTCAAACATCAAGAAGAGGAGACGAGATTAATTAAAACATAAAAGAAATATGAGTTCAAACATTCCTGTTAACCAGAATTGAAAGATTAGCCGATCATCCTTGTAATTGAATCCATCAAAACAACTAAAGAATTCATTCTCAAACTAATTTAATAATATTTCTCTCTCTAAAACTCTCTTTCTACTCTCCTTCCGTGAACAACCGCCAACTTGTAGGAACCGTTAGATCGCCGACCCTATACGATTATCTGATTCGGGATCCATGCAAATATGATTAACGCGCAGCGGAAAACGAATCATACATTTTGCACCGAAATTAGTTCTAAGATCAGAACTGTAGATGGAGGAATCGATGAAGCTTGGACCTCACGATCTTCTGCTGTATTCCTCGCCTTTATCTCGAACGTTGTGTGGGCAACGAGCTATCGAGACTTTCAGCCATCTTCTACTAATACGTATCTCAGATTTTTATATCTGTGTATCTGTATTTTTGTATATCGAAAACGGCTGACTTGAGGCTTATTTATAGGCTACAACAGGGACCTTGAGGAGGATTAGGAATCGGTCTCCTGATAGGCTTAGGAGTCCTTAATTCGATCTGAATATACTTCTTAAGCCTATCAAATAACATCTTAATCCACTAAAAAGATATTATTGAACTACCGTCCCTTATCCATATTAGATATGGCTCCTATTTATTATGTGCGCGTTTATCTCCCTGCGTTTAAGATATCGAATGTCCATTAATTAAATGAATTACTGACAATTCAATTAATTAATATTTAATTCCAAGAGTAGTACCACTCAACTTTATTATCATGCCGGAATAAATCCACCTGCAAGGTTTACATGATAATCCTTATGAGTTCCTTAAGGGGACATCATCATCCTAAATAATTAGGACACGGTTTCATTATATAATCAACAGCACACCATATAAACAACACTGTATCCCAATTTACCGAGCTTATTGATTTAATAAATAAATCTCACCCATTGGTAAATTAAAGAAACATATATCGAGTATACATGCCCATTATCATACAATGATTAAGAGGACGCACATCCATAATAACAGAGGTCTTGTTTTATTTATGTAGTCAGTACAAATAAAACAACCTCAATTGGTCCTGCTCAATACATACAAAATGTACTAGTGTAATTTTATAATCAAGACAGATTAATACCAAATTACACTACAACCATTCCGATAATTTATCCAAAATTATCTCGACTGTGAGCTACCATTTATAATCTATAAGGACAATATAAATTAATTGGACAATTGCAATAACATATATAACAAATATATAAAATGCAAACATTTGACCATAAAAGATTCTCATATCATAAATAGATGTTCATACAAAAGCTAGGCTTATAGTATACATCCTAACACAACTATCATCCATAATGTCCAAAATAAGACTTAGAGGCTCATTAACTAATCAAGCGCTTCTTCTCTCTATGGCATGGGCTTATTTCTTTTAATTTAATTGGTCCATTTCTTCGATAGATGTCCAAGTTCATTATCTCTTCCATTTAAGACCCATATGATTGAATTCTTCATTCTCCTCTTTAGGCCCAATCATGCTCTCGATTCATGGCCACATTCTTTAACTCCAAAATACTCAAAAAAATCCCTAAATAGTTAAGAAAATAAAATGTAAAGTACTTGAAAATCAAATTCATATATAGCATAAAATCTCAAACTAATTCACAATAATATGCACCAATTTTCTACCTATCAAATCTCCTCACACTTAAATCATTGTTTGTCCTCAAGCAACAAATAGAATTAGAGTACCAAGAGATCGAAATAAGAGGGGATATCACTGTTGGAACCGCTGGATTGCTAACCGTATGCAATTATCTGATTCGGGATCCAACAAGATATGATTAACGCACAACAGAAAATGAATCATACCTTTCACCGTAATAGGTGAAGACGAACCAGTTCTAAGGTCAGAACTACCGAACTATCGATAGAGCCTAGACCTCTCGATCTTCTACTGTATTGCTTGTCTCTTCTCGAATGTTGTGTGGGCAATGATCCTTCGAGAATTCCAGCCGCCTCCTACTACGAACATATGTGTGATTTTTCGTATATTTAGAAGCGGCTGACTTAAGGCATATTTATAGGCTACAATAGGGACGTTGAAGAGGATTATGATTAGGTCTCCTAATGGGCATAGGAGTCCCAATTCGACCTAAACACACTTCTTAAATCCATCAATAATAACTCAATCCACTAAAGAGTTATTATTGAACTACCGTCCTAAATTCATATTAAATATGAGCTTCTATTTATTATGTGCATGTTTATCTCCTCATGTTTAAGATATCGAATGTCTGTTAATTAAATGAATTACTGACAACTCAATTAATTAACATCTCATTCCAAGAGTAGTGTCACTCAACTTTATTATCATGTCGGAATAAATCCACCTGTAGGGTTTACATGATAATCCTTATGAGTTCCTCAAGGAGACATCATCATCCTAAATAATTAGGACACATATTTCTTTCTATAATCAACAGCACATCATATAAATAACATTGTATCCCAATTCATCGAACTTATTGATTTAATGAATAAATCTCACCCATTAGTAAATTAAAGAAATAAATATTAAATATACATGTCTGTTATTATATAGTCAGTATAAATCGAACAACCTCAATCGATCCTACTCAATACACATAAAATGCACTAATGTAATTTTATAGTCAAGATAGACTAATATCAAATTACACTACAATCATTCCAATGATTTGTCCAAATTCGTCTTGGTTGTGAGCCACCATTTATAATTTATAAGGAATTAATAACACGATCTTCTGTGTGGTACCACACACCATGTTATCTACAATATAAATTAATTGGACAATTGCGATAACATATATAACAAATATAAAATGAAAACATTTGACCATAAACGATTCTTATATCATGAATAGATGTTCATACTAAAACTAGGCTTATAGTATACATCCCAACAATCTCCCACTTATACTAAAAGACTATGCTATCATATATGATGTCATACATCTGATTCTCATCCCATCAACATGCTCATCAAAAGCCATCACCTGAAGGGTCTTTGTGAAGGGATCTCTACTAGGTTATCGACTAATGCAATCTTAGCGGCAACAACTTCCCCTCGCTTTACGATATCTCGTATCAGGTGGTACTTGCGCTCAACGTGTTTACTTGCCTTATGGGCTCATGGTTCCTTCGAATTTGCTACTGCACCACTATTATTACAATAAATTGTGATAGCTTTGGGTAAATTAGGAATCACTTCTAAGTCCATCAAAAAGTTTTTGAGCCATACTGCTTCTTTGACTGCCTCAGAGGCTGCCACATACTCAGCTTTCATAGTGGAGTCCGAAACGCATTTTTACTTTATACTCCTCCACACTATGGCTCCACCTCTCAAGGTAAACACATATCCCGAGAAAGATTTAGTGTTGTCCCTATCTGACTGGAAATCAGAATCCGTGTAACCCACAGGTAGTTAATAAATCATTTTCCTAGTAAACTAGCATATAATCTCTAGTCCTTTTCAGGTACTTTAGAATATGCTTTATGACAGTCCAATGACCTTATCCTGGGTTACTTTGATATCTACTAACCATGCCCACGGTAAAGCAAATATCCAATCTCATACATAGCATTGCATACATTAAGCTTCCAACAACCAAAGCATAAGAAACTGCTTTCATTTCCTCTATCTCCTTTGGTGTCTTAGGACATATTTCCTTAAATAAAGGCACTCCATGTCCAAAAGGTAGAAAACCTTTCTTGGAGCTTTACATGCTAAAACGAGCTAGGATAGTGTCAATGTATGAAGCTTGAGATAAGCACAACATCTTTTTCTTGCGATCTCTTATTACTTTGATCCCAAGAATATGTTCAGCTTTTCCTAAGTCTTCACAGCAAACTATTTGGATAGTCATACCTTTACGTCTGATAATATCCTGACATTGTTTCCAATTAACAAGATGTCATTTATGTATAGTACAAGAAATACCACCACATTTTTGTCACTCTTCTTATATACACAAGATTCATCCAAACATTGAATAAATCCATAAGATTGGATTACTTCATCAAAGTGGATGTTCCAAGATCTCGAAGCTTGTTTCAGTCCATAAATGGACCGATTGAGCTTACACACGAGATGCTCTTTGCCCTTTGCAATAAATCCTTTAGGTTGCTTCATATGGATGTTTTCTTCAAGACTTCCATTAAGGAAAATTGTCTTGACATCCATTTGCCAAACCTCATAATCCATATGAGTAGCAATAGACAAAAGAATTTGGATAGACTTAAGCATGGCTACCAACGAAAAGGTTTCCTCATAATCGATCCTTTCTTTCTGAGTATACCCCTTCGCAACAAGCCTTGCTTTAAAGGTTTCTACCTTTCCATCTGATCCTCTTTTCCTTTTGTAGACCCATTTACATCCAATGAGTTTTACATCATTTGGTGGTTCTACAAGCTCCCGACTTGATTATAATCCATAGATTCTATCTTAGAGAGCATTGCCTTTTGCCAAGATATTACATCTTTATCTTGGAGTGCTTCGTCATAAGTCCAAGGATCTATTTCATGTTCACCGGGGACCAAGTCCAAAGACTCTCTAAAAAACATGAATCTATCAGGTTGTCTAACAACCCTCCCACTACGATGAGGCACTATCGATAATTGTGTATCATTTATGACACACGGTGCAGTTACTTGTGGTATCTCATCTTGTATCACTGGTACAAATGAATTATGCCCTCTCATTTCCTCAAGAATAATTTTACTCATAGGCTTGTGGTTTATTACATAGTCCTCTTCTAAAAATCAGGCATTCGTGCTAATGATGACCTTTTGATCTTTAGGACTATAAAATAAACCACCTTTCATTCCTCTAGGATAGCCCACAAACAAGTGAACTTCCGTATGAGATTCCAACTTATCAACATCTCCCTTCAGCACCTGTGTTGGACTACCCCAAATCCGAATATGTTTCACACTAGGCTTACGTCCAGTCCACAATTCTGTAGGAGTAGAGGGTACTGATTTAGAAGGTACCAGGTTCAGAATATATGTCGTTGTTTCCAAAGCATATCCCCAAAATGAATTTGGTAATTCTGAATAACTCATTATTGATCTAACCATTTCCATACGAGTCCTATTTCTTCGTTCTGCCACACCGTTTTGTTAGGGTGTACCCGATACAGACAATTGGGATTAAATCCCAACTTCTGATAAGTAACTCCTAAACTCTACTAAGAGGTACTCCCCACCACGATCAAATCGTAGTGTTTTGATACATTTACCATAATGTTTCTCCACATCAGCCTTGTATTCTTTGAACTTGTCAAAACACTCAGACTTGTGGCGCATCAAGTAAATATACCCATATCTCGAATAATCGTCTATAAAAGAGACAAAATATTCAAAACCACCTTTTGCCTGAATAGTTATAGGCCCACACAAATCAAAATGAACCAATTCGAACACTTTTTTGGCTATACACCCCTTGGCTTTGAGAAGCCTTTTGTCATTTTTCCTTCCAAGTAGGACTCATAGGTTGGATAGTTTTCCACTTCCAAATAACCCTAAGGTCCATCGGCTATCAATCTTTGAATCCTACTTAAGTTAATATGACCCAACGTTAGATGCCAAAGATATGTTTGGTTTATTTCCAAAGGTTCTTTTCTCTTAATAGATTTAGAAGATGTGTTATTAATTTCCATTTCTTGCATCGCAGGAGTTATTGGATTAAGAGTATATAAATTGCCAACTAACGTACCAGAACAGATAATAACTTTATTCTTCTTGACCATAACTTTGTCATCAAAAGAAACAAAATATCCATCTATGAAAAGTTTAGAAACTAAAATCAAGTTCTTTCTAAAATAAGGTACGTAAAGATAATCTCTCAAAATCAAAGACTTATTCTTATGAAAAGATAAATAAACGTCTCTCACTGCAATGACCGCTACTTTCACAGCGGTGCCCATGTATATGGTAATCTCTCTATCACTTAGTTGTCAGATTTTCTAGAACCCCTACAATGAATTGCAGATATGATCAGTGGCTCCCGTATCTACACACCAGGTATCGATAGATAACATCGCTAAATATGTTTCAACAACTAATGAAAAAGATGTACCTCCATTGTTCTTCTTTTTACGAGTACAATATATTTTCCAATGTCTAGATTGCTTGCAATTGAAGCACTTGTCCTTAGGCTTTTTCACGCCACCTTATGGCCCAACCACTTGAGGTCCAGCCATTTTCTTTGCTGAAGATTTTGTTTCTTCTTGTTCTTCCGCCTTTCGGCTTAGAAGCAGAAACATTTTCAGCAATGTAAGCTTGAGAATTTTGATGAAATAGTCCATCTGCTGATTGGAGTTCTGTCAGAAGTTTCGCCAATAAATACAATCTTTTGTTCATGTTGTAGTTCAGGCAGAACTACTCAAAATTCTTGGACAGTGTTTGGAGAACGATATCGACCTGGGTTTTCCCATCGATTTCAGCTCCAAGGACCTCCATCTCATTCAAATAAGCTCACAGGTGTCCCCTCAGCCATGGTCGTTGTCATCAAGTTTCTCATAGTCTCCACCTGGCAGCCTGACTCTGGTGTCCGAAGAGTTCTTTGAGATTGTGCATCATATCATAGGCAGTAGGCATGGTCTGATGCTGATGTTGCAGTACATTTGACATGGAAGCCAAAATGTAACACCGTACCATCTCATCCGTCTTGACCCACTTCCTATAAAGCCTTTTCTCCTCTTCACTAGAGTTTTCAACATGCATGTCAGGATAGTGCTCAGAGAGTACAAACTTGTATTCTTCAGCAGTCAGGACAATATCCAGGTTTCGTTTCCAATCAATATAATTAGGACCAGTAAGTTTGTTTTCTTTAAGTATAACAACAAGATGATTGAAAGTCATAATGAAAATCCTGAGAATCACATAAACTAACACATAGGTCAAAACATTTGAATTTAACAAATCACATTGTTCCCTCAAATAATATAATTTAAATTCACCAACACCTCAACACACCGTGAATTTCATATGCCACAATAGTGTGGACGTATACTAATTCAAACATTTGTTAGAGGAGGTTTACCTATTGATTTTATTATCTTGTCAACCTAACTTTATAACAAATAAAATTACTAATTGGTTTTGCTTTGCCCATACAAATAACAGCAGTGACTCCGATGGGGAGGATACTATCAAATGCACCTAAGTGTATACCATTACTTGATACTATCTAGGATTATGCCCCTTCACATGGAGAAGATGACATACTCGTAAACAACTTTCTATAATCATCCATAAAGGAAGTTTGATCTAGTGATCCGTAAATAAACTCATCTGATATGGAGGAAGACATTTAAAGCCAACACGCAAGTTTAAATGCATCACTTACAAACCAGTAACGGAAGCCATGTGATTTATTAAAAATTAATCCCTCTCCCACTTAGTTATTTAAAATGAGAGATTTTATCATACATATAATATAAACCACATAATAGCATGATTGATAAAACATCATACAATAATGACAATAAATATGGAAAACATAAATTCCAACTATTATGATCTTGTTATATCGTCGTGTTCTGAATGTTTGCGTCAAATGGGGATCGTCGTTAGAAAAAAATTAGGGTTTTTGCCTTCTCGCTTCTCTTTCAGTCGCGCCTTCTAGACACCAGAATCTTCCTCCGCAATAAAGAATCTCTATTGCAACCGTAACCCTATAATTAGCTATATTCATCGATCCTATACTCCACAAAGGAGTTTACACATGATCTAGATCGAACAGAAAATTAAAACCTAACACGACAAACCCCATGATTTTACTATTACAATCATGCATCATTAAAACAACCTCGACATGTCTGAGGGTTTAAATCATACATCAACATACATTCACCCCAAAATAGTTGGATTTAGGGTTCCGGTAAAACATCATAATATCTCGCATATCCTATTATTATCTGATCTAAATACGCATGATATTATTATCCTATTATCTCGCCTTACATTCACCCCGATTTGTAAGGCCGCTCATATACTCTGATTTAAGAAAAAAAATAATCTCTATTATAATTTAATTATGTTTTAAACTTCTGATAAGAAAACGGGGTGTGACAGTATTGGTATCGGAGCCGGCTCTACCTTCTTTTTCGTAGGGCCTTGCTCGTAAAATTTTCTTTTGATATATATAAATAGATATGAATTGTATGTTTTATATGTAAAATAGACAGACAAATTTGTCCAACCTTCTTCCTCAGATTTTGATTGATTTTTCTTTTTATACTATGATGATATGAATGTTCTTATCTGTTAATGTTAATGTTTTTTTTTTCTGTATATATAAGTTGATGTTGTTTTGGGAAAGGAATTGGGTTGAGAGCTTTTGTTGATGTGGTTTCCCTATGAAACTTACATGTGGGGTTGTGGGTAACAGATGGTGCCTCCGCGTAGGACCGCTCGGATGAGTGTTCCCAGGGTCGAGTCCGCTGGGGCTAGGTTGAGGAGGCTTTTATGAGCAGCCAGATAGCTGGTGATGTTTCAGTGGGGGAGCATATAGTTAGACTATTTCATTGCTGGAGAGAGACGGGTAGAGGATCTGGGCGAATAGGCAACATGGAACTTTATGTGTCATTTGTTTATTCTTCCATAATTAAATCTCATCTCTCAAATTTTGATTTAATTACTAAAACATGCTCAATTACTGGCCAGATAATCAAACAAACAATCAACTCATAAACACACAAATAAGATAAATGATCATGAACATTGAATTAAAATTAAAGATCCATCAAGATTCGAATTAGATTACTAACAAGCCCTAGAAACCCTAAAAAATTAGCTAGACATGATTATCAACAAACTCATAGACAAGATTGGAAATATCATCTCTACTAAAAACTAACAAGAGAGGAAAGATTAAAAACTCTTGTCGACGATGATCTCGTGATTCCTCGGGTTCTTGAATTCTTCTTCTTCTCTCTCGGTGCTTTCTTCTCTTCTTTTCTCTCTCCGAGTAAGTATTTATATCGCCTAAGAAGTCTTTCCAATGAAGTAAGAGATGAAATTACGCCAAGAAAACAAACTCCTATCGAACTTCCTGTTCACCCGGGCACGGTCATGCTACACGACACAGTCGTGCCCTATCGTCCAGTCTTGATTCCATTTCAGGCACGGTCTGACCGTGCTGTGCAGCACGGTCCTCTTCTTTTGATCATCAATTATGCTTGAAACTTGCACTTTTCCTTATTAAAATCATGAAACTAAGCACAAATTCGTCAAATGCATCTTATGCAAGAATAATCCCAGAAATCACCATAAAAACGTATCTAACATATTCAAATGAATACATAAACATACGCAAAAATACATGAAAAATGACACTTATCAAGACTCAAGGCTTGTCATATAAACGTCAAGAGATACTTGGTTATGATTAACTGGTTCCTCCGTAACTTCAAAATTCCTTCTTTACTTGTCTTTTCCTACTCTTTTTAACTGCCTTTATATCACCTTAGCTAGACATATGTTTTCTAAAGTTTTAGGTGGACTGTCTTGTCATGTATTGGATTTACTCACATCTTCCATTGCTTTTACAATAATTTTTACCTCCTAACAAATGAAACGGTCTTGTCATTTGGATAAAATCTAATAGATCAAGTGGAAATGCAATTTTGGTTTTTTGCATTTCAGATATCACTTAACATGCAAAAATCAAGACCATGATCTACGTGGGGCTTGTTATTTTGTGTTTAATCATTTGTTCCTCCATATCTTTGTTGTAAGAACTGCTATTCAAGACTGGCTTACTTCAAGTAAAAAAAATTTCCTTACTGTTAATATGAAGAATGAACATTTTTTGGGATTTCTTCATGACATATAAATGATCACTTCTTACTGCAGCAATAGCCCTGGAAATGATGAAACATGGTGTCATGATGACTGTACTAAACACTCTTTTAACGGCACTGGCTTGCCCAACGACATTACTTGTTCTTAGTGATTTTATTGACAACAAATAGACAATTGCTGTGAACAGGTTTTTCCTCTTACTTGACTCTCAGAAAGGTATTTGTGATCAGAAGGGGTTGAAACTCTCCATGTTTAAATGTTGGGAAACTAGTTGCATTGTTTGAAATATTCTTCTATACTAGTATTTCTATTTTTTTCTTGTTTTTTTGTGGGGGTTTGGGGATGAGAGTGAGTTTGAAGTTATATAATTTTTTTTTAATTTGGTGGGAATAGATTGTTCTGTCTTACCTTTGTTTAAATATTACAGGCATGTCAAGGAGAGCATATATCTCTGTTTCTATTTCTTGCACATTTGCTGAGTCTTTTCTCTAATATTTCTCATACGTTTGCTCTTTTTCTTTGAGAATTGATATAAGAGGGTAAAAGATCTCAAGTCCCAATTGGCGTTTACCTCCAATTACTAATTATGCCTTTCTAACCAAAGTTCTATGAGTGAAATTTATATACTTGTTGGAACGAACCATTTATTCTCTGCTTCTTTGCAACGTGAAATAATAATGAGATGTTGATCCTTATTTGGAAACAAATGAAAGATAATTAAGTTGAGGGCTTGTGGGAATTGTCATATTGTTAGTTAATTGTATCTATCATATTGTTAGCTAATTGCTTAAGTATATGAATTTTTGAAATCATATTCAAATTGTCATTTACCATCTTTTCATGTGGTAAAATCTCCCTTGTGATTCAAGTAATGTATAGCAAAGTTCACCAATGCACATACCATTCACATCTTGCCCCCTATATATATATATATATATATATATCATAGTTTTGTATTGAATGTATCACTTATCTGAATGATTAAATTTTGTGTTGATTAAATTTTTTATTTTTAGCTTGTTATCATCATTTGTTCATATTTGAGCTAATTGCATTTGATTTCATTATCTGTTATGGTTGCTGATAGAACTCAAGACTGGAGTGGCGATTCCTTTGATTTTATAAAGAATAAAGGTATAATTCCTCTATTTTCTCTTAATTAATTTCTTCGATTTACTTATATACTTTTTTGTATAATTAGATTGTGTGATGCTCTCTCCTGGTCTTTCCTATAAATATAATACTTGAGCTATAAAAGTGATTGTTTTTTACTATGTCTCACATCTTCTGATGCATCATATATTAGTTCAAGTTTAACTCGTATTATGCGGGCTCTATTTGAGATTTGTTTGCTAAGAGGGTGGAGTAAGATGACTTCCTTCATGCTGGAGTACTTCAAGGCTGTGGATTATCAAGTTTGGCCCCATCAACATGCTTTCCGACAATTTGATAGAGATGTTTCAGCAGAAGTACAGAATACTATTATCATTATTGTTTTAATGTAATTAAGTCAAACTTTATGTTATGTTGATCGATTTTTAGCAATATTGATAGTAATGTGACAATGGATGAATTTGCAATTAAAATTTCAAATGTTTAGAAATTGCAAATTTTTTATTTATATGATTTATTATGCATTACAACAGATTGTAAAGGTGTTGGTGGTGTTGTAAATAAAAAGGATAATACAAAAAAATACGAAAAAAATCAACCACAATGGTTATTAACCGTTGTCGTTATGGTCTTCGACAATGGTTATTAACCGTTGTAATCTGTTGTCAAAGATAATAATGACAACGGTTAATAACCGTTGTGCAGACGATTCTCATTTACGACAGTAGACAATATCATTGTGCCAATCGTTGTTGTTATACTCTACAACAATGGTTAAAAATCATTATAAAATCGTTGTGGTTAATGTTAACGACAACGGTTATTAACCATTGTCCACACGTTGTAAATGCACGTTGGAATACAACAGTTGGCCGACCGTTGTGCCAACCATTATCATTATCGTATACGACAATGGTTAATAATCATTGTGGAAGATGGGATCTATGACAACACCATCTTCCACAACGATAAAAAATGGTCTACGACAACGGTTATACAACGGTTAATAACTGTTGTCGTTGTGCGAATTTCTTGTAGTGGTAATTGTATGATTATGCAACAAAACATGACTGAGAACCTCATATAACCCCTCATCATTCATCTATACTTTCATTAAAGCTTTACAATTAGTTCTTCCAAATCCAAATTTTTTCCTCTAATAGTTGTAGTACTCAAGTTTTGTGATCTCTTTGATCCAGAACTTGAGCACAGAAAAAGTTTGGCCAACTCAATAGGAGGTTCATCTCTAGAAAATCTACTAGTGGACTTATGAACACCAAACCCTAAGAGACGAGCATACTTACAGTAGAGTTCATACATTTCTACAATTGTTTTCCTTGTTATTCCAACAAGAGAACCACTTATATCTGTAGAACAAAAATACTTCTTAGTTAAAGAGATAATACTTTTATATACAAACAATGTAACCTTTATGCATCAGTATGGTGACCCTTATGTATTATTTGAAGCACCTTTATGAGACAGAAAAATTGTAAGTAAAAATTTGAAAATATTTCTTTGTTATGGAAAGTTAAATTTTTTATGTGAAGTTAAAAATAAATTTATTTCATGTTATGTCACATATATGTGATATTAGAGTAGTATAAAACTAAAAGAATGTATCAAGTATAAGAACAAATGAAAACTTTTATAGGTATTCAGTAATACCTTTATATTATTATTAAATGACCATTATATTTTATTTGTGACACGTTCATAAGACTGAAGAAGTGTAAGTAAAAATTTGAAAGCATATGTTTATTATGGAAAGTTAAAATCTTTATGTGAAATTAAAAATAAATTTGTTTGATGTTATATCACATTTATGTAATATTAGAGTAGTATAAAACTAAAAGAATGTATCAAGTATAAGAACAGATGAAAACTTTTATATGTATTCAATAATACCTTTACATTATTAGTAAATGACCTTTATGTTTTATTTGTGACACCTTTATGAGATAGGGTCATTCTATAGTACACCAGTGGAATTAATACACCAGTGGTCTTAACCATTAGATCTTCCATCATTGCATCTTGACTCTTCATTTTCAATATACCTTTTTTACCTTACTTCAAAAGTTACTGCAGTAAATTATAAAAATTCCCCCAAATAGTCTAATTTCACAAGATAATGAGTCTATATCCACCTTCTCAAATAATTATATTTATCCATCAATAACAACCATAAAAACACAATTAAATCTTCTTGTATTATGGAGCATGTGATGACGAATCATTTGAGACCCATATTCGATATATTTTATTTTGTGTAGATGTAATTCTCTTATTAACAAAATTGTTATGAACATAACACCTAAAATCATTGCAACCATAGTTTTGTATGCACAATTAACTTTAAGAAAAAATATGCATTTCGATTTAAATAATAATATTAAATATTAAAATAAATTATAACATTTATGTTTAATTTAATTTCATATTTAATATTAGTAGTGTTGTTTAATTTAATTAAATACTACATTACAAATATTAATTTTAGCCGAAACAAATATTAATTATCTTGATCACACCACTAATTTAAAGTAAATACTAAATTATAAAATATTTAATTTATAGCACCATTGTATAATCTATATGAAATTTCATATGTGAAGTCATTTTTTGATTTGATATAATGTCTTAATACACGATTAACATTAAGAAAATATATACATTTCGATTTAAATAATAACATGAAATATTCAAATAAATTTTAATGTTTCAATTTAATTTAATTTTATATTTAATATTAATATTTAAATTAATCATATTGCTTAATTTAATTAAATACTACTTTACAAATATTAATTTAATTAATTACTATATTACAAATATTAATTTTAGCCAAAACAAATATTAATTATTTTGATCATCCCACTAGTTTAAAGTAAATACTAAATTATAAAATATTTAATTTATAGCTGAAACAAATATTAAATGTTATTTAATTGTATATTATTTGCATCCTATTACGGTGTTGTGTGATAATTATTTTTAATTCAGTTGATTGCATGTTATGTCATAAATATTGGTTGGTTGGTTGATGTTGTGTGGTTACTTGATAATGTTTATTATTAATTGACTTGTCATACTAGGTCACTGTATCGACAGCATGCTGGGTCATCGATATTGGTTAGTTGAATGTTATTTCATTGCATGTCGTGTCATCAAAATTGGTTGGTTGCATGCTAGTTAATTGGATATTTGTTGTATCCTACTTGTATATGATTAATTAGTAATATCACAATCTTTTGATTATAAAGATTACGATTTGGATATATCTTCATCCATTGTATAAGGTTTGTGTGGTAGGTATGTTGGATTAATTTTGATCGATTTCACGTATCTCTTCATGTATACGTAGTCAGATGAATTTTGATATAAATAAATCATTTAGATTTAGATGAACTTTCGTATGTTAAACAATTTTTAAATTTGATGTGATGACTTAATACACGATTAACATTAAAAAAAATATACGTTTCCATTTAAATGTCAATATTAAATATTGAAATAAATTTTTACGTTTAATATTAAAAAAATATGTCTTAATTTTACATTTAATATTACTATTTAAATTAAAAGGAGAGTGTGATTAATTAATTAAATATTAGATTACAAGTATTAATTTAATTTCATATTTAATATTAGTATTAAAATTAATCGTGTTGATTAATTAATTAAATCCTAAATTATAATTATTAATTATCTTGATAACATTACTGATTTAAATTAAATACTAATTTAAAAATATTTAATTAACACAAATATAAAATTAATTATGTGGTTTAATTTAATACTTACAATTGTTGGTGTCATGTGATTTAATCAAAATCAAATACATATAGCAAGAAAAAGCCTATGTACATTTGAGTTTATGTGCATTTGAGCCTAGTAAAGAGGCCCAATACAACCCACAAGACCACAATTAACAGCCTAGCCCAAAAGTCAAAAGTTACCTTGATTTTATTTATCATAGTAAAAAAAAACTGGTGTATTAATACCACTGGTGTATAGCAGAATTACCCTATGAGATAACAATAGATTTAAGTTAAAAGTAAAGTTTAAAAGAACATGAAAACTTTTATGCCCATTCAGTAATAACGATGACCTTTATGTTATAAGTATAATACCTTTATGAGATATATTACTTACCCTCATTTATTTTAGAAATTGTATCAGACGCATCAACAAAATGTTTTTCATTAGTAGATAACTCAACTATTTCTTGTATATTTGAACGACGACCTATCATACAACAATAAAAACACTAATTTAGACACAATTTCATGTTTTTCGAATTGATAAAAGTGGAAAAAAATCGCAAGGTTTTTGGAATTTTTACCTTCATCTTCTAAGTTAATAATAGATTTCATAAAAGGTTATTGGCTGCGAAGTTGAGGGAAGAAGAAGAAATGGAGTGGAAGAAGGGGAAATTGCTGGAGAAGCGAGAAGAACTGTGTGAACTGAGAGAAAAAAAATTATATATTTATATCTTGGATCCGGATTCAGATCAGGCAACCCGTGCAACTGATGTATGGGAGTGCTACTCATAAACTTATCCGAAAAATAAGCAAATGTAGAATACAAATAAATACAAATCAATACAAACTAAATGTGAGTGATCACTATGCGAAGATGTGAGGGAAAGGCCATTATGCAATTTAGAAGACAAAACGCCCATTGCATCAACATTTCCTCCACGTTTTGCATTATAATGATTATTCTTGTGAAATTCCAGTAACGTATCGTTACTTTCATCCTCATAAAATGCTAAAATTTTCAGCTCTTCATTAATTCACTTCGTCCTTCACAATATATAACACCAATATATGTCTATCTATGCCTCTAGCTGCCTTTAACATGTCCCTATAAATGTGTGTTTCAATGCATAATAATGATCGATGATTCAACACACTTCTTACAATTAAAGAATTAAAATTAAATTATTTTATTAAGTTTATCGCTTATTTTTTTTAGATTCCACATTGATCAATGTTCCTAAGAAACATAGCTTATACAAAACAAAATCATTCTTAATAACATGACATGACAATCATGAAAACAAACACATCTTGTTTTTCTGATGTTTATTTAAAATTGATTTTGAAGTCAGATTTTTAGGTGAAAAAAAAGAACTCGAAAAAAAATACAAAATCTACATATATTCCCTAAAATTCTGCAAAAGCTAGTCAATCCATATATTGAATATATATTTTGATTTGTGGAGATGATCACAATTACAATAATTCAATAACAAATGGTGATTATAAGAACGTATTTTAAAAATTATAGATTCTATTTGATTACTTGATTTCTAAAAACAACTTCCTTTATCATGGATCAAGTCTCTGCTCTTGTCATATTTTAATTCTCAACTTGTGCCACCTTATAGTCTCGCTAAACATCAGAACCCTTCAAAAACTATATATGCTATGAATTTTGAAAATCTACATCAAATGTTATATATTGTCTATAAACTATTTATTTATAGATTCAATACACCATAATTCTAAAAACAAAAAATTATATTATAAAGATTTTTTTATTTTTTTACCAAATAAACAATACTCGTGCATCGCATAGGTGGACAATTGTATCTTAAAAAAATTGGTGTTCAGTTAAGGACAATTTTATGTCGCAGTATCTGGAGTCACCAATCATAGAGAACTTAAGATTTTGATAATTGATAGGGAGTGTAGATAAAACAATAAAACAACAAATATAGTTTAAAAAAATATTTCAAAATTTGTAAACAATAATGTGAACAATACTCTCAATTTATCGTATTATGCATTTGATCAATTACTTTAGTTTAATAATCTTTTTTGTTTGATTTATCATACTTTAAAACGGACTATCGACTTTAAATATAAATTAAAATAATTTAAATATAATAATATTATAATTTACACTTTTTATATTTAATCTTATCCATTGCACACAATACACTGCCAGTAATAAATTACTTCCTCCGTCCCTTAACACTTTGCACACTTTCCTTTTTAATTTGTTTTCAAACACTTTGCACACCAAAAAATGGTAAATTTTAATATAATTAACACCCTCACAATACACATTTATTTACAAAGAATGCCATTACTTTTTCTCACACAATACCATTTAATATTCAAATTTTTTCTTAAAAATTGTGCCCAATTTGACCATTATACCCTCAATCAAAAAACAAATATTCACTTTTTCTTAAAAATTGTACCCAATTTGATGTGCAAAGTAATTCGGGATGGAGGGAGTACAAGATAACAATGTTTTTAGAAGCAAATTAAAAATAATCTCCCTCCTGATTTCAAATCCTAGAGACTTAGGGGGGTGTATTGGATTAGGATTTTAAAGGACTTTTTAAGCTGAAAAAAGTCATGCGGATTTAAAAGATTTTGCAGGATTTTTATGACTTTTAAGATTTTGCAGGATTTTGTAAAGACTTTTTAATCAGGATTTTAATGGATTGTGTAGGACTTTGTGGATTTTGCAGAACTTTATGGATTTATGAAGTACGATAAGAATTCAATATCTTTTTCCATACATTCAAATTTAAAAGAGTTAAAGACAAAAATAATAATAATAATAACAATTCTCCATAATATCATGTCCTCCTAAATAGGATTCATCCACATATCCATAGCTATACTAGTCTTCCAAGCATTAGCGTCTTGTCGTTCTTGCTTTTGGGTTTGAATAATAGGTTCAAAGTTATGGTTTTCATTAACCGGTAATGTTGAAGATGAAGGTTCGTCCACCGGTTCAATTGGAAATTCATCAAAACGACATTCTTTGCGAAGAAAGTTATGTAGAGTTACACATGCTAATACAAGTTCTACTTGTGTGTTAAATAAAAATGGAGGCGCTGACTTAAAAATTGTGATATATCCTAAATAGAAATTCGACCCCAAAATCACAAAATACAAAAATTATTCAAAGAAAATTCTCTTAAAAACTCATAAATTCCCCAAAATCTTTTACTCTTGTTAACATCAAATTTTTGATCTCGTCCATTCCCAATTTAGAATTTTCATTAAAATTATGATAGAGTTTAATTGATCTCGTCCATTCCCAATTTAGAATTTTTATTAATAAAACTACGAAAAATTTATGTATGATAGAGTTTAATTTCTACGTTTGGAGGGATGATGAGTTATAAAAAAATTGAATAATTTGTATGTTTGTGATAATATTTTTGGGGATTGAATTACACAATATAGAAATACAGTATATACACACTATACATATCACGAATTTTTATCATGAATTTTTTTTCATAGAATTGCACTATAAAGAATTTTTTTTTTATCACGAAGAAGGTGAAGAAAAAAAAAGATGAAAAGACATTACCGGAGAAAGCATTTTAACAGTCACTTCAAGAATCCTCTGAAATCTGATGGGTTTGGATGAGATTGTTTATATTTATAGATATCACTAAAAAGTCCGTCAAAATCCATCTAACACAACAATCCTGTAAAATCCTTATATTTTTGAATACCAATGGATTATTTTTAAATGACATAAAATCCAGATTGAATACCAGTGGATTGTTTTTAAATGACATAAAATCCTGATTGAATACCAGCGGATTGTTTTTAAATGACATAAAATCCTAATTGAATACCAGCGGATTTTTTTACAAAAAAAAAGTCTTTTAAAATCCTATGAAATCCTAAACCAATACACCCCCTTTAACCTAATTTAATATTCGAAAAAACAAAGAAAAAAAGAAAATCTAGGCACGTGATTAATATAATTACATGATTCCCTGCAAAGTGCTGGATTTCCACAATTACCCTTTCATAAACACAACTACCCACGTCCCTCTAGGGTCAGTTCAGTAACTTTACACCCACAGGCGCGTCACCCAATTCACCGTTGAGGAGATTCAAATTCCCGCTTTATTTGCATGGCGGATTTTCAAACTTTCAAAATCCCTCTCTTTCACAAAATTCACTAAAACCCTCAACCCGCCATTCTCAACAAAACCTTTCTTAACGGTCTCTCCGCAGTCACACACACACACACACACATATATATATATATATATTTATATATACCTCTTGTTCGTGTATACAGAGAGAGAGATAGAGAGAGAGATGGCTTTACCGTCTACATTTGCTGCAGCTACGGAATCTGGATCTAAAGATATGCCATATTGCCGTAAACAGAAATCCCTCGGCCTGTTATGCTCCAAGTATTGTGTTTTTCCGAAGTACCCTTGTTTTTGTTTTATGTGTAAGTTTTTTGTAGTGATTTGATTTGAATGTGCAGTTTCTTGAGCTTGTACGATCGAGATGGCGTTGAGACAATTGGGCTTGACGACGCGGCCTCAAAACTAGGTACTGTTTCGATTTTTTTTTTCTCTTCAGTTTTTGTTGAATTTCCATCTTTAAAATTTTCTATTTAATTTTTTTGATGAATTTGATTTTTTTAGGGGTGGAAAGGAGGCGGATCTATGACATAGTGAATGTTTTGGAGAGCGTTGGTGTAAGAGCTTATTTTGAATTTTGGGGTTAACTGAAAATTGGATTGCCCTAATTTCAATTTTGGTTTTACTTTCTCGTTTGCAGATTCTTGCAAGGAAGGCGAAGAATCGATATACTTGGAAAGGGTTTGGGGCAATCCCTAAGGCTTTGGAAGACCTAAAAGTACTAATCTTTTTATTCTTCTGAATTTCTTTTGTAGCTCAATGAATTTATTTAATTTTTTGTTTCTTTGTTTATTAATAGCTAATTCTTCCACCCTTTTTTTTTAAATCTTAAATCAATGTTACAGAAGGAGGGTTTGAGGGAGAATGGGCCTGCAGCTGATACAAGTTGCTCTGCGAAGGTTTGTGTTTTTTAGATATTTATTTATCTCATTCCATTTTTGATTTATAAACAAATAGAAATTGTGGTTTTTAGATTTTCATTTATCTCATTCCATTTTTGATTTATAAACAAATAGAAATCCAACTGATTAAACATTTGAATTATAATGAGTGTACTTAAAAGAGGTTGCTTGATTCTCAAATTTCCTTCAGATTTCTGATGATGATGAAGATGAGATGTGCTCAGATATGAACAGCTTGAGTCAAAACGATAAGTCGGATTCTTGTTCTGTTCCGAAACGTGACAGTAGGAAGGAAAAGTCTCTTGGTCTTCTGACTCAGAATTTTGTGAAGCTGTTCCTTTGCACAGATGTAAATATTGGGTGATTGTCGATTTGGTTATGTAGATTAATATTAAAGTTTTGTCAGCTGAACTTAGGTATATAAATTGTCTTTGTCTTTAGATGGATATGATATCTCTTGATGATGCTGCAAAGCTTTTGCTTGGCGATGGAAGGCATACATCAATGACTACTAGAAGTAATGTGCCTCTTAGTCTCCACTTTTTGTTTCAATCATTTTGCTAGATTGTTATTAACACTGTTTCCGTGCACCTTGCAGCAAAAGTCAGAAGACTCTATGACATTGCGAATGTTTTGTCATCCATGAAATTTATCGAGAAGGTGATTCATCCTATGAAGCTTCATTCTGATTGTAGTAGTATTGAGTTTATATCCTACATAACATGGAGTTAACATTCTCCTGAATGATATGCAGACTCATCATCCAGAGACAAGGAAACCTGCTTTTAGATGGTTGGGACTGAAAGGAGAACCAGATAACAGAAGTGCTGATTCCGTGGCTTTAAGTGACTCTAAAAAGAGGATGTTTGGGATGGATCTCACTAACACGATTGCAAAGAGGTTGAAGGCGGTGGATGATGCACGCCCAGTTCTGAAGCCGCATAATCTAGTACGAGTTAAACAAGAGAAGGAAAGTGAGGATGAAAGAACAAGAATGTCTGCTAAAAGTTATCAGTTTGGCCCTTTTGCACCTGCAAATGTGCCGAAGGTTGGGGACTCTGATGACAAAGAAAAACAGGTTGTTGATTGGGAAAGTCTAGCCTCTACCTATCGACCTCAATATCACAACCAAGGTACCTTTTCCTGAGGTTAATTCTTGTCCATGGCCAACTGTTTACTCTTTTTCAATGCAAATTAAAACCATTTTATTTTACTCTTAAGAGTGGTTTTTTGTGTGGAATTTATCAAAAGGCAGGGAATCAACTGTGAATTGGTAGTCTTTAAGCTAACAGTGTATCTTATCTTTATTGTACTCTGTGAACTCCACAATCGACTGTTTTCTCCAGACAGACATCATTTTGCCAAAACCATAATATGCAGTTATCTAGATATCAGTTAATGCAAATTCATCAGAAAAAAAAATGATTTAACTAATTATTTTTATTATTGCCAATAGGTACTTGATTAGTGTAATAGTTCAGTTTACATGGCACTCTTGATATTCTAGCAAGTCTTACGAAAAACTTGTTTCTTGATTATATTCTCAGCTCTGAAGGATCTGTTCTCGCACTATGTTGAAGCATGGAAATCATGGTACTCTGAAGTCGCTGGGAAGAACCCTATACAACTCCAATCCTAAAGATATTTGGTCTCTATTCATGTTAGTGTTAATAATAGAAGCATTGAGGTAGACTTGTGGCTAACAGCAAATAGCTTCGTGGTGAATGCATATATTCTCAATGTATCAATTTACATCTGTCACAGAAACCCACCATTTGTATTGTTTCGTTCCCTCCCTTACTGAGTTTTTCTTTTCGGCTTAAACAAGCTGGATTTCACATAAAATTTGATCCCATTTCGCTATTAGAAACGACGAAACTGGAGATTTTATCGCCTTGACAATAGAGAGCTTCTTTGCTTACATTTGTAAACTCTGTTATCTTGATGCGTGGGTTTAGATTTACAAGATGGTATCATGAACAAGTATTTGGAGCCTTAAGGCCATAAATAGCATAAATTTGTCTTTAATATGGAGTAGCAAATATCACTATACAGCAAAAAATCTACTCATTAACATTTTGAAACCAAATATATGAATTTGTACACTTTCAACATTATAAGGATCCAAGCACAAGGTACTGCTAAGTAACAACCCATAAAAGTTTCAATCTGTCTATTGAAAGAAATTGTCTTAACTGCATGTGTAATAGGTACACCAGAATGATGAGGTGATGAAGATATCAGGTATTGAAATTGTCATCTTAAGGTGTGAATTGAGTTCCCAAAATACATTTGATATGTAGAATTTTTGAAATACTCAGTTATCTACCGGCACTTTACCTAATGCGCCATGAATCTGTCCAGAGCTAAAAGATTGAGCAGGCTGAACAAATCAAGTGTTGCAAGATTGACCTTAAAAAGCATGTAGAAAACTAGATTTTCTCTCACCTACAAAAGATGATGAACCAGTTTATATGACCAAAACTGTAATCTGCTATGTTAGAGAGAACAAAAGGAACAAAACTCAAAACGCTTGGGAATGAGCAGTGTTGAAATATTGGCTCAAATGTTTGATGCTCTTACAATTACAGAAAATGGATCTTCATAAAGCTCTTTCCACTCCACGCTCTTCTCGATCAACTTTTGAAGATTTGGACACACATGGAATGGAAGTGGCAGGATAAGGTGGAAGTTGTAGCTTATTTTTGCTCAAAACTTTACCAGCATGTCCCTTGGCCACTCATATCAGAAACAATGGCAGGAGATTTCTCATGCCACGAGGTCATCAAACATAACCTTATGATTAACTATTTCAGATGAACTGAAAACACAAGTTACGCAGGTAAGATCTTGGCCGCTGTTTTACGATATTTCGCTTGACTACTACTTGTTCAATATGCTTCCTTGATGACTGCTATAAAGGTTTTGCCATTTCGACTAAAGGATAGTACCCATATCTTTTTCCGTGTTCGTGTTCGTTACTAAAAAGCAAAATATTATGCATATCATCCCATTATTCTTACAACAAACTCTATTTTGTCTGATGTTTTAAATGTGAAAATAATTTAAAGTTTTTAAATTATGCCTATCTTGGTAGCGGACTGGACGGCGGTGGTTTGTGCTACTCCGTTCTGTTCTTGTAAGAACCATTTATAAGTTTCTTTTGATAATGATGGAGGATATTGTTGAGGTAAATGAAATTATATATAAAGTTTTGACAATGGAGGAGGATATATTATTCTTGTTTTATTATTTAAAATCTGATTTCTTGATTACCGTTAAATTTTGTTGTGCTTTTTTCTCACTCTCTAAAAATAGCCAGTGATTAGATTGTAACTTTAGAAGATTTGGTTTATATTTTTAAATTCGAAAAATAAGATTTATATTACAGTTTTGTAAATTTTTGATTCTTTACCATTATATTTGATTCTTTACAGTTTTGTCCAGGTTGGCTCTCTTCCTGTCTTCATTGTTTCATTCCTGTCTTGGCTTGATCAGGAAGTTAGATGGCTGAAGCGCTCCCTCCCCCATATCTCTTCCCAGCATGGGATTTAACTTTATGGGATAATCGGTCCTTCTGTGATGACCGTCTACATTTCTTCATTCATTACTGAAAGATGTGTCTGCATTCTAATTTTCCAATCATCATATTTTTCTATGGAAAACATGGGCAACTTATGATTAGAAGAATCCATGATATGCTGTAAGAATATATTTTCAAGGATGCAGAGAAAGGCAGCGAGTCTTGGGCGGATCTAGGTAGGTGACCAGATAAGTTGGCTTTTAACCCAACTTACTCTGATACCACTTGTTGGTCCCAAGTGGTGTCCGAGGTTCAGACGGAGAGAGGGTGAATGAACCTTGGTCGTTTTTCAAAATTCTTTTCAAACTTACTGTTTTGCAAGTTACTTGAACTTGCAGCACCAATCAGTTACTGCTTACAACACTAATGTGCTGTGCTGCGCGTTATGACTTAAAGTTTTATACGCAGCGGAAAATATGTTTTTGACACAAGGCTGGTTTTCTAAAATATGCTCTTTTCTTTAAGATGTTTTTATGCTTATGACAGATAGATATATAGAATGCAACACAGATATATAAAGCAATAAAAACACTTATGGTTTATAGTGGTTCGAAGGTGGTGTAATCCTTCTATGTCTACTCTACTGCTACCTCGAGCAGAAATTTTCTTAAGCAAGATTGAATTACAGGACTCTCCTATTAATCTATCAACTCAACAAGTTACATCTACCAGAACCCAGCATACACACAACAACTGCAAGTTGTAAAGGGAAACCCACACAAGATTTCACACTCCCACATAGGGAAATTACCTATCACCTAGACAACTTATACAAACAGTAAGGATAAATCCTATCAACTGTTCGACACCTAAAACAACGTAAGCACACAGTAACAAGGTTGAAATATATATATAATGTTTCTTCAACTGGTGCGGTGAAGTGAGCTTCTGAATCTTTCGATGAATCTTTTGGCTTGAACTTGTTCACTTCACTAAGGTCGAGTGACTGAAACTGAAGTAATGCTTGAGAGAGTATAACTTTGAATGCTTGAACTTTTTAGCATTAATGTTTCAATAGTCAGCTTTAGGATTGCTCGTCCTCTATTTATACTTGTAGAAAGATATTCGTTGAAGGAGATATCTCTCATTTGAAATAAGTATACTTGATGAAAAGTATGACTTACATTTAATGCGACTTGACTTTTCATTTCAGAGCATTTAATGCGGTAGTTGCGGCTCGCAACTTTCTGTAGCTCGTCAGTCCACGTGTCGTCTTTGTATTGGCTCCGTGTCTACAACTTTAATCTTTCCTCGAACGGCTCTAATTATACTTGCTTCGTTCCTCATACAACATTTATCATTCCTCAGATTGCAGGATGCTGATTCTATTTGTCATTGACGAGGTTGGTTGATTACACAGCAAGCTATGATTTTTGCGCTGTATCCTAGGCCTTCTTTATTCATTATTTACAGTGTTGCTGTAAATTGACTTTCTTGCAGTACTACTTTATACAATATTGCTGTATTTGTTCTTGCAGTATTCCTGTACCCACTTCTTGTAGTGGCGCTTCTTGTCGTTCTTACTTACTTGCTGCTGCATTTACTTCTTGTAGTGCCTTCATTCTTTTATTTTCTTGATGCTGCAGGATCCTTTAGAGTTCCTCCATCTTTCAACACCTATAACTGGACTCAATCCTAGTCTATGTTTTCACTTAAACATTGTGAAAAATGGAGTACTCAAACTTCCTATTATATATGTTGTTTGTCTCATCAAAATCTATACACTGAAATCCCAATAATAATTATCATAAAATCAAGATAAAACCCTAGGTAGAAGAGACACTAGAGAGGAGAGAGAAGAGAGCATCATATGACTCCATTGTACATACAACTCTTCTATAATCTTTCTATTAACCCGTATCCATTCTTATTCTAAAAATTTTCCATAATTATTCTATGAATCTATATCTGAATTTCAAAATTATTCTAAAAGTTTTTTATAATTTTTCTTATACATTTTTTTATCATGATTTTTCTTATCAAAATTTCATAATTATTCTAAAAGTTATTGAAGGAGCAACACTTTGAAAGGTATGCAAATTAATATTTAAACAAAAACCAACTTAATTGAAGATGTAAATAATAATTAAATAAATACCAACTTAATTAAAGTATGCAAATAATAATTAAAATAAAGACCAACTTAATTAAATTAAGCTGCTGTTTTGGAAATTTTGATTAATGAAAGATAAGCCACCTCAATAAAATATTTAGAAACTAATATACTTAAAAATAAAATAACACATTTGTCACGCCCCATTTTCATAAAAGGTTAAATCGCGTATAAATTTTTTTTTATATTCAGAGTATAAACACAGTTCGGTCAAAGGGCGTCCAGCAAAAACCTAAACAGTTGAACAATTAAAACAAACAAGGCCTAGAGATTATCTGATAGAAATATTCCAAGTCTGTTTCAATCCAGCGAAGATAAACGATCATGTTTATATCATAACGCACAGCCTTTGTTCCGAACATACTCAGGGTTTCAGAAACGCATAATATTCATATACATAGTTATATTTATATACATATGCAAAAATAACAGCATTTCTGTTCACCCTTCCTTGCCATCAAAGCTTTCTGTAAAGTAAAACATGGAAGGGGTAAGTGTCAAAAGAACACTTAGTGAGGGGGGAAAAATTATAATAATAAAATACACATACTATAGCTTGCATATTATACATAAAATACACGTTGTAGACTCCCGAAGAGCCCCAATGGCAAACTGTGGATAGGTTTCCGAAGAATACCTATTAGGGCCCCAAGCCGACCCGAGTTTGGGCTGTTATACCCCTATAGTGTTGGGAATTCCGAAGAATATCCCCTGTAGATGGGTTTCCAAAAAGGAAATACCCTACTTGGCGTGGCACACGCATGCACAGTTAAATTTCACATAAAAGTTCCACATAATCACATAGTACACATTGAGCACGTTCACGTTGGCCACATAATTCACATAACACATAAGTATAGAAAAACCTTTTCTTAGCGGATATTATCCCGACTTTCATCCTTTGAACCATTTCCATTGGGATACTTGAAATCAATTGCTTTCAAAATCATATGCTTTATTCGAAAGTAGATCAGGTAATAATAAGAATTTAAGTAAAAATATCATCACATAATTACTGAAATTAAATCACGTAGTCACATAATTTTCATAAAATTGTACGATTTTTAAATCATAAAAGGATTTTTACCCCCACCTTGGACTTATCTCCGAATCCTGCCCAAAAACTTTCGATAACTGACTTAAGTTGGTTTCCCGCGTGAACTCCCTACAGAGAGTAGAAACGGACTTATTATCTGATTTAAAAATAGCTTAAGACTAATAAAATCTATAAAAGAATAAATTCTGGAGAAACTCGATAGACGGGGTACTTAATTTAAGGTTTCCGAAAATTAGGGTTTGTGGACTCCGCCCCTAAAATTAGGGTTTTCTCGCTTAAGGGTCCATTGTCTTGTTGTTTATCATTTTATAACGTCTAGGACTTAAAATATAGAAATTATTAAATTTTTGGGGTCATATCATAATCATTCGATCAATTTATCAAAGTCTGAGGGCAATTCTGTAACTTGTGTAAAGTTTAAGGTTTAATTGTAACTCCTAAAAATTTTAAGGACTATTCTGCAATTTTAGAAGGTTCTGGAGGGTCAAACTATTAAGGCTCTTAAGTTCAGGGTCTAATCTGGAAGTCTTTATTAGTCTGAGGGCTAATTGGTGAATACTTAATAGTCCAGGGACTAGAATGCTATTTCACCTAACCTCAGGGATTTGCAACTAAATCCTTAAGTTAATTAAATTTTTGTTTGCACCCCCAATACTTAAAACAGCTCCCCTGCCCCCTGTCTACCACCACTGCCGCAACTGCCGGCCGCCTCCTAGCCGTTCGCCGCCACCTCTGCCGGCGACAGAGTCACCGGCAACACCCCCAATCACTCCAACACACACACAACACATATGCACACATATATCAACACCCAAAAACATACATATATATATCGTACTTCTCCAGCTTCGCCGCCGCTGCAAGCGGCGGCTCTCCTTCCTCAGCCCGCCGGCGCAACCGGCACCGGCTTCCCCCCAAAATCAAACCAAAATCCAACCAAAATCCAGCTCACACTTCACATACATATAGATATACACACACAGTTTCATACATATATATATATATCTACCAAACATTGCCGCCGCTGCAAGCGGCGGCTCCCAACTCCTCCGTCGGAGAAACAGACACCAGACACCACACCATTCGACTCGCCGACGCGACCGAGCACCAGCAACACCCATCGTCAGAACAGCGGCAGAACAACAGCAGCCAAACAGGGGAGGGAAAGGGGGAAAAGAGAAGAACCAAGGAAAAAAAATAAATCGATTCCAAAACCGATCTCCCAATAGTAACCGGCTTGACATGAAATACAAAATAAACTGAAGAAACTAAGAAAAAACCTTGCTGGAAGAAGCCTGCTAATGGAGGGAGAAAAGAGCAGTGGAGACGGTGATGTCTGGAGAGAGGGAGAGATGGAAAAGAATTTCTTATTTTTTCCTTTTAATTTTCTTTAATTAACTTTTCCTTATTTCTACAAATTTGACAAGTGTAATGTGTCCAGCAGGAGGTGCCATACTATCCCTTACTTTAATTAGTATGCATTAATTAAGATTAATTAAGACTAAAGTTTAGGTTTGTTAATGTAGACAATTTATGGATACTACATCCTTCCCTCCTACAAAGAAATTTCGTCCTCGAAATTTAGAAGCGTACCTAAAGTCGATGACTCGGATATTTTGCGAGAATTTCTTCTTCTTTCTCCCAGGTCGCTTCCTTCGCGCCGTGCTGACTCCATTGGACTTTTATTAAGTTTACATCTCGATTCGTCAGCTTATAGACCTTTCTATCGATAATCGCAACAGGAAATTCTTCATAAGATAGGTCCTTGTCAAGTCTAATATCTTCTTGGTGGATCACGTGATTCGGGTCAAACACATACTTTCGCAGCATGGATACATGGAATACGTTGTGAATACCTGCGAAATCAGGTGGTAGCGCCAATCGATACGCTACTTCACCGACCCGTTCCAATATTTCATAAGGTCCAATGTACCTGGGTTTTAGTTTACCTTTCTTCCCAAATCGGTGGACTCCCTTAGTAGGCGACACTTTTAGGAAAACTTTATCACCCACTTCAAATTTTAGCTCCCTCTTTCTCTTATCGGCATAGGATTTCTGTCGATCCTGGGCTGCTTTGATTCTTTCTTGGATTTTTCTTATTATCACTACAGCCTGTTCGACCAACTCCGGCCCCAAAACTTATTTTTCGCCTACTTCATCCCAATATAAAGGTGATCGGCATCTTCTTCCATACAGCGCTTCATACGGTGTCATTCCAATCGTCGACTGATAGCTGTTATTATATGCGAACTCTACCAGATATATGTGATCTTCCCAACTTCCCTGCAAATCCAGAGCGCTGGCTCTCAACATGTCTTCTAGTATTTGTATCGTTCGCTCTGTTTGGCCATCAGTTTGAGGATGAAAAGCGGTGCTAAAAGCTAATTTAGTACCCAGCTCCTTTTGTAAGCACTGCCAAAACCTGGAAGTAAAGCGGGGGTCCCTATCCGATACAATCGAGACTGGCACTCCATGGAGCCTGACTATTTCCTTCATATAAATTCGGGCCAATCTATCCACGTCGAACGTCATTTTGATAGGCAGGAAGTGAGCAGACTTGGTTAGTCTGTCCACTATAACCCACACAGCATGATTCCCTCGAACTGTTCTAGGTAACCCGACAACAAAATCCATAGTAATATGCTCCCACTTCCATTCGGGAATCTCCAGTGGTGTCAGCATCTCTGCTGGTCGCTGATGCTCTGCTTTTACCTGCTGGCAAACTAGACATTTCTTGACAAATAGTCCTATGCTCCTCTTCATGTTTCGCCACCAAAAAGTTTTCCTCAGATCCTGGTACATCTTCGTACCTCCAGGATGTGCTGAGTACGGTGTTACGTGTGCCTCTTCCAAAATTCTGTTTCTCAGTTCTTCATTCTTTGGAACACAAAGTCTTCCTCTGAAGGTGAGAGCTCCTCCAATAGCTTCCGTAAATCCTTCTGCTTTTCCTTTCTCTATACGAGCCCTTATCTACAACAAAAATCTGTCATTCTTTTGGGCTTCTGTGATCTCATCCTGCAGAGTAGGTCGGATCATTAAAGCTGTCACCCTCGCCTTGATACTACTTGGTGGCACCACAATTTCTAAGCTCAACTTAGCCATTTCCCTTATCAAAGAATCCTGCTTGGTAAGCATACAAGCTATCCCTTCCGCCCTCTTCCGGCTAAGTGCATCAGCAACCACATTCGCTTTCCCTGGATGGTAGAGAATTGTACAATCGTAGTCCTTTACCAACTCCAACCACCTTCGCTGTCTCATATTCAGCTCCTTCTGTTCAAAGAAGTACTTTAAACTCTTATGATCAGTGTAAATTTCACATTTTCCTCCATACAAGTAATGCCGCCAAATTTTAAGGGCATGAACTACTGCAGCTAACTCCAAGTCATGGGTTGGATAATTCTGTTCATGAGCCTTTAATTGTCTAGATGCATAGGCCACCACTCTTCCCTGTTGCATCAGTACACACCCCAAACCTTGTTTAGAAGCATCGCTGTAGACCACAAACCCTTTTGTTCCATCTGGAACTACCAAAATGGGTGCAGTAGTTAATCTCCTCTTCAATTCTTGGAAACTTTTCTCACACTGATCGGTCCATTGAAACTTCGTCTCCTTCCGGGTTAACCGAGTCATGGGTGTAGCAATCTTGGAAAACCCTTCGATGAATCTTCGGTAATATCCAGCCAGTCCAAGAAAACTCCACACTTTATTTACATTAGTAGGCGTCTTCCAATTACTCACAGCTTCCACTTTGGCAGGATCCACTTCTATCCCTTTTTCGGAGACGATATGTCCGAGAAATGACACCTTATTCAACCAAAACTTGCACTTCTTGAACTTTGCGTACAGTTTCTCCTTTCGTAAAATCTCCAATGCCATCCTCAAATGTTCTTCATGATGTACTTGGCTGTCTGAGTATATCAAGATATCATCAATAAAAACTATTACGAATCGATCAAGATAAGAGTGAAAAACCCGATTCATCATGTCCATGAAGACTGCCGGTGCATTACTAAGTCCAAAGGGCATGACCACAAATTCATAGTGGCCATATCTTGTTCTGAAAGCTGTTTTAGATATGTCTTCCTTCTTGACCTTCACCTGATGATAGCCGGATCTTAAGTCGATTTTTGAAAATACACTTGCTCCTCTTAACTGATCAAACAGATCTTCAATCCGAGGTAAAGGATATTTGTTCTTGATGGTCCTTTTATTTAGTTCTCGATAATCTATACACATTCGAAAAGTCCCATCCTTCTTTTTTACAAACAGCACCGGAGCTCCCCATGGAGATACACTGGGACGGATGAAACCTTTCTCCAAAAGTTCCTGCAACTGAACCTTGAGTTCCTGTAATTCTTTTGGTGCCATCCGATATGGAGCTTTTGATACTGGTGCAGATCCAGGCACCAGTTCTATCCCAAACTCTACTTCTCTGTCTGGTGGAAGGCCACGTAGCTCTTCAGGAAAGACATCTTTGAATTCGTTCACTATCGGAACTCTTTCAATAGGATCTGCGTCTTGTCCAGGATTCACCAAATTAACCAGTATTGCCTCACAATCTCCTTTCTTTAGCAATTTTACGGCTTGCATAGCCGTAATAACCCTGAAATTCAAACCAACTCGGGTCCCGAAGAAAGTAAAATTTTCACCTTCGAGTGGCTGAAAGAGAATCTCTCTCTCAAAACACTTGATCATTGCATGATTTCTCGTTAGCCAATCCATTCCAAGGATTACATCAAAATCTTTCATCTCTAATACATGCAAATCGGCATGGAGAGTTTTATTTTCAAAGGAAATCCTCAGATTTTTGCACATCCACTGAGTGCTTACTACCTTCCCTGAAGGTATGCTAACTTCTAGTTTCTTAAATTCTATCATATCACTTCTTAATTTTTGCATCTCATAAAACTTGACAGAGATAAAGGAGTGAGTTGCCCCAGTATCAAATAAGACAAGTGCAGGCAAATCGCAAACCGATAACATACTTGCCATTATCTCTGGTTCTTCAGCGGCTTCTTGGCGAGTAAGAGCATAAGCCCGAGCTCTTCCTGCCCCTGGTCTTTGATTAACACTTAACCCCATAGCTGGGAAGTGCGGACAATTCAATGCGCTGTGCCCTGGTTCCTTGCAGCGAAAGCAATTAGCCGTTCCCATGAGGCATTGCCCAAAGTGAGGCTTTCTACACTTTGGAAAAATCGGTTTTTCTTTATTGCTTGGAGCACTGGAATTACCTCTTCCCATTGGTCGTTTCGCCTGACTGGGGTTACCTATTTTCTCTTTCCCAACTCCTCATTGGCTCTCTTTGGGGCCACCATATCCGTTCGCAACCGAGATGCCACCTCCATAGCCCGTCTGACCGTCTCGCTATAGGTTATCTCTCCCTGCCCTGCCAATATAGCCCCGATGTCTGGGCGTAACCCTTTACAAAACCGTCTCGCCTTCTTTAAATCAGTATCCACCAGGTGAACTGCGTACCTGCTCAACTGATTAAATTTCCGCTCATATTCTCCTACTGTCATGAATCCTTGACGTAGGTGTAAAAATTCTGTCTCTTTAGCATCCCGGTATGACTGAGGCAAGTACTGTTGCATAACTATCTGTCCAGGTCACACCATCCATCTCCTCCGAAGTCAAGGTTCGACTATAAGACTCCCACAAAAAACTGGCCTCCTCGGTGAGTTGGAAAATGGCACAGGAAACTCGTTGTGCCTCGGTGCATGTCAAGTGAGCAAATAGTCGATCCAGGGCTCTTAACCATTCTTCAGCGTCTGCTGGTTCTCCCTTTCCATTAAAAGTCGGAGGATTAAATCTTCGGAAGAGTTCTATCACCCAGTTCACATCTTTCCTAGGCTCCGCCGGTGATGAATTCGCATTTCCGCTACCCAATCACTGGGCTAACCCTTGTAATACTGCTACCAAGCTTTCCATAGGTTCCAGGTTGGGTGGCCCGGACGTTGATTGACTTGGTGTAACCTGTGGGGGTGTAGTTTCTCCGCGAGCATATGGTTCAGATGCTGACGGTCCAGACGCTGACGTTGTCGTCGGAGGATTTTTCCTCGGTCTACCCCTCTTCATGATCTGATTAGAGAATAATCAAAATTATTATAACACTCGAAAAGATAGTAGTAATAGAGTTCTATAACGTAGAATATTACCCATAACCATCAACCACTATCGCATATATATATCATGATCAAAATTATAAAAAGTACACTGGTTAGCTGGATACATGCGACTCTATTCCTATATACACATCAAAAAGAATAACCAAGCCTCACTATATCCTACAAAATATTGCATATGTACAACACATATACAGCAAAAATATCGTCCATCCCCATAACCTAGTTACCCCAAACACCAGCTCCCCCTAAGCTATGGCTGCAGGTGGTGACGGAGGTCCCTGTAACCCTGGTGGGAAATCCCTACGAACCCCACCGTTAGCAGCCCCTCCAAGATCCTCATCAGGGTCCTCCTCCGGATCCTCCTCTGGATCCTCCTCATCGTCTCCGTCATCACCCGAGTCGCTACTAGAGGGATCGAACGGTCCCTGCTCTGGAGTGGACGGGGTCGCCCGCCGCATCCATAGATCCATCATCTGCCGGGCCATTCGCCCAAAATCTATGCTGGGTATATTATATACCGCCGAGTACACCAGCTCGTCACGAAAGACGCGTCGGGCCCGTACGGCCCACTCTCCGGGTAAGGTGTGGATCAAACGGGTGGCTGCCTCCATGTTACCTATCTGACCGGTACCGCTACCAGTCTCTCGCCAGCAGTGGAACAGTCTGGCTATGTGCTCTCCCACCGAAACGTCGCCCGCTATCTGGCTGCTCATGAACAGCCATCTCAACCTAGCTCCTGCGGACTCAAAACGGGGAACACTTATCCTAGCGGTTCGGCGTGGAGGAACCATCTGTCACCCATAACCCAACATGTAAGTTTCATAAGGAAACCACATCAACACTACCCTCAACCCGAAAATTTACTTCATCTCATTCCCAAAATAAGCATACACCGAATGAAAAATAAATAACAGATAAAAACAATCAGATCATCATGTTATAAAAATTTTAAAATTTTTCAATCAAACCTGTGGAAGGAGGTTGAACAGAATCGCCTGTCTGTTTTGCATATTAACCATACAATGCATATCTATTAGTATACATATCAAAGGAAATTTTACGAGCAAGGCTCTACGAAAAAGATAGTAGAGCCAGGCTCTGATACCAAAACTGTCACGCCCCATTTTCATAAAAGGTTAAATCGCGTATATTTTTTTTTTATATTCAGAGTATAAACGCAGTTCGGTCAAAGGGCGTCCAGCAAAAACCTAAACAGTTGAACAATTAAAACAAACAAGGCCTAGAGATTATCTGATAGAAATATTCCAAGTCTGTTTCAATCCAGCGAAGATAAACGATCATGTTTATATCATAACGCACAGCCTTTGTTCCGAACATACTCAGGGTTTCAGAAACGCATAATATTCATATACATAGTTATATTTATATACATATGCAAAAATAACAGCATTTCTGTTCACCCTTCCTTGCCATCAAAGCTTTCTGTAAAATAAAACATGGAAGGGGTAAGTGTCAAAAGAACACTTAATGAGGGGGGAAAAATTATAATAATAAAATACACATACTATAGCTTGCATATTATACATAAAATACACGTTGTAGACTCCCGAAGAGCTCCAATGGCAAACTGTGGATAGGTTTCCGAAGAATACCTATCAGGGCCCCAAGCCGACCCGAGTTTGGGCTGTTACACCTCTATAGTGTTGGGAATTTCGAAGAATATCCCCTGTAGATGGGTTTCCAAAAAGGAAATACCCTACTTGGCGTGGCACATGCATGCGTAGTTAAATTTACATAAAAGTTCTACATAATCACATAGTACACATTGAGCACGTTCACGTTGGCCACATAATTCACATAACACATAAGTATAGAAAACCTTTTCTTAGAGGGTATTATCCCGACTTTCATCCTTTGAACCATTTCCATTGGGATACTTGAAATCAATTGCTTTCAAAATCATATGCTTTATTCGAAAGTAGATCAGGTAATAATAAGAATTTAAGTAAAAATATCATCACATAATTACTGAAATTAAATCACGTAGTCACATAATTTTCATAAAATTGTACGATTTTTAAATCATAAAAGGATTTTTACCCCCACCTTGGACTTATCTCCGAATCCTACCCAAAAACTTTCGATAACTGACTTAAGTTGGTTTTCCGCGTGAACTCCCTACAGAGAGTAGAAACGGACTTATTATTTGATTTAAAAATAGCTTAAGACTAATAAAATCTATAAAAGAATAAATTCTGGAGAAACTCGATAGACGGGGTACTTAATTTAGGGTTTCCGAAAATTAGGGTTTGTGGACTCCGCCCCTAAAATTAGGGTTTTCTCGCTTAAGGGTCCATTGTCTTGTTGTTTATCATTTTATAACGTCTAGGACTTAAAATATAAAAATTATTAAATTTTTGGGGTCATATCATAATCATTCGATCAATTTATCAAAGTCTGAGGGCAATTCTGTAACTTGTGTAAAGTTTAAGGTCTAATTGTAACTCCTAAAAATTTTAAGGACTATTCTGCAATTTCAGAAGGTTCTGGAGGGTCAAACTATTAAGGCTCTTAAGTTCAGGGTCTAATCTGGAAGTCTTTATTAGTCTGAGGGCTAATTGGTGAATACTTAATAGTCCAGGGACTAGAATGCTATTTCACCTAACCTTAGGGATTTGCAACTAAATCCTTAAGTTAATTAAATTTCTGTTTGCACCCCCAATACTTAAAACAGCTCCCCTGCCCCCTGTCTACCACCACTGCCGCAACTGCCGGCCGCCTCCTAGCCGTTCGCCGCCACCTCTGCCGGCGACAGAGTCGCCGGCAACACCCCCAATCACTCCAACACACACACACAACACATATGCACACATATATCAACACCCAAAAACATACATATATATATCGTACTTCTCCAGCTTCGCCGCCGCTGCAAGCGGCGGCTCTCATTCCTCAGCCCGCCGGTGCAACCGGCGCCGGCTTCCCCCAAAAATCAAACCAAAATCCAACCAAAATCCAGCTCACACTTCACATACATATAGATATACACACACAGTTTCATACATATATATATCTACCAAACATTGCCGCCGCTGCAAGCGGCGGCTCCCAACTCCTCCGTCGGCGAAACAGACACCAGACACCACACCATTCGACTCGCCGGCACGACCGAGCGCCAGCAACACCCATCGTCAGAACAGCGGCAGAACAACAACAGCCAAACAAGGGAGGGAAAGGGGAAAAGAGAAGAACCAAGGAAAAAAAATAAATCGATTCCAAAACCGAACTCCCAATAGTAACCGGCTTGACATGAAATACAAAATAAACTGAAGAAACTAAGAAAAAACCTTGCTGGAAGAAGCCTGCTAATGGAGGGAGAAAAGAGCAGTGGAGACGGTGATGTCTGGAGAGAGGGAGAGATGGAAAAGAATTTCTTATTTTTTCCTTTCAATTTTCTTTAATTAACTTTTCCTTATTTCTACAAATTTGACAAGTGTAATGTGTCCAGCAGGAGGTGCCATACTATCCCTTACTTTAATTAGTATGCATTAATTAAGATTAATTAAAACTAAAGTTTAGGTTTGTTAATGTAGACAATTTATGGATACTACAACATTCTTCATTCTTCCCTTGAAACATTCTCTTTAAGAATTAACAACAAGTACATTCTTCATTCTTGACTTGAAACATTCTCTTAATTAGCAGCAGTAGTAGCATCATCATCAACACCATTAACAACATCATCAACACCATTAACAACATTATTAGCAGCTATCATACCAACACTGACACTGGCTATCGAATAGGAAAGGATGACAATGGGAATGCTCATTTTCTTATTAGCTTCAAGATACAAGTCGTATGCCTTCAACAATGGCTCTTCTTGAAGAATCACCTGAGAGATGAAATCTTTGCCGCATGCAATGTGGAGTCAAGCGTTCAAAAAACAAAATGATATAAATTTTTAGTGCCAAGTGTTATGTTTTAGTATAGTCAAGAGTTCAAAAAGCAAAATGATATTATTTTTCAATGCCAAGTGTTGTGTTTTAGCATAGTTATACATGGCCTCCAAGCTTCTCGGTGATAGAGACACCATCCATTCTTTTTGGTTCTTCTTAATAGGTGTATAAGCCATTATAAGAAGATAAAATGTTATGAAATAGTGTAAAAAATGAGAGAACAAACGGTGAAAAAAGGTGAGAATAAACAAAGTATTTATAGACAAATTAAAATGTTAAGACTCATTTAAATACCAGACTGTTGGACTACTCTCATTTATTCTCTTATGAGACTGTTGGACTATATATCTTCAAACTAACAGACTACCCCATCATTTATTCTCCTATGGACTATCCTCAAACTAACACACCACTATATCACATGACAGAAAGAAAGTGAATTGAAGATATACATATCTTAGAGAAAAATATTGGACTATTATCCTATTTATTCTCTTATAAAACTATTAAGATATAATTAGAGAAATATTTTTCTTATTTTCCTTATCAAAATATCCATCAGAGAATGATAAATATCTTGCTTCAAGAGAAAGATATTTTCAAAAATATTTTTGTTAAAATTTTCTCACAAATTCTTTATCAACTGTTGGACTATCCTTATCATAGAAAGATATTTCTAGGAAGTATCACAGGGAGGTGAAACAATTAAAATATTTCTAGGGAGTATTTAGGGAGGTAAATAGACCCTATGTTATATTTTTATTTTCTTCTTTTATTAATACAACCTATGTTATATTTTTAATTTATTATCTTACCAATACACCCCTTAAATAGAGGAGTATCAATACCCATTTGATATATATTATTACACAAATATTTTTATACAACTAGGATCCGTACACCTGACCCGACCTGATCTCCACGCGCCCCCACGCGCCTGGGTGGGTGCGCTCAAACCCACCCAAAATTTGCTCAAGATACTAGACCTTTATGTTATGATAAGCATACCTTTATGTTATGTTAGTCATACCTTTAGGGTCTTTTATATTATATTAAGCATACCTTTATGCAGCGTTAAACATACCTTTATACAACGTTAAATATACCTTTTATGCAATGTTATGCATACCTTTATGATTTTATGTTATGTTAAGCATACCTTTAGAGTTATAATGTTATGTTAAACATACCTTTATATTATGTTAAACATACCTTTATGTTATATTAGTCATACCATTTAATTATGTTAGTTGTACCTTTATGTATTATATAAAAGTATGACTAATATTAATTAAAGGTATGTGTAATATTTATATAAAGATATATATGCACAAATTAGGGTTTTTTTATGCTGAAATTATAAATTTTTCGTCAAAATTAGGGTTTTTTGCCAAAATTAAGGTTTTTTTTAATAGCTAAACTATTACATAAAGGTATGCTTTAACATAATATAAAGGTATGTTTAACATAATATAAAGGTATGATTAACACCACATAAAGGTTAGGATAATAAAAAAAGAAAAGAAAATGCGTGGATCCGGGTCGAATTTAGCTCGACCCGACCCGCATTGTATGGATCTTAGATCCATACAACAGTTATACACAAGCCTCACTCATATTATTAAATAAAAAACAAATATTATAAAATATCAAATTATATTGAATACAATATCATAAAATGTTGAAATGTTTGATATATATTAGTGTGGTGACGTCACATATTTAAGGTATAATTGTAAAAAAAAAATCACTTTTTAATTTTTCGTCAACCAAAGTCCACGTACTTGGCAAACATCTCACACATCATATGCCACCACGTTGGATGCCACATCATTTCCAACCAAAAAAGATTTAAAAATCAAATTTGTAAAATAAAATCATCACATTTCCTAAAATTCGATCCAATCCCAACTTTTCATATAATTAGCAGAAAAAAGCCAGCATGGAAGATAATTATAGTTTGTACGAATTATAATTATATCACCATTTATGAAAATTGTCCTATATAATTCTTGTATAACTTGGAATCAATTTCAGTTATTGTCCTATATAATTTTTTTCCTTATAAATCTCACATTCTAGATAATATCAATTTGGTATTCATTTTTTGTATAAATTTTTAAAAACATCACCATTTATGCTCAACATTATCCTATATAATTCTTGTTTAACTTGAAACCAATGAAATAAACTACTCAAATATTGTCTATATAATTCTTTTGTAACTTGAGATCAATTAAAGTCACCTTCATTTACCACTACAATTTGAACAAAATTACAGTTAACATCTCTTTCTTCTAATATTTTAATTGATCTCACCTTGTGTCCTAAGGGAGGTATTCGGATCATCATCAAACATTGGATTTGGATCATTCAAATCAAAATTGCTCATGTTATTCCTTCCTCTCCCCCTATTGTTACGACCTTAATCTCTTTCCATTCCCCGTGTCCTTCCTCTCGCACAACCTTGACCTCTTCCCATTCCTCGTATCCTTCCTCTCGCTCTAGCTCTTTGAGCAACTTGACCTCTTCCCATTCCTCGTGTCCTTCCTCTCGCTCTAGCTCTTTGAGCAACTTTCATAGGCTGACATTATACGATTACGCCTTGGCATCGGGAAACTTACATTATCATCTGTTGTAGGCTCCCAATTCAAAAGTGCATCCTTTAAAATGATTAGTTGTTCCTTAAGAAAGTTCATTTTATGGGTATTGTCCATAGCTGCATCAGCACATTCTTGAAAATATTTTTCAACTTCCTGAAATTTCTTATACTCGTCTGTCATGTGTGGATATCCTCCTTAAAAAAATTGATGAATGTCTTCTTCGTACATCTTTCCTCCACCTATCTAATATATATCTTTTGCTAATAACTCGTATATCTTTTAAATTCATCACTTTGAATATATGACAACAAATTATTCCCTTGAACTCAAAGTTTTTGCATTCACAATTTAGAAATTCTCCATTCGAACAATACTCCACTCTATAAGTAAATTCCTTCACAAAGAAATTATTTCGAAATCTTCTCTCCATCACATAAAATTTCTCAGTACCAACCTCAATAGCATCATCCTCAGGAGCTGGAACAATATTGCAATAAATCATTCGATCAATTTCATTTTGGACTTTTTCAAACATAGCATTTGTATAGACTTTTTGAAATTGCCTCTCCTAAGGAAAATCTATTTTGCATTTTTTTACTTTCATCTTTGAATCATAATCAGCTATAAAATCCTTCTAAATCTTCTTACTGATTGCAACTTCATATTATTCCATGAATTCTTTCAAGGTGCATCTCGAATGAATGTAATCATCAAAATATGCGTGCATCCCTTCACTTCTTTGGGTCGAAATCATACTAGCCCAAAATATGTGATTCAGGTAAACAGGAACCCATCTTTCCCTCTCAACATATAAATTTGAAGCCAAACCTTATTTTGTAGCTCATACTTAACTAATAATTCAACCCAATTTCTCTTAAAACTCGGGATCGTAATGCTGTTATATATGATTCCTTTGAATTCAACCAGCACCGTATCATAACCCTTAAGACCCTTAAATTTCATTGACAACTTTGACATTACAAAACTTCCCTAATTTTAATGCTTTCACATTGATCAGTTAGTATTTGTAGCGCCCCCAGCCCACTATTCTAGGTCGAGTACACTACTTCAAGCTACTTATATAAAATGTACTTAATTTTTCTTTTTTTTTAAGATATAAATAAATAGGTAATTACTAAAAGTGGAAGAGAACTTAGTTAATTAAATATAAAAGGGGCCCACAAAAGAAATGTTGGATTACACAAAAGAGAGTCATCAAGCGTGTTTTAGATCTTAATTAACTTATACATATATCATAAGCAAAATAGTTAACTTTAGTGTAAAACGATATGGGGAACCATTGACTGCACCGCGACCCTACGCTCCGCCTCCTTAGTCTGAAAATATATTAAAGTAAGGCATGAACATAAAACTCAGTGGGAACATCTGCAAGAAGTTATATCAATTGATTTGTACATGCCACATACGTCCCTGCATAATTTATCAACATTCGACCCTTGTGGTCTATTAGCCCTTGTGGCTAGGGCCTTGTGCCCTCATTATGGTCCTTGTGACCTGGACCTTGTGGCCATATTTATCATTGTGACCTTACGGTCCATATGCTCGAAGGTGAACATATAAGTATTATACGCATCAACAATAGTATAACCTAATACTTACTTACAGTTCGTAGTTACCCATCTCAAAATCTTTTCTTTGATAAAGCTGTTGCAATTACAAATCCGACCGCTCCGCACCTAGCACGTCACATTATAAATTTGTTTAATTATCGGGACTTCTTAAATTTTCAGATTATCGATGCTTTTAGAATCTAAATTAGGTCTTTAAATGTTTTAATTAACTCTTAATCATTAATCAAAAGCTTTTAATAAACTTCATTAAGCTTAATCTTTATAATTATAGCTTAATTATTGATTAATTATTATTAGATAATTTTAATCTATATTAATTAAGTTTTTAATCATTCTTTAACCCTTAGTTATTGATTAAATCATTAAACTTAAATTATGATTACATAATTAATGAATAAGAAGTTAACATTTTATCCTTAAATGGTTAATAATTAAAGTTTATTCTTAATTAGACTCTAATTAATCATTGAGTGATTATCAATTATGATTTAATAATAATAATAATTATTGCTTAATTAATTATTAATGACTATTAATACTCAAATATTTAAGATTAGAAAAATATCTCTTATCTTATTAGTTTAATTCATCTTAAAATAATTCTTAATTATTCATAATTATTCCTTAAATATTATGAATCATTGTTAAACATCATTAATTTATCAAAGATCATACATAAATATGGTTAAGCAAGTGGGAGAACACAATTAATAAAATTTAGAGAATGATTAAAGACTTTATCCATCATTAGCAAAAAGTAATGACATTAGACAACATTCCTAATTTTATGATGGGCCAAACTATCCTATAACCACCTAAGTGTCCCCTTAACATCCCTAAGTGAAAATGAATTTGGATTAAAGCACAAAACACATACACTCTTCCAAGCTTCAACAATTTCGGCTACCCCTTCAACACCATTTTTAAAGATGCATAAAACATTATTTACTCATCATTTTAGTGCATTAAAGCATGGTTCTTCATCATATAAACATATAAACATATTTTCATGCTCAAAATAATCATCTAACATCAATATAAGCTTCTAAGACCCAAGTATGCAAAGAAATGAAGAAAACTTGCAAAATTCATAACTTTCTCTACATAAGTCCAAAACATGATCTAAAATCATATTTATGCTTCTCATAACATGTATTTTAACATATAAAAAGGTCATAAAAACAGCCCAAGAATACCTCCAAAAACATCCCCAAAACAGCCCCTTTACCTCCTTCACTTTCATTCAACATATAATGATTTTTCTTAAAACATCTCTCAACAATAAACCATCATCTAAGCCTAGATCATGTTATAGTATGATTATATAACTTAAAACATGCATATTCCACATGATCAAAGTTTTGGAAATGAAGAAGGTGAGAAGACTACCTTGTAGCAAACTTGAAGAGCAAGTGTGTGTAAATAGTGTGTGTAGAGATTTAGTATGTGTTGTGTGTCAAAATGATCCTCAAATTAGGATCCATCATATTTATAGAATAAATGAGGGCAAAAGGGCACATTGGTCATTCACTAAATAACAATGATTTTTCCACAATTATTTAAAGTTAGCTTTAATAAAAGATATTTGTGGATTTTATGTGCAATAATTTTATTTATGCCCAAAATAATTATTCACATACACCTTAACATATTTAAGGATTTTTTTATAATTTTTCATTATCATTAATCCTAATAAAACTCTATTATTAATTGATTTTTCACAATTATATAGCCGATAAAATCTACCGTTACTTATTCCAAGCTTGTATTATTTTCTTTTAATTTCTTAAACCTTAAGCCCGATGCTAGATTCTTATTCTTGTAATTTTACAATTCTCATATCACATTTCACTTAGTCTCGGTGCTGGCGGCATAGTTGAACTCAAAATCATTGATAAAACTAAATGAAAATAAACATGTGTATATCAAAAGATAATTTAAACTGAAAGATGATGTAGCAAGAAAATAAACTAATAGAAATATGCATAAAAGGTTCGGGGTGCTACAATATTGCTCTAGGTTTCATCCCTACCATTGCTTGAATCCAATTTTCAAAAAGCCATTTAAACAAAGCTGAGCCTTCATGAGTCATCAAAGCACACCCTAATAATATTGATTGACCATGATGATTAATTCCAACAAAAGCTCCAAAGGGAATTTCATACTTATTAACTAAATATGTGGTGTCAAAGCTCACAACATCATTGAAATCTTCATATGTAGCTCAATGTCTCGGATGAATCCACAACACATTTCTTAATCTATCATCATCATCAATATCTATGACATAAAAAATTTCGATCTCGATGTTGTAATGTTGTAAAAAGCTTACGAATAGCTTTTGCATCCCTTTTAGCTAGCCTCAACCTTCTTCCAGTCTCTATAAAATTCCTACAATCTTTTGGAAGACACCCAATTTTATGAGGACAAATAATCAAAACTTCACATAATCGAATATTCTTACTTGGACTAATACCGACAATATCATTAGCCTCTAGCTATGTTTTCATGTGCACATTGATTTTCCTATGCGCTGGCAGTAGGATTGACATACTGGGATCAAGATCATCGTGTAACTATTTTGAAATAATCCACGATTCATCATCATGCTTTATGGCATTGAGATGGGCAGGACATCCTACTCTCTTTGAAATCATTTGTGTCGATGGTACTCATGATTTGTGGCATGCAAAATGTGCATATTTGTTTTTGCTTAATGTTCTCTTTAACATGTTGAATCTAGATTTTCTTGCATATTCTTGATAATCTTGGAATATACTCTCATAGCTATCATATCCCATTCTTGTGTGTAGCCCATCAATTTGCTCAACTTCTTCAGCATTAACTACTTCATCTCCTTCTTTTAGATTCACATTGGCATCCTGAATATCTTCATTTTCATCATCAACCGCCCGATCTTCATATTAATCATCACCATCTAAATCACTACCAAATATATCATAAAGAAGAATAGTTATGTCATTGTTCATGTTAATATGATGAGTGAGTAATATCAACAAAACAAAATCAGATAAAAATTTGAGAGAAAATTTGAGAAGAAAAAAATTTGAGATAAAAAATTATGAACGTTTGATTGTTTTAGACTTTAATAATTCTGTATCAATGTTCATTAATTTATGTAATAGAATTAACTTAAGAATTTGAACAGTTGTATTGAAATTTACAGATGGTCATTTAATAATATTAATAACATTCATAATTAATTTTTTGACTTTTTGCCCGAACACATAGCACGTCACTTAGTTTAATACATGGAAGATTTTGGACTCTTAAAATGAGTTAAATAGTGCAATGACGCAGTCCCCTAAGGTGCACTTGGGGGTTTACGACATGTTAGTTTAGAGACGGGAACAACTCCATCCAAGAAATAAGCAACAATATCTAATATCCAAAAAAAAGAAGAATCAATATTTAGTAATTTCCAAAAATAACAAATCAATGAATAAAAACTTTCAAATAAATAAGCAACAATTTATAATATCCAAGAAAAAAAATCAATATCTCACAATTTCTAAGAAATAACAATCCATGAACCAAGAATAGTCTCAATTTACAAGAAACAAGAATCAAGGAAAATGAAAAACAAACAGTAGTCACTATTTACTTGAAAGAAGAATCAATGTGAAAGAAAATTTTCAAGAAGAAGAAAAATGTTGAAATTATACTATTAACAAGTGAAAAATACCTTAGATTATAGCTGTTGCTGAAGCAGGTGGCATGGAAAAATATGAATTACATCCAAAACTTGCCGTAGTTCTCATATGCTTGTAATGTGCGAATTCTTTCAACATCCCATATATTGAACAATCTGATAAAGTGATGTCCTTATACTTTGTGGAGGCAATACTCGAATCTCTATTCACCATCAGCTTGTAAAACCCGCCATTAATTGCTCCAACTAAACAATCCTTTCCCAGTATACTTGATTGGATCTTTGGATATTAAAGAACTCATGCATTAACATCCAACTTGAAATAATAAAGAAGTTGTCATGGTTAGGTGCTTGAGGTTGACGGTAGAGTAGGCTGCACAGGATGCTGCAGCTGGTGGTTATCGTCATTGTCTAATTGATTCTTGGGCTTTGTAGAATCTTCAAGATCATTATTCTTTGGCTCGGGCTTCAAGTTGTTGTTTTCAACATTGGACTCATTGATAGGATTTTGTTGGTTTTCGTTGTTAACATCATCTTCACCCATAAATTTTTTGAATGGCAACTTCATTTGAAATGGTGTTGCAATGTGATAGCTATGAATTGAATGACAGTGGGTTGTTCTACTTCATCTTGTTCTTATAGAACCATTTCTAAGTTTCTTTTTATAATGATGGAGGATATTGTTGAGGTAAATGAAGTTATATATAAACTTTCGATAATGGATGAGGATATTATTATTGATCATATTTTTATTTTATTATAGAAACTATTGATTTCTTGATTACTGTTAAATTCTGTTGTGTTTTTTTCTAACTCTCTAAAAAATAACCAGTGATTAGATTGAAACTTTATAAAATTTGGTTTATTTTTAAAAATTCGAAAAATGAGATTTATTTACAATTTTGAAAAATTTGATAATTTTTTTCATTTTCTTTACAATTAAAAAATCAATAGGAAGAGAGAGGGAGTCAGAGTTAATTAGCCAACTTAATATATATATATATATATATACATATAACCTGGTAAAGAAAAAAGGGGGGGTTTGACCTTGTATCTTTGTCTTAGTTTCTAATTAATATGGACTATGTCAATTGTGAATCTAAATATTTCGTAATGATGAATATCCTGCCACTATGACTAACATAACATGAAAGGATCGAAAATTTTCTATTACAAAACTCATAGTTGAATGTGAAGTGCATGAAGGATTTTCATATAAGAAAAAAAAGTGGGATTTTGTTTGTAATAATGATGGATGGATTCCAAGTATTAGTTTAATACATGGAAAATTTTAGACTCTTTAAATGAGCTGAATAGTGTAGTGGTGCAATTGCCTAAGGTGCGGGTGGGGGGTCATGCTATATCAGTCTAGAGACAGGAACAACTCATTTCCAAGATATAAGCAAAAATTTTTAATATCTAAGAAAAAGAAGAATCAATATCTCACAATGTCAAAGAAATAACAAATCAATGAATTATCAATTTACAATAAATAAGCTAACAATTTCCAATATCCAAGAAAAAGAAGAATCAATGTCTCCCAATTTCAAGAAATAACAATAAAGAAACCAACAAAGTCTCAATTTACAAGAAAGAAGAATAAAGGAATATGAAAAACCAACACTAGTCACTATTTTCAAGAAAGAAGAATCAATGAAAAAGAAAATTTCCAAGAAGAAGAAAAAAGTGGAAATTATTTTGAGAACAAATGAAAAATATTTGGAATAGTGTCCAAGACTTGTTGTAGTTCTCACAAATGACGTAACCACCATTAAAACCATATGCTTGTCAGGTGCGAATCCTTTCAACATCCCCTGTGTTGAACAATCTGATAAAGTGTTGTCCTCGTACTTTGTGGAGGTAATACTCGAACCTCTCTTCACCATCAACTTTTAAAGCCCGTAAATGAGCCATTTCTTACTCCAACTGAGCAATCGTTTCCCCGTATATCTGATTGATTCTTTAGATATTGTAGAACTCATGCATTAATGTCCAACTTGAAATAACAAAGAAGTTATCATGGTCGGGTGCCTAAGATTGACCCTTTTCGATAGAATAGTAGACGGCGTAGGAGGCTGCAGTGAGTGGTTATCATTATTCACATCGAAATTGGTTGTCAAGCTCTATAGTTTTTTAGGATAACTATTGTTGGGATTTCAGTGTATAGATTTTGATGAGACAAACCACATATGTAATAGGAAGTTTGAGTACCCCATTTTCACAATGTTTAAGTGAGAACATAGACTAGGATTGAGTTTACAATTATAGGTTCTAAAAGATGGAGAAGCTCAATAAAGTCTTGCTGCATTATGAAAATGAAAGTATAAAACATACTGTAAGTATGAACTGCAGTAATGCAGCAAGAAAGGAAGATAGACTGTGCTGTAAAAAGAAGATGCTGGTGTTAGGATGTATACTATAAGTCTAGCTTTTGTATAAATATCTATTTATGATATGAGAATCTTTTATAGTGAAATATTTTGCATTTTATATTTGTTAAATATGTTATTGCAATTGTCCAATTAATTTATATTGTAGATAACATGGTGTGTGATGCCACACAGAAGATCGTGTTATCAGTTCCTTATAGATTATAAATGGTAGCTCACAACCGAGATAATTTTGGACAAATTATCGGAATGGTTGTAGTGTAATTTGGTATTAATCTATCTTGATTATAAAATTACACTAGTATATTTTGTATGTATTGAGCAGGATCAATTGAGGTTGTTTTATTTATACTCACTACATAAATAGAACAAGACCTCTGTTATTATGGATGTGCGTCCTTTTAATCATTATATGATAACGGGCATGTATACTCGATATATGTTTCTTTAATTTACCAATGGGAGAGATTTATTTATTAAATCAATAAACTCGGTAAATTGGGATACAATGTTGTTTATATGGTGTGCTGTTGATTATATAATGAAACCATGTCCTAATTATTTAGAATGATGACGTCTCCTTAAGGAGCTCATAAGGATTATCATGTAAACCCTACAGGTGGATTTATTCCGGCATGATAATTGTTGGTCCCAAGTGATGTCCGAGGTTCAGAGGGAGGGGGGGTGAATGAACCTTGGTCGATTTTACAAATCTATGAAAAACTTTTCTGCTCTGCAAGTTACTTGAACTTGCAGCGTCAGATCGTTACTGCTTACAGCACTAGGATGCAGTGCTGTACGCTGTAACTTAGAGTTTTATACGCAGCGGAAAAATAACGTTTATAACACAAGACTGATTTTCTCAATATGCTTCTTTCAGAAACGTTTAATGCTTATGATATATACAGGAACAGAAGATAAAGACACAAATAAGTAAAGCAATTAAACACGTATGACTTATAGTGGTTCGAAGGTGGTGTAATCCTTCTACGTCCACTCTACTGCTCCTCGAGCAGGAACTTTGTTAAGCAAGATTGAATTACAGGACTCTCCTAACAATCTATCAACTTTACAAAGCAACCACCTACTGAAGTCCAGCTACACACAGCAACTACAAACTTCAAAGGCTAACCCATGCAGGGTTCTACACTCCCACACAGGAAAATTACCTAACACTAGACAACTTATACAAACAATAAGGATCTCTCCTATCAACTGTTCGACACCACTAAAACAACCTAAGCACACATCAACAAGGTTAAAAGAATATAAAAAGGGTTTCTCCAACTGGTGCGATGAAGTGAGCTTCTGAATCCGTTGATGGATCTTTCAGCACTGGGCTTGCATCACTTCAGAGGTTGAGTGACTGAAACTGATAGTAGGCTTGAATATTTGTATCTTGAAAGCTTGTGAATTTTTGCTCGAATGTTTTAGTATCAGTAGTTTCAGTAACCAGCTTCAGTGTATCTCTTCCTCTATTTATACTGTAGGAGAAGATGTCCGTTGAAGGAGACATCTCTCTTTTGAATTTGAAGTAGTCTGATCAAAAGCATGGCTTGTATTTAATGCGACTTGACTTTTTCTTTTGGAGCATTTAATGCGGCAGTTGCGGCTCGCAGCTTTCTACTGTGCGTCAGTCCACGTGGCATCTTCGAATTGGCTGCGTGTCAGCTTCTTTGATCTTATCTCGAACGGCTCTATTTATTCTTGCTTGAATCTTTATTTCTCGTACTGCATTTATCCTTCCTAGGATTGCAGGATACTTCTTGTTGTTAATTGGCGCTGATTGACTTCTCTGAACTGTAAGTTTTGCGCTGTATCCTAGGTCTTCGTGCAGTAAATGTTTTCTTGCAGTACTGCTGTAACTAAGACCTGATTGTAGTATCTTGAGTAGAGCTGCTGTATGTTTTTCTTGCAGCACTCCTGTACGCCATTCCTCTTTACTTAGCTATAGTGACGTTTTATCTTCTTACAGCGATGCTGTATCTGTCTTCTTGCAGCGATGCTGTATCTGCCTTCTTGTAGCAGCTTCCTTCTCTTGAAAGGCTTAGATGCAACTTTGTCCTTGTCAGACCTCCATCTTTCAGCACTTAAGACTAGACTCAAACTTAGTCTATATATTTACTTAAGCATTGTGAAAAAAATAGGGTACTTAAAACTTCCTATTACAAATGCGTTTTATCTCATCAAAAACTAAATATTGAAATCCCAACAATAATAAAGTTGAGTGGTACTACTCTTGGAATTAAATGTTAATTAATTGAATTGTCAGTAATTCATTTAATTAATGGACATTCGATATCTTAAACACGGGGAGATAAATGCACACATAATAAATAGGAGCCCATATTTAATATGGATTTAGGACGGTAGTTCAATAATATCTCTTTAGTGGATCGAGTTATTATTGATAGGATTAATAAGTGTGTTCAGGCCGAATTGGAACTCCTAATCCTATCAGGAGATTGATTCCTAATCCTCCTCAAGGTCCCTGTTGTAGCCTATAAATAAGCCTCAAGTCAGTCATTTTTAAACATATGAAATCTTAGATACGATTTAGTAGAAGGCGGCTGAAAGTCTCGATAGCTCGTTGCCCGCACAACATTCGAGAAAAGGCGAGGAATACAGCAGAAGATCGTGAGGTCCAAGCTCTATCGATTCCTCGATCTACAGTTCTGACCTTAGAACTAATATCGGTACAAAAGATATGATTCGTTTATCCACTGCGTGTTAACCATAATTGCATGGATCCCGAATCAGATAATCGTATAGGGTCAGCGATTCGTGGTTCCAACAGCGGGATGCAGGAAGAAGTTACTGCAATGCAACTGTAAGAAGAAAAATAATTACGCTACAAGAAGTAGTTACAGTGATGCTACAAGTAAATGTTACAACATTACTGCTAGTGTAAAATACAACAGTACTAGTTGCTGAAAGAAGATCGAGGATACAGAGAAAAAATAAAGACTTACTGCATACTCCAACGAATCCCAAACACAACAAACAGAAGTAATACTCTACAATACGAGGAAGCATAAATGTAGTACGATGAACGAAGAACTAAGCAAGTATAATTAGAGCTGTTCGAGAAAAGATCAAAGTTGCAGACATAGAGCCAATGCAGAGATGACACGTGGCCTGACAGGTTGCAAAAAGCCATGAGCTGCAACCACCGCATTGAATGCTTTGAGAAGATAAGCCAAGACACATTAAATGTAAGCCATGTCTTTGATCAGTACACATATTTCAAATAAGAGATATCCCTTTCAACGGATATTTTTGTATAAGTATAAATAGAGGTCGAACAACACTGAAGCTGATTACTGAAACATTTTATGCATAAAAGTAGCTTTAAAAAAAGCATATTTGAGAAAACAAGCCTTTTGTCAACATATAATTTTCGCTGTATAAAACTCTAAGTTACAGAGTGCATCACTGCATCCTAGTGCTGTAAGCAGTAATAACTGGTGTTGTAAGTTCAAGTAACTTGCAGAACAGTAACTTTGAAAAAGATTTTCAAAGTCGTTTACCCCCCTTTGAACCTCTGGGACCACGTGGGACAACAAGTGGTATCAGAGCAAGTTGGGTTAAAAGCCAACTTATCTGGTCACCTACCCAGATCCAACCCTTACCCGCTGTTTTCTCTACATCTTTGAAAAATCTCATATTTATCATAGATTCTTCAAACCATAAGTTGCTTATGTATTCCATAGAGTAATATGATGACTGAAAGATCATAATGCAGACACATCTTTCAACAATGACCGATGAGATGTGGATGGTCATCACAGAAGGACCAATTATTCCCACGAAGGTGAATCCCATGCTGGGATGAGATATGGAGAAAGGAACACCTCCAGCATCTAAATTCCTGATCAAGCCTAGGTAGGAATGGAACAACGAAGATATAAAGAGAGCCAAATTGGACAATGTGGCAAAAAACGCTCTATTTATCACCTTGAATAAAAGACACCTTCAGCAAAGTCAAAACATGCAAAACATCAAATGAAATATGGGAAAAATTAGAGCAAATCTGTGATGGTATAGAACTCACAAAGGATAACAAGATCTCCAGTACCATCTAATTATTTGAGCTCTTTAAATTTGAAGAATGAAGAGACTTTGGAGCAGCTAGACTTGAGATTCACTTCGATAGTAAATAAACTTGAAGCATTGGGCAAGCATTACACACAAAATGAGAAAAATATGAAAGTACTGAGAGCCCTTCAAGCAAAGTGGGATAGCAAGACCACCGTTATGAGAGTATCCATAGATTTGAAATTCATAAGCACATTCGACCTCTTCTTTGACCTAAACCTTCGAGTATGACATTAACAGAAGGAAAAATAAGGTAGAAGAATCGAGTTCAAAGGTCACTACATTGACTGTAAGAAACACGAAAGATACAGTAACCGCAAGTTGCAGCAAACAGTCAGAACTTACAGCTGAGGATGCAGAAGAGGATATGGCTCTTCTTCTAAAGAAGTTTAGAAGATTTATGAAGAAGATGAAGAATAACAACAATAATAACAACAAAGGGAGTGATTTCAGAAGAAGTCATCCATCACCTCAGGTATCTCCATCTCCTCAACCAAATACAAATAATCTTGACTTATGTTATAATTGCAGGAAGCCTGGACACTATACAAGAAATTGTCCACACCCAACAGTTACAAGTATTCGGAAGGAGAAAGAGAGCAAATGAGAGAAAATAGAAGAGATGATAAACACAAACTCAGAGCCCTTATAGGAGAAATGGAAAAAGTGAAAGATACAACAGTCTCTATGGAGATGCTGAAAGCTACAGAATCCTCAGACAGCGACAGTGAAACCTCATCCTCAGAGGAAGAAACATTGATTTACCTGATAGCAAAGGACAGTGAGGACAGTGAAGAAGTTGGGGTAAATTACCAACTGCTGTCCATACCTGACAAAGAGGAGCTGCACAAGATCCACTCTCTTAAGAGGATCATGAGTGACTTTTGAGCAGATAAATTCAACTCATGAGGAGCTAAAGGTTTAAAATGGGAACTTAAGAGTTGAAAATGAGAACCTTAGAAGCAAAAACAATGATCTTGTAAAGATGCTATCAGTATGTGAGTCTGATAACTCAAAATGCAGCAAACTTGAAAATGAGGTCTCAAGGCTCAATCTGCTAGTCACCAAGCTAGACAATGAGAAGAAAAACTTACAGTCTAGAGAGTGTCTGATCATGGCCAAGAGTCTTTTTGAAAAAACTGGCTTAGGATACAACACTCATAGTTTCTACACACACATATAACAAGCAATTTTCAAACAGAATTGATTAAAGAAAGAAACAAACAATACTTACAAAAAGTCATTTCTATTAAGAAAGTTTGGGTTCCAAAAGAAACTAACCCCAAAGGACCCTTATAGAAATGGGTACCTAAATCTGTTTGAAATTGTTGCAGGTTTCAGTGCCAGGTTGCAGCAGTGAATTATGGTACATAGACAATGGCTGCTCGAGGTATATGACTGGCAACAAAGAAGCCTTAAAAGATTTCCAATTATGCAAAGGACCGAAGGTCATCTTTGGAGATGATTCCAAAGGAAGCACAAAAGGAAGTGAAAATCTGGTCAAAGAAAATATAAAGATCAAGGATGTATCCTATGTGAAAGGACTCAGATATAACTTGTTGAGCATCAGTCAATTTTGTGACAGGATATACAGTGGAGTTCAACCTCAACAAGTGCTTAATCAAGGACAGCGAATCAAATGAAGTCAAGCTTATAGGAACAAGAAGATGAAACATATATCTTGCAGATTGGAGCTCTTCTATTCAACCTACATGCTTTATTGTAAAGAGTCCACTGGATCTAAGTTGGTTGTGGCACAATAGGCTTAGTTATTTGAACTTTAAGATAATAAACAAGCTAGCAAGAAAAGGACTTGTAAGAGGACTGCCAGATGTGGCATACAAGAAAGAAAATGTTTGTGGAGCTTGTCAGAAAGGAAAACAAGTAAAAAGCTCATTTAAGGACAAGTTGTAGAAGTCATCTCACAGAATCCTAGACCTTCTACATATGGACCAGTAGAACCAGTGACCATAAGTGGGAAGAAGTACTCATTTGTGGTAGTAGATGACTATTTCAGATACACTTGGACTATATTTCTTGTTAAGAAATCAGAAACTCAGAAGAAGCTGTCTGACCTCATAAAGAAGATTCAAAATGAGAAAAACTTGAGTATTGTGAAGATTAGATCTGACAGAAGAACTGAGTTTACCAATAAATTTATAGAGAAATTCTATTCTGACAATGGTATTCGTCATGAATACCCCAATGCAAGAACACCTCAACAGAATAATGTTGTTGAAAGAAGGAATAAAACACTCAAGGAAGCAGCAAGAATAATGATAGTAGAGACAGAAATACCCAAGAGATTTTGGGCTGAAGTTACAAACTCTAGGGACATATGGTGGAAGACCACACTATAGAACTGTCGGTATCAGACATATAGTTTCTACACACATACATAAGAAAGAAAGTTTCTGCAAAAAAAACTGCTTATAGAAAGAATACAAACAATACTTACAGAAAAGTCATTTCTATTAAGAAAGTTTAGGTTCCAAAAGAAACTAACCTCAAGAGACCCGTACAGATATGGGTACCTAAATCAATCTGAATTTGTTGCAGGTTTCAGTACTAGAATACAATAGTGAAGTATGGTACATTGATAGTGGCTACTCAAGGCACATGACTGGCAGAGGACTGAAGGTCATCTTTGGAGATGATTCCAAATGAAACACAAAAGGAAGTGGAAATCTGATCAAATGAAATATCAAGATTAAAGATGTATCATATGTAAAAGGACATAGATATAACTTACTGAGCATCAGTTAATTATGTGACAAGAGATACACTGTGGAGTTCAACCTCAACAAGTGCCTAATCAAGGACAACAAGTCAGATGAAGTAAAGCTTACAGGAACAAAAAGAGGAATCATATATCTTGCAGATTGGAGCTTTTCTATTCAACCTACATGTTTTATTGTAAAGATTCCACCAGAGCTAAGCTGGCTATGATACAAGAGTCTTAGTCATTTAAACTTTAAAACCATAAACAAGCTAGAAAGAAAAGGACTTCTAAGTGTTAGGATGTATACTATAAGCCTAGCTTTTGTATGAACATCTATTTATGACATGAGAATCTTTTATGGTCAAATGTTTGCATTTTATATTTTTGTTATATATATATGTTATTGCAATTGTCCAATTAATTTATATTGTAGATAACATGGTGTGTGGTGCCACACAGAAGATCATGTTATCAGTTCCTTATAGATTATAAATGGTAGCTCACAGCCGAGATAATTTTGGACAAATTATCGGAATGGTTGTAGTGTAATTTGATATTAATCTGTCTTGATTATAAAATTACACTAGTACATTTTGTATGTATTGAGCAGGACCAATTGAGGTTGTTTTATTTGTACTGACTACATAAATAAAACAAGACCTCTGTTATTATGGATGTGCGTCCTCTTAATCATTGTATGATAACGGGCATGTATACTCGATATATGTTTCTTTAATTTACCAATGGGTGAGATTTATTTATTAAATCAATAAGCTCGGTAAATTGGGATACAGTGTTGTTTATATGGTGTGCTGTTGATTATATAATGAAACCGTGTCCTAATTATTTAGGATGATGATGTCCCCTTGAGGAACTCATAAGGATTATCATGTAAACCCTGCAGATGGATTTATTCCGGCATGATAATAAAGTTGAGTGGTACTACTCTTGGAATTAAATATTAATTAATTGAATTGTTAGTAATTCATTTAATTAATGGACATTCGATATCTTAAACATGGGAAGATAAACGCGCACATAATAAATAGGAGCCATATCTAATATGGATAAGGGACGGTAGTTCAATAATATCTTTTTAGTGGATTAAGATATTATTTGATAGGCTTGAGAAGTATATTCAGATCGAATTAAGGACTCCTAAGCCTATCAGGAGACCGATTCCTAATCCTCCTCAAGGTCCCTGTTGTAGCCTATAAATAAGCCTCAAGTCAGCCGTTTCATGTGTGACAGACACAGAAAAATCTGATATACGATTTAGAGAAGAACGGTTGAGAGTCTCGATAGCTCGTTGCCCACACAACGTTCGAGATAAGGCGAGGAATACAGCAGAAGATCGTGAGGTTCAGGCTTCATCGATTCCTCGATCTATAGTTCTGACCTTAGAACTAATTTTGGTGCAAAAGGTATGATTCGTTTTCCGCTGCGCGTTAATCATATTTGCATGGATCCCGATTCGGATAATCGAATAAGGGTCGGCGATCCGGCGGTTCCTACACTAAGAGGATTGCCAGATTTGACATCCAAGAAGGACAACATTTGTGGAGCTTGTCAGAAAGGCAAACAAGTAAGAAGCTCCTTCAAAGACAAGTTATAGAAGTCATCTCACAGGATTCTAGACCTTCTACACATGGAGCTTTTTGGACCAGTAGAACCAGTAAGCATTAGTGGGAAAAAATACTAACTTGTGATAGTAAATGACTACTCCGGATACACTTGGACTATCTTTCTTGTTTAGAAATCAGAAACTTAGAACAAGCTACCTGACCTCATGAAGAAAATTCAAAATAAGAAAAGTTTGAGCATTGTGAAGATAAGATCTAACAGAGGAATTGAGTTTACCAATAAATTCATAGAGAAATTCTATTCTAATAACGGTATTCATCATGAATACTCTGCTGTACGAACACCTCAACAGAATGATATTGCTGCAAGAAGGAACATAACCTTTAAAGAAGCAACAAGAACAATGATAGCATATGCAAAGATACCCAAAAGATTTTGGGCTGAAGCTACAAACACTACATGCTACACTCAGAACATATGTCTGATTAACAAAGATCTAGGCAAGACCTCATATGAAGTTTGGAAAGGATATACACCAAATATTTCCTATCTGCTTATCTTTGGATGTATGTGTTATATCCTCAACAATGGAAATGAGCATCTAAAGACCTTTGATTCAAAATCAGATGAAGGAGTATTCCTTGGATACTCTACTGTAAGTAAGGCATTAAGAGTCTTTAACAAAAGAACCTTGATGGTTGAAGAGTCAACTCATGTGGTGTTTGATGAACCACATTGTGACACCAACAAGCTGGAAGTACCTGTTGAAGTAATAACCCCTTTGAAAAAAAATGATGTCCCCTACACTGAAGGTGTTCTACCTCCAGCAGAAGACATAGAAGAAGAGTCTGTACCTGTGGATGCAACAGACATTCTTACAGCAGCAGAACCCACAATCTTACAGCATGATGATGAGCAACCTAGACCTGTATATACATTTGAGCCTGGCAGAACATGGCTAAGAAATCACACTAGAGATCTCATCATTGGAGATCCATCAGTAGGGGTAAGAACAAAAAGGTCTATTCCTCATGAAACAATTTTTACATGCTTTATATCTCAAACCGAGCCAAAGAATATTGAAGAAGTTCTTCAGGACAGCAACTGGGTTCAAGCCATGCAGAGAGAACTGAATGGATTTAAAAGAAATCAAGTATGGAATACAGTTGCAAGACCAACTCGTCAAGGAGTAATTGGAACAAAGTGGGTGTTCAAGAACAAGTTGGATGAATCAGGGCTTGTTGTAAGAAACAAAACAAGATTAGTTGCTACGGGATATTGTTAGGAAAAAAGAATTGATTTTGATGAGACCTTTGCCCCTGTAGCAAAGTTGGAAGCTATAAGAATTTTTCTTGCTTATACAACACACATGAATTTCAATGCAAACCAAATGGATGTGAAGAATGCATTCCTCAACGGTCTTCATACAGAGGAAGTGTATGTGGAGGAATCTCTAAGCTTTGAAGATCAAGCACAAGAGAAAGTATTCAGATTGCACAAAGCTCTGTATGGACTTAAACAAGTACAAAGAGCTTGGTATAACATCCTATCTTTTTATCTAGTGGAAAACGGGTTCAAGAAATGAATAGTTGGTAAGACCTTGTTCAGAATTCAGGATGGAGACAACATTTTCCTTGTACAGATTTAAGTGGATGACATTATCTTTGGATCCACCAACAAAGATCTCTGTAAGAAGTTTTTGCAATTTGATGCAGTCAAAGTTTGAGATGAGTATGATAGGTGAATTAAGTTTCTTTCTTGGACTGCAAGTAAAACAACTACCTGCAAGAATCTTCATCAGTCAAGTCAAGTATACAAAGGAGCTTTTGAAGAAGTTTGGTATGGAAAATAAATCAGCAACATTTGTTCCCATGGTTACATACATAAGTCTTGACAATGATAAAGATAGAAAAGACGTGGATATTACTAAGTACAGATATTTTATAGGATTCTTGATGTATTTTATAGCAAGCAGACCAGACATCATGTTTATAGTAGGAGTCTGTACAAGACTTCAAGCAGCCCCTAAGGAATCACATCTTTCAGCAGTGAAAAAGATTATCAAGTATCTGAAAGGAACTCAAGAAGTAGGCCTATGGTATCCTAAGAAAGGAGGAACAAGATTAACAGGAAAAACACAAGTGGAACTTGTCAGTTTCTGGGAAACAGGCCTGTTTCATGGTTCTGCAAAAAACAGACATCCATAGCAACATCTACAGCAGAAGCAGAATATGTTGCAGCAGGAAATTGCTATGCTCAAATCTTCTGGATACAACAACAACTAAGAGATTATGGAATTGAAGAGAAAGAGACTTCAATCTTCTATGATAATATGAGTGCTATTGCAATTACCCATAATCCTGTATTTCACTCAAGAACTAAGCACATTGACAGCAGACATCACTTTATAAGAGATCATATTGAAAAGAAAGATGTCGTGCTAGAGAAAGTTCATACAGATCTCCAGCTAGCTGATATATTTACCAAGCCTCTATGTGAATCAAAATTTTCAATACTAAGGAATGAGCTGGGAATTCTGAAGTTGTGAGTGGAAAAAGAAGTTGCAAAAGCTCAGGGGGAATCCTTGCAATTTAGAGGGAATCCCTGCAACTTTGTAAGAAGCTGTAAGTATTGTACTGCAAGATGCGGCTTTGTACAGGGCTGCATCCTTAATTCTTACAACATGGACAGTAAGTAAGCAAAGTAAATTGCAAAAAATTACAACATTTATTTCCTGGAGTATTTAATACTCTGCAACCTCGTACCAGGATGATACAACCTTAAAAAATAATAAATTGAGTAGAAAAATGCATGTCTTTCCTCGCATTTAATGCAAAAAGATGCGGTCACAGGCCATAACTGCTAAGTTTTGAATATTTACACTTTGACTCAATCGCTTTTTTATAAGGACCGTAAGATCAACTTTAATCATTTAATCTCAGTCATTGATCTTACTACACATCTTTTAAACTTTCTTCTTGATACCATAATCTGATTGTTCTAAAAATATTTCCTAAGTATTAAGTAAAAGCAGTTACTACCTTCGAAAAATTTCCACAACCCTTTTTGTGCAATTTTTTCAAATCTTTTTCTTACATCAACAATAGCTGCCAGACAAACAATTGCTCTTGAGGGATGTCTTGTAAACCAAGAGCATGTATATGCCTCAGAGCTATACGACAACTCCATTATCACATGGATTTTTGAAGCTTTGGAAAGGACCTGGATTCTAGGGCTCCTAACCATGGTATACACTAGTTTCTCTGTAGAATTTGTTAAGAGATTCTACACATTTGCTAGATGGGGTAAGGAGAGAAGGTTCTTCATTCTATTCAGAATGGATTAAGATGAGAAGGACATAGAGCTGTCCATGAGGGACATCGGCTCTACTTTCAGCATCTCTATTGAAGGGCTGTCTCCCAGTCAGCTCCTGATGTTTGGGGATGACAACACTGAAGAGATGTGGAATCTCTTCAGAGAGAGGGATGCTGGGATCAAAGTCAAGAGAAGCACCCCGATGAAACTCTTTAAGCCAAAGTTTGAGTTTCTTCAAGATATCTGTACATACTCCATTGAAGGTAGAACAGGGAGTTATGATAAGTGCACAGACCTCCGCTTCAAAATTATGTCTACCATCATTAACGGAGAGAAGGTGGACTGGGCCAGGTTCATCCTTAAGAGGATATGGGAGGAGGCAGAGAAGACCAGTGCCAGGAGGAGCTACGGCATCACAATATGGTCATTTCTCTACAAGCTTAGATTGCAGCTTATAGCTTCTACCCCATTCCTCATTGGCAAGTATCTTACAGTGCAAAACTGTTGATGCTGCAAGAAACCTACAGTGCTGCAAGATGAAGAACTTGCAGAGGAAGCTATCGAGGTTGCAGGACCAGCCGTTGAGATGGTGTCCTCGTAGAAGACCTTATGTGAGGCGGCTGCTGAGACAGCACTCTCTGAGGAGATGAAGACCTTTGATGGGGCGGCTGTTGAGACAGTACCCTCAAAGGATGCTGAAGTTGAAGAGGCCGAAGTAAATCCTGTATAGCTAGAGACACCTCATGAGGAGGTTGATGCTGCTACTGCAAGCTTATCTGACACCATCGAGGTTACAGTAGTAGAAGTTACTGAGGAGGTCGATGAAGAAGATGTAGATGAAGATCCTACCTCTGAATTTCATGAAAATTCGCTTCTTTCACAGGATCAAGCTCAATAAGGAGCACTGATGAGGATGCGAATGCTGCTGATGATGATGATGATAATGATGATGATGAAGACAAAGCTGAAGACTCAGAGCTAAATGTAGCACAACCCTCTCAAGATATAATTTCATATGGCTTAAGACAAGGAAGAACAGCTGAACTGTCCACTAATGAATATATAGACAAAATTTTTGTTGTTGTTAGACAACTCCTTCTTGTGCTGAAGAACACGAGTCATCCCTGAGAAGATACAGTATAGCTTTCATGATCAAACCAATAAGATTTATAAGGATAGGATTCGGATGGAGGGAAAGCTCAAGAGAGAGGTTGCAATCAACCGTACAGAAATCAAGATGTGCAAGAATTCGGTTGATGTAGTAACAGAGACTCTGCACAAACACTCCATGCTGTTGGAGAAACTCCTAGACAATGTTCTTGATCAATCTTAAAGAACTAAGAGTGTCGATGACAAATTGGGCAAATTGAAAATGATTATCGGTGAGCTGTGGGACATGATGGTCAGTGCATTCCCCCAACATGCTCAAGGAGACCAGCCGCCAGCCAGGCAAGCCCCTGCTCCTACAAGAAGACCAAGGTCTTCTGTAACCAGAGCTGCCCCTACTCCACCCCTGGCTTTTGATGATGCCAAAAAGGGGAAATGATTTCCAGATAGATATAAGAGATCAGGGGAGGAAGAAGATGACCAGCCACTGAGCAGAAGAAGAAAAAGGTCAAAATCATCGACTGCTGCTGATATTATCTCTCCAAAGAGATGGAAAAAAGATAATCAAAAAGAAGGATGAGCTGGTGCAGCTGCTGCATCCTGAACAGCTGCGGGCGCTGCATACAGTACCGCTACAAGAAAAGATGTAGCACCTCCCACTTCTTACAACACTAAGAGAGGGACAGAAGATTAGCAGCAAGGCTCAAGGTAGAAGGTGAGCAAAACTGAAGTTGAAAGACATTACAATGAGAAGATGATTGCTCAAAAGGTTGAGAGAGTCAGAACAGAGCAAGAAGAAAATGCCTGGATGTATAGGCTAGGTGTGATTGGTGAGAGCAGACCGATGATCATGGAAGATGTAGACAGAGCTCTATACCAATACCCCCTCAAGAAATTCCACACCTCTACACAGATAACATATTTGCTGAAGTATCTATATTGATGGATCAAAGGCCTAAAGTGTTACGATGTATACTATAAGCTTAGCTTTTGTATAAACATCTATTTATGATATGAGAATCTTTTATGGTCAAATGTTTTGCATTTTATATTTTTTATATATGTTATTGTAATTGTCCAATTAATTTATATTGTAGATAACATGGTGTGTGGTGCCACACAGAAGATCATGTTATCAGTTCCTTATAGATTATAAATGGTAGCTCACAACTGAGATAATTTTGGACAAATTATCCGAATGGTGGTAGTGTAATTTGGTATTAATCTATCTTAATTATAAAATTACACTAGTACATTTTGTATGTATTGAGCAGGACCAATTGAGGTTGTTTTATTTGTACTGACTACATAAATAGAACAAGACCTCTGTTATTATGGATGTGCGTCCTCTTAATCATTGTATGATAACAGGCATATATACTCGATATATATTTCTTTAATTTACCAATGGGTGAGATTTATTTATTAAATCAATATGCTCGGTAAATTGGGATACAATGTTGTTTATATGGTGTGTTGTTGATTATATAATGAAACTGTGTCCTAATTATTTAGGATGATGATGTTCCCTTGAGGAGCTCATAAGGATTATCATGTAAACCCTGCAGGTGGATTTATTCTGGCATGATAATAAAGTTGAGTGGTACTACTCTTGGAATTAAATGTTAATTAATTGAATTGTCAGTAATTCATTTAATTAACGGACATTCGATATCTTAAACACGGGGAGATAAACGCGCACATAATAAATAGGAGCCCATATTTAATATGGATTTGGGATGGTAGTTCAATAATATCTCTTTAGTGGATCGAGATATTATTGATAGACTTAAGAAGTATATTCAGATCGAATTTATGACTCCTAAGCCTATCAGGAGACCGATTCCTAATCTTCCTCAAGGTCCCTGTTGTAGCCTATAAAAGGTACACGAAAGTCTCGATAGCTCGTTTCTAGACACACAAAATCTGAGATATGATCTAGTAAAAGGCGGCTGAATGTCTCGATAGCTCGTTGCCCACACAACATTCGAGAAAAAGGTGAGGAATACAACAGAAGATTGTGAGGTCCAGGCTCCATCGATTCCTCGATCTATAGTTCTGACCTTAGAACTAATATCGGTGTAAAATGTATGATTCGTTTATCCACTGCGCGTTAATCATATTTACATGGACCCCGATTCGGATAATCATATAGGGTCGGTGATCTCTCGGTTCCAATAGGGTAAGAAGAAAATGCCTGGATGTATAGGCTAGGTGTGATTGATGAGAGCAGACCGATGATGATGGAAGATGTAGACAGAGCTCTATACCAATACCCCCCTCAAGAAATTCCACACCTCTACACAGATAACATATTTACTGAAGTATCTATACTGATGGATCAAAGGCCTAAAGAAGAGAACATGGCCTGGAGCTTTATCATCTTTAAAGCAATTAGATTGCCTACTAACATGAATCCATCATTTGAGGTGATTACTCTTTATATAAGATCAGAGTACCTCAAATACTTCAGATATCTCTATAGAGAGGGCTTCTTCAGAAAGTTTCACACTTGCCAATCTACATTGAGAAGATATGAACAACTTGCTAGGGATGGAGAATTAGAGATCCAGACTCGATATATAAACCTAGTGAAGTAAGGCAGGATAGTGCCTTTCTGTGAGGACTTCTGGCTCGGGTGGATTCAAATTCCCAAGATCAAGCAGAAGCTAGAATAATCATACTAGGAGTCCATTAGAGATTGGTGGAAAAGGCTCACGAAAAATAGAAAAAACAGAAAGAAGGGCTGCTGAAAGAAGATCAGAAGAATTGTCAACAAGGAGGTCCTGTTTCAGCAGTAACTGCGACAAGCTATTTTGTATATTTGTGTATATACCCTTCTGCTCCTTGTAAAAATTTCTTTTTCTTAATGAAGAAATTTTATTTTCTACTTTATGATCAAGTTTATATCTTATAAACCTTTGCATGCTTAGTTAATCTTGCTGTTTTTAGATGAAGCTTAGAAATGATACATCTCTAATGAATCTAGGATTATCTTTTCAGTACATATGTTTAATATCTAAACAAGGATAATAAGTGCAAAGTAAGATATCTTATCATGAACGATATAATGTAAAGGGTTTTGTCATTATCAAAAAGAGAAAAATTGTTGGGATTTTAGTGTATAGATTTTGATGAGACAAACCAAATATGTAATAAGATGTTTGAGTACCCTATTTTCACAATGTTTAAGTGAAAACATAGACTAGGATTGAGTCTATAGTTATAGGTTCTGAAAAATGGAGGAGCTCAACAAAGTCGTGCTACATCATGAAAATAAACGTATAAAAGATACTGTTAGTATGAATTGCAATAATACAACAAGTAAGAAAGGAAGATAGACAACGTTGTAAAAAGAAGATACTGGATACAGGAATAAGTTATTATAATGCAGCTGTAAGAAGAAAAGTAACTACGCTACAAGAAGTAGTTACAGCGATGCTGCAAGTAAATGTTACAGCACTACTGCAAGTGTAAGGTACAACAGTACTGTATGATAGAGGTTGCTGCAAGAAGATCGAGGATACAGAGCATAAGCAAAGATTTGCTGTATACTCCAACGAATCTCGAACATAAAAAATAGAAGCAACACTCTGTAATACGAGAAAGTATAAATGTAGTACGAGGAATGAAGAACTAAGCAAGTATAATTAGAGCCGTTTGAGACAAGATCAAAGTTACAGGCGCAAAGCCAATGCAGTGAGAACACGTGGCCTGAAAGGCTGCAGAAAGCTGCGAGCTGCAACCACCGCATTGAATACTCTGAGAAGATAAGTCAAGGCGCATTAAATGCAAGTCATGCCTTTGATCAGTATACATATTTCAAATGAGAGATATCCCCTTTAACGGATATTTTTCTACAAGTATAAATAGATGTCGAGCAACACTAAAGCTGACTACCGAAACATTTTATGCTAAAAGTTTAAAGCATTCAAAACTATACTCTCTCAAACATTCATACAGTTTCAGTCACTCGACCTAAGTGAAGTGAACAAAGCTTTAACCTAAAAGATACAAGGAAGGATTTAGCAGCTCACTTCACCGCACCAGTTGAAGAAACAAACCTCATATACTTTAATCTTGTTGCTGTATGCTAGGTTGTTTTAGGTGTCGACAGTTGATAGGATTTATCCTTACTATTTGTATAGTTGTCTAGGTGATAGACAACTTCCCTATGTGGGAGTTTAGAAATCCTGTGTGGGTTTGCCTTTTGAACTTGCAGTTGCTGTGTGTATGCTGGGTTCTAGTAGGTGTTAACTCGTCGGGTTGATAGATTGTTAGGTGTACATGTTTCCCTGTAAATCACTCTTGGTTAATAAAGTTCCTACTCAAGGTAGCAGTAGAGTAGACGTAGAAGGATTACACCACCTTCAAACCACTATAAGCCATAAGTGTTTTATTATTTTATATATCTGTACTGCATCTTATATATATATATTGTTAGGATGTATACTATAAGCCTAGCTTTTGTATGAACATCTATTTATGATATGAGAATCTTTTATGGTCAAAAGTTTGCATTTTATATATTTGTTATATATGTTATTGCAATTGTCCAATTAATTTATATTGTAGATAACATGGTGTGTGGTGCCACACAGAAGATCATGTTATCAGTTCCTTATAGATTATAAATGGTAGCTCACAACCGAGATAATTTTGGATAAATTATCGGAATGGTTGTAGTGTAATTTGGTATTAATCTATCTTGATTATAAAATTACACTAGTACATTTTGTATGTATTGAGCAGGACCAATTGAGGTTGTTTTATTTGTACTGACTACATAAATAAAACAAGACCTCTGTTATTATGGATGTGCGTCCTCTTAATCATTGTATGATAACGGGCATGTATACTCGATATATGTTTTTTTAATTTACCAATGAGTGAGATTTATTTATTAAATCAATAAGCTCGGTAAATTGGGATACGGTGTTGTTTATATGATGTGCTGTTGATTATATAATGAAACCGTGTCCTAATTATTTAGGATGATGATGTCCCCTTGAGGAACTCATAAGGATTATCATGTAAACCCTGCAGGTGGATTTATTCCGGCATGATAATAAAGTTGAGTGGTACTACTCTTGGAATTAAATATTAATTAATTGAATTGTCAGTAATTCATTTAATTAATGGACATTCGATATCTTAAACACGGGGAAATAAACGCACACATAATAAATAGGAGCCATAGCTAATATGGATAAGGGACGGTAGTTCAATAATATCTTTTTAGTGAATTGAGATATTATTGATAGGCTTAAAAAGTATATTCAGAATGAATTTAGAACTTCTAAGCCTATCATGAGACCTATTCCTAATCCTCCTCAAGGTCCTTGTTGTAGCCTATAAATAAGCCTCAAGTCAGCCGTTTTCAAAACATAGAAATACAGATACGCAGACATAGAAATCTGAGATATGTATTAGTAGAAGACGGCTGAAAGTCTCGATAGCTCGTTGCCCACACAACGTTTGAGATAAAGGTAAAGAATACAGCAGCAGATCGTGAGGTCCAGGCTTCATCGATTCCTCCATCTACAGTTCTGATCTTAGAACTAATTTCGGTGCAAAAGGTATGATTCGTTTTTCCGCTGCGCGTTAATCAATTTTGTATGGACCCCGATTCAGATAATCGTATAGGGTCGGCAATCCGGCGGTTCCTACAATTGGTATCAGAGCCGTGGTTTTCTGACTCTATTCGATTGAATCGGTTAATTCTATTATGAATCGTATCTTGAAACATGTGTATTTTAGATCGGATAATAGTAGGATGTGCGAAAAATTATGATTTTCTGCAGGAACCTTAAATCCAACTATTATGGTCTGAATGTATGTTTATGTATGAATTAAACCCTCGGACATGTCGAGGTTGGTTTTTGAATGTATGATTGTAATAGTAAAATCACGGCGGTTTGTCGTGTTAGGTTTTAATTTTCTGTTCGATCTAGATTATATGTAAACTCCTTCGTGGGGTATAGGATCGATGGATGTAATAGATACAAGGTTAGTATCGCACGATAGGGCACGACTGTGCTGGAGTGCACGGTCAGACCGTGCCAGCTGAGGATCGCGACTGAACGACAGGGCACGACCGTGCTATGGAGCACGGTCAACCGTGCGGCGTGTTTGAAGGCCGGGCACGACCGTGCCAGCTGAGGATTGCGACTGGACAACAGGGCACGACCGTGCTGTACGGCACGGTCAACCGTGCGGCTTGTTTCAGATCGAGCACGACCGTGCTGAGGGGCACGGTCAGACCGTGCCAGCTGAGGATCGCGACTGGACAACAGGGCATGACCGTGCTGTACGACATGGTCAACCGTTTGACGACAAACATTCAAGAACACGGCGATAAAATGAGGCCATAATAGTTGGAAATTATGTTTTTCATATTTATTGTCTTATATGTGTTGTTTTATCAAACATGCTTGTATGTGAGTTATATGATATGCATGTTAAAATCCCTCATGTTAAATAACTAAGTGGGAGAGGGATTAATTATTTTAATAAATCCCATGGCCTCCATTACTGGTTTGTAAGTGATGCACTTGAACTTGCGCGTTGGCTTTAAGTGCCTTCCTTCATATCGGATGAGTTCATTTGCGGATCACTAGATCAAACTTCCTTTATGGATGATTATAGAAAGTTGTCTAGAAGCATGTCATATTCTCTATCTGAAGGGACATAATCCTAGATAATGGACTTAGTATCAAGTAATGGTATACACTTAGATGCATTTGATAAGTATCCTCCCCATCGGAGTCACTACTGTTATTTGTATGGCCAAAGCGATACCAACTATTAATTTTATTTGTCATAAAGTTAAGTTGACAAGATAATAAAATTAATGGGTAAAACCTCCTCTAACAAATATTTGAATTAGTATACGTCCACACTATCGTGGCATACGAAGTTCACGGTGTATTGAGGTGTTGGTGAATTTAGATTATGTTGTTTGAGGGAACAATATGATTTGTCAATTCAAATGATTTGACCTATGTGTTTATTTATGTGATTCTCAGGATTTTCATTATAATTTTCAATTCTCTTGCTGTTATACTTAAAGAAAACAAACTTACTGGTCCTAATTATATTGATTGGAAACGAAACCTGGATATTATCCTGAATGCTGAAGAGTACAAGTTTGTACTCACTAAGAACTGTCCTGAAATGCCCAATGAAAACTCTAGTGAAGAGGAGAGATTAGCATATAGGAAGTGGATCAAGGCAGATGAGATGGTGCGATGTCACATTTTGGCTTCTTTGTCAAATGTACTGCAACATCAGTATCAGGCCATACCCACTGCCTATGATATGATGTAAAACCTCAAGGAACTCTTCGGACACCAGAGTCGGGCATTAGTTGTTGAAACATGTTTAGCGGTGTTATCTACCGGTACCTGGTGTGTAGATACGGGAGCCACTGATCATGTCTGCAATTCATTGCAAGGGTTCCAGGAAACTAGACAACTAAGTGATGGAGAAATTACTATATACATGGGCACAGCTGCGAAAGTGGCGGCTGTTGCAGTGGGAGATGTTCATTTATCTTTTCATAGGAATAAGACTTTGATTTTGAGAAATTGTCTTTACGTACGTTGTTTTAGAAAGAATTTGATTTCAGTTTCTAAAATTTTTAAGGATGGATATTTTGTTTCTTTTGATAACAATGTTGTCGTTAAGAAGAATAGAGTTATTATCTGTTCTGGTACGTTGGTTGACAATTTATATATTCTTAATCCTATAACTCCTACGATGCAACAAATGGAAATTAATAGCACAACTTCTAAATCTAATAAGAGAAAAGAACCTTCGAAAATGAATTAAACATATCTTTGGCATCTAAGGTTGGGTCATATTAACTTGAGGAGGATTCAAAGGTTGATAGCCGATGGACCTTTGGGTTCTTTGGAAGTGGAAAACTATCCAACTTGCGAATCCTGCTTGGAAGGAAAAATGACCAAAAGACCTTTTAAGGCAAAAGGGTATAGAGCCAAAGAAGTGTTGGAATTGATTCATTCTGATTTATGTGGCCCTATGACTATTCAGGCAAGAGGTGGTTTCAAATATTTTGTCTCTTTTATAGATGATTATTCGAGATATGGATACATTTACTTGATGCGCCGCAAGTCTGAATGCTTTGACAAGTTCAAAGAATATAAGGCTGATGTGGAGAAACGTCATGGTAAATGTATCAAGACACTACGATCTGATCGTGGTGGTAAGTACCTCTTAGGAGAGTTTAAAAGTTACTTATCAGAGGCTGGGATTCAATCCCAATTGTTTGCACCGGGTACACCCCAACAGAATGGTGTGGCAGAACGAAGGAATAGGACTCTTATGAAAATGGTTAGATCGATGATGAGTTATTCAGAATTACCAAGTTCGTTTTGGGGGTATGCTCTGGAAACAGCGACGTACATTCTAAACTTGGTACCTTCTAAATCAGTACCCTCTACTCCCACAGAATTGTGGACTGGGCGCAAGCCTAGTTTGAAACACATTCGGATTTGGGGTAGTCCAGCACATGTGCTGAAGGGAGATGCTGATAAGTTGGAATCTCGTATGCAAGTACACTTGTTTGTGGGCTATCCTAGAGGAACGAAAGGTGGTTTATTTTATAGTCCTAAAGATCAGAAGGTCATTGTTAGTACGAATGCCCGGATTTTGGAAGAGGACTATGTAATGAACCACAAGCCTATGAGTAAAATTGTTCTTGAGGAAATGAGAGGGGATAATTCTAATGTACCGACGGTACAAGATGAGATACCACAAGTGACTGCACCGCGTGTCACTAATGATACACAAATACCGATAGTGCCTCGTCGTAGTGGGAGGGTTGTTAGACAACCTGATAGATTCATGTTTTTGGGAGAGTCTTCAGACTTAGTCCCTGGACAACATGAAATAGATCCCTGGACATATGACGAAGCACTCCAAGATAAAGATGCGATATCTTGGCAAAAGGCAATGCTCTCTGAGATAGAATCTATGGATTCTAATCAGGTCTGGGAGCTTGTAGAACCACCAAATGGTGTAAGAGCCATTGGATGTAAATGGGTCTACAAAAGGAAAATAGGATCAGACGGAAAGGTAGAGACCTTTAAAGCAAGGCTTGTTGCGAAAGGGTATACTAAAAAAGAAGGGATCGATTATGAGGAAACCTTTTCGCCGGTAGCCATGCTGAAGTCTATCCGGATTCTTCTGCCTATTGCTGCTCATATGGATTATGAGGTTTGGCAGATGGATGTCAAGACAGCTTTCCTTAATGGAAGTCTTGAAGAAAACATCTATATGAAGCAACCAGAAGGATTCATTGAGAAGGAGAAAGAGCATCCTGTGTGTAAGCTTAATCGGTCCATTTATGGACTAAAACAAGCTTCGAGATCTTGGAACATCCGTTTTGATGAAGTAATCCAGTCTTATGGATTTATTCAATGTCCGGATGAATCTTGTGTATATAAGAAGAGTGACGGAAACGTGGTGGTATTTCTTGTACTATACATAGATGACATCTTGTTAATTGGAAACAATGTCAAGGTGTTGTCAGACGTAAGGGTATGGCTGTCCAAGCAATTTGCTATGAAGGACTTAGGAGAAGCTGGACATATTCTTGGGATCAAAGTTATAAGGGATCACAAGAAAATGATGTTATGCTTATCTCAAGCTTCATACATTGACACTATTCTAGCTCGTTTTAGCATGCAAAACTCCAAGAAAGGTTTTCTATCTTTTAGGCATGGAGTGCCTTTATCTAAGGAAATGTGTCCTAAGACACCAAAGGAGATAGAGGAAATGAAAGCAGTTCCTTATGCTTCGGCTGTAGGAAGCTTGATATATGCGATGCTATGTACGAGACCGGATATCTGCTTTGCCGTAGGCATGGTTAGTAGATATCAAAGTAACCCAGGACAAGGTCATTGGACTGCCGTAAAGCATATTCTAAAGTACCTGAAAAGGACTAGAGATTATATGCTAGTTTACCAGGCAAATGATTTATTACCTGTGGGTTACACGGATTCGGATTTCCAGTCAGACAGGGACAATAGTAAATCAACCTTGGGGTATGTGTTTACCTTGGGAGGTGGAGCCATAGTGTGGAGAAGTGTGAAGCAGAAATGCGTTTCGGACTCCACCATGGAAGCTGAATATGTGGCGGCCTCTGAGGCAGCCAAAGAAGCTGTATGGCTCAGAAACTTCTTGATGGATTTAGAAGTGATTCCTGGTTTGCCCAAAGCTATCACAATCTATTGTGATAACAGTGGTGCAGTAGCAAACTCGAAGGAACCACGAGCCCATAAGACAAGTAAACACATTGAGCGCAAGTACCACTTGATACGAGATATCGTAAAGCGAGGGGAAGTTGTTGTCGCCAAGATTGCATCAGCCGATAACCTAGCAGATCCTTTCACAAAGGCCCTTCTGGCAAAAGCATTCGATGAGCATGTTGATGGGATGGGAATCAGATGCATGGCAGCGTATATGACAGCGTAGTCTTTTAGTATAAGTGGGAGATTATTAGGATGTATACTATATAACCCTAACTTTTGTATGAACATTTATTTATGATATGAGAATCTTTTATGGTCAAAAGTTTGCATTTTATATATTTGTTATATATGTTATTGCAATTGTCCAATTAATTTATATTGTAGATAACATGGTGTGTGGTGCCACACAGAAGATCATGTTATCAGTTCCTTATAGATTATAAATGGTAGCTCACAATCGAGATAATTTTAGACAAATTATCGGAATGGTTGTAGTGTAATTTGGTATTAATCTGTCTTGATTATAAAATTACACTAGTACATTTTGTATGTATTGAGCAGGACCAATTGAGGTTGTTTTATTTGTACTGACTATATAAATAAAACAAGACCTCTGTTATTATGGATGTGCATCCTCTTAATCATTGTACGATAACGGGCATGTATACTCGATATATGTTTCTTTAATTTACCAATGGGTGAGATTTATTTATTAAATCAATAAGCTCGGTAAATTGGGATACAGTGTTGTTTATATGATGTGCTGTTGATTATATAATGAAACCGTGTCCTAATTATTTAGGATGATGATGTCCCCTTGAGGAACTCATAAGGATTATCATGTAAACCCTGCAGGTGGATTTATTCCGGCATGATAATAAAGTTGAGTGGTACTACTCTTGGAATTAAATATTAATTAATTGAATTGTCAGTAATTCATTTAATTAATGGACATTCGATATCTTAAACACGGGGAGATAAACGCGCACATAATAAATAGGAGCCATATCTAATATGGATAAGGGACGGTAGTTCAATAATATCTTTTTAGTGGATTGAGATATTATTGATAGGCTTAAGAAGTATATTCAGATTGAATTTAGGACTTCTAGGCCTATCAGGAGACCGATTCATAATCCTCCTCAAGGTCCCTGTTGTAGCTTATAAATAAGCCTCAAGTCAGCCGTTTTCAAAAACATAGAAATACAGATACGCAGACATAAAAATCTGAGATACGTATTAGTAGAAGACGACTGAAAGTCTCGATAGCTCGTTGCCCACACAACGTTCGAGATAAAGATGAGGAATACAGCAGAAGATCGTGAGGTCCAGGCTTCATCGATTCCTCTATCTACAGTTCTGATCTTAGAACTAATTTCGGTGTAAAAGGTATGATTCATTTTTCTGCTGTGCGTTAATCAATTTTGCATGGACCCCGATTCAGATAATCGTATAGGGTCGGCGACCCGGCGGTTCCTACATATATATCTTGTCATAAGCATAAAAGTATCTTTAAAAGAAAAGCATATTTGAGAAAACAAGCATTCAACCAACACATAATTTCTGCTGCATAGAACTTTAAGTTACAGTGTGCAGCACTGCATCCTAGTGCTGTAAATAGTAACAGTTGGTGTTGTAAGTTCAAGTAAGTTGTAGAACAATAAGTTTGAAAAAGATTTTCAAAATCAATGAAGGTTCATTCACTCCCATTTGGACCTTCGACACCACTTGAGATTAACAATTATTCTCTGACTTCGACTTTGGGTTGTTGTTGTAGGAACCGTCGGATCGCCGACCCGATACAATTATCTGAATCGGGGTCCATACAAATATGATTAACGCGCAGTGGAAAACGAATCATACCTTTTGCACCGAAATTAGTTCTAAGGTCAGAATTGTAGATCGAGGAATCGATGAAGCCTGAACCTCACGATCTTCTGCTGTATTCCTCGTCTTTATCTCGAACGTTGTGTGGGCAACGAACTGTCGAGACTTTCAGCCGCCTTCTACTAATACGTATCTCAGATTTTTATGTCTGTGTATCTGTATGTTTAGAAACGGCTGACTTGAGGCTTATTTATAGGCTACAACAGGGACCTTGAAGAGGATTAGGAATCGGTCTCCTAATAGGCTTAGGAGTCCTAAATTCGATCTGAATATACTTCTTAAGCCTATCAAATAATATCTTAATCCACTAAAAAGATATTATTGAACTACCGTCCCTTATCCATATTAGATATGGGCTCCTATTTATTATGTGTGCGTTTATCTCCCCGCGTTTAAGATATCGAATGTCCATTAATTAAATGAATTACTGACAATTCAATTAATTAATATTTAATTCCAAGAGTAGTACCACTCAACTCTATTATCATGCCGGAATAACCCACCTGCAGGGTTTACATGATAATCCTTATGAGTTCCTCAAGAGGACATCATCATCCTAAATAATTAGGACACAGTTTCATTATATAATCAACAGCACATCATATAAACAACATTGTATCCCAATTTACCGAGCTTATTGATTTAATAAATAAATCTCACCCATTGGTAAATTAAAGAAACATATATCGAGTATACATGCCCGTTATCATACAATGATTAAGAGGACGCACATCCATAATAACAGAGGTCTTGTTCAATTTATGTAGTCAGTACAAATAAAATAACCTCAGTTGTTCCTGCTCAATACATACAAAATATACTAGTGTAATTTTATAATCAAGATAGATTAATACCAAATTACACTACAACCATTCCGATAATTTGTCCAAAATTATCTCGGCTGTGAGCTACCATTTATAATCTATAAGGAACTGATAACATGATCTTCTGTGTGGCACCACACACCATGTTATCTACAATATAAATTAATTGGACAATTGTAATAACACATATAACAAATATATAAAATGCAAAACAGTTGACCATAAAAGATTCTCATATCATAAATAGATGTTTACAAAAAAACTAGGCTTATAGTATACATCCTAACAGTTGTTTTCAGCATCAAGCTCATTATTAGGGTTATGTTTGTTTTTATTAACATCAATTAAGAATCTCCTCTTCATCTTGAGATATTCTTTATATATTTTATTTTTAGTTAAGATTGTATATATCTTTTCCTTGTATATTTATGTTGTAATGTTTGTACTTTTGTTTCTCTTTTATATATATGATATAATAGAAAACCACAAGGGTGTGGTGACATTATTTTACATTACATGGTATCAGAGACTAACTTGGTTAAAACCTCTATCGATCCTCATGGCCACATTTGATGGTGATGAATCCTTCTCCTCTCTTCCCTTCTCTACCTTGGTTCATTTACTAACCACCAAACTTTCCTCCTCAAACTACCTATTGTGGAAGAGCCAAGTTATGCCTCTTCTCCAATCCCAAAATCTTCTCAAATATTTGGATGGCTCTTGCTCTTCTATTCTGGTGCAATTTGACCAATTGCTTCGTATGTTTATTTTTTTCTTCAATCAGCATTTAGTCATGCTTGAACAAATCATGAAATGTCTACGGGAGGATCTTCAACTTTAAAGAAAGGATCGAAATCACTCAAGGAGTACTCCAGCTCCTTTAAGGTAATTTGTGATCAATTAGTGGCCATTGGTAAACCGGTTGATGACACGGTTAAAGTTCATTGGTATCTTAGAGGATTGGGAGCCTCTTTCTCTGTTAGTCAATTATAGCTCAAACCTCTGTCTACTCTCACAGAATTAATGTCATGGGCTGATTGTTTTCAATTATTTCAAAACTCCCTACAGACTGGAACTCCGACTCAGGCAACCTTTGCTGTCCATGTCCACTCTCTTACCCAGGAACGCGGGCGTCAACATCAGACAAAGGGTGTCAACTACTCCCAAGATAGAGGAAATGGATATAATCAAGAAAGGGGTGGCGGCCATGGTCGAGGTAGCGGCCAAGAATGTGGGAAGCCATGTTACACTCCTAAATGCCAAATTTGTGGTGGAAATGATGGACATTATGCTGACCAGTGTCCTCAGAGATATGCTCCTACTTTAATCCATGACATAAATTTAGCAAAGGCATTTAATGCCTCTTCTTCTCTTGCTAATGCTTCTGATTGGTATATGGATTCTGGAGCATCCGCTCACATGACCTCTGATGCATCTCATATTGATTCCACTGCTCTATATATTGGTAATTCTCGTGTTGTTATCAGAAATGGTGTTAGTCTTTCTATTTCTCACATGTGCACTCATTCCGTTAAACGGACTATTAAATTGCATGATGTTCTTATTGTTCCTAATCTCACTCGTAATTTGCTTTCAATCAGTCGGTTGACACATGATCTTCTAGTTAATGTTGTCTTTTCTGACAACTCTTTTACTATTTAGCACCGAGTGATAGGAACACCTCTTGCCACATGATGATATGATGGCGATCTCTATGTTTTGTAGCATATTTTTACTGCACTTTTGACAGATATGAAAAATAAGAATAATGTCCTCCATGGCTCATTTACTTTATGGCACCATCGTTTGGGACATGTTAGCTATCAAATTATTTATATCTTGAATAAACAAGGTTTTTTGTCAGTTTCTTCATTACTACCCGATCCTACATTATGTTCTTTATGCCAGTTGGCTAAAAGTCACTGGTTACCACTTGAGATTGATTTAAAACGTGCGACTGAACCTTTAGATATCATCCATTACGATATTTGGGGTCCGACTCCTCTTAATTCTGTTGATGGGTATAAATACTACATTACTTTCGTTGATAACTATTCCAGGTTTTCGTGGATTATCCCATGAAGTTCAAATCCGACACTTATGAGATTTTTGTGCAGTTCTATTTATTTGTTGAAAACCAACTCTCACGTAGAATTAAAAAATTTCATAGTGATGGTGGAGCTGAATTTATGAGTCATTGTTTTCAAGAACATCTACATTCTCATGGAATACATCATCAATTATCATGTCCGTATACCTTGACTCAAAAAGAAAAAGTTGAATACAAACATCACCACATCACAGAAATAGGTTTGAGAATGTTATATCACTCTCATATGCCTATGTCCTACTGGTATGATGTTTTCTCTGTTGCTATTTTTACCATCAATCGTTTGCCCACTAGAGTGCTAAATAATGAGTCACCCTATCAAGTATTATTTGGATCATCTCCATCTTATAGCAATTTTCTTCTATTTGGGTGTCGTGTTTATCCTTACCTTAGAGATTACACACAAAATCAATTTGAACCCAAAAGTCGATCCTACATATTTATGTGCTATAGTCCGAATCATAAAGGCTTTCGGTGTTTGAACACATCCACCTCACGTATTTTTATAACACGTTATGCCATGTTTGATGAAACATATTTTCCATATGCAAATGAGTCATTTGCTCAGCCCATCACCAATCTTAAGTTCAGTGTTTTTCTTGAGCCAAACGACATCACTATTAGTGCTTCGCTTACTCCTAGTCAAAATACTTCCTCACACGGGTCTTGCCATCTTTGTGATGATTCATCAGCAAACGTATCACTTTGGCCCCAGAAACAATATTGCCTAACTTAGCAATTGATAACGATACTGAACCCGACTCTCCACCACCGGCCTAAAGGACTTATTCTACTTCACACACAATTCGGCCCATTATGTCATCTCATCCTATGCAGACTCGGGCAAAATCCGATATCTTCAAGCCCAAACATTCAGCCTTACTTACAAATTGCACATCAGGTCTTCTATATGTTAGGATGTATATTATAAGCATAGCTTTTGTATGAACATCTATTTTGGTATGAGAATCTTTTATGGTTAAATGTTTACATTATATATTTGTCATATATGTTATTGTAATTGTCCAATTAATTTATATTGTAGATAACATGGTGTGTGGAGCCACACAAAAGATCATGTTATTAGTTCCTTGTAGATTATAAATGATAGCTCACAACCAAGATAATTTTGGACAAATTATCGGAATGGTTGTAGTGTAATTTGGTATTAGTCTATCTTGATTATAAAATTATACTAGTACATTTTGTATGTATTGAGCAGGACCAATTGAGGTTGTTCGATTTATACTGACTATATACTAGAACAAGACCTCTGTTATTATGAATGTGTGTCCTCTTAATCATTATATAATAACGGGCACATATACTCGATATATGTTTCTTTAATTTACCAATGAGTGAGATTTATTCATTAAATCAATAAGCTCGGTAAATTAGGATACAATATTGTTTATATGGTGTGTTATTAATTATAGAATGAAACCGTGTCCTAATTATTTAGGATGATGATGTCTTCTTGAAAAGCTCATAAAGATTATCATATAAACTCTGCAGGTGGATTTATTCCGGCATGATAATAAAGTTGAGTGGCACTACTCTTGGAATTAGATGTTAATTAATTGAATTGTTAGTAATTCATTTAATTAACGAACATTCGATATCTTAAACATGGGAAGATAAATGCACACATAATAAATAGGAGCCCATATTTAATATGGATTTGGGACAGTAGTTCAATAATAACTCTTTAGTGGATCGAGTTATTATTGATGGGATTAAGAAGTATGTTCAGGCCGAACTAGGACTCCTAATCCCATCAGGAGACCGAATCCTAATCCTCCTCGAAGTCCTTGTTGTAGCCTATAAATAAGCCTTAAATCAGCCTTTTCTAAACACATGAAAAATCATATAATGATTTTAGAAGATGACAGCTGGTATTTTGAAATGATCGTTGCCCACACAACGTTCGAGAAAAAGTGTGGAATATGGTAGAAGATCGAGAGGTCTAGGCTCTATCGATTGTTCGATAGTTCTAACCTTAGAACTGGTTTGTCTTCATCTATTAGGTGCAAGGTATGATTCATTTTCCACTGCGTATTAATCATATCTTTGTTAGGATGTATACTATAAGCCTAGCTTTTGTAAAAACATCTATTTATGATATGAGAATCTTTTATGGTCAAATGTTTTGCATTTTATATTTGTTATATATGTTATTGCAATTTGTCCAATTAATTTATATTGTAGATAACATGGTGTGTGGTGCCACACAGAAGATCATGTTATCAGTTCCTTATACATTATAAATGGTAGCTCACAACCGAGATAATTTTGGACAAATTATCAGAATGGTTGTAGTGTAATTTGGTATTAATCTATATTGATTATAAAATTATACTAGTACATTTTGCATGTATTGAGCAGGACCAATTGAGGTTATTTTATTTGTACTGACTACATAAATTGAACAAGACCTCTGTTATTATGGATGTGCGTCCTCTTAATCATTGTATGATAACGGGCATATATACTCGATATATGTTTCTTTAATTTACCAATGTGTGAGATTTATTTATTAAATCAATAAGCTCGGTAAATTGGGATACAATGTTGTTTATATGGTGTGTTGTTGATTATATAATGAAACCATGTCCTAATTATTTAGGATGATGATATCCTCTTGAGGAGCTCATAAGGATTATCATGTAAACCCTGCAGGTGGATTTATTCTGGCATGATAATAAAGTTGAGTGGTACTACTCTTGGAATTAAATGTTGATTAATTGAATTGTCAGTAATTCATTTAATTAACGGACATTCGATATCTTAAACACGAGAAGATAAACGCGCACATAATAAATAGGAGCCCATATTTAATATGGATAAGGGACGGTAGTTCAATAATATCTTTTTAGTAGATTGAGATATTATTGATAGGCTTAAGAAGTATATTCAGATTGAATTTAGGACTCCTAAACCTATTAGGAGACTGATTCCTAATCGTCCTCAAGGTCCCTGTTGTAGCCTATAAATAAGCCTCAAGTCAGCCATTTCTAAACACACACGAAATCTGAGATACGATTTAGTAGAAAGCGGCTGAAAGTCTCGATAGTTCGTTGCCCACACAACATTCGAGAAAAAGGCGAAGAATACAGCAGAAGATCGTGAGGTCCAGGCTCCATCGATTCCTCGATCTACAGTTCTGACCTTAGAACTAATATCGGTGCAAAATGTATGATTCGTTTATCCACTGCGTGTTAATCATAATTGCATGGACGTATAGGGTCGGTGATCCCTCGGTTCCAACAATCTTGTATAGATCCCGAATCAGATAATTGCATAGGGTTAGGGATCCAGCGGTTCCAATACTATATGTCTTACTTTGTACAAAGGAACCACATGGTTTTAAATCTACGGCCAAACACCCAGAACAGATTCAAGCCATGGATGAGGAAATTAATGCCCTTCATAAAATCAAACATGAGATCTTGTTCCTCGACCAACCACTGGCAACATTGTTGGTTCCAAATGGGTGTTCCGGACAAAATCTAAATCTAAATCATCGCGTAGGGGTTTAGTCAAATTTCGGGTCTTGACTTGACATCTACTTTCAGTACAGTGGTAAAAGTCTCTACCGTTTGTATTGTCTTGGCCCTCGCCATTATGCACAAATGGTCGTTTTACCAACTTGACGTAAAAAATGATTTTTTAATTACATGGGCATCTTAAGCAGACTATCCTTAGAAACAACCACTGGGTTATATTAACACTTCCTATCCCCATCATATAGGTCGCCTTAAGAAGGCTATCTACAGTTTAAAACAAGCTCCTCTTGCTTGGTTTTAGAGATTTAGTGATTTTCTCATCTCTCTTGATTTTGTATGCAGTCGTACCTATACCTCATTATTCATTTTTCATCAAGGAATGATTTTTCTATATCTATTAGTTTATGTAGATGACATTATTGTTATGGGAAACAATGTCTCTCTCATTCGCCGCCTCATCTCCCGTATCAACATTACTTTTGCCATTAAAGATTTAGGAAAGCTGAGTTATTTTCTTGGCTTGGAAGTAACTTACATGTCGGATGATCTCTTTCATGGTCAAACAAAGTATGCTCATGATATTTAGTTACAGGCTAGTCTACAAGATAGTAAAGTTAATTCAACACCTATGGTTGTGGCATAACATCTAAGTAATAATGGTGAATTATTTGTTGATCCCGCTTTCTTTCGATCCTTAGTTAGTGTATTAAAATACCTAACTATCTTACGTCCTGATATTTTCTTGTTGTTAATACGATAAGTCAATTCATGCAAGCCCCTACTACTGATCATTATCAAGCTTTGAAGAGGATTTTACGCTACATAAAAGGGACTCCCCATTTTGGCCTTTCTTTCACTTCTGCTCCATCATGTGATGTTCTCACTTACTGGGATGCTGATCTAGTTACTTGGAGTTTTGAAAAACAATCTACCGTGTCTCATTCGAGTTGTGAATCTGAAATATCGCGCTCTCACAAATGCCGCTGATGTTATTTAGGTCACTCACCTACTTCGTGAACTTTGAGTCAAGCTTCCATCACCTCCTATTCTATTGTGTGACAACAAAAAAGCCCTTTTTATAAGTCAAAATCCTATCTCTCATAAGTGCACTAAGCACATTGAACTGGATTATCATTTCATTCGAGAATTAGTATAATCTGGCCGTTTTGCGACTAAATTCATTCCAACAAAATTAAATATTATAGATATTTTTACCAAAAGTCTTTCTCATCCGCTCTTCACGTTCTTTAGGTCCAAGTTATATATTTTAGCATATCCAGCTTGAAGGGGGTATTAACATCAATTAAGAATCTCTTCTTCATTTTGAGATATTCTTCATATCTCTTATTTTTATTTAAGATTCCTTGTATATTTATCTTGTTATGTTTATACTTTTGTTTCTCTTCTATATATATGATATAATAGAAAACCATACCCTCATGATATTATTTTACTTTATAGTTTTCGTCATCATCGTCATCACCATCCAAAAACTTTTTGACCAACAATTTTTTCTTAAATGGTGTTGCCACATGACGGTGGTAGGTTGTGCTACTTTGTCCCGTTCCTATGAGGAGGATATTATTGAGGTAACAAAATGAACTGATTTTAAAATTTCGATAACGGAGGAGGATATTATTTTTGATTGTATTCTTGTTTTCTTATAGAAAGTGTTGATTTCTTGATTACCGTTAATTTCTGTTGCACTTTTTTCTTACACTCCAAAGATAACCTGTGATTAGATTGTAACTTTAAAAAAATTGGTTTTTCTAAATTTGAAAAACCAGATTTATAATACAGTTTTGAAAATTTTGATAATGTTTATCATTTTCTTTAGAATTAAAAAATTAATTGAAAGAGAGGGACTCAGAGTTAAATTTATTAACTTAATAAATATATATATACACACATAGCTATAAGTTGGTAAAAAAAAGAATGTAGTGGGTTTTGATCTTATATCTTTGTCTTAGTTTCTAGTTAATAAGGACAATGTCAATTGTGGATGTTAATTTTTCATAATGATAAAGAGAAAAGTGGAAATTATTTTGAGAATATGTGAAAAATACCTCAGACTATAGCGACCGCTGAACCAGGTGGTATGGAAAGTTTGGAATTGTGTTTACGACTTGTTGTAGTTCTCACAAATGACACAACCACCATTAAAACTATGTGCTTGTAAGGTGTAAATCTTTTCAACTTCCCTTGTGTTAAAAAATCTGATAAAATGTTGCTGATGGAGATAGAGATTAGATATATTTGATCTTTTAAGGATTCTAGGATTATATTAGTATAAATAGAAGTTATGTTAATTATTTTAGGGTTGATTGATTTATGAAATAAGAAAAATGAGTTTTCAAAATCAACGGATCATAATTATCTTTTATTATGCTTCTCCCTGCATCAGTTGGTATTTACAGATTAGTTACGATCTGATCTACAAGTGATGGTTTTGTTTGATCTGGATGCAACAATCTTCACGGTTCCAATTTTCACCACTTCATATAATGATGTTGAAGTAGATGGTTGTTGGATTTTCAGTGTTTAGATTTTGATGACACAAACAAATATGTAATAGAAAGTGTTATGTACCCCATTTTTCACAATGTTTAAGTGAAAACATAGATTAGGTTTGAGTCTAGAAAAAGGTGTTGAAAACATAGACTAGCAGATACAACTGTAGGAACCGCCGGATCGCCGACCCTATATGATTATCTGAATCGGGGTCCATGTAAATATGATTAACGCACAGTGAAAAATGAATCATACCTTTTGCACCGAAATTAGTTCTAAGGTCAGAACTGTAGATGGAGGAATCGATGAAGCCTGGACCTCACGATCTTCTGCTGTATTCCTCGCCTTATCTCGATCGTTGTGTGGGCAACGAGCTATCGAGACTTTTAGCCGTCTTCTACTAATACGTATCTCAGATTTTTATGTCTGTGTTTCTGTATTTCTGTGTATCGAAAACGGCTGACTTGAGGCTTATTTATAGGCTACAACAGGGACCTTGAGGAGGATTAGGAATCGGTCTCCTGATAGGCTTAGGAGTCCTTAATTCGATCTGAATATACTTCTTAAGCCTATCAAATAATATCTTAATCCACTAAAAAGATATTATTGAACTACCGTCCCTTATCCATATTAGATATGGCTCCTATTTATTATGTGCACGTTTATCTCCCCGTGTTTAAGATATCGAATGTCCATTAATTAAATGAATTACTGACAATTCAATTAATTAATATTTAATCCAAGAGTAGTACCACTCAACTTTATTATCATGCCGGAATAAATCCACCTGCAGGGTTTACATGATAATCCTTATGAGTTCCTCAAGGGGACATCATCATCCTAAATAATTAGGACACGGTTTCATTATATAATCAACAGCACACCATATAAACAACACTGTATCCCAATTTACCGAGCTTATTGATTTAATAAATAAATCTCACCCATTGGTAAATTAAAGAAACATATATCGAGTATACATGCCCGTTATCATACAATGATTAAGAGGACGCACATCCATAATAACAGAGGTCTTGTTTTATTTATGTAGTCAGTACAAATAAAACAACCTCAATTGGTCCTACTCAATACATACAAAATGTACTAGTGTAATTTTATAATCAAGACAGATTAATACCAAATTACACTACAACCATTCCGATAATTTGTCCAAAGTTATCTCGGCTGTGAGCTACCATTTATAATCTATAAGGAACTGATAACATGATCTTCTGTGTGGCACCACACACCATGTTATCTACAATATAAATTAATTGGACAATTGTAATAACATATATAACAAATATATAAAATGCAAACTTTTGACCATAAAAGATTCTCATATCATAAATAGATGTTTACACAAAAGCTAGGCTTATAGTATACATCCTAACAACAACATCACTGCAAAAAAGCAGTTACAGCACTGCAGCTAAGTAAGAAAGAACGGCGTGTAGCAATGCTGCAAGAAAAAGATACAGGAGTACTGCAAGAAAAGATTTAGCAGTACTGTATGAAGATACTACAAGAAGGTCGAAGTCACAGCAGCACTGCAAAGAACATTCAGCTGCAAGCAGACCAAGGATATAGTGCAAAGCTTACTACTCAAACAGTCAAACAGTGCCTATGACAAACAGAATAAGTATCCTACAATTCGAGGAAGGATAAATGGAGTACGAGGAACAAAGATCCAAGTAAGAATAAATAGAGCCGTTCCAGAGAAGATCAAAGTTGCAGACATGGAGCTAATACAAATATGCCACATGAACTGACGCGCTGCATCCTAGTGCTGTAAGTGTTAAGATGTATACTATAAGCCTAGCTTTTGTATAAACATCTATTTATGATATGAGAATCTTTTATGGTCAAATGTTTGTATTTAATATATTTGTTATATGTGTTATTGCAATTGTCCAATTAATTTATATTGTAGATAACATAGTGTGGTGCCACACAGAAGATCATGTTATCAGTTCCTTATATATTATAAATGGTAGCTCACAGCCGAGATAATTTTGGACAAATTATCCGAATGGTTGTAGTGTAATTTAGTATTAATCTACCTTGATTATAAAATTACACTAGTACATTTTGTATGTATTGAGCAGGACCAATTGAGGTTATTTTATTTGTACTGACTACATAAATAGAACAAAACCTCTGTTATTATGGATGTGCGTCCTCTTAATCATTGTATGACAACGGGCATGTATACTCGATATATGTTTCTTTAATTTATCAATGGGTGAGATTTATTTATTAAATCAATAAGCTCGGTAAATTGGGATACAATGTTGTTTATATAGTGTGCTGTTGATTATATAATGAAACCGTGTCCTAATTATTTAGGATGATGATGTCCCCTTGAGGAACTCATAAGGATTATCATGTAAACCCTGTAGGTGGATTTATTCCGGTATGATAATAAAGTTGAGTGGTACTACTCTTGGAATTAAATGTTAATTAATTGAATTATCAGTAATTCATTTAATTAACGGACATTCGATATCTTAAACGCGAGGAGATAAACGCGCACATAATAAATAGGAGCCCATATCTAATATGGATAAATGACGGTAGTTCAATAATATCTTTTTAGTGGATTGAGATATTATTGATAGGCTTAAGAAGTATATTCAGATTGAATTTAGGACTCCTAAGCCTATTAGGAGACCGATTCCTAATCCTCCTCAAGGTCCCTGTTGTAGCCTATAAATAAGCCTCAAGTCAGCCGTTTCTAGATACACAGGCATAAAATCTGAGATACGATTTAGTAGAAGACGGCTAAACATCTCGATAGTTCGTTGCCCACACAACGTTCGAGTGAAAGGCAAGGAATACAGTAGAAGATCGTGAGGTCCAGGCTCCATTGATTCCTTGATCTACAGTTCTGACCTTAGAACTAATATCAGTGCAAAATGTATGATTCATTTATCCACTGTGCGTTAATTATATTTGCATGGACCCCGAATCAGATAATCGTATAGGGTCGGCGATTCGACGGTTCCTACAGTAAGCAGTAACTACCTGGTGCTTCAAGTCCAAGTAACTTGTAGTACAGTAAGTTTTTCAAGAGATTTGTAAAATCGACCAAGGTTCATTCACGCCCCTCTGAACCTTGAACACCACTTGGGACCAACAAGTGGTATCAGAGTGAGTTGGGTTAAAAACCAACTTATCTGGTCACCTACCCAGATCCATCTTAGACTCGCTGTTTTGTCTGCATCCTAAAATCTCATTCTTACAGCATATCATGAATTCCTCTAATCACAAGTTACCTATATTTTTCATAGAAGAATATGACTATTGGAAGATAAGAATACAGACACATCTTTCAGCGATGAATGATGAAATGTGGACGGTCATCACCGAAGGACCGATCATCCCCACAAAGGTAAACCTCATGCTTGGTAAATAGATGGAGAAGGGAGCACAACCATCACCTAACTTCCTTGTCAAGCCAAGGCAAGAGTGGAACAATGAAGACAGGAAGAGAGCCAACCTAGACAATGTAGTCAAGAATGCTCTATTCATCACCTTGGATAAAGGCACATTCAGCAAAGTCAAAACTTGCAGAATGTCCAAGAAAATTTGGGAAAAGTTGGAGCAAATATGTGAGGGAACAGAGCTCACTAAAGACAACAAGATCTCCAATGCCACCCAACTATTCGAGTTCTTTGAGATGAAGATTGAAGAGACTCTAGTGCAATTATATTTGAGATTCACATCAATTGTGAATGAATTAGAAGCTTTGGGCAAGCACTACACTCAAAAAGAGAAGAATATGAAAGTGCTTAGAGCCCTGCCCGTCGAATGGGATAGCAAGACCACTACCATGAGGGTATCATGGATTTGAAGTCCATGAGTACATTCGATTTATTCTCTGATTTAAGGCATTCGAGTACGACATCAATAGACGGAGAAAAGAGTCTGAAGAATCAAGTTTCAAAGTTACGGCGCTGATTGCCAGAGGTTCCAAGGATACAACAACCACTAGTTGCAGTAAGCAGTCTGAGGTTACAGCAAAAGATGCTGAAGAGGATATGGCTCTACTTCTAATGAAATTTAGAAGATTCATGAAGAGCAACAACAATAGCAACAATACCAACCTCAACAAGAGGAATGACTTCAGAAGAAGTCATCCACCTCCTTAGGTATCCTCCTCTCCACAGTTAAATTCAAGCAATGTTAACTTGTGATATAATTACAGGAAACCAGGACACTACCCAATGAACTGTCCATATCTAACGGTGCACATATACCCAGAAGGAGAAAGAGAGAGTAGAGGAGAGAAAAAAGAAAAAAGGAAAGACACAAGCTTTGAGCTCTCATAGAAGAGATGGAAAAAGCCAAGGATACAGCAGTCTCAAAGGAGATGCTGAAAGCTGCAGAATCCTCTGACAGTGACAATGAAACCTTATCCTTTGATGAAGAAGCGCTGATATGTCTGATGGCAAAAGATTGTAAGGACAGCGAAGAAGATGAGGTAATCTATCAACCGCTGTCCACACCAGGAAAAAATGAGCTGAATATGAGCCACTTTTTAAAGAGGATCATGAGTGACTTCGAGCAGATTAACTCAACCCATGAGTAGCTAAAGGTTGAGAATGAAAATCTAAGAATCGACAATGAGATCCTCAGAGGCAAAAACATTGACATTGCTAAAATGCTGGCTGCATGTGAGTCTGATAACTCAAGGTGCAGTAAGCTACAAAAAGAGGTCTCCAGGCTAAGTCTGCTGGTCACTAAGCTAGAAACGGAGAAGGAAAGCTTGCAGTCCACGATTAGAACATTTAGCAAATCATCTAAGGACGCAAGAGAGTGTATAAGTCAAAACATAAGTCCATTTGAAAAATCAGGCATAGGTTACAGTACTCACACCTCTCGGGATATAACAAGTTCATCCAAGGCTGTAAAATTTGTTCAAGCTGAAACTTCAATGGAGAATGAGTTACCATGTAACTCAAAAAAGATCTTGAATAAAACAGCACTGATGGATAAAGGGAAGAAGCCCCAAAGCTCAGCTACAGGAAGTAAGCCTGCATCTAAGAACTAGCTGCAGCAGAAGCCATCTGCTGTATATAGTAAAATGATGCAGCAACCCACGAAGTTGTAGCACAGAAGAAATTTTCCCACCTATACTAAGACTTACATGTCTAAACCTGAAAGAGGATATACTCAAGAGAAGTATGGTGGAAGACCTCACTACAAAAGTGTTGGTAACACATATGTAGTCTTTACACACACTTTTAACAAGCAATATAAAAACAAAACTGCATACAGCCAGAGAACCAATAAATCTTATAGCAAAACAGTGACTGTTAAGAAAGTTTGGGTTCCCAAAACAACTAACCCTAAAGGACCCTTACAGAAGTGGGTACCTAAATCTGCTTAAATTTGTTACGGGTTTCAGTGCCAGATTACAGCAGTGATGTATGGTACATTGACAGTGGCTGCTCCAAACACATGACAGGCAGTAAAGAAGCTCTAAAGGACTTCCGAGAATGCAAAGGACCAAAAGTCAACTTTGGAGATGATTCCAAAGGAAGCACAAAATGATGTCGATGCCTTGTCAAAGGGAACATAAAGATCAAAGATGTATCCTATGTGAAAGGCCTCAGATACAACCTCTAAGCATCAGTCAATTTTGTGACAAAGGATACATAGTGGAGTTCAACCTCAACAAGTGCTTAATCAAGGACAGTACATCAAATGAAGTCAAGCATACAGGAACAACGAGAGAAAACATCTATCTTGTTGATTGGAACTCTTCTATCCAACCAACATGCTTTATTGTGAAGAGTCCACTAGAGCTTAGGTGGTTATGGCACAAGAGATTAAGTCATCTGAACTTCAAGACTATTAACAAGCTAGCAAGGAAAGGTCTTGTAAGAAGATTGCCAGATGTAGCATACAAGAAGGAGAATGTAAATGGAGCTTGTCAGAAAGGAAAGCAAGTAAAAATCTCATTCAAGGACAAGTTACAGAAGTCATCTCACAGGATTCTAGGTCTTCTACATATGGACCTCTTTGGACCAGTAGAACCAGTAAGCATAAGTGGGAAGAAGTACTCACTTATGGTAGTAGATGACTACTCCAGATACACATGGACAATCTTTCTTGCCAAGAAATCAGAAAAACAAAGTAAGCTACCTGACCTTTTGAAGAAGATTCAGAATGAAAAGAGCTTGAGCATAGTGAAGATCAGATTAGACAGAGGAACTGAATTCACAGACAAAATTCATTGAGAAATTATGTTCTGATAATGGTATTCATTATGAATGCTCTGCTGTAAGAACACCTCAACAGTATGGTGTAGCTGAAAGGAGGAATAAAACCCTCAATAAAGCAGCGAGGACAATGATAGTAGAGGCAGAGATACCCAAGAGATTTTGGGCTGAAATAACCAACATTGCATGCTACACACAGAACAGATGCTTGATCAACAAGGATCTAGACAAAACTTCATATGAAGTCTGGAATGGATATACACCAAATGTTTCATATCTGCATATCTTTGGATGCAGGTGTTATATCCTCAACAATGGAAATGAGCATCTAAAAACCTTTGATGCAAAGTCAAATGAAGGAATATTCTTAGGATACTCTGCTATAAGTAGAGCCTTCAGAGTATTCAACAAGAGAACCTTGGTGGTTGAAGAATCTATTCATGTGGTGTTTGATGAACCACATTATGACACCAAGAAGCTAGAAGAGCCTGCTGTAGATATAGCTCCATGGAAAGAGAATGATGTTCTATATGTTGAAGGAGTTCTGCATACAGGAGAAGACAAAGAAGAAGAAGTTGCATCTCTAGATGCAGCAGACAATCTTACAGCCGCAGAACCTCCAATCTTACAGCAACATGAGGAGCAACCTAGATCTGTACATATCTTTGAACTTGACAGGACATGGCTAAGGAATTATCCTAGGGTTCTTATCATTTGAGATCCATCAATAGGAGTAAGGACTAGAAGGTTCATTCCTCATGAAGCAACGTTTGCATTCTTCATATCTCAAACAGAGCCCAAAAATGTTGAAGAAGCCCTGCAAGATAGCAACTGGGTTCAAGCCATGCAAGAAGAGCTAAATGAATTTGAAAAAAATCAAGTATAGCAAACAGTTGCAAGACCATCTCATCAAGGAGTTATTGGAACAAAATGGGTCTTCAAGAACAAGCTAGATGAATCTTGACTTGTTGTGTAAAGAATATTTCCAGGAAGAAGGAATTGATTTTGATGAGACGTTTGCTCCAGTAGCAAGGCTGGAAGAAATAAGGATTTTTCTAGCATATGCAGCTCACATGAATTTTAATGTCTATCAAATGAACGTGAATAGTGCATTCTTGAATGGTCTTCTTACAAAGAAAATATATGTTGAACAACCTCTAGGTTTTGAAGATCAAGCAGAAGAGAAGGTCTTTAGGTTATATAAGGCCCTGTATGGACTTAAGCAAGCACCAAGAGCTTGGTATGACACCTTATCTCTCTATCTGCTGGAAAATGGCTTTAAGAAAGAAACAGTCGACAAGCCTCTGTTCTGGATACAGGATGAAGATAGTGTACTTCTTGTACAGATATATGTGGATGATATCATCTTTGGATCCACCAACAAAGAGTTATGTGAGAAGTTATCCAACCTGATGTAGTCGAATTCGAGATGAGTATGATAGGAGAATTAAGTTCCTTTTTCGGGCTGCAAGTAAAGCAGCTGGTTGCAGGAACCTTCATCAGCCAAGTCAAGTATACAAAGAAACTTATCAAGAAATTTGGCATGGAGAATGGTGCAGCGACATCCGTTTCTATGTTTACATCCATAAGCCTTGACAAAGATGAAGATGGTAAAGATGTAGATATCACAAAGTACAGATAGCTCATAGAATCTTTGCTGTATATTACAGCAAGCAGACTGGACATCATATTTGCAGTAGGAGTCTGTGCAAGATTCCAAGCAGCACCAAAAGAGTCACATCTTTCAGCTGTAAAAATGATTATCAAGTATCTGAAAGGAACTCAGGAAGTAGGCCTATGGTATCCCGAAGAAGGAGGATTCAAGCTCAAAGGCTACTCCGACTCAGATTATGTAGGCTGTAAGATTGATAGAAAGAGCACCAATGGGACTTGTCAATTTCTAGGAAATAGACTGGTTTCATGGTTCTGTAGGAAGCAAACATCAATTACAACATCTACAGCAGAAGCAGAATATGTTGCAGCAGGAAGTTGCTGCGCTCAAATTATCTGGATACAACAACAACTAAGAGAATATAGGGTTGAAGAAAAAGAGACTCTGATTCTCTGTGATAATACAAGTGCAATTGCAATTACCAATAATCCTGTATTTCACTCAAGAACAAAGTACATCGACATACGACATCATTTTATATGAATCTCTAGCTTGAGCAGAAAGATGTTGTGCTTGAGAAAGTTCATACAGATCTCTAGCTTGTAGATATATTCATTAAACCATTGAGTGAATCGAGGTTTTCTATGCTTAGAAACGAGTTGGGAATTCTGAAGTTATAAGTTGAAAAAGATGGTGCAGAAGCCTAGGGGGAATCTCTGCATGCTTGCAAGAAGCAGCAAGTGTGGTGTTGTGCGTCTTCATACAGCGCTGGGTTTTAACAATGCTGCATCTTTTATACTTACAGCACAACAAGTAAATGGGAGAGTAAGCAGTACCTGGTTACAACATTTATTTCAAAAAGTATTTAATACTCTGTAATCTCGTACCCAGGTTGCTGTAACCTTAAAAGGACATTAAATTAAATGGCAAATCACATATCTTTCAGCATTAAATGTAAGTCTACACATGTCAGAAACCGAAAAGGTGCGGTCAGAAGCCCACTGACCGCACCTAGTAATGATTATTGACGATTTGACCCCTCCACCTTTTTCTAAGGACTGTAAGATCAATTCATTTCTCTTAATCTCAACCATTGATCTTACTACACGTCCCTTGAGATCCTCTATAATCTTTCCATATTTGAATTATTTTCACCATCATCCTAGGGGAAGTTTCCTTTCTTTCAAAAATTTTTCTAAGTCCAAGACCTTCAAACTCTCTATCAAAGAACTTCAATGACAGCCAGACAAAATATCATTTTGGAAGAATGTCTAGTGAACCAGGAGAACGTCTACAACTCCAGTCTCTATGACAACACCCTTCTCCGAAGGATTTTTGACTTTCTGGAACAAACCAGTGTTCTAGGGTTGTTAACTACTATATATGCCGGTTTCTCTGTGGAATCTGTCTAAAGGTTCTATGGCTTTGTCAGGACAGAGGAAGAGAGACGGGACCGCATCCTGTTCAGGATGGATGCAGATGAAGAGGAACTATCTCTAACCTCCAGAGACGTTGCTTCCACCTTCAGCATTTCTGCAAAAGGCTTGACCCCTGATCAGTTGGTGACCTACGGAGAAGACAGCGTTCAAGAGATGTGAGATCTCTTTCGAGCCAGAGATGTAGGGGCCGACGTAAAAAGAAGCGCCCCAAAGTTCAAGCTTCTCCATGATATCTGTGTGTACTCTATCGAGGGTAAGATAGGGAATTACGACAAGTGCATGGATCACTCGTTCCAGATCATGTCTGCCATCATGGCCGGTGTGAAGGTGAACTGGGCTAGGTTCATCTTCAAGAGAATATGGGAGGAAGCAGAGAAGAGCACTGTAAGAAGGAGCTATGGCATCACCATCTGCTCTCTGCTGTGCAAGCTAGGTCTCCAGCTTGCAGCTCCCATCCCCATTCCCATTGGGAAGTATCTTGGAGAGAAGAAAAGGGTAAGACCCAACCGAAGGCAGCAGGAGCTGGGGTTGCAAGGAAGAAAACCAAAGACAAAAAGAATGCAACACTGGCTCTGCAAGATGAAGCTGTAGGCAGCGGGGGTGAAGATGATGATGATGACGATGATGAAAGTCATCTTCTCGTCATCAAGAAGGCACCAAGGGGGGCTGAACCTGAACCTGAGTCCTCTTCCTCTGATAATGACACACCTCTGGCCAAGAAGGCCCCGCGCAGCAAGAAGAAGGCTGTCTCAGTTGTTAATTCCCAACTCTCTACTGTAAGTTTGATTGCAGCAGTGAGCTCCAAAGGATACAGCCCGATGAAGAAGCTCGTCTACAAGAGGCTACTGACTTAGCCACCTCGCATAGACATAGAGCTGCTTCATCAGTGCTTGATCCCACCTTCTCAACTACTAGAAACATGGAGCAGCAGTACAGTCTCTGGAGGGAGATGACACTGTCCAAGACGGAAGTTCTTCTGAAGTGGAAGAATTTCCTAACAGTGGAGCAAGCAGTCCTGGAGTGGGCCAACTCAGAGAATATTCTGGCGCTCCTGCAACCTGAGTATGCTGCTCAGGGAGCAAAGTACAAAGGGAAGGGAAAAGCTCTTGCAGAATCCCACTCTGTAGAGCTCCCGATGAGAGCAGCAATGGAGGACGTTTAAGTTTTTCTAACCCCGACTGCGGAGGCTGTCAGAAGGGACGACGATGTTGCATTTATGCAAGAGCAAATCGACACTCTGGGAGTGGAGCAAGTTGAGGAGGTCATGCTGCTAGGATGTATACTATAAGCCTAGCTTTTGCATGAACATCTATTTATGATATGAGAATCTTTTATGGTCAAATGTTTGCATTTTATATATTTGTTATATATGTTATTGCAGTTGTCCAATTAATTTATATTGTAGATAATATGGTGTGTGGTGCCACACAGAAGATCATGTTATCAGTTCCTTATAGATTATAAATGATAGCTCACAGCCGAGATAATTTTTGGACAAATTATCGGAATGGTTGTAGTGTAATTTGGTATTAATCTGTCTTGATTATAAAATTACACTAGTACATTTTGTATGTATTGAGCAGGACCAATTGAGGTTGTTTTATTTGTACTGACTACATAAATTAAACAAGACCTCTGTTATTATGGATGTGCGTCCTCTTAATCATTGTATGATAACGGGCATGTATACTCGATATATGTTTTCTTTAATTTACCAATGGGTGAGATTTATTTATTAAATCAATAAGCTCGGTAAATTGGGATACAGTGTTGTTTATATGGTGTGCTGTTGATTATATAATGAAACCGTGTCCTAATTATTTAGGATGATGATGTCCCCTTGAGGAACTCATAAGGATTATCATGTAAACCCTGCGGGTGGATTTATTCCGGCATGATAATAAAGTTGAGTGGTACTACTCTTGGAATTAAATATTAATTAATTGAATTGTCAGTAATTCATTTAATTAATGGACATTCGATATCTTAAACGCGGGGAGATAAATGCGCACATAATAAATAGGAGCCATATCTAATATGGATAAGGAACGGTTGTTCAATAATATCTTTTTAGTGGATTAAGATATTATTTGATAGGCTTGAGAAGTATATTCAGATCGAATTAAGGACTCCTAAGCCTATCAGGAGACCGATTCCTAATCCTCCTCAAGGTCCCTGTTGTAGCCTATAAATAAGCCTCAAGTCAACCGTTTCTAAAGTGACAGACACAGAAAAATCTGATATACGATCTAGAGAAGAACGGTTGAGAGTCTCGATAGCTCGTTGCCCACACAACGTTCGAGATAAGGCGAGGAATACAGCAGAAGATCGTGAGGTTCAGGCTTCATCGATTCCTCGATTCTACAGTTCTGACCTTAGAACTAATTTTGGTGCAAAAGGTATGATTCGTTTTCCACTGCACGTTAATCATATTTGCATGGACCCCGATTCGAATAATCGTATAGGGTCGGCGATCCGGCGGTTCCTACACATGCTGCAACAGGCACTGCAAGCAAGTATCAAAGAGACCAGGATACAGCACACTCCTAGGAGGATGCGGGGAGAAAAAAGCTCGAGTCATCAGAATTTAAGCTCCCCTGCATATGAGCAAGTGGTTGAAGGCCTCTCCAACATCGTCACGCTTGACCCCTTGGAAGAGGAGGAGCCTCAACTGGTGGACTACGGTGATTTCTCTATACACATAGCTGCAGCAGGTGTAGAGCCTCAACGGGAACCAACAGCCATCATTAGAGATGTCCTCTCTGATATTGCTGAAATCACCGTTGATGCAACCATGGAGAAAGTTGCAGAGGCTGGACTCTCTGTACTGGCAGAGACAGCAGTACAGCAGACAACCACCCTTGCAGAAGCTGCTAAGGAAACAAGAAGGGTGGAGGCTGAGATTCTTGCAGCGATCGAGTTTTCATTGCTGCATACAGTGGAAGCTGTAAGAAACCAACCAGAGCTGCAAGAACCCATTCTTGCAGCTGAAGTTATTGAGGTTGCAGGACCGATCGAGGAGACATGATCCTTGCTAAAGACCTCAGATGAGGCTGTTGTTCTGGCAACACTCCATGAGGGAGAGAAGACCTCTGTAGGGGGCAGCTGTTGAGATAGTACCCTCAGAGGATGCTGAAGGAGAAGTAGAGGTAACCCCTGTGCAGCTAGAGACACCTCAAGAGGAGGTTGATGTTGCTGCTGCTGCAAGCTTAAAGAAACCTTCCCAGGTTACAGCAGCAGAGGTTATTGAGCACCGAAGTTGAAACCTCCAAATTCTTCAAGATGATAGAAGAACGCAACAGAATAGCATACGGACCTAAAACATGTGGTGCAGTAACTATATCATCTAATGAGGAGGAGACAGCTGATGAAGAACACCCATCCTCAGGCCGTACCAGTCCCCTATCCAACGAATGAAGATGTGGTTGAAACAGAGGCACCAAGGAAGGATGCAACATCGATCCCACAAGCCATTATTCCCTATACTGCATCGGCTATCGCCTCTACAAGAAGGAGTTCGGGCCTGACCCCTAACGAATCGATCGATTGGGTGATAGCTGCTGTTAGACACCTGCTGCATACTCTCCAGGAGCATGAGTCTAATATGCAGAACAGCATGCGGGTCGGTGCCCAATTCCATACTGAAACCATGATAGGTTTCAACAAGGATCTTGAAGTACTACCCAAAATGATCAGAAGTGACTTGAATGAGTTAACTTATAGGCTGCTTCGAGATCGAGCTAGGATGAGGGAGAGCTGAAGAGAGATGGTGAAGTCAGTCGTGCTGAAATTCAACTCTGTAGGAGATCTATAGACTCAGCAACTGACAGGCTGAACTCTCACTCCATGGTCTGGATCAAGTTGCAAATCAATTCAGAAGAATATAGTGGGAGATGATAGTCGGAGAGTTGAGGGACATCATGGTGAACGCATTCCCTCAGCATGTCCAAGGATCCAGGGAAGCCTCAGCACCAACAAGAAGACCACATTCCAAATTGGTTCCAGCTGTCCCTACCCCGTCCCCGGCTTTTGATGATGCCAAAAAGGGGAAAGAATTTACTTATAGATACAGGAGCTCAGGGAAGAAAGCTGAGGAAGAAGAAGAAGATGATGACCAGCAACCTCTTAGCAGGAGAAAGAGGAGGTCTGGATCATCTGCTACTGCTAACGCTCATTCTCTAAAATGCTAGAGAAAAGACGATGAAGGAGGAGCTGGTGTAGCTGTTGGAAGTAGATCAGCAACAGGCGCTGCATACAGCAGTGCTGCAAGCAAGGATGTAGCACCTCCCTCTTCTCATCATTCTAAGAGAGGTAGAGAAAGCTAGCAGCAAGGCTCGAGGAAGAGGGTAAGCAGAGCCGAAGCAGAAAGACATTATAATGAGAAGATGACTGCTCAGAAAGCGGAGAGAGCCAGAGCTAAAGCTAAAAAGAATGTCTGGATGCAAAGGCTTGGGCTGATAGGTGAAAAGAGGTTCTTTGAAAAAGACCTCTACCAGTACCCTCCTCAAGAAATTCCACAACTCAACACAAGTAACATATCTGCCGAAGTGTTAGTGCTGATGGATCAGAGGCCATATGGAGAGAACATTGCATGGAACTTGAACATCTTCAAGGCCATCAAACTGCCTATTGATAAGAATCCATCATTTGAAACAATCACTATGTACAAGAGATTTGAGTATCTCAGAAACTTCAGATTTCTGTGCAGAAATGGCAAATTCAGTAAATTCCATACCTGCCAATCTGCACTGAGGAGATATGAAGAGCTTACTAGGTGTGGTGAGCTTGAAATTCAGAATTACTATATCGACCTAGTGAAGTAAGGCAGGATAGTGCCTTTTTGTGAGGACTTCTGGCTGAGATGGATTCAGATTCTGAAGATACAGCAGATACTTAAAGAATCCTATCAAGAGTTCATTCGAGATTGGTGGAAGGGATCAAGAGAAAGAGCTGAGCAAGAAAGGATGGATACTGAAAGAAGACCTGAAGAACCGTCATCAAGAAGGACTCTATTTCAGTAGCTTTATATGCATGCTCTATTGTATAATCTGTTGTATATCTTTCTCTTGTAAAATTTCTTTCAGTTAATGAAGAAATTTTTAGTTTTCTGCTTTGATCAAGTTCATTAATTATGAACTCTTGCATGATTTTTGCGTTTTCCTGAAAATATGTGATAAAAGAATAGAATGATACATCTCTGATGAATCCAAGATTAGACTTTATTTATCAAAACATATCAAGTGTGTAATCTGGATGAAAATGATATAATGTAAAAATGAAATCTTTTTTATGAACGAAATAATGTAAAGGTTTTGTCATCATCAAAAAAAGAGAAATTGTTGGGATTTCAGTGTTTAGATTTTGATGAGACAAAACAAATATGTAATAGGAAGTATTGTGTACCCCTTTTTTCATAATGTTTAAGTGAAAACATAGACTAGGTTTGAGTCTTGAAAAAGGTGTTGAAAGATGGAGGTTTTCATAAGTTATAAAGCTGCATTGAGAAATATAGAATGAAGCTGTTGCAAGAAAGCAAATACAGCATCAGTGCAAAAAAGCAGTTACAGCACTGCAGTTAAGTAAGAAAGAACGGCATGCAGCATCGCTGTAAGAAAATGATATATGAGTACTGCAAGAAAAGATACAGCAGTACTATATGAAGATACTGTAAGAAGGTCGAAGTCACAGCAGCACTGTAAAGAACATTCAACTGCAAGCAGACCAAGGATACAGCGCAAAGCTTACTGCTCAAACAGTCAAACAACGCCTATGATAAACAAAATAAGTATCCTGTAATCTGAGGAAGGATAAATGCAGTACAAAGAAAAAGATCCAAGCAAGAACAAATAGAGTCGTTCCAGAGAAGATCAAAGTTGCAGACACGGAGCCAATACAAAGATGTCACATGGATTGACGTGCTGTAGAAAGTTGCTAGCCGCAACTGCTGCATTAAATACTCCGAAAGAGAAAGTGAAGTCGTATTAAATGCGAGGCCTTTGATTAAGTACTAAAAATTCAAAAGAGAGATATCTCCTTCAACAGATATTTTAATACAAGTATAAATAGAGGATGAGCTACACTGAAGCTGACTACTGAAACATTTGCGCAAAAACTTTGAAGCATTTAAGGTATTCTATCTCAAGTATACTCTCAGTTTCAGTCACTCAACCTCTATGAAGTGAAGCAAGTTCAAAGTTGAAAGATCTTTTGACGAATTCAGAAGCTCGCTTCACCGCACCAGTTGAAGAACAAAACCATATACTTCTTAACCTTGTTGCTATTGCTTAGGTTGTTTTAGGTGTCGAACAGTTGATAGGAGAGATCTTTGCTGTTTGTATAGTTGTCTAGAGTTAGACAGCTTCCCTGTATGGGAGTGTGAAACCCTGTGTGGGTTAGCCTTTAGAGTTTGTAGTTGTTGTGTGTTTGCTGGACTCTAATAGGTGTTTGCTTTATAAAGTTGATAGATTGTTAGGAAAGTCCTGTAAACCAATCTTGCTTAACAAAGTTCCTGCTCGAGGTAGCAGTAGAGTGGACGTAGAAGGATTACACCACCTTCGAACCACTATAAGCCATAAGTGTTTTATTGCTTTCTTATCTGTGCTTTATTTCATATATCTATATCTGTCATAAGCATAAAACATTTTGAAAAAGATCATATTTGAGAAAACCAGCCTTGTGTTATAAAACGTATTTTTTCATTGTGTATAAAACTCTAGTTACAACGTGCAGCACTACATCATAGTGCTGTAAGCAGTAACTGCATGGCGCTGCAAGTTCAAGTAACTTGCAGTACAGTAAGTTTTTCAAGAGATTTACAAAATCGACCAAGGTTCATTCATCCCCCCTCCTCTGAACCTCGGACACCACTTGGGACCAATAATGGTGATTATAATAGACCACCAATATTTAATAAGGTGAGTGCTGATGACTTTTCCTCGATTGATGATGGAGATTATGATAGTCCACCAATTTTTTACGAGGAGATAGATGATTCATTTTTAGAGATTGGCAACGCTGTTGATAGTCCTTTGATTTTTAGCAAGATGGGTAACATGTTTGAGTAGGACGAAATTGAGGTTGACATGATCAAGAACAAGAAAGGAAAGATTCTCGTGAATGATAACTTTGAAGAGAAACAAAAACAAGTGTCACATGTATGAAACTCAACAAACCAACAATATTCGCTATGCATGAGCAAGTCCATTAAGATCATAGAAAAAAAGTACTTGGCAGTTTACAAAAATTGGGATGGTGGTACTCATCTTTTATTCCTATTTGAGATTCCACGTGTCCCACTGTGGATGTCTTGTCTATTTCTGAAGCTGATTTTGATTCGAGGGTGAATCATTTTGAAGACGGGAAGAATGATGGAGATAGAAATTAGATATATTTGATGAAGATTTAGATAAATTTTATTATTATTAATATCATTATATTTGATTTTATTTAATCTTTTAAGGATTCTAGGTTTATGTTATTATAAATAAAAGTTATGTTTATTATTTTAGGGGTTGATTGATTTATAAATAAGAAAAAGGAGTTTCCGGGTATTCTCTGAATCAACAGATCGTAGTTATCTCTTTATCATACTTCTGCCTGTATCAGTTGTCCCCTTTCTTTGTGAAGGTAATAATACTCAAATCTATCTTCATCGTCAGCTATTAGAGCTTGTACATGAGCTATTCTTACTGTCACACCCCATTTTCATATAACGTTTAAAATGCGGATAATAATAATAATTTTTTTTAACAAAATAGAGTGCAAACGCAGCATTTTCATAGGGCATCCAGCAGAATTCCTAAACCGTTGAGATTTTAAAACAATCAAAGATCTAGAAGATAACTATTGAAAATGCAAAAGGTTTATATCATTACAGCGGAGAAAACGTTCTTGTTTAGATCAAATAATGTAGACATTGTTTTGTACATAACCGGGGTTTCAAAAATGCTGAACATCCATATACATTCTTATATACATATAAAAATAACAGGCATTTCTGTTCATTCCTCCTCGCCTCCGAAATTTTCTGTAAAATAAAACATAAAAGGGGTAAGTGCCAAAAGGACACTTAGTGGGGTTGATTTGTACAGTGAAAGGGGTACACATAATATTTCTTGAATACTATACATATAATACACGTTGTAGACTCCCGAAGAGCCCCAATGACAACTGTGGATAGGTTTCCAAAGAATACCTATCAGGGCCCCAAGCCAACCCAATTTGGGTTTTTACACCACTTCGTGTTGGGATTTCGTAGAATACCCCATTGTTGGTTTCCAAAAAGGAATACCCTACTTGGCGTGCAGACGCATGCGCAGTTAAATTGTCACAAAATAGTTCTCACATATCACATAATGCACATTGATCACGTTCACGTTGGCCACATAATTCACATAACACATAGGTAAACAAAATCCTTTGACATATGTGGGCTTCTAAAGAAACCCCTTTTTAGCGGGTATTATCCCGACTTATCATCGTTTGAAACAATTTGCATTTGTGTCATTTGAAATAAATAGCTTATAAAACCATATAATTTACTCGAATACTATTCACATAGTGAAGACATTTCACTTTAAAACGACACCATATCATGACGGGATTTAAATCACGTAGTCATATTGTTTTCCATAAGATTTTACCCCCACATTGTTCGGTGGTTACCACGTGAGCAGCAAGTGTCAAAGATCACGTATCCCAAGGTTTCAATCCAACAGGTAGCCTACATAATTTACAATATTTTCTTAGATCTTTATAATCTACAATTTAAGATTAAACCAATATCGGATTGGATACTATCGATCGAGATAAGACGGATCGGAACGGAAGGCCTAATGATTGAGGTTGAAGAAATAAGAGGGAAATATCCATTTATATAGTTGAGGTGAAAGAGAATGAATTTTGGATCACAATAAAAAAAGAATGAGCTCAATCAGAGTTGAAACGAGTTCGAACGGAGCGTTTTAAGATTGAGGGGTATTTTGGTAATTTGGTCAAAGGGTTGACTTTGACCGGGACCCACGACCCCCGTTCAACGATATTTCATTGACGACGACTTGATAATAAAGTACGATAAAAAGAAAATGAGATTTGGATTGAAAAATAAATTAAAAATACGGCATCGCACGTGTTCCTAACGATGGGAGAAAAACAGGGCAGCGTCTCCCGTCAGCTGCCGAGTTTTCTCGATAGCGGGGCAGCACCTCTCGACAGCTGCCGAGTTTTCTCAGTAGCCTCGGCCCTGATTCGAGCCCAGGCCTCCCGACATCTACCTGCTCGAGAAGCCTACTTCATGGCGCCACCAACTACGACGTGCACCTTGTACCGCCGTCACCTCATCCTCCGGCGAGCCTGCTGTTAGGATGTATACTATAAGCCTAGCTTTTGTATAAACATCTATTTATGATATGAGAATCTTTTATGGTCAAATGTTTTGCATTTTATATTTGTTATACATGTTATTGCAATTGTCCAATTAATTTATATTGTAGATAACATGGTGTGTGGTGCCACACAGAAGATCATGTTATCAGTTCCTCATAAATTATAAATGGTAGCTCACAACCGAGATAATTTTGGATAAATTATCGGAATGGTTGTAGTGTAATTTGGTATTAATCTATCTTGATTATAAAATTACACTAGTACATTTTGTATGTATTGAGTAGAACCAATTGAGGTTGTTTTATTTGTAGTGACTGTATAAATAGAACAAGACCTTTGTTATTATGGATGTGCGCCTCTTAATCATTGTATGATAACGGGCATGTATACTCGATATATGTTTCTTTAATTTACCAATGGGTGAGATTTATTTATTAAATCAATAAGCTCGATAAATTGGGATACAATGTTGTTTATATGGTGTGTTGTTGATTATATAATAAAACCGTGTCATAATTATTTACGATGATGATGTTCCCTTGAGGAGCTCATAAGGATTATCATGTAAACCCTGCAGGTGGATTTATTCCGGCATGATAATAAAGTTGAGTGGTACTACTCTTGGAATTAAATGTTGATTAATTGAATTGTCAGTAATTCATTTAATTGATGGACATTCGATATCTTAAACACGGGGAGATAAACATGCACATAATAAATAGGAGCCATATCTTATATGGATTTGGGACGGTAGTTCAATAATATCTTTTTGGTGGATCGAGATATTATTGATAGACTTAAGAAGTATATTCAGATCAAATTTAAGACTTCTAAGCCTATGAGGAGACCGATTCCTAATCTTCCTCAAGGTCCTTATTGTAGCCTATAAATAAGCCTTAAGTCAGCCGTTTTCAAAACACACAAAATCTGAGATGCGATTTAGTAGAAGGCGGCTGAAAGTCTTGATAGTTCGTTGCCCACACAACGTTCGAGAAAAAGGTGAGGAATACAGCAGAAGATAGTGAGGTCCAGGCTCCATTGATTTCTCGATCTACAGTTCTGACCTTAGAACTAATATCGGTGTAAAAGGTATGATTCGTTTATCCACTGCGTGTCAATCATATTTGCATGGACCCCAATTCGGATAATTGTATAGGGTCGATGATCCCCGATTCCGACAATTGGTATCAGAGCCGTGGTTTTCTGACTCTATGCGATTGAATCAGTTGATTCTATTATGAATCGTATCTTGAAGCATGCGTATTTTAGATCGGATAATAGTAGAATGTGCGAGAAATTATGATTTTCTGCATGAACCCTAAATCTAACTATTATGGTCTGAATGTATGTTTATGTATGAATTAAACCCTCGGACATGTCGAGGTTATTTTTGAATGTATGATTGTAATAGTAAAATCACGGTGGGTTGTCGTGTTAGGTTTTAATTTTCTATTCGATCTAGATTATATGTAAACTCCTTCGTGGAGTATAGGATCGATGGGTGTAATTAGATACAGAGTTAGGGTTAGGGTTATGATCCAAATTCGATGGATCGTGGAGATTCTGGAGGCCAGAAGCCACAGTGGAATGAGAAGAAAGAGGACAAAACCCTCATTCGGTGGATCTTTGGATCGTGGAGATTCTGGAGACTAGAAGCCACGGCGGAAAGAGAAGCGAGAGATCGATCCCTGTTTGATGGCAAACATTCAAGAACACGGTGATAAAACGAGGCCATAATAGTTGGAAATTATGTTTTTCATATTTATTGCCTTATATGTGTTTTTTTTATCAAGCATGCTTTTATGTATTTCATATGATATGCATGTTAAAATCCCTCATGTTAAATAACTAAGTGGGAGAGGGATTAATTATTTTTTAAAATAAATCTCATGGCCTCCATTACTGGTTTGTAAGTGATGCATTTGAACTTGCGTGTTAGTTTTAAGTGCCTTCCTCCATATCGGATGAGTTCATTTTCGGATCACTAGATCAAACTTCCTTTATGGATGATTACAGAAAGTTTTCTAGGATTATGTCATCTTCTCCATCTGAAGGGGCATAATCCTAGATAATGGACTTAGTATCAAGTAATGGTATACACTTAGATGCATTTGATAAGTATCCTTCCCATCGGAGTCACTGCTGTTATTTGTATGGCCAAAACGATACCAACTATTAATTTTATTTGTCATATAGTTAAGTTGACAAGATAATAAAATTAATGGGTAAAACCTCCTCTAACAAATGTTTGAATTAGTATACGTCCACACTATCGTGACATACGAAGTTCACGGTGTATTGAGGTGTTGGTGAATTTAAATTATGTTGTTTGAGGGAACAATATGATTTGTCAGTTCAAATGTTTTGACCTATGTGTTTATTTATGTGATTCTCAGGATATTCATTATGGCTTTCAATCTCCTGCTGTTATACTTAAAGAAAACATACTTATTGGTCCTAATTATATTGATTGAAAACGAAACCTGGATATTGTCCTGACTGCTGAAGAGTACAAGTTTGTACTCACTGAGCACTGTCCTGACATGCCTAATGAAAACTCTACTGAAGAGGAGAAAATACTTTATAGGAAGTGGGTCAAGGCAGATGAGATGGCGCGGTGTTACATTTTGGCTTCCATGTCAAATGTGCTGCAAAATCAGCATCAGGCCATGCCTATTGCCTATGATATGATGCATAATCTCAAAGAACTATTTGGACACCAGAGTCGGGCTGCCAGACAGGAGGCTATGAGAAACTTGATGACTACCACCATGGTTGAGGGGACACCCGTGAGTGATCATGTCCTCAAGATGATGGCTCATCTAAATGAGATGGAGGTCCCTGGAGCTGAATCGATGGGGAAAGCCAGGTCGATATCATTTTCCAAACGCTGCCAAAGAGTTTTGAGCAGTTCCGTTTGAACTACAACATGAACAAGAGGTTGTATTCATTGGTGAAACTTCTGACAAAACTCCAATCAGCAGAGGGACCGTTTCGTCAAAATTCTCAAGCTTACGTTGCTGAAAATGTTTCTGCTTCTAAACCGCAAGGTGGAAAGAAAAAGAAGAAACAAAATTCTTCAGCAAATAAGACGGCTGGACCTCAAGTGGCTAAGCCACAAGGTGGTGTGAAAAAGCCGAAAGACAAGTGCTTCCATTACAAGCAGGCTGGACATTGGAAAGTCGATTGTCCCCTTAAAAAGACGAACAATTCAAGTACATCTTTTTCATTAGTTGTTGAAACATGTTTAGTGGTGTTATCTACCGGTACCTGGTGTGTAGATACGGGAGCCACTGATCATGTCTGCAATTCATTGCAGGGGTTCCAGGAAACCAGACGACTAAGTAATGGAAAGATTACCATATACATGGGCACCGCTGCGAAAGTAGCGGCCGTTGCAGTGGGAGATGTTTATTTATCTTTTCATAGGAGTAAGTCTTTGATTTTGAGAGATTGTCTTTACGTACCTTATTTTAGAAAGAATTTGATTTCAATTTCTAAACTTTTTAAAGATGGATATTCTATTTCTTTTGATAACAATATTGTGGTCAAGAAGAATAGAGTTATTATCTGTTCTGGTATGTTGGTTGACAATTTATATATTCTTAATCCTATAACTCCTACGATGCAACAAAAGGAAATTAATAGCACATCTTCTAAATCTAAGAGAAAAGAACCTTCAAAAATGAATCAAACATATTTTTGGCATCTAAGGTTAGGTCATATTAACTTAAGTAGGATTCAAAGGTTGATAGCCGATGGACCTTTGAGTTCCTTGGAAGTGAAAAACTATCCAACCTGCGAGTCCTGCTTGAAAGGAAAAATAACCAAAAGGCCTTTTAAGGCAAAGGAGTATAGAGCCAAAGAAGTGTTGGAATTGATTCATTCTGATTTGTGTGGCCCTATGACTATTCAGACAAGAGGTGGTTTCGAATATTTTGTCTCTTTTATAGACGATTATTCGAGATATGGATACATTTACTTGATGCGCCGCAAGGCTGAGTGTTTTAACAAGTTCAAAGAATACAAGGCTGATGTGGAGAAACGTCATGGTACCTCTTAGGAGAGTTTAGGAGTTACTTATCAGAGGCTGGGATTCAATCCCAATTATCTGCACCGGGAACACCCCAACAGAATTGTGTGGCAGAACGAAAGAATAGGACTCTTATGGAAATGGTTAGATCGATGATGAGTTATTCAGAATTACCAAATTTCGTTTTGGGGTTATGCTCTGGAAACAGCGACGTACATTCTAAACTTGGTACCTTCTAAGTCAGTACCCTCTACTCCCATAGAATTGTGGACTGGGTACAAGCCTAGTCTGAAACACATTCGGATTTGGTGTAGTCCAGCACATGTGCTGAAAGGAGATGCTGATAAGTTGGAATCTCGTACGGAAGTACACTTGTTTGTGGGCTATCCTAGAGGAACGAAAGGTGGTCCCTGGACAACATGAAATAGATCCCTAGACTTATGACGAAGCACTCCAAGATAAAGATACGATATCTTGGCAAAAGGCAATGCTCTCTGAGATAGAATCTATGGATTCTAATCAAGTTTGGGAGCTTGTAGAACCACCAAATGGTGTAAGAGCTATTGGATGTAAATGGGTCTACTAAAGGAAAAGAGGATCAGACCGAAAGGTAGAGACCTTTAAAGCAAGGCTTATTGCGAAAGGGTATACTCAAAAAGAAGGGATCGATTATGAGGAAACTTTTTCACCGGTAGCCATGCTGAAGTCTATCCGAATGCTTTTATCTATTGTTGCTCATATGGATTATGAGATTTGGCAGATGGATGTCAAAACAGCTTTCCTTAATGGAAGTCTTGAAGAAAACATCTATATGAAGCAACCATAGGGATTCATTGAGAAGGGTAAAGAGCATCTTGTGTGTAAGCTCAATCGGACAATTTATGGACTAAAGCAAGCTTTGAGATCTTGGAACATCCGTTTTGATGAGGTAATCCAATCTTTTGGATTTATTCAATGTCCAGATGAGTCTTGTGTATATAAGAAGAGTGACGGAAACGTGGTGGTATTTCTTGTACTATACGTAGATGATATCTTGTCAATTGGAAACAATGTCAAGGTGTTATCAGCCATAAGGGTATGGCTGTCCAAGCAGTTTGCTATGAAGGACTTAGGAGAAGCTGGACATATTCTTGGGATCAAAGTTATAAGGGATCGCAAGAAAAGGATGTTATGCTTATCTCAAGCTTCATACATTGACACTATCCAAGCTCGTTTTAGCATGCAAAACTCCAAGAAAGGTTTTCTACCTTTTAGGCATGGAGTTCCTTTATCTAAGGAAATGTGTCCTAAGATACCAAAGGAGATAGAGGAAATGAAAGCAGTTCCTTATGCTTCGGCTGTAGGAAGCTTAATGTATGCAATGCTATGTACGAGAACAGATATCTGCTTTGCCGTTGGCATGGTTAGTAGATATCAAAGTAACCCAGGACAAGGTCATTGGACTACCGTAAAGCATATTCTAAAGTACCTGAAAAGGACTAGAGATTATATGCTAGTTTACCAGGCAATTGATTTATTACCTGTGAGTTACATGGATTCAGATTTCCAGTGAGATAGGGACAACAGTAAATCAACCTCGGGGTATGTGTTTACCTTGGGAGGTGAAGCCATAGTGTGGAGAAGTGTGAAGCAGAAATGCATTTCGGACTCCACCATGAAAGCTGAATATGTGGCAGCCTCTGAGGCAGTCAAGGAAGCTGTATGGCTCAGAAATTTCTTGATGGACTTAGAAGTGATTCCTGGTTTGCCCAAAGCTATCATAATCTATTGTGATAATAGTGGTGCAGTAGCAAACTCGAAGGAACCACGAGCCCATAAGACAAGTAAACATATTGAGCGCAAGTACCACCTAATACGAGATATCGTAAAGCGAGGGGAAGTTGTTGTCACCAAGATTGCATCAGCCGATAACCTAGCAGATCCTTTCACAAAGGCTCTTCCGGCGAAAGCCTTCGATGAGCATATTGATGGAATGGGAATCAGATGTATGGCAGTGTATGTGATAGCATAGTCTTTTAGTATAAGTGGGAGATTGTTAGGATCGATGTATACTATAAGCCTAACTTTTGTATAAACATCTATTTATGATATGAGAATCTTTTATGGTCAAATGTTTTGCATTTTATATTTGTTATATATGTTATTGCAATTGTCCAATTAATTTATATTGTAGATAACATGGTGTGTGGTGCCACACAAAAGATCATGTTATCAGTTCCTTATAAATTATAAATGGTAGCTCGCAACCGAGATAATTTTGGACAAATTATCGGGATGGTTGTAGTGTAATTTGGTATTAATCTATCTTGATTATAAAATTACACTAGTATATTTTGTATGTATCGAGCATGACCAATTGAGGTTGTTTTATTTGTACTGACTGCATAAATAGAACAAGACCTCTGTTATTATGGATGTACTTTCTCTTAATCATTGTATGATAACGGGCATGTATACTCGATATATGTTTCTTTAATTTACCAATGGGTGAGATTTATTTATTTAATCAATAAGCTCGGTAAATTGGGATACAATGTTGTTTATATGGTGTGCTGTTGATTATATAATGAAACTGTGTCCTAATTATTTAGGATGATGATGTTCCCTTGAGGAGTCATAAGGATTATCATGTAAACCTTGCAGGTGGATTTATTCCGGACATTCGATATCTTAAACATGGGGAGATAAACGCACACATAATAGATAGGAGCCATATCTAATATGGATTTAGGATGGTAGTTCAATAATATCTCTTTAGTGGATCGAGATATTATTGATAGGCTTACAAAGTATATTCAGATCGAATTTAGGACTCCTAAGCCTATCAGGAGACCGATTCCTAATCTTCCTCAAGGTCCCTATTGTAGCCTATAAATAAGGCTCAAGTCAGCCGTTTTCAAAACACACAAAATCTGAGATACGATTTAGTAAAAGGCGGCTGAAAGTTTCGATAGTTCATTGTCCACACAACGTTCGAGAAAAAGACGAGGAATACAGCAGAAGATCGTGAGGTCCAGGCTCCATCGATTCCTCGATCTACTGTTCTGACCTTAGAACTAATATCGGTGCAAAAGGTATGATTCGTTTATCCGCTGCGTGTCAATCATATTTGCATGGACCCCGATTCGGATAATTGTATAGGATCGGTGATCCCTCGATTCCAACACCTGCAGCACTGGCTACCACTTCCGGCCATCCATTGTCGGATTCCGATATGAATAGTGCCATAAAAACAGCCTCAAATACTCTTCATCACACACGCATATTACACACACACTACTCAAAACCCATGCAATAACCCCCTTTCTAGCCCGTTTTCTGGCATCGGCGCCGCCATCTATGGTGGCACCGCCTCTTCAATAGCTAATCCACAATCCCGGCAGGCCCTTCGGTGCCTGCAACCGTGAGAAGAAGACAGAGAGAGAGAAAACGGGAGAGAGAAAATATGGCAAAAAGTAAGTGTTTAGGGTTTGGAGATCATTTTTCGCCGTTTTTTGGTGAACGGAAAATCGGAATTGAATTCCAGAAATTATCCTATATTCGTTTCGTCGAGGGCTACGTTGTGTATGAAAATTAGCCAAAACTGATTAGTTTGAAATTTTCCGGCGAACTCTGGCGGCGACGCGGCGGTTCCTGCATCAGCGCGCCGGAGACAGAAAAACAACGCGAGAAAGAAAAAGAGAGGAGAGAGAGGCTTACGTATTTTCAGCGCTTTTAGGCTCGTTCAAAGAAACGGTGAAAAATGAAATGAATGAGCGCCTATTTACAGAAAATGGGAAGTACTATTTACTAGGGTAGGTTACTGTTCATGTAGCTAGGTTACTGATCATGATAAAATTTTGGTTACTATTCACGATAAGATTTTGGTTATGTTAATCACGATTCCGTTCTTCGTTTTTCCGAAACTCCGCATTTTGCCTTTTTCTTCGCCGTTTGAGCTACGGGTGTCCGATTGACCTCTAGTTCGTTTCCATCTTCTCATTTTTCCATTACGCATCTAATGGTAGAAAAATATTCTATGTTCCATATCTATAAATTTTATCCATCTAAAATCGGTCGTTAAACACGTACGTAATTAAATTAAACACTCAAGAATTAATAAACATAATATATTTTAATTAAGGGTTTACTTATTTAATTAACCAATTATGCTTTATTTTTGACCTGGGCGCTACACTCACTCCAACTGAGCAATCCTTTCATCGTTTATCTGATTGGATCTTTGGATATTGAAGAACTCATGCATTAACGTCTAACTTGAAATAACATAAACGTTTTCACGGTCGGGTATGCAAGGTTAAACCTCTCTCGACAGTATAGGAGACTTTGATGGTGGTATCGTCATTGTCATCGTCATTGTTAGGATTTCAGTATTTAGATTTTGATGAGACAAAATGTACTTGTAAATGGAAGTGTTAAGTACCTCATTTTTCACAGCGTTTAAGTGAATATATAGACTAGGTTTGAGTATAGTGTTATGTGCTGAAAAATGGAGGTTTGACAAGGATAAAGCTACACCTAAGCCTTTCAGAAAAGAAGTCGCTGCAAAAAGGCAGATACAACATCGTTGTAAGAAGATAGAACTTCACTACAGTTAAGTAAGAAGGAATGGCGTACAGGAGTGCTGCAAGAAAAAGATGCAGCAGCTCTACTCAAAGATACTGCAACCAGGTCTTAGTTACAGCAGCACTGCAAGATAACATTAGCTGCATAAAGACCTAGGATACAGCGCAAAGCTTACAGTTCAGAGAAGTCAATCAGCGCCAATTACAACAAGAAGTATCCTGCAATCCTAGGAAGGATAAATGCAATACGAGGAACGAAGATTCAAGCAAGAATAAATAGAGCCGTTCGAGACAAGATCAAAGTTGCAGACATGAAGCCAATACGAGGATGTCACGTGGACTGACGCGCTGCAAAAAGCTGCGAGCTGCAACTGCCGCATTAAATGCTCCAAAAGAGAAAGTGAAGTCGCATTAAATGCGAGCCATGCCTTTGATCAGACTACTTCAAATTCAAAAGAGAGATATCTCCTTCAACGGATATCTTCTCCTACAAGTATAAATAGAGGAAGAGCAACACTGAAGCTGACTACTGAACAACTGATTAACTAAAGCATCAACACTAAAACTTTCAAGTTTTCAAGATTCAAACATTCAAAGTTTCCAACAGTTTCAGTCACTCAACCTCTGTGAAGTGAAGCAAGCTTAGTGCTGAAAGATCCATCAACGGATTCAGAAGCTCACTTCACCGTACCAGTTGAAGAACTTGTTTATATACTTTTAACCTTGTTGCTGTGTGCTTAGGTTGTTTTAGAGGTGTCGAACAGTTGATAGGAGAGATCCTTGTTGTTTGTATAGTTGTCTAGAGTTAGGTAGCTTCCCTGTGTGGGAGTGTAGAACCCTGTGTGGGTTAGCCTTTGAAGTTTGCAGTTGCTGTGTGTACGCTGGACTTCAGTAGGTTGTTACTTTGTAAAGTTGATAGATTATTAGGAGAGTCCTGTAATTCAATCTTGCTTAACAAAGTTCCAGCTCGAAGAGCACTAGAGTGGACGTAGAAGGATTACACCACCTTCGAACAACTATAAGCCATACGTGTTTATTGCTTTATTTATCTATGTCTTTACCTTCTGTTCTTATATATCTCATAAGCATTAAACGTTTTTGAAAGAAGTATTTTCAGAAAATCAGCCTTGTGTTATAACTTATATTTTTCCGCTGCGTATAAAACTCCAAGTTACAGCGTGCAGCACTGCATCCTAGTGCTGTAAGCAGTAATGATTTGACGCTGCAAGTTCAAGTAACTTACAGAGCAGAAAGGTTTTTCAAATATTTACAAAATCGACCAAGGTTCATTCACTCCCCCCTCTGAACCTCAGACACCACTTGAGATCAACAATCATCGTGTAACTAGTTGTCGGGTTCTATAGGTCTTCATGATCGTTATTGATGATTGCCTAGAAAAATATCCTATATACTGGTGATTGCCTAGAAATTACTAAGTAAAATAGATTTCTCTAATCTCAATTACAAAGAAAATTGAAAATTTTATCCTACAGTCATAGGGCATTTCAATTCGATTATATTGGTTGTAAAAAAGTGGTCTCATTAAAAAAAATTACAAAAATTGACACGGCCATACTTGATCAAGCGAAAACAATCGAATGATTTTAAATTTATAACAGAACCTGAAAACCTATTATATCTTTGTTTTTAACCGTATAATATCATCTCATATCCAACAATATCCTGTTCATATTTATATATAAAGAATTTCAACAAAACAAAAACCCACCAAAAAACTTCATGTTAACCCATTAGTATGCATCATGTTATGAAATATAGAACATTTAAAAGAAACTTAATATCCAAAAGCATAAACAACATAATCCACATTCGTGCCCAACAAGTCGTCATCTATGTACACAAGTGCTCAAAACCCTGTAGAAGCTCCACAACTTGTTCAGAATGTCCATAACGTTACACCTTATCAAAATTACCTACAAAACATAAATAAGGTGAGATAAATCTCACTAAGTAGAAATTATACATGATAGTATCATTCTTTACAATTCTTTCCCACACATCCCTTTTTGGAATCACATATTTCATTTCTAACACTCCACTCACCTAATTCATTTCTAATGTATTTTGTGCATACATCACCTCGAGTTATATCCCGCCATAAATTCCGTGCACACAACACCATATAATTCTGTGCACAAAACATCATATAATTTCGTGCACAAAGCACCACGTGCACAAAGTTCCATGTGACCAACATAAATATAACCCAAAAGTACAATTTCATTTTTTTGTTGTCAAAACACCACTTGATAAAACTCACAACTTCAATCTATAATAACCATCCAACTCACAGATTCATTTCATAACAATTATTGAACTCACAGGTTTATTTACTTCGCAACAATCACTGAATAATAAATCAAACCCCGTGAAACACATAATTTTCACGCATCACCAATTAACACAATCATTTCACAGAATAATATTTGCTTTGTAATTGCAAATAAATTTCTACTTACCTGAAGTTCAAAAGATTTTGGTTGTATAAGCTTTAAATTTATCTCTCTAAATTTCTTGATATTTTATTTTCCTCAATACCTTTTTTCATTATTTTCTTTTTCTTCCCTCCTGCTTTTGAAAGGATTCAAGTTATTTATTTATATACCTATTCCACCACCTGCAAACAGCTTCACTTATAAACTTCTTTATTTATGATTATAATAATTATTATTAATAGCATGCCAACACTTGTCCAACGTTTCTTTATGTATATCACTTATATATTAATATTAATGGGATACATTTTGCATGTGTAAGTACACGCCACTTAATGTTTTTATATATATATATATGGCTACTTATATATATATATATTTTAATATTGCACACACGTATGTATGTATATATATATAAATTAATTTTATATATACTTTTCTTGTATAATTCAATTTAATTTATATCATCATTAATCAAATAATTTACATAATGCATTCGACAATCATCAAAGTCTCAATCATTTATAATAAGGTTTTCTCAAGCAAAATATGTTGCAGCAGGAAGTTGCTATGCTCAAATCCTTTGGATACAACAGTAACTAAGGGACTATGGGATTGAAGAAAAAGAGACCCCCATTCTCTGTGATAATACAAGTGTCATTGCTATCACTCATAACCCTGTATTTCATAAGAGATAACGTAGAAAAGAAAGATGTAGTACTAGAGAAAGTTCATACAGATCTCCAGCTAGCCGACATATTCACCAAGCCTTGATGTGAATCAAGGTTTTCTATGCTAAGAAATGAGTTGAGAATTCTGAAATTATGAATGGAAAGAAAAGTTGCAGAAGCCTAGGGGGAACCTATGTATCTTTGCTAAAAGTAGTAAGTTTCTTACTGTAAGTTGTAGCTTCATGCAACATTATATCTATAAATCTTATAGGAAGATCTGTAAGTAAGTAAAGCAAGTAGCAGGAGGATACAATATTTATATCAAGGAGTATTTATTACTCTACAACCTCATACAAGAAGCTGTAACCTTAAAAAACAATAAATTAGGTGGCAAATCATATGTTTCTCCTCGTATTTAATGCAAGTCCGCACGTGTGTCATAATTTAAAAAGACACGGTCAGAGGTCATAACTGTTATGTCTTGGGTATTTACACTTTGACCCCTCCAGTTTTTCACAAGTGCCGTTGTATCTATCCTTCAAGTTTAATCTAAACCGTTGATTTTACTATAAGACATTTAAACAATATCCTTGATCATTCTCACAAAACTTCCAAATATCAAGCAAAAACAATTAAAAAGTAGTTTCTCTCTTTGAAACCTCCAAAGCTTTTCAGTAATCATCTTCCTTACAAATTTATTCAACAATGGTAGCAAGACAAATCACAGTCCTTAAAGGTTGTCTCATTAACCAGGAACATGTATATGCTTCAGAGCTTATATGATCCCTCTATCCTTGCATGCATTTTTGATTGCTTGGAAAGGTCATAAATTCTAGGTCTCCTAACCATCGTCTACGTAGGCTTCTTCATTGAATCAATCAAAGATTCTATGCTCATGCCCGAAGGTCGGAAGAAAGAAGATTTACCATTTTTTTAGAATAGATGAAGATGAGGAAGAAATTGAACTGTCTATAAAGGACATCACCATTGCATTCAGCATCTCTGCAGAAGGGTTGACTCCCAGTCAACTCTTGTCCTATGGCAATGACATCTCTGAGGAGTTGTGGAATCTCTTCAAGCAGAGAGAGGTTATGGCCGAGGTAAAGAAGAGTGCCCCGAAGAAGCTGTTTAAACCTAAATTTGAGTTTCTTAATGACATGTGTGCTTACTCTATTGAAGGCAGAATCGGGAGTTACGAAAAATGCACAGACCTCCATTTCAGTCTTATATCGGCCATCATAAAGGAAGAGAGAGTGAACTAGGTACGGTTCATTCTAAAACAGCTATGGGAGGAGGCTGAGAAGGATATAATATGTAGAAGTTATGGGATCACTATCTGTTCCATTCTCTATAAGCTTGGAATATAGCTTATTGCCCCAACCCCGATCCCCATTGGCAAGTTTCTTGGCAAGAAAAAGAAGGGCAAAACTTTGAAAAAGATTGCTACTGGTGTAGTTACTGCTGGACCAAGAAAGAAGACCAAGGATACAGCAGTTGCATCCTAGTCTCTGAGAGACGAAGTTGTAAGCGACTCTGCCATAGTTACTTATAATGAATCAGGGACTGACAAGAGCCTAGAAGAGGAAGAAAGGAGGTAACAGGCCCAGCCTGTCAGTTCTGACTCTGATGATGGCATGCTGCTAGTCATCAAAAGGGCTTTGAAGAGAGCAGAGCGGGAGTCATCATCTTCTTCTAATGATGATGCGCTTTTGGGGAGGAGGAAGATAAGGAAACTTGTCAGCCTGAGCGATAAGAAGAAGATAGTTGAGCAGGCGCTGTAAGAAATGCTACAGTAGCGACTTCTCTTTCCCAAACCCCTATGGAAATTGAGTCAGATGAGCAGCCAGAGCAAGAAGAATAACATATTCAACCCACTGCTACAAGAGGTCCAATTGATCAAGCTTTCACTGCTTCTGAAGATTAGATAGAGGAATAGTATAATCTCTAAAGAAATATGAGATTGTCTAAGGGGGAAACTCTGCTGTAATTGAGTGAATTTCTCTCTGTAGAGAAAATTGTCCTGGAGTGGGCCCAATCAAATGATATCCTCCACCTCCTATAACCTAAGTTTGCAAAGTTTGTTCATCTGGAAAGATCTAAAGGAACTGCTGCTCAAGATGTACTAGACAAAAGAAAGGGCAAAACTGCAGAGGAGAAAAATTCTGCAAAGCAACTGATGAAAGGAGCAAGGGAGGATTTGCAGATCATCCTAGCCCCGACTGTAAAGGCTGTAAAATGGGGTGATGACATGACATTTGCTGAAAAACAGATCAGTAGCCTTGAAGTGGAGCAAGCAGAAGAGGCGATGCTGCAACTAGCTCAGCAAGCTAGCGTCAAAGAGAAAATGATGCAGCACACTCCAAGGAGGCAGTAGGGAGAAGGATCATCTGGCACACTCCCCTGCTTATGATCAAGTAGTTGAGGACCTCTCTATAATTGTCACTCGTGAACCTTTAGAAGAGGAGGCTTAGCTGCTGGTTTATGGCGATTCCCCTATGTACATCTATCATGAAGCGGTTGTAGCTTCAATTGAGAGGGAACCGTCAGTGACAATCCAAGAAGTTCTCACTAACATTGCACATACTGAGATTACCGATGATAAACTATGGAGGATGTTGTGGAGGCGGGACTCCCTATATTGGCTGAGGTAGCAGTACAGTAAGCTGGCATCCAGGAAGAGACTGAAGAATCAAGACTAAGGATGGAGGCTGAAATTCTTGCAGGCATAGAACTTACAGTGTCTCAAACCTTTAGCTTTGTAAGAAACCTACTTGTGCAGCAAGCTGAAGATGTTGAAGGAGAAGAAAAAGTGGTGGTTATAGGATCGACTGTTGAGACGGTGTCATCTCCAAAGATCTCTGAAGGGGCGGCTGTTGAGACAGTACCTTTAGAGGATGCTGGAATGGAGATTGTGGCTGAAGTAACTACTGTGCAGCTAGAGACACCTCATGAGGAGGTTGAAGCTGCACCTGTTGCATGCTTATCAGAATCCATCCAGGATACAACAGAAATAGTTACTGAGGAGGCCAATGTAGAAGAGAAGTCTGAGGAAGAGATGGAAGATAAAGCTTCTGCCACCTACATTTCTGATAAGTTCACTTCTTTCAAAGTATCAAGCTCAAAGAGGAGTGTTCATGATGATGAAGATGAAGATTCTGAGCTGGAGCAGTAAAATGTCTATCCTTGGAACAACAAGTAATAGTTCCATATGCTGCACCAGAGTCAGAACTATGACAAGAAAAGTCCACTAGAATGCCACATGAGGATTTAATAGAGAAAGTTGTTGATGCAGTTAGACAGCTCATTCATGCATTTGAAGATCATGAGTTTAACATACAGAACAACATCAATATCAATGACAGATCCCATGCTGCATTCATTTCTGGTCTCAGAAAGGATATTGAGGTGCTTCTATGACAAATGCAGCATTACCTATAGGACCAGTGGAACCAGCAGTTCGGAGAAAGGGTACGAATGGAGAGAGATTTAAAGAAAGCTGCAGCAGCCAGTCTTGAAGAAATCAAAGACTGTAAGAACATGGTAGATGCAGCTTCAGAAAAATTATAATCTCACTCTATGATCGTGGAGACACTACTGCATAATGTTCTTGATCAAACTCAAAGAATCAGAAGTGTCAATAACAGATTGAGCAATTTGGAGATGATTGTTGATGAGCTCGAGGATATGATGGTGAGTGCATTTCCACAACATGCCAAAGGTGATAAGCCTGTTAGGATGTATACTATAAGTCTAGCTTTTATATGAACATCTATTTTTGATATGAGAATCTTTTACGGTCAAATGTTTGCATTTATATTTGTTATATATGTTACTGCAGTTGTCCAATTAATTTATATTGTAGATAATATCGTGTGTGGCGCCACATAGAAGATCAGATTATTAGTTCCTTATAAATTATAAATAGTAGTTTACAACCAAGATGAATTTGGACAAATCATCGTAATGGTTGTAGTGTAATTTAGTATTAGTCTATCTTGATTATAAAAGTACACTAGTATACTATGTATGTATGGTTGTCCGATTTATACTGACTATATAATAGAGCAAGACCTCTGTCATTATGGATATGCGTCTCTTAATCATTATATAATAACGGATACGTATACTCGATATATGTTCCTTTAATTTACCTATGGGTGAGATTTATTCATTAAATCAATAAGCTCGGTAAATTGGGATACAATATTATTTATATGGTGTGCCGTTGATTATAGAATGAAACTGTATGCTAATTATTTAGGATGATGATGTCTCATTGAGGAACTCATAAGGATTATCATGTAAACCATGCAGGTGAATTTATTCCGATATGATAATAAAGTTGAATGGTACTACTCTTGGAATTAGATGTTAGTTAATTGAGTTGTCAATAATTCATTTAATTAATGGACATTCGATATCTTAAACATGTGGAGATAAACATGTACATAATAAATAGGAGCCTATATTTAATATGGATTTGGGACAGTAGTTTAATAATAACTTCTTGGTGGATCGAGTTATTATTGATGAGCTTAAGAAGTGTGTTCAGGCCGAATTGGGACTCCTAAGCCCATCAGGAGACCTAATCCTCCTATAAATAATCCTTAAGTCACCTGCTTCTAAACACACAAAAATCTTAGATTCGATTTAATAGTAGCGGCTGGAATTCTCGAAAGCTCGTTGCCCACACAACATTCGAGAAAAGATGAGGAATATAACAGAAGATCAAGCGGTCGAGGCTTCATCGATTGCTTTGTCTACAGTTTTGATCTTAGAACTAATTTCTCTGCAAAAGGTATGACTTGTTTTCTACTATGTGTTGTTTTATTTTACATAGACCCCAATTGGAATTGCATAGCGTTAGCGATCGAGCGGTTCTAACAAAGCCGCCATCTAAACAACCCCCCGTACCTACTGTAAGAAGACCCAGATCTGCTATGGTCAGATCAGCTCCTGCTCCACCCCTGGCTACTTTTGATGATACCAAAAAGGGGGACGAAAGAATGGAAAGATCAAGGAGAGAGCTGTAAGAAAAAGAAGAAGAGGAAGTTGATGACCTTCCTCTGAGCAGGAAGAGGAGAAGAAAGTCACCTCCTACTGCTGATATCCCTTCCTTAAAGAGAAGAAGAGGTGATGAAGGAGAAGGTGGTGCTGGAACAGCTGCAGCATCCAAACCTGCTGGCATTGTTGCATCCAATGTTGCTGTAAGAAAGAATACAACAGCACCCCCCACTTCTTACAGTACAAAAAAGGGAAGAAGAGATCAACAATCAGGCTCAAGTAAGAAGATAAGAAAGGCTGAAGTTGAAAGACAATATAATCAGAAGATAGCTGCTTAAAGAGCTAAGAGAGCCAGAGCTGAGAAAGAAGAAAAGTCTGGATGCAGAGGCTTTAGTTGGGGAGAGCAGATCTGAGTTGATGAAAAACGACGTTGATAGAGCTCTGCACCAATACCCTCCTCAAGATATTTCACATCTTGACACTGACAACATATCAGCTGAATTATCTATTCTGATAGATCGGAGGCCTGATGGAAAGAACATGGCTTGGAACTTAAATATCTTCAAAGTTGTGTGGAATGCCCCGTTCCTCTTTTAATTGAAAATAGGTTGTCACCCTTTACTTATTTAGAAATTAAAGGAATTATAATTACTTTATAATATACAGTGAAAGACTTAAAATGAAGTCACGAGAGCTATTTATATATATGCAAAACTAGTTCGTATCTTACACACATTACTAAGTAAAATGTTCAAATTAAAAGCCTATCTGAAATTACACGATAACCATATATACATTACAGGGTACAAGTCTAGGTCCATAATTTATCATACTATACATATTTAACGATTTATTGTTCTCAAAAGGAAACATTATTGTAGTACAATATTATAGATATAGTGAGAAGTCAGCCCAGCCTGCTACACGTCCACGTCATCATCTGCTGAGCTTGAAAATATAAAAAGTAGCATCATGAGACACCTTCGGAGAGGGATCCCAGTGGGATAACTGTACTCTCTAATATATACTGAAATAATTAAATTAATTAGCATATATTACATGTCCTTCGGGCACGCTCAGCTTGGACCATACATAACATAAAAGAATATGGGAGTCCCTCGCCCACTAAACCTTACTTTCATAGACCAGACATTTTCACCCTTATGGTCGTCGCTCGATAGTGAAGCAACTACCGGTTATAGCTACGGAGCTTCAGCCATAGATTTTTATACATAACTATTTAATTTAATTATCAACACATAGTAAAATGTAGAAGTTACCCACTTGTATGTTGATAGTGCAAGGATTGCTTCTGGATTCACCGATCGTCTCGACTGACCTCGACACACTTAATTGATTAGCCTCTTATGCCATATAACATAATCTTTTATATTTTATATTAGGTTTCTTTAATCAAAAGCATAATCATACTTATAACTTAGTTGTTAAACATTTAAACTAGCAATTTCAGAACTAAAATGACATATAAAGATGTAATATTTTTAATAATTCATATATAATTCCTAAAATCACAAAATTATTCATATAATCACATAGCTTCTTTTTATATAACATACTAAAATTTCATAAATTTTTACAGCTTGTATAAGGAATTAAAAACCACACATTTAACTAGTTTTTCACTTCAATTCTAGCTCCAAAACAGTCTGATTTTGAAAAATTAATCAGACCCTATATAATTCATTAAATCCTTCGAAATTTCTACAGACTATAGATACCTTATAGAAGTATGACATATAAAAATATCAATAGAAAATAAGATTCACATAATTAGTTATGAATTTTCTAAATCAACAGAAAAGAGGACATCGTACATGTTGAAAATAGACTTTCTTGTAAAAATTATCATAAATCATACAAGGTTGTAAAAATTACATGGTAAATTTCTACATCTCTATAAGAACGTGTACTACAAAATAGTGAAGTATGGCTTATATATGTTTTTTCAATAATTAGTTATGAATCTTAGAACAAGACTGGAAACAAGACATGACCTACACAGAAAACCAACTATGTTGTAAAATTTGGCATAAATCGTACATAACTCAAACAATTTCATACTAAAATTTTGAACATACCTAAGAACTGTTTCTAAATCATAGTAAAAGATGATACATAAAATCCAAGAGTGCAGTTTAAGAAAATTGTTTGATTCAGACCTAAAAACGAGACAAAAATTATCTCTGAACAGCTTATCTTAGAAAAATCATAGAAAATCGATTTTAACTCCAAATTTTCTGAAATTTTACACACATGTTCTACACTTTATATAATAGATTATTGTAAAAGGGTTTAGCCTAAATAGGGCAAATCTATCACAGAATATAAAATAGGGCAAATCTATCATAGAACAGGACTATGTTTGAAAAATTATAGTAAATTGAATTTTTGTCCAAATATTCTGAAATTTAACAGATATGTTCCTCACTTCATATATTAGAACTCGATCGAAGGGTCACGCCCCATTTTCTTTCATAAAATTTATCAGAGTTTTTCCACACGGGCGTGTAGGAAGAAAAAAATGGTAAGAGACATTTCATACACAGAAGAAGAAGGTAGAAGACGAACAGAAGATATTACATATCTTCAATCGGTTTCAACCGATTAAACAAAATATCCGTAGCAGAAAATATCAATAGGATTTCACATCCCAAATACACATCATCATCAGGATCTCACATCCCAAATACATTTCACATACCCATAAAAAGTGGATTTCTTACAATATTGTTTGAGAATGTTTGAGAAACATCATCTTAAAATAATTATTGATCCAAAAATATAGCACCTTCTCTCTCTTTCTAGGGTTCATCATGCTCATGACCTCCTGTAAGGTGAATTACAGAATAAGGGGTGAGTGCGTTAAATACACTCGTGGGGATAAAATCCGCATCTTAACATTCGACAGATATTTAAATCAAAATATGTATAATCATCACGGAACACAGCACGAAATATGCACAGCAGATATTAGAAATGGTAAGGGACAAATAGGTGTGGGCATCGCCCATCTTATCCTTTAAAATGGTCTCAATACCGCTGGTGCATTTCAAGGTCCACCAAACCTTTCATAGAAAAATGGAGGTAAGGGACAAATGCATGAAGAGGTGACCTCAGCGGACCCACCCCTTGCACAGTAATAAGTATGTCACACCAAATATAATCATAGCATTTAGTACTCCTCAATCATGCTTGGAATAGGGAAAACTGTAAACAAATAAAGAGTTAGAAATTACCCCCACCTTATTTGGTGGTTACCATGTGAGCAACAAGTATCAAGGATCACGTATCCCAGGACTTCAATCCAAGAGGTAGCCTACATAATTTATGGTGTTTCTTAAATCTTTTTTAAATAAAATTAAAGATTTAAACGATATCGGATCGGATACTATCGATCGAGATGAGACGGATAGGAACGAAAGGTCTAACGATTGAGGTTGAAGAAACAAGAGGGAAATATCAGTTTATACTGATGAGCTGAAAGTGAATTAATTTTAGATAACAACCAAAAAAGAATGAGCTTGATCGGAGTTGAAACGAGCTCGAATGGAGCGTTTTAAGATTGAGGGGTATTTTGGTAATTTGATCAAAGGGTTGATTTTGACCAGAACCCACGACACCCGATCAACGATATCTCGTTGGCGATGACTCGATGATAAATTATGATGAAAAAAATGAGATTCGGATCGAAAATCGAATAAAATATATGGCATCGCGTGCATACCCGACGACGAAGAAAAAAACTCAGCAACGGGAGCAGCATCTTTCAGCAGCTGCCAAGTTTTCTCGACAGCGGGGCTACACCTCTTGGCAGCGGGGCACATTTCTCGACAGTGGTGGCGCGGCCCTCGGCAACCTCGCACCCACGGCTCCCGACGTCGACCCTACTCGACCAGCCCTCTTCCCGACGCCACCGCTGCAACGACGCCGCGCAGTATCGCCACCACTTCATCCTCCGATGAGCCTGCACCACCGGCTACCACCTCCGGCCATACCTCGCCGTAATCCGTCATGAATAGTGTCGGAAAAACAGCCGCAAACACCCTTAGTTATACACGTATATATGAAACCTAACCCTAGCCCTTCCAGCTCCGGTCGGCCATCACCCCAGGTCCTCACTGGTGCACCACCAGCGCCGGCCAACAGCCGCTCACGGCGGTGCCACTATGCTGCCCCACAGCATGCACACACAACACACACATTACACACACACACACAAGCCCTCATGCAACAGCCCCATTCCCAGCCCATTTTTCGGCACCGACACCACCACCCATGGCTGCACCACCCCTCCAACGGCTAGCCCACAACCCCGGCAGCCCCTCTGGTGCCTGCAACCAAGAGAAGAAGAGAGAGAGAAAGAGAGAAAATGGGAGAGAGAAAAGGTGGCAAGAAGCTAGGGTTTAGGGTTTGGAGATCGTTTTTTACCGTTTTCTGGTGAACGGAAGATCAGAATTGAATTCCAGAAGTTGTCCTAGATTCATCTCATCGAGGGCTACGTTGTATGCTAAAATTGGCCAAAACCAACGAGTTTGAAATTTTTGGGCAAACTCCGGCGGTGCGCCAGAGATAAAAAATAAAGAGGAGAGAGAAAGAGAGAAGAGAGAGAGGCTTATGTGTGTTCGACACTTTTCGGCTCATTCAAAAAAACGGTGAAAAATGAATCGAATGAGCGCCTATTTTGAAAATCACTATTCATATTGGCTAGGTTACTATTCACGATAAGATTTCGGTTACTGTTCATCAAGATTCCATTCTTGTTTTTCTGAAACTCCATACTTTACCCTTTTCTTCGCCGTTTGAGCTATGGGTGTCTGATTGACCTCTAGTTCATTTCTATCTTCTCGTTTTTCTGTTACGCATCTAATGGTAGAACAAAGCTCTATGTTCCATGTCTATAAATTTTATCCATCTAAAATTAGCATATGAACTTAATATCATATAATTCATTTAAAATTAACTAACATCTTATCTTTTACTTTCGTTCATATATGTCGAGTGAATGGAGATCGAGGTCGATTTCTTCCATAAGTTATCCTGCAAAATCTTTAAAATCTTGAAAGAGATATTAGATTATAAAGATTTTAAAATCATTGATCATAATATGATTTGTAAATCATAACTTTGAATAATATAAGAACTTGCACTTAAATCTTTCATGCTTGAACGATAAAAGAAATTTTATAAAATATGCAATGTAAAGTTTTCTTGAAAACATGGTGTTACATTATGAGACTACCTACTGACAGAAACCCAACTTTGAGCAGATCACACTTTTGAAGAGATCAAAATATCTCAGATACTTCAGATATCTCTGCGGAGAAGGTAAATTTAGAAGATTCCATACCTGTCAATCTGCTTTAAGAAGATATGAAGAGCTTGCTAGGGATAGAGAGCTTGACATTTAAAATCTCATGTTAAACCTAGTGAAGCAAGGCAGGATAGTGTCTTTCAGTGAAGATTTCTAACTCAGATGGATTCAAATTTCGAAGATCAAGAAGAAGTTGGAAGAATCCTATCAGGAGTCTATTCAAGATTGGTGGAAAGACTAGAGAGAAAGAAAAAGGGAAAGAGAGAGAGAGAGAGAGAAAGAGAGAGGAGGAAGAAAGAAGAGCTACTGAAAGAAGACCTGAAAAATCATCAACAAGAAGGTCCATGTTTCAGAAGTAATCATACTGGATATATCTTTGTGAATCAAAAAGATAACTGGTCAGTTTTCTAAATTATGTACCTTGTAAAATTTCTTTTCTCAATGAAGAAATTTTATTTTTCTTACTTTCTGATCAAGGTCATACCTTATGAACCTTTGCATGCCTTTATTTCTGATGGATTGAGAGTAGGCTTAGTATTGATACATCTCTGATGAATCCACGATTAGTTTATATTTCTGGCGCATATCAGAACTATCTTGACAAATATGATAAATGTAAAGTAATAACTCCTATCATGAACGATATAACGTAAAGGTTTTGTCATCATAAAAAAAGGGGAAATTGTTAGGATATCAATGTTTAGATTTTCATGAGACAAACCAACCTTGTAATAGGAAGTTAGAGTACCCCATTTTTCACAATGTTTAAAGTGAATACATATAGATTAGAATTGAGTCTGTAAGCTAAGGTCTGAAAAATGGAGGATCTCGAGAAAAGACTTGTTGTATCAAACGAAGTAGGAATGAAGAAACTATAAGAAATGTCAAGAGCAATGTAGTAGTAAAAAGGAAAAAAAACTGCAACCAAGCGATAGTACAACTATGCTGCAAGAATAAGCTACAGCAACGCTGTAAGAACAAGTTACTGCAAGTAGTTTCAGGATGCAACGTAGAGTAAAGACTTGCTGCATACTCCAACAAGACTTAAATACAGCTGCAGAAACAACCTAACCTGCAATCCGAGGAAGAATAAATGGAGTACAAGAAACATAGATCAAAGCATATCAGAATAGAGACGGTTGAGATAAAATCAAAGTTGCAGTTCCAGAATCAATGCAAAGATGACACGTGGCCTGACAGGTTGCAAAAAGCTACGAGCCACAACTATCGTATTAAATTAGCTGAGAAGATAAGTTAAAAAACATTAAATATGAGCCATGCCTTTGATCAAAATCCTAATTTCAAATGAGAGATATCTCCTTCAACGGATATTTTTATACAAGTATAAATAGAAGTCGAGCAACATTGAGACTGGTTACTGAAACATTTACGCTTAAAAGACCAAGCATTATCAAGCTATACTCTTAAGCATTCACACAAGTTTCAATCGCTCGACTTGGCTAAGTGATCAAGATCAACTTCAAAGATCCAAAGAGGATAAAGAAGATCACTTCACTACAATAGTTGAAGAAATAACAAACATATGCTTTTACCTATTTGCTGTGTGCTACGTTTTTTTTAGGTGTCATCAGTTGAAAGGATTTATCCTTGCTGATTGTTGTTGTTAGTTGTCTAGGAGAAAGTCAATTTCCCTTGGTGGGTGTTTAGAAATCCTTTGTAGGTTTGCCTTTAGAACTTGCAACAACTGTGTAAAGTTGAGTTCTAATAGGTGTTAACTTGTTAAGTTGATAGATTGTTAGGTTGCATTCTGTAAACCAATCTTACTTAACAAAGTTCCTTATCGGGAATGCAGTAGAGTGGACGTAGAAGGATTACACCACCTTTGAACCACTATAAGTCCTTAAGTGCTTTATTCATTTTAATATATTTTGTGTTGCATCTTTGTTTACTTTAAAAGAATTTTCATAAGAAAATATATTTGAGAAAACAAGTCTTCAGTCAAAGTATAATTTTCCACTGCAAAAACTCTAAGATATAGTATAATGTACTACTTTATAGTGTTGTAAGTTGCATCAATCTATGTTGTCAATTCAAGTAACTTACAGTGTAGCAAGTTCGAGAAGATTTTCTAAAATCGATGAAGGTTCATTCACCCTCCTTTTGAACCTTAGGGACCATTTAGGACCAACAAGTAGTATTAGACCAAGTTGGGTTAAGAACCAACTTATCTGGTAAAAATTTTATTCATAAGACTTTTAAAGCTTAGTAATTACTAATCAATATTTCAAGTAATTACCTTTCTTTAATTCTAACATAAAATCTTGAAAATTTTATTCATAAAACTTTTAAAGCTTAGTAATTACTAATCAATATTTCAAGTAAATACCTATCTTTAATTCTAACATAAAATCTTGACTGAAATATATTTAGAAATAAATGGTTAATAATATAATCCAATTGAATGAAAGAGGATATTACAAAATAAATTGTCATATATCGATAACAATAAATTTCAAAATCTTATTTTATAAAGCTTTTTTACATTTCTACCCTCAAAGATTTCATACCTATAATGTTTTTCAGTTTATAGTGTTATATTGTATGAGAAATTTTAAAGTTACATTAATCGTGGGATCGATTCTGCAAGAAAAAAATTAAACTTATTGTAATTTCCCTCCACTTTTTAGTTCAGTGAAACTGTGGGACCAATTTTACAAAAAAATTAATATTTAGTTGCATTTCTTAAAGAAGAAAAAAAAAAACTCATTTTCTCATTTGGGACCAATTTTGCAATTTTTTGACAGAAAACGTTATGATGGGACTATTTTGCAACGTTTAGAAATAAGAGACTACTTTTACAACCAATATATGGAACCAAACTGAAATGCTCTCGTAACATGTGAGAGTAAATCTGCAATTTTCTCTATATTTGGTCAACCATTCATCATTTATTTTTATTAATTTGATTAAGTTGATTTAAAAAAGTAAAAACTTATTCATAAGATCACTTTTAAAAACATAGTAATTACTAATCAATATTTCTAGTAAATACCTTTCTTGAATTCTAACATAAAATCTTGACTGAAATACATTTAAAAACAAATGGTTAATGATATAATGCAATTCAATGAAAGAGGATCTTTCAAAATTTGTTCATATAAATTACAATAAATTCAACATCTTATTTTTACAAAGCTTCCACAATCACTAAACTCTATAAATTGAACCAATTCCCAAATAAAAAACATCCCAAAAAAAACAAAAAAAAACTACATTAATTTCATCATGGCCACCTTCTTCTCTCTCAACACTCCTTCTCCATCAGTCCTCCTCCTCCTCCTCCTCATCCTCACCGCGGGCGATCTCTTCCTCCGCACAAACGCCGCCGCATTGGACGACATCTGCCGCCAAACCAAAGAACCATCACGTTGCGTAAGCATTATAATGGCATCGGATTCACGCAGCTCAACAGCACCCGTTCCCGTGCTGGCACAAATCACCATTGAAATGGCGACATACACCGCCGGCCAGAACAAAATCGGGGCTCACAATCTGTTTTTATCGGAAAAGGTTCCAAATCTGAAGGCCATTTACAAGAAATGTGAGGATCTGTATCTTGCTGCTTTGGATGCCCTGTTGATAGCGCCGCAATACCTGCAACAGCGCCAATATGGTAAGCTGGCAGAGGTCACCGGAACTGTTGGCGGTGCTGTTGGTGGCTGTGTGGCGGCGTTCAAGGACAACGCCGCTTTGGAGAGAGGTAATGAGGACGTTGGAGTTGTTGCTCAAGCCATTTCTGTTATTGCTCGGAGTCTGCACTGATGTTATGTGCATTGCATGCTCTATTATTATTATTATTTTCTTTAAAATTAATAATATGGGGTTTTTACCTCTTAGGCATGTAGTCTGAATGATGGATTATTGATTATTATAATATAATTAATGCTGTTTCTTTTATAATTAAATAAAGTGCTTTTTAATTAAAACAAATAAATATATCTCTGTTTTGTTTTTCCCTAATCATCCAGGCTTATATCAACTAAAGTTGAAAATAAAATCCAACTTTCTAAATTGTTTAGAGTTCGTCGTTAACAAAATACACACGATTTCAAGCAATCTCAAGTTGAAGAACTCCTCAGTTTCGAAATGTCATACATATAGGCGATATGGATTGCAATTACGTAAAAAAGGTTGTAATTCGTACGTCTTGGAGCAATGAAAATCTAGGAAGAAGGTTCAATTCATGCCTCCATTAATCTGCTTGTCGAAATCCCAAGCGTTTCCCTTATTATAGACCTCAAAAAATTGAACCTTAAGAGTAGTTAGCTAAAATTGTTAGCTCTTCTTGTTGAAAATAGGGTGTCCTGTAGTTTTGCAATCGGTAAATTTTTTTTTTGAATTTTGCAGAGAGATGGGTATCATTTTTTTTTTTTGCTTGGGAGGACCCTCCTATGTGTCGTAGATAAACAACTTTGTTTCCTGGACTCTTGAGGAGGATTAATGCAATGGATGTAGAAAATGCGAGGTTGAATAACACTATTACAATGATTGAGGAGATTGAGAAGCTTAAAAACAACAATAAAATCCTAATGAAATGTTTTTCATTCCAATAGTTTGTAGTTTTTGTTGTTGGGCTTGGTTGAAGATGGTGTAAGATTATTAGTTTAGTGAATGAATTAAACTAAGATGGTTAATCTGTACACTTGTTGTTTATGTAATATATTTGCAATGAAATGCATGTATTTTGCAATTGTTAGTGTAATGTATTTTGCAATTGTTATTGTGATTTGGAATTGTATTTTGTTAACACATTCAATGTAATGTATTTTGCAATGGATGGTTAACACTTCTGTTATTATTTTGCAATTGTCATTGTGAAGTATGTTGCAATGAATGAATTCTACAAAGTTTGAACATAAGTTGGAATAATTGATTAATCTCGCAATAGCAACATTCAATATTAAAAATGTCCACTTAAATAAAAGATAAAAGATGACACCTTGCATAACAACAACAAACATTAAACATTTCAAATCCATTATTGGTGGAGTTTAATGACAACCATTCCAAAACAAATTCAAACTAAAATTCCACAACACAACCCCGACTGTTTGTTATGCCATGCCAGAAACCAAAAAAATATTCTAGCTAGAATGTTTTTACATGTAAAAATACTGATGTTGGAATAAAAATGTATGTTCTTGACTGCTTTTGTAGATGTGAAAGCAGTACAATTTTTTTTCCTTCACAGCTTGTAGATCCTCTTGACCTTACAATTTTAGTTAGTTGTCCTTCTTGTAGTTGATCATACATTGAAAGGTTTGGAACATATTGTGGTAGTTTAATTTGTGATGCTTGTGTTGGAATGTCTTGCACAATAAAGTCTTGTGTGTGTGGCATGTCAATATGCTCCTCCTATATGAAACAAAAGACTTGTTAGGATTTCTATGTTTAGATTTTGATGAGACAAACCAAATATGTAATAGGAAGTTTTGAGTACCCCATTTTTCACATTGTTTAAGTGAATAAATAGACTAGGATTGAATCTTATGTTAAGTGATGAAAATGGAGGTTAAACAAGGATAGATGTATCTAAGTCTTTAAGGAAAGATATCGCTGCAAGAAGGCAGGATACAGTATCGCTACAAGAAGGATGGATACAACATAGCTGGTAGAAGGAAGATACAGCAAAGCTTTAATAAGACAGATCTTCTATACAGTAAAGTAAGAAGGAACGGCGTGCAGCATTGCTGCAAGAAAAGGATATAGGAGTTCTGTTAGAAAGAAGTTACAGCAGCACTGCCAGAAGATACTGTAACCAGGTCTAAATTTCCGCAGCACTGCAAGGAAGTATCAGCTGCACGAAGACCGAGGATACAACGCAAAGCTTACAGTACAGATAAGTCATACATCGCCAACTACAAAACAAAGTATCCTGCAAATCCTAGGAAAGATAAATGCAGTACGAGGAACAGAGTTCAAGTAAGAATAAATAGAGCCGTTCAAGAAAAGGTCAAAGGCACAGACACGGAGCCAATGAAAGGTTGCCACATGGACTGACGCGCTGCAGAAAGCTGTGAGCCGCAACTGCCGCATTAAATGCTCCGAAAGAGAAAGTCAAGTCGCATTAAATACGAACCATGTCTTTGGTCAGACTACTTCAAATTCAAAAGAGGGATGTCTCCTTCAACGGATATCTTCTCCTACAAGTATAAATAGAGGTTGAGGAGCACTGAAGCTGGTTACTGTTACTGAGACCTGAAAATCATTTGTGAAAAATTCAAAGCTTACAAGATTCAAGCATTCAAGCCTACAATCAGTATCAGTCACTCAACCATCTGAAGTGAAGCAAGTTCAAGCTGAAAGTTTCCTCAAGGATTCAGAAGCTCACTTCGAAGCAACAGTTGAAGAAAACCTTTTATCCTTTTAACCTTGTTGTTGTGTGCTTAGGTTGTTTTAGTGGTGTCAAACAGTTGATAGGAGAGATCCTTACTGTTTGTTTAGTTGTCTAGAGTTATGCAGCTTCCCTGTGTGGGAGTGTGGAACCTTATGTGGGTTAGCCTTTGAAGTTTGCAGTTGCTGTGTGTACGCTGGACTTCAGTAGGTGGTTAACTTTGTAAGTTGATAGATTGTTAGGAGAGTCCTATAAATCAATCTTGCTTAACAAAGTTCCTGCTCGAGGAGCAGTAGAGTGGACGTAGAAGGATTACACCACCTGTGAACCACTATAAGCCATAAGTGTTTATTGCTTTATTTATCTGTGCGTTTATCTTCTGTATCTTGATTGTCTCATAGCATAAAAACGTTTTGAAAGAAGCATTTTGAGAAAAATAGTCTTGAGTTTAAAAGTTAATATTTCCGCTGCGTATAAAACTCCAGGTTACAGCGTGCAGGATTGTATCCTAGTACTGCAAGCAGTAACTATCTGTCGTTGCAAGCTCAAGTAACTTGCAGTGCAGAACGGTTTGTTTAAAGATTTGCAAAATCGACCAAGGTTCATTCACCCCCCCTCTGAACCTCGGACACCACTTGGGAACAACAAGACTGTATTGGGCACTTGAATGTAAAATCATATTCCAAGACATGAGTGGAGCATGGTGTATAGGTGACACTTACTAGTATATCTGGCGAAGTGGATTCTATTTTAATAGGTATCTCACTTCAAGTTGATACAAGACCATGATCAACTATAAACAATAAAATCAAACAATCAGAAGAATCAAATAACAAACAACAAACAACCAACTGTTTATGCAGTCATGAATAAATATAATTTAGAAGACTTAGTGTACCCATTATTCTGCATTCTCATTGCTTTCTTCACCTTGTACCCCAACATCTTCACTAGTACTCCTGTGCACCTTGTAGAATTAAAAAATCAAATTTAGATAATTTGCAATTAAAAGTGGAAAGTGTAGAAAAAAAAATTAACTACCTTTGATTTTTTGTTAGAACACTGAGTCTCATTGCTTGACTTTAGTGGGCATATTTTCTGATTGTGGTCTATCTCCGTGCATTTATCACATTTGATGTCACTCGTTGTCTTTTCAACCTCACAAAATTCTTAGTTTTCTTATTTTCATGAGGCTCATTTCTTCTATTCTTTGGAGGTCTTCTAACTCCTCATGAGATATTTGGTGGAACAGTGGTACAAATTTTGTCTCCTCCCACACTGCTTGTCCATTGATCCATTTAACCATTAAAACATACATCATCTTATATACTATAAGCTTAACTTTTTGTATGAACATCTATTTTGATATGAGAATCTTTTATGGTCAAATGTTTGCATTTTATATTTGTTATATATGTTATTACAATTATCCAATTAATTTATATTGTAGATAACATGGTGTGTGGTGCCACACAAAAGATCATGTTATCAGTTCCTTATAGATTATAAATGGTAGCTCACAACCAAGATGAATTTGGACATCGGAATGGTTGTAGTATAATTTGATATTAGTCTATCTTGATTATAAAATTACACTAGTACATTTTGTATGTATTGAGTAGGATCAATTGAGGTTGTTCGATTTATACTGACTATATAATAGAACAAGGCCTCTGTTATTATGGATGTGCGTCCTCTTAATCCCTATATAATAACAAGCACGTATACTTAATTTTTATTTCTTTAATTTACCAATGAGTGAGATTTATTCATTAAATTAATAAGCTCGGTAAATTGGGATATAATATTATTTATATGGTTTGCTGTTGATGATAGAAGGAATCTGTGTCCTAATTATTTAGGATGATAATGTCTCCTTGAGAAGCTTATAAGGATTATCATGTAAACCCTGCAAGAAATTTATTTCGGCATGATAACAAAGTTAGGTGATACTACTCTTGAATATATATGTTAATTAAATTGAGTTGTCAGTAACTTATTTAATTAATGGACATTCAATATCTTAAACACAGGGAAATAAACGTACTCATAATATGTAGGAGCCCATATTTAATATGAATTTGGGGGCAGTAGTTCAATAATAACTCCTTAGTAGACCGAGTTATTATTGATGGGCTTAAGAAGTGTGTTCAAGCCGAACATGGACTCCTAAGCCTATTAGGAGACCTAATCATAATCCTCCTCTAGGTCCCTGTTGTAGCCTATAAAAAAATTTTAAGTCAGCCATTTTGAAATACACAAAAATCTTAGCCACGATTTAGTAAAAGACGGCTGGGATTCTCGAAAGCTCATTGACCACACAACATTCGAGAAAAGATGAGGAATATAGCAGAAGATCGAGAGGTCAAGACTTCATCAATTACTCTATCTTCAGTTCTGACCTTAGAACTAATTCGTCTTATTTTTCACTGTAATGACTTGTTTTCTTCTAAATGTCGTCATATTTTGCATGGACCCTAAATCGGAATTGTATAGGGATAGCGATCATGCGGTTCTATCAATTGGTATCAGAGTCATGGTTTTCTGACCCTATGCTATTGAATCGGTTAATTTTATTATGAATCATATCTTAGATTATACGTATTTTAGATCGGATAATAATAGAATATGCGACAGATTATCATGTCTTGCAGGAACCCTAAATCCAACTAATATGGTCTGAATGTATGTTTGTGTATGAATTAAACCCTCAAACCTGTTGAGGTTATTTTATGTTGATTAATTATTGTAATAGTAAAATTATGGCAGTTTGTCGTGTTAGGTTTTAAGTTTTTATTTGATCTAGATCATGTGTCAACTCCTTCATGGAGTATTGGATCGATGGATGTAATTAATTACAGGGTTAGGGTAGTGGTTGAGACTTCTTATCGTGGAGAAAGATTATAGTGTCTAGAGCCATAGTTGGAAGGGAAAAGAGAAAGATGTAATTAATTGCAGGGTTTGCTTCATCTCGTAGAGAGAAGAAAAACAATCGTCATCTTATGACATCATCAGAAACACCATTCAACTTGATTGTGTCACAAACTTCAAGAAATTGCGCCGGATGCGCATTGGGGTCATCTAAATGGCGTCCCCCAAACTGATTTTGCTGAACCATAGCGATCAACTCAAAATTATTTTCTCGAATAGGTGGTTGCACAACCCCTCTTCCATTTTGTTGTGGTTGAAAGTAATCTCTGATGGGTTTCTGACCACCCGCTTGTAGTGCTTGATTCATTCTGTCTTGATTGTTTAGTACTTGTTCCATTGGGTTATCTTCAGCCATCTGAGTTGGAGCAAATAGTTGATTTCGTGTTTTACTAAGTCTGCAAGTTGCTCAATCTTCAAATCTAATGCACTTAAGTTCGCCTTTTTAGAGCGAGTGTTCATGCACAGTCTGCAAACACCTAAAAAACAAGTATCAGATACTCCCTGAAAAATAAAAATATAATAAAAGAAAAAATACAGGTAAAACCTTGACTAAAAATAAAAACAAAATTCGAATATTAATTGTGCCTAAACTTCAGTTCCCGGCAACAGCGCCAAAAACTTGTTCACTAATTTCTTTTAACTACGCCCACAAGTATACGATGTAAATCGTAGGAGTGGTGAGCAAGGTCGATCCCACAGAGACTATCTATCTAGGCACTAATTAATTACTCAAATCCGGTTCTCAAATTTATCTAGGGAAATTAAATCTCATCAATTTCAGATTAATTCAACAGAAACAATAATTACGTAAATAAATCAACTAAAGAATCACAGAGATCTAAAGCAGGTTCTAGGACATGCGTTCATCTAATTCTCATCAAGACATCACTTTAACCAATCCAAGTTCATTAATCAATCATACTATATGAGCAATCACACATATCAATTAATAGCTCTCCCGAGTCAATTAATCGGTTGATCATTATGCCATCAGAGGTATCCCTACTCAATCTGATAGAAACATAACAACTCTCAAAAGTACCCAAGATTGATCTCTCATCACATAAATTCCTTAATCTTCCGATCTAAGTATCTTTATGTCATGTGTTTATTCTTCCATAGTTAAATCTCATCTCCTGAATTTTGATTCAACTATTAAAACATGCTCAATTATTGGCCAAATAATCAGACAAACAATCAATTCATAAACACACAAATAAGATAAAAGATTATGAACATTGAATGAAATTAAAGATCCATCAAGATTCGAATCAGATTACTAACAAGCCCTAGAAACCCTAGAAATTAGCTAAACATGATTATCAACAAACTCATAGACAAGATTGAAAATATCATCTCACTAAACTAACAAGAAATGAAAGATTAAAATCTTAGCGACGATGATCTCACGCTTTTTTCGGTTTTTGAATTCTTGTTTTTCTCTCTCTGTGCTTCTTCTCTCTGCCTCTTTTCACCAATAATCATCTTTTTTGCTTCTTGGAGTCTTATATATCAATTAAAGAATCAAAATACGCCAAACTACCTGAATCTGCTGCATGCTTGGGCACGGCCGTGCTACACGGCACGGTCGTGCCCCATTCTTCAGCCTCGATCCCCATCGCGCAAGGTCAGTCGTGCTATTCAGCACGATCGTGCTCTCCTGTTCAGCCATTTCACTCGAAACTTGCACTTTTTCTTACTAAAATCATGAAACTAAACACAAACTCGTCAAATGTTGGACTCAGAACGTTTATCATATCAAATCTGGCCAGTGAATTAATTTCTGGTATGATAATAATGTTGAGCTGTCCTTTCCCAAGGAATAAAAATATTAATTAATTAAAGTATTCAGTAGCTTAAATTAATTAATGGACATTAGATCTTAAACACGTGAAATAATAATCGGGAGCCATATTTCATAATATGGGTTAGGATGGATAATGCAATATTAATTCTATAGTGGAATGAATTAATATTAATGGGCTAGAATAATATTGTGGCTCAATATTTGTTTCTAGGTCCATTGGGAGGTCCAATCTTAATTCTTCTAAAGGCCCTTGAGTAGCCCAATAAAAGCTCATTTAACTCAGGTGTTAAAAGATAAGAATTTATTATTGTTACTGATTGTTGGTCCCAAGTGGTGTCCGAGGTTCGGAGGGGGGGGGAGGTGAATGAACCTTGGTCGATTTTTTAGAATCTTTAAAACAACCGTTCTGCACTGCAAGTTACTTGAGCTTGCAGCGATAGCTGGTTACTGCTTGCAGCGCTAGAATGCAGTGCTGCACGCTGTAAACTGGAGTTTTGTACGCAGCGGAAATAAACTTTTAAACACAAGGCTGTTTTTCTTAAGAATGCTTCTTTCAAAGAGTTTTACGATGAGAGATAGATAGATATGCAGAAAATAAGCACAGATAAATAAAGCGATTAAAACACTTATGGCTTATAGTGGTTCGAAGGTGGTGTAATCCTTCTACGTCCACTCCACTGCTCCTCGAGCAGGAACTTTGTTAAGCAAGATTGATTTACAGGACTCTCCTAACAATCTATCAACTTACAAAGTTAACCACCTACTAAAGTCCAGCGTACACACAACAACTGCAAACTTCAAAGGCTAACCCACACAGGGTTCTATACTCCAACACAGGGAAGCTGCCTAACTCTAGACAACTAAAAACAAACAGCAAGGATCTCTCCTATCAACTGCTTGACACCACTAAAACAACCTAAGCACACAGCAACAAGGTTAAAAGGATAAAAAAGTTTTCTTCAACTTGTGTTTTGAAGTGAGCTTCTGATTTCGTAGGGAAACTTTCAGCTTGAACTCTGCTTCACTTCAATAGGTTGAGTGACTGAAACTGTTGGCTTGAATGCTTGAAATTTGTAAGCTTGAAACTTTCGCGTATGGATTTTAATTCTTAGGAATAGTGACAGTATCAGTAACCAGCTTCAGTTCTCCTCGACCTCTATTTATATTTGTAGGAGAAGATGTCTGTTGAAGGAGACATCCCTCTTTTGAATTTGAAATAGCCTGGCCAAAGTATGGTTCGCATTTAATGCGACTTGACTTTTTCTTTCGGAGCATTTAATGCGGCAGTTGCGGCTCGCAGCTTTCTGCGGCGCGTCAGTCCATGTGGCATCTTCTTATTGGCTCCGTGTCTGCTACTTTGACTTTTTCTTGAACGGCTCTTTTGTCCCTGCTTGGATCTCCGTTCCTCGTACTGCATTTATCCTTCCTGGGATTTATAGGATACTTTGTCTTGTAGTTTGTGCTGTATAACTTAACTGTCCTGTAAGTCTGCGCTGTATCCTTGGTCTTTGTGCAGCTGATGCATTCTTTCAGTGCTGCTGTATATTAGACCTGCTTGCAGTATCATCTGGCAGTGCTACTGTATTCTTCGTTCTAGCAGTACTCCTGTATCCTTTTCATGCAGCGATGCTGCACGCCATTCTTCGTTGCTTTGCTGTATTGAAGTACAGCCTTATTTATGCTTTGCTGTTTATTTCTTCTTCCAGCAATGCTGTATCCTGCCTTTACACAGCGATACTGTATCCTGCCTTCTTGCAGCGATATCTTCCTTTAAAGCTTAGATGCAGCTTTATCCTCTTTTAACCTCCATTTCAATCCTTGACTCAAGACTCAATTCTAGTCTATTTATTCACTTAAACAATGTGAAAATGGGGTACTCAAAACTTCCTATTACATGATTGGTTTGTCTCATCAAAATCTAAACAATGAAATCCCAACAATTTCCCCCTTTTTGATGATGACAAAACAATCATGTAATAGGAAGTTTTGAGTACCCAATTTTCACATTGTTTAAGTGAATAAATAGATTAGAATTGAGTCTTGAGTCAAGGATTGAAATGGAGGTTAAAAGAGGATAAAGCTGCATCTAAGCTTTCAAGGAAGATATCGCTGCAAGAAGGCAGGATACAGTATCGCTGTGTAAAGGCAGGATACAGCATTGCTGGAAGAAGAAAGGAACAGGAAAGCATAAATAAGGCTGTACTTCAATACAGCAAAGCAACGAAGAACGGCGTGCAGCATCGCTGCATGAAAAGGATACAGGAGTACTGCTAGAACGAAGATTACAGCAGCACTGCCAGATGATACTGCAAGCAAGTCTAATATACAGCAGCACTGAAAGAATGCATCAACTGCACAAAGACCAAGGATACAGCGCAGACTTACAGGACAGTTAAGTTATACAGCACAAACTACAAGACGAAGTATCCTACAAATCCCAGGAAGGATAAATGCAGTACGAGGAACGGAGATCCAAGCAGGAACAAAAGAGCCGTTCAAGAAAAAGTCAAAGTAGCAGACACAGAGCCAATAAGAAGATGCCACATGGACTGACGCGCCGCAGAAAGCTGCGAGCCGCAACTGTCGCATTAAATGCTCCGAAAGGAAAAGTCAAGTCGCATTAAATACGAACCATACTTTGGCCAGGCTATTTCAAATTCAAAAGAGGGATGTCTCCTTCAACGGACATCTTCTCCTACAAGTATAAATAGAGGTCGAGGAGAACTGAAGCTGGTTACTGATACTGTTACTATTCCTAAGAATTAAAATCCATACGCGAAAGTTTCAAGCTTACAAATTTCAAGCATTCAAGCCAACAGTTTCAGTCACTCAACCTATCGAAGTGAAGCAGAGTTCAAGCTGAAAGTTTCCCTACGGAATCAGAAGCTCACTTCGAAGCACAAGTTGAAGAAAACTTTTTTATCCTTTTAACCTTGTTGTTGTGTGCTTAGGTTGTTTTAGTGGTGTCAAGCAGTTGATAGGAGAGATCCTTGCTATTTGTTTTTAGTTGTCTAGAGTTAGGTAGCTTCCCTGTGTGGGAGTATAGAACCCTGTGTGGGTTAGCCTTTGAAGTTTGCAGTTGCTGTGTGTACGCTGGACTTTAGTAGGTGGTTAACTTTGTAAGTTGATAGATTGTTAGGAGAGTCCTGTAAATCAATCTTGCTTAACAAAGTTCCTGCTCGAGGAGCAATAGAGTGGATGTAGAAGGATTACACCACCTTCGAACCACTATAAGCCTTAAGTGTTTTTATCGCTTTATTTGTTTGTGCTTATTTTCTGCATATATCTATCTTTTCTCATCATAAAACGTTTGAAAGAAGCATTCTTGTGTAAAACAGCCTTGTGTTTAAAAGTATATTTCCGCTGCGTACAAAACTCCAGGTTACAGCGTGCAGCACTGCATTCTAGCGCTGCAAGCAGTAACCATCTATCGCTGCAAGCTCAAGTAACTTACAGTGCAGAACGGTTGTTTTAAAGATTCTGAAAAATCGACCAAGGTTCATTCACCCCCCCTCTGAACCTCGGACACCACTTGGGACCGACAAGTGGTATCAGAGCAAGTTGGGTTAAAAGCCAACTTATCTGGTCACCTACCCAGATCCACCTTTGTCTCACTGTTTTCTTTGCATAAAAATCATTTTTAAAGCATATCATGGATTCCTCCAATCATAAACTACCTATGTTTTCCATAGAGGAATATGACGACTGGAAAATTAGAATGCAGGCACATCTTTCTGCCATGAATGATGAGATATGGACTGTCATAACTGAAGGACCGATAATCCCCATGAAGGTAAATCCAATGTATGGAAGAGACCATGCAGAAGGAGAGCAGCCACCACCAAACTTCCTGACCAAACCACGACAAGAGTGGGGAAATGAAGACAGGAAGAGAGCCAACCTGGATAACGTGGCAAAGAACTCTCTATTTATTACTTTGGATAAAGACACCTTTAGCAAAGTCAAGACTTGCTCAACATCCAAAGAAATATGGGAAAAGCTGGAGCAAATTTGTGAAGGAACTGAGCTCACCAAGGACAACAAAATCTCCAACGCTACCCAATTATTTGAGCTCTTCGAAATAAAGAATGAAGAGACTCTTGAGCAACTAGATCTAAGATTCACATCTATAGTGAATGAACTAGAAGCTCTGGGCAAACACTACACACAGAAAGAAAAGAACATGAAGGTGTTAAGAGCCCTACCAGCGGAGTGGGATAGCAAGACCACTGCCATGAGAGTGTCTATGGACCTGAAGTCCATGAGCACATTTGATTTATTCTCCGACTTGAAAGCATTCGAGTATGACATCAATAGAAGGAGAAAAGAGTTAGAGGAGTCAGTCTCCAAAGTTACAGCGCTAACCGCCAGAGGAACAAAGGATACAGCAACCGCCAATTGCAGTAAGCAGAGTGAGGATACAGTAGAAGTTGCTGAAGACGATATGGCGCTCTTCCTAAAGAAATTCAGGAGATTCATCAAGAGCAACAACAATAGCAGCAACGCCAACCTCAACAAAAAGAATGACTTCAGAAGAAGTCACTCAACCCCTGAGGTATCTTCTTCTCCTCAGTCAAATACAGGGAATGTTGACCTGTGCTATAATTGCAGGAAGCCTGGACACTATGCAAGGAATTGTCCTTATCCAACAGTGCACAAGTACCCTGAAGGAGAAAGAAAACAGAGGAGAGATAAAAGACGAGAGAAAAGACACAAGCTTCGAGCACTCATAGGAGAGATGGAGAAAGCCAAGGATGCAGTAGTTCCGAAGGAAGTACTGAAAGCTGCAGAATCCTCTGACAGCGATGCTGAAACCTCATCCTCTGACGAAGAAGCACTCATATGCCTGATGGCTAAAGATGGCGAGGACAGCGAAGAAGATGAGGTTACAGTGCCAGGATGCAGCAGTGATGTATGGTATATCGACAGCGGCTGCTCAAGGCACATGACAGGCAATAAAGAAACGTTGAAAGACTTCCAAGAATGTAAAGGACCTAAGGTCATATTTGGTGATGATTCCAAAGGAAGCACAAAAGGAAGCGGATGCCTAGTCAAAGGGAACATAAAGATCAAGGATGTATCCTACGTAAAGGGGCTTAGATACAATCTCCTAAGCATCAGTCAATTCTGTGACAAAGGATATACAGTGGAATTCAACCTCAACAAGTGCTTAATCAAGGACAGCACCACAAATGAAGTAAAGCTTACAGGAATAAGAAGAGGAAATATCTACCTAGCAGATTGGAATTCCTCCACTCAATCAACATGCTTCATAGTGAAAAGTCCACCGGAGTTGAGCTGGTTATGGCACAAACGATTAAGTCACCTGAACTTCAAGACTATCAACAAGCTAGCAAGAAAAGGCCTCGTGAGACGATTACCAGATGTAGCTTACAAAAAGGAGAATGTCTGTGGAGCGTGTCAAAAAGGAAAGCAAGTTAAGAGCTCTTTCAAGGATAAGATTCAGAAATCGTCTCACAGGATTCTAGATCTTCTACACATGGACCTCTTTGGACCAGTAGAACCAGTAAGCTTGAGCGGAAAGAAGTACTCCCTAGTAGTAGTGGATGACTACTCTAGATACACATGGACGATCTTTCTAGCAAAGAAGTCGGAAACTCAAGAAAAGCTACCTGGCCTCATGAAGAAAATTCAGAATGAAAAGAGCTTGAGCATAGTGAAGATAAGATCAGACAGAGAAACCGAGTTCACGAATAAGTTTATAGAGAAATTCTGTTCTGACAATGGTATTCGTCATGAATACTCTGCTGCAAGAACACCTCAACAAAATGGGGTTGCTGAAAGAAGGAATAGAACCCTCAAGGAAGCAGCAAGAACAATGATAGCAGAAGTAGAGATACTCAAGAGGTTTTGGGCTGAGGTAACTAATACTGCATGCTACACGCAGAACAGATGTCTAATCATCAAGGATCTTGACAAGACACCGTATGAAATATGGAACGGTCATACACCAAACATTTCCTATCTGCATATCTTTGGATGCAGGTGTTATGTTCTCAACAATGAAAAGGAACATCTGAAAACTTTTGATGCTAAATCAGACGAAGGAGTATTTCTAGGATACTCTGCTGTAAGTAAAGCCTTCAAAGTGTTTAATAAGAGAACCTTGGTGGTAGAAGAATCTGTACATGTGGTGTTTGATGAACCACATTGTGACACAAAGAAGCTAGAAAAACCACCTGAAGAAACCTCTCCTAGAAAAGGGAATGTTGTACCATACATAGAAGGAGTTCTGCCTACAGAAGAGGAAAAAGAAGAAGAAGCTGCAACCTTGGATGCAGCAGACATTCTTATAGCAGCAGAACCTCCTGCAATACAGCAACATGATGAGCAAAACACACCAACGCACGTCTTTGAGCCTGACAGGACGTGGCTTAGAAATCATCCAAGAGATCTCATCATAGGAGATCCATCCATCGGCGTAAGGACAAGAAGATCCATCCCACATGAAGCAATGTTTGCATGCTTCATATCACAATCAGAGCCTAAGAATGTTGAAGAGGCACTGCAAGATAGCAACTGGGTACAGGCCATGCAAGAAGAATTAAATGGATTTGAGAGAAATCAAGTATGGCAAACCGTCACTAGACCAACCCATCAAGGTGTAATTGGAACGAAGTGGGTGTTCAAGAACAAGCTAGATGAATCAGGAGTCATTGTAAGAAACAAAGTAAGATTAGTTGCTAAAGGATACTGTCAGGAAGAAGGAATTGATTTTGATGAGACTTTTGCACCAGTGGCAAGGCTAGAAGCAATAAGAATTTTCTTAGCCTATGCAGCACATATGAATTTCAACGTCTATCAAATGGATGTTAAAAGCACATTCCTGAATGGTCTCCTTGCAGAGGAAGTATATGTTGAGCAACCTCCTGGTTTTGAGGATCAAGCAGAGGAGAAGGTGTTTCGATTACAAAAGGCCCTATATGGACTGAAGCAAGCACCAAGAGCTTGGTATGACACCTTATCTCTCTATCTTCTGGAAAATGGTTTTCAGAAAGGAACGATCGACAAAACGCTGTTTAGGATACAGGACGGAGAAAGTGTACTTCTTGTACAAATCTATATGCATGATATTATCTTCGGATCCACAAACAAAGAGCTATGTGAGAAATTCTCCAACCTGATGCAGTCAAAGTTCGAGATGAGTATGATGGGAGAATTAAGTTTCTTTCTCGGACTGCAAGTAAAACAGCTACCTACAGGAACCTTCATCAACCAAGTCAAGTATACGAAGGAGCTTATCAAGAAATTTGGCATGGAGAATGGAGCAGCAACGTCCGTTCCCATGTCCACATCCATAAGTCTTGACAAAGATGAAGATGGTAAAGATGTAGACATTACCAAGTACAGACGCCTCATTGGATCGCTGTTGTATCTCACAGCAAGCAGGCCAGATATTATGTTTGCAGTAGGAGTCTGTGCTAGATTCCAAGCAGCACCGAAGGAATCACATCTTTTAGCAGTAAAAAGAGTGATCAAGTATCTGAAAGGAACTCAGGAAGTCGGCCTATGGTATCCTAAGGAAGGAGGATTCAAGCTTAAAGGCTACTCCGACTCAGATTATGCAGGCTGCAAGATTGATAGGAAGAGTACAAGTGGGACATGTCAATTTCTGGGAAATAGACTTGTCTCGTGGTTCTGCAGGAAGCAGACCTCAATTGCAATCTCTACAGCAAAAGCAGAGTATGTTGCAGCAGGAAGTTGCTGTGCGCAGATTTTCTGGATACAACAGCAACTTAGAGATTATGGGATAGAAGAAAAAGAGACGCCAATTCTCTGTGACAATACGAGCGTTATCGCAATTACCCATAATCCTGTCTTTCACTCAAGAACAAAGCACATTGACATTCGTCATCACTTTATAAGAGATCATGTTGAGAAGAAATATGTCGTGCTTGAAAAGGTTCACACGGATCTACAGCTTGCAGATATTCTAACACAACCTTTGAGTGAATCTAGATTTTCTATGCTTCGTAACGAGCTGGGAATCCTTAAGTTGTGAAGAAAAAGAAAATGCAGGATCGCAGGGGGAACCTCTGCATACTCGCAGGAAGTAGTAAAGATGGTACTGTAAGCTACCCGTCAATACAGCACTGGGTTCAGACAGCGCTGCAACCTACATTCTTACAGTACAGCTGTTATCGAAGAAATCAAGCAGCACCAGGTTACAGCATTAATTTCAAAAGGAGTATTGATTGCTCTGCAACCTCGTGCTAGAGATGCTGCAACCTTAAAAAGGCATTTATTTAGGCGGTAAAGGGCATGTCTTTCAGCATTACATGCATGACTGCGGGTGTCAGGAAGTGGAAAGGGCGCTGACAGAGCCCACGCGCCAAGTAATTATTAGCGTCGATTTGACATCTCCGCTTTTTCCTGAGCCACTAGATCATTTCCCTGATTTATCTCAACCGTCAATCTCGCACGTCTCTTGAGAACCGCCATAAAGACCAAAACGTGCCATTTGAAATTCACTTTTCACCATCTTCAGAGAGAGAAACGCTATGATCGCAAGAAAGTTTCTAAGTGCAAAACCCTTGTTTCTTCTCTCTCTATCTCACAAAAATTTCATCAATGACTGCCAGAAAGTCCATCGTTCTTGATGGAAGAATGATCAATAGGGAAAACATCCTGGAGTCAGGGCTATATGACAACACCCTAATCAAGAGGATATTTGATGCTCTACAACAGACCCAAGTCCTAGGGATGTTGACCACAGTCTACGCTGGCTTCTCCACGGAGTCAGTACAGAGGTTCTATGCCTACGCTAGGCAGGCGGAGGATAGAAACTGCATCCTGTTCCGGATGGATGCAGATGGAGAGGAACAGTCGCTGACCGTTAGGGACATCTCCACCACCTTCAGCATTTCGGCTGCAGGTTTGACCCCCAGCCAGTTGGCGACGTATGGGGAGGCATCGGCTTAAGAGATGTGGGATCTCTTTCGAGCAAGGGATGCAGGGGCTGAAATCAAGAGAAGCGCCCCCAAGAAACTCTTCAAACCGGAGTTTGAACTTCTCCACGACATCTGTGCGTACTCTATCGAAGGGAGGGCAGGGAGTTACGACAAGTGCACAGATCTCCGGTTCCGGATTATGTCTGCAATCATGGCCGGAGAGAAGGTGAACTAGGCGAGGTTCATCATGAAGAGGCTGTGGGAGGAAGCAGAGAAGATAACGGAGCGTCGGAGCTACGGTATCACCATCTGTTATCTGCTCTGCAAGCTTGGCCTTCAACTTGCAGCACCTGCCCCCATTCATCCTAGAAAGTATCTCGGGGAGAAGAAGAAGGGTAAGACCCAGCCGAAGGCTGCAGGAGCAGGAGTTGCTAGGAAGAAAACCAAAGACAAAAAGAATGCAACTCTTACTCTGCAAGATGAAGCTGCTGTCAGTGGGGAAGATGCTGAAGAAGAGGATCCTTCGAGTCCTCTTTCTGTTATCAAGAGGAGTTCAGGGAAGGCTGTACCTGAACTTGAATCCTCTTCCCCAGATGATGACGCACCTTTGGTGAGAAGGGCTCCACGCAGCAAGAGAGCTGCTGCTGCTGTTGGGGATGTGTCACATCAGCCTGATATGGTTGTAGTTGACCTTGGGGATGAGTCACATCAGCCTCAAGAGCTATATCAGCACCGGGTCGAGCCAACTGAAGAAGAAGCTCGTCTACAAACAGAAGCTTTAGTGCTCGATCCCACCTTTCCAGCGGCTAGAAATATGCCGGCAGAGTACTCTCTTTGGAGAGAGATGCGGCTGTCTAAGGGGGAAATCCTGTTGAAGTGGAAGGATTTCCTGACAGTCGAGCAAGCTGTCCTGGAGTGGGCCAAATCAGAGGATATTCTGGCACTCCTGCAACCTGACTTTGCAGCAAGAGTTCAAGAGCTCGATGGCTGCAGCGCTGCACAGGGAGCAAAGGACAAGGGAAAGGGCAAGGCTCTTGCAGAATCCGACTCTGCAGAGATGCCGATGAAAGCAGCAGTGGAAGATGTGCAGGTCTTCCTCGCCCCGGCTGCAGAGGCGGTAAGAAGGGGCGATGATGTCGCTTTTGCTCAAGAGCAAATCGACACCTTGGGAGTGGAGCAGGCTGAAGAAGCCATGCTGCATCTAGCGCTGCAACATAGCTTGAAGAAAACAAGGATGCAGCACACTCCAAGGAGGATGCGGGGAGAAGGCAGTTCAAGTTCAAATCAGATGAACTCCCCTGCATACGAGCAAGTAGTTGAGGGCCTCTCCAACATTGTCACGCTGGATCGCTTGGAGGAGGAGGAATCCCAACTACTGGATTATGGTGATTCCCCAGTGCGCGAAGATGAAGATGCTGCCCAAGCAGACTCTGAAGGGGAACCATCTACCATAATCAGGAATGTCATCTCAGACATTTCTAAGTTTGCCGATGAAGCATCTACGGAGGGAGTTGCAGAGGCGATACTCCCTGCACTGGACGCGACAGCAGTGCAGCCAGCAACCACCCTTCAACAAGAAGAAGGAGCTGCAGAGAAGAGCAGGGTGAAAGCTGAGATCCTAGCAGCAATAGCGGATACAGTGCTGAATACTGTGATCGCTGCAGGAAGCCATGCAGAGCTGCAAGAACCCATTCTTGCAGCTGAGGCTGTCGAAGAGGTTACAGGACCGGCCGAGGAGACGGGGTCCATTGAGAAGACCTCAGTGGAGGATGTTGTTCTGACAACACTCCCTGAGTGTGAGAAGACCTCAGGTGGGGAGGCTGTTCAGACAGTACCCACTGAGGATGCTGGAGTTGAAGCCGAGGTATCCCCAGTACAGCTAGAGACACCTCGTGAGGAGGTTGATGCTGCAGCTGCTGCTTGCTCTCAAGAACCTTCAAAGGTTACTGCAGCGAAGGATACTGTGGACGCTAATATGTCGGATGCCGAATTCGCAAAATGGATGAAGGAACGGAATATTGCTGTTCATGGGCCAAAATCTGGCGGAGCAGTTCCTGTTCCAGTCTTATCCAGCGAAGAGGAGGCAGAAGAAGAAGGAGGAGATGAGCACCCATCCTCAAGCTCTACAAGCTCTCATACCAGCAAGGATGAGGATGAGGTTGCTGCTGAAGTACCGAGGCAGGATGCAGCACCAGTATGCCAAGAGGTGATTCCATTTGCTGCATCCGCTGCTGCCTCAACAAGAAGGAATTCAGGGCTGACTCCTGATGAATTTATCAACAAGGTCGAGACCACTGTTAGACATCTGCTGCATGCTCTCCAAGAGCATGAGTCTATCATGCGCAACAGTCTCAGGGTCAGTGCCCAATTCCATGCTGAAACCATGACAGGTTTCAAGAAGTACCTCGAAGTACTGCCTGATATGATCAAGTCGAATCTTGCTGAACATTCGAACAGGCTGTACTACGATCGGGTCAGGATGGAGAAGGAGTTGAAGGTTGAAGCTGCTCTGACACGCCAAGAGATCAGACAGTGTAAGCAGCATGCTGAAAATGCATCAGTCAGACTCAACTCTCACTCCAAAGTCCTGGAGTCACTTCTAGATCGCGTCTATGATCAATCCCAGAGAACCAGAAGTGTGGACGACTGCCTGGGGAACCTGGAGCTGATTGTGGGAGAACTCAGGGACATCATAGTTCGAGCCTTCCCTCAGCATGTCGATGCTCCAGAGTCCGCCCCTGAACCGACCCGACGCCCACGATCAAGGGCGGTCCCAGCAGCCTTTGCTCAGCCCCCGGCTTTTGATGATGCCAAAAAAGGGAAGGATTTGAAGATAAATATAGGAGCAAAGGGGCGGCTGAATCTGAAGAAGAGGAAGAAGATGATGACCAGCAACCTCTCAGCAGGAGGAGAAGGAGGTCTGGATCATCCGCTGCGGCTGATATCCCTTCTCCGAAGAGATGGAGAAGAGATGATGATGGAGCTGGTGGAGCCGGTGCAGCTGCTGGAAGAAGATCTGCTGCAGGTTCTGCACACAGCAGAGCTGCAAGTAAGGATGCAGCACCGCCCAGCTATCATCATAAGAGAAGGGATGATAGCCAGCAGCAAGGCTTAAGGAAGAGGATGAGCGGGGACGAGTCTGAGAATCAAAGGCGCCAATATGAAGAAGCTACAGATCCTAATGCCTGGATTCAAAGACTTGGTGTAATTGGTACTAGAAAAATATTTCCAAACAACTACTACCAATTCCCTCCTCAAGAAATCCCTCACCTTGACACTGAGAACATCTCTGCTGAAGTGTCCGTGTTGATGGATCAAAAGCCTGAAGGAGAAAACATGGCTTGGAGATTCGACATCTTCAAAGAAGTCAGACTGCCTTTTGATCGGAATCCAACATTTGAGGCGATCACCATCTTCAAACGATCAGAGTACCTCAGACACTTCAGAGAACTATGCAGGCAAGGCAAATTCAGCAGATATCATACTTGCAAGACTGCATTGAGAAGGTATGAACAGCTCGTTCTGGAAGGAAGTCTTGACATTCAACAGCTGTGCATTGACCGAGTCAAGGAAGGGCTGATTGTACCATTTTGCGAGGACTTCTGGCTGAGATGGATTCAGATTCCTGTGATCAGACACAAGCTGGAAGAGTCCTACCAAGAGTCCATCAGGGACTGGTGGAAAGGATCAAGAGGAAGGGAAGACCTTGAAAGATTTGAAAGGAGATCAGACGAATCAGCAAGTAAAAGGTCTTCGTTTTACTAAGCTGTATTCATATACCCTCTTATGATCCTTGTTATTGTATTTTTGATATTGTAAAAATTTCTATCTCTTAAATGAAGAAATTTTTCTTTTTGCTCTGACCAAGTTCAACTCTTATGAACTCATGCATGCTGTTTATGTTTTCCTGTTGTGTTTATTGAAAGGAATAGCATGATGCATCTCTAATGAATCCAGGATTAGATTTATTTATTCAAAGCTGTGCAAGCATGTAATCTGGATAAACCATATGAGTTAAAGTAAAATGAAACTTCTTCATGAACGAAATATTGTAAAGGTTTTGTCATCATCAAAAAGGGGGATTGTTGGGATATTTCCCAGCAACCTGCCTTGGGTCGGAGCTTAAATAGGTGCGGGGCACGGCTCTTCCAGATTCGAATCCGTGAGCGCAAAGCTACATAAGTATAAGACATTAAAGTTGCGCCCTATGTTCATTGGATATCCTTTTGGTGTAGCGGTAATGCGATTGATGGTCCTAACACTTCTCCATATATTACTTGGGGATATATTTGAGATCAAATCTTGAGAAATATATCTGAGATCAAATCTTGAGAGATATATTTGAGATCAAATCTTGAGAAATATATCTGAGATCAAATCTTGAGAGATATATTTCTTGATTTATTTCTTCTCCTCCAAGTAAGTATTTTTGTGTATAAATAGGGGTTGATTTCAGCCCTATGAAAAAAAAAACACACGAGTGCAATCAACAAAAGTGAGAAATTAATTCTTCCTAAAAAGAGTTAATGAGTTCATTTGATTTCCCACCGGATCTACGAACTTGGACTTAGGGAATACTCAAGAAGGTTTTTGGGTTGGAGCTATTAATCTTCTCAACAGTGTCTCTCCGATCAAGAGATAAATATATATCCCTTAGTTCCGCATGTTTAGGGCTATGTATGATTTACCATTTTTCAAAACATGATCTATCTGATTTAATTTATTTTAAATCATAGGATTAGATTTATGATATTTTTGATTTAAATTACACCCGAATAGATCCATGCAAGATCCCCAACACAATTGGCATTTTGAATGTCGTCTAATATGCCTATAAGGAGTCATCTAAGTGAAACGCCCAATCTTTTTGGTTTACACTCACAGTTTTCTCCAAGATTGTCTTTATCTCTCGATTGGACACCTCAGCTAGCCCATTTGCTTGAGGGTGATATGCCAACGTCATTTTGTGCTTCACTCCATATTTCTCCAACAATTTGGCAAAAAAATTGTTGTGGAAGTGTTTTCCCCCATCACTAATAATTGCCTTGGATGTCCCAAATCTATTGAAGATGTTTTTCTTCAAAAATTGTAGAACAACTTTAGCATCATTAGTTTTGGTGGGAATAGCCTCTATCCACTTGGACACGTAATCCACAGCTAGCAGAATGTAGTTATATCCATTGGATGGGGGAAACGACCCCATAAAATCTATGCCACATACATCGAAAATCTCCACTTCTAGTATGTTGGTGAGAGGTATCTCATGCTTTCTTGATATTGTCCCTGTCCTTTGGCATCGATCACAACTTGCCACAAAATTATAGCAATCCTTAAATAAAGTTGGCCAATAAAAACCTGATTGCAGCACTTTGATAGCTGTCTTCTTCTCACTGTGGTGTCCTCCTACGGGTGATGAATGACACATCTCCATAATGTCATCCCATTCTTCTAGCGGGATACATCTCCTAATTATTGAATCTGCACATCTTCTAAACAAGTACGGGTCATCCCACATATAAAATTTTATATCGTGAAGAAATTTCTTTCTTTGATATCCATTTAAATCTTGTGGGAGGACTCCTTGCGCTAAGTAATTCACGATATCTACATACCACGGTACCGGAGCATCATTTACAGCCAGTATACACTAATCTGGGAATTTTTTCTTGATCTCTTCGCTTTGATCAGCCTTTTTATTCTCGAGTCTTGACAAATGGTCAGCTACCACATTCTCGCAGCCTTTGCGATCTTTGATTTCCAAATCGAATTCCTGCAACAATAAAACCCAACGTATTAGACGTGGTTTGACATCTTTCTTATTGAAAAGATAACGAATTGCAGCACGGTCAGTATAAACTATTGTTTTGGGACAGCTTGCTCGACTGTCAGGAAATCCTTCCACTTCAACAGGATTTCCCCCTTAGCCAGCTGTATCTCTCTCCAGAGATTGTATTGCAGCTCCATATTTCTAGCTGCTGAAAAGGTGGGATCAAGCACTGAAGCTTTTGTTTGTAGACGAGCTTCTTCTTCAGTTGGCTTGTCCCGGAGCTGATATGGCTTCTGAAGCTGATGTGACTCATCCCCAAGATTTTCTACCATCTCAGAAGGTGTAGAGAGTTGGGAATCAAGAGCTCCTTCTTGATCCCGGGGTGGATGAGACTCATCCTCAACAGCAACTACAGCCAAGCTTACTGTATAGCGTTGGGAAGCAGCAGCTGCAGCAACCTTCTTCTTGCTGCGCGGGGTCCTTCTCACCAAGGGTGCATCGTCATCAGAAGATGAGGATTCAGTTTCAGGTACAACCTTCCCTCAAGTCATCTTGATGACGGGAAGAGGATCTTGAATGTCCTCTTCTTCCTCGTTTCTCCCGTTGCTTACTGTTTTATCTTGCAGGGCCAGGGTAGCATTCTTTTTAACTTTGGTTTTCTTCCTTGCTGTCCCAGCTTCTGCTGTCAATGTACCATACATCACCGCCGCAACCTGACACTGAAACCTCATCTTCTTCGTTGTCCTCGTAGTCTTTAGCCATCAGGTATATCAGCGCTTTTTCATTAGAGGATGAGGTCTCAGTGTTGCTGTCAGAGGATTCTGCAGCTTTCAGTACTTCCTTCGGAACTACTGTATCCTTAGCCTTTTCCATCTCTCCTATGAGAGCTTGAAGCTTGTGTCTTTCCTCTCTTCTCTTATCTCTCCTCTGCTCTCGTTCCCCTTCAGGATACTTGTGCACTGTTGGGTATGGACAATATCTTGCATAGTGCCCTGGTTTCCTGCAGTTATAACACAAGTCAACATTGCTTGTATTTGATTGTGGAGAAAATGATACCTGAGGAGGTGTATGACTTTTTCTGAAGTCATTCCTCTTGTTGAGGTTGATGTTGCTGCTATTATTGTTGCTCTTTATGAACCTTCTAAATTTCTTTAGAAGTAGAGTCATATCATCTTCAATAACTTTTGATGTAATCTCAGTCTGCTTACTGCAACTAGCGGTTGTTGTATCCTTGGAGCCTCTGGCAGTTAGCGCTGTAACTTTGGAGCTCGACTCTTCGGACTCCTTTCTCCGTCTGTTGATGTCATATTCGAACGCTTTGAGATTGGAGAATAGGTCAAATGTACTCATGGATTTCAAATCCATAGACACTCTCATGGCAGTGGTCTTGCTGTCCCACTCCGCGGGTAGGGCTCTTAACACCTTCATGTTTTTCTCCTTTTGAGTGTAGTGTTTGCCCAGAGCTTCTAGTTCGTTCACTATGGATGTGAACCTCAAGTCTAGATGCTCAAGAGTCTCTTCATTCTTCATTTCGAAGAGCTCAAATAGTTGGGTAGCGTTGGAGATCTTGTTGTCTTTAGTGAGCTCAGTCCCTTCACATATTTGCTCCAGTTTTTCCCATATTTCTTTGGATGTTCTGCAAGTCTTGACTTTGCTAAACGTGTCTTTATCCAAAGTTATAAACAGAGCATTCTTTGCCACATTATCTAGGTTGGATCTTTTCCTGTCTTCATTTCCCCACTCTTGACGTGGTTTGGGCAGAAAGTTTGGTGGTGGCTGCTCTCCTTCGGTTTGATCTCTTCCAAACATTGGATTCACCTTTGTGGGTATTATTGGTCCTTCAGTGATGACTGTCCACATTTCATCGTTCATTACTGAAAGATGTGTCTGCATTCTTATCTTCCAATCGTCATATCCTTCTATGGAAAACATGGGTAACTTTTGATTTGAGGAATCCATGATATGCTGTAAGAATGAGTTTTAGATGCAGAGAAAACAGCGAGACTAAGGTGGATTTGGATAGGTGACCAGATAAGTTGGCTTTTAACTCAACTCGCTCTGATACCACTTGTTGGTCCCAAGTGGTGTCCGAGGTTCGGAGGGGGGTGAATGAACCTTGATCGATTTTGCAAAACAATGAAAAACTTTTCTGCTCTGCAAGTTACTTAAACTTGCAGCGTCAGATTATTATTGCTTATAGCACTAGGATGCAGTGCTGCACGCTGTAACTTAGAGTTTTATACGCAGTGGAAAAATAACGTTTATAACACAAGGCTGATTTTCTCAATATGCTTCTTTCAAAAACGTTTAATGCTTATAAGATATGTAAGATCAGAAGGTAAATGCACCAAAGTAAAGTAATTAAACACGTATGGCTTATAGTGGTTCGAAGGTGGTGTAATCATTCTACATCCACTCTACTGCTCCTCGAGCAGGAATTTTGTTAAGCAAGATTGAATTACAGGACTCTCCTAACAATCTATCAACTTTACAAAGCAACCACCTACTGAAGTCCAGCGTACACACAGCAACTGCAAACTTCAAAGGCTAACCCACACAAGGTTCTACACTCCCACACAGGGAAATTGCCTAACTCTAGACAACTTATACGAACAACAAGGATCTCTCCTATCAGCTATTCGACACCACTAAAATAACCTAAGCACACAGCAACAAGGTTAAAATAAATAAAAAGGTTTCTTCAACTGGTGCGACGAAGTGAGCTTCTGAATCCGTTGATGGATCTTTCAGCACTGCGCTTGCTTCACTTCAGAGGTTGAGTGACTGAAACTGATAGTAGGCTTGAATATCTGTATCTTGAAAGCTTGTGAGTTTTTGCTCGAATGTTTTTGTATCAGAAGATTTAGTTCAGTTTTCAGTAGTTTCAGTAACCAGCTTCAGTGTATCTCTTCCTCTATATATACTTGTAGGAGAAGATGTTTGTTGAAGGAGACATCTCTCTTTTTAATTTGAAGTAGTCTGATCAAAGGCATGGCTCGCATTTAATGTGACTTGACTTTTTCTTTTGGAGCATTTAATACGGCAGTTGCGGCTCGCAGCTTTCTGCAGCACGTCAGTCCACGTGGAGTCCTCGTGTTGGCTCCGTGTCTGCTTCTTTGATCTTGTCTCGAACGGCTCTATTTATTCTTGCTTGAATCTTTGTTCCTCGTACTGCATTTATCCTTTCTAGGATTGCAAGATACTTCTTGTTGAAATTGGCGCTGATTGGCTTCTCCGAACTGTAAGCTTTACGCTGTATTCTAGGTCTTCGTGCAGCTAATGTATACTTGCAGTGCTGCTGTAACTAAGACCTTCTTGTAGTATCTTCTGGCAGTACTACTGTATTCTTTCCTTACAGTACTCCTGTATCCTTTTCTTACAGCGATGCTGCACTCCGTTCTTCCTTCCTCAGCTATGGTGCTGTAATTGTTTTTATATTGGGATGCTGTATCTGCCTTCTTATAGCGATGTTGTATCTACCTTCTTGCAGCAACTTCATTTTCTCGAAAGGCTTAGATGCAGCTTTGTCTTTGTCAGATCTCCATCTTCCAACACTTAGGACTAGACTCATACCTAGTCTATACATTCACTTAAACACTGTGAAAAATGGGGTATTTAAAACTTCCTATTACAAATGTGTTTTGTCACATCAAAATCTAAACATCGAAATTCCAACATTCATCAATCAGAACAAACACCCATTTGATTTCAGCCAACATTGCGCAACTATTTAACAAAATACCCGATTAATACCAAAACACATTGCACAACATATTTCACAAAATGTCAAATAATATTCCAACCAAAATTACTAGCAAAATACAACGAAATTTAAACTAACCATTATACTCAATTGCCCCACATCAATAGCCGTTGGGTCCGATGGACACTGCGTCAGAGTGATTGCCGGTGATGGATTTTCAGATACAATCATCTCCATTGATTGGGTAGCTTCGGTTCAGGGAACTTTGCTTTTCATTATCAAGTTGAGCAGGATGTGGGAATCGGTGTTTCGAATCGTGTAGATGAGTGCACGAGTATCTTGGTTGGAATCGTGTATTGAGAAGGTGGAGAAGATGAAGGTTTAAAGATTTTGAGGTGGGGTTCACAATGTGGGGTCAAGTTGAGAAGGTGGAGTCAAGTGGTGGGGTTGGGTGGGGGATAAGTGAGATACAGATTATTTTACAAATTCAAAAATTAATTACATTTCATATTAACATTAATTTTTTTATATAAATAGTGTATTTGCAATTAATTTTTAAATACATGTATGTATAAGGTTATATAAGGTTAAGGGGTAGTATTGGAATGTATTTAACCAAATATCTAAAAAATGGGTAAAAAAATTATTTTCATAAAAAAATGGTAGAAAAGTTCCTTACCCCATGAAAAAGGGTAGTTTTGGACTTATCCTTTTAATGATTTGCAATGGAAAGTCAAGAAGAAGTTAATGCAAGCCACACCTTAGAGGAGAATGCCTTCTTGTTAAACCACTATGCCTCGCGTAACTCATCTAACATCTTCTAAATCATCGAAATTGGATACTTATCTGGAATGGTTTGTTTATTATGTTCCCGATAATCAACATAGAATCACCAGCTTCCATCTTTTTTATGCACTAATAGTGTGGGGCTCGAATATAGACTCAAATTCGATTGTATTATTATCGCCTCTAACATCTTATGGACCAATTTCTCAATTTCATCATTCGCCGTATAACTGTAACAAATGGTCGTATTGAAACTGGTGGGGCTCCTAATTATAGGGGAATATGGTGATCAATTCGCCCTTGAGATGGGAGGCTGGAAGGAGGTAGCATAACTTCCAGACATTCTTCTTCCATCATCCTTCATAAAAGAGTGCTCACCTTACTATTCTGTCCTGGTTTGTTCATTGCAACCTCTCCTAGCTCACACCTCATTGTTCCCAAGTTGACCAACACGAGCCAACTAGCCTCTACATTATCTATTTTCTGAACTTTAGATGCTTATATCTCCCTTCAGATGTGGCCCGACTCACCTATGAGAGTAATGTGCTACCCATTGTGTTCAAAGTGACTTCAAACATCATTGTCAAATCCCTCTAATTAGCCAATATCTCTCCCAATTTCTCCAACCATATAATCCCCATTATCAAGTCGATAATACCCAATTCAAACATAGCAATCAACCTCAAACATCACATTCTCGAGCCTCAATTGCAACTTAGAGCATAAGCCCTCGACGGATATCTGTGAACTTTAGATGTTTATATCTCCCTTCAGATGTGGCCCGACTCACCTATGTGAGTAATATGCTACCCATTGTGTTCAAAGTGACTTCAAACATCATTGTCAAATCCCTTTAATTAGCCAATATCTCTCCCAATTTCTCCAACCATATAATCCCCACTATCAAGTCGATAATACCCAATTCAAACATAACAATCAACCTCAAACATCACATTCTCGAGCCTTAATTGCAACTTAGAGCATAAGCCCTCGACAGATATCTGTCATCCATCCCTAATCTAATTGAAGATTGATATAAAAAATCCACTTCTAATTCAAGCCTCACAACCACCGATTTGGAGAGAACAGTGGCTAAATCCACTATCCACCATAACAAGCAGCTCTAACTTTTGTAACTCACTTACTATGTCAATGTTTAGGGTCCATCAAACACCAGACTGTCACTTGAGATAGCTCTATGTATTGAAACTACGCTTCCTCAGGCCCCCTCATTCAACAATACCTCATGTTTTTGTGGAATCTTATTCATGGCCGGATCATCATCTTCGGGGTTCGCCACTATAATCACTTGTAAAGATCGATCCGCAGAATGATGTCCTAGAGAATATTCTCATGACATCTCAAACACAAACCAATTGCTATTTTTATTATATAATCCTTATGAGTAATCTATCGATATGATATATCTCTCGGTTGGTTCACATTAGAGCCTGTTGTGTTGTTTGAATACGAGTTATTAGCTTGGAATTTGCTCCTAACAGTAGTACTCGAATTCCCCTATCCTTAAAATTCTCTTTTTGACCCCTTAATTGATTATGAGTTATCCAATTTTCGATGGGCTAAAAATCCAAACCCCAACAAGATGGAGCAGTTAGTCTCGAGACCCTGTCCTGGCCCATACCCCTTTATTGCCCCAATATCCCTTTTGTTCTCTCTAGCTAAATGGATCATCTCGAACTGATTGTTGGCCTCCCACGAACGTATTCAAAACCTTATGTCATCTCACAAACTATGTAAAAATATGCCCAAATATTATCGATCTTCAAGGTCTAGAACATACATTAAATGAGCTACGAACAAATTTACATATTTACTCATTATGCTTATCTGCATTGTGTACATCAATGCCTCAAATGGGTTAGCCATCAGATCTTGTCCATATATTCACAACAGTTCCTGCTTCAGTTGGGACCAAGTCAGTTTTGGATGCTTCGCCTTCTTCTATTGATATTAGTGTAGGGCATCGCCCTCTATTCATATTAGTGCAATGTCTAGCTTGCAAGTTTCATAAGTCCCTTGGAGTTGAAAATACTATTCAGCCCTTGCCACCCAAGTCTATAGGTTACTATCGTCAAATGATGGTAAGTTGAAACAAGTCATAGTTGTGAAATCCTCTTGGGTTATCGAAGGATCAATCATTCTTCTCGCGGGAACTCCAATTACGGTTTCAGCTTGTAGAGGGGTTTAGTTACTGTCCATAGCTGATGATTTTAGCCCGTTATGGCCACCACCTCACCAGTAGACCCCCACCTACCACATCAGCCACTTCATCCTGATCTTTATTTTCCGTTGTTAGGGATATACTAAAAAGTGTGTTTTTTGTGCTTCTTTGTTTATAAACAGATTATTGCATTTTATGAGAATAAATCTTTTATCACTGATTGCATTAAATATTATGAATGCTATTTATTTAAATGCATAAATGTTCAATATACTTTACATTGCAGACAATGTGGTGTGTAGAAGATCACAAAAGATCATATTATCAGTTCCTTGTAATAAGTATAGAACAATCCATTGGTAGAAGCTGAAGTATAAGGCTCAGATTGGTTTGTCTTAACCAAGAAATTACACTAGTGCATCCTGAATAGGACCTGCAATGAGATAATCCTTCTAGACTGACTTGGAAAGAAGAATTAGATCTAAGTGGTTATTGATTTCTTAATTTCTATCACTTAATTGGGATTGTATATAATTAGTTGATATTGTTTTGATTTATTATGGGTAAAGAATCAATAAGATTCAAAACTTTGTATTTTGGGTGATATTATTAATTATATAATAGATTGCTAAATTAATACATAAATCGTATCTTGATACGTCAAGTTGATAATGTCTTCTTGGTGGGCTCAAAACGTTTATCATATTACATCTGGTCAGTGGATTAATTTTCGGTATGATAATAATGTTAAGTTGTCCTTTTTCAATAAATAAAGATATTAATTAATTAAAACATTCAGTAGCTGAAATAAATTAATAGTCATTAGATCTTAAATACGAGAAACAATAACCAGGAACCATGTTTCATAATATGGATTTGGACAGATAGTACCATGTTAATTCTATAGTGGAGTGAATTAATATTAATGAGCTAGAATAATATTGTGGCTCAATATTGTTTCTAAGCCCATTGGGAGGTCCTATCCTAATTTTCCTAAAGGTCCTTGATTAGCCCAATAAAAGCTCATTTAACTAAGGTGGTTAAAAGATAAAAATTAATTATTGTTGTAAAATATGTGGAGATCAAGATTTCCATATATTGATTAAGAATATATTTGAAATCAAATCTTGAGGATATATTTCTTCTCCTCCAAGCTTGTATTTTTTTGGTCAACTTTGTGTATAAATAGGGGCTGATTTTTCAACCCCATAAGATATACGTGATTGCTGGTTTTTTATACAAGAGCAACAAAAGTGATAAATTAATTCTTCCTAAAAAAGTTAAAGAGTTCATTTGATTTCTCAACGAATCTATGAACTTGGACTGGGGAATACGGGTTAAAATTATTAATCTTTTCAATGGTGTATCTCCGATCAAGAGGTAAACACAAATCCCTTAGTTCCGTATGTTTAGGGCTATATATGATTTACCAATTTTCAAAGCATGATTAATCTGATTTAATTTGTTTTAAATAATAGGATTAGATTTATGATATTTCTGATTTAAATTACACACGAATAGATCCATGCTAGTTTCCCAACAGATGATATCAGAGCCATGGTTTTAGGCTTTGTTATTTAGATTAGAATTTAAATCTATTTCCATTAAAATGGAATTGGATGGTAGAATTGCTACGTCTTTTTTTGCAGGTATCCAATTATCATGATTTTAATATATGTTTAAATCCATTTGATTTGAATGTTGTTTTTTTTATCTGATTCGATCAGATTCATTTTTTCTATGAGAAAATCTACAGGTAGAATTAGGATCTAGATGTTAGATTTATTTTTTTGTAATAAATTGTAACGGATCAAAATGAAGATCGAAGAGACGAACTAAAAGATCAAAGATATACGATGGGCGTACAACGCCAGACGTCATATGTAGATGGATGGGGCTGACCGCCCAGCTGCCCAGGCTGCCCAAGTCGTCACGATTGCTACTTGATTTTTTTAAAATCCCGATTCTCATTTTCGAAATGGAAAATTAAACCATGATAATTGGAACTATTTATGTATTTAATTTGTAATTTTGCTTTTATTAATTTGATTAATTATGCATCAAAATCCATGAAAAATCTTACGGCTTTAGAATTACTAAGTATGTAATTTAATTAATTTATTTTGGATAATAAAAAAATAAATTAATTATTTTAACCTCCATAATTGATTTATTTGTGAAGTTTTTGGCTACGCATTGACAAGCGCATCTTTGCCTAACGGATAGGCCAAAGACAAGTTCACTTGAATAATTTTTTTTGGATAATTATGGATTATTATTAGTGGCGATATGACCTTCTCAACGAGTGGCTTATTTAAAACGAAATAATAATTGATATATTTAAAACCTGTATTAAATTATGGTTATTACTTAGGTGTAAAATTTATATATTAACTCCCCAATGGAGTCCCTATCAATTTTATATGGTTAAGTGGGAGCTGACTATTAATTTTCAATTAAAAGTTTGTAACTATCTTTGTTTGTAACTTGATCAAATGTGTTTGACCCAATGTTCACACTCAACGTGACTTACTTGAATTGTTTTGAGATGTTGGCAGATAACATGTATATATTTATTTTAGTTTTTTGATATAGTACATGTGATCGAATTATGTGATAATTTTATGTTGATTAGATATTGATACAAATTGTATGTTTTATTCTTAGTTTAGCATGTCGTCACTTTTTAATCCACTATTTCATATACTTAAAGATAACAAACTAGAGAGAAAGCTATGTAGATTGGAATAGACACTTATTCATAGTCTTGATCGCACAATCGCATAAGTTTGTCCTTGACTAACCTAAACCCGTAGTACTTACGGATGAATCTAGTGAGAAGATAAGGAATCATAAACAGTGGTTGAAATTCGATGAAATGGCTAGGTGTACGGCTTCAATGTGAGATGTGTTGCAACACCAACACCAATACATGGAAATCGCTGAAAATGATTGAAGGGAGATGGCCACGCAAGATATATTGTTTCTGAAATGATTGAAGGGACGTCCGTGAGGGATCACGTTCTTGAACGATGGGTTTTCTTAACAAACTTGAGATTTTTAGTGCTGAATTGGATGGAGAAACCCAGGTCGATTTCATACTCCATTCTCTACCAAATTTTTTTTAACAGTTCCAACTAAACTGTACCATGAACAATCAAGCGTATACGTTAGCTCATGCAAGCTTTGGTATTGGCTCAGATGCTAAAGTGACCAAGAGAGAGTCAAACACTGTTGACAAATGGTCCATTTTTCTCTTTTGGACCAAAAGGTGGGAACAAGAAGAAAAAGACAAATGGTCAAGAACATGACAAAGTTCGAAAGAAAAAAATGCAAATTGAGGATAGTGTCGAGAAGAAGACAACCAAAAGAAAGTGCTTTAACTATGGTTTAAAAGGATATTGGAGGACGGCTAGCCTCAGCGTAAGACGACTGGAAAACAAGGTAATCCTCACGCACTATTAATTGAAACTTGTTTAGCGGCACATTCTTCGCATTCCTGCGTGGTGGATACAGGAGCCATTGATCATGTTTCAGCCAACCCGACAATTTAGTGGGAGTGAGATCATCATCACCATGGGTGATGCTACGAAAGTGACAACTGTTGTAGTGGGAGATGTGTACCTATCTTTTAGTGATAAAGTTTTAGTTTTAAGAGATGTTCCTTTTGTTCCAAGTTTTAGAAAGAATTTAATTTCAGTTTCTAAATTGTTTATGGATGGATATTTAATTTTTTTTAGTAATGAAATTATCTGATCACAAGCATTAGTGAACAATCTCTATACTATTAACTATACACAACCCACACACATGTAAAATGAATCATATAACACATCATCTATTTCTAAGAAAAGAAAGCATTCTTCAAGTATGAATAAAAGACTTCTATGGCATCTTAAACTTGGTCATATTAATATAAAAATGATTCAAAGTTTGACTTATTGGAATCACTCCATGTTGAGCCGTTTCCAATATGCGAAACATATTTAGAAGGTAAAATGACTAAAAGAGCTTTTAAAGCAAATGGGAACCGAGTCAATGAAGTGTTAGGACTCATTCATTCTGATGTATATGGTCCAATGCCGATTCAGGTAAAAGGTCGTTTTGAGTATTTTGTTACATTTATCGATGATTACTCGATATATGGATACATTTTCCTAATGCAGAATAAGTCTGAGGTTTTTGATATGTTCAAAGGGTTTAAGGCTGAAGCAGAAAAGCATAAGGGAAAGAGTATCAAGTTTCTACGATCTGATCGTGGAGGCGAATACCTCAACAATGAGTTTTTGGACTACTTGTCAGGGCAAGAGATTGTATCCCAGTTAACTGCACCCAGAACCCCTCAACAAAATGGGGTTGTAAAACAAAGAAATAAAACTCTTTTAGAAATGGTTAAATCTATGATGAGTAATTCAGATTTACCCAAGTCGTTCTGGGGATATGCTTTGGAAAAAACGGCTTATATTCTTAACTTGGTACCTTCCAAATCAGTTCCTAAAACCTCTTCAGAATTGTGGATTGGGCGAAAACCCAGTCTGAGACACATAAAAATCTAGGGGTGTCCCACACATGTGTTAGATAATGAAGCTAATAAGTTGGAGCCTCGTTCGGAATTAAGGCTGTTTGTAGGATATCCTAAAGGAACAAAAAGGAGATTATTCTATAGTCCTAAGGATTAACGGATCGTGGTAAACATGCATCCTAAATTCTTAGAAGATGACTATATAAGTAATAGAAAGTCCAAGAGTGAGATTACCTTAGATGAAATGAGGGATCCAGCTCCTATACCAACCATACAAATAGATATACCAAGCGATACACATATAATCATAACCTCATCGTAGTGGGAGGATTGTTCGACAACCTAAGCAATTCATGTTCGTGAAAGAGTCTTCGGACTTGATCCCTGAAGAGGATGAATCCGATCCTTGGACTTACAACAAGACAATCCAAGGTAAGGATGTAGATTCTTTGCAAACTGCAAAGGAAGTAGAAATGAGATCTATGGATCATAACAAAGTGTCGGAGTACTCAACGGTGTAAAACATATTAGATGCAAGTGGGTCTACAAGAGATAGAGAGGATCTGACGGGAAGGTTGAGACCTTCAAGGCTAGGCTTGTGGTAAAAGGATACACTAAAAAAGAGGGGATGGATTATGAGAAAATCTTTTCGCCTGTAGCCATGCTTAAGTCCCTCTGTATTCTTTTGTCGATAGCTGCATACCTAGACTTCGAGTTATGGTAAATGGAGGTTAAGATAACTTACTTAAATGAAACTCTTGACGGAGACATCTACATGCATCAACCCGAAGACTTTGTTGAAAATGGCCAAGAAAATTTTGTATGCAAGCTTAAGAAGACGATTTATGGCCTTAAGCAAGTATCGCGAGCACTACAAGAAAACTGCCCGATAATGACGGAAATATTCTGTCAAACATTTGTTACGGAATAGTGACAGAAATGATTTTGTGACGGACTTATGATGGACTAATCCATCACTATATGAATTCAAATTTTAAAAAAATTATAAATTCGATTATTTTTCTTTGTGACGGAAAATTCCATCACAATTATGTAGTGACGGATTATTCCGTCATAAAATAGTGACGTATTTAAATCCGTCACTATTTTGTGATAGAATAATTCGTCACTACATGAATTTAAATTTTAAAAAAATTATGAATTTGATTATTTTTCTTTGTGACGGAATAATCTGTTACTACATGAATTTAAATTTAAAAAAAATCATAAATTTGATTATTTTTCTTTGTGACGGAATTTTACGTCACAATTATATAGTGACGGATTTGAATCCGTCACTATATGAATTCGAATTTAAAAAAAATTATAAATTTGATTATTTTTTTTATGACGGAATTTTCCGTCACAATTATGTAGTGGCAGATTATTCCATCACAAAATAGTGATGGATTTAAATCCGTCACAAAATACATGGTGTGATGACGTGTAATGGTGTGATGACGTGTTATGCTGACATGTCAGATGATGTGTCATGGTGTGGTGACACGTGGTATGATGACGTGCATGACACGTCAATACTATGATTTTAATGACGGAATTTTCCGTCACAAAATTAATGATGGATAATTTCCGTCATTAATTTTGTTACTACTCAACCAAATCTGGTGATGGAAATTTTCATCTTAGTGACGAAAATTCTGTTACAAATTTAGTAATGAAATAAAATCCATCACTAAAATTTAGTGACAAAGCTCCTTTTGACAGAAATTTTCCATCACAAATCCATCACAAATACATGTTTCTGACAGAATTTTTGGTTTTAGTGATGGATTTTTCCATCACTGTCGGGCAATTTTCTTGTAGTGGAGCTTGAAATCAATGTTTTGATCAAGTAATCCAATCATATAGATTAGTTCAAAATGAATTTGAGAGTTGTGTTTAAAAAAAGTGTGTCGGAACTACTTTAGTATTCTTAATACTATACTTAGATGACATTCTAATTATTGGAAACAATAAAAAGGTGTTGTCAGACATAAGTGTATGATTGTCAAACCAGTTCGATATGAAGGACTTAGGAGAAGCTGGTTATATCCTTGAGATCAAGATTACTCAAGATCGCCAGAAAATGATGATATGCTTATTTCAAGCTTCTTACATTGACATTATTTTGAAACGGTTCAGCACGCATGATTCCAATAAAAGTTTTGTACCTTTCAAGCACGGAATCCATCTATCAAAAGACATGTTCGAAGACACAAAAGGATATAGATGAGATCAGAAAGATTCTACATGTGTCGTCCGTTGGAAGCCTCATGTATGCAATATTGTGGATGAGACCAAATATATTCTGCAAGATATCAAAGTAACCCCAGAAATAAGCATGTTTGGATACTGGTGCTTCGTGCTAAACAATGGGATGGAGTACCTAAAGGCCTTTGATGCAAAATCAGATGAAGAAGTATTCTTAGATTACTCCTCGGTAAGCAAAGCCTTCAGAATCCTCAAGAAGAGAGCACTTGTTGTAGAAGAATCAGTGCATGTGGTCTTCAATGAACCACATTGTACTAAGGCTAACATTGATGAAATCAATGACGATTTGGGTAAAATGCGCATCACCAACAATCATGTTGAAAATATTGATGCGCAGTTACCAAATCCCCAAAATATGAAAGAAATTCCCTCAAATCAAAATCAGCAATCTGCTCCTGCATAGCAACCTAAGGTCGAACAAGAACCTATAAACCTATAAACCTATAAACCTCTTAAAATTCAAGAAGAAGTACATCGTCCTGAAGGAATAGAATTGGAAATTCTTCTAGACATCCAACCTGATTAAAATTAGCAAGCTAATATAGATCAACAAGATAATGAAGAACAACCTGTTGAAGATTAGAACGAATAGCAAGCTAAGAAAATCAAGAGAAAGTAGCTAAGGAACCATCTAAGAGACCAAATTATAGGAGATTCAACATCTGATGTAAGGACAAGGAGAGCCAATCCGCATGAAGCTATGTTTGCATGCTATATCACATGCTGAACCAAACTGTATAGAAGGAGCTCTTGCAGACACCAACTGGATACAAGCTATGTAAGAGGAATTAAATGACTTTGAAAGGAACCAAGTTTAGTACCTGGTTTCTAAACCAACTCATTAAGGAGTAATTGGAACTAAATGAGTATTCAAAAACAAGTTGGATGAAGAACTTGTAGTAAGGAAGAAAAAGCAAGACTAGTGGCCAAAGGTAATTGCCAAGAAGAATGAATAGATTTTGAAGAGACCTTTGCTTCAGTAGCCATATTGGAAGCTATAATGATTTTCCTAGCTTATGTAGTACACAAGAATTTCACAATTTATCAGATAGATCTAAAAAGTGCATTCCTAAATTGTTTGCTAGCTGAAGAAGTGTATATGGAGCAACCTCCTGGATTTGAAGATAATCCAGTAGAGATGGTATTTAGATTGAAGAAGGCTTTATATGGACTTAAACAGGCACCCAACGCCTGATATGATACTCTATCCAAGTACTTACTCGACAATGGATTTAAAAAGAAAAAAGTGGATAAAACCTTATTCAAAATCCAAGATAGAGATAGCATACTGCTAGTTTAGATCTATGTTGATGACATTAGTTTTGGATCAACCAACAAGGACCTATGCAAGAAATTCTCAAATCTTATGCAGCCCAAGTTTGAAATGAGCATGATGGGAGAACTAAGCTTCTTTCTTGGTTTACAAGTAAAACAATTGGATACTGAAACCTTCATCAATCAAATGAAGTATACAAATGAGCTGATAAAGAAGTTTGGAATGGAGAATGGAAGTTCAGTGAGCATTCATATGATGCCTCAGGAAGCTTAGACAAGGATGGAGATGGAAAAACAGTAGATCTCACCAAATACAGAAGGCTGATTGGGTCACTGCCATATCAACTGCAAGCAGACCTGACATTATGTTCTCAGTTGGAATGTATGCCAGATACCAAACAATACCCAAAGAGTCACTCTTGACAGCAGCCAAGAGGATAATCAGATACCTCAAAGGAACATAGAAAGTTGGTCTATGGTACCCAAACGAATGTGGAATTAAACTAATTGGCTATACTGACTCTGATTTTTCAGGTTGCAAAATCAACGGAAAGATCACTAGTAATACCTGCCAACTGCTAGGGAACAAACTAGTATCATAATTTTGCAAGAAACAAACCTCCATAGCAACCTCGACTGCCGAAGTACAATACATTGCTACAGGAAGCTGCTACGCTCAAATTCTCTGTATTCAACAACTAAGAGATTATGGGATTGAAGAAAAAGAGACTTCAATCTTGTGTGTTAAGCTCATGATCTTGCGGCGTATGAATGAGTTGTCTAACAGCAACAACAACTCTGTCTATTGATTCATCATGTGATATTCTAGCTATTTTTTCTTGTCTTGATTCTGAGGCTTGTGGAGCATATGGAATAAGGGCTTGGGGGTGATGTGCTGCATTCAGCTCAGAATCTTCTTGTACATCGTCGTCATCATCATCATCATCATCAATGCTCCTCCTTAAGCTTGAGCCTCTGAAAGAAGCGAGCTTCTCAGAAATATAGGAGGCAGGAGTTTCATCTTCATTTTCTTCATCGGCCTACTCAGCAACTTGCTCTGCTGCATCCTGGATGGATTCAGTTGAGCCTGCAGCAAGTGTAGCAACAACCTTCTTCTGAGGTGACTCTAGCTGCACTGAAGTTTCTTCAGCCACTTCATCTTCAACATCCTCTGAGGGTACTATCTCAACAGTCGTCCCTCCAGAGGTCTCAACGGTCGGTCCAGCAACTTCCATAATTTTCTCCTCTACAAGTTCCACTTCTTGCAACATAGGTAGGTTTCCGCAATGACAGTCTGAACCACTGTAAGCTCAACTTCTGCAAGAATCTTAGCTTCCATCCTTAATGTTGATTCTGTTGTTTCTTTTAGGATGTCAGCCTGCTGTATTGCTACCTCCTCCAGTACAGGGAGTCCCACCTGTAGGAACCGCCGGATCGCCGACCCTATATGATTATCTAAATCGGGGTCCATGCAAATATGATTAACGCGCAGTGAAAAAGGAATCATACCTTTTACACCGAAATTAGTTCTAAGATCAGAACTGTAGATCGAGGAATCGATGAAGCCTGGACCTCACGATCTTCTGCTGTATTCCTCACCTTATCTCGATCGTTGTGTGGGCAACGAGCTATCGAGACTTTCAGCCGTCTTCTACTAATACGTATCTCAGATTTTTATGTCTGTGTTTCTGTATTTCTGTGTATTGAAAACGGCTGACTTGAGGCTTATTTATAGGCTACAACAGGGACCTTGAGGAGGATTAGGAATCGGTCTCCTGATAGGCGTAGGAGTCCTTAATTCGATCTGAATATACTTCTTGAGCCTATCAATAATATCTCAATCCACTAAAAAGATATTATTGAACTACCGTCCCTTATCCATATTAGATATGGCTCCTATTTATTATGTGCGCGTTTATCTCCCCGTGTTTAAGATATCGAATGTCCATTAATTAAATGAATTACTGAAAATTCAATTAATTAATATTTAATTCCAAGAGTAGTACCACTCAACTTTATTATCATGCCGGAATAAATCCACCTGCAGGGTTTACATGATAATCCTTATGAGTTCATCAAGGGGACATCATCATCCTAAATAATTAGGACACGGTTTCATTATATAATCAACAGCACACCATATAAACAACACTGTATCCCAATTTACCGAGCTTATTGATTTAATAAATAAATCTCACCCATTGGTAAATTAAAGAAACATATATCGAGTATACATGCCCGTTATCATACAATGATTAAGAGGACGCACATCCATAACAACAGAGGTCTTGTTTTATTTATGTAGTCAGTACAAATAAAACAACCTCAATTGGTCCTGCTCAATACATACAAAATGTACTAGTGTAATTTTATAATCAAGATAAATTAATACCAAATTACACTACAACCATTCCGATAATTTATCCAAAATTATCTCGGCTGTGAGCTACCATTTATAATCTATAAGGAACTGATAACATGATCTTCTGTGTGGCACCACACACCATGTTATCTACAATATAAATTAATTGGACAATTACAATAACATATATAACAAATATATAAAATGTAAACATTTGACCACAAAAGATTCTCATATCATAAATAGATGTTCATACAAAAGTTAGGCTTATAGTATACATCCTAACACCACCTCCACAACTTCTTCCATAGTCGCATCATCGGTAATCTCAGTCTCCACTAGATCATAGAGTATATCTTTAATGATCATCGATGGTTCCCCCTCAAGTAAAACTTTGGCAGCTTTAGGATAAGTATGGACCAGGAAATCGACATAGTTAAATAGCTGAGTCTCCTCTTCCAAAGGTTTAAGAGAGACTATCCTTGAGAGATCCTCAACTACTTAGTCATATACAGGAGAGATTGAGTTATGGCCAGAAGTTTCTTCTTCCTGTTGTCTCCTTGGAGTGTGCTTCATTCTTATCTCCTTTACACTAGCTTACAGTGCTAGTTGCAGCATTTCTTCTTCAGCTTGCTCCACTCCAAGGGTATTGATTTGCTCTTCTGCAAATGCAACATCATCGTCCCTTCTAGTCATCTCTGCAGTCGAGGCTAGGGGGTCTGCAAGTCCTTCCTTGATGCTTTCATCGACTACTCTACAAACTCCTTCTCTATTGCAGCAGTCTTACATTTGCCCTTGTCTAGAGCTCCTTGAGCAGTAGTTCCTCTTGATCTTTCTGAGTGAACGAACTCTACGAACTCAGGTTGCAGGAGGTTGAGGATGTCATCAATTTGAGCCCACTCTAGGACAACTTTCTCCATGGCAAGGAACTCATTCCACTGCAGCAGAGTTTACCCCTTAGCTAATCTCATTCTTCTTCAAAAATTGTATTGCTGTTCTATCTCATCTCCAGCAGCTGGGAAGGTTGGATCGAGACCAGTAATTGGGAAGGTTGGATTGCCTTCAACAGCTGGAAAGGTTGGATCGATCAGAGCTCTTGTAGTAGCTGGTTGCAGACCTTTTTGTTCTTGCTGCTCCTCTAACTTGACATCTGCTGTTACCATCGTTTTTCTTGTAGCAGCTGTAGCAGCCTTCTTCTTGCTGCGCAGAATGACAAACTTCTTTGTCTTCTTCCTTTGCAAGGGTGTATCATCATCGAGTAAGATGATGACTCTGGTTCTGCTCTCTTGAAAGCCCGTCTGATGATAGGTGAAATTCTATCATCTGAATCACAGCAGACTGGCAGGGCCTCTTACCTTAGTTCTTCCTCTTCTGCCGTCTTCTCAGCTTCTGACCCACTGGTTACAGCTTCATCTCTGAGAGATAAGGTTGTAGCTGTTGTAACCTTCATCTTCCTTCTTGCAGCAGCAGCAGCTATACTAGCAGCAACTTTTTTCAAGGTTTTCCCCTTCTTTTCCCCAATATATTTTTCGATGGGGATAGGGGTAGGAGCAATCAACTACACTCCTAACTTGCAGAGAATAGAGCAGATTGTGATGTTATGGTCAGTACATTTGTCGTAGCTCCTGGTTCTGTCTTGAATGGAGTACGTATAAATATCATGAAGAAACTCAAACTCTGGTTTGAAGAGTTTCTTCGGGGCACTTCTTTTGATTTTTACCCCAATATCTCTTTCCATGAAGAGATTCCACATCTCTTCAGCATTGTCATCTCCAAACGACAAAAGTTGGTTGAGAGTCAGCCCTTAAGTAGATATGCTGAATGTAGTTACGATGTCTCTCATGGACAACTCTCTATCTTCCTCATCGTCATCCATTCTGAAAAGAATGAAGAACCTCCTCTCCTCTGACCTTCTGGCAAAAACATAGAATCTCTGGACAGATTATATGGGAAATCCAATATAGACCATAGTCAGGAGCCCTAGAATTTGGGATCTCTCTTGGGCCTCGAAAATACGAGCGAGGATGGAAGGGTCATATAACTCTAATACATATACATGTTCTTGGTTGATAAGGTATCATTCTAGCACTATTGTTTGTTTGGAAGCCATTGATGTGTAGGAAGAAAAGTGCTTAGGAGAATATGAAAGAAGAATTCCGAGATGGTAACTGCTATTTGCTTGATACTTGGGAGATATACATAAATGATCAGGAAATACTAATAAGGAGAAGTTTAAAGGCCTTGTAGTAAGATCAACAGATGAGATTAAAAGATTAAGGTTGATCTAATGGTCCTTGTAAAAAGACGGAGGGGTCAAAGTGCAAATACCCAGGACATGACAGTTATGACTTTTGACCGTATCTTGTTGAATTCTGACACATGCAAACTTGCATTAAATGCGAGGTGAAGCATACATTTTGCCGCCTAATTTATTATTTTTTAAGGTTGCAACTTCTTGTACGAGGTTGTAGAGTATTAAATACTCCAAGATATAATTGTTGTATCCTCCTATTGCTTACTTTGCTTACTTATTGTCCTTGCTGTAAGAATTTAAGATACAGTGCTGCATGAAGCTGCATCTTGCAGCAAGATACTTACTGCTTCTCACAAGGATATAGGGATTCTCCCTAAGTTTCTGCAACTTTTCTTTCCATTCACAACTTCAAAATTCCCAGCTCATTCCTTAGCATGGAACAGCTCATTCCTTAGCATGGAAAATCTTGATTCACATAAAGGCTTGGTGAAAATATCAGTTAACCGAAGATTTGTAAGAACTTTTTCTAGCACCACATCCTTCATTTCCACATGATCTCTTATGAAGTGATATCTCATGTCAATGTGTTTCATTCTAGAGTGAAAGATTGGATTATGGGGAATTACAATAACACTCATATTATCACAGAGAATTGAAGTCTCTTTTTATTCAATTCCATAATCTCTTAGTTGTTGTTGTATCCAGAGTATTTGAACACAACAACTTCATGCTGCAACATATTTTTCTTTTGCTGTAGATCTTGCTATGGATATTTGTTTCCTGTAGAACCATAAAACAAGTATATTTCCTAGAAATTGACAAGTTCCACTTGTGTTTTACCTGTCTATCTCGCAGCCAGCGTAATTTGAGTCAGAGTAGTCTTTAAACTTGAATCCTCTTTCCTTAGGATATCATAGGCCTACTTCTTGAGTTCCTTTTAGATACTTGATGATTCTTTTCACTGCTATAAGATGTGATTCCTTCGGGGCTGCTTGGAACTTTACACAGACTCCTACTGCAAACATGATGTCTGGCCTGCTTGCTGGAAGATACAACAAGGATCCTATAAGACATCTGTACTTAGTGATATTCACATCTTTTCCATCTTCATATTTATTAAGGCTTATGGATGTAGCCATGAGAACTGATGTAGCTGATCCATTTTCCATATACCAAACTTCTTTATAAGTTCTTTTATGTATTTAGCTTGACTGATGAAGGTTCCTGCAGATAATTGTTTTAGTTGCAGTCCAAAAAAGAAGCTTAATTCTCCCATCATGCTCATTTCAAACTTTGACTCTATTAGGTTTGACAACTTCTCACAGGGATCTTTATTGGTGGATCCAAAGATGATGTCATCCATATAAATTTGTACAAGGAAAATACTTTCTCCATCTTGAATTCTTAACAGGGTCTTGTCTATTGTTCCTTTCTCGAATCCATTTTCCAAAAAATAAAGAGACAGGTACATACCAAACTCTTGGTGCTTGCTTAAGTCCATACAGGGCTTTGTACAATCTGAAAACTTTCTCTTCAATTTGATCCTCAAAACCTTGAGGTTGTTCCACGTATACTTCCTCAGATAGAAGACATTTGAGGAATGCACTATTCACATCCATGTGATATACATTGAAGTTCATGTGAGCTGCATAGGCCAAAAAAATTCTTATAGCTTCTAACCTTGCTACAGGAATAAATGTCTCATGAAAATCAATTCCTTTTTCCTGGCAGTATCCTTTGGCAACTAGTCTTGATTTGTTTCTTACAACAAGCCCTGATTCATCCACCTTGTTCTTTAATACCAATTCCGTTCCAATAACTCCTTGATAAGTTAGTCTTGCAACTGTGCGTCATACTTGAGTTTTTTCAAATTCATTCAGCTCTTCTGGCTTGGCTTCTATGTTTTTTGGCTCTGTTTGAGATATAAAGCAAGCAAACATTATTTTATAAGGAATATACCATCTTGTTCTTACTCTTATAGATGGATCTCCAATGATGAAATCTCTAGGGTGATTTCTTAGCTAGGTTCTGTCAGACTCAAATATATGTACAGGTCTTGGTTGTTCCTCATCATACTGTAATATGGTAGGTTCTGCCACTGTAAGATTGTCTGTTGTATACAGAGGTATAGACTCTTATTCTCTATCTTCTGCTGGAAGTAGAACTCCTTTAGTGTAGGGAACATCGTTTACTTTTAAAGGGGTTGTTCCTTGAATCGAGTCATCCAGCTTACTTGTGTCACAATGTGGTTCATCAAACACTACATGAATTGATTCTTCAACCACCAAAGTTCTTTTGTTGAAGATTTTGAATGTTTTACTTACAGCTGAGTATCCAAGAGATACTCCTTAATCTAATTTTACATCAAAGATCTTTAGATGTTCTTGTCCATTGTTGAGGATGTAACACCTGCATCCAAATATATGCAAATAAGAGATATTTGATGTGTATCCATTTCATATTTCATATGGAGTCTTATCCAGATCTTTATTAATCAAACATCTATTCTGAGTGTAGCATTCAGTGTTTGTAGTTTCAGCCCAAAATCTTTTGGGTATCTCTACCTATGCTATCATTGTTCTTGCTGCTTTCTTAAGGGTTATGTTCCTTCTTTCAGCAACACCTTTCTGTTGAGGTGTTCTTACAGCAGAGTATTCATGATGAATACCGTTGTCAGAACAGAATTTCTTTATGAATTTATTGGTGAACTCAGTTCCTCTGTCAGATCTTTTCTTCACAATGATCAAACTTTTCTCATTTTGAATTTTCTTTATGAGGTCAGGTAGCTTATTCTGAGTTTCTGATTTCTTAACAAGAAAGATACTCCAAGTGTATCTGGAATAGTTATTTACTACCACAAGTTAGTACTTTTTCCCACTAATGCTTACTTGTTCTACTGATCCAAAAAGGTCCATGTGTAGAAGGTTTCGAATCCTGTGAGATGACTTCTATAACTTGTCTTCGAAGGAGCTTCTTACTTGTTTGCCTTTCTGACAAGCTCCACAAATGTTGTCTTTCTTGAATGCCAAATCAGGTAGTCCTTTTACAAGTCATTTTCTTGCTAGCTTATTTATGGTTTTAAAGTTCAAATGACTAAGTCTCTTTTGCCATAGCCAGCTTAGCTCTGGTGGAATCTTTACAATGAAACATGTAGGTTGAATAGAAAAGCTTCAATCTGTAAGATATATGATTCCTCTTTTTGTTCCTGTAAGCTTGACTTCATCTGACTTGTTGTCCTTGATTAGGCACTTGTTGAGGTTGAACTCCACAGTGTATCCCTTGTCACATAATTGATTGATGCTCAGTAAGTTATATCTGAGTCCTTCTAAATAGGATACATCTTTAATCTTGATATTTCCTTTGATCAGATTTCCACTTCCTTTTGTGCTTCCTTTGGAATCGTCTCCAAAGATGACCTTCTGTCCTCTGCATGGTAGGAAATATTTTAAGGCTTCTTTGTTGCCAGTCATATACTTTGAGTAGCCACTATCAATATATCATACTACACTGCTGTATTCTGGCACTGAAACCTGCAACAAATTCAGATAGATTTAGATACCCATATCTGTATGGGTCCTCTAGGGTTAGTTTTTTTTGGAACCCAAACTTTCTTAACAGAAATGACTTTTCTGTAAGTATTGTTTATATTATTTCTATAAGCAGTTTTGTTTACAAACTACTTGTTATGTGTGTGTGGGGAAACTATATATGTGATACCGACACTTCTATAGTGTGGTCTTCCACCATACTTCCCTAGAGTATATCCTATTTGAGGTTTAGACATAAGAGTCTTAGTATTGGTGGGGTAAGAATTTTTATGCTGCAACTTTGTAGGTTGTTGTATCTTTTTGCTGCTTACAGCAGATTGCTTCTGCTGCAGCCAGCTCTTATATACAGGCTTACTTCCTATAGTTGAGCATAAGGGTTTATTTCCCTTGTCTATTTACATATGTTTGTTCAAGATTTCTTCAGAGTTACTTAGTAACTCATTCTCCATTGAAGTTTCAGCTTGAACAAACAACACAACTTTGGATAAGCTTGCTATATCATGAGAAGTGTCAGTGTTGTATCCTAAGCCAGATTTCTCAAAAAGACTCTTGGCCATTATTAGACACTCTCTTGTGTCCTTAGTAAATTTACTGAATATTCTAATTGTTGACTATAATTTTTCCTTCTCATTCTCTAGCTTAGTGACTAGCAGATTGAGCCTTGAGACATCTTTCTGAAGCTTGCTGGATCTTGAGTTATCAGACTCATATGCTGATAACGTCTTCGGAAGATCAGTGTTTTTGCTTCTTAGGTTCTCATTTTCAACCTTCAGCTCCTCATGAGTTGAGTTTATCTGCTCAAAGTCAGTTATGATCCTCTTGAGGGAATGGATCATGTTCAACTCCTCTTTTTCAGGTATGGACAGAGGTTGATAGGTTACTCATCATCTTCACTATCCTCACAATCCTTTGCCATCAGGAAAATCGGTGCTTCTTCGTCTGAGGATGAGGTTTCACTATCACTGTCAGAAGATTCTGTAGTTTTCAGCAATTCCTTGGAGATTGATATATCTTTAACTTTCTCCATTTCTCCAATGAGTGCTCTCAGCTTTTGTCTATCATTTCTTCCATTTTCTCTCCTCTGGTCTTTTTCTCCTTCAGGATACTTGTGGACTGTTGGGTGTGGACAACTTCTTGCATTCCAAGCTTTCTGCAATTGTAACACAAGTCAGGATTATTTGAATTTGATTGAGAAGAGAGAGATACCTAAGATGGTGGATGGCTTTTTCTGAAGTCATTCATATTGTTGCTCTTTATAAATCTTTTAAATTTCTTCAGGAGAAAGGTCATATCTTCTTCTACATCCTCAGCAAATAGCCTTGACTACTTACTGCAACTTATAGTTGCTGTATCCTTTGTACTTATTGCAGTCAATACAGTGACCTTGGAGCTCGACTCTTCTACCTCCTTCTTCCTTCTATTGATATCATACTCAAAGGCTTTGAGGTCAGAGAAGAGGTCGAATGATTTCATGGATTTCAGATCCATTGAAACTCTCATAGCAGTGGTCTTGCTATCTTACTCAGTTGGAAGGGCTCTCATCACTTTCATGTTCTTCTCCTTCTGAGTGTAGTGCTTGCCCAGAGCTTTGAGTTCATTCACTATTGAAGTGAACCTCAAGTCCAACTGTTTTAAAGTCTCTTCATTCTTTATTTCGAAGAGCTCGAATCGTTGGTTGGCATTGGAGATCTTATTATCTTTGGTGAGTTCTGTACCCTCACATATTTGCTCCAACTTCTCCCAAATTTTCTTGGACATCTTGCGTGTCTTAACCTTACTGAAGGTTCATTTATCCAAGGTTATGAACAGAGCATTTTAGCCACATTGTCCAAGTTGGCTCTTTTTCTATCTTTATTATTTCATTCCTACCTGAGCTTGGTCAGAAAGTTAGGTGGTGGAGGCGCTCCTACCTCCAGGTCTTTTTCTAGCATGGGATTCACCTTTGTAGGAATGATTAGTCCTTCAGTGATGACCATTCATATTTCATCGTTCATTGCTGAAAGATGTGCCTGCATTCTTATCATCCAGTCATCATCTTCTTCTATGAAAAATATAGGCAACTTATGATTTGAAGAATCCATGATATGTTAAAAATATGAGATTTTTAAAGATGTAGAGAAAATAGAGGGCAACGATTAGATTTGGGTAGATGACCAGATAAGTTTGTTCTTAACCCAACTCGCTCTAATACCACTTGTTGGTCCTAAGTGATCTCGGAGGTTCAGAAGGGGAGGTGAACGAATATTCATTGATTTTGAAAATCTTTTTGAACTTACTATACTGTAAGTTACTTGAACTTATAGCCAGGTCAGTACTGCTTACAATACTAGGATACAGTATTGTATGTTGTAACTTAGAGTTCTTGGCAGCGGAAAATATGTTTTTACTGAAGGCTTATTTCTCAAATATATTATCTTATAAAGATTTTTTTTTGTAATTATGACAAGATAAACACAGGATGTAGCACAGATATATAAAACGATTAAAACACTTATGGTTTATAGTGGTTTGAAGATGGTATAATCCTTCTACGTCCACTCTACTACTTCCCCGAGCAGGAACTTCAATAAGCACGATTGAATTACAGGGTACAATCTAACAATCTATCAACCTAACAAGTCAATGTAGGAACCGTCGGATCGCCGACCCTTATTCGATTATCCGAATCGGGATCCATGCAAATATGATTAACGCGCAGCGGAAAACGAATCATACCTTTTACACCAAAATTAGTTCTAAGGTCAGAACTATAGATCGAGGAATCGATGAAGCCTGAACCTCACGATCTTCTGCTGTATTCCTCACCTTATCTCGAACGTTGTGTGGGCAACGAGCTATCGAGACTCTCAACCGTTCTTCTCTAAATCGTATATCAGATTTTTCTGTATCTGTCACACATGAAACGGCTGACTTGAGGCTTATTTATAGGCTACAACAGGGACCTTGAGGAGGATTAGGAATCGGTCTCCTGATAGGCTTAGGAGTCCTTAATTCGATCTGAATATACTTCTCAAGCCTATCAAATAATATCTTAATCCACTAAAAAGATATTATTGAACTACCGTCCCTTATCCATATTAGATATGGCTCCTATTTATTATGTGCGCGTTTATCTCCCCATGTTTAAGATATCGAATGTCCATTAATTAAATGAATTACTACAATTCAATTAATTAATATTTAATTCCAAGAGTAGTACCACTCAACTTTATTATCATGCCGGAATAAATCCACCTGCAGGGTTTACATGATAATCCTTATGAGTTCCTCAAGGGGACATCATCATCCTAAATAATTAGGACACGGTTTCATTATATAATCAACAGCACACCATATAAACAACACTGTATCCCAATTTACCGAGCTTATTGATTTAATAAATAAATCTCACCCATTGGTAAATTAAAGAAACATATATCGAGTATACATGCCCGTTATCATACAATGATTAAGAGGACGCACATCCATAATAACAGAGGTCTTGTTTTATTTATGTAGTCAGTACAAATAAAACAACCTCAATTGGTCCTGCTCAATACATACAAAATGTACTAGTGTAATTTTATAATCAAGACAGATTAATACCAAATTACACTACAACCATTCCGATAATTTGTCCAAAATTATCTCGGCTGTGAGCTACCATTTATAATCTATAAGGAACTGATAACATGATCTTCTGTGTGGCACCACACACCATGTTATCTACAATATAAATTAATTGGACAATTGCAATAACATATATATATAACAAAAATATAAAATGCAAACATTTGACCATAAAAGATTCTCATGTCATAAATAGATGTTCATACAAAAGCTAGGCTTATAGTATACATCCTAACAATCTCCCACTTATCTTAAAAGACTATACTGTCATATACGCTGCCATGCATCTGATTCCCATCCCATCAACATGCCCATCGAAGGCTTTCGCCGGAAGGGCCTTTGTGAAAGGATCTGCTAGGTTATCGGCTGATGCAATCTTGGCGACAACAACTTCCCCTCGCTTTACGATATCTCGTATCAGGTGGTACTTGCGCTCAATGTGTTTACTTGCCTTATGGGCTCGTGGTTCCTTCGAGTTTGCTACTGCACCACTGTTATCACAATAGATTGTGATAGCTTTGGGCAAACCAGGAATTACTTCTAAGTCCATCAAGAAGTTTCTGAGCCATACAGCTTCTTTGGCTGCCTCAGAGGCCGCCACATATTCAGCTTCCATGGTGGAGTCCGAAATGCATTTCTGCTTCACACTTCTCCACACTATGGCTCCACCTCCCAAGTAAACACATACCCCGAGGTTGATTTACTATTGTCCCTATCTGACTGGAAATCCGAATCCGTGTAACCCACAGGTAATAAATCATTTGCCTGGTAAACTAGCATATAATCTCTAGTCCTTTTCAGGTATTTTAGAATATGCTTTACGGCAGTCCAATGACCTTGTCCTGGGTTACTTTGATATCTACTAACCATGCCTACGGCAAAGCAGATATCCGGTCTCGTACACAGCATCGCATACATCAAGCTTCCTACAGCCGAAGCATAAGGAACTGCTTTCATTTCCTCTATCTCCTTTGGTGTCCTAGGACACATTTCCTTAGATAAAGGCACTCCATGTCTAAAAGGTAGAAAACCTTTCTTGGAGTTTTGCATGCTAAAACGAGCTAGGATAGCGTCAACGTATGAAGCTTGAGATAAGCATAACATCCTCTTCTTGCGATCCCTTATAACTTTGATCCCAAGAATATGTCCAGCTTCTCCTAAGTCCTTCATAGCAAACTGCTTGGACAGCCATACCCTTACGTCTGACAACACCTTGACATTGTTTCCAATTAACAAGATATCATCTACGTATAGTACAAGAAATACCACCACGTTTCCGTCACTCTTCTTATATACACAAGATTCATCCGGACATTGAATAAATCCATAAGACTGGATTACTTCATCAAAACGGATGTTCCAAGATCTTGAAGCTTGTTTCAGTCCATAAATGGACCGATTAAGCTTACACACAAGATGCTCTTTGCCTTTCTCAATGAATCCCTCTGGTTGCTTCATATAGATGTTTTCTTCAAGACTTCCATTAAGGAAAGCTGTCTTGACATCCATCTGCCAAACCTCATAATCCATATGAGCAGCAATAGACAAAAGAATCCGAATAGACTTTAGCATGGCTACCGGCGAAAAGGTTTCCTCATAATCGATCCCTTCTTTTTGAGTATACCCTTTCACAACAAGCCTTGCTTTAAAGGTCTCTACCTTTCCGTCTGATCCTCTTTTCCTTTTGTAGACCCATTTACATCCAATGGCTCTTACACCATTTGGTGGTTCTACAAGCTCCCAGACCTGATTAGAATCCATAGATTCTATCTCAGAGAGCATTGCCTTTTGCCAAGATATCGCATCTTTATCTTGGAGTGCTTCGTCATAAGTCCAGGGATCTATTTCATGTTGTCCAGGGACCAAGTCTGAAGACTCTCCCAAAAACATGAATCTATCAGGTCGTCTAACAACCCTCCCACTACGACGAGGCACTATCGGTATTTGTGTATCATTAGTGACACGCGGTGCAGTCACTTGTGGTATCTCATCTTGTATCGTCGGTACATCCGAATTATCCCCTCTCATTTCCTCAAGAACAATTTTACTCATGGGCTTGTGGTTCATTACATAGTCCTCTTCTAAAAATCGGGCATTCGTGCTAACAATGACCTTCTGATCTTTAGGACTATAAAATAAACCACCTTTCGTTCCTCTAGGATAGCCCACAAACAAGTGTACTTCCGTACGAGATTCCAACTTATCAGCATCTCCCTTTAGCACATGTGCTGGACTACCCCAAATCCGAATATGTTTCAAACTAGGCTTGCGTCCAGTCCACAATTCTGTGGGAGTAGAGGTTACTGACTTAGAAGGTACCAAGTTTAGAATATACGTCGCTGTTTTCAGAGCATACCCCCAAAATGAATTTGGTAATTTTGAATAACTCATCATCGATCTAACCATTTCCATAAGAGTCATATTCCTTCGTTCCGCCACACCATTCTGTTGGGGTGTACCCGGTGCAGATAATTGGGATTGTATCCCAGCCTCTGATAAGTAACTCCTAAACTCTCCTAAGAGGTACTCACCACCACGATCAGATCGTAGTGTCTTGATACATTTACCATGACGTTTTTCCACATCAGCCTTGTATTCTTTGAACTTGTCAAAGCACTCAGACTTGCGGCGCATCAAGTAAATGTATCCATATCTCGAATAATCGTCTATAAAAGAGACAAAATATTCGAAACCACCTCTTGCCTGAATAGTCATAGGGCCACATAAATCAGAATGAATCAATTCCAACACTTCTTTGGCTCTATACCCCTTTGCCTTAAAAGGCCTTTTGGTCATTTTTCCTTCCCAGCAGGATTCGCAGGTTGGATAGTTTTCCACTTCCAAGGAACCCAAATGTCCATCGGCTATCAACCTTTGAATCCTCCTCAAGTTAATATGACCTAACCTTAGATGCCAAAGATATGTTTGATTCATTTTCGAAGGTTCTTTTCTCTTATTAGATTTAGAAGATGTGCTATTAATTTCCTTTTGTTGCATCGTAGGAGTTATAGGATTAAGAATATATAAATTGTCAACCAACGTACCAGAACAGATAACAACTCTATTCTTCTTAATGACAACATTGTTATCAAAAGAAACAGAATATCCATCCTTAAAAAGTTTAGAAACTGAAATCAAATTCTTTCTAAAACCAGGTACGTAAAGACAATTTCTCAAAATCAAAGTCTTATTCCTATGAAAAGACAAATGAACGTCTCCCACTGCAACGGCCGCTACTTTCGCAGCGGTGCCCATATATATAGTAATTTCTCCATCACTTAGTTGTCTGGTTTCCTGGAACCCTTGCAATGAATTGCAGACATGATCAGTGGCTCCCGTATCTACACACCAGGTACCGGTAGATGACACCGCTAAACATGTTTCAACAACTAATGCCCGACTCTGGTTTCCGAAGAGTTCCTGGAGATTATGCATCATATCATAGGTAGTGGGCATGGCCTGATGCTGATGTTGTAGTACATTTGACAAAGAAGCCAAAATGTGACACCGCACTATCTCATCTGCCTTGATCCACTTCCTATATGCTAATCTCTCCTCTTCACTAGAGTTTTCATTGGGCATTTCAGGACAGTTCTCAGTGAGTACAAACTTGTACTCTTCAGTATTCAGGATAATATCTAGGTTTCGTTTCCAATCAATATAATTAGGACCAATAAGTTTGTTTTCTTTAAGTATAACAGCAAGAGAATTGAAAACCATAATGAAAATCCTGAGAATCATGTAAATAAACACATAGGTCAAATAATTTGAATTGACAAATCATATTGTTCCCTCAAACAATACAATCTTAATTCACCAACACCTCAATACACCGTGAACTTTGTATGTCACGATAGTGTAGACGTATACTAATTCAAACATTTGTTAGAGGAGGTTTTACCCATTAATTTTATTATCTTGTCAACTTAACTTTATGACAAATAAAATTAATAGTTGGTTATCGCTTTGGCCATACAAATAACAGTAGTGACTCCGATGGGGAGGATACTTATCAAATGTATCTAAGTGTATACCATTACTTGATACTAAGTCCATTATCTAGGATTATGCCCTTTCAGATGGAGAAGATGACACGCTCCTAAACAACTTTCTATAATCATCCATAAAGGAAGTTTGATCTAGTGATCCGCAAATGAACTCATCCGATATGGAGGAAGGCACTTAAAACCAACGCGCAAGTTCAGATGCATCACTTACAAACCAGTAATGGAGGCCATGGGATTCATTAATTAATCCCTCTCCCACTTAGTTATTTAACATGAGGGATTTTAACATGCATATCATATAAAACACATACAAGCATGCTTGATAAAACACATATAAGACAATAAATATGAAAAACAAAATTTCCAACTATTATGGCCTCGATTTATCGCTGTGTTCTTCAATGTTCTTCAATGTTCTTCAATGGTCGTGCTCGATCTGAAACACGTTGCACGGTTGACCGTGCTCCATAGCACGGTCGTGCCCTGTCCATCAGTGGCGATCCTCAGCTGGCACGGTCTGACCGTGCCCTCCAACACGGTCGTGCCCGATCTTCAAACACGCCGCACGGTCGACCGTGCTCCATAGCACGGTCGTGCCCTGTCGTTCAGTCGCGATCTTCGGCTGGCACGGTCTGACCGTGCTGCACAGCACGGTCGTGCCCGATCATGCGATCCTAACCTTGTACCTATTACATCCATCGATCCTATACCCCACGAAGGAGTTTACATATAATCTAGATCGAACAGAAAATAAAACCTAACACGACAGACCGCCGTGATTTTACTATTACAATCATACATTCAAAAAACAACCTCGACATGTCCGAGGGTTTAATTCATACATAAACATACATTCAGACCATAATAGTTGGATTTAAAGTTCCTGCAGAAAAAACATAATTTCTCGCACATCCTACTATTATCCGATCTAAAACACGCATGCTTCAAGATATGATTCATAATAGAATTAACCGATTCAATCGAATAGAGTCAGAAAACCACGACTCTGATACCAATTGTAGGAACCGCCGGATCGCCGACCCTTATTCGATTATCCGAATCGGGATCCATGCAAATATGATTAACGCACAGCGGAAAACGAATCATACATTTTGCACCAAAATTAGTTCTAAGGTCAGCACTATAGATTAAGGAATCGATGAAGCCTGAACCTCACGATCTTCTGCTGTATTCCTCGCCTTATCTCGAACGTTGTGTGGGCAACGAGCTATCGAGACTCTCAACCGTTCTTCTCTAAATCGTATATCAGATTTTTCTGTGTCTGTCACACATGAAACGGCTGACTTGAGGCTTATTTATAGGCTACAACAGGGACCTTGAGGAGGATTAGGAATCGGTCTCCTGATAGGCTTAGGAGTCCTTAATTCGATCTGAATATACTTCTCAAGCCTATCAAATAATATCTTAATCCACTAAAAAGATATTATTTAACTACCGTCCCTTATCCATATTAGATATGGCTCCTATTTATTATGTGCGCGTTTATCTCCCCATGTTTAAGATATCGAATGTCCATTAATTAAATGAATTACTGACAATTCAATTAATTAATATCGAATGTCCACTCAACTTTATTATCATGCCGGAATAAATCCACCTGCAGGGTTTACATGATAATCCTTATGAGTTCCTCAAGGGGACATCATCATCCTAAATAATTAGGACACGGTTTCATTATATAATCAACAACACACCATATAAACAACACTGTATCCCAATTTACCGAGCTTATTGATTTAATAAATAAATCTCACCCATTGGTAAATTAAAGAAACATATATCGAGTATACATGCCCGTTATCATACAATGATTAAGAGGACGCACATCCATAATAACAGAGGTCTTATTTTATTTATGTAGTCAGTACAAATAAAACAACCTCAATTGGTCCTGCTCAATACATACAAAATGTACTAGTGTAATTTTATAATCAAGACAGATTAATACCAAATTACACTACAACCATTCCGATAATTTGTCCAAAATTATCTCGGCTGTGAGCTACCATTTATAATCTATAAGGAACTGATAACATGATCTTCTGTGTGGCACCACACACCATGTTATCTACAATATAAATTAATTGGACAATTGCAATAACATATATATATATAACAAAAATATAAAATGCAAACATTTAACCATAAAAGATTCTCATGTCATAAATAGATGTTCATACAAAAGCTAGGCTTATAGTATACATCCTAACAGTCAACACCTACTAGAACGCAGCGTACACACAACAACTGCAAGTTCTAAAGGCAAACCCACTTAGGATTTCTAAACTCCCATATAAGGAAGTTGTCTTTCTCCTAGACAACTAAAATACAATCAGTAAGGATAAACCCTATCAATTAATGACACCTAAAACTACCTAGCACACAGTAAATAGGTTAAAGTATATATTATTGTTTCTTTCACTGATGCAGTGAAGTGAGCTTCTGAATCCTTCTTCGGATCTTTCAAGTTGAGACTTATTCACTTCACTTAGGTCGAGTGACTGAAACTTGTAGAGATTCTTGAAAATATAGCTTGATAATTCTTTAAGCTTGTTGAGCATAAAATGTTTCAGTACCTAGCTCCAGTGTAGCTCGACCTCTATTTATATTTGTAGAAAGATATCCACTGAAGGAGATATCTCTCATTTGAAATAAGTGTTCTGATCAAAGACATGACTTGCATTTAATGCATCTTGGCTTATCTTCTCAGTACATTTAATGCGATGGTTGCGGCTTGCAGCTTTTTGCAACCTGTCAGGCCACGTGTCATCTCTGTATTGGCTCTGCGCCTGCAACTTTGATCTTGTCTCAACCAGCTTTATTTAAACTTCGGTCTTCGTTCCTCATATTGTATTTATACTTTCTCGGATTGCAGGGCGTTGTTCCTGTTATAGTGTCCAAAGTTTGTTGGAGTATTCAGTAAGTCTTCTCTTCTGCTCTATATCCTCGATCTTCTTGCAACAACTTTTTACCTACAGTACCGCTGTAACTTATTCTTGCAGCGTTGATATAACTTCTACTTGCAATATTGTTGTAACTTCTGCTTGCATCGTAGTATCTTTTTTTTTCTTACAACTGCATTGCAGTAATTTCTTTCTGCGGTTTCTTCAATCCTTCTTTTCTTGATACAGCATGACTTCTTTAAGATCCTCCATCTTTCAGAAACTTACAGACTCAATCCTAGTCTATTGATTTCACTTAAACACTATGAAAAATGGGGTACTCAAACTTCCTATTACAAAGTTAGTTTGTCTCATCAAAATCTAAATATTGAAATCCCAACACCGAGAGACTTATACTCTTTGGAGTAAGTTTGCAAAATTTGATAAGGTTAATTCATTTATCCCCCTCTTAACCTTCTACCACTTGGGACCAACAAGGTGTTTGGGTTGAAGCAATTAATCTTCTCAACGGTGTCTCTCCGATCAAGAGGTAAACACATATCCCTTAGTTCTGCATGTTTAGGGCTATGTATGATTTACGCTGGATAAGAAGAAGAAAGATCTTTAAGTTGGAGACGCCAGAGATAATGGTTTGGTAGCTCGCCCTTACGCTTGCATTTTTCAAAGCATGATTTATGTGATTTAATTTGTTTTAAATTATAGGATTAGATTTATAAAATTTCTTATTTAAACTACACCCGAATAGATCCATGGTAGTCCCCTAACACCCGCTAGTCCCCGACCTCATAGGAGTAGGCCATCATTTGACTAAGTTTGTCCATCTTGCCTTGCAGCCAATCAATGAGATCAACTTTCTCCAACTTTGATCGAATCTGATCAATTTGGGCCTTGATGGTCTCGTTCCCCTTCTCCAACAACTCAACATAGCTATCCATGTCGATGCTATAACTTTATCTCATTTTTTTATGAATTGGTCTGGTAGGTGGAACCAATTTGTTAGAGTAAATAAGAAGCAACAATAATATGGAATATATAACGTAAATATCTCAAAGAATAATCTCTCCTCAACCGAGTGCAAGAGCCAAAGTTTAGACTCTAGAAATCCCCCGATATCAATCCAGGAAAAGAATTCCCTATTTACTTGATCTATTACGTAAGCCCATATACAAAGCCCACTTATAAAATAAAAGACTTAACTAAATAATCCATTAGTAATCAACGAAAATAAATATAACTTGCTAATTATGTTCAGCTCGGTGTTGATACACCTTGTCTGCAACAGTTAACTATAGCAATTAATTTCTCGAGTGAATCTTCACCAACACTTAAGAAGTACTTAGTTGTTGTGATCTGTCTGAATAAGATGCTATCTGCATAAACATTTTCTGATTGTATTATATTTTTAAATCCATCTATGATAGGATACAACATCTTTGATTGACCTTAGTGATATACGAGATACCATCATAGTACTGGATGAAATGCTCCTCACGTACCTTAATATCCTAGTGCGTCTATCATCACATGATGAACCTAATATTTCTGTTCTATAAATTTGGATGATTAAATAACATTGAAATTATTAATTTAATATTTTCTTCAATTCTTGTGGTGGGTTACCAAATACAGATATTATTGCTACTATTTCTACTATTTTCAGTTGGTTGGCATATGTCATCTTTGAAGATACTGTGCAAGAAAGAACTATATTCACTTTTTATGCAACTACGTTATACAAAATGTTTGTTTTATTCACCACTTCCAACAATTCAGATGTTTGAATTTCTGCATACAAGTAGTTTCACAAATTTCATCTTGGATTTTCAATTTGCTATTCTTTTGAGATTTCTAGTTATTCATGAAACAAACTACCTTGCAAATATAATTAAACTCATGAAATTATAATCAATTATCCCAATTTCTTAGTCTCTTCAATTATTGTTTGAAATATCTATTTACTGATGCATTAGTCTTCTATTCTTCTTTGAAGGACCTCACGTTGGTACACTGTGTTCTTTGTCATGTACGTGCTATTGGGTGTTTACATTGTCACCAATTTGATTCTTGTCGTCATATATGATAGCTTTAAAGGTGAGGTATACTTTTCTGTCATTGACTATATGATTTAATGTGATAGTAGTTAATTTATTTTGAAAGCATTTGAATTTAATTAAAAAAAAATATTATCTTAATTTCTTTTATGCCATTAGAATTCCTAACAAAAAATTGTAAGTTAATAGTAAGTGTTCTGTTCTCACATGATTTATTGGTTTTTTTCTTCAAATTATTGTTTTGTTATTTTTGTATAATTATAGTGTTGGATCTCATATTATAAATATTAGTGTTGAATTCAATATCAATACATCTTGGAGAAAGTGTTGATATAAGCTTGTACCTTTCACTTACTTTTTAGTTTTAATTCTTGTGTGATATTATATGGACACTTGAGATATGATTATGTCGATAGATCATGTACTCGTCTTGTTTGAGATGTTTGATTAATTTTGCAAACCTGTATTTTTCATTTGATTTGACCAACCATTTCTGATTGACCCTAAGTTATGAAAACTGTTGCTTTATATGTTATATGATATGATTTAGTGATTCTATATTTTTATGAATTACCTGTGTAGATTGTCATCAGGCTTTCGGTATGCTTTATGCTACGCTGCAAATCTTGAAATTTTTTATGATTTGTTTATAAATTCCATTACAGTAAAATGTTAGGTTATCTAACATGTACTAAAGTTACTTGTGTTATGCAATAAAGATTTTAGTTAGTATGTGCTTCTGAACACCACATCCTTAAAAAAAACTAGAGAGGATTGGTAAGAATGGTGTCCTTTTGGAGTGGGTGAATATACTCATTTTCTTCATAATTATTTATACCATGATTAGAGTTAATGTCATTGCAGATGGTTTCTTGTGATATGATACTGTGGGTGTAATTTCTCTTCTTCGATATTGTCATTTTTGTGTTTTCATTTTCTCCATTTCATGAAATGAGTATCTTCACTTGTTCTTCTTCAGCTGTTGCTCGAACTGTGGGATGTTTGTTGCTTGAGATAAGGTCTATGTAGATATAAATAAAATAAGAGTCAAGTAATTGTATACCTCATGTAGGAGTTCTAAACATCACTATAATGTTGGATCAATGATTGATGAGAACCTTAAGTTTCTATAAATAGTAGTCATTAAAATCTGATTCACTTATATATTAAAGTTTTTTTTATCCCTTTTTATTCTTATTAATTCCATGTAAACTTGTTTATAATTAAATAGTAAGAAGTTGTTGTCAATATTTAATTACAATGGTTTGTTTATAGTAGCACTATGGTAGTAGTGTGTGTGCTAACCATTTTGCAAGAACAAATATTAAGGCAAAAAAATAAATCAACTACTTGAATCCACAATTTCTTTTTATCTTCATGTTGGGATTTCAATGTTTAGATTTTGATGAGACAAAATATATATGTAATAGGAAGTTTTGAGTACCCCATTTTTCACAATGTTTAAGTGAAGACATAAACTAGATTTGAGTCTAGATATAGGCGTTGGAAGATGGTGGTTACATAGCTGTATTATGTATGCTGTAAGAAGACAGGTACAACATCGCTGTAAGAAGGTAGATACAGCATTGCTGCAAGAAAACAAATACAGCACTGCAGCGAAGTAAGAAAGAACGGCGTGTAATATCTCTGTAAGAAAAAGATACAGGAGTACTACAAGTAAGAAGTTACAGTAGTACTGCACAAGGATACTGCAAGCAGGTCTAAGCTACAGCAGCATTGAGAGGAAGTAACAGCTGCAAGCAGACCTAGGATACAGCGCAAAGCTTACTGTCCAAACAGTCAAACAGCGCCTATTACAAACAAAGAAGTATCCTGCAATCTGAGGAAGAAAAATACAGTACGAGGAACAAAGACCCAAGTAAGAATAAATAGAGCCGTTCCAGAGAAGATCAAAGTTGCAGACACGGAGCCAATACAAAGATGCCATGTGGACTGACACACTGTAGAAAGCTGCTAGCCGCAACTGTCGTATTAAGTGCTCCGAAAGAGAAAGTCAGGTCACATTAAATGCAAGCCATGCCTTTGGTCAAAGCACTTCAAATTCAAAAGAGAGATATCTCCTTCAACGGATATTTTCTCATACAAGTATAAATAGAGGATGAGAAGAACTGAAGCTGGTTACTGAAACATTTGCGCAAAAATTATCAAGTATTCAAGTTACATCCATTCAAGTCAACTCTTAATTGCAATCACTCAACCTCTGTAAAGTGAAGCAAGTTCAAAGCTGAAAGATCCTTCGAAGAATTCAGAAGCTCACTTCACCGCACCAGTTGAAGAACAAATCTTATATATTTTTAACCTTATAGCTGTGCGCATAGGTTGTTTTAGGTGTCGAACAGTTGATATGAGAGATCCTTGCTGTTTGTATAGTTGTCCAAGTGTTAAGCAGCTTCCCTGTGTGGGAGTTTAGAACCCTGTATAGGTTAGCCTTTAGAGTTTGCAGTTGTTGTGTGTACGCTGGACTCTAGTAGGTGATTACTTTGTAAAGTTAATAGATTGTTAGGAAGATCCTGTAAATCAATCTTGCTTAACGAAGTTCCTGCTCGAGGTAGCAGTAGAGTGAACGTAGAAGGATTACACCACCTTCGAACCACTATAAGCCATAAATGTTTAATTACTTTCTTATCTGTGCTTTATTGTTTTTATCTATCTCTTTCATAAGCATAAAATATTTTGAAAAAGATCATTTGAGAAAATCAACCTTGTGTTTTAAAATCATATTTTTCCGTTGTGTATAAACTCTAGTTACAGTGTGCAGCACTGCATCCTAGTGCTGTGAGCAATAACTGTCTGGTGCTGCAAGTTCAAGTAACTTACAGAACATAAAGGTTTTTTCGAGAGATTTGTAAAATCGACCAAGGTTTATTCACTCTCCCTCTGAACCTCGGACACCACTTGGGACCAACAAGTGGTATCAGAGAAAGTCGGGTTAAAAGCCGACTTATCTGGTCACCTACCTAAATCCACCTTTGACTCGCTATTTTTCTTTGCATCCTAAAATCTCATTCTTACAACATATTATGGATTCCTCTAATCACAAATTACCCATGTTTTCCATAGAGGAATATGACGATTGGAAGATAAGAATGCAGACACATCTATCAGCTATGACGATGAGATGTGGATGGTCATCACCGAAGGACCAATCATTCCTACAAAGGTGAATCCAGTGCTCGGAAAAGACTTAGAAGAAGGAGCACCACCACTACCAAACTTTCTGGTCAAACCAAGACAAGAATGGAATAATGAAGACAGGAAGAGAGCCAACTTAGACAATGTGGACAAAGGCACATTCAGCAAAGTTAAAACTTGTAGAACGTCCAAGAAAATATGGGAAAAGCTGGAGTAAATATATGAGGGGACAGAGCTCACGAAAGACAACTAGATTTCCAATGCTACCCAACTATTTGAGCTCTTCGAAATGAAGAATGAAGAAACGCTTGAGCAACTAGATTTAAGATTCACATCTATTGTGAATGAACTAGAAGCTCTGGGCAAGCACTACACTCAAAAGGAAAAGAACATGAAAGTGCTTAAAGCTCTACCCACGAAGTGGGACAGCAAGACCACTGCTATAAGGGTGTCCATGGACTTGAAATCCATGAGTACATTTGACCTATTCTCTGACCTCAAAGCATTTGAATATGACATCAACAGACGGAGAAAGGAGTCCGAAGAATCAAACTCTAAAGTTACAACGCTAACTGCCAGAGAACCCAAGGATACAGCAACCACTAGTTGCAGTAAGCAGATAGAGGTTACAGCAGAAGATGCTGAAGAGGATATGACTTTGCTTCTAAAGAAATTTAGAAGATTCATGAAGAGCAACAACAACAACAACAACAACACCAACCTCAACAAGAGGAATGACTTCAGAAGAAGTCATCCACCGCCTCAGGTATCCTCCTCTCCACAGCCAAATATAAGCAATGTTGACTTGTGTTATAATTGCAGAAAACAAGGGCCCTATGCAAGGAACTGCCTATATCCAACGGTACATAAGTATTGATAAGAGAAGAGAGGATAGACACAAGCTTTGAGCTCTCATAGGAGAGATGGAGAAGGCCAAAGATACAACAGTCTTGAAAGAGATACTGAAAGCTACAGAATTCTCTGACAGCGACACCGAAATCTCATCCTCTGATGAAGAAACGATGATATGCCTGATGGAAAAAGATTACGAGGACAGTGAAGAAGATGAGAAAATCTATCAACCGCTGTCCATACCTGAAAAGGAGGAGCTGAACATGATCCACTCTTTAAAGAGTATCATGAATGACTTTGAGCAGATCAACTCAATACATGAGGAACTAAAGGTTGAAAGTGAGAATCTAAGAATCGACAATGAGATCCTCAAGAGCAAAAACATTGATATTGCCAAAATGATGGATGCATGTGAGTCTGATAACTCAAGGTGCAACAAGCTGCAAAAGGAGGTCTCTAGATTAAATCTGCTGGTCACTAAGCTAGAAACTGAGAAGAAGAGCTTGCAGCCTACGATAAGCACGTTCAGCAAATCATCTAAGGACACAAGAGATTGCATAAATCAAAACAGAAGTCCTTTTAAAAGATCAGGTACAGGATACAACAATCACACCTCTCAGAATACAGCAAGTACATCCAAAGCTGTTAACTTTGTTCAAGCTGAAACCCCAATGGAGAAAGAGTTACTTTGTGAAGATCTTGAACAAAACAGCAATGATGGATAAGGGGAAGAAACCCAAATGCTCAACTACAGGAAGTTAGCCTGCATCTAAGAACTGGTTGCAGCGGAATCCATCTGCTGTATGCAGCAAGAGGATGCAGCAACCAACAAAGTTGCAGCATAGAAGAAATTTTCCCACCTATACTGAGACCTATATATCTAAACCTCAGAGAGGATATACTCAAGGGAAGTATGGTGGAAGACCACACTACAAAGGTGTTGGTAACATATATGTTATCTCTGCACACACCTTTAACTAGCAGTTTCAAAGTAAAACTGCATACAGTCAGAGAACCAACAATTCTTACAGCAAAACAGTGACTGTCAAAAAAGTTTGGGTTCCCAAAGTAACTAACCCCAAAGGACCCTTGCAGAAGTGGGTACCTAAATCTGCTTAAATTTGTCAGTGCCAGGTTACAGTAGTGATGTATGGTATATTAACAGTGGCTGCTTAAGGCATATGACAGGCAGTAAAGAAGCTCTCAAAGACTTTCAAGAATGCAAAGGACTAAAGGTCATCTTTGGAGAATTTGGTCCTTTGGAGTTGATTCCAAAGGAAGCACAAAAGGAAGTAGATGCCTAGTCAAAGGAAACATAAAGATCAAGGATGTATCCTATGTGAAAGGACTCAGATACAACCTTCTGAGCATTAGTCAATTTTGTGACAATGGATACACAGTTGAATTCAACCTCAACAAATGCTTAATCAAGGACAACACCTCAAATGAAGTCAAGCTTACAGGAACAAGAAGAGGAAACATCTATCTAGCTGATTGGAACTCCTCAATTCAACCAACATGCTTCATTATGAAAAGTCTACCAGGGCTCAACTGGTTAGGGCACAAGAAATTATGTCATCTGAACTTCAAAACTATCAACAAGCTAGCAAGGAAATGCCTTGTAAGGGGAAAGCAAGTAAAGAGCTCATTCAAAGACAAGTTACAGAAGTCATCTCACAAGATTCTAGATCTTCTACATATGGACCTGTTTGGACCAGTAGAACCAGTAAGCATAAGTGGGAAGAAGTACTCACTTGTGGTAGTAGATGACTACTCCAGATATACATTGATAATCTTTCTTGCCAAGAAATCAGAAACACAAGACAAGCTACCTGACCTTATGAAGAAGATTTAGAATGAAAAGAGCTTGAGCATAGTGAAGATAAGATTAGACAGATGAACTGAATTCAAAAACAAATTCATTGAGAAATTCTATTCTGATAATGGTATTCGACATGAATACTTTGCTGCAAGAACACCTCAACAGAATGGTGTAGCTGAAAGAAAGAATAGAACCCTCAAGGAAACAACAAGGACAATGATAGCAGAAGTAGAAATACCCAAGAGATTTTGGGTTGAAGCAACCAACACTGCATGCTACACATAAAAACGATGTTTGATCAACAAGGATCTAGACAAAACTCCATATGAAGTCTGGAATGGATATACACCAAATGTTTCATATCTGCATATCTTTGGATGCTGGTGTTATATTCTCAATAATGGAAAAGAACATCTGAAAGCCTTTGATGTAAAGTCAGATGACGATGTATTCTTAGGATACTCTGCTGTAAGTATTCAACAAGAGAACCTTGGTGGTTGAATCAATTCATGTGGTGTTTGATGAACCACACTGTGACACCAAGAAGCTAGAAGAACCTGCTAAAGATACAGCTCCAAGGAAAGAAAATGATGTTCCATATGTAGAAGGAGTTCTGCATACAGGAAAAGACAAAGAAGAAGAAGCTGCACCTCTGGATACAACAGATATTCTTACAGCAGCAGAACCTCCAATCATACAGCAACAAGAGGAACAACCTAGACCTACATATGTTCTTGAGCCTGACAGGACATGACGAAGAAATCATCCTAGGGATCTTATCATATGAGATCCATCCATAGGAGTAAGGACAAGAAAGTTCATCCCTCATGAAGCAATGTTTGCATGCTTCTTATCTCAAACAGAGCCGAAGACTGTTGAAGAAGCCCTACAAGATAGCAACTAGGTACAGGTTATGCAAGATGAGTCAAATGGTTTTTAAAGAAATCATGTATGGCGAACAGTTGCAAGACCACCTCATCAAGTAGTAATAGGAACACAGTGGGTTTTCAAGAACAAGCTAGATGAATCTGGACTAGCTGTGAGGAACAAAGTAAGATTAGTTGCTAGGGGATATTGCCAGGAAGAAGGAATTGATTTTGATGAGACTTTTGCTCCAGTAGCAAGGCTGGAAGCAATAAGGATTTTTCTGGCATATGCAGCTCACATGAATTTCAATGTCTATCAAATGGACGTAAAGAGTGCATTCCTGAATGGTCTTCTTTCAGAAGAAGTATATGTTGAACAACCTCCAGGTTTTGAAGATCAAGCAGAAGAGAATGTGTTTAGATTGCACAAAGCCCTATATGGACTTAAGCAAGCACCGAGAGCTTGGTATGACACCCTATCTCTCTATCTGCTGGAGAATGGTTTCAAGAAAGGAACAATGGACAAGACTCTGTTCAAAATATAGGATGGAGAAAGTATACTACTCGTACAGATATATGTGGATGATATCATTTTCGGATCCACCAACAAAGAGCTGTGTGAGAAGTTCTCCAACCTAATGCAGTCAAAATTCGAAATGAGTATGATGGGAGAATTAAGTTTCTTTCTCGAACTGTAAGTAAAACAACTGTCTGCAGGAACCTTCATCAGCCAAGTCAAGTATACAAATGAACTTATCAAGAAATTTGGTATGGAGAATGATGCAGCAACATCCGTTCCAATGTCTACATCAATAAACCTTGACAAAGATGAAGATGGTAAAAATGTAGATATCACAAAATACAGATGGTTAATTGGATCTTTGCTGTATCTCACAGCAAGCAGGCCAGACATCATGTTTGCAGTAGGAGTCTGTGCAAGATTCCAAACAGTACCAAAGGAATCACATCTTTCAGCTGTTAAGAGAATTATCAAGTATCTAAAAGGAACTCAGGAAGTAGGTTTATGGTATCCCAAGGAATGAGGATTCAAGCTTAAAGACTACTCTGACTCAGATTATGCAGGCTGCAAGATTGATCAGAAGAGTCAAACGTGTAGTAATTTTGACTGGTAACAAAGAGAATATTGATCCTAATACTACGGATACTAATATGCCCGATCAAATAAATGAAGTGGCTTCTCAATTTCTAGGAAATAGACTTGTTTCATGGTTTTGCAAGAAGCAAACTTCGATTGCAACCTCTACAGCAGAAGCAGAGTATGTTACAGCAGGAAGTTGCTATGCATAGATTCTCTAGATACAGCAGCAACTTAGAGATTATGGGATTGAAGAAAAAGAGACTCCGATTCTCTGTGATAACACAAGTGTAATAGCAATCACTCATAATCCTGTTTTTCACTCAAGAACAAAGCACATTGACATACGACATCACTTTATAGGAGATCACGTGGAGAAGAAAGATGTTGTGCTTGAGAAAGTTCACATGGATCTCCAGCTTGCAGATATATTCACTAAACTATTGAGTGCATCGAGGTTTTCTATGCTTAGAAACGAGCTAGGAATTCTAAATCTATGAGGTGAAAAAGATGGTGCAGAAGCCTAGGGGGAATCTCTGCATGCTTGTGAGAAGAAGTAAGTACAGTATTGTAAGCTACGTCTTCATACAACACTGGGTTCAAATAGCGCTGCATCTTTTATTCTTACAGTACAACAGTTATTTGGGAGTAAATAGTACTTGGTTATAACATTTATTTCTAAGAGTATTCATCGCTCTGTAACCTCGTACCAAGGATGCTGCAACCTTAAAAAGGTATTTATTTGAGCGGCAAATCGCATGTCTTTCAGCATTAAATGCATGTTTGCGCGTGTCAGAAGTGGAAAAGGCACGATCAGAAGCCCACGCGCTCAGTAATGATTATTGACGATTTGACCCCTCTACCTTTTTTTAAGGACCGTAAGATCAAATCCCTCAGATTATTCTCAACCGTTGTTCTTACTACACGTCCCTTGAGATCTTTACCCAAGGAGAGAAGCTTCCTTTCTCACGAAATTCTCCAAAGTCCAAAAATCTTCGAACCTTTCATTTTCTCTCTGAAAAATCAATAGCGGCCAGACAATCTATTATTTTGGAAGGACGTCTGATCAACCAAGAGCACATCTATACTTTTGGGTTGTATGACAACTCGCTGATCCGTAGGATCTTCACCGTCCTTGAGAGGACTCAAGTCCTAGGGCTACTGACCACCACCTATGCTGGTTTCTCGGTGGAGTCAGTTCAGGGTTTCTACTCCTACGCTAGGAATGCGGAGGAGAGGAACTGCATCCTGTTCAGGATGGATATAGATGAAGAAGAGAGGTCTCTCACCATCAGAGACATCGCCACCACCTTCAGCATTTCTGCTGGAGGAATGACCCCCAGTCAGCTTGTGACGTATGGGGAGAACAACGCTCAAGAGATGTGGGATCTCTTTCGAGCAAGAGACGGGGAGTTACGAAAAGTGCACGGATCTCCGGTTTCGGATCATGTCTGCCATCATGGCTGGAGAAAAGGTTAACTGGGCGAGGCTCATCATGAATAGGCTGTGGGAGGAAGCAGAGAAGATAACGGTGAGGAGAAGTTTCGGCATCACCATCTGTTCTCTGCTCTGCAAGCTTGGTCTCCAACTCGTAGCACCCATTCCTATTCCTATTGGGAAGTATCTCGGGGAGAAGAAGAAGGGTAACACCCAACCGAAGGTAGCAGAAGTTGGGGTTGCAAGGAAGAAAACCAAAGACAAAAAGAATGCAACCCTAGTGCTGCAAGATGAAGCTGTAGGCAGCAGGGGCAACGAGGAAGATGATGATGTTGAGAGTCCTCTTCCTGTCATCAAGAGGACCACAAGAGAGGCTGACCCTAAACCTGAAGCCTCTTCCTTGAATGACGATACACCCTTGGTTAGGAAGGCCCCGCACAGTAAGAAGAAGACTGCCGCAGCTGATAATTCGCAACTCTCTACAGCAAGCTTGACTGTAGTTACTGTTGAGGATGAGTCACATCTGCCAGAAAATGGCAGAGAAACTGGTGAAGAAGCTCGTCTACAGGGGGCTACTGACTTAGTCTCATCGTGCGATCATGTAACTTCTTCATCAGTGCTTGATCTAAGGGGGATGAGGCTGTCTAAGAGGGAAGTTCTTCTACAATGGAAGAATTTCCTGACAGTTGAGCAAGCTGTCCTGGAGTGGGCCAATTCAAATGATATTCTGGTGCTCCTACAACCTGAGTATGCAGCGATGGTGCAAGAACAAGCTGTGAGCACTGCTACTCAGGGAGCAAAACACAAGGGAAAGGGAAAAACTCGTGTAGAATCGGACTCTGCAGAGCTGCCGATGAGAGCAGCATTGGAAGATGTCCAGGTTCTCCTTGTCCCAGCTGCGGAGGCTATTAAAAGGGACGATTACGTCACTTTTGCTCAAGAGCAAATCGACACCTTGGGAGTGGAGCAAGCTGAAGAAGCTATACTGCAACAGGTGCTGCAAGCAAGTGTTAAAGAAACCAAGATACAGCACACTCCTAAGAGGATGCGGGGAGAAGGCACCTCAAGTCAACACAATGCAAACTCCCTTGAATATGAGCAAATGGTTGAAGGTCTCTCCAACATCGTTATGCACCTTAAGATAGATACAACATCGCTGCAAGAAAACAAATACAACACTGTAGTGAAGTAAGAAAGAACGGCGTGCAGCATCACCGCAAGAAAAAGATACATGAGTACTGCAAGTAAGAAGTTACAGTAGTACTGCACAAGGATACTGCAAGCAGGTCTAAGCTACAGCAGCACCGAGAGGAAGTAACAGCTGCAAGCAGACCTAGGATACAGCATAAAGCTTACTGCCCAAACAGTCAAATAGCGTCTATTACAAACAAAGAAGTATCCTGCAATCTGAGGAAGAAAAATACAGTACGAGGAACAAAGACTCAAGCTAGAATAAATAGAGTCGTTCCAGAGAAGATCAAAGTTACAGACACGGAGCCAATACGAAGATGCCACGTGGACCGACGTGCTGCAGAAAACTGCTAGCCGCAACTACCACATTAAATGCTCCCAAAGAGAAAGTCAAGTTGTATTAAATGCGAGCCATGCCTTTGGTCAAAGCACTTCAAATTCAGAAGAGAGATATCACTTTCAATGAATATCTTCTTATACAAGTATAAATAAAGGATGAGAAGAACTGAAGCTGGTTACTGAAACATTTGTGTAAAAACTATCAAGTATTCAAGTTACATCCATTCAAGTCAACTCTCAGTTTCAGTCATTCAACCTCTGTGAAGTGAAGCAAGTTCAAAGCTGAAAGATCCTTCGAAGGATTCAGAAGCTCACTTCACCGTACCAGTTGAAGACCAAATTTTATATACTTTTAACTTTGTTGCCGTGTGCTTAGGTTGTTTTAGGTGTCGAACAGTTGATAGGAGAGATCTTTGTTGTTTGTATAGTTGTCTAAGTGTTAGGCAGCTTCTCTGTGTGGGAGTTTAGAACCCTGTATGGGTTAGCCTTTAGAGTTTACAGTTATTGTGTGTACGTTAGACTCTAGTAAGTGGTTACTTTGTAAAGTTGATAGATTGTTAGGAAGGTCCTGTAAATCAATCTTGTTTAACGAAGTTCCTGCACGAGGTAGCAGTAGAGTAGACATAGAAGGACTGTTAGGAAGGTAGATTGTAAATCAATCAAGATTGTTAACAAGGTCCTGTAAACCAATACCCCCCTTAAGAAATTCTACGACTCGACAAAGATGACATATCTGCTGAAATATCTATACTGATGGATCAGAGGCCTGAAGGACAAAACATGGCCTAGAGCTTCAACATCTTCAAGGCAATCAGATTGCCTATTAACAGGAATCTATCATTTGAGTCGATTACTCTATACAAGAGATCAGAGTACCTCAAATACTTCAAGTATCTCTACAGATAGGGCTTCTTCAGAAAGTTCCATAGTTGCCAATCTGCATTGAGAAGATATGAATAGCTTGCTAAGGATGGAGAGCTAGAGATTCAGACAAGATACTTAAGCCTAGTGAAGCAAGGTAGGATTGTGCCTTTCTATGAGGACTTCTGACTGAGATGGATTCAGATTCCCAAGATCAAGTAGAAGCTTGAAGAATCATATCAGGAGTCCATTCGAGATTGGTAGAAGGGATCAAGGCAGAGATAAGAGGAAGAAAGAAGAGCTGTTGAAAGAAGACCTAACGAATCTTCAACAAGAAGGTCCTTGTTTCAGTAATTGCTGCAAGATGTTTGTATATCTTTCTGTGTACAATTTTGCTATTTGTAAAATTTCTTTCCTTTAATGAAGAAATTTTATTTTCCTGCTTTATGATCAAGTTGATTTCTTATGAACCTTTGCATGCTTAGTTAATCTTGTTGATTTGTGCTGAAGGTTAGAAATGATACATCACTAATGAATCCAGGATTAGCTTATCTTTCTTAGAACATATTTGTAATTTCTGATCGAAAAAGATAAGTGCAAAATAAAAACATTCTTCATGAATGAAATAATGTAAAGGGTTTTATTATCATCATTAAAAAGGGAGAAATTGTTGGGATTTTAATGTTTAGATTTTGATGAGAAAAACCACCTTTGTAATAGGAAATTTGAATACCCTATTTTTCACAGTATTTAAGTGAAAACATATAGATTAGATTTGAGTCTATAAGATTAGGTTCAGAAAGATGGAGGAGCTAAACAAAACCGTGCTGCCTCAAGTAGAAGAAAGTATGAAGATACTGCAAGTATGAACGATAAAACATCGTTGTACACAGAAGATGTTTGATATAGGAAGAGGTTACTGCAATGCAACTATAAGAAAAAAAGAGACTACGATGCAAAAAGTGGTTACAATAATGTTGCAAGTAGAAGATATAACACCACTACAAGAAGAAGATACAACAATACTGCATAGAAGGAGTTGTTGCAAGAAAGTCAAAGATACAGAGCAGGAGTCATAACTTGCTGCATACTCAACAAACCTCGACTATAATGAACAGAAGCTACACCCTGCTATCCGAGGAAGAATAAATCCAGTACGAGGAATAAAAAATAAAGCAAGTATAATTAGAGCCGTTCGAGAGAAGATCAAAGTTACAGATGTGGAGCCAATGCAGAGACGACATGTAGCCTGATAGGCTGCAAAAATCTGCGAGTCTCAACCACCTCATTGAATGCTTTATGAAGTGAAGTCAAGGCGCATTAAATGCAAGCCATGCCTTTGATCAGTACACATATTTTCAAATGAGAGATATCTCCTTCAACTGATATCTTTCTACAAGTATAAATAGAGTCGAGCAACATTGAAGTTGGGTTACTGGACAACTGAAACATTTGCGCTCAAACAAGTCGAAGCATTTTCAAGCAATATTCTCTCAAGCATTCCCATAGTTTCAGTCACTCGACCTAAAGTGAAGTGAATAAAGCTCAACCTGAAAGATACGAAGAAGGATTCAAAAGTTCACTTTGCTGCACCAGTTGAAGAAAACCATATATACTTTAACCATGTTGTTGTGTGCTAGGTTGTTTTAGGTGTCGACAGTTGACAGGATTTATCCTTGCTGTTTGTATAGTTGTCTAGGTGATCGGCAACTTCCCTGTGTGGGAGTGTAGAAATCCTTTGTTGTTTAGTAGGTGTTAACTCGTTAGGTTAATAGATTGTTAGGTGATATCCTGTAAACCAATCTTGCTTAACGAAGTTCCTGCTCGAGGAGCAATAGAGTAGGCATAGAAGGTTTATACCACCTTCGAACCACTATAAGCCAAAAATGTTTTATTGCTTTATATATGTCTGTGCTGCATCATATATATCTTGTCATAAGTATAAAAGAATCTTAAAAGAAAATCATATTTGAGAAAACAAGCCTTTGATCAAAACATATTTTCCACTGCGTAAAAACTCTAAGTTACAGCGTGCAGCACTGCATCCTAGTGCTGTAAGCAGTAACAGCTGGTGCTATAAGTTCAAGTAACTTGCAAAACAGTAAGTTGAAAAAGATTTGTAAAATTGACCAAAGTTCATTCACCCCCACCTTTAAACCTCGAAGACCACTTGGGAACAATAAAACACTGTGAAAAATGGGGTATAAAAACTTCCTATTACAATGTTGGTTTGTCTCATCAAAATCTAAACACTAAAATCCCAACAACTCCTATGTTTAAAGCGTTGTCGTAGATAAATTTACAACACTTGTGTAAAACCGTTATCCGGGTGTGAAAAAAATGCACAACGATAATGGTTGGGACAACAAATATAATGTAGCATTGTCGTTGTGTATTTTTTTTCACACAACGACCATGGTTAGAACAACAATTATTTTGTATCCTTGTCGTTGTGCATTTTTTTGTACAACTACAATGGTTGGGACAACGGTTATTTTGTACCATTGTGGTTGAATATTTTTTTCACACAACGACAACAGTTGGGACAACGATTATTTTGTACTGTTCTTGTTGTGTGAAAAATTTTAAAATAAAGACAACGGTTATTTTATACCATTATCGTTGTGCATTTTTTTACACAACGACAACGGTTGGAACAACATTATTTTGTACCGTTGTTATTATACGAAGAAATTTAAAAAAATAAAAACAACGATTATTTTTTACCGTTATCGTTGTGCATTTTTTTTGCACAACAACAACGATTGGGACAATGCTTATTTTGTATTATTGTCATTGTGCGACAAATTTTACAATAAAATATTTGTAAGAATCAAACCCTAAACCCTAGATCGAAAATTTCATACTCAATGAGATATACTCACATATTCCTCTTCTTCTCCTCAAATATCTCAATTGATTCCTCTTTCTCCTTCAAGATTTGACGCATCTTCACCCAATCCCTTCTTAGATTGTTACTTTATTTTGTTTTCCCCAAATAAATTGAAGAAATTCCTTTGTGAAGGATAGAAATCTTGAGCGCACAATTAATGGTCATCCCTTCTTTGGAAAGAAAGGTGATTTCGAGTTCTTTCTACTTCAGATCCTGTATGGAAGGCTGGTACTATCGCTGTCTCGGCTTCGATCATTGAATTATCCGTTTTTCTTTTTTTTTCTCTCTCTCTTCAAAAAGAACCCCCTTTCTTTCTTCTTTGATTGAATTATTTGATTGCTTTCTCTTCTTCTCTTCTTGATTTTCTATCATTTATTACAAATCTAAAAAAGAACTCTGTTTAAGAAAAAAAATGTGGCTATACAAGCAGAAGAAGAATCAGCCCTCAAAGGGAAACTGGTTCTTGGTTAGCGTAATAGTTCTAGGGAGCACTGGGTTGATCCGATCTGTGGTTAATGAGGAGGAGCTTGTTGCTGCCGTCATTGATACGACATTGAAATCTTATGCGCGTGAGGGAAGGCTTCCAATTCTAGGATCTGATCTCAAGGATTTTATGCTTTATTGCCTTATTATTGGAACTGAAAGTAGTATTTTTTAATCTTTTTATTTATTTATTTTTGGGTAGATTTATTTATATGGTTTATTTGGAATTACTCTATTTTTATGCTTACAACTCATGTGGGGTTTGTATATGTTTGATTATTCCTTGTTTGATGAATGTACTACAATTTTACTGCATTTTTTGGACTATTATACCCTTCCAGGGAAATATTATCAGTAATTTGTGTGAATTCTTGTAAGGAAGTAATTTGTTTGTACTCTCAATAGGATGTAATTTGTGTGTATTCTCATTAGGCAATGGAAAAACAGTCTTTTTATTCACAAATTAATATAAGTAATTTGTGTTCAAGTTAGGGTCACACAACCTCTATTTGGAGAATCCTATTTTTTGTAGTTTTTTAGATAGATATCTGCAGTTTTAATTGAAAATGTTTTCTTCTTTCTTAGCTAGTTAACACTGGCTAATCTTGTTTATTTGTATAGGTTTCGTTAGTAGATATTTTCTACAAGTTTTAGTTGACACTAGCCGAATTGATATTTTCTGCAAGTTTAAGTTTGACGATCAATTCATGGGCTATGTTTTAACTTCATCATGATAGAGTTTGATGATTTGTATCTTAGGATTTATTAAATTTATAGTTTATGTCCTCAATTAGAGATTTTTTTTGCGAAGATGGTGCAGTATGATTACTTCATTCATGTTGGAGTACTTCAAGGCTTTGGTGTTAGGATGTATATTATAAGCCTAGTTTTTGTATGAACATCTACTTTTGATATGAGAATCTTTTATGGTCAAATATTTACATTTTATATTTGTTATATATGTTATTGCAATTGTCCAATTAATTTATATTGTAGATAACATGGTGTGTGGTGCCACACAGAAGATCATACTATCAGTATAAATAGTAGCTCACAACCAAGATGATTTTGGACAAATCATCGGAATGGTAGTAGTGTAATTTGGTATTAGTCTATCTTGATTATAAAATTACACTCGTACATTTTGTATGTATTGAGCATGACAAATTGAGGTTGTTTGATTTATACTGACTATGTAATAAAATAAGACATCTATTATTGTGGATATGTGTCCTCTTAATCCCTATATAATAACGGACACGTATATTCAATTTATGTTTCTTTAATTTATCAATGGGTGAGATTTTATTTATTAAATCAATAAGCTCGGTAAATTGGGATACAATATTGTTTATATGGTGTGTTGTTGATTATACAAGGAATCTGTGTCCTAATTATTTAGGATGATAATGTCTGCTGAAGGAGCTCATAAGAATTATCATGTAAAACTCTATAGGTGGATTTATTTCGGCATGATAATAAATTTGAGTGATACTACTCAAAGAATTAGATGTTAATTAAATTGAGTTATCAGTAACTTATTTAATTAACAGACATTCGATATCTTAAATACGGGGAGATAAATGTACTCATAATAAATAGGAGTCTGTATTTATTATGGATTTGGGGCTGTAGTTCAATAATAATTTCTTAGTGGACAAAGTTATTATTGATCGGATTAAGAAGTGTGTTCGTGTGAACAAAAGACTCCTAAGCCTATTAGGAGACCTAATCCTAATCCTCCTCTAGGTCCCTGTTGTAGCCTATAAATATGTCTTAAGTCAGCCACTTCTAAACACACAAAAATCGTATCTCTAAACACACAAAAATCTTAGATATGATTTAGTAGAAGACGGCTGAAATTCTCGATAGCTCATTGCCCACACAAAATTCGAGAAAAGATGAGGAATACAACAGAAGATCGAGAGAAAAGATGAGGAATACAGTAAAAGATCGAGAGGTCGAGACTTCATCGATTGCTCTGTCTACAGTTCTGACCTTAGAACTAATTCGTCCTTTTTTTGCTGCAAAAGATATGACTCATTTTTTCACTGCGCGTTATCATATTTTGCAGGGTCCTAACATAAGTCCTTATAGAATACATCCTAACTTGTGGATCGTCAAGTTTGGCCCCATCAACATGCGCTCTGACAATTTGATAAAGATGTTTCAATAGAAGTACAGAATACTATTATCATTATTGTTTTAATGTAATTAAGTCAAACTTTATGTTATGTTGATTCATCTTTGCAATGCACAAGATATTAATAGTAATGTGACGATGGTTTTGATTGCAATTAAAATTTTAAATATTTCAAAATTGCACATTTTTTTATGATTTATTATGTAATAAAACAGATTATAAAGGTGTTGGTTTTGTTGTAAATAAAAAGGACAGCACAAAAAAATGAAAAAAATATTTATGGAAAAATAACCACACAATGGTTATTAACTATTGTAGTTATCATCTTTTACAATGGTTAATAACCGTTGTAAATCCATTATTGAATACCATAACGACAATGGTTAATAACCGTTGTGCAGGTGAAGTAACATGCACGCTCAATTACAATAGTAGATAAACCGTTGTGCCAACGATTGTCGTTATTATTTATGACAATAATTAATAATCGTTGTAACATCATTGTGGTTAACGATAACGACAATGGTTATTAACCGTTGTCCACGTGTTGTAAATGCACTTTGGAATACAACAATTGGCCAACCGTTGTACCAACTGTTGTCATTATTGTCTACGATAACGGTTAATAACCATTATGGTTATGGGAGTCTACTGTAGGAACCGCCGGATCACCGATCCTATATGATTATCTGAATCGGGGTCCATGCAAATATGATTAACGCGCAGCGGAAAACGAATCATACCTTTTGCACCGAAATTAATTCTAAGATCAAAACTGTAGCTCGAGGAATCGATGAAGCCTGGACCTCACGATCTTCTGCTGTATTCCTCACCTTTATCTCGAATGTTGTGTGGGCAACGAACTATCGAGACTTTCAGCCGTCTTCTACTAATACGTATCTCAGATTTTTATTTCTGTGTATCTGTATTTCTGTGTGTAGAAATGGCTGACTTGAGGCTTATTTATAGGCTACAACAGGGACCTTGAGGAGGATTAGGAATCGGTCTCCTGATAGGCTTAGGAGTCCTAAATTCAATCTGAATATACTTCTGAAGCCTATCAATAATATCTCAGTCCACTAAAATGATATTATTGAACTACCGTCCCTTATCCATATTAGATATGACTCCTATTTATTATGTGCGCGTTTATCTCCCCGTGTTTAAGATATCGAATGTCCATTAATTAAATGAATTACTGACAATTCAATTAATTAATATTTAATTCCAAGAGTAGTACCACTCAACTTTATTATCATGCCGGAATAAATCCACATGCAGGGTTTACATGATAATCCTTATGAGTTCCTCAAGGGGACATCATCATCCTAAATAATTAGGACACGGTTTCATTATATAATCAACAACATACCATATAAACAACACTGTATCCCAATTTACCGAGCTTATTGATTTAATAAATAAATCTCACCCATTGATAAATTAAAGAAACATATATCGAGTATACATGCCCGTTATCATACAATGATTAAGAGGACGCACATCCATAATAACAGAGGTCTTGTTTTATTTATGTAGTCAGTACAAATAAAACAATCTCAATTGATCCTGCTCAATACATACAAAATGTACTAGTGTAATTTTATAATCAAGATAGATTAATACCAAATTACACTACAACCATTCCGATAATTTGTCCAAAATTATCTCGGCTGTGAGCTACCATTTATAATCTATAAGGAGCTGATAACATGATCTTCTGTGTGGCACCACACACCATGTTATCTACAATATAAATTAATTGGACAATTGCAATAACATATATAACAAATATATAAAATGCAAACATTTGACCATAAAAGATTCTCATATCATAAATAGATGTTCATACAAAAGTTAGGCTTATAGTATACATCCTAACATCTACAACAACACCATCTTCCACAATGGTAAAAAAAAGTCTACGACAATAATCGTTGTCATTATGCGCATTTTTTTCAGTGTTACCATTTTCTTCTTTATCTAAACTGATTGATGTCGCCCTGGGTATGCTTACTGCTAATCCGTTCTCCATTCCCAACTTATTGATCAATTCATTGGTGTACTTGACTTGATTTATGAAAATCCCATTAGCAAGTTGCTTAACTTGCAATTCTAGAAAGAAACATAGTTCTCCATCATGCTCATCTAAAACTTTTTCTGCATGAGGTTTGAGAACTTCTCACAGAGATCTTTGTTGGTTGATCCAAATATGATGTCATCCACATTGATTTGTACATGCAGAATAATGTATCCATCTTGAATTCTAAAAAGAGTCATGTTCGCTGTCCTTTTTTTAAATCCATTCTCCAAAGTCATACCAAGCTCTTGGTGTTTGTTTTAATGCTTATAAAAACTTTTTATGATCCAAACACCTTTTTCTTTATGGTGATCTTCAAATCCAGGTGGTTACTATACATAGACTTCTTCAGATAGTAGACCATTCAGAAATGCTCTCTTCACATCCATTTGATATATATTGAAATTCTTGTGTAGCATGGGTTAGGAAAATTCTAATTATCTCAAGCCTTGCTACATGTATAACTAACATTGTTTTGTTTCCTACTTCAAGTCCAGATTCATTTCACTTGTTCTTAAATACCCACCTAGTTCCAATAGCACCTTGATGATTAGGTGTAGGAACTAATTTTCATACTTAGTTTCTTACAAAACCATTTTGCACTTCTTGCATGGCTTGAATCCAATTGCTATCCTCCAAAGCTTCTTTAGCACTTTTAGGTTCTAATTGTGATATAAGGCAAGCAAGCATGGCTTGATGAGGTCTTGATCTTCTTGTTCTTACTCCGATATTATGATCTTCTATAATGAGTTCTCTTGAATGATTCTTTAACCATGTTATATCTGGTTCAAAGATATATGTGGGTGGATGATCTATTTTTTATTGTATTCTGTCAGGTTGCAGTGTTGTAACTTGAACTGCAGTATTATCCATAGCAAGATCTCCTGTATTCTCCTTTGTAAGAATAGGAATTGGTACTCCTTCCATATATGGAACAATGTTATCTTTTACTTTTAGTTGTGATATATCTTCTTTCATCTTCTCATGATCAGTTGTATCATAGTGTGACTTATCAAATATCACATGTACTGATTCTTCAACCACTAGAGATCTTTTGTTGAAGATCCTGAAGGCTTTCCTTACTAATGAGTATCCTAAAAATACTCCTTCATCTGACTTTGCATCAAAGGTTTTTAGGTGCTTTTTTCTATTGTTGAGAATATAACATCTACATCCAAAGATGTGCAGGTAGGAAGTGTTTGGTGTATAGCCATAATAAACTTCATAGAGGGTCTTTTCATGATCTTTGTTGATTAAACATTTATTTTGGGTTTACCATGCTATATTGGTAGCTTCAGCCCAAAAATCTCTTAGGAATAGCAGCTTCTGCAATCATAGTTCTTGTTGCTTCTTTAAGGGTTTTGTTCATTCTTTCAGCAACAATATTCTTCTGGGTGTTCTTGCAACTGAGTTTTCATTACATTTTATTCTCTGAGCAATACTTTTCTATGAACACTTGTTTGCGAACTTTGTTTCTCTATCAAATCTTATTTTTACTATGTTTAAGCTCTTTTTATTTGTATTCTCTTCATAAAATCTGGTAGCCCTATTTCTAAGTTTCTGGTTTTTTGGCTTAGAAAATTATTTATATAAACCTTAAGTAGTTATCCACAACTACTAGAGAGTACTTCTTGCCACTAACACTAGCAGGTTCAACTGGAACAGAAAGATCCATGTGTAGAATGTCTAGAATCTTGTGAGATGATTGTTGTATTTTATCCATGAATGAACGCATGACTTGTTTGTCTTTCTGATATACACCACATACATTCTCCTTTTAAAGGCTAAGTTTGGAAGTCATCTTATTAAAATATTTCTTGCTAGCTTCTTGATGGTCTTAAAGTCTAGGTGGCTCATCCTCTTGTGCCATAGCTAGCTTAATTCAGATGAATTTTTAGCAATAAAACATGTTGCATTGTTGAACTGTAATCTACTAGAAAGATATGCCATCTTCTGGTTCCTGTAAGGTTTATTCCATACTTCTTGTTATCTTTGATCAAAAACTTGTTAAGGTTAAATTCTACTCAGTATCTTTTATCACATAATTGACTATGCTCAGAAGGTTGTACTTTAATTCTTTCACAGAGAATACTTCAATGATACATGCATTGTCTTTGACTAAGCTTCTTGTGCCCTTGGTGCTTCCTCGTGAATCATCTTCAAATACCACCTTAGGGCTTTTGTATGGTTAGAAGTCTTTCAAAGCTTTCTTTTTTGCCAGTCATGTGTCTGGAACAACCATTGTCAATGTATCATACTTCACTACTACTTCCGAGCATTTATTCCTGCATACATTACAAATAATTTTAGGTACCCATACAAATATGATTTTTTTGGGGTTAGTGCTTTGGGAATCCATACTTATCTTACAACAATTAGTTTGTTGTAAGTATAACAGGTTCTCTTTCTGTAAGAAGTCTTAGTTATATGTTGCTTGTATACAATGTGTGTAGAAACTTTCCTTGTGTTACCTCTACCGTTTTGGTGTGGTCTTCCACTATACTTCACTAGATTATGAACTCCTTTAGATTTAGACATGTAGATCTTAGTATAAGTGGGGTATAAGATCTTTTGTTATAACATGTGAGGTTGTTGTATCCTGTCTTTACTTACAACAAATTGGTTCTATTACAAGTTCTAACTTCTTACAGTCTTACTTCATTTAGTTTCGAGCAAGGCCTTATTTCTCTTATCAACAATGGCTAATTTGTTCACAACTTCATTTCATTTTTGATTGCTGAGCAATTCTTTGGACATAAGTACTTTAGCTTGAACAAACTTTGAAGCTTTTGATGTGCTCATTGTATTGTGAAAGGATTAGCCACTGTATTCGAGATAAGAACTTTAACATTGGTTCCTGGTTATAATCAGATAATCTTGTGCATCATGAGATGATTTACTAAAGATGTTAATGGTAGCTTGTAATCTTTTCTTCTCACTTTCTAGCTTAATGAATAGCAGTTTGAGCTTAGATACTTCTGTTATGAGATTGTTATATGTCGCATTATCAAACTCATAGTCTGATATTGTCTCTTTCATTGCAGCATGCTCACTCTTGAACATTAGATTTTCTTCCTTGAGCTCATGAGCTAAGTCTATAAGTTTAAAGTTTATCATGTTCAACCTTTCACTATCAGATTCATTTGAAGGTTAGAATGTTACGTCTTCATTGTCATATTATGTAGCACCCCAACCCATCTTTGTAGGATTGAGACACCACTAAGACTTTAATTGCTTAAAATATTCATAAAGTAAATAATAGTTTTTCATTTTAAATAATTTTCGTAAATAATCTCAGCGGAAGAATTCACTAAACACGAGTATTTTTTTTTCTTTCTATTGTAAAACGAAAAGCTTAGCATGCAGGAACTTAACTCGTGTTCTACCCACATATGTAAATCAAAACCTTGATATATATATATATATTTTTTAAAACGTTTTAAAAGTTACTTAAACTAACATCGTAAGTTCAAAAGAGGCATTAAGCATATTAACTTCATACATATCAACATATATTAAAAACATATAATATATAGGCTTCTAGAGAGGGGTCCGTACAGCTGGCTACCCATCCGCTTCGTTGTAAGGGGGTCCTGAAAATATTTAAAACATAGCAACTTAAGATTTGAGAAATCTTAGTGGATAACGTTTATAAACGATTACGTTAAAGAGATTAACCAAAACACTAAAACATCATCTTCCAAGGTTCGAAAACCTGGCATAAACATCCAAGGTCCGAAGACCTGGCATCCAAGGTCCGAAAACCTGGCATCCAAGGTTCGTCAATGTAGCGCCCCGTTTCCTTTTTAAAGATAAACCTTGACCGAGGCGTTACTTACAAATAAAATTCACTCATTTAGGAAATTAAAGATAAATAAATTCCAGAAAAATTATTATAAAACATACATTTTTGAATTAAAATTTTCTTCAACTTTTAATCATTGGCTACCAGCATCCATCGCTCGAGCGCCACGCCCTAAATTCTTTAAATTGAAAACATTTTACATAAAAGGGGTAAGTGCCAAAAGGACACTTAGTGAGGGAGGGGAAATTATAGTAATAATTTGCACATACTATTACTTGCATATTATACATATAATACACGTTGTAGACTCTCGAAGAGCCCAATAGCAACTGTGGATAGGTTTTCGAAGAATACCTATCAGGGCCCCAAGCCGACCCAATTTGGTTTTTTTAAACCTCTTCCTGTTGGGATTCCGTAAAATTCCCCATTGTTGGGTTTCCAAAAAGGAATACCCTACTTGGCGTGAAGGCGTATGCGCAAGTAAGTTTCACATAATGGTTCCACATAAACACATAATACACATTGAACACGTTCACGTTGGCCACATAATTCACATAACACATAAGTACAGAAAACCTTTGACATATGTTGGTTTCTAAAGAAACCCCTTTTTAGCGGGTATTATCCCGACTTATCATCCTTGGAAATCTTTTGCATTTACGTAACTTGAAAATCAATAGCTCTCAAATTCATATAATTCACTCGAAATACTGTTCACGTAATGAAAACATTTCCATTGAAAACAACAGCATATAATGACGGAATTTAAATCACTTAGTCACATAATTTTCCTTAAAACTGTACGATTTAAAACATATCAGAGATTTTTACCCCCACCTTTTACGGAAGATGCTTGCAAAACGTCTACTTTTATCCGAGCTTAAATCTTTCCTCCCTTCGTAATTTCCTACAAAGCGTAAGTACTCGCTTTAAAATTTAATCGAACTATTATTAATTTAAAATATATATATTCTTAATTTAGACATTTTTCTGTTAACAAACCATCTAACATGATTTAAATGAAATTATAATGAAAGTGTGTTTATTAAAATATTATAAAACTTAATTAGACTTTAATTAGATCTTAGAAGAATTATCTTAGATTCAGGAAAATTAATTATGAATTTATGATTATGACGTATTTTACTTAACTATATAATTTGAATTATAAACCTGAATTCAATTAACTGAAATTATAAGTTAATTTAGGAAATATACTTATTTAATTGCATAACATGTTTAGTTAATTATTATTTAAGAGGATTTAAATTGATATTTATTTTGATATTTATAATTAGGCATTTGGTATATTTATTAAATTATGAAGATCATACATAATGTCTATAATTATGTTTAGGTTTATATCTATAACTTCTCAAGAGTTATGGGATTACCGAGACTTGAATCTAGGGTTTTAAGACCTAGATTTAAGATAACTATTAAATTGTACATACTTTAATTTTTATAATATCTCTAGGGTCTATACTTTTAGTCTGAAAAGCAATCTTGCTAATATATAGGGTCTAACTTAAAATTCCAATTAACTCTTTAGTTAAATTATAATAATTAATGTAATATTACTCCAATCCAAAATCCGTCCTAAAACTAGGTTTTCTTAATTATTTTGATAAGAAAATCTAGGATTTCATACCCTAATCGGTGATATAAGGAGTCTAAAATAATATAAACTAATTAAAATAATTTATCTTTATTATTTAATTAATGTCCGGTTTGCATATATTAAATTCTAGTAATTATATGATAACATTTATAATTCCAATATATATTCTAACTCCAAAAATTATCATTTTCATAAATTTCATAATTCTAAGGAGACATGCATCATATTATCAAATATTAGGGAAAGCTATGTAATTTAAATAATTTCGGGGGTTCGTTTATCATTATTCATTTAATTATGGGTATATATGCAATATACATAAATATGGGGTTAAACATTAATATACATAATTATAGGATTTTGCAATTTAGTCCCTGCACTTAATCAAATTTCCAATTATATATCTAGCCCCAAAATCAACTCCCGTGCTCCCCTATCACCGCTGCCGGCCGCCTTTGCCGCCCACCGCCTCCGCTGCCATTCAACACACTCACCAATCAACACATTCATCAACATATATGCATACATCCACTTCAAAATACATAGCCTATATATATATATATACGATTTCATACATATATATAATTTCCAGCTTCGCCACTGCCACCGCTTCCTGCAGCGGCTCTCCTTCAGCCCACCGGCGCCGGCTTCTTCTCAAAACCGACCCAAAACCCATACCAACTATCCAGCACACAATTACATATATATATATATATATATATACAGTCTCACATATATACATATAAACCAGCATCGTCGCCGCTATCTGCGGCGGTCCTTATTCAACTTCGCCGGCGCTACAAGCACTGGCCCCCACACCCTTCGACTCGCCGGCGCCGACCACAACCAACAACGGCAGAAAACCAGGCAACAAAACGGGGAGAGAGACAGAGACGGACAGAGAGATGGAGAGAAAATAGGGCTGCCGTTCGCGGCGGCCGATTCAAAAATTGAGACCGTAATCATAATCGGCTTGACAAGAACTACAAATTAAACAAAATAAATTAAACAAAACCTTGTGGATTCGAGATAGCCATGGACGTGAAGCAACCAGTGGTGGCAGTGGAGGAGATAGGTTGATGAAGATGAGGGAAATGCTTTCAATTTCTTTACAAATTCATTTATTTACTCTTGTATTACTTAGTCAACATTTCTATCCTAGGCTAGGTATATAGGTTAGATTAGGTGTCAATTTCCTTGATATTGCTTAATCTAAGTTTTAAATTCCCAAACTTTATTATTATTGATATTATTGCTATTATTATTATTATTTATATGTATTATTATTATTATTTATATGTATTATTATTATTATTATTATTATTATTATTATTATTATTATTATTATTATTATTATTATTATTATTATTATTATTATATTTTTATAAACCTGGGTGCTACATCCTTCCCTACTACAAAGAAATTTCGTCCTCGTAATTTAGAGACGTACCTAAAGTCGATAGACTCGGATATTTTGCAAGAATTTCTTCTTCTTTCTCCCCGGTTGCTTCTTTCGCCCTGTGCCGACTCCATTGGACCTTTACCAAGTTTACATCTCGACTTCTCATTTTATGGACTTTTCCATCTATAATAGCGGTAGGAGATTTTTCATAGGATGAGTCATTTTCGAGCCCCATACATTCTTGATAGATTACGTGACCTGGGTCAAATACGTAATTTCACAACAGGGATACGTGGAATACATTGTGAATGCCAGCGAAATCAGGTGGTAGCGCTTCGTATGTCACCATCCAAATCGTTAATCGATAACTATTATTGTAAGCGAACTCCACCCAATATAAATTATCTTCTTAGCTTCCATGCAGATCCAATGCGCGGACTACCAACATGTCTTCTAAAATTTATATCGTTCGTTCTGTCTGGACATCAGTTTGGGGATGCAAGACAGTGTGGAAAGTTAATTTGGTGCATAACTTATTTTGCAGGTTCTGCCAGAATCTGGAGATATAGCGAAGGTCCCTATCAGATACAATAAAGACTAGTACTCCATGGAGCTTGAAGATTTTTTCTTGATATAATAAATTCGTGCTAATCTATCCAGGTCGAATGTCATTTTAATAGGCAAAAGAAAAAAATGAGCAGACTGGATTAGTCTGTCTACTATAACCCACTTCCACTCGGGTATTTCCAATGGTGTCAGCATTTCCGCGGGTTGCTGATATTCTGTTTTTATTTGTTGACAAACAAGACATCTCTTGGTGAAAAGTCCAATGCTCCTCTTCATATTTCTCCACTACCCTTCCGCTGCGCCTGAAGATTTATTTTTTTTTTTTTTTATTATTTTTTCTTATATATTTTCGTACCTCGTTTATATTAGTCGGCATCTTCCAGTTACTAACGACTTCCACTTTAGTCGGACTTACCTCGATTCTTTTTGAAGTGATAATATGCCTAAGGAATGAAATTTTATCCAGCCAAAACTCACGCTTCTTGAACTTTGCATATAACTTTTTATTTCTCAAAATTTGCAACAACATTCTCAATTATTCTTCATGTTGGAGTGCATCGCACGAGCATACTAGAATGTTAACGCTATAAACTACAATGAAACGATCGAGGTATGGATTAAAGACTCGATTCACCATATTCATAAAATTGTTGGCGCATTACTAAGTCTAAAAGGCACAACTACGAATTCGAAATGATCTTCTCTCGTTCTGAAGTTTGTCTTAGTTATATATTCTTCTTAATTTTCACTTGACGCTATCCCGATCTCTAATCTATTCTCGAGAACACGCTTGCGCCTCTTAATTAGTTAAAATAAATTTTCTATTCGAGGTAGCGGGTATTTATTCTTGGTAGTCCTTTTGTTTAGCTCGCTATAGTCAGCACACATTCGAAACGTTCCATCATCTTTTCTTCGCGAACAACACCGGAGCTTCCTAAGGAGATACGATGGGACGTATAAAGTTTTTTTTTTCTTCAAAAGCTCTTGTAATCGCATCTTCAATTTTTTTCTAACTTCTTTGGCGTTATTCGATATGGCGCTTTTGACACTGATGTTGACCTGACACCAAATCTATGCCGAACTCACCTTGTCGATCAGAAGATAGCCTAGATAATTCTTCCGGATTAACGTCCACGTATTTCCTTATTATCGATATTATTTTGATAGGGTTCGTTTTCTACTCGACATTTACAATATTTATCAAAAACGTTTCACATTCTCACTTCTTAAGCATCTTGATCGTCTGTCGTGGTCTTTGGCTCTTCAGTGGCCTCGCTTCATGTGAGAGCAAAAACTCGAGCTTTTCCTGTTTCGGGCCTTGGCTTGAAACCTGGTCTAACTATCCTACTTTTAGGGCTAACGTTCGAATTATGGTCAGGCTCTTAACATTGGTGAGCTCTTTCGTATCTTGGACATGTAGCTTCCATTTTGAGAATAGAGGCGTTCAGAACGTCATTTACCATCAGTCGTTTTATTTGGTTTGAAAGGTGTAACTTGTTCTTGATTTCGATCGTCTCATTTCTTTTCCCCAGACGTCCTAGAAGGTTTTTCGGGAATTACGTAGTCCAAACACTTATATAAGGCAACTTCTTGAGCTCTCTTGATGATCTCGGTGTACGTCATTCCTTCATGTCCAGCCAAAATAGCGCAATTTTTCAAATGTAGGCTCCTACTAAAACGTCTAGCGTTTTCTTGTATCGGTGCTGACTAAATATGTCACGTACCTACTTAGTTAATTTAAACTTTCTTTAATATTCTCTAATCGTCAGCAACCCTTGACAGAGATGTAGAAATTTCATTTCCTTTTTACCACGGTAAAATTTTTCGACGGTTAATTCTGCATGATCACTTTTCCTAATGTCCGTCCACGTCATTACAGTTCTTCTTTTTAGGTAAAAATTCTATTATATAAGTTCCGTAAGAAATTCGTCTCCACGATGAATTGAAAATAACGCATGAAATTTTCTGCTCGTCGGTACGAATTAGGTGAGCGAAAAGTTTATCTGGGGCCACTAATCATTCTTTCGCATCTGCAAGTTCTCCTCTTCCGTTGAAGGTTGGGGGATTAAATAGTTGAAACCGTTTGATAAAGGAGGATTAAGGATAGCGTGTTTTCGATTTGATTTAAATCTTAATTGTTTAGAATCTATTATTCATATGAATCGCTGTCATTCTGTTAATCATTTCTCTAGTCTGATTTCGACGGAAGAAGAAAGAGAGTTTTAGCCCGAAAGCCGGTCGTTGAGCAACAAATTTAAATTCCTTTCCTTGACTTTATTTTCTTCATCTTCGACGAAGGTCGCACGTAGAATGGTTTCAGTTTATGCGCATGTAACGTCAGTTGGCGAAGTGGCGTTAAGCATTCCTAGCGGTACGAAAAGAGAAATCGTGATGATATCATCTACGTTCGAAACGCTCCTCGTGGAGTAGAAAGAGAAAACGTTTTTTTTTTCATTCGAAAAAAAATGAAGAAAACGAGCTGAGCTGGTGGTCGAGGAATGCCTCCAGTATACTTTTACTTTCTCCAGTTTACCTTTCGTTCCGGGACTGTTTCGTATAAAAATCCTTGGTGTAACTGCAGTGAAGTAACTATCCGTCGTGGTTGAATCACTATGCTGTGGTGGTGCTAGTCTTTCCCCAAACAAAAAGGTTGAAATCGACTTCGTATTCCTATGAATATTTCCCGGTGTAGAAAAGAAAGTTGCCAGGCTTCAACATTTAATAATAAATTTTAGATCATTCGTGATCATCAATTTTCTTCTAAGATCATCTCCCGTAATTAACTGGTCATAAGGCCAAAACGTTTTATTAGCACGAACGTAAGCCTAAAGAACCTATCATGAAATTCATGTGAAGTCCATTCTGAGCACCTATGTTATTCTAGCTATGGTCACATTTTATGGAAACTGTAATTTGCCTTAGTGTCTATATGAGATTAGAACCCTTGAGAATCATTTCACTCAACTAATAACATGATTCCATAATCATATAAATACCTTAATAGATTTCTCTATCAACATTGCCATCATAACATTATCTCACATATATCATAGATTAACTTGACATACCCCATCACATAACACTGTACCAACTCCTGCCACGGCCATTTACGCACACGAGCTCCTGCTGTGGCCATCAGCGACTCAGTGGCGGCGTCCAGCAGCAGTGTGTCGATAACAGTGATATCTCACAACCACATAATCATAAACCATACATTAAAGCAATCATAAGAAAATGTCTATACGACCTCTTTTTCTACGCAAATACGAGTTCATAAAATAGTTTAAACATCTGAGCATAGCATAGCATACCTTGGCGAAGGCGGAGCAGTAGGTTAGATGTAGATGCCGGTAGCTAATAAGAATTTTTCTTTCAAAGAACAAATATACTTTCAGTTCTAATTGAATCCATAATACGACAAGAAATTTCATTTTTTCAAAAAACAAAATATTTTAGCAAGTCTACAGAATCATAGACCTGCTCTGATACCACCTGTAGCGCCCCGTTTCCTTTTTAAAGATAAACCTTGATCGAGGCGTTACTTACAAATAAAATTCACTCATTTAGGAAATTAAAGATAAATAAATTCCAGAAAAATTATTGTAAAACATACATTTTTGAATTAAAATTTTCTTCAACTTTTAATCATTGGCTACTAGCATCCATCGCTCCAGCGCCACGCCCTAAATTCTTTAAACTGAAAACATTTTACATAAAAGGGGTAAGTGTCAAAAGGACACTTAGTGAAGGAGGGGAAATTATAGTAATAATTTGCACATACTATTACTTGCATATTATACATATAATACACGTTGTAGACTCCCGAAGAGCCCCAATGGCAACTGTGGATAGGTTTTCGAAGAATACCTATCAGGGCCCCAAGCCGACCCAATTTGGTTTTTTTAAACCTCTTCCTGTTGGGATTCCGTGGAATTCCCCATTGTTGGGTTTCCAAAAAGGAATACCCTACTTAGCGTGAAGGCGCATGCGCAAGTAAGTTTCACATAATGGTTCCACATAAACACATAATACACATTGAGCACGTTCACGTTGGCCACATAATTCACATAACACATAAGTACAGAAAACCTTTGACATATGTTGGTTTCTAAAGAAACCCTTTTTAGCGGGTATTATCCCGACTTATCATCTTTTGCAATCATTTGCATTTGCGTAACTTGAAAATCAATAGCTCTCAAATTCATATAATTCACTCGAAATACTGTTCACGTAATAAAAACATTTCCATTGAAAATAACAGCACATAATGACGGAATTTAAATCACTTAGTCACATAATTTTCCTTAAAACTGTACGATTTAAAACATATCAGAGATTTTTACCCCCACCTTTTACGGAAGATGCTTGCGAAACGTCTACTTTTATCCGAGCTTAAATCTTTCCTCCCTTCGTAATTTCCTACAAAGCGTAAGTACTCGCTTTAGAATTTAATCGAACTATTATTAATTTAAAATATATATATTCTTAATTTAGGCATTTTTCTGTTAACAAACCATCTAACATGATTTAAATGAAATTATAATGAAAGTGTGTTTATTAAAATATTATAAAACTTAATTAGACTTTAATTAGATCTTAGAAGAATTATCTTAGATTCAGGAAAACTAATTATGAATTTATGATTATGACGTATTTTACTTAACTATATAATTTGAATTATAAACCTGAATTCAATTAACTGAAATTATAAGTTAATTTAGGAAATATATTTATTTAATTGCATAACATGTTTAGTTAATTATTATTTAAGAGGATTTAAATTGATATTTATTTTGATATTTATAATTAGGCATTTGGTATATTTATTAAATTATGAAGATCATACATAATGTCTATAATTATGTTTAGGTTTATATCTATAACTTCTCAAGAGTTATGGGGTTACCGAGACTTGAATCTAGGGTTTTAAGACCTAAATTTAAGATAACTATTAAATTGTATATACTTTAATTTTTATAATATCTCTAGGGTCTATACTTTTAGTCTGAAAAGCAATCTTGCTAATATATAGGGTCTAACTTAAAATTCCAATTAACTCTTTAGTTAAATTATAATAATTAATGTAATATTACTCCAATCCAAAATCCGTCATAAAACTAGGTTTTCTTAATTATTTTGATAAGAAAATCTAGGATTTCATACCCTAATCGGTGATATAAGGAGTCTAAAATAATATAAACTAATTAAAATAATTTATCTTTATTATTTAATTAAAGTCCGGTTTGCATATATTAAATTCTAGTAATTATATGATAACATTTATAATTCCAATATATATTCTAACTCCAAAAATTATCATTTTCATAAATTTCATAATTCTAAGGAGACATGCATCATATTATCAAATATTAGGGAAAGCTATGTAATTTAAATAATTTCGGGGGTTCGTTTATCATTATTCATTTAATTATGGGTATATATGCAATATACATAAATATGGGGTTAAACATTAATATACATAATTATGGGATTTTGCAATTTAGTCCCTGCACTTAATCAAATTTCCAATTATATATCTAGCCCCAAAATCAACTCCCCTGCTCCCCTATCTCCGCTGCCGGCCGCCCTTGCCGCCCACCGCCTCCACTGCTGGCGACCTCCCGTCGCCGGCGATACCCCATTCAACACACTCACCAATCAACACATTCATCAACATATATGCATACATCCACTTCAAAATACATAGCCGATATATATATATATATACGATTTCATACATATATATAATTTCCAGCTTCGCCACTGCCACCGCTTCCTGCGGCGGCTCTCCTTCTTCAGCCCGCCGGTGCAACCGGCGCCGGCTTCTTCTCAAAACCGACCCAAAACCCGTACCAACAATCCAGCACACAATTACATACATATATATATACAGTCTCACATATATACATATAAACCAGCATCGCCGCCGCTATCTGCGGCGGCCCTTATTCAACTTCGCCGGCGCTACAAGCACCGGCCCCCACACCCTTCGACTCGCCGGCGCCGACCACAACCAACAACGGCAGAAAACCAGGCAACAAAACGGGGAGAGAGACAGAGACGGACAGAGAGACGGAGAGAAAACAGGACTGTCGTTCGCGGCGGCCGATTCAAAAATTGAGACCGTAATCATAATCGGCTTGACAAGAACTACAAATTAAACAAAATAAATTAAACAAAACCTTGTGGATTCGAGATAGCCAAGGACGTGAAGCAACCAGTGGTGGCAGTGGAGAAGATAGGTTGATGAAGATGAGGGAAATGCTTTCAATTTCTTTACAAATTCATTTATTTACTCTTGTATTACTTAGTCAACATTTCTATCCTAGGCTAGGTATATAGGTTAGATTAGGTGTCAATTTCCTTGATATTGCTTAATCTAAGTTTTAAATTCCCAAACTTTATTATTATTGATATTATTGCTATTATTATTATTATTTATATGTATTATTATTATTATTATTATTATTATTATATATATATATTTTTTTTTTATAAACCTGGGTGCTACAGTCAACCTGGTACTTCACCCGAAGGTGTCATTTCATTTCATCATACTCAACATAGGAGTTATTCTAATCAATGTAAATGTAAATAAATGTTACCCACTTTTGACGTTGATTCGAAAGTTGGGATAGTTCCTGAAGAATCCGGTCGCTCGTACTGCACTCGGCACGTTTATAATTTCTTAGTCTTTAAGTTACATTTTAATTGTATCATACTTAACTAACCTAACATACTTATTGTACATATAACATATGTATATCACAATGATTTTTCATAATTTAATCGATCATCCAAAATTCATGAAAATAAGCACACATTTACATAACAACCCTTAGTTATTCATGCTAAAATATTAGGAATAAATTCGAATCACAAAATTTTTAATAAATCATTAACTATAATCAAAATTTTGTTCGAAAATGCTCTATAACCAGTCTGTATTATAAAATTCACCGTACATTGTATATTTACTGAAACCTTTTGAAATTAATAATTTAAGCTTCTAACATCATGTACTTAAACATAGTAAAACAGTTTTGAAAAATCATAATGGACCGATTTTATATGATTAATTTTCTAAGGTCCAAAACTGCAGAATCTCAAATTCGAAACTGGACTTATTTTGAAATATCATTATAATTCATAAACTACTGCAAATGTTACCAAATTTTAATCATAGACTCAAGACTTCATGTAGTATAACATAGTAAAACAGTTTTGAAAAATTGTAATCGGCTGAATTTATAAAATTATTTTTTTAGGGTCCGAAACTGGACAATTTCAACTTGGACTGGTCTATTTTTTAAAAATCATAATAATTCGTAAACTACTCCACATATTACCAAAATTTAACCACAGACTCAACACTTGATGTAGTAATACATACTAAAACAGTTTTGAAAAACTCGAAGTATATATTTTTATAAAAATCGACAAAGTGGACTGACATTTCTGAAATTTTCACAACTTGATTAACCAACCTATTCTCATAATTAAAAATGATGGTTTAGCTTTTATAACTCTATCAACATCAAATAAACCATCTTGACTCAATTTATCACACATGCAATGAGTTTAGATAAGATAATCAAACATGCAAGGAGTAAATCAACATGCAATTGTACAATCAACACCCAAACATAACATATTCTAAAGATCAATCATATAAAACAAGACTTTCAACAAATGTCTTCACATTAGTAGAAAATCACTCTTAGATCATACATGCAATGTGTTTGGGTAATGAAATCAAACATGCAATGACTAAATCAACATGCATTTGCTCAATCAACACCAAAATGTAACATATTTTAAGGATCAACCATATAAAATCAAGACTTTGAACAAATATCTTTACATTAGTAGAAAATCACCCTTAGATCATACATGCAATGTGTTTGGGGTAAAAAAATCAAACATGCAACTCAAAATTAGGTCCTAATCATGTTCCTAAGGAAGAAGATGGGTGAAGAAAAAGGCAAAATACCTTTGGAGTTGCACACCAAAGAGCCCTTGAACTCTACCTAACTCCTTGTCTTGAGGGATTTTTTATCCTTTCTTCACTCTTGAATTTCCAGCTTTGTTGAAGATAAATATGAGGGCTTTTAGGTGGGGAGGGTTGTAGAGAGAAGATGGAGAGGCTAGAGAGAGAGGGAGAGCTTCCAAATGAAGAGGGAGAGGAAGGAGAAAGGTATATATACTATGACATTTGAAAAGTGAGGAGCAACTTATATGATATATTACACTACTAATTATATGTATATATATTTGTATAATTCTAATATGATACATAACATGTATATAGATCACAATATAATACACATTGATACATGTAATTAAATCATAATTTGTAGTGCTTAGCAACTTGATATGTAATGATTAGCAACATTGAGATTTGTGGTGGATTTGATGGAGGCATGGGAGATTGAGTGTAGTCCTATCTAAAGTAGCATGCAAAAGAGACTTTTAATCATGACAATTTTGCATGAAAATGTGATTAAATTAGCACATCACTTAAGTCACATAAATGTTTGAAAAATAAATATATTTAATCTAACATATCATAATGGTTACATACCTTATTGCACATAAACTATATAATGAAAAATCTACCTAATTATAATTAAACACATAAGTCATACTAATTATTAAAATTATTTTATGTATAACTTATCTCCTCTTTTTTTTCAATTGTTCCATTACTCGTGCATCTTGAGTGCATTACGATCGAACTCAATCTCTTCGGAGAGCTATCCTGCAAGACTTTTAAACTTAAAGAAACATTAGATCATACATTCTTGATAAATAATAAAATTCTTCTTAACTTGAAAATATCATACATTATAAATTATTTTATGAAAAAAGTAAATTTTTATATAAAAATATATGTTATGCAAGTTTTATGAAAATGGGGTGTTACATATTATTCACAGTCTTTAGCCATTAATGCTTCTTGATCTGATGTTAAACTGTCACTATCACTATCAGAAGAGCTTTGTTCCTTTGTTTTTTCCTTAGAGAAGCTGGCAGTTTTAGCAGCTTCAACTTCTCCAAGAAGTTATCTTAACTTCTACTTTTCATTGCTCATTTTTTTCTCTTTTATTTTCTCTCCTCAGGGTATTTGTGTATCTTAGGGTATGGGCAATTTTTGTGTAGTAATCAAGTTTCTTGAATTATAACATAAATCAAACAAACCTATTTTAGATTGTGGTTCAGATGATACCCATATGGTTAGGAACTTCTACTTGAAGTCTTTACCTCTTTTGTTGTTCTTTAGAAACTTCTCGAATTTTTTCAAGAGTAGGGCTATGTACCTCTTTGTATCCTCCATGGATATCTATGTATACTGCTGCTTACTTTGCTCTTACAACTACTGCATCTATAGAGGATGTTGCAGTGAGCATTGTAACTTTGGTACTTATTTCTTCGACATCTTTCTTTTTTCAATTGATATTGAACTCGAAGGCTTTCAGATCAGACAAGTCAAAAGTACTCATGGACTTTAGGTCTATAAACACTTTCATGACCATGGTTTTGGTACCCCACTCTATCTCAGATCTAGATTAAACTTTTAATTTCGTCTTCTTATCACTTTTAAAATAAAATTTTATTTTATGGCTATCGCTCTTGATCTTTTTATGATTTCAAACCCTACCCAAGTGTTTTTGTGATTTTTGTAACCTGTTGTTTTAGAATCCTTCTCCGTCCCTTATATCTTTTCTGTATAAATGAGTCGTGTTTTTTGAGTAATGAATTTATCTCTAATCATAATCACGCGCATCTTGATTTTTTTATTTTAATTTTATTTCATTTTGATGCTTCTATATGAGAAACTAATATATTTGATTTAGTCTTGAATATTGAATTATTTTGGCACAATAAAAAGGATAGACAAAGATGTCTTTTTGATCTAGCAGATGAAACATTTGGTGATAATGAGATAGATTATTTGCTTTGAGGTTTTCTGATGTCATCAATCAATTTTGTGTTTTAGTTTCCACAAATTTTGGGCTTTCATATGGCTCTATTCTTCCTTCATGCATGGTTCTCTTTATTTTCTGAAAATGGTTGGTCTAGTACATTTTAAATTTTTCACAACATGTTTAGATCGATGTGTTGGCAATGTATGTCATTGCATCTGCCATGAATCAAATATATTTTTATATATTAGCCACTATTGTTTTGCCAATCATCTTCTTCTTCTAACTTTGGTTGTCTATCATGTAGTTAAGAGTTGATGATCTAATGGAGATCAAAGGTGGGAAAAGAAGTCTAGTAGTAGTAAATCCTTATTCTACGAAGCTCCTCTTAGATAGGGGTGGGAGTTTTATTTCAGGTATCGGGTACCCGACCTGACCCATACGGGTATTACCTGATCGGGTCAAGTTTCAGTAAAAATCATTAAAATCAGGTGTTTCGGGTTGGGTACCCATATAGTTTTGGTCGGGTTTGGGTATTTCCCGATTGGGTGTTGGGTACCCGAATATATACCAACCCCCAATTGATAAATTCAAATCTAACCTAATTTTCTCTCCACCCCCAAAATCCTCTTCATCCCTCTTCCCCATCGGCCATCACCAGCTGGTCCAGCTCCATCAGGTTCGGCAATTTTCTCAACTTCTTGGCTTTCCTCTCTTTTGAATCTCTGTATTGCTTCAAGAACAACACCCAACTCTCTGGTCGCAGACGGTCAAAGCCAGCTGCTAAAGTACCATAAAGGAGCCCTTCTCAGTGGTAGAAAAAGAATCGCCAGAAGAAGTGCTCGTTTTGGGAGTCCGTTACAAATTCTAAGGTGAGTGCCTTCAAGTTGTCGTTTTAAGCACAGAAAACGGGATCAGAAAATTACTGGTTTTGTCATTAGCCTTGAAATAGTCATAGTTTGATTATGAGGGACAGTTTTGATGGAAGATTGAACATTGAATTTGATCTTCTTTATAATTTTCATTCTTTAGTTACTAAATTTAAGATTGCAGTATTTCTGAAAATTGGATCATTTCTCATAATTTGTAAATGTATAAAAATAAAAAGATAAGATGATAGAAGCAACTTTTATGATTTTATATTTTAATTATGTTACCTTTTCTCCAAATTAACAATATGATTTATAGAACCTTAATTCTTAAAAATTTCAGATTGTAGATGTCGAGTTCACGAGGCATACACAACAACAATGATTTGTTAGAGGAAGACAATATAAGAGGTAAAGATGAGTTTCTAGATGTTAGTCAACATGATTCTGCACCATTTGGCTCTCATGAAGAAATTGATGTTGATAACGAAGTGGAGATGGATGTTCCTGATGAGACTCAAATAAAAAAAAGAAAATCGAGTACAAATATGACAATATCAAGTGTGTCAAAGTATTGGAACCATTATGACAAGTTTTTGTGCGATGTTGAAATTTTACAGAAAGCTAGATGGAAATATTATAATGCAGTGATTAAGGCAAATCCAAGAAAACGTGGGACCAAAGGTCTTATTAATCATTACAATTCGTGCAAGAAGAAACCTGAAGGTGATCAAGTTCGAACTCCAAGACAACATTGATTAGGTGATAAAGTATCTCCATCAACATGGAAGTTTGATCAGTCTAAAGGAAGGAAACATTGAGTTACATGATAATTGTTGATGAGCTTCCATTTAAAACTGTTGAAAAACGTGGTTTTATGCATTTTGTATCTACCATATGCCCTATGTTAGATATCCCATCGCAAAGGACTATCACCAAGGATGTATACAATGTATACCTATCTGAAAAAAATTTATTGAAGGAGTTCATAAAAAACCATTCTCAAAGAGTTTGCATTACTACAGACACGTGGACATCAATTCAAAAAATGAATCATATGTGTCTGACAGCGCATTTCATTGATGATGGTTGGAATTTTCATAAGCGTGTTTTGAATTTTTGTCCAATTATCGGACATAAGAGTGAAGAAGTGGGAAAATGGGTGGAAAAATGTTTGATTGACTGGGGGATCGATAGAATTTATACAATCACTGTTGATAATGCTTCTTCAAACGATGGTGCAGTTGCATATTTGGTGAAAAGATTTGAGAATTGGGGTATAAATATTTGGGTGGGAAGTATGTTCACATGAGATGTGTTGCACACATCATTAATTTGATTGTATAAGATGGATTGAAGAGTAAAGATGAGCTTGTGGCTATATCTCGTATCAGAGGAGCTGTAAGGTATGTGAAAAATTCACCAGCTAGGTACACAAGATTTGTAGAATGTGTTGAGATTTAAAAAATAGAAACTAAAAAGTTGCTAAGTCTCGATGTATCTACTCGTTGGAATTCCACTTATTTCATGTTAGAGTCGGCCATATGTCTTAAAAGAGGTTTTGATGCTTTAAAGATGTAGATCTTGGCTATGAAAATGATTTGTTAAAGTCACCATTCGATGGAATTCCAAGAGACAGTGATTGGGAGAGGGCTGCATTACTGTTGAAGTTTTTGGAACCATTTTACAAACTCACTATGTCAATTTCTGGTTCTTCATATGTCACATCCAATAATGTTTTCCATGAAATAAGTGCTGTTGAGATGCTACTTAAACAATGGTTGGAAAGTGATGATTTTCAATTGAGTGAGATGTCAAGAAGGATGAAGATGAAATTTGACAAATATTGGGGATCATTGGAGAAGATGAATATGAATCTGTATTATGCAATGATACTTGATTCTCATCGAAAAATGTTGTTTCTTGACTTTGCATTGAACACATTGTATGATGAGATCACAAAGGTGACAATGAAAGTTGTAGTTGAGTTTGTTATGCAAGAGCGGTTCGATGAGTATAAGGTTATGTATGACATTAATTCTTAACACTGATGCTTGTCAGTCTTCAAGTTCTTCGACTTCTTCTACACCTAATTCGAAGCAAAGCATGAGTACTTCTGTGTCAACTAGAACTTTATTGATAGATCAGTTCAACAAGGTCAGAAGTGGGGGAAAACGTGAGAATGTGAAATCAAAGTTGGAGAAGTACTTGAGTGAAGACATTGAGGATGATGTGAATGGTTTTAATGTATTGTTATGGTGGAAAGTGAATTCTATTCAATTTCCTATTCTTTCCAAGTTAGCTCGAGGTGTGTTGGCGATTCCTGTCTCTATGGTTGCGTCAGAGTCCGTATTTAGTACTAGTGGATGTGTTCACTCATTTGTGCTCAAGATTGGCTTCGACCAGATTCCAAGCCAATAAGTATGGAGGAGGACTTGCGTGAAATTGAGCAACTTGATCAAGGTACATATTAATTTAATTTTATTAGTTTAATTATATATATATATATATATTTGTATTATATAATTCAATGTTTTATGTTTTTTTAATCTCATTTTGTAGAATTGGTGAAAATGAGAACGGAAACAACAATTGTGGATGTTTGATGAAACTACATTATGATTTACTATAGGTGACTTGCCTCCGAAATTCTAATAATTGTTTTTTATGAAATGATAACATTATATTTGACATTTATTTTTATGTTTGCTTTTGTGATTGCAACATTTTAGGTCTTGATTGCATTGCTGTTGATAGTGATTGCGAGGAAGGAAGCTGATAATTATTGATGGATTCAAACTTTTAGTTACTTTGTTATTCACCGAGTTTCATTTCCGTATAATAGTATTCTATTTAGACTATGTTCTAATTGAAGGCATGTCATGTGCCAGTATTTTAATTTTCCTACTTATTCATCGAGTTACATGGATGAGATAGTATACTATATTTTCACTTTGATTTTCTAATATAAGAAGATTTTCTAACGGAAAAGAAAATATGAAATAGTAGTTTTAGACATAAAATCATCAAAAAATATATGTATATAGTGAAGGGGGAAAAAACCGACCCGACCCGACGGGTACTCGAAAACAACGGGTATTTTCAGGTAACATTATTCGGGTACCTGACTAAACCCGACAAAACCCGACCCAATCTCACCCCTACTTGGATACAGCATTGAAGATATTCGACCAACCAACGTGAGTCTCTACATCCAGTCCCTGATGTTTCTTCATTGTCCAACAGAAAATAGAGTTTTCGTTATATGATGGTCAGTCCTGGTTTAGATTTCTTACTGTTATCTATATTTTTTTGAATTTTAAATTTTTTTAATAATATTTGGTGTTTATATGAAAATACAAACAATATTTGATCTGAATATTATTTTCAGTGTGATTATTATTTATATTTATGTTGATTTGAATATTTCTCTTCATTTTATTAGATTTTTACAATTTTTTCTGTTTTATACATTTTTTTATTTAAAAAATGCATTTGTTTTTTTTTCCTCCAATAATAATCTATTAAATAATAAAAGAGCTTATTGAGAAAAAAACTCATCAGGTTCCTCAACTTTAATAACGTATTTTGGTTCTTAGTAATTGAATTTCACTTTGTGTTTTTGTTTCCATTATTATTCTTATACATTGGAAAAAAAGAAAAAAGAAAAAGAAAAATAAAACATTATTAGGATTTACTTTACCAATAAATTAACTGTAAAAAAATAATATCAGGAGACTTACAGAAAAAATCACAATTAATAACACTAAAATGTTTGAATAATCGATTTTCGTTTATTTCGAAATTTTTTCTTGCTAAGTTATACTTTTCCAGAATTGGTCTCCATTAAGGTTGAAGATGATTTATTAATTAATTTAAACAAATAAAGAATACAAATCAAATTGTCGTGACCAAAACTCAAACTTTTTTTTTTTACTAAAGTTTCCTCATTTCTATTTAAATTTGGAAAAAAAATGTTTTGTAACAAAATTGTAAACTTTCGCTGTTAAATTAGTGATAAAAAGTAAAAGTTACGTTGTTAACCTGGCGATGAAACTTCGAGATTCGTTGCTAACATTTTTTCCATGATAAGACTTTTTAGTGACAAAATTTAATAACTAATTGCTAATTTATTACTTGAATATAATGTTAATTTAGTGATGAAATATTACAACTTATTAAAGCTTTGTCAACTATAGATAAATATTTAGTGATGAAATACAGCAACTCGTTGCTAAAGTTTTTTATATTTTTATATAAAAATAGGTTATTTGGTTAGTGACAAAGCTAAAAATATCAGTTTCATTACTAATTTTCGTATTTTCAATTTTTATTGTAGTGTAAGATATGTTCCATCAGAAGATCAATTAGCAGATTTACTTACAAACGCATTGGCTTCTTCAAAGTTTCAGAAACTCAGTACAAGATTTCCATTAAGACATAATAGATCAGTCCAACTTAAAGGGGGAGTATTATAGTTGATCCTAGTCATAGTCCAGTGTCAGTTGTAGCTGAGTCAGCATGTTAGTTAGCTTGTTACAAATTGTTAGCTCAATAATCTTCTACACTCTTCCATTATTGAGCTATATATATGTGTGTAGTGTAATCTATGACAATGCAATGTTCATTATCAATAGCAATGTATTAATTTCACTGAATTCTCTTGCTTATAACAGGTACTCTAGTATGAATTAAATTAGAAGATTTGGTTAATTTGATAGGCAGGTTAACTTGAGAAGATAGGTTAGGAAGGAGACTAAGTCCACGTCAACCAATCTAGCTATCTAGTTCGGGGTACGTAGCTTTTGTTGACAAGGCATATCCTTTGAAAAATTCTCAATCTAATATGAATAATATTATTGCAAGTGACATTTTCTTATGTTATTCTAGATTTCATGAAAACCAAGTTCACTTATTAAGTGAGAAGGATGTATCAAATGGTTTCACTCTATTGAACAAGTGTTTTCCTTGTGAAATAATGCTTTCTGCAGTTCATAGTTAATATAATTAAGTTGGGGTTGACAGAAAGAAAGAGATAATTTTTTAACAAATTTTCCATCTGCAACCAATCAATAGTAAAATATATACTGAATGTGTAATCTGGCTCATTTTTTGCTATAACTTTTATTTGGAACATAACTTTTTAATTTTCATGTGTATTATTAGATGGATCAGTCGTAGGATTCGAATTTGAAAAATACATTTTATTATGTGGATACCCTAACTATTGTTATCTCTGCATCATGTGATATTCTTTTGTACTTAATTTCTTGTCCTTGATTTTATACACACTTATGCACTTAGGGACAATTTTTTTTTAATAATTTTGATTTTTTTTGACCTGGACTATCCAAATTCACACGTAAATAATACTAATTCACATAATGTAACATCCATAAGATTAAGAATCAGTCGAAACTAATAATTAATTCTATTGTCTCTCTATCCACTGTCCATTAATCCCTGGCTAATTGCCAATTATGTCATAAGAGAGATACTTAGTAGAATTTCACAGGTTAAAAGGCATATATATGGTAAAATATATGAATTACAATACCTCATGTAGCTTTGCTCATGTATAGTTTTGTGTGTGTGTGTGTGAAAAAGTACTGAATATATGATTGCATATGTACATGGACAAAGTTATAAATGAATCCATGTTAGACCCACTTAATGTAATTGAATCTTGCTGCAAAGGCGACGCAATAATTACATAATAATAAGATCATAAACCAGTTGATATTGATAACAAGCAACCTATATGTACCTGCAGCTAATTATTCAAATAACTCTCATTTCTGAGCTTGTTTGTTTTTTACTTAGCAAGATTGGATTTGATTTGAGCAACAACAGTTTGATTAATCTGGAAAGCCTTCATCAAAACCTGATCAGGAACAGAAACAGGTTTAGAAGTGAAGAGATTCTTGGAAATCTGTATAGTAGCAGGCATATGACTATTAAAGGCAGTGAAAACTAGCACCTTTTCCATGCCTACATTCATCTGGAAATGAACTAACCCCCTCGGAATCACAAACACCTCTCCAACACTCAGATTCTTGGAATAAACCACATTCCCAGTTGTTATCAATCCCAACAACAGCTTCCCTCGAATCAAGACTCCACACTCAGTTGCTCTTGGATGTGTATGGGGATGAGTAACACCTCCTGGCTCGATATCCACTCGGTTCATCGACATTCCCAATGTGTTCAGCCCTGGAAATGTGATCACATTGCCCTGAGTCACCAAACTCTTCAAGGGATTGCTTGTGTTTCCTTCTTTGCTCAGCCCATCGAAGAAAAAGTCGTCTGAGGTCACATTGAAGGCTGCTTTGCATGGGAAGCCATTCATCGACGCTGTACTTTTCAAGTCTGCAATGCAGAAGTCTTGTAATGAGTCTGGATCAGCAGAAAGGGAAGGTCTTAGAAGCAAAAAGATCAAGAAAATCATCATGATAGCCATTTTGGCCATGTTATGTATAGTTAATAGTGTTTCATATAATGTGATTATATGTTATATATAAGGTAAGAGGATGTAACAATTAAAGTTGACAATTGGTGCCAATTAGTAGGTATATAGCAAGTGGAGATTTAGTTATTTGAATCTAGGTTTTCATGAAAACCTACTGCAGTAATTAATTAGAAGAAAGGAAGAATTTTTCAACCAAATTTTAGATTAAATTAATGGTAGTTGTTCCAATTTTCCGGATTGATGAAGTAATAGTGCTAATGATTATTGTATATTCTATTACAACTAATTAATAATATAATCATAGCTTTGATGAGTAAACATAAATTCTTCAGCTAGCCCATGCATTTCCAGGATCCATGTGTAATTAATTAGTGAAAACAAGAGTTTGTGTATGATGTATGCAATTTTATTAGGATTGCATAAATCATGTAGTACAACGACGTCATTTTAACCATTTTTTATTACTTTTTAAAATTTATTTGACCAATAACATGACATACAACCTTGACAAAGTCATTGGACATGTCCTCAAGCTTTAGCCAGAAAATTGAAGGCGACTTAAATTGTAAAATAATGTTCCGTCATTATTTTCATGTCAATTTTGAAAGTTTGAGTTGAATTGCAATTTCACGAGAGTTATTTCACTTTCTTTTCTTGGTTTAATTTTTTTTTTTTTTATCTATGCATTAATTAATGGAATATCTTATGAATAGATATTTTCATGAGATATGTACTGTTTTTGTCTTCATCAATAAAAAATTTAGGAGTTTATATATATATATATAGAAGAACCGTCTTATGGAATAGAATAAAAAGTTAAAATAATATAATTAAATTCATGAGATGGTCTTACTCAATTTTTTCTTTTTATTTAATAATTGTTTTTATTTATTAAAGTATATATAATTTTTATTTTTATTTTATCTATAAGCTAATGAAGAAATGTCAAGATAGGTTTCCAGTTAAAAAAACAAAAAATAATAATTGAATTTTTGAATCATCTTATTATTTTTGAGGAAAATTGGCTGCCGTACTTCAACTCGGAGGTGTATTTATCAAAAACCTGATATTAATTACACTAATACCAAATGGGCTTCTATAGATTGACAGGTCATGTTCAAACGTGGTTCAGATTCTTTATTATATTAGTGTTACATTTCATATTTTATGATATTTAATATTGTATATATAAATATATGGTGTGTGGTGATTGTTTCAAGATTCGCATCTTTTTAAAGTTTTTTGTTTTTACTTTGATCTTTATACTATAATAATTATATCTTTATATTATATTAATCAAATTTTTATGTACATATATAATATCCTTAGTGAAATATTTTAAATTAAAAAAAAACATTGACCTTTATACTAGCATACTTTTGCGTTATATTAATCATACCTCTATATTATATTAGTTATACATTTATGTACAAATATCATACTTTTATGTAATATATAAAGGTACAACTAACATAACATAAAAATATGACTATCATTATATAATATAAATGTATGACTAACATAATATAAAAATATAACTCTTTGGAGCAGTTTTGAGTGGGTTTTGATGCATCCACACAGACACATGATAGGGTGTGGAGGCACATTCTGATAAATTTGGGTCAGATCGGGTCGAGTGTATAAAATATCCATACACTCGGTGCATAATTCTTTTTTACCTTAATTTGTGAAAAAAAGAGTTTGTGTATGATGTATGCAATTCAATTTTATTAGGGCTGCATAAATAATCACGTCATTTTATCCATTTTTATTACTTTATAAATTTTATTTGATTGATAACATAACATAGAATTGTGGACAAATAGATTGGACATGTCCTCAAGTTTTAATCTGAAAATGGAGGTGAATTAAATTGTAAAATAGTGTTCCATCATTATTTTCATGTCAATATGGAAAGTTTGAGTTGAAATATTGCAATTTCACAGGAGTTTCTTCATCTTTCTTTCTTCTACTTTTTATTTATTTATTTATGTAATTCATGGAATATCTTCACCAATAGATATTTCATGAGTTACATACTATTTTTGTCTTCATCTATTATCAATTTAAGAGATTATATATATATATATATATATATATATATACCGTCTTATGTAATTAAATAAAAGTTAAAGGAATAAAATTTGATTTGTAAGATGGTACTCGTCCAATTCTCTCTCCAACCAATGGTGATTGTCTCTAACCAATCCTTGCATTTATGTTTCCATTCTTTTTCTTACTTAGGCGTAACAACAAAATTATGATAGAATATAAAAATCACAGCAATTTAATCATCATCCAAAAAAATATCACATAAATATTTAGAGAAGGTTTTCTATACATTAGGTATACAAATTTTATAATCATGCATTCCGGTCGGGTCAGATCGATCCGATCTAGATCCACGTTTTATTTTTACCCTAACCTTAATTTATATTACATTAATCATATATTTATGTTATAGTAGTCATACATTTATATACAAATATCATATTATTAATGCAATACTTTAACTAAAAAAAAAAAGAGGAACCGGTGACCTTTATACTAAGTTAGTCATACTATTACGTAATATTAGTCATACATATATATTATATTAGTCATACATTTATGTACAAACATCATACTTGTTGGTCCTAAGTGGTGTTCGAGGTTCAGAGGGGGTGAATGAACCTTGGTCGATTTTACAAATCTTTCGAAAAACCTTTCTGTTCTGCAACTTACTTGAACTTGCAGCACCAGACAGTTACTGCTTACAGCACTAGGATGCAGTGCTGCACGCTGTAACTAGAGTTTATACGCAGCGGAAAAAATACGATTTAAAACACAAGACTGATTTTCTCAAATATGATCTTTTTCAAAACGTTTTATGCTTACGATAAAGATATAGATATATAAAATAAAGCACAAGTACGAAAGCAATAAAACACTTATGGCTTATAGTGGTTCGAAGGTGGTGTAATCCTTGTATGTCCACTCTACTGCTACCTCGAGCAGGAACTTTGTTAAGCAAGATTGAGTTACAGGACTTTCCTAACAATCTATCAACTTTACAAAGCAACCACCTACTAGAGTCCAGCATACACAAAGAAACTGCAAACTCTAAAGGCTAACCCACACAGGGTTCTAAACTCCCACACAGGGAAGCTGTCTAACTCTAGACAACTATACAAACAGCAAAGATCTCTCCTATCAACTGTTCGACACCAAAAACAACCTAAGCACACAACAACAAGGTTAAAAGTATATATGGTTTGTTCTTCAACTGGTGCGGTGAAGTGAGCTTCTGAATTCTTCGAAAGATCTTTCAGCTTTGAACTTGCTTCACTTCACAGAGGTTGAGTGACTGAAACTGAGAGTAGACTTGAATGGTTGTAACTTGAATGCTTGAGTGTTTTTGCGCAAATGTTTCAGTAACCAGCTTCAGTGTTGCTCATTCTCTATTTATACTTGTATGAGAAGATATCTGTTGAAGGAGGCATCTCTCTTTTGAATTTTGAAGTACTTGATTAAAGGCATGACTCGCATTTAATGTGACTTGACTTTCTCTTTCGGAGCATTTAATGCGGCAGTTGCGGCTAGCAGCTTTCTCCAGTGCGTCAGTCCACGTGGCATTATCGTATTGGCTCCGTGTTTGCAACTTTGATCTTCTCTGGAACGACTCTATTTAAACTTGCTTGTATCTTTGTTCCTCGTACTGCATTTATCCTTCCTCGAATTGCAGGATACTTTTTTGTTTGTCATTGGCGTTGTTAATTGTTTGAACAGTGATCTTTGCGCTGTATCCTAGGTCTGCTTGTAGCTGTTACTTTTTCACAGTGCTGTTGTAGCTTAGACCTGCTTGCAGTATCTTTGTGCAGTACTGCTGTATCTTTTTACTTACAGTACTCCTGTATCCTTTTCTTGCAGCGATGCTATATCTGCTTTCTTGCAGCAGCTTCTTTCCGGCATACAGAATACAACTATGTAATTTATAGAAACTACCATCTTTCAATACCTATATCTAGACTCAAATTTAGTCTATGTTTTCACTTAAACAATGTGAAAAATGGGGTACACAAAACTTTCTATTACATATGTATTTTGTGTCATCAAAATCTAAACATTGAAATTCTAACAATTTCCCCATTTTTTATGATGGCAAAACCTTTACATAATTTCGTTCATGAAGAAAGATTTTTCATTTTACATTATAACATATTTCATCTGGATTACATGTTTGAAAAGCTTTGAACAGATAAATTCTAATCCTGGATTCATCATAAATGCATCATGTTATTCCTTCATCACATATCTTTAGGAAAACACAGAAGCATGCAAGAGTTCATAATCGATGAACTTAATCAAAAGCAGTAAAAAACAATTTCTTCATTAAGAGAAAGAAATTCTACAAGGGATATAAATATACAACAGAGAGTACAAAGAGCATGCATATATAAAGCTACTGAAACAAGGACCTTAGTGATGACGATTCTTCAGGTCTTCTTTCAGCATCTAACCTTTCCTACTCAGCTCTTTCTCTCGATCCCTTCCACCAATCTCGAATGGACTTCTGATAGGATTCTTCAAATATCTGCTGCATCTTTAGAACCTGAATCCATCTCAGCCAGAAGTCTTCACAGAAAGGCACTATTCTGCCTCGCTTCACTAGGTCGGTGTAGAAGTTCTGAATATCAAGTTTTCCGTACCTAGTAGGCTCTTCATATCTTCTCAGTGCAGATTGGCAAGAATGGAATTTGCTGAATTTGTCATTCCTACACAGCAGCCTGAAGTATCTGAGATACTCAGATCTCTTGTACAGTGTGATCAAGCTCCATGGGATGTTCTTTCCATCTGGCCTCTGATCCATCAGTACTGACACTTCGGCAGATATGTTATCTGTGTCGAGTCGGGGAATTTCTTGAGGAAGGTACTGGTAGAAGTCTCTTCCAAAGAACCTTCTTTCTCCAAGCAGCCCAAGCCTCTGCATCCAGGCATTCTCATTAGCTTCAGCTCTGGCTTGCTCCGCTCTCTAAGTAGCCATCTTCTCGTTGTAATGCCTTTCAGCTTCGGCTCTGCTTACCATTTTCCTCGAGCCCTGCTGTTAGCTCTCTCTCCCTCTCTTTGAATGATGTGAAGAGGGAGGTGTTGCATTCTTGCTTGCAGCACTGCTGTATGCAGCACCTGCTGCTGATTTGCTTCCAGCAGCTGTACTAGCTCCTCCAGCTCCACCTTCATCATCTGTTCTCCAACGCTTTGGAGAGGGGATGTCAGTAGCAGCAGATGTTCCAGACCTCTTCCTTCTCCTGCTGAGAGGCTGGTCATCTTCTTCTTCTTCTTCATCAGTTTCCCCCGAGCTCCTGTATATATCAGTGAATCCTTCCCCCTTTTCGGCATCATCAAAAGTCGGGGGTTGAGCAGGGACAGCTGTAACCACCTTGGAGAGTGATCTCCTAGTTTGTACAGGGGCTTCCTTAGATCCTTGGGCATGCTGAGGGAACGCGTTCACCATGATGTTCTTCAGTTCTCCAACAATCATTTCTAAGTTCCTCAATCGGTCGTCCACACTTCTGGTTCTTCTGAATTGATCCGTTATGTGGTTCAGAAGTGTGTCAAAGACGAGGGAGTGAGTCTACAACCTGTCGGAAGCATTTTCAGCATGGCGTTTGCACAACCTTATCTCTTGGCTGGTCTGTACGGCTTCTACCTTCAGCTCTTCCTCCATCCTTACTCGATCCATGTACAGCCTGTGGACATTATCATTGAGCGTTCGTTTGATCATCCCAAGCAGGGCTTCAAGATCTTTCTTGAAATCAGTCATGGTTTCAGCATGGAATTGGGCGCCGACCCTAATGATGTTCCGCATGTTAGACTCATACTCCTAGGAAGCATACAATAAATGTCTAACAGCGGCTACTATCCTGTTGATTGATTCATCAGGGGTCAGACCCGAATACCTCCTTGTTGAGGCGACAGCCGATGCAGTGTAAGGAATGACAGCTTGGGGGTTTGGTGTTGCATCTTGCCTTGGTGCCTCAGTCGCAACCTCATCCTTATGGTGGTTAGGTTGGGAAATTGTTGAGCTTGATGATGGATACTCTTCATCATCTGCCTCCTCTTCGTCATGATATGGAAACTAGTCTTGCTTCGCCACTTTTCGGTCCGTATGCAACCATGTTACGCTCTTTCATCATCCTGGCGAATTCGGCATGATGAGCTGCAGTGTCTTCAGTAATCTCTGCTGCTGTAATCTGGGAAGGTTCTTTTGAGCATGCAGCAGCTGCAATATCAACCTCCTCTTGAGGTGTCTCTAGCTGCACAGTGGTTACCTCTTTTTCTACTCTAGCATCCTCTGCTGGTACTATCTCAACAGCCTTCCTAGCAGAGGTCTTCTCTCCCTCAAAAAGTGTTGTCAGAACAACAACCTCTCCTAAGGTCTTCAGCAAGGACCCCGTCTCCTCGGCCGGTCCTGTAACTTGGACAGCTTCTGCTGCAAGAATGGGTTCTTGCAGCTCTGGTTGGTTTCTAACAGCTTTCACTGTATCCAGCACTAAAAGCTCTACTGCTGCAAGAATTTCAGCATCCACCCTTCTTGATTCCTCAGCAGCTTCTGCAAGCCGGGATAAGGAAAACCTGGACGTCTTCCAATGCTGCTCTCATTGGTAGCTCTGCAGAGTTGGATTCTGCAAGAGCTTTTCTCTTTTCTTTGTCCTTTGCTCCCTTAGCAGTAGTGTTCACAGATTGTTCTTGCACCATAGCTGCATACTCAGGTTGCAAAGCGCCAGAATGTCGTCTGAATTGGCCCACTCCAGGACTGCTTGCTCGACTGTCAGGAAATCCTTCCACTTCAACAAGATTTCCCCCTTAGATAATCGCATCTCCCTCCAAAGATTGTATTGCAGCTCCATATTTGTAGCCGCTAGGAAGACAAGATCAAGCATTGATGCAGCAGCTCCCTGATCACGCGAGGAGGCTAAGTCAGTAGCCCCCTGTAGATAAGCTTCTACACCAGTTTCTCTGTCACACTCTGGCAGATGTGACTCATCCATAACAGCAACTACAACCAAACTTGTTGTAGAGAGTTGAGAATTATTAGCTGAGGCAATCTTCTTCTTGCTGCGGGAGGCCCTCCTGACCAAGGGTGCATCGTCATCCGAGGAAGAGGCTTCAGGTTCAGGATCAGCCTCTCTTGAAGTCCCCTTGACAACAGGAAGAGAACTCTCAACATTCTCATCTTCCTCGTCGCCCCCGCTGCCTATAACTTCATCTTGCAGCAATAGGGTTGTATTCTTTTTGTCTTTGGATTTCTTTCTTGCAACCCCAGCTTCTGTTGCCTTCAGTTGGGTCTTACCCTTCTACTTCTCCCCGAGATACTTCCCAATGGGAATAGAAATGGGTGCTGCAAGCTGGAGACCTAACTTGCAGAGCAGATAGCAGATGGTAATACCGAAGCTCCTCCTCACCGTTATCTTCTCTGCTTTCTCCCACAGCTTCTTCATGATGAACCTCGCCCAGTTTACCGACCATGATGGCAGACATGATCCGGAACCGGATCTGTGCATTTATCATAACTCCCCGTTCTGCCTTCAATGGATTATGTACATATGTCATGTAAGAGTTCAAACTCCAGTTTGAAGAGTTTCTTTGGGATGCTTCTCTTGATCTCAGCCCCGGCATCTCTTGTTCGAAAGAGATCCCACATCTCTTAAGCGTTGTTTTCTTCATATGTCACAAGCTAACTGGGGGTCATACATCCGGCAGAAATGCTGAAGGTGGTGGTGATGTCTCTGATGGTTAGAGACCTCTCTTCCTCATCTGCATCCATCCTGAACATGATGCAGTTTCTCTCCTCCACAGTCCAAGCATAGGAGTAAAAATGCTGTACTGATTCCACCGAGAACCCAGGATAGACGGTGGTCAGTAGCCTTAGGACTTGAGTCCTCTAAAGGGCATCAAAGATCGTACGGATTAGAGCATTATCACACAACCCAGAAGTATAGACGTGCTCCTGGTTGATCAGACATCCTTCCAAAACGATTGATTGTCTGGCCGCCATTGATTTTTGAGAGAGAGAATGAAAGGTTTGAAGATTTTTGGACTTAGAAAGATTTCGTGAGAAAGGAAGTTTCTCTCCTTAGGTGATGGTGAAAATGAATTCGAATGAGGTCGGTTATAGGGGTTATGGCGGATCTCAAGGGACGTGTAGTAAGATCGACGGTTGAGATTAAGAGAAGAGAATTGATCTTACGGTCCTTAGAAAAAGACGGAGGGGTCAAATCGTCAATAATCATTTCTGGGCGCGTGGGCTTCTGTTCGCGCCTCTCCAGATTCTGACATGCATAGACATACATTAAATTCTGAAAGATATGCGATTTGCCGCCTAATTGAATGTCTTTTTAAGGTTGCAACATCCTGGGTACGAGGTTACAGAACAATGAATACTCTTAGAAATAAATGTTGTAACCAGGTGCTGTTTACTCTCCCATTAACTGTTGTACTGTAAGAATAAAGGATGCAGTGCTGTTTGAACCCAGCGCTGTATGAAGACGCAGCTTACAACACTATACTTATTGCTTCTCGCAAGCATGCAGAGATTCCCCCTAGGTTTCTGCACCATCTTTTTCACCTCATAATTTTAGAATTCCCAGCTCGTTTCTAAGCATAGAAAATCTCGATTCACTCAGTGGTTTAGTGAATATATCTGCAAGCTGGAGATTCGTGTGAACTTTCTCAAGCACAACATCTTTCTTCTCTACATGATCTCTTATAAAGTTGTAACGTCCCGATTCTTTTGCAGATAAACATTAACCGAGACGCTACTTATTTATAAAAACATTACCATTTTTAAGAATAAATAAAGATAATTAAAAAAAAATTTCAAGGTTTATGTAAAAATATTCGTTCCCAAAAGTTCATAAAAATTATGCTTTAAAAATAAAAACGATTACAACCTTTTTCTATTGGCTACCAGCATCCACCGCTCGCACTCTACGCCTTCAACTCCTTAAACTGTAAACATTTTAAAAAGTGGGGTGAGTGTTTGAAATACACTCAGTGGGATGGGGAAGCTTGGAATGACATAAAATAATTTTTAAAAGATTTTACATGTACATGCCAAACCATGATTTTAATCACATAAAACAGATTTTCTTAAAACATCTGTCTTTTAATAAAAACTGTAGAAAATAGATCATTTCAAATCATTTGACTTATAATTAATTCAAATATAAGCATTCTTCACAATCAACATCATTCATCTTCAAACATGTCATTTTCATTTTCACATTTACGGTCTTTAACCGTCTTGCAACATATGCGGTTTTTAGCCGCTATGGAAACATATAATCCATCATTCACAAAGTTACGGTACTTAGCCGCCATGAAAACATTTGCGGGTGTTAACTGCCTTTTTACGGTCGTTAGTCGTCGTAATACGGTGATCAGCCGTCATATGCGAGCCCTAGCCGCCTTGCATACGCATGCACATGCGCATATAGTTTCATCACATATTCACATATCAACCATACACATAGAAGCACATGTACTGAACAAAACACTAATTTTCCAGTCATCATACGTCATAACACGTTTATTCATAAGCACTTCATATGTCACATTTCACATAGAATAAGATTCACCTTCATCATATAATAACATTTCATACATTCAGCACATAAACCCAACACATTTCAGATAGCATAATATAATTCATAATTTAAATATTTTGAAAGTAATATAAATACCGACTTAGCACTTTTTCCCCACCTTTTACTGAGAAAGCTTGCAAAGCGTCTACTTTTATATGAGCTTTAGTTCTTTTCTCTCTTCGTATTTCCTACAAAGCGTAATTGCTCGCTTTAGAAATTAATCGAACTATTATTAATTAAAATACATTCTTAATTTAGAACCTTTTCTGTTAACAGACTATCTAACAGGGTTAACCTGAAATGAAATTAAGTATTAATGTAATATGCTAGGGTGATAACGCTTAACCCAAAACCCGACCTGAAACTAAGTTTCCTTAATTATTTCAATAAGGATCTAGGATTTTATACCTTAATCGACATATAAAGAGGTTTAAATAATATAACTTAATTACTATAATTTCTCTTTGTCATTTAATTAAAGCTCGGTTTCTTACAAGGTTGTGGTTTAAAAGTAAAATGAATGATTTTAAGGTGAATATAAGGTTTAAACGAATTTATAATAAAATGTGTTTATTAAAATATGAGAATGCTTAATTAGACTTTAATTAGATCTTAGAACACTTATCTTAATTTTAGGAAAATTAATTATAACATTATGATTAGATTAGATCTTGAAGACTTGATAGTAATTTTAGATAATTAAATTATAAAGTTTTTACTTAAACTAATTCTTGAAGATCTTTAAAATAATATTAGAAAATCTACTTATGTAATTTATGATTTAACTTAGATATTAAGAAATTTGAATATATTTATGATTATGGCGTATTTAGATTAACTATATAATTTAAATTATAAACATGAATTCAATTAACTGAAATTATAGATTAATTTAGGAAATATATTTAATTGCATAACATGTTTAATTAATTCTTATTTAAGAGGATTGAATTTGTTATTTACTTTGATATTTAATTGGATTCTTAACTTTGAGGTTTAAATTGTAAAGTTAATAATTTAATTTAAGATCATTACATCATTTTTAACAATATGGGGAAATTTATTTAAATGTTTAATATTTATAATTAGGCCTTTGGTTTATTTATTAAAGTATGAAGATTAAAACTTAAAGTCCATATTTATAATTTTCCCAAGAGTTATGGGTTAACGAGACGTGAATTGAGGGTTTTAAAACCTAGATTTAATATAACTATTATATTGTACCTACTTTAATTATTATAATTATCTCTAAGGTTAATTTATAACCTAATTCATTAGATTGAATTTAATTCATTTATTCATATATATATATATTAATTCTCGAAAATAATATCTGTAATATCTAGGGTCCGTTTTATAATCTCAATCAATTATGGATATTAAAAATATAATTTCAACAACTCTAAGGTGAAATACATAATATCATTAAATTATAGGGTGTATAATGAAATTTCAGCATAGTTGGGGGTTCGTTATCATTATTTATAATTCATGATGCTTAAAACATAATTTTATAAACCTAAGGATCTAAAATGTAATATTTATTATTATTGGGTTAAAGATAATTTTTCTATAATTCCATGATTTGCAATTGAGCCCCTAAACTAAAACTAATTTTCATAAACTAGTTCCCCCCCTTTCTCTGTCCAGCCCCCTTAATCCCCTGCACCCTTCCTCCACCTTCATATACACACCCATATATATATTACACAGACTTACCTCTATATATATATACACATGCTAATATACATAGCAATATACATATATATATATATATATATATATATATATATATATATACCTACAGCAGGGCCGCCGCGCCGCCGCTGCTCACGGCGGCGGCCTCCACCCAAGCACCCCTTTACACACATGCCTACCCAGCCTGTCGGCGTAGCTTCGGTGCCAACCCCACCACTCCCCTGCGCACACAGCAGCCACTTTCGCAGCTCTCCGCTTGCTCCAACCAACCCAGCCGCCTCCCATCTACCAACTCAGCGGATGACCTTTGATCAATGGCTACTGATAGCAGGAGGTAGGATTTGAGAGAGAAGAGGTCTTGAGAGGAAGATAATAGGAAGAAAGAGGGAGAAGAACATGAAGATAGAGAGAGAGAGCAAGAGAGATGAGAGAAATGAGAGTTGAGAGAATTGGGAGAGAGAGAGAAGATATTTCATTTCCAAATCCTTATCCCCCACTTTTATTCCACTTTAACTTATTCTTGCATTATATTCCTACTTAGTGCTGTTAATTATTATAATAATATTCTCAGTTATAAAAAAAAATGAAAAGTCACTATAGTTATACAATTTAACATACATTATCATAATATTTGACCAAAATTAGTAACAAATTAAATCATTTCATAATTAAGTGTAGTTGTGACAACTATGTATTGTTTAATCAAAGTTATAATTAAAAAAATGCAACTAAATTTAACCAAATATTAGATACAAACTTTGCGTCACACAGTGAGTATGTAAAGCTTCATATAGAAAATGCTATAATTTAAATTATAATCTCACATACATGATACATTTCATTTTGTATACATTGTCAATAAGAAAGAATAAATAAATTAATGTAATGTGTAATAATGCTTAGTATAATAAATAATGAAACGATATGTTAATATTTCACTTTGACTTATTTTTCTTTTAAGTTATACCTATATGCATATATATATAAATAAGAATAATTTTATATATTATACTTATATGTATGCATTGGGTGCGTATATATATAAGTAAATTTTTATTTCTTTTATTTCCTTTTCATTTTATTTGTATAATAAATTTTATTATTATTATTATTATTATACATCTCATTTTAATTGTAGAAAATTCTCGAGATATTTTATGTAGTTGAATTTTATTTCGGGTGTTACAAAAGTGATGTCGTATGTCGATGTGCTTTGTTCTTGAGTGAAAAATAGGATTATGAGTAATTGCAATTGCACTTGCATTATCACAGAGAATCGGAGTCCCTTTTCCTTCAATCCCATAATCTCTAAGTTGCTGCTGTATCCAAAGAATTTGAGCACAGCAATTTCCTGTTGCAACATACTATGCTTCTACTGTAGAGGTTGCAATCGAAGTTTGCTTTCTGCAAAACCATGAGACAAGTCTATTTCCCAGAAGTTGACAAGTCCCACTGGTGTTTTTTTTATCAATCTTGCAGCCTGCATAATCTGAGTCAGAGTAGCCTTTGAGCTGGAATCCTCCTTCCTTAGGATACCATAGGCCTACTTCCTGAATTCCTTTCAGATACTTGATAATTCTCTTGACAGCTAAAAGATGTGACTCCTTTGGTGCTGCTTGGAATCTTGCACAGACTCCTACTGCAAACATGATGTCCGATCTACTTGCTGTAAGATACAACAAAGATCCAATTAGCCGTTTGTATTTTGTGTTATCGACATCTTTACCATCTTCATCTTTGTCAAGGCTTATTGATGTAGGCATAGGAACGGATGTTGCTGCACTATTCTCCATGCCGAATTTCTTGATAAGCTCCTTTGTATATTTGACTTGACTTATGAAAGTTCATGCAGTCAGCTGCTTTACTTGCAGCCCGAGAAAGGAACTTAATTCTCCCATCATGCTTATCTCGAATTTTGACTGCATCCGGTTGGAGAACTTCTCACACAACTCTTTGTTGGTGGATTCGAAGATGATATCATTCACATATATTTGTACGAGCAGTATATTTTCTCCATCCTGTATCCTGAACAGAGTCTTGTCGACTATTCCTTTCTTAAAACCATTCTCCAGCAGATAAAGAGATAGGGTGTCATACCAAGCTCTCGGTGCTTGCTTAAGTCCATACACGGCCTTATTTAATCTAAACACCTTCTCTTCTACTTGATCTTCAAAACTTGGAGGTTGTTCAACGTATACTTTCTCTATAAGAAGATCATTCAGGAATGCAATTTTCACTTCCATTTAATAGACATTGAAATTCATGTGAGCTGCATATACCAGAAAAATTCTTATTGCTTCCAACCTTGTTGCTGGAGTGAACGTCTTATCAAAACCAATTCCTTCTTCCTGGCAATATCCCTTAGCAACTAATCTTGCTTTGTTCCTCACAACAAGTCCAGATTCATCTAACTTGTTCTTGAATACCCACTTCATTTCTATAACTCCTTGATGAGGTTGTCTTGCAACTGTTTGTCATACTTAATTTCTTTTAAATCTATTTAGCTCTTCTTGCATGGCCTATACCCAATTGCTATCTTGTAGGGCTTTTTCAACATTCTTGGGCTTTGTTTGAGATATGAAGCATGCAAACATTGCTTCATGAGGGATGGACCTCTTTGTCCTTACTCCTATGCATGGATGGATCTCCAATTATAAGATCCCTAGGATGATTCCTTAACCACGTCCCGTCAGGCTCAAAGACATGTATAGGTCTAAGTTGCTCCTCTTGTTGTTGTATGATTAGAGGTTCTGCTGCTATAAGAATATCTGCTGCATCCAAAGGTGCAACTTCTTCTTCTTTGTCTTCTTCTGTATGCAGAACTCTTTCAACATATGGAACATCATTTTCTTTCCTTGGAGCTGTATCTTCAGTAGGCTCTTCCAGCTTTTTGGTATCACAGTGTGGCTCATCAAACACCACATGAATAGATTCTTCAACCACCAATGTTCTTTTATTGAAAACTCTAAAAGCTCTACTTACAGCAGAGTATCCTAAGAATACACCTTCATCTGACTTTGCATCAAAGGTTTTAGATGCTCTTTTCCATTGTTGAGAATAGAACACATGCATCCAAAGATATGCAGATATGAAATATTTGGTGTATATCCATTCCAGACTTCATAAGGGGTTTTGTCTAGATCCTTGTTAATTAAGCATCTGTTCTGTATGTAGCATGCTGTGTTGGTTGCTTCAGTCCAAAATCTCTTGGGTATCTCTACTTCCTTGAGGGTTCTATTCCTCCTCTCAGCTACACCATTCTATTGAGGTGTTCTTGCAGCAGAGTATTCATGACGAATACCATTATCAGAACAGAATTTCTCAATGAATTTGTTTGTGAATTCAGTTTATCTGTCTGATCTTATCTTCACTATGCTCAAGCTCTTTTCATTCTAGATTTTCTTAGTAAGATTAGGTAGCTTGTCTTGAGTTTCTGATTTCTTGGCAAGGAAGATTGTCCAAGTATATCTGGAGTAGTCATCTACTACCACAAGTGAGTACTTCTTCCCACTTATGCTTACTGGTTCTACTAGTCCAAAGAGGTCCATAAGTAGAAGATCTAGAATTCTGTAAGATGACTTCTGTATCTTGTCTTTGAATGAGTTCTTTACTTATTTTCCTTTCTGACAAGCTCCACATACGTTCTCCTTCTTGTATGACACATCTGGCAATCCTCTTACAAGACCTTTCCTTGCAAGCTTGTTGATAGTCTTGAAGTTCAGATGACTTAATCTCTTGTGCCATAACCAGCTAAGCTTTGGTGGACTTTTCACAATGAAGCATGTTGGTTGAATAGAGGAGTTCCAGTTAGCTAGAGAGATGTTTCCTCTTCTTGTTCTTGGAAGCTTGACTTCATTTGATGTACTGTCCTTAATTAAGTATTTGTTGAGGTTGAATTCAACTGTGTATCCTTTGTCATAAAATTGACTGATGCTCACAAGGTTGTATCTGTGTCCTTTCACATAGGATACATCCTTGATCTTTATGTTTCTTTTGACTAGGCATCCACTTTCTTTTATGCTTTCTTTGGAATCATCTCCAAAGATGACCATGGGTCCTTTGCATTCTTGGAAGTCTTTTAGAGCTTCTTTACTGCCTGTTATGTGTCTTGAGCAGCCATTATCAATATACCATACATTACTGCTGCAACTTAGCACTGAAACCTGCAACAAATTTAAGCAGATTTAGGTACCCACTTCTGTAAGGGTCATTTGGGGTTAGTTACTTTGGGAATCCAAACTTTCTTAACAGTCACTATTTTGCCGTAAGAATTGTTGGTTTTCTGACTGTATGCAATTTTACTTTTAAACTGCTTGTTAAAAGTGTGTGCAGAGATAACATATGTGTTACCAACACCTTTGTAGTGTAGTCTTCCACCATGCTTCCCTTGAGTATATCCTCTTTGAGGTTTAGACATGTAAGTCTTAGTATATGTGGGAATGTTTCTTCTTTGCTGCAACTTTGTAGGTTGTTGTATCATCTTGCTTCATGCAGCAGATGGCTTCTGCTACAGCCAGTTCTTGGATGCAGGCTTATTTCCTGCAACTGAGCATTGGGGTTTCTTTCCCTTATCCATCATTGGTATTTTGTTCAAGATCTTCTCAGAGTTACAGAGTAACTCTTTCTCCATTGGGGTTTCAGCTTGAACAAACTTAACAACTTTGGATGTACTTGCTGTATTCTAAGAGGTGTGATTGCTGTAACCTAAACCTGATTTTTTAAAAGGATTTCCATTTTGATTTTTACAATCTCTTGCGTTCTTAGATTATTTGCTGAACGTGCTAATCGTGGATTGCAAGCTCTCCTTCTTAGTTTCTAGCTTAGTTATCAGCAGATTTAATCTAGAGACCTCCTTTTGCAGCTTACTGCACCTTGAGTTATCAGACTCACATGCAACCAGCATTTTAGCAATATCAATGTTTTTGCTCCTAAAGATCTCATTGTCAATTCTTAGGTTCTCATTTTCAACCTGTAGTTCCTCATGGATTGAGTTGATCTGCTCAAAGTCACTCATGATTCTCTTTAGACAGTGGATCATGTCCAGCTTCCCTTTTCCAGGTATGAACAACGGTTGATAGATTACCTCATTTTCTTCGCTATCCTCGCAATCTTTTGTCATTAGGCATATCAGCGCTTTTTCATCAGAGGATGAGGTTTCAGTGTCGCTGTTAGAGGATTCTGCAGCTTTCAGCATCTTCTTTGAGACTGTTGTATCCTTGGCCTTCTCCATCTCTCCTATAAGAGCTCAAAGCTTGTGTCTGTCCTCTCTTCTTTTATCTCTCCTTTGCTCTCTCTCTCTCTCTCCTTCAGCATACTTGTGCACTATTGGATATGGACAGTTGCGTAGTGTCCCGGTTTCTTACAATTACAACACAAGTCAATATTACTTGTATTTGGTTGTGGAGAGGAGGATACCTGAGGAGGTGGATGACTTCTTCTAAAGTCATTCCTCTTGTTGAGGTTGGTGTTGTTGCTGTTGTTATTGTTGCTCTTCATGAATCTTCTAAATTTCTTTAGAAGCAGAGCCATATCCTCTTCAGCATCTTCCGCTGTAACCTCCGTCGGTTTACAACTAATGGTTGCTGTATTCTTGGAGCCTCTGGCAGTTAGCGCTGTAACTTTGGAGCTCGATTCTTCGGACTTTTTTCTTCGTCTGTTGATGTCGTACTTAAATGCCTTGAGATCGGAGAATAGGCCAAATGTGCTCATGGACTTCAAATCCATGGACACCCTCATGGTAGTGGTCTTGCTGTCTCACTCCGCGGACAGGGCTCTAAGCATTTTCATGTTCTTTTCTTTTCGTGTGTAGTGCTTGCACAGAGCTTCTAGTTTATTCACAATGGATGTGAATCTCATATCTAGTTGCTCAAGAGTCCCTTCATTCTTCATTTCGAAGAGCTCGAAAAGTTGGGTAGCGTTGGAGATCTTATTATCTTTGGTGAGCTCTGTCCCCTCACATATTTGCTCCAGATTTTCCCATATTTCCTTGGACGTTCTGCAAGTTTTGACCTTGCTGAATGTGCCTTTATCCAAGGTGATGAATAAAGCATTCTTGGCCATGTTGTTTAGGTTGGCTCTCTTCCTGTCTTCATTATTCCATTCTTATCTCGGTTTGACCAGAAAGTTTGGTGGTGGCGGTGCTCCTTCATCCAAGTCTCTACCGAGCACTGGATTCACCTTTGTGGGAATGATTGGTCCATCGGTGATGACCGTCCACATTTCATCATTTATGGCTGATAGATGTGCCTGTATTCTTATCTTCCAATCATCATATTCCTCTATGGAAAATATAGGTAAATTGTGATTAGAGGAATCCATGATATGCTGTAAGAATGAGATTTTAGGATGCAAAGGGAATAGCGAGTCTAAGACGGATCTAGGTAGGTGACCAGATAAGTTGGCTTTTAACCCTACTTGCTCTGATACCAAGTGGTGTCCGAGGTTCAGAGGGGGGTGAATAAACCTTGGTCGATTTTACAAATCTTTCGAAAAACCTTTCTGTTCTGCAAGTTACTTGAACTTGCAACACCAGACAGTTACTGCTTACACACTAGGATGGAGTGCTGCACGCTGTAACTAAATACGCAGCGGAAAAATACGATTTAAAACACAAGGCTGATTTTCTCAAATATGATCTTTGAATAGCATAGAGATAGAGATATATAAAATAAAGCACATGTACGAAAATAATAAAACACTTATGGCTTATAATAGTTCGAAGGTGGTGTAATCCTTCTACGTCCACTCTACTGCTACTTCGAGCAGGAACTTCGTTAAGCAAGATTGATTTACAGGACTTTCCTAACAATCTATCAACTTTACAAAGCAACCACCTACTAGAGTCCAGCGTATACAAAATAACTACAAACTCTAAAGACTAACCCACACAGGGTTCTAAACGCCCACACAGGGAAGCTGCATAACTCTAGACAACTATACAAACAACAAAGATCTCTCCTATCAACTGTTCGACATCTAAAACAACCTAAGCACACAGTAATAAGGTTAAAATTATATATGGTTTGTTCTTCAATTGGTGCTGTGAAGTGAGCTTCTGAATCATTCGAAGGATCTTTCAGCTTTGAACTTGGTTCACTTCACAGAGGTTGAGTGACTGAAACTGAGAGTAGACTTGAATAGTTGTATCTTGAATGCTTGAGAGTTTTTGCGCAAATGTTTCAGTAACCAGCTTCAGTGTTGCTCATCCTCTATTTATTCTTGTATGAGAAGATATCCGTTGAAGGAGACATCTCTCTTTTGAATTTTGAAGTACTTGATCAAAGGCATGACTCGCATTTAATGCGACTTGACTTTCTCTTTCGGAGCATTTAATACGGCAGTAGCGGCTAGCAGCTTTCTACAGTGCGCCAGTCCACATGGCATTATTGTATTGGCTCCGTGTCTGCAACTTTGATCTTCTATGGAACGGCTCCATTTAAACTTGCTTGGATCTTTGTTCCTCGTACTGCATTTATCCTTCCTCGAATTGCAGGATACTTCTTTATTTGTCATTGGCACTGTTGATTGTTTGAGCAGTGATCTTTGCGCTGTATCCTAGGTATGCTTGCAGCTGTTACTTCTTCACACTGCTGCTGTAGCTTAGATCTGCTTGCAGTATCTTTATGCAGTACTGTTGTATCTTTTTACTTGCAATACTCCTGTATCCTTCTCTTGCAGCGATGCTGTATCTACTTTCTTTCAGCGATGTTGTATCTGCTTTCTTACATCAACTTCTTTCCGGCATACAGAATACAACTATGTAATTTATAGAAACCACCATCTTTCAATACCTATATCTAGACTCAAATCTAGTCTATGTTTTCACTTAAACAATGTGAAAAATTTGGTACACAAAACTTCCTATTACATATGTATTTTCTCTCATCAAAATTTAAACACTGAAATCCTAACAATACTTTTATGTAATATTTTAACTTTTATGTACAAAAAATCCTAATTTCTACACAATTTGTACATGTATATATTTATATGATATTATGCTTGCATTTACGTGATATTACTTATAACTTCATATCAGCATAATTATTGATTCCAAGTGGTTTAGAGGTTTAGAGGGGGTGAATGAACCTCCATCAATTTTCTACAAATCTTTCGAACTCGCTACACTGTATGTTATAGATACTTACAGTACAACAGATAGCCCAACTTACAGCACTATAGATTAGTATTGTCTGTTGTAACTTAGAGTTCTTGCAGCGGAAATAAAGTTCTGACAGATGGTTTGTTTTTAAAATGTTTGAATGCTTATGACAATAATTAATGTTCTAAAACTTTTTAAATGCTTGATGATAATAATTAATGATGCAGTACGTTTACAGATATAAAGCGATAAAACACTTAAGGTCTTAAGTGGTTAAAAGATGGTGTAATCCTTCTACATCCTACTACTTTCTTGAATAGAAACTTCGTTAAGCAAGTTTGGATTACAAGTTATACCCTAACAAACTATCAACTCAACAAGCTAACATCTATATTAAATACGATAGTTCCAATTGTAGCTTTTCTACAGACTATCAGGCCACATGTCTTCTATAGATTGGGTCTGAGTCTGCAACTTCAGATTGTCTCTACTGGTTTTATTTCGATCCGTTGAGAATTCCGATCCTCATATATCTTGATCTTCCTTGTATTTCAGCTTGAGCTGATTCTATTACTGAAAGAAATGTTTTTCTGAAGCTTGCAGCATACAGCACTACAAGAAATTTGAGAAATAATGACGAGAAAATTTGTCATTTAAATGCTATTTTTTGTCACTAAAAGTATTTGGTGACGAAATCTCAGCGTCGCAATGATCGTCGTTGTAGGCGCGTCACAAAAGAAAAATGTGACAATTTTTTAAATTTGTCATTAAATAGTGAACTTTTAATGACGCTAAAGGCATCATCACCATATTTTATCATTTATAGTGACATTTAACTCGTCATTTTTTCCTTAAAATTTTTGTCACCTATTATGTTATTTCGTCATCTAAATGGTTAACTTTAAATGACAAATGTCTTATTGTCATGAAAACATTGAACTTCAGTGACAAAATCAAATATTTTACTGAACTCATCGTTATTTGGTGATGACTTTATTGTCATTAAAATATTAATTATTTCATCATCTTTAATTATTTTGTCATCTGCAGATTGGTATTTTGCAGCCTAAGTTACTCCTTGATGTAACTTTACTTACAGCGATGTATTCTATTCTTACTTGCAGTTGTGTTGCATATGACTTTTCTTTCAACTACTTTGTTTCATGCTATTTGTGCAAAGTCTTCATTTCTTTATTTTCTTGTAGGATAGCTACTTTTTTGAGGTCCTCCATCTTCATACATCTAACAACAGACTTAATTTTAGTTTACGTTTCACTTAAACACTGTGCAAAATGGGGTACTACAAGAAATAACACTTTTTATGATGAATATTTTTGCAGCACGTGAAATTTTGTCACGATATCTTACTTAATAGTGATGAATTTTATTTTCGTCATTATTATATATATTTTTGTGACATTAATTATGTCACGCCCCGTTTTCTTTATCAGAGTTTAAAACGCAATTAAATTATAATAGTGATTTTTTTTATAAACCAGAGTATAAACGTAGCCTTATTCTCGGGCGTCCAGCAAAAAACGAAACTATCAAGACTTTTAAACAAATCAGAATTTAAAAGATAATTATAGAAAATACATGGATTTTTCTCCGATCAGCGAAAAACGTTCTTGTTTAGATCAAAATGCATAAACCCTGTTTCGTACATGACTTAAGGTTTCAGAAATACCAACACCCATATACATTAATATTTACATGCAAAATCACAGACATTTCTGTTCTTCCTCCTTGCATTCAATGTTTTCTGTAAAATAAAAGCATAGAAGGGGGTAAGTGTTTAAAGAACACTTAGTGAGGGAGGGGAATATATAATAAGAAAATACACATAATATTGCTTGCATAGTATACATATAATACACGTTGTAGACTCCCGAAGAGTCCCAATGGCAACTGTAATTAGGTTTCCGAAGAATACCTATCAGGGCCCCAAGCCGACCCGAATTGGGTTATTACACCCCATTGTGTTGGGAATTCCAAAGAATATCCCCTTTTGATGGGTTTCCAACAAGGAATACCCTACTTGGCGTGAAGGCGTATCCGCAGTTAAGTTTCACATAATAGTTTTCACATAACACATAAATTGCACATTGGTCACGTTCACGTTGGCCACATAATTCACATAACATATAAGTACAGAAAAACCTTTCTTAGCGGGTATTATCCCGACTTTCATCCTTTAAACCATTTTCATTGAGATACTTGAAATCAATAGCTCTCAGAATCATATACTTTATTCAAAAACAGTTCAGGTAGCGATAACAGTTTAAGTAAAAATATCATCACATAATTACGGAATTTAAATCACGTAGTCACATTATTTTTCATAAAATTGTACGATTTTTAAAATAGAAAATGATTTTAATCCCCACCTTGGGATTTCTCGTAAAGTCCTGTAAAAGCTTTCAGTAAAAGGTTTATTTCGGTCCCCCATGTGAACTTCCTACAGTGTATGAAAAAATATAACTTATTTTCTGACTTAAATATTTTAAAATCTATAAATAAATAAATTCTCGAGAAAAAACCGATAGCCGGGTTTCTAAAATTTAATTAGGGTTTATTAAGATTTATCTTAGAATTTGCTCGCTTAAAGGATTCGTTCATCATGTCCTATATTATTTTGAGGTCGAACTATCGTTTTATAAAATTGTAGAACATAAAATACAAAATTATCAAATTCTAGGGTCAAGATATAATTTCTACAAATTTTAGAGGATATTCTTGTCATTTTGTCGAGATGTAGGGGTGAGTCGATAATTTCTATAGGGTTTATGGTTCATATAATAAATTCTAGAAATTCTAGGGACTATAGTGTAAGTTCAGAAAGTTTTTAGGGTCAATCTGTAAGTTTTTCAGAAGTTCAGGGCTAAACTATGAGGATCCAATAGTTCAAGGACTATTTGTTAATTATCCTAAACCTGGAATTTGCAATTAAGTCCCTAGGGTTTGACCAATTCCCAAAATTCTCCCCAAAACCCTAACCCACCCCCTGCTCCACCACCACTGCCCTCCGCTGCTGGCCGCCGCCGCGCCACCTCCCCTGCCGGCGACCCATGTCGCCGGTGACACCTCTCATGCCACTCCCAAGCCTCCCACACCTAACACACACATATATATACAGCCTATACATATATATATATATATATATATATATATACAACCCAGCTTCGCCGCCGCTGCTGCGGTGGCTCCTCTTTCTTCTGGTCGGTGCGAGCCCGGCGCCGCCCCACCAACCTTCATCCACAAACAACCAAAGCAGCCTCCAACACAACATACATATATATACACACTCGAATACATACATATATATATACTGCACTGCCGCCGCTTCACCGGCGCCGGCCTCTTCCCCATACTCTGGCCCCTCACAATGCACATGCACATACACATACACTACATACATATATATATACAAAACCAGCACAGCCGCTGCTAGCTGCGGCGGCTTTCCTCGACCCCTTACCGGCGCGACCGAGCGTTGGCCAGCCCAAACACACATCTCGCCGGCGCGATTGAGCGCCGGCACAAACACATCAGCAACACCGGCAGCAAACGGAGGGAGCAAGGCGGTCGATTTCTAGTTTAAAGCTCAAAGCATATAAAGCTTAACAAGAACTAACTTAAATAGAGAAATATAAATAAACTCTTGTCGGAAATTCGCCGACGGAGAGAGAGATATGGCTGCTGTGATGGTTGAGAAAGAAGACTGTGGAGATGGTGATATCCTTTGGAAGGTGAACAAATGAAATGGAAAGGGTGAAGAAAGCCTTTAATATCTATTTGCTCCCATTCTCAAAATCATATTAATGAAACACCTAGACTAAATTATAGACTAGGCTTGGTGTCAAAATTGTGGTGGTGTATTGGAAGAAATAGGTTAACAATTCTTATCTTAACAAAACAAGCAACCTAGTTTATTAAATTGATCTTAGCAATTATATGGATATTACAATTTATTTCTGTCACCATTAATTATTTTTATCGTCACTAATTTGAATATTTTATGACAATTAAATAATATTCGTCATAATGTTCTTCTAAGGTAGAATTTCCCACCCAAAATTTTAGAGATGGGTCTTTCAACGATAAAATTCATTGCAATTTGTGACGATGTTGACCGTCACAAATTGATTAATTTTCTTGACAATGATAAATTTTATCATGAATTCTTTGAAACAAATACTGATGCATTAGTTTGTTGTCAATGTTCATATTTTGTGACGATAAACTTTAATTCGTCATGATTTCATTAGGAGACATAATACTTTTTTTAATTTTATTGGTGAAGTTTTCATGATGAAAAAAAGAATTATATTATGACAAATTGATCATCACAAATTTTTTTTTATCACAACAAGATGTTACTTCGTCATTAAAAAATTGACGAAGTTGTTTTCGTCATTAATGAAAGGTTTAGTGACAATCCATTTCTTTATAATAAGCCATTATTATTGTTATTTTATTTTTTATTATGAGGATAATGATTCATCATTAATTAATTTATATTTCAATTAATAATAAATTATGTAAACTTCATGTTTTAATTATATAAATTTTTCCTCATTAATTAATCATTTCAATAAGTAACTTACTTTATTATTCAACTTAAGTGTAAGATAATGATTAGTCTCTAATTAATTTATATTTTAATTTCTATTAATTTAAAAACACATTATTATTTCAGTTCATATGTCAATTGTATAGTTAATATATGAGGAGATAATTTCAATTATATAGTAATATAAGAGGAGATTATAATTTCTCATTAATAAAGTTCCATTAATTTAAAAACATGTTATTATATCAGTTTTATATTTCAATGTATAGTTAATATAAGAGGAGATAATTTCAATTATATAGTAATATAGAAGGAGATTATAATTTCTTATTAATTAAGTTTTTAAGTTTTATATTTCAATTGTATAGTTAATATAAAAGGATTCAATTGTATAGTTAATATAAAAGGAGATAATTTCAATTATATAGTAATATAGAAGGAGATTATAATTTTTTATTAATTAAGTTTTTAAGTATAGTTAATATAAGAGGATTCAATTGTATAGTTAATATAAAAGGAGATAATTTCAATTATATAGTAATATAGAAGGAGATTATAATTTTTTATTAATTAAGTTTTTAAGTAAGAAAAATAAATGCACTGTCCATGATTCGAACCCAGCCCCTTCAGGTCACATAAACCACTTGAGCTACAGCTTTAATTTAAACATATTAAACACCATTGTATATATATATATATATATATATATAATCTATATTAAGTATCAGGTTTCCCCAAATTAAAAGCCCTAAGCTTATTTTTTTCTATTCGATCAATTGCGATCCCCTGTAAAATTTCTGTTCTTCTCTATTACTTCTTCAAAGGACAATTGCAAGGATCTCCATTGATTTTAGTTTCTCGTTTTCTACCACCTTCACTTTCAATATCGAATCCCATAGGTGGGTGTACGAATCCCATAGGTGAGCCAAGAGGTGAAACATTTGTTGCTGCTCCGCTTGAACTTCAAGTTTTTGCCAGGAAAAAGGTTAGTGAGTGTAGTTATTATTTTAATTTGTATTAACTAATATTGAAATCACAAGCCTATTATACTTTCAGAATTTGCATATTTTAAATATTGGTGGCATGAAAAGACAATATACTTTGTATATAATAAGCAATGTTTGTCTACTTTGTATTTTCTAATCTCTGCACAATTTGTTTCTTGTTAATTATTTGTCAATTTACCTACATAGTTTGTCTAGTTTTTTATAATTTTAATTCAAGTGTGGTTGTTGATTCAATATAGTTTGTTCCCTAAAAGAAAGGTTGTATTCATTTATTTTGTATTAGGCGAAATACAGAATGGACAAAAGTTGGATGCATTCAATTAAATAGTCCAAGGCTTATGTAGATGGGGTGAATTATTTTATGAGATTTGTTGAAACACACATAGGTCAAGAACAAGACATTCGATTCCCATGTAAAGATTGTTTGAACTTAATAATTAGAGATAAGATAATAGTTAAGAAACATATTTTAGAGCGGGGTATAGATTCAAGGTGTCACACCCCATTTTCCAAATAATATAAAAATATAAATTCTTATCATTTTGGGCGCTCAGCAATTTAAAATAAACTAAAACTGAAGGATAAAAATATCCATACAAGTTACATAATGTACATAAAATGTTTAAGTTATCAAAGACAGTAGCAAAATATCAATATACGGGCCATCAGGCTTGATTTTACCCTTCAAAAATAACTTATTTAATTACAGCAAAATATATGCATCTTTCTTCACATTTTGCTCCCAACATCCGAATCTATAAAAGAAAACATATAAAGGGGGTGAGCGTATAAAAATACACTCAGTGGGATCACGTTGTAAAATAAAGGATTAAATTCATAAATATACATACTAATCACTTTCAAACATATCTTTGCACATGTAAACATATCTCTTTCATAAACATTCATATCATTTGCATATTCCAAAATTTACGGTTCTTAGCCGCCATAGATACGGTTCTTAGCCGCCATAGATACGGTTTTCACCGCTAATCACATAATTCAAGTAAATCACATATATTCATGCTTATTTGTATGAAACAATTAAACATTTAATTTTTCATTCATCCTCATTCAGAACACATTATTCATTTGTAATTAAACAAGTCACATTTCACATAATATAATTTTTCAGAAGAATTATAAATACCGACATAGCATTTTTCCCCACCTTTAGAGCAGCTGATGAAAAAGCTTTAGATTCCAAAGATATCTAGGGCACAAACTCCTGCGTATCACCTACAAATATAAGGGTTCGATTTAGAATCTAATCGAATTATCATCGATTTAAAATAAAATAATATTTTTAAGGTAAACCCTATTTTATAATTATATTTATATAATTCATAATCTATAAAGTTCGATTTGAAATTAATATTTCGGGTTAAAATAGATATGAATTTAGGGTTATTAAACCTTAGATTAGAAATAACAGTTAAATCGTAAAATAATTTAATTAGCATAATATTTATAAGGTCTATAATTTTAGTCTCAAAAGCAATCTTGCTAAACATAGGGTCTAACTTATAATTTCAAATAGAATCTTTAGTTAAATTATAATAAATAACGTAATATTACTCGAGTCCAAAATCCTTTCTAAAACTAAGTTTCCTTAATTATGCGATAAGAAATCTAGGGTTTTATACCCTAATCGGTGATATAAAGGGGTCTAAAATAATATAAATTAATTAAAATAATTTATCTTTATCATTAAATTAAAGTCCGAATTTTCATATGTCCAACTCTATTAATTATGGGATAACATCTATAATTCTAATATATATTCTAATGTCCAAAAAATATCATTACCATAAATTCCATAACTCAAGGGAGAAATGCATGATATCATCAATAATAGGGAAAACTATGTAATTTCAATAAATTTAAGGGTTCGTTTGTCATTATCCATAATTTAGTGGTCTTAAAGCATGCTTTAAATACTTAAGGGGTAATCTGCAATTTCATAAAATACTAAGGCTTCAATTCAAATTTCAGCAAAGTCCAGTTTTGCAATTTAGCCCCTTGACTATATTAAATTCTCAAAAAGAAACCCCACCCCAAACCCCCTTTCCCCAGCCCTTTGCTGCCTGTCGCCGCCCCCAGCCGTCGTTCCTGCCACCAGTTCGCCACAACCGATGACTCCTCACCACCCAAAACACACCCTAAACGACACCGTACACTACACCAACACACCCTGCACACACCTCTACCACCGCAGCTCGCGGCGGCGGCGTGAACAACCACCGGCGCGTCCCGACTCCGGCCAACCTCACCCTGACCAACCAACACAGACTCACGCACACACCACACATGCCAGCAACACTCGACTCACGCACACGCACAACAGACCACAGCAGGACCGAGCATAGCCCAGCACAACCACAGCTTCCAGCGGCGGTTCTCGACTTGACACGCCGGTGCGGACACCGCGCCAGCTCCATCCCGACCTGACGGCGAACGACAGCTTCAAAAACGGCAAGGACAGCTTCCGAACGACAGAGAGGAAGAGAAGAAGAGAGAGAGAACAGCTCCCTTGTTCAAAGTTCCGAACCTGTCCTTACGACGAGCTCGGAGAGAGCTACAACATGGTTCAATTATCTTGCCGAAAAAGCTGATGGTCGGCTACGAAAAATGGTGGTCAACAGTGGCTGTTTGAAGGAGAAGATGAAAGAAGAAAGTAATGGCTTGCATGTGTTTGCTCGATAATGGAGAAGAGGGGGAAATGAGAAATAACTATAAGTAAGAAAATTAAATTTAACTTTATCCCATACCTTTCCAACCTTTTTCCATGATTGATGTTTTGTAGAATGTATTGACTTATAGTTGCTTATCTACTTATGCTTATATATATTAATGCAATATAATATATATTATATAGTTATATCATATAGTTATATATACATTAATGCAATATATATTATATGGTTATATAAAAAAAAATTCTATGTGCTACGCAAGGTACATTACATGGTTTTATCATGTTGAACCAAGTTTGAAAAATAAGATAAATCAACAAGCTAATGATGATGAAGATGATGGTGTCAGTGACATGTTATTTGATCTTGGTGAGCAATACTATCAAATGCAAAGTAATAACATATCAACTTGCGATAACACTAATACATGTGGTATTCCATCATATCTTGAGACTCTCTTGGCGGATGCTGAAACAGAACTATACCCTGGATGTAAGAAGATATCAAAGACATCTTTTATTATCCAATTGTTGAAACAGAACTATACCCTGGAAACAGAACTATTCCAGCATAATAGATTGAGTAATAAAACTATTGATATGATGTTGAAATTGATGAAATAAAATTTTCCCGATTGTGAGACACTTCCAAGTTCTTGCTATGAAGCTAAACAGTTTTTGCGTAACCTAGGATTGGGATATGAATCTATTCATACTTGTAAGTTTGATTGTGTCTTATTTTGGAAGGAGAATAACAATCTTGACATGTGCCCTACATGTGGGACTTCACGTTGGAAAATCAACGATGGAACGGGGAAAAAATACCACAAAAGATCTTAAGGTATTTTTCGCTAACACCTAGACTTCGTCGTCTTTTTATGTCTTAAAAAACATCTAAAAAGATGGTATGACATCAAGAAAAATGCATTGATGATGATTATATGAGACATCCGGCAGATTCTGTTGCATGGAAGAGCTTTGATAATGAATTTCTTTTGTTTGCTAATGATCCTAGAAATGTTCGACTAGCTCTAGCTACAGATGGTTTTAATCCATTTGGAAATCTAAGCACCACTTATAGCATATGGCCAGTCATTTTATCACCGTTGAACCTACCCCCTTGGGATTGTATGAAACAACCATTTTTTATGTTGTCTTTGCTTATTTCTGGTAAAAAGTCACCGGGGAAAGACATTGATATCTATTTACGACCATTAATTGAAGAATTGACAGAATTGTGGGTAAAAGGAGTAGAGACCTATGATGTTTCTTATAAAAAAACAATTTCAATTGCATGTTGCTGTTTTGTGGACAATTAATGACTTTCCAGCTTATGGTGATTTGTCTGGATGGAGTACTAAAGGGTACATGGCTTGTCCAGTTTGTAATGATCAAATATGTTATTCGAGATTATGGAACAAAATATGTTACATGGGGCACCGTCGTTTTTTACCAAAAAATCATCCATAGAGAAGAAGTAAGAAGTTTAATAATAAAAAAGAGGATAGAGAAGCACCTAGAGGTTTATCCGGTGATAATGTGTTAATGCAATTGGGTCGACTAGAAGATTCAATACCGAGGAAGCATTGCAATAAGAAGAGGAAGCGCAAGCCTGATGAGTTCAACTGGATTAAACATAGTATTTTCTTTCATTTGCCTTATTAGAGAAAGCTGAAGTTGAGGCACAATTTAGATGTAATGCATATTGAAAAGAATATTTGTGAGAGTATATTAGGAACCTTGTTGGATATCGATGGGAAAACAAAAGATACTATAAAGGCAAGACAAGGCTTGGAGGATATGAGAATTCGTAAGGAGTTGCACTTAATTAAAAGAAGTGATTGGGAAATATGTGATGCCTGCAGCATGCTATGTTATGAAAAAGAAAGAAAGACAAGATTTTTGTGAGTTTCTAAAATTTATTAAGTTTCCAGATGGATATGCTTCTAACATCTCTCGTTGTGTTAGTATCAAAGATCAAAAGATATCAGGATTGAAAAGTCATGACTGTCATGTACTCTTACAATGAATACTTCCTATTGGTGTTCGTGGATCCTTAAACAAGGACATATCGAAAGTGGTAGGTGAATTGGGTCAATTTTTTCAACGTTTGAGTTGTAAGAAGTTGAAGAGATCTGAATTGGAGAAAATGAGTGAAGATATTTGCTTGATTTTGTGTAAACTAGAACAAATATGTCCTCCAACATTTTTTGCCATTATGATTCATCTTCCTATTCACTTACCACACGAAACCTTGATTAGGGGACCTGTTCAATTTAGATGGATGTATCCAATTGAAAGGTGAACTTCAATATTTTCTTATGTATATACTTGTGTATCAGACATCATTGATAATTCTTTGACTTTTTTTTTGTAGATTATTATGTAACTTGAAGCAAAGTGTGCACGATAAAGCTCATCCAGAAGGTTCAATTGCAGAAGCTTACATTGCAAATGAGTGTTTAACTTTTTGTTCAATGTACTTGCGGGGAATTGAGACTAGATTTAACAGAGATGAGCGAAACAACGATTCAGGAATCGATGATAGTTTATCAATCTTCTCACAAAAATGTCGCCATTTTGGAGTAACAAAATATTTAGAACTTTCTGAGGAGGAGTTCAATATAATACAATGGTTTGTCTTCCAAAATTATGATGAAGTCGAACCATACTTTGAGTAAGAATATTTGCTTTCTTTTAACTTACAAAATCATTAAGAAGTTAAAAGTAATAAAGGTTGATATTTTATTTTGCAGGAGACATAAACAAGAGCTTCTCCTAGAAGATTGTGAAAATATAGATAAAGAACACAAGGAGCAATTTCCTTCATGGTTCAAGAAGCATGTAAGATAATTAGGCAACAAAATTTTTCTTTAATTTAATTGAATATATTTACATGCAATAATTGCTATGATTGATATCCTATACTTTATGTTTTTTCAAATGACTCAACTATACCATGAGGAACAATCAAGTTCAAATGAGTCTCTATATACACTTGCATGTGCACAACATAAGTGTGTAAGAAAGTACACTGGATGCATTGTAAATGGGGTAAGATTTCTAACTACAGAACATGATAATCGTCGTAAGAGTCAAAATAGTGGGATTGTAGTGGAAAGGAACCATGGTGATGATACCATAGATTTTTATGGTATTTTAACTGACATAGTTCACCTTGCATTATGTGAAAGATAAACATATTACTTTATTTAAATGTGATTGGTTTGATCTTGGGAATAAAAAAAACCCTGGGATACAAAGGGATGGAAATATTGTTAGTGTCAAAATTAGTGGTAAATGGTATGAAAGCGATTGTTATATAAGGACATGAATGACGAGTAGTTCAACCATTCCAACATAGGTATATATACGATGTTGATGAGATGCATGATGAACCAATGAATGATGATAGTTATTCATTAGTAGAAGATGAAGTATATCAAGAGAACGAAATGAATGATGCATTCAAAGTTTGTCATAATGAATTACAAACACTGAATAGAGAGGATTTGGATCCTGAAGACTTTGATGCTTCGTTTATTTCAAGCCTACCTAAGGATATTGAAAAAGATAACTCAAATGTTGAAAGTGAAGATGAGTTGGATAACACTTTAATCGATTATTGTAGTAGCGAAGAAGATTCACAGAACAATACTGATTCTGATGACGAGAATGATGACGACAATTGGGAAACTTGATTTTCTTATAAAGAGGTAAGATAATATAAACTTTACTTATGCATTCGCTATTTTTACTTGTTATATGCATCATTCATAGCATTTTTTTGGGGTTGTCTTACAATATATTATAGGTGTTTGTGTAGCGCCCAGGACAAAAACGAAGCATAATTGGTTAATTAAATAAGTAATCCTTAATTGAAATATCTTATGTGTATTAATTCTTGAGTGTTTAATTTAAGTACGTGTGTTTCAGATATGTGTTTAACGACCGATTTTAGATAGATAAAATTCATAGACATGAAAAATAGAATATTTTTATACCATTAGATGCGTAATGGAAAAACGAGAAGATAGAAATGAACTAGAGGTCAATCGGACACCTGTAGCTCAAACGGCGAAGAAAAGGGCAAAATATAGAGTTTCGGAAAAATGAGGAATGGAATTGGGATGAACAGTAACCGAAATCTTATCGTGAATAGTAACCTAGCCTAGTGAACAGTAACCTGCTCATGAATAGTAACTTTTCCAAATTCTATAAATAGGCCCTCATTCGATTTCATTTTCACAGTTTCTTCGAACAGCCGAAAAGCACCGAACACATGTTTGTCTCTCTCTCCTCTATCTTTTTCTTTCCCGTCTTTATTCTGTCTCCGGCATGCCGTTGCCGGCGCCGCCGCCTGAGTTTGCCGGAAAAAGTCAAACTCGTTCGTTTTGGCTGATTTTCATACATAGCGTAGCCCTCGACGATATGAATCTAGAACAACTTCCGGAATTTAATTCCGATTTCCCGTTCGTCGGAAAATGACGAAAAACCTTCTCCAAAACCCCAACCCTTGCTTCTTGCCACCTTTTCTCTCTCCCATTTTTCTCTCTCTCGCTCTTTTTCTCGCCATTGCACGCGTCGGAGGGGCTGCCGAAGTTGTGGGCTAGACACTGGAGGGGTGGTGCCGCCATGGGTGGCAGCGCCGGTGCCGGAAAATGGCCTAGAAAGGGGGGGCTGTTGCAAGGAGTTTGTGAAATGTGTATGACGAAGGGTTTTTGAGGCTATTTTTCAGGCAGTATTCAGGCCGAAATCCGGCGAGAAATGGCCGGATCTGGTAGCCGGCGGTGCGGGATAGCCAGAGGACTAAGGGTCGATGGCATAGGACGGCGCCGTCGCATTTGGCGATGCCGGGAAGTAGACTAGTCGAGCAGGTTGACGACGGGAGACCTGGGCGGGAGACAGGGCCGAGGCTACCGAGAAAACTCGGCAGCTGCCGAGAAGTGCTGTCCCGCTGTCGAGAAAACTCGACAGCCGACGGGAGACGCCGGGGAAATTTTTCCCCATCGTCGGGAACGCGCACGACGCTGTATTTTCAATTCGTTTTCGATCCGAATCTCATTTTCTTTTCGTCGTTCTTTATCATCGAGATGTTGACAACAAAATATCATTGACCGGGGGTTGTGGGTCCCGGTCAAAGTCAACCCTTTGACCAAATTACCAAAATACCCCTAAATCTTAAAACGTTCTGTTCGAGCTCGTTACAACTCATTCTTGTAGCTCATTCTTGTTTTGTTATGATCCAAAATCCATTCTCTTTCATCTCAACCTTATAAACTGATATTTTCCTCTTGTTTCTTCTTCCTCAATCGTTAGGCTTACCATTCCGATTCGTCTCATCTCGATCGATAGTAACCGATCCAATATTGGTTTAATCTTTAATTACAGATTATAATGATCTAAGAAAACAACGTAAATTATGTAAGCTACCTGTTGGATTGAAGCATTGAGATACGTGATCTTGGATACTTGCAACTCACGTGGTAACCACCGAACAAGGTGGGGGTAATTTTTAACTCTTTATCTGTTTACAGTTTTCCCTATTCCAAGCATGATTGAGGAATACTAAATGATGTGATTATACTTGCTGTGACATACATAAACTGTGAGGGATGGACCCGCTGAGGCGCCCCTTCATGCATTCGTCCCTTACCTCAATTCTTCTATGAAAGGTTTGGTGGTCCTTGAAATGCACCAGCGGTATTTGAGACCGTTTTATGGGATAAGACGGGCGATGCCCGTACCTATTCGTCCCTTACCATTTCTAATGTCTGCTATGCATAGTTCGTGCTGTGTTTCGTGATGATTATGCTTATTTCTGATTTTATTATCTGTCAAAGATTTAGACGCAGATTTTATCCCCACGAGTGTATTCAACGCACTCACCCCTTATTATGTAATTCACGTTACAGGAGGTGATAAAAATGATGAACCCTAGAAGGAGAGAGGAGGTGCTATATTTCTGGATCTGTAATTATTTTTAATATGATGTTTCTCAAACGTTTCTCTTTATAAAACAATGTTGTAAGAAATCTACGTTTGGTAGTTATATGATATGTATTCGGGATGTGAGATCCTGATGATGATGTGTATTCAGGATGTGAGATCCTGATGATATTTTCCGCTGTGAATTTTATGTTAAATCGATTGAAGCCGATGGTTATTATGTAATATCTTTTGTTCGTCTCCTACCTCTTTTCTTCTTCCTACACGCCCGTGTGGAAAACTCTGATAAATTTTATGAAAGAAAATGGGCCGTGACAGTTTGCTTGGTTTTATACTAATTCATTTGATCTAATGTTTCATTTTGTTTTTTCAGTTGTGGTCAGTTTATTTTAGAGAATTTATGGTTTGCGATATTGATTTTAAGAGTCATTTTAGCAGACAATATGAAAGATTGTGATATTGATTTCTTTGAGATAAATCTAAAATAATAGCTCTTAAGACAATATAACACTAATAAGTATTGGTGTAGTAAAGATGTTGTATGGACTGTTCTAAAGTAGTTTTTAAGATTCATTCATAATGTACTACACAAGCATTTAAAATATAGTAATCATAAAAGTTATATGTATCCTTCATTTCTTACTGGTGCTGTGTTGACTTAGTGAAATTTGCAAGTGCCAAAAGAGTATTGAGCTCATGATCAAGAAGTTGTCTTTCCAGAGGTTTATTTTAGAGATTTACTCAGGACTTTAAGGTGAATAAGAATTTAGAATCTTGTATATTTTTTTTATTGTTGTTTTCAATTTAAAGCTTTTTGAATAATCAATCTATTTTCGTGTTTGCAGACTGATCTTCGCTTCAAAAGTCATTGTTGGGATTTCAATGTTTAGATTTTGATGAGACAAAATATATATGTAATAGGAAGTTTTGTGTACCCCATTTTTCACAATGTTTAATTGAAAACATAGACTGGATTTGAGTCTAGATATAGGCGTTGGAAGATGGTGGTTTCTATAAATTACATAGCTGTATTCAGAATGATGGAAAGAAGCTACTGCAAGAAGGTAGATACAACATCGCTGCAAGAAGGCATTTACAGCATCGCTGCAAGAAAGCAGATATAGCACTGCAGTGAAGTAAGAAAGAACGGCATGCAGCATCACTGCAAGAAAAAGATACAGGAGTACTGCAAGTAAAAGATACAGAAGTACTACATGAAGATACTGCAAGCAGGTCTAAGCTAGAGCAGCACCGTGAGGAAGTAACAGCTGCGAGCAGACCTAGGATACAGCGCAAAGCTTACTGCTCAAACAGTCAATAGCATCAATGACAAACAAAGAAGTATCCTGCAATCCGAGTAAGCATAAATGCAGTATGAGGAACAAAGATCCAAACAAGAATAAATAGAGCCGCTCCAAAGAAGATCAAAGTTGCAGACATGGAGTCAATACAAAGATGCCACGTGGACTGATGCGCTGCAGAAAGCTGCTAGCCGCAACTGTCGCATTAAATGCGAGCCATGCCTTTGATCAAGTACTTCAAATTCAAAAGAGATATCACTACAAGAAAAACACACAACGACAACGGTTATTAACCGTTGTCGTAGCCAGATTTCAACCGTTGTGGAAGATGGCGTTGTCGTAGACCCCATCTTCCACAATGGTTAATAACCGTTGTCGTAGATGTCTACAACAACGGTTAATAACCGTTGTAAAAGACCAATTTTACCATTGTCGTAGACGTTGTTGTTGAAGAGTTTGTTTTCCACAACGGTTATTAACCGTTGTCCACGTCACCCACCACGTCATCGGGTCAATGCCACGTCTCCTGCCACATCATTGGGTTAACACCACATCATTTGCCACATCATCGGGTCAACGCCACGTCACATCATTGGGTTAACACCACATCATTTGCCACATCATCGGGTCAACGCCACGTCACCCTACAACGTCAGCGCGAATAAATTTGCGTTGCCTGAGGTTTGAACTCGCGACCCCTTGTTCGAGCTGAAACCACTTGGCCACTAATGTTTATGTGCTTATATTCTACATGCATTTCTTTTATTAACTAATTTCAAAAATTCTCATTTTTTACAACGGTACAAAAAAACCGTTGTGCCAACCGTTGTAAAAAACTGTTGTCGTTGTGTGAAATTTTTTCGCAGAACGACAACGGTGTAAAAAAAACCGTTGTCGTAAACATCTACGACAACGGTAAAAAAAAACCGTTGTGCCAACCGTTGTCGTAGATGTCTACGACAACGGTTAATAACCGTTGTAAAAAACCGTTGTCATTGTGTGAAATGTTTTCGCACAACGACAACGGTACAAAAAAAATCGTTGTCCCAACCGTTGTCGTAGACATCTATGACAACGGTATAAAAAAACCGTTGTCGTTGTGCATTTTTTTCACACAACGACAATGATTTTTCGAAAAACCGTTGTAAAAGATGTCTACGACAACAGTTTTTCGAAAAACTGTTGTAAAATTGGTGTTGTTGTTTAGCATTTTTCTTGTAGTGTATGTCTCCTTCAACAGATATCTTCTCATACAAGTATAAATAGAGGATGAGCAACACTGAAGCTGGTTACTGAAACATTTGCGCAAAAACTCTTAAGCATTCAAGATACAACTATTCAAGTCTACTCTCAATTTCAGTCACTCAACCTTTGTGAAGTGAACCAAGTTCAAAGCTGAAGGATTCTTTGAAGGATTCAGAAGCTCACTTCACCGCACCAGTTGAAGAACAAACCACATATACTTTTTAACCTTGTTGCTGTGTGATTAGGTTGTTTTAGGTGTCGAACAGTTGATATGAGAGATCCTTGCTGTTTGTATAGTTGTCTAGTGTTAGACAGCTTCCCTGTGTGGGAGTTTAGAACCCTGTGTGGGTTATGTAACATCCCGATTCTTTTGTAAATAAATATTAATCGAGACGTTACTCTCTTATAAAAATTTCCTCTTTCCAAGAATAAATATAAATAAAATCTTGTGAAAAATATACATTTCTTAAAATTCAAAAAAATTAATCACTTTAAATAAAAATCTTCTGGAACCTTTGATCATCGGCTACCAGCATCCACCGCTCGCACGCTACGCCCTAAAATCCTTAAACTGAAAACATTTTAAAAAGAGGGGTGAGTGACAAAAGTACACTCAGTGGGGTGGGGAAACTCGGGATGACATAAAATAATTTTGGAAGATTTTACACACAAAATGCCAAAACACCATTTTATCACATAAAACATATTTTCTTAAAACATTTGCCTTTTAATGAAAACCGTAGAAAATAGATCATTTCAAATCACGTGACTTAAATCATCTTAGAAATGTAACCATCCATCTCAAATCAATCATCCTTCACATTCAAATATATCACTTTCATTATCACATTCACGATTTTTAGCCGTCTTGCAAATATATGCGGGTCTTAGCCTCCCTGAAAACATATAATCCATCATTCACATTCAAACAACACTTTTCACATAATTTACGGTGCTTAGCCACCATGAAAGCATTTTACGGTTCTTAGCCGCCATGAAAACATTTTTACGGGTCTTAGCCGTCCTGGAAAGATATGCGGGTCTTAGCCGCCCTGGTACGGTGATCAGCCGTCATATACGGGTCTTAGCCGTCTTGCATACGCATGCACATGCACACATAATTACTTCACACATACACATATCAAACATACGCATCAAATCACATTAATTTAACACAACACTTAGTAGCAGGTTCTCAACTGCTATGAAAACACATCTTATTTGCACATATGCAAATATTAACTTCACATTTACATTCATAATAAATCATTCACATTCCGAAACCAATCACAATCCATCAAGTATTTTGAATCATTCATCAATCACATTCACATTCATCATATCATAACATTATCACATATAACATCTCATGCATTCAGCACATATACCCAACTGAGTTGATATAGTATAATAGTTCATAATTTAAATACTTCGAAAGAATTATAAATATCGTAATAAGAAATTACCCCCACCTTGTTCGGTGGTTACCACGTGAGCAGCACCTCTTAAAGATCACGTATCCCAAGGATTCACTTCAACAGGTAGCCTACATAAATTACGATGTTTTCTTAGATCATTATTAAATAAAATTAAAAGATTTAAACGATATCGAAAATCGAGATGAGACGGATCGGAACAGAAGGCTTAACGATTGAGGTTAAAGAAATAAAAGGAAAATATGAGTTTATAAGGCTGAGATGAAAGAGAATGAATTTTGGATCACAACAAAACAAGAATGAGCTCGATCGGAGTTGAAACGAGCTCGAACGGAGCGTTTTAAGATTTAGGGGTATTTTGGTAATTTGCTCAAAGGGTTGACTTTGACCGGGACCCACGACCCCCGGTCAATGATATTTTGTTGGCAACGTCTGGATGATAAAGTACAATGAAAAGGAAACGAGATTCGGATCGAAAACGAATCGAAAATACGACATCGCGCGTGTTCCCGTCTCCCGTCGGCTGCATAGTTTTCTAGGCAGCGGTGCCCAGACCTCCCGTCGTCGGCCTGCTCGAGCAGCCACCTTCCCGGCACCACCGGATGCGGCGGCGCCACCCTATGCCATCAACCCTTAGTCCTTCGGCTAGTTCGCACCGCCGGCTACCAGATCCGGCCATCCCTCGCCGGATTCCGGCATGAATAGTGCCTGAAAAACAGCCTCAAAAACCCTCGTCACACACATCTCACAAACTTCTTGCAACAGCCCCCCTTTCTAGGCCATTTTCCGGCACCGACGCCGCCACCCATGGCGGCACCACCCCTCCATTGGCTAGCTCACAACTTCGAAAGCCCCTCCAGCGCCTGCAACGATGAGAAAAAGAGCGAGAGAGAGAAAAACGGGAGAGAGAAAAGGTGGCAAGAAACAAGGGTTGGGGTTTTGGAGATGGTTTTTCGCCGTTTTCCGGCGAACGGAGAATCGGAATTGAATTCCGGAAGTTGCCCTAGACTTGTATCGTCGAGGGCTATGTTATATACGAAAATCAGCCGAAACGGACGGGTTTGACTTTTTCCGGTGACGGCAGCGGCAGTATTTTGCCATTTTCCGGCGAATGGAGAATCGGAATTGAATTCCGGAAGTTGTCCTAGATTCATCTTGTCGAGGGCTACGTTGTGTACGAAAATCAGCCAAAACGGATGAGTTTGACTTTTTCCGGCGAACTCCGGCGGCGGCGGCGGCGGCGGCGACGATGGAATATAAAATTAAAAGGAAAGAGAGAGGAGAGAAAGACTTACGTGTATTCGACGCTTTTCGGCTCGTTCAAAGAAATGGTGAAAATGAAATCGAATGAGGGCCTATTTATTGAAAATTTTGAAAGTTACTATTCATGATAAGATTTCGTTTCTCGTTTTTCCGAAACTTCGTATTCTGCCTTTTTTTCGCCGTTTGAGCTACGGGTGTCCGATTGACCTCTAGTTCATTTCTATCTTCTCATTTTTCCGTTACGCATCTAATGGTTTAAAAATATTTTATGTTCCATGTTTATAAATTTTATCCCTCTAAAACCGATCGTTAAACAATATCTGAAACGCACGTAATTAAATTAAACACTCAAGAATTAAAACACATAAGATATGTTAATTAAAATTTTACTTATTTACTTAATCAATTATGTTTCGTTTTTATCTTGGGCATTACATCCTTTACCCCTTAAAAGAATTTCGTCCTCGAAATTTAGAAACGTACCAAAATTCGATAGATTCGGATATTTTTCCAGGATTTCTTCTTCTTTTTCCCAGGTTGCTTCATTCGCGTTGTGCTGACTCCATTGGACCTTTACCAAGTTTACATTTCGATTTCTCAGCTTATGAACTTTTCTATCTATAATAGTGATAGGAGTTTCTTCATAAGATAAGTCCTTTTCGAGCCCAATGCTTTCCTGGTGAATTACATGGCTCGGGTCAAACACGTACTTTCGCAGCATAGATACATGAAATACATTGTGAATGCCTGCGAAATCAGGTGGTAGCGCTAATCGATACGCAACTTCACCAACCCATTCCAGAATCTCATACGGTCCAATGTACCTAGGTTTCAGTTTACCTCTCTTTCCAAAATGGTAAACACCCTTAGTAGGTGACACTTTCAGGAAAACTTTTTCTCCCACTTCAAATATTAGCTCTCTTCTCCTTTTATCTGCATAAGATTTCTGCCGATCCTGAGCTGCTTTAATTCTTTCTCGGATTTTTCTTATTACTTCTATTGCTTGTTCGACCAACTCCGATCCCAAAACTTGTTTTTCGCCCACTTCATCCCAATATAAGGGGGATCGGCACCTTCTTCCATACAATGCTTCATATGGTGCCATTCCAATCGTTGCTTGATAGCTGTTATTATAAGCAAACTCTACCAGGTACAAATGATCCTCCCAGCTTCCCTGTAAATCTAAAGCAGTGGCTCTCAACATGTCTTCTAGAATCTGTATAGTTCGCTCTGTCTGGCCATCCGTCTGTGGGTGAAAAGCAGTACTGAAATTCAGTTTGGTGCTTAACTCCTTCTGCAAGCATTGCCAAAATCTGGATGTGAAGCGGGGGTCCCTATCGGATACAATAGAGACTGGCACTCCATGAAGCCTGACAATCTCCTTCATATAAATTCACGCCAATTTATCCAAGTCGAACGTCATTTTAATAGGCAGAAAATGAGCAGACTTGGTCAGTCTATCCACTATAATCCACACCGCATGATTTCCTCGGATTGTTCTAGGCAACCCAACAACAAAGTCCATAGTAATATGCTCCCACTTCCACTCTGGAATTTCCAGTGGTGTCAGCAACCCGCTGGTCGCTGATGTTCTGCTTTTACTTGTTGGCAGACGAGACATTTCTTGACGAAAAGTCCGATGCTCACATTTTCATTATAATTTCATTTAAATCATGTTAGATGGTCTGTTAACAGAAAAATGCCTAAAATAAGAATATATTTTAATTAATAATAGTTCGATTAAATTCTAAAAAACGGCCACTTACGCTTTGTAGGAAATTACGAAGGGAGGAAAGAATTAAGCTCGGATAAAAGTAGACGTTTTGCAAGCATCTTCCGTAAAAGGTGGGGAAAAAACTTTATTTATGGTTTAAAATCGTACAGTTTTATGAAAAATAATGTGACTACGTGATTTAAATTCCGTAATGATGTGATGATATTTTACTTAAACTGTTATTACTACCTGAACTGTTTTCGAATAGAGTATATGATTTTGAGAGCTATTGATTTCAAGTATCTCAATGAAAATGGTTTAAAGGATGAAAGTCGGGATAATACCCGCTAAGAAAGGTTTTTCTGTACATATGTGTTACGTGAATTATGTGGCCAACGTGAACGTGACTAATGTGCAATTTATGTGTTATGTGAGAACTTTTATGTGAAATTTAACTGCGCATGCGTGTGTCACGCCAAGTAGGGTATTCCTTTTTGGAAACCCATCAACAGGGGATATTCTTTGGAATTCCCAACACAATGGGGTATAACAGCCCAAATCGGGTCGGCTTGGGGCCCTGATAGGTATTTTTCGGAAACATATCCACAGTTGCCATTGGGGCTCTTCGGGAGTCTACAACGTGTATTATATGTATATTATTCAAGAAATATTATGTTTACCCCTTTTACTGTACCAATCAACCGCACTAAGTGTCCTTTTAGCACTTACCCCTTTTATGTAAAATATTTTCAGTTTAAAGAATTAGGGCGTGGCGTTGGAGCGTGTGCATTGTGTTGGGGCTGGTGTTGGGAAGAGGCCGGTGCCGGTGAAGCGCCGGCATGGCTGAAGAAGGAGCGCCGCCGCTGGAAGCGGCGGCAGGGCATGTACAGTATATATATATATATATATGTATGTATTAGAGTGTGGATATATATGTATGTTTGGTGTTGTTTTTGCCTTGGATGGAGGAAGATGAAGGTGGGGAGGCGGCAGCGGCGCCGGGCTGGCGCCGGCGAAGGTGGGAGGAGCCGCCGCGGCAGCGGCAGCGAAGCTGAGCAGTATATATATATGTATATGTATGTAACCGTATATATATGTGTGTGTGTTTAGGTGTGGGAGGTTTGGGGTTGATGAGGGAGGTCGCTGGCGACATGGTCGCCGGCAGGGGTGGCGGAGCGGCGGTGGAGACAGGCTGGGAGCAGTGGAGAAGAAGCAGGGGTGAATTTTTTTGAGGGTTGGGGTGATTTTGAGAATTTGGCAAACCCTAGGACCTAATTGCAATCTTCAAATTTAAGATAATTAACCCTAAGTCCTTGAACTATTAGATACTCATAGATTAGCCAGGAATTTCTGGAAAAACTTACAATTTAAACCACAAAGACTAAAATTATGGACTAGTCCCTTGAATACCTAGAATTTATTATATGAACCCTAAACCCTATAGGAATTATCGACTCACCCCTAGATCTCGGCAAAATGACAAGAATAATCTCTAAAATTTGTAGCAATTATATCTTGACCTTAGAATTTAATGATTTTATATTTTATGTCCTATTATATTATAAAATGATAGTTCGATTTCAAAATGAGATAAGATATGATAAAACGAACCCTTTAAGTAAGAAAATTCTAAGATAATTCTTAATAAACCCTAATTAAATTTAGAAACCCTAGCTATAGATTAATTCTCGAGAATTTATTTATTTATTTACAGTTTTATAGATTTTAAGATATTTAAGTCAGAAAATAAATTATTTTTTTCATTTTAAGTAGGAAGTTTACGTGGTGGACCGAAATAGACATATTACCGAAAGCTTTTGCAGGATCTTGTGCGTAATCCAAGGTAGGGGTAAAAATCCTTTTCTGTTTTAAAAATCGTACAATTTTATGAAAAACAATGTGTCTACGTGATTTAATTTACGTCATTATATGCTGATATTGATAATTGAACTGTTTTCGAATAAAGTATATGGTGCTGAAAGCTATTGATTTCAAGTATTTCAATGAAAATGGCTTAAAGGATGAAAGTCGGGATAATACCCGCTACAAAGGTTTTTCTGTACCTATGTGTTATGTGAATTATGTGGCCTACGTGAACGTGACTAATGTGCAATTTATGTGTTATGTGAGAAATATTATGTGAAACTTAACTGCGCATGCGCCTTCACGCCAAGTAGGGTATTCCTTTTTGGAAACCCATCTATAGGGGATATTCTTCGGAATTCCCAAAACAATGGGGTGTAACAGCCCAACTCGGGTCGGCTTGGGGCCCTGATAGGTGTTCTTCGAAAACCTATCCACAGTTGCCATTAGGACTCTTCGGGAGTCTACAACGTGTATTATATGTATAATATGCAAGAAATAATATGTGTATATTATTATTATAATTTCCCCACCCTCACTAAGTGTTCTTTTGACACTTACCCCATATATGTGTTTTATTTTTACAGAAAACCCTGAATGCAAGGATGGTGGAACAGAAATGTCTGTTATCTTGCATGTAATATTAATGTCTATGGATGATTGAAAATTCTGAAGCTCTTGTTATGTATAAAACCAGGTTTACGTGTTTTGATCGAACAAGAACGTTTTCCGCCGAACTGAGAAAAATCTATATATTTTCTATAATTATCTTTTAAATTCTATTTTGTTTAAAAGTTTTGATAGTTTCGTTTTCTTGCTGGACGCCCGAGAATAAGGCTGCGTTTATACTCTGGTTTATAAAAAAAAATCACTATTATAATTTAATTGTGTTTTCAACTCTGATATGAAAACGGGGCGTGACAGGTTAGCCTTTAGAGTTTGCAGTTGCTGTGTGTACGCTGGACTCTAGTAGGTGGTTGCTTTGTAAAGTTGATAGATTGTTAGAAAGGTCCTGTAAATCAATCTTGCTTAACGAAGTTCCTGCTCAAGGTAGCAGTAGAATGGACGTAGAAGGATTACACTACCTTCGAACCATTATAAGCCATAAGTGTTTTATTACTTTCTTATCTATGCTTTATTGTTTTTATCTATCTTTGTCATAAGCATAAAACCTTTTGAAAATGATCATATTTGAGAAAATCAGTCTTGTGTTATAAATCATATTTTTCCGCTGCGTATAAACTCCAGTTACAGCGTGCAGCACTGCATCCTAGTGCTGTAAGCAGTAACTGTTTGGTGCTGCAAGTTCAAGTAACTTGCAGAACATAAAGGTTTTTTTGACCAAGGTTCATACTTGGGACCAACAGTCATGTTGTTTTAGCTCTTTAGGAAGTTGTCGAGAGACAAGTGTGCTTAGGTGAATGCTTTGTTGTACTTGTATGGTGGTGGAGTTCTTTAATTTGTTATCTGATATAAAATAAATGGAGTTGAAATCTTGTAGTTGCACGTATGTGCTTAATTCTTAGGATGGGATGAATGGGTCTTCCCAAATTGCTGGTGTGTAACAGGAGATGAGAACTTCTATATTTCAAATTCCTGAAAAGATACAGTGGACATCAACTTGATTTACTATGGCTAATGTTGACTTTAAGAAATCAAATCACATGAGATGTCCCATGTGATTTTCTCTTTTCTTGTTGACGTTTCAATATTCAAATCTACTCAAAATCTCAATCTATAACCTATTATAACATATTAAATTTCATATACATTAAATATTATTTGTTTTTGTGTTTATTTATTGTTTTATAATATAATATATTTCTTTTACCAAATGCAACCTATTTAACGGCCTGTTGTCTTATATGTAATATATTGTTTCATTAATTATTTATTACATATTCATATACAATAGGTTTTATTGTCATATATATTAAACATTAATTTCTTTTAATATATTATTGGTTTCATTGTGAATCCACAATTTAAATTATTTATTAAAAACGTTTTCCATAAATTATGGGTTAACAACTATTATGATAATCAACATAAATGTTCAATTATCAATATCATTTTTATCACTTTATTTCATAATTCAAAATTATTTATATTTTCCATATAATATGGGCGGGCATTGTCAATCTAACTTTGGCAATGTTCTTGAAATTTTGTTCTTAAGAAGAAACTTATAGGCTCCTAAGTCATAATGTCTTATTTCATAACATCTTATTTAAAAATTAAATAAAATCTTATTTTTCATCAATATCAAACACTATTATAAGCTAACTACAAGTTCTTAAACATGTTATAAGATGTTTTGAGGAGCTTATAACATCGCCCAACTGCTTGTTAATTTTCCCCCATGAAAACTTCTTATATTTTTAATACTATTTTTTAAATTATTATAATTTTATAATAATCATTTTGTATTTAATCTCATTATATAATAAATGCAATTCAAAAACTTAAAATTTCTTTATTTTCATAATTTTATGAATAAGTGTATAAAAAATCGATTTTAATATTAATTAGTTTAATATAAATTATATTTTATTAATCGAATTAATTAAATTTTTTTCATATAAATTAAGATAAGTCGGATGAAAATTATTCTTAAAATGCACTAACTTATCTTAATTTATCCAAAATATGAATACATATTGAAATGTAAATAAATCTATAAATATAAATAAATAGAAAATATGAAATTTTGTCTTGGATTGATAACTCAATCTAAATTTCAAGCCTTAAATTGAGAAAAAAATGTTAAATTGAGCCTCTTATTGAGAAACTTTAAAATTTGTGTTTAAAATTGAGAACTAATCTATAAATTAAACATCTTTTTTTAATGCAAAAGAATGATCAGATATGCTGTTAGGATGTATACTATAAGCCTAGCTTTTGTATAAACATCTTTTTATGATATGAGAATCTTTTATGGTCAAATATTTTGCATTTTATCTTTGTTATATATGTTATTGCAATTGTCCAATTAATTTATATTGTAGATAACATGGTGTGTGGTGCCACACAGAAGATCATGTTATCAGTTCCTTATAGATTATAAATGGTAGCTCACAACCGAGATAATTTTGGATAAATTATCGGAATGGTTGTAGTGTAATTTGGTATTAATCTATCTTGATTATAAAATTACACTAGTACATTTTGTATGTATTGAGCAGGACCAATTGATGTTGTTTTATTTGTACTGACTACATAAATAGAACAAGACCTCTGTTATTATAGATGTGCGTCCTCTTAATCATTGTATGATAACAGACATGTATACTCGATATATGTTTCTTTAATTTACCAATGGGTGAGATTTATTTATTAAATCAATAAACTCGGTAAATTGGGATACAATGTTGTTTATATGGTGTGTTGTTGATTATATAATGAAACCGTGTCCTAATTAATTAGGATGATGATGTCCTCTTGAGGAGCTCATAAGGATTGTCATGTAAACCCTGCAGGTGGATTTATTCCGGCATGATAATAATTTTGAGTGGTACTACTCTTGGAATTAAATGTTAATTAATTGAATTGTCAGTAATTCATTTAATTAACGGACATTCGATATCTTAAACACGGGGAGATAAGCGCGCACATAATAAATAGGAGCCCATATTTAATATGGATATGGGACGGTAGTTCAATAATATATTTTTAGTGGATTGAGATATTATTGATAGACTTAAGAAGTATTTTCAGATTGAATTTAGGACTCATATGCCTATCAGGAGACCGATTCCTAATCCTCCTCAAGGTCCCTGTTATAGCCTATAAATAAGCCTCAAGTCAGTCATTTCTAAAAACACAAAATCTGAGGTACGATTTAGTAGAAGGCGGCTGAAAGTCTCAATAGCTCATTGCCCACACAATGTTCGAGAAAAAGGCGAGAAATACAGTAGAAGATCGTGAGGTCCAAACTCCATCGATTCCTCGATCTACAGTTCTGACCTTAAAACTAATATCGGTGCAAAATGTATGATTCGTTTTTCTGTTGCGCGTTAATCATATTTGCATGGACCCCGATTCGGATAATTGTATAGGATCGGCGATCCGACGGTTCTTACATATGCCACATGACAAGCCTACAATTTTTTTCTATAATAAATAGAATTTTAAAACTAATTAATATGACTAATTAATGATATCAAATTTAATGTCGATACTAATGTTCACTTGGATAATATATGGATTGTAATGAGATTTTTTAAAATAGTAATTTAAATGTAACACCCCGATTCTTTTATTAATAAACATTAACCAAAGCGTTACTCACTTATTAAAAATTCCTTCTTTTAATAAAATAAAGATAATTAAAATCAACAATAATTATGAAATATATATTTCTTAAATTCATAAAATTAATCATTTAAAATAAAAAGTTTCCTGTAACCTTTGATACTTGGCTACCAGCATCCACCGCTCACACCTCACGCCATAAAATCTCTAAACTGAAAACATTTTAAAAAGAGGGGTGAGTGACAAAAGTACACTCAGTGGGGTGGGGAAACTCGGAATGATATAAAATAATTTATAAAAGATTTTTACACACATGTCAAACACCATTTTATCACATAAAACAGATTTTCTTAAAACATTTGTCTTTTAAAAAAAACCGTAGAAAATAGATCATTTCAAATCACGTGACTTAAATCATTTTGAAACTGTAAGCATCCATCACAAATCAATCATCCTTCACATTCAAACATCACTTTCATTATCACATTTACGGTTTTTAGCCGTCTTGCAAACATATGCGGGTCTTAGCCGTCCTGGAAACATATAATCCATCATTCATATTCAAACAACACTTTTCACATAATTTACGGTGCTTAGCCGCCATGAAAGCATTTTACTATTCTTAGCCGCCATGAAAATATTTTTACGGGTCTTAGCCGTCCTGGAAACATATGCGGGTCTTAGCCGTCCTGGAAACATATACGCGTGTTAGCCGCCCTGGAAACATATGCGGGTCTTAGCCGCACTGGTACGGTGATCAGCCGTCATATACGGGTCTTAGCCGCCTTGCATACGCATGCATATGCACACATAATTACTTCACACATACACATATCAAACATACACATCAAAGCACATTAATTTAACACAACACTTAGTTGTAGTTCTCAACTGCCATGAAAACACATCTTATTTGCACATATGCAAATCTTAACTTCACACCATTCTTCACCTTTGCATTCATAGTAAAACATCCATAATCCATCACTTGCTTTAAATCATTCATCAATCACATTCTTATTTAATAATAATCTTAGCTCAGAGCACTTTATTCACATAGCATGTATATCGACCCAACGTCATTCAAGTATAATATTCACCTTCATCGTATCATAACATTATCACACATAACATCTTATGCATTCAGCACATATACCCAACTCATTTAATAATAATCTTAAAAGATTGCATAAACTTTATAAAATATCTTAATTTAAAGAAATTTGTAACACCCAAGAAATTTTTTTTTTCTAACTTTGCAATATAGGTTATATAGTATTAATATATATGATTCATAACCTAGGATTATATGATATATATTATGTAATTGTACTTAATTAGGCTAAGTAAATAATTAAGCTAAAGAAGTCAAATGATTCTAGAAGGTATATGTGTGGATAAAGACAAGTGGATATCACCATTTCCTACTCCACCATTATTGCACAACCAAGGCTATTTCTCTATCTTTCTCATTATCTCCTCTCATCAACAATCGACCGCCAATCTCCACTCCGGTCATCAGAAATTCCGGCGAAGGTAATCGAAACTAAGAGTGCAACGAATTGAGTTAATGGTAGGGCTGATTCTTGAAGATTTAAAAGAATGAGTTTAACCTTTCCAATCTCTCTCTCTCACTGTACTGCCCTGTCTCCGCCGTGATCCTCTATTCGTCGGTCGCCTTCGGGTAGGAGTAGCCGGCGCTGTGTTGCGCCGGTGAGTCGGTCGGGTGTTGGGAGCCGCCGCTCGTAGCGGCGGCGTGTGTATTGCGGTTGTGTGTGCGTTTGTTGGGTTGTGTTTGGTCTGTGGAAGGCTGGTCTGCGTCGGGTCTGTTGGTGGTCGGGCTGGCCGGCGCTGGGATCGCGCCGGCAGGGGAGTCGGTCGGAGTCGGGCGCCGTCGTGAGCTGCGGCGCCGAGAGCTGATGTGCGTGTGTTTTGGGCTATCGGGTGTTGGGGTTGTGCGGCGGTTGCGCGTGGGCGTGGCTTGTCGGGGTCGGTTGTGTGCGTGGGTCGGCGGCGGCGGCGGTGAGCTCCGGGCAGTGGCAGTCGGGGAGAGAGAGGCTGGAAATTGGGGAGAGGGATGAATGGCGTGCTTTTGTATATTTGAGGAATATTAGGGGTAATTTGCTAATGTATATATATGTTGTTAGAATTTGTAGGCTTGAGCAGTATAATTGCTGAAACTTTATAATTAAGATTTAGATAATCAAAGCATGCTTAAGACATAATTTATGTATAATTATCAAGGAAAATTGAAATTATTTAAATTATATAGTTTTATTAATAATTAATGATAATATGCATGTTTTGCCTAATAAATCATGGAATTATGATAACATATTTGGAATTTAAAATGTAATTGGACTTATGTATATTATCTTATAATTTATAGAGTATGATATATGAAATTGAGTTTTAATTAATCGATAAAGCTAAAGTACGTTAATTAAGCTATGCTTTAAATATTATAATAAGGTAATTAAATATCGGACTTTGAATTTAATAAAATGATATAGATATTTCCTTAGAATTTGAAGATATTATAAATCACTTATTATAAGTATTGAATTCAAGAAAAAAATAAGGTTTTGAACTTTTAAAAATATATATCTATTGGAATTATAGATTATTACTTAAGCTATGATAAATGAGACAAGATTTAATTAAATAACAAAGAAAGACTATATAAGTTAATTTATGTTAATTGAATTTAATTATATAGTTAATTTGGAAATAAAGCCCTAAAATTTTATCTAATTAATTAAGAAAATATAGTTTAAATTCGATTTTGAAAATTCGAACCACTATAAACCATAAGTATTTTAGTGCTTTTTATATTTGTGCTTTATTCTATAATTATATCTGTCATAAGCATAAAACATCTTTAAAAGGAGTATATTTGAGAAAACGAGCCTTGTGTCAAAAATATATTTTCCACAGTATATAAAAACTCTAAGTTACAGCGTGCAGCACTGCATACTAGTGCTATAAGCAGTAACTGGCTGGCGCTGCAAGTTCAAGTAACTTGCAGAACAGTAAGTTTGTAAAGAATTTTAAAAAACGACCAAGATTCATTCACCCCCTCTGAATCTCGAACACCACTTGGGACCAACACTATGGACTTGAGGAATATGCAAGAAGATGTTTGGGTTGAAGCTATTAATCTTCTTTGTTAGAATCGCCAGATCGTTAACCCCATCGAATTATCTGATTTGGAATCTATACAAGATATGATTAACGCACAGTGGAAAATGAATCATACCGTAATAGGTGAAGGCGAACCAGTTCTAAGATCAGAACTGCCGAACTATTGATAGAGACTGGACCTCTCGATCTTCTGTTGTATTCATTGTCTTTTTCTAGAATATTGTGTGGGCAACAATCCTTCGAGAATTCCAGCCCCCTTCTACTATAATCGTTTGTGAGATTTCTGTATGTTTAGAAGTGGCTGACTTAAGGCTTATTTATAGGCTACAACAGGGACCTTGAGGGGGATTAGGAATCAGTCTCCTGATAGGATTAGGAGTCCCAGTTCGGCCTGAACACACTTCTTAATCCTATCAATAATAACTCGATCAATTAAAGAGATATTATTGAACTACCGTCCCAAATCCATATTAAATATGGGCTCCTATTTATTATGTGTGCGTTTATCTCCCCTTGTTTAAGATATCGAATGTCCATTAATTAAATGAATTACTGACAATTCAATTAATTAACATTTAATTCCAAGAGTAGTACCACTCAACTTTAATATCATGCCAGAATAAATCCACTTGCAGGGTTTACATGATAATCCTTATGAGCTCCTCAAGGAGACATCATCATCCTAAATAATTAGGATACAGTTTCATTATATAATCAACAGCACACCATATAAACAACATTGTATCCCAATTTACCGAGCTTATTGATTTCATAAATAAATCTCACTTATTGGTAAATTAAAGAAACATATATCGAGTATACATGCCCGTTATCATATAATGATTAAGAGGACGTACATCCATAATAACAGAGGTCTTGTTCTATTTATGTAGCCAATATAAATAAAACAACCTCAATTGGTCTTGCTCAATACATACAAAATGTACTAGTGTAATTTTATAATTAAGATAGATTAATACTAAATTACACTACAACCATTCCGATAATTTATCCAAAATTATCTCGGTTGTGAACTACCATTTATAATCTATAAGGAACTGATAACATGATCTTCGGTGTGGCACCATACACCATGTTATCTACAATATAAATTAATTGGACAATTGCAATAACATATATAACAAATATAAAATGCAAACATTGGACCATAAAAGATTTTCATATCAAAATAGATGTTCATACAAAAGCTAGGCTTATACTATACATCCTAACAGTCTCCCACTTATACTAAAAGACTATTTTGCCATTTCCGCTGCCATATATCTGATTCTCATCCCCTCAACATGCTCATCAAAAGCCTTTACCAGAAGGTCCTTTGTGAAGAGATCTGCTAGGTTATCGGCTGATGCAATCTTGGCGACAACAACTTTCCCTCACTTTACGATATCTCGTATCAAGTGGTACTTGCGCTCAATGTGTTTACTTGCCTTATGGGCTCGTGGTACCTTCGAGTTTGCTACTATACCACTATTATCACAATAAATTGTGAGAGCTTTAGGCAAATCAAGAATCACTTCTAAATCCATCAAGAAGTTTCTGAGCCATACAGGTTCTTTGGCTACCTCAGAGGCTGCCACATACTCAGCTTCCATGGTGGAGTCCGAAACGCATTTCTACTTTACACTCCTCCACACTATAGCTCCACCTCCCAAGGTAAGCACATATCCCTAGGTAGATTTACTATTATCCCTATCTGATTGGATATCAGAATCCGTGTAACCCACAGGAAATAAATCATTTGTCTAATAACTAGCATATAATCTCTAGTCCTTTTCAAGAACTTTAAAATATGCTTTACGGCAGTCCAATGACCATATCCTAGGTTACTTTGATATCTACTAACATAACCACAGCAAAGCAAATATTTGGTCTCGTACATAGCATCACATACATTAAGCTTCCTACGATCGAAGTATAAGGAATGACTTTCATTTCCTCTATCTCCTTTGGTCTCTTAGGACACATTTTCTTAGATAAAGGCACTCCATGTCTAAAAGGTAGAAAAGTTTTCTTGGAGTTTTGCATGCTATAACGAGCTAAGATAATGTCAATGTATGAAGCTTGAGATAAACACAACATCGTTTTCTTGCGATCCCTTATTACTTTGATTCTCAAGAATATGTCCAACTTCTTCCAAGTCCTTCATAGAAAACTGCTTGCACAGTCATACCCTTACGTCTGATAACATCTTGACATTGTTTCTAATTAACAAGATATCATCTACGTATAGTACAAGAAATACCACCACATTTCCGTCACTCTTTTTATATACACAAGACTCATCTGGATATTGAATAAATCCAAAAGATTGGATTACCTCATCAAACCAAATGTTCCAAGATCTCAAAGCTTGTTTGGGTCCATAAATAGACCGATTGAGCTTACATACGATATGCTCTTTGTCCTTTTCAATGAATCCTTCTGGTTGCTTCATATAGATGTTTTCTTCAAAACTTCCATTAAGGAAAGCTGTCTTGACATCTAATTGCCATACCTCATAATCCATATGAGCAACTATAGAAAAAAGAATTCAAATAAACTTAAGCATGGCTATCGGTGAAAAAGTTTCCTCATAATCAATTCCTTCTTTCTGAGTATACCCTCTCACAACAAGTCTTGCTTTAAAGGTTTCTACCTTTCCGTCTAATCCTCTTTCCTTTTGTAGACCCATGTACATCCAATGGCTTTTACACCATTTGGTGGTTCTACAAACTCTCAAATTTGATTAGAATCCATAGATTCTATCTCAGAAAGCATTGCCTTTTGCCAAGATATCGCATCTTTATCATGGAGTGCTTCGTTATAAGTCCAGGGATCTATTTCATGTTCATTATCGATAATTATGTATCACGGTGCAGTCACTTGTTATATCTCATCTTGTACCATTGGTACAGAAGAATTATCCCCTCTCATTTCCTCATGGGCTTGTGGTTCATTACATAGTCCTCTTCTAAAAATTAGGCATTCGTGCTAACAATGATCTTCTATTCTTTACGACTATAAAATAAACCACCTTTCATTCCTCTAGGATAGTCCACAAACAAGTGAACTTCCATACGAGATTCCAACTTATCAGCATCTCTCTTCAGTATATGTGCTGGACTACCACAAATCCGAATGTGTTTCAGACTTGGCTTACGCCCAGTCCACAATTCTATGGGAGTAGAGGGTACTGATTTAGAAGGTACCAAGTTTAGAATATATGCCGTTGTTTCCAAAGCATACCCCCAAAACAAATTTGGTAATTCTGAATAACTCATTATTGATCTAATCATTTCCATAAGAGTCATATTCATTCATTCTGCCACGCCATGCTGTTGGGGTGTACCCGATGCAGACAATTGTGATTGAATCCCAACTTCTGATAAGTAACTTCTAAACTCTCCTAAGAAGTACTCTCCACCACGATCAGATCGTTGTATTTTATACATTTACCATGATCTTTCTCCACATCAGCCTTGTATTCTTTGAACTTATCAAAGCACTCAGACTTACGGCGCATCAAGTAAATATACCCATATCTCGAATAATCGTCTATAAATGAAACAAAATATTCAAAATCACCTCTTGCCTGAATAGTCATAGGCCTACAATGTAGAACCGCCGGATCGCCGACCTGATACGATTATCCGATTCGGGGTCCATGCAAATATGCTTAATGCGCAGCGGAAAACGAATCATACATTTTACACCGAAATTAGTTCTAAGATCAGAACTGTAGATCGAGGAATCGATGAAGCCTGGACCTCACGATCTTCTGCTGTATTCCTCGCCTTTATCTCGAACGTTGTGTGGGCAACGAACTGTCGAGACTTTCAGCCGCCTTCTACTAATACGTATCTCAGATTTTATGTCTGTGTATCTGTATATAGAAACGGCTGACTTGAGGCTTATTTATAGGCTACAATAGGGACCTTGAGGAGGATTAGGAATCGGTCTCCTGATAGGCTTAGGAGTCCTAAATTCGATCTGAATATACTTCTTAAGCCTATCAAATAATATCTTAATCCACTAAAAAGATATTATTGAACTACCGTCCCTTATCCATATTAAATAAGGGCTCCTATTTATTATGTGCGCGTTTATCTCCCCGCGTTTAAGATATCGAATGTCCATTAATTAAATGAATTACTGACAATTCAATTAATTAATATTTAATTCCAAGAGTAGTACCACTCAACTTTATTATCATGCCAGAATAAATCCACCCGCAGGGTTTACATGATAATCCTTATGAGTTCCTCAAGGGGACATCATCATCCTAAATAATTAGGACACAGTTTCATTATATAATCAACAACACACCATATAAACAACATTGTATCCCAATTTACCGAGCTTATTGATTTAATAAATAAATCTCACCCATTGGTAAATTAAAGAAACATATATCGAGTATACATGCCCGTTATCATACAATGATTAAGAGGACGCACATCCATAATAACAGAGGTCTTGTTCTATTTATGTAGTCAGTACAAATAAAACGATCTTAATTGGTCCTGCTCAATACATACAAAATGTACTAGTGTAATTTTATAATCAAGATAGATTAATACCAAATTACACTACAACCATTCCGATAATTTGTCCAAAATTATCTCGGCTGTGAGCTACCATTTATAATCTATAAGGAACTGATAACATGATCTTCTGTGTGGCACCACACACCATGTTATCTACAATATAAATTAATTGGAGAATTGCAATAACACATATAACAAATATATAAAATGCAAAACAGTTTACCATAAAAGATTCTCATATCATAAGTAGATATTTACACAAAAGCTAGGCTTATAGTATACATCCTAACATACAAAAATCAAAATAAACCAATTCCAACACTTCCTTGGCTCTATACCTCTTGGCCTTAAAAGGCCTTTTTGGAATTTTCCTTCTAAGCAGGACTCACAGATTGGATAGTTTTCCACTTCCAAGGAACTCAAAGGTCCATTGGCTATCAACCTTTGAATCCTACTCAAGTTAATGCGACCCAACCTTAGATGCCAAAGATATGTTTGGTTCATTTTCGAAGGCCCTTTTCTCTTATTAAATTTAGAAGATGTGTTATTAATTTCCATTTGTTACATTGTAGGAGTTATTGGATTAAGAGTATATAAATTACCAACCAACGTACCAGAACAAAAAATAACTCTATTCTTCTTGACCACAACTTTATCATCAAAAGAAAAAAAATATCCATCCATAAAAAGTTTAAAAACTGAAATCAATTTTTTTCTAAAACAATGTACGTAAAGACTATCTCCCAAAACTAAAGATTTATTCTTGTGAAAAGATAAATAAACATCGTCCACTACAACGGCCACTACTTTCACAGCGGTGCCCATGTATATGGTAATCTCTCTATCACTTAGTTGTCTGATTTCCTGGAACCTCTGCAATGAATTGCAGACATGATCAGTGGCTCCTGTATCTACACACCAGGTACCAGTAGATAACACCGCTAAACATATTTCAATAGCTAATGAAAAAGATGTACCTCTATTATTCTTCTTTTTATAGGGACAATCCACTTTCCAATGTCTAGGCTGCTTACAATTGAAGCACTTGCCCTTCGGCTTTTTTACGCCACCTTGTAGCCCAGCCACTTGAGGTCCAGCTGTTTTCTTTGCTGAAGGATTTTGTTTCTTCTTCTTCTTTTCGCCTTTCAACTTAGAAGCAGAAACATTTTCAGCAATATAAGCTTGAGAATTTTAACTAAATAATCCCTCTGCTGATTGGAGTTCTGTCAGAAGTTCCACCAATAAATACAACCTTTTGTTCATATTGTAGTTTAGGCAAAACTGCTCAAAACTCTTGTGCAGCATTTGAAGGATGATATCAATCTTGGTTTTCCCATCGATTTCAGCTCTAAGGACCTCAATCTCATTCAAATGAGCCATCATTTTGAGGACATGATCACTCACAGGTGTCCCCTCAACCATGGTGGTTATCATCAAGTTTCTTATAGCCACTTGTCTGGCAGCCCGACTTTGGTGTCCGAAGAGTTCTTTGAAATTGTACATTATATCATAGGCAATAGACATGGCTTGATGCTGATATTGCATCACATTTGACATGGAAGCCAAAATGTAACACTGCGCCATCTCATCTGCCTTGACCCACTTCTTATAGAGCATTTTCTCTTTTTCAATAGAGTTTTCATTAGGCATGTCAGGGCAGTGCTCAAAGAGTACAAACTTGTACTCTTCAGTAGGCAGGACAATATCCAGGTTTCATTTGCAATCAATATAATTAAGACTGACAAGTTTATTTTCTTTAAGTATAACAACAAGAGGATTGAAGGCCATAATGAAAATCCTGAGAATCACATAAAGAAACATATAGGTCAAAACATTTGACTTTAAAAAATTATATTGTTCCCTCAAACAAATAATTTAAATTCACCAACACCGTGAACTTCGCATGCCACGATAGTGTGGACGTATACTAATTCAAACATTTGTTAGATGAGGTTTTACCCATTAATTTTATTATCTTGTCAACTTAACTTTATGACAAATAAAATTAATAGTTGGTTTTGTTTTGGCCATAAAAATAACAACAGTAACTCCGATGGGGAAGTCTTGGGATTTCAGTATTTAGATTTTGATGAGACAAACCAAATATGTAATAGGAAGTTTTGTGTACCCCATTTTCACATTGTTTAAGTGAATAAATAGACTAGAATTGAGTCTTGAGCCATGTATTGAAATAGAGGTTAAAAGAGGATAAAAGCTGCATCTAAGCTTTAAAGGAAGATATCGCTGCAAGAAGGTAGGATACAGTATCGCTGCATAAAGGCAGGATACAGCATAGCTGGAAGAAGAAAGGAACAGCAAAGCATAAATAAGGATGTACTTTAATACAACAAAGCAAGAAAGGACGGCATGCAGCAACGCTGCAAGAAAAGGATACAGGAGTACTGCTAGAACGAAGTTATAGCAGCACTGCCAAAAGATACTGCAATCAGGTCTAAGATACAGCAGCACTGAAAGAAAGTATCAGCTGCACAAGGACCTAGGATACAGCGCAGACTTATAAGTCAGTTAAGTAATACAGCGCCAACTACAAGACGAAGTATCCTGCAAATCCTAAGAAGGATAAATGCAGTACGAGGAACGAAGATCCAAGCACGGACAATAGAGCCGTTCAAGAAAAAGTCAAAGTAGCAGACACGGAGCCAATAAGAAGATGCCACATGGACTGACGCGCCGCAGAAAGCTGTGAGCCGCAACTGCCGCATTAAATGCTCCAAAAGGAAAAGTCAAGTCGCATTAAATGCGAACCATACTTTGGCCAGGCTACTTCAAAATTCAAAAGAGGGATGTCTCCTTCAACGGACATCTTCTCCTACAAATATAAATAGAGGTCGAGGAGAACTGAAGCTGGTAACTGAAACATTTACGCTAAATTCACAAAGCTTACAAGATCCAAGTATTCAAGTCTACAATCAGTTTCAGTCACTCAACCTATCGAAGTGAAGCAAGTTCAAAGCTAGAGGATTCCTTACGGATTCAGAAGCTCACTTCGAAGCACAAGTTGAAGAAAACCTTTTTATCCTTTTAACCTTATTGTTGTGTGCTTAGGTTGTTTTAGTGGTGTTAAGCAGTTGATAGGAGAAATCCTTGCTATTTGTTTAGTTGTCTAAGTGTTAGGCAGCTTCCCTGTGTGGGAGTGTAGAACCCTGTGTGGGTTAGCCTTTGAAGTTTGCAGTTGTTGTGTGTACGCTGAACTTCAGTAGGTGGTTTGCTTTGTAAAGTTGATAGATTGTTAGGAGTGTCCTGTAAATCAATTTTGCTTAACAAAGTTCCTGCTCGAGGAGCAGTAGAGTGGACGTAGAAGGATTACACCACCTTCGAACCACTATAAGCCATAAGTGTTTTAATCGCTTTATTTATCTGTGCTTATTTTTTGCATATCTATCTATCTCTCATCATAAAACTCTTTGAAAGAAGCATTCTTAAGAAAAACAGCCTTGTGTTTAAAAGTTTATTTCCGCTGCGTACAAAACTCCAGTTTACAGCTTGCAGCACTGCATTCTAGCGCTGCAAGCAGTAACCATCTATCGCTGCAAGCTCAAGTAACTTGCAGTGCAGAACGGTTGTTTTAAATATTCTAAAAAATCGACCAAGGTTCATTCACCCCCTCATCTGAACCTCGGACACCACTTGGGACCAACAAGTGGTATCAGAGCAAGTTGGGTTAAAAGCCAACTCATCTGGTCACCTACCCAAATCCACCTTTGTCTCGCTGTTTTCTTTGCATAAAAATCATTTTTAAAGCATATCATGGATTCCTCCAATCACAAGCTACCTATGTTTTCCATAGAGGAATATGATGACTGGAAGATAAGAATGCAGGCACACCTTTCTGCCATGAATGATGAGATGTGGACGGTCATAACTGAAGGACCGATAATCCCCATGAAGGTAAATCCAATGTATGGAAGAGACCATGCAGAAGGAGAACAGCCACCACCAAACTTCCTGACCAAACCACGTCAAGAGTGGGGTAACAAAGACAGAAAGAGAGCCAACCTGGATAATGTGGCAAAGAACGCTCTATTTATTACTTTGGATAAAGGCACTTTTAGCAAAGTCAAAACTTGCTCAACATCCAAAGAAATATGGGAAAAGCTGGAGCAAATTTGTGAAGGAACTGAGCTCACCAAGGATAATAAAATCTCCAACGCTACCCAATTATTCGAGCTCTTCGAAATAAAGAATGAAGAGACTCTTGAGCAACTAGATTTGAGATTCACATCCATAGTGAATGAACTAGAAGCTTTGGGCAAACACTACACACAGAAAGAAAAGAACATGAAGGTGTTGAAAGCCCTACCAGCGGAGTGGGATAGCAAGACCACTGCCATGAGAGTGTCTATGGACCTGAAGTCTATAAGCACATTTGACTTATTCTCCGACTTGAAAGCATTCGAGTATGACATCAATAGAAGGAGAAAAGAGTCAGAGGAGTCAGTCTCCAAAGTTACGGCGCTAACCGCCAGAGGAACCAAGGATACAGCAACCGCCAGTTGCAGTAAATGGAGTGAGGATACAGCAGAAGTTGCTGAAGAGGATATGGCGCTCCTCCTAAAGAAATTCAGGAGATTCATCAAGAGCAACAACAACAGCAACAACACCAACCTCAACAAAAAGAATGACTTCAGAAGAAGTCATCCAACACCTCAGGTATCCTCTTCTCCACAGTCAAATACAGGAAATATTGACTTATGCTATAATTGCAGGAAGCCTGGACACTACGCAAGGAACTGTCCTTATCCAACCGTGCATAAGTATCCTGAAGGAGAAAGAGAACAGAGGGGAGATAAAAGAAGAGAGGAAAGACACAAGCTTCGAGCTCTCATAGGAGAGATGGAGAAAGCCAAGGATGCAGTAGTTCCAAAGGAAGTGCTGAAAGCTGCAGAATCCTCTGACAGCGATGCTGAAACCTCATCCTCTGACGAAGAAGCACTCATATGCCTGATGGCTAGAGACGGCGTGGACAGCGAAAAAGATGAGGTAATCTACCAACCGTTGTCCATACAAGTTGATGAGGAGCTGAACATGATCCACTCCTTGAAAAAGATCATGAGTGATTTCGAGCAGATCAACTCAATTCATGAGGAGCTTAAGGTTGAGAATGAGAACCTTAGAATCGATAATGAGATCCTCAAGAGCAAAAATATCGACATTGCCAAAATGCTCGCTGCACGAGAGTCTGATAACTCAAAGTGTAGTAAGCTGCAACAAGAGGTCTCTAGATTGAATCTGCTGATCACTGAGCTAAAATCTGAGAAGGAAATCTTGCAGTCCAAAATGAGCACGTTCACCAAATCTTCAAAGGACACAAGAGATTGCATAAACCGTGTCAGAGATCCTTTTGAATTATCAGGCATAGGTTACAGCAATCAAGACTCTCAAAATACAGCAAGTACATCCAAAGCTGTAAGTTTTGTTCAAGCTAAAACTCCAATAGAGAAAGAGTTACTCTGTGACTCTGAAAAGATCGTGAACAAAACAGCAATGACGGATAAGGGGAAGAGACCCCAATGATCAACTGCAGGGAGTAAGCCTACATCTAAGACTTGGCTGCAGCAGAAGCCATCTGCTGCATGCAGCAAAAGGATGCAGCAACCAACAAAGTTGCAGCATAGAAGAAACTTTCCCACCAATACTAAGACCTACATGTCTAAACCTCAAGGAGAATATACTCCAGGGAAGTATGGTGGAAAACCACACTGTAAGGGTGTTGGTAACACACATGTTTGTCATGCACACACTTTTCATAAGCAGTTCTCCAAGATAATTGCGTACAGCTCGAGAACCAACAAATCTTACAGTAGATCAGTTACTGTTAAGAAAGTTTGGGTTCCCAAAGTAACTAACCCCAAAGGACCCGTACAAATATGGGTACCTAAATCTGTTTGAAATTGTTACAGGTTACAGTGCCAGGATGCAGCAGTGATGTATGGTATATTGACAGCGGCTGCTCAAGGCACATGACAGGCAGTAAAGAAAGCAGATGCCCAGTCAAGGGGAACATAAAGATTAAGGATGTATCCTACGTAAAGGGGCTTAGATACAATCTTCTAAGCAGCAGTCAATTTTGTGACAAAGGATATACAGTGGAATTCAACCTCAACAAATGCTTAATCAAGGACAGCACCACAAATGAAGTAAAGCTTACAGGAACAAGAAGAGGAAATATCTACCTAGCAGATTGGAATTCCTCCTCTCAATCAACATGCTTCATAGTGAAAAGTCCACCGGAGCTGAGCTGGCTATGGCATAAACGATTAAGTCACCTGAACTTCAAGACTATCAACAAGCTAGCAAGAAAAGGCCTCGTGAGAGGATTACCAGATGTAGCTTACAAAAATGAGAATGTCTGTGGAGCGTGTCAAAAAGAAAAGCAAGTTAAGAGCTCTTTCAAGGATAAAATTCAGAAATCGTCTCACAGGATTCTAGATCTTCTACACATGGACCTTTTTGGACCAGTAAAACCAGTAAGATTGAGCGGGAAGAAGTACTCCCTAGTAGTAGTGGATGACTACTCCAGATACACATGGACGATCTTTCTAGCAAAGAAGTCGGAAACTCAAGAAAAGCTACCTGGCCTCATGAAGAAAATTCAGAATGAAAAGAGCTTGAGTATAGTAAAGATAAGATCAGATAGATGAACCAAGTTCACAAACAAGTTTATAGAGAAATTCTGTTCTGACAATGGTATTCGTCATGAATACTCTGCTGCAAGAACACCTCAACAAAACGGGGTTGCTGAAAGAAGGAATAGAACCCTCAAGGAAGCAGCAAGAACAATGATAGCAGAAGCAGAGATACCCAAGAGGTTTTGGGCTGAGGCAACCAACACTGCATGCTACATACAGAACAGATGTCTGATCATCAAGGATCTTGACAAGACGCCTTATGAAATATGGAATGGCCATACACCGAATATCTCTTATCTACACATCTTTGGGTGCAGGTGTTATGTTCTCACAATGGAAAGGAACATCTGAAAACTTTTGATGCTAAATCAGACGAAAGAGTATTTCTAGGATACTCTGCTGTAAGTAGAGCTTTCAGAGTGTTTAATAAGAGAACCCTGGTGGTAGAAGAATCTGTACATGTGGTGTTTGATGAACCACATTGTGACACGAAGAAGCTGGAAAAACCACCTGAAGAGACCCCTCCTAGAAAAGAGAATGCTGTACCATACATAGAAGGAGTTCTGCCTACAGAAGAAGATAAAGATGAAGAAGCTGCAACCTTGGATGCAGCAGACATTCTTACAGCAGCAGAACCTCCTGCATTACAACAACATGATGAGCAAAACACACCAACTCACGTCTTTGAGCCTGATAGGACATGGCTTAGAAATCATCCAAGAGATCTCATTATAGGAGATCCATCCATTGGTGTAAAAACAAGAAGATCCATACCACATGAAGCAATGTTTGCATGCTTCATATCACAATCAGAGCCTAAAAATGTTGAAGAAACACTGCAAGATAGCAACTGGGTGCAGGCCATGCAAGAAGAATTGAATGGATTTGAAAGAAATCAAGTATGGCAAACAGTCGCAAGACCAACCCATCAAGGTGTAATTGGAACAAGCTAGATGAATCAGGAGTCGTTGTAAGAAACAAAGCAAGATTAGTTGCTAAAGGATACTGTCAGGAAGAAGGAATTGATTTTGATGAGACTTTTGCACCAGTGGCAAGGCTAGAAGCAATAAGAATTTTCTTAGCCTATGCAGCACATATGAATTTCAACGTCTATCAAATGGATGTTAAAAGCACATTCCTGAATGGTCTTCTTACAGAGGAAGTATATGTTGAAAAACCTCCTGGTTTCGAGGATCAAGCAGAAGAAAAGGTGTTTCGATTACAAAAGGCCCTATATGGACTGAAGCAAGCACCAAGAGCTTGGCATGACACCTTATCTCTCTATCTTCTGGAAAATGGTTTTCAGAAAGGAACAATCGACAAAACGCTGTTTAGAATACAGGATGGAGAAAGTGTACTTCTTGTATAAATTTATGTGGATGATATTATCTTCGGATCCATAAACAAAGAGCTATGCGAGAAATTCTCCAACCTGATGCAGTCAAAGTTTGAGATGAGTATGATGGGAGAATTAAGTTTCTTTCTCCGACTGTAAGTAAAACAGCTACCTACAGGAACCTTCATCAGCCAAGTCAAGTATACGAAGGAGCTTATCAAGAAATTTGGCATGGAGAATGGAGCAGCAACATCCGTTCCCATGTCCACATCCATAAGTCTTGACAAAGATGAAGATGGTAAAGATGTAGACATTACCAAGTACAGACACCTCATTGGATCGTTGCTGTATCTCACAGCAAGCAGGCCAGACATTATGTTTGCAGTAGGAGTCTGTGCTAGATTCTAAGCAGCACCAAAGGAATCTCACCTTTTAGCAGTAAAAAGAGTGATTAAGTATCTAAAAGGAACTCAGGAAGTAGGTCTATGGTATCCTAAAGAAGGAGGATTCAAGCTTAAAGGCTACTCCGGTATCCTAAAGAAGGAGGATTCAAGCTTAAAGGCTACTCCGACTCAGACTATGCAGGCTGCAAGATTGATAGAAAGAGTACAAGTGGGACGTGTCAATTTCTGGGAAATAGACTTATCTCGTGGTTCTGCAGGAAGCAGACCTCAATTGCAACCTCTACAGCAGAAGCAGAGTATGTTGCAGCAGGAAGTTGCTGTACGCAGATTCTCTAGATACAGCAGCAACTTAGAGATTATGAGATAGAAGAAAAAGAGACTCCAATTCTCTGTGACAATACGAGCGCTATTGCAATTACCCATAATCCTGTCTTTCACTCTAGAACAAAGCACATTAACATTCGTCATCACTTTATAAGAGATCATGTTGAAAAGAAAGATATTGTGCTGGAAAAAGTTCACACGGATCTACAGCTTGCAGATATCCTTACAAAACCTTTAAGTGAATCAAGGTTTTCTATGCTTCGAAACGAGCTGGGAATCCTTAAGTTGTGAAGAAAAAGAAGATGTAGAAATGCAGGGGGAACCTCTGCATGCTTGAGGAAAGCAGTAAGAACAGTACTGTAAGTTACGCGTCAATACAGCACTGGGTTCAGACAGCGCTGCAACCTACATTCTTACAGTACAGCATTTATCGAGAATTCAAGCAGCACCAGGTTACAGCATTTATTTCAAAGGAGTATTGATTGCTCTGCAACCTCGTACTAGAGATGCTGCAACCTTAAAAAGGCATTTACTTAGGCGGCAAAGGGCATGTCTTTCAGCATTAAATGAATGACTGCGGGTGTCAGGAAGTGGAAAGGACGCTGACAGAGCCCACGCGCCAAGTAATTATTAGCGTCGATTTGACATCTCCGCTTTTTCCTGAACCACTAGATCATTTCCCTGATTTATCTCAACCGTCAATCTCGCACGTCTCTTGAAAACTGCCATAAAGACCAAAACGTGCCATTTGAATTCACTTTTTCACCATCTTCAGAGAGAGAAACACTTTGATCGCAGAAAATTTTCTAAGTGCAAAACCCTTGTTCTTTCTCTTTCTCTCTCACAAGAATTCTTCAATGGCTGCCAAAAGAACCATCGTTCTTGATGGAAGGATGATCAACAGGGAACACATCCTGGAGTCAGGGCTGTATGATAATACCCTGATCAAAAGGATTTTTGATGCTCTTCACAGACCCAAGTCTTAGGGCTGTTGACCACCGTGTACGCTGGCTTCTCCACGGAGTCAGTACAGAGATTCTACGCCTACGCTAGGCAGACGGAGAAAAGGAACTGTATCCTGTTCCGGATGGATGCAGATGGAGAAGAACGGTCGCTGACCGTTAGGGACATCTCCACCACCTTCAGCATCTCAGCTGCAGGTTTAACCCCCAGCTAGTTGGCGACGTATGGGGAAGCATCGGCTCAAGAGATGTGGGATCTTTTTCGAGCAAGGGATGCAGGGGCTGAAATCAAGAGAAGAGCCCCCAAGAAGCTCTTCAAACTGGAGTTTGAACTTCTCCACGACATCTGTGCATACTCCATCGAAGGGAGGACAGGGAGTTATGACAAATGCACAGATCTCCGGTTCCGGATCATGTCTGCAATCATGGCCGGAGAGAAGGTGAATTGGGCGAGGTTCATCATGAAGAGGCTGTGGGAGGAAGCAGAGAAGATAACGGAGCGTCGAAGCTACGGTATCACCATCTGCTCTCTGCTCTGCAAGCTTGGCCTTCAACTTGCAGCATCCGCCCCCATTCATCCTGGAAAGTATCTCAGGAAGAAGAAGAAGGGCAAGACCCAGCCGAAGGCTGCAGGAGCAGGAGTTGCGAGGAAGAAAACCAAAGACAAAATGAATGCAACTCTTGCTCTGCAAGATGAAGCTGCAGGCAGTGGGGAAGATGCTGAAAAAGAGGATCCTTCAAGTTCTCTTCCTGTTATCAAGAGGAGTTTAGGGAAGGCTGTACCTGAACTTGAATCCTCTTCCCCATATGATGACGCACCATTGGTGAGAAGGGCTCCACGCAGCAAGAGAGCTGCTGCTGCTGTTGGGGATGTGTCACATCAGCCCAGGGATAAGGGTGACTCTCTTAATTCCCAACTCCCTACACCTGATATGGTTGTAGTTGACCTTGGGGATGAGTCACATCAGCTTCGGGAGCCACATCAGCACCGGGTCGAGCCCACTGAAGAAGAAGCTCGTCTACAAATAGAAGCTTCAGTGCTCGATCCAACCTTTCCAGCGGCTAGAAATATGGCTGCGGAGTACTCTCTTTGGAGAGAGATGCGGCTGTCTAAGGGGGAAATCCTGTTGAAGTGGAAGGATTTCCTGACAGTCGAACAAGTCGTCCTGGAGTGAGCCAAATTAGAAGACATTCTGGCACTCCTGCAACCTGACTTTGCAGCAAGAGTTCAAGAGCTCGATGGCTGCAGTGCTGCACAGGGAGCACAGGACAAGGGAAAGGGCAAAGCTCTTACAGAATCCGACTCTGCAGAGCTGCTGATGAGAACAGCAGTGGAAGATGTGCAGGTCTTCCTCGCCCCAGCTGCGGAGGCTGTAAGAAGGGGCGATGATGTCACTTTTGCTCAAGAGCAAATCGATACCTTGGGAATGGAGCAAGCTGAAGAAGCTATGCTGAACCTTGCGCTGCAGCAAAGCTTGAAGGAAACAAGGATGCAGGGAGAAGGCAGTTCGAGCTCACATCAGATGAACTCCCCTGCATACGAGCAAGTGGTTGAGGGCCTCTCCAACATTATCACGCTGGATCGCTTGGAGGAGGAGGAAGCCCAACTACTGGATTATGGCGATTCCCCAGTTCGCGAAGATGAAGATGCTGCCCAAGCAGATTCTAAGGGGGAACCGACTGCCATAATCAGGGATGTCATCTCAGACATCTTTGAGATTGCCGATGAAGCATCTACGGAGGAAGTTGTAGAGACGGTACTCCCTGTACTGGACGCGACAGCAGTGCAGCCGGCAACCACCCTTCAACAAAAAGAAGGAGTTGCAGAGAAAAGCAGGGTGGAAGCTGAGATCCTTGCAACAGTGGAGGATACAGTGCTGAAAATTGTGATCGCTGCAGGAAACTAAGCAGAGCTGCAAGAACCCATTTTTGCAGCAGAGGCTGTCGAAGTGGTTACAGGACCGGCCGAGGAGACGGGGTCCGTTGAGAAGACCTCTGTGGAGGATGTTGTTCAGACAACACTTCCTGAGGGTGAGAAGACCTCAGGTGGGGAGGCTGTTCAGACAGTACCCATTGAGGATGCTAGAGCTGAAGCCGAGGTAACCCAGTGCAGCTAGAGACACCTCAAGAGGAGGTTGATGCTGCAGCTGCTGCTCGCTCTCAAGAACCTTCCAAGGTTACAGCAGCAGAGGTTACTGTGGACGCGAACATGTCGTATGCCGAATTAGCAAGGATGATGAAAGCACGGAACATAGTTGTTCATGGGCTAAAATCTGGCGGAGCAGCTCCTGTTCAAGTCTCATCCGGCGAAGAGGAGGCAGAGGAAGAAGAAGAAGAAGAAGAAGAAGAATGAGAAGAGCACCCATCCTCCAGCTCGACAAGCTCTCAAACCAGCAATCATGAGGATGAGGTTGCTTTTGAAGTTCCGAGGCAGGATGCAGCACCAGTATGTCAAGATGTTATTACATTTGCTGCATCCGCTGCTGTCTCGACGAGAAGGAATTCAGGGTTGACTCCTGATGAATCTATCAACAGAGTCGAGACCGCTGTTAGACACCTGCTGCATGCTCTCCAGGAGCATGAGTCTATCATGCGCAACAGTCTCAGGGTCAGTACCCAATTCCATGCTGAAACCATGACAGATTTTAAGAAGGATCAAGAAGTGCTGCCTGATATGATCAAGTCAACTCTCAATGAACATTCAAACAGGCTGTACTACGATCGGGTCAGGTTGGACAAGGAGTTGAAGGTCGAAGCTGCTCTAACGTGCCAAGAGGTCAGACAATGCAAGCAGCATGCTGAGAATGCCTCAACCAGACTCAACTCTCACTCCAAAGTCCTGGAAACACTTCTGGATCGTGTCTTCGATCAATCTCAGAGAACCAGAAGTGTGGACGACCGGTTGGAGAATCTGGAGCTGATTGTAGGAGAATTGAGAGATATCATACTTCGAGCTTTCCCTCAGTATGTTGACGCTCCAGAGCCCGCCCCTGAACCGACCCGACGCCCGTGATCAAGGGCGGTCCCAGCTGCCCCTGCTCAGCCCCCGGCTTTTGATGATGCCAAAAAGGGGGAAGGTTTTGAGGATAGATACAGGAGCAAAGGGGCTGCTGAATCGGAAGAGGAAGAAAATGATGACCAGCAACCTCTCAGCAGGAGGAGAAGAAGGTCTGGATCATCTGCTGCTGCTGATATCCCTTCTCCGAAGAGATGGAGAAGAGATGATGATGGAGCTGGTGGAGCCGGTGCAGCTGCTGGAAGAAGATCTGCTGCAGGTTCTGCACACAGCAGGGCTACAAGCAAGGATGCAGCACCGCCCAGCTATCATCATAAGAGAAGGGATGATAGTCAGCAGCAAGGCTCAAGGAAGAGGATGAGCGAGGACGAGTCTGAGAATCAAAGGCGCCAGAACGAAGAAGCTACAGATACTAACGCCTGAATTCAAAGACTCGGTGTAATTGGTGATAGAATAATCTTTCCAAATAACTTCTACCAATTCCCTCCTCAAGAAATCCCTCGCCTTGACACAGAAAATATATCTGCTGAAGTGTCCGTGTTGATGGATCAAAGGCCCGAAAGAGAGAACATGGTTGGAGATTTGACATCTTCAAAGAAGTCAGACTGTCTTTTGATCGGAATCCAACATTTGAGGCGATCACCATTTTCAAACAATCAGAGTACCTCAGACACTTCAGAGAACTATGCAGGAAAGGCAAATTCAGCAAATATCATATTTGCAAGACTGCATTGAGAAGGTATGAACAGCTCGTTCGGGAAGGAAGCCTTGATATTCAACAGCTATACATTGACCGAGTGAAGGAAGGGCTGATTGTACCATTCTGCGAGGACTTCTGGCTGAGATGGATTCAGATTCCTGTGATCAGACACAAGCTGGAAGAGTCCTACCAAGAGTCCATCAGGGACTGGTGGAAAGGATCAAGAGAAAGGGAAGGCCTTGAAAGGCTTGCAGGAAGAAGATCAGACGAACCAGCAAGCAAAAGGTCTTTGTTTTATTAAGCTGTATTCATATACCCTCTTGTGATCCTTATTGTATTTTTGATGTTGTAAAAATTTCTCTCTCAATGAAGAAATTTTTCTTTCTGCTCTGACCAAGTTCAACTCTTATCAACTCATGCATGTTGTTTATGTTTTCCTGTTGCTTTTGTTGAAAGGAATAGAATGATACATCACTGATGAATCCAGGATTAGATTTAATTGTTCAAAGCTGTGCAAGCATGTAACCTGGATAAACCATATGAGTTAATGTAAATGAAACTTCTTCATGAACGAAATATTGTAAAGGTTTTGTCATCATCAAAAAGGGGGAAATTGTTGGGATTTCAGTGTTTAGATTTTGATGAAACAAACCAAATATGTAATAGGAAGTTTTGTGTACCCCATTTTCACATTGTTTAAGTGAATAAATAGACTAGAATTGAGTCTTGAGCCATGTATTGAAATGGAGGTTAAAAGAGGATAAAAGCTGCATCTAAGCTTTAAAGGAAGATATCGCTGCAAGAAGGCAGGATACAGTATCGCTGCATAAAAGCAAAATACAGCATAGCTGGAAGAAGAAAGGAACAGCAAAGCATAAATAAGGTTGTACTTTAATACAGCAAAGCAAGGAAGGACGGCGTGCAGCAACGCTGCAAGAAAAGGATACAGGAGTACTGCTAGAACGAAGTTACAGCAGCACTGCCAGAAGATACTGCAATCAGGTCTAAGATACAGCAGCACTGAAAGAAAGCATCAGCTGCACAAGGACCTAGGATACAGCGCAGACTTATAAGTCAGTTAAGTAATACAGCGCCAACTACAAGACGAAGTATCCTGCAAATCCTAGGAAGGATAAATGCAGTACGAGGAACGAAGATCCAAGCAGGGACAATAGAGCCGTTCAAGAAAAAGTCAAAGTAGCAGACACGGAGCCAATAAGAAGATGCCACATGGACTGACGCGCCGCAGAAAGCTGTGAGCCGCAACTGCCGCATTAAATGCTCCAAAAGGAAAAGTCAAGTCGCATTAAATGCGAACCATACTTTGGCCAGGCTACTTCAAAATTTAAAAGAGGGATGTCTCCTTCAACGGACATCTTCTCCTACAAATATAAATAGAGGTCGAGGAGAACTGAAGCTGGTAACTGAAACATTTACGCTAAATTCACAAAGCTTACAAGATCCAAGTATTCAAGTCTACAATCAGTTTCAGTCACTCAACCTATCAAAGTGAAGCAAGTTCAAAGCTAGAGGATTCCTTACGGATTCAGAAGCTCACTTTGAAGCACAAGTTGAAGAAAACCTTTTTATCCTTTTAACCTTGTTGATGTGTGCTTAGGTTGTTTTAGTGGTGTCAAGCAGTTGATAGGAGAAATCCTTGCTGTTTGTTTAGTTGTCTAAGTGTTAGGCAGCTTCCCTGTGTGGGAGTGTAGAACCCTGTGTGGGTTAGCTTTTGAAGTTTGCAGTTGCTGTGTGTACGCTGGACTTCAGTAGGTGGTTTGCTTTGTAAAGTTGATAGATTGTTAGGAGTGTCCTATAAATCAATCTTGGTTAACAAAGTTCCTGCTCGAGGAGCAGTAGAGTGGACGTAGAAGGATTACACCACCTTCGAACCACTATAAGCCATAAGTGTTTTAATCGCTTTATTTATCTGTGCTTATTTTCTGCATATCTATCTATCTCTCATCATAAAACTCTTTGAAAGAAGCATTCTTAAGAAAAACAGCCTTGTGTTTAAAAGTTTATTTCCGCTGCGTACAAAACTCCAGGTTACAGCATGCAGCACTGCATTCTAGCGCTGCAAGCAGTAACCATCTATCGCTGCAAGCTCAAGTAACTTGCAGTGCAGAACGGTTGTTTTAAAGATTCTGAAAAATCGACCAAGGTTCATTCACCCCCCCCTCTGAACCTCGGACACCACTTGGGACCAACAGGAGGATACTATCAAATGCACCTAAGTGTATACCATTACTTGATACAAAGTCCATTATCTAGGATTATGCCCCTTCAGATGGAGAAGATGGCATACTCCTAAACAACTTTCTATAATCATTCGTAAAGAAAGTTTGATATAGTGATTTGTAAATAAACTCATCTGATATGGAGGAAGGCACTTAAAGCCAACACACAAGTTTAAATGCATCACTTACAAACAGTAATGGAGTCATTTCAAGCTTTGAAACTAAGTCCATTATTCGGTCAAACTCTGATAGAACAGAAAGGATAATCCATTGACTAAGAATTTAAGAATTTTGGCCTAGATGATACTTAGACGCATAAGGTGCTTCCATGAAATTTATTAAAAATTAATCTCTCTCCCACTTAGTTATTTAATATGAGGGATTTTAATATGCATATAATATAAACCATATAATAGCATGCTTGATAAAACAACACACAATAACGATAATAAATATGAAAAACATAAATTTCAACTATTATGTCTCGTTATATCATCATTTTCTTGAATGTTTGCCATCAACCAGGGATCGACCTGCCTGGTCAGGTCGTGGGAGATCCTTAGTTTGGGGTGTTGGACAACTTTTCTTGTTGTGTCCTGTTCAACGCTGTAATGTTTTACTCCCTTTGTCTTACGTGGAATAACAGATTATTCGCCAACATGATCATTTGTAGACATACTAGGACCTCCAATGCTGTTTGTACAAGTAATCCTCTTATGCCTTGGTTGCTTGCATCTTGAGCATACTTGTAATTGACGATGTCCGTCTTATCTTTCCCCAACAGAAGGAACTCTCTTACCATTTGGTACCCCAGGTGGTACTCGGGTATAGGAGGCAAAACAACTTTACTTTTTACTTTAAAAGGAACTGACCAATCATCTAGATGACCAACAGGGTAGATGCAACCAGAGTATAATTGACGAAGATTTTCTGTCTTACAATAATCAGCATAAAAACCTTGTACTTCTAACTTTATCTTCCTGCATCACACACACACAACAAAAAGCTATATATATATATATATATATATATATATATATATATATATATACGTAAAAAATATATGATCAAAAAAATTTCTCAAAGTCGTTATTTTTTATATTACCTTATTACCGATATTGCATGTCCACATGGTATTTGATCAAGATCAAATCTTCGACATATGCATGTTTTTTCAAGTAAATTCACATTATGTGATTTATTACCAACCTTTACTTGGTATGCTCCATCGTCAATTGGTTCAACAACCATACATGCAGAATCATCAACATTTTTATTCACTTCATCAGTTGCCCATTCACTTAAAATTTGAGAGCGACCATTTACTTTTTCTCGCCTCTCAAAAAACCATATTTGGAGCATGATTTAATGAATAAATCTCACCCATTGGTAAATTAAAGAAACATAAATTGAGTATATGTGCCCGTTATTATATAGGGATTAAGAGGGCGCACATTCATAATAACAGAAGTCTTATTTTATTATATAGTCAGTACAAATCGAACAACCTTAATTGGTCTTGCTCAATACATATAAAATGTCCTAGTGTAATTTTATAATCAAGATAGACTAATACCAAATTACACTACAACCATTCCGATGATTTGTCCAAAATCATCTTAGTTGTGAGCTATCATTTATAATCTATAAGGAACTGATAGCATGACCTTCTGTGTGGCACCATACACCATATTTTCTACAATATAAATTAATTGGACAATTGCAATAACATATATAACAAATATAAAATGCAAACATTTGATCATAAAAGATTCTCATATCAAAATAGATCTTCATACAAATAGCTAGGCTTATAGTATACATCCTAACAGTCACCTTTATATTCATCTTCTTCCCAATAACCATATGTCCAGATAATCATACCCCTATTATCCATCCCTGTAAACAATCAAATAATGAATGAGGAATAATACCACCAAATAAAAAATCAACTCGGATATTTAAAAATAAACTTAAATACATAATATAGCTTGTACCAATATACAGTTTAGCTCGCACCAACATATACTTAAGTCTGTACCAACAAATATTTAGTTTATAACAGCTTTTAATTAGCTCATACCATCATATAATTAAGCTTATACCAACCTATAGTTTAGCGCGTACAATGATACAATTAAGTCTGTACCAACATATAGTTCACCTCGTATCACCATATATATATAACTTTGTACCATTGTATACTTTACCTCGTATCACCATATAATAAAGCTCGTACCAACCTTAAGTTTAGCATGTACCATCATATAATTAACCCCGTACCAACCTACAATTTATCTCGTATCATCATACAATTAAGCTCATACCAATCTATAGTTCATCCTGTACCACCATAAAATTAAACACGTACCACCATATAATTAAACTCGTGTCGACCTTATGTTTAGCCTGTACTATTATATAATTAAGCTTGTACAAATAATTAATTTAACTCGTACCACCATACAACCACCAATTCACTCCAAACACCATGAAATTAAGTTTGTACGACTGCATAATTCAGCTCATACCAAGCTACTTCACCTCGTACCACCATGAAATTAAAATCGTACCAATATATACTTCAACTTATACTAAAAATTAACAATTTGTACCAACAAATACTTACCAACCAATATTTCAGTTCCTACCAATCTTAAATCATTAATTTATGAGTATCTCGTAGCATTATATTTTAACTCGTACCACTATGTAACGACCCGTACCAAATTATTAAAATTATCATGAAAACTCGTATGATAAAAAACCCAAATTTTATTTTAGCAATGAACATTTAAATAAAAGAATGAATTAAATTGAATTGTACCTTTAATTTTTTAGATGAAGTAATAAATGGAAGATGAACGAAGTATAAAATTGGTCCCATTGCATTAAAATAAGAAAAAGATAAAAAAACAAAGTTGGTAAGAATTGAATTGAAGATTAGTAAAGAATCTTGTAAAAAACAAAGTTTCTATGCACGCCGATCAAGAATAACAGCTGCCATTTTTTAATAAGAGACGAACAAAAAAAATGAATAACAAGCAACATTATTTTATAAGAGAAGAAAACAAAAAAAAAATGAAAAATGCCCTTAAATTAAATGAGAGAAATTTCAGAGATCAAGATTTACAATTGTTGTTTTGTTAAATGAACAAGACTTACAATTGCTAATCAAGTCTTAAATTCGCAGATCAAGATATGAAAAAATATTGTCGATCAAGACTTAAATTCGAGAGATTAATATTGTATTTTGTTAAATGAGAGATTAGATGTGGGAAGAATTAAAAATAAAATAAAAAGAATAATCTCAAGGGTATAGTGGGGTAAAAAAAGATTTCTCTTACTAAAAAAGAACAATTTATAAAATCTTAACAAAATAGAATATTTATAAATACCAGTGGTTAAGAATAGGGGTTTCCAAGAAGGTGTTTGAGTTGAAGCTATGGATTTAGGAAACTTGGACTTGGGAATAGGATCTACCAACTTGTACTTGGGAAATACTCAAAAAGGTGTTTGAGTTGAAACTATGGACTTGAGGAATTTGGACTGGGGGAATTCTCAAGAAGTTGTTTGAGTTAAAGCTATGGACTTGAGGAATACTCAACAAGGTGTTTGGGGTGAAGCTATTAATCTTCTCAACGGTGTCTCTCCGATCAAGAGGTAATGCATATCCCTTAGTTCCGCATGTTTAGGGTTATGTATGATTTACCATTTTTCAAAACATGATTTATCTGATTTATTTGATTTAATCATATGATTAGATTTATGATATTTTCGATTTACATTACATCCGAATAGATCCATGCTAGTTGCCAACAACATTAAGATCTCTAATGCAAAATGCATGAAAGACTCCACTCCAGCCATATACTCATGTGATAATCTATCCTTTGACATCCATTCTTTATCCATACTAGGTTTAAAGTAATCAATCAAAGAATCAGGACCTTCAAAGTGGTGTAAATTAAATTAATTTGTACTCAGTCACTAAACCAAATAACATAACTAGAAATTAATAACATTTTTATATACTATTAATTTGTTTTAACCATCAACTAAAGATAAACCTTATAGTTAAACTAATAGGAAATTTGATAGTAAATATGCTTTTGAGGAAGTGATTTTACGTGCCTAAACTGATCACTAGACATTTAAATAACACTCATGAGGCCCTGTTTGAAGCCAACTAGAAAATAGCAACTCAAAAATGTCTTCATCATTAAGAATATACTTCATAGTCAAAATCAAGAATATGGAATCAAAACATACATATAGAATGCACAGCAATATAGCATCAGAAGCAAAACTGGTATGAACAAATGCAGGCCTAGAGATAAAAAATAAAAAATTAAAGGAGAATCAAACCAACCTTTAACTTGTCTTCCTTAAACCTATGATTGAGGGGCAGTAAGCCATATATATCAGAATAGCATGATTGCAATTATAAGTTTGTACATGAGGCAGTTGAGCATGGTTGAAGTTGTTTGAGAATCAATTCGATCCTAGCCATCTCTCTGTCCAAAACCATGATTAGATGGATTAGTGAAATAGTGCTCATCACTGTTCATTTATGTTAATCACATGATACCCTGTCTCAATGTAATAGACATCTTCTCAATCTTAAACTTTTTCATATTTCCACTACTAAATGAAGATACAACCCTTAATAAGCCAAAAATTGTCACATACATCTCTTCATTTCTTCAACAGGTATAATTATTAGTGCTAATCATTTTTGTCATAATGGAATTATAGAAATCTGAATCCAGTTATAAGTTAGGATTTTTTAAACATGACTTTTTTTTGGGGAGCAGAGGGAGTATATTAGAAGATCCATACAATGAAAGGCAAAAGCTGATGTATTTACCAAGTGAAATAACCAGATGAAACCAATCAACATAGCATGGTAAGATCTACATAATACAGAAAATACATACTTCTATTTTACTCTTTAGAACAAATCACAGAATTGCCCCTCAAAATAATGAGTGAGATGTTATTTGATCAGCTAGAAATTTGTTAATGTTATCACTAGGATTAACAGCTAAAATACATACTTTATTCTAACCTATATTTTCAGCTTCACCATCTTCTTTTCTGGAGTCAAACAAATACAGCAAGCAATAATCAATTAATACATCTGTTTTTTCATGATTCACTTTAGTTACTAAGAATAAAAAGTGCATATGAAAAGGAATCATCATACCCAGTGAAAGCCCTCTTGGTACCCTTCTGCCTAGCAATGTAAAATAGTTGGTAAATTGTGCAGTTTTCCCTCATAAGGGATCAAAGCTGGACGATGAAGAGTATCAAGTTTACGCAACAAAAATATAGCTGCCTTCAAGATTTCTAAAACAATTACTGCCAAAATTTGGAGCTTAATTTTTCAACTTTATTTTATAGGAAACAATAAAAGAGCCAAGTCATTCCTACACCATTATCTAATTCATGTATTCCATGTTTATTACTATTATTCATCGTTATGCACAATAAATCTGAAACTTTCATCTGCTTCTTGGTTTTAGACAAATTTATTTCTTTTCCTAGCTTGCATCTAAAATCAAGACAAATACTTTATTGAGATTTAAGTCGCTTTCAACACCATCTTCCATGAAACTGTACATGAAATTCAAACATTAAAGCCACTCTTATTATTATTAAGTATTCGGCGTATTCCTCTACTAACTTGAAGCACATAAAAATTACTACATATGTTCAAGCATATGAAAAAATCAATTGATATATAAACCTTAAATTCCAATAGCATATAACCTTAAAGAGATAACAGATATGTGGCCTAAATAGAGTTATTAATACTCAAAATGGTACTACTCGATGAAAAGACTACAGTATTAGAAATGCCAAGCAGGCAGGCAGCAGTAACCAAATCTCTAAAAGCATTCTAAAACATAATAGGTCATAGAACACAAAACAAACCACCTAAGTAAAGTAGAGTAACCAAATTGGACAACAAGATCCAAATGCTGCCCAATTATTTGAGTTCTTTGAGATGAAGGCTGAATAATCTCTAGAGCAGTCGGACTTAAGATTCACATCAATTGTAAACGAATTAGAGACTCTTGGGAAGCTCTATACTCAGAATGAGAAAAATATGAAAGTGCTAAGAGCTTCACCGGCTAAGTAAGACAGCAAGACCACTACATTGAGAATGTCAATGGATCTAAAATCCATGAGCACCTTTGACTTATTCTCAGACCTCAAGGCATTTGAATTTGATATCAATAAGAGAAAGAAAGAGGCTGAATAGTCAAGTTCAAAATTTTCTACACTAACAATAAGAACTTTCAAAAATACAATAACTACTAGTTGTAGTAAAGAATCAGAGTTGTCAACATAAGACGTAGAAGAAGATATGGCCTTACTTATGAAGAGATTTAAAATATTCATAATGAATAACAAAAGAATGACTTCAGAAGGAATCAGTCTACACCAAAGGTATCATCCAATCCTAAAATAAATATAGTTATATCTAATCTATATTACAATTGTAGAAAACCTGAACACTATACAATTGTCCAAAAAATTGTCCATACCCAAAGCTGAACAAGTATCCTGAGGGTGAGAGAGATCAAAGAAGAGGAGAAGAGAAGGAATGACAAGCAAAAGCTCAAAGCACTCCTTGGAGAAGTTGAAAAGGCTAAAGATATACGGGTATCCAAGAAGGCACTAAAGGAGCAAGATTCTTCTAATAGTGATCACTACAAGAATTTCGGCTTTTAACAATGGTTAAAAACCGTTGTTAAAGACAATTTTTTACCGTTGTCGTATCCAGGGTTGCAAAAAAATTTCGCCTTTTGACAACGCACCAGCGTTGTAAAGTGTGTTGTCGTATCTGAAAAAAAAATCGAAAAAGTGACACGTCATCAGCATATTTTGGACACATCATTGCCACATCATGAGAAATAAATGTGTGTTGTCTAGGATTCGAACTCGTGATCTTTGTTAAACCTTAAACCACTAGGCTACTAGTGCTTTATATGTTTATATTATATATGTATTTCTTTTATTAACTAATTTTATATATATATACATATATAATTAATGACTAATTAATATATAATTGGAAGATTAATGAATAATTAATATGTTTAATAATATTTAATCTAATTTCATATTAAGACAATTATAAAGTATACTAGTGCATATTTTTAATATATGTTATAAACATATTAATTTTTTAAAATTATGAGTTTGTTCACATATATAAGATAATATTAATGCAAATAATATAAAATAACATCATAAAATAATTAAAATTTTCAACTTTAATTTAATTAAAATAATATATAAATTTTGTATTATTATATAAAAAAAATTGTATTGACCAATTAATATATGTATGTTTTTTTATTTTGAAAAATAGTTTATGGTTCAATTAACATATTTAAATTTTTTTTCATATTATTCTTTTAATTAATCATTTTTATATCTTTTTATTATTTTATAAAATATTTTTTTCAAATAATTTATGTTTTTGGTATTAATTTTAAAACCAAACTAATTTATATTTATTTTCTAAAATAATAATATATAATTTTTATATTATTATGTAATACAATTTTTTTTATTTTTCAAATTAATATATTTATTGTTTTTTTTGTTGTAAAATAATTTTTGGTTCAAATTAAAACCAAACTAATTTTATCTTTATTTTCTAAAATAATAATATATAATTTTTATATTATTATGTAATACAAATTTTTATATTTTTCAAATTAATATATGTATTGTTTTTTTTTGTTGTAAAATATTTTTTGGTTCAAATTAAAACCAAACTCATTTTATCTTTATTTTCTAAAATAATAATATATAATTTTTATATTATTATGTAATACAATTTTTTTTATTTTTCAAATTAATATATGTATTGTTTTTTTTTTTGTTAAAAAATAATTTTTGGTTCAAATTAAAACCAAAACTCATTTTATCTTTATTTTCTAAAATAATAATATATAATTTTTATATTATTATGTAATACAAATTTTTATATTTTTCAAATTAATATATGTATTGTTTTATTTTATTTTTTTTTGTAAAATAATTTTTGGTTCAAATTAAAACCAAACTCATTTTATCTTTATTTTCTAAAATAATAATATATAATTTTTATATTATTATGTAATACAAATTTTTATATTTTTCAAATTAATATATGTATTGTTTTTTTTTTTGTTGTAAAAAATTTTTGGTTCAAATTAAAACCAAACTCATTTTATCTTTATTTTCTAAAATAATAATATATAATTTTTATATTATTATGTAATACAAATTTTTATATTTTTCAAATAAATAAATGTATTTTTTTTATCCTTGTATAATTAAATTTTTTATATATTCTTAATTAATTGATATATATATATATATATTTTATGTTTTTTGTATTAATTTTAAAAAACAATAATTTTATCTTTATTTTTTTTTTACAAAAACATTCATAATTTATGAATTATGAATTATAAAATACAATTTTCGAATCATGTTTTAAAATAATATTCAAATTTTGTATTATTATATAATAGGATGAGAGTAATATTTAATTAGGTGTAATTAATTTGTTAATTAATTCAAAATAGTATTTTATAAAAATACTATTTTCTAAAATAATGAATTTGTTCATATAAGATAATATTAATGCAAATAATGTAATATAAGATAACATTATAAATTAATTAAATGTATTAAATTTAAGTTAATTAAAAAATAATTATATTAAAAAACAATTATTGCATAATGGGTTGTAAAATAAAAAAAATGTTTTAAGAAAAGACAATCCAAACTTGATTTCTTACAAAGCCATAGAGTTCTTCCTACATACCTTGAATCCAATTACTGTGTTGGAGTGCTTCTTCTATGCTTTTAGGTTCAATTTGAGAGATGAAACATGTAAATATGACTTCATGAGGTATTGATCTTCTTGTTCTTACTCCACTATTGGGATCTCCAATAATGAGATTCATTGGATGATTTTTTAGCCATGTTATTTCTAATTCAAAAGCTTAGATAGGTATTGGATGATTTTTGTCTTGCTGTAAGTTGTCAGGCTGTATTGTTGTAACCTGTTCTGCTGTATCCTACGATATGGATTCTTCTTTTTTATCTTCTACAGGGATTGATATTCTTTCAATGTAGGGTATAATATTATATTTTATCCTTAGACGTGACATATCTTCATTTATTTTATCCAGATCATTAATGTCATAATGTGGTTTATTAAATACCACATGTATTGATTCTTCAACCACAAGCGTTCTTTTGTTAAAAATTCTGAAGGCTTTGCTTACTAATGTATATCCTAAGATTACGCCTTCATCTGACTTGGCATCAAAAGTCCTTAGATGCTTTTTTCAATTGTTGAGAATATAACATGTACATCCAAAGATATTTGGTGTATACCCATACTAAATTTCATAAGGGATTTTATCAAGATCTTTGTTGATCAAGCATCTATTCTGAGTATAACATGTTGTATTGTTGCTTCTGCCCAAAATCTCTTAGGTATCTCTGTTTCTGCAATCATTGTTCTTACTGCTTCCTTGAGGGTTTTGTTCTATCTTTCAGCAAAATCATTTTGTTGTGGTGGTCTTGCAATAGAGTATTCATGACAAATTCTATTGTTAGTGCAGAATTTCTCTATAAACTTATTAGTGAACTCAGTTCCTCTATCACATCTTATCTTCACAATGCTCATGCTTTTCTCATTCTGAATCCCTTTTATAAGACCAGATAACTTATTCTATGTACCTGATTTCTTAGCTAGAAAGATTATCTATGTAAATCTTGAGTAGTCATCCACAACTACTAGAGAGTATTTCTTTCCATTGATGCTTATTGGTTCAATTGGTCCAAAAAGATCCATATGTAGAAGACCTAGAATCCTGTGAGATGATTTCAGAGTTTTATCTTTGAATGGGCTTCTCACTTGCTTGCCTTTCTAACATGCTTCGAAAACATTCTTCTTTTCGAAAGCTAAGTCTAGTAGTCCTCTTACCAGTCATTTTCTTACCAGCTTGTTGATTATTTTTAAGTTCAAATGAATTAGCTTTTGTGTCATAGCCAACTCAACTCAGGTGAGCTTTTAGCAATCAAGCAATTTGGCCGTATAGAGGAGTTCCACTCTGCTATGTAGATGTTTCCTCTTCTAGTTCCTATAAGTTTGACCTCATTGGATTTGCTGTCTTTGATTAAGCATTTGTTGATGTTGAATTTCACTAAGTATCCTTTGTCACAAAATTGACTAATGCTTAGAAGGTACTCGAGGCCCTTCACATAAGATACTTCTTTGATGTAAGTATTTTATTTGATTATACTTCTAATGCCTTTTGTGCTTCATTTAGAGTCATCTCCAATGATTACTTTGGGTTTTTTGCATGGCTGGAAGTCCTTCAGTGTTTCTATATTGCCAGTCATATGTCTTGAGCAACCACTATCAATATACCATACTTCACTGCTGAAACCTGACAATTGTACCTGTAAACAATGTAGACATTTTTAGATACCTTTATTTGTACGGGTCCTTTGTGGTTAGTTTTTTTTGGAACCCATACTAGTTTGACAACAATTACTTTGCTGTAAGTATAGTTGGTTCTTTTTCTATGAGTAGTTTTACTAACTTGCTGCTTGTGATCAGTGTGCGTAGAAACTTTTCATGTATTACCAACACTGCGTGAGTGTGGTCTTCCACTATACTTTTTCGGAGTATATGCTCTTTTAGGTTTAGACAATAAGATCTTTGTATTTATAGGATAGATGTTTTTATACTGTAACTTCGTAGGTTGCTGTATGTTTCTTTTGCTTACAGCAGATTGGTTCTACTGCAGCCAATTCTTATATACATGCTTACTTCCTACAATTATGCATATGGGCTTCTTTCCCTTATCTACTGATATAGGTCAATTCAAGTTCTTTTCTAAGTCATTAATTAACTCTTTAGCCATTAGGGTTTCAGCTTGAACAAACTTAACAATTAGATGTACTTGTTGTATTGTGAGAGGTTTGACTACTGTATCTTAAGTCATATTTCTCAAAATGACTTTTAGCCATCAATAGACAGTCTCTTGCATGCTTAGCAGACTTACTAAAGATTCTTATAGTTTCTTGTAGATTCTCCTTCTCACTTTCTAGCTTGGTGACCAGCAGATTGAGCCTTGATACTTTCTTTTGGAGTTTGCTGCAACTTGAGTTTTTAAACTCACATGGGGATATCATTCTGCCATTTCATTGTGCTTACTCCTAAGTATCCTATTTTCAGTTTTAAGCTCCTCATGAGCTGAGTTTATCTGTTTAAAGTAACTCATGATCTGCTTGAGAGCTTAGATCATTTTCAGCTTTTCATCTTCAAGTGTGGGTTGAGATTGGTAGATTACCTCTTCAATTCGACTTTCTTCACAGCCTTTGGCCATCAGACATATTAGTGCTTCTTCATTTGAGGTTGAGGTATCACTATCCACTACAAGAATTTTTGCCTTTAACAACCCCCCTTTAACAACCTTTTTAATGAATTTGTGTTGTCTTTTGGGTTTTTACAAAACTTTTTCAGAAAAACGTTGTCTTTTTTCCAAAAAATCGCCATACGACAACGGTCAAAAATGAAATGACAACGCTTTTTAAGTAGGGTTGTTAAATGGCGTTTTTTTGGCTATACGACAACCCTTTTTCGCAACGCTTTTGAGCGTGGTTTTTTCTTAGAATTTTTTTTTTACAACCCATTATGCAACCCTTTCTAAGTAGGGTTGTTAAATGGCATTTTTTTGGCTATACGACAACCCTTTTTTTTGGAATAAGTATCATTGGAATTAAATGAGTATTTAAAAATAAGTTAGATGAATCAGGACTTGCGGTAAGAAATAAAACAAGGCTAGTTGCATGTTTCATCTCTCAAACTGAACCTAAAAGTATAGAAGAAGCACTCTAAGACAGTAACTAGATTCAAGCTATGTAGGAAGAACTCAATGGCTTTGTAAGAAATCAAGTTTGGAGATAGTTTCTAGACCACTTATCAAGGTGTTATTGGAACTAAATGAGTATTTAAAAACAAGTTAGATGAATCAAGACTTGTGGTAAGAAATAAAACAAGGCTAGTTGTAAAAGGATACTGCCAAGAAGAATGAATTAATTTTAATGAGACTTTCACACCTGTAGCAAGATTAGAAGCCATAAGGATTTTTCTAGCATATGTAGCTCACAAAAACTTTAATGTCTATTAAATGGATATGAAAAGTGCATTCCTTAATAGACTTCTTTCAGAAGAAGTATATATGGAACAACCACCGGTATTTGAAGATCAACCAGATGAGAAAGTCTTTAAACTACATAAAGCTCTTTATGGCCTTAAGCAAGCACCTAAAGCATGGTATGACACTTTATCCATATATCTTCTGGATAACGGTTTCAAGAAAAGAACAATTGATAAAACGTTGTTCAGAATCCAAGATGGAGAAAGTATTCTCCTAATACAGATATATGTAGATGACATAATCTTTGGATCCACAAACAAAGACCTCTGTGAAAAATTCTCAAGCTTGATGCAAAAGAAGTTTGAAATGAGTATGATGGGAGAATTAAGTTTCTTCCTTAGTCTACAAGTAAAACAACTTGATATTGGAATATTCATCAACAAAGTTAAGTATACAAAAGATCTTATCAAGATATTTAGAATAGAGAATAGATTAGCAGTAAGTATTCATATAGTTACCTCCATCAATCTTGATAAAGGTGAAGATAGAAAAGATGTGGATATCACCAAATATAGAAGATTGATCGTGTCACTACTATATCTTACAGCTAGCAAACCTGACATCATGTTTATAGTAGGAGTCTGTGTTAGATTTCAAGTTGCACCAAAGGATTCACATCTTACAGCAGTAAAAAGAATTATCAAATAACTTAAAGAAACTCAAGATGTTGGACTTTGGTATCCAAAAGAAGGAGGATTCAGTCTAAAAGGTTACTCAGATTCAGACTATGCTGGATGCAATATTGATAGAAAAAGCACTAGTGGAACATGTCAGTTTCTAAAAAACAGACTAGTGTCATGGTTTTGCAGGAAGCAGACATCCATTGCAACATCAACAGCAGAAGCAGAATATGTTGCAGAAGGAAGTTGTTTTGCGCAGATCTTATGGATGCAACAACAATTAAGGGATTATAAAATTAAGGAAAGAGAAACACTAATTCTATGTGACAATACAAGTGCTATTGCAATAACTCACAATCTTGTATTTCACTTAAGAAAAAAATATATTGATATCAGACATCATTTTATTACAGATCATGTTGAGAAGAAAGATATCATTCTTAAGAAATTTCATATTCACTAAACCTTTATGTGAATCAAAATTCTCTATGGTTAGAAACAAGATAGGGATATTATAATTATAATCTAAAGAAAAATAATATTTGCTAAAAAGAAAGATACAGCAAGCCTGAAGGAAGCACACACAAAGCAAGGAGGAACTCTGGAATTTTGATTGGATGCAGCAAGTTATGTCCTGTATGAAGAGAAATCTTACAGCATTGTATACAACATATCTTACAGTTATGAAAAGTTACAATAAGTTCTGAAAGCAGCAAAGGATACACCATTTATGTTTGCGAGTATTTATTACTTTGAAACCTCATATTGAGGCTACAACCTTAAAATATAATAAATTAGGTGGCAAAACATGTGTTCAATAAAATGATAGCATTTAATGCCATCCACTTTTATGTCAGAAGCCGAGCAGACATCGTCAGATATTAAATCCTCACTATTTAGAATAATTGCAAATCAACCCCTCCATTTTTTTACCTCAACCATCAGATTGCTTCTCTTCAAATGTTGATCATCTAATCATAATTGTTTATCTTACTACAACCGTTGATAGATATAAGCCCGTTGGCATCCTCATATTGATCATAACTCACAAACCCTTGGAGAACTAGAGCAATTCTCAAAATTTCACATTCTCTATCACTTTCCTCTGAACATACCTCTCTAAGAAAAATAATGGCAACAAGACAGACAATTGTTCTCAAAGAAAGACTGATCTAGAACATATCTATGCCTCGAACATATATGATCAGTCCATCATATCTCACATTTTCAACTATATGGAGAAGACCAAAATTTCAGGACTCTTAACCACTATCTATACCAGATTCTCCACCGAATTAGTCCAAAGATTCTATGTATATGCCCGACCTCCAAAAGATAGAAGACCTATCATCTTCAAGATGAATGAGAATAAAGAGGATAAAATGTTCTCGATAAAGGACATCTCCTCCACCTTTGACATTTCCTCTGGGGAAATGACTCCAAACCAACTTACAGCATATGGTGATGACATCTCTAAGGAGATGTGGATGCTCTTCAAACGAAGAGATGTTGGGGCTGAAGTAAGGAAAAATGCCCCGAAGAAGTTGTTCAAAGTCGAGTTCTAACTTTTTCATAACATGTGTGCATACTTTATTGAAGGAATAATGGACAACTATATCAAATGCACAGATCTCTGCTTCAGGATCATGTAGACAATAATGAAGGGAGGGAAGGTGAACTAGGGGCGGTTCATCTTCAAGTGGCTTTGGGAGGAAGCTGACAAAGATATAGTACGTCGAAACTTTGGGATTACCATCTGCTCTATCCTCTGTAAACATGGCATCAAACTAATCTCTCCCACCCCTATTCCTATTGGAAAATATCTTTGTGAGAAGAAAAAGGGGAAGACCTTGAAGAAGGTTGCCACAGATGAAGTTGTTGATGTGAAGAGAAAACTAAAAGTTACAACAACTGCACCCTTGAAACTAACAACACATTCTGTCATTGCAAGATCCAAATATAGCTACCCAAAAATGAAATTGAAAGTATCTACAAAAGACGTACATACAAAGGGTGTCATTATAGTGGAAGTTAGTGATCAAAAAGACACTAACGTGTCAAATATAAGCACATTGCATTAGTTGCTTACAACGAATCAGAGGTTGAGATGGGGCTACAAAAAGAAGAAATAAGGACAACCCAGCCTGATGAATCTGATTCTAATGATGGTGATATTTAAGTCATCAAAAGGGCTCCGAGGAGAGTAGAACCTGAATCGTCATCATCTTTTGATGACGATGTGCCCTTAGTACAGAAGAAGATAAGAAAGCTTGTCAGCCTGCGCAATAAGAAGAAAATTGCTCCATTTAAGAAAGCTGACTCTGGAAGAAGGGTAGTTGTAGCAACTCCTATTTCCCAAACCCCTGTGGACATCGAGTCAGATAAGTAGTAGAAGCCTATAGAAGAATAGATTCGATTTGTTGATCTCGTTGCTGCAAGAAGTCTGATAGACTACACTGTTGAAGAGATTGAAGATGACTTCAAGGTGAAGTACAATCTCTGGAGACCATGAGGCTGTCAAAGGGGGGAAACATTACTAGGATGGAGTGACTTTCTTGCTGTAAAAAGAATTGTTCTTGAATGGCCAAAATCTGATGACATTCTCCATCTGCTACAACCTAGTTTACAGAGTCTATCTGAGAAGAAAAGATTCAAGAAATATCTGCTACCTAGAGAGGGGTGAGAAATGGAAAGGGAAAAATGACTGAGTAGGAAAAGTCTGTCGAGCAGCCGATGAAAGCAACAAGAGAAGAGTTGCAACTTGTCTGGTCCTTATTGCAGAGGCTGTAAGAATGGACAATGAAGTAAGGTTTGCAGAAGGATAGATCAATAGCCTTGGAGAGGAGCAAGCAAATGAAGCTATGCTACAACTAGATCTGCAGTTAGTGTTACTGAGAAAAATGATGTAACAGACTCTAAGGATACAGCAGGGGAAAGGAACTTCTGGAGCTCATAACCCAAACTCTCATGCATATGATCAAGTAGTAGCTGGGCTCTCATCTATCATTTCTCTAAACCTACTGGGGGAAGAGACTCAGTTACTGGTTATGGTGATTCCCTAATACACTATGTGAAACCGGAGAATGAACTATCAACAATCATCAAGGGTGTTTTTACAAACCTTGCAAGTGAAAAGATGATCGATGATGCAACTATGGAGGAAGTTGCTGAGGTGAGGCTCCCTGTACTAGCTGAAATAGCAGTACATCATGCTAAAATCCTTGAAGAAAATGAAGAAACAAGATTAAGAATTAAAGTAGAGATTCTTGCAGACATGGAACAAATAGTATCTCAGACTGTTAGTGCTACAAGAAACCTAGCTCTTCTTGATATAATAGCTCAAGAAGATATTGGAGCTGAAACTGGTGGATTATAGCAAGCTGAATCTCGAGAAGAGATTAGTACGGACACTACAAGAAATTTTGCCTTTAACAACCCCCCTTTAACAATCCTTTTTATGAATTTGTGTTGTCTTTTGGGTTTTTACAACCCTTTTTCCGAAAAGCGTTGTCTTTTTTCAAAAAAATTGCCATACGACAACGGTTAAAAAGGAAACGACAATGCTTTTTACGTAGGATTGTTAAATGGCGTCTTTTCTTAGAACTTTTTTTTTTATTTTTACAACCCATTATGCAACCCTTTTGTTTTGTGTGTTGCATGTTTTAAATAAAAAACAATTATAAAATAATTATTTTTTAATATAATTGTTTTTTAATTAACTTAAATTTAATACATTTAATTAATTTATAATGTTATCTTATATTACATTATTTGCATTAATAATATCTTATATGAACAAATTAAATATTTTAGAAAATAGTATTTTTATAAAATATTATTTTGAATTAATTAACAAATTAACTACACCTAATTAAGTATTACTCTCATGCTTTTATATAATAATACAAAATTTGAATATTATTTTAAAACATGATTCAAACATTGTATTTTATAATTCATAATTCATAAATTATGAATGTGTTTCTAAAAAAAAATAAAAAAAAATTATTGTGTTTTAAGATTAATACAATTAGAAAACATAAAAAAAATATAAATTATATCAATTAACTAATTAAGAGTAAAAAAAAAATTATGGAAGTGCAACCACTAAGGTCGAACCTGTGACCTAATTAATGAAGACAGTATCACCAATTTCACCAAACATATCTATGTTCATTGTTTACCAACAAATAATATTAATACTTGCTAATTTGGAGTTAGGTTTTTTCAAATAAACCCAAAATTCGTAAGGGGCTTTCCATTCCCACCCAATTTTCTCTCCATTGCCGCCATCCTCGTGTACGCGTTTCCATCCCCATCCAAATTAGGAACTATTGCCGCCATCTCTTTCCACCACCACTGTAGTTCGTGGATTTGGTTTCGTGGTCTCGTGAAGTCCGCAGCGCTGACTGAAACGGCCTGAATATAACAACTGTGTAAGTCCTTTGAAGCTTTAAATTGGGTGACATTTACTTTATGGTGTGGAAAATTTTGGAAGTTTATTTGGCTTTGAGTCTTAGAATAAGATCTGATATAGCATATCTGTTTTGGAAATTGACTTCAAAGAGAACACCAATGCAACCGACTTTAGCATTCGTATTTGTTGAATTGAATTTGTATGAACCCCGCTCTGTTGTTATGTTGCTTCGCGTAGTGCATTTCCAGAATCTTTGATATTTGGTCCTTTGATCGTGATTTCTTATGTGATGATTTTGGTTGCTTCTTGTATGTGTCAAATTCTCATGGAGTGCTTGTTTTTTTGAATAACCAGTTTCCTCTACTACCCAAGGGCTTATTTTCATTAATATGGAATGTCGGTAGCCTCATATTTGTTATTTCATTCACTTGTGTGAGAATTTCTGGATCTTCCTGTTATGGTAGAAACTGCAACATGGTAGTGCTTCCAATGTTTATAGTAATTTTGAATCTCTCTGACTTGATTTTCTGGCACTTTTTCCACCTTCAAGTTTCTTGTATTGTCTAACCTTTTTTCCACATACCCTAAATCACTTAATCGTTTGCCATATTATCCTACTTAAACTTGAGGACTCCCCTAGAGCAGGTTGAAATCTATAACAATTCTGCACAATTGATTTCCGAAAACATAATGCAACACTTGGGATATGCTATTTATTACAGTGTTTCATATACTGCTTATTTGTCTTTGATTGTCATCTCCACTATGAGGGTGTTTGGACAAGCTTATTTTAAACATCTATATATATTTCTTCGATTCAAGTCAAATTAATGAAACACTGACTGTTTCAAAGTGTGAAGGAGTTCTGGTGAATTTTGTAGAATACAGTTGAATCATGTGTAGGAAAATTTCATGGATGGTAAAAAAAAATTTGCTGATTAGTTGAATTAGTGTAATTAATTTATCAATGGTTACTGAAATGTGCTCATTTGTTAATTAGTTTATTATCTACTTGAGATGGAGAAGGAATGGATGTTAAAGGACAGACTCTCAGATGAATACAAGGCTGGGGTAGAGTCTTTTATGCAGTTTGCATTGCAGAATATAGATGACGTTAATGCCATGTCTTGTCCATGTTCAGATTGTGGTAATCTTAGGAAATGGAAACATGTCATTGTTAGGTTGCATTTTTTTACTAAGAGAATTGATAAAACATATCATACATGGATCTAGCATGGAGAGAGATCTAGGTCAAAAATGTCTAACTATGATGGTGATCAGTTTAGGAGAAATGAATATCAATTTGGTAAGGAAGACCCTATTGACATGGTACATGATGGATATGAATACACTAATCACAATCCAAATGAATTTGGTAAATTGCTTGAGGATGCAGAGAAACCTCTATATTCTGGATGTACTTTGTTCACAAAATTGTCTGCCGTTGTGAAATTGTATAACTTAAAGACAAAATTTGGTTGGAGTGATAAAAGTTTTACTGAGCTCCTTAGTTTGGTTAGGCAACTGCTTCCTCCCCAAAATGAATTGCCTTCGTCTCTGTATGATGCAAAGAAAACCTTGGTTGCATTGGGGATGGATTATGAGAAAATTCATGCATGTTCAAATGACTGTGTCCTGTATCGTAAGGAGTACAAGGACCTTACTAATTGTCCTAAGTGTGGTATCTCAAGATGGAAAGTGGGGAAAAATTCTAAGATTGATGAAGGAATTCCAGTAAAGGTCCTTTGGTACTTCCCTCCTATTCTAAGGTTTCGACGGATGTTTCGAAACAAGGAGATATCTAAGGACTTGACTTGGCATGCTGATAATCGAGTTGTTGATGGTTATTTGCATCACCTAGCTGATGCACCATCTTGGAAAGTAGTGGACCATAAGTGGCCTGAATTCGCTTCGGAGTCAAGAAATCACAGATTGGCTCTATCATCAGACGAGATCAATCCTCATGGTATGATGACATCTACGTACAGTTGCTGGCCAGTAATGCTGATCACATATAATCTTCCTCCATGGTTGTGTATGAAACGAAGATTTATGATGCTCACTATGTTAATTGGTGGTCCTAAACAGCCAGGGAACGACATTGATGTTTACTTGTCACCGTTAGTTGAGGACTTAAAACTTCTATGGGACGTAGGTATTGAAACTTATGATGGTTTTCGAGATGAAAGCTTCCTAGTTAGAGCGGTGTTGTTGTGGACCATCAATGACTTTCCAGCTTATGGAAACCTATCTGGTTGTATTATGAAAGGATATCGTGCGTGTCCTATTTGTGGTGAAAAAACTTACGCAAAAAGGCTGAAACATTCCAGGAAAATATCGTATATGGGTCACAGAAGGTTTCTCCATGCGACTCATCCTTATCGAAGACAAAAGAAGTCATTTGATGGTAATTAAGAGTTCGACCCCACCCCAATACCATTGAGTGGTCGTGATGTTTTTAAACAAGTATCAGAAATCCAATGTTCATGGGGCAAAAAAGGTTGTGACAATGTGTCAAATGTAAGTGAAGATAGGCCATGTTGGAAGAAAAAATCAATTTTTTTTGATCTAGAATATTGGCAACACTTACATGTGAGACATGTTCTGGATGTGATGCATATTGAAAAGAACGTATGTGAAAGTCTAGTCGGCACATTACTTAACACTCCAGGGAAGATGAAAGATGGAATAGCAGGTAGACTAGATCTTGTGTCGATGCAAGTTAGAACAGAGTTAGCTCCAAAGGTGGGTGACAAAAAGACTTTCTTGCCACCAGCTTGTTACACACTAAGTAAAGAAGAAAAAAGAAAGGTTTGTAACTCTTTGATGGGAATGAAGGTCCCTACGGGGTACTCGTCTAATGTCAGAAATTTGGTGTCAATGAAAGATTTGAAGTTTGTTGGCCTGAAGTCACATAATTGAAACACTTTAATGCAACAGTTGCTTCCAGTGGCTATACGTGGTGTTTTACCTGATAATGTGAGACATGCCATCACTCGGCTCTGCTTCTTTTTTAATGTGATATGAAACAAAGTTATAGATGTCTCAAGGTTGGATGGCATTCAAAAGGAGATTGTGACAACCTTGTGTTTACTCGAAAAGTATTTCCCTCCCTCGTTCTTTGATATCATGGTTCAACTAATTGTTCATCTTGTGCGGGAGGTGAAATTGTGTGGACCGGTCTGGTACAGATGGATGTATCTATTTGAGAGATATATGAAGGTCTGAAAAGGTTATGTACGGAATCGTAATCAACCTGAAGGGTGTATAGCTGAATGCTACATTGCTGAGGAGGTTGTGGAATTTTGTTCAAACTACCTTTCTAGTGTTCACACAATTGGAATCCCATCAAAGAATCATGAAGGTAACATGACTAGGCCATTATCATCTGCAAAAGTGATCCAAGCTAGTACTGATGATTGGAGACAAGCTCATCTCTATGTTTTGACAAATGACATAGATGTTGAACTGTATATTAGGTGACCTCACTAACTCATGAAACCTTATATGTTATTATTCTTATATGTATCTTATCAAACTTTTTTTAGTGAACATATGGCTCACCTAAAGCTAACTTCTGGAAGAAAGTCGGAGAAACAACTAGTGGATGAACACAACAAGACATTTATCAATTGGATAAATGATTGAGTACGTATTATATCTCTAACCTGTCCTAGTGGAGTTTATAAATTTAATTAAAATGTTAATTACGACTTTTGATATATAGGTTTCAAATGAGATTAGTCATTCCAATGGTCAAGTATCAGAGAAGTTAAAGATGATTGCAAGTGATCCCGAAAAAGATGTGTTATCCTACTCTAGTTACATGATCAATGGAGTTACCTATCATACGAGGGAGCGTGATAGTGTACGAGCTGTTCAAAACTCGGGAGTCAGTTTAGTTGCAAAAACCATGCAAGTGGCAAGTGCAAAGGACAAAAATCCAGTTGTGACGGACATGGTTTACTATGGAGTTATTGAAGACATATGGGAATTCGATTACCAAACATTTCACATTCCAATGTTCAAATGTAATTGGGTTGAGCACAATAATGGAACTAAGATAGATGATCTTGGTTTCATAACAGTAAACCTCAATAGAATTGGATTCAAATCCGATCGGTTTATATTGGGTAGTCAAGCTAAACAAGTCTTCTACATTGAAGACTCTCGAGATCCTGCATGGCATATTGTACTTTCAACCCCCAGTAGAGAGTTTTTTGATCACATTAACGGTTATGATTTAGAACATTGTAGCATGGACCATCAATGTTTTACAATAGGGCTGCCCCCATTAGAAGTTGATGGCATAAATGAGAATGAAGCATCATGTGTACGTGAAGATTGTGATGGGATTTGGATTGATAATTGCACTTCCTAGTTATGTGATTATCTTTTTGGTGCATAACTTCTGAACTTATTACTTTTCTCTTATGATATTCGATTTGTTTGTGAAATATTTGCCAACTAACCTAATTTTAAATATTTTGTAGGCTTGAATCATGGTGTGTCGTAGAAGGTCAGCTGTAAAAGAAGACAAGAAATCAGATGAGAGGAAGAACAAACTGCAAAAGGATAAAAAGGTAGCAAGTTCAATAAAGTTGATAAAGATTTGGGAATCTCGGATAAAGAGGGCAGCGGTTTGTCTAAAGGGAAGAACACATCAAGACTTGCTAGGGGTCGTACTTACATGCATGCTCTTGCGATTCAAAGAGCTTAATGTTTCAAAAAGAAAGTTTTGTTTAATAACAAAGGTCAGCCCATTGGGCCTTTTGGTGTAGAAATGCAAAGTTACATTGGAGTGTTAGCTCGGGAAAAGGTCAAGATAACAACTGATAATTGGAGGGAGGTCCCTACTGATGTCAAGGACTCGATATGGGAATTTGTTAATGTAAGTGCATGTACTTCTTTTATTGTGTTTTTAATTAAAAAATGAATATTTTGCTGTGTTCGGTGTCTAATTGCTAATTATTTTATAGTTGTTGTTTGAGGTTCCTCCTTCATGGGAGAAGGGTTGTTTGAGCTCGGCTAACCATAAGTGGCGTCAATACAAGGCAAGACTCACGAAGAAGTATGTTTTTAGCAGAATCCATGATCCTGAAAGGATGAATACTCCACCCAACCAGTCTGAAATTGAGCAAAAAGATTGGACTACTTTCGTGATCAGTCGTTTATCAGAGGAGTACAAGATACGATTCAAATTATGATGCTTAATTGATATTTCTCGTCATTGGGGGCTTACGCTATATTGTTAATCATTTGATGTAGACAAAGAGTCAGGAATAAAAGAAACGAAGAAGTATGCTACAATACCCTCATAAGCTTTCTCGTAAAGGATATGCACGTTTGGCTGAAGAGTGTGTAAGTCTTTCATTTATGTACAAGTTATGATTAAATCTGTGAAAGCTGTTGCTAGTCTGTCCAATTATTTTAGTATAGTGAATAGGTAGAAATGAAAGAGTATTCAAACAATTATTGGAGGACCTTATGCTATTACTTGATTGGAATATACATATTAGTGTTTTTGAATTTACTGGGATTTAACCTTTTGGGCTGCGTAGTTCAACTTCAGTTTGTAGTTAAGAAGCAAAAATCTGAGGGTATTTGATCAATCTCCTACAATTGACTGGAGACTTTGATATCTCTGCAACTTGCTTCAACTTGTCAAGTACATTTTCAGATAGTTTATTAGTTTTAGAGATGAGTATTTGCAGATTTATGTATTATGTAGTAGAGAAGAGGATAAGTGGCTATTTTGATACTTCTCCATCATGAACTTGTACGGATCATAAATGTTCAAAAGCTGGAAAAATAAAGAAGGAAAAATATGTGTATACACTTCCCTGCATATCCTTTTACTTCAGTTTATTGAAATTGAATCATAGAAGAGGATGTGAACACACAACCCACAGCAGGTTCCATGTTCCATAGCTTGCCCCCCTCAACAGTTGCTGTTTATACAACAGGCTGCCTCTTTTGTTTTTAAGATTCAAACAACTGATGCGTATATATATGTATACCTGTATACTCTTACATTGTTGATAATACTTTCTCCAACTTATACGTATGTGAAAATGGGAATTAATATTTGGTTGTAGGCTGATGAATTGGGCAATGATGATGAAATCAACAGAGCTATTTTATGGATGAAAGCACGATTGCCAAAAGAAGGGGAAATACAAGAAGAGAGTTTAAAAGACACAATTACGAAGATTGTGAGTATTACTTAGTACATAATTATTTTCAAAACTAACACTCTATCTTACTTACCCACCCCATTTATTGTTATGATGAATACGAATTTTGATATGAAGGACGAGTACATACAATAAAAAAAAGGTACATTCAGCGTGCAAGGGAAAAGTGATGGCATCCTTGCAAAAGCTCTTCATTCACAAGAACACTCTGGACGTTTGAGGGGGACCGAAGGTCATGTCACTCCCTCAACTTACAAGGCTATCTCGTCTAGTATGCGATTGGATAAAGACAAGCTGTTGGAAGAGCAAAAAAAGATAAATGCAGAACTCGATGCGCGAGTACGCAAACTATAAGCAATGATGTTGACGAATGCACAACAGGCTGCTTATGATAAAGAAGAGAAGGGCAGTTGTTTCGTTAAACTCCTGAGTCCCTTACAAATGGAAGATGAGAGACACAAAGATGATAATCCAAAAATGCATGATTTATTTCAAAATGAAGACTCGGATGATGATCTCAAGATTGTTGACAATAATTGGCCATCGAAGGTAAAATTTTGTATCATGTTACACAAACAATATCCTGATAATACATATGAATTATCTCTGTAACCTAATCTATATTGCAGGGTGAACCAGTCGTATTAACATTGGAATCTCAAACTAATATTGCTGCTTATGGCACAATTATCAAAGTGGCTGGAGCTAATCAATTTCTTGATGGTAATCCTGTACCTGAAAATTGCATGAGTGTGTCGATTGACCAAGCATTGGATCACGATGCCTCTTTGCCAATTCGTGGAGAATGCAATAATATTGGTGAGGCGGTAGGTTCCCATGTTGTTTGGCCTTCGCATTTGATAAAACCCAAAGTGAAGGTAATTCTTTTTTTATGCTGCAATATTACATTAAATTGCTCATAGCTCCGTAAATATAGCATGCCTACTTACATATCATGCTGATACAATTGTTAGAAACTTGGGAAGAAGAAAATCGTGCACAAAGACTTGCCTTCTGTTGAGCTATCAAGTGTGCCAAAGCCATTACATATGTTATATTGCTATACTAATCTTGTTATTCAGAATGGAGGCAATGTGCATATAGATTTTGATGATGAAGTATTTGGTCGTGAGTTCAACATTTTTGTTAACATTGAAGATATGGTTCCATTCTGTAAGTTGGAGCCAATCTCATACGTATGTGTTGTTGTTTATATATGGTAAGTATTCTGGGATGTTATTATTGTTGTTATTATTATACATTATTATAAGGCCATTATTATTATTGTTATTATATTTCACATTGTAATTTTTTCTATTTCAAAAACATTGATGGGTAGGCATCTCTACAAAAGGTTGAAGCACGAAAACAAGACACAAAATTTTAGATTTGTGGATCCATATGAAATAGGACATTTGCCATCCACAAAAGGTGATCAAGATTTTCGTGAAAATGAGATGGAACGAAGGGTATGTGCTCTAGCAAAAAGGTTGAATGGTACCACATCTAGCCAATTAGTTTTTGGCACCTTGTAATATAGGATAAGTTTTCATTACAAATTTGGCACATTATATTGTGATAACTTGACGTAGCTGAAACGTGAATTTTGTGAGAAAATTATGAATTATTTGAAGTTGTGGCTGATTTGGTTTAAATTTTAATTCCATAGATTCCATTGGATTCTAACTGTCATCAACCCCCACAAGCGAACTTGTCATTTGTTGGACCCTCTTTATCATCGCTTGCATGATCAGACTTGGAAAAAAATTGTTGAGTTGTAAGTTTCAATTTAAATAAGTTTAGTACATTTCTTATCCCTTATTTTATGTTGCATATAGATTATTACTACATTCTTCTTTTGTCATGAAGGGCCTTGAGAATGGTCAATACAGAGATTGGAAAGAATGGGAAAAAACAACCTACATGGGAAGTAGTCAAGGTATGTATGACGTATATGTGAATAATACGTTGGAAATTATGTATGTAATTATTTTATCATTACCAATCATATATGTCGGTTGATACACTTACATTGTAATGTAGGCTCTTTTGCAACCTGATACCAATCAATGTGGTTTTTTTTGTGATGGGTACATGAGACAACTTGTTCAAAAGGATGCAACATCGGATTGTGTTTCATTGCGTTCAATTGTGAGTAACTCTTTGATATCAACTTTTGCATATTAAGTTGATTATTGATGAAGAAGTTGATTATTCTATATATTCATTTTTCAAAGTTCACGGATGTTAAGTGCACTAGAGCTGATATTGATGAAGTTCGTGTTGAATGGGCTGATTGCGTTCAAGAACATATCAATGGGTAGAACAAGGTGACTACTATATTTTAACTTGAAATGCATTCTTTTGAATATTTAATATGAGAACGTTATGATCTTTAGAGTTCATATTAACTTTGTTCTTACATTTGACAGATTGTGGGGACGTAGGGAGTACGTAAAGGTCGTGATGCCGTGATTTCCAAGGTTGTAATGTTATTCAAACAAAAGCTACATTTTGTTAGTACTTGTTGGAGTATTTTAAATTTATGAACTTAAGGTTGTGTGCACACAAGTATTGGGATGAGACATACATTTAGGTTGGGATGCTTATGAATTTACGCATATGATATTGATGGTGTTTACTTGTTCGGCTAATGCATTTGTTAGTTTATATAACTAAATTATATTATTATATATATCCAGCAAAAATGAAATTATTGTAAAAAATGTGAATGAACAAAAAAGACAACACAAAAAAGGGTTGTCATTAGCGTTGTTATTTTATGAAACGACAACCCAAAAAAATAAAAGAAAAGACAACGGTTATAAGCGTTGCATAATTTTTTTTGTTTGAACCAGATACGACAACCCTTTTTAAGTGTTGTTAAAAGCGTTGCACAATTTTTTTTAAACCACATACGACAACGCTTTTTAAGCGTTGCAAAAAAAATTTGGAGGGAACCTATACGACAACGCTTATTAAGCGTTGCACAAACTGTTGTAAAAAAAATTCAAAAACGTAGGAAAAGACAACCCTTTCTTGCAACGCACCAAAAAGCGTTGTCGTATCTAGATAAGACAACGTTTTTTGGTGCGTTGTTGAAAGGCGAAAATTTTTAGCAACCCTGGATACAACAACGCTTAAAAAATGGCTTTAACAACAGTTTTTAACCGTTGTTAAAAAGCGAAAATCTTATGAGAAGACCTTAGGTGAGGTGGTTGTTGAGACAATTCTCACTATGAATTTGAAGACCTTTGAAGGGGCGGTTGTTGAGATAGTACCCTTAGAGGATATATATATAAAAGATGCGGTCAAAATAACTGTTGTGCAGCAAAAGTTACCTGAAAAGGAGGTTGATGTTACACCTACTATAAGTTTGCCATAATCTGAAAAAGATACAACAGCAACAAAAGTTACTGAGGAGGCCAAAGAGGAAGAAAGCTTTGATGAAGATGATGATGATACTCTTGCCCCCAATGCTCATGATAAATTTGCTTCTTTCAAATGAATGGGCTCAAGGAGGAGTGATCAATCAGAAGAAGCTGACCTAGTTTCATATGCTGCAACTTTATCAGAACCTATAATAGGCAGCAACTTACCTCTATTACAGGAAGACTCAATTAAAAATGTTGTCTTTATAGTGAAGCAGCTTCTCTATGCTATTCGCGATCATGAATTCGACATGTAAAACAATATCAATATAGTGACAAATCCTATGTTGCATCGATTTCAAATCTTATAAAGGACATTGAAGCATTTCCAAAGGATATTTGGATGAGAGATGAGTTGAACACTCAGTACAAGGAAAGGGCAATGGTGGAAAGAAAATTCAAGACAGCAGCTGCTAAAACCAAAGAAGCAGTAACAGTCTGTAAAAAGTCCGTGGATGCAGTTGTCGATAAATTAGCTTCTCACTCATTAGTTTTCAAGACTTTGCTAAGTGCATTCCCTCAACATGCAGAAGGTGATAAACAATTACCAGCCAAGTCTGCCCCCGTTCCTACACTTGTTCCTGCAAGAATAGCTCATTTTGTTGTGACCAGATGGGCTGCTGCTCCTCCCCAAACTGTTTTTTGATAATACCAAAAAGGGGGAAGAAAGATTTGAAAGAATAGAGCAAGAAAAAGTAGAAGCTGAAGAAGAAGACCTTCCTCTTGTTAGGAAGAAAAAAGGAACCTCTCCTACTGTTGATCTTTCTGCTTTGAATAAAATGAACGATGATGAAGAAGAAGATGGTGCTGGAGTTGCTGCATCCAAGATAGCTAGCAGCGGTGTATCCAGTGTTGTTGTAAGAAAAGATACAATAACTCCACATTCACAAAACTCAAAAAGGGAAGAAAGTCAACGGCAACCTCAGTCCAAAAAAAAGATAAGCAAAGCAGAAGTTGAAAGACTTTACAACCAAAAGATAGCTGCTCAAAGAGCTAAGAGAGCCAGATTGGAGAAGAAAGAAGAAGTCTGGATTCAAAGGCTTGGAATGGTTAGAGAGAGCAGATCTGAACTGATGAAGAATGTTAATAAAGCTTTATTCCTAATACCCGAAACAAAAAATTCCCCTTCTAGACACTGACAATATATATGTTGAAGTATTTGTTCTAATGGATCAGAGGCCTAAAAGAGAAAACATGGCATGAGGCCTTTCCATTTTTAGAGCTGTGAATTTGCTGATAGATAAAAATCCCTCATTTGAGCAGATCACACTCTTCAAAAGGTCAGAATACTTAAGATACTTCAGAGCTCTTTACAGAGAAGGACATTTCAGAAAGTTTGACAATTACAAATCTGCACTGAGAACATATAAAGAGCTTGTTAGGGATGGAGAGCTTGGAATTCAGACATATCAGTTGGACCTCCTAGTAAAGCAAGACAAGATTGTGCCATACAGTAAAGATTTTTTGGCTTAGATGGATTTAGATTCCAAAGATAAAGAAAAAGCTGAAAGAATCCTATCTGGAGTCCATTCTAGACTAGTGGAAGGGCATTGAAAGAAGACATGCTGAAAGAAGACCTGAAGAAAGATCAACAAAAAACTATCTGTTTTAGAAGTAACTGAAGATTGAAGACATGTTGCAGCTTTACATTCTTGTATGGTATTTTTTTCTTTGTTGTAATATGTAAAACTCTTATCTATAAAGAAGTTTCTTTCTACTCTTCAAGTTCATTATTTATGAACTCTTGCATGATTTACTTTATGTTTGTACATGAGATGAAGTTTAGAATTGATACATATCTTATGTATTCAAGTTTAAATTTATGGATACTGCATGAATGTAATGATCTTATACAAGTTTTAATGTAAATGAATATTTCCTATCATAAATGATATAAGGGTTAATAACATTTTCCTATCCGAACTATACGTGATTTTACACTTTATTGTATAAACTTTGAAATGTTATATTTTATCGTATGAACTTTAAATTAGTTGTATTTTATGGTATTGAACAAATTATAGTCATACACGTGTTCTAAATCAACAACTAGGATTTATCTAATATCGTAAAATGCATAAAGTTTAAAGTTCATATGGAAAAGTGCAACATTTAAAAGTTTATACCAAAAAGTGTAAAATCACGTATAGTTTGGATGAAAAAATATTTTTTAACCCATGATATAATGTAAAGGTTTTGTCATCATCAAAAAGGGGAAATTGTTAGGATATTAATGTTTAGATTTTAATGAGACAAAACATCCTTGTAATAGGAAGTTAAAGTACTCAATTTTTCACAATGTTTAACTGAAGTATAAACTAGAATTGAGTCTGTAGTTTTAAGATGAAGAATGGACGATTTCGAAGAAAGCAAGTATGCAGCATACAAAGGAAGAAAAGAAGACTCTGCAAAAACAGCTCAAAATAAAGCAAACGTAAGAAAGTCAAACGACATGGTTGTAACTAAGAGAAGAATACAGTGTTGATGTAAGTTAGGGATACAACACAAAGCAATATAGGATGAAGAAGAGTAATTAACCTGTTGTATGTTTTAGAGAAACATTAAATACAGCAGTAGAGTCAACTCACGCTGCAATACGAGGAAGATCAAGATGGATACGAGGATCATAGTTCTCAACGGATCAAAATAAAGCCAGTAGAGATAAACTGAAGTTGCAGACTCAGACCAAATCTGAGAAAGACATGTGGCCTGATAGACTGCAGAAAGCTGCAAGCCACAACTGCTGCATTTAATGATCCGCAATGCAAAATCAAGAAGAAGTTAATACAAGCACACCCTAGAAAAGGACATCAACTTCAAAAGGAGAATGTCTTCTTCAACGCGTATATCTCTACATCTATAAATAGAGGAAGAGAAGACTAGAACAACTACTGAAACTTTCACTCTCAAGAGACAAAGCAAGAATTGATCATAACCTTCAAGCATTAAAGACATAATTTCAGTCACTCGACCTTGTGAAGTAGTCAAGCTAAGCTTAGAAGCTCAAAGTTATTAAAGACTACTTCACTGCACCAATTGAAGAAAAATATAATATAATTTTACCTACTTGTTGTGTGCTACGTTGTTTTATTTGGTGTCATCTATTGATAAGATTATATTCTTGTTGATTTTTATAGTTATCTAGGTGAAGGCAATTATCCTATGTGGGTGCTTTGAAATTCTTAGTGGGTTTACCTTTGGAACTTACAGTAGCTGTGTGTAAGTTGAGTTCCAGTAGGTGTTAACTTATTAAGTTGATAGTTTGTTAGGCTGTAACCTGTAAACCAAACTTACTTAACGAAGTTCCAGCTTTAGGAAGCAGTAGAGTGGACGTAGAAGGATTACACCACCTTCGAACCACTATAAGATCATAAGTATTTAATTATTTTACTTTATCTTACGTGTTGTATCTATATCTATAACCATCGTGCATAAAAGATTTATAAGAAAACATATTTAAGAAAATGTTTTACAACAAACCATCTGTCAAATGTTTATTCTACTGCAAGAACTCTTGGATACAGTAAACAATACTACTTCATATAGTTGTAAGCTGGTTTATTTATTGTATTGTAAGTTCAAGTAACTTGTAGTATAACATGTTCAAAAAGATTTTATAAAATCGATAAAGGTTCATTCACCCCCTCTCAACCTTTGAGACCACTTGGGACCAAAAAACTTGTAAATAACACGACAGACACATGAGCAAGTACATTACCAAATATAATTATCATTTTTTTTCTTTTTCTTTTTTATACATGAATGAAAATACATCTCAACCACCAATAATCTTTGAAGGTATAACGAATATTGAGTTGAACTTATGTGCAATTGGTCTATGGATCTTAAATTCATACATGCGGGTCGGGTTGAGTCAGACCAAATTTGACCCAAATTCACTTTTCTTTTGCTTGACCTTTATGTTGTTTTAGTCATACTTGTATATTATATTAGTCATACATTTATGCTATATAGTCATGCTTTATGTAATATTTTAACTTAAAAAAAATCCTAATTTCGACACAAAAAACTCTAATTTCGACATAATTTGTACATATATACCTTTTATGTTGGTATTACTCGTACCTTTTAAGTGATATTAGTCAAATATTTATGTAATACATAAAAGGTACTACTAACATAACTAAAAGATATGATTAATATATCTAAAATCTATGAAAAGTATTAATAAATGTTTAAAAAATATGTTAAGGTACACTTAAAAACCGTAAAAGATATGACTAAGATAACATAAAGATATGACTAAACTAACAATAGCATCGACAGCGAATTTAGGTGGGTTTGAGCGCACCCACCCAAGTGTGTAGGGACTCGTGCGAGCATGTGGGTGACGCATGAATCTCATCGAATCTGTAGATCCATGCACCAATTATATAAAAGTTTTTATCATTAATATTATAGAATCCTATATAGGGCAGTGGCTGATCCACATGGGACATTTTGGGTAAAGGGTCATGGTTTAATTTAAATAAGTAAAGAGTCAAATACAATTTTTTTCTTTTTTTTCCCATAATACCAAAGTGACCTTACCATTTTTCTTTTCTACGAATTCTCCAATTCAGGTTAAAATTTTATTTTTTTTACACATTTTAGCCATTAAAATTTTACATTATACATTCATATTTATTGCTTGATTTAATTTATTAATTAGTAAATTTGATGTTGATTATTCATAATTCAGGTTTTGTGTGTGTTTTTTTCATGTTTGTGTATGAAATTTATTGATTTTGTGATAAATGTTTTGTGAATTCTTTTTGAAAAATTGTTGTGGGTTGTAATTGTAGCTATTAATTTATTATGTAATTGATTTTATTCTTGTTATTTACTATTACTTATATTAGGAATCAAGAATATTTCCAAAAAAAAAGAGTCGATGAACCAAATTATAGCTTAATTATAACTTAATTTGGGGAAAAAATCATATTTGCTTCCATAAATATTGTTTTTTTTACAATTAGTTAATCTTTTGTAAAATCTTATGTATTAGATTATTTTAATTGTAAGACTTTCAATATTAAAACATGTTTAATGAGACAAAGTAAAGAACCACCATATAGGATAATGGATATCCACAAGATGTCCAGAACCACTAGGAGTGTTAGGCTATGTTTGGACTGGAATTGGCTCATCTAGATTTTGGATGAGTTCAGTCCAGTTTATGTTTGGATAAGGATTTGTGAAATCCTATAATTTTATCCTATTTTTCTTACTTTTTTTATAATTTTCAATAAAAACATTCACTTTTTCCACTTTTTCTACAAATCCCAATAACATTATCATAAATCTAATAAGGTTATCTCAAATCCTACCCTATAAAATCTCAATACAAACAAATATTTTCAAAATCTAAACTATCAAAATCCACCTAAATCCCAAATCCAAACTTGTCAAAGCCACCTTAAGTCCAGTCCAAACAAATCCCAATAAAGTTATCTCAAATTCTACCCTATAAAATCTTAATACAAACAAAGATTTTTAAAATCCAAACTATCAAAATTCACCTAAATCCTAAATCCAAATTTGCCAAAGCCGTAAGTCCAGTCCAAACAAACCCTTAGTGTCTTGAACACCGATAGAGATGGTTCCGATTTCGATAAGAGATCCGAACTGTGACTTGAATATGGATAGTACACAGACGGAGATAGTTACAATTCCGATGAGAGATCCAAACCGTGTCTTGAACACCGATAGCGATAGTTCTAATTCCGATGAGAGATCTGAACCAAGGGACACTCAGGAATGGTGGTATTATCTCCATCGATTCTAATTCTGATAAGAGATCCGAACCGTATCTTGAACACCAATGGAGATGGTTACCATCTCCGAGGGACACTTAGGAATGGTGGTGATATCAACCACGAGAGACACCTTTTATCAACCATGAGAGAGACCTCGAACACTCAGGAATGGTGGTCTTATCTCCATCGGTTCCAATTTCGATGAGAGATCCACTCAGGAATGGTGGTCTTATCTCCGTCAGTTCTGATTTTGATAAGAGAACCGATTAGTGACTTGAACATCGATAGTGTTTTGAACACCAATTGAGATGGTTCTGATTTTGTTAAGAGATTCGAACCATAACTTGAACACGGATAGTACATTGATGGAGATGGTTCTGATTCCAATAAGAGATCCAAACCATATCTTGAACATTGATGGAGATGGTTCTGATTACGATGAGAGATCCGAACAAAAGGGACACTCAGGAATGATGGTCTTATCTCCATCGGTTCCAATTCCGATGAGAGATTCAAACTGTTTCTTGAACATCGACGGAGATGGTTCTGAGGGACATCATCTCTGAGGGACACTCAGGAATGGTGGTCTTCTCAAGTTCGAGGGACACCTCGGACACTTAGGAATGGTGATCTTATCTCCATCGGTTCCGATTCCAATGAGAGATCCGTTTAAGAATGGTGGTCTTATCTCCATCAGTTTTGATTCTGATGAGAGATCCGAATCGTATCTTGAACACCGATAGAGATGGTTTTGAGGGACAGCATCTTCGAGGGACACTTAGGAATGGTGGTCTTATCTTCGTCGGTTCCTATTCTAATGAGAAATCTGAATCGTATCTTGAACATCGATGGAGATGGTTTCAAGGGACACCATCTCCGACGAACACTTAGGAATGGTGGAGGGACATTCAGAAAAGGTGGTAGGACATTCAGGAATGGTGTCGCAAATGATAACACTCAGGAATGGTGATGGTGGGACACTCAGGAATGGTAGAGGGACACTCAGGAATGGTGTCTTATCAATTGCGACTCAGGAATGGTGGAGGGACACTTAGGAATGATGGTGGGGCACTCAGGAATGGTCGAGGGACACTCAGGAATGTTGTCTTATCAATTGCGACTTAGGAATTATAGAGGGACACATAGGAATGATGGAGGGACACTTAGGAATGGTGTCTTATCAACTGCGAATGATAACACTCAAGAATGCGAATGATAATACTCAAGAATGATGTCTTATCAACTGCGAATGATAACACTCAAGAATAGTATCTTATCAACTGCAAATGATAACACTCAGAAATGGTGGAGGGACACTTAGGAATGGTGTCTTATCAATTACAAATGATAACACTCATGAATGGTATCTTATAAGCTGTGAATAATAACACTCAGGAATTGTAGAGGAACACTTAGGAATAGTGTCTTATCAACTGCGAATGATAACATTCAGGAATAGTATCTTATCAACTGCAAATGATAACACTCAGGAATGGTGGAGGGACACTCAGGATTGGTGTCTTATCAACTGCAAATGATAACACTCAGGAATGATGGTGGGACACTCAGGAATATTATCTTATCAATTGCAACTCAGGAATGGTAGAGGGACACTTAGGAATGATGGTGGGACACTCAGGAATGATGGAGGGACACTCAGGAATGGTGTCTTATCAACTACGAATGATAACACTCAAGAATGCAAATGATAATACTCAGGAATGGTGTCTTATCAACTGCGAATGATAACACTTAGGAATAGTATCTTATCAACTGCAAATGATAACACTCAGGAATGGTGGAGGGACACTCAGGATTGGTGTCTTATCAACTGCAAATGATAACACTCATGAATGGTGTCTTATCACTGCGAATAACAACAATTAGGAATGGTGGAGGAACACTTAGGAATGGTGTCTTATCAACTGCCAATGATAACACTCAGGAATGGTGGAGGGATACTCAAGAATGGTGTCTTATCAATTGCGACTCAGGAATGAAGATGGGACACTTAGGAATGATGGTGGGACACTCAGGAATGGTCGAGGGACACTTAGAAATGTTGTCTTATCAATTGCGACTCAGGAATGATGGTGGGACACTCAGGAATGATGGAGGGACACTCAGTAATGGTGTCTTATCAACTACGAATGATAACACTCAAGAATACGAATAATAATCAGGATGGTGTCTTATCAACTACGAATGATAACACTCAGGAATAGTATCTTATCAATTGCAAATGACAACACTCAGGAATGGTGGAGGGACATTCAGAAATGGTGTCTTATCAACTGCAAATGATAACACTCATGAATGGTGTCTTATCAACTACGAATAACAACACTCAAGAATGGTGGAGCAACATTTAGGAATGGTGTCTTATCAACTGCGAATGATGACACTCAGGAATAGTATCTTATCAGCTGTAAATGATAACACTCAGGAATGGTGGAGGGACACTCAGGAATGGTGTATTATCAACTGTAAATGATCATAACACTCATAAATGGTGTCTTATCAGCTGCGAATGATAACACTCAAGAATGGTGGAGGACACTCAAGAATGGTGTCTTATCAATTGCGAATGATAACACTCAAAAATAGTGAAGAAACACTCAAAAATAATGGTGGGAAACTCAAGAATTGTGTATTATCAACTTTTTCAAGGGACATTCAGGATGGTGGTGAGACACTCACAAATGGTGTCTTATCAATTGTTTCAAGTTAAAAGTGAGTTAAATTACCATAATAATCAATGAGTTAAATTACTATTTTAACCATAGAATAGATAATAATGGAGTAAATAACTCCATAAGTTATACATGAACCAATTTTGATTGAAATTTTAAATTAATTAAAATTATAATTAATTAATAAAATTATGGATGAATTGACAAAATTCAAAAGATGGGCTAAAATAACAACCCAAGAAGATTTGGATTATTTTGGCTATTTAGCCAACGATGAAAATATCCAAAAATATCTCCGATATTTTCATGTTTTCATAATTGATAAAAACATGATAAATTTTATCAAGATATGGATAAAATATCAATAAATATCATGTATAAATTTTGATATAGGATGAAAATATTCAAAAATATCTTTGATATTATTAACTAATAAGCTAAATTACTATATTAACCTTAAAATGGACGGTAGTGGAGTACATAACCCCTAAGTGATATATCAACCAATTTTTATTGAAATTTAAAATTGACTAAAATTATAATTAATTAATAAAATTATAGATGAATTTGGTTGAAATTTAAAATTCACTAAAATTAAAATTAATTAATAAAATTATAAATGAATTGACAAAATTAAAAGGATGGACTAAAATAACAACGTGATTTCGATTATTTTGGCTATTAGTCAAGGATATCCGAAAATATCTCCGATATTTTACTCGATATTTTTATTTTTTCATGTGACCGATATAAAAAGGTATATCTTTGATATTTTCATTTTTTCACATAACTAATAAAAAAATGAGAAATTTTATCAAGATATGGGTAAAATATGGTTAAATATCATGTATGGATTTTGATATTATATGGTTTGTGAAAATATTCAAAAATATCTTTGATATTTCCATTTTTTTCATTTGAGCAATATAAAAAAGATCTACAACGATATATCTCCAATATTTTAATTTTTTAAACAATAAAAAAATGAGAATTTTATGAAGATATGGAAAAAATATCGATAAATATCACGTATTAATTTTGATATCAGGTGGTATAAATTGGAGGAATATAGATGATATATGAGGGGCCAAATAACAAAAAAAATCCAAACCTTTTCGAGTTTTTGTTATTTTGACCAATCCTTTTATTTTTGTCAATTCATCCATAATTTTAAAAATTAGTTGTTATTTTGGCCAAATCAAATTCGAAGTCAAAATTATAGATAACTAATATATGGCAACCACATAAGCTTCATTCTACCACACATCATCAAATTATTAATTCTTTCTAATTAACCATGATTAATATCTTTTCACTATTTTTCTGGTAATTTACGGACAGCGAAGATGTTGGCTTCTGCAACAAGCGATCTCAAGTGGGTGAAAAAGCCACCACCATTGAGGCAGAAAAAGTCTGGCTGAGATCGCGTTGGCTTCTGCAACGAGGGATCTCAAGTGGGTGAAAAAGCCACCACCATTGAGGCAGAAAAAGTCTGGCTGAGATTTGGAACTTCGGATGGATGAAAATGTTTTTGGAAAGAACCCCAGAAATGGGATCAGATGATGGAGGAACAATCTCTGTTCCTGATAATCTTTCAACCTTGCCATCTTTGTATACTCTTATTAAGAAAACGATTTCGTAGGATATCATATCTGAGCTGGAATTTGTAGTTACTGTTGAAAGTAAACGAAGAAAGATAATAAGCAAGAAGAGATGAGGATGTTTCTTCTTACCTGCAGCTAGTGATGTTAAACGGGCTGGCCCTAGCCCTAAGTTACGGGCTAAACGGGCTAGGACCTTATCCGGTTCACTCTTAACGGGCCTCGGGTTAAACAGGCCACTAATCGGGCTATGTAAAAAAAATCAATATAAAATCTAAAATAGAGAGAGACACGACCGGTAGGAAGAGAGAGGCACGGCCGAAAGGTGAGTAGGTATAATTATTTTACACTATGCCTGCAAATCTTGTTTTCATTCATTTTGCATAATTTTTGTCAATTTAACATATTTTACCCTATGCCTATAGGCTATAGTCCTTGTTTTTTTTTAGGAAATATGATAGAATCTACAAAAAAATTATTAACCGGGCTAACCGGGCTAATCGGTTAACCTACGGGCTGGCCCGTTTAGCCCTAGGGCTAATAGGGCCGGGCCAAAAAGGCTCGGATTTAAACGGGCCTCTCATATGGAGGACCTAACCCTGCATTTTTTAGGGTTAAACGGGTCGGCCCTATTAGCCCGGCCCGGATTAACATCTCTACCTGCAGCCATGGAGAGATTTTGGACTTCAATTTTTGCACTCACAATAATATAATTTCCTCTTTCATCAAAATTATATTAACTCTTTCTTAAGTTATCCATTTTGTTTAAGAAACATAGTGAGAGGACATTAATCATGGTTAAATAGAAAAAATTAATATTTTAATGATGTGTAGTAAAAGGAAGTTTACGTGATTGCCACATATTAATCATGTAATATGATTTAATATACTTTTGACTTAAAACTTGATTTGGCCAAAATAACAATTAATTTTTAAAATTATGGATGAATTGACAAAAATAAAAGGATTGGCCAAAATAACAAAACCTGAACGAGTTTGGATTTTTTTGGCTATTTGGTCTATATGAGGAAATATCAATTTCAATATCGATGGTCTTATAGTATAATTTATAAGAAAATCAGTGAAATATCAACAGATGACCTCATGGTATAATATAATTTTTAAGAAAATCGGTAAAATATCATGTATAGATTGGAAGAATATGGGTGATATATGGGGAAATATCGATAATTATTGATAAAATATCGACAAATATCGGTATGGATTTCAATATCGGTGATTTTATGATATAAATCATGTTATAAATGGGAGGAATCGATTTCAATATCGATGGTTTTATGATATAAATCATGGTATAAATTAGAGAAATATAGATAATATATAGGAAAATATTAATAAATATCGATACCGATTTCAATATCGGTGGTTTTATGGTATAAATTATAAAAAAAAATTGATCAATATAGATAATAAATTGATAAAATATCGACAAATATCGGTATCGATTTCAATATCGGTGATTTTATGATATAAATCATGTTATAAATAGGAGGAATCGATTTCAATATCGATGATTTTATGATATAAATCATGGTATAAATTAGAGGAATATAGATAATATATAGGAAAATATTAATAAATATCGATACCGATTTCAATATCGATGGTTTTATGGTATAAATTATAAAAAAAAATTGATGAAATATCAAAATATAAAGTTAAATTTCGATGGAATATTGGGGAGTAAATATCAAAAAAAAATATCAATAAGTATGATGTATTGATATTTCCACATATATCGATATATCCACCATATATCCGTAAAAGTAAGATATCGATATTTTTATCGATACCAAAATTTTCAAACAATTTAGCTAATAAATATTCCTCTGAAAAATAATAAATACCGAAGAAGTTTTAAAATCATAACTTCCAAGTTTAAAGATTAGAAAATTATGGACCACACATTTCTGCATCCCAACTCTTTTAGCAAATTTACAGATAAGTCCACTTTGCATATATGCATTAGAAAATAAAAAAGCTCATTCAGATCAGAACGTAGATAATGTCTGTTATATATGCAAGTGCTCTGACATTTTCATGCCCTTCTAACCAAAATCAAAACTCCAAGTTTTCTCACAAATCATCAATTCCATTGCATATATTCAGAGCCCATTGTTCCTTAAGAATACCAGTTTCTTCTTACCATCACCAGATTTCATCATTGCATATATTCAGAGCCCATTGCTCCTTAAGAATACCAGTTTCTTCTTACCATCACCAGATTTTTTCCACTGATTCTTTTAATGGGATTTCCAAGATATTATCAATGGAAAAGCTGGTGCTGATTGATTTGGACCCTGCTACAGCAAAACTGGTAATACCTTTTCTGGGGCCATTCTTATCTGCATTTGGATTTCTCTTCATAGTGAGGATAGTTATGTCATGGTATCCGAAGCTGCCTGTCGAAAAGTTCCCATACGTGATAGCATACGCGCCAACGGAGCCATTGCTCGTTCAGACGAGGAAGGTTATTCCTCCACTGGGTGGAGTTGATGTTACCCCCGTTGTCTGGTTTGGATTAATCAGTTTCCTTAATGAGATCTTGGTTGGCCCTCAGGGCCTTCTTGTTCTTCTCTCTCAGCAGGTTTAACTCATGTACATTTTCTTGTTTGAATGAAGTAATTATGCATTCATGTCTTCTTTCATGCATGTTAGTTACTATGTTATGGTACACTGATTATGGTAGAGCCTAGATGGAAATAAAATGATTTTTCACTGCAATAGACCAGCAAATACAAAAGGGATTGATTGTCTGAAGCTGAGGTCTATGGTACAGTTTCATGTTGCTGCACACTCATTCAATTGCTGATTCTTGGGGAAATGTTTCTATTGTTACAAACTATAGTTTTAGAGCTACGAAATCACATCAAAAACATGATAAAACTAAAGATTAAATCTATAAGTAAACTAGTTGATACTCGATAAATATACCTCTGCCACCATCTCAGTGAAAGCAATTTCTATCATGAAAAGCTTTCGTTAGGGAGGGAAATGCTCGATATCCCTTGCGTATCTAATTCCACGAAGAAGACTCTTAGCAGTTTCCTTCTCCTACAAAAGAAATTTGAAATCAGTAGTGATTACAGATGGTAATATAGCAGCATATGAGATTTGCAAAAGGTATATGATATGGTTGAATCCAAGAGGACTTACTGGGCCAGTGTAGTCGAGAAGACGGGTACAATATACCTCAGCTTCATCGAATCTCTTCTGAGTTTTGCAATGTTGGGCAAGAAACATAAGAGCTTCAACCATGTTTGGACCTTCTCTCTCTTCAGCTTCCATCCTCTCCAAATCCTTCTTGTAATAAAATGCGGCCTCTTCTGTACGATCAAGTTCAGAATGAAGCTTTGCCAGCTGGTGTAGAGCAATTGCTTCTCTGTCGTTACAGTTTGCTGCTCGTTCATAGCATTTGATGGCTTCCTCCAGCATATGGAGCTGTTCAGTCTCGTAACACTGAGCCATGGCAATCCACAACCGAGAATCATTTTGCTGCAAGAATACTGATTTTTTAAAGTAATGAAGGGCATAATAGGGCATTCCCATCATTTCATACGCTTGCCCTAACCCATACCATGCTCGATAATCACATGGATTTATATCTACGGCCCGTCTATAGGCATCAACTGCTGCTGAGGTATTCTTCATCTCAACGTACTCGTGGCCCATAAGGGTCCATGCTGATAAGTAATTCTTGTTCAATTTAAGAGCTCTGCGAAAATACATAACAGACTTTTCATGCTGTCCTTTCAAACTGTAGTAGTTCCCAATAATGCAACAGGACTCAGGCCTGTATTTATCAGTTAAGAACACACGGTGAGCAAGATAACTCAGGGCGGAGAAACACTCCTTGGCGTAGAGCACGTTGGAATACATATCCATGTCCTCGATTCTATAAGGATCATTTCTTAAAAGTTCTTCGAATATAACTTCCACTTGTTCGAACTCCCGGAGATTATACTGAGCTTTAGCGATTTGGGCTTGGATGTAGTTACTAAAAATGAAAGTAGATTGTAAATATTCATATTTAGCCAAGGACTCGTTGTGCATCCGAAGTTCCTGGTAAGCGCTGGCAAGGAAAAAGTCTTTCATCCAGTGATTATTAAGAGTAAGAGTGTTCAATGCCTCGACTGTGGTGCATAGAGTTTGCAATTCAGACCAAGCGCTCCAGTTCCAAGGATAGTTATTGACAGACTCGACAAACAAAGACCTTGCCAGATTCTCACTCCCTTTCTCCTTTAGGACAAGCCCATAGACATACAGACCAAAAGGGTCGATCGATCCATTTTTGCGGAGGGATGACAATTCTCTTTCAAGAGAAAGAAGTTCTTGATTCACAGCATCACTCTTGCCTAAAGGTCCCTCAAGTTCTATCATTTGCTCTTCTTTTCGCTTTTCTCCAGCCTTCAAGACATAACAGAGGTTAGAAGAATTCACAAATGTAATGCTGAGTTTCACTTAAATGATGCTTACCCAAGCAAAAGAAAATGTAGGGAAATATGGCAAATACATTGACTATCAAGATGCCAAGGAAAATTTGGAAATTGATGCTGCTATCAATCTTATCTCACAATCCAAGCTAGCATATCATCAAAGCCCAAAAATAATGCTTGTTACCAATAGATGTTTTATCGTTGAGTGTAAATTTACAGCATATTGTGCAGAAAAACATATAAAAAAAGTAATGATGTTTAGACACATTGTTTGGCATAAAACTTCTCTGAAATAATTGTACATTTTGGTAGATCATTTGAAAATGGCTGCATTACCCCTTAAGCAAGTGTCTCAAAAACATACTTGACCTTTTAAAATATGGACCTTCAGAAAGTGAAATAATCAAAATTCCATCAACGAAAAGCATTACATTTTCAAAGTTGTTGTGGACCCGTGGTATAAAAGGGCCATGAATCAGTGAATCTGAATTCACTCAATCACTGAAATACTTACGATAATGCTCTTCAGATGGACTGGACAGGATTTTAAAGAAAGCAAAGTTTCAAGAATCTGACTACCCATGACTAATAGTTAACTATAAATGAATTTACAAAAGTTTGGGCAGAGAGAGAGAGAGAGAGTATATTGTTGCTCTTTAGTAATTAACATTTATGTGTGACAAACGAGCTTCCTCCAGGCCTAGAGATTATTTTGGTCATGATAAGTACAACAGTAATGGTACCAAAACTAAACTCAGGTGCCTAGGTTTTTATAGACCTGATTATTTTTCCCATGTTGAGGCCCTGTTAAATAAAGCTTCAGTAATTACATCACACACTAAGAGTAGAAAAAAGAGTATAATACATGAGTTTTACATTTTGAGAACAAAATAAGTTTGTCTGAATCAAAAAATTATTGAACAGTGTCCAAAACTGGAAATTGTAACCTAGTAAACAGATCCTACAAGCTCAGATCCAATTACAATTAAATTTCTATGTGGCTACGTTCATTCAAATAAACTTGTTGGGTATCAATTTGTATCTATTATCCTCCCTACAATGTTTTGCTGGATGCAGAATAAGAGCAGCGTCACTCATTGTATCCAGTCCAGATAAAGTAATTTCAGATAAAAGAGATACTGTCGCATATTTCTCTCCAAGAAAATATGGAAGCAATTTGAAAGTAATGAAAATATAAGCATTCTGAAACGAAAGATGGATCTGCTATTCTCTTGCATTAGTGATATCTTTCAGCTCACAGACCAATAAAAAAGTATCCAGTTGCACAAATCATCATGCTAACTTACAATCATAATCTGTCTTGGTTAATCAACAGATTAATTTGTCTGGTAGAAATTTTGATCACTAGAATATTATAGCCAAAACTTTGAAGCCAATAACCATAAGACTAACACAAGGCCTTAAACCTTAAAGTATCTTATCCTTTCACAAATAAAGTTAAAAGGCAGTGATTTTGTTAAAATGTTAGGATTAAATGATTCTCCTCCCCAACAATTTACAGGTCCTACAAGAGGATAGTCAAAATGGTACCAAAGTTACCTTGATTCAAAATTTACATTTTGAGATGAGCGAGTATAATTCATAAATTAATTAAAAAACCATATTGTATTGTTGGATTCTAAATACAAGAAATAAGCTGCTACCTTGATATGTAAGTTTTCCACCAAATTCTCAGAGCTAGGGTTAACCAAAAAGACAAGCCATCATTAAAATTGTAAATGGAGGTCACATAGTTTGTCAGTAAGAACTAAGGGTGTGCCTTTATACTCCAATTGATGTGGAAAATATAGCTTATGTCACATTACATTTGAGATACACCCAGCCCTGCAACCATTTATGTAGCATCTCAAGTTCATTATTCTCATTCCAGATAACCAGCAACTCCCTACTTGAGAGTCTGAGATCGATTCTGGAAATCAAAGAACACTACTCTTAAATCTTAATCAGATTTCCACTAAACTTTGCGAAAGAGCTAAGCAGCAAAAGACACACACTTTGATGCTCAAAAAAAAAAAGAGCTAAATACCAAAAGACAGATGCTATCACACACACTCGAATACCTATAAAAGGCAAAGCAATTGTCATGAAAACTACATTCATTTTAGTTATTTACTATATGTAACCAAAACTATTTCTAATAAGCTACGTATATCTGGCTAATTACTGATAACTTGTCTCTACATCTTTATATTAGGCATATTTATGTCTTCAAGATCCCATGGTAGCAAACACTGATTAACTCTAAATAAACCATTCGGAACTATACCATTTTTTTCACAACACTGTTTGATGTGACATGATGATCCTTGGGGTTACGAAACTGTACCAATACGGCATTTCATGCCATTACTTCACAGCCTCAGATACACTCCAAGCAAAAAGTAATATAGAATATAGATCTTGCCAAATCAAATATCTAAGATTATTTTAAGCTCAGTTTGCACTCAAGGGACAGCAACAAAGTAAAGCATAGCCAGCAAAGAAGTCGAAAATCCCAAGAAGGCACAATCAATCATCAACAGAGGAAAAAGCAGGAAAAACGTACCAAAAAAAGGGAATAACAGCGCAAGAAGAGGGCTTTCTTGCCAGTCTGGTCGCGAAGGACATGAGCAGCCCTCCTATACTCCCTGCAATCAAAATAGGACTTTGCGAGCAAATAGAAATCGGTATCGATGAGGTCAGAATCGTAGTCAATGAGAGAGGGGGTGGAGACATAGGAGACGCCGGCAGAAGGGGTGGCGGATGAGGATTCGGCGGTGCGGAATCGGCGGCGGATGCTGGAGCTGCCGCGCTGGAATCGAGTGTGGGAAGGGGTGTGCTTTGAGGGGTCTTGCTCTATACCCATCAACTGCTCCGCAGCCCTTCACAACACACACAAAATTCATCTTCTAAAATTACAACAGAAAGAAAGAAGGGTTTGCGGAAATGGAGAGGAAGAATGTAACCATTTGGCGGCGGAATAGAGGCCGCGGTCGCTGAGGTGGCGGACGGCGGCGCGAAGCTCGGTTCTGCAACTTTCTTTAGAAGACATTATTATTATTATTATTCAAATGGAAATACTTTTCCTATGTAGAATTGCTCGCTCACATTAACGTCTCCTGCTCTGCGCTGCTTTCTCTTTCTTGCAGATGAAATTGAAATTGAAAATGAGGGGAGGGGTGGGGTGGGGAGTGGGGAGTTCTGCAATGGCGACCGCGCGTTTGTTGAGATTTTGATTTTTTGAATTGTCTAACTTCCAAGGGTAGGAGTATACACGCTCAATGTTTTTGAAACACACCTCATGTTACACCTCATGTTTAATAATATCAAAAAGTAATTAAAATTATTTCTTTATTTTATGTTTTGAAGTTTAACTTTTATTTTTAATTAAATGTTATTTTAAATTTAACAAAAATTTTGATGTGATTGGTGCACCGATTTTAGATTAGTGCAATAGATTCATGTAGTTTCACGCGTTGCCCACACGCTCGCACGCGTTCCCATGCATCTAGGTGGATGATTTCAAACTCATCCAAATTCGTTCTCAAATATTATATATTTATGTTATGTTAGTCATATTTTTAGGATTTTTAGTTTTACCTTAACATATTTTTAGATTCGATTTATATCAGCAACCTAACATTCTCATATATGTGTTCCTTAAATTATTTCAAATCAGTAAAGTTTGGGAGTGCTACAAATCGTCTCCTTGAAAATTTTATATAAATCAGTCAAACTTGTCGTTTTCTTAACATGGAACCCAATGACTTTGTTTGTGGTTCACTTCTTTGAGATGACAGCGTTCCAGCCGAGAAGAAATCTTTATTTAATGTCGTACACCATTTTTCTTTCAAGCCATACAATCTTGTAAACCAAGAATGACTCTCCAAACCATATTGTAATATCATGGTTTTCCAACAAATTTCAAATTCATTCTCATCAACACATCCTAATAAACTGTTGTTGAGTGATATTTTAAATGAGTTATCTATGCAAATTTACTCACTGCATTATGTTGTAGATGTCATAGAAAAAACATATGCGTTCTTTGAGGAAAGACCTGCATGTAGTGATACATAAGTTATCAGTCATTCTCATTTAAGGTATTTCACGTACTAGGTTAAGGTATCAATAATTATCAAACATCAAGTCTATATCATATTAACATAAGATATAAATTTATTTCTATTAAGGTATTAGACTATATGTAAGATTAAGTATTATGTGTCAAATTATCAAAGAAATACTTTTTTTATTGCATTTGCAATAGCCAGATCTTGATTTGTGAACAAAATTACAGGACATTTCCATGTCATAACTTCTTGAATACTTCGAAAAGTCATTGAAATGTCTCTGTCTTTTCATCAATCAAGAATTCACAACCAAACATGATGTTTCTTCGATAATTATTAATACCAATAAAAGGACGACAAATTAAGTTGTATTTATTAGTTCTATAAGTTGTATCAAAAACTATGACATCTCCATAGATTTGATAATCCTCTTTTATCATGGAGTCTCTTCAGAAAATGTTAATTAGTCTATCTTCATTATCCAATTGAACTTTGTAGAAAAAGTCTTCTTTATTGGCTCGTTCTTCTTGTATCGTATTAATGACAGTCCATGCATCTCCTCCTTCTATCGCTTTCATTTTCAACCGACTCACAAAATTCATGTGATATCTTTCTTTGTATGCCTAATACATTCCTCACCACCAGTGTTGAGAATTTACTGCAGTCAAACCTGAAGATACCACGTGCTTAATTAACTTGCCTTTTTCCTCATCAATTTTTCTTTCCAAACGATGAAAATGATTAAATTCTGCTCTCGTTTGTAGATGATTACGTAACACTACATGGTTTACAACTTTGAACAAAACTTTATCATTCATTTTTACCCTCATCAAAGCATTGCAATTTGTCCTCGTGATTGTCCTTTTTTTTCTGTTGTTGGTCCCATGTGGTGTCCGAGGTTCAGAAGGGGGGTGAATGAACCTTGGTCGATTTTGCAAATCTCTCGGAAAAACCTTTCTGTTCTGCAAGTTACTTGAACTTGCAGCACCAAACAGTTACTGCTTACAGCACTAGGATGCAGTGCTGCACTCTGTAACTAGAGTTTATACGCAGCGGAATAAATATGATTTAAAATACAAGGCTGATTTTCTCTAATATGATCCTTTTCAAAATGTTTTATGCTTATGACGGAGATAAATAAAAACAATAAAGTATAGATAGGAAAACAATTAAACACTTATGGCTTATAGTGGTTCGAAGGTGGTTAATCCTTCTACGTCCACTCTACTGCTACCTCGAGCAGGAACTTCGTTAAGCAAGATTGATTTACAGGACCTTCCTAACAATCTATCAATTTTACAAAGCAACCACCTACTAGAGTCCAATGTACACACAACAACTGCAAACTCTAAAGGCTAACCCACACAGGGTTCTAAACTCCCACACAGGGAAGCTGCCTAACACTTAGACAACTATACACACAGTAAGGATCTCTCCTATCAACTGTTCGACACCTAAAACAACCTAAGCACACAGCAACAAGGTTAAAAAGTATACATGGTTTGTTCTTCAACTGGTGCGGTGAAGTGAGCTTCTGAATCCTTCGAAGGATCTTTCAGCTTTGAACCTGTTTCACTTCACAGAGGTTGAGTGACTGAAACTGAGAGTTGACTTGAATGGATATAACTTGAATACTTGATAGTTTTTGCGCAAATGTTTCAGTAGTCAGCTTTAGTGTTTCTCATCCTCTATTTATACTTATATGAGAAGATATCCGTTGAAGGAGATATATCTCTTTTAAATTTGAAGTGCTTTGACCAAAGGCATGGCTCGCATTTAATGCGACTTGACTTTCTCTTTTGGAGCATTTAATGCGGCAGTTGCGGCTAGCAACTTTCTGCAGCACGTCAGTCCACGTGGTATCTCTGTATTGGCTCCGTGTCTGCAACTTTGATCTTCTCTGGAACGGCTCTATTTATTCTTGCTTGGCTCTTTGTTTCTCGTACTGCATTTATCCTTTCTCGAATTGCAGGATACTTTTTTGTTTGTAATAGGCGTTGTTTGACTGTTTGTGCAGTAAGCTTTGCGCTGTATCCTAGGTCTTCTTGCAGCTGATACTTCCTTGCAGTGCTACTGTAACTAAGACCTGCTTGCAGTATCTATGTGTAGTACTGTTGTAACTTCTTATTTGCAGTATTCCTGTATCTTTTTCTTGCAGCGATGCTGCACGCCATTCTTTCTTACTTTGCTGCAGTGCTGTATCTATTTTCTTTCAGCGATGTTGTATCTGCCTTCTTGTAACGATGTTGTACGTGCCTTCTTACAGCAATGTTGTACCTGTCTTCTTGCAGCATACTAAATACAGCTATGTAACCACCATCTTCCAACGCCTATATCTAAACTCAAATCTAGTCTATATTTTGTTAAAACTTCCTATTACATACATATTTTGTCTCATCAAAATCTAAACATTGAATTCCCAACATCTGTTATCAGTTAAATCATTTCCTTACTTCTTTGGTCTAGCACAAGAGCATACAAACTTTTTCTCTATCTCTATAGGTTTTTTCACCTGTGGAATATCTAGTAGTTGATTTACTAACAGGGAATTCCAATAAACGAACATGTTTACAATAGAGCTCATACATCTCATCAATTGTATATTTTGTTAATCCAAATAGAAAGCCACTAACATTAGTTGTATCACGTTGTCAACTACATAAAAAGTATTGTAATACCTTTAGAATATCTGTCCAATAATGATAGAATATATCAGTAATACCCCAAAAGTATTTTCATAATAAATTGAAGACAAATCATTCAAAAATATAATTTTGTAATACTTGTAGAAATAGGTGGTCAAACGATTTATAAAACCATATGGTCAATGGTTTGGAAAACCATTGACCCGATTTTAGTGTCGAACCAGAACCATGAATCACGGTCTCCCGATTCGATTTCGGTTCGATAATTTTCAAATTGTAAACCGGTGGTTCGAACCGCCAACTTTCTAATTTTTTTTCAGGTTTAGATGAGTCGACTGTTGATCATCAATAGTCTTAATGATTGGTCGTTATAAACAATCAGTTCAAATCGAACCGGAACTGATGATTCAAACCGGCCGATTAATTTTTTTTTAAAAAGAACATATATAGAGCCATGATGACTTAAAAAAGGATAAATCGATAGTTCAAACCGTCGATTTCAAATCGGAACCTCCGGTTTAGTTTTGATTTATCTATATCCGATTCATTGAACTGCAAGTTTGGAATCAAAATCGATGGTTCGAACCATTTGATCATCACTACCTATAGAACATATATGTAATACATATAAAATAAATCAGTAATACCCCAAAAGTGTTTTCATAATAATTTGAAGGTTTTACTTACGTATAATTCAAGCATGTAATTTTATAATACCTGAAGAGTATGTAACTACTTATAAATCATATCAGTAATACCTTAAAAGTATTACCGATGTCATAAACAATCATATATCAATATTTTGGGGCTTTTCTGAGTTATATCAGCAAAAACAGTCAGAATTTCGGTAACACTTGTAGAACATTTATGTAATATCTACAGAATAAACCAATAATACCCTAAATTTTTTTCATAATAACTTGAAGGTTTTACTTACATATAATTTAAGTATGTAATTTTATAATACTTGAAGATTCTATATCTATTACTTATAGATCATATCAGTAATACTTTTAATACCTTAAAAGTATTATTGATAGCATAAACAATCATGTTGGTCTCAAGTGGTTCAGAGGTGTAGAGGAGATGAATGAACCTCTGTCGATTTTAAAAAATCTTTTGAACATGCTTCACTGAAAGTTATCGAAACTTACAGCAGAGCAAACAGTCCATCTTACAGCATTATAATTAGTATTGTCTGTTGTTACTTAGAGTTCTTGCAGCGGAATAAAGTTTTGATAGATGGTTTGTTTTAAAATCTTTCTTAAGTATGTCTTTTATAAAACTTTTTGTATGTAAAATGATAACAAATATAGATTCAACAATTAAGCGACTATAAAAGCAATAAACACTTATAGTCTTATAGTGGTTCGAAGGTGGTGTAATCCTTCTACGTCCACTCTACTACTTCCTCAAGTAGTAACTTCATTAAGTAAGTTTGTTTTACAAGACTTGACCTTACAAACTATCAACCTAACAAGTTAACATCTACAGGAATTCAGCTTACACATAGTTTGTTGCAAGTTCCTAAGGCACACACTTAAGATCTCTAACACTCACATAGAGCAATTGCCTATCTTTAGAAAACTATACACTCAGTAAGTACTAATTTTTATTAACTGAGGACACCTTTTAAAACAACCTAAGTGCACAACAACAAGGTAAAAGTATATATGTTTTTTTTTCAACTGGTGCAGTTTGAAACAACCTTTGTATCTTTGAAGTTAAGATCCTTGGCTTGACTGTTTCTTAAGGTTAAGTGACTGAAACTGTATGTCTTTGAAATATTTGAGAATTTTGAGTGTTTCTTTCTTTGAGTTAGAATGTAGAAGTTTCAGTAATTGTTCTAGTCCACTCTTCCTCTATTTATACAAGTAGAAATATGTCCGTTGAAGAAGGCGTATTCTTTCTTAAATTTGAATCTTCTTTATGTATGCATGACTTGCATTAAATGATCTCTGACATTGCAATAATTTTTTTGTCTCTTGCATTGCGGATCATTAAATGTAGTTGTACCAGGTTATAGTTTTTTTATAGATTGTCAGGCCACGTGTCTGCTGTAGGTTGGTTTTGAACTCTGCAACTTTCAAAATGACTCTACTGGCTCTATTTTGACCCGTTGAAAGGACTGATCCTCATATTGGTCTTGATCTTCTTGATATTGTATTTTGAGTTAACTCTACTTGCTGTAATAAATACGTTTCTGAAACTTGCAGCATGCAGGTTTAATTTTGGCCTTCTGCAACCTAAGTTTCTTCTCGTTGTAACTTAAACTTACAGTGTTGTTGTATTATACCTCTTCTTGCAGTTGTGTTGTCTGTAATTGAACCATTCTTTCAGAGTCTTTTACTCTTCCATTACTTGTAGCATGATTTCTTACTTGAAGTCCTCTATTCTTCCAATTAAAACTAAAGACTTAAACCTAGTCTATTTTTCACTTTAACAGTATGAAAAATAGGTACTCTAACTTCTTATTACAAAGATACTTTGTCTCATTAAAATCTAAACATTGATTTCCTTACAAATCATATATCAATGTATTGAGGTATTTCTAATTTATATCAGCATAAACAGTCAGAATTTTTTTAACATCAGTAGAACATATATGTAATACTTATAGAATAAATCAGTAATACTCTAAAAGTTTTTTCATAATAACTTGAAGGTTTTACGTATATATATTGCAAGTACGTAATTTTATAATACCTGAAGAGTATATATCTAGTATTTATGGATCATATCAGTAATACTTTAAAAATATCATTGTTATCATAAATAATCATATATCAATCTTTTGGGGTATTTTTTATTTATATCAGCATAGAAATAGTCAGAATTTTTATAACACTTGTAGAAAATATATGTAATACTTATACAATAAACCAAGAATACCCCAATTTTTTTCATAATAACTTCAAGAGTAAACATGCACAGAGATGAAATAAATCAGTGTCTAATACCTTCATTTATTATCTAAATAATGTGATTAAGAAAAGCTAATGTTACAACATTGTCTTCATCTTTCTTCATTTGACAATATAAAAATTGTATTTGATTCTTGACCTAAAAATTAGAATACTTGTATTAACATTGTTTTCTTTTCATTGTATAAATCTTGAAACTGTTTTGAGCTAAAAACTTTACCTTGGTCATTGTTCAAATCTTCATCCATTGTTGTTTAGGTAGTTTTTGATAGCACGAAGAAACAAACCCCAGATTTTGTTGATCATGTGAAGAAATTGTGAGATTCAAATTAAGAGTAGAAATTTAGCAGAAATACGATTTGAGAGATCGCATCTCTTTCAGTCATGAGATCACAACTCTCTAAGCTATGAGAGCATCTCTCTTCAGCGTAAAATTAAAAAAAATATTTATAGCGACTGATGTCACGCCCCAATTTTAATTCAAAATAAATAAATAAATAAATTTTCATCTTTGGGCGTCCAGCAACATAATAAACTCAAATTTTAAAAGATCATTTATCTAATCATAAAAGAAATATTTTATAAACTATTACATAAAACATTTAAATCTTAACAAAAACGACGGTAAATAACATCAGTATTTGAATCCACGGCCTTAAGCTTTACAAACTCAAAATTAAAGTTTTAGAAACATTGATGACATTATTTACAATCAAAAGATAAAACATCTTCCTTCCACTTCATCGGCAAAAACATCTTGGATCTATATAAAAAAATAAATAACACGGGGTGAGCGTACGAATTACACTCAGTGGAAGCAATTTCACATATAAGGACATCTTTTATCAAACTAAACTCATGAAAACATAATCCATAATATTTGATCATTTAACATAATTGTATCACATAAATTTGAGATTTTTCCAGAATTATCCTTTACCTCGGCTCAAACCTGATTTAACCTTTTCTGTTAACCTTTACCGCTAACCTTTACCGTTAACCTTTACCGCTAACCTTTACCGTTAATCTTTACCGCTCACCTTTACCGTTAACCTTTACCGCTCACATTTACCGTTAACCTTTACTAGTTAACCTTTACCAGTCATAAAATATCTCAATCAAACAATCCAATCAATTCAATCAATTCAATCCATCACTTAACCTTAATCATTCAGCAATCATATTCACATTCCATAATAATCATAAAAGATTTCATATATTAAATACTTCGAAAGAATTATAAATACCGTATTAAGCAATTACCCCCACCTTTAAAGTAGACAGTCAAAAGGCTTTAAGATCCCAAAGCTATCTAGGGTGCAAACTCCTACGTCTCGCCTACAATCATAAGAGTTCGACTTAGAATTTAATCGAATTATCATCGATTTAATAAAATAATATATATAAGGTAAAACCTATTTTATAATGAAATATATAATCCATATTATATAAAGTTCGATTTCGGGTTAAAACAGATGTGAATCTAGGGTGGTTAAATCCTAGATTATAAATAATTATTAAATCGTAAAATAAATTAATTAGCATAATAATATTTTTTTAGGGTCTATAATTTTAGTCTCAAAAGCAATCTTGCGAAATATAGGTTGAACTTATAATTCCAAATAAATCTTTGGGTAAAAATTTATAATAATTTATATAATAACACTCAATTCCAAAATCGAGCCTAAACTATATTTTCTTAGTAATTCGATAAAATCTAGGGCTTTATACCCTAATTGATTATATAAACAGATCTAAATAACATAATTTAATTAACGTAATTTATCCTTATCACTCAATTAAAGTTCGATTTTTCATAAGTTAATTTCTAGTAATTATATGATAACATCTAAAATTTTCAATATATTCTAATATCAAATAAAAATATATATATCATATTTTATTAATCATAGAATAACATTTATAAATCAAATATATTCTAGAGTTCAAAAACGTCATTTTCATAACTTAAATAATCATAAGGAGAAATTCATAACATCATTAAACATAATCTAGGGGCCTTAAAGCATGCTTTATATATTTAAGGGTTAAAATTTGAAATTTCCTAATTTTTAGGGAGTTAATTTCCAATTTCAGCAATATAGAAATTTGCACTTTAGCCCCTTTATTTTATCTAATTTATAAAAGAAAGCCCCCCCCATTAATACACCTTCCCAGCCTTCTTCAGCCTCCGTCATCGCCGCCTGCCACCCTGCTGCCACCGGTTCACCACAACCGGCGACTTTCAGTCGCCGGCAATCGCTTATAGACCCAAGACACACACCATCCGACATAACCGACGCACCTAAGACACAAACAACCAACTACTAAAACACCCCAACCCACACCAACAACGCCGCAGCTCACGGCGGCGCCTCTGACCAGTTGCCGGCACTACTTCGACGCCGGCTATCACCACAACAGCACACAACTCACACAAACTCACACCAACACAGCCAATAAACAAAGCCGTTCAGCCTAGCCCGCTTCCAGCACAACCGCCACTTTCAGCGGCTGTCCTTTACCCGACGCGCCGGCGCGAGCATCGTGCCAGCACCACCCCGACTCGACGGCGAACAACGGCTATAGAAACGGCAGAAACAGCAAGGGAGATAGAAGAAAAAAATAGAGCAAGAGTAGCTGCTCTCATGTGCCTTCGTGCAGTGAATATGGCTATGGTTTGAAATTCCGAACCCGTCCTTACGACGAGCTCGGCGAGTGCTACAACATGTCCGGTTACCTTGTCGAATTTCAGTTGTCCGATGGTGGAGAAGGCGGTCGGTGTTGGTTGGTAATTGGAGTGAAGATGATGAAATGAAAGAGAAGTATAAGTGAAGAAATAAAAATGAAGCCTGTATACTATTGCTTTCCAACTTTTCAATTATTGTTATCTTCTAGAATGTATTGACTATTCTATGGTTATCTAATTATACTAATATACACATTCATGCAATGTAGTTTATATTATATAATTATATCATATATTTATATATAAAAAAAAATCTAGGTGCTACAGCTGATGGGACAAGTCAGATTTACTAGAGCAGGTCGGGGGCACGGATCCTAGGATTTGTGCCTTGGGGAATAGAAGTGCTTCTTATTTCATCTATATATAGATATGTTCAAATGAAACTGATTTCGATTCCCCTATTTTTGAATCGTCAAACCAATGGTTTTAGACTGATGTTTTTTTTATATTCCATGTGTCCAATTAGGATGTGTAGGCCAAAAGGACCGAACAAACATGATTTAATAGCAATTTTTAAAAAAATCGATGGATCAATGATTCAAACCATCGATTTGTGTTTAGTTTTCTAAAAAAAGGCACGACCATGTGGATGGACAAGATGGTTTGATTGTTAAACAACAGTCTTGATCAGGCCATGCTAGAGAACAAAATATCAAAAAAAAAGAAAAAACTACCTACCCGACAATTAAAATTGAACTGTCAATTTTTAAATCGAAGTCGAAACTATAAACCCCATGGTATAGTTCTGATTTCACCCTTCACAATTTTGATATCAGCGGTTCCAACCGATTAAGCACCTATATTCCCTCTCATCTGGTCTTTTCTCTCTACTGTTATTGTATCTTATACATCTTTGATTTGAAATAAATTTCTTATTACTTTAAATTTTTTTATTCGAAAATAACTATCATTACAAGATTTTAAAAAACATGTTTGGTCATATCCCGAGTTAATCATCTATTTAGAATTTTGGAAGCAAATGTATTAGATGATAAAAATAAAAGTATTAATTGATTACATGCATAAATTTAAATTGTACTACTTATCAAATTATAATTTTTCAAAAGTATTAGATCACACATATAAAAGTATTAAATAATACACTAAACTACCTAATATATATATATATATATATATTTCTATGCACCAAGTGCATGGGTACTAAATTCGTGTAACTGGGTCGACCCAACCCAAAAGTGTATTTCACATACTCCACACGCACTTCACATGCCCAAGACTTAAATCCACTCACAAACCCTAGTTTCACTATTATGCTCGTCTAATCTTTTGGTTTGGCGAATCTAACCTGTAACACCCTGTTTTCAAGAAAATCCTGCATTGCATATTTTATAAAAATTTCTTTTATCGTTCAAGTATAAATGATTTAAGTGCAAGTTCTTATATTGTTTAAAGTTATGATTTACAAATCATATTATGATCGATGATTTTAAAATCTTTATGATCTAATATCTTTTTCGAGATTTTAAGGATTTTGCAGGATAACTTATGGAAGAAACCGACCTCGATCTCCACTCACTCGACACATAAGAAAGGAAGTAAAAGATAAGATGCTAGTTAATTTTAAATGAACTATATGATATTAAGCTCATATGCTAATTTTATTCGTTACCGCTTTCGAATGCTTTCTTTTGTGATTTTACTTATGATTTTTATATGTTATTTTATGTGATGAAACATAGATTGCTTGAACATGAATTTATGCATGATAATGTAGATAAAAATATGTTCTTTACATAAGTAAATCATATAAATAAATTACCTCTTTTGTATAAGTTATGCTAATATAGCATTATTATTATATCATTTTTTTATCTCTTTATGTAAGTAAATATACATGTATCTATATATATATTATATATATAAAAGGAAAAAAAATGAAAAGGAAAAAGGGAAACAAAGATATTTTTGTGCAACTCATGCATTATTAGTCTAGAAAATAGAACTTTCTCCTACACATCCTACTAATCTCAAGATAACTCCTAATTCATGTGCTAAACCTTATAATACATAATATGATGGATGAATCAAAAAGAAGAAGAAAAAAAAACGAAGGCAACTTGCAGCCAATTTAGAAGAAGAAGAAAGAAAACAATTTCAAAAGGAAGAACACACCTTCTTCTCTTGACTTTGAAGGTATTTTAGCTAAAACCTTCTTATTTTCTGATATTATCTTACTTTTAGCATATATTGTGAAGTCCAAAGATGTTATTTGGAGTTAGGGTTGAGATTAAATTGTTGATGAATTTCTTGAATGAAACAAAATAGGTTGCTATGCTATAATTTCATTTATGTTCTGCTTCTCTGTTCGTAAATATTCTGGGTGATGTAGGAATCGATTTAAGCTAAACCCTTTTAACATAATCTATTACATGAAGTTTAGAATATGTGTGTCAAATTTCAAAATATTTGGAGTTAAACTCGATTTTATATGATTTTTCTAAGATAAGCTGTCCAGAGACAGTTTTTGTGTCATTTTTGGGTCTGAATCAAACAATTTTATTGAACTGTATCCTTCGATTTTATGTATGATCTTTTACTATGATTTAGAAACAGTTCTTAGTTATGCTAAAAATTTTAGTATGCAATATTTTGAGTTATGTACGATTTATGCCAGATTTTACAACATAATCGGTTTTCTGGGTAGGTAATGTCCTGTTTTTTGGTCTTGTTATAAAATTCATAACTAATTATTGAAAACATATATATATATGCCATATTTAACTATGTTGTAGTATAAAAGTTCTTATAGAGATGCAGAAATTTACCATGTAATTTTTAGAAACTTGTACAATTTATGATGATTTTTGTAAGAAAACATGTTTTCAGCCCTGTTTGCAGAATATACGTTCTGTTTTTAGGTCCGAATCAAATTATGTTTCTGAACTGTATCCTTCGAATTTATATATGATCTTTTACTATGTTTTAGAACCAATTCTTAGGTACGTATAGAAAATTGGTATGAAATTTTTGGAGTTTTGTATGATTTATACTGAATTTTTCAACACAGGCTATTTTCTGCATAGATCATGTCCTATTTTCAGTCTAGTTCTAAAATTTATAACTATTTATATAAATCATATTCATAAGCCATATTTTACTAAGTTATATTATTTGTTCTTAAGAACAAGATAAAATTTACGTTGGGAATTTTCAAGTAAAATTGAAATTATGAGAATGTTTACAAGAAAACATGTTTTCACCATATAAAGTACCCTGTTTTCAGCCAACTTTGAAAATTCATAACTAATTATGTAAACCTTAGTTTTAGTTGATTTTTTAATATGTTATACTTCAACATGTTATTTAAATTCTGTGAAAATGTGAAATTGTTTTATGAAACCTATAATGTTTGATAAATTTTTCAATATAGACTTGATTTTGAGTTGAAATTGAAGTGAAAAACTAGTTTATAGAATTAATTTTATTTATATATGTACATGATGAAAATTTGTGAATTTTCATAATATGATATCTAACACTATTATGTGACCATGTAAATATTCTTGTCATTTTTGGAATCACCTATGAATTATTAAAATTGTTGTGGCTTTATGTGTCATTTTATGCCTAGAATCACTAATTTAAGTGTCTAAATTATTTATATCACACGTATGATATTTTATTTCATATGCTATTTTTACTTAAATGTTTTAGTTATGATATGATCATGTTTAGAATGTCATATAGGAATCAAGTATGTAGTAAATGAAGTATAATTATGCTTTAGATTAAAGAAACCTAATATAAAATACAAAAGATTGTGTTATATGACATAAGAGGCTAATTAGTTAAGTGTGTCGAGCGCAGTCGAGACGATCGGCGAATTTAAAAGGAATCCTCGAACCCTCAGCTTTCAAGTGGGTAACTTCTACACTTTATTATGTGTTGATGATTAAATTAATTAGTTATGTATGAAAATCTATGATTGAAGCTCCGTAGCTATAACTGGTAATTGCTTCACTATCGGGCGACGACCATAAGGGTGAAAATGTCTGGTCTATGAAAGCAAGGTTTAGTGGGCGAGCGACTCCCACATTCCTTTATGTTATGTATGTTAGGATGTATACTATAAGCCTAGCTTTTGTATAAACATCTTTTTATGATATGATAATCTTTTATGGTCAAATGTTTGAATTTTATATATTTGTTATATATGTTATTGCAATTGTCCAATTAATTTATATTGTAGATAACATGGTGTGTGGTGCCACACAGAAGATCATGTTATCAGTTCCTTATAGATTATAAATGGTAGCTCACAACCGAGATAATTTTGGACAAATTATCGGAATGGTTGTAGTGTAATTTGGTATTAATCTGTCTTGATTATAAAATTACACTAGTATATTTTGTATGTATTGAGCAAGACCTCTGTTATTATGGATGTGTGTCCTCTTAATCATTGTATGATAACGGGGATGTATACTTGATATATGTTTCTTTAATTTACCAATGGGTGAGATTTATTTATTAAATCAATAAGCTCGATAAATTGGGATACAATGTTGTTTATATGGTGTGCTATTGATTATATAATGAAACCGTGTCCTAATTATTTAGGATGATGATGTCCCCTTGAGGAACTCATAAGGATTATCATGTAAACCCTGCAGGTGGATTTATTCCGGTATGATAATAAAGTTGAGTGGTAGTACTCTTGGAATTAAATGTTAATTAATTGAATTGTCAGTAATTCATTTAATTAACGGACATTCGATATCTTAAACGCGGGGAGATAAACGTGCACATAATAAATAGGAGCCCATATCTAATATGGATAAGGGACGGTAGTTCAATAATATCTTTTTAGTGGACTGATATATTATTGATAGGCTTAAGAAGTATATTCAGATTGAATTTTGGACTCCTAAGCCTATCAGGAGACCGATTCCTAATCCTCCTCAAGGTCCCTGTTGTAGCCTATAAATAAGCCTCAAGTCAGCCGTTTACAGATATACAGACATAAAAATCTGAGATACGTATTAGTAGAAGGCGGCTGAAAGTCTTGATAGTTCGTTGCCCACACAACGTTCGAGATAAAGGCGAGGAATACAGCTGAAGATCGTGAGGTCCAGGCTCCATCGATTCCTCGATCTACAGTTCTGACCTTAGAACTAATATCGATGCAAAAGGTATGATTCGTTTATCTGCTGCGCGTTAATCATTTTTGCATGGACCCCGAATCAGATAATCGTATAGGGTCGGCGATCCGGCGGTTTCTACAATGTATGGTCCAGGGTGAGCGTGCCCGAAGGACATGTAATATGTGCTAATTAATTTAATTGCTTCAATATGCATTAGAGAGTACAATTATCCCACCGGGATCCCTCTCCGGAGGTGTCTCATGATGTTATTCTTTTTATATTTTCAGGCTCGACAGATGATGACGTAAACGTGTAGCAGGCTTGACTGACTTCTCACTGTATCGATAAAATTTTACTAGAATAATATTTCCTTTTGAGAATAATAAGTTGTTAATATGTATAGTATGATAAACTATGGGCCTAGACTTGTATCTTGTCATGTATATATGTTTGTCGTGTAATTTCAGATAGGCTTTTGGTATGAACATTTTACCTAGAAATGTGGGTAAGTGTAGCACCTAAATTTTTTCTTTTTTATAAATAACCATATAATATATATATTGCATTAATGTATACATAGCTATATGATATAAGTTTATGTTGGTCCCAAGTGGTGTCCGAGGTTCAGAGGGGGGGTGAATGAACCTTGGTCGATTTTTCAGAATCTTTAAAACAACCGTTCTGCACTGCAAGTTACTTGAGCTTGCAGCGATAGATGGTTACTGCTTGCAGCGCTAGAATGCAGTGCTGCACGCTGTAACCTGGAGTTTTGTACGCAACGGAAATATACTTTTAAACACAAGGCTGTTTTACACAAGAATGCTTCTTTCAAATGTTTTATGATGAGAGATAGATAAATATATATGCAGAAAATAAGCACAGATAAATAAAGCGATAAAAACACTTATGGCTTATAGTGGTTCGAAGGTGGTGTAATCCTTCTACGTCCACTCTACTGCTCCTCGAGCAGGAACTTTGTTAAGCAAGATTGATTTACAGGACACTCCTAACAATCTATCAACTTTACAAAGCAAACCACCTACTGAAGTCCAGCGTACACACATCAACTGCAAACTTCAAAGGCTAACCCACACAGGATTCTATACTCCCACACAGGGAAACTGCCTAACTCTAGACAACAAAAACAAACAGCAAGGATCTCTCCTATCAACTGCTTGACACCACTAAAACAACCTAAGCACACAGCAACAAGGTTAAAAGGATAAAAAAGGTTTTTTCAACTTGTGCTTCGAAGTGAGCTTCTGATTCCGTAGGGAAACTTTCAGCTTGAACTCTGCTTCACTTCGATAGGTTGAGTGACTGAAACTGTTGGCTTGAATGCTTGAAATTTGTAAGCTTGAAACTTTCGCGTATGGATTTTAGTTCTTAGTAACAGTGACAGTAACCAGCTTCAGTGCTCCTCGACCTCTATTTATACTTGTAGGAGAAGATGTCCGTTGAAGGAGACATCCCTCTTTTGAATTTGAAATAGTCTGGCCAAAGTATGGTTCGCATTTAATGCGACTGACTTTTCCTTTCGGAGCATTTAATGCGGCAGTTACGGCTCGCAGCTTTCTGCGGCGCGTCAGTCCATGTGGCATCTTCTTATTGGCTCCGTGTCTGCTACTTTGACTTTTTCTTGAACGGCTCTTTTGTCCCTGCTTGGATCTCCGTTCCTCGTACTACATTTATCATTTCTGGGATTTGCAGGATACTTCGTCTTGTAGTTGGTGTTGCATTACTCAACTGTCCTGTAAGTCTATGCTGTATCCTTGGTCTTTGTGCAGCTGATGCATTCTTTCAGCGCTGCTGTATTTTAGACCTGATTGCAGTATCATCTGGCAGTGCTGCTGTAACTTCGTTCTAACAGTACTCCTGTATCCTTTTCTTGCAGCGATGCTGCACGCCGTTCTTCCTTGCTTTGCTGTATCCTGCCTTCATGCAACGATACTGTATCCTGCCTTCTTGCAGCGATATCTTCTTTTAAGGCTTAGATACAGCTTTATCCTCTTTTAACCTCCATTTCAATGCTTGACACAAGACTCAATTCTAGTCTATTTATTCACTTAAACAATGTGAAAATGGGGTACTCAAAACTTCCTATTACATGATTGGTTTGTCTCATCAAAATCTAAACACTGAAATCCCAACAATTTCCCTTTTTTTGATGATGACAAAACCTTTACAATATTTCGTTCATGAAGAAGTTTCATTTTACATTAACTCATATGATTTATCTAGATTACATGCTTGCACAGCTTTGAATAAATAAATCTAATCCTGGATTCATCAGAGATGTATCATGCTATTCCTTTCAACAAACACAACAGGAAAACATAAACAGCATGCATGAGTTCACAAGAGTTGAACTTAGTCAGAGCAGAAAGAAAAATTTCTTCATTTAAGAGATAAAAATTTTTACAACATCAAAAATACAACAACAAGAAGGATCATAAGAGGGTATATGAATACAGCTTAGTAAAACGAAGACCTTTTGCTTGTTGATTCGTCTGATCTTCTTTCAAACCTTTCAAGGCCTTCTCTTCCTCTTGATCCTTTCCACCAGTCCCTGATGGACTCTTGGTAGGACTCTTCCAGCTTGTGTCTGATCACAGGAATCTGAATCCATCTCAGCCAGAAGTCCTCGCAGAATGGTACAATCAGCCCTTTCTTGACTCGATCAATGTACATCTATTGAATATCAAGGCTTTCTTCCCGAACGAGCTGTTCATACCTTCTCAAAGCAGTCTTGCAGGTATGATACTTGCTGAATTTGCCTTGCCTACATAGATCTCTGAAGTGTCTGAGGTACTCTGATCGTTTGAAAATGGTGATCGCCTCAAATGTTGGATTCCGATCAAAAGGCAGTCTGACTTCTTTGAAGATGTCGAATCTCCAAGCCATGTTCTCTCCTTCAGGCCTTTGATCTATCAACACGGACACTTCAGCAGAGATGTTCTCAGTGTCAAGGCGAGGGATTTCTTGAGGAGGGAATTGGTAGAAGTTGTTTGGATAGATTTTTCTAGCACCAATTACTCCGAGTCTTTGAATCCAGGCATTAGGATCTGTAGCTTCTTCATATTGGCGCCTTTGATTCTCAAACTCATCCCCGCTCATCCTCTTCCTTAAGCCTTGCTGCTGGCTATCATCCCTTCTCTTATGATGATAGCTGGACGGTGCTGCATCCTTACTTGCAGCTCTGCTGTGTGCAGAACCTGCAGCAGATCTTCTTCCAGCAGCTGCACCGGCTCCACCAGCTCCATCATCATCTCTTCTCCATCTCTTCGGAGAAGGGATATCAGCCGCAGCGGATGATCCAGACCTCATTCTCCTCCTGCTGAGAGGTTGCTGGTCATCATCTTCTTCCTCTTCTTCAGGTTCAGCCGCCCCTTTGCTCCTGTATTTATCTTCAAATCCTTCCCCCTTTTTAGCATCATCAAAAGCCGGGGGCTGAGCAGGGGTAGCTGGGACCGCCCTTGATCACGGGCGTCAGGTCGGTTCAGGGGTAGGCTCCGGAGCATCAACATGCTAAGGGAAAGCACGAAACATGATATCCCTCAATTCTCCTACAATCAGCTCCAGATTCCCCAACCTGTCGTCCACACTTCTGGTTCTCTGGGATTGATCGAAGACACGATCCAGAAACGTTTCCAGGACTTTGGAGTGAGAGTTGAGTCTGGTTGAGGCATTTTCAGCATGCTGCTTACACTGTCTGATCTCTTGGCGTATCAGAGCAGCTTCGATCTTCAACTCTTTCTCCAGCCTGACCCGATCGTAGTACAGCCTGTTCGAATGTTCAGCAAGATTCGATTTGATCATATCAGACAGTACTTCGAGGTCCTTCTTGAAGCCTGTCATGGTTTCAGCATGGAATTGGGCACTGACCCTGAGACTATTGCGCATGATAGACTCATGCTCCTAGAGAGCATGCAGCAGATGTCTAACAGCGGTCTCGACTCTGTTGATAGATTCATCAGGAGTCAGCCATGAATTCCTTCTTGTTGAGGCAGCAGCGGATGCAACAAATGGAATCACCTCTTGGCATACTGGTGCTGCATCCTACCTCGGTACTTCAGCAGCAACCTCATCCTCATCCTTGCTGGTATGAGAGCTTGTAGAGCTTGAGGATGGGTGCTCTTCTCCTTCTTCTTCTTCTTCTGCCTCCTCTTCGCTGGATAAGACTGGAACAGGAACTGCTCCGCCAGATTTTGGCCCATGAACAGCAATATTCCGTTCCTTCATCCATCTTGCGAATTCGGCATCCGACATGTTAGCGTCCACAGTATCCTCCACTGTAGTAACCTTTAAAGGTTCTTGAGAGCGAGCAGCAGCTGCAGCATCAACCTCCTCACGAGGTGTCTCTAGCTGCACTGGGGATACCTCGGCTTCAACTCCAGCATCCTCAGTGGGTACTGTCTGAACAGCCTCCCCACCTGAGGTCTTCTCACACTCAGGGAGTGTTGTCAGAACAACATCCTCCACTGAGGTCTTCTCAACGGACCCTGTCTCCTCAGCCGGTCCTGTAACCTCTTCGACAGCCTCTGCTGCAAGAATGGGTTCTTGCAGCTCTGCATAGCTTCCTGCAGCGATCACAGTATTCAGCACTGTATCCTCTATTGCTGCTAGGATCTCAACTTCCACCCTGCTCTTCTCTACAACTCCTTCTTCTTGTTGAAGGGTGGTTGCTGGCTACACTGCTGTCGCGTCCAGTGCAGGGAGTACCGCCTCTGCAACTCCCTCCGTAGATGCTTCATCGACAATCTCAGAAATGTCTGAGATGACATTCCTGATTATGGTAGATGGTTCCCCCTCAGAGTCTGCTTGGGTAGCATCTTCATCTTCGCGCACTGGGGAATCACCATAATCCAGTAGTTGGGCTTCCTCCTCCTCCAAGTGATCCAGCGTGACAATGTTGGAGAGGCCCTCAACTACTTGCTCGTATGCAGGGGAGTTCATCTGATTTGAACTTGAACTGCCTTCTCCCCGCATCCTCCTTGGAGTGTGCTGCATCCTTGTTTCCTTCAGGCTCTGTTGCAGCGCTAGATGCAGCATGGCTTCTTCAGCCTGCTCCACTCCCAAGATGTCGATTTGCTCCTGAGCAAATGCGACATCATCGCCCCTTCTTACCGCCTCTACAGCCGGGGCTAGGAAGACCTGCACATCTTCCACTGCTGCTTTCATCGGCAGCTCTGCAGAGTCGGATTCTGCAAGAGCCTTGCCCTTTTCCTTGTCCTGTGCTCCCTGTGCAGCGCTGCAGCCATCGAGCTCTTGAACTCTTGTTGCAAAGTCAGGTTGCAGGAGTGCCAGAATATCCTCTGATTTGGCCCACTCTAGGACAGCTTGCTCGACTGTCAGGAAATCCTTCAACTTCAACAGGATTTCCCCCTTAGACAGCCGCATCTCTCTCCAAAGAGAGTACTCTGCCGGCATATTTCTAGCCGCTGGAAAGGTGGGATCGAGCACTGAAGCATCTGTTTGTAGACGAGCTTCTTCTTCAGTGGGCTCGACTCGGTGCTGATGTGGCTCCCGAAGCTGATGTGACTCATCCCCAAGGTCAACTACAACCATAGAGGACTGATGTGACACATCCCCAACAGCAGCAGCAGCTCTCTTGCTGCGGGAGCCCTTCTCACCAAAGGTGCGTCATCATCTGGGGAAGAGGATTCAAGTTCAGGTACAGCCTTCCCTGAACTCCTTTTGATAACAGGAAGAGGACTCGAAGGATCCTCTTCTTCAGCATCTTCCCCGCTGACAGCAGCTTCATCTTGCAGAGCAAGAGTTGCATTCTTTTTGTCTTTGGTTTTCTTCCTCGCAACTCCTGCTCCTACAGCCTTCGGCTGGGTCTTGCCCTTCTTCTTCTCTCCGAGATACTTTCCAGGATGAACGGGGGCGGGTGCTGCAAGTTGAAGGCCAAGCTTGCAGAGCAGAGAGCAGATGGTGATACCGTAGCTCCAACGCTCCGTTATCTTCTTTGCTTCCTCCCACAGCCTCTTCATGATGAACCTCGCCCAGTTCACCTTTTCTCCGGCCATGATGACAGACATGATCCGGAACCGGAGATCTGTGCACTTGTCATAACTCCCTGTCCTCCCTTCGATGGAGTATGCACAGATGTCGTGGAGAAGTTCAAACTCCGGTTTGAAGAGCTTCTTGGGGGCGCTTCTCTTGATTTCAGCCCCTGCATCCCTTGCTCGAAAGAGATCCCACATCTCTTGAGCCGATGCCTTCCCATACATCGCCAACTGGCTGGGGGTCAAACCTGCAGCTGAAATGCTGAAGGTGGTGGAGATATCCCTAACGGTCAGCGACCGTTCCTCTCCATCTGCATCCATCCGGAACAGGATGCAGTTCCTGTCCTCCGCCTGCCTAGCGTAGGCATAGAACCTCTGTACTGACTTCGTGGAGAAGCCAGCATATACGGTGGTCAACAGCCCTAGGACTTGGGTCTGTTGTAGAGCATCAAAAATCCTCTTGATCAGGGTATTATCATACAACCCTGACTCCAAGATGTTTTCCCTGTTGATCATTCTTCCATCAAGAACGATGGTCTTTCTGGCAGCCATTGATGAAATCTTTGTGAGATAGAGAGAGAAGAGACAAGGGTTTTGCACTTAGAAAATTTTCTTGCGATCACAGTGTTTCTCTCTCTCTAAAGATGGTGAAAAGTGAATTTCAAATGGCATGTTTTGGTCTTTATGGCGGTTCTCAAGAGACGTGCGAGATTGACGGTTGAGATAAATCAGGGAAATGATCTAGTGGCTCAGGAAAAAGCGGAGATGTCAAATCGACGCTAATAATTACTTAGCGCATGAGCTCTGTCAGCGCCCTTTCCACTTCCTGACACCCACAGTCATGCATTTAATGCTGAAAGACATGCCCTTTGCCGCCTAAATAAATGCCTTTTTAAGGTTGCAGCATCTCTAGTACGAGGTTGCAGAGCAATCAATACTCCTTTGAAATAAATGCTGTAACCTGGTGCAGCTTGATTTCTTCGATAACTGTTGTACTGTAAGAATGTAGGTTGCAGCGCTGTCTGAACCCAGTGCTGTATTGACGCGTAGCTTACAATACCATTTTTACTGTTTCCTGCAAGCATGTAGAGGTTCCCCCTGCGATCTTGCATTTTCTTTTTCTTCACAACTTAAGGATTCCCAGCTCGTTTTGAAGCATAGAAAACCTAGATTCACTCAAAGGTTTTGTAAGGATATCTGCAAGCTGTAGATCCGTGTGAACCTTTTCAAGCACGACATCTTTCTTCTCAACATGATCTCTTATAAAGTGATGACGAATGTCAATGTGCTTTGTTCTTGAGTGAAAGACAGGATTATGGGTAATTGCAATAGCACTCGTATTTTCACAGAGAATTGGCGTCTCTTTTTCTTCTATCCTATAATCTCTAAGTTGCTGCTGTATCCAGAGAATTTGCGCACAGCAACTTCCTGCTGCAACATACTCTGCTTCTGCTGTAGAGGTTACAATTGAGGTCTGTTTTCTACAGAACCACGAGACAAGTCTATTTCCCAGAAATTGACACGTCCCACTCGTACTCTTTCTATCAATCTTGCAGCCTGCATAATCTGAGTCGGAGTAGCCTTTAAGCTTGAATCCTCCTTCCTTAGGATACCATAGGCCGACTTCCTGAGTTCCTTTCAGATACTTGATCACTCTTTTTACTGCTAAAAGATGTGATTCCTTCGGTGCTGCTTGGAATCTAGCACAGACTCCTACTGCAAACATAATATCAGGCCTGCTTGCTGTGAGATACAACAACGATCCAATGAGGCGTCTGTACTTGGTAATGTCTACATCTTTACCATCTTCATCTTTGTCAAGACTTATGGATGTGGACATGGGAACGGACGTTGCTGCTCCATTCTCTATGCCAAATTTCTTGATAAGCTCCTTCGTATACTTGACTTGGTTGATGAAGGTTCCTGTAGGTAGCTGTTTTACTTGAAGTCCAAGAAAGAAACTTAATTCTCCCATCATACTCATCTCGAACTTTGACTGCATCAGGTTGGAGAATTTCTCACATAGCTCTTTGTTTGTGGATCCGAAGATAATATCATCCACATAGATTTGTACAAGAAGTGCACTTTCTCCGTCCTGTATCCTAAACAGCGTTTTGTCGATCGTTCCTTTCTGAAAACCATTTTTCAGAAGATAGAGAGATAAGGTGTCATACCAAGCTCTTAGTGCTTGCTTCAGTCCATATAGGGCCTTTTGTAATCGAAACACCTTCTCTTCTGCTTGATCCTCAAAACCAGGAGGTTGCTCAACATATACTTCCTCTGTAAGGAGACCATTCAGGAATGCGCTTTTAACATCCATTTGATAGACGTTGAAATTCATATGTGCTGCATAGGCTAAGAAAATTCTTATTGCTTCTAGCCTTGCCACTGGTGCAAAAGTCTCATCAAAATCAATTCCTTCTTCCTGACAGTATCCTTTAGCAACTAATCTTGTTTTGTTTCTTACAACGACTCCTGATTCATCTAGCTTGTTCTTGAACACCCACTTTGTTCCAATTACACCTTGATGGGTTGGTCTTGCGACTGTTTGCCATACTTGATTTCTCTCAAATCCATTTAATTCTTCTTGCATGGCCTGTACCCAGTTGCTATCTTGCAGTGCCTCTTCAACAGATTTAAGCTCTGATTGTGATATGAAGCATGCGAACATTGCTTCATGTGGGATGGATCTTCTAGCTCTTACACCAATGGATGGATCTCCTATAATGAGATCTCTTGGATGATTTCTAAGCCATGTCCTGTCAGGCTCAAGGATGTGCGTTGGTGTGTTTTGCTCATCATGTTGCTGTAATGCAGGAGGTTCTGCTGCTGTAAGAATGTCTGCTGCATCCAAGGTTGCAGCTTCTTCTTCTTTTTTCTCTTCTGTAGGCAGAACTCCTTCTATGTATGGTACAGCATTCCCTTTTCTAGGAGAGGTCTCTTCAGGTGGTTTTTCCAGCTTCTTTGTGTCACAATGTGGTTCATCAAACACCACATGTACAGATTCTTCTACCACCAGGGTTCTCTTATTAAACACTCTGAAGGCTTTACTTACAGCAGAGTATCCTAGAAATACTCCTTCGTCTGATTTAGCATCAAAAGTTTTCAGATGTTCCTTTCCATTGTTGAGAACATAACACCTGCATCCAAAGATATGCAGATAGGAAATGTTTGGTGTATGACCGTTCCATATTTCATACGGTGTCTTGTCAAGATCCTTGATAATTAGACATCTGTTCTGCGTGTAGCATGCAGTATTAGTTGCCTCAGCCCAAAACCTCTTGGGTATCTCTGCTTCTGCTATCATTGTCCTTGCTGCTTCCTTAAGGGTTCTATTCCTTCTTTCAGCAACCCCGTTTTGTTAAGGTGTTCTTACAGCAGAGTATTCATGACGAATACCATTGTCAGAACAGAATTTCTCTATAAACTTATTCGTGAACTCGGTTCCTCTGTCTGATCTTATCTTCACTATTCTCAAGCTCTTTTCATTCTGAATTTTCTTCATGAGGCCAGGTAGCTTTTCTTGAGTTTCCGACTTCTTTACTAGAAAGATCGTCCATGTGTATCTAGAGTAGTCATCCACTACTACTAGTGAGTACTTCTTCCCGCTCAAGCTTACTGGTTCTACAGGTCCAAAGAGGTCCATGTGTAGAAGATCTAGAATCCTGTGAGATGATTTCTGAATCTTATCCTTGAAAGAGCTCTTAACTTGCTTTCCTTTTTGACATGCTCCACAGACATTCTCTTTCTTGTAAGCTACATCTGGTAATCCTCTCACGAGGCCTTTTCTTGCTAGCTTGTTGATAGTCTTGAAGTTCAGGTGACTTAATTGTTTGTGCCATAACCAGCTCAGCTCCGGTGGACTTTTCACTATGAAGCATGTTAATTGAGTTTAGGAATTCCAATCTGCTAGGTAGATATTTCCTCTTCTTGTTCCTGTAAGCTTTACTTCATTTGTGGTGCTGTCCTTGATTAAGCACTTGTTGAGGTTGAATTCCACTGTATATCCTTTGTCACAGAATTGACTGATGCTTAGGAGTTAGGAGATTGTATCTAAGCCCCTTTACGTAGGATACATCCTTGATCTTTATGTTCCCCTTGACTAGGCATTCGCTTCCTTTTGTGCTTCCTTTGGAATCATCACCAAATATGACCTTAGGTCCTTTACATTCTTGGAAGTCTTTCAACGTTTCTTTATTGCCTGTCATGTGCCTTGAGCAGCCGCTGTCGATATACCATACATCACTGCTGCATCCTGGTACTGTAACCTGTAACAAATTCAAACAGATTTAGGTACCCATATCCATACGGGTCCTTTGGGGTTAGTTACTTTGGGAACCCAAACTTTCTTAACAGTAACTGATCTACTGTAAGATTTATTGGTTCTCGAGCTGTATGCAGTTATCTTGGAAAACTGCTTATGAAAGGTGTGTGCTCGACAAACATGTGTGTTACCAACACCCTTGTAGTGTGGTCTTCCACCATACTTCCCTGGAGTATATCCTCATTGAGGTTTAGACATGTAGGTCTTAGTATCGGTGGGAAAGTTTCTTCTATGCTGCAACTTTGTTGGTTGCTGTATCCTTTTGCTGCATGCAGCAGATGACTTCTGTTGCAGCCAAGTCTTAGATGCAGACTTATTCCCTGTAGTTGAGCATTGGGGTTTCTTCCCTTTATCCGTCATTGCTGTTTTGTTCACTATCTTTTCAGAGTCACAGAGTAACTCTTTCTCCATTGGAGTTTTGGCTTGAACAAAATTCACAGCTTTGGATGTGCTTGCTGTATTCTGAGAGCCTTGATTGCTGTAACCTATGCCTGAAATCACAAAAGGATCTATGACACGATTTATGCAATCTCTTGCGTCCTTTGAAGATTTGGTGAACGTACTCATCTTGGACTGCAAGATTTCCTTCTCAGATCTTAGCTCTGTGATCAGCAGATTCAATCTAGAGACCTCTTGTTGCAGCTTACTACACTTTGAGTTATCAGATTCTCGTGCGGCGAGCATTTTGGCAATGTCGATGTTTTTGCTCTTGAGGATCTCATTATCGATTCTAAGGTTTTCATTCTCAATCTTAAGCTCCTCATGAATTGAGTTGATCTGCTCGAAATCACTCATGATCCTTTTCAAGGAGTGGATCATGTTCAGCTCCTCATCAACTTGTATGGACAACGGTTGGTAGATTACCTCATCTTCTTCGCTGTCCTCGCCATCTTTAGCCATCAGGCATATGAGTGCTTTTTCGTCAGAGGATGAGGTTTCAGCATCGCTGTCAGAGGATTCTGCAGCTTTCAGTACTTCCTTCGGAACTACTGTATCCTTGGCTTTCTCCATCTCTCCTATGAGAGCTCGAAGCTTGTGCCTTTCCTCTCGTCTTTTATCTCTCCTCTGTTCTCTTTCTCCTTCAGGATACTTGTGCACTGTTGGATAAGGACAATTCCTTGCGTAGTGTCTAGGCTTCCTGCAATTATAGCGTTGTAACTTTGGAGACTGACTCCTCTGACTCTTTTCTCCTTCTATTGATGTCATACTCAAATGCTTTCAAGTCGGAGAATAAGTCAAATGTGCTCATGGACTTCAGGTCCATAGACACTCTCATGGCAGTGGTCTTGCTATCCCACTCCGCTGGTAGGGCTCTTAACACCTTCATGTTCTTTTCTTTCTGTGTGTAGTGTTTGCCCAGAGCTTCTAGTTCATTCACTATGGATGTGAATCTCAGATCTAGTTGCTCAAGAGTCTCTTCATTCTTCATTTCGAAGAGCTCGAATAATTGTGTAGCGTTGGAGATTTTGTTGTCCTTGGTGAGCAGTTCCTTCACAAATTTGCTCCAGCTTTTCCCATATTTCTTTGGATGTTGAGCAAGTCTTGACTTTACTAAAGGTGCCTTTATCCAAAGTAATAAATAGAGTGTTCTTTGCCACGTTATCCAGGTTGGCTCTCTTCCTGTCTTCGTTTCCCCACTCTTGTCGTGGTTTGATCAGGAAGTTTGGTGGTGGCTGCTCTTCTTCTGCATGGTCTCTTCCATACATTGGATTTACCTTCATGGGGATTATCGGTCCTTCAGTTATGACGGTCCACATCTCATCATTCATGGCAGAAAGGTGTGCCTGCATTCTTATCTTCCAATCGTCATATTCCTCTATGTAATTGGAGGAATCCATGATATTCTTTAAAAATGATTTTTATGCAAAGAAAACAACGAGATAAAGGTGGATCTGGGTAGGTGACCAGATAAGTTGGCTTTTAACCCAACTCGCTCTGATACCACTTGTTGGTCCCAAGTGGTGTCCGAGGTTCAGAGGGGGGGTGAATGAACCTTGGTCGATTTTTCAGAATCTTTAAAACAACCGTTCTGCACTGCAAGTTACTTGAGCTTGCAGCGATAGATGGTTACTGCTTGCAGCGCTAGAATGCAGTGCTGCACGCTGTAACCTGGAGTTTTGTACGCAACGGAAATATACTTTTAAACACAAGGCTGTTTTACACAAGAATGCTTCTTTCAAACGTTTTATGATGAGAGATAGATAAATATATATACAGAAAATAAGCACAGATAAATAAAGCGATAAAAACACTTATGGCTTATAGTGGTTCGAAGGTGGTGTAATCCTTCTACGTCCACTCTACTGCTCCTCGAGCAGGAACTTTGTTAAGCAAGATTGATTTACAGGACACTCCTAACAATCTATCAACTTTACAAAGCAAACCACCTACTGAAGTCCAGCGTACACACATCAACTGCAAACTTCAAAGGCTAACCCACACAGGATTCTATACTCCCACACAGGGAAACTGCCTAACTCTAGACAACAAAAACAAACAGCAAGGATCTCTCCTATCAACTGCTTGACACCACTAAAACAACCTAAGCACACAGCAACAAGGTTAAAAGGATAAAAAAGGTTTTTTCAACTTGTGCTTCGAAGTGAGCTTCTGATTCCGTAGGGAAACTTTCAGCTTGAACTCTGCTTCACTTCGATAGGTTGAGTGACTGAAACTGTTGGCTTGAATGCTTGAAATTTGTAAGCTTGAAACTTTCGCGTATGGATTTTAGTTCTTAGTAACAGTGACAGTAACCAGCTTCAGTGCTCCTCGACCTCTATTTATACTTGTAGGAGAAGATGTCCGTTGAAGGAGACATCCCTCTTTTGAATTTGAAATAGTCTGGCCAAAGTATGGTTCGCATTTAATGCGACTGACTTTTCCTTTCGGAGCATTTAATGCGGCAGTTGCGGCTCGCAGCTTTCTGCGGCGCGTCAGTCCATGTGGCATCTTCTTATTGGCTTCGTGTCTGCTACTTTGACTTTTTCTTGAACGGCTTTTTTGTCCCTGCTTGGATCTCCGTTCCTCGTACTGCATTTATCCTTTCTGGGATTTACAGGATACTTCGTCTTGTAGTTGGCGCTGTATACACTCAACTGTTCTGTAAGTCTGCGCTGTATCCTTGGTCTCTGTGCAGCTTATGTATACTCTCAGTGCTGCTGTATTTTAGACCTGCTTGCAGTATTGTCTGGCAGTGCTGTTGTAACTTCGTTCTAGCAGTACTCCTGTATCCTTTTCATGCAGCGATGCTGCACGTCGTTCTTCCTTGCTTTGCTGTATCCTGCCTTCATGCAGCGATACTGTATCCTGCCTTCTTGCAGCGATATCTTCCTTGAAATCTTAGATGCAGCTTTATCCTCTTTTAACCTCCATTTCAATCCTTGACTCAAGACTCAATTCTAGTCTATTTATTCACTTAAACAATGTGAAAATGGGGTACTCAAAACTTCCGATTACATGGTTGGTTTGTCTCATCAAAATCTAAACAATGAAATCCCAACAGTTTACAATATATGTTATATAGTATTATGTTATATAGTATTAATATATATAATTCATAAGATAACTTATATGATATAATTATGTAATATGAGCTATATGATATTAGTAAATATATTAGCATATAATTGGATAAGCAAGAAATAGTCAATCTTCTAGAAGGCCACAATTATTGATAAAGGGTGGAAAGGTTGGATAAGGGTGTCATTTTTTTTCTTTTCTGACTTAGCTTCCATTTATAGCATTTCCACCTCCATCATCGGCCGCCTACTTCCTCCACCGGCCAACCAGATTTTTCCGGCAAGGTAATAGGACCATGTTGTAGCTCTCGTCGAGCTCGTCGCAAGGACGGGTTCGGAACATTGAACCGATGAGTTGCTATGTATTTCTTTTTCTCTTTCTCTCTGCTGTGTTGGAAACTGCCCCTGCCATATCTAAAGCTGTTGTTCGCCGCTAGGTCGTGTCGGAACTGGCGTCGGAGTTGCGCCGGTGCCTCAGGGTGAGAACCGCCGCTAGAAGCGGCGGCTGTGCTGGGCTAGGCCGTGCTCTGTCTGGCTGTGCGTGCGTGGGTATAGGTCTAAGCTTTGGTGCTGTATGTGTGTTAGGTTTGGTTGGGGGTTGTTAAGGGTGGCCGGCGCCGGAGTAGCGCCGGCAGGCGGTCGGAGGTGCCGCCGTGAGCAGCGGCGCCAATGGGTGTGTTCGGGTGTGTCTTGAGGCAAGGTGTATGTGTGTGTGGGGGAGGGTGTTGTGTGCTCCGGTGATATGGGTCGCCGGCGACTTTCAGTCACCGACAGCGGCTAGTTGCGGCACTAGCGGTGGCTCGGGGTAGGTGACGGGCAGCAAGGGGCTGGGGAAGGGGGGAGTTTGGGCTGGGGTTTATTCTTTTGAATTTAATACAATTAAGGGGCTAACTTGCAAATATCCATTTTGTTGAAAATTGAATTGAAGCCTAAGTATTCTATAAAATTGCAGATTTTTCCCTTAAGTATATAAAGCATGCTTAAATGCCCTAAATTATGTTTAATGATATCTTTGAACCCTAGAATTATTAGAAATCCAATAGTGATCCCAATGATTATAAACATTATAATTTATAACCTTAAGTTATGGAATTATACTTTAAGCATCATAAATCATAAATATAAATATCGGACCCTCGAATTGGATGAAATTACATAGTTTTCCTTATTATTTGATGATATTATGTATTTTTCCTTAAAATTGTTGAAATTACGATAATGATATGTTTTCATTTAACATTAAATATATATATTGGAATTATGAATGTTGTCATATAAATTACTAAAAATTAACATATGAACATCCGGAATTTAATTAAATAATAAAGATAAATTATTTTAATTAATTTATATTATTTTAGATCTCTTTATAGCACCAATTAGGATATGAAACCCTAGATTTCTTATCGAAATAATTAAGAAAATTTAGTTTTAGAAAGGATTTTTGGGCTCGAGTATTACTACATTAATTATTATAATTTAACCAAAGTTTTATTTGGAATTATAAGATAGATCCTATAGTTAGTAAGATTGCTTTTGAGACTAAAATATAGACCCTCGAAATATTATAGCAAGTAATGAAATTACGATTTAATTATATATTTTATTATGGAATAGGGTTTACCTTAAAGGAATTATTTTAATCGAGGATAGTTCGATTAGATTCTAAGTTAAAACTTTATGCTTGTAGGCGATATGCGGGAGTTTGCGCCCTAGATATATTTGGGATCTAGAAGCTTTTGATCAGCTGCTCTAAAGGTGGGGAAAAATGCGATATTGGTATTTATAACTTTTCCAACATATGATATTATGTGAAATGTGACATGTATTGATTGCATATGAATAATGTGTTATGAAGAATGAGGTGAAGTTGATAATTGCATATGTGCAAATAAGATGTGCTTTCATGGTATGTTTGATATGTGTATGCGTGAAGTAAATTATATGTGCATGTGCATGCGTATGCAAGACGGCTAAGACCCGTATATGATGGCTGATCACCGTACCAGGGCGGTTAAGACCCACATATGTTTCCAGGGCAGCTAAGACCCGCATATATTTTCAAGACGGCTAAGACCCGTAAAAATATTTTCATGGCGGCTAAGAACTGTAAAATGCTTTCATGGCGGCTAAGCACCATAAAACATGTGAAAAGTGATGGTTGAATGTGAATTATGTTTGATTTATGGTGAATGCATACATTCAAAAATGATTATGAGTTATGTGATTGAAGGTGAATATAGGTGTGATTGAAGGTGAATATGGGTGTGATTGAATGTGACCCCCTATATTTTACAGTGTGATCCCACTGAGTGTATTTGTCATGCCCCATTTTCTTATAGAGAATTTATCAGAGTTTTTCACACGGGCGTGCAGGAAGAAGAAAATAAGTAGGAGACGAACAAAATGTTGGGATTTCATTGTTTAGATTTTGATGAGACAAACCAACCATGTAATAGGAAGTTTTGAGTACCCCATTTTCACATTACTTAAGTGAATAAATAGACTAGAATTGAGTCTTGAGTCAAGGATTGAAATGGAGGTTAAAAGAGGATAAAGCTGCATCTAAGCTTTAAAGGAAGATATCGCTGCAAGAAGGCAGGATACAGTATCGCTGCATGAAGGCAGGATACAGCAAAGCAAGGAAGAACGGCGTGCAGCATCACTGCATGAAAAGGATACATGAGTACTGCTAGAACGAAGTTACAGCAGCACTGCCAGACAATACTGCAAGCAGGTCTAAAATACAGCAGCACTGAGAGTATACATAAGCTGCACAGAGACCAAGGATACAGCGCAGACTTACAGAACAGTTAAGTGTATACAGCGCCAACTACAAGACGAAGTATCCTGCAAATCCCAGAAAGGATAAATGCAGTACGAGGAACGGAGATCCAAGCAGGGACAAAAGAACCGTTCAAGAAAAAGTCAAAGTAGCAGACACGGAGCCAATAAGAAGATGCCACATGGACTGACGCGCCGTAGAAAGCTGCGAGCCGCAACTGCCGCATTAAATGCTCCGAAAAGAAAGGTCAGTCGCATTAAATGCGAACCATACTTTGGCCAGGCTATTTCAAATTCAAAAGAGGGATGTCTCCTTCAACGGACATCTTCTCCTACAAGTATAAATAGAGGTCGAGGAGTACTGAAGCTGGTTACTGTTACTGAGATCTAATTTCCATATGCGAAAGTTTCGAGCTTACAAATTTAAAGTATTCAAGCCAACAGTTTCAGTCACTCAACCTATCGAAGTGAAGTAGAGTTCAAGCTGAAAGATTCCTTACGGATTCAGAAGCTCACTTCGAAGCACAAGTTGAAGAAAATCTTTTTATCCTTTTAACCTTGTTGCTGTGTGCTTAGGTTGTTTTAGTGGTGTCAAGCAGTTGATAGGAGAGATCCTTGCTGTTTGTTTTAGTTGTCTAGTGTTAGACAGCTTCCCTGTGTGGGAGTATAGAACCCTGTGTGGGTTAGCCTTTGAAGTTTGCAGTTGCTGTGTGTACGCTGGACTTCAGTAGGTGGTTTGCTTTGTAAAATTGATAGATTGTTAGGAGAGTCCTGTAAATCAATCTTGCTTAACAAAGTTCCTGCTCGAGGAGCAGTAGAGTGGACGTAGAAGGATTACACCACCTTCGAACCACTATAAGCCATAAGTGTTTTTATCGCTTTATTTATCTGTGCTTATTTTCTGCATATATCTATCTCTTCTCATCATAAAACGTTTGAAAGAAGCATTTTTGTGTAAAACAGTCTTGTGTTTAAAAAGTATATTTCCGCTGCGTACAAAACTCCAGGTTACAGCGTGCAGCACTGCATTCTAGCGCTGCAAGCAGTAACCATCTATCACTGCAAGCTCAAGTAATTTGCAGTGCAGAACGGTTGTTTTAAAGATTCTGAAAAATCGACCAAGATTCATTCACCCCCCCCTCTGAACCTCGGACACCACTTGGGACCAACAAGTGGTATCAGAGCGAGTTGGGTTAAAAGCCAACTTATCTGGTCACCTACCCAGATCCACCTTTATCTCGTTGTTTTCTTTGCATAAAAATCATTTTTAAAGAATATCATGGATTCCTCCAATTACAAGCTACCTATGTTTTCCATAGAGGAATATGACGATTGGAAGATAAGAATGCAGGCACACCTTTCTGCCATGAATGATGAGATGTGGACCGTCATAACTGAAGGACCGATAATCCCCATGAAGGTAAATCCAATGTATGGAAGAGACCATGCAGAAGAAGAGCAGCCACCACCAAACTTCCTGATCAAACCACGACAAGAGTGGGGAAACGAAGACAGGAAGAGAGCCAACCTGGATAACGTGGCAAAGAACACTCTATTTATTACTTTGGATAAAGGCACCTTTAGTAAAGTCAAGACTTGCTCAACATCCAAAGAAATATGGGAAAAGCTGGAGCAAATTTGTGAAGGAACTGAGCTCACCAAGGACAACAAAATCTCCAACGCTACACAATTATTCGAGCTCTTCGAAATGAAGAATGAAGAGACTCTTGAGCAACTAGATCTGAGATTCACATCCATAGTGAATGAACTAGAAGCTCTGGGCAAACACTACACACAGAAAGAAAAGAACATGAAGGTGTTAAGAGCCCTACCAGCGGAGTGGGATAGCAAGACCACTGCCATGAGAGTGTCTATGGACCTGAAGTCCATGAGCACATTTGACTTATTCTCCGACTTGAAAGCATTCGAGTATGACATCAATAGAAGGAGAAAAGAGTCAGAGGAGTCAATCTCCAAAGTTACAGCTCTAACCGCCAGAGGAACAAAGGATACAGCAACCGCCAGTTGCAGTAAGCAGAGTGAGGATACAGCAGAAGTTGCTGAAGAGGATATGGCGCTCCTCCTAAAGAAATTCAGGAGATTCATTAAGAGCAACAATAATAGCAGCAACACCAACCTCAACAAAAAGAATGACTTTAGAAGAAGTCACTCAACCCCTCAGGTATCTTCTTCTCCTCAGTCAAATACAGGGAATGTTGACTTGTGCTATAATTGCAGGAAGCCTGGACACTACGCAAGGAATTGTCCTTATCCAACAGTGCACAAGTATCCTGAAGGAGAAAGAAAACAGAGGAGAGATAAAAGACGAGAGGAAAGGCACAAGCTTCGAGCTCTCATAGGAGAGATGGAGAAAGCCAAGGATACAGTAGTCCCGAAGGAAGTACTGAAAGCTGCAGAATCCTTTGACAGCGATGCTGAAACCTCATCCTCTGACGAAGAAGCACTCATATGCCTGATGGCTAAAGATGGCGAGGACAGCGAAGAAGATGAGGTAATTTACCAACCGCTGTCCATACAAGTTGATGAGGAGCTGAACATGATCCACTCCTTGAAAAGGATCATGAGTGATTTCGAGCAGATCAACTCAATTCATGAGGAGCTTAAGGTTGAGAATGAGAACCTTAGAATCGATAATAAGATCCTCAAGAGCAAAAACATCGACATTGCCAGAATGCTCGCTGCACGAGAGTCTGATAACTCAAAGTGTAGTAAGCAGCAACAAGAGATCTCTAGATTGAATCTGCTGATCACTGAGCTAAGATCTGAGAAGGAAATCTTGCAGTCCAAGATGAGAACGTTCACCAAATCCTCAAGGGACGCAAGAGATTGCATAAACAGTGTCAGAGATCCCTTTGTGATTTCAGGCATAGGTTACAGCAATCAAGGCTCTCAGAATACAGCAAGCACATCCGAAGCTGTGAATTTTGTTCAAGCTAAAACTCCAATGGAGAAAGAGTTACTTTGTGACTCTGAAAAGATACTGAACAAAACAGCAATGACGGATAAAGGGAAGAAACCCCAATGCTCAACTGCAGGGAATAAGTCTGCATCTAAGACTTGGCTGCAGCAGAAGTTATCTGCTGCATGCAGCAAAAGGATGCAGCAACCAACAAAGTTGCAGCATAGAAGAAACTTTCCCACCGATACTAAGACCTATATGTCTAAACCTCAAGGAGGATATACTTCAGGAAAATATGGTGGAAGACCGCACTACAAGGGTGTTGGTAACACACATGTTTGTCGAGCACACACTTCTCATAAGCAATTTTCCAAGATAACTGCATACAGCTCGAGAACCAACAAATCTTACAGTAGATCAGTTACTGTTAAGAAAGTTTGGGTTCCCAAAGTAACTAACCCCAAAGGACCCGTATGGAAATGGGTACCTAAATCTGTTTGAGTTTGTTACAGGTTACAGTGCCAGGATGCAACAGTGATGTATGGTATATCGACAGCGGCTGCTCAAGGCACATGACAGGCAATAAAGAAACGCTGAAAGACTTCCAAGAATGCAAAGGACCTAAGGTCATATTTGGAGATGATTCCAAAGAAAGCACAAAAGGAAGCGGATGCCTAATCAAAGGGAACATAAAGATCAATGATGTATCCTACGTAAAGGGGCTTAGATACAATCTTCTAAGCATCAGTCAGTTCTGTGACAAAGGATATACAGTGGAATTCAACCTCAACAAGTGCTTAATCAAGGACAGCACCACAAATAAAGTAAAGCTTACAGGAACAAGAAGAGGAAATATCTACCTAGCAGATTGGAATTCCTCCACTCAATCAATATGCTTCATAGTGAAAAGTCCACCGGAGCTAGCTGGCTATGGCACAAACGATTAAGTCACCTGAACTTCAAGACTATCAACAAGCTAGCAAGAAAAGGTCTCGTGAGAGGATTACCAGATGTAGCTTACAAGAAAGAGAATGTCTGTGGAGCGTGTCAAAAAGGGAAGCAAGTTAAGAGCTCTTTCAAGGATAAGATTCAGAAATTGTCTCACAGAATTCTAGATCTTCTATACATGGACCTCTTTGGACCAGTAGAACCAGTAAGCTTGAGCGGGAAGAAGTACTCTCTAGTAGTAGTGGATGACTACTCCAGATACACATGGACGATCTTTCTAGCAAAGAAGTCGGAAACTCAAGAAAAGCTACCTGGCCTCATGAAGAAAATACAGAATGAAAAGAGCTTGAGCATAGTGAAGATAAGATCAGACAGAGGAACCGAGTTCACAAATAAGTTTATAGAGAAATTCTGTTCTGACAATGGTATTCGTCATGAATACTCTGCTGCACGAACACCTCAACAAAACGGGGTTGCTGAAAGAAGGAATAGAACCCTCAAGGAAACAGCAAGGACGATGATAGCAGAAGCAGAAATACCCAAGAGATTTTGGGCTGAGGCAACCAACACTGCATGCTATACGCAGAACAGATGTTTAATCATCAAGGATCTTGACAAGACACCGTATGAAATATGGAATGGTCATACACCAAACATTTCCTATCTACATATCTTTGGATGCAGGTGTTATGTTCTCAACAATGGAAAGGAACATCTGAAGACTTTTGATGCTAAATAAGATGAAAGAGTATTTCTAGGATACTCTGCTGTAAGTAAAGCCTTCAGAGTGTTTAATAAAAGAACCCTGGTGGTAGAAGAATCTGTACATGTGGTGTTTGATGAACCACATTGTGACACAAAGAAGCTGGAAAAACCACCTGAAGAAACCTCTCCCAGAAAAGAGAATGTTGTACCATACATAGAAGAAGTTCTGCCTACAGAAGAAGATAAAGATGAAGAAGTTGCAACCTTGGATGCAGCAGACATTCTTACAGCAGCAGAACCTCCTGCATTACAGCAACATGATGAGCAAAATACACCAACGCACGTTTTTGAGCCAGATAGGACATGGCTTAGAAATTATCCAAGAAATCTCATCATAGGAGATCCATCCATCGGTGTAAGGACAAGAAGATCCATCCCACATGAAGTAATGTTTGCATGCTTCATATCACAATCAGAGCCTAAGAATATTGAAGAGGCACTGCAAGATAGCAACTGGGTACAGGCCATGCATGAAGAATTGAATGGATTTGAGAGAAATCAAGTATGGCAAACAGTCGCTAGACCGATCCATCAAGGTGTAATTGGAACAAAGTAGGTGTTCAAGAACAAGCTAGATGAATCAGGAGTCGTTGTAAGAAACAAAGCAAGATTAGTTGCTAAAGGATACTGTCAGGAAGAAGGAATTGATTTTGATGAGACTTTTGCACCTGTGGCAAGGCTAGAAGCAATAAGAATTTTCTTAGCCTATGCAGCACATATGAATTTCAACGTCTATCAAATGGATGTTAAAAGCGCATTCCTGAATGGTCTCCTTACAGAGGAAGTATATGTTGAGCAACCTCCTGGTTTCGAGGATCAAGCAGAAGAGAAGGTGTTTCGTTTACAAAAGGCCCTATATGGACTGAAGCAAGCACCAAGAGCTTGGTATGGCACCTTATCTCTCTATCTTCTGGAAAATGGTTTTCAAAAAGGAACGATCGACAAAATGCTGTTTAGGATACAGGACGGAGAGAGTGTACTTCTTGTACAAATCTATGTGGATGATATTATCTTCGGATCCACAAACAAAGAGCTATGTGAGAAATTCTCCAACCTGATGCAGTCAAAGTTCGAGATGAGTATGATGGGAGAATTAAGTTTCTTTCTCGGACTGCAAGTAAAACAGCTTCCTACAAGAACCTTCATCAATCAAGTCAAGTATACGAAGAAGCTTATCAAGAAATTTGGCATGGAGAATGGAGCCGCAACGTCCGTTCCCATGTCCACATCTATAAGTCTTGACAAAGATGAAGATGGTAAAGATGTAGACATTACGAAGTACAGACGCCTCATTGGATCATTGCTGTATCTCACAGCAAGCAGGCCTGATATTATGTTTGCAGTAGGAGTCTGTGCTAGATTCCAAGCAGCACCGAAGGAATCACATCTTTTAGCTGTAAAAAGAGTGATCAAGTATCTGAAAGGAACTCAGGAAGTCGGCCTATGGTATCCTAAGGAAGGAGGATTCAAGCTTAAAGGCTACTCCGACTCAGATTATGCAGGCTGCAAGATTGATAGGAAGAGTACTAGTGGGACGTGTCAATTTCTGGGAAATAGACTTGTCTCGTGGTTCTGCAGAAAGCAGACCTCAATTGCAACCTCTACAGCAGAAGCAGAGTATGTTGCAGCAGGAAGTTGCTGTGCACAGATTCTTTGGATACAGCAGCAACTTAGAGATTATGGGATAGAAGAAAAAGAGACGCCAATTCTCTGTGACAATACGAGCGCTATTGCAATTACCCATAATCCTGTCTTTCACTTAAGAACAAAGCACATTGACATTCGTCATCACTTTATAAGAGATCATGTTGAGAAGAAAGATGTCGTGCTTGAGAAGGTTCACACGGATCTACAGCTGGCAGATATCCTTACAAAACCTTTGAGTGAATCTAGGTTTTTCATGCTTCGTAACGAGCTAGGAATCCTTAAGTTGTGAAGAAAAAGAAAATGCAAGATCGCAGGGGGAACCTCTGCATGCTTGCAGAAAGTAGTAAAAATGGTACTGTAAGCTACGCGTCAATACAGCACTGGGTTCAGACAGCGCTGCAATCTACATTCTTACAGTACAGCAGTTATCGAATAAATCAAGCAGCACCAGGTTACAGCATTAATTTCAAAAGGAGTATTGATTGCTCTGCAACCTCGTACTTGAGATGCTGCAACCTTAAAAAGACATTTATTTAGGCGGCAAAGAGCATGTCTTTCAGCATTAAATGCATGACTGCGGGTGTCAGGAAGTGGAAAGGGCGCTGACAGAACCCACGCGCCAAGTAATTATTAGCGACGATTTGACATCTCCGCTTTTTCCTGAGCCACTAGATCATTTCCCTGATTTATCTCAACCGTCAATCTCGCACGTCTCTTGGGAACCACCATAAAGACCAAAACATGCCATTTGAAATTCACTTTTCATCTTCAGAGAGAGAAACGCTGTGATCACAAGAAAATTTTCTAAGTGCAAAACCCTTGTCTCTTTTCTCTCTATCTCACAAAGATTCCAATGGCTGCCAGAAAGACTATCGTTCTTGATGGAAGAATGATCAACAGGGAGAACATCTTGGAGTCAGGGCTGTATGATAATGCCCTGATCAAGAGGATCTTCGATGCTCTAGAACAGACCCAAGTCCTAGGGCTGTTGACCACGGTATATGCTGGCTTCTCCACGGAGTCAGTACAGAGGTTTTACGCCTACGCTAGGCAGGCGGAGGAAAGGAACTGCATCCTATTCCGGATGGATGCAGATGGAGAGGAACGGTCGCTGATCGTTAGGGATATCTCCACCACCTTCAGCATTTCGGTTGCAGGGTTGACCCCCAGCCAGTTGGCAACGTATGGGGAGGCATCGGCTCAAGAGATGTGGAATCTCTTTCGAGCAAGGGATGCAGGGGCTGAAATCAAGAGAAGCGCCCCCAAGAAGCTCTTCAAACCGGAGTTTGAACTTCTCCACGACATCTGTGCGTACTCCATCGAGGGGAGGACAGGGAGTTACGACAAGTGCACAGATCTCCGGTTCCGGATCATGTCTGCCATCATGGCCGGAGAGAAGGTGAACTGGGCGAGGCTCATCATGAAGAGGCTGTGGGAGGAAGCAGAGAAGATAACGGAGCGTCGGAGCTACGGTATCACCATCTGTTCTCTGTTCTGCAAGCTTGGCCTTCAACTTGCAGCACCCGCCCCCATTCATCCTAGAAAGTATCTCGGGGAGAAGAAGAAGGGCAAGACCCAGCCGAAGGCTGCAGGAGCAGGAGTTGCGAGGAAGAAAACCAAAGACAAAAAGAATGCAACTCTTGCTCTGCAAGATGAAGCTGCTATCAGCGGGGAAGATGCTGAAAAAGAGGAACCTTCGAGTCCTCTTTCTGTTATCAAGAGGAGTTTAGGGAAGGCTGTACCTGAACTTGAATCCTCTTCCACAGATGATGACGCACCTTTGGTGAGAAGGGATCCACGCAGCAAGAGAGCTGCTGTTGCTGTTGGGGATGTGTCACATCAGCCCAATATGGTTGTAGTTGACCTTGGGGATGTGTCACATCAGCTTCGGGAGCCACATCAGCACCGGGTCGAGCCAACTGAAGAAGAAGCTCGTCTACAAACAGATGCTTCAGTGCTCGATCCCACTTTTCCGGCTGCTAGAAATATGCCGGCAGAGTACTCTTTTTGGAGAGAGATGCGGCTGTCAAAGGGGAAAATCCTGTTGAAGTGGAAGGATTTCCTGACAATCGAGCAAACTGTCCTGGAGTGGGCCAAATCGGAGGATATTCTGGCACTCCTGCAACCTGACTTTGCAGCAAGAGTTCAAGAGCTCGATGGCTGCAGCGCTGCACAGGGAGCACAGGACAAGGAAAAGGGCAAGGCTCTTGCAGAATCCGACTCTGCAGAGCTGCCGATGAAAGCAGCAGTGGAAGATGTGCAGGTCTTCCTAGCCCCGGCTGTAGAGGCGGTAAGAAGGGGCGATGATGTCGCATTTGCTCAGGAGCAAATCGACATCTTGGGAGTGGAGCAGGCTGAAGAAGCCATGCTGCATCTAGCGCTGCAACAGAGCCTGAAGGAAACCAGGATGCAGCACACTCCAAGAAGAATGCGGGGAGAAGACAGTTCAAGTTCAAATCAGATGAACTCCCCTGCATACGAGCAAGTAGTTGAGGGCCTCTCCAACATTGTCACGTTGGATCGCTTGGAGGAGGAGGAAGCCCAACTACTGGATTATGGTGATTCCCCAGTGCGCTAAGATGAAGATGCTGCTCAAGCAGACTCTGAGAGGGAACCATCCACCATAATCAGGAATGTCATCTCAGACATTTCTGAGATTGCCGATGAAGCATCTACGGAGGGAGTTGCAGAGGCGGTACTCCCTGCACTGGACGCGACAGCAGTGCAGCCAGCAACCACCCTTCAACAGGAAGAAGGAGCTGCAGAGAAGAGCAGGGTGGATGCTGAGATCCTAGCAGCAATAGAGGATACAGTGCTAAATACTGTGATCGCTGCAGGAAGCTATGCAGAGCTGCAAGAACCCATTTTTACAGCAGAGACTGTCGAAGCTATTTCTGGACCGGCCGAGGAGACGGGGTCCATTGAGAAGACCTCAGTGGAGGATATTGTTCTGACAACACTCCCTGAGTGTGAGAAGACCTCAGGTGGGGAGGCTGTTCAGACAGTACCCACTGAGGATGCTGGAGTTGAGGCCGAGGTATCCCCAGTGCAGCTAGAGACACCTCGTGAGGAGGTTGATGCTGCAGCCGCTGCTAGCTCTCAAGTACCTTCAAAGGTCACTGCAGCGAAGGATACTGTGGACGCCAATATGTCGGATGCCGAATTCGCAAGATGATGAAGGAACGGAACATTGCTGTTCATGGGCCAAAATCTGGAGGAGCCGTTCTTGTTCCAGTCTTATCCAGCGAAGAGGAGGCAGAAGAAGAAGAAGGAGATGAGCACCCATCCTCAAGCTCTACAAGCTCTCATACCAGCAAGGATGAGGATGAGGTTGCTGCTGAAGTACCGAGGCAGGATGCAGCACCAGTATGCCAAGAGGTGATCCCATTTGCTGCATCCTCTACTGCCTCAACAAGAAGGAATTCAGGGCTGACTCCTGATGAATCCATCAACAGAGTCGAGACCGCTGTTAGACATCTGCTGCATGCTCTCCAAGAGCATGAGTCTACCATGCGCAACAGTCTCAGGGTCAGTGCCCAATTCCATGCTGAAACCATGACGGGTTTCAAGAAGGACCTCGAAGTGCTGCCTGACATGATTAAGCATACTCTCAATGATCATTCGAACAGGCTGTACTACGATCGGGTCAGGATGGAGAAGGAGTTGAAGGTTGAAGCTGCTCTGACGCGCCAAGAGGTCAGGCAATGCAAGCTGCATGCTGAGACTGCCTCAACCAGACTCAACCATCACTCACAAGTCCTGGAAACACTTCTGGATCGTGTCTTCGATCAATCTCAGAGAACCAGAAGTGTGGACGACAGGTTGGAGAACCTGGAGCTGATTGTAGGAGAGTTGAGGGACATCATGGTCCGAGCTTTCCCTTAGCATGTCGATGCTCCAGAGCCCGCACCTGAACCAACCCGACGCCCGTGATCTAGGGCGGTCCCAGCAGCCCCTGCTCAGCCCCCGGCTTTTGATGATGCCAAAAAGGGGGAAAAGTTTGAAGAGAAATACAGGAGCAAAGGGGCGGCTGATTCTGAAGAAGAGGAAGAAGATGATAACCAGCAACCTCTCAGCAGGAGGAGAAGGAGGTTTGGATCATCTGCTGCTGCTGATATCCCTTCTCCAAAGAGATGGAGAACAGATGATGATGGAGCTGGTGGTGCCGGTGCAGCTGCTGGAAGAAGATCTGCTGTAGGTTCTGCACACAGCAGAGCTGCAAGCAAAGATGCAGCACCGCCCAGCTATCATCATAAGAGAAGGGATGATAACCAGCAGCAAGGCTCAAGGAAGAGGATGAGCGGGGACGAGTCTAAGAATCAAAGGCGACAGTACGAAGAAGCTGCAGATCCTAACGCCTGGATTCAAAGACTCGGTGTAATTGGTGAAAAAAAAAAATTCCCAAACAACTACTACCAATTCCCTCCTCAAGAAATCCCTCGCCTTGACACAGAGAACATCTCTGCTGAAGTGTCCGTGTTGATGGATCAAAGGCCTGAAGGAGAGAACATAGCTTGGAGATTCGACATCTTCAAAGAAGTCAGACTGCCTTTTGATCGAAATCCAACATTTGAGGCGATCACCATTTTCAAACGATCAGAGTACCTCAGACACTTCAGAGATCTATGCAGGCAAGGCAAATTCAGCAAGTATCATACCTGCAAGACTGTTTTGAGAAGGTATAAACAGCTCGTTCTCGAAGGAAGCCTTGACATTCAACAGCTGTACATCGATCGAGTCAAGGAAGGGCTGATTGTACCATTCTGCGAGGACTTCTGGCTGAGATGGATTCAGATTCCTGTGATCAGACACAAGCTGGAAGAGTCCTACCAAGAGTCCATCAGGGACTGGTGGAAAGGATCAAGAGGAAGAGAAGGCCTTGAAAGGTTTGAAAGAAGATCAGACGAATCTGCAAGCAAAAGGTCTTCGTTTTACTAAGCTGTATTCATATACCCTCTTATGATCCTTGTTGTATTATTGATATTGTAAAAAATTTCTATCTCTTAAATGAAGAAATTTTTCTTTCTGCTCTGACCAAGTTCAATTCTTATGAACTCATGCATGCTGTTTGTGTTTTCCTGTTGTGTTTGTTGAAAGGAATAGCATGATGCATCTCTGATGAATCCAGGATTAGTTTTTCAAGCTGTGCAAGCATATAATCTGGATAATCTATATGAGTTAAAGTAAATTGAAACTTCTTCATGAATGAAATATTGTAAAGGTTTTGTCATCATCAAAAATGGGGAAATTATTGGGATTTCATTGTTTAGATTTTGATGAGACAAACCAACCATGTAATAGGAAGTTTTGAGTACCCCATTTTCACATTGTTTAAGTGAATAAATAGACTAGAATTGAGTCTTGAGTCAAGGATTGAAATGGAGGTTAAAAGAGGATAAAGCTGCATCTAAGCTTTAAAGGAAGATATCGCTGCAAGAAGGCAGGATACAGTATCGCTGCATGAAGGCAGGATACAGCAAAACAAGGAAGAACGGCGTGCAGCATCGCTGCATGAAAAGGATACAGGAGTACTGCTAGAACGAAGTTACAGCAGCACTGCCAGACAATACTGCAAGCAGGTCTAAAATACAGCAGCACTGAGAGTATACATAAGCTGCACAGAGACCAAGGATACAGCGCAGACTTACAGAACAGTTAAGTGTATACAGCGCCAACTACAAGACGAAGTATCCTGCAAATCCCAGAAAGGATAAATGCAGTACGAGGAACGGAGATCCAAGCAGGGACAAAAGAGCCGTTCAAGAAAAAGTCAAAGTAGCAGACACGGAGCCAATAAGAAGATGCCACATGGACTGACGCGCCGTAGAAAGCTGCGAGCCGCAACTGCCGCATTAAATGCTCCGAAAAGAAAGGTCAGTCGCATTAAATGCGAACCATACTTTGGCCAGGCTATTTCAAATTCAAAAGAGGGATGTCTCCTTCAACGGACATCTTCTCCTACAAGTATAAATAGAGGTCGAGGAGTACTGAAGCTGGTTACTGTTACTGAGATCTAATTTCCATATGCGAAAGTTTCGAGCTTACAAATTTAAAGTATTCAAGCCAACAGTTTCAGTCACTCAACCTATCGAAGTGAAGTAGAGTTCAAGCTGAAAGATTCCTTACGGATTCAGAAGCTCACTTCGAAGCACAAGTTGAAGAAAATCTTTTTATCCTTTTAACCTTGTTGCTGTGTGCTTAGGTTGTTTTAGTGGTGTCAAGCAGTTGATAGGAGAGATCCTTGCTGTTTGTTTTAGTTGTCTAGTGTTAGGCAGCTTCCCTGTGTGGGAGTATAGAACCCTGTGTGGGTTAGCCTTTGAAGTTTGCAGTTGCTGTGTGTACGCTGGACTTCAGTAGGTGGTTTGCTTTGTAAAGTTGATAGATTGTTAGGAGAGTCCTGTAAATCAATCTTGCTTAACAAAGTTCCTGCTCGAGGAGCAGTAGAGTGGACGTAGAAGGATTACACCACCTTCGAACCACTATAAGCCATAAGTGTTTTTATCGCTTTATTTATCTGTGCTTATTTTCTGCATATATCTATCTCTTCTCATCATAAAACGTTTGAAAGAAGCATTTTTGTGTAAAACAGCCTTGTGTTTAAAAAGTATATTTCCGCTGCGTACAAAACTCCAGGTTACAGCGTGCAGCACTGCATTCTAGCGCTGCAAGCAGTAACCATCTATCACTGCAAGCTCAAGTAACTTGCAGTGCAGAACGGTTGTTTTAAAGATTCTGAAAAATCGACTAAGGTTCATTCACCCCCCCTCTGAACCTCGGACACCACTTGGGACCAACACAAAAGATATTACATAATAACCATCGGCTTCAACCAAATTAACATAATATTCACAGCGGAAAAATATCAGGATCTCTTATCCCAAACACACCTCATCATCAGGATCTCACATCCCAAATACACATCATCATCAGGATCTCACATCCCTGAATACACATCATTTAACCACCAAACATGGATTTCTTACAACATTGTTTTATAAAGAGAAAGTTTGATAAACATCATATTACAATAATTTATAGATCTAGAAAAATATAGCACCTCCTCTCTCCTTCTAGGGTTCATCATGCGTATCACCTCCTGTAACGTGAGTTATAGAATAAGGGGTGAATGCGTTGAATACACTCGTGGGGAATAAAATCCGCGTCTAAATCTTAACATAAATATTTGAATCAGAATTACGTATAATCATCACTAATCACAGCACAAAATATGCACAGCAGACATTAGAAATGATAAGGGATGAATAGGTGCAGGCATCACCCGTCTTATCCCATAAAACGGTCTCAAATACCGCTGGTGCATTTCAAGGACCACCAAACCTTTCATAAAAGAATGGGGGTAAGGGACGAATGCATGAAGGGGCACCTCAGCGGGCCCACCCCTCACAGTAATAAGTATGTCACAGCAAATATATAATCACAGCATTTAGTATTCCTCAATCATGCTTGGAATAAGGAAAACTGTAAACAGATAAAGAGTTAGAAATTACCCCAACCTTATTCGGTGGTTACCACGTGAGTTGCAAGTATCGAAGATCACGTATCTCAAGGCTTCAATCCAACAGGTAGCCTACATAATTTACGGTTTTTTTAGATATTTATGAAATATAATTAAGGATTTAAACGATATCGGATCGGATACTATCGATCGAAATGAGACGGATCGGAATAGAGGGCCTAACGATTGAGGCTGAAGAAACAAGAGGGAAATATCAGTTTATATAGCTAAGGTGAAAGAGAATGAAATTTGGATCATAACAAAAAAAGAATGAACTCAATCGGAGTTGTAACGAGCTCGAACGGAGCGTTTTAAGATTTAAGGGTATTTTGGTAATTTGGTCAAAGGGTTGACTTCGACCGGGACCCACGACCCCCGGTCAACGATATTTTGTTGGCAACGTCTCGATGTTAAAAAATGATGAAAAGAAAATGAGATTCGGATCGAAAATACGACGTCACGCGTGTTCCAGGCGACGGGAGAAAAACTCCCCAGTGTCTCCCGACAACGGGAGAAAAACAGGACAGAAATCAGGGCAGCGTCTCCCGACGATAGGAGAAAAACAGGGCAGCGCTCCCGGCGACGAACCTGCTTAAGAAGCCACCTTCCCGGAGCCACCGGCTGCGGCGGCGCCGCCCTATGCCAACACCACTTTGTCCTCCGGCGAGTCTGCAATTGCTGCATTTAATGATCCGTAATGCAAAGTCAAGAAGAAGTTAATGCAAGTCATACCTACAAAAAGGATATAAATTTAAAAGGAGAATGTCTTCTTCAACAGACATATCTCTACATCTATAAATAGAGAAAGAGAAGACTGAAACAACTACTGAAACTTGCACGCTCAAGAGACAAAACTAGAATTGATCAAAACCATCAAGTATTCAAAATACAATTTCAGTCACTTTGTAACGCCCCGATTATTTTGTAAATAAATCTTAATCGAGACGTTACTCACTTATAAAAATTTCCTCTTTCCAAGAATAAATATAAATAAAATCAAGAATAATTATAAAATATACATTTCTTAAATATATGGAATTAATCAGTTTAAATAAAAAGGTTCTGTAACCTTTGATCATCGGCTACCAGCATCCACTGCTCGCGCGCCACGCCTTAAACTCCTTAAACTGAAAACATTTTAAAAAGGGGGTGAGTGACAATAGTACACTCAGTGGGGTGGGGAACTCGGGATGACATGAAATAATTTTGGAAGATTTTACACACATGCCAAAACACGATTTTATCACATAAAAATAGATTTTCATAAAATGTTTGTCTTTTAATAACGACAGCATAAAATAGATCACTTCAAACACTTGGCTTAAATCATTTTAAAAATGTAAGCATCCATCTCAAATCAATCATCCTTCACATTCAAACATCATTTTTCACATAATTTACGGTGCTTAGCCGCCATGAAAGCATTTTACGGTTCTTAGCCGCCATGAAAACATTTTACGGTTCTTAGCCGCCATAGATGTGGTTCTTAGCCACCATAGATACGGTTCTTAGCCGTCATAGATGTGGTTCTTAGCCACCATAGATACGGTTCTTAGCCGCCATAGATGCAGTTCTTAGCTGTCATAGTTACGGTTCTTAGCCGCCATAGATGTGGTTCTTAGCCACCATAGATACGGTTCTTAGCCGCCATAGATGTGGTTCTTAGCCACCATAGATATGGTTCTTAGCCGCCATAGATGCAGTTCTTAGCTGCCATAGATACGGTTCTTAGCCGCCATAGATGTGGTTCTTAGCCACCATAGATACAGTTCTTAGCCGCCATAGATGTGGTTCTTAGCCACCATTGATACGGTTCTTAGCCGCCATAGATGTGGTTTTTAGCCACCATAGATATGATTCTTAGCCGCCGTACATGCACATGCACACATACACATATCCAACATACACATGGAGGCACATTATTTTAACATAACACTTAGTTGCAATTCAGAATCATATCTTATTGCTCATATACATACATTAACTTCACATCATTCTTCACCTTTGCATTCATAGTAAACATTCACAATCCATCATGTGCTTTGAAACATTAATTAATCATATCCATCATATCACTTTCATTTTCACATATAACATCTCATGCATTCAGCACGTATACTCAACTCATTTTATATGATATAAAAGTTCGTAATTTAAATACTTCGTAAATTAAATATTTTGAAAGAGGTATCAATACCGACATAATAATTTTCCCCACATTTAATAATAATCTTAAAAGATTGCATAAACTTTATAATATCTTAATTTAAAGAAATTACCCCCACCTTGTTCGGTGGTTACCACGTGAGCAGTAAGTATCCAAGATCACGTATCCCAAGGCTTCAAATCAAAAGGTAGCCTACATAATTTACAGTGTTTCTTAGATCTTTATTAAATAAAATTAACGATTTGAATGATATAGAATCAGATACTATCTATCGAGATGAGACGGATCGGAACAGAAGGCTTAACGATTGAGGTTGAAAAAACAAGAGGGAAAGATCAGTTTGTACAGTTGAGGTGAAAGAGAATGAATTTTGGATTACAACAAAACAAGAATAAGCTCAATCGGAGTTGAAACGAGCTCGAACGGAGCGTTTTAAGATTTAGGGGTATTTTGGTAATTTGGTCAAAGGGTTGACTTTGACCGGGACCCACGACCCTCGGTCAATGATATTTTGTTGGCAACGTCTCGATGATAAAGTACAATGAAAAGAAAACGAGATTCAGATCGAAAACGAATCGAAAAATACGACATCGCGCGTGTTCCCGTCGACGGGAAAATTTCCCGACGGCGTCTCCCATCGGCTGCCTAGTTTTCTAGGCAGGGTGCCTAGACCTCCCGTCGTCGGCCTGCTCGAGCAGCCACCTTCCCGGCACCACCGGTTGCGGCAGCGCCACCATATGCCATCAACCCTTAGTCCTCCGGCTAGCCCGCACCGCCGGCTACCAGATCCGGCCATCCCTCACCGGATTCCGGTATGAATAGTGCCTGAAAACAGTCTCAAAAACCCTTCGTGACACACATCTCACAAACTTCTTGCAACAGCCCCCCCTTTCTAGGCCATTTTCCGGCACTGGCGCCGCCACCAATGGCGACGCCATCCCTCCATTGGCTAGCCCACAACTCCGGCAGCCCTTCCGACGCCTGAAACGGCGAGAAAAAGAGCGAGAGAGAGAAAAATGGGAGAGAGAAAAGGTGGCAAGAAACAAGGGTTGGGGTTTTGGAGATGGTTTTTCAGCGTTTTCCGGCGAACGGAAAATCGGAATTGAATTCCGGAAGTTGCCCTAGACTCGTATCATCGAGGGCTACGTTATATACAAAAATCAGCCAAAATGGACGGGTTTGACTTTTTCCGGCGACGGCAGTGGTGGTTTTTCGCCATTTTCCGGCGAACGGAGAATCGGAATTGAATTCCGGAAGTTGTCCTAGATTCGTCTCGTCGAGGGCTACATTGTGTACGAAAATCAGCCAAAACGGACGAGTTTGACTTTTTCCAGCGATCTCCGGCAACGGCAGCGGCGGCGGCGACGACGGAATATAAAATTAAAAGGAAAGAGAGAGGAGAGAAAGACTTACATGTATTCGACGCTTTTCGGCTCGTTCGAAGAAATGGTGGAAATGAAATCGAATGAGGACCTATTTATAGAAAATTTTGAAAGTTACTATTCATGATAAGATTTCGTTTTTCGTTTTTCCGAAACTTCGTATTTTGCCCTTTTTTTCGCCGTTTGAGCTACGGGTGTCCGATTGACCTCTAGTTCATTTCTATCTTCTCATTTTTCCGTTACGCATCTAATGGTTTAAAAATATTTTATGTTCCATGTTTATAAATTTTATCCCTCTAAAACCGATCGTTAAACAATATCTGAAACACACGTAATTAAATTAAACACTCAAGAATTAAAACACATAAGATATTTTAATTAAAATTTTACTTATTTACTTATCAATTATGCTTCATTTTTATCTGGACGTTACACACTTAACCTTAGAAAGTAGTCAAACAAAACTATGAAGCTCAAAGTTACAAAAGACTACTTCATTACACTAGTTAAAGAAACCTTAATATATTTTTATATATTTGTTATGTGCTTGGTTGTTTTATTTGGTGTCATCAGTTGATAGGATTATATCCTTACTAATTGTTTCAGTTGTCTAGGTAAAGGAAATTACCCTATGTAGGTGTTTGAAATACTTAGTGGGTTTGACTTTGGAACTTCCAACAGCTGTGTATAAGCTGAGTTCTAGTAGGTGTTAGTTCATTGAGTTGATAGTTTGTTAGGTTGTAATCAGTAATCTAAACTTACTTAAAGAAGTTCCTGCTCTACGGAGCAGTAGAGTTGATGTAGTAAACTTACTATAAGACCATAAGTGTTTTACCGCTTTATATTTTCATACTGTTGGATATTTGACTGTAACATCTCGAAATAAAATTCGACTACATAAAATATCACGAGAATTTTCTACAATTAAAACGAGATTTAAGTGATAATAGTTATAATTATTATTATACAAATAAAAATAAAAGAGAAATAAAAGAAATAAAATTTACTTATATATAAGTATATAAGCATACATACACACATAATGTATATATAACTTATATAATTGACTTTATATATATAGTACATATGCATAAAGTGAGAAGATATTTGTAAGGATCAATAATTGAAAAGTTGAAAAAACAAAGGTAAGGATTTTCTTTCTCTCTCATGTCCCTCTCTCTCTCTCTTCTATCCCTCTCTCTCTCTCCTTTAATTTTTCTCTCATTTTCTCTATCATTACTTTTATTCCCTCTCTGCTGCAAGCAAGTTTTTCCCTATTTTTCATCTCTGATGCATCTTTCTATTTCTCCATCTCTGCTGCAAGGTTCCATTGATGTGGGCTTGTATATATATGTATAAGCATGGGTATATATATATAGGTGTGTGTATATAAATATAGCTACTGTGAGTGTGTGTTGTTGGGTGTGATGGAGTTGGGCGCCGGATTGGGAGGTCACTGGCGACGCCGAAGCGGCAAAAGACAGCAGCAACGATGGGCGGTGGCGGCTGGGAAAGGTATGGAAGGAAGGGGCAACTAGGGCTAAGTTTGGGGCTGCGTATGTGGGTGTGTTTGGTGGAGGAAGCCAGCGTGGAGTGCGCCGGCGGCGGAGCTAGACGGGCTGCCGCGAGGAGCAACAGTGCTGCCGGGTTGAGCGTCGACAGCGGCAGTGGTCGGAAAAGCAGCGGGAAGAAGGGCAGGGAAACGGCAGCAGGGGTGTGATTTGGGGTGAGGGTTATCTTTGTAAATTTGATATAATTAGGACCTAATTGCAAACTCTAACTTTAGGATAATTAACAAATCAACCCTTAAATTTTATGAAATATGCTATAAGACCTATAATTTATGAATAATGACAATTAAAACCTCAATAGTTATAAATATTACATTCTATACTCTTTTAAGTTTATGAAAATATGTTTTAAGCACCTTAATTTATAATTAATGATATCGGACCTCCAAATTTTACTGAAATTACATTATGTATCTTAAAAGTTAATGATATTAAATATTGCATATTAGAATTTCTTTATATTGTTAAAAAGATCCCTAAACTTTGATAAGATGACAGAACGACCCCTAGAACTTGCATAAATTATATTAGGACCCCGAATTGGATAATTATTGTATTTTATTAACCATAATTGTTGGGATCATAAAACAGACCCTAGATATTACAGATATTACTTTCGAAAATTAATAAATTAAGTTACAAATTAATCTCAGAGATATCATAATAATTAAAGTATGTACAATCTAATAGTTATCTTAAATCTAAGTTTTAAAACCCTAGATTTACGTCTCGTTAACCCCATAACTCTTGGGAAATTATAAATATGAATAGGGTAAAATGCGCGAAACCCCCTTGTGATTTGAAAATGTTGCATTGGTCCCTCCTCTGTTAAAAGAATGACAACATTTATACGTGTGATATGATTAATAGTGCGCGAAATCACCATTTCCGTCTTACTTGACGAGAGTGTAATTCACTCGCTCAATATGAGAGTTGTTGTGGATTTTATATACTTTTTACTTGTGTATTGTCTTTTATACACTTTCCATTGTATATAAATGCAAGTACATTGATTTGTTGATAAATTATAACATACAAATAATCTGCTACTCCAATATTTGCAGCCTATAAGTGTTGCTATTTGTTTTTTTTTTCTATTTATTTAATTTTATTTATTTTAATTACTTATTTTAATAGTTAATTTTTTTATTTGCATGTTGTATGTAATATTTTATTGCTTAATTTTATTTATGTAATTGCTTATTTAATTTTCAATTTATTATGTGTAAAAATATTTTATATATTGAACTCATTAGTATTTGTGTTGTTATTCTCACGATTTATCAAATAGTATTTGTGTTGTTATTCTCAAATTAATTACACATAAATTTGAAATTGAATTATTAAAAAAAAAAGTGCAAATCATGTTGGGCACTAGTGTGAACTCAAATTCATAATGAGATGTAATATTATTGAAATTGAATTATAAGTTTACGGAAATTAAGAATGCTACTTAAATGAGTAAGCTTATACTAAAAACATTACTAGCTTACTACTCTCTTTTAAAAAATTATAAGTTTAGTAAAATTTACAAGCATAATTAAATTCTTTTGGTAATTATAATGTTAAGTCATTCGTATTATAACTTCTACACAACATTGGCTTGTATTGTCACTTCTAGACAACACTATTTCCAGCACGAAGTCTCAACATATCCGTCTGCTTGCTTCTCTCCATATATAGCATCTACCAACCAGTTTACACTTTCTTTAATCCCAAGCCTGCAGTAAAAACCCAAAACTCATCATGTAGCCACTTTTGAAACACAAAAGATAGTACATAAAAAATCATCTAGGCTTACCCATCAAATGCTGAAACAGCTTGAAATGTATAAACCCTTTCATCCAATTTCTTGAGGTCCAAATATTGAGCAAGTTCATCAGCAGATATAGCATCTTCAAGATCCTGCAGTGTAAAATTTAGCAAAGGCACAAAAAAAAGAGCATTTATTTGGAACATCTTTGATATTACTATATATGAAACACACTAGTAGTTTCTGGAGAAAAGACAAGACTGGATGGAGAGAGCTCATGTGGTGACCATTTCATATTTCGCTTTGCCACGTAGCATTCAGGAATAGGAAGTTGGTCATAAAAGCTATTCGACAGCCATAATTGGAAAATACACAAAAGCCAAACTATAGATTAAATTAATTAAGATACATAATTAATTAATAATAATCCACAAACACATTGATTCATATCAATCTTCTTCACACTAGTTGGTGGGGTTGCTCCTGAACGATCCCAACGCCTTTATCGCTGCCGCCCGGAGAATGTACTGGTGGTACGCCGCCGCCGCCAATGCTCCGATGAAGGGACCCACCCAGAATATCCACTGTAATTTTCAAACACACGTTGGTAGAACAAAATTCATTACACTAAACTTGAAAATCGAGCTTAAATAATCCTTACTTGGTCATCCCAAGCTTTCTGGTTGTTGAAGATGACGGCGGCGCCGAAGCTCCTCGCCGGATTTATACCAGTTCCGGTGATGGGGATGGTGGCCAAGTGAACCATGAAAACTGCGAATCCAATTAGAAGTGGAGCCAAAACCTACCCACACTATTACACACAAAATTAAAAAAAATGTTTCGAAAACGATGACCCAAGAGAGGAAAACGATCGAGGACGGAGCGGATGGAGGTAGAGATCAGTCCCGACACGGCGGAGTCGCGGAAGGTAGCGTCCATGATGGAGAAAAGAAGGAAGGTGAAAGTGTTGATGAAGAGGTGATTATGGTTTTAAGAGATGCCCTTAATACAGGTAATTCCTCATTTTTAAAATAAGGGCATAACGGACAAATTTAACGCCGTTAACTATCATTTAAAAAAAAGGAGAGTGTGCAGTATTAATCATATCACACGTGTAATTATTGTCATTCTTTTAACAGAGGGGGGGGGCCGATACAACATTTCCAAATCACGAGGGGGTTTCGCGCATTTTACCCAATATGAATATTATGTTTTGATCTTCATAATTTAATAAACAAAACAAAGGCCACATTAAAAATATTAATTATCATCTCTCTTAATTTAATGACATAGTTGTCCTAAATATAATTATGGACATTATAAATTGATCTTCATAATTTAATAAACGAACCAAGGATTTAATTAAAAATATTAAACATTCAAATAAATTTTCTATATTATTAAAAATGATCTAATGATCTTAAATTAATTATTAACCTTACAATTTAAACCTAAAAGTTAATAATTAAATTAAATATCAAATTAAATAACGAATTCAATTCTCTTAAATAGAAATTTAACTAAACATGTTATGCAATTAAATATATTTCCTAAATTAACTTATAATTTCAGTTAATTGAATTCAGTTTATAAAATAAACTTTATAGTAAATCTAAATACGTCATAATCATAAATATATTCAAATTTATTAATATCTAAGTTAAAAACGTAAATTATATAATTAGATTTTCTAAAATTATTTTAAAAGTCTTCAAGAATTAATTGAAGCTAAAAACTTTATAATTTACTTGTCTAGAATTATTATCAAGTCTTCAAAGATCTAATATAAATCATAAAGCTATAATTAATGTTCCTGAAAGTTAAAAATAAGTATTTCAAGATTTAAATAAAGTCTAATTAAGCTTTCTAATATTTTAATAAACACATGTTATTACAAATTCACTTAAATATTATATTCACCTTAAAATCATTTATTTTATTCTTTAACCCACAACATCGTCAGAAACATGTTCCAATTTATTAAGGAAAACCTTAAAGGACATAATTTAATTACTAATGACCTTAACTAAAGAAATTATAGTTAGACAAAGTACTAAGATATTTTTAATGTTTGATGTAGGAAATGAGGAAAGATGAATACGCTCGACAACTTATGAATAGAAGTTTCAGTTTTCTAAGGTGAGGGTAATTTCTTATTACAATATTTATAATTCTTTCGAAGTATTTAAATTACGAACTATTATACTATATAAAAGGAGTTGGGTATACGTGTTGAATGCATGAGATGTTATATGTGATAATGTTATGATATGATGAATGTGAATGTGATTGCTGATTGATTTAGGGTTAAGTGATGGATTTTAATTATTAATTGTTTTAGATGATTGATGGAAATTATGATGACTGATGAATGCTTGTATAATTGAATACATAATTATAGATTGTGATCTTTACGGGATGTGAACGTTTTACTATGAATGCAAAAGTAAAGAATGATGTGAAGTTAATATTTGCATTTGTGCAAATAAGATGTGTTTTTATGGCAGTTGAGAACTGCAACTAAGTGTTATGTTAAAATAATGTGCTTTTATGTGTATGTTGATGTGTGCATGTACATGCGAATGAATAACGGCTGATCACCATAAAAGGCGGTTAAGTACGTCGTGAAAGGCGGTTAAGACCCGTATAAAAAGATGGTTAAATACGTCGAAAATGGCAGTTAAGACCCGTATAAAAAGACGATTAAGTACGTCGAAAAAGACGGTTAAGACCCGCATATGTTTCTAAAACGGCTAAAACCCGTAAAAAAAATTATAGCAACTAAGAACCGTAAAATGCTTTCATGGCGGCTAAGCACCGTAAATTATGTGAAAAGTGATGTTTGAATATGAATGATGGATTATATATTTCCAGGGCGGCTAAGACCCGCATATGTTTGCAAGACGGTTAAAAACCGTAAATGTGATAATGAAAGTGATATGTTTGAATGTGAAGGATGATTGATTTGAGATGAATGCTTACATTATAAAATGATTTAAGTCACGTAATTGAAATTATCTATTTTCTATGGTTTTTATTAAAAGTCAAACATTTTACGAAAATCTATTTTATGTGATAAAATGGTGTTTTGGCATGTGTGTGTAAAATCTTTTAAAAATTATTTTATGTCATCCCGAGTTTTCCCACCCACTGAGTGTACTTTTGTCACTCACCCCTCTTTTTTAAATGTTTTCAGTTTAGGGATTTTTATGGCATGGAGTGCGAGCGGTGGATGCTGGTAGCCGATGAGCAAAGGTTACAAAAGCTTTTTATTTAAAATGATTAATTTCATGAATTTAAGAAATGTATATTTTATAATTATTCTTGATTTTTTTATTTATATTTTATTCTTTTGAAGAGGAAATTTTTTATAAGTGAGTAACGTTTCGGTTAAGATTTATTTACAAAAGAATCGAGACGTTACATTGACTGTCATTATCTAGCATCAAAGGTTTTTCAAGAAAGCATATTTAAGAAGTCATTTTACAACAAACCATCTGTAAAAAAGTTTATTTCCGCTACAAGAACTCTTAGATACAACAAACAGTACTAATTCATAGTGTTGTAAGCTAGTCTACTTGTTGTGTTGTAAGTTCAAGTAACTTGCAGTGTAGCCAATTTGAAAAGATTTTACAAAATCAATAGAGGTTCATTTTACCCCTCTGAACCTCCAAGACCACTTGGAACCAACAAGTGATATCAGAGCAAGTTGGGTTAAGAACCAACTTATCTGGTCACCTACCCAAATCCATCTTTGTGTTTGTTGTTTTTTCTTTATCTTTTTCTTAAAAACCTCATCTTACAGCATATCTTGGATACATCTCATCACAAACTCCCAATATTTCCATAAAAGAATATGATGATTGAAAGATTAGAATGCAGGCACATCTCTCTACAATGAATGACGAAATGTGGACAATAATCACAGAAGGACCAATCATTCCGATGAAGGTTAATCCTATGTTGGGAAGAGAGCAGGAAGAAGGAACACCTCCACCACCCAACTTCCTGATCAAGCTAAGATATGAATGAAACAATAAAGATAAGAAAAGGGCCAACTTGGATAACATAGTGAAGAACGCTCTATTCATCACCCTGGACAAAGGTACCTTCAGCAAAGTTAAAACTTGCAGGACTTCCAAAGATATTTGAGAAAATTTGGAACAAATCTGTGAAAGGACAGAATTGACAAAAGATAACAAGATATCTAATGCTACCCAGCTATTTGAGCTCTTTAAGATGAAGCCTGAAGAATCTCTAGAATAGCTGGGTTTAAGATTCACATCTATTGTAAATGAACTAAAAACTATTGGCAAGCACTACACTTAAAAGGAGAAAAATATGAAAGTGCTAAGAGCTATACCAGTTGAATGGAATAGCAAGACTACTGTAATGAGAGTATCAATGGATTTGAAGTCCATAAGAACCTTTGACTTATTCTCAAACCTCAAGAACTTTGAATTTGATATCAACAGAAGAAAGAGAGAGTTTGAAGAACAAAGGTTTCGGCTGACAACAAGAACTACAAAAGATACAACAACTACTAGTTGTAGTAAACAGTCAAAGTTGTCAATTGAAAATGCAGAAGAAGATATGGTTTTACTTCTGAAAAAGTTCAAAAGGAAACCTGGACACTATACAATCCTCAGTCAAATACAATTATCCTTGATTTATGTTATAATTGCAGGAAACCTGGATACTATGCAAGGAATTATCCTTACCCAAAGGTAAACATGTATCTTAAGGGTGAGAGAGTTCAGAGAAGAAAGAAAAGAAAGAAACTAAATGCACTTCTTGGAAAAGTTGAGAAAGCCAGGGATACATCAATATCCAAGGAGACACTGAAAGAGCAAGAATAGTGATAGTAACACCTCAACCTCCGATAAAGAAGCCTTGATATGCCTAATGACTAAAGACTGTGAAGAAAGTGGAGATGATAAGGTAATCTACCAACCTCAATCCACACCTGAAGATGAAAAATTGAACATGATCAAAGCTCTTAAGCAGATCATGAGTGACTTTGAGTAGATAAACTCGGCTCATGAGGAGCTTAAAGATAAAAATAGGATACTTAGAAGTAAGCAATAATATGACAGAAATGATATTCGCATGTGAGTTTAAAAACTCAAGTTGCAGTAAATTCCAAAAGAAAGTATCTAGGCTCAATCTGCTAGTCACCAAAGTAGAAAGTGAGAAGGAAAATCTTCAAGCATCTATAAGAATCTTTAGAAAGTCTGCTAAAGATGCAAGAGGCTGTCTATTGATGACCAGAATTCCTTTTGAGAAATTTGGCTTAGGATATATATAGTAGTCAAACCTCTCACAATACAACAAGTACATCTAAATAGTTAAGTTTGTTCAAGTTGAAACACCAATGGCTAAAGTGTTAATTAATGGCTCAGAAAAGAACTTGAATATACTAACAATAGTAGATAAGGGTAAGAGACCCATATGCATAACTATAGGAAGTAAGCTTATATATAAGAGTTAGTTGCAGCAGAATCTGTAGCATCCCATATTTTAATAACAACAACAACAACAACAACAATAATAATAATAATAATAATAATAATAATAATAATAATTTGAGGATTTAAAATTTAACTAATCAAGTTTAATAAAAATTAGTGGCATGGTTGACACATCATGCTTGATATCATAACACTTGGCCAATTTTAAGGATAAGGGGTATTTGATTAAAAAAAAATGAAATGAAAATGAAAGGAAAATAGAAAAAAAAAAAAAGTTTCCATCTCTCTCTCTCCTCCAAGTCTCGCCACTGCCGTTTCTCTCCTCTATCTCCGTCGGCAGATTTCCAACAAGGTTTCTTTAAATTCTTTCGTTTAATATGTAGTTCTTGTTAAGATAATCAAGATTTTGGCTCGATTTTAGAATCGGTGGTTGTTTTCTTTTCTTTCCTCTTTTCTCCTTTCCCCTGCTGATTTTCCTCCGATGTTGCTACTGTTATTACCGGCGCTCGGTCGCGCCGGCGAGATGTGTGGTGGTGTGTGGAGCCGGTGCTCGCAGCGCCGACATGTTGGTGGTGAGCCGCCGCGGTGAGCGGCGGCATATGTATGTTCTTATGCGTATATATATATTTATATATATAAGTTTGTATGTATCTGTGTGTGGCTGTAGAGTGGAGGTGCCGAGGTGGGAGTGTGGTTGGAGAGAGACCGGCGCCGGAGTCGCGCCGGCATGGCTGATGTAGGAGAGCCGCCGCTCAGTAGCAGAAATATATATGTATGTATTCAGGTGTATATATATGTATATATATATATGTATGTGTGAAGTGTGTGAATGTGTGCAGGGTGTTGCCGGCGACATGGGTCGTCGGTAGTGGAGCGACAGCAGGCGGCGGAGGTGCAGGGGGGAAGACGGGAGGGAGCAGTGATGATTTGGGGGATTTGGGGCTGGGGGTGTAATTAGAAATTTAATTAAACATAGGGACTTAGTTGCAAATCCTATAATTATGTATATTAATGTTTAACCCCATATTTATGTATATTGCCTATTATACCTATAATTAAATGAATAATGATAAACGAACCCTCGAAATTAATTAAATTACATGGCTTTCCCTAATATTTGATAATATGATGCATGTCTCCTTAGAATTATGAAATTTATGATAATGATATTTTTGGACATTAGAATATATATTGAAATTCTAGATGTTATCATATAATAAATAGAGTTTGGTAAATGAAACCGAGCTTTAATTAAATGATAAAGAAAGGTTATGTTAATTAATTTATATTATTTAGATCTCTTTATATGATCGATTAGGGTATAAAGCCCTAGGTTTTTATCGAATTAACTAAGAAAATATAGTTTTGGACTCAATTTTGGATTTGGGGATTTTATATTAATTATTACTCCCTCCGTCCCGAGCTATTTTGCCTACTTTGACCGGCACGGATGCTAAGAAAATACAGTTGACTGTTGATTGAATGTTTAAGTTTATACTTTTTTAGTGCTTTTTTTTTGCCATTTTTGGGTTGGCAAAATAAGTTGGGACAAGCAAAAATGGAAAGTAGGCAAAATAAGGTGGGACGGAGGGAGTATAATTTAACCAAGTTTTATTTGGAATTATAAGTTAGATCATATAGTTAGCAAGATTGCTTTTGAGACTAAAATCTAGACCCTCGAAATATTATAGCAATTAAGGTATTTACAATTTAATTATTATTTCAAGTCTAAAGTTTAAAACCCTAAATTCACATCCAATAAAACCTGTAATATTAAGATCAAATTGAACTTTCTATATTATGAATTATATAATTTATAGTGAATTAGGATTTAATTTAAAGAGATTATTTTATTAAATCAATGATAGTTCGATTAGATTCTAAGTCGAACCCTTATGATTGTAGGCGATACGCAGGAGTACGCACCCTAAGTATATTTGGGATCTAGAAGCTTTTTGATCTGCTGCTCTAAAGGTGGGGGTAAAAATCTCTGTTATGTTTTAAATCGTACAGTTTTAAGGAAAATTATATGACTAAGTGATTTAAATTCCGTCATTATGTGCAGTTGTTTTCAATGGAAATGTTTTCATTACGTGAACAGTATTTCGAGTAAATTATATGAATTTGAGAGCTATTGATTTTCAAGTTACGCAAATGCAAAAAATTTCAAATGATGATAAGTCGGGATAATACCCGCTAACAAGGGGTTTCTTTAGAAACCAACATATGTCAAAGGTTTTCTGTACCTATGTGTTATGTGAATTATGTGACCAACGTGAACGTGACCAATGTGTACTGTGTGTTTATGTGGAACCATTATGTGATATTTTAACTGCGCATGTGCCTTCACGCCAAGTAGAGTATTCCTTGTTGGAAACCCACCAAAAGGGGATATTCTTTGGAATTCCCAATACAAAGGGGTGTAACAGCCCAAATCGGGTCGGCTTGGGGCCCTGATAGGTATTCTTCGGAAACCTATCCACAGTTGCCATTGGGGCTCTTCGGGAGTCTACAACGTGTATTATATGTATAGTATTCAAGAAATATTATGTGTACCCCTTTTATTGTACGAGTCAACCCCACTGAGTGTCTTTGTACGCTCACCCCTTTTATGTAAATGTTTTCAGTTTAAAGAATTTAGGGCATGGCGCTGGAGCGATGGATGCTGGTAGCCAATGATTAATAGTTGAGGAAAGTTTTAACTCAAAAATGTATGCTTTATAAATTTTTTTTTGAAATTTATTTATCTTAAATTTCTTAAATGAGCGAATTTGATTTGTAAGTAACGCCTCGGTCAAGGCTTATCTTTAAAAAGTAAACGGGGCGTTACAGAATCAATCTCCTGTAAGCAAGAGAAAAATATAACAACCAACAACGTTATAGCATAAAGACCTCTACCCCTCCAATACAAAGACTTTAATGTCTAAATCCAAAAGAGCATATACTTTGGGGAAGTATGGTGGATGACCACATTTCTAAAGTGATGGTAACAAAAAAAAAGTTTCTACACACACTAATCACAAGCAACGAGCTTATAAAACTACTTACAAAAAGAGAACCAACTATACATACAGCAAAACAATTGCTGTCAAACAAGTATATGTTCCAAAAGAAACTAACCCTAAAGGACCCGTACAAGTATGAGTACCTAAAAAGGTCTAAATTGTTTACAGGTACAATTGCCAAGATGCAGCAGTGAAGTATTGTATATTGATAATGGTTGCTTAAGACATACGACTATCAATAAAGAAACAATGAAGGACTTCCAGCCATGAAAAGGACCTAAAGTAATCTTTGGAGATGATTCTAAAGGAAGCACAAAAGACAATGAAAGTATAATCAAAGGAAATACTTACATGAAGAAAGAATTATATGTGAAGGGCCTCAAATACAACCTTCTAAACATCAGTTAATTATGTGGCAAAACACATTTAGTGGAATTCAATATCAACAAATACTTAATCAATGACAACAAAGCCAATGAAATCAAACTTATAGGAACATAAAAAGAAAACATCTATATAGCAAATTGAAAATTTTCTACACAGCCAACATGCTTTATTGCTAAAAGTTCATCAAAGTTGAGTAGGTTATAGCACAAAAGGTTAAGCCACTTGAACTTCAAAACAATCAACAAGCTAGTAAAAAAATGACTGGTAAGAAGTCAACCAGACCTAGCTTACAAGAAAGAGAATGTTTGCGGAGTATGTCAAAAAGGCAAGCAAGTGAGAAGTTTATTTAAAGATAAGATTCAGAAATCATCTCACTGGATTTTAGATCTTTGACACATTGATCTTTTTGGACCAGTTGAACCTGTAAGCATCAGTGGAAAGAAATATTCTCTAGTAGTTGTGGATGACTACACGAGATTTATATGCACAATCTTTCTAACCAAGAAATCAGAAACACAAAACAAGCTATCCGATCTTATGAAGAAAATTTAGAATAAGAAAAACTTGAGCATAGTGAAGATAAGATCTCAAAGAGGAACTAAGTTCACCAATAAGTTCATAGAAAAGTATTGCATTGGCAATGGAATATGTCATGAATACTCGACTATAAGAATACCACAACAAAATGGTGTTACCGAAAGAAAGAACAGAACACTCAAGAAAGTAGGAAGAATAATGATTACAAAAGTAAAAACACATAAGAGATTTTGGACAGAAGCTACTAATACAACATGCTATACCTAAACTAGATGCCTAATCAACAAAGATCTTAACAAGACTTTTTATAAAATTTGGTATGGCTATATACAAAATATTTCATACCTACACATCTTTGGATGCAAATGTTATATTCTTAACAATGGAAAAGAACATCTAAAGACTTTTGATACAAAGTCAGATGAAGGTGTTTTCTTAGAATATTCATTAGTAAGCAAAGTTTTCAAAATCTTCAACAAACGAACTCTTGTCGTTGAAGAATCAATACATGTGGTGTTTGATAAACCATATTGTGACACAATTGATCTAGCCAAGACAAATGAAGATATGTCACAGTAAAGGATGAAAGATAATGTTGTACCATACATTGAAGGAATTTCAATCTCTACAGAAGATAGTAATTATAATTATGTTACCCGTAGTATAATTTATTGGTCTTTGTGGTGATTGTCATTATTCCTTGGCAATTTATGGGCACATAGTTTTGTTATATATGTACAACACCCAAGACCTACGCAAGTCTTTGAACCAGACAGAACATGGCTCAGAAATCATCCAAGAAATCTCATAATTGGAGATCCCAATGTTGGATTAAGAATAAGAAGATCAATACCCCATGAACTTATGTTTGCATGTTTTATATCTCAAAACAAACTAAAAAGCATTGATGAAGCACTTCAAGAGGGTAATTGGATTCAAGCAATGCAAGAAGAACTCAATGACTTTGAAAGAAATCAAGTTTGGCAGATAGTTCCTAGACCTAACCGCCATAGTGCTATTGTAACTAAATGGGTGTTTTAAAACGAGTTAGATGAATCAGGACTTGTTGTAAGAAACAAAGCAAGACTTGCTGCAAAAGGATATTGCCAAGAATAAGGAATTAATTTGATGAGACTTTTGCACCAGTAGAAAGATTAGAAGCCATAAGTATTTTTCTAGCATATGCAGCACACAAGAATTTTAATATTTATCAAATGGATGTGAAAAGTGCATTCCTTAATGGACTTCTTTTTGAAGAAGTATATGTGGAGCAACCACTAATATTTGTTGATCAACCAGAAAAAAAAAGTTTTGAAACTACTCAAAGCTCTGTATGGCCTTAACCAAGCGCCTAGAGCCTAAAATGACACTTTATCTTTATACTTATTGGAGAATGGCTTTCGGAAATGAATAGTCGGCAAAACGATGTTCAGAATTCAAGATGAAGAAAATATTGTGCTAGTATAAATATATGTGGATGACATAATCTTTGGATCCATAAACAAAGACCTCTGTGAGAAATTTTCAAGTTTAATGCATAAGAAGTTTGAGCAGAAGCAATCTGCTGTAAGCAGCAAGAAGATACATCAACCCACTAAGTTGCAGCATAAAAATCATTATCCCACCTCAAGACTCTAATGTCTAAACCTCAAAGATGACATACTCTATGGAGGTATGGTGGAAGATCCCACTACAACAGTGTTGGTATCACATAAAAAGTTTATACACACAACTTTAACAAGCAGTATTTAACAAAATTGCCTATAGAAAGAAAACCAACAATACTTACAGAAAAGTCATTTTTGTTAAGAAAGTTTGGGTTCCAAAAGAAACTAACCTCAAAGGACCCGTACAGATATGGGTACCTAAAACTATCTGAACTTTTTACAGGTTTTATTGCCAGGATGCAGCAGTGAAGCATGGTATATAGAAAGTGTCTTCTCAAGGCACATGACTGGCAACAAAGAAACTCTAAAAGATTTGCAACCATGCAAAGGACCAAATGTCATCTTTGGATATGATTCCAAAGGAAGCACAAGAGGCACTGAAAATCTTATCAACGGTCATATTCAAATCAAAAAGGTAACCTATGTGAAAGGACTCAGATATAATCTGCTAAGCATCAGTCAATGTTGTGACAAGGGATACACTATGGAGATCAACCTCAAAAAGTGCCTAATCAAGAACAGCAAAACCAATGAAGTCAAGCTTACAGGAATAAGAAGAGGAAACATATATCTTGTAGACTGAAACTCTTCTGTTCAACCTACATGCTTCATTATAAAGAGTCCACCAGAGCTAAGTTGGCTATGGTATAAAAGGCTCAACCACCTGAACTTCAAGACAATAAACAACCTAGCAAGAAAGAGACTAGTGAGAGGATTGCCGGATTTGACATTCAAAAAGGAGAATATATGTAGAGCATGTCAGAAGGGCAAGCAAGTAAGAAGTTCTTTCAAAGGCAAGTTGCAAAAGGCATCTCACAGGATCTTAGACCTTCTACACATGGACCTCTTTTGACCAGTAGAACCAGTAAGCATAAGTGGAAAGAAGTATTCACTTGTGGTAGTAGATGACTATTGTAGATATACATGAACTATCTTTCTTGCCAAGAAATCAGAAACTCAAAACAAGCTACCTGACCTTATGAAGAAGATACAGAATGAGAAAAACTTGAGCATTATGAAGATAAGATCTGACAGATGAACTGAATTCACCAATAAATTCATAAACAAATTCTGTTCTGATAATGATATCTGTCACGAATACTCTGCTGCAAGAACACTTCAATAAAATGGTGTTGCTAAAAAAAAAATATAACCCTTAAAGAAGCAGCAAGGACAATGATTGTAGAGGTAGAGATCCCAAAAGGTTTTGGGCAGAAGCTACAAATACTGCATGCTACACTCAGAACAGATGTCTGATCAACAAGGACCTTGACAAGAACCCATATGAACTATGGCATAGATACACACCAAACATCTTTTATCTACATATATTTGGATGCAGATGCTACATTCTCAACAATGGAAAAGAGCATCTAAAAACCTTTGATGCAAAATTAGATGAAGGGAGTGTTCCTTAGATACTCAGTTGTAAGTAAAACATTCATGTTCTTCAATAAAAGAACACTGGTGGTTGAAGAATCAATCCATGTAGTATTTGATGAACCACGTTGTGATACAAGCTAGATGAACCTAATGAAGGGACAACCCCCATAAAAGAAAATAATATTCCCTACGCTGAAGGTATCCTACTTCTAGCAGAAGACAGGGAGGAAGATTCCACACCTCTAGATGTAGCAGACATTCTTATAGCAACAGAACCTACCATCTTACTGCATGATGAGGAACAACCAAGATCAATGCAACTCTATGAGCCAGACAGAACATGGTTGAGAAATCATCCAAGAAATCTTATCATTGAGGATCCATCAGTTGGAGTAAGAACAAAAAGATCAATTCTTCATGAAGTAATGTTTGCTTGTTTCATCTCTCAAACATAACCAAAAAGCATAGAAGAAGCTTTTCAAGACAGTAATTGGGTTCAAGCTATGCAGGAAGAGCTAAATGGCTTTGAAAGAAATTAAGTATGACATACTATGCCAAGACCAACTCATTAAAGAGTGATTGGAACAAAGTGGGTATTCAAGAACAAGTTGGATGAATCAGGTCTAGTTGTGAGAAACAAAGCAAGACTTATTGCTAAAGGATACTGGCAGGAAGAAGGCATTGATTTTGATGAGACCTTTGCTCTAGTAGAAAAACTGGAAGTAATAAAGATTTTTCTGGCCTATGTAGCTCACATGAACTTTAATGTATATCAAATGGATGTGAATAGTGCTTTTCTCAATAGTTTTCTATCAAAGGAAGTTTATGTGCCACAACCTCCAGGCTTTGAAGATCAAGCAGAAGAGAAAGTTTTCAGACTGTACAAAGCTCTATATGGACTTAAGCAAGCTCTAAGAGCATGGTATGACACCCTATCTCTCTACGTTTTGGAGAATGAATTCTAGAAAGGGACAGTAGACAAAACATTGTTCAGAATTCAAGATGGAGAAAGTGTTCTCCTTGTGCAGATCTATGTGGATAACATCATCTTTGAATCTACCAACAAAGATCTCTGTGAAAAGTTCTCAAATCTCATGCAGTCAAAGTTTGAGATGAACATGATGGGAGAGCTAAGTTTCTTTCTTGGTCTGCAAATAAAGCAACTAAATGCAGGAACCTTCTTCAATTAAGTTAAATACACAAAAAAACTTATAAAGAAGTTTGGTATGGAAAATGGATCTACTACATCTGTTCCCATGACAACATCCATAAACCTTGATAAAGATGAAGATGGAAAAAATGTAGATATTACTAAGTACAGACGCCTAATGGGATCCTTGCTGTATCTTACAGCAAGTAGACCAGACATCATGTTTGTAGTAAGAGTCTGTACAAGATTTCAAGTTGCACCAAATGAATCACATCTTACAGCAGTAAAAAGGATCATCAAGTACTTAGAAGAAACTCAAGAAGTAGGCCTCTGATGTCCTAAGGAAGGAGGATTCAATCTTAAAGGCTATCCTGACTCAGATTATGCTGCCTGCAAGATAGACAGACAAAGTACAAGTGGAACATGTCAATTTCTGGGAAATAGACTTGTATTATGGTTCTACAGGAAGCAAACATCTATTGCAACATCTACAGGAAAAGCAGAATATGTTGTAGCAGGGAGTTGTGCTCAAATCCTCTGGATACAATAGCAACTAATAGATTATGGGATTGAAGAAAAAGAGACCCTCGTTCTCTGTTAGGAATGACAATTTTGACCCGCCCCATAGGTACCTGACCTGACCCGAGGTATTTGGGATGGGGTGGACCCGTGGGTCTGGGTCCTTCTGATACGACCAAACTTGCTCAAACGAAAATAAAATGCATTTTCAATATATATCACCATTTAAAAACCTGTTATATATATATATATATATATATATATGTTGGGATTTCATTGTTTAGATTTTGATGAGACAAACCAACCATGTAATAGGAAGTTTTGAGTACCCCATTTTCACATTGTTTAAGTGAATAAATAGACTAGAATTGAGTCTTGAGTCAAGGATTGAAATGGAGGTTAAAAGAGGATAAAGCTGCATCTAAGCTTTAAAAGAAGATATCGCTGCAAGAAGGCAGGATACAGTATCGCTGCATGAAGGCAGGATACAGCAAAGCAAGGAAGAACGGCGTGCAGCATCGCTGCATGAAAAGGATACAGGAGTACTGCTAGAACGAAGTTACAGCAGCATTGCCAGACAATACTGCAAGCAGGTCTAAAATACAGCAGCACTGAAAGTATACATCAGCTGCACAGAGACCAAGGATACAGCGCAGACTTACAGAACAGTTAAGTGTATACAGCACCAACTACAAGACGAAGTATCCTGCAAATCCCAGAAAGGATAAATGCAGTACGAGGAACGGAGATCCAAGCAGGGACAAAAGAGCCGTTCAAGAAAAAGTCAAAGTAGCAGACACAGAGCCAATAAGAAGATGCCACATGGACTGACGCGCCGTAGAAAGCTGCGAGCCGCAACTGCCGCATTAAATGCTCCGAAAAGAAAGGTCAGTCGCATTAAATGCGAACCATACTTTGGCCAGGCTATTTCAAATTCAAAAGAGGGATGTCTCCTTCAACGGACATCTTCTCCTACAAGTATAAATAGAGGTCGAGGAGTACTGAAGCTGGTTACTGTTACTGAGATCTAATTTCCATACGCGAAAGTTTCGAGCTTACAAATTTAAAGTATTCAAGCCAACAGTTTCAGTCACTCAACCTATCGAAGTGAAGCAGAGTTCAAGCTGAAAGATTCCTTATGGATTCAGAAGCTCACTTCGAAGCACAAGTTGAAGAAAATCTTTTTATCCTTTTAACCTTGTTGCTGTGTGCTTAGGTTGTTTTAGTGGTGTCAAGCAGTTGATAGGAGAGATCCTTGCTGTTTGTTTTAGTTGTCTAGTGTTAGGCAGCTTCCCTGTGTGGGAGTATAGAACCCTGTGTGGGTTAGCCTTTGAAGTTTGCAGTTGCTGTGTGTACGCTGGACTTCAGTAGGTGGTTTGCTTTGTAAAGTTGATAGATTGTTAGGAGAGTCCTGTAAATCAATCTTGCTTAACAAAGTTCCTGCTCGAGGAGCAGTAGAGTGGACGTAGAAGGATTACACCACCTTCGAACCACTATAAGCCATAAGTGTTTTTATCGCTTTATTTATCTGTGCTTATTTTCTGCATCATAAAAATCTCTTCTCATCATAAAACGTTTGAAAGAAGCATTTTTGTGTAAAACAGCCTTGTGTTTGAAAAGTATATTTCCGCTGCGTACAATACTCCAGGTTACAGCGTGCAGCACTGCATTCTAGCGCTGCAAGCAGTAACCATCTATCACTGCAAGCTCAAGTAACTTGCAGTGCAGAACGGTTGTTTTAAAGATTCTGAAAAATCGACCAATGTTCATTCACCCCCCCCTCTGAACCTCGGACACCACTTGGGACCAACAAGTGGTATCAGAGCGAGTTGGGTTAAAAGCCAACTTATCTGGTCACCTACCCAGATCCACCTAGTCTCGCTGTTTTCTTTGCATAAAAATCCTTTTTAAAGCATATCATGGATTCCTCCAATCACAAGCTACCTATGTTTTCCATAGAGGAATATGATGACTGGAAGATTGGAATGCAGGCACACCTTTCGGCCATGAATGATGAGATGTGGACCATCATAACTGAAGGACCGATAGTTCCCATGAAGATAAACCCGATGTATGGAAGAGACCATGCAGAAGGTGAGCAGCCACCACCAAACTTCCTGATCAAACCACGACAAGAGTGGGGAAACGAAGACAGGAAAAGAGCCAACCTGGATAACGTGGCAAAGAACGCTCTATTTATTACCTTGGATAAGGACACCTTTAGCAAAGTCAAAACTTGCTCAACATCCAAAGAAATATGGGAAAAGCTGGAGCAAATTTGTGAAGGAACTGAGCTCACAAAGGACAACAAAATCTCCAACGCTACACAATTATTCGAGCTCTTCGAGATGAAGAATGAAGAGACTCTAGAGCAACTAGATCTGAGATTCACATCCATAGTGAATGAACTAGAAGCTCTGGGCAAACACTACACACAAAAAGAAAAGAACATGAAGGTGTTAAGAGCCCTACCAGCGGAGTGGGATAGCAAGACCACTGCCATGAGAGTGTCTATGGACCTGAAGTCCATGAGCACACATTTGACTTATTCTCCGACTTGAAAGCATTCGAGTATGACATCAATAGAAGGAGAAAAGAGTCAGAGGAGTCAATCTCCAAAGTTACAACTCTAACCGCCAGAGGAACAAAGGATACAGCAACCGCCAGTTGCAGTAAGCAGAGTGAGGATACAACAGAAGTTGCTGAAGAGGATATGACGCTCCTCCTAAAGAAATTCAGGAGATTCATCAAGAGCAACAACAATAGCAGCAACACCAACCTCAACAAAAAGAATGACTTTAGAAGAAGTCATCCAACCCCTCAGGTATCTTCTTCTCCACAGTCAAATACAGGGAATGTTGACTTGTGCTATAATTGCAGGAAGCCTGGACACTACGCAAGGAATTGTCCTTATCCAACAGTGCACTAGTATCCTGAAAGAGAAAGAGAACAGAGGAGAGATAAAAGACGAGAGGAAAGACACAAGCTTCGAGCTCTCATAGGAGAGATGGAGAAAGCCAAGGATGCAGTAGTTCCGAAGGAAGTACTGAAAGCTGCAGAATCCTCTGACAGCGATGCTGAAACCTCATCCTTTGACGAAGAAGCACTCATATGCCTGATGGCTAAAGATGGCGAGGAGAGCGAAGAAGTTGAGGTAATTTACCAATCGTTGTCCATACAAGTTGATGAGGAGCTGAACATGATCCACTCCTTGAAAAGGATCATGAGTGATTTCGAGCAGATCAACTCAATTCATGAGGAGCTTAAGGTTGAGAATGAGAACCTTAGAATCGATAATGAGATCCTCAAGAGCAAAAACATCGATATTGCCAGAATGCTCGCTACACGAGAGTTTGATAACTCAAAGTGTAGTAAGCAGCAACAAGAGATCTCTAAATTGAATCTGCTGATCACTGAGCTAAGGTCTGAGAAGGAAATCTTGCAGTCCAAGATGAGAACGTTCACCAAATCCTCAAAGGACGCAAGAGATTGCATAAACAGTGTCAGAGATCCCTTTGTGATTTCAGGCATAGGTTACAGTAATCAAGGCTCTCAGAATACAGCAACCATATCCGAAGCTGTGAATTTTGTTCAAGCTAAAACTCCAATGGAGAAAGAGTTACTTTGTGACTTTGAAAAGATACTGAACAAAACAGCAATGACGGATAAAGGGAAGAAACCCCAATGCTCAACTGCAGGGAATAAGTCTGCATCTAAGACTTGGCTGCAGCAGAAGTCATCTGCTGCATGCAGCAAAAGGATGCAGCAACCAACAAAGTTGCAGCATAGAAGAAACTTTCCCACCGATACTAAGACCTATATGTCTAAACCTCAAGGAGGATATACTCCAGGAAAGTATGGTGGAAGACCGCACTACAAGGGTGTTGGTAACACACATGTTTGTCGAGCACACACTTCTCATAAGCATTTTTCCAAGATAACTGCATACAGCTCGAGAACCAACAAATCTTACAGTAGATCAGTTACTGTTAAGAAAGTTTGGGTTCCCAAAGTAATTAACCCCAAAGGACCCGTATGGAATTGGGTACCTAAATCTGTTTGAGTTTGTTACAGGTTACAGTGCCAGGATGCAGCAGTGATGTATGGTATATCGACAGCGGCTGCTCAAGGCACATGACAGGTAATAAAGAAACGCTGAAAGACTTCCAAGAATGTAAAGGACCTAAGGTCATATTTGGAGATGATTCCAAATGAAGCACAAAAGGAAGCGGATGCCTAGTCAAAGGGAACATAAAGATCAAGGATGTATCCTACGTAAAGGGGCTTAGATACAATCTTCTAAGCATCAGTCAGTTCTGTGACAAAGGATATACAGTGGAATTCAACCTCAACAAGTGCTTAATCAAGGACAGCACCACAAATGAAGTAAAGCTTACAGGAACAAGAAGAGGAAATATCTACCTAGCAGATTGGAATTCCTCCACTCAATCAACATGCTTCATAGTGAAAAGTCCACCGGAGCTGAGCTGGCTATGGCATAAATGATTAAGTCACCTGAACTTCAAGACTATCAACAAGCTAGCAAGAAAAGGTCTCGTGAGAGGATTACCAGATGTAGCTTACAAGAAAGAGAATTTCTGTGGAGCGTGTCAAAAAAGGAAGCAAGTTAAGAGCTCTTTCAAGGATAAGATTCAGAAATCGTCTCACAGAATTCTAAATCTTCTACACATGGACCTCTTTGGACTAGTAGAACCAGTAAGCTTGAGCGGGAAGAAGTACTCTCTAGTAGTAGTGGATGACTACTCCAGATACACATGGATGATCTTTCTAGCAAAGAAGTCGGAAACTCAAGAAAAGCTACCTGGCCTCATGAAGAAAATACAGAATGAAAAGAGCTTGAGCATAGTGAAGTTAAGATCAGACAGAGGAACCGAGTTCACGAATAAGTTTATAGAGAAATTCTATTCTGACAATGGTATTCGTCATGAATACTCTGCTGCACGAACACCTCAACAAAACGGGGTTGCTGAAAGAAGGAATAGAACCCTCAAGGAAGCAGCAAGGACGATGATAGCAGAAGCAGAAATACCCAAGAGATTTTGGGCTGAGACAACCAACACTGCATGCTATACGCAGAACAGATGTTTAATCATCAAGGATCTTGACAAGACACCGTATGAAATATGGAATGGTCATACACCAAACATTTCCTATCTACATATCTTTGGATGCAGGTGTTATGTTCTCAACAATGGAAATGAACATCTGAAGACTTTTGATGCTAAATCAGACGAAGGAGTATTTCTAGGATACTCTGCTGTAAGTAAAGCCTTCAGAGTGTTTAATAAAAGAACCCTGGTGGTAGAAGAATCTGTACATGTGGTGTTTGATGAACCACATTGTGACACAAAGAAGCTGGAAAAACCACCTGAAGAAACCTCTCCCAGAAAAGAGAATGTTGTACCATACATAGAAGGAGTTCTGCCTACAGAAGAAGATAAAGATGAAGAAGCTGCAACCTTGGATGCAGCAGACATTCTTACAGCAGCAGAACCTCCTGCATTACAGCAACATGATGAGCAAAATACACCAACGCACGTTTTTGAGCCAGATAGGACATGGCTTAGAAATCATCCAAGAAATCTCATCATAGGAGATCCATCCATCGGTGTAAGGACAAGAAGATCCATCCCACATGAAGCAATGTTTGCATGCTTCATATCACAATCAGAGCCTAAGAATGTTGAAGAGGCACTGCAAGATAGCAACTGGGTACAGGCCATGCAGGAAGAATTGAATGGATTTGAGAGAAATCAAGTATGGCAAACAGTCACTAGAACGATCCATCAAGGTGTAATTGGAACAAAGTGGGTGTTCAAGAACAAGCTAGATGAATCAGGAGTCGTTGTAAGAAACAAAGCAAGATTAGTTACTAAAGGATACTGTCAGGAAGAAGGAATTGATTTTGATGAGACTTTTGCACCTGTGGCAAGGCTAGAAGCAATAAGAATTTTCTTAGCCTATGCAGCACATATGAATTTCAACGTCTATCAAATGGATGTTAAAAGCGCATTCCTGAATGGTCTCCTTACAGAGGAAGTATATGTTAAGCAACCTCCTGGTTTCGAGGATCAAGCAGAAGAGAAGGTGTTTCGTTTACAAAAAGCCCTATATGGACTGAAACAAGCACCAAGAGCTTGGTATGACACCTTATCTCTCTATCTTCTGGAAAATGGTTTTCAAAAAGGAACGATCGACAAAACGCTGTTTAGGATACAGGACGGAGAGAGTGTACTTCTTGTACAAATCTATGTGGATGATATTATCTTCGGATCCACAAACAAAGAGCTATGCGAGAAATTCTCCAACCTGATGCAGTCAAAGTTCGAGATGAGTATGATGGGAGAATTAAGTTTCTTTCTCGGACTGCAAGTAAAACAGCTTCCTACAGGAACCTTCATCAATCAAGTCAAGTATACGAAGGAGCTTATCAAGAAATTTGGCATGGAGAATGGAGCCGCAACGTCCGTTCCCATGTCCACATCTATAAGTCTTGACAAAGATGAAGATAGTAAAGATGTAGACATTACGAAGTATAGACGCCTCATTGGATCATTGCTGTATCTCACAGCAAGCAGGCCTGATATTATGTTTGCAGTAGGAGTCTGTGCTAGATTCCAAGCAGCACCGAAGGAATCACATCTTTTAGCTGTAAAAAGAGTGATCAAGTATCTGAAAGGAACTCAGGAAGTCGGCCTATGGTATCCTAAGGAATGAGGATTCAAGCTTAAAGGCTACTCCGACTCAGATTATGCAGGCTGCAAGATTGATAGGAAGAGTACTAGTGGGACGTGTCAATTTCTGGGAAATAGACTTGTCTCGTGGTTCTGCAGAAAGCAGACCTCAATTGCAACCTCTACAGCAGAAGCAGAGTATGTTGCAGCAGGAAGTTGCTGTGCGCAGATTCTCTGGATACAGCAGCAACTTAGAGATTATGGGATAGAAGAAAAAGAGACGCCAATTCTCTGTGACAATACGAGCGCTATTGCAATTACCCATAATCCTGTCTTTCACTCAAGAACAAAGCACATTGACATTCGTCATCACTTTATAAGAGATCATGTTGAGAAGAAAGATGTCGTGCTTGAGAAGGTTCACACGGATCTACAGCTGGCAGATATCCTTACAAAACCTTTGAGTGAATCTAGGTTTTCCATGCTTCGTAACGAGCTAGGAATCCTTAAGTTGTGAAGAAAAAGAAATTGCAAGATCGCAGGGGGAACCTCTGCATGCTTGCAGAAAGCAGTAAAAATGGTACTGTAAGCTACGCGTCAATACAGCACTGGGTTCAGACAGCGCTGCAATCTACATTCTTACAGTACAACAGTTATCGAAGAAATCAAGCAGCACCAGGTTACAGCATTAATTTCAAAAGGAGTATTGATTGCTCTGGAACCTCGTACTTGAGATGCTGCAACCTTAAAAAGGCATTTATTTAGGCGGCAAAGAGCATGTCTTTCAGCATTAAATGCATGACTGCGGGTGTTAGGAAGTGGAAAGGGCACTGACAGAACCCACGCGCCAAGTAATTATTAGCGACGATTTGACATCTCCGTTTTTTCCTGAGCCACTAGATCATTTCCCTGATTTATCTCAACCGTCAATCTCGTACGTCTCTTGGGAACCGCCATAAAGACCAAAACGTGCCATTTGAAATTCACTTTTCATCTTCAGAGAGAGAAACGCTGTGATCGCAAGAAAATTTTCTAAGTGCAAAACCTTTGTCTGTTTTCTCTCTATCTCACAAAGATTCCAATGGCTGCCAGAAAGACTATCGTTCTTGATGGAAGAATGATCAACAGGGAGAACATCTTGGAGTCAGGGCTGTATGATAATGCCCTGATCAAGAGGATCTTCGATGCTCTAGAACAGACCCAAGTCCTAGGGCTGTTGACCACGGTATATGCTGGCTTCTCCACGGAGTCAGTACAGAGGTTTTACGCCTACGCTAGGCAGACGGAGGAAAGGAACTACATCCTGTTCCGGATGGATGCAGATGGAGAGGAACGGTCGCTGATCGTTAGGGATATCTCCACCACCTTCAGCATTTCGGCTGCAGGGTTGACCCCCAGCCAGTTGGCAACGTATGGGGAGGCATCGGCTCAAGAGATGTGGAATCTCTTTCGAGCAAGGGAGCAGGGGCTGAAATCAAGAGAAGCGCCCCCAAGAAGCTCTTCAAACCGGAGTTTGAACTTCTCCACGACATCTGTGCGTACTCCATCGAGGGGAGGACAGAAAGTTACGACAAGTGCACAGATCTCCGGTTCCGGATCATGTCTGCCATCATGGCCGGAGAGAAGGTGAACTGGGCGAGGTTCATCATGAAGAGGCTGTGGGAGGAAGCAGAGAAGATAACGGAGCGTCGGAGCTACGGTATCACCATCTGTTCTCTGCTCTGCAAGCTTGGCCTTCAACTTGCAGCACCCGCCCCCATTCATCCTAGAAAGTATCTCGGGGAGAAGAAGAAGGGAAGACCCAGCCGAAGGCTGTAGGAGCAGGAGTTGCGAGGAAGAAAACCAAAGACAAAAAGAATGCAACTCTTGCTCTGCAAGATGAAGCTGCTATCAGCGGGGAAGATGCTGAAGAAGAGGAACCTTCGAGTCCTCTTCCTGTTATCAAGAGGAGTTCAGGGAAGGCTGTACCTGAACTTGAATCCTCTTCCCCAGATGATGACGCACCTTTGGTGAGAAGGGGTCCACGCAGCAAGAGAGCTGCTGTTGCTGTTGGGGATGTGTCACATCAGCCCGATATGGTTGTAGTTGACCTTGGGGATGTGTCACATCAGCTTCGGGAGCCACATCAGCACCGGGTCGAGCCAACTGAAGAAGAAGCTCGTCTACAAATAGATGCTTCAGTGCTCGATCCCATCTTTCCGGCTGCTAGAAATATGCCGGCAGAGTACTCTCTTTGGAGAGAGATGCGGCTGTCAAAGGGGGAAATCCTGTTGAAGTGGAAGGATTTCCTGACAGTCGAGCAAGCTGTCCTGGAGTGGGCCAAATCGGAGGATATTCTGGCACTCCTGCAACCTGACTTTGCAGCAAGAGTTCAAGAGCTCGATGGCTGCAGCGCTGCACAGGGAGCATAGGACAAGGAAAAGGGCAAGGCTCTTGCAGAATCCGACTCTGCAGAGCTGCCGATGAAAGCAGCAGTGGAAGATGTGCAGGTCTTCCTAGCCCCGGCTGCAGAGGTGGTAAGAAGGGGCGATGATGTCGCATTTGCTCAGGAGCAAATCGACACCTTGGGAGTGGAGCAGGCTGAAGAAGCCATGCTGCATCTAGCGCTGCAACAGAGCCTGAAGGAAACCAGGATGCAGCACACTCCAAGAAGAATGCGGGGAGAAGACAGTTCAAGTTCAAATCAGATGAACTCCCCTGCATACGAGCAAGTAGTTGAGGGCCTCTCCAACATTGTCACGTTGGATCGCTTGGAGGAGGAGGAAGCCCAACTACTGGATTATGGTGATTCCCCAGTGCGCGAAGATGAAGATGCTGCTCAAGCAGACTCTGAGGGGGAACCATCCACCATAATCAGGAATGTCATCTCAGACATTTCTGAGATTGCCGATGAAGCATCTACGGAGGGAGTTGTAGAGGCGGTACTCCCTGCACTGGACGCGACAGCAGTGCAGCCAACAACCACCCTTCAATAGGAAGAAGGAGCTGCAGAGAAGAGCTGGGTGGAAGCTGAGATCCTAGCAGCATTAGAGGATACAGTGCTGAATACTGTGACCGCTGCAGGAAGCTATGCAGAGCTGCAAGAACCCATTCTTGCAGTAGAGACCGTCGAAGCTAATTTTGGACCGGCCGAGGAGACGGGGTCCATTGAGAAGACCTCAGTGGAGAATGTTGTTCTGACAACACTCCCTGAGTGTGAGAAGACCTCAGGTGGGGAGGCTGTTCAGACAGTACCCACTGAGGATGCTGGAGTTGAGGCCGAGGTATCCCCAGTGCAGCTAGAGACACCTCGTGAGGAGGTTGATGCTGCAGCCGCTGCTAGCTCTCAAGTATCTTCAAAGGTCACTGCAGCGAAGGATACTGTGGACGCCAATATGTCGGATGCCGAATTCGGAAGATGGATGAAGGAACGGAACATTGCTGTTCATGGGCCAAAATCTGGAGGAGCCGTTCCTATTCCAATCGTATCCAGCGAAGAGGAGGCAGAAGAAGAAGAAGGAGATGAGCACCCATCCTCAAGCTCTACAAGCTCTCATACCAGCAAGGATAAGGATGAGGTTGTTGCTGAAGTACCGAGGCAGGATGCAGCACCAGTATGCCAAGAGGTGATCCCATTTGCTGCATCCTCGGCTGCCTCAACAAGAAGGAATTCAGGGCTGACTCCTGATGAATCCATCAACAGAGTCGAGACCGTTGTTAGATATCTGCTGCATGCTCTCCATGAGCATGAGTCTACCATGCGTAACAGTCTCAGGGTCAGTGCCCAATTCCATGCTGAAACCATGACGGGTTTCAAGAAGGACATCGAAGTGCTGCCTGACATGATTAAACATACTCTCAATGATCATTCGAACAGGCTGTACTACGATCGGGTCAGGATGGAGAAGGAGTTGAAGGTTGAAGCTGCTCTGACGCACCAAGAGGTCAGGCAATGCAAGCTGCATGCTGAGACTGCCTCAACCAGACTCAACCATCACTCACAAGTCCTGGAAACACTTCTGGATCATGTCTTCGATCAATCTCAGAGAACCAGAAGTGTGGACGACAGGTTGGGGAACCTGGAGCTGATTGTAGGAGAGTTGAGGGACATCATGGTCCGAGCTTTCCCTCAGCATGTCGATGCTCCAGAATCCGCACCTGAACCGACCCGACGCCCGCGATCTAGGGCGGTCCCAGCAGCCCCTGCTCAGCCCCCGACTTTTGATGATGCCAAAAAGGGGGAAAGGTTTGAAGAGAAATACAGGAGCAAAGGGGCGGCTGATTCTGAAGAAGAGGAAGAAGATGATGACCAGCAACCTCTCAGCAGGAGGAGAAGGAGGTCTGGATCATCTGCTGCTGCTGATATCCCTTCTCCGAAGAGATGGAGAAGAGATGATGATGGAGCTGGTGGTGCTGGTGCAGCTGCTGGAAGAAGATCTGCTGCAGGTTATGCACACAGCAGAGCTGCAAGCAAGGATGCAGCACCGCCCAGCTATCATCATAAGAGAAGGGATGATAGCCAGCAGCAAGGCTCAAGGAAGAGGATGAGCGGGAACGAGTCTGAGAATCAAAGGCGACAGTACGAAGAAGCTGCAGATCCTAACGCCTGGATTCAAAGACTCGGTGTAATTGGTGAAAGAAAAATATTCCCAAACAACTACTACCAATTCCCTCCTCAAGAAATCCCTCGCCTTGACACAGAGAACATCTCTGCTGAAGTGTCCGTGTTGATGGATCAAAGGCCTGAAGGAGAGAACATGGCTTGGAGATTCGACATCTTCAAAGAAGTCAGACTGCCTTTTGATCGGAATCCAACATTTGAGGCGATCACCATTTTCAAACGATCAGAGTACCTCAGACACTTCAGAGATCTAAGCAGGTAAGGCAAATTCAGCAAGTATCATACCTGCAAGACTGCTTTGAGAATGTATGAACAGCTCGTTCGCAAAGGAAGTCTTGACATTCAATAGCTGTACATCGATCGAGTCAAGGAAGGGCTGATTGTACCATTCTGCGAGGACTTCTGGCTGAGATGGATTCAGATTCCTGTGATCAGACACAAGCTGGAAGAGTCCTACCAAGAGTCCATCAGGGACTGGTGGAAAGGATCAAGAGGAAGAGAAGGCCTTGAAAGGTTTGAAAGAAGATCAGACAAATCTGCAAGCAAAAAGACTTCGTTTTACTAAGCTGTATTCATATACCCTCTTATGATCCTTGTTGTATTATTGATATTGTAAAAAAATTTCTATCTCTTAAATGAAGAAATTTTTCTTTCTGCTCTGACCAAGTTCAATTCTTATGAACTCATGCATGTTGTTTGTGTTTTCCTATTGAGTTTGTTGAAAGGAATAGCATGATGCATCTCTGATGAATCCAGGATTAGTTTTTCAAGCTGTGCAAGCATGTAATCTGGATAATCTATATGAGTTAAAGTAAATTGAAACTTCTTCATGAACGAAATATTGTAAAGGTTTTGTCATCAACAAAAATGGGGAAATTGTTGGGATTTCATTGTTTAGATTTTGATGAGACAAACCAACCATGTAATAGGAAGTTTTGAGTACCCCATTTTCACATTGTTTAAGTGAATAAATAGACTAGAATTGAGTCTTGAGTCAAGGATTGAAATGGAGGTTAAAAGAGGATAAAGCTGCATCTAAGCTTTAAAAGAAGATATCGCTGCAAGAAGGCAGGATACAGTATCGCTGCATGAAGGCAGGATACAGCAAAACAAGGAAGAACGGCGTGCAGCATCGCTGCATGAAAAGGATACAGGAGTACTGCTAGAACGAAGTTACAGCAGCACTGCCAGACAATACTGCAAGCAGGTCTAAAATACAGCAGCACTGAATACAGCAGCACTGAAAGTATACATCAGCTGCACAGAGACCAAGGATACAGCGCAGACTTACAGAACAGTTAAGTATATACAGCGCCAACTACAAGACGAGTATCCTGCAAATCCCAGGAAGGATAAATGCAGTACGAGGAACGGAGATCCAAGCAGGGACAAAAGAGCCGTTCAAGAAAAAGTCAAAGTAGCAGATACGGAGCCAATAAGAAAATGCCACATGGACTGACGCGCCGCAGAAAGCTGCGAGCCGCAACTGCCGCATTAAATGCTCCGAAAAGAAAGGTCAGTCGCATTAAATGCGAACCATACTTTGGCCAGGCTATTTCAAATTCAAAAGAGGGATTTCTCCTTCAACGGACATCTTCTCCTACAAGTATAAATAGAGGTCGAGGAGTACTGAAGCTGGTTACTGTTACTGAGATCTAATTTCCATACGCGAAAGTTTCGAGCTTACAAATTTAAAGTATTCAAGCCAACAGTTTCAGTCACTCAACCTATCGAAGTGAAGCAGAGTTCAAGCTGAAAGATTCCTTACGGATTCAGAAGCTCACTTCGAAGCACAAGTTGAAGAAAATCTTTTTATCCTTTTAACCTTGTTGCTGTGTGCTTAGGTTGTTTTAGTGGTGTCAAACAGTTGATAGGAGAGATCCTTGCTGTTTGTTTTAGTTGTCTAGTGTTAGGCAGCTTCCCTGTGTGGGAGTATAGAACCCTGTGTGGGTTAGCCTTTGAAGTTTGCAGTTGTTGTGTGTACACTGGACTTCAGTAGGTGGTTTGCTTTGTAAAGTTGATAGATTGTTAGGAGAGTCCTGTAAATCAATCTTGCTTAACAAAGTTCCTGCTCGAGGAGCAGTAGAGTGGACGTAGAAGGATTACACCACCTTCGAACCACTATAAGCCATAAGTATTTTTATCGTTTTATTTATCTGTGCTTATTTTCTGCATATATCTATCTCTTCTCATCATAAAACGTTTGAAAGAAGCATTTTTGTGTAAAACAGCCTTGTGTTTGAAAAGTATATTTCCGTTGCGTACAAAACTCCAGGTTACAGCGTGCAGCACTGCATTCTAGCGCTGCAAGCAGTAACCATCTATCACTGCAAGCTCAAGTAATTTGCAGTGCAGAACGGTTGTTTTAAAGATTCTGAAAAATCGACCAAGGTTCATTCACCCCCCCCTCTGAACCTCGGACACCACTTGGGACCAACAATATATATATATATAATTCAGCATACCATCCTCTCATATTCACCAATTCCTTATTCACATTTATATAAAAAGTGTTTCAACAAACCAACAACCCATAAACAAGCTTCATGCTAACCCACCAGTACGCATCATGTTGTGTATTACAGAACATATCAAAAAGAGTCTTAATATCCAAGAATAAAAGCAACATAATCTTAATCTAAAATGGTTCAAGCGTAATCTAATGACTAGGTCTGACACATATTTTCGTAGCATTGATACATGAAAGACGTTATGAACTGCAGATAAATTTGTTCTAAGGGCAAGTTGATAAGCAACACCTCCAATACGTTCTAATATTTCAAACGGTCCTATAAATCTTGGTCTTAATTTCCCTTTTTCCCAAAACGGAGTATCCCTTTAACCGGTGTAACTCTAAGGAACACCTTTTCACCAATCTCAAATTGTAGACCCTCCTCCGCAAGTCAGCATAAGATTTTTGTCGATCCTAGGCCACTTTTATTCTTTCTCGAATCTTAGTGATTGCTTTTGTAGACCTTTCTATTAATTCTGGGCCTAAAATCTTTCTTATCCCAACTTCATTACAATGAATTGGTGTTCTACCTCTTCGTCCATAAAGTGTTTCATAGGGGGACATTCCAATAGTTGACTGATAGCTATTGTTATAAGCAAATTCTACTAAGGACAAATGATCTTCCTAACTTCCTCCAAAGTCTTAAACACATGTCCTAAGCAGATCTTCAAGAATTCGGTTGTTTTTTTTTATTGTCCATCTGTCTGGGGTGGAAAGTAGTGCTAAAATTCAGCTTAGTACCCATTGCTGACTATAAACTCTTCCTGAATTTTGAAGTAAATCTTGGATCTCTATCAGATACAATCGAAACTGGAACTCCCTGCAACCGAACTACTCCATCAATATATAACCTTGCTAGTTGGTTAATCAAATACGTCATCTTGATCGGTAGAAAGTGAGCTACTTTTGTTAGTCTGTCAACAATTACCCATATAACTTCATGTTGCTTAGGGCTTCTTGGTAGTCCTGCGATAAAATCCATTGTCATGTGCTCCCATTTTCATTCTGAAATTTCTAACAGGTTCATTAATCCAGATGGTCGCTGATGATCCGATTTAATTCTTTGGTAAGTAAGACACTTTCTGACAAACTGTGCAATTAATCGTTTCATACCCCTCCATCAAAAGTTACTCCTGAGGTCCCTATATATTTTTATTTCTCCAAAATGTGCCTGTATAAGGTGTGGCATGAGTTTCTCTCATTATCTCATCCTGTAACTCATCATTATTTGGTACACAAATTCTGCCTCTGAATTCCAAAGCTCCGTCTGAGGTTATTGAAAAATCCTTAATTTTCTGTTCTTGAACTTTTCTTTGTATCATAATGAGGAACTTGTCACTTTTCTGAACTTCAATAATTTGTTCTCTCAATGTAGGTTGGATTGTGAGTACTGTTAATACCGTTGTTGATTGTTCTGAATCGATAATTGTCAACCTTAGTCGGCTAAATTCTTCTATCAATTCTTCCTGATGAGTAAGCATTACTGTTAGTTGCCCTTTTTTCCTGCTGAGTACGTCTGCTACAACATTCACCTTCCTTGGGTGGTAGTGAATTGTACAATCATAGTCTTTCACTAGTTCTAACCACCTTCTTTGACGCATATTAAGTTCTTTTTGTGTGAAGAAATATTTTAAACTCTTGTGATCCGTGTACACTGCACATTTTTCTCCGTACAAATAGTGTCTTCAGATCTTCAATGCATGTACGACTGCTGCTAACTCCAAGTCGTGGGTCGGATAGTTTTATTCATGCACTTTCAATTGGTGTGAGGCATAAGCGATGACTTTCCTGTGCTGTATTAGTACACATCCTAATCCTGATTTACAGGCATCAGTGTATATCTCAAATCCTTCTGATCCATCGATTATTGTTAAAACTGAAGCAGTTGTCAACCTTTGTTTAAGCTCATGAAAACTAGCTTCACACTCTGATGACCATTCGAATTTCTCATTTTTCTTCGTAAGTTATGTGAGTGGTTTCACGATACGTGAGAAATTCTGGATAAACCTTCTATAGTATCTCGCTAGACCCACAAAACTGCGAACATCATTAACATTTGCCGGAATCTTTCAGTTTAGGACGACTTCAACCTTGGCAGGATCCACTTCAATCCCTTGAGCCGTGATAACAGGTCGATCCCCGTTTGACGGCAAACATTCAAGAACACGACGATAAAACTAGGCCATAATAGTGGGAAATTATGTTTTTTCATATTTATTGCCTTATATGTGTTTTGTTTTATCAAGCATGCTTTTATGTGTTTCATATGATATGCATGTTAAAATCCCTCATGTTATATAACTAAGTGGGAGAGTGATTAATTAATTTTAAAATAAATCCAATGGCCTCCATTACTGGTTTGTAAGTGATGCATTTGAACTTGCGCGTTGGTTTTAAGTGCGTTCCTCCATATCGAATGAGTTCATTTGCGGATCACTAGATCAAACTTCCTTTATGGATGATTATAGAAAGTTGTCTAGGAGTATGTCATCTTCTCCATCTGAAGGGGCATAATTCTAGATAATGGACTTGTATCAAGTAATGGTGTACACTTAGATGCATTTGATAAGTATCCTCCCCATTGGAGTCACTGCTGTTATTTGTATGGCCAAAGCGATACCAACTATTAATTTTATTTGTCATAAAGTTAAGTTGACAAGATAATAAAATTAATGGGTAAAACCTCCTCTAACAAATGTTTGAATTAGTATACGTCCACACTATCGTGGCATACGAAGTTCACGCGGTACGGTGTATTGAGGTGTTGGTGAATTTAAATTATGTTGTTTGAGGGAACAATATGATTTGCCAATTCAAATGTTTTGACCTATGTGTTTATTTATGTGATTCTCAGGATTTTCATTATGGCTTTCAATCCTCTTGTTGTTATACTTAAAGAAAATAAACTTATTGGTCCTAATTATATTGATTGGAAACGAAACCTGGATATTGTCCTGACTGTTAAAGAGTACAAGTTTGTACTCACTGAGCACTGTCCTGACATGCCCGATGAAAACTCTACTGAAGAGGAGAAAATACTTTATAGGAAGTGGGTCAAGGCAGATGAGATGGCGCGGTGTTACATTTTGACTTCCATGTCAAATGTACTACAACATCAGCATCAGGCCATGCCTACTACCTATGATATGATGCATAATCTCAAAGAACTCTTTGAACACCAGAGTCGGGCTGCCAGACAGGAGGCTATGAGAAACTTGATGACTACCACCATGGCTGAGGGGACACCTGTAAGTGATCATGTCCTCAAGATGATGGCTCATCTAAATGAGATGGAGGTTCTTGGAGCTGATGTCGATGGGGAAACCCAGGTCGATATCGTTCTTCAAACGTTGTCTAAGAGTTTTGAGTAGTTCCGTTTGAACTACAACATGAACAAGAGGTTGTATTCATTGGCGGAACTTCTGACAGAACTCCAATCAGCAGAGGGACTGTTTCATCAAAATTCTCAGGCTTATGTTGCTGAAAATGTTTCTGCTTCTAAACCGCAAGGCGGAAAGAAGAAGAAGAAACAGAATTCTTCAGCAAAGAAGACGGCTGGACCTCAAGTGGCTAAGCCACAAGGTGGTGTGAAAAAGCCGAAAGGCAAGCAGGCTGGACATTGGAAAGTCGATTATCCCCGTAAAAAGGAGAACAATTCAGGTACATCTTTTTCATTAGTTGTTGAAACATATTTAGCGGTGTTATCTACCGGTACCTGGTGTGTAGATACGGGAGCCACTGATCATGTCTGCAATTCATTGCAGGGGTTCCAGGAAACCAGACGACTAAGTGATGGAGAGATTACTATATACATGGGCACCGCTGCGAAAGTGGCGGCTGTTGCAGTGGGAGATGTTTATTTATCTTTTCATAGGAATAAGTCTTTGATTTTGAGAGATTGCCTTTACGTACCTTATTTGAGAAAGAATTTGATTTCAGTTTCTAAACTTTTTAAGGATGAATATTCTGTTTCTTTTGATAACAATGATGTGGTCAAGAAGAATACAGTTATTATCTATTCTGGTATGTTGGTTGACAATTTATATACTCTTAATCCTATAACTCCTACGATACAACAAAAGGAAATTAATAGCACATCTTCTAAATCTAATAAGAGAAAAGAACCTTCAAAAATGAATCAACATATCTTGGGCATCTAAGGTTAGGTCATATTAATTTAAGTAGGATTCAAAGGTTGATAGTCGATGGACCTTTGAGTTCCTTGGAAGTGGAAAACTATTCAACCTGCGAGTTCTGCTTGGAAGGAAAAATGACCAAAAGGCCTTTTAAGGCGAAGGGGTATAGAGCCAAAGAAGTGATGGAATTGATTCATTCTGATTTGTGTGGTCCTATGACTATTCAGGCAAGAGGTGGTTTTGAATATTTTGTCTGTTTTATAGATGATTATTCGAGGTATGGATACATTTACTTGATGCGCCGCAAGTCTGAGTGTTTTGACAAGTTCAAAGAATACAAGGCTGATATGGAGAAACGTCATGGTAAATGTATCAAGACACTACGATCTGATCGTGGTGGTGAGTACCTCTTAGGAGAGTTTAGGAGTTACTTATCAGAAGCTGGGATTCAATCCCAATTGTCTGCACCGGGTACACCCCAACAGAATGGTGTGGCGGAACGAAGGAATAGGATTCTTATGGAAATGGTTAGATCGATGATGAGTTATTCAGAATTACCAAATTCGTTTTGGGGGTATGCTCTGGAAACAGCGACGTACATTCTAAACTCGGTACCTTCTAAGTCAGTACCCTCTACTCCCACAGAATTGTGGACTGGGCGCAAGCCTAGCCTGAAATACATTCGGATTTGGGGTAGTCCAGCACATGTGCTGAAGGGAGATGCTGATAAGTGTAGGAACCGCCGGATCGCCGACCCTATACAATTTTCTGAATCGGGATCCATGCAAATATAATTAACGCGCAGCGGAAAACGAATCATACCTTTTGCACCGAAATTAGTTCTAAGATCAGAACTGTAGATCGAGGAATCGATGAAGCCTGGACCTCACGATCTTCTGCTGTATTCCTCGCCTTTATCTCGAACGTTGTGTGGGCAACGAACTATCGAGACTTTCAGCCGTCTTCTACTAATACGTATCTCAGATTTTTATGTCTGTGTATCTGTATTTCTATCTTTAGAAACGGCTGACTTGAGGCTTAATTATAGGCTACAACAGGGACCTTGAAGAGGATTAGGAATCGGTCTCCTGATAGGCTTAGGAGTCTTAAATTCAATCTGAATATACTTCTTAAACCTATCAATAATATCTCAATCCACTAATAAGATATTATTGAACTACCGTCCTTTATCCATATTAGATATGGCTCCTATTTATTATGTGTGCGTTTATCTCCCCGTGTTTAAGATATCGAATGTCCATTAATTAAATGAATTATTGACAATTCAATTATTTAATATTTAATTCCAAGAGTAGTACCACTCAACTTTATTATTATGCCGGAATAAATCCACCTGCAGGGTTTACATGATAATCCTTATGAGTTCCTCAAGGGGACATCATCATCCTAAATAATTAGGACACAGTTTCATTATATAATCAACAGCACACCATATAAACAACATTGTATCCCAATTTACCGAGTTTATTGATTTAATAAATAAATCTCACCCATTGGTAAATTAAAGAAACATATATCGAGTATACATGCCCATTATCATACAATGATTAAGAGGACGCACATTCATAATAACAGAGGTCTTGTTTTATTTATGTAGTCAGTACAAATAAAACAACCTCAATTGGTCCTGCTCAATACATACAAAATGTACTAGTGTAATTTTATAATCAAGACAGAATAATACCAAATTACACTACAACCATTTCGATAATTTGTCCAAAATTATCTCGGTTGTGAGCTACCATTTATAATTTATAAGGAACTGATAACATGATCTTCTGTGTGGCACCACACACCATGTTATCTACAATATAAATTAATTGGACAATTGCAATAACATATATAACAAATATATAAAATGCAAACATTTGACCATAAAAGATTCTCATATCATAAATAGATGTTTATACAAAAGCTAGGCTTATAGTATACATCCTAACAATCTCCCACTTAGACTAAAAGACTATGCTGTCATATACACTGCCATGCATCTGATTCCCATCCCATCAACATGCTCATCGAAGGCTTTCGCTGGAAGGGCCTTTGTGAAAGGATCTGTTAGGTTATTGGTTGATGCAATCTTGGCGACAACAACTTCCCCTCGCTTTACGATATCTCGTATTAGGTGGTACTTACGCTCAATGTGTTTACTTACCTTATGGGCTCGTGGTTCCTTCGAGTTTGCTACTGCACCACTGTTATCACAATAGATTGTGATAGCTTTGGGCAAACCAGGAATCACTTCTAAGTCCATCAAGAAGTTTCTGAGCCATACAGCTTCTTTGGCTGCCTCAGAGGCCGCCACATATTCAGCTTCCATGGTGGAGTCCGAAGCGTATTTCTGCTTCACACTTCTCCACACTATGGCTCCACCTCCCAAGGTAAACACATACCCCGAGGTTGATTTACTGTTGTCCCTATCTGACTGGAAATCCGAATCTGTGTAACCCACATGTAATAAATCATTTGCCTGGTAAACTAGCATATAATCTCTAGTCCTTTTCAGGTACTTTAGAATATGCTTTACGGCAGTCCAATGACCTTGTCCTGGGTTACTTTGATATCTACTAACCATGCCCACGGCAAAGCAGATATCCGGTCTCGTACATAGCATCGCATACATCAAGCTTCCTACAGCCGAAGCATAAGGAACTGCTTTCATTTCCTCTATCTCCTTTGGTGTCTTAGGACACATTTCCTTAGATAAAGGCACTCCATGCCTAAAAGGTAGAAAACCTTTCTTAGAGTTTTGCATGCTAAAACGAGCTAGGATAGTGTCAATGTATGAAGCTTGAGATAAGCATAACATTTTTTTCTTGCGATCCCTTATAACTTTGATCCCAAGAATATGTCCAGCTTCTCCTAAGTCCTTCATAGCAAACTGCTTGGACATCCATACCCTTACGTCTGACAACACCTTGACATTGTTTCCAATTAACAAGATGTCATCTACGTATAGTACAAGAAATACCACCACGTTTCCGTCACTCTTCTTATATACACAAGATTCATCCGGACATTGAATAAATCCATAAGACTGGATTACTTCATCAAAACGGATGTTCCAAGATCTCGAAGCTTGTTTCAGTCCATAAATGGACCGATTCAGCTTACACACAAGATGCTCTTTTGCCCTTCTCAATGAATCCCTCTGGTTGCTTCATATAGATGTTTTCTTCAAGACTTCCATTAAGGAAAGCTGTCTTGACATCCATCTTCCAAACCTCATAATCCATATGAGCAGCAATAGACAGAAGAATCCGGATAGACTTCAGCATGGCTACCGGCGAAAAGATTTCCTCATAATCGATCCCTTCTTTTTGAGTATACCCTTTCGCAACAAGCCTTGCTTTAAAGGTCTCTACCTTTCCGTCTGATCCTCTTTTCCTTTTGTAGACCCATTTACATCCAATGGCTCTTACACCATTTGGTGGTTCTACAAGCTCCCAGACTTGATTAGAATCCATAGATTCTATCTCAGAGAGCATTGCCTTTTGCCAAGATATCGCATCTTTATCTTGGAGTGCTTCGTTATAAGTCCAGGGATCGATTTCATGTTGTTCAGGGACCAAGTCTGAAGACTCTCCCAAAAACATGAATCTATCAGGTTGTCTAACAACCCTCCCACTACGACGAGGCACTATCGATATTTGTGTATCATTAGCGACACGCGGTGCAGTCACTTGTCGTATCTCATCTTGTACCGTCGGTACATTAAAATTATCCCCTCTCATTTCCTCAAGAACAATTTTACTCATAGGCTTGTGGTTCATTACATAGTCCTCTTCTAAAAATTGGGCATTCGTACTAACAATGACCTTCTGATCTGTAGGACTATAAAATAAACCACCTTTCGTTTCTCTAGGATAGCCCACAAACAAGTGTACTTCCGTACGAGATTCCAACTTATCAGCATCTCCCTTCAGCACATATGCTGGACTACCCCAAATCCGAATGTGTTTCAAACTAGGCTTGCGCCCAATCCACAATTCTGTGGGAGTAGAAGGTACTGACTTAGAAGGTACCAAGTTTAGAATGTACGTCGCTGTTTCCAGAGCATACCCCCAGAACGAATTTGGTAATTCTGAATAACTCATCATCGATCTAACCATTTCCATAAGAATCCTATTTCTTCATTCCGCCACACCATTCTGTTGGGGTGTACCCGGTGCAGACAATTGGGATTGAATCCCAGCTTCTGATAAGTAACTCCTAAACTCTCCTAAGAGGTACTCACCACCACGATTAGATCGTAGTGTCTTGATACTTTTACCATGACGTTTCTCCACATCAGCCTTGTATTCTTTGAACTTGTCAAAGCATTCAGACGTACGACGCATCAAGTATATGTATCCATATCTCGAATAATCGTCTATAAAAGAGACAAAATATTCGAAACCACCTCTTGCCTGAATAGTCATAGGGCCACATAAATCAGAATTAATCAATTCTAACACTTCTTTGGCTCTATACCCCTTTGCCTTAAAAGGCCTTTTGGTCATTTTTCCTTCCAAGCAGGATTCGCAGGTTGGATAGTTTTCTACTTCCAAGAAACCCAAAGGTCCATCGGCTATCAACCTTTGAATCCTCCTTAAGTTAATATGACCTAACCTTAGATGCCAATGATATGTTTGATTCATTTTCGAAGGTTCTTTTCTCTTATTAGATTTAGAAGATGTGTTATTAATTTCCATTTATTGCATCGTAGGAGTTATAGGATTAAGAATATATAAATTGTCAACTAACGTACCAGAACAGATAATAATGCTATTCTTCTTAACAACAACATTGTTATCAAAAGAAACAGAATATCCATCCTTAAAAAGTTTAGAAACTGAAATCAAATTTTTTCTAAAACAAGGTACGTAAAGACAATTTCTCAAAATCAAACTCTTATTCCTAGAAAAAGATAAATAAACATCTCCCACTGCAACGGCCGCCACTTTCGCAGCGGTGCCCATGTATATGGTAATCTCCCCATCACTTAGTCATTTGGTTTCCTAGAACCCCTGCAATGAATTGCAGACATGATCAGTGGCTCTCGTATCTACACACCAGGTACCGGTAGATAACACCGCTAAACATATTTCAACAACTAATGAAAAAGATGTACCTGAATTGTTCTCCTTTTTACGGGGACAATCGACTTTCCAATGTCCAGCCTGCTTGCAATGGAAGCACTTGTCTTTCGGCTTTTTCACACCACTTTGTGGTTTAGCCACTTGAGGTCCGGCCGTCTTCTTTGCTGAAGAATTCTGTTTCTTCTTTTTCTTCTTTCCGCCTTGCAGTTTAGAAGCAGAAACATTTTCAGCAACATAAGCCTGAGAATTTTGACGAAACAGTCCCTTTGCTGATTGGAGTTCTGTCAGAAGTTCCACCAATGAATACAACCTCTTGTTAATGTTGTAGTTCAAACGGAACTGCTCAAAACTCTTAGGCAGCGTTTGGAGAACGATATCGACCTGGGTTTCCCCATCGATTTCAGCTCCAAGGACCTCCATTTCATTCAGATGAGCCATCATTTTGAGGACATGATCACTCACAGGTGTCCCCTCAGCCATGGTGGTAGTCATCAAGTTTCTCATAGCCTCCTGTCTGGCAGCCCGACTCTGATGTCCGAAGAGTTCTTTGAGATTATGCATCATATCATAGGCAGTAGGCATGGCCTGATGCTGATGTTGCAGCACATTTGACATGGATGCCAAAATGTAACACCGCGCCATCTCATCTGCCTTGACCCACTTCCTATAAAGCATTTTCTCCTCTTCAGTAGAGTTTTCATCAGGCATGTCAGGACAGTGCTCAGTGAATACAAACTTGTACTCTTCAGCAGTCAGGACAATATCCAGGTTTCGTTTCCAATCAATATAATTAGGATCAATAAGTTTGTTTTCTTAAAGTATAACAACAAGAGGATTGAAAGCTATAATGAAAATCCTGAGAATCACATAAATAAACACATAGGTCAAATAATTTGAATTGACAAATCATATTGTTCTCTCAAACAACATAATTCAAATTCACCAACACCTCAATACACCGTGAACTTCGTATGCCACGATAGTGTGGACGTATACTAATTCAAACATTTGTTAAAGGAGGTTTTACCCATTAATTTTTATTATCTTGTCAACTTAACTTTATGACAAATAAAATTAATAGTTGGTATTGCTTTGACCATACAAATAACAGCAGTGACTCCGATGGGGAGGATACTTATCAAATGCATCTAAGTGTATACCATTACTTGATACTAAGTCCATTATCTAGGATTATGTCCCTTCAGATGGAGAAGATCACATGCTCCTAGACAACTTTCTATAATCATCCATAAAGGAAGTTTGATCTAGTGATCCGCAAATGAACTCATCCGATATGGAGGAAGGCACTTAAAGCCAACGCACAAGTTCAAGTGCATCACTTACAAACCAGTAATGGAGGCCATAAGATTTATTAATTAATCCATCTCCCACTTAGTTATTTAACATGAGGGATTTTAACATGCATATCATATAGAACACATACAAGCATGCTTGATAAAACAACACATATAAGACAATAAATATGAAAAGCATAATTTCCAACTATTATGGCCTCGTTTTATCACTGTGTTCTTGAATGTTTGCCGTCAAACGGGGATCGACCTGTTATCACGGCTCAAGGGATTGAAGTGGATCCTGCCAAGGTTGAAGTCGTCCTAAACTGGAAGATTTCGGTAAATGTTAATGATGTTAATCGCCGGAAAATCATCGACCAGCATGGTCTGACCGTGCCCCTCAGCACGGTCGTGCTCGATCTGCAAACACGCCGCACGGTTGACCGTGCCGTACAGCACGGTCGTGCCCTGTTGTCTAATCTCGATCCTCAACTGGCACGATCTGACCGTGCCCTCCAACACGGTCTTGCCCGATCTGTAAATACGCCGCACGGTTGACTGTGCTCCATAGTACGGTCGTGCTCTGTCGTCCAGCTCCAATCTTCCACCGGCACGGTCTGACCGTGCTCCATAGCACGGTCATGCCCGATTATGCGACCCTAACCTTATATTTATTACATCCATCGATCCTATACTCCACGAAGGAGTTTACATATAATCTAGATCGAACAGAAAATTAAAACCTAACACGACAAACCGCCGTGATTTTACTATTACAATCATACATTCAAAAACAACTTCGACATGTTCGAGGGTTTAATTCATACATAAACATACATTCAGACCATAATAGTTGGATTTAAGGTTCCTGCAGAAAATCATAATTTTTCGCACATCCTACTATTATCTGATCTAAAATACACATGGTTCAAGATACGATTCATAATAGAATTAACCGATTCAATCGAATAGAGTTAGAAAACCACGGCTCTGATACCAATTGTAGGAACCGTCGGATCGCCGACCCTATACGATTTTCTGAATCGGGATCCACGCAAATATGATTAACGCGCAGCAGAAAACAAATCATACCTTTTGCACCGAAATTAGTTCTAAGATCAGAACTGTAGATCGAGGAATCGATGAAGCCTGGACCTCACGATCTTCTGCTGTATTTCTCACATTTATCTCGAACGTTGTGTGGGCAACGAACTATCGAGACTTTCAGCCGTCTTCTACTAATACGTATCTCAGATTTTTATGTCTGTGTATCTGTATTTCTGTCTCTAGAAACGGCTGACTTGAGGCTTATTTATAGGCTACAACAGGGACCTTGAGGAGGATTAGGAATCGGTCTCCTGATAGGCTTAGGAGTCCTAAATTCAATCTGAATATACTTCTTAAGCCTATCAATAATATCTCAATCAACTAATAAGATATTATTGAACTACCGTCCCTTATCCATATTAGATATGGCTCATATTTATTATGTGTGCGTTTATCTCCCCGTGTTTAAGATATCGAATGTCCATTAATTAAATGAATTACTGATAATTCAATTAATTAATATTTAATTCCAAGAGTAGTACCATTCAACTTTATTATCATGCCGGAATAAATCCACCTGCAGGGTTTACATGATAATCCTTATGAGTTCCTCAAGAGGACATCATCATCCTAAATAATTAGGACACAGTTTCATTATATAATCAACAGCACACCATATAAACAACATTGTATCCCAATTTACCGAGCTTATTGATTTAATAAATAAATCTCACCCATTGGTAAATTAAAGAAACATATATCGAGTATACATGCTCATTATCATACAATGATTAAGAGGACGCACATCCATAATAACAGAGGTCTTGTTTTATTTATGTAGTCAGTACAAATAAAACAACCTCAATTGGTCCTGCTCAATACATACAAAATGTACTAGTGTAATTTTATAATCAAGACAGATTAATACCAAATTACACTACAACCATTCCGATAATTTGTCCAAAATTATCTCGGTTGTGAGCTACCATTTATAATCTATAAGGAACTAATAACATGATCTTCTGTGTGGCACCACACACCATGTTATCTACAATATAAATTAATTGGACAATTGCAATAACATATATAACAAATATATAAAATGCAAACATTTGACCATAAAAGATTCTCATATCATAAATAGATGTTTATACAAAAGCTAGGCTTATAGTATACATCCTAACAATAAGTTGGAATCTCGTACGGAAGTACACTTATTTGTGGGCTATCCTAGAGGAACGAAATGTGGTTTATTTAATAGTCCTAAAGATCAGAAGGTCATTGTTAGTACGAATGCCCGAATTTTAGAAGAGGACTATGTAATGAACCACAAGCCCATGAGTAAAATTGTTCTTGAGGAAATGAGAGGGGATAATTCTAATGTACCGACGGTACAAGATAAGGTACCACAAGTGACTGCACTGCGTGTCACTGATGATACACAAATACCGATAGTGCATCGTCGTAGTGGGAGGGTTGTTAGACAACCTGATAAATTCATGTTTTTGGGAGAGTCTTCAGACTTGGTCCCTGGACAACAAGAAATAGATCCCTGGACTTATAATGAAGCACTCCAAGATAAAGATGCGATATCTTGGCAAAAGACAATGCTCTCTGAGATAGAATTTATGGATTCTAATCAAGTCCGGGAGCTTATAGAACCACCAAATGGTGTAAAAGCCATTGGATATAAATGGGTCTACAAAAGGAAAAGAGGATCAGACGAAAAGGTAGAGACCTTTAAAGCAAGACTTGTTGCGAAAGGGTATACTCAAAAAGAATGGATCGATTATGAGGAAATCTTTACGCCGGTGGCCATGCTAAAGTCTATCCGGATTTTTTTATCTATTGCTGCTCATATGGATTATGAGGTTTGGCAGATGGATGTCAAGACAGCTTTCCTTAATGGAAATCTTGAAGAAAACATCTATATGAAGCAACCAGAGGGATTCATTGAGAAGGGCAAAGAACATCTTGTGTGTAAGCTCAATCGGTCCATTTATGGACTGAAACAAGCTTCGAGATCTTGAAACATCCGTTTTGATGAGGTAATCCAATCTTTTAGATTTATTCAATATCCGGATGAGTCTTGTGTATATAAGAAGAGTGACGAAAACGTGATGGTATTTCTTATACTATACGTAGATGATATCTTGTTAATTGGAAATAATGTCAAGGTGTTATCAGACGTAAGGGTATGGCTGTCCAAGCAGTTTGCTATGAAGGACTTATGAGAAGCTGGATATATTCTTGGGATCAAAGTTATAAGGGATCGCAAGAAAAGGATGTTATGCTTATCTCAAGCTTCATACATTGACACTATCCTAGCTCGTTTTAACATGCAAAACTCTAAGAAAGGTTTTCTACATTTTAGGCATGGTGTTCTTTTATCTAAGAAAATGTGTCCTAAGACACCAAAGGAGATGGAGGAAATGAAAGCAGTTCCTTATGCTTCGGCTGTAGGAAGCTTAATGTATGCAATGCTATGTACGAGACCAGATATCTACTTTGCCGTGGGTATGGTTAGTAGGTATCAAAGTAACCCAGGACAAGGTCATTGGACTACCGTAAAGCATATTCTAAAGTACCTGAAAAGGACTAGAGATTATATGCTAGTTTACCAGGCAAATGATTTATTACCTGTGGGTTATACGGATTCAGATTTCCAGTCAGATAGGGACAACAGTAAATCAACCTCGGGGTATGTGTTTACCTTGGGAGGTGGAGCCATAGTGTGGAGAAGTGTGAAGCAGAAATGCGTTTCGGACTCCACCATGGAAGCTGAATATGTGGCAGCCTCTGAGGCAGCCAAAGAAGCTATATGGCTCAGAAACTTCTTGATGGACTTAGAAGTGATTCCTGGTTTGCCCAAAGCTATCACAATCTATTGTGATAACAGTGGTGCAGTAGCAAACTCGAAGGAACCACGAGCCCATAAGGTAAGTAAACACATTGAGCGCAAGTACCACCTGATACGATATATCATAAAGCGAGGGGAAGTTGTTGTCGCCAAGATTGCATCAGCCGATAACCTAGCAGATCCTTTCACAAAGGCCCTTCCGGAAAAAGCCTTCGATGAGCATGTTCATGGGATGGGAATCAGATGTATGGCAGCGCATATGACAGCGTAGTCTTTTAATATAAGTGGGAGATTGTTAGGATGTATACTATAAGCCTAGCTTTTGTATAAACATCTATTTATGATATGAGAATCTTTTATGGTCAAATGTTTTGCATTTTATATTTGTTATATATGTTATTACATAGTCCAATTAATTTATATTGTAGGTAACATGGTGTGTGGTGCCACACAGAAGATCATGTTATCAGTTCCTTATAGATTATAAATGGTAGCTCACAATCGAGATAATTTTGGACAAATTATCGGAATGGTTGCAGTGTAATTTGGTATTAATCTATCTTGATTATAAAATTACACTAGTACATTTTGTATGTATTGAGCAGGACCAATTGAGGTTGTTTTATTTATACTGACTACGTAAATAAAACAAGATCTCTGTTATTATGGATGTGCGTCTTCTTAATCACTGTATGATAACGGGCATGTACACTCGATATATGTTTCTTTAATTTACCAATGGGTGAGATTTATTTATTAAATCAATAAGTTCGGTAAATTGGGATACAATGTTGTTTATATGGTGTGCTGTTGATTATATAATGAAATCGTGTTCTAATTATTTAGGATGATGATGTCCCCTTGAGGAACTCATAAGGATTATCATGTAAGCCCTGCAGGTGGATTTATTCCGGCATGATAATAAAGTTGAGTGGTACTACTCTTGGAATTAAATGTTAATTAATTGAATTGTCCGTAATTCATTTAATTAACGGACATTCGATATCTTAAACATAGGGAGATAAACGCGCACATAATAAATAGGAGCCCATATTTGATATGGATAAGGGACGGTAGTTCAATAATATCTTTTTAGTGGATTGAGATATTATTGATAGGCTTAAGAAGTATATTCATATTGAATTTAGGACTCCTAAGCCTATCAAGAGACCGATTCCTAATCCTCCTCAAGGTCCCTGTTGTAGCCTATAAATAAGCCTCAAGTCAGCCATTTTTATACATAAAAATCTGAGATACGATTTAGTAGAAGGCGGCTGAAAGTCTCCATAGTTCGTTGCCCACACAACGTTCGAGAAAAAGACGAGGAATACAGCAGAAGATTTTGAGGTCCAGGCTCCATTGATTCCTCGATCTACAGTTCTGACCTTAGAACTAATATCGGTGCAAAAGGTATGATTCGTTTATCCGCTGCGCGTTAATCATATTTACATGGACCCCGAATCAAATAATCGTATAGGGTCGGCGATCCGGTGGTTCTAACAAAAACTGCTTTTCTCCATGGAAACTCTCTTCATGCAACAGCCTGAGGGATTTGTACAACCAGGAAATGAAGGGAAGGTACGCATACTGAAAAGATCTCATTATATTTTAAACCAAAATCCCAGACAATAGTATAAGAGGTTTGACATTTCATGCTAAGTATTGGATTATCAAGATACAAATATGATAGTTGTGTATATCTTAAAAAAGAAGGTAAAACCATTCATACCATATTACTACTATATGTAGATGATATGCTTATTGCAAGTAAAAACATGGGTAGGATACATAATTTGAAAGAGAGATTCAGATCGCAATTTGAGATGAAAATTTTGAGAGAAGTAAGAAGAATCTTAGGGATGGACATCAAGAGAGACAAGAAGCAGGATAAGATATTTTTGTACCAAACTGACTATATAAATAAAGTACTAAAAAGGTTCTTCATGCATACTGCAAAGTCTATAGCTACACCATTGGGAACTCAGTTCAGATTATTTGTTGAATAAAAACCTAAGATAGAGGAAGAGAGGAAGTATATGCTTGGAGTTCCATATTCTAGTATTGAGATAAGATGATGTATATTATGGTATACAGGCCTGACTTGGCATATGCCATGACCATGATGAGCAGATACATGGCAGAACCAGGAAAACAACACTGAGAAACGTAAGTAGATGCTCAGATATCTAAGAGGTTCATCATAGTTAGGTTTATTATTTAATAAACATACTAACTGTATGAACACTCTTGAAGGTTTTGTTGAAGTAGATTTTGCAGGAAATCTGGATACTAGAAAGTCCATAACCTACTACATCTACAAACTCTTTCGCACTACAATCAACTAAAAAGTTATCCAATAATTAGTGGTTGATTTATCAACAACTGAAGCTAATTTTGTTGTCATGGCTGAAGCAATGAAAGAATTTGTGTGGCTAAAATGGATTTTGAAAGAATTAGGCATAAAGCAAGGAAGGGTAACCATATTTTTTGACAACCAAAGCTCCTTACACTTATCTAAACATCAAATATTTCATAAGAGGTGCAAGCATATAGATATAAAGCTTCACTTTGTTAGAGACATGATTAAGAAAAAAGTAGAGACAAATAAAGTTGGTATTGAAGATCATCCAACAAATATGTTAACAAAGGTACTACCTAGAACTAAGTTTAGTTACTGTAGGAGTTTAGTCAACATAATAAGCTGGGAAGAACATGAGAAATAAGCCATGGAGTACAAAGAGAATTGGAGTTGATGAATTTCACAGATGAGGTAGAGATTTTATGACATTCAATTTGAAAATAATTACTTGACTTTGAAATCGGTCCAAAGTCGCTCAAAATCGATCTAGAAGGGTCGAATCGAAAGCTATAAGATTTCTGTCCAAACCAAAACTAGTTAGTTAAATCAGTTAAGAACTTATTTGCAGAAATTAGAGCTTGGTGAAGAAAATTAAAATTGCAACAGAAATTTGCTCCAATCCGATAACCATTTTTTGAAATTAATTTTCGGCTTTTGTTTTATATTTTAGTTGTAATTTCATACTGAGAACTTTAGAAATCAGAGAGAAAAGTTAGACTAGAAAAATTCGCTCCACTCTGATAACCATATCTTGAAATCAACTTAAGGATTTTGTTCCATATATAGTGAACAGTGTTCAGTTGTGATTTCATACTGAACTTGAGAAATCAGAGAGAAAAGTTAATTAGAGTTCTAGGGTTAGCTAGAGGAAAATATTAATTTGTGCTAGATCTTTGTAGCTCGATTTGTCCTCCATTTTTGAGGTGAAATTCATTTATTCTTGCTTTCAGTGGACGTAGGTCTTTCATAAAGGCCGAACAACTTAAATCCCATAGCTAGGGTTCTTGTGTGTACTTTAAGGTTTGTTCAATAATCCTAATAGTGAGTGATGTATATGTTTACTATGTATAAGTGCATTTTATGGTTTTCGTAGTTAGTTTCATGTTTTTAGTGGAAAAAATGTGAGTTTAGTTTACATGAGCAGTTGTGGAAAAAAGAGCATATCTTTTAATCTAGAAGTCTGAATTGAGAGATCTTAATTTTTTTGGAAATCTTAGGAAAAGATCTACAATTTTGGTTATCAACATTTTTCTCAATTATGACTAAAAAAAAGTTGAATATTAAGAGAAGATGGAAGTCGTGATGTTCAGTTTTTCATCCTGATAGGGCTCTAGTATTTTCGCCATAACTTCTTGTAGAAAATTATTATAGAGCTGAACTTTTGTGGCATTGGATAGCTAACTTCAAGAGTTACAACATTCATGAAGAACACATAATCTAATTCCAACGTTTTCATAGCACACGGCTGTGCTACAAGACACGATCGTGCACCACATACAAAACACAGTGGGACATGTCAACCGTGCTACACAGAACAACCAAGCCCAAAGGACCCAAATTCATATGAAAACTCAATTTTTGGTTTATTTTACACTTCTAATCTATTTAGGAGACCTCCAAGATTTATATTGTTCATTCATTTTTTTTAATCTAAAATCATGATAATCGGTTGCCTAGGTAAAATTAGGTGTTGATTTTGGATAATTGATCAAGTTCTAATTCAATAGTTTCTGTGGGATTGAACTTGCATACCACTTCTTCAAATTACACTGTACACTTACAAGAGTAGCTAAAAGAATTTGTAAATAGACTTTTTAGGGTGCCACTAGATAGAGAGGAAATGAGAGAAAGTGGGATTTTTTTTTCCACTATGTAATTTGGATTTGAAAATCTTGTAAGGTTCTTTTGTGTGGATTTTGGGATTGATTTTGGTGTTTAGGAAGAAAATTGTTTTTTTTATATTTTTTCTTTTTTTTTTCTTTTGAATAATGATGTGGCAAATGATTGTAACATTCTGGATTTTTAGGTTTATAAAAATGAAAAATAAATTGCCTCATAATTAGAGCATTAACACGTTACCAAAATTGGTTAGAGAACAAAAATTTGGGGGCATGTATGTTTCAATCCTTGAAAAACTAGTGAAGATTATAAATTCCAATGAAAAATGACTAAAACTTTCTCAATTATAGAACTAATAATGAATTTTTTTTAAATAAATATGACCAGTTTCAGACACAAACTTTGGAACAGGACACAAAATAAAATTTTTCTATCTTTTTTTTTATTTGTTATATTTTTTTATTTGTTAGAATTTTCAAATTTATTACACCTTTATTTGGTCTAGAATAATCTCTTCATTTCAATTTGTTATTTTAGATTATTTATAGGAATTTCAAATTTTAGTTATTTTCAAAATTATAAAAATTAGATTTTGATTTTCAATAGGTGCTGTAAATAAACTATAATACTTAAAATCTATATTATTGTTGTCTCAAAACAAGAATTATATTTCTGTAATGTACAATCTTTTGAAGTTTCAATTATAACTTTCTATTTATTTATTAAATTCGTAATTTAAAGTTGGTTATAACCATAAGTTAGTATAAAGTTACTATAGGCTATTCATTTAAAGTAAACTTTGAATTGTTTGCTACAATTAGTTTCATATTAATATAAATTTATAATACTCCAAATTAAAATATAACTACGTAAAGTAAAATGAGATGCTGGGAGAATTAAATTTCTGCCGTGAATTACAAGTTAAACAACTTGATACTTGAGTCTTCATCAGTCAAGTTAAGTATACAAAAGAGCTTATCAAGAAATTTGAAATAGAGAATGGATCTACAATAAGTATTCCTATGGCTATTACGAAATACAGAAGATTGATGGAAAAGATGAAGATTGATGGAAAATAGCTTGGAATAAAGCCTTGACAAAGATGAAGATGGAAAAGATGTGGATATTACGAAATATGGAAGATTGATTGGGTCATTGTTGTATCTTACAGTAAGTAGACCTGACATCATGTTTGCAGTTGGAGTTTGTGCTAGATTTCAAGCTATACCAAAAGAATCACATCCTACAGCAGTGAAAAGGATTATCAAATATCTTAAAGGAGCTTGTTGATCCCTAGTGGTCTTGGAGGTTTAGAGGGGGGTTGAATGAACCTTCGTTGATTTTAAAAATCTTTTCAAACTTCATACACTGTAAGTTATTTGAACTTACAGTATAGGACGATACTGCTTGCAGAACTAGGATGCAGTGTTATATGCTATATCTTAGAGTTTTTTACAGCGAAAATTTATACTTTGATTGAAGGCTTGTTTTCTTAAATATGTTTTCTTACGAAATTCTTTTATGCTTATGATAAGATAAACACAAGATGTAGTACAGATAATATAAAATGATTAAAACACTTATGGTTTGTAGTGGCTTGAAGGTGGTGTAATCCTTCTACGTCCACTCTACTGTTTCCCCGAGCAAGAACTTTGTTAAGCAAGATTGATTTACAGGGTATCACCTAACAATATATCAACCTAACAAGTCAACACCTACTAGAACTCAGCGTACACACAGCTTGCTGCAAGTTCTAAAGATAAACCCACTTAGGATTTCTGAATTCCCACATAGGGAAGTTACCTTTCTCCTAGACAACTAAATACAATCAGCAAAGATAAATCCTATCAACTGACGACACCTAAAATAACCTAGCACACAACAAATAGGTTAAAGTATATATTTGTTATTTCTTCAACTGGTGCAGTGAAGTGAGCTTCTGAATCCTCTTTTGATCTTTGAAGTTGAGGTTTGCTCACTTCACTTAGGTCGAGTGACTGAACCTTGTAAGGATGCTTGAGAGTATAGCTTGATAATCCTTGGTCTTTTTTAGCTTGGATGTTTCAGTAACCAACTTTAGTATAGCTCAACCTCTATTTATACTTGTAGAAAGATATCCATTGAAGGAGATATCTCTCATTTGAAATTAGGGTTCTGATCAAAGACATGACTTGCATTAAATGCTTCTTGACTTATCTTCTCAGTGCATTTAATGCGGTGGTTGCGGATCGTAGCTTTCTGCAGCCTGTCAGGCCATGTGTCATCTCTGTATTGGCTCTAAACTGCAACTTTGATCTTGTCTCAACCAGCTCTTATTCTAAGTTATTTTGATCTTTGTTCCTCGTATTGCATTTATACTTCCTCAGATTGTAGGGCGTTGATCTGTTGTTGTGTCCGAAGTTTGTTGGAGTATGCAGCAAGTCTTGACTTCTCTCTGTATCCTGGAACTTCTTGCAGCAACTCTAACTTACTGTACTGTTGTAACTTATTCTTGTAGTGTTGTTGTAACTTTTTCTTGCAGTGTTGCTGTAACTTCTACTTGTAGTGTAGCTTCCATTCTTTCTTACTGTTGTATTGCTGTAACTTATGCTTACAGTTTCTTCATACATTTTCTTCTTGATACAACACAACTTTGTTGAGATCCTCCATCTTTTAAAAACTTAACTTATAGACTCAATCCTAGTCTATATGTTTTCACTTAAACACCATGAAAAATGGGGTACTCTAACTTTCTATTGCAATGTTGGAGGACTAGTATAGCTATAGATATGTGGATGAATCAAACTCAAAAGCAAGAGCAACAAGACGCTAATGCTTGGAAGACTAGTATAGCTATGGATATGTGGATGAATGCTATTTAGGAGGACATGATATTATGGAGAATTATTATTTTTATTTTTTTTATCTTTTGACTCTTTTTAAATTCGAATGTATGAAAAAAATACTAGTATAGCAATGGATATGTGGATGAATGCTATTTAGGAGGACATGATATTATGGATGTTGGGATTTCATTGTTTAGATTTTGATGAGACAAATCAATCATGTAATAAGAAGTTTTGAGTACCTCATTTTCACAATGTTTAAGTGAATAAATAGACTAGAATTGAGTCTTGTGTCAAATATTGAAATGGAGGATAAACAAGGATAAAGCTGCATCTAAGCGTTATTATCGCTGAAAAAGGCAGGATACAGTATCGCTGTAAGAAGACAGGATATAGCATAGCTGATAGAAGGAAGATACAGCTCTACTGTAATAAATCGAAAATTCTATACAACAATGTAAGAAAGAACGGCGTGCAGCAACGCTGCAAGAAAAGATACAGGAGTACTGCTAGAACGAAGTTACAGCAGCACTGCCAGAAGATACTGCAATCAGGTCTAAGATACAGCAGCACTGCAAAGAAGTATCAGCTGCACAAAGACCAAGGATACAGCACAGAAGTTACAGTTCAGTTAACCTAAACAGCGCCAACTACAAGACGAAGTATCCTACAAATCCTAGGAAGGATAAATGCAGTACGAGGAACAGAGATCCAAGCAGGGATAATAGAGCAATTCAAGGAAAAGTCAAAGTAGCAGACACGGAGCCAATAAGAAGATGACACATGGACTGACGCGGCGCAGAAAGCTGCGAGCCGCAACTACCGCATTAAATGCTCTGAAAGGAAAAGTCAAGTCGCATTAAATGCGAACCATACTTTGGCCAGGCTACTTCAAATTCAAAAGAGGGATGTCTCCTTCAACGGACATCTTCTCCTACAAGTATAAATAGAGGTCGAGGAGCACTGAAGCTGGTTACTGTTACTGTAACTGAAACATCTACGCTAAATTCACAAAGCGTACAAGATCAAAGCATTCAAGTCTACAATCAATTTCAGTCACTCAACCTACCGAAGTGAAGCAAAGTTCAAGCTGAAAGTTTCCTTACGGATTCAGAAGCTCACTTCGAAGCACAAGTTAAAGAAAACCTTTTTATCCTTTTTAACCTTGTTGCTGTGTGCTTAGGTTGTTTTAGTGGTGTCAAGCAGTTGATAGGAGAGATCCTTGCTGTTTGTTTTAGTTGTCTAGAGTTAGGCAGCTTCCCTGTGTGGGAATATAGAACCCTGTGTGGGTTAGCCTTTAAAGTTTGCAGTTGCTGTGTGTACGCTGGACTTCAGTAGGTGGTTTGCTTTGTAAAGTTGATAGATTGTTAGGAGTGTCCTGTAAATCAATCTTGCTTAACAAAGTTCCTGCTCGAGGAGCAGTAGAGTGGACGTAGAAGGATTACACCACCTTCGAACCACTATAAGCCATAAGTGTTTTATCGCTTTATTTATCTGAGCTTATTTTCTGCATATCTATCTATCTCTCATCATAAAACGTTTTGAAAGAAGCATTCTTGAGAAAAACAACCTTGTGTTAAAAAGTTTATTTCCGCTGCGTACAAAACTCCAGGTTACAGCGTGCAGCACTGTATTCTTGCGCTGCAAGCAGAAACCATCTATCGCTGCAAGCTCAAGTAACTTACAGTGCAGAATGGTTGTTTTAAAGATTCTGAAAAATCGACCAAGGTTCATTCACCCCCCCCTTTGAACCTCGGACACCACTTGGGACCAACAAGTGGTATCAGACAAGCTGGGTTAAAAGCCAACTCATTGGTCACCTACCCAGATCCACCTTTGTCTCGCTGTTTTCTTTACATAAAAATCATTTTTTTAAAGCATATCATGGATTCCTACAATCACAAGCTACCTATGTTTTCCATAGAGGAATATGATGACTGGAAGATAAGAATGCAGGCACACCTTTCTGCCATGAATGATGAGATGTGGACCGTCATAACTGAAGGACCGATAATCCCCATGAAGGTAAATCCAATGTATGGAAGAGACCATGCAGAAGGAGAGCGGCCACCACCAAACTTCCTGATCAAACCACGACAAGAGTGGGGTAACGAAGACAGGAAGAGAGCCAACCTGGATAACGTGGTAAAGAACGCTCTATTTATTACTTTGGATAAAGGCACTTTTAGCAAAGTCAAAACTTTCTCAACATCCAAAGAAATATGGGAAAAGCTGGAGCAAATTTGTGAAGAAACTGAGCTTACAAAGGACAACAAAATCTCTAACGCTACCCAACTATTCGAGCTCTTCGAAATGAAGAATGAAGAGACTCTTGAGCAACTAGATTTAAGATTCACATCCATAGTGAATGAACTAGAAGCTCTGGGCAAACACTACACACAGAAAGAAAAGAACATGAAGGTGTTAAGAGCCCTACCAGCGGAGTGGGATAGCAAGACCACTGCCATGAGAGTGTCTATGGACCTGAAGTCTATGAGCACATTTGACTTATTCTCCGACTTGAAAACATTTGAGTATGACATCAATAGAAGGAGAAAGGAGTCAGAGGAGTCGATCTCCAAAGTTACAGCGCTAACCGCCAGAGGAACAAAGGATACAGCAACCGCCAGTTGCAGTAAACAGAGTGAGGATACAGCAGAAGTTGCTGAAGAGGATATGGCGCTCCTCCTAAAGAAATTCAGGAGATTCATCAAGAGCAACAACAATAGCAGCAACACCAACCTCAACAAAGAGAATGACTTCATAAGAAGTCATCCAACCCCTCAGGTATCTTCTTCTCCACAGTCAAATACAGGGAATATTGACTTGTGCTATAATTGCAGGAAGCCTGGACACTACGCAAGGAATTGTCCTTATCCAACAGTGCACAAGTATCCTGAAGGAGAAAGAGAATAGAGAAGAGATAAAAGACGAGAGGAAATGCACAAGCTTCGAGCTCTCATAGGAGAAATGGAGAAAGCCAAGGATGCAGTAGTGTCGAAGGAAGTATTGAAAGCTACAGAATCCTCTGACAGCGATGCTGAAACCTCATCCTCTGACGAAGAAGCACTCATATGCCTGATGGCTAAAGATGACGAGGACAGCGAAGAAGATGAGGTAATCTATCAATCGTTGTCCACACACATTGATGAGGAGCTAAACATGATCCACTTCCTGAAAAGGATCATGAGTGATTTCAAGCAGATCAACTCAATTCATGAGGAACTTAAGGTTGAGAATAAGAACCTTAGAATTGATAATGAGATCCTCAAGAGCAAAAACATAGACATTGCCAAAATGCTCGCTGCACGAGAGTCTGATAACTCAAAATGTAGTAAGCTGCAACAAGAGGTCTCTAGATTGAGTCTGCTGATCACTGAGCTAAAATCTGAGAAGGAAATCTTGCAGTCCAAGATGAGTACGTTCACCAAATCCTCAAAGGACGCAAGAGATTGCATAAACCGTGTCAGAGATCCTTTTGAGATTTCAGCCATAGGTTACAGCAATCAAGGCTCTCAAAATACAGCAAGTACATCCAAAGCTGTAAATTTTGTTCAAGCTAAAACTCCAATGGAGAAAGAGTTCCTCTGTAACTCTGAAAAGATCGTGAACAAAACAGCAATGACGGATAAGGGGAAAATACCCCAATGCTCAACTGCAGGGAGTAAGCCTGCATCTAAGAATTGGCTGCAGCAGAAGCCATCTGCTGCATGCAACAGGAGGATGCAGCAACCAACAAAGTTGCAGCATAGAAGAAACTTTCCCACCTATACTAAGACTTACATGTCTAAACCTCAAGAAAGATATACTCCAGGGAAGTATGGTGGAAGACCACACTACAAGGGTGTCGGTAATACACATGATGGTTATGCACACACTTTTAACAAGCAGTTTGTCAAAACAACTGCATACAGCATGCGAACCAACAAATCTTACAGTAAAGCAGTTACTGTTAAGAAAATTTGGGTTCCCAAAGTAACTAACCCCAAAGGACCCGTACAAATATGGGTACCTAAATCTGTTTGAAATTGTTACAGGTTACAATGCCAGGATGCAGCAGTGATGTATGGTATATCGATAGCGGCTGCTCAAGGCACATGACAGGCAGTAAAGAAACGTTGAAAGACTTCCAAGAATGCAAAGGACCTAAGGTCATATTTGGAGATGATTCCAAAGGAAGCACAAAAGGAAGCGGATGCCTAGTCAAGGGGAACATAAAGATCAAGGATGTATCCTATGTTAAGGGGCTTAGATACAATCTCCTAAGCATCAGTCAATTTTGTAACAAAGGATACACGGTGGAATTCAACCTCAACAAGTGCTTAATCAAAGACAGCACCACAAATGAAGTAAAGCTTACAGGAACAAGAAGAGGAAATATCTACCTAGTAGATTGGAATTCCTCCTCTCAATCAACATGCTTCATAGTAAAAAGTCCACCAGAGCTGAGCTGGCTATGGCACAAATGATTAAGTCATCTGAACTTCAAGACTATCAACAAGCTAGCAAGAAAAGGCTTCGTGAGAGGATTACCAGATGTAGCTTACAAAAAAGAGAATGTCTGTGGAGCATGTCAAAAAGGAAAGCAGTAAGAACAGTACTGTAAGTTACGCGTCAATACAGCACTGGGTTCAGACAGCGCTGCAACCTACATTCTTACAGTACAACATTTATCGAGAATTCAAGCAGCACCAGGTTACAGCATTTATTTTCAAGGGAGTATTGATTGCTCTGCAACCTCGTACTAGAGATGCTGCAACCTTAAAAAGGCATTTACTTAGGCGGCAAAGGGCATGTCTTTCAACATTAAATGCATGACTGCGGGTGTCAGGAAGTGGAAAGGGCGCTGACAGAGCCCACGCGCCAAGCAATTATTAGCGTCGATTTGACATCTCCGTTTTTTCCTGAGCCACTAGATCATTTCCCTGATTTATCGCAACCGTCAATCTCGCACGTCTCTTGAGAACCGCCATAAAGACCAAAACATGCCATTTGAATTCACTTATTCACCATCTTCAGAGAGAGAAACACTTTGATCGCAGAAAGTTTTCTAAGTGCAAAACCCTTGTCTCTTCTCTCTCTATCTCACAAGATTTCATCAATGGCTGCCAGAAGAACCATCGTTCTTGATGGAAGGATGATCAATCAGGAACACATCCTGGAGTCAGGGCTGTATGATAATACCCTGATCAAGTGGATTTTTGATGCTCTTCAACAGACCCAAGTTTTAGGGCTGTTGACCACCGTGTACGTTGGCTTCTCCACGGAGTCAGTACAGAGATTCTACGCCTACGCTAGGCAGGTGGAGAAAAAGAACTGCATCCTGTTCCGGATGGATGCAGATGGAGAAGAACGGTCGCTGACCGTTAGGGATATCTCCACCACCTTCAGCATCTCGGCTGCAGGTTTAACCCCCAGCCAGTTGGCGACGTATGGGGAAGCATCGGCTCAAGAGATGTGGGATCTCTTTCGAGCAAGGGATGCAGGGGCTGAAATCAAGAGAAGCGCCCCCAAAAAGCTCTTCAAACCGGAGTTTGAACTTCTCCACGACATCTGTGCATACTCCATCGAAGGGAGGACAGAGAGTTATGACAAATGCACAGATCTCCGGATCCGGATCATGTCTGCCATCATGGTTGGAGAGAAGGTAAACTGGGCAAGGTTCATCATGAAGAGGCTGTGGGAGGAAGCAGAGAAGATAACGGAGCGTCGGAGCTACGGTATCACCATCTGCTCTCTGCTCTGCAAGCTTGGCCTTCAACTTGCAGCACCCACCCCCATTCATCCTGGAAAGTATCTCGGGAAGAAGAAGGGCAAGACCTAGCCGAAGGCTGCAGGAGCAGGAGTTGCAAGGAAGAAAACCAAAGACAAAAAGAATGCAACTCTTGCTCTGCAAGATGAAGCTGCAGGCAGCGGGGAAGATGCTGAAGAAGAGGATCCTTCGAGTCCTCTTCCTGTTATCAAGAGGAGTTCAGGGAAGGCTGTACCTGAACTTGAATCTTCTTCCCCAGATGATGACGCACCCTTGGTGAGAAGGGCTCCACGCAGCAAGAGAGTTGCTGCTGCTGTTGGGGATGTGTCACATCAGCCCAGGGATAAAGGTGACTCTCTTGATTTCCAACTCTCTACACCTAATATGGTTGTAGTTGACCTTGGGGATGAGTCACATCAGCTTCGGGAGCCACATCAGTACCGGGTCGAGCCCACTGAAGAAGAAGCTCGTCTACAAACAGAAGCTTCAGTGCTCGATCCAACCTTTCCGGCTGCTAGAAATATGGCTGCGGATTACTCCCTTTGGAGAGAGATGCGGCTGTCTAAGGGGGAAATCCTGTTGAAGTGGAAGGATTTCCTGACAGTCGAGCAAGCTGTCCTGGAGTGGGCCAAATCAGAGGATATTCTGGCACTCCTGCAACCTGTCTTTGCAGCAAGAGTTCAAGAGCTTGATGGCTGCAGTGCTGCACAGGGAGCACAGGATAAGGGAAAGGGCAAAGCTCTTGCAGAATCCGACTCTGCAGAGTTACCGATGAGAACAGCAGTGGAAGATGTGCAGGTCTTCCTCACCCCGACTGTGGAGGCTGTAAGAAGGGGCGATGATGTCGCATTTGCTCAAGAGCAAATCGACACCTTGGGAGTGGAGCAGGCTGAAGAAGCTATGCTGCATCTTGCGCTGCAGCAAAGCTTGAAGGAAACCAGGATGCAGCACACTCCAAGGAGGATGCGGGGAGAAGGCAGTTCAAGTTCACATCAGATGAACTCCCCTGCATACGAGCAAGTGGTTGAGGGCCTCTCCAACATTGTCACGCTGGATCGCTTGGAGGAGGAGGAAGTCCAACTACTGGATTATGGTGATTCCCCGGTTCGCGAAGATGAAGATGCTGCTGCTGCAGATTCTGAGGGGGAACCATCAGCCATAATCAGGGATGTCATTTCAGACATCTCCAAAATTACCGATGAAGCATCTACGGAGGAAGTTGCAGAGGCGGTACTCCCTGCACTGGACGCGACAGCAGTGCAGCCGGCAACCACCCTTCAACAAGAAGAAGGAGCTGCAGAGAAAAGCAGGGTGGAAGCTGAGATCCTTGCAGCAGTGGAGAATACAGTGCTGGAAACTGTGATCGCTGCAGGAAACCAAGCAGAGCTGCAAGAACTCATTCTTGCAGCAGAGGCTATCGAAGTGGTTACAGGACCGGCCGAGGAGACGGGGTTCGTTGAGAAGACCTCTGTGGAGGATGTTGTTCTGACAACACTTCCTGAGGGTGAGAAGACCTCAGGTGGGGAGGCTGTTCAGACAGTACCCACTAAGGATGCTGGAGCTGAAGCCGAGGTAATCCCAGTGCAGCTAGAGACACCTCGAGAGGAGGTTGATGTTGCAGCTGCTGTATGTTCTCAAGAACCTTCAAAGGTTACAGCAGTAGAGGTTACTGTGGACGCGAACATGTCGCATGCCGAATTCGCAAGGATACTCAAGGCATGGAACATAGCTGTTCATGGGCCAAAATCTGGCGGAGCAATTCCTGTTCCAGTCTTATCCAGCGAAGAGGAGGCAGATGAGGAAGAAGAAGAAGGACAAGAGCACCCATCCTCCAGCTCTACAAGCTCTCATGCCAGCAAGGATGAGGATGAGGTTGCTTCTGAAGTTCCGAGGTAGGATGCAGCACCAGTATGCCAAGATGTGATTCCATTTGCTGCATCCGCTGTTGCCTCGACGAGAAGGAATTCAGGGCTGACTCCTGATGAATCCATCAACAGAGTCGAGACCGCTGTTAGACATCTGCTGCATGCTCTCCAGGAGCATGAGTCTATCATGCACAACAGTCTTAGGGTCAGTACCTAATTCCATGCTGAAACCATGACAGGTTTCAAGAAGGATCTCGAAGTGCTGCCTGATATGATCAAGTCAACTCTCACTGAACATTCAAACAGGCTGTACTACGATCGGGTCAGGATGGAGAAGGAGTTGAAGGTCGAAGCTGCTCTGATGCGCCAAGAGATCAGACAGTGCAAGCAGCATGCTAAAAATGCCTCAACCAGACTCAACCATCACTCCCAAGTCCTGGAATCACTTCTGGATCGTGTCTATGATCAATCCCAAAGAACCAGAAGTGTGGACGACCGCCTGGGGAACCTGGAGCTGATTGTGGGAGAACTCAGGGACATCATGGTCCGAGCTTTCCCTCAGCATGTCGATGCTCCAGAGACTGCCCCTGAACCGACCCGACGCCCGCGATTAAGGGCAGTCCCAGCTGCCCCTACTCAGCCCCCGGCTTTTGATGATGCCAAAAAGGGGGAAGGATTTGAAGATAAATACAGGAGCAAAGGGGCTGCTGAACCTGAAGAAGAAGATGATGATGATGACCAGCAACCTCTCAGCAGGAGGAGAAGGAGGTCTGGATCATCCGCTGCGGCTGACATCCCCTCTCCGAAGAAATGGAGAAGAGATGATGATGGAGCTGGTGGAGCCGATGCAGCTGCTGGAAGAAGATCGGCTGCAGGTTCTGCACACAGCAGAGCTGCAAGCAAGGATGCAGCACCGCCAAGCTATCATCATAAGAGAAGGGATGATAGCCAGCAGCAAGGCTCAAGGAAGAGGATGAGCGGGGACGAGTCTGAGAATCAAAGGCGCCAGTATGAGAAGCTACAGATCCTAATGCCTGGATACAAAGACTCGGAGTAATTGGTGATAGAAAAATCTTTCCAAATAAATTCTACTAATTTCCTCCTCAAGAAATTCCTCGCCTTGACACAGAAAATATCTCTGCTGAAGTGTCCGTGTTGATGGATCAAAGGCCTGAAGGAGAGAACATGGCTTGGAGATTCGACATCTTCAAAGAAGTCAGACTGCCTTTTGATCGGAATCCAACATTTGAGGCGATCACCATTTTCAAACGATCAGAGTACCTCAGACACTTCAGAGAACTATGTAGGCAAGGCAAATTCAGCAAATATCATACTTGCAAGACTGCATTGAGAAGGTATGAACAGCTCGTTCGGGAAGGAAGCCTTGATATTCAACAACTATACATTGACCGAGTGAAGGAAGGGCTGATTGTACCATTCTGCGAGGACTTCTGGCTGAGATGGATTCAGATTCCTGTAATCAGACACAAGCTGGAAGAGTCCTACCAAGAGTCCATCAGGGACTGGTGGAAAGGATCAAGAGGAAGGGAAGGCCTTGAAAGGCTTGCAGGAAAAAGATCAAACGAACCAGCAAGCAAAAGGTCTTTGTATTATTAAGCTGTATTCATATACCCTCTTGTAATCCTTATTGTATTTTTGATGTTGTAAAAATTTCTCTCTCAATGAATAAATTTTTCTTTCTGCTCTGACCAAGTTCAACTCTTATGAACTCATGCATGCTGTTTATGTTTTCCTGTTGCTTTTGTTGAAAGTAATAGCATGATGCATCTCTGATGAATCCAGGATTAGATTTAATTGTTCAAAGCTGTGCAAGCATGTAATCTGGATAAATCATATGAGTTAATGTAAAAAGAAACTTCTTCATGAACGAAATATTGTAAAGGTTTTGTCATCATCAAAAAGGGGGAAATTGTTGGGATTTCATTGTTTAGATTTTGATGAGACAAACCAATCATGTAATAGGAAGTTTTGAGTACCCCATTTTCACAATGTTTAAGTGAATAAATAGACTAGAATTGAGTCTTGTGTCAAATATTGAAATGGAGGATAAACAAGGATAAAGCTGCATCTAAGCTTTATTATCGCTGCAAGAAGGCAGGATACAGTATCGCTGTAAGAAGATAGGATACAGTATAGCTGATAGAAGGAAGATACAGCTCTACTGTAATAAATCGAAAATTCTATACAGCAATGTAAGAAAGAACGGCGTGCAGCAACGCTGCAAGAAAAGATACAGGAGTACTACTAGAACAAAGTTACAGCAGCACTGCTAGAAGATACTGCAATCAGGTCTAAGATACAGCAGCACTGCAAAGAAGTATCAGCTGCACAAAGACCAAGGATACAGCGCAGAAGTTACAGTTCAGTTAACCTAAACAGCGCCAACTACAAGACGAAGTATCCTACAAATCCTAGGAAGGATAAATGCAGAACGAGGAACAGAGATCCAAGCAGGGACAATAGAGCCGTTCAAGGAAAAGTCAAAGTAGCAGACACGGAGCCAATAAGAAGATGCCACATGGACTGACGCGCCGTAGAAAGCTGCGAGCCGCAACTGCCGCATTAAATGCTCTGAAAGGAAAAGTCAAGTCGCATTAAATGCGAACCATACTTTGGCCAGGCTACTTCAAATTCAAAAGAGGGATGTCTCCTTCAACGGACATCTTTTCCTACAAGTATAAATAGAGGTCGAGGAGCACTGAAGCTGGTTACTGTTACTGTAACTGAAACATCTACGCTAAATTTACAAAGCGTACAAGATCCAAGCATTCAAGTCTACAATCAGTTTCAGTCACTCAACCTACCGATGTGAAGCAAAGTTCAAGCTGAAAGTTTCCTTACGGATTCAGAAGCTCACTTCGAAGCACAAGTTGAAGAAAACCTTTTTATCCTTTTTAACCTTGTTGCTGTGTGCTTAGGTTGTTTTAGTGGTGTCAAGCAGTTGATAGGAGAGATCCTTGCTGTTTGTTTTAGTTGTCTAGAGTTAGGCAGCTTCCCTGTGTGGGAGTATAGAACCCTGTGTGGGTTAGCCTTTGAAGTTTGCAGTTGCTGTGTGTACGCTGGACTTCAGTAGGTGGTTTGCTTTGTAAAGTTGATAGATTGTTAGGAGTGTCCTGTAAATCAATCTTGCTTAACAAAGTTCCTGCTCGAGGAGCAGTAGAGTGGACGTAGAAGGATTACACCACCTTCGAACCACTATAAGCCATAAGTGTTTTATCGCTTTATTTATCTGCTCTTATTTTCTGCATATCTATCTATCTCTCATCATAAAACGTTTTGAAAGAAGCATTCTTGAGAAAAACAGCCTTGTGTTAAAAATTTTATTTCCGCTGCGTACAAAACTCCAGGTTACACCGTGCAGCACTGCATTCTAGCGCTACAAGCAGTAACCATCTATCGCTGCAAGCTCAAGTAACTTGCAGTGCAGAACGGTTGTTTTAAAGATTCTGAAAAATCGACCAAGGTTCATTCACCCCCCCTCTGAACCTCGGACACCACTTGGGACCAACAATGGAGAATTATTTTTTTTATTTTTTTTTGTCTTTTGACTCTTTTTAAATTCGAATGTATGAATAAAATCTTGAACTCTTATCGTATTTCATAAATCTATAAAGTTTTGCAAAGTCCACAAAATCCTGCAGAATCCATTAAAATCCTAATTAAAAAGTCTTTACAGAATCTTGCAAAATCTTAAAAGTCATAAAAATCCTGCAAAATCTTTTAAATCCGCATGACTTTTTTCAGCTTAAAAAGTCTTTTAAAATCCTAATCCAATACAACCCCCTAAGAGTATTTGTTACTCTGAAACCTCGTACTGAAGCTATAACCTTAAAATATAATAAATTGGGTGGCAAATCATTTGTTCAATGAAAAGATAATATTCAATGTGAATCCTCTTTTATGTCAGAAGCCGAATAGACGGTGTCACATGTCAAATCCTTACAATTTCGAACAATTACAGATTGATCCCTTCATCTTTTTACCCCAACCGTCGGATCTCTTCTCTTTAAAATCGATCAATCTCAATCGTCTATCTTACTTCTCAACACTTAAATGATATAACCCTTACATCTCCCCATAATGATCATAACTTCCAAATCCCTAAAACACTAGAAACAGTTTCCAAACTCGATCTTATTCTCTCATTCCTTCAAAAGCAGTTCAAACTCCCTAAGAATAACATTGACGACAAGACAAAAAATAGTTCTTGAAGGAAGGCTTATCAATGAGGCAGGCATCCAGACCTCAGACATATATGATCAAACCACCATATCTCATATCCTCCACTATTTAGAGAAGACCAAGCTTTCCAGTCTCTTTACAATAGTATATGTCGGATTCTTCTCCGAATCCATCCAAAAATTCTATGCATATGCCCCCGATCATCAAAAGACAGAAGATCCATTATGTTCGGGATAGAAGAGGATGAAGAGTAGATGAGGTTCTTAAAGAAGGACATCTTCTCTACCTTTAACATTTTCTCTGAGGGAATGGCTCTAAACCAGTTCTCTACATATGGTGATGACATCTCCGAGGAGATGTAGATGTTCTTCAAGCGCAGAGATGTGGGGGCTGAAGTGAAGAAAAGTGTCCTGAAGAAGTTGTTCAAACTTGAATATGAACTTCTTCATGACATTTATGCATACACCGTTGAAGGAAGAACGGGCAACTATGATAAATGCACAGATCTCCAATTCAGGATCATGTCTACGATCATAAAGGAAGAAAATGTGAACTGGGGGTGGTTTATCTTCAAGCTGCTTTGAGTAGAAGTTGATAAAGATATAGTATACCGAAGCTTTAAGATTACTATATGCTCAATCCTTTAAAAGCTTAGCGTCAGACTCATCTCTCCCTCTATTCCTATTGGAAAAATTTTAGGTGAGAAGAAGAAGGGGAAGATCTTGAAGAATGATGCCGAAGATGTAGTTATTATTGATCTAAAGAGAAAACAACACAAAGTTACAACAGTTGTATCCTTAAAGCTAACAATACATTCTGCCGATGTAGAATCTAAATATGAATACCCAAAAATGAAGTTTAAAGTATCTTCAAAAGACATAGGTATAAAAGGGTGTCATTATAATAAAAATTAGTGATAAAAAACACACTAACGTGCTAAATGTAAGCAGCACTGTAATAGTTGCTTATAATGAATCAAAGAATGAGATAAGACTGCAAGAAGAAGAAAGGAGGTCAGCCAGCCTGGTGAATCTAATTCTAATGATAATAGCATTCAAGTCATCAAAAAGGCTCTGAAGATATAAGAACCGGAGTTATCATCATCTTCTGATGATGATGCACCATTGGCACAGAAGAAGACAAGAAAGTTTGTCAGCCTGAGCAACAAGAAGAAAATTGTTGTATCTAAGAAAGTTGGCGCTGTAAAAATGGTAGTTGTAGTAGCCTCTATTTCTTAAACCCCCATGGACATCAAGTCAAATGAGCAGCAGGAGCCTACAAAAGAATAGATTCAATCTGTTGATCCTGTTGCTGCAAGAAGTCTGACTGACCATACTTCAGAAGAGATTGAAGATGATTTCGAGGCTAAATACAATCACTGGAGGACCATGAGGCTGTCAAACGGGGAAACGTTACTAGGATGGAGTGACTTTCTCGCTATAGAAAGAGTTATTCTCAAATGGGTAATATTTGATGACATCCCCCATTTGTTGCAACCAGGGTTTGCAGAATCTATCTGAGAAGAGAAGATTTAAGAGATTTATGTGGTCTTGAAAGTGCTGAAGAAAGGAAAGGGAAATACGGCTGAGCAAGAGAAATCAAAAGAGCAGCAGATGAAAGCAGAAAGAGAAAAGTTGCAGCTCACCCTATTCCCTACTGCAAGGGCTGTAAGAATGATCGATAAAGTAAGGTTTGTAGAAGAACAGATCAGCAACCTTGGAGAGGAGCAAGCAAATAAAGTCATGTCGCAACTAGCGCTGCAAGCTAGTGTTGTAATTCTGGAGCACACAACTCTAACTTCCTTGCATGTGATCAAGTAGTAGTTGGGCTCTCATCTATCATTTCTCTAGATCCTCTTGAGGAAGAGACTTAGTTACTAGACTATGGTGATTCCCCAGTACATAAAGAAGTAAAAGTTGAACACGTTTCACCTGAAAGGGAAAAATCTACAATCATCAAAGATGTTCTTACTAACTTTGCTGAAGAAGTGGCCGATGATGCAACCATGGAGGAAGTTACTGAGGCGGGACTCTCTATACTGGCTGAATTAGCAGTACAACATACTGAAATCCTTGAAGAAATTGAAAAAACAAGACCAATGATTGAAGTAAAGATTCCTGTACATATAGAAAAAATAGTATCACAGACTGTTAAAGCTACAAAAAACCTGGCCTTACTTGATGTACTGGCTCAAGAAGTTGTAGAGATAGAAGCTGGTGGATGACAACAAAAAGAATCTCAAGAGGAGATTACAGTTGAAGGACCGACCGTTGAGATGGTGGGGCGGCTGTTGAGACAGTACTCACTAAGGATTTATTGAAGACCTCTAAAGGGGTGGCTATTGAGACAGTACCTTTAGAGGATATACAATGATGGAAAAAATGGCCGAAATAACTACTGTGCAGCAAGAGTTACCTCAGAAGGAGGTTGACATTGTACCTGCTGCAAGCTTGCCAGAACCTGGAGCTGCTACATCCAAGGTAGCAGGCAACGGTGCATCTAGTATTAATGTAAGAGAAGATACAGCAGCCCCACCTTCAAAATTAAAGAAGAGAATGAAGACAACAGCAACCTCAGTCCAAAAGAAATATAAGCCGAGCAGAAGCTGAAAGGCTCTATAACCAGAAGATGGCTGCTCAAAAGGCTAAGAGAGCCAGAGTAGAGAAGCAAGAAAAACTTGGATTTAGAGGCTCGGGATAATTGGAAAGAGTAGACCTGAAACAATGAAGAATGTTGATAGAGCTCTGCTTCAATACCCCAAACAAGAAATTACCCATCTAGACACTAACAACATATCTGCTGAAGTATATCTGTTCTAATGGATCAGAGGCCTGAAGAAAAAAATATTGCATGTGGCCTATCCATTTTCAGAGCTGTGAGTTTGCCGACAGATAGAAATCCATCATTTGAGTAGATCACACTCTTCAAAAGATCAGAATACTTAAGATACTTCAGAGCTCTTTGCAGAGAATGATGGTTCAGAAAGTTTGATAATTGTAAATCTGCACTAAGAAGATATGAAGAGCTTGCTAGGGATGGAGATCTTAGAATCTAGAAACATCAGCTGGACCTAGTGAAGCAAGACAAGATTGTGTCTTACAGTGAGGACTTTTGGCTCAAGTGGATTCAGATTCCGAAGAATAAGAAGAAACAACAAGAATCCTATCTGGAGTCCATTATAGACTGGTGGAAGGGCATTGAAAGAAGACCTACTGAATGAAGACCTGAAGAGAAGTATGTAAAAAGGTCTTTGTTTCAGAAGTAACAGAAGTCTCAAGACATGTTGCAGCTCTACATTGTTAGTAATCTTATCTCTACTGTAATATGTACAATTCTTTATCTATAAAGAAATTACTTTTTGTCCATCAAGTTCATTTCTTATGAACTCTTGCATGATTTATTTTATGCTTTTATATGTGATGAAGTTAAGAGTTAATACATCACTTGTGTATCCAAGTTTAATTTATAGATACTGTATGAATGTAATGATCTTAAGAAATCCCTTATAAGTAAGAATGTTAACATCGTATATTTTCTATCATGAATGATATAATGTAAAGGTTTTGTCATCATTAAAAGGGAAAATTATTAGGATAACAATGTTTAGATTTTGAGGAGACAAAACAACCTTATAATAGGAAATTAGAGTATCCCATTTTTCACAATTTTTAAGTGAAACATAGACTAGAATTGCGTTTGTTGTTTGAAATATGAAAAATGGAAAACATCAAAGAAAGCAAGAATGTTGTATGTATAAAGAAGAAAAGAAGACTCGGTAAGAATAGTTTGAAATAGAGTAGCCGAAAGAAAAAACATACATCGCAGTTGTAACTAAAAGAAGAATACAATATTGCTGTAAGTAAGGATACAACAAGAAGTGTCGTAGGATGCAGAATATCAATTAACTTGCTATATGTTTCAAAAGAAATATTAAATACAACAACAGAATAAGCTCATGCTGATATATGGGAAAGATCAAGATACATAAGAGGATTAGAATCCTTAACGGATCGATATAAAACCAGTAGAGACAAACTGAAGTTGCAGACGCAGACCCAATCTAAGAGAGACATGTGGCCTAATAATCTGCAGAAAAGCTACGAGCCGCAACTATTACATTTAAAGATCTACAATACAAAGTCAAAAAGAAGTTAATGCAAATCATACCTACGAAAAGGATATTAAATTCAAAAAGAGAACGTCGTCTTCAACAGGCATATCTGTACATCTATAAATAGAGGAAGAGAAGACTGAAACAACTACTGAAACTTTCACTCTCAAGAGACAAAGCAAGAATTGATCAAAACCATCAAGTATTCAAAATACAGTTTCAGTCACTCAAAACTTGGGAAGTAACAAGCAAAGCTCTGAAGCTCAAAGTTACAAAAGACTACTTCATTGTACCAGTTGAAGAAACCTTAATATACTTTTACCTATTTATTGTGTGCTAGGTTGTTTTATTTGATGTCATCAGTTGATAGGATTATAGTCTTATTGATTGTTTTAGTTGTCTAGGGAAAAACAATTACCCCGTGTAGATGTTTGAAATCCTTAGTGGGTTTGCCTTTGGAACTTACAGCAGTTGTATATAAGCTGAGTTCCAATAGGTGTTAGCTCGTTGAGTTGATAGTTTGTTAGGTTGTAACCTATAATCCAAACTTACTTAACGAAGTTTGTATTTTGAAAAGCAGTAGAGTGGATGTAGAAGGATTACACAAACTTCGAACCACTATAAGACCATCATTAAGAGAATATATCAACCATTTTAAGATTTTGATATAAATAATTAGGTATTTTTATAAAAGTACTATTAATATATTCAAAATGTGAAAGCAATTCACATGAAGTCAATCGCACCAGATCTTCTATCTCACTTGATGTTATATTTTTTGTTGTAAAATAATCATCACATGCCACGTGTATTAAATAATATCACTAATTAAAGCATGACAAGTACTAAATATCATAATATGAGATGCAACATCAAATGTAACAAAGGATTCCGATTGAAAACCAGTAGGATCCATTTAATCATTTGTGTAACAATAAAATTGGATTGAGCTAAGTTTTAAATTGAGATCACTAAAGGTCCATTTGGATAGGTGGATTTGATGAGAGATTTGAAATCTATGTTAGCAAATCCATATAGTGTTTGTATAGATATGGATTTGGAAATCCATCATTTTCATTTTGAACTAATTTTCAAGTTATTTGGATGAATTTCAAATCACTCCAACTTGAATAGATTTGAAATCTCTTCATTTCAAATTCTAGAGTTAACATCATTCTATCCAATTACAGCCTAAATTTTTTTAGTTTAATTTTATCGAATGAGTAATGAGGGGGTGATTAAAGATCCTTGCACTGAAGCCAAATTTGTCCAAATTTATTAAGGACCAAAATTAGAATTCTCCCAATTCAAGAAGCTTCAAACCAAGTTTATGAATTCTGCTTAGATACATTTTGGATTTGCTATTTATATATTAAAATCGAGTATTCTGAAATCAAAGCATTTCAAAGTTTGATTTTGGACCGGACCATCTGTCATAATGTATAAGCTATAATATGTCCAAAAATATATTTTATTAAAATTTCAACATTCACCATTCATCCAAATCATAAACAAGACATCCATTACAATCTAAGTCCTACTAATCAAATAAGCATTATTTCAGTTGTTCTAACCCAAAAAAATATAAGATTTCAAATGAGATAAATTATATGAAGTGAATTTATTATGTTTTTCTTAAAAAAAAAAGACATTTCCATGCATTTACATTCTTAAGTTGAACTTATTTGTTATATGGTGCATCTTAGGTTCCATAAACCTCCTATCAAAAAATTATATGACTACTTAGGATCGAATTGAATATAATATTGACAATAGTTGATGATTATGTAGGAATAGGAAATGAAACACTATTCGAAATAAAGAATTTGTCATGTATAAACAGTCATATGATATCAGCATCAACGTGTTTCTATAACTATAACAAGAAGATACAAAAACATTATAATTTGTCTCTTGGCCACATAAAAAGTCAGGATATAGACACAAATTCTTCCATAATTAATTTCAAGATGAAATACAAACTCATTCAATACCATCATCATAAACACTCTAGGAGAAGTTCTAGCTCGCATTCCTCTTTGAGTTAGGTTACTTGGTATAACCCTACACTCGGAACGCCATCTACGGAAGCGTCTAATAGTACAACACCAGTCAAGACAACGACAACCAAATAGCTCGATCATAATGTAGTCTAATTCAAGACTTCAAGATGATGCCTCTACTTCTATATCCTCTAAGGAAGATTTAGCATTATTGTGCCTAAGTTTTCGAAGATGTTGAGCTATCTCGATCAAGAGTTTAATTCCTTCACCCCCTCGTTGCAACGTCATAGCAGCATGCTTTAAGAAGTTATTTTCTGCTTCAACAGCTCGTAATCTCTCTCTAATCAATGATATTTCTCTTGTGAGAGAAAATGCCTTGTTTTCTTCATTTTCATCCTCGTTTATCTTGTTCTCAAGATCGCTAAAAAGACCTAAAAGATAAGACCTATCACTCTCAAAATCCAAAGATAACTCGTCTTGTATGTGCTCAATTTGATCGGCTCCAACACTCGAGTATGATTTCTCACTAAAAGATGACAAGGCTTGAGAGTGCATGTCTTGATAATCGTCATCAACATCAACTTCACAAATCTCACTCCCGATTTTCTTGATAGGACCATATTTTTCTTTATACATCTCGAGTTCACCCTCCAAAGCTTTGATCTCTTTTTCTCTTTTAAAGATCAAATCTCTCATCATCTGCAAAGCTTCTTGATCATACTCTGCTTGCTCTTCCATCATTCTTTGGTACTGCAAAGCTTCCATTTGCACCGCTGCTTTTTCTGCTTGTAAACGAGTAATCATCGCCATTGCATTGTTGGCTGCAATAGCTGCTGCACTTCTTTCTTCATCTAGTTCCATAAGTAGTAAGTCTAATTTGTCTGAAACTATTTTTCTACTACTCCTATTAGAAACTGCATCTGTTAATGGGATACCAAAAAATTTATTCCCCCTAGGCGTTCTAATAGCACCATTGTTCATCTCCTCCACCACCACAGTTGATGTTGCATCCTCTCTACCGGCTATAGGTATATCTAACAAAAAATTTCAACCCAAATAAGAATTAGCACAAATTAAAAGGGAAAAAAATGGGGATTCTTGATATATATAACTAACTCACCATGATTATCTTCATCTTCATGAAACTCAAAGTCTGTATTTGATAACTTAAGCTCTGTGTATCTAACATGAGGCAAATCCATGTTGCCTTTTTCCTCACTTCTGCCTTGGAGCCACGAAGCTCGTGGAGACGGTGCAGGAGCATTTATCGACAAACTCCTGGTGAATTTCGAACAAGATTTTGGTTTCAGAGATTCTCCACAACAACAACACCTGAAAACACCAATCTTTTCATCAGGTACAATCTCCATATCATTCTTCTTCAATGGTTTCAAGAGCAGTCTCTGTTCATCCTCAATGAAAGAATCCACATCCTTGTGCAAAATCCCAACAAGGGACTTGTAATTGCCACAATCAAAATCTTTCTCAGAGGCGAAAGATAGAAGACATGCTTGACACATGCTACGTATGTCACATAGCTTCTTGTGCGTGTGGCAATAGGCGAGAGTTGAGATGTCCTTCTTGTGTGCCTCACATATGGAATCATTGTAGTAAAAATTTGAATTCCTGTGGACAATGATATGATCAAGCCTCGTACAAAGCAAGCAAGGGATTCTCAGTTCAAAGAATTCAGCTATTTCATTGGATAGAAAAGCTAGGAATCCATCGATGAAAAGCAAGATTATGACCACCCATTCAAAAATGGCATAAATCAAGAAATACGGTACAGTTCCAAACTTTTCCTCTATAGAAAGTCTTAATGATCCCATCATCGATAAACAAGAAAACCCAAAAAAGAAAAATAAAGTAAAAACCGAAGATTGAAAAGGGATTTCAAGTGGAGAGATTCAAGAACGTTTGGAATGTTGGAACACCCCCCACAGATCATGAACTCTCTCCCTCTTCCGTCTTCTCTCTCCCTTCTCTCTCTTGACTGTACCAAGAATAATAACTAAAACAAATTGTCAAGTATAAAGATTGCCAAAAATATGGATGTAGAATTGGTTTGAGCTATATATAGTAAATGACATCTATTTATTCTTCTTTTGGATGTGGTATTTTGATATTCGGATCATTTACCTGAATTAACGGCCCACCGCTCTAACCAACCAAAAGTCGCTAAAACGACAACGTTTGATAATTGGAGATAATTAATCCCCAAATTTAACCTAAATTTCATAGCACTTACAGTAAAAACCAAAAATTTCTGGAGCTACTACTCCATACCTGAACTTCAAGCGTTCACTCTCTCTCTCTCTCTCCCAGAAAAAATGTAACCGAGGTAAGATCTCAGCCTGGCCTACTTGGCTGGCTTCTTTAGATCAATCTCTCTCTTTCCTCTCGCTCACATCGATCGCCATGAACGACAAGAATAAGCTCTCATCTTCATCTGCGATGCACCAGAGAAAGGCCTTCCATTCCGTATTAGCTTCGAGGCTGACTCAGCTCCACATCCCATCCTCCGCCACCTCCTCCGAGGATCCGGCTCTAGATTTCGATTTCTCAGACTTCTTCGGCCCCAGTGCCGCCGCCGCCTCTCCTTCCTCCTCCTCGCTCTTCCTCGGCGACCCACAAGTCATACACCATCGCTCCCACTCCTTCGTGGGCCCCTCCCCACGCTTCACCCTCTCCAGGTCGCTTCCCACCTTCGAGCAAGACGAGCGCGACGAGCTCTGCTATTCTTCCTCCGATGACGCTGCTGTGAGCGATGCCAAAGACGACGACGGCAGCGGCGATAACGGCGGTGATGCGATTGATGGCGGCGAGGAGGTGAAGAAGGTGGGGCCATGGGATTTCGAGATTATGAGAATGATTGGTAAGGGTGCGTTTGGGAAGGTGTTTCAGGTGAGGATGAAGGGTATCAATGGCGGTGATGGTGACGGGATCTTCGCCATGAAAGTGATGAGGAAGCATACAATAATCAAGAACAATCAAGTTGATTACATGAGAGCTGAGAGAAATATTCTCACTAAAGTTGTGCATCCTTTCATTGTCCAGCTGCGTTATTCCTTTCAGGTAATCTTCTTATTCTAAAAATGCTTCTTTCGAATTCGCATTCGATGATTAATGCTTAACTTGAGTTTTTGGTATACAAGAGTGTGAGTGACTATTGCTTTCTGATTGATGCTTGGTTGCGTTTGAGAGTTTCATGAGAAATATATGAATTCTGAGCAAATACACTGTAATCAAACACTCACTTTAAATATGAATCAATTTCTCTTAGGTTGTGTTTGAATAGTGATTGGATTTGAAATCCACCCAATTTACTCAAAAATTAGTTCAAAATGAAAGTGATGGATTTCAAAATCCACGTCTCTCCAAATACCACCCTTGGATTTGCTACAATGGATTTTAAATCCACCTATCCAAATGGACCTTATAGTATCTGTTTGAATTGGAACTTAGTTCCTTTTGGAAACTTCTTTGTGACTGTCTAAAAGTTACAAGAATGATTTGGTTTCACATACATGAATGTAATATTTCTCTATACCTTTTCATGCAAGTCCAAGCTGTTATTCTTTCCAGTTCACAATGTACTAGAACCAGACTTGCCTAGAGAACGAAATTAATGTTTGTGTTTCTTAGCTTGTTTGTCCATAATTGTCTTATTAGTGTACTTTCTCTAACACACAGACCAAGACTAAGCTGTATTTGATTCTGGACTTCATAAATGGAGGCCATCTATTTTATCATCTCTACAGGCAGGGGATTTTCAGGTACTATTTACAATTTGTTCAATGCCCATAAAGATTTTTCGTTCATCTACTTAATTCCCGTTTTCGGCTATGTCTTCTTGGGTAGTGAGGACCAGGCAAGGGTTTATACTGCTGAGATTGTATCTGCTGTTTCACATCTTCACAAGAACGGGATTGTGCATCGAGATTTAAAGCCCGAAAACATACTCATGGATCCTGATGGCCATGTATGGCAATACATTTGCAGGAGCATAACATAACATGATCACATATCCTTACTTCCTACTAACAATAATGCCTTGCTAATCCAAGTGCTTGTTTCAGGTAATGCTAACTGATTTTGGACTGGCTAAGGAGATTGATGAATCGAGCAGATCAAATTCAATGTGTGGGACAACGGAGTATATGGCTCCCGAAATCCTACTATCCAAAGGACATAACAAAAATGCTGATTGGTGGAGTGTTGGAATCCTTTTGTATGAGATGCTAAGTGGCAAGGTATTATCTTCAAACTAATCACAAAATGTAATATTAGATAATTATAGTTGAAAATGAAACACTGTTCTTGATCGTTTCCGGTATTTGTGCTTAAAAAGGAGTTTATTCTGCGTTTTTGTTTCACGATTGAAAACCGGAAAATACTTTCTGATAGAACTGTCACTGTTTCATTCTTTCAGCCACCATACACGCATTCAAACAGAAAGAAGCTCCAAGAGAAAATCATCAAGGAAAAGCTGAAGCTTCCCCCTCACTCAAGCAGTGAAGCTCATTCGTTGCTTAAAGGAGTACGATACATTCGTTCTTTGATCCCTTGATTTATACACTTCTCTCTTCTATATAATAATATCCATCTTTTTTTTTTTTTTTTTTAATTTTGTCTGCAGCTGCTTCAAAAGGATCCGTCGAAAAGGTTGGGCAGCGGAGCTAAGGGAGCAGAAGAGATCAAGTCTCATAAATGGTTCAAAAGTATAAACTGGAAGAAATTGGAGGGAAGAGAACAGCAGCCAAAGTTCAAGCCAGACATAAGTGGCAAAGATTGCACGGCTAATTTTGACAAATGTTGGACTGCGATGCCCCTCGATGACTCCCCGGCTCCTACTCCAACTTCCGGTGAGCATTTCCAAGGCTATACTTACGTTGCACCTAATCCATGGCTTTTGTCTGAATAAAGACGAAAGCTAACACGAGGTGCCTTAGCCTTTGTAAGATAATAAAATGATACTTGTGTTTCTGCTGTACTGTTCTTCAAATGTTAGTTGTAACTTGTACGCACCAATAGGTTTGAACTTGGAATGGTCTTGCTTTCTTCTTATGTAATTTTGGTAGTTATATGAAATGATGATAACTAAATTATTAGGTATATCGAGAGAGAGAGAGAGGGGTATTTAAATCTCTGTACTTTTTTTTCTTTTTGCAGTTAGGTCCCTGTAAATACAATAAATCACAGGGAAATCCAATGCAATATCGCTCATAAGCAAAAGTTGCAACTTGAAAGGCCTCAACTTTAAGCCCAACAGTTGATTCAATGTTCAAAATTACTTAAATTGCTTTTGGATTGAAGGTTTTAAAGGTTGGATATGAAACTCATAATCACGATTCAGCGAGATGGTACTGATGAATTCATCTTTCCTCTCATCTTCAACTACTTTGAAGTGGCCATTTTGAGCCCTTTAAATATATTTGGGTAAAATACATCACTACATGTAGTATCTATTATTGGTAAATACAACCAAACACACAATAGTATCATTTGTAATCCTTCCAAATATCCATTCATTTAACTAATTTCATTCAAGAGAAAATGGTCCACTCCGGCACAAATCCTTATTTTTTGGCTCATGCCACAAAATTTAACTAAACTCCCCATTTATCACTTTCCTTTCCTTATATTGTAGTCTCCATATGCCACAATTTTAAAAAAGTCAACCTGCCATCACATCACTATTCCCAGCCCACCATCTGAAAAGTGCACAGAAATTGACAAGATAGGTTGAATTGAAATTCGTCTCACTTGGCTCATTTTTTTTGTGTAAGAGTTGACCAGCCATTTTTGCCCTCCCCTAAAATTCGTGCAGCCTTATCATAATTTTTTCCCCTAAATTGCACCGAATCTGCAACATTTTTCGTGTAAGTGTGGAGGACTTCCTATACGAAAAACCTGAGAAGGTATGACCACATATAGCAATTTGCTATTTCAATTTTCTTTTCTGAAAATTTGTGACCGATAATTCTTACACAAAATTTTCTCGATTATGCGCCAATTCATCTGCAGCAGTTCGTGGAAGTTTGGAGGGTTTCTTACACGAAAAAGTTGAATTTTATTTCGCTGCTTGATGGAAGGAAGACAAGTGTACATATATTTCAATTTCAATTTGTGCCCTTTTTAATGTGTATTACACGAAATATTGTATATGAGTGTTTCATGTTTTATCTTACACGAATTTATGCCGATTTAGTTTTTTCAATTGATTGTTACACGAATTTGAGCCTATTGAATCTGTTACGGGCTTACACGAATTTTGAACGATTTAGGTTTTTGAATTCAATTGCTTCTTACACGAAATTTGTGTTTACGGCCTAGTAAATTAGTTCTTATACGAATTGCCGATTTAGGGTTTTTGCAATTGCTTCTTACACGAATTTGAGCCTATTGAATCTGTAATAGGCTTACACGAATTTTAAAAGATTTAGGTTTTTTCAATTAAATTGCTTCTTATACGAATTTTGGGTTTACTGCCTACTAATTAGTTCTTACACGAATTGTGTATCGAACATTTTAGTGAGCCGAATTATTATATTAAAGGCCTAGACAGAATTCTGCCTATTCTGTCTTACACAAAAATGTTGTCCAAGTTCAGCTTACACTAATTTTGTATAAAATGTAACCTTACACGAAATTCAAGCAAATTCACCTTAGACGATTTTTTACTCGTAATAACCTTACACGAAATTATGTTCTTGACAACCTTACACGAATTAGTTCCCCATAATGTAACCTGACACGAAATTTGAAATTAGTTAATTCGTACACGAAATTTCACCCTAAGTTAACCCAACATGAAATTTGGAAGTAGTTAATCCGTACACCAAATTTCCCCCTAAGTTAACCCTACACGAAATTTCCAAACTGTGGGCTTACACAAAAATATCATTCCTTCCACAGTGTCAATGAGTCAATCCTATGCACAAATATTACAAATCCAAGATACATCCTAAAACACATATACATTAGAGATTTGTTGCGAGACGTTTTCTCAATGAAAATAACCCTATATCATATGTTGGGTAAAAAAATTTGAAATTAATTATAAAAACATTAATGAAAATAACATTATTGAGTAATAATATAATTTTGTTGTTATAGTTGGATCGTGTTTGGGTTTGTGCCGCTTGTCAAGGTTGGCTTGCGTATACTAATGGATACACACGTTTGAGTATACTTGATGACGTACGGACAGAGCTGAGAGCTATAGGGAGGGACTGCCTCACCCATTTTAGACAAACGTGCTTTGGTCATTTTTTGCTATGGGCGACCGACACAGAGACGTGTAAAGGTTTTCTCCACGTATAGATGTCCCGTGAGGTGGCACGGACACAGACTGATGACCAATATGATCGTTGGTTTCGAATCGGACGAGGTCATTTGTGTCGATTCTCGAGGAGAGAGTTTGCTCTCGTTACAGGACTATGATTTGGTGACTCGAACTTCAATCCTTCTAACCGACACCAGACCCCTATTGGTTGGCCACGAGCGATGATTGCAGATCTCCGCACACGATTGTTGGGGGGTAATTTCATCAAAACCCAGACGATGCTATAAAAATTATGAAGTTTCTCGTTTTATATTGCATATTATTTGGCGTGGATATCGGGAAGACTAAAGTCGAGAAGTGGGTATGGGTATTGGTAGAGTTGGAGGAGAGATAGGAGAGCTTCCCATGGGGGAAGTTCTCATACCTTAATCTATTACGACACATGGATCGGCTTCCAGTGGAGATTCCAGCAGTGCAGGGGAATCGAGCCTTCACATACCATTTCTACGGGTTTTCTATGGCTTTACTGGTGAGTAATCTTAATACTTTGATTAATTCGATATTTTGGACTAAATATGTATATATTACTATCATCAGTCATTACATTTGCCTTTAGATATGAACTTACGAGGTCATTCCTATGACTGGTACTGTTGTCAGTCGTCGTTTGGACGTCCCCCACCGAGTCCCGAGATATTTGAGTGGTACACTATGAGGTCCACTATGGAGATTCTACATGTGCTCGATGGCGAGATATTTTATTCCATCCACAAAAACAATTAATAAATGTATTGGCCTATAAATATATGCAATGTCTGACGATTTTGTTTTTTTTAGCAGGTAGATTGTGTCCAGACACTTGTTCCTTCATTTGAGGAAGAGTGTTAGTTGTTTTGGAGGCATATAGATGTCGACCTCAGCGCAGGGGTCCAGCCTCGATGTGGCCCACGGGCTGCTGTAGAGCCAGAACCATCTAGACGTAGAGCTAAGGAGAGGTTGAGTCGTGGTCAGTCCACTCGAGCGACGAGATGATCCAATCAGTCTACACGACAGTTGGTCGATAAACCTTAGTCGGGTCCCGATGTTGAGGTTGAGGAGCGTGATGCCCGGGGTCAGAGTAATGGATTCGAGAGCCTCCGGGTGGACGTGTTGGGTTTTGATCGTGACGCCTTCTATAGCAAGATAGAATTACGTGTGCCCCAGCCTAAAAGATACCCGACTGACACTACATTCGTCCAGCATGATTCTCCCACTTATGTGTCGATGCATCAGGGTGCGGCCCCTGATTACTCGCCGGCGTGTAGTGTTCATGATGAGGATGGGTCTTCTATACGAGTATCTCTAGTTTCACGACATACTGAGTCACGCAGGCGAGCTCGTGTATTGTCATCTTCTGAGCACTCCACTCCCCCTCTAGCTGCACCGCCTACTGGTCAGTACATAGGTGATGATGGCTTTTTCGCCTGATTTACAGCAGATCTAGACTCCCGATTTAACTCATTGCATTCGTACTTCGATCAGCATTTTGACCGCATGGAGACCTTTATAAGAGATGAGCATTCCTGTTTGGAGCGTCAAATCCCATCGATCGTTATGGATCAGCTACAAGGTTTCTTTGGAACTGCTGGTGGAACAGGGTATGGTGATCAGTATGCCACCCGGTCAGGGGCTCAGTACAGTCATCCGACAGCTTATCATCAGGATTCTCTTCTACCGACGCAAGACGATTGACACTCTTCATACGAGGCTCATCCACAACCACAGTGGCATCCTGATCCTCCGATGTCTACTCAGTGGGCTCCTTGGCCCTGCACCATGGAGGAGCATGCTTCATCACCATCGACTTCTATCCATGTAGACCCACTCTCCGCTCTCGTGCTTTTCGAGCCACCTATTGGAGACATTGGTTATGCCAGTACTTCCACACCGACGAATCAGTATTCGAGACCCCCGAGTGATCAGAGCGAAGGATCGGAGACTACATATCCATCTATGCCTGAGACCAGTGTAGGAATTCGACAGGTTCGTCGGCGGGCACGGTCGCCTTTTTTTTGGAGTCCATTCCAGCCGACCTTTCCCAAACGTGCTGATCATTCGAAGGATGACTTCCTACTATGGACGGAGCTGGGCGATGTTGCAGATCAGTAAGACAAATCTTTTGTTTATGCATCTTCTACTTATTTCAACTTTGTTTATTTAACCTTATTAAGTTTGACAACATATTACGTTGATCAGGTATAACGTCGGTGTTGGCTATCCCGTTGATCCATGTTTCTTCACTTTAATTATAGACCCACACAGTTAGCTGGATCGAGAGGTTAGTTCTAATTGGAACCAACAAGAATTACAAAAAAATCATCATCAATGTACCTCTTCGTCTATTTGATCATCATTAACATACTTGATCATTGTACTTAGTATTTTTTACAGGTTCTTGATGCATATCTTGCACTGTTGCAGAGCCACCCGAATGTTTTGGATGTGTCGATCGATAAGTCCCTTAAGGGACTCATGCAGATCATTGATTGCTCCTTCAATGTAAGTCTTTACTCTTTCAATATACATATTCTTATAAGTAATCATTTGTAAATTCACTGGTTTTTCTTCTGTAGGAAACATGTAAGGAAATCTGGTGGGGTAAGCATGCGAATGACCCCGAAGGATGCCCCTATTATAACGCCGAAGGTGAGACCTTTTCTCCTGCTGATCTAGATCGTCTAGTACCTTACGTTCATGGTGAGATGCCGAAATGGAAGCATACGAGGCCATGGTGGAATAAGACATCTAGGGTAAGCAATTTTCAACATGTTTTGTATATGGATGGTTCTTACGTTTTCCACACGTCAGCATATGTTTTTTCCTATCCCTTAATTTACGCATCACAGTAAAAGAGGTATTTTCGTTGTTGCTGGTACAGGTTTATCTTATTCTGAACCTGGACGGACATTGGGTTACAGGCGAGGTGAATATACACACTTACATGCTCACCCTCTTCGACAGTCTTCGACATACTTAGACAAAGGAGATTGAGAGGCTTCGATTTTTTCAGATGCTTCCGATCCGACGTATTTGGCCAAAGCTTTTGCAACATGCCGACTACTACGCTAACTTAGATCGAGCGTCATATTGTCCAAACCGCTTAACCTTGAAGATAGTAGAGACTAGGCTATGTTACAAGCAGGATGATCCGACGGAGTGTGGTATTTACGTGTTAAAGGCGATTGATAGCTGCTTAAGTTGTATATTTCCTCAACCCGATATCATTGACAGGGTTTTTGAGATGTATAGACGTGTAGCATTTATATTGTATAGGTGGTCAATGGATGGAGATACCGTTGCTGCAGACGATTTGATGGATTGATGTATATATCTTAAATTTTGCATTACTTTTACCGTCGTTTGTATAAAACAGTAGGTACATACTTCAATTAGACAGATAGCACTATTACATGTAGTTAGAGACTCGAGTTTGCATACTAATTCATCGATTATTCTGATTGCACACATGTTTCTTAACAACCTTACATTTTTTGCATTAGTTAAAAGGGAAAATAATCATTGAACTGTATTCGAAAAAAATAGTACTTTCACTCATTCGCGACATGTGATGCTAAAAAGATCGGACACTTTCTCTTCGTATGGGTCTCCGACTTACAAACAGAGCACTTTCTTTTACGTCTTATGGGTGTGTCTCCCTACACCAGAATAGACGCACTTTCAGAGACATCAGGATTCTGCTCTACCGACGATGACGCATGCAGAGATTCAGAACAGCGTGTTCTGTTGTGTCCAGTACGCCCACACCGACTACATATCCCAGAATGACGTGCATGTACAGATTTGCTACCTGCAGAAGGAATCCTCTGAGCCTTCGGTCGGCCAGCTTGTCTCGGATTGTCTAGGGCTACATATATTTTACTTTTTATTTCTTCAGAAACAATCCAATCTTGTGGATTCGGAACAGGAATAACCTCAAAACCCCACATTTGTTTTAGCCAATCGGTGCTGTAATATGGATGGACGTATGATGTCACTGATTTTCTTGACCAACTGTTGAAAAACAAAATGAGATATAATGATGTTAGTTAAGGTTTACTAATTAAATGCTGGAACTAATATAAATCATATGTAGTAGTAGTATTCGTACCTTATCGCTGCACACGCATACGAGCATGAAATTAACTCGCTTTGAAAAAATTAACACTCACAGGTACGACTCGATAGATCAACGATGTGTATTTTACCCCCATTCGAAACCTTGAATTTATATCATGTCAGTTTTTTAACGGTCATTCACCTGCCACTTTTAACTGATTCGATAAGCCTATCATGTGCCGACTTTATAAGGAAATCTGCCCTTTCCTCTACAGCAGTCCTCCACTTATAAAATCACTTCTCCGTTACTCGTCTGTCACACTCCAGAAACAAACACACAGGTAGCTTTCGGACCCAAAAAAGATGATTATTTCAGACCTCAGCCGCATTGGAGATCATGAAGTTAAATCTTCTTACGGGGCATCTGACACGAGACCACCTTTCTACTCTCGCATTCGCCAAGGTGTCCAGCGCACCTTGTTTATTAGTTTGTGATAGGGTTATCATGTACCTATCAATGTAAACACAGCCAAAGGTATGTATTAGTAACTAAATTGGATAACATGGTAAATCCGAGGCACATAGATAGAGAGTAAGTAGTCTAACCTTTCGAAATCAGTCTCGTTATAATAGTAAGCTGTTTTTTGAAAAAGTCCAACGAAATGTGATCCATGTTTGGCCAAATTTTGTTGCAAATGAAAACAATATAAACCATGAGTCGCATCAGGATACGCTTCAATAATGGCATTATTGATGCTCATATGTTGATCAGATACGATTAGTAGTAGTTGATTTAGGCAATCATACGCATTTCAAACATGCTTCAAAAACCAGGTTCAGGATTCATCATTTTCCACATTTCCTATCACAATGGCAAGTGGAAACATTTGGTCATTTCCATCTTTTGTTATAGTGACAAATCCAATACCTTTGTATTGGCCTTTTAAATGACAATCATCTACCACTATAACCGGTCGAGCATAAACTCAAAATTCATGAATGGATGCGGCCAAAACATAGAACACGTATTTGAATTTGCCATTATTTAGTGTCTCCAAAGCTGTATACGAGCCCGGGTTAACAATCTTCAAGACTTCCAAATACGATGACAGCATTGAAAAAGATGTTTTTGGATCTCCATATGCAAGTTTCATTGCATGTCATTTTACCCGAGATGCAACCTTACAACTGAGATTTATCCCATGTCTTTGGTTCATTACGCGCATTATGCTTTTAGCGTTGAGTTGGGAATCCTCTTTATGAATGTGGTCAACGTAGTACTCACCGATCAAGGCAGACGTAAGTCGACGAGGAACATTGAGTTCGTCCAGATCATTCGAACATTCATAAGGAATAACAACTTTTGAGATTTTCCAAATCTCATACTTCTCAGATGCATGAAGTATGAAAGGATAATTTTTTCTCTTGCATTTAACGAACCAGCTATGCTTGTCTGACTTTTTCACACGGTATTCAACATGGTTCTCCAAATGGTAAAACCCAACTGCCTTTTGCAATTCTATTTTTGTTGCAAAAGTCGATCTTTTTTTGTAAATTATTAGTTGGACTTGGCTCATTCTAGATAAAATCGGACATAGATTGTTGCTCTATACATGGCATCTCTGGGATGAACCATTCGCACCTGTTAATATATGTCAAAAACTCCTCGTATGCAAGTCGTTGCTCCTCGTCCAATACATTTTTATCCTCTTCATCTAACTCGAATAGGTCGTTCATATCATTCTCTGGATCCGATTCATCTTCATCATGTTGTGAAACTATGACAATGTAAACAGATATATTAAGAAGTGGCAAGAGTAAGATGGTGTAAATATATTGTATGAAACCAGAAAATTGAAAATACAGTCACAAGTTGTATATCCCTCTTCTTGGCCTCCATCATCCTGTGTCGGAGCTACTATGTCATCATCCGGTACAATCTTCTCATCTCCATATGCAGTCGGGGACCTATTCAAGTTAATATAGTCAACACCCCAATCTGTTCCAAAGTCAACACGATCGTTTGATGATGGCCACTGTGCCCATAGATCGTCTGAGGATGTACCAACCTGTGACGATTTCTCCTTATAAGGGACACCTCACTTTGTATAAAATGTTTTGTCGTTTTGTAATCCAAAAAGAACATTATGACGACTCCAATTTGGTTGCATATGTCATCTGACTTTGCCACGTCTTCTTCATATGTTGAATGATGATACGTATAGGCTTCCCCTTCATAGAAGGATCCAACGTTAACATTAAAACCTCCAACGCTGCTATTCTCATAATCTGTTGACAACACTGTATTAGATGCTTCAACATCTAGTAATTTGAGCGTAACAAAAACAATAAGAACATCATCAGTCTTCGACACTAATCGTGCTAAATGATAATCATTCTTTATTTTTGTCTTTTTAACTCTTCCATTTTTCTCAACTATTGAGTGAATCACATATCCCTAACGATTCATGTCAGCACACACAAGGCCATGGATACACATGAATAAAGTATAGAAAGTCAATCAATCTTTCAAGTTGAACCTCCTCTTTATAACCGTTTTTATACTCTAAACCTTTCCATAGCCTCTGTACCAAACCATTGTAGACATGAAACTCATATCCTCTACGCTAAAAAAAACATATAACAAACTCAGTCAATCACCGCGTCATCTATTTGCAAGTGCATAATCTACCTATTGATCTGCACAATACACTGTTATGTAGAGCTATATGCTTATAGTGGAACATAAGCTCGTACGCCAGTTCTATCATTAGGTAAATTTTGATTATTAAAATAAGAAATATTACATCATCTTAGCTTGCACAAAATCATTACAGTTTTCTATTACATTTCAACCACAAACCTCAAATCATTTATTGGAAATTTGTTGGCCAAATTTACATTTTCTGAAATTTCGTGTAAGCATCCAATTTCAGAATTTCGTGCAAACCCTCATGTTACAGAATCTCGTGTAATAACTAATTTCACATTAATTCGTGTAAACCCTGATTTTAAAGAATTTCGTGTAAGCCTCAAACATATGAATTTCGTGTAAGCATTAATTTTGCAGAATTTTTGTGTATTAGGTATTTTTAATTAATTCGTGTAAGTCGAAATTTTAAAGAATTTTCGTGTAAGCCTTAAATTGGAGATTTTCGTGTAAGACGTAATTTCACAGATTTTCATGTAATACATGATTGTAAAAAAATTCGTGCAAGCACTAATTTTCCAAAAATTCGTGTAAGTAACATTTTTTTGTGTTTTCGTGTAATCCCTACTTTCACAAAAAATCGTGCAAGCCTCATTTTTAGTGTTTTCGTTTTGACCAACATTTTCAGTGTTTTCTTGTGTAAGCCTAACTTTACCACCATTTTCACCTTCATAAAATATCATATGTATGACCTACCATGTTTTTTCGTGTAAGACATACAACAAAAATCAATAAAATATACAATTACATTGAATTATATATTATATTCATGCAACATTGATTGCAATAAATAATAACATTTTTCGTGTAAGACAATAATAAATTATAAAACAGTGGAATAATAAATTATAAAACACAACATTCTCATAAAAAAATACACAAAAATTCACAATAGACTGTGAAATAATTGGCTAGTAACATACCTTTGAAACCAAAAATCTCCAATATTTCTCCAATATTTATTGGCTACGGAGTCTTGTTCGGACTTTAGGACGGTAATATTACGGAGAGAATTTGTCATAAAAAAGAGTAAAACTGAAGCTAATTTTTACAACTTATTGCCATATGCTTATTATATAGAGCATTTGCACATACACTGCATACATGTGACTCACAACTTACAAGTGTATTGTTAAATTCACTGATTTACCTTCGTCATGTCTTGTCTTGTCAGCCACTTTACTCCATGTGGTTGGGGCCAGCGTAATTTTTTTTCCTTACACGAAATTGAGCCGAAATAATATTTGATATTGTATTGTATTATTTTATTCACTCAAATCAAATAATAGACGGTTACAGTCACGAAATTAATACCAAGATCATTAGAATTATAACAATTAACATTTCAAAATTATTTCGCAATAAATTTTGTGTATGACATTTTAGCATGAAATTATATTGTCATATAAAAATTCGTGTAACAATTACAGTGTTTAATTTTTCGTTTAACAATTCATTGCATAAATGATTAATATTTTATTATTTAATTTAGTTAGTTAAGTCCTTACACGAAAATTTGGGTATCACAATTAATTTCGAAGAAAATGTTCGTGTATGAGATTTCATTTTATATTTTCAAATTTAATTTTATAATCATATGTCAACTACTTAAAAATTCATGTGAAAATATTTTATTATTTAATATAATTAGTCAAGTCCTCACACGAAAATTTTGGTATTTTCATTTTATATTTCCAAATTTAATTTTATAATCATATGTAAACTCCTTAGAAATCCATATAAGAATATTTTATTATTTAATTCAATTAGTCAAGTTCTTACAAAAAAATTTTGGTATCACACTTAATTTCGGGGAAAATGTTCGTTTATGAGATTTCATTTTATATTTTCAAATTTCATTTTCTAATAATATGTCAACTCCTTAAAAATTTGTGTAATAATATTTTATTATTTAATTCAGTTAGTCAAGTCCTTACACGAAAATTTTGGTATCACAATTAATTTCGGAGAAAATGTTCGTGTATGAGATTTCATTTTATATTTTCAAATTTCATTTTCTAATCACATGTCAACTCCTTAAAAATTCGTGTAAAAATTTAGCAAAGGCAAATGGCTGGTCAACCCTTACACGAAAAAATGTAAGTCAAGTGATAAGGCTGCATGAATTTCAATGTCCCTATCTTGTCAATTTCTGTGCACTTTTCAGATGGTGGGTCGTGAATAGTGATGTGATGACAGGTTGACTTTTTTAAAATTGTATCATATGAAGACTAAAATATAGGGTAAATGATAAATTGAGAGTTTAGTTAAATTTTATGACATATTGGGCTAAAAAATAAGGATTTGTGACACTATAGCCTATTTTCTCTTTAATTTAAATGCATCAATTCAAGATTATATCAATAAAAGTATACTATATTGTGCCCCAACAAGTTGTTGGACAATAAATGATATGTTTGTAAATTATGGGAGAGAAAAAAAATTGTGATTTAGAAAGTCGGTTGGATATCTTCAAATGAGTCAAACTTAATTAGGACTTGGTAGTGACATAAATAGATTTAACCTCAAAATCAACAATTTGGATGGTTAAATTGTTATCCCATGTTAGTCAAATGTAAATTTGTAATTGAGTTATAATTTTTTTTGTATCCTTCTACTTTTATAAGTGGATTATGTTTTTCTTTCCTCTGCAATATTCAGTTAGCCCCAACTAATCAAAATTTAGTCAAATGAGTTAATATCAAAATGCAACATTTAGTTTAGCACTTGTTTCTACTTGATATCTAAATCAAAAGGAAATTTCAATTATTACCCATAGTTAATGAAATTTTCAAAATGCTACTTGAACTCAAATTTTGACACATTTTCTAATTAAAATATAATCCTTAAAAATCTTGAAAATACAATTTATTTGAAAAAAAAAACATGAATCATACACGAAAATAAAGTCTCTTTTAAAGTCAATTTAGAACCTTAAGTTAATTTCATGATTCTCATTCAATTTTAGCCCTAATCAGAAAAAAATAATTATAGAAATTTGAATGATTTTTATTCAATTTGGGTTTGTATCAAATGAGAATCTGAAGATTGATCTTGAGTTATAATGTCTTTAAAAGGGAACCATTTTGACATATGACTCATTTTGGTTGGTGTTTGTAGATAAATTGTATTTTTAAGTTTTCTTCCGGCTATTTTTTATAAAAAAAAATGTCTCCTAAATTTATTTCAGGTAATAATTTGAAAATTTTAAAAAATATAAACAGCAATAAAAAAAACCTTTTTAATTTGGATATCAGGTAGAAAAGAAATGCTAAATTACATATTGAATTTTGATATTAACAATACTTTCATATACCTAAAAGATCAAAATTTTGGCATTTCTCTAAAAAAAAAAATGACATGACACTAGGATTCTTGACACCATAAATGCGAAATGCATATGCACCATGGAAAAAATAAATATACCTAATTTATCCATCCAACAACATCTTTGGATAATGCTGGATATCATGAAAACCACCCAAATGAATTGAAAAGGTCCCCACCACAACTCACCATCAATCAATCACATTCATACCTAATTTTTTCAGCCACATTCTTAGAGCAAACAAAAGATTTCCTCAAGATTTGCACCTAGCCCACACTTCATTATTTTACTATCAAAACTATAGTGCTTTTCATTTATGTCTGTGTAGACACCAATATACACAAATAAAAAAGCAAGAATTAAAAGGGCAGCAGCCATAATGTCACATATTATATCCCAACCTTAGAGAAGAGACAAAAATAACAAGCTAAGAATCAAAAATATTAGACATAGAACAAACAAGTACAACACAGCATGATATTTCCCTGGTCTGTACAATGACAAAAGATGGATATCTAGCCGAACTAATTGCCTATTCTATTTCTTGATTAATATTATAATAATAATACTCTTTTTTAACAGTTTTATTTTCTCAAAGGCAGGAACTCAAGCAACTCCTATGATACTATCTCCATTGTTGAAGCTCGGCATCATCTGCAAAGCTGAGGCCCGTGTCAATGGCTGACCCTGACCCGATGAAAGAGATAGCCTCAATGATACAGGTGAGGAGCTAGACACTGGAGGAAGGGGAATCGGGTGAACGAGCATCGGTGATGATGAACTGTTCGCTGTATCACCTTGACAAAGAGCAGAGTTCTCGAGTGGATTCCCACCTTGCATCGAGAAAAAAGCAGGAGCAACTGGCCCTGGGAAAGGCACGACTGAGAATCCATTGCCGTTTGAAGTAATAGGCAAAGGGAGGGTGTTTGGTGGCTGAGATGGAGATGACTCTTGATGGCTCTTGCTCTCTTCGATTGGCATTGAAGTAACCTAATAAAATAACCGGCAAGAAAAAAAAATTGACCATCTTCCACAATGAAACAATTGAACCCTTTTACAATGAGAAGGTCATGTATCAACATTACCACCTCACCTAGCATAAGTTCATGATAAAACAGAAACTTGAATTCAATAAACCACAATTACTATATTGATTTGAGTATTTAAAGTTCAGCAATAGCAAGACAATCCTACAATGCTTAGCACTAAGAAAGTTCTCCTTTTTCTTTTAACATAGAAAGGGAGACTCTTTCTTCCTTCTAAGACTCTTCCTTCCTTCAAAGACCAATGCTTATAACGTAATCAAAATAGAAAATCTTGAATTCATGAATCAAGAAAACTCATAGCATCCCTTCCTCAACATTTCCAATGTCCATTGTGAGAGTGAAAAAGAAATTACCATGTCAGTGGTGATGTCGAAAAGGCTACAACGGCGGCGGCGGCGATTAAGGTTACTGCGGCGGAGGAAGTATTTCTGGGCATGACTAGCAACTTGAGTTGGTGTGCGAGTTTTGACATAATTTCTAGAGATTCCCCTCCAATCTCCCCTTCCAACCTTCTGCAATCCAAGGAGGAACAACTTATGCTCTTCCTCTGTCCATGGAACTCCTATTAACAAATCCAAACCAAACCAATTTCAATCAATGCTCTTAGCATATTAAACATCTTTTAATCTCCAATCTCTTTATCTTTTTCTTTTTCTTTTTCTCTTTTTTTTTTTTTATCTTCAGGAAAACAATAGGTACAGATTTCTAATCAAGACTTTTTTGAAGTCATATATCAAATTCACATTACTGAAAGAATTTCACCAAAGCAAAACAAAAATCAACACATGTATTGCTTTTATTCAACAAAATGGGCAAAAGGGGGGGGGGGGGGGGGGGGGGGAATAAAAACATGATCCATAACTCAGATAAATCCAATCTCATTATGGAATAGAAAATATGAACAAAAATCCAATTTCATGTCTATTGTTTTTATTCAACAAAAAATAAAAACGAAAAATTGGTGAAACATGATACATAAATCAGATAAATCCAATCTCATCAATCCAAGCAAATTCAACATTAAAAAATGAACAAAAAAGTGAAAATAAAAAAATTCCATGATCAGAACATCATTGGTTCACCAACACAATCTCATAGTCAACCAAAACGGCAGTAATTCAAAACTCATAAAACCAAAAGGGATGATGAGAGATCTGACCTCGCTTACGCTCGCGATTCCCGTTGGACGGCTGAGGCACGGCGTCATCGGCGGAGGCGTAACCGGCGGCACCAGAGTCCTCCGGCGCAGCCTTGGGTATGTCATCGTTTTTGGTGTTAATAAGAGGCTCATATTCAGAAAGATTACTCATACTGACACTCTTCCGCATGGGATCAACCTTAACTCTGACTCCAAACAACATAATCTCGCCAACTCCGGCACCAGCCACGGCGACGGGCGGCGACTCGCTGCTCTGAGACATTAATTGAATCCTTCTCTCTCACTCTAGAGAATGGAATGTGGGTTGAATGAGGATGAATGAAGGGAGTGCGATTTATACGATGAGGAAAAAGGCTTTGTGAAACGTGATGGCCGTACTATGCTATGCTGGATATTTAATTATTACCATTAAATAAAGTCAAGGATAAGGAGATTTTTGGCATTTTGGATATTTATAAATTGCAATAAATAATGAGTAGTCTTCACTCTTGTGTGAGGTTGTCTTACGTATCTCAATTCGTGAAATGATTTGAATCGGGTTGAATATAATAATTAGATAAAAAGAATTATGTATTGGGTAATATTTTTTTATATTTTAGGTAATATTTTTATATTATATTATGTAGTATAATACATAATACAAAAATATTACATGATATATAGAAAAATATTATCTAATATACACAAAAGTATTACATGTTGCACGAGGGAAAGAGCACCTGAAAGCCCTAGGATCCGGCGTTTTTTAAAACTTGACTCAACCCACTTTGGGTCATATATCCTATAATACAAAAATATTAATTGATATACATAAAAGTATTACATATTTTCTTATAGTCTTACTCAACTTAAAATAAATGTATTACCTGATATACATCAAAGTATTATTTGATATTATATATTTTTCTTATAGTCCAACTCAACTCAAAACTCATCTTATAATATAAAGTATTACCTAATATATAAAAAATTATTACCTAATACACATAAATATATTACATAATTTTTTTTATTCAACCCGACCCGTCTCACGAAATGAAATCCACGAGACGGTCTCTTCCAAGACTTTGCCATAAATAAATATAGTCTCGCGCTGCAAGGACTATACTTTTGGGTCTGTTTAACATATATCAAGAAATATTTTTACATGTTTAAGATAAATATTGTGTGTATCGTGTAATATTTTTAGTTATAAAATTTTGTATCTATGATTAATTTAAGAAATTGTAATATTGACATATAATATTTTTATACGTATTAGATAATGTATATAAGAGATTATAATTTTGACAAGTAATATTATTTAATATTTATGTTTGTATTGGATAATACTTTTATAGATATCATATAATATTTGTGAGAAATTATAATTATGACAATTAATGTTGTGTAATATAATATAAAAATATTACATGTTACAAAAGTATTACCGGATAAGTATAAAAATATTATAGAATACAACTTGACATATGCATTGATTCATGGATAAATGCAGATTTGAAATTCATCATCTTTATTTTAAACTAAATTTTTAGCAATATTTGTGGATTTCAAATTTACTACAACTTGAATGGATTTAAAATCCTTTCACTTCGAATACTGGATTTCAAATCATCTATCCAAATGAAGAATAGAATAAAATACTATTTTTCATAAAAATGTATAATATGAAAAATGTTAAAATGTCCACCGTAGATAATTTTTAAGATGTCCATAAAAAATGAAATTTATAAGCATATTGAATATCTGAACACGTTAACGATAGACACATGTTAATATGTTTATGTGGATAGGATATCAGAACCACGTGTAATATAAAAAATTATGACTCAAACGTTGTTTCTAGATTTAATCAATTATAGATGGATTTGATACCGTTCTTAGTTGACACAAAAGAAATCTTTCAAGATTTCAAGAGGATTTCGTGCAATAAGCCTATAAGTTTTAAGCTACACGTGTGTGTTGAAACAAGGTTACATTTTCATGTTCTTTCTTTGACATGTGAAATTAAAAAAACTTATTGAAATATTTAGTTTTGCATTTTTCTTGGAATAAGTAAAGTTGTAAATGAAGAGGATTTGATGAATAGTTTTAAGAAAAGTTCCATTACCATTCGTTTTTATTAAATTTAACAAATATAAATGAATATAGGGACAGATTCAGCTATAGACAACACCCCAACCTAGCTATTTTCCAAATAAACTAGCCAAGATAAAAATCACATCTTTTCTCTTTAGTTTTGGACCAAGTCTCTTTACTTTTTAAATTATTTGTGTAATCATTGTTAAAATAGAGTATAGCATGTGTAAAATTATTTCATGAATTTAATTCAGTTAGATAGATTAACCTATAATTTATAATTTACAAAATAAAAATTCAAGTGTGAAAATAAGGTTGTATTATTAATAGTAAGACTCTGTTTTTTTAAATTATATTCATATGATTGTTTCATATATTTCTATGTTCAAAACTAATCCTATCCAAAGCTTTACTTAAAGGTCTCAACTATTAAAATTAATAGCATACAATAATTTAAAAAATAACATCACAAACTAGTAACAATCTCCATAAAATCAATATATTACATTATGAAATAACAACATCCAAATCGGTAACTTTATTACATTTCAATATGATAACATAAAAAAAAAAATTATTTAAACACAATTACAAATATTTCTATTCTATTTTTTTATATTTTGGAACTATTGCAAAATATTCTAATATTTTTGAAGTGAACTCTCTTAATGATGTTCACTATGAAACTCTTTCTATTATAAGTGGGTTTTTACATTGTACCTTCTATTATCTGAAAGATAAACAACATTAGAATTATAAAATTAAATTAAATTAAACTATCATACCAACTATAAATCAAAATTTAAATTATCAACAAGTGTAATTTAAGTATAGTAATAAATTAATCACATAATAATAGTTAAATAATCGTGAATGATATAGTAAAGAATTAAAAAAAAATTCTTTTAACAATTTTCCATACTTCATCAAGCCAAAAAAGAAAAAAAAAAAAAAGGAAAAAAAACTCAAAGAATGAACATATTATTTATTCTCCACTAATTGATAATCAAATAAACGAAAAATAAAATAAATTTTCAATGTAAAAAAGAAAATAGTGAAGTTTAGATATGAAAACTTTACCTACAAATTCTAAAAAATTATGTTTCCAATAAAAATTTAATAATACAAAACTAAAGTTAATTAATGTATATATTTTTCTTTTTTCTTAATAGAAAAAAAAATATCCCTAATGTATAATAATAATAAAATAATAATAATAATAATTTTAAATTATTATTATTATTATTATTATTATTATTATTATTATTATTATTATTATTATTATTATTATTCATATCCATTTATCGTGCACTAATATTATTGAATTAGAGACAAAATGAATAGTAAGATGCAAACCCAATTAGGGGTTTTATATATGATCTTCAAATGTTCAGAAAGAAAAAATATATTAGAGATAGTTTTATGTCAAATTAGGTTTCTATCTTTGCAATCACGAATGATGAGTATTGTAGTTTAAGTGATATTTCTATTTTTATAAATTTATAAATTAAATTGATTAAGATTCGAACCTACATCGACAAGGTATTCTAATTTTTATTGTCTTCCTTCCCCATACTCTCTAACTCTTTAAAAAAAAAAATCCTACTTTTGCTAGCTTTGGTACATATCTATAAATCTAAAAATAAATCAATAATTAAATAGTTGTTAAATAGCTCCATATCTTCATAATCGACAAAATGATAATGATCTAGTCTTATCATACTAAAGCTACGGAACAAGTATTAAAGTTTAATGTCATTTTCTTTCTTTATTTATTTTTGAAGATCAAGAAAATAGTACAATAATTTTAATTTATACAAATTATTGGTCACTAAAATATTGTGCCTTGTTCTTGTATGATGGAAATTATGTCAGCATTGTCGGTTTTATTATTTATTTATAAAAATATACTAGAATTATCATAGTTATTTGTATATACTGAAGCGGTAGCTTATAGGTTAATTACATTAATATCACGAACTTTACGTTAATTTAATTATAATATGCAATTTTATTTGTAATATTTTAGTTACGAGTTATGAATGTTTTCAATTACAATATTAATCACATTTTCAACTAACGACATGATTAATATAATAAAATCAAATTATTTGAAAATAAAATGAAGTCAAACATGAAACGATCATATAGAATAAGAATGATATAAAAATACAAATTTCTATGATATATCACAAAATAATAAAAATTGAACAAATAATCACGATGTAACTAGTGACATTTCATAATTGATAACTATGAATAATATGTATAACTTTAAGTCAATCTTTTACTTGACCAAATTACCTGTAATATGAAATACTATTCTCATATAAAAATACAAATTTCTATGATATATCACAAAATAATAAAAATTGAACAAATAATCACGATGTAACTAATGACATTTCATAATTGATAAGTATGAATAATATGTATAACTTAAGTCAATCTTTTATTTCACCAAATTACCTGTAATATGAAATACTATTCCCATTCAATGTGTCATTCAGTTTTAATGATTCAAAAATTTCTTGTTATGGTAAATTAATCATTCTACTAATATTAAGGTATATTATATTTAAATAATGTTAAAATCTTGTATACCATGAGATTTATTGTACCTCCAAAGATATTAGTTCGGTGTTAGTTGTATATTCATAAGATATTAATAGTGTATCCTTGAAGGTGTTAGTTATATACAAGGATGAAAATATCGCTATCGCATGTCGTATCGCAACTTTGATTTTACGGATATATCGATGGATATATCGATATCGCATATCGATATCACAAAAAATTTGAAAAAACAACGAAAATCATATTAAAATTTTGGAAATTTAATATGAAATTTTAGGGATTATTTTTACACATCATTACACAATTATTCCACTCAAAATCACATTAAAATAATATATTTAAAACTAACATATAGATAATAAGCATTATAAATACTGTATTTCAAATGAAAACTGACAATATATTACATAATACAAGACAAAATTACTAAAATTACATCACACAATATATTAGTACCAAAAGAATGACCTATGAGGTTCAAACATAATAAATGGAATGTCATCTTGATCCAAACAGTACTGATATTAACTCATCACATTAGAGTACTTATTAGGGAAAATGTTCAAATAAGCCACTAATGTTTACTCTCAAGTTCATATATCTCACTAAAGTATGTTTAGGTACAAAAACATCATTAATGTTTATTCTCAAGTTCATAAATCTCATTGAAGTATTTTAAGGTACAAAAACACAACTAATGTTTACCTCTAAATACATATAACCCACTTAAGATTTATTTATAATATAATACACCAATAATGTTGTAAAATTAAAATATATATTTACACATTTTAATTTTTATTTCTTATTTGGACCTCATATTTTTTTTACATATTTTAGAACAAAAATCTATTCATGAAAACATAATATAATAGCTTATTATATATATGTGTGAATATAAATATTATTAATAATAATTATTATTATTTACACTTTTTAATTTTGAAGACTAAAACTATTAAACAACTAGATTTATTTGAATAATAATTTCACTATGATATTATTTTTTAATTTAAATACAAATTAACCTCTATATTTTATGAAATGTCATGTGAAAGAAAATATCATAGTTAATTTTTTTTTATTTCAAATCAACCTAATTGTTTATTTAGTCTTTAAAAGTAAAAAAACTTATATATATAAATAATAATATAATAATAATTAATGGTAATAATAATAATAATAATAATAATAATATATTTACATATATATAATAAAGTATTATATTAATGTTTTCATGAATAGTTTTTTGTTATAAAATATGTAAAAGATATGATGTCTAAATAAGAAATAAAAATTAAAATGTGTAAATAAATATTTTAATTTTACAATATTATTGGTGTATTATATTATAAATAAATCTTAAGTGAGTTATATGTATTTAGAGGTAAACATTAGTGGTGTTTTTATACCTTAAAATAATTTAGTGGGATTTTTGAACTTGAGAATAAACATTAATGGTGTTTTTATACCTAAATATATTTTAGTGGGATATATTTTAGTGGGATATATGAACCTGAAAGTAAACATCAGTGGCTTATTTGAACGTTTTCCCTACTTATTAATATAGTTATGCACATGTCATTCATAAGTTGTTCTATCTCGTCCAACTGCTTCATCATGAATTGGATAGTGTATACTAATCCAATCATATTATTGATATTCATTTTGGCCTTCATAGGATATTTGAGGATGTGGGTGATCAAAAACATCTCGAGTTGTCCAACCAAATTGTGAACTTTTATAAATATCAAGAACATATGAATTTTGAGACGTATCACTATAATTATTGCTATTCAAATTATGAAAATAATGACAAAATCAACTTTTTTTCATCAAAAATACGATTTTTGATGTTGTTCCGATATTTCGCAATATATCCGCGATATATCGCGATTTCCATCTAGTTTTGTTCTACACCGAACCGATATCGATAGTAATATCGATACTCTGCGATATATCTGCGATACCCGGGAAAAAAAACATTACCCCAATATCCATATCGCAATATCCGTATCCGCGATATATCACTATATTTTCATCCCTGGTTATATATATATATATATATATATATATATATATATATATATATATATAAGATATTAGATACATACTTGTAAGAGTATTACTTGCATAACTGAATAAATATGTTTAGAATAAATATGTTTATATTTTACTTGTTCAGTGAAAAATATAAGTTATATATTTATAAGATATTAATTGTTTACTCTTAAGATATTACTTATATAACTGAAATATATTATTTTAATGAAAAATATTAGTTGTATATGTTTCAGTGAAATATATTAGTGAAAAATATAAAATATATATTCATAAGATATTAATTGTTTACTCTTAAGATATTACTTATATAACTGAAATATATTATTTTAATGAAAAGTATTAGTTGTATATGTTTCAGTGAAATATATTAGTGAAAAATATTAATTGTATATGTTTTAGTGAAATATATTAGTGAAAAATATTAGTTATATATTTATGAAGTATTAGTTATTTACTCTTAAGGTATTACTTGTATAACTGAAATATATGTTTTAGTGAAACATTTTAATTGTACATTCATATGATATCAATTGCTTACTCACAAAGTATTTATTTGTATAATTGAAATATATATTTTAGTGAAAGATAATATTTATAAAATTACTTGTTATATGTAAAAATATTAAGAATATTACATAAATAGTAGGGGTCGGGGGCATACTGCACCCGGGCACAACAACCCTTCTCTTAATTAATCATTCTTTCAAATTATTATTAGTCTACTATTTTTATATTATTTAAATATTCTTAAAGTAATTAATTAAGTATATTTTATTTATCATTTTTTTATTTTAATTATTTTATATGATTTTGAATTATTTAAATAATATCTTATTTTATATTATTTAAGAAATTTGTTTTAGTTACGCTTTATTTATATATTTTTTATATAATATATTTTTATGTCATTTACGTTATTTGTATATAATTACTAATTTTTTGTATTCCTTTTATATGTAGAAATACATAATAGCATGGGATAGGAAGGAATGTTTAATCTCATCATATCCATAGTAGTACCTTTCTATGAGATTGGTGATTTTCAATTATTAAATGAAATATTGTTCCCCTATCCACCGTAAGCCTGAAAGTAGAAAATCCGTATTTTAATGATTTTTTCTTCCAAGCACGTCTCATTTCCATTTAGAATCACTTGTACCCACATATGACTACTGAAAATATTGTAATCCACAAAACTCGTATATTTTTGTATACTGAAATATTTAAGCATTTAAACATAATATATATAGTAGAATACTAAGAGGATTTTTGGGTGATATAATTTTTTTAAAATAAAATTAAGATCTTATTTCATTTAAAAATAAGATGTTATGAGCTTATAAATTTTTTTTTAAAGTAAGAGAATCTCAACTTATTTTTAAAATAAAACATTATTTTAAAACACTTTCAAATTTAATCATTTAAATTATACAATTGTCATTACTAACATTATATAAATTCTGTTATTTTATTTATCCAAATACTATAAAAACATCTTATAAGATGTAAAGACTTATAAACTCTCAAAATAAACTTAGTCAAACACCCTCCAAAATCATATATTATTTAAGAAGTGTCTTCGTTTTATACCCTAATAATGTTTTACCTTATCTTTTATCTTAGCCCTTTCAGCATCCCTACCCCACCACACGCCATCATTTATCAAATTCCATATGTTTAATTCCAACCATCCAAAGTGGAAATCATTTTTACTTTCATTTTTCTTGTATATTTTTTCTTAAAAGTTTTTCGTTTTTTTAATTTTTAGTACAACTTTATTATTGTTATTTCTGATAATGCACTTATACAATGTCAGCACAGAATTTTACTGCATAAATAAATGGTTTGATTGTAGCAATCCATTAAAGTATATATCAACAATTTTACATATAAATTATCAAGTTTTTATTATGGCATTCATAGATATAATCTATATGGATTTGACATTCAAATGACTAAATTAATTTTTTGATCATTTTTATTGGATTTTGGCACATGATTGGCATGTGATATATATATTTTTAAGGATTTTTTTGTCAAAACAATTGAGACGACGTATTTCTGCTACACATTTAATGGCTTTTTTTTTTTTTTTGAATACATACAACTTAAATGTTTGGACAAAAAAAGCCCTTAAAATGTCACGTGCCAAAATCTGTGAAAGACATACAAAAGATGATAGACTTTTGTATATAGAAACCTATATGAGATCGTCTTGCCAATAATTTAAAATAATGTAATGAAACGAAACTATATTTATCTATAATTTAAACTCATTTTCACAAATTAATTTCTATTCTATCAATAATTAATTAAAATTAAATTTGTAGAATAGTTTCACAAGAGTTACTTACTCGAATATGTATGGGATCACTATTAGTTTTGGGGTGATAGATATTTAAACATGGAAAATCTTAACAAAGAGATATGAAAAAGACCGAAAAGGCATCTCAGCAATTCCAATCAGTTAAAACAGTCGGACGTGTCTTTAAACTTTAAAGATGTTTTCAATCTATTTTGTTTTTATTTTTTATCAATAAATAGTATATATTAATTCACACATATCAATTAAATTAGAGTTAAAAAACATATTCTCATCCAAACTATACATTATTATACATTTTTTATATAAACTTTAAAATGTTGCATTTTGCTGTATGAATTTTAAAAATTGATACATTTTACAATATTAAATAAATCATAGTTGTACGTATACATGTGTCCTAAATCAACGATCTTCAAGTACTTATAAATACATCATAGTCGTAACTCGTACGTATACATGTGTCCTAAAATAAGTACTTAAGAACAATACATACTATGGTTATATACTAGTAATTAGTCTTGTATATTTTTATTATTTTATCCCTCAAAATCAGAACAATACATACTATGGTTATATACTAGTAATTAGTCTTGTATATTTTTATTATTTTATCCCTCAAAATCAAATATATGAAAGAGCATTCAAGATTTTCTATTCTCTGTAACATTTTAATCTTCTTATAATTTTTTTTAATAATAAGATCTAACATTTTATTTTATGAGTCTACAGATTATAAAAATATTAATTGAGTGAGACGATTTCATGAATAAATTTATTCTCCATACTCATTAAATTTAGTTTTATTCATTCATAAAAATTAATTCATATCACACGATCTCACACGAATAAATATTTGTTAGGATGAAGTTTTGCTACCATAAACTAAATTAATTTTTACAAATTCATCTGTAAATTTTGAATTGATGTCTTAACTAGTTAGATTTTCAAAAATCATATTCTTTTAATTAAGGTTTATATACAGACAACATTAATTTTGTAATATTAAAAAATATTTTAAAAAAATCAGTTGCTGATACAAAACGTTACGTACATAGTCAAAATCACTAGGTAAAAAAGAAATATCATTACTTTTTTTCAATGGATTTTTTCAACAATAAAACGAGCTAATTAGCTTTATCCCTAAATTAATTAGCTCATCAATTAATTAATGGAAAAAGGGAACAACCCTAATCATGTTCCAGCGTATGAAGATAAGCTATTTAATTATTTAGGGACAAATCAGATCCTTGATTTGTTGTCTTAAACAGACAAGATTGTCAGTTGATTATTCATTAAACAATTTGCTTTTCATGTGATAATCCTTAATTAATCCTAACAACTTGCAATTAATTAAAGTAATTATTTTAGGATCATCGTACCGCATTGGCTGCAGTGCTTTGGATCAATTCATGTACCCATTTAATTAGCTTCCACTAATCTTATACTAATCTCAAATTAAAATATAATATTGTGTGTCTTAGGAATGTGTAACTACGGTTATGGCCTTCTAACCTTATGTCAAAATACAAAAACACCCTTTCATCTACGAGAAATCACTTAACACCCATGAGGGCCTGAGGCATCTATACTTTTTTATCTTTTAATTATTTTTGAAAATTAAACTCAAATAATAGCTATATATATATACCGGGGAACAATTTGTTAATGTCACTTTCATAAGAAAATTTATTTTACCCATTTTTCATTTAAAAGACTAAAATATCTCTAGAAATTGGTTAAAAATTAATGATATCGTTTCCCTTTTTTTTTTTTTTTTTTTAAGTTAAACTGAAGGATCAATATTTTTGTTTAAAAAGTAGAAAATAATTAAAAATATATTTCTTTTATATTTGTGGATAAAAAATATGTTTACTAGAATTGTTGTTGAAGTCTATATAAATTTATATGATACTATGGTTTGATGCAACCCTCATAAAAGATTTGAGTTCTACACAATTATTTTCATACATCAAGTGTATATTATAACCTATATAATTTGGGTTATATGATTTAAAAAGTGTTAAAACCATATTCTCACGTGTTTTAGGTTTTGCACTCAAACCCTAGTTCTTTTACCCATTTTTAGTTATTTTTGTCTAATATTCTAGTTTGACGAACCTAACATTTTAGTTATATTTTGTTTGCATAACTTTTTGTGTTATATATATTAAAAAAAGTCTAAATAATATCACTTAAATGTTATGAAATCTGTACATTAAGGTTATATTAATATAATACATTTATACTCGTATGACATAAATGTTACATAATTGTTATATTATTTTACTGAAAAAAGTCTATGTAATTTTACTTAAAGGTTATGATATATGTACATAAATGTTATATTTGTAGAACATAAATTTTTTAAATATATTACATGAATTTTTATATTAAAAACTATAAGTTATTCACTTAAAGATTATGATATTTATATATAAAGATTATATTCATATAACATAAAGTTTATGACATATAAAAAAAGAAAAAATTGAGCACAGATCCAGATCAAACCGAACCCGTCCCGACCCACGTATGCCCAATTCTTCTAAGTTCTACGTTCTAAGTTTAAATGTTTTCTTTTAATTAATAGTTCAGTTCAAGATATTTGAATATTGCCCCATGAGTTTTTAGAGATGGTGACTTTCCCTCTTAATTTTCTTTCAGATAAATGTGAATACATTTTAAAATAAATAAATAATAATGATGATGATAATAATTTTAAAAAAAAATACAACGAAAATGGCCAATTCATTCTTCAATTCTTATCAAATTTTAGGTAATAATTATGGATTTTATTTGAATTTTAAGTTCATATTTGAGTTTCTTGCCAATTTATCTAAAAGAAAAGTATTAACATCGAATGCATTTATGCCCTCGTCAATTTCAATTTCAACACAGTTTATTTGTAGTATTTATGTTGGTCACAAACTTTATTTTTAGCATTAATGTTAGTCATCAAATTTTCAACTTCGAATATTGACCTCATTTTCTAACACTTAATTGTAATATAATTATTATTGGATGTTTTCAACAGAGATCATCGTAAATTTATCATCAATTTTGATACTTATCACCACTATCATAATAAATTGATGGTGAAATTTCTAACAAACTTAATTTCTAGCTCCGATACACGACAGTAATGCGTCGAATCCAAAACTAATGGCGAGTTTGGGACAGGTTTTGCTAGGAAGCGTCCAATGGACAATGGTGGTGCTACTATAGTAGTAATGAAATCATTATAGATAAAGCACATAGGGTTCAGGTAGATAAAGTACATACAATATATGTGTATATCATGTGTTGTGTAGAAATTGAACCTTACACTTTTCATAAAAAAGAAACATTTATCATTAAACTAGCTAGTAATTTGTGATAAAATATTCACTAATATATAAATATATCAAATGCTATAAATTATAAGAAAATAAAAAATGAAATACTTGTTTAAAATAATTATTTTATATTCAAATAAAAAAGTATTTATATTTGGTAGTCGGGTTCGGGTCTCCATCAAGTAGTGGTAATCAGAATATGAAGGATATTGATAGTTCTAAATGAGAATCAAACATGTATGTGTAGTATAATATCAATTAGCAGTACTTCTGCGTGATGCATGGTCAATTATTTACCATGATAAGATATAATTTATAATGATATAATGAGTTTATGTTTTGAGTTCAAACATGTAATAATTTATAAATAGGTGCAAATATAGGTGTATAAATTATTATCTATACTAATAACAATGACATTAATAAAATATTTCAAAAAAAGAAGAAGATAGAAATAATAATAATAATAATAATAATAATAATAATAATATATTATTATTATTATTATTATTATCTTATATAAAAATAATAACGTATTGTGTATACTCATGAGTTGTTGTAGTCCATTCGAATATAGAAGCTCAAAATAAATGTAACATGTATTAAGGATTTAATCCCAATAAATAACTAATTTATATAACATATATTATTTAAATACCTATAAAAAGAAAATTTTCCAACAAATAATAATAATAATAATAACTATGATAACAATAATAATAAAAATTGATAGGACAAATTGTAATAGATTTTGATGAAGATAACATATGTAATAGATTAGATCTTAGTTATCTGGTTATGTTTCCATATGTAAAAATAGTTAAGACAAGGATGCTGGAAAATGAAAAAGACTCTGCAAAGCAACCTGCGCCAAGTCCTTGCTACCTGCATATCATCAAGTTGCTGCATCATCTGAAGAAGTCAGTATCCAAGTATCGAAGGATGCTGGGAGGTATTTGAAGAATCTCAAGTCAAGGAAGCTGACTCTTTTGATCAAATAGGAAACTCCCAGATACATCAAAGTCAGTGCAATCTGAATAGCCTGTAGAGACACTTCAGTTCCAGCCAATCAGAGAATGCCATTTGGAAAAAGGAGCAAGGACAGAGTACAACAAACTGCAGAATAAGGCCGCGCAAAAAAAGGCAAGGCATGCACAAAACAGAAATGAGGCACTGCAGAATAGGTGTCAGAAGATCAACAAGAACCAATCAGAGCAAGACACCTCACCAGTGAAGAACTGTCTTTTTAACGGGCAGATTTCTCACTGATACCTATAAATAGAAGATTGAGTGCACCTGAAAAAAACACGAATCTGAACTGAAATATCATTCGTGAAGTATATTATCAACAAGCTCAAACCTTCAAGTCTCAGTCACTCAGTCTAAATCAGCAGCAAGCCAGCTACCTTGTGAAAATCAAAAGTTCAAAGAGCTTGCTGCACTCAATCATTGAAGATTTCTCTATCTTTATAAATAGACTGTTTTGAAGCCACTTAGGCAGATGATAAATCCTGCTAAGTTGTTATTCTCTCTGAAGAAGAGAAATGATCCTGTGTGGGTCAAGGAACCTGTGTGGAGATCCTGTGTGGGTCGCTTAGTTGGTCACTGTGCAGCTACCTGTGTAGATAGAGTTGACAGTATTTGTGTAGAGTGAAGTTTGTATTAGCAGTGTCTATTGTAAATCAAACTTGCTTTAACAAAGTTCCTCCTTGAGGAGTAGAGAGGACGTAGAGGGATTACTCCACCCTCGAACCTCTATAAGTTTGCTTATTTATGTTTTATTGCTTTATATATCTACCTGATCATTTTAGTATCCTGCATTAAAAGTCAACCTTCGAAAATCACATTATTTTCTCTGTACATTTTTAACTCTGTCTAAGTCCTGAGGTCACTGCCTAAGCAGCAACCTATCGTGTAGCAAGCTATCTAGCTACCTGCTCATAAAGGACTTAACATTTTTGGAGAAAAGTTGAAAATTTGATAAGGTTAATTCACCCCCCTCTTAACCTTATACCACTTGGGATCAATAAGTGGTATCAGAGCAGGTTGGATTAAGAACCCAATCTATCTGGTCAATCCTCGATCCCTGATTTTAAAAAATCTTCATACAATCATTTTCATCACATCATGGATACACATAAGCTTCCTATGTTCTCCATTGAAGAGTATGATGACTGGAAATTTAGAATGCAGGCACATCTCTCAACCATGCACGACGAGATGTGGATGGTCATTACTGACGGACCTCCAAGGATCACCAAAGCCAACCCCATATTCGCTAGAGCTGCTGATGCAGGTGATGTAGGAGCTATTCCCCACCAAGCTGTTATTGACAAACCTAGAGAGGAGTGGACGGCTGATGACAGAAGGCGAGCTAATATGGATAATGTAGCCAAAAATGCCCTGTTTGTCACCCTGGACAAAGGAACCTTCAGCAAGGTCAAGATATGCAAAACTGCGATGGACATTTGGAATAAGCTTGAACAAATATGCGAAGGAACAGAGCTTACAAAGGAGAATAAAATATCTACTGCAACTCAAAAATTTGAGTTGTTCGAAATGCTCCCTGAAGAGACCTTGGAACAGATGGAGCTGAGGTTCACAAACATTATCAACGAGCTGGAGTCATTGGACAAGTTCTATACCCTGAGAGCATTACCTGCTGAATGGGATAGTAAGACGACAGTCATGAGAGTCTCAATGGACTTAAAATCAATGAGCACCTTTGATCTCTTCTCAGACTTATTCTCAGACTTAAAAGCCTTCGAATATAACATCAACAAAAGAAAGAAGGAGGTAGGAGAATCAAGCACTAAGGTGGCTGCTTTAACAGCAAGGAGCACAAGGGAGACTGAAGCTACTTGCAGTAAGCAAGCAGAGCTATCTATTGAAAATACTGATGAAGAAATGGCCCTTCTCTGAAATTCAAGAAATTCATCAGGTATAACAGGAGAGGTGACTTCAAGAAAAATCAAGCATCACCACAACCGCCCAGCTTCCAGCAACCTAATCAGGATACTTCAGACCTTTGCTATAACTGTAAAAAACCAGGACACTATGCCAGAGAGTGTCCTCACTCCAAGGTCAACCTATATCCCGAAGGAGAGTCATCTCAGAAAAGAGAGAAACGAAGAGAGGAAAGAAGAAAGATCAAAGCCTTCCTCAGTGAGATGGAAAAGGGGAAGAAATCAACAAAGAAAACTCAACAGGATGCAGATTCCTCTGACAGTGACTCCTCCTCATCAGAAGACGAGACACTCATTTACCTGATGGCACACGAAGCAGAGGACAACGAAGTTGACGAGGTAATGTACCCAGTTCACCCTTTACAGGAAGAGGAAAAGCTGAACAAAAGCCTCTCCCTAAGACAAATCATAAGCGATTTCGAACAGATAAACTCAATTCATGAGGAGCTAAAAATGTAAAAGAGATGCTCAAGAGGAAAAATAAGTAGTTAGCTAAGGAGCTATCTGCATATGAGCTCAGTAGCTCAAAGTGCAGTAACCTCCGGGAAAAGACATCAAAGCTCAATCTGACAATCGCTAAGCTTGAGAGTGAGAAAAATGATCTCTAAGCAACCATAAGGACATTTAGCAAAACTGCTAAAGATGCTATGGAGTGTCTTATGTCGGCCAGAAGTCCTTTCGACAGGACTGACCTAGGATACTGCGATGGAACCTCTCAAGAAATAGCAAGCACATCTAAAGCTGTTGTTTTCATTTAAGCACAGATCTCTATGGAAAAAGAGTTATCTAATAACTCAAAGGAAAGCTTGGAGAAAACAACAGGAATGGACAAGGGCAAGAAATCCATGTACACATCCACAGGGAGTAAGCCTATTTTCAAGAGCTAGCTACAGCGGAACCAATTTGCTGGGTGCAACAAAAGAAAACAGCAACCTACAAGGATGCTGCACTGAAACTTCTACACCACACATACTAAGACCATAATGTCTAAACCTAAAAGAGCTCATGCTCAAGAGAAGTATGGTGGGAGACCTCGCTTTAAAAGTAATGGCTATACACGCTTTGCACACACAAAACAGTATCCTAAGGATACCGCTTACAGAAGAAACCACCAAGTCTACGACAAAACAATTGTTGTGAGACAAGTTTGGATTCCAAAAGGTACTAAAAAAGAAGGACCCGTACATATATGGGTACCTAAGAACTAGTGACCTTTATTTTACAGGTACCTACATCAGGAAGCAGCAAGGAAGTATGACACATCGATAGTGGTTGTTCGAGACACATGATTCGAAATAAAGAAATTCTCAGAGATCTACAACCGTGCAAAGGACCCAAAGTAATCTTCAGAGATAATTCTAAGGGTAGCACTAGAGGAATTGGAAATCTTATCAAAGAAAATACTCACATAAAGGAAGTATCATATGTGAAAGGGTTAAAGTACAACCTGCTCAGCATAAGCCAATTCTATGACAAAGGTTACTCAGTGGAATTCAATCACAACAAGTGCCTGATAAGAAATAGTCAAACCAAGGAAGTGAAGCTATCAGGAACCAGAAAAGGAAATATCAACATAGCAGACTGGAGCTCAGTAACCACAACTACATGCTTCATTGCAAAAGGATCATCAGAAGCTAGCTGGCTATGGCACAAAAGGATGAGTCATCTAAACTTCAAATCAATCAACAAACTGGCAAGAAAAGGGCTGGTCAGAGGGCTACCTGATCTGGTGTACAAGAAAGAGAGCCTATGTGAAGCATGCCAAAAGGGAAAACAGACCAAAAGCTCTTTAAAAAAAAGTTCGAAGGTCAACTGAAAGGATACTTGATCTACTCCACATGAATCTATTTGGACCAGTGGAACCAGTAAGCATGAGTGGAAGAAAATATACCCTAGTAGTGGTAGATGACTACTCAAGATTCGCATGGATCCTGTATCTAATAAAGAAATCTGATACTCAGCGAAGGTTATTGGAGCTTCTGAAGAAAATACAGACCGAAATGAGCCTGAACATAGTAAAAATCCGAATAGACAGAGGCACCGAGTTTACAAACAAATTCATAGAAGAATACTGCTTGGATAATGAAATCAAATATGAATACTCAGTAGCTAGGACGCCGCAACAAAATGGTGTTGCAGAAAGGAAAAACATGACTCTCAAGGAAGCTGCAAGAACCATGCTAGCTGAAGCCTAGCTACCAAAGAGATTTTGGGTAGAAGCAACCAACACAGCATGGTACACCCAGAACAGATGCCTTATCAACAAAGATCTAGATAAAACCCCCTATGAATTATGGTTCGGTTATACTCCAAACATTGAACACTTTCACATTTTTGGTTGCTGGTGCTACGTGCTCAACAATGGGAAGGACTACCTGAAGGCATTTGACTCAAAGTCAGATGAAGGAGTATTCTTAGGATACTTCTCGGTAAGCAAAGCCTTCAGAATCTTCAACAAGAGAACACTTGTTGTAGAAGAATCAGTACATGTGGACTTTGATGAACCACACTGCACTAAGGCTGATATAGATGAACTCAATGAAGACTTTGGGAAAACTCACATCACTAACACTCGTGTTGAATATATTGATGCGGAGTTACTGAGTCTCCAAAATATTGAAACAAATCAAAATCAGCAACCTGTACCTACACAGCAACCTAAAGAAGAACAGAAACCTATAACAGACCAGCAAGCACCAGTTATTCAAGAAGAAATACATCACCCTGAAGGAATACAACTGGAAGTTTGTTTAGATAGTCAACCTGATCTAAATCAGCAAGCTATACAGCATGATCAAGAGCAACCTGTGGAAGGACAAAATGAACAGCAAGCTGAAGAAACAAGAAGAAAATGGCTAAGGAACCATCCAAGAGATCAGATCATAGGTGACTCTAACTTTGGAGTAAGAACAAGAAGAAGCAACTCCCATGAAGCCCTGTTTGCGTGCTTTATCTCCCAAACTGAACCAAGCTGCATAGAGGATGCTCTTGCAGATACCAACTGGATCCAAGCTATGCAAGAAGAGTTAAATGGGTTTGAAAGAAACCAAGTATGGCATCTAGTCCCTAGACCTACTCACTAAGGAGTAATCGGTACAAAATGAGTATTTAAGAACGAACTTGATGAAGAAGGCCAAGTTGTCAGAAACAAAGCAAAACTAGTAGCAAAAGGTTACTGTTAGGAAGAGGGAATAGATTTTGAAGAAACCTTTGCACCAGTAGCCAGATTGGAGGCAATTAGAATTTTTCTAGCTTACGCAGCTCACAACAACCTCACTGTATATCAAATGGATGTAAAGAGTGTGTTTCTTAATGGACTACTAGCCGAAGAAGTCTACGTAGAGCAACCTCCAGGTTTTGAAGACAATCCTGAAAGCATGATATTCAGATTAAAGAAAGCTCTCTATGGACTCAAACAAGCACCTAGAGCCTAGTATGACACCCTCTAAAAGTATCTACTTGACAATGGCTTCAAGAAAGGGAAGATAGACAAGACACTCTTCAGAATTGAAGATGGAGAAAGCATACTGCTTGTTTAAATCTATGTTGATGATATCATATTTGGATCAACAAATAAGGAACTGTGCCAGAAATTCTCAAACCTTATGCAATCGAAGTTTGAAATAAGCATGATGGGAAAACTAAGCTTCTTTCTTGGTCTTCAAGTCAAACAGATGAGCAATGGAATATTCATCAATCAAATGAAGTACACTAAGAAATTGATAAAGAGATTTGGATTAGAAAATGCGAGCACCATAAGCATTCCTATGGTAATCTCAGGAAGCTTGGACAAGGACGGTGATGGTAAGGCAGTGGATGTCACAAAATACAGAAGGCATATTAGGTCACTGCTCTACCTAACAGCTAGCAGACCAAATATCATGTTCTCAGTAGGAATGTGCGCTAGATACCAAGCAACACCAAAGGAATCGCACCTGACTACAGCTAAACGGATCATCAGATACCTTAAAGGAACTCAGGAAGTCGGCTTATGGTACCCCAAGGAAGGTGGAATTAAACTTATTGGCTATACTGATTCTGATTTTTCAGGTTGCAAAATTGACAAGAAGAGCACAAGTGGTACCTGCAAGCTCCTAGGAAACAAGCTGGTATCATGATTTTACAGGAAGCAAACCTCAATAGCAACCTCAACAGCTGAAGCCGAATATATTGCTGCAGGAAGCTACTGTGCACAAATCTTATGGATCCAACAGCAACTGAAGGACTATAGGATTGAGAAAAAAGGGACACCAATTTTGTATGACAATACAAGCGCCATTGCAATCACTCATAATCCCGTCCTTCATTCAAGAACAAAACACATAGATATCAGACACCACTTCATAAGGGATCATGTTGAAAAGAAAAATATATCCCTAGAGAAAATGCATACAGACCTACAGCTAGTTGACATTTTCACTAAGTCTCTTTGTGAATCAAGATTTTCATTTCTCAGAAATGAGCTAGGTATAATCAACCTGAGCTAAATATCTTTAAACAATTCTAACATCTCTTCTTAAATGATTATACAGCTTAGGGGGAACTCCAGGCAACAAAAAGCTCAAATGACAAAGCAGTAATCTAAAGGTCACTGCTCGAGTTTCCTGGATAGTCCCTAAAGCTATGATACTGGTCAACGGGTACAGCAAGCAATCTGTAGGAACCAGAAATGTAGGCACGTGAAAAGAGAAACAGTTACCCCATGTCAAGCAGCCGTTTTTACAGATAACCCCTCGATCTTCTCAAAATGCCACATCAAGTACATCAACACACACCGCGTCAAAAATCTCAGCCGCAGGATCAAGAGACCCTTCAACTCCAAATCAAATCTGGACCGTTCGATCTAAGCTTCCTCAAATTCAAATATAAGGAAGTTTTTCCTCATCCCTCTCACACTTAACATCTTTTGCTCTCGAGTTTTCTGAAAAACCCTAACTTCTTGCTCTCTCTCTGAACTGTTGCACTCACAATCACTCACACTCTCCCTTTCTTACACTTTCAAATGGAACCAAAGTAAAATCTTGTTGTCGACGGCAGGCTGGTAGACTAGGACGTACTGCTCAATATGGTCGAGGAGGAGGGACACCCCAAGGATCTGATGAAAAATGTCCTACGGTGTCTTCACCTCTCAGGCCTACTAAGACTTTGGTCCTTCCACAAAGCTCCATATGTAGAGGACCAGGGTCACTGAGGATCGGTCAGAGATCTGATCAAAGATTGGTGGAGCAGAGATCATTGTGGACACTAGACTATTGGAGGAAGTGTTCTCTCTCCCCACTGACGGAATGGACGTCAGCGATCTCTCCACATACGGAGAAGAAGAACTGGAGGACTACTAGAAAACCTTTACCGGTATGGCAAACACGGCGGGGATATCCAGGAGCTGTAGCAAGAAGTTCTTTCTTCTTGAGTTCGAGATGCTACATGACATCTGCTGCCATATCATTGAGAACCGCTCTGGTTCCTTTGGTAAGTGTACCAACTTCAGGTACAGGATGGTGATGGCCATTCTGAAGAAGGAGAAGATGGACTGGGCCAGCTACCTGCTTTCCAGGTTGGTGGAGGAGGTGGAGAATAAGGTGGGCAAGCCTACTTATGGGCTTGCGGTGAACACCCTTCTGGGACACTTGAAGGTGGATCTGTCCTAGGGAAAACCCATTCAGAAAGGGAAGATCATCGGTGCGGGTAGGATCTTTGCCAAGAAGACAACTGCTCGGCCATCCCCAATAACCAGAGAGGTCTCCGAGGGTTCCAAGGGCGCTTTCAGGACAAGAAAGACATTCCGCCGAACCAGCAGCGGCTCATCTTCACCGAAAAGTAGCTCGAGGATGGACGAACCCTCACCAGTCTCTACAGTGCCAAAGAAGATTAAGCACAAGAAGGAGGTACAGAGGAGGCTGGTAATCTCTGATGACGAATCAGAAAACACCACTACTCAGGTTGTTAAGAAGCCTACATTAGAAGTGGTGATTGATTCTCCACTTAGGGATGAGTAAGCACGGGATGCTGCTGCTCATGATGAAGAAACTGAAGAAGAGAAGGATGAAGAAGATGTGGTGGAATATGTCATCAGCTTACCGAAGGTGAAAGCTGAGTTTGCAAAGCTGATGGACAGATTCACTACCTGGTAGCAGTACGACACCTTCCCAGAGAGGAACTGATCCAGTGGTCTGACTGGAAAATTAAGGAAGAGTGGGCCCTGAACTGGGCAGCAATGGATGATCTGGAGGAGATCCTTCAAAAGAAGTTCCTAAAGGATCTCAAGAGGAAGAAGTGGGCGAAGTATCTGGAGAATGCTGAAATCGATGCTGAGATTGAGGCCAAGAAGAAGAAGGAAGCTGCTAAATAACTACCTGGCCCCAGGAGCCTGAAGGGGAAAGCACCTATCGAGCAACCAAATTTCTACAGGGAGAAGGTGATTCTGGATGCTGCTGCTGATCAAGTCAGAGCAGACGATGATGTGGGCTTTGCTGCAGCCCAGGTGGAGAAGTACGGAGAAGAAGAGGCACTGGAGAGGATGCTTAAATAGGCTGCTGATATAAGCCTGGCTGATACAAGGATGGGAAGGCCAGCAAGGGAACCCTAGGTGGGTGAGGGATCTTCCTGGATAGCGCTAATGATCGAACCCATTAGCAGGAGGTCACCTTCACCAACAAAGAAGAATGGTGAAGAATTTTCCTACCTTACTAACCTAATCATTCTGCCAGAAGTCCCTGGGCAGATGTCGATGAAGGAGATGAGCTCTACACCAACTGACTTTCCCAAGCCAAAGGAGTTGGAAACCCTCGCTGCTGTGGTATCTCTTGATACAGTCCTTGAGCTAGCTATCATAACCCCAGCAGCAGCAGCCGCCGATGAAACCATAAAAACATTCATGTCTACACCAATTGAGGTAGAGGTTGAGGGAGAACAGGTGCAGGAGATGGAAGCATCTGGTTCTGTAGAAAAGATTCAAGCAATGGAGGAACCTGCCCCTGTGGAAAAGGAACAAGCTGCAGAAGTTGTTCCTATGGAGATGGAGGAAGCAACACCTGCCCAACCGATGGATCATGGCGAGATGGTCACTGAGGAGGAAAACGCTGCAGAAAAGGAGGTGGTTGCTGGATAGGAGGCGGGAGATGCAATGGAGGTGGACAAAGAAGAGGAAAAAGAGTCTGAGGATAAAGAGAAGGATAAAGCGGATGAGGGTGAGGAGACTGAAAAAGAAAATGAGGCTGAGAAAGAAGGAGAGAAGAAACTGGCGAGAAGGAGGTTGGAGAGGAAGCCCTAGCAAAGAAAGTTGGATCAGGAGATGGAGGATCCAACAGTCCTTCCAGCAGCGATGATGGATCACCCAGTGAACAGGGTGATACCGGAGCCGAAAAATCCAAAGCTCTAACCCCTGCATCTTCTCAATAGGTACGTGCAGCAGACACTACCGAAGGCCATGAAGGTGCCAAATCAAATGATGAAGTACTGACCGCAATTGAGCAGATAGGGAAGTCACTAGTGAAAGCGAGCAAAAAACTCCACAAGGAAACTCGCTTGAGCTCTATCAGGACACAAACCTTCATTGACTCCCTCAATATAACCTTGTCAAAGCTTCATCAGGCGATTGATGCTCACCGACCCCCTAAGGAGGATACTACTGTGGAAGTGGTCAAAAACGTGATAGAAAAGCTGAACAGACAAGAGGAGAGGATGATCACTCTTGAAACCGACCAGATAGCTCTTATCGTCACAGTAGGTCGCATGGATGAGGAGCAGTTCAACCAATTGCAGACCTTGAGAGAACACTCTGGCACCTTATCAGAAATTCACTCGATGGTCAGCTTCGCAGTTGGGAGAGCTGATGATGACAAAAAGAGGGAAGTGAGGATAGAAGGTCCGCAGAAGAGTGGTCAGGATCCTGCTACCTGCAAGCAGATGGTTATGAACAGAAGAAGAGATGATGATGCAGGTGATGGTGGATATAGGGGAGCTGGATCAAGGGGTCTTCTAGACAGCAGCTCAAAGAGAAAATCTGAAGCTGTCTCGGGGTCAATCCATCCAGGCTTCAAAAAGGGTGCCGAAATGAGAGATTAAAAGAGGAGAATGACAGAAGCTGAACTGAAGAGCAACCTGGACGCCGTGTTTGTGAAAGGGCCATGGGAAGTTCTTGTCAAAGTCTTCCCACCTCACAAGCTGCCTGACATGGCTGAGTTAATGATGAACATGCAGAATCCTGGCAGTGCATCTCTCAAGACCTTTCTGGAAGCAAGCTCGGATCCCAGGAGCAACAAGTTTGTCATTCCAAAGATTCTGGAGGTCGCTCTCTCTACTGATGCCAATCCATCATTCTTCCAGATAGAAGCCTTTAAGAGAATGAAGCTGATGAAGTACTTCACAATACTCTGCAAGGAATCTGCTCTCTTTAGAGGATTTCGAACCAACAAAGAAGCCTTGCAGAGGTTTCTGGAGCTGACCAAAAAAGGAGGACTGCCAATCTAAGTCAAGCTGAAGCAGAGACTAAGAAAAGAGTTTATACCCTTCTGTGAAGACTTCTAGCTCAGATTTTAGGAAGATGAGGAAGTAAGGAAGTAGCTGGAGCCGAACTATCAAGATTTTTTAGCTAACTGGTGGAAAGGTACAAAGTATAAAAAGAGAAAGAAAGCCAGTTGGTTGAAGACCTAGTAACCTGCTCCTTATCTTTAATTTGTTTTATTTTGATTATGTTGCTGTCTTTATGTTATTTGCTTTATGCTCTTTGTATATGTGAATTGATCTCTCATCAATAAGGATACATGATGGTTCTGATTCTTGAAAGCTCACTTCTTGTGAACTTAATGCTGTTTATGATTGTTTATACTCTTCTGCATTTCGTTCTAAGATAAATAAATAAAAAATGAGCTTTTGATCCTGTTAAGGAGTTTTGTCATCATCAAAAAGGGAAAAATTGATAGGATAAATTGTAATAGATTTTGATGAAAACAAAACATGTAATAGATTAGATCTTAGCTATCTGGTTATGTTTCCATATGTAAAAATAGCTAAGACAAGGATGCTGGAAAGTGAAGAAGACTTTGCAAAGCAACCTGTACCAAGTCCCTACTACCTGCATATCATCAAGTTGCTGCATCATCTGAAGAAGTCAGTATCCAAGTATCGAAGGATGCTGGGAGGTATCTGAAGAATCTCAAGTCAAGGAAGCTGACTCCTTCGATGAAACAGGAAACTCCCAGATACATCAAAGTCAGTGCACTCTGAATAGCCGGTAGAGACACTCCAGTTCCAGCCAATCAGAAAATACCATTTGGAAAAGGAGCAATGACAGAGTACAACAGACTGCAGAATAAGGCCGCGCAGAAAAAGGATAAGGCAGGCGTATAATAGAAAGGAGGCACTGCAGAACAGGTGTTAGAAGATCAACAAGAACCCATTAGAGCAAGACACCTCACCAGTGAAGAACTGTCTTTTCAACGGGCATATTTCTCACTGATACCTATAAATTGAAGATTGAGTGCACCTGAAAAAAACACGAATCTGAACTAAAATATCCTACGCGAAGTATATTATCAATAAGCTCAAAACCTTCAAGTCTCAATCACTCAGTCTAAATCAGCAGAAAGCCAGCTACCTTGTGAAAATCAGAAGTTCAAAGAGCTTGCTGTACTGAATCGTTGAAGATTTCTCTATCTTTATAAATAAACTGTTTTGGAGCCACTTAGACAGAGGATAATCCTGCTAAGTTGTTATTCTCTCTGAAAAAAAGAAAGGATCCTGTGTGGGTCAAGGAACCTGTGTGGAGATCCTGTGTGGATCGTTTAGTTGGTCACTGTGCAGCTACCTGTGTGGATAGAGCTGACAGTATTTGTGTAAAGTGAAGTTTGTATTAGCAGTGTCTATTGTAAATCAAACTTACTTTAACAAAGTTCCTCCTTGAGAAGGAGTAGAGAGGACGTAGAGGGATTACTCCACCCTCGAACCTCTATAAGTTTGCTTGCTTGTGTTTTATTGCTTTATATATCTACCTGATCATTTTAGTATCCTGCATTAAAAGTCAACCTTCAAAAATCACATTATTTCTGCTGTGCATTTTTAACTCTGTCTAAGTTCTGAGGTTACTGCCTGAGCAGCAACCTATCGTGTAGCAAGCTATCTAGCTACCTGCTCATAAAGGACTTAACATTTTTGGAGAAAAGTTGAAAATTTGATAAGGTTAATTTACCCCCCCTCTTAACCTTATACCACTTGGGACCAACAAAAAATAATAATTAAAAAAGTTAATAATAATAACCCAATTATTGAAATGTAATATTTTATTTCATCTCCATTCTTATGTATAGATTATAAGATAGTTCATTATGTAAGATATATTTGAAGCTTATTATGTAAGATATATGTGAAATTTATGATGTAAGATACATAAATAAATATTATGTTATTGTTAAATAGTTTGGACGAGAAAATGATAAATCAGTAAATTTTTGACAACTTCTTTGTTTTATATATAGATAGATAGGATTAGAGTTTGAGGTACCCTACACGTTGACATCCCAGCATCTAATGTGATATTTGAAGGATTAAAATTGTTTTTTTTTTGTTTTTTCTTCACCTACAATTTGACACAACTTGAAAATCTTGAACACGAACAAATGGATTATTTAGAAGCATCTAAGTCTTTCATTTTTCACTAAGATCCTTAACAAAACATTCTTGAAAACAATGTCGTGCATAATGCCAAACAAACGAAAAATCAAAAACTATAAAGTGACTTATTAACTTCTAGTCTATTACACTATTTATGATAAAAAAATGATGTTCTTCAGTCTTCTTGTTGGATTGCAGAACTTCAAATAAAAAAGGAGATGGAAAGATCGCCAAGTCGAGGAGACCTCTTTCCCAAGACAATTCATGTTTAAGGTAGTGCTCACTGTTTACATGTTATCTCAAAAATAAAACGGTTTCATCTTTAAGAGTCAACACCACAATCTTGCTAGCTTCTTAAAAAATTATGTGATAGAAGACTAAACTTATGATGCAAATGAGAAACAATGCACATGATTTCTGAGATTTTTCAAGTGTATTGAGTGCATGCGTGAGCTTCTATTTAGAGGCCGCTCCATTCTGAGGGTTACAAACAAAAAAATTGAGCATTAATTTCAGGTGTAACAACTTCTTGTTTACTTTGACCATCGTTATGATATGGTAATGGTTCATCAATTGCAAGTGAAATGACCCGTTCAAATTTCGAACATGCAATGGTTATGCGTTGGCTCCATCGTACTCGAACCTCAAACCACGACTAGGACCTTGTGCTTGAACCAAAATGACTCAGCACTCAAGCTTATTTTTTAGTTATAAAAAAATAAGTGGGTGTTGATCCCAAGTGGTATAGAGATTCAGAGAGGAAAAGGTGAATGTACCTCTATCGATTTTGAAAAACTTTTGAACTTATTGCACTATAACCTATAACAATTTACATCGCTATATGCAATCTAGCTTACAACACTAGGGTGCAATACTACTTATTGAAACTTAGAGTTCTTAAACTTTATGGATAGAGTTCGTTTGAGAAACCTTTTGAAATATAAATTTTCAAGATCTTTTATGTGGTATGACAGGATAGATATGCAACAAATATAAGAACAACAGATAAACAGAATGAATAAAGCAACATACAAGGTCTATAGTTGTTCGAAGGTGGTGTAATCTTTCTACGTTCAACTCTCTCTCTATTTATAGGTGAAGTGTTATGCTCGTTGAAGAGAGACACATCACTTTGAATTTAAATTCTCTTCATGGTGTAGAGCTCACATTAAATACCATGCCGATCATGCATTTATGATTTCTTGTCTTGCACTACAGGTCTTTAATGCGGCTATAATAGGTTGCAACTTTATGCACTCTATTAGGCCACGTGTCTGTTGCTTACTGACTCTCTGATAGGATAAATTGTAATAAATTTTGATGAGACAAAACATGTAATAGATTAGATCTTAGCTATCTGGTTAAGTTTTCATATGTAAAAATAGCTAAGGCAAGGATGCTGAAAGTGAAGAAGACTCAGCAAAACAACCTGCGACAAGTCCCTACTACCTGCATATCATCAAGTTGCTGCATCATCTGAAGAAGTCAGTATCCAAGTATCAAAGGATGCTGTGAGGTATCAGAAGGATCCCAAGTCAAGGAAGCTGACTCCCTCGATCAAAATGGACACTCCAATTCCAGCCAATCAGAAAATGCCATTTGGAAAATGAGCAAGGACTGCAGAACAAGGCCGCGCAGAAAAAGGATAAGGCAGGCGTAGAACAGAAAGGATGCATTGCAGAACAGGTGTCAGAAGATCAACAAAACCAATCAGAGCAAGACACCTCACCAGTGAAGAACTGTCTTTTCAACGGGCAGAATTCTCACTAATACCTATAAATAGAAGATTGAGTGCACCTAAGAAGCATAAATCAAAATTGAAATATCGTACGCGAAGCAGTCTATCAATGAGCTCAAAACCTTCAAGCATTATTCACTCAGTCAAAACCAACAGCAAGCCAACAACCTTGTGAAAAATCAGAAGTTCAAAGAAGCTTGCTGCACCTTATCGTTGAAAAATTCTCTATCCTTTTATATAGACTGTTTAGAAGTCACTTGAGTAGAGGATAAACCCTACTAAGTTGTTATTCTCTTTGAAGAAGAGAAAGGATCCTGTGTGGGTCAAAGAACCTGTGTGGAGATCCTGTGTGGGTCGCTTAGTTGGTCACTGTACAGCTACCTGTGTGGATAGAGCTGACATTATTTGTGTAGAGTGAAGTTTGTATTAGCAGTGTCTATTGTAAACCAAACTTACTTTAACAAAGTTCCTCCTTGAGAAGGAGTAGAGAGGACGTAGAGGGATTACTCCACCCTTGAACCTCTATAAGTTTGCATGTTTGTGCTTTACTACTTTATTTATCTATCTGATCATATTATCATCCTGCATTGAAAATCTATCTTCGAAAATCAAATTATTTTCGTTGTGCATTTTTAACTCTAACTAAGTTCTGAGGTCACTGTCTGAGCAGCAAACTATCGTGCAATAAGCTATCTAGCTACCTGCTCATCAAGAACTTAACATTTTTGGAGAAAAGTTGAAAATTTGATAAGGTTAATTCACCCCCCTCTTATCCTTATACCACTTGGGACCAACACTCTCGTTTCTGCATCCTTCAACTTGTCTCCACTGGCTAGTTTTTATTCTGTTGAAGTGATTACTTCTCGGACTGCAACTTATCTTCCTCTTATCACATTGATATTAGTTTTTTATGATTTTCATGCATCTTGTCTCTTTATCTTTGAGAATGTTGTATGTAGTTCATGCAACTTTAATCTTCTTGCTGTAACTTGGCTTATAGTTCTTCAACTACAACTATGCTGCTTACAACGTTCTTCTGTTGTGTCTTCATCTTACAACAATTGTTTTGCTTACTGCTGTAGCAGTTCGTTACTTTATTTTTCAACGACTGTATCTTGATCTCCTTAATTCTTCAAGTCTATTCTAAAGACTCAAAGCCTAGTTTAAGTTCACTTAAACATTGTGAAAAATGAGATATTCTACATTCCTATTACACTTGTGTTTTGTCCCATCAAAATTTAAACAATAATTTACTAATAACGGAATTCAGGCTAAGCACAAACCTACTTCAAGAGTAGATTTAATAAGTCTTATAAAAAAGTTATATTTATACTTGCATTTAATCGTATGTGGAAATATATCTTTCTAACAAATAAATATAACAAAAAATGTTATTTACCCATTCCATAAGAAAACAATTTTTCTACCCTAATTTTTCAACTAACTTAAATGTCATTATATCTTTTTAATTTTCTATCCACCACATCTATCCCATCTATTCTTCTATTCCATCATTTCCTCATACTTCTTGAATATAATTGATCCAGTAAAAAAAAAATTTTAGTTATTGCTCAAAAAAGATAAGATTGACATTATTTTGAAGTGAAGTAAAATATAGTTTATAATTTTTGAATCTAGATTTTGGATTTGGATAAAAAATTATTTAAATGTTTGCTGATATTTTGTTTTTAATACTTTCTGAAAAGAAGATATAACACCAACATATTTTTAACCTTCAAAATTTATGTTTTAAGTGTAAATCGTTGATTTTTATAATAAAAATGAAAAACTCAAAGTTTTGAGTTTTTGGAATAGATTAAAATGGTCTTTAGATCACGATGCTAGTGAGCATCATGATGTCAAATCTTGGTGCTCAACAACCACAACTATCTAAGATCTCGATGCTCAACTACCATCGTAATCTATGTGTAACATCATATAATATTATTTGATAAACCATAATGCTTACTATCATGATTTGAGAATGAGCATCGTGATTTAAGATCTTGGTGTTCAATCACCATCGTGATCTAACACTTTAAACATTATGATCTATGTTTCAGTAAGTTATAGCATAGTGCTAACTTACGATCATGATCATGATCTAAAATTGTTGAGTATCATGATCTATCTTCCACCATTGTGATCTATTCCTGATTTTTTTTGATAAAACATGACTTTTCAATTTCAAGGACATTTATGTTATTTGACCTTAAACTTAGAAAACATATATTTTTTATTAAGTGGGTATTTTTTATCTTTCATTATGTATAATGGGTAAAAGCAAGACATATCCCTTTAATGTATTAAACTTCCAATGTGGGATGTGTCACATTCTCACATTTATTATTTTATTTTTTCATTTAATCGACTAACTTCAATCATTAATTTCTTACTCACCGAAATTTAATTTTGAGAAATTCTACATACCTCAATTATCTATTTCAAACCTAGAGTAATTTTTTCACATTTAATTCCTTAAGAATTAAATAGTTGATAAATGTGAACAATTAGATTGCCAATTTCTCACATAACTAATACATCACACGCTATTGCTGTTTATAGATTTTATTATATTATTATGGCTTTGGTATTTAACTTGCTTACATTAGTAAGGATGTATGGAGTTTCGACTGCTGAAAATAGTGAAGATATTTAGCTGCCTTCCGTCATAGAGAAGTAAGTGTTTATAGATTAGTACGTATAAGATGTGGGTTTGCTTCATGTTTTCTAGTCATAATGAATTTTTTTTTATATTTTTTTTATATTTTTTAGGGATCAGCTACACATGACTGTTAGACAATTCAATATTGAAAAAAACATACAGATGTTAAATAAAATGAATCAATACATTATTTTTAAATTTTATTGTTGCAGAAAACAATCTTAAGTACAAGACATCATATCATAAATATAAATTACATTTAAATCATAGACTATTATGAAAAAAAAATTGATGACACATTTCCGTCTGAAATACCCTCCTTTTTCCTTTAGATTGCAATGTGTCACTACCCATTATTCACTCTCCTTTTAATAACATGGCATCTCATTCTTAGACTTGCTACACTTGGCAATTAATCGGGTTAAAGGAAATGCACATTTAGGTAGTTGAAAAAGCGGGACATGAAATTCTCTCTCTTCTCTTCTCCTATTTCTCTCCAACAACCATCGTCATCGCCGCATCTCCATGGCTGTCAGCCGAAGTTTTTCCGATAAGGTAATCGGACCATCTATGTGTAGTACTCGTCGAGCATGTCACAAATACAAGTTCGGAATTTGATTCGGCCACCGCCTCAGCTGCGTACGGCCATGGGAAGAGGCGGAAACCCTTTTCCCTCTTTTCTCTCAATCTCTCCTTACTGCCGAGCCATCGCTATGTACTTCTTTTTACGAATAGATCGATTAGTCTCTTAAACGAGCTCTTATGCTTTGTAGGGTACATAGAAGGGAACCAAGATAAGTCTGCTAAATATTTTGAAGCTTTCTGAACATTGTGATAAAGGTGGGGTAATATCTTTTATTGAGTACTTCCTATAAATTTTATGTGTTTAAATTGCATGATGTCATAAATGTGCTCAATTGACTGTGTGATTTTTACCTCCGAACTGGATTATGTGATAATGTGGATAGTGTATTCTGAGATTATTAAAGCTATAGTCAAATATGAAATTGATTGATGTGAATACACGTTTATATGATAAAGAATTGTTTACACGATGGTTAAGATTCGTAAATATTTGCACGGTGGTTAAGATCCATAAATTATTTACACGACGGTTAAGATTTGTAAATATTTGCACGATAGTTAAGATCCGTAAATTATTTGTACGGTGGTTAAGATCCGTAAATGTTTGCATGGCGATTAAGATCCATATATTATTTGCACGGTGGTTAAGATCCGTAAATATTTTCACAGCGGGTAAGATCCACATTTTCATGGTGGCTAAGAACCGTAAATAAAGTGATGTTATTGAATTATTTTTTATGAGCATTTATGTTTTTATCCCTTACCTGTAGATTAACCCAACTGAGTGTTATTTGTACGCTCACCCATTTTATGCTAAAATATTTTCAATTTAAGGAGTTTAGGATGTGACAAGTGAGCGGTGGATGCTGGTAGCCGATTATCAAGGTTGCAGAAGATTTTATTTCAAAGTATTTTAGTTCATGAATTTTAGAAATGTATATTTCATATTTAAATCTTAATTTTAATTATCTTTATTATTCTTAAAACTGTGAATTTTATACTGACATTCACTTCTAATTTATTGCTCCGGCTTCGCTAAGGTATGTTATGTTGTAATGTTTAATGGTTTTATAACTAAAATCCTACGTGGAAGTGGAAATCTTACACATTTATATAAATTTCGATGTTATGTTACAGTGATATATTTATGTGATCATATTGAATTTTTTTATGTCATTTATGGCTACGAAATTGTGATAACTTGTAACCACATTTTACACAAGTATGAGTTTCTAGACTATAAATTGTGCTTATGAATATTTTCTCGTTAAATTGCTTTAATAGTTTATGATCATGTTGTTGTATGATATTACTGTTATCGACACATTGCTTGCTAGACGCCATCACTGAGCCGCTGACTGCAGCAACATGAGCTTATGTACGTAAGTAGACACGGCAAAAGTTGGTGCGGTATTATGTGGTGGGTTATGTTATATTAAGTTATGCTATCTATGAGCTTTGTTGTATCGATGATCACTGCCGCTAGCAATTAAGTGCCATGTGAGTTAGTGTGTATGTTTTGCCATAGTAGTTGGGTTATAAAGAATTGAGACTATCATTAGCCCTTGTTTATGATAGGATGAGCCAATGGGTGTGTTTCCTTTAGTACACGGGTGTGATACGTAAAATTACGACCAATGTCTAAAGTCTATGAGAGCATTGCATGTATCCTAAAAAAAAAATATGCTTCGGGACCAACCACGAAGGAATCCAGAAACAATGGAGGAATCACCTAAATCACTTGAAGAAGGACTGCCAAGTAATTTAGTGACCATACTGAAGGGTTTAGCATATCAGTTCGATACCAAACGAGTAGCACCTCCATCGATACTTAGGAGCAACGTAAAATATGTAATCAAACATTTTTGATGATTTAATCCGCCAACCTTCAATGGAAGAGGAGAACCTGCAGATGCTGAAGAATGGTTGATGGCCCTAGATAGACTTTCTGCTTACCCATTCTGTACTGACGAGTAAAAGATTTCATGAGATGTTTTTTTTAAATTCGTCAAGGAGGTAAGTTTTTGTGAAAGTCATACAATAGAATTTTAACCTTAGAAAGAAAAGCTGTAATGACTGTTAGGATGTATACTATAAGCCTAGCTTTTGTATTGTCACGCCCCATTTTCATAAATAAATAAAAATATAAAATTTTAACATTTTGGGCGTCCAGCAATTTAAGACAATCTATAGCTGAAAAATAAAATCCATACAAACTGCATGATTTACATAAAGTTTTAAACGATCAGAGAACGCAGCAAAAATATATATATAGGCCATCATACTTTTACAATCTTTCCAATAACTTGTTTAATTATTACAAAAATTATATACTCGCATCTTTCTTCACATTCGGCTCCCAACATCCGAATCTATAAAAGAAAACATACAAATGGGGTGAGCGTATTTAATACACTCAGTGGGATCACACTGTATAGGGTCTCATGCCATAAAATATACCACATAATTACATTTCATCACATGACATACATTTTCATTTCCACACATGTCACTTTCATTTCCACATATACGGCCATTAACCATCTTGTAACATATGCGGTTCTCAGCCGTTATAAGAACATATTGCGGTTCTCAACCGCCATAAAAGTATATTGCGGTTCTTAGCCGCCATGAAAACATATTCTTTACGGTTATTAACCGTCATAATACGGTGATCAGCCGTCATATGCGAGCCCTAGCCGCCTTGCATACGCATGCACATGCACACATAATTTCATCACATTCACAACAAAATTCACATAAAGGCACCTCTTCATTGCACATACGAAGAATATCAAATTCACCCCATCATATCATCACATTTCACATATTCAGCACATAATCCCAATACATTTCATATCGAATAAAATGCGTAATTTAAATACTTGGAAGGAAATATAGAATACCAACTTAGCACATTTTCCCCACCTGAAGAGCAGCTGAACAAAAGCTTTAGACTTCCAAACTATCTACGGCGTAAAACCCGACGTATTGCCTACAAACATAAGGTTTCGACTTAACCTTTACTCAAATTATGATCGATTTAAAATAAATTAATATTTTTAAACTAAACCCAAATTTTTGGAATTTAAATATAACTTATTTTGTAATTAAAAGTAAAATTCATACTCTATATAGATCAACTTGAAATTAATAGCTCGGATTAAAATAGATAGAAACTTAATTTAGAAATAATAATTAAATTGTAAATTAATTCAATTAGCATAATATTTATAAGCTTATAATTTTTAGTCTCAAAAGCAATCTTGCAAAACATAGATTTAAATCATAATTCCAAATAGAATCTTTGGTTAATATTTATAATAATAACACAATAATAATTAATTCCCAACTCAAGCTTACATTATAGTTTCTTAATTAATTTAATAAAATTTATAACTTTATACTTTATTTAATCATATAATTAGATACAAGTAACATAAATTAATTTACATAATCCTCTTTATTATTTAATTAAAATCGTCTCATTCATTAAATTCTATTAATTATAAGATAACATCTATAATTTCCATATACATTAGTAAATAATAAAAATCCAAGTGTTATTTATCATAATTCTCACAATTTTAAGGACAATTTTATGATATCGTCATATTTTAGAGAAGAATACGTAATTTTATCCGAATTCCATGTCCGAATTTCATATATTAAATTCTAGTAAGTATATTATAACCTTTATACTTCCTAATATATTACAATATTAAATGAAAACATGTATCATTAATATAACATTTAGAAATCTAGGAAAACAAATGCATAATAACATCAATAATAAGAAAATTATGTAATTTAGATAAATTTAAGGGTTCGATTATCATCATTCCTATTTTGGGTGGCCTTCATACATGTCCTTAATTAATTTAGATTTTATATGCAATTTATAAACTAATTAAGCATTAAAAATAAATTCAGAAATCAAAATGACATTTTTGCCCCTTATACTCATTAAATTTGCAAAACATAACCCAGCCCAACCTATCACCCTTCCCTGCTGTTGAACCCGTCGCCACTCCCAGCCTTTCTTCCACCACTAGTTTGCTGCTGCCCGCGACTGGAAATCGCTGGCGACCAACCCTACCGGAGCTCACCCCAACTCCCCCCACAAACACAGCCATACCCCCTCCAAGACAGACCGAACTACAGCAGCCCAAACACCATCATTCATCACACCAGCGGCGCCGTTGTTCACGGCGGCGCCTCCCCCTCTTCGCCGGTGCATCATCGGCGCCGGTCACCCTTGCTACAACACACACACAACATATCAACCTAGACCTACATACATACGCACGCACGTAGACACACAGCCGGACGAACTAGTTCCAGCCCAGCAAAACTGCCGCTTCCAGCGGCTGTTCTTACTCCGACGCGCCGGCGCTACCCCGGCGCCAGCTTAGACTCATGACAGCGGCGAATGGCAGCTTCCGATGCGGCGTAGACAGCTTCAAGAGCAGCAGGGGTGAGGAAGAAAAGAAATTATGTAGCAGCTCCTTGGTTCTCCTAATCCGTCCTTGCGACGAGCTTGGCAAGAGCTACATTTGTGACCGTTTACCTTGTCGAAAACTGATGATCGGTGGTGGAGTAAGCAACGGTCAACAAGGCTGTTTGGAGGAGAGAGCACAAATGGAAGAAGAAGGAGAAGTATGGCTTGATTGCTTGCTTTGTTGAGGGTTACGTGCTTGAAGAAAAAATAGAGCATGACCTCACTTATCATTCAATTCTTCTTCTAGAAACTTATTGACCTAAACCAACCTACCTACATGCCTATAATACACATGTAATCTCATGTCATATTACTTAAGCTATGCAACTTATAACATATATGTAAGTACTTTACGTAGCCTAATTTATGTGCATAAGTTAAGATAATAATTTATATTATAAGTATATCATGCATATACATTATGTACGTAAGTTTTAGCTTAGGGTATATATCTAATAACTTATATAATACTTAGGTTATAATTATATTTTATGAATTTTATATCTTAATGTTATATAATCTAATATCATATATAACATATATTACAAGTTTATATCATATAATTATATATATACATTAAGGTAATATATATTATATAGTTATATATTAAAAAAATATTTCTTAGGTGCTACATGTATGAACATCTATTTTGATATGAGAATTTTTTATGGTCAAATGTTTGTATTTTATATTTGTTATATATGTTATTGCAATTGTCCAATTAATTTATATTGTAGATAACATGGTGTGTGGTGCGACACAGAAGATCATGTTATCATTTCATTATAAATTATAAATGGTAGCTCACAACCAAGATAATTTTGGACAAATTATCGGAATGGTTATAGTGTAATTTGGTATTAATCTATCTTGATTATAAAATTACATTAGTACATTTTATATGTATTGAGCAGGACCAATTGAGGTTGTTCTATTTATATTGACTATATAATAGAACAAGACCTCTGTTATTATGGATGTGCGTCCTCTTAATCATTATATGATAACGGGCATATATACTCCATATATATTTCTTTAATTTACCAATGGGTGAGATCCGGATATCATCAGGTGAAGATTAAGAAAGAAGATATATCTAAAACGGCTTTCAGAACAAGATACGGCCATTACGAATTTGTGGTAATGCCTTTTGGACTCAGCAATGCACCGGCCGTTTTCATGGATATGATGAATTGAATTTTCCATCCATATCTTGATCAATTTGTGATAATTTTTATTGATGATTTTAGTGTATTCACAAGATAAGAGACATCACGAAGTGCATCTGAGGATTACTCTGGAAACTTTAAGAAAAGAGAAATTATATGCCAAGTTTAAAAAGTGTGAGTTCTGGTTAAATAAAATCTCTTTTCTTGGACATATTGTCTCTTCAAAAGGAATAGAAGTGGATCCGGCTAAGGTGGAAGCGGTCAGTAATTGGAAAGCACCGACCAATGTCAATGAAGTGCGAAGTTTTCTGGGTTTAGCTGGATATTACAGAAGGTTCATTGAAGGATTTTCAAAGATCTCTATTCCTCTGACGCGTCTGACCCGTAAGGATGTGAAGTTTCAGTGGACAAAGCAATGCGAAGATAGTTTCCAAGAATTGAAGAGAAAATTGACGTCTGCACCAATTCTAATAGTTCCAGACGGAACAAAAGAGTTTGTTGTTTATAGTGACGCCTCCAAACAAGGTTTGGGATGTGTACTGATGCAGAGAGGAAAGGTTGTAGCTACGCTTCGAGACAATTAAAGGTGCATGAGCAAAACTATCCCACTCATGATTTGGAATTAGCTGCTGTAGTGTACGCTCTCAAGATTTGGCGGCACTATTTGTATGGAGGAAAGTGTGAGATATATACGGATCATAAGAGCTTGAAGTACTTTTTCGAACAAAAAGAGCTCAACATGAGACAAAGAAGATGGTTGGAGTTGGTGAAAGATTACGATTGCTCAATCTTATACCATCCTGGAAAAGCAAATGTAGTGGCGGATGCGCTGAGTAGGAAGGAAAAGGCTCAAACGGCATGCATGATAACTACTCAGAAGGAGTTGATTGAAGAATTTGGAAAGCTAAGCATGGAAGTGGTGATACCTCCAAGCAGCATAGGAGCAAGAATAAATGCTTTGATAATCAAACCTACGCTTCAGGAAAGAATACTGCAGGCTCAACAGGCGGATAGATTCACCCAAATCATGAAGGAGCAAGTGGAGAAGGGTTTAGCAAAGAACTTCGAAGTAAGCAAGGATGGGGTACTTAAGTTCAAGAACAGGCTGTGTGTGCCACATAAGGAAGATTTGCTAATTGAAATCATGGAAGAAGCACATGTTACTCCTTATATAGCCCATCCAGGAAGTACAAAGATGTATCAAGATTTGAAAAAGAGTTTTTGGTGGAGAAATATGAAGAACAGTATTGGACTTTTTGTGAAAAGATGCATTATTTGCCAGCAAGTGAAGGCGGAGCATCAAAGACCTGCGGGAATGCTTACACCTCTAGAAATACCGGAATGGAAGTGGGAACATATCACCATGGATTTTGTGGTAGGGCTACCCCGAACTAATCATGGAAATCATGCAATATGGGTCATTGTGGATAGACTAACTAAGTCTGCCCACTTTTTGCCGATCAAGATGACGTTTAGTTTGGAAAGATTAGCTCAGATCTACATAAAAGAGATTGTCAGATTGCATGGAGTACCCTTTTCTATTGTGTCAGATAGAGATCCTCGTTTCACATCCAGATTTTGGCAGAGTTTGCAAAAAGAATTAGGCACCAAACTGGCTTTCAGCACTGCTTTTCATCCTCAAACTGATGGACAGAGCGAACGGACAATACAGATTCTTGAAGATATGTTGAGAGCAAATGTTTTGGATATGCATGGAAGTTGGGAAGACCATCTATATTTGGTGGAATTTGCCTACAATAATAGCTATCAGGCAACTATAGGGATGGCGCCGTACGAGGCTCTATATGGAAGGAGATGTCGTTCGCCTCTGTATTGGGATGAAGTAGGTGAAAAACAAATTTTGGGACCCGAGCTGGTTGAACAAGCAGTGGAGAAGATACGAAAAGTCCGAGAAAGAATCAAGACTGCACAAGATCGACAAAAATCCTATGCGGATAAAAGATGTCGAGAACTACAGTTTGCCGTGGGGGACAAAGTCTTTCTCAAAGTATCACCTTCAAAAGGAGTATATCGTTTTGGAAAGCGAGGAAAATTGAAGCCAAGATATATAGGTCCGTTCGAGATTCTGGATCGAGTCGGGGGAGTGGCGTACCGACTATCTTTACCGCCTGATTACACCGGCATACACAACGTTTTTCATGTTTCCATGTTAAGAAAATACGTTTTTGATCCAAGTCACATTATCAATCGACAACAGATAAGATTGGAGGAGAACGCGACCTATGAAGAGGTGCCAGTGGCAATTTTGGACAGAAAAAATTCATAAACTAAGAAATCGAGATATTGTCTTAGTCAAGGTCCAATGGAATCATCATGATATCAATGAAGCCACTTTGGAAGAAGAAGAGAAAATACTAGCAAAATATCCGAATTTGCCGGTTCTAGGTACGTTACTAAATTTCGAGGACGAAATTTTTTAAAAGGAGGGAAGGATGTAGCACCCAAGAATTTTTTTTTTTAAAAATATAACTATATAATATATTACCTTAATATATATATATATATATAATTATATAGTATGAACTTGTAATATATGTTATATATGATATAGATTATATAACATTAAGATATAAAATTCATAAAAATGTAATTATAACCTAAGCTAAAGCAAAGTTACGTACTTAATATATAAATATGCATGGCATACTTATAATATAAATTACTAACTTAGTTTATGCATCAAGTAGGCTACGTAAAGTGCTTATGTATATACTATAAGTTGCATAATTTAAGTATTTTGGCTTGAGATTTCATGTGCAACATAGGCTTGTAGGTAGGGATATAGGTCAATACTCTTCTAGAAGCATTAAATGATGTTAAGAGAGGCCATGCTCTTCCTTTTCTTCCATGTACGAAATCTGCAAGCTTAAGCAAACAAAGCTTCTCTCCTTTCATTTTCTTCCTTTTTGCTTTCTCCTTCCACGACCACTTGTTGAACGTTGCTTACTCCATCACCGAGCTTCATCGTTCCGGCAAGGTAATAAGTCAAGAGGGGTAGCTCTTGGCTTGCTAGTTGTAAGATAGTTTTGGAGTACAAAAAACATAGCCGTTCCTCTTGCAGCTGTGCTCCACCTTAGTTACTGCTCTGTTGAATCTTGCTGCCACCGTCCGCCGCTGGTTGAGTCGGAGTTGGTGCGAGGCATGCGCCGGAGTGTCGGGTCGAGTTCGCCGCTGGAAGCGGCGGTTGTGTGGCTGAACGGACTGAGCTGGCTGCAGCTGTGCTCTGTTCCTGCTGGTGCTTGTGTCGGTCTTGTGTGGGTGTTGTCGGGTGTTGTGGGTGGTGGTGGAGGTGGGTTCGGATGCGTCGGCCGAAGCTGACCGTGCCGGTGGCTGTTAAGCCGCTGTCATGGCTGCTGCAACAGAGGCTGAGTCGGGTAGGTGTTAGGGGGTTGGTTAGGGTGTGTTGCATGGTGAGAAGTCGCCGGCTGCGGCGGATTGGCAGGCGGCGGGGAGCGGCTGAGCAGTGACCGGAGGTGAAGAAATGGCTGCTGCAATTGGGAAGGAAAAACGTAGGGGGGAAAGGTTACATTTGGCAAATTTAGTGAATATGAAGGGCAAAACCGTCATTTTTGCTGCTGAATTTTATTTTAATGCTTAATTAGTTTGTAAATTGCATATAACATCTAAATTAATTAAGTACATGTATGAAGACCACCTGAAAATAAGAATGAGGATAATCGAACCCTTAAATTTATATAAGTTACATAGTTTTATTATTATTGATGTTACTATGTAATTGTTTTCCTAGATTTCTAAATGTTATATTAATGATACATATTTTCATCTAATATTGTAAAATATTAGGAAGTATAAAAGTTATAATATACTTACTAGAAATTTAATATATGAATTTCAAACATGGAATTCAGATAAAAATATTACGTAATCTTCTTTAAAATATGACGATATCATAAAATGGTACTTAAAAATTGTGAGAATTACAATAAATCACATTTTAATTTTTATTATTTATTAATGTATATGAAATTTTAAATGTTATTTTATAATTAATAAAATTTAATGAATGAGACGAGTTAATTAATAAAGAGAATTATGTAAATTAATTTATATCACTTGAATCTAATTATATGATTAAATAAAGTATAAAGTTATAAATTTTATTAAATTAATTTAGGAACTATAATGTAAGCTTAAGTTAGGAATTAATTATTATTGTGTTGTTATTATAAATTTTAAATCAAAGATTTTAATTGGAATTATATTTTATGTCTATAGTGTGCAAGATTGCTTTTGAGACTAAAAATTTATAATTATTATACTAATTGAATTAAGTTACAATTTAATTATTATTTCTAAAATTAAGGTTAAATAACCCTAATTTTTCTATCTATTTTTAATCCGAGCTATTAATTTTAATTTGATCTATATGGACTATGAATTTTACATTTAATTACAAAATAAATTATATTAATTTCCAAAATTAGGGTTTAGTTTAAAAATATTAAATTTATTTTAAATCGATCATAATTTGAGTAAAGGCTAAGTCGAAACATTATATTTGTAGGCAATACGTCGGGTTTTACGCCGTAGATAGTCTGGAAGCCTACAACTTTTGTTCAGCTACTCTTCAGGTGGGGAAAATGTGCTAAGTGTTATGTTATATTTCAATTTCAAGTATTTAAATTTACAAATTATATTCAATATGAAACGTGTTGGGCTTATGTGCTGAATATATGAAATGTGATGATATGACGAGGTGAATATGATATTTCGTATGTGCAATCAAGAGGTGCTTTTACGTGAATTTTATTATGTGAATGTGATGAAATTATGTATGCATGTGCATGCGTATGCAAGGCGGCTAGGGCCGTATATGACGGCTGATCACCGTATTATGACGGGTAATACCCGTAAAGAATATGTTTTCATGGCGGCTGAGAACCGCAATATGCTTTTATGGCGGTTAATAACCGTAATATGTTATTATGGCGGTTGAGAACCGCATATGTTACAAGACGGTTAAAAACCGTAAAGATGAAAATGAATGTGATATGTTTACAGGTGATTGCAATGTATGGTTATATTTGAATAAGTTATATGTCATGTAATAGAATGTGATTATTTTGGTATATTTTATGAAATGAAACCTTATACAGCGCGATCCCACTGAGTGTATTATATACGCTCACCCCCTTTTTCATGTTTTCTTTTATAGATTTCGGATGTTGAGAGCCGAATGTCAAGAAAGATGCGAGTATATAATTTTTGTAATAATTAAACAAGTTATTGAAGAATTGTAAAAGTATGTTGGCCTGTATCTATATATTTTGCTGCGATCTCTGATCATATTAAAACTTTTATGTAAATTATGTAGTTTGTTTTAAATTGATGGACGCTCGAAATGTTAAATTTTTGTATTTTATTTTATTTCGAAAATGGGGCGTGACAATTAGAAAATGTTATATAGCTAATAGACCAACTAATTAATTCCGAAAATTTCTGAATTTTTTAATTTTTGAAAATTCCGAAATTTTTCGAAAATTTCTGAATTTTTTAATTTTTTAAAATTCCAAAAAAAATTCTGAAAAATTCCCAAAAAATTTCCGAAAATTTCCAAAAAAAATTCCGAAAATTCCCAAAAAAAATTCCAAAAATTCCGAAAATTCCAAAATTTCCGAAATTTCAGAAATCGGATTGGATTTCACATTTCTGAAAATTTTTGGATGGAAATTGGAATTGGTTTTTCATTTCCGAAATTTTTTGGAATTTTTCCGAAACACCCTATTTCCGATTCGATCCGTCCAATCTCCACCCCTGGTCTTCACCTATTACGGTGAAAAGTATGATTCATTTTCCACTGCATGTTAATCATATCTTGTATGGATCTCGAATCAAATAATTGTGTAGGGTCAGCGACCGGCGGTTCCAACAATGACGTGGATAGATTTTAAGAAAATGATCATGCAAAATTACCTGCCAAAATCTTATCGTGATAAGAAGGAAATGAAATTTCTACACCTCCACCAAAGATTTCTTACGGTTAGTGAATATGAAAGAAAGTTTAATTAACTAAGTAGGTACACGACACACTTAGTCAGCACCGATACAAAGGAAGCTAGACGCTTTAGTAGGAGCCTATGTTTGAAGATTTTTGCTATTCTAGCTGGAAGCCACATATTCAAGATACGAAAGAATTCACACCGGACAATACCTCTGGAGGATTAGACATTGCCATCGATGTTAAGAACCAGGTCATAATTCAAACATTAGTCCTAAAAATAGGATCATTAGACTAGACTTCAAACTAAGACCTGAAGTAGGAAAAGCTTGAGTTCTTGCTCTCACTCGAAGCAAGGAAGAGTCAAAGACTACGACAGACGATCAAGATGATTAAAAAAGGAGAATGTGAGAGGTTTTTGCTAAATATTGTAAAACTCGAGTAGAAAATGAACCCTATCGAAATAGTGTCAATAATAAGAGAATACGTGGATGTTTATCCAGAAGATTCAAGTCGAGTTCAGCATAGATTGGTGCCCGGGTTGACACCAGTGTCAAAAGTACCATACCGAATGACGCTAAAAAAGTTAGAAGAATTGAAGGTGCAATTACAAAAGCTCTTGGAAAAAGGCTTTATACGTAGTGTGTCTCCTTGGGAATCTCCGGATTTATTCGTCAAGAAAAAGGATAGAACGTTTCGAATGTGTACTGATAATCGCGAGCTAAACAAAAGAACTATCAAGAATAAATACCCGCTACCTTGAATAGAGGATTTATTCGATCAATTAAAAGGTGCTAGCATATTCTCAAAGATCAATTTGAAATTTGGATACTATCAGGTGAAGGTTAAGAAAGATGATATATCTAAGATAACCTTCAGAATGAGAGACGGCCATTTCGAATTCATAGTCATATCTTTTGGACTTAGTAATGCGTCAGCAGTTTTATGGATATGATGAATTGAGTCTTTCATCCATACCTCGATCGTTTCGTCATAGTTTTTAAATGATGACATTCTAATATACTCGTGTGATAAACTCCAACATGAAAAACAATTGAGAATTTCATTGGAAACTTTGAGAAATGAAAAGTTATATGCAAAGTTCAAGAAGTGTCTTATTTGCCAACAAGCGAAAGCAAAACATTCAGATTCTGGCAAAGCTTGCAAAAGAAGTTAGACACCAAATTAGCTTTCAGCACTGCTTTCCATCCCCAAATTGATGGCCAAATGGAGCGAATGATACAGATTTTGGAAGATATGCTGAGAGCCAGTGCCTTGGATCTACATGGAAGTTGGGAAGATCATTTATACTTAATGGAATTCGCTTATAATAATAATTATTAGTCAACAATTGGGATGGCACCATGCAAGGCGTTATATGGGAGAAAGTGTCGTTCACCTCTTTATTGGGATGAGGTGGGTGACAAACGAGTTTTGGGACCTGAGTTAGTTGAGCAAGCAATAGAAGTAATAAGAAAAGTTCGAGAAAGGATTAAAACGACTCAAGATCGGCAGAAATCTTATGCTCATAAAAGACGCAGAGAATTAATTTTTGAAGTGGGAGACAAGGTCTTTTTGAAGATATCACCCACTAAAGGAGTTTATCGTTTCGGAAAAAAAGATAAGTTGAAGCCAAGATATGTTGGACCGTTCGAAATTTTGGAATAAGTCGGAGGAGTGGCGTATAAACTAGCCTTACCGTCTGACTATGTCGGTATGCATAACATCTTTCATGTATCCATATTGTGAAAATATGTGTTCGATCCAAGCTACGTGATTAATCAACAAGATGTTGGGCATGAAAATGACTTATCCTATGAAGAGGCTCCAGTGGCAATTTGAGATAGAAAAATTCATAAACTATGGAATCGAGAAGTGACTCGTGTAAAAGTCTAATGGAGCTATCACAATGTCGAGGAAGCAATTTGGAAAAAAGAAGAAGAAGTTTTGGTGAAATATCCGAATTTATCGAATTTCGGTATGTTTTTAAATTTCAAAGACGAAATTTCTTTGTAGGAGAGAAGAATGTAATACCCTATCTTTTTCCTTTAAATTGCAATATGTCAGAAGAATGTAATACCTTATCTTTTTTCTTTAGATTGCAATGTGTCATCACCCATTATTTACTCTCCTCTTAATAACATGGCACCTCATGCTTAGACTTGGTATATTTGGCAATTAATTGGGTTAATGGGAATGCACATTTGGGTAGTTGGAAAGATAGGACACGAAATTCTCTCTTCTCTCCCCCTATTTCTTTCCAACAACCATCGTCATCGTCGTACCTCTATCACCGTCGGTCGAAGTTTTTCCGATAAGGTAATTGGACCACCCATGTATAGTACTTGTCAAGCCCATCACGAATATAGGTTCGAAATTTGAGTCGGCCGCCGCCTCCGCTGTGTACGACCGTGGGAAGAGGCAATAACCCTTTTATCTCTCCTCTCATTCTCTCTTTGCTGACGAGCCGAACGAGACGATACACTGTCAACTCTATAATTTCAGATATTTTACAGAAATCATGTAATGAAATTGATCGGAGTCTGTTATTTGATAAGATAAATATCAAATTATAACTACTAAATTGAGATTATGTATATATGTTATATTTATGTTTGAATGATTTTTATTATTAAATTTCAAATGTAGTTAGAAAGTTGGTTGCAATTAAACCTCCTCAAATCATAAAGCTGAGAGATGGTCCTAAAAGGCTTATGGAGGTCGTTCTTGAAGACCTAAAGTATATTATTTCTTTTGTAATTTTATTAATTAAACAAATGTTGTTGGATAAATTTTAAAAATATTTATTAATTTTTCTTATAGGAAATGTCACATTTCTTGCACTTTGTGAGATTACTTTATAGATAAGATTTTACTTTTGTTAAATGATGGATATTCACCCCTTCCAATTGTGATCTTTTTGCAAATGCGTCTGAGTTAAGGCATGGAAAAGCAATTTTTAGTACTTTTCATTTTATTGTTAGAATAATATTTTTAATTTTTGTTTTCATAATTTTAATTTATATATGTTTTTTTGTTTAAATATCTATAGAAGGAGATGTCATGATTTCCAATACTTATCATGTGAATAAATGATCATCAATAGTCAACAAATTGGTAGTTTTCGTAGAAGGTATCGTATATAATACTATAAAATATTTACATTAAATATGATAATTAAAAATTTTAAATTCACATTGTACGTAACATTAACAATTTTTTATAGTATGATTCCGATTTGTTATAATTTAGTAGTGTTGAAAATAATTGGGAATATCATTACTACCAATAACGAAGCTGTTAAGGTCATGTCAAACCAGCAGAGATTTTGAAAAAAAATCATGGATATAATTGTAATTGATATATATGTGTATATATATTAAATTTTGTTGTATAAATTCAGAATTTGAGGAGAAAAAAAAGGCAGAGCCACAATCAACAATTACCATTTATTTGAACTTACTTTTCGGTCTATCTCAAATATTAATTTGAACTTAATTTTCTTCCATCTTTTTGTCTACTTGTGGGATTTATAAGGCCTTGCTCAAAAAGATGCATGGTTGCTAAAACATACATATGTTTTATTTTTTTCATTGGTTTATTTATTAATTAGTTATATTATCATTGATCTTTTAAGAGTTGTCACTGCCAAGGTAAAAATATAGTTTTTTTTTGGCAATGAATATTAGTATTCATTTGCAACAAAATGAGAGATGTGCGTTATAAAATGATGGTCAAGCAACATATATTGAAAATTATGTATTTCAAAGTGTTCCTTATAATGAAGTTATTATGCCACAATTTTAAAATAAGAAGTACACAAATTCTCCTGTGCACCTGGTGCACGGATAGATCCGTGCAATCCGGGTCGGGTCGACCCGGATCCAGGAATTTTTTTTTTTCTTTATAAATTTTATGTCTTGACCTTTATGTACAAATTTGGTGACCTTTATGTACAAATGTTGTGACCTTTTATGCATTGTAACTTAGAAAAAAAAGGAAGAATTTCAGCCAAATTTATACATAGATACCTTTATGTAATATTCATGTGACCTTTATATATATTTTATATGACCTTTATGTACAAATATTCATACTTTTATGTAATATATAAAAGGTATATAAAGGTATGAATATTTATACATAAAGGTCACATAAATATATATAAACGTCATATGAATATAACATAAAGATATCTATGTACAAATTTTGCTGAAATTCTTTATTTTTTTCTAAGTTATTTAACATAAAGGTCACAGAATTTATACATAAATGTCACACAATTTGTATATAAAGGTCACCAACTTTGTACATAAAGGTTTTGCCCTGGAATTAAAAAAAAAAAAAAAAAGTAAAAGTGCGCGGATCCGGGTTGACCCGAGTCGACCCGGATTGTATGTACACCAGGTATACAGCAGTCACACTCTAAGAAGTATATAAGAGAGATGTTCACGTGTGTATTTAATGTTCCATTCCAAATGAAATTGTAGTTAAGTTAATATTTTGAGTTTATCGAAATTTGTATTGATATACAATTTTAAATATTATTTTTTTAAATTACTTCTTTTAATATATTTGTTTTAGAGTTTAATAATTTTTTTTTTAATATTTGACTTATATTTTGTATAGGTTGGGATTTATTGGGTCATTTGTATAATTGTTGCAATCGAAAATGATGGTGACTGTTGGTATTTTTCGTGTAACCGTTGTTATAAAAATTTGAGGAATAAGTCTGATATTTTAATTAGTGTTATTTTTTCTAGAGTACTCACAAGTTGATTGTTCGGATTTTAAAATCTTAATATGTGATAAAAATGTTAAGGAATGAAACACCACTACCAATGTTGTATAAAAAGAAGTGTTTCAAATTGTATAATTTATGAGTTTATTTGAGTTTACGAATTCGTTTTTGCGTTTTTTATTCTATTTTCTTTAGTTTACAAAACTTATAAAATAAGTTTAAACAATATAATTTTTCACCTTATTGATGGCACCTAAAATTAATCTCAATTAATAAAAGATTAATTTAAAATATATAATTTACTTATTTTATTCAATTACATTCGTATATTAATTGTAACTTTTTTTATTTCAAATTCAAATATTTTAAATATATAAAAGTTACTATTCTATTTGTTAAACAACTTAATAATGTGCATCGTAGATTCGTAGGGAGATAAACTAGTAAATCTAATCATATTGAAATATGATAAACAAAATAATAAAGGATTCGTTGTGCAACGTTGAGTTTTGACGTTTCAAATCGCACAATTTTAGCATGGCTATACCATCATTTTTACTTTACTACTTTTTAGGTGGCATAATAATAAGATTATATATTTAATGGTAAATGGGGTTTGCTTAGTATCGAAGAAAATGATGGCTTAAAGTCATTGAACACGAGGGTTTGATATTCAATTGTTACCATACGAGATTTTATATATATATTAAATTCATTAAAGGCCAGTTTTCAATTAATCTTGCTTTGATATTGGGATCGATCTTGCCTTGAAAATGAGGCACACGATTTTGTATTGATTTGAGATGACCATAATATATTTTCAAGCGTAAATAATGATTTCCTATCATGATGAATATATTTTAATGTCCACTTTTTATATGTAAAAATATAATCTCTTTATATATTATGAATTGAAATTAATAATTATGTTGGATTTATAACACATCATGATGGATAGGTAACAAACTAACAGAGTTGACTATTCAAATGTAATTATAAATAATTTTTATATTATTTTAATCAATATTTTCAAAATTGGATCTGATCGATTGATTTAATAGGGAATTTGACCATGCTTTTAGAGAACTTGAGTTGAGGTTGAATTGAAAAAAAAAAAGAGAGAGATTTGGGTTGAACAAGTAATAATTTGGAAAACCTTGGTTTTCATATTTTAACTATTTTTTGTAATTTTATGATATTTTTAATATTTTCTATATGCACCTTTGATCAATACATTTCCTATAAGAATTATTTAGATTTTCAATACATTTCTATTATTTATTTAATACTTAATGATTTATTTGGAAAATCCACATCTTCTATGTGATTCTATCTTTTTTTTTTTTATTTATCCAAAACCTTAATATGGACCCTTATATTTTGTTAAAGACATTTATGTACTTATGGACTAGATATTGTAAGTCTATAATGTCTATTTAGTTTGATTTTGAACTTTGTTAGGTATGTTTTTAAATGATAATTATTTTTTGAATAATAATAGATGTTATATAAATGATATAACACATGAAAAAAAAATGTTGTTTGCTTGGTTGACCAATCCTACCGATTACACAATCGATCTGTTTTTCCATTCAATTATAAAAACACAGATTCAAATGGAGTTGGATTGTAAGATCATCAAAATGAGTTCGTGATCCTGTATCAATATAATTATCAAAATCAATTCATCCATCAAATTAACAAGAGTTAGGGTATATTAGTAATTTTGTTATTCGATACATTAACATTATAAAATAATCACTACTACTATTATCATGTAAATGACAAAGTTTTGGATGAAACCGTCTCACGTTCTCATTTTGTGAAATAGGTTAGGTCCGGTCCAATCAAACATAAGAAATTATATAATATTTTTATGTGTATTAAATAATAGTTTTTTATATATTAAGTAATATTTTGTATTATATATATGATGCGTTTTGAGTTGAGTCTAACTATAAGAAATATGCAGTACTTTTATGTGTATCAAGTGATATTTTTTTGTATATCAGTTACTAATTTTGTATTATACGATATATGACCCAAATTTGGTCGGGTTGGATTTTTCAAAAATCACGCAGATCCTTCGTGTATTTCTGATTCGTGTGTGAGTTCTGTAAGATGTAATATTTTTGTATGTATTAGATAATATTTTTCTATATATTAGATATATTATGTAGTATGTAGTATATTGTAACAGTATTAATAATATTATCCTAAAAAGATAATTAAGAATAGAGTAGATAGGTTAAGAACAAACAACTACCTTAGAAAAGGAAGGCAAGGAGGTCAGTCAAAACGGCCTCCCAATCTAATAAATCTAAACCGAGCTCCGAACCAAATACACATCCCAACCAGAGACTAAGAGGTTAGTTGACATAAGGTCAAGAGCCAGGGCTATTCCTAAGCAATGTCATCATTAAACCAGACCGATCTCCTTTCCGATACCTCCTAGCCGACCTTATGTTTAGTGAGCTATTCAACACACACGTCCGAATATCAGATCTAGACATCCACTCCCTACAAATGCCTTACCCCAACAAGGGGTTGTCCAATCGTCATTAATGATATACTAACTCAAAGTATGTTGCAATCCCTAAAATTTAGGGATTATAGATACAAAATCCCCAAACCTTTGCTAGAATAAATAGAAGATCATTTATGATAAAAGGAGTAGTTGGACCAACCAAAAAAAGAGAAATAAATACAATACGGATCCCATAAAATTTTGAGCTTAATTAATACAACGCCAAAACTTATATGCCCCTGGGGCACGGATCTAGATTCGTGCCCCCAACCCGCTTCGAACCCGACCCGGTACGAAATGGGTCAGCATATATATATTAATTTAATTTTTTTTAAATGAAAAAAGAATTCCCCCACTTTCCTCGAGCAGTTTCCCTCTCTTCTTCTCTCGCGCTCTCTTCTTCTCTTTCTTCGATTTTTTTGCAGTTTCTTCGTTCGTTTTTCGATTTATCGTAATCCTTTTTCTATATTGTGGAAGATTATCAGTATTTTGAAGGATTTTGTGGAAATTTTTGCTTCAAAACGATAGTGGTAAGTGTATAGTTTATTTTTTGTTTTTTTTTCATAGATAGTGTTAGTTGTTAGATTATACTTGTTTTTGCATTCATTTTGTTCGTTGTGTGTTTGTTTATTTGTGTTTGTATGTATGTGTTCGAAATTTTAGGGTTTGTTTGTGTTTTATGTGTGTGTTCATTATCTGTATTTTCTGTGCTTGTATGTGTGTGTTCATTATCTGTATTTTTGTATGATTAGTTGTTTATTATGAGTTTTATTTGCATGTTTGATTTTTCAGTGAAAAGAAGGTGAGAAATCAGTGTTTATGCAGATGAACATCAATATATTTTTCAGATCTTGTGTATATGTTTATGTGTTTTGGCCTTTCAACAATAGTAATGAACATATAATTGCAGATTCATGAATGTATGAGTGTGATTTTTCATATGTGTTAAGACAATGGAGAAAACAAAAGTTGCTGGAAAGAAGAGGAAGACTATATTACTGGATCATGAGAAGACTGGGCGTAAAAGATCCAAGGATGAAATTCTGGTAAATTTGCAACAGGAATTGGTTGTGAGGAAGAATTTAAAAAAGGGAAAGGCGGTTGTTGCAGTTGATAGGTATTTTTTTTGTCTTGTACTGAATATGTGTCACATTAATAATTTTAAGGTATTACTTGAATAAGGTTGATGTATCACATTAGTAACCTTAAGGTATTATGTGAATAAGCTTTAAATATCATATTAATAGTCTTAAGGTATTATGTGAATATATTTGAGTATCATATATAATCATTTAAGGTATCACATATTTTGACTTAAGGTGGTACATGTATTTGAAATTTTTGTTATGATTTTGTTTTTCATTAAATTTTCTTATGCATATTTATTTAATTTTTCAGTGAAAAGAAGGTGAGTAAGAGAAAAGAGGTTGAGAAAGCAAAGGAAATGTGCACTGTGGAAAAGAAGAGGTAATTTTGTATATGTATTTTTCATTTATTGTTTATATACTTCTATACTTATATAATGAAGGTTTTGATTTTATATTTTTGTTATTGTTAGTGAAATCCAAATGACTGTTGCGGAGAAATCAAGTAAAAGAGGTTCAGCTGTTGTTTCTAGGTAGATAAATTGATAAGTTTTTAATTTTTTGAGTTTTGTGTTATTTTGTTCTTATTTAGTTATGTACTTCAATGAGGTACATGTTTATAATTCTGATGTATGTGTATGTGTTAAATTGATTGTATTCTTATATCTTAAAGGTTTCAAGCTTAAAGGTTTCAAGCTTTTTGTATAATGTTTATTTTTAGATGAGGTATTATATGTATTGAATTAAAGTATCATATTAACATCCACGAGGTATCACATGCATATATATATATATATATATGTGTGTGTGTGTTTAAGGTATCAAATAAAGACTTTTAAGGTATCACATATATTCACTTAAGGTATCATATATTTTTTAATTTATCAGATGAATATGTAGAATGTGTAATTTGTATGTATAAGAATATTACTTATATGTTTTGGAAATTAATACATTTTTGTCTATCATGTATTATTTACATTACTTATGTGCAATCAGTTGAATATCTTATATGTTTGATATTAGTATTTTATATTTTTTCTTAATTCTTTTTTGGCAGCACTTTTGTCAGTCAATGTAAATCAAATGGTCTTGCTGAACTTGTACAATCTCTGACTGAAAAACAAAAGGATGATGTTAGGAGTATGGGGTTTGGGGGTCTCTTATATCTGAAGTTAACCAAGTCGAATATGAAGATGTTAAGCTGGCTAGTGAATAATTTTAATAGTTCTAGTAGGATGGTTAGTATTGACGATTATCGTCGTTTCAGTGTTACACCAGACGATGTTTTTGATGTCTTTATGATACCTAGACATGAAGGCCACTGTGTTCAAACATATACTAGGAGTGATGAAACATCCCCTTTGTGTGATAGGTTTAGTGAGATGTATGAAATTTCTTCTAGAGTTCCTTTAAGAGTTCTGGTGGATGTAATGAAAGGATTGGTTGATGGTGGAGATGATTTTAAAAGGATGTTTATCTTGTATGCTGTGTGTTCCTTTTTAGTACCTTCTTCCAATAGACTGATAAGTATGACTGTGGTGAAGTCTATTGTTGATGTGAATAGAATTCCAAAATTAGATTGGTGCGCATATGTTTTAGACAAGTTATGTGAGTCTGTTAGGGCCTTTAAGAGTGACAATTTAAGATATGTAAGTGGTTGTGTCATTTTGTTGCAAATTCTATATTTGCAAAGGGTAAAATGGCAAGGAGTTGCAGAATCTAGGTCGTTGCCTCTCATTCAGCATTGAGTTGATGAAAAGATTTCTAAGAGATGTTCTGAAGAAGTTGCTGCTGGAAAATGTGGGGAAGGTGAACTTTTGTTGAATGTTTACCCAGTGTCATCAAGGGGTAAAGTTTGTGGTGTTAATGTGGTTAATGATGTTGTTGAAGAAGTTGAAAAAGAGGAGAAAAGTCATGGTGGGGTTAATAAAAGTTCAAAATACATACAATTTGATCTACCATGTGGAGAGCTGGATGACGATGAAATTAAAAAACTTGCAAAAGATGTAAGTATTTTTAATTTATGTTATGAGTTGTTAATACTTATAGGTATTACATGTTTATATTTGACGTAGCATATTTATACTATTAAAGTATTATATGTATTTGATTTTTAAGGTATGTTGTGATAGTGGAGGTATCTGCTGAATACCTTTCAGGTATCAGTTGAATATCTTTGAGGTATCACATATATAGTACTGATGTATCTGATAAATACCTTTCAGGTATCAACTATCTACATTCGATACATTGTGATGGTATTATGACTGATAGACATGTTTCTATTTTATTTTTGTAGGAAGTACATGAAGCATTTTTATGTTATAAAAGAGACATTTCAATTGTTTCTAATTATCACATGATGAAGCTGCTGAATATGAAGAATAAAATTAAGAAGAAACAAGCTTCCAGCTCCTCAAGCCCAGAAACGTCTGAGTCGTCACAAAAGTTCTTTTCTGATGAGAAGATTCACAAATATATTGATGAAGTGGTTGAAATGTTTTTGGCTATGAAGAAATTGGCTTCGGAGATGCCATCCTTTGATCTTCTGACACCAGACCCACCTCAATACAAGGAATCTCCTCCTACAAATGAAAATGACGATGAAGATTTATCTGATAAAGAAATGCCTGCAGTTAAAGAATTGAATGATGCTATGTTATCAGTTGGCTCAAAGAGCAAGAAAAATTTGGAGGAGGACAATGTTGAATTTTGGACAATTACAGAAGATGTTGGTTACTTGTCTGATTTTTTGGTTCATTCAAAGCAATATTTAGGTTCTATGGATCAGAAATACAAAGAGATTGTGGATTATTGTTTTTATGATGATGGATCAGATAGCATTGATGGGTAAGTTTAAGTTATATGAATTTAAGTTCCATGCATGATATGTATATAATAAGGTATTATATGTATGAAGTATATAATATTTTTTAAGTATGACATGCATTAATTCTATATATGATATGATACCTATAAATACATTTATAGGTATCACATATATACATTCAAGGTAACTGCTGGATACCTTTCAAGTATCAGTTGTTCACCTTTCAGGTATCACTCATATACATTTAAAGTATCTACTGAATACCTTTTAAATAATAGTTGTTTATCTTTCTGTCATATAGTTAAAGATATATAACTTATTAATTATCATTGTGTATTTTTTATTCCAGGGAATATTTGTTTATAAATGGATACTTCAATTTTGTGACAAGACAGGATATGGCTTCCTTACTTCCCAAGACTACAGTTATTCAATCTGTTATTACTGCTTGGTGTTTGATTGTTAATGATGATGATAATGAACAGAAAAGAAGTCGATTTGTGTTCAACTTGGAACACAGTGTAAGTTGTAAATAAATTTCATTTAGTAATTGTATATTTGTTTTTTATAAGTTATTAATTGTGTTTTTTTAAGGATGTTTTGGCTAAGATCATTTCTAATAAGCATGATGCTGAAGAGAATGCAAGTTTGATAAGAGGTAGTTTCAAAATGTGGATGGATATGCAGAAAAGCTCTCTTGATACTGTTGAAATGGTAAATTTTTATAGCAATTCATATATTTATTATGAATATTTGTAGATTTTAATGTAAATTTATGTTTATTGAAATTGCAAATATTTATTCCATTTTGTCTTGATGATCACTATGCTGCTGTTGTTTTTAATATTCCTGACAAGAAATTTCAGTATTTAGACAACAGAAAGTACGGAGATAATGAAGACAATATATTTTTTCAAGCTGCTGAAATATTGGTAATTATTTGATATATTATTTTGAATAAATAATAATTTTTAATGAGTCTGATTATAACATATGTTTGTTTTTCATTTGAATGATGTTCAGAGAGTTGAAACGTTGAAATTCTTGGCTGATCAAAAATATGATAAAGTAGAAGAGATGATGAACTATACTTTTGAAAATGTGGATTTTAAATGGCAAAGAACAACTGCAGATTTAGATTGTGGTGTATACATGATGCATCACATTAAGCATTTCGATGGAGTCATATATTATACTCTAGATATGACAAAGGTATTTATTTTCTGTATTTTAATTAATTTTTGAACATCATGTGGTATTTTTTGTCTTTGTACTGATTAGGTGTCATATTAATAGTCTTAAAGTATTACATGAATAACGTTAAGGTATCACAATAATAGTCTTAAGGTATTACATTAATAAACATTAGGTATCACATTAATAATATTTAGGTATTATATGAATATGACTGAGGTATCACATATAATCATTTAAGGTATCACATGTTTTCATTTAAGGTGTCAAATATTTTTTGAATTTTTTGGTATGATTTTGTTATATGTTTTTGGTATTTTGTTATACAACTTTTTACTTTTTTCAGGCTGCAATACGGCGAGTGCTCCGAGCTGAAATATATGCAACAATTGTGTTGTCACAGTTGAATGACTTAAGGAAAGTTATGCTGCAAAAGATATTCAACTTTTATCAAAAGAAGCCAGATGTTAAAGTGATGATAGCAGAAGCAAAGAAAAAGGAAGCAGCAGATAAGGCTGCAAAATTGAAAAAGAAAAGAATGTCAATTCAAAAGACATACGGGCCACGAACAAAAAGAGCGGGGAAGTGATGATATTCAAAAACAAAATTTTTATGTATCTAATGTTTTTCTTAATGTTTGGTAGTTGAGTTGTAGTTGAGTTGAAAACAAGATGAAGTTGTTTGTTTTACAGGTATTATTCATTAACGTAAATTTTTAGGGGAAATTATGATTAAAAAACGGTATGAAGTTGTTTATTTCATACAAACCAAATATTTTTTTGCACACAGGTTATTACTATGAAGTTTTTTTGAATGCAAGCATACATATGTAATTGTGGATATAATATAAGGTATCACTCATATACATTTGAGGTATTGCTTATTTTTAAGGTATTATATATATACATTTGAGATATTACATAGATATGCTTAAGGTATTACATTTGTAACAACATGATGATATATATTGTTAAAGACTAAAACATAAGTATATAATTACATATTAAAGTTGTTTTTTGTTACAGGATGATACACTCGGATACTACTTGATTGTACTCAAAGGTATTAATATTAATAGCAAAGGTATTATATATACACTCTTAAGAAATTACACTAATGTTATTAAGGTATCACACATATTTACTTATATGAATACTTAAATTTTAAGGTAAAGTTAAATGTATTACGTAGATACCTTTAAGGTATCCCGTATTTAACAATTGTTATTTTACCTTACATAATGATTGATATTGAAAAACAGTCAAAAAGTGTAAAACATATATGTTTCATGCATATTCCTTTCATGTATTATTTAAGAACTTTATAGGTAACATGCATTTTCCTTTCAGGTATTATATAAGTACCTTATCGGTATTATGTATATTCCTTTCAGGTATTACATAAGTAACTAAATTCATATAGGATTAGGAATTTTATACTACACAATTTACTTTCAACTATTACATAAGTTCCTAATAGGTATTACGCATGTTCATTTCAGGTATTATATAAGTACCTTATAGGTATTATTTATATTCCTTTCAGGTATTACATAAGAACATTATGGGTATTACGAATTTTAATTCAGGTAAATTCTTACACTATTTATAGGTAGTGTGTACATACCTTTTAAGGTATCCCCTTTTTAATAATTATTATTTTACATTACATAATAATTGATGTTGAAAACAATCAGAAAATATAAATCATAATAACTTCAATCATAATGTTGGAATACAATATTAGAATTAAACTAAAATAATCTAACATTAGGTGTTTTCGAACCAAACATTGTTGAATTTGAACTACTTTCTTTGGTCTTCTTCTTCTTTTCAAAATGTCCTTTAACCCTCTGTCATCGTCCTTTTGTAATTGAACGTGTTGGATCAAGGACAACATTTGATTGAGTTGATGTTTCGGATTGATGTGTAGATTCTATTGGAGATATCAAGTTTTCAATTGCAAGAACATCTCTTTTATAGCTATCTTCAATAACTCTTCTTGCTTCCTGATTGTCTTGACACTTTAACACAAGATTGTAATATTTTCGTGCCATATCATGTCGCCAAGGAATACTATCACCTAGCTTTTCAGTTGCAACAGTCAAACTTTTAAATCTATCCCAAACTTCTGATTTAGCAAGTTTTGTCCATCTTTTTTGAACATAAGTATCAGGTATACTCTGTTCAGAGTTGATATGTAGTACCCTGAAGCAATGGTAGCATAACATACCATATTCCTCGTATTTCTTACAAGTACATGTTATCAACTTCATCTGAACATCATATATGACTCGATACATAGAACCATTGCCATTATCGGATGAAACATGATAAACCATTGTGCTATTTTCAAGTATTAAAAGTGTCGAAGAACTTGAAATGCACTTGATAAATTCATCTTCAAAATCTTTGAAAACAGACAATGTGTAGACACTTGAAGCATGTTTTAACATACCCGTCATTGGTAGGGTAGATTCAGGGTTTGATCTTGATGACTGGAATTCATCATATTGCTCTTTGAGTCTCCATGTTTTAATTGTCTCCTTGAAAATTTTGTAAAAATCAGTCAAACTTGTTGTTTTGTTAACATGAAAGCCAATGGCGTTGTTTGTGCTTTCACATCTTTGAGATGACAATGTTCCAGCTGAGAAGAAATCTTTGTTTAATACCGTACACCATTTGTCTTTCAAGCCATACAATCTTGTAAACCAAGAATGATTCTCCAAGCCATATTGTGATATCATGGTTTTCCAACAAATTTCAAACTCATTCTCATCAACACATCCTGATAAACATTTGTTGAATAATGCTTTAAATAAGTTATCTGACTTGAATTCTGCAAATCTACTTACAGCATTCTGTTGTAAATGCCATAGACAAAGCCTATGCCTTGTTTGAGGGAAGACCTGCATAGTCATACATAAGGTATCAGTCATTCTCATTTAAGGTATTTCACATATTAGGTTAAGATATCAAATTATCAGAGAAATAACTTTTCTATTGCATTTGCAATAGCTAGATCTTGGTCTGTGAATAAAGTTACAGGACATTTTCATGTCATCGACTTCTTGAATACTTCGAAAAGCCATTGAAATGTCTCTGTCTTTTCATCAGTCAAGAATGCACAACCAAACATGACATTTCTTCGATGGTTGTTAATACCAACAAAAGAACCAAAAATTAGGTTGTATTTGTTAGTTCTATAAGTTGTATCAAAAATCATTACATCTCCATAGATTTGATAATCTTCTTTCATCATAGAGTCCCTCCAGAAAATGTTACTCAATCTGCCTTCATCATCCAATTGAACTCTGTAGAAAAAGTCATCTTCATTGGCTTGTTCTACTTGTATCATATCAATGACGGTCTGTGCATCTCCCCCTTCTATTGTTTTCATTTTCAACCGGTTCACAAAATTCATGTGATCTTTCTTTGTATGCCCAAGATATTCCTCACCACCAGCATCGTTTACCATGTATCGATAAGAATTTACTGCAGTTAAACCTGAAGTCACCATGTGCTCAATTGCCTTGCCTTTTTCCTTATCAATTTTTCTTTCTGAACGATGAAGATGATTAAATTCTGTTCTTGTTAATGGATTATTATGTAACACTACATGGTTTACAACTTCAAACAAGCCTTCATCATTCATCTTTACCATCATCAAAGCATTACAATATGTCCTAGTGATTGTCCTTTTTCTTCTGTTATCTGTTAAATCATTTCTCTGCTTCTTTAGTCCAGCACAAGAGCATATAAATTTTTTTCCTATCTCTATAGGTTCATCACATGTGGAATATCTAGTAGTTGATTTACGAATAGAGAATCCCAATAAACGAGCATGTTTGCAATAGAGCTCATACATCTCTTCAATTGTATGTCTTGTTAATCCAAGTAGAGAGCCACTAACATCAGTTGAATAAGGCATGCCATCTACATAACAAGTATTTTCATACCTTTAGAACATATGTCAAATACTTATAGAATACATTAGTAATACCCCAAAAGTTTCATAATAAATTGAAAGACATATCATTCAAGCATGTTATATATGTAATACATGTAGAACATATAGGTAATACATGAAAAGTATATATCTAGTACATATAGATCATATAGGTAATACCTGAAAAGTATAACTGATGTCATAAACTAATATATTAATATTTTTGGGAATTCCTGATTTATATCAGTATAAACAGTCAAAATCTTCATAACACTCGTAGAATATATAGAATAAATTAACCAATAATACCTCAAAGATTTTTTCATTATAATTTCAAAAGTAAACATGCACAAAGATGAAATAAAATCAGTGTCTTATACCTTCATTTATTGTCGCAATAATGTGATTAAGAAAAGCTGACGTTACAGCATTGTCCTCATCTTCTTCACTTGACAATATATGAATTGTATTTGATTCTTGACCTAAAAATTAGAATACTTATATCAACTTTTTGTATTATTTTCATTGTATAAATGTTCATCCAATATATGAAAAGACATAAACCTTTTACCTTGGTCATTGTTCAAAATCTCCATCCATTGTTGTTTGGGTAATTTTGATAGCAAGAAGAAATGAACCCTAGATTTTAGGAAGACAAGAATAAAAACGAACCCTAGATTTCCAGTATAGTTTATCATGTGAAGAAATTAAGATTAAAGATTGAGCAGCAAAACGAGATGACCGCCATCTTCAATGCAGCTCTCGCTATCTCTCAGCTCTCGATACTCTCAGCTCTACCGCGATGGAGAATAAAAAAAACCTATATATAATAGAACAAAGCGGGTTTGGATCATGGAGTGGGTTGGACGGAGCGGGTTGGGGGCACGGATCCTAGGATCCGTGCCCCCTGGGGCACACAAGTCCTTCTCTTAATACAAATATTGGGTTCTAACATAGTATAAAAAGAAAAAAAGGCTCAGAAGGTCAGAAATACTGTTACGCCCCAATTTTTCTTAATAAAATAAATATAAAATATATAATTTTCTAAAAATCGGGCGTCCAGCAAAAACATAACAAGCGAACAATTTAAATAAAACATAAAATCCAAAATTCATGAAGGTTTTTAAATACACCAAATAATTTACATAAACTATAGGTTATCAGAAATCAGCAGTGAAAAATATCATAATACAAGCCATCGGCTTAAATTTACAATCCTTCAAAAATATATAGATCTTCAAATCATTTGCAAACATAGCATAACATATTTATATACAGCAAAATAATTATAAGCATTCTTTCTTCAGCTTCGTCCATCCTCATCCGGATCTAAACATAGAAAAAAATGCAAAGGGGGTGAGCATATAAAATACACTCAGTGGGATCACGTTGTAAAATAAGGGAAAAATAAGATCATAATCCACAAATAATAATTAATTTCAAACATATCATTTCACATGCAAACATATAAATTTCATAATCATTCATATCAATTTCATGTTCAAAAATTTACGGTTCTTAGCCGTCATAGATGTGGTTCTTAGCCACCATAGATACGGTTCTTAGTCGCCATAGATGTGGTTCTTAGCCACCATAGATAATTCATGTAATTCACATATATTCATGCTTTTAGTATCACATAAACATTTATCATCTTTTCGAACGCATTCATCATATATATAATTAAACATGTCACATTTCTCATAAAATAGGATTCATCTTCGTAATATAATCACATTGCATGCGTTCAGCACATAAACCCAACTCATTTCATATCGTATATTATTTCGTAATTTAAATAATTTGAAAGAAATATAAATACTGACATAGCACTTTTTCCCCACCTTAAAGTAGACAATCACAAGCTGTAGAGCCCAGAGATATCTACGAAGCGAACTCCTGCGTATCGCCTATAATCATAAAGATTTGACTTAGAAGCTAATCGGACTATCATTTATTTAGAAACTAATTTCTTAAAAATAATTCTATTTCACAATGAATTTTGCCTAATTTCTTAAAATGGAAAGTCCAAAACGAACTTAATATTTCGGGGTTAATTAAATGTGAATCTAAGGTTAATATTTTTAGATCGATATTTTAGTCTCAAAAGCAATCTTGCGAAACATCGGTTTAATTTATAATCCCAAATAAATCTTTGGTTAAAAATTATAATAATTAATGTATTAACACATTATTCCAAAATCGAGCTTAAACTATATTTTCTTGATCATTTTAATGAAATCTAGGGTTTTATTCCCTAATTAATTATATAATTAGATTCAATTTAACATACATTAATCTATATAATCTTTCTTTATTATTTAATTAAAACTTGTCTCATTTATCATAGCTTAAGTAATAATCTATAATTCCAATATATACATTCGAAAGTTCAAAACGTTATTTTCATGAATTCAAAGTCCAATATTTATCTACTTAGTTATGATACTTGAAACATAATTTATAAAAATTAAAGTTATAACTTATCTTTATCAATTAATTAAATCTCGATTTTCATATATCACATATTATATTTTATAAGATAATATCCATAGGCTTAATATATTCTAAATCCCAAACATATTATCATAATTCCATGATTTATTAGGCAAAACATGCATATTATCATTAATTATTAAATCAAACTATGTAAGTTAAATATTTTCAATGTTCCTTGATAATTATACATAAATTAGGTCTTTAGCATGCTTTGATTATCTAAATCTTAATTATAAAGTTTCAAAAATTATTAACCTTTAATTTCAAAATTTCAGCAACAACTATATGGCAAAAAATACCCCTAACATGTTATCAAATTTACAGAGAATTGCCATTGCCTATTTTCCCCCAATTTCCAGCCTCTCTCTTCCCCGACTGCCACTGCTCGGAGCTCGCCGCCGACCCTGCCGGCGACTCCCAATCGCCGGCCATGCACACGACCGACCCCTACAGGCCACAACCACGCGCAGCCGGCACACAGCCCCCCCCACCCGACAACCCAAACACAGCCACAACCGACTCACACCAAGCACACCGGCCGCCGCTGCAAGCGGCGGCTCACCACTACAGCAGACTCGCCGGCACCTTCCAACGTCGGCTACAACCCGACCAACAACGACCGGCGAACAGCGAACCACGGCGGAGACAGGGCAGCGACGGAGTGGAAGAGAGAGGGAGAGAGGAAGGGTTTAAAGTTTAATGTTTTTCAATTTCAAAACCATCCCTACACTTAGCTCAACTAGTTGCACCTCTAGGTCCGGTTACCTTGCCGGAATAAGATCGTCGGCCGCCGGTAGAGAAGCAAGGATCGGCGGTTGATTGAGAGAGGAGATGAGAGGGTTTGAGTTTTTTTTGAAGAAGAAACAAGAAAAATGAAACTTATCCTATACTTTTCCACACTTTTGAATCATATGACATATTCTAGAAGCTTTGACCTTTCATTAGCTTAATTATTTACTTAGTATAATTAAGTACAATTTCATAATATATATCATATAATCCTAGGTTATGAATCATTTATATTAATACTATATAATATATATCATATAATTTTTTTAAAAAAAATTCCTAGGTGTTACAAATACAATTATCAATAGAGTTTATATTATGATATATTGATTGACCTTCATAAACTCAAGTTTATATCTAATGTTATTAAGATATATTAATTGTTTGGTCATAAAAATGAAAGATCATTTTTATACGTCAACATATTATATGTAAAAAATATAAAAGTAATATTTAATACACAGAAAAATGTTCCCTAATATATATAAAATTATTACATAATTTCTTATATTCAACCCGATCCCACTTTATCTGTCTCACAAAATTTGATCTCTTATGCAACATTCACACTATGTAAATAAAACATATCAATATTAAATTTAATGAAAGATAACAAAAAAAATATTCAGGACAACAATATTCATGAGACGAAATTTCATTATAAAAAACCAAATCAATTCATAATTTTATATTGAATTAGGATTGTCCGACTCACAAAATAAAATTAGTAAGACAATGCAGGTAAGCTTTGTACTCAAAATTATTTATGGTTCAATGGTCTACTTTGCCTGGATATTGACACGAGAGGTTGTTACTCTTCAATTAAAGTGCAAAATTAAAGTATCATGAGTTGGGTGATTTGACATTGCAATTACCATCTCTTTTTCTCTAAATGAATGCTGCTTTTTCTATGTTCAAACAACGGCTATAATTCTCCCCATATTTGCCAAAATAAGTTTATAAAAACAAGTTCACCATATTGACTCAATCTGTAAGCTTTTGCCATGATTTACTTTTAATTCATTGAACATTTTACATCCACCTCAATATGCATTACAACAAATAAGATTAGATATGCAGATGATGCATGTGCATCGAGTGTATTTCTCTAAGATTTTATTTTTTTATTTTTTAATATTTTATATTATATATAATTCTTTTTTCAAGTTACCATCCTAATTTTCTTCTCAATTCTGACCCCACACATCAACATATATCTTCTTTCCAAATGAGATTAATGACTTTTCACAAATGAGAGTAAAAAGATGTGTGAGGACAAAAAAATGTGGTAAAAGATATAAATTATCAAAGAAAAAAGTAATTTCAAAACCCTTCCCAAGTGAAAGAAAAAATTGCGTGAGAGGAAAAAGATGTGGTAAAAAGTATAAATTATCAAAGGAAAAAAAAAATCATGAAAGGAAAAAAGCAATTTCAAAGGCATGACAATAATAAGAGAAATTGTACTACATCATTGGAATGATATACTTTTTTTTTTTCTTAAAAGTTTTTATATTAAAAAAATTATGGTATTGATATATTATTTTTAACATTGTACATTTATTCTAATTGTTGCATTAGCAAGTTAAAATAATCTTTGATGAAACATGCATCATCAACTACAATAAAATTCATTTGTGACAAGAGTTTGGGTTAGGATTTAAGCTAGCATTTTGGCTCGTGAGACTCGCATGAGATGCATGAAATATACTCTCGAATAGGATCGACCCAATTACACGAATTTAGAATTCGTGTACTTGATGTATAGAAATAATTATGAATATTAAAAAATAAAAAAATAATAAAGAAACGTACACTATGCCCATGTTTTTAGGTACATACCTAATCAAATCTATACAAAAATATATAAACAACTCATGGGGTTAAATAGGAGAGCAAGATTAAATAGTTTTTTTTAATTATTTTGTTAACTAGTTTTTTATACATGACAAAATGAATTTTATTACAGTTTTTCTTACAACAAATTACGAAATATCAAAAAAACAAAAGTTTTTGTTGGTCCCAAGTGGTCTTAAAGGTTTAGGGGGGGTGAATGAACCTTCGTCGATTTTTGAAAATCTTTTTAAATTTACTATACTGTAAGTTACTTGAACTTACAGCACAGACTATTACTGCTTACAGCACTAGGGATGCAATGCTGCACGCTGTAACTTAGAGTTCTTCGCAGCGGAAATAAGTTTTGACAGAAGGCATGTTTTCTCAAGAATGCTTTCTTTTCAAGATTCTTTTATGCTTATGACAGAATAAATTTAAAATGCAGCACAGATAAAATATAGCAAATAAACACTTATGGTTTATACTGGTTCGAAGGTGGTGTATCATTTTACATCCACTCTACAGCTTCTTCGAGGAGGAACTTCGTTAAACAAGATTGATTTATAGGGTAACACCTAACAATCTATTAATCTAACGAGTTATCACCTACTAGAACACAACATACACACAACAACTGCAAGTTCTAAAAACAAACCCACACAGGATTTCTAAACTCCCACAAAGGGAAGTTGCCTATCACCTAGACAACTAAATACAATCAGTAAGGATAAATCCTATCAACTGACAACACCTATAACAACCTAGCACAAAATAAATAGATTAAAGTATATGAGTGGTTTCTTCAACTGGTGTAGTGAAGTGAGCTTCTGAATCCTTCTTCGAATCTTTCAGGTTTGAGCTTGTTAACTTCACTTAGGTCGAGTGACTGAAACTTGTGTGAATGCATGAGAATGTAGCTTTAGAATGCTTGAGCTTGATTGAGCGTAAGATGTTTCAGCAGTCAACTTCAGTGTTGCTCGACCTCTATTTATACTTGTAGAAAGATATCCGTTGAAGGATATCTCTCATTTGAATTTTGGGTTCTGATCACAGGCATGGCTCGCATTTAATGCGTCTTGAGTTATCTTCTCAGAGCATTCAATGCGGTGGTTGTGGCTCGCAGCTTTCTGCAACCTGTCCGGCCACGTGTCGTCTCTACATTGGTTCTGCACCTGCAACTTTGATCTTGTCTTGAACGACTCTAATTAACTTGCTTCATTGTTCGTTCTTCATACTGCATTTATGCTTTCTCATATTGTAGAGTGTTACTTCGGTTTGTTGTGTTCAAAATTTTTTGGAGTATGCAGCAAGTCTTGGCTTCTGCTTTGTATCCTCGATCTTCTTGTAGCAACCTCTTACATACAGTACTGCTGTATCTTATTCTTGCAGTGGTGCCGTAACTTTTACTTGAAATGAATATGTCTGCCATTATGAGCAAAGAAAGGGTGAACTGGGCCAGTTCATACTTAAACAAATATGAGAGGAGACATAGAAGATCACTACAAGAAGGAGCTATGACATCACAATCTGCTCCCTTCTCTGCAAGCTTGGATTGCAGCTGATCGTTCCTACCCCAATCCCCATCGGCAAATATCTTGGGAGAAGAAGAAGAGAAAGATCTTGAAAAAGGTTGTTGCTGGTGCTGCAAGAAAGAAGACAAAGGATACAACAGCTGCAACCTTGGCCTTTAGGGATGAAGTTATAAACAGCGGGGCAGAAGAGGAAGAATCAAGACAAGAGGCCCTCCCATCAGCTCTGCTTCAGAAGATAAAGTTCTCTCTGTTATCAAAAGGGCTCCTAGGAGAGCAGAACCGGAGTCATCATCGTTCTTAGATGATGATGCGCCCTTGGGGAGGAAGAAGACAAGGAAGCTTGTCTCTCTGCGTAATAAGAAGAAAGCTGATGTAGCTGCTGCAAGAACAACAATAGTTGCAACAGAGGTCGAGTCAGATAAGCAGCATGAGCAAGAAGGCCCCCAACCTACTGGTGTAAGAGCTTTAATCGATCCAATCTTCCCAACGCTGGTCCAATCTTCCCAACTGCTAGTCTCGATCCAATCTTCCCAACTGCTGAAGATAAGATAGAGCAGCATTACAATCTCTGGAGAAGGATGACATTAGCTAAGGGGGAAACTCTGCTGTAGTGGAAAGAGTTTCTTACCGTGGAGAAGATTGTTCTAGAATGGGCTCAAACCAATGATATCCTTCATCTCCTGCAACATCAGTTCGTAGAGTTCGTTCACTCAACAAGATCTAGAGGAACTACTGCTGAGGGAGCTTTGGACAAAGGAAAAGACAAGGCTGCTGCAATTGAAGAAGAGTCTGCAGAGTTACCGATGAAAGCTGTAAGGGAAGATATGCAAATCTTCCTAGCCCCGACTGCAGAGGCAGTAAGAATTAACGACGATGTTGCATTTGCTGAAGAGTAAATCAACACTCTTGGAGTGGAGTAAGCTGAAGAAGCTATGCTGCAACTAGCGCTGCAAGCTAGTGTGAAGGAGATAAGGATGCAACACACTCCAAGAAGGATGGGGGAAGAAGGATGCTCAAACCACAACTCAAGCTCCCCTACATAAGAACAAGTAGTTGAGGGTCTCTCAACGCTAGTCTCTCTCGAACCTTTGGAGGAGGAGACTCAACTACTTGATTACGGTGATTTCCCAATTCATACCTTTTTTGAAGCTGCTACAGCTTCACCAGAAAAAGAACCGTCAGTGATCGTCAGGGAAGTACTCTCTGATATTACAGAGATCGAGATTGCCAATGATACGACCATGGAGGAAGTTACGGAGGTGGGACTCCCTATACTGGCAGAAAAAGCAGTACAATAGACGGACATCCTAGAAGAAACAGCAGAATCAACATTGATGATGGAAGTTAAGCTTATAGTGCTGTAAACTATCACTACTGCAAGAAAGCTACATGAGCTGTAAGAAGAAGAACTTGCAGAAGAGGATGTAGTTGAAGTTACAGGACCAACTGTTGAGATGGTGTCTTTACCAAAGACCTCAGGTGATGCAGCTGTTGAGAGCACTCCCTGAGGAGATGAAGACCTCTGGAGGGGCGGCTGTTCGGACAGTACCCTCAGAGGAAGATGAAGTGGCTGAAGAAACTTTAGTGCAGCTAGAGTCACCTCAGGAGGAGGTTGATGCTGCACCTGCTGCAAGCGTATCTGAACTTAACCAGGATACAACATAGCAAGTTTCTGAGGAGGTCGAGGAAGAAGAAGAAGATGAAGCTCCAGCCTCCGAATTTCATGAGAAGTTCGCTTCTTTTAGAGGATCAAGCTCAAAGAGGAGCACTGATGATGATGATAATGATGAAGATGATGAAGACGAAGAAGCCTCAGAGCTGAATGCAGCACAGCGCCCTCAAGCTCTAATTTCATATGTTGCACCAGCTTCTGGGTTAAGACAAGAAAGAGAAGTTGGACTGTCACCTGATGAATCAATAAACAGAGTTATTGCTACCGTTAGACAACTCCTTCATGCGCTGCAAGAACACGAGTCTAACATGTAGAGCAACATGTGCTTGAGTGATAGATTCCATGCTGCAACTATGACCAGCTTCAAGAAGGACATTGAAGCCATCCCTGAGAAGTATGGCCTCTACGATCAAACAAATAAATTGTTTAGGGATAGGATACAGATGGAGGGAGAGCTGAAGAGAGATGGTGTAATCAACCGTGCAGAGATCAAGATGTGCAAAAATTCAGTTGATATAGCAGTAGAGACATTGCACCCTCACTTCATGCTGTTGGAGACACTGCTGGACAACGTTCTTGATCAATCTCGTAGAACCAGAAGTGTCGACGACAGATTGGGCAACCTGAAAATGATTATTGGCGAGCTGAGGGACATGATGGTCAGTGCATTCCCTCAACATGCTCAAAAAGATAAGTCGCCAACCAGGTAAGCCCCCGCACCTTCTGCAAAAAGACCCAGGTCTTCTGTAACAAGAACAGCCCCTGCTCCACCCCCGACTTTTGATGATGCCAAAAAGGGAAAAAGAAGATCTAAAAGATATAGGAGATCAGGGGAACAAGAAGAAGAAGGTGAAGAAGAAGTAGATGATGACCAGCTTTTGAGTAGAAGGAGGAGAAGAAGGTCATCTCCTGGTGCTGATATCCCCTCTCCTAAAAGAAGAAAAGACCATGAAAGAGAATGAGGAGCTGGATCAGCAGCTGCATCAAGAGCAGTTGGCAGCGCTGTATCCAATGTTGTTGCAAGAAAAGATACAGCAGCCCCCCTCTTCTTACAGCCCAAAAAAAAGGAAAGAGGATCAGCAGACTGGCTCAAGAAAGAAGATGAGCAAAGCTGAGATTGAAAGACAATACAATCTGATGATGGCTGCTCAAAGAGCTGAGAAAGCCAGAGCTGAGCAAGAAGAAAATTCCTGGATGCAGAGGCTAGGAGTAATTGGTGAGAGCAGACCGAAGATGATGGAAGATGTTGACCGAAAATTCTTAGACACATTATCCAAGTTCGCTCTCTTCCTATCCCCATTGTTCCATTCCAACCTTGGCTTGATTAGGAAGTTAGGTGGTGAAGGTGCTCCTTCCTCCAAGTCTCTTCCCAACATGAGATTCACCTTCGTGGGTATGATCGATCCTTTAATGATGACCATCCACATCTCATCATTCATTGCTGAAAGATGTGTCTGCATTCTTATCTTCCAATCATCATATTCCTTTATGGAAAACATAGACAACTTATGATTTGAAGAATCATGATATGTTAAAATATAAGATTTTTAAAGATGCAGAGAAAACAGCGGGTAAAGGTTGGATCTGGGTAGGTGACTAGTTAAGTTGGCTTTTAACCCAACTTATTCTGATACCACTTGTTGGTCTCAAGTGGTCTCAAAGGTTCAGAGGGGGGTGAAAAAACCTTCGTCGATTTTTGAAAATCTTTATGAACTTACTGTAAGTTACTTGAACTTACACCACAAACTATTATTGCTTACAGCACTAGGATGCAGTGCTGTACGCTGTAACTTAGAGTTCTTCACAGCGGAAATAAGTTTTGACAGAAGGCTTATTTTCTCAAGAATGCTTTCTTTTCAAGATTCCTTTATGCATATGACAGAATAAATTTAAGATGCAGCACAGATAAAATATGATATGATATGTGCAATGAAGATCTTTCTCTTAAGATAAGTACCTATTTCGATTCTCAAATGCATGCTTCTAATGTTTTGGAAAATGTTAACATTGACGATGATAAAATTTATGCATGGGACAATGCTAACAATGACAACATGAATGTTGAAAGCGACACTGGTGATTCTGACGAGGAAAATAGTGAGGATCTCGAAAGTGATGAAGATGACTTTGAATAATGGTGGATTTCTTCCATTTCATTTGTTATGCATGATTGTTATTTTGATTTTACATATATTTTATTTGTTTTTCAATTATTTTCTTTGCATGATTATGATTTTAAACTTTCAAGATATATTGTTTTTCTTTCAATATTAATATCTATTTTGATTGTAAAAAAGTATGAATAGTATTCAATCAAAGAGCATTGACGAGGCAAATTCATCTAAGAGAAATGATGTATCAATTTCATCTAAGAGGTTCAAAAAAGGAGATCAAGTACTGCCAACTAAAAACATGAAAAGTGTTGCAACCGGCACTACTATTGAATCTGTGAATGCAATAACAAGTTCCGCAACTAGTTGTACAAGTGCTGCAACTATTGGTAGAGTTGCTAATAATCCTTCTTTTCATTAATTAATATAAGTTTTTGGTTTTAACAATGGTATAAATATGCATTACTGTTTATGGTGTGAAGAATGAGGTTGTTAAAAAGAAGTATGCTACTAGAGGACCGAATAAATGTGCTAACTTGCAAGGTAACACTATGACAGTAGTGAAGGTTAATGTTCATGGACAACCAAAATGTAGAAATGCGAGGAAGTTGTCGTGTTACCTTGGCTTACTTGCAAGAGATCCAAAATTGATACCTCTTGATATAAAAGATTGGAGAAAGTTCTTGAATGATCAAAGAGAGAAAGCCCTTTGGAAGATCATTTTGGTATTAAATTTTAATTTGTAATTTATTTTCAAAACTAAATTTAAACTAGTTTTTATGTATGAAATTTATGTACCTATGGTTTTTTGGTTGATAATATACTTTGGACACCTACATATAGATTTGAATTATATCTGATAATATCTCGTATTCTATGTGTGTACAAAAAATATAATGTTGATACTATTGTAGCTTTTAGTATTTGGAAATTAAGGTTGATATCATAAACCTGTAATATCAGAAAAATCTAATGATATCATTAATAATTGTATCACAAAACATGCATTGATACTAAATGTTTAGTATCAGTGAATATTTCGGATACTATAAGTACAATGTTATATTAAAAAAAATTGATACAATTATCTGATACTATATATATTTTTGATACTGAAGAGTTCAATCATTTAGTATCAGAAAATATGTATTGATACTATATGATTAGTATCGGACAAAGTTTCAAATACTATAAACACAATGTTGTATCATAAAATTTTGATATCATTATCGGATACTAAATACATTTCTGATACTAAAGAGTATGATCCTTTAGTATCAGAACTCTTTATCTGATACCTGGTCTTTAGAATCGAGGGTATATATACCGGATGTGTATCGGAAAAAAATTTGATACCAAAACTCTTTTATATCAAATATTTTATCTTTAGCATCAAAAAATTTCCGATACTAAAAATCTTTTTTCTTGTATAATATTCAATTTTAACCTATTTTGTGGGTTTTAAAACGATAAAACTTTGAAAATCTAAATTTTATTGAAATAAGTTCTAGAAAATCTAAAACTTATTTCAAGTGTGTATTTATATTTAGGAAACTTTGTATTAATAATAAATTTAAGTTAAAAGATGACACGAAATACATATTCAATCTGAATACAAGACAACTTAATTATGTAAAAGTGGATATGACATTAAAATTTAGGGTTAATTGTTAGAAAAATCACAATATTTACTTAAATGATCATTTTAACATAATCTTATATATGTTGTATGTTTTTTTAACTAAGATAATAAAATAAAAAAAATAATATCTATTAATATACAGTTTTTTATCCAAATTTTCTAGTATTTTTTGTCTCTCACACTTCTCCCCTCCTCCAATCCCCAAAGTTTATTAAAAATATATATATATATATATATATGTATGTATATGTAACTTTAAAAAAATTAATTTTACTCATAAAACATACTATATATATAAAGATGTGTCATTTTGATGAATAATGAAAAATTTGGTTAAAATGACATTTCGAGTAAAAAATGTAGTTTTTCTGGTAATTATCTCAAAAATTTAAAATTATTTATAAAAACTATTGGGAGGTGATTTAATAAATAAAATAACAATTAAATATTTTGAAGGGAACAAGATATTTATATTTGCTAAATCTATATTAATTAATTGTTCTTGATTAATAAGAAACCCGACATATATATTGAAATAAACTTTATTTTGTAGTGTCACAATTATTTTGAAATGGAAGGATGTTAACTCAAGTAATCTTTATTCTTGATAAAGTTCCAGTGATTCTAAAATTCTAATTAGACCCCTCCATATTTAAAGGATATTCGTCTAAATTTATTTTTAGAGTTTATAAACACTTATATTTTATATAAAATATTTATATATTTTATAAAATGTTTAATTTTAGTATAAGATGGTGGATCTTATAAGATGTTACTAATGACAATTATTGTTATTTAAATAAGATTTGAAGATATTTATAAAAAATAAGATTTTTTTTTGAAATAAATTGGAATATCCTACTTTAAAAAAAAAGTTAGATCATATTTTTAGATGAAATCATATATTGTTTTAAAATTTAACCTAACAAGTTAAACTATTTTAAGGAGCTTATAAGCTCACCCACACACACTCTTAATCTAAAATTCATAATTCGAAGTAATATTTTGGTTTTAAAAAAGTCTGGTGAATAAGTTTGAATATATATATATATATATATATATATATTTCATTTTAAGTTTGATGACCTTGATAAAAAAGGTAAGTAAACTATTAGCAAGAAGATAACATATTTTAAAACTCGTTCAAATTAGATTAAATTGACAATAAATAAATTCTAATTCATCAACACGTAGGAGATTACCATCACATCAAGAAGTGATATTTTTTAGTGTTGACTATATTCTTATTGGTTGAATGCTAAGAGAAAATTAGTTGTCACTTTACATTGAGAAGTTGAAGTTATGGTGGTTGCTTACATTGGTTGACTAAATAATCGAGTATTAAAGAGAATTAAAAACAGATCTTATTTTTCCACATAATATTTTCATAAGATAATCTCATATAATTTTTTTGATTGAAAGTTAAACATACAAGATTCTTCATTTTACTTAATGTTTCATATTATTTTTCTATTATAGTCAATAAATGTCATGTACATAAGATGATTATTAATGTATTTAATTTATGCTATATTTGAATAGAAATGAAACATATTTACAGTAGAGCAAATTGTACAACTCAAATGGAGATTATTATAGTTATGTAAATCTTAAAACACATTTGAAACTAGCTAAAACCTAATTCCAATTGTGCCTCAGGAAAAGAGGAAAAAGAAAATTACTTTTGTAGTACAATTTATAAGATCCAAACAAGGCCCATAATTGTCATCTTAGTGGACCCTTTTTGACCTCTTGATCCAATCAAATGAAGAAACCAATAATTTAATCACAAAAAAGTTTTAAGATTAGAGGGGTTAAGTAAAACAATTCCAAAAAGTCTATGGTCCTCTCTCTTTCTCATTGTCATGGGTGAAGAGAGAGATTGTACTTTTATTGGGGTAAGAGCCAATACTACCCATTTATATAAATATTCATCCTTTTCTACCCATCAATATAACAACACATCCCAATATACCCATAAATATAACAAAACATCCCTTTATACCCATTTTTTATAGAAAATTACTATGCTACCCCTTTTGATTTTAATTATTCACCCAAATGCCAAACTTGCCATTAGCCATTTTCTATTTCCACCCTTATATTTATTAGATCCTGATTAGTCCACTGATCAATATCAGGCCCAACATGCTTCTGTAAATAAAATAAAATTGAGTTTAAATCATACCTCGTCTTTGTCTCTTAAATTCCCTTGAACCTCGGTTCAGGTTTTATGGATCAAAGATCCAACCACTCGCCCGCAGTTTATGATTCTGAAACCGATTTTCTTGGGAACCCTGATCGTACTCCTTTGCAACGGCCACCAGCCTTCAAGGAGATCACGGGGAGACGCACTACTGGATGAATTTTCACTCAGAATTATAAAATTTTTGGACAGAATGTCGGAAAGCAAAAAGCCTTGTTTATTGAAGAAAATAAACTAAACTATTTTACAATATAAATTTTCTCCACCATTGGAAGAGAAACTTGAATTAGTCTATCATGGCTAAGACTCATGAAGGGAAAACCCCCATGAATAGGAAAGCTTGAAAGCTAAACTATTACAAAACTAGAGAGAAGATTTCGAAAAGCTTATGAAGAGAGAAGTGTTGTGTCTTTTTTCGATGATCTTCTTCTGAGGCTGAAGGCCTCCTTTTATAGGCATCAATGTGCTCCTGTGTGGATCCATTATTGCCTTGCCAGCTTGCATTCCACTTGGTTAGTGGGGAATGGGCCAACCTTCTTTATTTCTCACTTACTGCTTGGTAAGTGCATCTACCACCTTCGTTGTCTTCTTTTGTCGGCAACTACTCTCTTGGTGAGTGGAGGGGTCCTCCACTTTTGTTCTTTTCGACCAGATGCTGATTCTTTAAGATAGCGGGACCTACTACTATCCCTTGTCTAAATTAACATCCAATGCTTGATAATACTGTATTCCTATCCTATTACATTGAATACAATACAGCTTGTTTTTAATCGAGTCTAATTAGACCCGTTTCCTCTTATTACATTTTTGGTTTTTATTTTCTAAAAACCCTTCCCTTTTCCCTTTTTCTTTGGGTAGTCGGGTTTGTCCTTTTTTATTTTTAAACCCTGTCCAAACAGTGGTTTCTCTTGTATTTGACAGTAAGAGCATAACCGCTCACCCCATCTTCCGATATGTATCATATTACATATCTTCTTCCTTGTTTGTTCCGTGGCTGGAACCTTGTTTTCCCAAATTAATTTTCTCTTATTTTCAAAGAGGTTTTCAGCAAATCCGGTAGTTGTTCCTGTCATGGAATTTAACAGGAATGATCCATTCACAGAGTTATGAAATATTTTGAATGGATACTTCACTTTGTCCATCTCGGTGAGACAGACCCAAAGACCCCAAGCTCGCCTCGTAGATATATCATTTTCAGTCAAGGCGACTACCAAAGGGCTGTTTTCTGGGGGTGTTTTGGCTCGGTTTATCACCCCCATCTCAGGTCTCTGTAGTTTTATGAATTGAAAAACTGGATGAGACCCTTTTCCTGTAATTTCTGGAGCAGCAGAGATAATTTTTAGCTCCAGTATATCTCCTCGACCCAAGTATGGGTTGTTCTGTCATGAATCGTGCACAGCAGTGGATATCCAGTCCGACAATTTGGAAATCTCCGGAAAGCTGGGTGCGGTAGTAAAGACTGAAGCAATTGCTCCAAAATCGAACCATTCCCGCACATCATGAGGGTTTACCCCCGGGAGCATCCAAAGTCTTGGATACTTGCCAGACCAATCAGCAGTAATTCTGTTTGGATTGATCCCATTTCTTGTTACCAATTTCTCCCATATCTATTGGTAAACCTGCAGAGGAGAAATAGCTTGATTAGTGTTAACCTATCTAGGGCCAGTCTGGGGCCTTAGGTTAACCTCTCCCTCTTTTACCCCAGAGGTGTTGGGTTGACTCGGGTTGTCTGGAATTGCTTCCTGACCTTCCGAATTAATAATTTTATCGGAATCCGATAAAACACTTGGTTCGGCCTTATCAGCCTTTTCACCGATATCCGATGAAAAACTTTTATCAGCAAGATGTCCTGCTTCGGGTATAAAAGTACCCTGTTTGTTCATCGATGATGAACTCCTCTCGTATAATTCTTTCTGCATCACCGATGGTGAACAGACCTTGTTAACAGGTTCTACTAATGTATTTCACAAATCATTATTTGAAGTTATGGCTGCACGTAGAGTCATTTGGACTTTGTCCAAATCAGCTTTTTGGACATAAGATGCTGCTTCGGCTCTTACCCTTAGTTCCTCAAAGGCCTTGTAATGCACCTCAAGGTTTTCCCTAAGGTGTCTTGCTCGTATTGTGATGGAATCTGCTTCAAGGATATCCATCTCTTGTTAAGAAATCTGCAAGAACATTCTCATTAGATTTTACTATGACAATATCAAAAAGATAGTATTGGCATTCTGCTTGCCACCTGATAATACGTGCTTTTTCGATCTTTGATTCAAGTTTGTTTTTCAAAAAAGCTTTAACGTTAGTATTATCAACTTTTAATATAAATTCTTTAGCTAATAAAAATAAATGCCATTTTTTAAAGGCCTTCCAAACAGCAAAGAATTCTTTCTCGTTGATATGCCAAACTCTGGCTTGTTGTTCTGTAAACAACCCTCCAGTGTATCTACATGGTTCTTCACCCGTATATGTCTTTCGCATGAGTACTGCTGCCCATCTGAAATCATTAGCATCTGTGTAGACGACTAACTGATCCTTATCTTGAGGAATCATGAGTTTTAGCAAGTTACGACAAACCTGTTTTAACTCACGAACTCTTTGGGAATGAATATCTTCCCATTTCCATTTGGTCTTCTCATCCTTTTGTAATAAAGGACGGAAATCCTTTCGATATTTTGTCAAGTCCTTAATGAAAGAACCTGCAAAATTAATCACTCCTAAGAAGCTTTGAAGGTGCTTCTTATCTCTAAGAACATCTGGAAAATTGCAGATTTTCTCCACAATATGTTCCTGTAGTTCCATTCCTGCATGGTCAATAATAACACCGAGAAACTCGATTCTATTAACCACGATTATTGCCTTCTTTTCAGAGAGCACTAATCCTTCTTTATGACATGCTTCTGAAAATATTTCAAGATGTTTTAAATGATCTTTCATATTTTTAGAGGCAATTAAGATATCGTCTATGTAAACAAACATAAACTCAAAATAATCTTTAAATAGATTATCCATCTTTCGTTGGTATATCTGAGGTGCATTCGCAAGACCCATAGGCATTACGTTCCAGATATACTGACCTTGTGGTGTAGAAAAAGCAGTTAATTTCTTAGACTCTTTTTCTAACTTAATCTGGTAAAATCCAGACTTGCAATCAAACTTTGAAAACACTTTTGACCCTTTAATACAATCAATTAAGTGTTCTCTACTTGGAATGTAATAACCATCAAATTCGGTAATCTTATTAATACCTTGATAGTTAATTACTAACCTTGTTTTTCCTCTTTTTATTTCGCCATGGTTTCTTACCAAAAACCCTGGGCTACTATAAGGAGAAATACCTGCTTCAATCAACTTGAGATCTATATGCTCTTTGATAATCTTTTGCATATCTTTTCGATCCTCAAGGTTCATCTGAATCGGCTTGTATCGAACCAACTCGTATCGGTATTGATCTTTTACCTTCAACGTTGCTTCGATCTGGTTTTTATCCCACCAGGCTAACGGATTTTCATTGTAATTCCTCTGAATTAGCCTTTTAACATTTTCGAGGGAAAGTAGACTTTCCTCATCAATGTCAATCTAGGGTGGTCCTTCTTGTAAGGCATTTTTCAGAAACTGAATAGCTTTTTCATGTGCCTCCTCCATTCCCTCTTGTCTGTATGACAAAAGAGCTTCACCAAATTTCCTCTTATCCTGCATTTTTGGATGAGTTAACTTGGCTTCATTATCACCACGTTTGCTGCGAAAATTAATAGGCATGATCCTATTAAAAGCCTTTTCTCGCCTCAAAACCTGTATCATACTACCACAGTTAGTAGTAAAGGTTAACAGGTTCTTGTGATTATCCTGCTCATATTTTGCAAAAGTTTGGATAAAATTGTTACCAAGCAAAATATCAGCACCTGTATCATAAATATAGATTGGTGGCATTCTTACTTTATACCAAGGGGTATCGAATGCTCCTCCGATCATTATTCGTGATTCTCGAATACCTTTATTGAGTATAAGGATCTTCTGTGAGAAGTCTCTTCCTGCAATAAGAGGTAATTTTTCCACTGCTTCGCTAGGAAAAACTCCTGGCTTTGCTGTGCAAATGCCTGAACCTGAGTCAATATAAGCTGCAAAATATTCCATCTTATATTGATCATATAATATCCCTACAGATATATATATAGATAAAATACTTGTCATTCAGAATCGTCTAGATAGATTCCTCTTTTCCAAGATTCTAACAAGTTTATCCTTGAGTTTCTAACATTATGCTCCCGGATCAACTCTTGAAATCTTACCTGATGAGTCTGTCCATTATCTCGCATTTCTCTTATGCGTTCTGTCAACTCATCTTTCTCTTTTCTGAGATCCTGGATCTCATCCTCTATACACCTTCCTGGCATAATTTAGAATTCGTCTGGATTGTTTGGATAAATCCTTCTCCTCCAGCGTTCTAGCATGTCAATTCGTGCGTTTATTTGATTTATTTTTAACACAGCCTCTTGTATCCTTATGACGTCTTGGATACTTCTTTATTCTGGTAGATTTTGCTCTCGCAAAGATCTTAACAAAGTTATCGCCTGGTCTCTTTGTATCGTGAGATCAATGATCACTTAGTCTAACTTGATTCCTGGTATAATGGTTTTATTCTACCCTGATTGTATGTCCATCAAGGTCGAACTCCATCCATTTTTCATCTCTTCTCCAGGGCTTATGTTCCTCAAGGAAACTTAACCCTAGGGTCATAACTCCTTTAGTTATGCCTGCACTTCCTGTAACAGATACATGATAGCCTGCTATTTCTAACATGTCTTCATATCTATTAATACTTGGTTGTTGTAAATGATATATCTCCTCACAAGGAAACAAATTATCAGTTTTAGATATATCAAAAACAATATGGATTTCTTTCCATTCATTATTAGGGCATTTGATTTTTACATTTCTTACCCTAATTTTTTGTGGATATAAATCCTCACATGGTTCTTTTCCTTTTAGGCTTAGAATCCTACCTTCGGAAAAGGACAGCATGTTACTAATTTCTGAATCAAATCTTAATGATCTATTGTGTAAGATAGGTTGATCCTTTATTAGCAAATTAACACCCCCTAACTTTGGTATCTGGATTGGGTTTGGTGTTCTAACCTTTGCAAATTCCTTAAAAATTATAGGAATTTCTATATACTCTTTCCTAAGAAACATATCTGAATGATGGGTGTTGGAAAGCGCATATGCAATTCTATACGTGATAGAATATGGACTATTTCCTTCTTTCATAAGATCAGGTCTTTTAAAATCTTGATGAAGGGTTAAGACTCTACTAAAATCTTGGTCAGCTAGGTTGTATGCAATCCTAGGATGAATGTCAAACATAAGTTTGCCAGCATACAAATTACCTACCATTGTACCAAGACAACTTTCTCTTCAATCATTGATTCTTTTATCCATTACAGATAAATGTAATTCAAAATCAATTCCTTCTTTGAAGGTAGCTTTAATCACTACTTCAATGGTTCCAATATGGATCCATTTCATCGTGACCGCTACTTCTTCTTTAAGATGACTCAGTTCCTCAAGAATTTCTTCTTTTGGAATAAGTTGCATCTCAACTTTATTACCGGTTAAATCTATTGGAAGAGAAAACTCACTTGAGTTCACCCGGTAAATGATATGGTGCTTGCGCTGTCTTATCCCGATCTTGTCACAAAATCGATTAAGACTTCCTTTCTTAAATCCATCATATGGACCTAATGTTGAATCCTGTCTCATGATCTTTTCCATCGTCTTTTTAGAGATGGTCATTTTTTAGAAGAATCCTGATAGACTGTCCGTCGTCTTGAGTCTATCTTCTGGTTCGCCGGAGCTACTCGTCTGATTCTGTAGATGATCCATCAGATCCTTCTGAATCAGATTCAAACTCTTCTTTATAGATGCTTTCATCTGAAGAGATGTCCTCGAACTTGTAAACTGGCACCAAATCACCATAGAAGATAGCATCTCGGATGTCGTCTGTGTACTCGAACTGGCGCACATCTTTTTGCTTTTGTGGGCAATCGGGCGAAATATGGCCTCTCGCGCCGTACGTCCAACAGTTACAATCCTTGAAACTTTCATTTGCACGAGTGTGAGCTCGTTTGAAAGTTCGTTTCCTGGTTGTTCCTCCTGCTGGCTTCCCTGTGGATCTAGATCCCTGTGAAGAAAACCTGGAAGGACCAGATTTTTGATCAGATTTGTAAGATCTAGCCTTTGATTTGGACCACCATGATCTTTCTTATTTGGAAGGTCTCCTGTATGATCCTCCGGACTTAGATTGAAACCTTCCATTGAAGTGTTTCTTTCTCTTTCCGTGTTTTTCGCGTTGTGGTTCTCCAATGATACTCGGAAAATCATTGTTGTCGCAACAAAGAGGGGTCTTCTTCACCATTCCTCTTAGTTTCTTCTTGTTCCTTTGTAGTGTCGCCTGTTGACACCATTCTCGTATACTGTCCTTAAAAAAGGACATCCTCCTGGCCACTGAATCGACTCGGCCTGTAGGTACCTTGTAGGTTTGCATTAGCATCTCCCTCCATGGACTGCAGATTTTTGCAAAGAATAAATCTGTTGCCACATTCCATGGTACATCTGCTTGGAAATAATATTTGCGGAACCAATATATATATTCATCCGCATAACATATATTTCTTAGTTCGAGAGCAAACAGAGCTTGCGTGTACTCTCTTTTCTTCTCGTCTTTTCTTTCCTCAAAATATCTGTCCCCGAGGAAACATATTTTGAGCAGATGACCCATCCTTTCGACAATTGTTATAACATTCTCGTTGGATAAGATCTCTTTTTTTAGAGAGGCTTCGGTCATGTCCCATGCCTTCTTGGCCGAACCTTGCAAACTATTTACCAGTATCTGGTAAAAATGATCGTTATCAACATCCAGTGTTGATGAAGCAACTTTCATGGATGACATCCACTCATCGATCAAAACTTCCATATTTCTGAAATCGATGATGTCTGTTGTGAGCATCACTCCAAACGGATGGGTTGGTTCAAGCATCGTTTTTGCCCAAGGGCTTTTGGATACTCCTTTAAACCTTCCCGGTCGGCTTTTGGCTTGTCGGGCTATGTATTCTTCATATTCAACCCCGTCTTGCCACGGCCATCTGGGTTTGGGAGGAACCGGTACTTCAGGTACTGGTGTTTCAGGTACTGGAGTACTTGTGCTTTCTTCTTCCTTCTTTGGAATCGGCTCGTTCATCCTAAGGTTTACTAGATCCACAATTCCAAGATTGGAAAGGGATTCAGTTAACTCTGCAAGATCTACTCTTGAGACTTCCATCCAACTTGTCTTATGAGATCAAGTAGGAGTTCGTCGTTACTTTTGGGCTTCGGAATTTCCGTAGCCTTTCCTTTGGAAATGATTGGTATACCACCGAACGAATCTTTCATACGTTCATTCATGGATCTACCAGTTCCTTTGGATGATCTTCTTTTCAGATCTACAATTTCTTGTTTTAGATCTGAAACTTCTTTTTGGATCTCGGATAGAGATCGGACTATCTTCTCCATCTGTCCACCATAATAAATGATGGTCTTCTGGATCTCCCTAAGGTCTTGAGTGACCTTAAATGTGTCTGGAACAATTATATTCCAATCTGAGCTGGATGTCATTACTGATATCCTGCACTTGTGTTATCTCGAAATATTTTCGAATACATTTTCTTGATTTTCTCCTCCGTTAGGCACAAGAAAATAATATTGTACAACATAATTTAATTTATTTCTTCAATAAAACTTGGCTTTGATACCATTCTACGCATCGGATCCCAATAAATATAAATAGTGAAAATTTCAACAAATTTTTATCCAAATAATAATTTCTTAGTACGTGGCTTTGTTATACCTTTCTGACCAGATCTCCAGTATAAATACTAGTGTTTTTTGGGGCACGGGAAAGGTTTCCAACCGATATACCAAGATAATTATATCCGGGGTTTTCATAAATGTGGCTATAGCAAATTGATTTGGTAATCTTAATTTTGGAGTGACAAAACAAATTTCAATAATTAAAAATTCATTTTTTATGGGATGTCAAAGGGTTTTTGGTCTTTTAACCAAAAATGGACATTTTGGACTTATATATTATATTTGTGGGTATTTTGGGTTTAGGTTTTATAAAAATGGGCATTTTCAAACCCTTATCCCTATTTTTATTTATCATAAAAATGGGTATCAGATAGTCTCATGTATTTAATCTCTTGAGAATATAATTCTATTGTCACAAACTATACTTACTAAAGAATGATACATATTATGAAATTAAATTCATGAAATAGTCTAATAAAAAAGTCATACTCTTTATTTATTATTTATTTTATAAGGAAGCTGAAACCTGAAAAGTTGTAAAGATAAAAAGATATATCCTCACAAGTAAAAGGATGATAAATAATATAGAAGATAAAGATAAGTAAAGTTTAATTAATTATAATTAATGAAGATGCAATTCCAAGATTCCACCAAAAACCAAATTTGTCTGCCACCATAGTTATGGTGCAACCATGCATTAGATTATAATATTATAATCTTTTTGACCACATTATATATATTCCCTTTGAATATTGAAATCCAATCTCAACCACTGGAAAATGGCTCCAGTGGCAGCAGATGAGGTTTCTTTAAAAAAAAAAAAAAAAAGAAAAAAAGATTTTCAAGTTGCACTAAACTATAAAGTGGGCTAAATGAATCTAAATGACCAGATACTCCCATCCTTCATCTAAAAAATAATAAGAAAAGACACGTAACATAAGTCATTAATTAAATTGACTGGTTTTTGTGGCATTTTCTGTGTTTAAGATAAACAGTGGTGAAAAGCTATTTTGGCAAAAAATTGGGTGTGTCCATATGGTCTGTTTGGATAATGTTTTCAGTGAGATTTTATAAATTCTCATCTTCAAACGACAATTTGGATGTACATTGGTTTTGTGTAGAAACTGAAGATATGTTTGATAATATGTGTGTTTTCAATGAGAAATACATTATAACAAAGTTGAATTTGTATGCGCTTCACAATTTTATTCGTTGAGATAAGTTTTCCCAATAAAAATCTGAAACCAAACACATCCATAGTTGGGGGTTAAACAGTGTTTTACCTTCACATTTGCAGTTAGACCAATTTCCCTTAAATTTAATTTTTTATCCATTATTTACTATTGTTTTACTTAATAAAATGAAAACACAATAACATTCGAATTAATTAAATTGCTGATTTAATAATAAAATCATTTAGAACACATACGATTATGAAAAGTAAAACCCACGGGAGACCAGTCCTTTTTATTTTTTTCAACCAAAAGCGAGCTTGAAATCCTTGACGTTAGCTGTCAAAATCACATCGTGGTTAGGTTATTTCAATCTTAATAAAAAAAAGTATTATTCCTCAGAACTTAGCAACAATTATTCTTCATCCACAATGAAGTAATTGCTATTGCACTTTCCACTATGATGTCTCTGTTCACTTCAACTGGACAACACAATCTGAATCATACCATAATGCAACAAAGAATGAACCACCTTAATGGACAAAGAAATACTAGTAAGAACCACGTATCATTTCGATATCTTTCACTTCATAGGGTCGATCTAGTTTCCAAGTTTTCACGAAACATTCGTTCATACATGTTACGATGTTACATACATGATTTTGATGTGGGGTGATGGACGAACAAAGTGCCATGTCTTTTTTTAAGGTTTCCGGCCACTAAGCTATAGACAGCATAAGTGGATCAAATAGCAGCAGCATTAGTGTTCACATCAAAAAAGGCTTTCATTATCATTGTACCTGTGTTGAGAGAGACGTGTTGGGGCAACATCACACTCTTTGGCTAGTCGAGGCAAGCATTACCATCAGCTCAATCTTGATCATTGTGAACACTTGAACGTGCACTTCCAGAAGGTTCTTTAGTTTCTTGGCTAAGTGGGGAGAATGTGATCAACCCCAGGATGGAACTAAGATTCTATATGAAATTCAGACTCCACTTGCCATAAGTTCTGTGTTTGTCCTAAGGCTGGTTTTGTTGGCATCAGAACTGTTATGTTTCTTTAGGTTGCTCAGTGATGCCCTTGTTCCCGAAAGAGGAAAAGGAGAATTCAATAGACTAATAATGGAGTCGATTTCTGAGTCTTCTGAAGATAGCTCGAGCTTAGAAAAGACGCGTTTAAGCTGAGCCTTTTGACAAATTATTCGGCCCTTATTCCACCCAGGGTAACAGAAGGACGATGATACATCTTTTAGCAAAGAATAGGCAGCCTTTGCAACAGGAAAATCTCGTGTTATCGAGCTCCTTTCCATCTGCCCTCGTCTGCATAAATAATGGAAAAGAATTTCCAAGAATATCCCATTAAAAAATCTCTCATCAATCTTTTTTTCAAGTAATCTAGTATGCAAAACCCCAGATTAGGAATATACTGCTCAAGTAAAACTAAACATAAGAATTGTGCATCGCAAAGTAATATCCATAACAAGTCAATTGGCTAGAAATAAGGTCCAAGTTCTATATGTGAAAGTAGGATCTACTTAAATCATTTATCGTAGTGGGTTGCTCTAATAATTGGCATTCAATAAAAATATGAGAGAGAGAGAGAGAGAGGCAAAAAATAAGACCTCCAGTATACCTATCCTAGCAAAGGGCTGCCAAATTGCAAAACTAAAAAAGCAGTCCAGCTAATTCATAAAGAAACACGTACACTACAACTGCAGTGGCCAGTTGAGGAAGATCCTCCCTTTTACTTAGCAGCTCTTTCATATTATTCAGCCAGACTGATATTGCCGTGCAAGCACCACCAGGCCACATCCTAAGTAATCCGAAGTAAGAAATGAGATGCCACTTATAATAATGTTTTGCAGGCTAACAAGAATTAAGCAAAAGGAAGAGAGCTAATATTACCTGTGAACATCCACAGACCAAATGAGTTTGTTCTTACGATATAGTTCTGGGTATATTCCTCTCTTTGTTGCTTCATGAAGAACTCTTGCAGCCCTTTCCTTCTGTCCTAAACACCAAAGTGCTTCTAGAATTGTGTTGTAGAATCTGATTCCTAAACCACATCCCTCAGAACTGAGTTTGTCAAATACATATTCTACCATTTGCCAATTATTGGTGTCATCAAAATCTCCTTTGATCATCTGTCCGATAACCTGGTGAATATTAGATACCCTATTTGTATGCATCTCATTTAGCAGTTCATTGGCCTCATCCCACCTGAAGAAAACAACTTCAAGAAGTTAAACAAGGTCTCTAAACAAAGAAATCTAACGATTCTTTTAATGAGAATAAGATGAAGGCATAGAACAGCCAAAGTATATAAAGGACTAAAGGAGATAATAAATTCATTCAACACCAATAATCAATCAGCTAATGAAGCCAGACTTAATGTATGAACATGAATATGTCAGAAGCTCAATTCAGCCACTGAAATACCAGTTGTCTACATGACAAGTGAGAAATTGCAGGCATACAAATTTAGATTATCACTTCACACTTATGATTTACTTCGTAAATATTTTGACTGGTAAATCTCATTTCATAAAGTAAAGAAAATGGATCCTATGTGAATCTTTGAACTGAGAATACTACAGCCATTATCAGAAGAATATAACATATGCATGCACTAGAAGAAAACAAATGTGAGGACAAAAACTGAAAACCAGATTTGCACTGTGTGTGTTGTACTAGTCCACAGTTAGGTGTCTAGTTAATAATTTCTTCTTTGTGAGTAACTTTTACTTGGCTTTCTTCTCACCGAGTAGTGGTGTATACCAATGAAGTCCCCCTCCATAACAAACCACAAGCTCTTTGAGATTATGGTGCACCTGATGTCTTCCTTCTGTATGATCTTCATATGTTCTATACCATTACGAACCTCCATTCTGAGTCAGACCAATACAATTAGACATGTATATTCTTCATTACCTACCTAATAAATAACTAAGTAATAACTCTCCCAACTGCTTAATTTCATCATCCATAAACAGCCAACACTATCTCCCCCCCCCCCCCAAAACCAAAAAAACAAAAAACAAAAGAAACCAAAAAAAAAAAAACAAAGTTGTTTCTTACTTCTTGCTCCTTACCAGTCGAGGATTCATATGCTTACTATTATCAGTCAAATAGATACAAATTGGACATCCAATTGCTTCCATTTCATTCTCCAGAGAATGCCATGTCTATCAATAAAAACATGGCTAAGTCTCTACATCTACCATTTACAAATCAGAGGTGGGTCACACTATTATTTGTCATATTACGGGGCATGCATTTTCTTCTGTGCAGCCTACCCTTCACATTCTATACACCAACTCCAAATATTTATAAATTGATATAAAATATTGCCTAACGTCGACTCCATATCTACACGACCTAGTAATATCCAGGTGGTGCAGGGACCTTTTCACCAATAAATAGAAATTCTATTCATTATGCATTTTGCAATATGTTATCTCCTGAATTTCCAGATTACCAACCTCATCATAGTGGAGCACCTAACTCCCAACATTCACGACCATCCTAATCAATTACCTCATCAGGCTTTTTTCTATAATAAACACAAAAGATGAAGAATTTTCTCACCGTCATGAAGTAGAAAACAAACACAAACCTTCACACAGAGATACACACAAAATACCAGTGAACTTGCACAAAAATCTCTGCATTAAATCATGCACTTGAAGTTTGACACAATGATCTGGCATTGGTAGAATAAATTTTATACTGTTTTCGTCAAGCAGAATGTCTTCTAACAAAAGTTACAGCCATTGACAGATATTTGCCATAAAAAAACTAATGTCAGTCAGAATTTCCATAATTCTACTGTCTTAAAGGCAGCAATAACAGTAAAACATGCATTTTGAAACAGATAAATTCAGAAACAATGCATAGTTGAGGTCTGACCTCTCAGTTTTTGCATAAACAGCCAGCATCATGCAATAGCACATTACACTTGGTTGTATGCCCAACTCCTTGATTTGTTTAAACTGCTCCTCACTCTCATCAACTAGACCCGCAAAGCAATAGACACTCAAAACTTCCTCAAGAGTGTATTCATCAGGATCACATCTCACCTTTTCCATGTCAACATAAGCTTTTATGGCCTCTTCAAATTGGCCTCCCTGCCTATATGCTTCGATCACACCATTCAATGAATCTCTATTTCGTGGAACCCCCAAGTCACCCATTCTTGACAAAATAGCCTCATTTTCTTTGTAGAGCCCCCCCTTTGCGAAGCTATTAATCAGAGAATTATAGGTTTCAATAGTAGGCATGCTTCCCACCTCATTCATTGTATTAAAGGCAACAAGAGCCTCTTCATATAGAGCTGCCTGACCATATGCCTCAATCACCCCTGTATATGCTTTGGCACTCGGTACCAATCCTTTCTCATTCATATGAAGCAAAATCCTCTTTGCATCTTCATGCAGCCCACCCTTTCCACAAGCGTAAATCAATCCTTCATAAGTCTCCATATTGGGCTCTACATTTTCTTCGACCATATCATGAAACAATGTCACCACCTCCTTAAAATAGCCTCCTTCACCGAACACCTCAATGAGTATATTATATGTGTCAGCATCTGGCTCTGTGTTACTTACCTTCATTTCGAGAAAAAGCTCCCTCACTTCATCATACCTCCCATGCTTCCCAAACAAATTTAACAAAATGCTATACGTCCCAGCATTTGGCAAGCACCCTGCAGCCTGCATTTGCCTGAAAACCCCCATAGCCTCTTTTATCTTCCCTGAATGGGCATATGCCTCCAACAATACATTATAACTCATTATCTCCGGCAAATTCCCCTCAGCCTCCATCTCCTGAAGAAGCTCGGAAACCTTCTCCAACTTCCCCAACTTCCCAAATGTATCAACTAAATAACTATACGTTGTAATATCAGGCAAAACCCCGCTCTCATTCATTGTCCTAAACACCATCTCCGCCTCATCCCCCAAACCTCGATTTGAACACGCACCCAACAGTGTATTATAAGTAACCAAATCTGGCTGAATCCCCTCATGCCGCATTTCCCCAAACAAACTCAGCAACCCCTCCCACGAGTATCCTCCACGAGCACACGAATTAATAACAGTATTATAAGTCAAAATATTAGGTAAAATCCTCTCCCTCTTCATTCTCTCGAGCAATTCCAATGCAACCTCATATTGGCCATTTCGACCATACGCATTTATGATGGCAGTATAAGAAAGCACAGTCCTAGGAACAGATTGTAACACCATTTCATCAAAAATCTCAGCCGACTTATCCAGAAGTCCTTCACGACCAAGAATTCCGATAATAATAGAATAAATATGCTCATTAGGCTTACACCATATCTGACGCTGCATATATTTGAAGAGGCGGAGAGAGCGCTGCCAATCGCCACGGTGGGCGAATTCCTTGAATACATGAGTGAAATCGGAGAGGGAGAGCTTGTTCTTGAAGGAGTCGAGGCAGCGGGCTATGCTGCCGCGCGGGGGGAGGCTGGAGAGCTTGTTGATTAGGGTTTCGACGTCGTAGCTGTATTTGCCTTTCTCGACGGTGACGCTGGGGTTGCCGAGGATGAGGTCTTTGCTCTTAGCTTTGGCGACGACGACGAGACTACGGCGGAGAAGGGGGAGGTGGTGGTGGTGGAGGCGGCGGTGCAATTTGGAGGGGAAGGGGAGGTAGGAGGGGGTGGTGGAGGTGGGAGTGAGTATGGGGGAGAGGGTATGGTGGTAGGGTAGGGCTAATTTCGTCATTTCGGTTGCATGAGCTTGGAGAAGCCTCTATGTGTGGAGTGGAAATGGTAGTTGCTTTTGGGGTTTAGGCGTATGGGTAGACAGAAAAAAGAAAGAAGATGAATGACACGTGGGGCTTTCATATTTCAGGATAACCTATTTTAAAAAGAAAATAACATTTAATTTCTAAGACAAGTCAAAGTCCAAGTTATAATATCAACGTATTAAGTCTTCTCTTATAAAATATTAAAGTTTAATTTATATGGCTAAATTACATTTTTTATATTCAAAATATATCCAATTTTATTTTCAATATCTTTGTTTTCGCAAGTTGCATTATTGATATCTAATATTTTCAAAATATTATAATTTTGGTACCTTCCGTCAGTGTTCCGTCTAAAATGAACGGAACTTAACTAATCCTAATTTTTTTGGAGGCAAAATCAACTTAATTTTCCCCAAATTGATTATACAGTTCAACATTGCCCTAATTGCTCTTCAATCCCTCTTCAATCTTTTGCAAAATTCTCGCATTTGATTATTACATGTGGTTATAAGGTGATTGAAGATTATTACAATTACTATCACTATTCACAAAACAAAAACTGCAAAAATCTTGGGAAAAAAGGGGAGGATTATTACACAAGGCTAAGCTCAAAGGTAAAAATGATTGAAGAGAGAGAAACTGGCCATGCAAATATTGGTATTATGAAATTGCTGTGAGAAAATCGTAATTAAAGAAATCCATGACTACTTCTTCTTCCACCAGAGGCTTTCTCTCTCCTCACCACCACCTCATTTCACTCTGATAAGTATTGCAGTCTATACGCACATCAAATGTGTATCGAGAATTGAAATTTATTTTCGTGCTTTCATTGTTTTAGATTGAATAAGGAAACGAAGATGACGAATTTTTGCAAGGGAGAATCAGTTTCAAAGCAACTCCTCTGAGTGAATACTCGGATAAAGGGGCAACAATTACACGTATTATGCGATGTCGTTTGGTTCCGAGAAGAGTAGAACCAAAGGGTCTGTTGGTCCCAAATGGTCTCGAAGGTTCAAAGGGGGTGAATGAACCTTCGTCGATTTTAGAAAATCATTTCGAATTAGCTACACTATAAGTTACTTGAATTTACAGTAGAGATCGAATCAACTTACAGTATGAAAAAGTACTGTCTGTTGTATTTTAGAGTTCTTGCAGCCAAAAATTATGCTTAGACAGAAAGTTTGTTTTCTCAAATATGATTTCTTATGAATAACCTTTAAGCTTATGGAGAACTTAGATTAAGATGTAGCACAAATTAGATATATAAAGCAATTAGAAAGCACTTAAGGTCTTATAGTGGTCGAAGGTGGTGTAATCCTTTTATGTCCACTCTACTGCTTGGACTGCTTCCCTAAGCAGGAACTTCGTTAAGTAGGGTTACAGCCTAACAATCTATCAACCTAACAAGTTATCACCTACTAAAATTCAACTTACACAGAGCTGCTGCAAGTTCTAAAGGCAAACCCACAAAAGGATTTCTATCTTCCCACAATGGGTAATTGTCTTTCTCCTAAACAACTATAAGCAATCAGCAAGGATAAAATCCTATCTGTTGGGGATCTTACATGGATCTATTCTGGTGTAATTTAAATCAGAAATATCATAAATCTAATCCTATGATTCAAAATAAATTAGATCAGACAGATCATGTTTTGAAAAATGGTAAATCATATATAGTCCTAAACATGCGGAACTAAGGGATATGTATTTACCTCTTGATCGGAGAGACACCGTTGAGAAGATTAATAGCTCGGAGATACACCGTTGAGAAGATTAATAGCTGTGGAACTAAGGGATATCTATTTACCTCTTGATCGGAGAGACACCGTTGAGAAGATTAATAGCTCTTGATCTGAGAAGATTAATAGCTCTTGATCGGAGAGACACCGTTGAGAAGATTAATAGCTCCACTCCAACTCTTGATCGGAGAGACACCATTGAGAAGATTAATAGCTCCACTCCAACCCAAAAACCGTATTCCCCAAGTCCAAGTTCGTAGATCCGGTGAGAAATTAAACGAACTCTTTAACTCTTTTTAGGAAGAATTAATTTTTCACTTTTGTTGATTGCACTCGTGTGTATTTTTTCATAGGGGCTGAAATCAACCACTATTTATACACAAAAATACTTACTTGGAGGAGAAGAAATAGATCAAGAAATATCTTTCAAGATTTGATCTCAGATATATTTCTCAAGATTTGATCTCAAATATATCTTTCAAGATTTGATCTCAAATATATTTCTCAAGATTTGATCTCAAATATATCTTTCAAGATTTGATCTCAAATATATTTCTCAAGATTTGATCTCAAATATATCCCGAAGTAATATATGAAAATCTTGATCTCCATATATTTTGCAACAATAATTAATTCTTATCTTTTAACATCTGAGTTAAATGAGCTTTTATTGGGCTACTTAAGAGGCCTTTAGGAGAATTAAGATTGACCTCCCAATGGACCTAGAAACAAATATTGAGCCACAATATTATTCTAGCTCATTAATATTAATTCACTCCACTATAGAATTAATATTATACTATCCATCCTAACCTATATTATGAAATATGGCTCCCGATTATTATTTCTCGTGTTTAAGATCTAATGTCCATTAATTAATTTAAGCTGCTGAATACTTTAATTAATTAATATCTTTATTCCTTGGGAAATGACAATTCAACATTATTATCATACTTGAAATTAATCCACTGGCCAGATTTGATATGATAAACGTTCTGAGTCCACTAAGGGGACATTATCAACTTGACGTATCAAGACTATCAACTGATGACACCTTAAAACAACCTAGCACACAATAAATAGGTAAAAGTATATGTGTAGTTTCTTCAACTGGTGCGGTAAAGTGATCTTCTTTAACTTTGGAATATGAAGTCGAACTGGATCACTTAACCAGGTCGAGTGACTGAAACTTGTTTGAATGCTTGAGAGTATAACTTAGGTATTTCTTTGATCTTTTTAGGCAAATATTTCAGTGACCAGTCTCAGTGCAACACGTCCTCTATTTATACTTGTAGAGAAAATACCCGTTGAATGAGGCATTTCTCATTTGAAATTGGTACTCTGATCAAAGGCATGACTTACATTTAATGCGTCTGACTTATCTTCTCAACTCATTTAATGCGGTGGTTGCAGCTCGCAGCTTTCTGCAAACTATTAGGCCACGTGTCATCCTCGTATTGGTTCATCATCTACAACTTCGGATTGTTTCAATTGACTCTATTTTGATTTACTTTCGTTAACGTTCCTCGTACTCCATTTATTCTTTCTCGTATTACAGATTGACTTAACTCTGTTGTTGTATTTAATGTTTTGTCGAAGTATACAACAAGTATTGACGTAGAACTGCATCTTGGGTTTTGTCAGTTGTAACTTAAGCTTACATCATTGTTGTAACTTATTCTTGCAGCATAGTTGTAACCATCTTTGGTTGCAGCTACTCTTTCTTCTTACTGTTGTATTGCTCTTAACTTTTCCTGCAGTTTCTTCATTTCTACTTTGTTTGATACAGTAAGCCCTTTCTTGAGATCCTCCATCTTTCAATACCTTAACTTACAGACTCAACTCTAGTCTATATATTCACTTAAATATTGTGAAAAATAGGGTACTCTAAATTCCTATTATAAGGTTGGTTTATCTCATCAAAATCTAAACATTGATACCTTAACAATTTCCCCCTTTTTGATGATGACAAAACTTTTACATTATATTGTTCAGATAGGAGTTATTACTTTGCATTATCATATATATTAAGTCATTACAAATATGCGCCAAACATAAACTAATCGTGGATTCATGAAAGATGTATCAGTACTAAACTTACTAAACTTTATCTCAATCCATCATAAACTAAAACACGCAAGGGTTCATAAGTTATGAACTTAAATGGAAAGCAAAGAGAATTTCTTCATTGAGAAAATAAATTTTACAAGATACAGAATCAGAAGGATTACCATATATCTTTTGATTTAAAAAGATATCTTTGACTTGATTACTTCTGAAATAGGGACCTTCTTGTAGACGATTCTTCAGGTCTTCTTTCAGAGGTTCTTCTTTCTTCTCTTTCTCTTTCTCTTGACCCCTTCCAACAGTCTAGAATTGACTCCATATAGGATTCTTCCATCTTCTTCTTGATCTTCGAAATTTGAATCCATCTAAGCCAAAAATCTTCACTGTAAGGCATTATCCTACCTTGCTTTACTAGGTTCAATAGCGATTCCGGATCTCTAATTCTCCATCCCTAGCATGCTCTTCATATCTTCTTAGTGTAGATTGACAGGATTGATATCTTCTGAATTTACCTTCTCTGTAGAGATATCTGAAGTATTTGAGGTATTCTGATCTTTTGTAAAGAGTGATCTGCTCAAAGGATAGATGTTTGCCAGTAGGCAATCTCACAGCTTTAAAGATATTTAAGATCCATGCTAAGTTTTCTCCTTCTGGCCTTTGGTCCATCAGAATTGATATTTCAGCAGATATATTGTCAGTATCTAGGCGTGGAATGTCTTGTGTAGGGTATTGAAGTAGAGCTCTATCAACATTTCTCATCAGCTCTGTTCTGCTCTCTTTAACTACCTAAAGTCTCTACATCCAGACTTCTTCTTCTTCTTCTTCAGCTCTTGCTTGTTGGGATATATACTATAAACCTAGTTTTTGTATGAACATTTATTTTGAAATGAGAATCATTTTGGTCAAATGTTTACATTCTATATTTGTCATATATGTTAATGCAATTATCCAATTAATTTATATTGTAGATAACATGGTATGTGGTGCCACACAGAAGATCGTGTTATCAGTTTTTTATGAATTATAAATAGTATCTCATAACCAAGATGGATTTGGACAAATCATTGGAATGGTTGTAGTGTAATTTGGTATTAGTCTATTTTGACTATAAAATTACACTAGTACATTTTGTGTGTATTGAGTAAGACTATTTGAGGTTGTTCGATTTATACTGATTATATAATAGAACAAGATCTCTGTTATTATGGATGTGTGTCCCATTAATCCCTATATAATAACGGGCACGTGTACTCAATGTTTGTTTTTTTAATTTACCAATAGGTGAGATTATTCATTAAATCAATAAGCTCGGTGAATTGGGATATAATGTTATTTATATGGTGTGCTGATGATTATAGAAGAAATCCATGTCCTAATTATTTAGGATGATGATGTCTCTATGAGGAGCTCATAAGAATTATCATATAAACACTGCAGGTGGATTTATTCCAGCATGATAATAAAGTTGAGTGGTACTACTTTTGGAATTATATGTTAATTAATTGAGTTGTCAGCAACTCATTTAATTAACGAACATTTGATATCTTAAACATAGGGAGATAAACGTGCTCATAATAAGTAGGAGCTCATATTTAATATGGAATTGGGGTGGCAGTTCAATAATAACACCTTAGTGAACCAAATTATTATTGATGGGTTTAAACAGTGTGTTCGAGCTGAACATGGGATGCCTAAGCCCATCAGAGACTTAATTCTCCTCTAGGTCCCTATTGTAGCCTATAAATAAGTCTTAAGTCAGCCACTTCTAAACACAAAAAAAAATCTCACATACGATTTTAGGAGAAGGTTGCTAAAATTTTTGAAGGCTCGTTGACCACACAACGTTCAAGAAAAAGACAAGAAATACAGCAAAAGATCGAGAGATCGAGGTTCTACATCGATCGTTCAATATTCAGGCCTGTTTCGCCCTTATTCCACGATGAAAGGTATGACATGTTTTATCCACTACGCTTGTCGTATCTTTCATGTATTCCAAATCAAAATTGCATAGGACTAGCAATCCGGTGGGTCCATCATTGCTTTCTCAACTCTTTGACCAGCCATGTTTTGGTTGTAATACCTTTCTGCTTCGGCTTTAATCATCTTCTTTTTGGACTGAGTTTGTTACTGGTCTCCTTCCCTTCTTGTACTGTGTGAAGATGGGGTTGTTGTTGTATCTTTTCTTACAACTATTAGGATGTATACTATAGGCCTAATTTTTGTATAAACATCTATTTTTGATATGAGAATCTTTTATTGTCAAATGTTTGCATTTTATATTTGTTATATATGTTATTGCAATTGTCAAATTAATTTATATTGTAGATAATATGATGTGTGGTGCCACACAGAAAATCATGTTAACAGTTCCTTATAGATTATAAATAGTAGCTCATAACCAAGATGATTTTGGACAAATCATCGAAATGATTGCAGTGTAATTTGGTATTAGTCTATCTTGATTATAAAATTACACTAGTACATTTTGTATGTATTAAGCAGGACCAATTGAGGTTGTTTGGTTTATACTGACTATATAATAGAATTAGACCTCTGTTATTATGGATGTGCGTCCTCTTAATCATTATATAATAACTGACATGTATACTCCCGTATACTCAATATATGTTTCTTTAATTTACCAATGGGTGAGATTTATTCATTAAATCAATAAGCTAGGTAAATTGGGATACAATGTTGTTTATATGGTGTGCTGTTGATTATAGAATGAAACTGTGTCCTAATTATTTAGGATGATGATGTCTCCTTGAGGAGCTCATAAGGATTATCATGTAAACCCTGTAGGTGGATTTTGTTAGGATGTATACTATAAGCCTAGCTTTTGTACTAACATCTATTTTGATATGATAATCTTTTATGGTCAAATGTTTGCATTTTATATTTGTTATATATGTTATTGCAATTATCCAATTAATTTATATTATAGATAACATGGTGTGTGGTGCCACACAGAAGATCATGTTATCAGTTCCTTATAGATGATTTTGGATAAATTATCGGAATAGTTGTAGTGTAATTTGGTATTAGTCTATCTTGATTATAAAATTACACTAGTTCATTTTATATGTATTGAGCAGGACCAATTGAGGTTGTTCGATTTATACTGACTATATAATAGAATAAGACCTCTATTATTATGGATCTACGTCCTCTTAATCATTATATAATAACGGACACGTATACTCGATATATGTTTCTTTAATTTATCAATGGGTGAGATTTATTCATTAAATCACTAAGCTCGGTAAATTGGGATACAATGTTGTTTATATGGTGTGCTGTTGATTATAGAATGAAACTATGTCTCAATTATTTAGGATGATGATATCTCTTTGAGGAGCTCATAAGGATTATCATGTAAACTCTGTAGGTGGATTTATTCCTGCATGATAATAAAGTTGAGTGGTACTACTCTTGGAATTAGATGTTAATTAATTGAGTTGTCAGTAATTCATTTAATTAATGGACATTCGATATCTTAAACAAGGGGAGATAAATGTGCATATAATAAATAGAAGCCCATATTTAATATGGATTTGGGATGGTAGTTCAATAAACACACAAAAAAATCATATATACGTTCGTAGTAGAAGGTGACTGGAATTCTGGAAGGATCGTTGATCACACAATGTTTGAGATTAAAGCAAGAAATACAACAGAAGATTGAGAGATCCAAGCTCTATCGATAGTTCGGTAATTCTAACCTTAGAACTGGTTCATCTTCACCTATTACGTTGAAAGATATGATTCATTTTCCATTGTGCATTAATCAAATCTTGTATGGATCCCAAATCAGATAATTACATAGGGTTAGTGATCCGGCGATTCCAATAATTGGTATTAGAGTCGTGGTTTTCTGACTCAATGTGATTGAATCGGTTAATCATATTATGAATTATATCATGCATATTTAGATCGGATAATAGTAGGATATGTGAAGTTTATGATGTTTTGTAGGAACCCTAAATCCAACTCTTATGGTCTGAATGTATGTTGATGTATGATTTAAACCTTCGGACATGTCGAGGTTGTTTTGATGGTGTATAATTGTAATAGTAAAATCACGGCAGTTTATCGTGTTAGGTTTTAATTTTCTATTCGATCTAGATCATGTTTAAACTCCTTTGTGGAGTATAGGATCGATGAATATAATTAATTATAGGGTTAGGGTTGCGATAGAGATTCTTTGCCATGGAGGAAGATTCTAGTGTCCAGAACACGACGATATAACGAGACTATAATAGTTGGAATTTATGTTTTCCATATTTATTGTCGTTATTATGTGTTGTTTAATCAAGCATGCTATTATGTGGTTTATATTATATGCATGTTAAAATCCCTTATGTTAAAAACTAAATGGGAGTGGGATTAATTTTTAATAAATCTCATGGCCTCCATTACTGGTTTGTAAGTGATGCATTTAAACTTGATTGTTGGCTTTAAGTGTCTTACTCCATATCGGATGAGTTTATTTACGGATCACTAGATCAAACTTCTTTTATGGATTGTTGGGATTTCAGTGTTTAGATTTTGATGAGACAAAACAAATATGTAATAGAAAGTTTTGAGTACCCCATTTTTCATAATGTTTAAGTGAAAACATAGACTATATTTGAGTCTAGATATAAGTGTTGAAAGATGGAGGTTTGCATAAGTATTATGCTGCATCGAGAAATTCAGAACGAAGCTGCTGCAAGAAAGCAGATACAGCAACACTGCAAGAAGACAGATACAGTAATGCAGCAAAGTAAAAAAGAGCGGCATGCAGTATCGCTTCAAGAAAAGTTACAGGAATACTGTAAGAAATGATACAGCAGTACTGTACGAAGATACTGTAAGAAGGTCGAAGTTACAGCAGCACTGCAAAGAACGAACAACTACAAGCAGACCTAGGATACAGTATGAAGTCTACTGCTCAAACAGTCAACAACGCCAATTACAAACAAGATAAGTATCCTGCAATCCGAGGAAGGATAAATACAGTACGAGGAACAAAGATCCAAGCAAGAATAAATAGAGCCGTTCCAGAGAAGATCAAAGTTGCAGACACAGAGCCAATACAAAGATGTCATGTGGACTGACGTGCTGTAGAAAGCTGTGAGCCGTAACTGCCGCATTAAATACTCCGAAAGAGAAAGTCAATTCGCATTAAATGTGAGCCATGCCTTTGATCAAGTACAATAAATTCAAACGAGAGATATCTCCTTCAACAAATATTTTTCATACAAGTATAAATAGAGAATGAGTAACTCTGAAGCTGACTACTTAAATATTTGCGCAAAAACTCTCAAGCATTCAAGCTACTATATTTCAAGTCTACTCTCAGTTTCAGTCACTCAACCTCTGTGAAGTGAAGCAAGTTCAAAACTGAAAGATCCTTCGAAGGATTCAGAAGCTCACTTCACCACACCAATTGAAGAATAAAACCATATACTTTTTAACCTTGTTGTTGTGTGCTTAGGTTGTTTTAGGTGTCGAACAGTTGATAGGAGAGATCCTTGTTGTTTGTATAGTTGTCTAGGAGTTAGGCAGCTTCCCTGTGTGGGAGTTTGAAACCCTGTGTTGGTTAGCCTTTAGAGTTTGCAGTTGCTGTGTATACGTTGTACTCTAGTAGGTGTTTTGCTTTGTAAAGTTGATAGATTGTAAGGAAAGCCCTGTAAATCAATCTTGCTTAACAAAGTTCCTACTTGAGGTAGCAGTAGAGTGGACGTAGAAGGATTACACCACCTTCGAACCACTATAAGCCATAAGTGTTTTATTGCTTTCTTATCTGTGCTTTATCTTATATATATTTCTATCTCTGTCATAAGTATAAAATGTTTTGAAAAGGATCATATTTGAGAAAACCAGCCTTGTGTTGTAAAACCTATTTTTTTGCTGCATGTAAAACTCTAGTTACAGTATGCAGCACTGCATCCTAGTGCTGTAAGCAGTAACTGTCTGGTGCTCCAAGTTCTAGTAACTTGCAGGACAGAAAATTTTCAAGAGATTTGCAAAATCGACCAAGGTTTATTCACCCCTCCCTTCTGAACCTCGGACACCACTTGGGACCAACAAGTGGTATCAGAGCAAGTTGGGTTAAAAGCTAACTTATCTGGTCACCTATCCAAATCCATCTTAGTCTCGCTGTTTTCTCTGCATCCTCAAAATCTCATTCTTACAGTATATCATAGATTCCTCTAATCACAAGCTACTTATATTTTCCATAGAGGAATATGACGATTGGAAGATAAGAATGTAGGTATATCTTTCAGCAATGAATGATGAAATGTGGACGGTCATCACCGAAGGACCGATCATCCCCACGAAGGTGAACCTCATGCTCGGTAGAGAGATTGAGGAAGGAGCACAACCACCACCTAACTTCCTGGTTATGCCAAGATAAGAATAGAACAATGAAGATAGGAAGTGAACGAACCTAGACAACGTGACCAAGAATGTTCTATTCATCACCTTGGATAAATGTACATTCAGCAAAGTCAAAACTTGTAGAATGTCCAAGGAAATTTGGGAAAAGTTGGACAAATATGTGAGGGGACAGAGCTCACTAAAGACAACAAGATCTCCAACGCCACCAACTATTTGAGCTCTTCGAGATGAAGAATGAAGAGACTCTTGAGCAACTAGACTTAAGATTCACATCCATTGTGAATGAACTAGAAGCTCTGGGCAAACACTATACACAGAAGGAGATGGACATGAAAGTGCTTAGAGCCCTGCCCGCGGAGTGGGATAACACGACCATTGCCATGAGAGTATCCATGGATTGGAAATCCATAAGTACGTTTGATCTATTCTCCCATCTCAAGGAATTTGAGTACGACATCAACAGATGGAGAAAAGAGTCTAAAGAATCAAGCTCTAAAGTTACAGCACTGATTGCCAGAGGCTCCAAGGATACAACAACCACTAGTTGCAGCAAACAGACTGAGGTTGCAGCAGAAGATACTGAAAAGGATATGGTCCTACTTCTAAAGAAATTTAGAAGATTCATGAAGAGCAACAACACCAACCTCAACAAGAGGAATGACTTCAGGAGAAGTCATCCACCTCCTCAGGTATCTTTCTCTCCACAGTCAAATACAAGCAATATTAACTTGTGCTATAATTATAGGAAACTGGGACACTACGCAAGGAACTGTCTATATCCAACGATGTACAGGTATCCTGAAGGAGATGTAGAGCAGAGGAGAGAAAAAAGAAGAGAGGAAAGACACAAGCTTCAAGCTCTCATAGGAGAGATGGAGAAGGCCAATGATACAACAGTCTCAAAGGAGATGCAGAAAGCTGCAGAATCCTTTGACAGCGATATTGAAACCTCATCTTCTGATGAAGAAGTGCTGATATGCCTGATGGTAAAACATTGTGAGAACAACGAAGAAGATGGGGTAACCTATTAACCACTGTCTATACCTGAAAAAGAGGAGCTGAACATGATCCACTCTTTAAAGAGGATCATGAGTGATTTTGAGCAGATCAACTCAACCCATGAGGAGCTGAATGTTGAGAATGAAAACTTAAGAATCGACAATGAGATCCTCAGAGGCAAAAATATTGATATTGTTAGAATGTTAGCTGCATGTGAGTCTGATAACTCAAGGTGTAGTAAGCTACAAAAGGATGTCTCTAGGCTAAGTCTGCTGGTCACTAAGCTAGAAACTGAGAAGGAAAGCTTGCAATCCACAATCAGAACTTTTAGCAAATCATCTAAGGACGTAAGGGAGTGCATATGTCAAAACAGAAGCCCATTTGAAAAATCGGGTATAGGTTATAGCACTCACACCTCCCAGGATACAGCAAGTTCATCTAAGGCTGTAAAATTTGTTCAAGCTGAAACTTCAATGGAGAATGAGTTACCTTGTAACTCAGAAAAGATCTTGAACAAAACAAGACTAATGGATAAAGGAAAAAAGTCCTAATGCTCAGCTGCAGGAAGTAAGCCTGCATTTAAGAAATGGCTGCAGCAGAAACCATCTGCTGTATGCAGCAATCCACAAAGTTGCAGCACAGAAGAAATTTTCCCACCTATACTAAGACTTACATGTCTAAACCTCAAAGAGGATATACTCAAGGTGGAAGACCATACTACAAAAGTGTTGGGATTTCATTGTTTAGATTTTGATGAGACAAACCAATCATGTAATAGGAAGTTTTGAGTACCCCATTTTCACATTGTTTAAGTGAATAAATAGACTAGAATTGAGTCTTGTGTCAATCATTGAAATGGAGGTTAAAAGAGGATAAAGCTGCATCTGAGCTTTATAGGAAGATATCGCTGCATGAAGGTAGGATACAGCAAAGCAAGGAAGAACGGCGTGCAGCATCGCTGCAAGAAAAGGATACAGGAGTACTGCCAGAACGAAGTTACAGCAGCACTGCCAGATGATACTGCAATCAGGTCTAAAATACAGCAGTGCTGAAAGAATGCATCAGCTGCACAAAGACCAAGGATACAGCGCAGACTTACAGGACAGTTGAGTAATACAGCACCAACTACAAGACGAAGTATCCTGCAAATCCCAGGAAGGATAAATACAGTACGAGGAACGGAGATCCAAGCAGGGACAAAAGAGCCGTTCAAGAAAAAGTCAAAGTAGCAGACACGGAGCCAATAAGAAGATGCCACATGGACTGACGCGCCGCAGAAAGCTGCGAGCCGCAACTGCCACATTAAATGCTCCGAAAGGAAAAGTCAGTCGCATTAAATGCGAACCATACTTTGGCCAGGCTATTTCAAATTCAAAAGAGGGATGTCGTCTTCAACGGACATCTTCTCCTACAAGTATAAATAGAGGTCGAGGAGCACTGAAGCTGGTTACTGTCACTGTTACTCAGAACCAAAAATCCATACGCGAAAGTTTTAAGCTTACAAATTTCTAGCATTCAAGCCAACAGTTTCAGTCACTCAACCTATCGAAGTGAAGCAGAGTTCAAGCTGAAAGTTTCCCTACGGAATCAGAAGCTCACTTCGAAGCACAAGTTGAAGAAACCTTTTTTATCCTTTTAACCTTGTTGCTGTGTGCTTAGGTTGTTTTAGTGGTGTCAAGCAGTTGATAGGAGAGATCCTTACTGTTTATTTTAGTTGTCTAGTGTTAGGCAGCTTCCCTGTGTGGGAGAATAGAACCCTGTGTGGGTTAGCCTTTGAAGTTTGCAGTTGCTGTGTGTACGCTGGACTTCAGTAGGTGGTTAGCTTTGTAAAGTTGATAGATTATTAGGAGTGTCCTGTAAATCAATCTTGCTTAACAAAGTTCCTGCTCGAGGAGCAGTAGAGTGGACGTAGAAGGATTACACCACCTTCGAACCACTATAAGCCATAAGTGTTTTTATCGCTTTATTTATCTGTGCTTATTTTCTACACATATACATATATCTATATTTTCTCATCATAAAACGTTTGAAAGAAGCATTCTTGTGTAAAACAGCCTTGTGTTTAAAAGTATATTTCCGCTGCGTACAAAACTCCAGGTTACAGCGTGCAGCACTGCATTCTAGCGCTGCAAGCAGTAACTATCTATCGCTGCAAGCTCAAGTAAATTGCAGTGCAGAACGGATTGTTTTAAAGATTCTGAAAAATCAACCAAGGTTCATTCACCCCCCTCTGAACCTCGGACACCACTTGGGACCAACAAGTGGTATCAGAGTGAGTTGGGTTAAAAGCCAACTTATCTGGTCACCTACCCAGATCCACCCTTATCTCACTATTTTTTTTGCACAAAAATCATTTTGTTTAAAGCATATCATGGATTCCTCCAATCACAAGCTACCTATGTTTTCCATAGAGGAATATGACGACTGGAAGATAAGAATGCAGGCACACCTTTCTGCCATGAATGATGAGATGTGGACCGTCATAACTGAAGGACCGATAATCCCCATGAAGGTAAATCCAATGTATGAAAGAAACCATGCAGAAGAAGAGCAGCCACCACCAAACTTCCTGATCAAACCACGACAAGAGTGGGGAAATGAAGACAGGAAGAGAGCCAACCTGGATATCGTGGTAAAGAACGCTCTATTTATTACTTTGGATAAAGGCACTTTTAGCAAAGTCAAGACTTGCTCAACATCCAAAGAAATATGGGAAAAACTGGAGCAAATTTGTGAAGGAACTGAGCTCACCAAGGACAACAAAATCTCCAATGTTACCCAATTATTCGAGCTCTTCGAAATGAAGAATGAAGAGACTCTTGAGCGACTAGATCTGAGATTCACATCCATAGTGAATGAACTAGAAGCTCTGGGCAAACACTACACACAGAAAGAAAAGAACATGAAGGTGTTGAGAGCCCTACCAGCGGAGTGGGATAGCAAGACCACTGCCATGAGAGTGTCAATGGATCTGAAGTCCATAAGCACATTTGATCTATTCTCCGACTTGAAAGCATTCGAGTATGACATCAATAGGAGGAGAAAAGAGTCAGAGGAGTCGATCTCCAAAGTTACAACGCTAACCGCCAGAGGAACAAAGGATACAGCAACCGCCAGTTGCAGTAAGCAGAGCGAGGATACAGCAGAAGTTGCTGAAGAGGATATGGCGCTCCTCCTAAAGAAATTTAGGAGATTCATCAAGACCAACAACAATAGCAGCAACACCAACCTCAACAAAAAGAATGACTTCAGAAGAAGTCACTCAACCCCTAAGGTATCTTCTTCTCCTCAGTCAAATACAGGGAATGTTGACTTGTGCTATAATTGCAGGAAGCCTGGACATTACGCAAGGAATTGTCCTTATCTAACAGTGCACAAGTATCCTGAAGGAGAAAGAGAACAGAGGAGAGATAAAAGACGAGAGGAAATGCACAAGCTTCGAGCTCTCATAGGAGAGATGGAGAAAGCCAAGGATGCAGTAGTTCCGAAGGAAGTACTGAAAGCTGTAGAATCCTCTGACAGCGATGCTGAAACCTCATCCTCTGACGAAGAAGCACTCATATGCCTGATGGCTAAAGATGGCGAGGACAGCGAAGAAGATGAGGTAATCTACCAACCGTTGTCCATACAAGTTGATGAGGAGCTGAACATGATCCACTCCTTGAAAAGGATCATGAGTGATTTCGAGCTGATCAACTCAATTCATGAAGAGCTTAAGGTTGAGAATGAAAACCTTAGAATCGATAATGAGATCCTCAAGAGCAAAAACATCGACATTGCCAAAATGCTCGCTGCACGAGAATCTAATAACTCAAAGTGTAGTAAGTTGCAACAAGAGGTCTCTAGATTGAATCTGCTGATCGCAGAGCTAAGATCTGAGAAGGAAATCTTGCAGTCCAAGATGAGTACGTTCACCAAATCTTCAAAGGACGCAAGAGATTGCATAAATCGTGTCAGAGATCCTTTTGTGATTTCAGGCATAGGTTACAGCAATCAAGGCTCTCAGAATACAGCAAGCACATCCAAAGCTGTGAATTTTGTTCAAGCCAAAACTCCAATGGAGAAAGAGTTACTCTGTGACTCTGAAAAGATAGTGAACAAAACAGCAATGACGGATAAAGGGAAGAAACCCCAATGCTCAACTGCAGGGAATAAGTCTGCATCTAAGACTTGGCTGCAGCAGAAGTCATCTGCTGCATGCAGCAATAGGATGCAGCAACCAACAAAGTTGCAGCATAGAAAAAACTTTCCCACCAATACTAAGACCTACATGTCTAAACCTCATGGAAGATATACTCCAGGGAAGTATGGTGGAAGACCACACTACAAGGGTGTTGGTAACACACATGATGGTTATGCACACACTTTTAACAAGCAGTCTGTCAAGACAACTGCATACAGCATGAGAACCAACAAATCTTACAGTAGATCAGTTACTGTTAAGAAAGTTTGGGTTCCCAAAGTAACTAACCCCAAAGGACCCGTATGGATATGGGTACCTAAATCTGTTTGAATTTGTTACAGGTTACAGTGCCAGGATGAAGCAGTGATGTATGGTATATCGACAGCGGCTGCTCAAGGCACATGACAGGCAGTAAAGAAACGTTGAAAGACTTCCAAGATTGCAAAGGACCTAAGGTCATATTTGGTGATGATTCCAAAGGAAGCACAAAAGGAAGCGGATGCCTAGTCAAGGGGAACATAAAGATCAAGGATGTATCCTACGTAAAGGGGCTTAGATACAATCTCCTAAGCATCAGTCAATTCTGTGACAAAGGATATACAGTGGAATTCAACCTCAACAAGTGCTTAATCAAGGACAGCACCACAAATGAAGTAAAGCTGACAGGAACAAGAAGAGGAAATATCTATCTAGCAGATTGGAATTCCTCCACTCAATCAACATGCTTCATAGTGAAAAGTCCACCGGAGCTGAGCTGGTTATGGCACAAACGATTAAGTCACCTGAACTTCAAGACTATCAACAAGCTAGCAAGAAAAGGCCTCGTAAGAGGTTTACCAGATGTAGCTTACAAAAAGGAGAATGTCTGTGGAGCGTGTCAAAAAGGAAAGCAAGTTAAGAGCTCTTTCAAGGATAAAATTCAGAAATCGTCTAACAGGATTCTAGATCTTCTACACATGGACCTCTTTGGACCAGTAGAACCAGTAAGCTTGAGCGGGAAGAAGTACTCACTAGTAGTAGTGGATGACTACTCTAGATACACATGGACGATCTTTCTAGCAAAGAAGTCGGAAGCTCAAGAAAAGCTACCTGGCCTCATGAAGAAAATTCAGAATGAAAAGAGCTTGAGCATAGTGAAGATAAGATCAGACAGAGGAACCGAGTTCACGAATAAGTTTATAGAGAAATTCTGTTCTGACAATGGTATTCGTCATGAATACTCTGCTGCAAGAACACCTCAACAAAACGGGGTTGCTGAAAGAAGAAATAGAACCCTCAAGGAAGCAGCAAGGACAATGATAGCAGAAGCAGAGATACCCAAGAGGTTTTGGGCTGAGGCAACTAATACTGCATGTTACACGCAGAACAGATGTCTAATTATCAAGGATCTTGACAAGACACTGTATGAAATATGGAACGATCAGACACCAAACATCTCTTATCTGCATATCTTTGGATGCAGGTGTTATGTTCTCAACAATGGAAAGGAACATCTGAAAACTTTTGATGCTAAATCAGACGAAGGAGTATTTCTAGGATACTCTGCTGTAAGTAAAGCTTTCAGAGTATTTAATAAGAGAACCCTGGTGGTAGAAGAATTTGTACATGTGGTGTTTGATGAACCACATTGTGACACAAAGAAGCTGGAAAAACCACCTGAAGAGACCTCTCCTAGAAAAGGGAATGATGTACCATACATAGAAGGAGTTCTGCCTACAGAAGAGGAAAAGGAAGAAGAAGCTGCAACCTTGGATGCAGCAGACATTCTTACAGCAGCAGAACCTCCTGCAATACAGCAACATGATGAGCAAAACACACCAACGCACGTCTTTGAGCCTGACAGGACGTGGCTTAGAAATCATCCAAGAGATCTCATCATAGGAGATCCATCCATCGGTGTAAGGATAAGAAGATCCATCCCACATGAAGCAATGTTTGCATGCTTCATATCACAATCAGAGCCTAAGAATGTTGAAGAGGCACTGCAAGATAGCAACTGGGTACAGGCCATGCAAGAAGAATTAAATGGATTTGAGAGAAATCAAGTATGGCAAACAGTCGCTAGACCAACCCATCAAGGTGTAATTGGAACAAAGTGGGTGTTCAAGAACAAGTTAGATGAATCAGGAGTCGTTGTAAGAAACAAAGCAAGATTAGTTGCTAAAGGATACTGTCAGGAAGAATGAATTGATTTTGATGAGACTTTTGCACCAGTGGCAAGGCTAGAAGCAATAAGAATTTTCTTAGTCTATGCAGCACATATAAATTTCAACGTCTATCAAATGGATGTTAAAAGCGCATTCCTGAATGGTCTCCTTACAGAGGAAGTATATGTTGAGCAACCTCCTGGTTTCGAGGATCAAGCAGAAGAGAAGGTGTTTCGATTACAAAAGGCCCTATATGGACTGAAGCAAGCACCAAGAGCTTGGTATGACACCTTATCTCTCTATCTTCTGGAAAATGGTTTTCAGAAAGGAACGATCGACAAAACGCTGTTTAGGATACAGGACGGAGAAAGTGTACTTCTTGTACAAATCTATGTGGATGATATTATCTTCGGATCCACAAACAAAGAGCTATGTGAGAAATTCTCCAACCTGATACAGTTAAAGTTCGAGATGAGTATGATGAGAGAATTAAGTTTCATTCTCGGACTGCAAGTAAAACAGCTACCTACAGGAACCTTTATCAACCAAGTCAAGTATACGAAGGAGCTTATTAAGAAATTTGGCATGGAGAATGGAGCAGCAACATCCGTTCCCATGTCCACATCCATAAGTCTTGACAAAGATGAAGATGGTAAAGATGTAGACATTACCAAGTACAGACGCCTCATTGGATTGTTACTGTATCTCACAGCAAGCAGGCCTGATATTATGTTTGCAGTAGGAGTCTGTGCTAGATTCCAAGCAGCACCGAAGGAATCACATCTTTTAGCAGTAAAAAAAGTGATCAAGTATCTAAAAGGAACTCAGGAAGTCAGCCTATGGTATCCTAAGGAAGGAGGATTCAAGCTTAAAGGCTACTCCGACTCAGATTATGCAGGCTGCAAGATTGATAGAAAGAGTACGAGTGGGACGTGTCAATTTCTGGGAAATAGACTTGTCTCGTGGTTCTGCAGAAAACAGACCTCAATTGCAACCTCTACAGCAGAAGCAGAGTATGTTGCAGTAGGAAGTTGCTGTGCGCAGATTCTCTGGATACAGCAGCAACTTAGAGATTATGGGATAGAAGAAAAAGAGACGCCAATTCTATGTGACAATACAAGTGCTATTGCAATTACCCATAATCCTGTCTTTCACTCAAGAACAAAGCACATTGACATTCGTCATCACTTTATAAGAGATCATGTTGAGAAGAAAGACGTTGTGCTGGAAAAAGTTCACACGGATCTACAGCTTGCAGATATCCTTACAAAACCTTTTAGTGAATCGAGGTTTTCTATGCTTCGAAACGAGCTGGGAATCCTTAAGTTGTGAAGAAAAAGAAAATGCAAGATCGCAGGGGGAATCTCTGCATGCTTGCAGGAAGCAGTAAAAATGGTACTGTAAGCTACGCGTCAATACAGCACTGGGTACAGACAGCGCTGCAACCTACATTCTTACAGTACAGCAGTTATCGAAGAAATCAAGCAGCACCAGGTTACAGCATTAATTTCAAAAGAGTATTGATTTCTCTGCAACCTCGTACTAGAGATGCTACAACCTTAAAAAAGCATTTATTTAGGCGGCAAAGAGCATGTCTTTCAGCATTAAATGCATGACTGCGGGTGTCAGGAAGTGGAAAGGGCGCTGACAGAGCCCACGCGCCAAGTAATTATTTGCGTCGATTTGACATCTCCGCTTTTTCCTGAGCCACTAGATCATTTCCCTGATTTATCTCAACCGTCAATCTCGCACGTCTCTTGAGAACTGCCATAAAGACCAAAACGTGCCATTTGAAATTCACTTTTCACCATCTTCAGAGAGAGAGAAACACTGTGATCGCAAGAAAATTTTCTAAGTACAAAACCCTTGTCTCTTCTCTCTCTATCTCACAAAGATTTCATCAATGGCTGCCAGAAAGACCATCGTTCTTGATGGAAGAATGATCAACAGGGAAAACATCCTGGAGTCAGGGATGTATGACAATACCCTGATCAAGAGGATTTTTGATGCTCTACAACAGACCCAAGTCCTAGGGCTGTTGACCACCGTATATGCTGGCTTCTCCACGGAGTCAGTACAGAGGTTCTATGCCTACGCTAGGCAGGCGGAGGACAGAAACTGCATCCTGTTCCGGATGGATGCAGATGGAGAGGAACGGTCGTTGACCGTTAGGGATATCTCCACCACCTTCAGCATTTCGGCTGCAGGTTTGACCCCCAGCCAGTTGGCGACGTATGGGGAGGCATCGGCTCAAGAGATGTGGGATCTCTTCCGAGCAAGAGATGCAGGGGCTGAAATCAAGAGAAGTGCCCCCAAGAAGCTCTTCAAACCGGAGTTTGAACTTCTCCACGACATCTGTGCATACTCCATCGAAGGGAGGACAGAGAGTTATGACAAGTGCACAGATCTTCGGTTCCGGATCATGTCTGCCATCATGGCCGGAGAGAAGGTGAACTGGGCGAGGTTCATCATGAAGAGGCTGTGGGAGGAAGCAGAGAAGATAACGGAGCGTCGGAGCTACGGTATCACCATCTGTTCTCTGCTCTGCATGCTTGGCCTTCAACTTGCAGCACCCGCCCTCATTCATCCTGGAAAGTTCTCGGGGAGAAGAAGAAGGGCAAGACCCAGCTGAAGGCTGCAGGAGAAGGAGTTGCGAGGAAGAAAACCAAAGACAAAAAGAATGCAACTCTTGCTCTGCAAGATGAAGCTGCTGTCAGCGGGGAAGATGCTGAAGAAGAGGATCCTTCGAGTCCTCTTCCTGTTATCAAGAGGAGTTCAGGAAAGGCTGTACCTGAACTTGAATCCTCTTCCCCAGATGATGACGCACCTTTGGTGAGAAGGGCTCCACGCAGCAAGAGAGCTGCTGCTGCTGTTGGGGATGTGTCACATCAGTCCTCTATGGTTGTAGTTGACCTTGGGGATGAGTCACATCAGCTTCGGGAGCCACATCAGCACCGGGTCGAGCCCACTGAAGAAGAAGCTCGTCTACAAACAGATGCTTCAGTGCTCGATCCCACCTTTCCAGCGGCTAGAAATATGCCGGCAGAATACTATCTTTGGAGAGAGATGCGGCTGTCTAAGGGGGAAATCCTGTTGAAGTGGAAGGATTTCCTAACAGTCGAGCAAGCTGTCCTGGAGTGGGCCAAATCAGAGGATATTCTGGCACTCCTGCAACCTGACTTTGCAGCAAAGGTTCAAGAGCTTGATGGCTGCAGTGCTGCACAGGGAGCACAGGACAAGGGAAAGGGCAAAGCTCTTGCAGAATCCGACTCTGCAGAGCTGTGAGACCCGAGACCTCATTACCTATTGACCAATATAGTTCATGCATCCATGCATTTTATGAATTATTGCATGTTGTTTATTTTGTGATATTTGAGTTTATATAATGTGTTTGTTTTATTTACATAGTTATCTAGTTTATAAAAAATCTTATTTGCTTATAATTAGTAATTGAAAGCCCCAAATTTATATATTAAAGAATACATAAAAGAAATAATAAAATAGGTATTGTACATATATATATTATATATAAAAAAAAAAAACAAAGAATGAAAGGAAAAGGAAATGAAGATATTTATGCAACTTGAATTAGCAAGCCTTATTAATCTATGAAAGAACCTTCTCCTACATCCTAATACCTAAAAGTCACCTCCTATATCATGAGCTACACCCTTTAATATATAATATGATATGATGAATCAAAGAAAAGAAAAAAGAAACGTATGGGATGTTAGCAAGAAGAAGAAAGAACACAATTTCAAAAGAAAAGGAAGAACACACCTCTTGTTTTTGATTTTGAAGGTACTTTGGCTTAAATCTTTTAATTTCTTCTTTGAAGTTTGATGTTTTCTTACTTATTGCATATATTTTAGAAGATCCAAAGATGTTCTTTGGCATTAGGTGTAGAATTTTATGTATTTCATTTACTTGAATATGCAAAATAGTGTATGCATGTGTTATAAGATGGAAAACTGCAAGTAAGTTCTGAAACATTCGTAGTTTTATAGGAATTTATTTTGACTAAACCCTTTGGCCAAGTTTTAATATATGAAGTGAAGAACATATCTGTTAAATTTCATAATATTTGGACATAAATTCGATTTATTATGATTTTTCAAACATAGCCCTGTTCAGTGATAGATTTCCTCTGTTTCATATTCTGCATCTCTGTTTCGAAATATTCTGGGTGATGTAGTAATTGATTTGAGCTAAACCCTTTTAACGTAATCTAGTATATGAAGTGTAGAATATGTGTGTCAAATTTCAGAAGATTTGGAGTTAAAATAGATTTTATATGATTTTTCTAAGATAAGCTGTTCGGAGACATTTTTATCTTGTTTTTGAGTCCGAATCAAATTATGTTTCTGAACTGTATACTTCGAATTTATATATGATCTTTTACTATGTTTTAGAACCATTTCTCAGGTACGTACAGAAATTTAGTATGAAATTTTTGGAGTTTTGTACGATTTATGCTGAATTTTGCAATATAGTTGGTTTTCTGTGTTGATCATGTCCTGTTTTCGGTCTTGTTCTAAATATCATAACTAATTATTGCAACCATATATATATTCCATATTTGACTATGTTGTAGTACCAGTTCGGATAGAGATGTAGAAATTTACCTTGTAAATTTTGAAGCCTTGTGCAATTTATGAGAATTTTTACAAGAAAACATGTTTTCACCTTATAAAGTATCCTGTTTTCAGCAAACTTCGAAAATTCATAACTAATTATGTAAAGCTTATTTTTAGTTGATATTTTTATATGTTATACTTCAACATGTTGTTTAAATTTTGTAAAAATATGAAATTATTTTATGAAGTCTATAATATTTGATAAATTTTTAAATATAGACTGAATTTTGAGTTGAAATTGAGTTGAAAAACTAGTTTATAGATTTAATTTTATTCTTTATATTATAATCACTATAATAACTAAAATTAATATTATTAAATCCAAATAAAAGATGTTTTAGGTTATTAGAAGTTATTTTAGTTTAATATAATTGTCATTGATTTGATATAACAATTTATACATTATTTTTTGTTTAGTGGTATTGACATAAAAGAGACGAGAAGTTGAGAATAACCATTTTACAAGACAAGGTAAGTAGAAATTCATTTGCAACTACAATACATAAACATAGTATTTTATGTGTTTACTTGCATTATATGATAATAGTGAATTTGCGCTTCTTGATATTGGTGATTAGTTTTTATGTGTAATTAAAGATGATACGTGAGCATTGAATTTTTGTACATCTCATTCATGAGCATAGATAGGAGTATGCATAGAAGACATGATGAGTCTGTATGTACATCATGATCATACAAAGAAATAAAGTTAAAGCAAAGTTGACCGCTACTAGTACATCGAGACCGGTGACATGCGAGGCGTGGATATGGCTTAAAAGTAAAAGTGTGCCTATGTGGCATGTGAGCCGTGGTTATGGTTCGAAGATATTGGGCCATAAATATGACTTTAAAGCAAAGTAAAAGTGTGCCTGTGCGGCATGCGAGCCGTGGTTATGGTTCGAAGATATTGGGCTATAAACATGACTTTAAAGCAAAGCAAAGTAAAGTATAGAGATTATTGAGCTAGCTCATTTCCGATGTACTGTAGACGAGTCAAGGGCCCAACATAGTAAAAGATATCAAAGCCATGCATTCACGTTATTCTTAAAGTCCTTATAGCCATTTGTATGACAGTGCATGCATGATTTCTGCTTACTGAGCTTTAGCTCACCTAGTTTATGCATTGTAGGTGAGCATGACAATATTTGATGAGCTTTTGGGACTTGCTAGCATGTTTTGGAGCTCCAACGGTGTTTTGGGACGGTGTACATGGATGACGACCTGCGGGGCTAAAACTTGGGCTTATTTTGCTTTTGACCATGTTGGTTTTGTTCAAATTTTTTGGATATGTTTATAATCGTTGCGCCATAATGTTATATGTTTGGGTTAAGAGAACTCTGATGACAGTTTGGTATAGAATATTGGTTTATGCTCTGGTATAGATGAGGTGTTGCTGATGATATGTTGTTTTTGTTATTTTGTTATTTGTTAGCTTGAAAAAAAAAATTTCACATTTTTCAGAGTTTTATATTTCAAAAGTGTTTTAAAATTTAGGTTGTGACAAGAGCTGCCGGTGAGAACAACAGTGGAAGATGTGCAGGTCTTCCTCGTCCCGGCTGCGGAGGCGGTAAGAAGGGGCGATGACATTGCATTTGCTCAAGAGCAAATCAACACCTTGGGAGTGGAGCAAGCTGAAGAAGCTATGCTGAACCTTGCGCTGCAGCAAAGCTTGAAGGAAACAAGGATGCAGCACACTCCAAGGAGGATGCGGGGAGAAGGCAGTTCAAGCTCAAATCAGATGAACTCCCTTGCATACGAGCAAGTAGTAGAGGGCCTCTCCAACATTGTCACGCTGGATCACTTGGAGGAGGAGGAAGCCCAACTACTGGATTATGGTGATTCCCCAGTGCGCGAAGATGAAGATGCTGCCCAAGCAGATTTTGAGGGGGAACCGACCACCATAATCAGGAATGTCATCTCAGACATTTCTGAGATTGCCGATGAAGCATCTACGGAGGGAGTTGCAGAGGCGGTACTCCCTGCACTGGACGTGACAGCAGTGCAGCCAGCAACCACCCTTCAACAAGAAAAAGGAGCTGCAGAGAAGAGGAGGGTGGAAGCTGAGGTCCTAGCAGCAATAGAGGATACAGTGCTGAATACTGTGATCGCTGCAGGAAGCCATACAGAGCTGCAAGAACCCATTCTTGCAGCAGAGGCTGTCGAAGAGGTTACAAGACCGGTCGAGGAGACGGGGTCCGTTGAGAAGACCTCAGTGGAGGATGTTGTTCTGACAACACTCCCTGAATGTGAGAAAACCTCAGGTGGGGAGGCTGTTCAGACAGTACCCACTGAGGATGCTGGAGCTGAAGCCGAGGTAACCCTAGTGCAGCTAGAGACACCTCGAGAGGAGGTTGATGCTGCAGCTGCTGCTCGCTCTCAAGAACCTTCCAAGGTTACAGCAGCAGAGGTTACTGTGGACGCTAACATGTCGGATGCCGAATTCGCAAGATGGATGAAGGAACGGAATATTGCTGTTTATGGGCCAAAAGCTGGCGGAGCAGTTCCTATTCCAGTCTTATCCAGCGAAGAGGAGGCTGATGAGGAAGACGAAGAAGAAGGAGAAGAGCACCCATCCTCAAGCTCTACAAGCTCTCATACCAGCAAGGATGAGGATGAGGTTGCTGCTGAAGTACCGAGGTAGGATGCAGCACCTGTATACCAAGAGGTGATTCCATTTGCTGCATCCGCTGCTGCCTCAACAAGAAGGAATTCCGGGCTGACTCCTGATGAATCTATCAACAGGGTCGAGACCGCTGTTAGACATCTGCTGCATGCTCTCCAGGAGCATGAGTCTATCATGCGCAACAGTCTCAGGGTCAGTGCCCAATTCCATGCTAAAACCATGACAGGTTTCAAAAAGGACCTCGAAGTACTGCCTGATATGATCAAGTCGAATCTTGCTGAACATTCGAACAGGCTGTACTACGATCGGGTCAGACTGGAGAAAGAGTTGAAGGTCGAAGCTGCTCTGACACGCCAAGAGATCAGACAGTGTAAGCAGCATGCTGAAAATACCTCAACCAGACTCAACTCTCACTCCAAAGTCCTGGAAACACTTCTGGATCGTGTCTTCGATCAATCCCAAAAAACCAGAAGTGTGGACGACAGGTTGGGGAATCTAGAGCTGATTGTAGGAGAATTGAGGGATATCATGTTTCGTGCTTTCCCTCAGCATGTTGATGCTCCGGAGCCCACCCCTGAACCAACCCGACGCCCGCGATCAAGGGCGGTCCCAGCTGCCCCTGCTCAGCCCCTGGCTTTTGATGATGCCAAAAAGGGGGAAGGATTTGATGATAAATTCAGGAGCAAATGGGCGGCTGAACCTGAAGAAGAAGAAGATGATGATGACCAGCAACCTCTCAGCAGGAGGAGAAGAAAGTCAGGATCATCCGCTGCTGCTGATATCCCTTCTCCGAAGAGATGGAAAAGAGATGATGATGGAGCTGGTGGAGCCGGTGTAGCTGCTGGAAGAAGATCTGCTGCAGGTTCTGCACACAGCAGAGCTGCAAGCAAGGATGCAGCACCGCCCAGCTATCATCATAAGAGAAGGGATGATAGCCAGCAGCAGGGCTCAAGGAAGAGGATGAGCGGGGACGAGTCTGAGAATCAAAGACGCCAATATGAAGAAGCTACAGATCCTAATGCCTGGATTCAAAGACTCGGAGTAATTGGTGCTAGAAAAATCTATCCAAACAACTTCTACCAATTCCTTCCTCAAGAAATCCCTCACCTTGACACCGAGAACATCTCTGCTGAAGTATCCGTGTTGATGGATCAAAGGCCTGAAGGAGAGAACATGGCTTGGAGATTCGACATCTTCAAAGAAGTCAGACTGCCTTATGATCGGAATCCAACATTTGAGGCGATCATAATTTTCAAACGATCAGAGTACCTCAGACACTTCAGAGATCTATGCAGGCAAGACAAATTCAGCAAGTATCATACCTGCAAGACTGCATTGAGAAAGTATGAACAGCTCGTTCGGGAAGGAAGCCTTGACATTCAACAGATGTACATTGATCGAGTCAAGGAAGGGCTGATTGTACCATTCTGCGAGGACTTCTGGCTGAGATGGATTCAGATTCCTGTGATCAGACACAAGCTGGAATAGTCCTACCAAGAGTCCATCAGGGACTGGTGGAAAGGATCAAGAGGAAGAGAAGGCCTTGAAAGGTTTGAAAGAAGATCAGACGAATCAGCAAGCAAAAGGTCTTCGTTTTACTAAGCTGTATTCATATACCCTCTTATGATCCTTATTGTTGTATTTTTGTTGATGTAAAAATTTATATCTCTTAAATGAAGAAATTTTTCTTTCTGCTCTGACCAAGTTCAACTCTTATGAATTCATGCATGCTGTTTATGTTTTCCTGGTGTGTTTGTTGAAAGGAATAGCATGATGCATCTCTGATGAATCCAGGATTAGATTTATTTATTCAAAGCTGTGCTAGCATGTAATCTGGATAAATCATATGAGTTAATGTAAAATGAAACTTCGCCATGAACGAAATATTGTAAAGGTTTTGTCATCATCAAAAAGGGGGAAATTTTTGGGATTTCATTGTTTAGATTTTGATGAGACAAACCAATCATGTAATAGGAAGTTTTGAGTACCCCATTTTCACATTGTTTAAGCGAATAAATAGACTAGAATTGAGTCTTGTGTCAAGCATTGAAATGGAGGTTAAAAGAGGATAAAGCTGCATCTGAGCTTTATAGGAAGATATCGCTGCATGAAGGCAGGATACAGCAAAGCAAGGAAGAACGGCGTGCAGCATCGCTGCAAGAAAAGGATACATGAGTACTGCTAGAACGAAGTTACAGCAGCACTGCCAGATGATACTGCAATCAGGTCTAAAATACAGCAGCGCTGAAAGAATGCATCAGCTGTACAAAGACCAAGGATACAACGCAGACTTACAGGACAGTTGAGTAATACAGCACCAACTACAAGACGAAGTATCCTGCAAATCCCAGGAAGGATAAATACAGTATGAGGAACGGAGATCCAAGCAGGGACAAAAGAGCCGTTCAAGAAAAAGTCAAAGTAGCAGACACGGAGCCAATAAGAAGATACCACTATAAGCCATAAGTGTTTTTATCGCTTTATTTATCTGTGCTTATTTTCTACATATATACATATATCTATCTTTTCTCATCATAAAATGTTTGAAAGAAGCATTCTTGTGTAAAACAGCCTTGTGTTTAAAAGTATATTTCCGCTGCGTACAAAACTTCAGGTTACAGCGTGCAGCACTGCATTCTAGCACTGCAAGTAGTAACCATCTATCGCTGCAAGCTCAAGTAACTTGCAGTGCAGAACGGATTGTTTTAAAGATTCTGAAAAATCAACCAAGGTTCATTCACCCCCCCTCTGAACCTCGGACACCACTTGGGACCAACAAAAAGTGTTGGTGACACATATATAGTCTCTGCACACACTTTTAACAAACAGTTTAAAAACAAAACTGCATACAATCAGAGAACCAATAAATCTTACAGCAAAACAGTGACTGTCAAGAAAGTTTGGGTTCCCAAAGCAACTAACCCCTAAGGACCTTTACAGAAGTGGGTACCTAAATCTACTTAAATTTGTTGCAGGTTTCAATGCCAGGTTGCAGCAGTGATGTATGGTATATTGACAGTGGCTGCTTAAGGCACATGATAGGCAGTAAAGAAGCTCTAAACGACTTCCAAGAATGCAAAAAACCAAAAGTCATCTTTGGAGATGATTCCAAAGGAAGCACAAAAGGAAGTGGATGCCTAGTCAAAGGGAACATAAAGATCAAAGATGTATCCTATGTGAAAGGTCTCAGATACAACCTTTTGAGCATCAGTCAATTTTGTAACAAATGATATACAGTGGAATTCAACCTCAACAAGTGCTTAATCGAGGATAGTACATCAAATGAATTGAAGCTTACAGGAACAAGAAGAGGAAATATCTATCTTGCTGACTAGAACTCTTTTATTCAACAAACATGCTTCATTGTGAAGAGTCCACCAGAGCTGAGCTAGTTATGGTACAAGAGATTAAGCCATCTGAACTTCAAATTAATCAACAAGCTATTTAGAAAAGGTCTTGTAAGAGGACTGCCAGATGTAGCATAGAAGAAAAAATATATATATAGAGTTTGTCAAAAAGGACAAGTTGCAGAAGTCATCTTATAGGATTCTAGATCTTCTACATATGGACCTCTTTGGACCAATAGAACTAGTAAGCATAAGTGGGAAGAAGTACTCATTTGTGGTAGTAGATGACTACTCAAGATATACATGGACAATCTTCCTTACCAAGAAATTAGAGACTCAAAGCAAGCTATCTGACCTTATGAAGATCCAGAATGAAAAGAGCTTGAGCATTGTGAAGATCAGATCAGATAGAGGAACTGAATTCACAAACAAATTCATTGAGAATTTTTGTTTTGATAATTATATTCGTTATGAATACTCTGCTGTAAGAACACCTCAACAGAATGGTGTAGCTGAAAGGAGGAATAGAACCCTCAAGGAAGCAACAAAGACAATGATTGCAGAGGCAGAGATACACGAGAGATTTTGGGCCGAAGCAACCAACACTGTATGCTATACTCAGAACAGATATTTGATCAACAAGGATCTAGACAAAACTCTATATGAAGTATGGATGGATACACCTAATGTATCATATTTGCATATCTTTGGATGCAGGTGTTATATCCTCAACAATGGAAAAGAGTATCTAAAAACCTTTGATGCAAAATCAGATGAAGGAGTATTCTTAGGATACTCTACTGTAAGTAGAGCCTTCAGAGTCTTCAACAAGAGAACCTTGGTGGTTGAAGAATCAATTTATATGGTGTTTGATGAACCACATTGTGACACCAAGAAGCTAGAAGAGCCTGCTAAAGATGTAGCTCCAAGAAAAGAGAATGATGTTCCATATATTGAAGGAGTTCTGCATACAGGAGAAGACAAAGAAGAAGAAGCTGCACCTCTGGATTCAGCAGATAATCTTACAGCAGCAGGATATCCAATCTTATAGCAACATGAGAAGCAACCTAGACCTGTACATGTCTTTGAACCTAACGGGACATGGCTGAGGAATCATCCTAGGGATCTTATCATTGGGGATCCATCCATAGGAGTAAGGACAAGAAGGTCAATTTCCCATGAAGCAATGTTTGCATGCTTCATATCTCAAACAGAGCACAAGAATGTTGAAGAAGCCCTGCAAGATAGCAACTGGGTATAGGCCATGCAAGAAGAGCTAAATGAATTTGAAAGAAATCAAGTATGACAAACAGTTGTAAGACCAACTCATCAAGGAGTCATTGGAACAAAATGGGTCTTCAAGAACAAGCTAGATGAATCTAAACTTGTTGTGAGGAACAAAGTAAGATTAGTTGCTAAAGGATATTGCCAGGAAGAAGATATTGATTTTGATGAGACTTTTGCTCCAGTAGCAAGACTGGAAGCAATAAGGATTTTTCTGGCATATGTAGCTCATATGAACTTCAATGTCTATCAAATGGATATGAAACGTGCATTCTTGAATGATTTTCTTACAGAGGAAGTGTATGTAGAGCAACCTCTTGGTTTTGAAGATCAAGCAGAAGAGATGTGTTTAGATTACATAAGACCCTGTATGGACTTAAGCAAGTACCAAGAGCTTGGTATGATACCCTCTCTCTATCTGTTAGAAAATGGCTTCAAGAAAAGAACAGTCGACAAGACTCTATTCAGGATATAGGATGGAGATATTGTATTTCTTGTACAGATATATATGGATGATATCATCTTCGGATCCACCAATAAAGAGTTATGTGAGAAGTTCTCCAACCTGATGCAATCGAAATTCGAGATGAGTATGATGGAAGAATTAAGTTTCTTTCTCGGGCTGCAAGTAAAGCAGCTGGTTACAAGAACCTTTACCAGTCAAGTTAAGTATACAAAGGAACTTATCAAGAAATTTGGTATGGAGAATGGAGCAGCAACACCCGTTCCCATGTCTATATCCATAAGTCTTGATAAAGATGAAGATGGTAAATATGTAGATATCACAAAGTACAAATGGCTCATAGGATCTTTGCTGTATCTTACAATAAGCAGGCCAGACATCATGTTTGCAGTAGGAGTCTGTGCAAGATTCCAAACAGCACCAAATGAGTCACATCTTACAGTTGTCAAAAGGATTATCAAGTATCTGAAAGGAACTCAGGAAGTAGGCCTATGGTATTCCAAAGAAGAAGGATTCAAGTTCAAAGGCTACTCTGACTCAGATTATGCAGGCTGCAAGATTGATAGAAAAAGCACTAGTGGGACTTGTCAATTTTTGGGAAATAGACTGGTTTCATGATTCTGCAGGAAGCAAACATTGATTTTAACATCTATAGCAGAAGCGGAATATGTTGCAGCAGGAAGTTGCTGAGCTCAAATTCTCTGGATACAGCGGCAATTAAGAGATTATGGGATTGAAGAAAAAGAGACTACGATTCTCTGTGATAATACGAGTGCAATAGCAATTACCCATAATCCTATATTTCACTCAAGAACAAAGCTTATTGATATACGATATCATTTTATAAGAGATCATGTGGAAAAAAAAGATATTGTGCTTGAGAAAGTTTATACAGATCTCCAACTTGTAGATATATTCACTAAATCATTGAGTGAATTGAGGTTTTCTATGCTTAGAAACGAGCTGGGAATTCTGAAATTATGAGCGGAAAAAGAAGGTGTAGAAGCCTAGGGGGAATCTCTGCATGCTTGCGAGAAACAGTAAGTATAGTGTTGTATTGTGCGTCTACATACAGCGCTGAGTTCAAACAGCACTGCATATTTTATTCTTACAGTACAACAAGAAAATGAGAGAGTAAGCAGCACCTAGTTACAACATTTATTTCAAAGAGTTTTTAATACTCTGTAACCTCTTACCAGGTTGCTGCAACCTTAAAAGAACATTGAATTAGACGGCAAATCGCATGTCATTTAGCATTAAATGCAAGTGTGCGCATGTTAGAAACCGAAGAGGCGGGGTCAGAAGCCCATGCGCCTAGTAATGATTATTGACGATTTGACCCCTCTACCTTTTTCTAAGGACCGTAAGATCAGTTCCCTTCATTTAATCTTAACCGTTGATCTTACTACACGTCCCTTGAGATCTTCCATAATACCATAACTTCTCCATATTCGAATTTATTTTCGCCATCATCCCAGAAGAGAAGTTTCATTTTCTTCACAAACTTTTCAAAGTCTAAAAACCTTCAACTCTTTCACAAGAACATCAATGGTGGCTAGACAAACCATTGTTCTAGAAGAGTGTCTAGTGAACCAGGAGAGCGTCTACAACTTCGATCTCTACGACAATGCCCTCATCCGAAGGATATTCGATGCATTTGAAAAAACCTGTATTCTAGGGTTGCTGACCATAATCTACACTGGGTTCTCCGTTGAGTTTGTCCAAAGGTTCTATGCCTTTACTAAGACAGAGGAAAGAATGAGAGACTATATCCTTTTTAGGATGGATGCAGATAAAGAGGAACAATCTTTATCCACCAGAGACATTACCTCTACCTTCAGCATCTCAACGGAAGGCTTGGCCCCTGGATAGCTTATGTCGTATGGGGAAGATAGCACTCAAGAGATGTGGGATCTCTTTCGAGCTAGAAATGCAGGGGCCGACGTGAAGAGGAGTGTCCCGAAGAAGCTCTTCAAACCGGAGTTTGAATTTCTCCATGATATCTGTGCGTACTCCATCAAGGGTAGAACGGGGAGTTATGACAAATGCACAGATCTCTGGTTCTGGATCATGTCTGTCATCATAGCCAGAGCAAAGGTGAACTGGGCCAGGTTCATCTTGAAGATAATCTGGGAGGAAGCAGAAAAGAACACTGTAAGAAGAAACTATGGTATCATCATCTGCTCTTTGCTCTGCAAGTTAGGTCTCCAGCTTGCAGCTCCCATCCCCATTCCCATTGAAAAGTATCTCCGGGAAAAGAAGAAGAGTAAGACCCTATCGAAGGCAGCAGCAGTTGGGGTTGTAATGAAGACCACCAAAGACAAAAAGAATGCAACCGTGGCCCTGCAAGATGAAGTTGTAGGCATCAGGGGTGAGGATGATGATGATAATGATGGAAGTCCTCTTCCTGTCATCAAGAGGACACCAAGGGGGGCTGAACCTAAACCTGAACCTGAGTCATCTTCCTCTGATGATGACACACTTCTGGCCAAGAGAGCCCCACGCAGCAAGAAGAAGGCTGCCTCAGCTGTTGATTCCCAACTCTCTACTGTAAGCTTGGTTGTAGTAGATGAGCCACAGATGAGCCAGCCTGATGAAGAAGCTCGTCTATAGGGGCTACTGACTTAGTCTACTCACGTGATCCTGGAGCTACTCAATCAGTGCTTGATCCTACCTTCCCAGCGGCTAGAAATATGGAGCTGCAGTATAGTCTCTGGAGGGAGATGAGACTGTCCAAAGGGGAAATCCTATTGAAGTGGAAGGATTTCCTGACAATGGAGCAAGCAGTCCTGGAGTGGGCCAACTCAGAGGATATTTTAACGTTCCTGCAACCTGAGTATGCGGCAATGGTGCAAGATTGATCTGAAGACATTACTGCTTAGGGAGCAAAGGATAAAGGGAAGGGAAAAACTCTTGCAGAATCCCACTCTGTAGAGCTGCCGATGAGAGCAGCAATGGAGGACGTCCAAGTCTTCCTAGCCCCGATTGCGGAGGCTATTAGAAGGGATGATGATGTCACATTTGTTTAGGAGCAAATCGACATCCTGGGAGTGGAGCGGGCTGAGGAGGCCATGCTGCAACAGACGCTGCAGCAAGTGTCAAAGAGACAAGGATGCAACACACTCCTAGAAGGATACGGAAGAAGGAAGCTCGAGTCACCACAATTCAAGCTCCACTGCATACGAGCAAGTGGTTGAAGGCCTATCCAACATCGTCACGCTTGACCCTTTGGAGAAAGAGGAGCCTCAACTGATGAATTACGGTGATTTCCCTGCATACATGGTTGCAGCTGCTGCAGAGTCTCAAAGGGAACCAACCGCCATCATCAGAGATGTCCTCCCTGACATTGCCGAAATCGTCGATGACGTAAGCACGGAGGAAGTTGCAGAGGCTGGACTCCCTGTACTGGTAGAGACATCAGTACAGCAAGCAGCCACCCTATTAGAAACTGCAGAAGAAATAAAAAGGGTGGAGGCCGAGATTCTTGCAGCGATCGAGCTTACAGTGATGCATACTATGGAAGTTGTAAGAAACCAACCAGAGCTGCAAAAACCCATTCTTGCAGCTGAAGCTGTCGAGGTTATAGGACCGACCGAGGAGACGGGGTCCTTGCAGAAGACCACAGGTGAGGTTGTTGTTCAGACAACATTCCCTGAGGGAGAGAAGACCTCTGAAGGGACGGCTGTTGAGACAGTATCCTGAAAGGATACTAAAGAAGAAATAGAGGTAACCCCTATGCAGCTAGAGACACCTCAAGAGAAGGTTGATGCTGCTGCTGCTGCAAGTTCAAAAGAACCTATCCAGGTTACAACAGCAGAGATTATTGAGGACGCTGAAGCTGAAACCTCTGAATTCCTCAAGCAGATGGTTGATCGCAATCGGTCTACATATGGACCAAAAAGTTACGTGACAGTCACAATATCATCTGATGAGGAGGCAGCTGATAAAGAACACCCATCTTCAGGCCCTTCCAGTCCCCTATCTAGCCTGAATGAGGATGAGGGTGAAACAGAGGCGCCAAGGCAGGATGCAGGACAGACACCACAAGCAGTCATTTTTTATGCTGCATCGGCTGCTGTTTCTACAAGATAGAATTCAGGCCTGACCCCTGTCGAGTCGATCGACAGGGTGATAGCTGCTGTTAGACATCTGCTGCATGCTCTCTTGGAGCATGAGTCTAACATGCAGAACAGCATGAGGGTTAGCACCCAATTCCATGCTGAAACCATGGCAGGTTTTAAGAAGGATCTCGAAGTACTGCCCAAGATGATTAGAAGTGACTTGAATAAGTCAACATACAGGCTGCTTCGGGATCGAGCACGAATGGAGGGAGAGCTGAAGAGAGATACTGAAATCAGTCGTGCTGAGATCAGACACTACAGGAGATTAGTTGATTCAGCAACTGACAGGCTGAACTCTCACTCCATGGTGCTGGAGACACTTCTGGAGTAAGTAGCAGATCAATCCAGAAGAACCAGAAGTGTCGATGATCGATTGAAGAACTTGGAGATGATAGTAGGAGAGCTGAGGGACATCATGGTGAATGCGTTCCCTCAGCATGCCCAAGGATCTAGGGAAGACCTTGCATCAACAAGAAGACCACGCTCCAAAGTGGTTCTAGCTGCCCCTGCTCCGCCCCAATTTTTTATGATGCCAAAAAGGGGGAAGGATTTTATGATAGATACAGGAGCTTAAGAGAGAAAGAAGCTGAGGAAGAAGAAGAAGATGATGACCAGCAGCCTCTCAGTAGGAGGAGAAAGAGGTCTGGATCATCTACTGCTGCTGATGCTCCTTCTCCAAAACGCTGGAGAAAAGATGATAAAGGAGTAGGAGGAGCTGGTGGAGCAGCTGCTGTAAGCAGATCAGCAGCAGGCGTTGCATACAGCAGTGCTGCAAGCAAGGATGCAGCACCTCCCTCTTCTCATCAGTCTAAGAGAGGAAGAGAAAGCTAGCAGCAAGGCTCGAGGAAGAGGGTGAGTAGAGTCGAAGCAGAAAGACATTATAATGAGAAGATGGCTGCTTAGAGGGCGGAGAAAGCCAGAGCTGAAGCTGAGGAATATGCCTTGATGCAGAGGCTTGGGCTGATTGGTGAGAGCAAGATCGATGACAAAGACCTCTACCAATACCTCCTTCAAAAAATTTCACGACTCGACACAGACAACATATCTGTCGAAGTGTCAGTGCTGATGGATCAGAGGCCATATGGAGAGAACATTGCCTGGAACTTGAACATTTTCAAGGCAATCAAACTACCTACTGATAGGAATCCATCATTTGAAGCAATCACTTTGTACAAGAGATCTGAGTATCTCAAAAACTTCAGATTTTCGTGCAGAAATGGCAAATTCAGTAAATTTCATAATAATGGAGATATTAAGAGCTTACTAGGGCTGGAGAGCTTGAAATTTAGAATTACTACATCGATCTAGTGAAGCAAGACAGAGTAGTACCTTTCTGTGAGGACTTTTGGCTGAGATGGATTTAGATTTCGAAGATACAACAGATACTTGAAGAATCCTATCAGGAGTCCATTCAAGATTGGTAGAAGGGATTGTGAGAAATAGTCGAGTAAGAAAGGAAGGATACTAAAAGAAGACCAGAAGAATCGTCATCAAGAAGGTCCCTATTTCAATAACTTTACATGCATGCTCTGTATGATATGTATCTTTCTCTTGTAAAAAATTCTCTTAGTTAATGAAGAATTTTTTTTATTTTTCTGTTTTTGATCAAGTTCATTGATTATGAACTCTTGCATGCTTTTTGCATTTCCTGATGATATGTGATAAAAGAATAGACCGATGCATCTCTGATGAATCCAAGATTAAACTTTATTTATCAAAGTATTTCAAGTATGTAATCCAGATGACAAATGAAATAATGCAAAGTAAAATCTTTCTTCATGAACGAAATAATGTAAAGGTTTTGTCATCATCAAAAAGGGGAAAATTGTTGGGATTTCAGTGTTTAGATTTTGATGAGACAAAACAAATATGTAATAGGAAGTTTTGAGTACCCCATTTTTCATAATGTTTAAGTGAAAATATAGACTAGGTTTGAGTCTAGATATAAGTGTTGAAAGATGGAGGTTTGCATAAGTATTATGCTTCATCGAGAAATTCAGTACGAAGCTGCTGTAAAAAAGTAGATACAGCAACACTGCAAGAAGGCCGATACAATAATGCAGCAAAGTAAGAAAGAACGACATGCATCATCGTTGCAAGAAAAATTACAGGAATACTGTAAGAAAGGATACAGTAGTACTGTATGAAGATACTGCAAGAAGGTCAAAGTTACAGCAGCACTACAAAGAACGAACAACTACAAGCAGACCCAGGATACAGCGCGAAGCCTACTGCTCAAATAGTCAACAACGCCAATTATAAACAATATAAGTATCCTGTAATCAGAGGAAGGATAAATACAGTACGAGGAACAAAGATTCAAGCAAGAATAAATAGAGCCGTTCCAGAGAAGATCAAAGTTGCAGACACGGAGCCAATACAAAGATGCCACGTGGACTGATGCGCTGGAGAAAGCTGTGAGCCGCAATTGCCGCATTAAATGCTCCGAAAGAAAAAGTCAAGTCGCATTAAATGCTAGCCATGCCTTTGATCAAGTACAATAAATTCAAATGAGAGATATCTCTTTCAACGGATATTTTTCATACAAGTATAAATAGAGGATGAGTAACTCTGAAGCTGACTACTTAAATATTTACGCAAAAACTCTCAAGCATTCAAGCTACTATATTTCAAGTCTACTCTCAGTTTCAGTCACTCAACCTCTGTAAAGTGAAGCAAGTTCAAAACTGAAAGATCCTTCGAAGGATTCAGAAGCTCACTTCACCGCACCAGTTGAAGAACAAAACCATATAATTTTTAACCTTATTGCTATGTGCTTAGGTTATTTTAGGTATCAAACAGTTGATAGGAGAGATCCTTGCTGTTTGTATAGTTGTCTAGGAGTTAGACAGCTTCCCTGTGTGGGAGTTCGAAACCCTGTGTGGGTTAACCTTTAGAGTTTGCAATTACTGTGTGTACGCTGGACTCTAGTAGGTGTTTGCTTTGTAAAGTTGATAGATTGTTAGGAAAGCCCTGTAAACCAATCTTGCTTAAAAAGTTCCTGCTCGAGGTAGCAGTAGAGTGGACGTAGAAGGATTACACCACCTTCGAACCACTATAAGCCATAAGTGTTTTATTACTTTCTTATTTGTGCTTTATCTTATTTATATTTCTATCTCTGTCATAAGCATAAAACAGTTTGAAAATGATCATATTTGAGAAAACCAGCCTTGTGTTATAAAACCTATTTTTCTGCTACGTATAAAACTCTAGTTACAGCATGCAACATTGCATCCTAGTGCTGTAAGCAGTAACTGTCTGGCGCTGCAAGTTCTAGTAACTTGCAGAACATAAAGTTTTTCAAGAGATTTACAAAATCGACCAAGGTTTATTCACCCCCCCTCTGAACCTCGGACGTCACTTGGAACCAACATGGATGATTATAGAAAGTTGTTTAGGAGTATGTCAACTTCTCCATCTGAAATGGCATAATCCTAGTAATAGACTTAGTATTAGGTAATGGTATACACTTAGATGCATTTGTTAGTATCCTACCCATCGGAGTCACTGCTGTTAATTATATTGTCAAAGCGAAACCAACTATTAATTTTATTTGTCATAAAGTTTGGTTGACAAGATAATAAAATTAATGGGTAAAACCTCCTCTAATAAATGTTTGAATTAGTATATGTCCACACTATCGTGGCTACGAAGTTCACGGTGTGTTGAGGTGTTGGTGAATTTAAATTATATTGTTTGAGGGAACAATATGGTTTTTTAAATTCAAATATTTTAACCTATGTGCTTATTTACGTGATTCTTATGTTTTTTATTATGGATTTCAATCCTCTTGCCGTTATACTTAAAGAAAACAAACTTACTGGTCCTAATTATATTGATTGGAAACGAAACCTGGATATTGTCCTTACTGCTAAAGAGTACAAGTTTGTACTCTCTGAGCATTGTCCTGACATGCTTGATGAAAACTCTAGTGAAGAGGAGAAAATGCTTTATAGGAAGTAGGTCAAGACAGATAAGATAGCGTGATGTTACATTTTGGCTTCCATGTTAAATGTACTGCAACATCAGCATCAGGCCATGCCTACTGCCTATGATATGATGCATAATCTCAAAGAACTCTTCGGACACCAGAGTCGGGTTGCCAGACATGAGGCTATGAGAAACTTTACCACCGTGGCTGAGGGGACACATATGAGTGATCATGTCCTTGAGATGATGGCTTATTTGAATAAGATGGAAGTCCTTGGAGCTGAAATCGATGGAGAAACCAAAGTCGATATCGTTCTCCAAATGCGGCCTAAATGTTTTGAGCAGTTCTGCCTGAACTACAATATGAAGAAGAGGTTGTATTCATTGGAGAAACTTCTGACAGAACTCCAATTAATAGAGGGATTGTTTCGTCAAAATACTTAAGCTTACATTACTGAAAATGTTTCTGCTTCTAAGCCGAAAAATGAAAAGAAGAAGAAGAAACAAAATCCTCCAATAAAGAAAATGGCTGGGCCACAAGGTGGTGTGAAAAATTCGAAGGACAAGTGCTTCAATTGCAAGCAGCCTGGACATTGAAAAGTGGATTGTCCCCGTAAAAAGAAGAACAATTGAGCTACATCTTTTTCATTAGTTGTTGAAACATTTTTAGTGGTGTTATCTACCGGTACCTGATGTGTGGATACGGAAGCTACCGATCATGTCTGCAATTCATTACAGGGGTTCCAGGAAACTAGATGACTCGGTGATGGAGATATTACCATATACATGGGTACCACTGCGAAAGTAGCGGCCGTTGCAGTGAGAGATATTTAATTATCTTTTCATAAGAATAAGTCTTTGATTTTGAGAGATTGTCTTTACGTACCTTGTTTTAGAAAGAATTTGATTTCAATTTCTAAACTTTTTATGGATGGATATTTTGTTTCTTTTGATGATAAAGTTGTGATCAAGAAGAATAGAGTTATTATCTGTTCTGGTACGTTGGTTGGCAATTTATATACTCTTAATTCAATAACTCTTACGATGCAACAAATGGAAATTAGTAATACATCTTCTAAATCTAATATGAGAAAAGAGCCTTCGAAAATGAACCAAACATATCTTTGGCATCTAAGGTTGGGTTATATTAATTTAAGTAGGATTCAAAGGTTGATAGCCGATGTACCTTTGGGTTCCTTACAAGTAGAAAACTATCCAACCTGCGAGTCCTACTTGAAAGGAAAAATGACAAAAAGGCCTTTTAAGACCGAGGGTTATAGAGCCAAAGAAGTGTTGGAATTGGTTCATTCTGATTTGTGTGGGCCTATGACTATTCAGGAAAGAGGCGGATTTGAATATTTTGTCTTATTTATAGACCATTATTTGAGATATGGGTACATTTACTTGATACGCCACAGGTCTGAGTATTTTGATAAGTTCAAAGAATACAAGACTTGATGTGCAGAAATGTCATGGTAAATGTATCAAAACATTACAATCTGATCGTGGTGGAGAGTACCTCATAGGAGAGTTTGAGAGTTACTTATCAGAAGTTTGGATTTAATCCCAATTGTCTGTACCGGGTACACCCTAACAGAATGGTGTGGCAGAACGAAGGAATATGACTCTTATTAAAATGGTTAGATCGATGATGAGTTATTCAGAATTACCAAATTCGTTTTGGGGGTATGCTCTGGAAACAACGACGTACATTCTAAACTTGGTACCTTCTAAGTCAGTACCCTCTACTCCCACAGAATTGTGGATTGGGCGCAAGCCTAGTCCGAAACACATTCGGATTTGGGGTAGTCCAGCACATGTGCTGAAGGGAGATGTTGATAAGTTGGGATCTCGTACGGAAGTACATTTTTTTGTGGGCTAATTCTAGAGGAATGAAAGGTGGTTTATTTTATAGTCCTAAAGATCAGAAGGTCATCGTTAGCATGAATGCCCAATTTTTAGAAGAGGACTATGTAATGAACCACAAGCCCATGAGTAAAATTATTCTTGAGAAAATGAGAGTAGGAAATTCTTCTATAATACCAGTGGTGTAAGATGAGATACCATAAATGAGTGCATTGCGTGTCACAAGTGATACACAAATACCGACTGTGCCTTGTCGTAGTGGGAGGGTTGTTAGACAACCTGATAGGTTCATGTTTTTGAGAGAGTCTTCCCCGATGAACATGAAATAGATCCTTGGACTTATGATGAAGCACTTTAAGATAAAGATGCGATATCTTGGCAAAAGGCAATGCTCTCTGAGATAGAATCTATGGATTCTAATCAAGTCTGGGAGCTTGTAGAACCACCAAATGGTGTAAAAGCTATTGGATGTAAATAGGTTTACAAAAGGAAAAGAGGATCAAACGAAAAGGTAGAAACCTTTAAAGTAAGACTTGTTACGAAAGGGTATACTCAGAAAGAAAGAATTGAATATAAGGAAACTTTTTGGCGGTAGCCATACTTAAGTCTATCCAAATTCTTTTATCTATAGCTGCTCATATGGATTATGTGGTTTGGTAGATGGATGTCAAGAGAGCTTTCCTTAATGGAAGTCTTGAAGAAAACATCAATATGAATCAACTAGAGGGATTCATTGAAAAAGGGCAAAGAGTATCTCGTGTGTAAGCTTAATCGGTCCATTTATGGACTGAAACAAGCTTCGAGATCTTGGAACATCCATTCTGATGAGGTAATCCAATCTTTTAGATTTATTTAATGTTCGGATGAGTCTTGTGTATATAAGAAGAGTGACGGAAATATGATGGTATTTCTTGTACTATACGTAGATGATATCTTATTAATTGGAAACAATGTCAGCGTGTTATCAGACGTAAGAGTATGGCTGTCCAAGCAGTTTGGTATGAAGGACTTGGGAGAAGTTGGACATATTTTTGGGATAAAGTAATAAGGGATCGCAAGAAAAGAATGTTGTGCTTATCTCAAACTTCATACATTGACACTATCCTAGCTCGTTTTAGCATGCAAAACTCCAAGAAAGGTTTTCTATCTTTTAGACATGGAGTGTCTTTATCTAAGGAAATGTGTTCTAAGACACCAAAAGAGATAGATAAAATGAAAGCAGTTCCTTATGCTTCGGTTGTAGGAAGCTTGATATTACATATGTTCGAGACCGAATATTTGCTTTGCCGTGGGCATGGTTAGTAGATATCAAAGTAACCCTGGACAAGGTCATTGGACTGCCGTAAAGTATATTGTAAAGTATCTGAAAAGGACTAAAGATTATATGCTAGTTTACTAGGAAAATGATTTATTTCCTGTGGGTTACAATTCTTATTTCCAGTCAGATAGGGACAACAATAAATCTACCTCGAAATATGTGTTTACCTTGGGAAGTGGAGCCATAGTATGGAGGAGTGTAAAATAGAAATGCGCTTCGGACTCCATCATGGAAGCTGAGTATGTGGCAGCCTTTGAGGTAGCCAAAGAAGCTGTATGGCTCAGAAACTTCTTGATGGACTTAGAAGTGATTCCTGGTTTGCCCAAAACTATCACAATTTATTGTGATAATAGTGGTACAGTAGCAAACTCGAAGGAACCACGAGCCCATAAGGCAAGTAAACACATTGAATGTAAGTACCACCTGATACTAGATATCGTAAAGCAAGGGTAAGTTATTGTCGCCAAGATTACATCAGCCGATAACCTAGTAGATCCCTTCACAAAGACCCTTCCGGTGAAAACTTTTGATGAGCATGTTGAGGGGATGAGAATCAAATATATGGCAGCGTATATGAAAACATAGTCTTTTAGTATAAATGAGATATTGTTAGGATGTATACTATAAGCTTAGCTTTTGTATGAACATTTATTTTGATATGAGAATCTTTTATGGTCAAATTTTTGCATTTTATATTTGTTATATATGTTATTACAATTTTCTAATTAATTTATATTATAAATAACATGGTGTGTGGTGCCACACAGAAGACCATGTTATCAATTCCTTACAGATTATAAATGGTAGCTCACAACCAAGATGATTTTGGACAAATTATCGCAATGGTTATAGTGTAATTTGGTATTAGTCTATCTTGATTATAAAATTTCAGTAGTATATTTTGTATGTATTAAGCAAGACCAATTGAGGTTGTTCGATTTATACTGACTATATAATAGAATAAGACCTCTGTTATTATGGATGTGCGTCCTCTTAATCATTATATAATAACAGGCACGTATATTCGATATATGTTTCTTTAATTTACCAATGGGTGAGATTTATTCATTAAATCAATAAGCTTGGTAAATTGGGATACAATGTTGTTTATATGGTGTGCTGTTGATTATAAAATGAAATCTTGTCCTAATTATTTAGGATTATGATGTCTCTTTGAGGAGCTCATAAGAATTATCATGTAAACCCTATAGGTGGATTTATTCCGGTATGATGATAAAGTTAAGTGGTAGTACTCTTGGAATTAGATGTTAATGAATTGAGTTGTCAGTAACTCATTTAATTTATGGACATTCGATATCTTAAACACGGGGAGATTAATGTGCTCATAATAAGTAAGAGCCCATATTTAATATGGAATTGAGGGCGGTAGTTCAATAATAACTTCTTAGTGGATCGAGTTATTATTGATGGGCTTAAGCAGTTTGTTCAGGCCAAACATGGGATGCCTAAGCCCATCAGGAGACCTAATCCTAATTCTCCTTTAGGTCCCTATTATAGCCTATAAATATGCTTTAAGTTAGCTTCTAAACACATATAAAATCTCACATACGATAGTATGAGATGACTGCTAAAATTCTCGAAGGCTCGTTGACCACACAATATTTGAGAAAAAGGTAAGAAATACAGCAGAAGGTCGAGAGGTCAAGGTTCTATTATTTATTCAATTTGCAGACCCGTTTCATCCCCATCTTCGCTCATAAGGTATGACTCGATTTTCTACTATAGTGTTGTTATACTTTGGATGGACCCCGAATCGAAATTGCATAAGGTTAGAGATCCCTCGTTTCCATTAGGTGCAGCATATCGAATAATAGCTTGTTGTTTCAAAGATAGACGTCTTGTGTCATCCAGTTTAGGTTCCTCCACTTCAGCCTCATGAAACTCCTCCTAGAGCCCTTTCCACTGAAAGAAGCAAACTTGTCAGAAATATGGGTGGTAGGAGTTTCATCTTCCATCTCTTCATCAGACCCTCATTCCTCATCATTGGCCTCATCAGTAACTAAATCTGCTGTATCATTGTTAGGTTCTGATGAACATGCAGCAGGTCCAGTTTCAATCTCCTCCCAAGATGTCTCTTGCTGCACTATATTTACTTCGGCCACTTTCTCCATTTCTTCATCCTCTAAGGGTATTGTCTCAACAGCCGCCCCTTCAGAAGTCTTCAAATCCTTAGAGAATACTGTCTCAACAGCCACCTCACCTAAAGTCTTTAGAGGGGCCATCGTTGTTGGAACAGTTGGATCGCTAACCCTATGCAATTCTGATTCGGGATCCATGTAAAATATGACAACACATAGCGGAAAAATGAGTCATACCTTTTGCAGCAAAAATAAGACGAATTAATTCTAAGGTCAGAACTGTAGATAGAGCAATCGATGGAGCCACGACCTCTCGATCTTCTGCTGTATTCCTCACCTTTTCTCGAACGTTGTGTGGGCAACGAACTTTCGAGAATTCTAGCTATCTTCTACTAAATCATATCTAAGATATTCGTGTGTTTAGAAGTGGCTGACTTAAGATATATTTATAGGCTACAATAGGGACTTAGAGGAGGATTATGATTAGGTCTCTTGATAGGCTTAGGAGTCCTACGTTCACAGGAACACACTTCTTAAGCTTATCAATAATAACTCGTTCCACTAAGGAGTTATTATTGAACTACCGCCCCAAATACATATTAAATATGAGCTCCTATTTATTATGAGTACATTTATCTCCCCGTGTTTAAGATATGGAATGTTCGTTAATTAAATAAGTTACTGACAACTCAATTTAATTAATATCTAATTCCTTAAGTAGTACCACTCAACTTTATTATCATGTCGGAATAAATCCACCTACAGGGTTTTACATAATAATCCTTATAAGCTCCATAAGGAGACATTATCATCCTAAATAATTAGGACACAAATTCCTTCTATAATCAACGACACACCATATAAACAATATTGTATCCCTATTTACCGAGTTTATTGATTTAATGAATAAATCTCACCAATTAGTAAATAAAAAAAATAGAAATTGAATATACATGCCCGTTATTATATAAGGATTAAAAGGACGCACATTCATAATAATAGAGGTCTTGTTTTATTAAATAGTCAGTATAAATCAAACAACCTTAATTGGTCCTGCTCTATACATAGAAAATGTACTGGTGAAATTTTATAATCAAGATAGACTAATATCAAATTACAGTATAACCATTTCGATGATTTGTCCAAAATCATCTTGGTTGTGAGGTACCATTTATAATCTACAAGGAACTGATAACATGATCTTTTGTGTGGCACCACACACCATGTTATCTACAATATAAATTAATTAGACAATTGCAAGAACATATATAACAAATATAAAATGCAAAAATTTGACCATAAAAGATTCTCATATCATGAATAGATGTTTTTACAAACGGTAGGCTTATAGTATACATCCTAACAATCTCCCACTTATACTAAAAGACTATGCTGTCATATACGCTGCCATACATCTGATTCTCATCCCCTCAACATGTTCATCAAAGGCTTTCGTCGGAAAGGCCCTTGTGAAAGGATCTGCTAGGTTATCGACTGATGCAATCTTAACGACAACAACTTCCCCTCACTTTACGATATCTCGTATCAGGTGGTACTTGCACTCAATGTGTTTACTTACCTTATGGGCTCGTGGTTCCTTCGAGTTTGCTACTGCACCACTGTTATTACAATAGATTGTGACAACTTTGGGCAAACCAGGAATCACTTCTAAGTCCATCAAGAAGTTTCTGAGCCATATAGCTTCTTTGGTTATCTCAAAGGCTGCCACATACTCAGCTTTCATGGTGGAGTCCGAAACGCATTTCTGCTTCACACATCTCCACACTATGGCTCCACTCCCAAGGTTAACATATACCCCGAGGTTGATTTATTGTTGTCCCTATCTGACTGGAAATTAGAATCCATGTAAATCATTTACCTTTTAAACTAGCATATAATCTCTAATCCTTTTCAGGTATTTTAAAATATGCTTTACGGTTGTCTAATGTCCTTATCCTGGGTTACTTTGATATCTACTAACCATGCCCCAACAAAGCAAATATCCGGTTTCGTACATAGCATCGCATACATTAAGCTTCCTACAGCCGAAGCAGAAGAAATTGCTTTCATTTCCTCTATCTTCTTTGGTGTCTTAGAACACATCTCCTTAGATAAAGATACTCCATGTCTAAAAGGTAGAAAACCTTTCTTGGAGTTTTGCATGCTAAAACGAGCTAGGATAGTATCAATGTATGAAGCTTGAGATAAGCACAACATTCTTTTCTTGCGGTCCCTTATTACTTTGATCCCAAAAATATGTCCAGCTTCTCCCAAGTCCTTCATAGCAATCTGCTTGGACAACCATACCCTTACGTTTGATGATACCCTCATATTGTTGCCAAATAGCAAGATTTCATCTATGTATAGTACAAGAAATAGCACCATGTTTCCGTCACTCTTTTTATATACATAAGACTCATCTGGATATTGAATAAATCCCAAAGATTGGATTACCTCATCAAAACGGATGTTCCAAGATCTCGAAGCTTGTTTCAGTCCATAAATAGACCGATTGAGCTTACACACGAGATGTTCTTTGCCCTTTTCAATAAATCTCTCTAGTTGATTCATATAGATGTTTTCTTCAAGACTTCCATTAATGAAAGCTGTTTTAACATCCATCTACCAAACCTCATAATCCATATGAGCAACTATAGACAAAACAATCTGGATAGACTTAAGCATGGCTATCGGCAACAAAGTTTCTTCATAATCGATCCCTTCTTTCTGAGTATATTCTTTCGCAACAAGCCATGCTTTAAAGGTTTCTACTTATCCGTCTGATCCTCTTTTTCTTTTGTAGACCCATTTACATCCAATGACTTTTACACCATTTGGTAGTTCTACAAGCTCCCAAACATGATTAGAATCCATAGATTCTATCTCAGAAAGCATAATCTTTTGCCAAGATATCGCATCTTTATCTTGGAATGCTTCGTCATAAGTCCAAGGATCTATTTCATGTTCACCAAGGACCAAGTCCGAAGACTCTGCCCAAAACATGAATCTATCAGGTTGTCTAACAACCCTCCCACTACGACAAGGTACTACCGGTAATTATGTATCACTTATGGCATGTGGTGCAGTCACTTGTGGTATCTCATCTTGTACTACTGGTATAGAAGAATTTTCCTTTCTCATTTCTTCAAGAACAATTTTACTCATGAGCTTGTGGTTCATTACATAGTCCTCTTCTAAAAATCAGGCATTTGTGCTTACAATGACCTTCTGATCTTTAGGACTATAAAATAAACCACTTTTCGTTCCTCTAGGATAGCCCGCAACAAGCAAACTTCCGTACGAGATTCTAACTTATCAGCATCTCCCTGTAGCACATGTGCTGAACTACCCCAAATTCGAATGTGTTTCCGACTAGGCTTACGCCCAATCCATAATTCTATCGGAGTAGAGGGTACTAATTTAGAAGGTACCAAGTTTATAATATATGTCGCTGTTTCCAGAGTATACCCCCAAAACGAATTCGGTAATTCCAAATAACTCATTATTGATCTAACCATTTCCATAAGAGTCATATTCCTTCATTCTGCCACACCATTTTGTTTGGGCGTACCCGATGTAGATAATTGGGATTGAATCCCAGCCTCTAATAAGTAACTCCTAAACTCTCCTAAGAGGTACTCCTCACCACGATCAGATTATAGTGTTTAGATATATTTACCATGACATTTCTCCACATCAGCCTTGTATTTTTTGTACTTGTCAAACACTCAGACTAGCGGCGCATCAAGTAAATGTACCCATATCTCGAGTAATCGTTTATAAATGAGATAAAATAATCAAAACCACCTCTTGCATGAATAGTCATAGGCCCACACAAATCAGAATGAACCAATTTCAACATTTCTTTGGCTCTATACTCCTTGGCCTTAAAAGGCATTTTTGTCATTTTTCCTTCCAAGCAGGACTCGTAGGTTGGATAGTTTTCCACTTTCAAGGAACCCAAAGGTCCATCGGCTATCAACCTTTGAATCCTACTTAAGTTAATATGACCCAACCTTAGATGTCAAAGATATGTTTGGTTCATTTACGAAGGCTCTTTTCTCTTATTAGATTTAGAGGATATGTTATTAATTTGCCAAGAGTATGTAAATTGCCAACCAACGTACCAGAATGGATAATAACTCTATTCTTCTTGACCACAACTTTGTCATCAAAAGAAACAGAATATCCATCTATAAATAGTTTAGAAATTAAAATGAAATTATTTCTAAAACAACGTACGTAAAGACAATCTCTCAGAACCAAAGACTTATTCTTATGAAAAGATAAATAAATGTCTCCCACTGTAACGGCCGCTACATTCACAGCGGTGCCCATGTAGTAATCTCTCCATCACTGGGTCGTCTGGTTTCCTTGAGCCCCTACAATGAATTGCAGACATAATCAGTGGCTCCCGTATCTACACACTAGGTACAGGTAGATAACACCATTAAACATAATTCAACAACCAATGAAAGAGATGTACCTCCATTGTTCTCTTTTTTACGGGGACAATCCACTTTTCAATGTCCAGGGCTGCTTGCGATTGAAGCATTTGCTCTTCGACATTTTCACACCACCTTGTGGCCTAGCCATTTTCTTTGCTGGAGGATTTTGTTTCTTCTTCTTATTTCCGCCTTTGGACTTAGAAGTAGAATCATTTTTAGCAACGTAAGCTTGAGTATTTTGATGAAATAGTCCCTTTACTGATTGGAGTTCTGTCAGAAGTTCTGCTAATGAATACAACCTCTTGTTCATGTTGCAGTTCAGGCAGAACTGCTCAAAACTCTTGGGCAGCGTTTGGAGATCGATATTGACCTGGGTTTTCCCATTGATGTCTTGACATCCATCTGCCAAACCTCATAATCCATATGAGCAGCAATAGACAAAAGAATCCGGATAGACTTCAGCATGGCTACCGGCAAAAAGGTTTCCTTATCATCGATCCCTTCTTTTTGAGTATACCCTTTCGCAACAAGTCTTGCTTTAAAGGTCTCTACCTTTCCGTCTGATTCTCTTTTCCTTTTGTAGACCCATTTACATCCAATGGCTCTTACACCATTTGGTGGTTCTACAAGCTCCCAGACTTGATTAGAATCCATAGATTCTATCTCAGAGAGCATTGCCTTTTGCCAAGATATCACATCTTTATCTTGGAATGCTTCGTCATAAGTCCAGGGATCTATTTCATGTTGTCCAGGGACCAAGTCTGAAGACTCTCCCAAAACCATGAATCTATCAGGTTGTCTAACAACCCTCCCACTACGACGAGGCACTATCGGTATTTGTGTATCATTAGTGACACGCGGTGCAGTCACTTGTGGTATCTCATCTTGTACCGTCGGTACATTAAAATTATCCCCCCTCATTTCCTCAAGAACAATTTTACTCATAGGCTTGTGGTTCATTACATAGTCCTCTTCTAAAAATCGGGCATTCGTACTAACAATGACCTTCTGATCTTTAGGACTATAAAATAAACCAACTTTCGTTCCTCTAGGATAGCCCACAAATAAGTGTACTTCTGTACGAGATTCCAACTTATCAGCATCTCCCTTCAGCACATGTGCTGGACTACCCCAAATCCGAATGTGTTTCAGACTAGGCTTGCGCCGAGTCCACAATTCTATGGGAGTAGAGGGTACTAATTTAGAAGGTACCAAGTTTAGAATGTACTTCGCTGTTTCCAGAGCATACCCCCAAAACGAACTTGGTAATTCTGAATAACTCATCATCGATCTAACCATTTCCATAAGAGTCATATTCCTTCGTTCCACCACACCATTCTGTTGGGGTGTACCCGGTGCAGACAATTGGGATTGAATCCCAGCCTCTGATAAGTAACTCCTAAACTCTCCTAAAAGGTACTCACCACCACGATCAGATCGTAGTGTCTTGATACTTTTATTATGACGTTTCTCCACATCAGCCTTGTATTCTTTGAACTTGTCAAAGCATTCAGACTTGCGGCGCATCAAGTAAATGTATCCATATCTCGAATAATCGTGTATAAAAGAGACAAAATATTCGAAACCACCTCTTGCCTGAATAGTCATAGGGCCACATAAATCAGAATGAATCAATTCCAACACTTCTTTGGCTCTATACCCCTTTGCCTTAAAAGACCTTTTGATCATTTTTCCTTCCAAGTAGGATTCGCAGGTTGGATAGTTTTCCACTTCCAAGGAACCCAAAGGCCCATCGGCTATCAACCTTTGAATCCTCCTTAAGTTAATATGACCCAAACCTCAGATGCCAAAGATATGTTTGATTCATTTTCGAAGGTTCTTTTCTCTTATTAGATTTAGAAGATATGCTATCAATTTTCATTTGTTGCATCGTAGGAGTTATAGGATTAAGAATATATAAATTGTCAACCAACGTACCAGAATAGATAATAACTCTATTCTTCTTAACGACAACATTGTTATCAAAAGAAACAGAATATCCATCCTTAAAAAGTTTAGAAACTGAAATCAAATTCTTTCTAGAACAAGGTACGTAAAGACAATTTCTCAAAATCAAAGTCTTATTCCTATGAAAAGATAAATAAATATCTCCCACTGCAACAGCCGCCACTTTCACAGTGGTGCCCATGTATATGGTAATCTCTCCATCACTTAGTCGTCTGGTTTCCTGGAACCCCTGCAATGAATTGCAGACATGATTAGTGGCTCCCGTATCTACACACTAGGTACCGTTAGATAACACCGCTAAACATGTTTCAACAACTAATGAAAAAGATGTACCTGAATTGTTCTCCTTTTTACGGGGACAATCGACTTTCCAATGTCCAGCCTGCTTGCAATGGAAGCACTTACCTTTCGGCTTTTTCACACCACCTTGTGGTTTAGCCACTTGAGGTCCGGTTGTCTTCTTTGCTGAAGAATTCTGTTTTTTCTTCTTCTTCTTTTCGCCTTGTGGTTTAGAAGCAGAAAGATTTTCAATAACGTAAGCCTGAGAATTTTGACGAAACAGTCCCTCTGCTGATTGGAGTTCTGTCAGAAGTTCCACCAATGAATACAACCTCTTGTTCATGTTGTAGTTCAAACGGAACTGCTCAAAACTCTTAGACAGCGTTTGGAGAACGATATCGACCTGGGTTTCCCCATCGATTTCAGCTTCAAGGACCTCCATCTCATTCAGATGAGCCATCATCTTGAGGACATGATCACTCACAGGTGTCCCCTCAGCCATGGTGGTAGTCATCAAGCTTCTCATTGCCTCTTGTCTGGCAGCCCGACTCTGGTGTCCGAAAAGTTCTTTGAGATTATGCATCATATCATAGGCAGTAGGCATGGCCTGATGCTGATGTTGCAGCACATTTGACATGGAAGCCAAAATGTAACACCGCGCCATCTCATCTGCCTTTACCCACTTCCTATAAAGCATTTTCTCCTCTTCAGTAGAGTTTTCATCAGGCATGTCAGGACAGTGCTCAGTGAGTACAAACTTGTACTCTTCAGCAGTCAGGACAATATCCAGGTTTCGTTTCCAATCAATATAATTAGGACCAATAAGTTTGTTTTCTTTAAGTATAACAACAAGAGGATTGAAAGCCATAATTAAAATCTTGAGAATCACATAAATAAACACATAGGTCAAATCATTTGAATTGACAAATCATATTGTTCCCTCAAACAACACAATTTAAATTCACCAACACCTCAATACACCGTGAACTTTGTATGCCACGATAGTGTGAACGTATACTAATTCAAACATTTATTAGAGGAGGCTTTACCCATTAATTTTATTATCTTGTCAACTTAACTTTATGACAAATAAAATTAATAGTTGGTTATTGCTTTGGCCATACAAATAACAACTGTGACTCCGATGGAGAGGATACTTATTAAATGCATCTAAGTGTACACCATTATTTGATACTAAGTCCATTATCTAGGATTATGCCCCTTCAGATGGAGAAGATGACATGCTCCTAGACAACATTCTATAATCATCCATAAAGGAAGTTTGATCTAGTGATCCGCAAATAAACTCATCCGATATGGAGGAAGGCACTTAAAGCCAATGCGCAAATTCAAATGCATCACTTACAAACCAGTAATGGAGGCCATGGGATTTATTAAAACAATTAATCCCTCTCCCACTTAGTTATTTAACATAAGGGATTTTAACATGCATATCTTATAAAACACATACAAGCATGCTTGATAAAACACATATAAAGCAATAAATATGAAAAACACAATTTCCAACTATTATGGCCTCGTTTTATCACTATGTTCTTGAATGTTTACCGTCAAACGAGGATCGACCTAGCACGGTCTGACCGTGCCCCTCAGCACGGTCGTGCTCGATCTGAAACATGCCGCACGGTTGACCGTGTCGTATAGCATGGTCGTGCCCTGTTGTCCAGTCGCGATCTTCAGCTGGCACGGTCTGACCATACCCTCCAGCACGGTCGTGCCCGATCTGTAAACACGCCGCACGATCAACCGTGCTCTATAGCATGGTCGTACCCTGTCGTCCAGCTCCAATTTTCCACCGGCACGGTCTGACCGTGCTGCACAGCACGGTCGTGCCCGGTTGTGTGATCCTGACCTTGTATCTATTACATCCATCGATCCTATACCCCACGAAGAAGTTTACATATAATCTAGATCGAACAGAAAATTAAAACCTAACACGATAAACCGCCGTGATTTTACTATTACAATCATACATTCAAAAAACAACCTCTTGATAACAGGAAGAGGACTCGAGGCGTCCTCTTCTTCGACTTATTCCCCGTTGCCTGCAGCTTCATCTTGCAGAGCAAAAGTTGCATTCTTTTTGTCTTTGGTTTTCTTCCTCGCAACTCCTGCTCCTGCAGCCTTTGGCTGGGTCTTGCCCTTCTTCTTCTCCCCTGAAGGAACCGCCGGATCGCCGACCCTATACGATTATCTGAATCGGGGTCCATGCAAATATGATTAACGCACAGCGGAAAACGAATCATATCTTTTACACCGAAATTAGTTCTAAGATCAGAACTGTAGATGGAGGAATGGATGAAGCCTGGACCTCACGATCTTCTGCTGTATTCTTCGCCTTTATCTCGAATGTTGTGTGGGAAACGAGCTATCGAGACTTTCAGCCGTCTTCTACTAATACGTATCTTAAATTTTTATGTCTATGTATCTGTATTTCTATGTGTATAGAAAACGGCTGACTTGAGGCTTATTTATAGGCTACAACAGGGACCTTGAAGAGGATTATGAATCGGTCTCCTGATAGGCTTATGAGTCCTAAATTCAATCTGAATATACTTCTTAAGCCTATCAATAATATCTTTATCCACTAAAAAGATATTATTGAACTACTGTCCCTTATCCATATTAGATATGGCTCCTATTTATTATGTGTACGTTTATCTCCCCGTGTTTAAGATATCGAATGTCCATTAATTAAATGAATTACTGACAATTCAATTAATTAATATTTAATTCCAAGAGTAGTACCACTCAACTTTATTATCATGCCAGAATAAATCCACCTGCAGGGTTTACATGTTAATCCTTATGAGTTCCTCAAGGGGACATCATCATCCTAAATAATTAGGACACGGTTGCATTATATAATCAACAACACACCATATAAACAACACTGTATCCCAATTTACCGAGCTTATTGATTTAATAAATAAATCTCACCCATTGGTAAATTAAAAAAACATATATCGAGTATACATGCCCGTTATCATACAATGATTAAGAGGACGCACATCTATAATAACAGAGGTCTTGTTTTATTTATGTAGTCAGTACAAATAAAACAACCTCAATTGGTCCTGTTCAATACATACAAAATGTACTAGTGTAATTTTATAATCAAGACAGATTAATACCAAATTACACTACAACCATTCCGATAATTTGTCCAAAATTATCTCGGCTATGAGCTATCATTTATAATCTATAAGGAACTGATAACATGATCTTCTGTGTGGCACCACACACCATGTTATCTACAATATAAATTAATTGGCAATTGCAATAACATATATAACAAATATATAAAATGCAAACATTTGACCATAAAAGATTCTCATATCATAAATAGATGTTCATACAAAAGCTATGCTTATAGTATACATCCTTACACTCCCCGAGATATTTTCCGATGTGAATGGGGGCGGGTGCTGCAAGTTGAAGGCCAAGCTTGCAGAGCAGAGAGCAGATGGTGATACCTTTGTTCCAACGCTCCGTTATCTTCTCTGCTTCCTCCCACAACCTCTTCATGATGAACCTCGCCCAGTTCACATTTTCTCCGGCCATGATCGCAGACATGATCCGGAACCGGAGATCTGTGCATTTGTCATAACTCCCGGTCCTTCCTTTGATGGAGTATGCACATATGTCGTGGAGAAGTTCAAACTCCGGTTTGAAGAGCTTCTTGGGGGCGCTTCTCTTGATTTCAGCCCCTGCATCCCTTGCTCGAAAGAGATCCCACATCTCTTGAGCCGATGCCTCCCCATATGTTGTCAACTGACTGGGGGTAAGACCTGCAGCGGAGATGCTGAAGGTGGTGGAGATGTCCCTAACGGTCAGCGATCGTTCTTCTCCATCTACATCCATCCGGAACAGGATGCAGTTTCTGTCCTCCGCCTGCCTAGCGTAGGCGTAGAATCTCTGAACTGACTCTGTAGAGAAGCCAGCGTACACGGTGGTCAACAACCCTAGGACTTGGGTCTGTTGAAGAGCATCAAAAATCCTTTTAATCAGAGCATTGTCATACAGCCTTGACTCAAGGATGTGTTCCTGGTTGATCATCCTTCCATCAAGAACGATGGTTCTTCTGGCAGCCATTGATGATATTTTTATGAGAGAGAAAGAGAAAGAACAAGCGTTTGCACTTAGAAAATTTTCTGCGAAGATGGCGTTTCTCTCTCTGGAGATGGTGAAAGAATGAATTCAAATGGCACGTTTTGGTCTTTATGGCGGTTCTCAAGAGACGTGCATAGATCGACGGTTGAGATAAATTAGGGAGTTGATCTAGTGGCTCAGGAAAAAGTGGAGATGTCAAATTGACACTAATAATTACCTGGCGCGTGGGTTCTGTCAGCGTTCTTTCCACTTCCTTACACCCGCAGTCATTCATTTAATGCTGAAAGACATGCCTTTTGCCGCCTAAATAAATGTTTTTTTAAGGTTGCAGCGATCCAAGTGTGAAATGATTTTGAATTTCCAATTCTCCATCCCTAACAAGTTCTTCATATCTTCTCAGTGCAGATTGACAAGTGTGAAATCTTCTAAATTTGCCTTCTCTGCAGAGATATCTGAAGTATCTGAGGTATTCTGATCTTTTGAAGAGTGTGATCTGCGCAAAGGATGGGTTCCTGTCAGTAGACAGTCTCACAGCTTTAAAGATCCAGGCCATGTTCTTTTCATCAGGCCTTTGATCCATTAGAATAGATACTTCAACAGATATGTTGTTAGTGTCAAGACGTGGAATGTCTTGATGAGGGTATTGAAGTAAAGCTCTATCAACACTTCTCATCAAATATGTTCTGTTTTCTCCAACTATCCCAGGCCTCCTCATCCAGGCTTTTTCTTTTTCAGCTCTGGTTTTCTCAGCTCTTTGAGCAGCCATCTTCTGATTGTAGAGCCTTTCTGCTTCAGCTTTACTCATCTTCTTCTTAGAATAAGTTTGTTGTTGATCTCCTCCCCTTCTTATACTGTATAAAGTGGGGGCTACTGTTGTATCTTTTCTTACAGCAATACTGGATGCAGCACTGCAAACACTCTTAGATACAGCTGCTCTAGCACCACCTTCACCTTCATTATCCCTTCTTCTTTTTGGGGTGGGGACATCAGCAGTGGGAGTTGATCTTATTCTCCTATTCCTACTCAAAGGAAGGTCATCAATGTCCTCTTCTCTTCTTCTTCTTGTTCCTCTCTTCTGTATCTATCTGTTCTTTCTTTCCCATTTTTGGCATCATAAAAAATAGTTGGGAGTGGAGCAGGAGCTGATCTGATCACAGCAGATCTGGGTCTTCTTGTAGTAGGTACGGGAGTGGGTCTAGTGGGCGGCCTATCACCTTTAGCATGTTGAGGAAATGCACTCACCATCATATCCCTTAATTCACCAACAATAGTTTTCAGATTGCCCAATTTATCATCGACACTCCGTGTTCGTTGAGTTTGATCAAGAACATTATCCAGCAGGATCATTAAGATCATAGAGTGAGACTTCAATCTTTCAAAAGCTGCATCCACTATATTCTTACAGCCTTCGATCTCTTTGAGGTTGGCAGCAACAACTTTCTTGAGTTCTCTCTCCATCCGCACCTTGTGTCAGATTTGTTGGTTCCACTGATCCAACAAGTAATACTGCATTTATCTTGGAACAAATTCAATGTCCTTTCTTAGATTAGAAATGGACACAACATAGGACCTTACTGATAACTCAATTAATTAACATCTAATTCCAATGTAGTACCACTCAACTTTATTATCATGTTGGGATAAATTCACATGCAGGGTTTACATGATAATCTTTATGAGCTCCTCAAAAAGATATCATAATCCTAAATAATTAGGATACGGTTTCATTCTATAATCAACATCACACCACATAAACAACATTGTATCCCAATTTACCGAGGTCATTGATTTAATGAATAAATCTCACCCATTGGTTAATTAAAGAAAGATATACTAAGTATACGTGCCCGTTATTATATAATGACTAAGAGGATGTACATCCATAATAATAGAGGTCTTGTTCTATTATTATATAGACAGTATAAATCAAACAACCTCAATTGATCCTGCTTAATACACACAAAGTGTACTGTGTAATTTTATAGTTAAGATAAACTAACACCAAATTGCACTACAACCATTCCGATGATTTGTCCAAATTCATCTTGGTTGTAAGCTACTATTTATAATTTATAACACTACAAAAAATTCGCTAAATGACAACGGTTCATAGACCATTTTTTACCGTTGTGGAAGATGGTGTTGTCGTAGATCCCATCTTCCACAACGATTATTAACCGTTGTCGTATAAGATAACGACAACGGTTGGTGAACTACTATATTTTAATGCTCTTTACAATGGTTTTACAACGGTTAATAAATGTTGTCATTGACATTAACCACAACGGTTTTACAACAGTTTTTAACCGTTGTCGTAGAGTATAACGACAACGGTTGGCACAACGGTTTTGTCTACTGTCGTAATTGAGAGCATATTTTACATCATCTGTACAATGGTTATTAGCCGTTGTCATTGTTGTCTTTGACAATGGATTTACAACGATTATTAACCATTGTCGAAGATCATATCGACAACGGTTAGTAACCGTTGTCATTATTTTTTTGTGATTTTTTTTTATATTTTTTTTATATTGTCCTATTTATTTACAACAACACCAACACCTTTACAATCTGTTGTAATGCATAATAAATCATATAAATAAAAAATTCACAATTTCTAAACATTCAAAATTTTAATTGCAACTGAAACTATCGTCACATTACTATCGATATCTTGTACATTGCAAAAATTGTTCAACATAAAATAAAGTTTTACTTAATTACATTAAAACAGTAGTTCTAATAGTATTCTGTACTTCTGCTAAAACATCTCTATCATATTGTCGGAGCGCATGTTGATGGGGCCAAACTTGACGATCCACAACCTTGCAGTACTCCAGCATGAAAGAAGTCATCGTACTCCACCCTCTTGGCAAAAAAATCTCAAATAGAGCCCGCATAATATGAGCTAAACTTGAACTAATATATGATGCATCAGAAAGTAGTGAAAATGTATTAATTGAGCTCCTGGATATGAACAATTGCATGATATAATTAATTGAGCAACAATAGATTCATGCAATTATAGAATGTAAACAATAAACAGTCGAGACAAAAAAATACTTAATTTACTATGTTATCCTTTCATATTAAAGTAGAAAATTTAATTAAATTTTTCGTTAATTATTAATCCAATGATAAAGAAATAGTTTGATTATGTCTAGATCAAATAATGTAAATGGATTGGTTGTTTAGATTGAAAACTAGGTATTGACTAGGAAAATGACAGACACTACCCTTGTCTTCTCTTTACCAAATTGTTCTTTAGTGTTGTTGTGGTCAACTTACAAAGAAATAATTTGATTATGTCTCGAACAAATAATGTAAATGGATTGCTTGTTTAGATTGATAACTAGGTATTGACTAGGTGTTTTGATAACTCAAAATCCAGGTGGAATTCACAAATTACAACATAACCACATAAACCTAAAACAGATTAAATCCAGTTTCAGCTGCGCCTATGCTAATCAATCAACCACATCACCAGAATAAGATCAAAATCAAAATTCCAAGCTCACCAATATAGAATTTCAGCAATTGTGACAAATTATAAAACCCTTAATCACATGATAGAATAAATTTACAACTGAATGGAGAGTTACCATTTAGCAGCGTTAGAATACTGTTTGAAGTAGGAATCAAGTATCGACATAGCAGAAGAGCTTAATTGGCAGTTCATTGACCTCAGATAATTAACTTGGCAAACAATAATGGAGATCGATGGCTGTAATTTCATATAACTCTTCCATTTTTTCTGTGATAATCAATACCTGCATCGAAGTATGTGTTATGATGTATACTATAAGCCTAGCTTTTGTGTAAACATCTATTTATGATATGAGAATCTTTTGTGGTCAAATGTTTGCATTTTATATATTTGTTATATATGTTATTGCAATTGTCCAATTAATTTATATTGTAGATAACATGGTGTGTGGTGCCACACAGAAGATCATGTTATCAGTTCCTTATAGATTATAAATGGTAGCTCACAGCCGAGATAATTTTGGACAAATTATCGGAATGGTTGTAGTGTAATTTGATATTAATCTGTCTTGATTATAAAATTACAATAGTACATTTTGTATGTATTGAGCAGGACCAATTGAGGTTGTTTTATTTGTACTGACTACATAAATAAAACAAGACCTCTGTTATTATGGATGTGTGTCCTCTTAATCATTGTATGATAACGGGCATGTATACTCGATATATGTTTCTTTAATTTACCAATGGGTGAGATTTATTTATTAAATCAATAAGCTCGGTAAATTGGGATACAGTGTTGTTTATATGGTGTGCTGTTGATTATATAATGAAACTGTGTCCTAATTATTTAGGATGATGATGTCCCCTTGAGGAACTCATAAGGATTATCATGTAAACTCTGCAGGTGGATTTATTCCGGCATAATAATAAAGTTGAGTGGTACTACTCTTGGATTAAATATTAATTAATTGAATTGTCAGTAATTCATTTAATTAATGGACATTCGATATCTTAAACATGGGGAGATAAACGCGCACATAATAAATAAGAGCCATATCTAATATGGATAAGGGACGGTAGTTCAATAATATCTTTTTAGTGGATTAAGATATTATTTGATAGGCTTAAGAAGTATATTCAGATCGAATTAAGGACTTCTAAGCCTATCAGGAGACCGATTCCTAATCCTCCTCAAGGTCCCTGTTGTAGCCTATAAATAAGCCTCAAGTCAGCCGTTTTCGAAACACAGTAATACAGATACACAGACATAAAAATCTGAGATACGTATTAGTAGAAGATGGCTGAGAGTCTCGATAGCTCGTTGCCCACACAACGTTCGAGATAAGGTAAGGAATACAGCAGAAGATCGTGAGGTCCAGGCTTCATCGATTCCTCCATCTACGGTTCTGATCTTAGAACTAATTTCGGTGCAAAAGGTATGATTTGTTTTTCGCTGCGCGTTAATCAATTTTGCATGGACCCCAATTCGGATAATCGAATAGGGTCGACGATCCGGCGGTTCCTACAATTGGTATCAGAGCCGTGGTTTTCTGACTCTATTCGATTGAATCGGTTAATTCTATTATTAATCGTATCTTAAAACATGTGTATTTTAGATCGGATAATAGTAGGATATGCGAAAAATTATGATTTTCTGCAGGAACCTTAAATCCAACTATTATGGTCTGAATGTATGTTTATGTATGAATTAAACCATCGGACATGTCGAGGTTGTTTTTGAATGTATGATTGTAATAGTAAAATCACGGCGGTTTGTCGTGTTAGGTTTTAATTTTCTGTTCGATCTAAATTATATGTAAACTCCTTCGTAGGGTATAGGATCGATGGATGTAATTAGATACAAGGTTAGGGTCGCACAACCGGGCATGACCGTGTTGTACAGTACGGTCAGACCGTGCCAGCCGAAGATCGCGACTGAACGACAGGGCACGACCGTGCTATGGAGCACGGTCAACCGTGCGGCTTGTTTGAAGATCGAGCACGACCGTGCTGGAGGGCACGGTCAGACCGTGCCAGCTGAGGATCGCCACTAAAGGACAGGGCACGACCGTGCTATGGAGCACGGTCAACCGTGCGGCGTGTTTCAGATCGAGCACGACCGTGCTGAGGGGCACGGTCAGACCGTGAGGGGCACGGTCAGGTCGATCCCCGTTTGACGGCAAACATTCAAGATCATAGCAATAAATCGAGGCCATAATAGTTGGAAATTATGTTTTTCATATTTATTGCCTTATATGTATTTTATCAAGCATGCTTGTATGTGTTTTATGATATGAATGTTAAAATCCCTCATGTTAAATAATTAAGTAGGAGAGGGATTAATTATTTTAATAAATCTCATGGCCTCCATTACTGGTTTGTAAGTGATACATTTGAATTTGCGCGTTGGCTTTAAGTGCCTTCCTCCATATATGATGAGTTCATTTGTGGATCACTAGATCAAACTTCCTTTATGGATGATTATAGAAAGTTGTTTAGGAGCGTGTCATCTTCTCCATCTGAAGAGGCATAATCCTAGATAATGGACTTAGTATCAAGTAATGGTGTACACTTAGATGCATTTGATAAGTATCCTCCCCATCGGAGTCACTATTGTTATTTGTATGGCCAAAGCGATAACCAACTATTAATTTTATTTGTCATAAAGTTAAGTTGACAAGATAATAAAATTAATGGGTAAAGCCTCATCTAACAAATGTTTGAATTAGTATACGTCCACACTATCGTGGCATACAAAGTTCACGGTGTATTGAGGTGTTGGTGAATTTAGATTATGTTGTTTGAGGGAACAATATGATTTGTCAATTCAAAAGATTAGACCTATGTGTTTATTTATGTGATTCTCAGGATTTTCATTATGGTTTTCAATTCTCTTGTTGTTATACTTAAAGAAAACAAACTTACTGGTCCTAATTATATTGATTGGAAACGAAACCTGGATATTATCCTGAATGTTGAAGAGTACAAGTTTGCACTCACTAAGAACTGTCCTGAAATGCCCAATGAAAACTCTAGTGAAGAGGAGAGATTAGCATATAGGAAGTGGATCAAGGCAGATGAGATGGTGCGATGTCACATTTTGGCTTCTTTGTCAAAAGTACTGCAACATCAGCATCAGGCCATACCCACTGCCTATGATATGATGCAAAACCTCAAGGAACTCTTCGGACACCAGAGTCGGGCATTAGTTGTTGAAACATGTTTAGCGGTGTTATCTACCGGTACCTGGTGTGTAGATACGGGAGCCACTGATCATGTTTACAATTCATTGCAAGGGTTCCAGGAAACCAGACAACTAAGTGATGGAGAAATTACTATATATATGGGCACCGCTGCGAAAGTAGCGGCTATTGCAGTAGGAGACGTTTATTTGTCTTTTCATAGGAATAAGACTTTGATTTTGAGAAATTGTCTTTACGTACCTTGTTTTAGAAAGAATTTGATTTCAGTTTCTAAACTTTTTAAGGATGGATATTCTGTTTATTTTGATAACAATGTTGTCGTTAAGAAGAATAGAGTTATTATCTGTTCTGGTACGTTGGTTGACAATTTATATATTCTTAATCCTATAACTCCTACGATGCAACAAATGGAAATTAATAGCACATCTTCTAAATCTAATAAGAGAAAAGAACCTTCGAAAATGAATCAAACATATCTTTGGCATCTAAGGTTGGGTCATATTAACTTAAGGAGGATTCAAAGGTTGATAGCCGATGGACCTTTGGGTTCCTTGGAAGTGGAAACCTATCCAACCTGCGAGTCCTGCTTGGAAGGAAAAATGACCAAAAGGCCTTTTAAGGCAAAGGGGTATAGAACCAAAGAAGTGTTGGAATTGATTTATTCTGATTTATGTGGCCCTATGACTATTCAGGCAAGAGGTGGTTTCAAATATTTTGTCTCTTTTATAGACGATTATTCGAGATATAGATACATTTACTTGATGCGCCGCAAGTCTGAATGCTTTGACAAGTTCAAAGAATACAAGGCTGATGTGCAGAAACGTCATGGTAAAAGTATCAAGACACTACGATCTGATCGTGGTGGTGAGTACCTCTTAGGAGAGTTTAGGAGTTACTTATCAGAGGCTGGGATTCAATCCCAATTGTCTGCACCGGGTACACCCCAACAGAATGGTGTGGCAGAACGAAGGAATAGGACTCTTATGGAAATGGTTAGATCGATGATGAGTTATTCAAAATTACCAAATTCGTTCTGGGGGTATGCTCTGGAAACAGCGACGTACATTCTAAACTTGGTACCTTCTAAGTCAATACCCTCTACTCCCACAGAATTGTGGACTGGACGCAAGCCTAGTCTGAAACACATTCGGATTTGGGGTAGTCCAGCACATGTGCTAAAGGGAGATGCTGATAAGTTGGAATCTCGTACGAAAGTACACTTGTTTGTGGGCTATCCTAGAGGAACGAAAGGTGGTTTATTTTATACTCTTAAAGATCAGAAGGTCATTGTTAGCACGAATGCCCGATTTTTAGAAGAGGACTATGTAATGAACCACAAGCCTATGAGTAAAATTGTTCTTGAGGAAATGAGAGAGGATAATTCAGATGTACCGATGGTACAAGATGAGATACCACAAGTGACTGCACCGCGTGTCACTAATGATACACAAATACCAATAGTGCCTCGTCGTAGTAGGAGGGTTGTTAGACAACCTGATAGATTCATGGTTTTGGGAGAGTCTTCAGACTTGGTCCCTGGACAACATGAAATAGATCCCTAGACTTATGACGAAGCACTCCAAGATAAAGATGCGATATCTTGGCAAAAGGCAATGCTCTCTGAGATAGAATTTATGGATTCTAATCAAGTTTGGGAGCTTGTAGAACCACCAAATGGTGTAAGAGCCATTGGATGTAAATGGGTCTACAAAAGGAAAAGAGGATCAGACGGAAAGGTAGAGACCTTTAAAGCAAGGCTTGTTGCGAAAGGATATACTCAAAAAGAAGGGATCGATTATGAGGAAACCTTTTCGCCGGTAACCATGCTGAAGTCTATCCGGATTCTTTTGTCTATTGCTGCTCATATGGATTATGAGGTTTGGTAGATGGATGTCAAGACAGCTTTCCTTAATGGAAGTCTTGAAGAAAACATCTATATGAAGCAACCAGAGGGATTCATTGAGAAAGGCAAAGATCATCTTGTGTGTAAGTTTAATCGGTCCATTTATGGACTGAAACAAGCTTCGAGATCTTGGAACATCCATTTTGATGAAGTAATCCAGTCTCATGGATTTATTCAATGTCCGGATGAATCTTGTGTATATAAGAAGAGTGACGGAAACGTGGTGGTATTTCTTGTACTATACGTAGATGACATCTTGTTAATTGGAAACAATGTCAAGGTGTTGTCAGACGTAAGGGTATGGCTGTCCAAGCAGTTTGCTATGAAGGACTTAGGAGAAGCTGGACATATTCTTGGGATCAAAGTTATAAGAGATCGCAAGAAAAGGATGTTATGCTTATCTCAAGCTTCATACATTGACACTATTCTAGCTCGTTTTAGCATGCAAAACTCCAAGAAAGGTTTTCTACCTTTTAGACATGGAGTGCCTTTATCTAAGAAAATGTGTCCTAAGATACCAAAGGAGATAGAGGAGATGAAAACAGTTCCTTATGGTTCGGCTGTAGGAAGCTTGATGTATGCGATGCTATGTACGAGACCGGATATCTGCTTTGCCGTGGGCATGGTTAGTAAATATCAAAGTAACCCAGGACAAGGTCATTGGACTGCCGTAAAGCATATTCTAAAGTACCTAAAAAGGACTAGAGATTATATGCTAGTTTATCAGGCAAATGATTTATTACCTGTGGGTTACACGGATTTGGATTTCCAGTCAGACAGGGACAACAGTAAATCAACCTCGGGGTATGTGTTTACCTTGGGAGGTGGAGCCATAGTGTGGAGAAGTGTGAAGCAGAAATGCGTTTCGGACTCCACCATGGAAGCTGAATATGTGGCGGCCTCTGAGGCAGCCAAAGAAGCTGTATGGCTCAGAAACTTCTTGATGGACTTAGAAGTGATTCCTGGTTTGCCCAAAGCTATCACAATCTATTGTGATAACAGTGGTGTAGTAGCAAACTCGAAGGAACCACGAGCCCATAAGGCAAGCAAACACATTGAGCGCAAGTACCACCTGATACGAGATATCGTAAAGCGAGGGGAAGTTGTTGTCGCCAAGATTGCATCAGCCGATAACCTAGCAGATCCTTTCACAAAGGCCCTTCCGGCGAAAGCCTTCGATGAGCATGTTGATGGGATGGGAATCAGATGCATGGCAGCATATATGACAGCATAGTCTTTTAGTATAAGTGGGAGATTGTTAGGATGTATACTATAAGCCTAGCTTTTGTGTAAACATCTATTTATGATATGAGAATCTTTTGTGGTCAAATGTTTGCATTTTATATATTTGTTATATATGTTATTGCAATTGTCCAATTAATTTATATTGTAGATAACATGGTGTGTGGTGCCACACAGAAGATTATGTTATCAGTTCCTTATAGATTATAAATGATAGCTCACAGCCGAGATAATTTTGGACAAATTATCGGAATGGTTGTAGTGTAATTTGATATTAATCTGTCTTGATTATAAAATTACACTAGTACATTTTGTATGTATTGAGCAGGACCAATTGAGGTTGTTTTATTTGTACTGACTACATAAATAAAACAAGACCTCTGTTATTATGGATGTGCGTCCTCTTAATCATTGTATGATAACGGGCATGTATACTCGATATATGTTTCTTTAATTTACCAATGGGTGAGATTTATTTATTAAATCAATAAGCTCGGTAAATTGGGATACAGTGTTGTTTATATGGTGTGCTGTTGATTATATAATGAAACCGTGTCCTAATTATTTAGGATGATGATGTCCCCTTGAGGAACTCATAAGGATTATCATGTAAACCCTGCAGGTGGATTTATTCCGGCATGATAATAAAATTGAGTGGTACTACTCTTGGATTAAATATTAATTAATTGAATTGTTAGTAATTCATTTAATTAATGGACATTCGATATCTTAAACATGGGGAGATAAACACGCACATAATAATTAGGAGCCATATCTAATATGGATAAGGGACGGTAGTTCAATAATATCTTTTTAGTGGATTAAGATATTATTTGATAGGCTTAAGAAGTATATTCAGATCGAATTAAGGACTTCTAAGCCTATCAGGAGACCGATTCCTAATCCTCCTCAAGGTCCCTGTTGTAGCCTATAAATAAGCCTCAAGTCAGCCGTTTTCGAAACACAGTAATACAGATACACATACATAAAAATCTGAGATACGTATTAGTAGAAGATGGCTGAGAGTCTCGATAGCTCGTTGCCCACACAACGTTCGAGATAAGGCGAGGAATACAGCAGAAGATCGTGAGGTCCAGGCTTCATCGATTCCTCCATCTACGGTTCTGATCTTAGAACTAATTTCGGTGCAAAATGTATGATTCATTTTCCGCTGCGCGTTAATCAATTTTGCATGGACACCGATTTGGATAATCGAATAGGGTCGGCGATCCGGCGGTTCCTACAGTATGATGGTAAATATTTTGTATCACATAAATGTAATATTCGAGAAAAGATAAATGCAGTATGAGGAACGAAGAACCAAACAAGAATAAATAGAGCCGTTTCAGAGAAGATCAAAATTACAGACACGGAGCCAATACCAAGACGACACGTGGACTGATGTATTGTAGAAAGTTACGAGCCACAACCACCACATTAAATGCTCCGAAAAAGAAAGTCAAATCGCATTAAATGCGAGTCATGTCATTGATCAAGTACACTCAAATTCAAATGAGAGATATCTCATTCAACGGATATTTCTCTTCAAGTATAAATAGAAGACGAGCAATCCTGAAGCTGTCTACTGAAACATTTACGTAAAAACATTCAAGTTATACTCTCTCAAGTCTATTCTAAAGTTTCAGTTACTAGACCTCTGTGAAGTGAACAAATTTCAAAGCTGAAAGATCCTTTGAAGGATTCAGAAACTCACTTCACCGCACCAGTTAAAAAATAAAACCATATACTTTTTAATCTTGTTGCTGTGTGTTTAGGTTGTTTTAGGTATCGAACAATTGATAGGAGAGATCCTTGTTATTTGTATAGTTGTCTAAGAGTTAGACAGCTTCCCTGTGTGGGAGATTGAAACCCTGTGTTGGTTAGCCTCTAAAGTTTGCAGTTGTTGTGTGTATGCTGGACTCTAGTAGGTGTTTTGCTTTGTAAAGTTGATAGATTGTTAAGAAAGCCCTGTAAACCAATCTTGGTAGCAGTAGAATGGACGTAGAAGGATTACACCACCTTCGAACCACTATAAATCATAAGTGTTTTATTGCTTTAATATATGTGCTTCATCTTTCATATCTATCTCTGTCATAAGCATAAAATATATTCTAAAGGATCATATTTGAGAAAACCAGCCTTGTGTCATAGAACCTATTTTCCGTTGTGTATAAAACTCTAAGTTACAGCGTGCAGCACTGCATACTAGTGCTGTAAGCAGTAATTGTCTGGCGCTGCAAGTTCAAGTAACTTGTAGAATAGTAAGTTTATAAAAGATTTACAAAATCGACCAATATTCATTCATCCCCTCTAAACCTCGGACCCCACTTGGGACCAACAAGTGGTATCAGAGCAAGTTGGGTTAAAAGCCAACTTATCTGGTCACCTACCCAAATCCACCTTAGTCTCACTGTTTTCTCTGCATACTAAAAATCTCATTCTTACAGCATATTATGGATTCCTCTAATCACAAGTTACCCATGTTTTTCATAGAGGAATATGACGATTGGAAGATAAGAATGCAGGCACATCTTTCAGTGATGAACGATGAGATGTGGACGGTCATCACTAAAGGACCGATTATCCCTATGAAGATGAACCCCATGCTCGGTTGAGACATGGAGGAAGAAACACATCCACCACATAACTTCCTGGTCAAGCCCAAACAAGAATGGAACAACGATGACAGGAAGAGAGCCAACCTAGACAACGTGGTCAAGAATGCTCTATTTATCACCTTGGACAAAGGCACATTCAGCAAACTCAAAACTTGCAGAACGTCCAAGAAAATTTGGGAAAAGTTGGAACAAATATGTGAGGGGACAAAGCTTACTAGGGATAACAAGATCTCCAACGCCACCCAACTATTTGAGCTCTTCGAGATGAAGAATGAAGAGTCTCTTGAGCACCTAGATTTAAGATTCATATCCATTGTGAATGAACTAGAAGCTCTAGGCAAGTACTACACTCAAAAGGAGAATAACATGGAAAGTGCTTAGAGCCCTGCCCGCGGAGTGAGATAGCATAACCACTACTATGAGAGTGTTCATGGATTTGAAATCCATGAGTACATTTGACTATTCTCCAATCTCAAAGTATTCGAATATGATATCAACAAACGGAGAAAGAAGTCTGAAGAATCGAGCTCCAAGGTAACAACACTGACTGCTAGAGGCAGTAAGGATACAGCAACCACCAGTTAGAGTAAGCAGCCTGAGGTTACAGTAGAGGATGCTGAAGAGGATATGGCTCTTCTTCTGAAGAAATTTAGAAGATTCATAAAGATCAACAACAACAGCAACAACACCAACCTCAACAAGAGGAATGACTTCAGAAGAAGTCATCCCACCTCCTCAGGTATCCCCCTCTCCATAATAAAACACAAACTTTGACTTGTGCTATAATTGCAGGAAACCTGAACACCACGCAAGAAACTGTCCACATCCAACGGTGCACAAGTACCCTGAAGGAGAGAGAGAACAACGGAGAGAAAAGAGGAGAGAGAATAGGCACAAGCTTCGAGCTCTCATTGGAGAGATGGAGAAAGCCAATGATACAACAGTTTCGAAGGAGATGCTGAAAGCTGCAGAATCCTCTGACAGCGACAATGAAACCTCATCCTCTGATGAAGAAGCACTGATATGCTTAATGGTAAAAGATTGCGAGGACAGCCAAGAAGATAAGGTAACCTACCAACCGTTGTCCAAAGCAGAAAAAGAGGAGTTGAACATGATCCACTCTTTAAAGAGGATCATGAGTGATTTCGAGCAGATCAACTCAACCCATGAGGAGCTGAAGGTTGAGAATAAGAATCTAAGAATCAATAATGAGATCCTCAGAAGCAAAAGCATAGATATTGCTAGAATGCTAGCTACATGTGAGTTTGATAACTCAAGGTACAGTAAGCTACAAAAGAAAGTCTCAAAGCTAAGTCTGCTGGTCACTAAGCTAGAATTTGAGAAGGAGAGCTTGCAGTCCACAATCAGAACATTTAGCAAATCAGCTAAAGATGCAAGAGAGTGCATAAGTCAAAGTAGAAGCCTATTTGAAAAATCGGGTATAGGTTACAGCACTCACATTTCTCAAGATACAGCAAGTTCATCCAATGCTGTAAAATTTGTTCAAGCTGAAACTTCAATGGAGAATGAGTTACCCTGTAACTCAGAAAAGATCTTGAACAAACCAGTATTGATGGACAAGGGGAAGAAGCCCCAATGCTCAGCTGCAGGAAGTAAGCCTGTATCGAAGAACTAGCTGTAGCAGAAGCTATCTGCTGTAAGCAGCAAGAAGATGCAGCAACCCATAAAGTTACAGCGTAGAAGAAATTTCCCCACCTATACTAAGATTTATATATCTAAACCTCAAAGAAGATATACTCAAGGGAAGTATGGTGGAAGACCACACTACAAAAGTGTTGGTAACACATATATAGTCTCTGCACACACCTTTAACAAGCAGTTGAAAAATAAAACTGCATACAGTCAGAGAACCAACAAATCTTACATCAAAACATTGACTGTTAAGAAAGTTTGGGTTCTCAAAATAACTAACCCCAAAGGACCCTTACAGAAATGGATACCTAAATCTGCTTACATTTGTTGTAGGTTTCAATGCCAGGTTGCAGCAGTGATGTATGGTATATAGACAGTGATTGCTCAAGGCACATGATAGATAGTAAATAAGCTCTAAAAGACTTCCAAGAATGCGAAGGACTGAAGGTCATCTTTGGAGATGATTCCAAAGGAAGTACAAAAAGAAGTGGATGCCTAGTCAAAGGGAATATAAAGATCAAAGATGTATCCTATGTGAAAGGCCTCAGATACAATCTTCTGAGCATCAGTCAATTTTTCGACAAAGGATATACTGTGGAATTCAACCTCAATAAGTGTCTAATCAAGGACAACACATCAAATGAAGTAAAACTTACAAGAACAAGAAGAGAAAACATATATCTTGCTGATTGGAACTCTTCTATTCAACCAACATGCTTCATTGTGAAAAGTCCATCAGAGCTGAGCTGGCCATGGCACAAGAGATTAAGTCATCTGAACTTCAAGACAATTAACAAGCTAGCAAGAAAATGTCTTGTAAGAGGACTACCAGATGTGGCATACAAGAAGGAGAATATATGTGGAGCATGTCCGAAGGGAAATGTTGGTCCCAAGTGGTGTCCGAGGTTCAGAGGGGGGGGTGAATGAACCTTGGTCGATTTTCAAAATCTTTTAAAACAACCGTTCTGCACTGCAAGTTACTTGAGCTTGCAGCGATAGATGGTTACTGCTTGCAGCGCTACGATACAGTGCTGCACGCTGTAATCTGGAGTTTTATACGCAGCGGAAATTAAACTTTAAAACACAAGGCTGTTTTTCTCAAGAATGCTTCTTTCAAAACGTTTTATGATGAGAGACAGATAATAATGCAGAAGATAAATGTACAAATAAATAAAGCAATTAAACACTTATGGCTTATAGTGGTTCGAAGGTGGTGTAATCCTTCTACGTCCACTCTACTGCTCCTCGAGCAGGAACTTTGTTAAGCAAGATTGATTTACAGGACTCTCCTAACAATCTATCAACTTTACAAAGATACCACCTACTGAAGTCCAGCGTACACACAGCAACTGCAAACTTCAATGGCTAACCCACACAGGGTTCTACACTCCCACACAGGGAAGCTGCCTAACTCTAGACAACTAAACAAACAGCAAGGATCTCTCCTATCAACTGCTTGACACCACTAAAATAACCTAAGCACACAGCAACAAGATTAAAAGGATAAAAGGTTTTTCTTCAACTTGTGCTTCGAAGTGAGCCTCTGAATCCGTAAGGAATCCTTAGCTTGAACTTGCTTCACTTCGGTAGGTTGAGTGACTGAAACTGTTTGTTGGCTTGAATGCTTGAATCTTGCAAGCTTTGAATTTTTCGCAAATGATCTTCAGATCTTAGTAATAGTTTTCAGTAGCAGTACCCAGCTTCAGTGCTCCTCATCCTCTATTTATACTTGTAGGAGAAGATGTCCGTTGAAGGAGACATCCCTCTTTTGAATTTGAAGTAGCCTGGCCAAAGTATGGTTCGCATTTAATGCGACTTGACTTTTCCTTTCGGAGCATTTAATGCGGCAGTTGTGGCTCGCAGCTTTCTGCAGCGCGTCAGTCCATGTGACATCTTCTTATTGGCTCCGTGTCTGCTACTTTGACTTTTTCTTGAATGGCTCTTTTATTCTTGCTTGAATCTCCGTTCCTCGTACTGCATTTATCCTTCCTAGGATTTACAGGATACTTCGTCTTGTAGTTGGCGCTGTATTACTTAACTGACTTGTAAGTCTGCGCTGTATCCTAGGTCCTTGTGCAGCTGATGCTTTCTTTCAGTGCTGCTGTATCTTAGACCTAGTTGCAGTATCTTCTGGCAGTGCTGCTGTAACTTCTTTCTAGTAGTACTCCTGTATCCTTTTCTTGCAGCGTTCCTGCACGCCGTTCTTTCTTGCTTTGCTGTAAAGAAGTTTAGCCTTATATATACGTTGCTGTTTCTTCCTTCTTTCAGCTATGCTGTATCCTGCCTTCCTGCAGCGATACTGTATCCTGCCTTCTTGCAGCGATATCTTCCCTTAAAGCTTAGATGCAGCTTTATCCTCGTTTAACCTCTATTTTCAATACTTGACTCAAGACTCAATTCTAGTCTATTTATTCACTTAAACATTGTGAAAATGGGGTACTCAAAATTTCCTATTACATATTTGGTTTGTCTCATCAAAATCTAAATATTGAAATCCCAACAATTTCCCTCTTTTTGATGATGACAAAACCTTTACAATATTTTGTTCATGAAGAAGTTTCATTTTACATTAACTCATATGGTTTATCAGGATTACATGCTTGCACAGCTTTGAACAATTAAATCTAATCCTGGATTCATCAGAGATGCATCATGCTATTCCTTTCATCATAAGCAACAGAAAAACATAAACAACATGCATGAGTTCATAAGAGTTGAACTTGGATAAAAACAGAAGGAAAAATTTCTTCATTAGCAGAGAGAAATTTTTACAATATAGCAAAAATACAACATGGATCACAAGAGGGTATATCAATACAGCTTAGTAAAACAAAGACCTTTTGCTTGCCGGTTCATCTGATCTTCTTCCTGCAAACCTTTCAAGGCCTTCTCTTCCTCTTGATCCTTTCCACCAGTCCCTGATGGACTCTTGGTAGGACTCTTCCAACTTGTGTCTGATCATAGGAACTTGAATCCATCTCAGCCAGAAGTCCTCACAGTACAGTACAATCAGCCCTTCCTTCACTCGGTCGATGTATAACTGTTGAATATCAAGGCTTTATTCCCGAGCGAGCTGTTCATACCTCCTCAATGCAGTCTTGCAAGTATTATATGTTAGGATGTATACTATAAGCCTAGCTTTTGTATGAACATCTATTTTATGATATGAGAATCTTTTATGGTCAAATGTTTGCATCTTATATATTTGTTATATATGTTATTGCAATTGTCCAATTAATTTATATTGTAGATAACATGGTGTGTGGTGCCACACAGAAGATCATGTTATCAGTTCCTTATAGATTATAAATGGTAGCTCACAGTCGAGATAATTTTGGACAAATTATCGGAATGGTTGTAGTGTAATTTGGTATTAATCTATCTTGATTATAAAATTACACTAGTACATTTTGTATGTATTGAGCAGGACCAATTGAGGTTGTTTTATTTGTACTGACTACATAAATAAAACAAGACCTCTGTTATTATGGATGTGCGTCCTCTTAATCATTGTATGATAACGGGCATGTATACTCGATATATGTTTCTTTAATTTACCAATGGGTGAGATTTATTTATTAAATCAATAAGCTCGGTAATTTGGGATACAGTGTTGTTTATATGGTGTGCTGTTGATTATATAATGAAACCGTGTCCTAATTATTTAGGATGATGATGTCCCCTTGAGGAACTCATAAGGATTATCATGTAAACCCTGCAGGTGGATTTATTCCGGCATGATAATAAAGTTGAGTGGTACTACTCTTGGATTAAATATTAATTAATTGAATTGTCAGTAATTCATTTAATTAATGGACATTCGATATCTTAAACACGGGGAGATAAACGTGCACATAATAATTAGGAGCCATATCTAATATGGATAAGGGACGGTAGTTCAATAATATCTTTTTAGTGGATTAAGATATTATTTGATAGGCTTAAGAAGTATATTCAGATCGAATTAAGGACTTCTAAGCCTATTAGGAGACCGATTCCTAATCCTTCTCAAGGTCCCTGTTGTAGCCTATAAATAAGTCTCAAGTCAGCCGTTTTCGATACATAGAAATACAGATACACAGACATAAAAATCTGAGATACGTATTAGTAGAAGACGGCTGAAAGTCTCGATAGCTCGTTGCCCACACAACGTTTGAGATAAGGTGAGGAATACAGTAGAAGATCGTGAGGTCCAGGCTTCATCGATTCCTCCATCTACGGTTCTGATCTTAGAACTAATTTCGGCGTAAAAGGTATGATTCGTTTTCCACTGCACGTTAATCATATTTTGCATGGACCCCGAATCAGATAATCGTATAGAGTCGGCGATCCGGCGGTTCCTACATTATACCTGCTGAATTTGCCTTTCCAGCATAATTCTCTGAAGTGTCTGAGGTACTCTGATCGTTTGAAAATAGTGATCGCCTCAAATGTTGGATTCCGATCAAAAGACAGTCTGACTTCTTTGAAGATGTCAAATCTCCAAGTCATGTTCTCTCCTTCAGGCCTTTGATCTATCAACACAGACACTTCAGCAGAGATATTTTCAGTGTCAAGGCGAGGAATTTCTTGAGGAGGAAATTGGTAGAAGTTATTTGGAAAATTTTTTCTATCACCAATTACTCCGAGTCTTTGAATCCAGGCATTCGGATCTGTAGATTCTTCGTTCTGGCGCCTTTGATTCTCAGACTCATCCCCGCTCATCCTCTTTCTTGAGCCTTGCTGCTGACTATCATCCCTTCTCTTATGATGATAGTTGGGAGGTGCTGCATCCTTGCTTGCAGCTCTGCTGTGTGCAGAACCTGCAGCCGATCTTCTTCCAACAGCTGCACCGGCTCTACCAGCTCCATCATCATCTCTTCTCCATCTCTTCGGAGAAGGGATATCAGCAGCAGCAGATGATCCAGACCTTCTTCTCCTCCTGCTGAGAGGTGGCTGGTCATCATCATCATCTTCTTCAGATTCAGCAGCCTCTGTGCTCCTGTATCTATCATCAAATCCTTCCCCCTTTTTGGCATCATCAACAGCCGGGAGCTGAGCAGGGGCAGCTGGGACTACCCTTGATCGAGGGCGTCGGGTCGGTTCAGGGGCGGGCTCCAGAGCATCGACATGCTGAGGGAAAGCTCGGACCATGATGTCCCTCAATTCTCCTACTATCAGCTCCTGATTCCCCAAACGGTCGTCCACATTTCTGGTTCTCTGAGATTGATTATACACACGATCCAGAAGTGTTTCCAGGACTTTGAAGTGAGAGTTGAGTCTGGTTGAGGCATTTTCAGCATGCTGCTTGCATTGCCTGACCTCCTGGCGCGTCAGAGCAGCGTCGACCTTCAACTCCTTCTCCAGCCTGACCCGATCGAAGTACAACCTGTTTGCATGTTCCGCAAGATTTGACTTAATCATGTCAGGCAGCACCTCGAGGTCCTTCTTGAAACCTGTCATGGTTTCAGCATGGAATTGGGCAGTGACCCTGAGACTGTTGCGGTCTCGACTCTGTTGATAGACTCATGCTCCTGAAGAGCATGCAACAGGTATCTAACAGCGGTCTCGACTCTGTTGATAGATTCATCAGGAGTCAGCCCCGAATTCCTTCTCGTCGAGGCAGCAGCGGATACAGCAAATGGAATAACATCTTGACATACTAGCGCTGCATCCTGCCTCAGAGCTTCAGTAGCAACCTCATCCTCATGGTTGCTGGTTTTAGAGCTTGTAGAGCTTGAGGATGGGTGCTCTTCTCCGTCTACTTCTTCTTCTTCATCCTCATCTGCTTCCTCTTCGCCGCATGGGATTTGAACAGGATCTGCTCCGCCAGATTTTGGCCCATGAACAGCTATCTTGTGTTCCTTTATCATCCTTGCGAAGTCGGCATGAGACATGTTAGCGTCCACAGTAACCTCTGCTGCTGTAACCTTTGAAGGTTCTTGAGAGCGTACAGCAGCTGCAGCATCAACCTCCTCTCGAGGTGTCTCTAGCTGCACTGGGGTTACCTCAGCTTCAGCTCCAATATCCTCAGTGGGTACTGTCTGAACAGCCTCCCCACCTGAGGTCTTCTTACCCTCAGGGAGTGTTGTCAGAACAACATCCTCCACAGAGGTCTTCTCAATGGACCCCGTCTCCTCGGCCGGTCCTGTAACTTTGACAGCCTCTGCTGCAAGAATGGGTTCTTGCAGCTCTGCTTGGTTTCCTGCAGCGTCCACAGCTTTCAGTACTGTTTGCTCCACTGCTGCAAAGATCTTAGCTTCCACCCTGTTTGGCTTTTCAGCTGCACCGTCTTGTAGGGTAGTCGCCTGCTGCACTGCTGTCGCGTCCAGTGCATGGAGTACCGCCTCTGTAACTTCCTACGTAGATGCTTCATCAGCAATTTCAGAGATGTCAGCGATGACATCCCTGATTATGGCAGTTGGTTCCCCCTCAGAATCTGCAACAGCAGCATCTTCATCTTTGCGAACCGGGGAATCGCCATAATCTAGTAGTTGGGCTTCCTCCTCCTCCAAGTGATCCAGCGTGACAATGTTGGAGAGGCCCTCAACTACTTGCTCGTATGTAGGGGAGTTCATCTGATGTGAACTTGAACTTCCTTCTCCCCGCATCCTCCTTGGAGTGTGCTGCATCCTGGTTTCCTTCAGGCTTTGTTGCAGTGCTAGATGCAGCATAGCTTCTTCAGCTTGCTCCACTCCCAAGGTGTCGATTTGCTCTTGAGCAAACGCGACATCATCATCCCTTCTTACAGCCTCCGCAGTCGGGGCAAGGAAGACCTGCGCATCTTCCATTGCTGCTCTCATCGGCAGCTCTGCAGAGTCGGATTCTGTAAGAACTTTACCCTTTCCCTTGTCCTGTGCTCCCTGTGCAGTACTGCAGCCATCAAACTCTTGATCTTTTGCTGCAAAGTCAGGTTGTAGGAGTGCCAGAATGTCTTCAGATTTGGCCCACTCCAGGACAGCTTGCTCAACTGTCAGGAAATCTTTCCACTTCAACAGGATTTCCACCTTAGACAGCCTCATCTCTCTCCAAAAAGAGTACTGCTGCTCCATATTTCTAGCAGCCGGAAAGGTGGGATCGAGCACTGAAGCTTCTGTTTGTAGACGAGCTTCTTCTTCAGTTGGCTCGACCTAGTGCTGATGTGGCTCCTGAAGCCGATATGACTCATCCCCAAGGTCAACTATAACCATATTAGGTGTAGAGAGTTGGGAATCAAGAGAGTCACCTTTATCCCTGGGCTGAGGTGACACATCCCCAACAGCAGCAGCAGCCCTCTTGCTTCGTAGAGCCCTTCTCACCAAGGGTGCGTCATCATCTGGGGAAGAGGATTCAAGTTCAGGTACAGCCTTCCCTGAACTCCTCTTGATAACAGAAAGAGGACTCGAGGCGTCCTCTTCTTCGCCTTCTTCCCCGCTGCCTGCAGCTTCATCTTGCAGAGCAAGAGTTACATTTTTTTTGTCTTTGGTTTTCTTCCTCGCAACTCCTGCTCCTGCAGCCTTTGGCTGGGTCTTGCCCTTCTTCTTCTCCCCTGAAGGAACCGTCGGATCGCCGACCCTATACGATTATCTGAATCGGGGTCCATGCAAATATGATTAACGCGCAGCGGAAAACGAATCATACATTTTGCACCGAAATTAGTTCTAAGATTAGAACTGTAGATGGAGGAATCGATGAAGCCTGGACCTCACGATCTTCTGCTGTATTCCTCGCCTTTATCTCGAACGTTGTGTGGGCAACGAGCTGTCGAGACTTTCAGCCGTCTTCTACTAATACGTATCTCAGATTTTTATGTCTGTGTATCTGTATTTCTGTGTGTATAGAAAACGGATGACTTGAGGCTTATTTATAGGCTACAACAGGGACCTTGAGGAGGATTAGGAATCGGTCTCCTGATAGGCTAAGGAGTCCTAAATTCTATCTGAATATACTTCTTAAGCCTATCAATAATATCTTAATCCACTAAAAAGATATTATTGAACTACCGTCCCTTATCCATATTAGATATGGCTCCTATTTATTATGTGTGCGTTTATCTCCCCGTGTTTAAGATATCGAATGTCCATTAATTAAATGAATTACTGACAATTCAATTAATTAATATTTAATTCCAAGAGTAGTACAACCCAACTTTATTATCATGCCGGAAGAAATCCACCTGCAGGGTTTACATGATAATCCTTATGAGTTCCTCAAGGGGACATCATCATCCTAAATAATTAGGACACTGTTTTATTATATAATCAATAGCACACCATATAAACAACACTGTATCCCAATTTACCGAGCTTATTAATTTAATAAATAAATCTCACCCATTGGTAAATTAAAGAAAAATATATCGAGTATACATGCCCGTTATCATACAATGATTAAGAGGACGCACATCCATAATAACAGAGGTTTTATTTTATTTAAGTAATCAGTACAAATAAAACAACCTCAATTGGTCCTGCTCAATACATACAAAATGTACTAGTGCAATTTTATAATCAAGAAAGATTAATACCAAATTACACTACAACCATTCCGATAATTTGTCCAAAATTATCTCGGCTGTGAGCTATCATTTATAATCTATAAGGAACTGATAACATGATCTTCTGTGTGGCACCACACACCATGTTATCTACAATATAAATTAATTGGACAATTGCAATAACATATATAACAAATATATAAAATGTAAACATTTGACCATAAAAGATTCTCACATCATAAATAGATGTTCATACAAAAGCTAGACTTATAGTATAAATCCTAACAATCTCCCACTTATACTAAAAGACTATGCTGTCATATACGCTGCCATGCATCTGATTCCCATCCCATCAACATGCTCATCGAAGGCTTTCGCCGGAATGGCCTTTGTGAAAGGATCTGCTAGGTTATCGGCTGATGCAATCTTGGCGACAACAACTTCCCCTCGCTTTACGATATCTCGTATCAGGTGGTACTTGCGCTCAATGTGTTTACTTGCCTTATGGGCTCGTGGTTCCTTCGAGTTTGCTACTGCACCACTGTTATCACAATAGATTGTGATTGCTTTGGCCAAACCAGGAATCACTTCTAAGTCCATCAAGAAGTTTCTGAGCCATACAGCTTCTTTGGCTGCCTCAGAGGCCGCTACATATTTAGCTTCCATGGTGGAGTCCGAAACGCATTTCTGCTTCACACTTCTCCACACTATGGCTCCACCTCCCAAGGTAAACACATACCCCGAGGTTGATTTACTGTTGTCCCTGTCTGACTGGAAATCCGAATCCGTGTAACCCACAGGTAATAAATCATTTACCTGGTAAACTAGTATATAATCTCTAGTCTTTTTCAGGTACTTTAGAATATGCTTTACGGCAGTCCAATGACCTTGTCCTGGGTTACTTTGATATCTACTAACCATGCCCACGGCAAAGCAGATATCCGGTCTCGTACATAGCATCGCATACATCAAGCTTCCTACAGCCGAAGCATAAGGAACTGCTTTCATTTCCTCTATCTCCTTTGGTGTCTTAGGACACATTTCCTTAGATAAATGCACTCCATGCCTAAAAGGTAGAAAACCTTTCTTGGAGTTTTGCATGCTAAAACGAGCTAGGATAGTGTCAATGTATGAAGCTTGAGATAAACATAACATTCTTTTCTTGCGATCCCTTATAACTTTGATCCCAAGAATATGTCCAGCTTCTCCTAAGTCCTTCATAGCAAACTGCTTGGACAACCATACCCTTACGTCCGACAACACCTTGATATTGTTTCCAATTAACAAGATATCATCTACGTATAGTACAAGAAATACCACCACGTTTCCGTCACTCTTCTTATATACACAAGATTCATCCGGACATTGAATAAATCCATAAGACTGGATTACTTCATCAAAATGGATGTTCCAAGATCTCGAAGCTTGTTTCAGTCCATAAATGGACCGATTAAGCTTACACACAAGATGCTCTTTGCCCTTCTCAATGAATCCCTCTGGTTGCTTCATATAGATGTTTTCTTCAAGACTTCCATTAAGGAAATCTGTCTTGACATCCATCTGCCAAACCTCATAATCCATATGAGCAGCAATAGACAAAAGAATCCAGATAGACTTCAGCATGGCTACCGGCGAAAAGGTTTCCTCATAATCGATCCCTTCTTTTTGAGTATACCCTTTCGCAACAAGCCTTGCTTTAAAGGTCTCTACCTTTCCATCTAATTCTCTTTTCCTTTTGTAGACCCATTTACATCCAATGGCTCTTACACCATTTGGTGGTTCTACAAGCTCCCAGACTTGATTAGAATCCATAGATTCTATCTCAGAGAGCATTGCCTTTTGCCAAGATATCGCATCTTTATCTTGGAGTGCTTCGTCATAAGTTCAGGGATCTATTTCATATTGTCCAGGGACCAAGTCTGAAGACTCTCCCAAAACCATGAATCTATCAGGTTGTCTAACAACCCTCCCACTACGACGAGACACTATCAGTATTTGTGTATCATTAGTGACACGCGGTGCAGTCACTTATGGTATCTCATCTTGTACCGTCGGTACATTAAAATTATCCCCCCTCATAGGCTTGTGGTTCATTACATAGTCCTCTTCTAAAAATCGGGCATTCGTACTAACAATGACCTTCTGATCTTTAGAACTATAAAATAAACCACCTTTCGTTCCTCTAGGATAGCCCACAAACAAGTGTACTTTCGTACGAGATTCCAACTTATCAGCATCTCCCTTCAGCACATGTGCTGGACTACCCCAAATCCGAATGTGTTTCAGACTAGGCTTGCGCCCAGTCCACAATTCTATGGGAGTAGAGGGTACTGATTTAGAAGGTACCAAGTTTAGAATGTACCTCGCTGTTTCCAGAGCATACCCCCAAAACGAACTTGGTAATTCTGAATAACTCATCATCGATCTAACCATTTCGATAAGAGTCATATTCCTTCGTTCCACCACACCATTCTGTTGGGGTGTACCCGGTGCAGACAATTGGGATTGAATCCCAGCCTCTGATAAGTAACTCCTAAACTCTCCTAAGAGGTACTCACCACCACGATCAGATCGTAGTGTCTTGATACTTTTATTATGACGTTTCTCCACATCAGCCTGTATTCTTTGAACTTGTCAAAGCATTCAGACTTGCGGCGCATCAAGTAAATGTATCCATATCTCGAATAATCGTCTATAAAAGAGATAAAATATTCGAAACCACCTCTTGCCTGAATAGTCATAGGGCCACATAAATCAGAATGAATCAATTCCAACACTTCTTTGGCTCTATACCCCTTTGCCTTAAAAGACCTTTTGGTCATTTTTCCTTCCAAGTAGGATTCGCAGGTTGGATAGTTTTCCACTTCCAAGGAACCCGAAGGTCCATCGGCTATCAACCTTTGAATCATTCTTAAGTTAATATGACCCAACCTCAGATGCCAAAGATATGTTTGATTCATTTTCGAAGGTTCTTTTCTCTTATTAGATTTAGAAGATATGCTATTAATTTTCATTTGTTGCATCGTAGGAGTTATAGGATTAAGAATATATAAATTGTCAACCAACGTACCAGAACAGATAATAACTCTATTCTTCTTAACGACAACATTGTTATCAAAAGAAACAGAATATCCATCCTTAAAAAGTTTAGAAACTGAAATCAAATTCTTTCTAAAACAAGGTACGTAAAGACAATTTCTCAAAATCAAAGTCTTATTCCTATGAAAAGATAAATAAACATCTCCCACTGCAACAGCCGCCACTTTCGCAGTGGTGCCCATGTATATGGTAATCTCTCCATCACTTAGTCGTCTGGTTTTCTGGAACCCCTGCAATGAATTGCAGACATGATCAGTGGCTCCCGTATCTACACACTAGGTACCGGTAGATAACACCACTAAACATGTTTCAACAACTAATGAAAAAGATGTACCTGAATTGTTCTCCTTTTTACGGGGACAATCGACTTTCCAATGTCCAGCCTGCTTGCAATGGAAGCACTTGTCTTTCGGCTTTTTCACACCACCTTGTGGTTTAGCCACTTGAGGTCCGGCTGTCTTCTTTGCTGAAGAATTCTGTTTCTTCTTCTTCTTCTTTCCGCCTTGCGGTTTAGAAGCAGAAACATTTTCAACAACATAAGCCTGAGAATTTTGACGAAACAGTCCCTCTGCTGATTGGAGTTCTGTCAGAAGTTCCGCCAATGAATACAACCTCTTGTTCATGTTGTAGTTCAAACGGAACTGCTCAAAACTCTTAGACAGCGTTTGGAGAACGATATCGACCTGGGTTTCCCCATCGATTTCAGCTCCAAGGACCTCCATCTCATTCAGATGAGCCATCATCTTGAGGACATGATCACTCACAGGTGTCCCCTCAGCAATGGTGGTAGTCATCAAGCTTCTCATTGCCTCTTGTCTGGCAGCCCGACTCTGGTGTCCGAAGAGTTCTTTGAGATTATGCATCATATCATAGGCAGTAGGCATGGCCTGATGCTGATGTTGCAGCACATTTGACATGGAAGCCAAAATGTAACACCGCGCCATCTCATCTGCCTTTACCCACTTCCTATAAAGCATTTTCTCCTCTTCAGTAGAGTTTTCATCAGGCATGTCAGGACAGTGCTCAGTGAGTACAAACTTGTACTCTTCAGCAGTCAGGACAATATCCAGGTTTCGTTTCCAATCAATATAATTAGGACCAATAAGTTTGTTTTATTTAAGTATAACAGCAAGAGGATTGAAAGCCATAATGAAAATCCTGCGAATCACATAAATAAACACATAGGTCAAATCATTTGAATTGACAAATCATATTGTTCCCTCAAACAACACAATCTAAATTCACCAACACCTCAATACACCGTGAACTTTGTATGCCACGATAGTGTGAACGTATACTAATTCAAACATTTGTTAGAGGAGGCTTTACCCATTAATTTTATTATCTTGTCAACTTAACTTTATGACAAATAAAATTAATAGTTGGTTATTGCTTTGGCCATACAAATAACAACTGTGACTCCGATGGAGAGGATACTTATTAAATGCATCTAAGTGTACACCATTACTTAATACTAAGTCCATTATCTAGGATTATGCCCCTTCAGATGGAGAAGATGACATGCTCCTAGACAACTTTCTATAATCATCCATAAAGGAAGTTTGATCTAGTGATCCGCAAATAAACTCATCCGATATGGAGGAAGGCACTTAAAGCCAACGCGCAAATTCAAATGCATCACTTATAAACCAGTAATGGAGGCCATGGGATTTATTAAAACAATTAATCCCTCTCCCATTTAGTTATTTAACATAAGGGATTTTAACATGCATATCTTATAAAACACATACAAGCATGCTTGACAAAACACATATAAAGCAATAAATATGAAAAACACAATTTCCAACTATTATGGCCTCGTTTTATCACTGTGTTCTTGAATGTTTACCGTCAAACGAGGATCGACCTAGCACGGTCTGACCGTGCCCCTCAGCACGGTCGTGCTCGATCTGAAACATGTCGCACGGTTGACCGTGTCGTATAGCATGGTCGTGCCCTGTTGTCCAGTCGCGATCCTCAGCTGGCACGGTCTGACCGTACCCTCCAGCACGGTCGTGCCCGATCTGTAAACATGCCGCACGATCAACCGTGCTCTATAGCATGGTCGTACCCTGTCGTCCAGCTCCAATTTTCCACCGGCACGGTCTGACCGTGCTGCACAGCACGGTCGTGCCCGGTTGTGTGATCCTGACCTTGTATCTATTACATCCATCGATCCTATACCCCACGAAGAAGTTTACATATAATCTAGATCGAACAAAAAATTAAAACCTAACACGACAAACCGCCGTGATTTTACTATTACAATCATACATTCAAAAAACAACCTCTTGATAACAGGAAGAGGACTCGAGGCGTCCTCTTCTTCGGCTTCTTCCTCGCTGCCTGCAGCTTCATCTTGCAGAGCAAGAGTTGCATTCTTTTTGTCTTTGGTTTTCTTCCTCGCAACTCCTGCTCCTGCAGCCTTTGGCTGGGTCTTGCCATTCTTCTTCTCCTCTGAAGAAACCGCCGGATCGCCGACCCTATACGATTATCTGAATCGGGGTCCATGCAAATATGATTAACGCGCAGCGGAAAACGAATCATATCTTTTGCACCGAAATTAGTTCTAAGATCAGAACTGTAGATGGAGGAATCGATGAAGCCTGGACCTCACGATCTTCTACTGTATTCCTCGCCTTTATCTCGAACGTTGTGTGGGCAACGAGCTGTCGAGACTTTCAGCCGTCTTCTACTAATACGTATCTCAGATTTTTATGTCTGTGTATCTGTATTTCTGTGTGTATAGAAAACGGATGACTTGAGGCTTATTTATAGGCTACAACAGGGACCTTGAGGAGGATTAGGAATCGGTCTCCTGATAGGCTAAGGAGTCCTAAATTCTATCTGAATATACTTCTTAAGACTATCAATAATATCTTAATCCACTAAAAAGATATTATTGAACTACCGTCCCTTATCCATATTAGATATGGCTCCTATTTATTATGTGTGCGTTTATCTCCCCGTGTTTAAGATATCGAATGTCCATTAATTAAATGAATTACTGACAATTCAATTAATTAATATTTAATTCCAAGAGTAGTACAACTCAACTTTATTATCATGCCGGAAGAAATCCACCTGCAGGGTTTACATGATAATCCTTATGAGTTCCTCAAGGGGACATCATCATCCTAAATAATTAGGACACTGTTTTATTATATAATCAATAGCACACCATATAAACAACACTGTATCCCAATTTACCGAGCTTATTAATTTAATAAATAAATCTCACCCATTGGTAAATTAAAGAAAAATATATCGAGTATACATGCCCGTTATCATACAATGATTAAGAGGACGCACATCCATAAAAACAGAGGTTTTATTTTATTTAAGTAATCAGTACAAATAAAACAACCTCAATTGGTCCTGCTCAATACATACAAAATGTACTAGTGCAATTTTATAATCAAGAAAGATTAATACCAAATTACACTACAACCATTCCGATAATTTGTCCAAAATTATCTCGGCTGTGAGCTATCATTTATAATCTATAAGGAACTGATAACATGATCTTCTGTGTGGCACCACACACCATGTTATCTACAATATAAATTAATTGGACAATTGCAATAACATATATAACAAATATATAAAATACAAACATTTGACCATAAAAGATTCTCATATCATAAATAGATGTTCATACAAAAGCTAGGCTTATAGTATACATCCTTACACTCCCCGAGATATTTTCCGATGTGAATGGGGGCGGGTGCTGCAAGTTGAAGGCCAAGCTTGCAGAGCAGAGAGCAGATGGTGATACCTTTGTTCCAACGCTCCGTTATCTTCTCTGCTTCCTCCCACAGCCTCTTCATGATGAACCTCGCCCAGTTCACATTTTCTCCGGCCATGATCGCAGACATGATCCGGAACCGGAGATCTGTGCATTTGTCATAACTCCCGGTCCTTCCTTCGATGGAGTATGCACAGATGTCGTGGAGAAGTTCAAACTCCGATTTGAAGAGCTTCTTGGGGGCGCTTCTCTTGATTTCAGCCCCTGCATCCCTTGCTCGAAAGAGATCCCACATCTCTTGAGCCGATGCCTCCCCATATGTTGTCAACTGGCTGGGGGTAAGACCTGCAGCGGAAATGCTGAAGGTGGTGGAGATGTCCCTAACGGTCAGCGATCGTTCTTCTCCATCTACATCCATCCGGAACAGGATGTAGTTTCTGTCCTCCGTCTACCTAGCGTAGGCGTAGAATCTCTGAACTGACTCCGCAGAGAAGCCAGCGTACACGGTGGTCAACAACCCTAGGACTTGGGTCTGTTGAAGAGCATCAAAAATCCTTTTAATCAGAGCATTGTCATACAGCCCTGACTCAAGGATGTGTTCCTGGTTGATCATCCTTCCATCAAGAACGATGGTTTTTCTGGCAGCCATTGATGATATTTTTGTGAGAGAGAAAGAGAAAGAACAAGTGTTTGCATTTAGAAAATTTTCTGCGAAGAAGGCGTTTCTCTCTTTGAAGATGGTGAAAGAATGAATTCAAATGACACGTTTTGGTCTTTATGGCGGTTCTCAAGAGACGTGCGTAGATCGACGGTTGAGATAAATTAGGGAGTTGATCTAGTGGCTCAGGAAAAAGTGGAGATGTCAAATCGACACTAATAATTACCTGGCGCGTGGGTTCTGTCAGCGCCCTTTCCACTTCCTGACACCCGCAGTCATTCATTTAATGCTGAAAGACATACCCTTTGCCGCCTAAATAAATGCCTTTTTAAGGTTGCAGTGATCCAAGTACGAGGTTGCAGAGCAATCAATATTCTTTTGAAATAAATGTTGTAACCTGGTGCTGCTAGAATTCTTGATAACTGCTGTACTGTAAGAATATAAGTTACAGCGCTGTTTGAACCCAGTGCTGTATTAACGTGTAGCTTACAGTACCATTCTTACTGCTTTCAGCAAGCATGCAGAGGTTCCCCCTGCGTTTCTGCATCTTCCTTTCTCTTCACAACTTAAGGATTCCCAGCTCGTTTCGAAGCATAGAAAACCTCGATTCACTCAAAGGCTTTGTAAGGATATCTGCCAGCTGTAGATCCGTGTGAACCTTCTCTAGCACAATATCTTTCTTTTCAACATGATCTCTTATAAAGTGATGACGAATGTCAATGTGCTTTGTTCTTGAGTGAAAGACAGGATTATGGGTAATTACAATAGCGCTCGTATTGTCACAGAGAATTGGAGTCTCTTTCTTTTCTATCCCATAATCTCTAAGTTGCTGTTGTATCCAGAGAATCTGCGCACAGCAACTTCCTGCTGCAACATACTCTGCTTCTGCTGTAGAGGTTGCAATTGAGGTCTGCTTCCTGCAGAACCACGAGACAAGTCTATTTCCCAGAAATTGACATGTCCCACTTGTAATCTTTCTATCAATCTTGCAGCCTGCATAGTCTGAGTCGGAGTAGCCTTTAAGCTTGAATCCTCCTTCCTTAGGATACCATAAGCCGACTTCCTGAGTTCCTTTCAGATACTTAATCACCCTTTTTACTGCTAATAGGTGTGATTCCTTTGATGCTGCTTGGAACCTAGCACAGACTCCTACTGCGAATATAATATCTGGCCTGCTTGCTGTGAGATACAGCAATGATCCAATGAGGCGTCTGTACTTGGTAATGTCTACATCTTTACCGTCTTCATCTTTGTCAAGACTTATGGATGTCGACATGGGAACGGACGTTGCTGCTCCATTCTCCATGCCAAATTTCTTGATAAGCTCCTTCGTATACTTGACTTAGTTGATGAAGGTTCCTGTAGGTAGCTGTTTTACTTGCAGTTCGAGAAAGAAACTTAATTCTCCCATCATACTCATCTCGAACTTTAACTGCATCAGATTGGAGAATTTCTCACATAGCTCTTTGTTTGTGGATCCGAAGATAATATCATCCACATAAATTTGTACAAGAAGTCACTTTCTCCGTCCTGTATTCTAAACAGCATTTTGTCGATTGTTCCTTTCTGAAAGCCATTTTCCAGAAGATAGAGAGATAAGGTGTCATACCAAGCTTTTGGTGCTTGCTTCAGTCCATATAGGGCTTTTTGTAACCGAAACACCTTCTCTTCTGCTTGATCCTCGAAACCAGGAGGTTGTTCAACATATACTTCCTCTGTAAGAAGACCATTCAGGAATGTGCTTTTAACATCCATTTGATAGACGTTGAAATTCATATGTGCTGCATAGGCTAGGAAAATCCTTATTGCTTCCAGCCTTGCCACGGGTGCAAAAGTCTCATCAAAATCAATTCCTTCTTCCTGACAGTATTCTTTAGCAACTAATCTTGTTTTATTTCTTACAACGACTCCTGATTCATCTAGCTTGTTCTTGAACACCCACTTTATTCCAATTACACCTTGATGGGTTGGTCTTGCAACTGTTTGCCATACTTGATTTCTTTCAAATCCGTTCAATTCTTCTTGCATGGCCTGCACCCAGTTGCTATCTTGCAGTGCCTCTTCAACATTCTTAGGTTCTGATTGTGATATGAAGCACGCAAACATTGCTTCATGTGGTATGGATCTTCTTTTCCTTACACCAATGGATGGATCTCCTATAATGAGATCTCTTGGATGGTTTCTTAGCCATGTCCTATCTGGCTCAAGGACATGTGTTGGTGTATCTTGCTCATCATGTTGCTGTAATGCAGGAGGTTCTGCTGCTGTAAGAATGTCTGCTGCATCCAAGGTTGCAGCTTCTTCTTCTTTATCTTCTTCTGTAGGCAGAACTCCTTCTATGTATGGTACAACATTCTCTTGTCTAGGAGCGGTCTCTTCAGGTGGTTCTTCCAACTTCTTTGTGTCACAATGTGGTTCATCAAACACCATATATATAGATTCTTCTACCACCAGGGTTCTCTTATTAAACACTCTGAAAGCTCTACTTACAGCAGAGTATCCTAGAAATACTCTTTCGTCTGATTTAGCATCGAAAGTTTTCAGATGTTCCTTTCCATTGTTGAGAATGTAACACCTGCATCCAAAGATATGCAGATAAGAGATATTCGGTGTATGACCATTCCATATTTCATAAGGCGTCTTGTCAAGGTCCTTGATGATTAGACATTTGTTCTGCGTGTAGCATGCAGTGTTGGTTGTTTCAGCCCAAAATCTCTTGGGTATTTCTGCTTCTGCTATCATTGTTCTTGCTGCTTCCTTGAGGGTTCTATTCATTCTTTCAGTGACACCATTCTGTTGCGGTGTTCTTGCAGCAGAGTATTTATGACGAATACCATTATCAGAACAGAATTTCTCTATAAACTTATTTGTGAACTCAGTTCATCTGTCTGATCTTATCTTTACTATACTCAAGCTCTTTTCATTCTGAATTTTCTTCATGAGACCAGGTAGCTTTTCTTGAGTTTCCGACTTCTTTGCTAGAAAGATCGTCCATGTATATCTGGAGTAGTCATCTACTACCACAAGAGAGTACTTCTTCCCACTCAAGCTCACTGGTTCTACTGGTCCAAAAAGGTCCATGTGTAGAAGGTCTAGAATTATGTGGGATGATTTCTGAATCTTATCCTTGAAAGAGCTTTTAACTTGCTTTTCTTTTTGACATGCTCCACAGACATTCTCTTTCTTGTAAGCTACATCTGGCAATCCCCTCACTAGGCCTTTTCTTGCTAGCTTGTTGATAGTCTTGAAGTTCAGGTGACTTAATCGCTTGTGTCATAGCTAGCTCAGCTCTGGTGGACTTTTCACAATGAAGCATGTTGATTGAGTTGAGGAATTCCAATCTGCTAGGTAGATATTTCCTCTTCTTGTTCCTGTAAGCTTTACTTCATTTGTGGTGCTGTCTTTGATTAAGCACTTGTTGAGGTTGAATTCCACTGTGTATCCTTTGTCACAAAATTGACTGATGCTTAGAAGATTGTATCTAAGCCCCTTTACATAGGATACATCCTTGATCTTTATGTTCTCCTTGACTAGGCATCCGCTTCCTTTTGTGCTTCTTTTGGAATCATCTCCAAATATGACCTTAGGTCCTTTGCATTCTTGGAAGTCTTTCAACGTTTCTTTACTGCCTGTCATGTGCCTTGAGCAGCCGCTGTCGATATACCATACTTCACTGCTGCATCCTGGCACTGTAACCTGTAACAATTTCAAATAGATTTAGGTACCCATATCTGTACGGGTCCTTTGGGGTTAGTTACTTTGGGAACCCAAACTTTCTTAACAGTAACTGATTTACTGTAAGATTTGTTGGTTCTCATGCTGTATGCAGTTGTCTTGACAGACTGCTTGTTAAAGGTGTGTGCATAACCAACATATGTGTTACCAACACCCTTGTAGTGTGGTCTTCCACCATACTTCCCTAGAGTATATCCTCCTTGAGGTTTAGACATGTAGGTCTTAGTATAGGTGGGAGGGTTTCTTCTATGCTGCAACTTTGTTGGTTGCTGTATCATTTTGCTGCATGCAGCAGATGGCTTCTGCTGCAGCCAATTCTTAGATGCAGGCTTACTTCCTGCAGTTGAGCATTGGGGTCGCTTCCCCTTATCCGTCATTGCTGTTTTGTTCACGATCTTTTCAGAGTCACAGAGTAACTCTTTCTCCATTGGAGTTTTAGCTTGAACAAAATTTACAGCTTTGGATGTACTTGTTGTATTCTGAGAGCCTTGATTGCTGTAACCTATGCCTGATATTTCACAAGGATCTCTGACACGGTTTATGCAATCTCTTGTGTCCTTTGAAGATTTGGTGAATATGCTCATCTTGGACTGCAAGATTTCCTTCTCAGATTTTAGCTCAGTGATCAGCAGATTCAATCTAGAGACCTCTTGTTGCAGCTTACTACACTTTGAGTTATCAGACTCTCGTGCAGCAAGCATTTTGGCAATGTCGATGTTTTTGGTCTTGAGGATCTCATTATCGATTCTAAAGTTCTCATTTTCAACCTTCAGTTCCTCATGAATTGAGTTGATCTGCTCGAAATCACTCATGATTCTTTTCAAGAAGTGGATCATGTTCAGCTCCTCATCAACTTGTATGGACAACGATTGGTAGATTACCTCATCTTCTTCGCTGTCCTCGCCATTTCTAGCCATCAGGCATATGAGTGCTTCTTCGTCAGAGGATGAGGTTTCAGCATCGCTGTCAGAGGATTCTGCAGCTTTCAGTACTTCCTTCGGAACTACTACATCCTTGGCTTTCTCCATCTCTCCTATGAGAGCTCGAAGCTTGTGCCTTTCCTCTCTTCTTTTATCTCTCCTCTATTCTCTTTCTCCTTCAGGATACTTGTGCACGGTTGGATAAGGACAGTTCCTTGCGTAGTGTCCAGGTTTCCTGCAATTATAGCACAAGTCAATATTCCCTGTATTTGACTGTGGAGAAGAGGATACCTGAGGGGTTGGATGACTTCTTCTGAGTTCATTCTTCTTGTTGAGGTTGGTGTTGCTGCTATTGTTGTTGCTCTTAATGAATCTCCTGAATTTCTTTAGGAGGAGCGCCATATCCTCTTCAGCAACTTCTGCTGTATCCTCACTCTGTTTACTGCAACTGGCGGTTGCTGTATCTTTGGTTCCTCTGGCGGTTAGCGCTGTAACTTTGGAGATTGACTCCTCTGACTCCTTTCTCTTTCTATTGATGTCATACTCGAATGCTTTCAAGTCGGAGAATAGGTCAAATGTGCTCATGAAGTTCAGGTCCATAGACACTCACATGGCAGTGGTCTTGCTATCCCACTCCGCAGGTAGGGCTCTTAACACCTTCATGTTCTTTTCTTTCTGTGTGTAGTGTTTGCCCAGAGCTTCTAGTTCATTCACTATGGATGTGAATCTCAAATCTAGTTGCTCAAGAGTCTCTTCATTCTTCATTTTGAAGAGCTCGAATAGTTGGGTAGCGTTGGAAATTTTGTTGTCTTTTGTGAGCTCAGTTCCTTCACAGATTTGCTCCAGCTTTTCCCATATTTCTTTGGATGTTGAGCAAGTTTTAACTTTGCTAAATGTGCCTTTATCCAAAGTAATAAATAGAGCGTTCTTTGCCACATTATCCAGGTTGGCTCTCTTCCTATCTTCGTTTCCCCACTCTTGACGTGGTTTGATCAGGAGGTTTGGTGGTGGCTGCTCTCCTTCTGCATGGTCTCTTCCATACATTGGATTCACCTTCATGGGGATTATCGATCCTTCAGTTATGACTGTCCACATCTCATCATTCATGGCAGAAAGGTGTGCCTGCATTCTTATCTTCCAGTCGTCATATTCCTCTATGGAAAACATAGGTAGCTTGTGATTGGAGGAATCCATGATATGCTTTAAAAATGATTTTTAATGCAAAGAAAACAGCGAGATAAAGGTGGATCTGGGTAGGTGACCAGATAAGTTGGCTTTTAACCCAACTTGCTCTGATACCACTTGTTGGTCCCAAGTGGTGTCCGAGGTTCAGAGGGGGAGGGGTAAATGAACCTTGGTCGATTTTCAAAATCTTTTAAAACAACTGTTCTGCACTGCAAGTTACATGAGCTTGCAGCGATAGATGGTTACTGCTTGCAGCGCTACGATACAGTGCTGCACGCTGTAACCTGGAGTTTTATACGCAGCGGAAATTAAACTTTAAAACACAAGGCTATTTTTCTCAAGAATGCTTCTTTCAAAACGTTTTATGATGAGAGACAGATAATAATGCAGAAGATAAACGTACAAATAAATAAAGCAATTAAACATTTATGGCTTATAGTGGTTCGAAGGTGGTGTAATCCTTCTACGTCCACTCTACTGCTCCTCGAGCAGGAACTTTGTTAAGCAAGATTGATTTACAGGACTCTCCTAACAATCTATCAACTTTACAAAGATACCACCTACTGAAGTCCAACGTACACACAGCAACTGCAAACTTCAAAGGCTAACCCACACAGGGTTCTACACTCCCACATAGGGAAGCTGCCTAACTCTAGACAACTAAACAAACAGCAAGGATCTCTCTTATCAACTGCTTGACACCACTAAAACAACCTAAGCACACAGCAACAAGGTTAAAAGGACAAAAGGTTTTTCTTCAACCTGTGCTTCGAAGTGAGCCTCTGAATCCGTAAGGAATCCTTAGCTTGAACTTACTTCACTTCGGTAGGTTGAGTGACTGAAACTGTTTGTTGGCTTGAATGCTTGAATCTTGTAAGCTTTGAATTTTTCGCAAATGATCTTCAGATCTTAGTAATAGTTTTCAGTAGCAGTACCCAGCTTCAGTGCTCCTCATCCTTTATTTATACTTGTAGGAGAAGATGTCCGTTGAAGGAGACATCCCTCTTTTGAATTTGAAGTAGCCTGGCCAAAGTATGGTTCGTATTTAATACGACTTGACTTTTCCTTTTGGAGCATTTAATGCGGCAGTTGCGGCTCGCAGCTTTCTACAGCGCGTCAGTTCATGTGGCATCTTCTTATTGGCTCCGTGTCTGCTACTTTGACTTTTTCTTGAACGGCTCTTTTATTCTTGCTTGAATCTCCGTTCCTCGTACTGCATTTATCCTTTCTAGGATTTGCACGATACTTCGTCTTGTAGTTGGCGCTGTATTACTTAACTGACTTGTAAGTCTGCGCTGTATCCTAGGTCCTTGTGCAGCTGATGTTTTCTTTCAGTGCTGCTGTATCTTAGACCTGGTTGCAATATCTTCTGGCAGTGCTGCTGTAACTTCTTTCGAGCAGTACTCCTATATCCTTTTCTTGCAGCATTGCTACACGCCGTTCTTTCTTACTTTACTGTATAGAAGTTTAGCCTTATATATACGTTGCTGTTTCTTCCTTCTTTCAGCTATGCTGCATCTTGCCTTCCTACAGCGATACTGTATCCTGCCTTCTTGCAGCGATATCTTCCCTTAAAGCTTAGATGCAGTTTTATCCTTGTTTAACCTCTATTTTCAATGCTTCACTCAGGACTCAATTCTAGTCTATTTATTCACTTAAACATTGTGAAAATGGGGTACTCAAAACTTCCTATTACATATTTGGTTTGTCTCATCAAAATCTTAATATTGAAATCCCAACAGGAAAATAAGTGAAAAGCTCATTTAAGGATAAGTCGGAGAAGTCATCCCATAGGATTCTAGATCTTCTACATATGTACCTCTTTGGACCAATAGAACCGGTAAGCATAAGTGGGAAGAAGTACTCACTTGTGGTAGTAGATAACTACTCCAGATACACCTGGACCATATTCCTTGCTAAGAAATCAGAGACTCAAAGCAAGCTACCTAACCTTATGAAGAAGATTCAAAATGAAAAGAACTTGAGCATTATGAAGATCAGATCAGACAGAGGAACTGAGTTCACAAATAAATTCATTGACAAATTCTGTTATGATAATGGTATTCATCATGAATATTTTGCTGCAAGAACACCTCAATAGAATGATGTAGCTGAAAAAATGAACAGAACCCTCAAAAAAGCAGCAAGGACAATGATAGCAGAGGTAGAGATACCCAAGAGGTTTTGGGCCGAAGCAACCAACACTGCATGCTACACACAGAACAGATGTTTGATCAACAAAGATCTAGACAAAACCCCATATGAAGTTTGGAATGGATATATACCAAATGTTTCATATCTGTATATCTTTGGATGCAGGTGTTATATCCTCAATAATGGAAAAGAGCATCTGAAAACGTTTGATACAAAATCAGATGAATGAATGTACTTAGGATACTCTGTAGAGTCTTCAACAAGAGAATCTTGATGGTTGAAGAGTCAATTCATGTGGTGTTTGATGAACCACATTGACACACCAAGAAGCAAGAAGAACCTGCTGAAGAAGTAGCTCCAAGAAAAGAAAATGTTGTTCCATATGTTGAAGGAGTTCTGCATACATTAGGAGACAAAGAAGAAGAAGCTGCACCTCTGGATACAGATGCAGCAGACATTCTTACAGCAGCAGAACCTCTAATCTTACAACAACATGAGGAGCAAGCTAGACCTGTACATGTCTTTGAGCCTGACAAGACATGATTGAGGAATCATCCTAGGGATCTTATCATTGGAGATCCATCCATAGGAGTAAGGACAAGAAGGTTAATTCCTCATGAAGCAATATTTACATGCTTCATATCTCAAACAAAGCCCAAAAATATTGAAGAAGCCCTACAAGATAACAACTAGGTACAAGCCATGCAAAAAGAGCTAAATGGATTTGAAAGAAATCAAGTTTGGCAAACAGTTGCAAGAACAACTCATGCAGGAGTTATTGGAACAAAACGGGTCTTCAAGAACAAGCTAGATGAATCCGGACTTGTTGTGAGGAACAAAGCAAGATTAGTTGCTAAAGGATATTTCCAGGAATAAATGATTGATTTTGATGAGACTTTTGCTCCTGTAGCAAGATTAGAAGCTATAAGGATTTTTCTGGCATATGCAGCTCACATGAATTTCAATGTATATCAAATGGATGTGAAGAGTGCATTTCTAAATGGTCTTCTTATAGAGGAAGTGTATGTAGAGCAACCTCCAAGTTTCAAAGATCAAGCAGAAGATAAGGTATTTAGATTATATAAGGCCCTGTATGGACTTAAGCAAGCACTAAGAGCTTGGTATGACACCCTATCTCTTTATCTGCTGAAAAACGGCTTCAAGAAAGGAACAATGGACAAAACTCTGTTTAGGATATAAGATGGAGATAATATACTTCTTGTACAGATATATGTGGATGATATCATCTTCGGATCCACCAACAAAGAGTTATGTGAGAAGTTCTCCAACCTAATGCAATCGAAATTCGAGATGAGTATGATGGGAGAATTAAGTTTCTTTCTAGGGCTGTAAGTAAAACAGCTGGTTGTAGGAACCTTCATCAGCTAGGTCAAATATACAAAGGAGCTTATCAAGAAATTTGGCATGGAGAATGGTTCAGCAACATCTGTTCCTATGTCTACATCCATTAGCCTTGACAAAGATGAAGATGGTAAAGATGTAGATATCACAAAGTACAGACGGCTCATAGGATCCTTACTGTATCTTATAGCAAGTAGGCAGACATCATGTTTGCAGTTGGAGTCTGTGCAAGATTTTAAGCAGCACCAAAGGAGTCACACCTTTCAGCTATCAAAAGGATTATCAAGTATCTGAAAGGAACTCAAGAAGTAGGCCTATGGTATCCCAAGGAAGGAGGATTCAAGCTCAAAGGCTACTCTGACTCAAATTATGCAGGCTGCAAGATTGATAGAAAAAGCACCAGTGGGACTTGTCAATTTCTGGGAATAGACTTGTTTCATGGTTCTGCAGGAAGTAAACATCGATTGCAACATCTATAGCAAAAATAGAATATGTTGCAGCAGAAAGTTGTTGTGCTCAAATCCTCCAGATACAGTAGCAACTAAGAGATTATGGGATTGAAGAAAAAAAGACTTCAATTCTCTGTGATAATACAAGTGCAATTACAATTACCCATAATCCTGCATTTCATTCAAGAACAAAGCATATCGATATACGACATCACTTTATAAGAGATTATGTGGAGAAGAAGATGTCGTGCTTGAGAAAGTTCATATAGTTCTCCAGCTTGCAGATATATTCACTAAACCCTTAAGTGAATCAAGGTTTTCTATGCTTAGAAACGAGCTGGAAATTCTAAAATTATGACTGGAGAAAGAAGGTGCAGAAGCCCAGGGGGAATTTCTGCATGCTTGTGAGAAATGGTAAGTATAGTGCTGTAAGTTGTGTCTTCATACAACTCTGGGTTCAAACAGCGTTGCATCTTTTATCCTTACAGCACAACAAGAAAATGGGAGTGTAAGCAGCACTTGGTTACAGCATTTATTTCTAAGAGTATTTAATACTCTACAACCTCGTACCCAAAATATTGCAACCTTAAAAGGACAATAAATTGGGTGGCAAATCACATGTCTTTCAGTATTAAATGTAAGTCTGCACATGTCAGAAGTGGGAGAAGTATGGTCAGAAGCCCACAAGCCCAGTAATGATTATTTATAATTTGATCCCTCCGTCTTTTTCTAAGGACTGTGAGATCAATTCCCTTCATTTAATCTCAACCGTTGATATTACTATCGTCTCTTGATATTCTCCATAATCTAATAACCTCTCAATTTTAAATTTATTTCACCATCATTCAAGAGAGAAGTTTCTTTTCCTTCGCCAAAATTTCCTAAGTCTCAAAAATCTCATCTCTCACAAATCATCAATGGCGGCTCATCAGACCATCATCTTGGAAGGGCGTCTAGTAAACCAAGAGCATGTCTATAACTCTGGTTTATACGATAACACTCTTATCCACAGAATCTTTGGTACGTTAGAACAAACCACCTAGGGTTGTTGACCACCATCTATGCTGGTTTATCTATAGAATCTATTCAAAAGTTCTATGCCTTCGCCAAGATAGAAAAGGAAATGAGAAACTGCATCCTGTTCAGGATGGATGCAGATGGAGAAGAACAGTCTCTAACCATTAGAGACATAGTCTTTACCTTCAGTATCTCCTTTGAAGGTTTGACCCCAAGTCAGTATTCGACATATGCGGAAGAGAGGGCTTAGGAGATGTGGGATCTCTTTTGAGTAAGAGATGCTGGGGCTGATGTGAAGAGAAGTGCCCCGAAGAAACTCTTCAAATCGGAGTTTGAATTTCTCTATGATATCTATGCATACTCCATTAGAGGTAGAACAGGGAGTTATGATAAATACACAGATCTCCGATTCCAGCTCATGTCTACCATCATGGCCGGAGAGAAGGTGAACTGGTCTAGGTTCATCTTCAAAAGGATATGGGAGGAGCCAGAGAAGAGCACAGTGAGGAGGAGCTATGGAATCACCATCTGCTCTCTGCTCTGCAAGCTAGGCCTTCAGCTTGCAGCTCCCATCCCCATTTCCATTGTGAATTATCTCGGAGAGAAGAAGAAGGGTAAGACCCTATCGAAGGCAGCTGCTATTGGGGTTGCACGAAAGAAAACCAAAGATAAAAAGGGACGATGATATTGCATTTGCCCAAGAGCAAATCAACATCCTGGGAGTGGAGCAGGCTGAGGAGGCCATGCTGTAATGGGCGCTACAAGCAAGTGTCAAGGAGACAAGGATGCAGCACACTCCTAGAAGAATGCGGGGAGAAGGAAGCTCAAGTCATCACAACTCAAACTCTCCTGCATATGAGCAAATGGTTGAAGGCCTCTCCAATATTGTCACGCTAGATCCTTTAGAAGAGGATGAGCCTCAACTTGTTGACTACAGTGATTTCCCAGCTCGCAATATTCTTGCTACAGACACTCAGGAGGAACCGACCACTATCATCAGAGACATTCTCTCTGATATTGCTGAGATCACCGATGATGCAACCATGGAGGAAGTTGCAGAGACTGGACTTCTTGTACTGGCAGAGACAGCAGTACAGCAAGCAGCCACTCTATCAGAAGCTGCTGAAGAAACACGCAGGGTGGATGCTGAGATTCTTGCAGCTGTAGAGCTTTTAGTGCTGCATACAGTGGAAACTGCAAGAAACCAACAGGAACTGCAAGAACCCATTCTTGCAGCAAAAGTTGTCAATATTACAGGACCGGCTGAGGAGACGGGGTCCTTGTTGAAGACCTCAGGCGACGCTGTTCTTCTGACAACACTCTCTGAGGGTGAGAAGACCTCTGAAGGAGCGGCTATTGAGACAACACCCTTAGAGGATGATGAAGAAGTGGTGGAGGTAACCCCAACACAGCTAGAGACACCTCATAAGGAGGTTGATGCTGATGTTGCTGCTGGTGCAAGCATTCCAGAACCTATTCAGGTTACAGCAGCAGATGTTACTGAGGATGCCAATGCTGATTCCTCTGAGTTTCTTGAGAACCTCACTGCCCACAGAAGAGCAACCTATGGGAAAATGGGTCTAGTGGCAGTTAATATAGAAGATGTTGAGGAGGAGGAAGCTGATGAAGTAGATCCCACCTCTGGCTGTTCAAGTCCTTTATCTAGCCAAGATGAAGGTGAGGATGCTACTCAAAGACAGGATGCATCACAGCCCCCAAGAGCTATTGTTCCTTATACTGCATCGGCTACTGCCCTTGAAAGAACGAATGTGGGCCTGACCTTTGATGAATCGATCGACAGGGTGATAGCTATTGTTATAGACCTGCTTCATGCTCTTTAGGAGCATGAGTCTAACATGCATAACAATATGATGGTCGGCGCCAAATTCCATGCTGAAACCATAAGTGGTTTCAAGAAGGACCTCGAAGCATTGTCTGGAATGATCAGATATGACTTGAATGAGTCTACCTATAGGCTGCTTCAGGACCGAGCAAGAATGGAGGGAGAGCTGAAGAGAGATGCTGCTACCAGCCATGCTGAGATCAAGCTATGTAAGAGATCAATTGATACAGCAATAGATAGGCTGAACTCTCACTCCCTGGTGCTAAAGACACTTTCGGACCATGTAACAGATCAATCCAGAAAAACTAGAAGTGTTGATGATCAATTGGGGAACCTGGAGATGATCGTCGGAGAATTGAGGGATATGATGATGAATGCGTTCCCTCAGTATGCCCAAGGATCCAGGGAAGCCCCAGCACCTGCAAGAAGACCACGCTCTTCAGTGGTTCGAGAAACCCCTACAGCAGTGCTGCAAGAAAAGATGCAGCACGTCTCTCCTCTCATCACACAAAAAAGGAAGAGAGAGCCAGCAGCAAGGCTCAAGAAAGAGGGTGAGCAGAACCGAGGCTGAAAGGCATTACAATGAGAAAATGGCTGCTTAAAGGGTGGAGAGAGCCAGAACTGAAAAAGAAGAATATGTCTGGATGCAAAGGCTTGGAGTGATTGGTGAGAGGAGAATCTATGACAAAGATCTCTACCAATATCCCCCTCAAAAAATTCCACATCTCGACACAGATAACATATCTGCTGAAGTATCAGTGTTGATGGACCAAAGGCCTGTTGGAGAAAACATAGCCAGGAACTTGAACATCTTTAGAGAAGTCAAGCTGCCTACTGATAGGAATTCATCATTTGAATCAATCACACTGTACAAGAGATCCGAGTATCTCAAAACTTCAGATTTCTGTGCAGAAAGGGAAAATTCAATAGATTCCAAACCTGCCAAACTACACTGAGGAGATATGAAAAGCTTACTAGGGCTGGAGAGCTTGAAGTTCAGAATTACTATATAGGCCCAGTAAAGCAAAGCAAGGTAGTGTCTTACTATGAGGACTTCTGGCTAAGATGGATTCAAATACCAAGGATTCAGGAGATATTTGAAAAATCCTATCAGGAGTCCATCAGAGATTGGTGGAAGGGATCAAGAGAAAGAGCTGAACAAGAAAGGAAAGATGTTGAAAGAAGACCTGAAGAATCATCATCAAGAAGGTCAATGTTTCAGTAGTTTTTCTGCATGCTTATCTGTATATCTTGATGTATCTATTTCCTTGTAAAATTTCTCTTAGTTAATGAAGATATTTTATTTTTCTGCATTTGATCAAGTTCATACATTATGAACTCTTGCATGCTATTTGCTTTTCCTGAAGATATGTAATAAAGGAATAGACAAGATACATCTTTGATGAATTCAGGATTAGATTTTATTTCTCAAAGCATATCAAGTATATAATCCTGATGAAAAATTATATAATGCAAAGTAAAAACTTTCTTCATGAACGAAATAATGTAAAGGTTTTGTCATCATCAAAAAGGGGGAAATTGTTGGGATTTCAATGTTTAGGTTTTGATGAGACAAACCAAGTATGTAATAGGAAGTTTTGAGTACCCCATTTTTCACAATGTTTAAGTGAAAACATAGACTAGGATTAAGTCTGGTTACAGGTGCTGAAAGATGGAGGTATACATATGTACAATGCTGCATCAAGAATTTCAGAATGAAGCTACTGCAAGAAAGCGGATACAACATCACTGTAAGAAGCAGATACAATAATATAACAAGTAAGAATGACCTGCAACATTGCTGCAAGAAGAGGCTACAGGAGTACTACAAGAAATGATACAGTAGTACTGTATGAAGTTACTACAAGAAGGTCAAGTTACAACAGCACTGTAAAGAATAAACAGCTGCAAGCAGACCTAGGACACAGCGTGAAGCTTACTGCATAAACAATCAACAACGCTAATGACAAATAGAATAAGTATCCTACAATCTGAGGAAAGATAAATACAGTATGAGGAATGAAGAATCAAACAAGAATAAATAGAGTCGTTCCAGAGAAGATCAAAGTTGTAGATATGAAGCCAATACCAATACTACACGTGGACTGATGCACTGCAGCAAGTTGTGAGCCACAACCACTGCATTAAATGCTCTAAAAGAGAAAGTCAAGTCGTATTAGATGCGAGCCCTGCCTTTGATCAAGTACACTTAAATTCAAATGAGAGATATCTTCTTCAATGGATATTTCTCTTCAAGTATAAATAGAGGACGAGCAACCCTGAAGCTGTCTACTAAAACATTTGCGTAAAAACATTCAAGCATTCAAGCTATACTCTCTCAAGTCTATTCTAAAATTTCAGTCACTCGACCTCTATGAAGTGAACAAAATTCAAAGCTGAAAGATCCTTTGAAGGATTCAGAAGCTCACTTCACCGCACAATTGTTGAAGAACAAATTTATTACTTTTTAACCTTGTTACTCTGTGCTTAGGTTATTTTAGGTGTCGAACAGTTGATAGGAGAGATCCTTGCTGTTTGTATAGTTATCTAGGAGATAGACAGCGTCCCTGTATAGGAGTTTGAAACCCTATGTAGGTTGCCTTTAGAGTTTTCAGTTGTTGTGTGTACGCTGGACTTTAGTAGATGATTGGTTTTGTAAAGTTGATAGATTGTTAGGAGTGTCCTGTAAACCAATCTTGCTTAACAAATTCCTGCTCGAGGTAGTAGTAGAGTAGACCTAAAAAGATTACACCACCTTCGAACCATTATAAACCATAAGTGTTTTACTACTTTAATATATGTGTTTTATCTTTCATATCTATCTCTGTCATAAGCATAAAGCATATTCTAAAGGATCATATTTGAGAAAACCAGTCTTGTGTCATAAAACCTAGTTTCCGCTACATATAAAACTCTAAGTTACAGCATGCAGCCTGCATACTCGTGCTGTAAGCAGTAACTATCTGGCGCTGCAAGTTCAAGTAACTTGCAGAAAGTAAGTTTATAAAAGATTTTCAAAATCGACAAATGTTCATTCACCCCCCCCGAACCTTGGATATCACTTGGGACCAACAGAGGTAATAACAATGGGGTTGTCATAACATTGAATAACTAGTGGCAAAAACCCAACAATTATCCCCAACTCCCCACCAACCTTAGCCTTCACTATCCATAAAAAAAGGAAGCATGAGAACATTAAACAAACAAAACAATTAGTAATACTGAAAAGACTGCATCCATACACATAAAGTTTTGTGTAAAGAAAGCTAGGTTATAATTTACTATAGTGTGAAAACAATAACTATTTAATATTGTAAAGAGAGTAAGGTATTGGTCTCTGTGTGCTACATTAACTTACTAATTCATTGTCCTGGTTAATAGGATAAGAAAGATTGTCATAATCTCCATCAGAAATGGAAAATCATTCCTTGTCAAACCTTCAATTAGTAATATGAAAGATGCAATCTCCCCTTTCATTATAGAAACAAGCCTTAGCATTTGTCATCATAAACATCCAAATTCATGAATACACACACAAACATATATATATATATATATATATATATATATATATCAAGTAATCAAATCCAAAGAAAAATTAAAAAATTGCACCAGAAAATTATGTTCCATATGGATGAGACATTAATTACTGCAAATACTCAGAACCTAATATTGCAACACTTTCATTATAATATATATTTCATTCAAATAAAGGATTTCATCCAAACTTAAATCAATATAACAAATAAATTACGAAAAAGCATTATATCACACATATCACAAAAATTGGAAAATATTAAACCATCAAACCTTCTAAAGGAAATTAAATAAGAAAACATAAGCGACCACATAGATCTCAACTTCTCAAATAATAGACAAGAAAAACCTACACAATAAAAAATCACTGCATCAAGGCATTATATTAACTTCGATATAAATAACCATCTGTAAAATCAAGTAGCATAATGTTTAGAAAGCCGATGCTGAGATTATAATTATGAAATTGTAAAATTCTTTGATTTCAACTCTTAAATGAAGAATATAGAGGAGCATATAAAGGATAGTACGAAAAGAGCATAAAATCTCAAGATTACTCATCCTTCAACTCTGCAATGGGGTTTAATATACTAAAATTAACAACTCTATTTGGAGCATTCAGTGGTGACAGAGAAACCGAGATTTAGGTGATGGAAAGGGGTAGCGGTTTTGCCGGAAGGAGTTGATGGAGGTTGGATCTGATGAAGCCAGCGGTGGTAAGCGCTGGCTGCGTAGAGAGATGAAGCAGCGATGATCAAAAACTGAGGCGGTGCGGCTGGTGTATGTTTGCGGATAGATGAACAAGGCAGCGACAAACTTTGAAGATGGTGATGTTGGTAGGTGATGAAGGTGGCAGTGTAGGCAGATCTGCGCTAATGGTCGAGGCGATGGAGATCTCACCGAGGTGGAAGGTAGATAGAGGTCATCGGTGAGAATGTGGGTTGGATCTATAAAAGTAAAGTGTTTGATTCAAAAATAAAGAAGAAACCTTAAGTTCACAATTGATTTCATTAATTGAGGAGTATTTGATTGGACATTAATATTTCGAAAAATAATCAATGTGATATTGTTAGCGTAATGACAATGATGGGTTTAGGGATCGATTCTTGCAAACATTTTATTTTAAAAAATTTCGCTCAACGACAACAATACAAAAAAACTGTTGTCTTTATTGTAAAATTTTTTGCACAATGAGAACGGTATCAAGTAACTGTTGTCTCAAACAGTAACTTTTAGTCCCATTAATTAGGAAAACACCATCACCCTTAACTTACATAAAACTAAAGAATTCATGAGATACATTATAGCGAAAGTCTAAAACGAAAACACGAGATTTTTTTTTAAAACTTGACTAATTTATTTTGACTCGTGTTTCACCCACATTTCTAGGTTAAATGTACGGACCTATACTTATATGAGATAACATGATAAAACAAACATATTATACCAGAATATCAGTTTAGGTCCATCATATATCATAATTTACATATCTAAAATATAATACTGTTATCAAAAGTAAACACTATTTTAATACTTTAACATTAAATGTACTATATAGGTACAGTGAGAAGTCAGTCCAGCCTGCTACACATCTACGTCATCATCTACCGAGCCTGAAAATATAAAAATGTAGCATCATGAGACACCTCCAGAGAGGGATCCCAGTGGGATAGCTGTACTCTCTAATATATACTGAAGCAATTAAATTAATTAGCACATATTACATGTCCTTCGGGCACGCTCACCCTGGTGTTAGGATGTATACTATAAGCCTAGCTTTTGTATAAACATCTTTTTATGATATGAGAATCTTTTATGGTCAAATGTTTTGCATTTTATATTTGTTATATATGTTATTGCAATTGTCCAATTAATTTATATTGTAGATAACATGGTGTGTGGTGCCACACAGAAGATCATGTCATCAGTTCCTTATAAATTATAAATGGTAGCTCACAACCGAGATAATTTTGGACAAATTATCGGAATGGTTGTAGTGTAATTTGGTATTAATCTATCTTGATTATAAAATTACACTAGTACATTTTGTATGTATTGAGCAGGACCAATTGAAGTTGTTTTATTTGTACTGACTACATAAATAGAAAAAGACCTTTGTTATTATGGATGTGCGTCCTCTTAATCATTGTATGATAACGGGCATGTATACTCAATATATGTTTCTTTAATTTACCAATGGGTGAGATTTATTTATTAAATCAATAAGCTCGGTAAATTGGGATACAATGTTATTTATATGGTGTGCTGTTGATTATATAATGAAACCGTGTCCTAATTATTTAGGATGATGATGTCCCCTTGAGGAGCTCATAAGGATTATCATGTAAACCCTGCAGGTGGATTTATTCCGGCGTGATAATAAAGTTGAGTGGAACTACTATTGGAATTAAATGTTAATTAATTGAATTGTCAGTAATTCATTTAATTAACGGACATTCGATATCTTAAACACGGGGAGATAAACGCGCACATAATAAATAGAAGCCCATATTTAATATGGATTTGGGATGGTAGTTCAATAATATCTCTTTAGTGAATCGAGATATTATTGATAGGCTTAAAAAGTATATTCAGATCGAATTTAGGACTTCTAAGCCTATCAGGAGACCGATTCCTAATCTTCCTCAAGGTCCCTATTGTAGCCTATAAATAAGCCTCAAGTCAGCCGTTTCTACAGACACAAAATCTGAGATACGATTTAGTAAAAGACGGCTAAAAGTCTCGATAGCTCGTTGCCCACACAACGTTCGAGAAAAAGGTGATGAATACAACAGAAGATCGTGAGGTCCAGACTCCATCGATTCCTCGATCTACAGTTCTGACCTTAGAACTAATATCGGTGCAAAAGGTATGATTCATTTATCCGCTGCGCGTTAGTCATACTTGCATGGACCCCGATTCGGATAATCGTATAGGGTTGGCGATCTCTCGGTTCTAACACCTGGACCATACATAACATAAAGGAATGTGGGAGTCGCTCGCCCACTAAACCTTGCTTTTATAGACCAGGCATTTTCGCCCTTATGGTCATCGCTCCATAGTGAAGTAACTACCGGTTATAGCTACGGAGCTTCAGCCGTAGATTTTCACACGTAATTATTTAATTTAATTATCAACACATAATAAATTGTAGAAGTTACCCACTTGTACGTTGATAGTGCAAGGATTGCTTCTGGATTCACCTATTTTCTCGACTACGCTCGACACACTTAACTAATTAGCCTCTTATATCATATAACATAATTTTTTGTATTTTATATTAGGTTTCTTTAATCTAAAGCATAATCATACTTATAACTTAGTTGTTAAGCATTTAAACTAATAATTTAAGAACTAAAATGACATATAAAGATGTAATATTTTTAATAATTCATATATAATTCCTAAAATTGTAATATTATTCATATAATCACATAACTTCATTTAGTATAACATACTGAAATTTCATAAATTTTAACAGCTTGTACAAGGAATTAAAAATCACACATTTAACTTGTTTTTCACTTCAATTCAAGCTCCAAAACAGCCTGATTTTGAAAAATTAATTAAATCCTATATAATTCATTAAAACCTTTGAAATTTCTATAGACTGTAGATACCTTATAGAAGTATGACATATAAAAATATCAATTGCAAATAAGATTCACATAATTAGTTATGAAATTTCTAAATCGGTGGAAAACAGGACATAGTACATGTTGAAAACAGACTTTCTTGTAAAAATTATCATAAATCGTACAAGGTTCTAAAAATTACATGGTAAATTTCTACATCTCTATAAGAACGTGTAATACAACACAGTGAAATATTCTTATATATATGTTTGCAATAATTAGTTATGAATTTCAGAACAAGACTGAAAACAAAACAGGACTTACACAGAAAATCAACTATGTTGTAAAATTTGGCATAAATCATACATAACTCAAAAAATTACATACTAAAATTCTGAGAGTACATAAGAATTGTTTCTAAATCATAGTAAAAGATCATACTTAAAAATTGAAGGGTACAGTTCAAGAAAATTGTTTGATTCAGACCCAAAAATGAGATAAAAACTGTCTCTGAACAACTTATCTTAGAAAACTCATAGAAAATCGAGTTTAACTCCAAATCTTCTGAAATTTGACACACATGTTCTACACTTCATATATTAGATTATGTTAAAAGGGTTTAGCCTAAATCGATTTCTATATCACCCAGAATATTTACGAATAGAGTAGAAGAGCATAAATGAAATTATAGCATAGCAACCTATTTTGTTTCATTCAAGAAATTCATAAACAATTTAATCTCAACCCTAATTCCAAAGAACATCTTTGGACTACATAAAATATGCTAAAAGTAAGAAAGTATTAGAAAATAAGAAAATTTTAGCTAAAATAAGTTCAAAATTTGTAAGGAAGAGCTTTGATGTATTTTGATCTTTTCTTTTTTACTGATTTTTGTTTATCTTCTTTACTTGCTATGTTCAACTACTTATGCCTTATTTTGGTTCCCTTCACATGGTTTGAATGAGAGAGAGAGAGAGTTTATCTTCAAATAATGGGTATGATGCATCTCATGAAGTGAAGTACGATGATGACTTTAAAGTAGGTATAGGAGAAAATTCTATTAAATAGACTAATAATGCATGTGTACAAGTTGTAAACTATCTTTATTTCCTTTTTCTTTTTCATTTTATTTTTCTTTTCTTCTTCTTATATATATATATATATAGTGTGTTGGGATTTCAGTGTTTAGATTTTGATGAGACAAAAAATATATGTAATAGGAAGTTTTGTGTACCCCATTTCTCACGATGTTTAAGTGAAAGTATAGACTAGATTTGAGTCTAGATATTTGTGTTGAAAGATAGAGGTTTTCATAAGTTACAAAGCTGCATCGAGAATTTCGAAAATAAGCTGCTGCAAGAAAGCAGATACATTAATACTGCAGGAAAGCAGTTACAGCACTACAGCTAAGTAAGAAAGAACGGCGTACAGCATCGCTGTATGAAAAGGATACAGGAGTACTGTAAGAAAGAGATACAGCAGTATTGTACGAAAGATACTGCAAGTAGGTCTAAGTTACAACAGCGCTGTAAAGAAGTATCAGCTGCAAACAGACCTAGGATACAGCGCGAAGCTTACTGCTGAAACAGCCAATAGCGCCAATGACAAACAAAGAAGTATCCTACAATTCGAGAAAGGATAAATGCAGTACGAGGAACAAAGAACCAAATAAGAATAAATAGAGCCATTCCTGAGAAGATCAAAGTTGCAGACACGGAGCCAATACAAAGATGCCACGTGGACTGATGCGTTGCAGAAAGCTACTAACCGCAACTACCGCATTAAATGCTCCAAAAGCGAAAGTCAAGTCGCACTAAATGCGAGTCATACCTTTGATCAAGTATTCAAAATTCAAAAGAGAGATATCTCCTTCAACGGATATCTTCTCATACAAGTATAAATAGAGGATGAGCAACACTGAAACTGGTTACTGAAATATTTGTGCAAAAACTCTCAAGCATTCAAGTTACATTCATTCAAGTCTACTATCAGTTTCCGTCACTCAACCTCTGTGAAGAGAAGCAAGCTTAAAGCTGAAAGATCCTTCGAAGGATTCCGAAGTTCACTTCACCGCACCAGTTGAAAAACAAACCATATATTTTTTAACCTTGTTGATGTGTGCTTAGGTTGTTTTAGGTGTCGAACAGTTGATAGGAGAGATCCTTGTTGTTTGTATAAGTTGTCTAGAGTTAGGCAGCTTCCCTGTGTGGTAGTTTAGAATCCTGTGTGGGTTAGCCTTTAGAGTTTGCAGTTATTGTGTGTACGCTGGACTCTAGTACGTGTTTGCTTTGTAAAGTTGATAGTGTAGGAACCGCCGGATCGCCGACCCTATACGATTATCTAATTCGGGGTCCATGTAAAAATCATTAACGCACAGCGGAAAACAAATCATACCTTTTGCACCGAAATTAGTTCTAAGATCAGAACCGTAGATCGAGGAATCGATGAAGCCTGGACCTCACGATCTTCTACTGTATTCCTCGCCTTTATCTCGAACGTTGTGTGGGCAACGAGCTATCGAGACTTTCAGCCGTCTTCTACTAAAACGTATCTCAGATTTTTATGTCTGTTTTTCTGTGTCTAGAAACGGCTGACTTGAGGCTTATTTTATAGGCTATAACAGGGACCTTGAGGAGGATTAGAAATCGGTCTCCTGATAGGCTTAGAAGTCCTAAATTCGATCTGAATATACTTCTTAATCCTATCAATAATATCTTAAACCGCTAAAAAGATATCATTGAACTACCGTCCCTTATCCATATTAGATATGGGCTCCTATTTATTATGTGCATGTTTATCTCCCCGCGTTTAAGATATCGAATGTCCATTAATTAAATGAATTACTGACAATTCAATTAATTAATATTTAATTCCAAGAGTAGTACCACTCAACTTTATTATCATGCCGGAATAAATCCACCGCAGGGTTTACATGATAATCCTTATGAGTTCCTCAAGGGGACATTATCATGCTAAATAATTAGGACACAGTTTCATTATATAATCAACACCACACCATATAAAGAACATTGTATCCCAATTTACCGAGCTTATTGATTTAATAAATATATCTCACCCATTGGTAAATTAAAGAAACATATATCGAGTATACATGCCCGTTATCATACAATGATTAAGAGGACGCACATCCATAATAACAGAGGTCTTGTTTTATTTACGTAGTCAGTGCAAATAAAACAACCTCAATTGGTCCTACTAAATACATACAAAATATACTAGTGTAATTTTATAATCAAGACAGATTAATACCAAATTACACTACAACCATTCCGATAATTTGTCCAAAATTATCTCGGTTGTGAGCTACCATTTATAATCTATAAGGAGCTGATAACATGATCTTCTGTGTGGCACCACACACCATGTTATCTACAATATAAATTAATTGGACAATTGCAATAACATATATAACAAATATATAAAATGCAAACATTTGACCATAAAAGATTCTCATATCATAAATAGATGTTTATACAAAAGCTAAGCTTATAGTATACATCCTAACAATCTCCCACTTATACTAAAAGACTATGCTGTCATAAGAGTTCATAAGAGTCCTATTCCTTCGTTCTGCCACACCATTCTGTTGGGGTGTACCCGGTGCAGACAATTGGGATTGAATCCCAGCCTCTAATAAGTAACTCCTAAACTCTCCTAAGAGGTACTCACCACCACGATCAGATCGTAGTGTCTTGATACATTTACCATGACGTTTCTCCACATCCAGCCTGCTTGCAATGAAAGCACTTGTCTTTCGGCTTTTTCACACCACCTTGTGGTTTAGCCACTTGAGGTCCGGCCGTCTTCTTTGTTGAAGAATTCTGTTTCTTCTTCTTCTTCTTCTTTCCGCCTTGCGGTTTAGAAGCAGAAAAATTTTCAGCAACGTAAGCCTGAGAATTTTGACGAAACAGTCCCTCTGCTGATTGGAGTTCTGTCAGAAGTTCCGCCAATGAATACAACCTCTTGTTCATGTTGTAGTTCAAACGGAACTGCTCAGAACTCTTAGGCAGCGTTTGGAGAACGATATCGACCTGAGTTTCCCCATCGATTTCAGCTTCAAGGACCTCCATCTCATTCAGATGAGCCATCATTTTGAGGATATGATCACTCACAGGTGTCCCCTCAGCCATGGTGGTAGTCATCAAGTTTCTCATAGCCTCCTGTCTGGCAGCCCGACTCTGATGTCCGAAGAGTTCTTTGAGATTATGCATCATATCATAGACAGTAGGCATGGCCTGATGCTGATGTTGCAGCACATTTGACATGGAAGCCAAAATGTAACACCGCGCCATCTCATCTGTCTTTACCCACTTCCTATAAAACATTTTCTCCTCTTAAGTAGAGTTTTCATCAGGCATATCAGGACAGTGCTCAGTGAGTACAAACTTGTACTCTTCAGCAGTCAAGACAATATCCAGGTTTCGTTTCCAATCAATATAATTAGGACCAATAAATTTGTTTTCTTTAAGTATAACAGCAAGAGGATTGAAAGCCATAATGAAAATCCTGAGAATCACATAAATAAACACATAGGTCAAATAATTTGAATTGACAAATCATATTGTTCCCTCAAACAACATAATTTAAATTCACCAACACCTCAATACACCGTGAACTTCGTATGCCACGATAGTGTGGATGTATACTAATTCAAACATTTGTTAGAGGAGGTTTTACTCATTAATTTTATTATCTTGTCAACTTAACTTTATGACAAATAAAATTAATAGTTGGTATTGCTTTGGCCATACAAATAACAGCAGTGACTCCGATGGGGAGGATACTTATCAAATGTATAAGTGTACACCATCACTTGATACTAAGTCCATTATCTAGGATTATGCCCCTTCAGATGGAGAAGATGACATGCTCCTAGATAACTTTCTATAATCATCCATAAAGGAAGTTTGATCTAGTGATCCGCAAATGAACTCATCAGATATGGAGGAAGGCACTTAAAACCAACGCGTAAGTTCAAATGCATCATTTACGAACCAGTAATGGAGGTCATGGGATTTATTAATTAATCTCTCTCCCACTTAGTTATTTAACATGAAGGATTTTAACATGCATATCATATAGAACACATACAAGCATGCTTGATAAAACAACACATATAAGACAATAAATATGAAAAACATAATTTCCAACTACTATGGCCTCATTTTATCGCTGTGTTCTTGAAAGTTTGCCGTCAAACGGGGATCGACCTGTAAACACGCCGCACGATTGACCGTGCTCCATAGCACGGTCGTGCCCTATCGTCCAGCTCTAATTTTCCACCGGCACAGTCTGACCGTGCTCCATAGCACGGTCGTGCCCGGTTGTGCAACCCTAATCTTGTATCTAATTACATCCATCGATCCTATACTCCACGAAGGAGTTTATGTATAATCTAGATTAAACAGAAAATTAAAAACCTAACACGACAAACCGCCGTGATTTTACTATTACAATCATACATTCAAAAAACAATCTCGATATGTCCGAGGGTTTAATTCATACATAAACATACATTCAGACCATAATAGTTGGATTTAAGGTTCCTGCAGAAAATCATAATTTCTCGCACATCCTACTATTATCCAATCTAAAACACGCATGCTTCAAGATACGATTCATAATAAAATTAACCGATTCAATCGAATAGAGTCAGAAAACCACGGCTCTGATACCAATTGTAGGAACCGCCGGATCGCCGACCCTATACGATTATCTGATTCGGGGTCCATGCAAAAATCATTAACGCACAGCGGAAAACGAATCATACCTTTTGCACCGAAATTAGTTCTGAGATCAGAACCGTAGATCGAGGAATCGATGAAGCCTGGACCTCACGGTCTTCTGCTGTATTCCTCACCTTTATCTCGAACGTTGTGTGGGTAACGAGCTATTGAGACTTTCAGCCGTCTTCTACTAAAACGTATCTCAGATTTTTTATGTCTGTTTTTCTGTGTCTAGAAACGGCTGACTTGAGGCTTATTTATAGGCTACAACAGGGACCTTGAGGAGGATTAGGAATCGGTCTCCTGATAGGCTTAGAAGTCCTAAATTCGATTTGAATATACTTCTTAATCCTATCAATAATATCTTAATCCACTAAAAAAATATCATTGAACTACCGTCCCTTATCCATATTAGATATGGGCTCCTATTTATTATGTGCGCGTTTATCTCCCCGCGTTTAAGATATCGAATGTCTATTAATTAAATGAATTACTGACAATTCAATTAATTAATATTTAATTCCAAGAGTAGTACCACTCAACTTTATTATCATGCCCGAATAAATCCACCTGCAGGGTTTACATGATAATTCTTATGAGTTCCTCAAGGGGACATCATCATCCTAAATAATTAGGACACGGTTTCATTATATAATCAACACCACACCATATAAACAACATTGTATCCCAATTTACCGAGCTTATTGATTTAATAAATAAATCTCACCCATTGGTAAATTAAAGAAACATATATCGAGTATACATGTCCGTTATCATACAATGATTAAGAGGACGCACATCCATAATAACAGAGGTCTTGTTTTATTTACGTAGTCAGTACAAATAAAACAACCTCAATTGGTCCTACTCAATACATACAAAATGTACTAGTGTAATTTTATAATCAAGACAGATTAATACCAAATTACACTACAACCATTTCGATAATTTGTCCAAAATTATCTCGGTTGTGAGCTACCATTTATAATCTATAAGGAACTGATAACATGATCTTTTGTGTGGCACCACACACCATGTTATCTACAATATAAATTAATTGGACAATTGCAATAACATATATAACAAATATATAAAATGCAAACATTTGACCATAAAAGATTCTTATATCATAAATAGATGTTTATACAAAAGCTAGGCTTATAGTATACATCATAACAGATAGATTGTTAGGAAAGTCCTATAAATCAATCTGTCTTAACAAAGTTCCTGCTAGAGGTAGCAGTAGAAGGATTACACCACCTTCGAACCAATATAAGTCATAAGTGTTTTATAGCTTTCTTATCTGTGCTTTATTTCTTTTATCTATCTTTGTCATAAGCATAAAACATTTTGAAAAGGATCATATTTGAGAAGACCAGGCTTGTGTTATTAAACGTATTTTTCCACTGCGTATAAACTCTAGTTACAGCGTGCAGCACTGCATCCTAATGCTCTAAGCAGTAACTGTCTGGCGCTGCAAGTTCAAGTAACTTGCAGAACAATAAGTTTTTCGAAAGATTTGCAAAATCAACCAAGGTTCATTCACCCCCCTCTGAATCTCAGACACCACTTGGGACCAACATATAGATACATGTATATCTACTTACACAAAGAGATAGAAATTAGTATAACAATAATGTTATATTAACATAACTTATACAAAAGAGGTAATTTATTTATATGATTTACTTATGTAAAGAACATATTTTTATCCACATTATGATGCATAAATTCATGTTCAAGCAATCTATGTTTCATTACATAAAAAACATATAAAGATTATAAGTAAAATTTCATAAAAGAAAGCATTCGAAAGCGATAACAAATAAAATTAGCATATGAGCTTAATATCATATAATTCATTTAAAATTAACTAACATCTTATCTTTTACTAATGTTCATATGTGTCGAGTGAGTGGAGATCGAGCTCGGTTTCTTCCATATATGATCCTGCAAAATCCTTAAAATCTCGAAAGAGATATTAGATCATAAATATTTTAAAATCATCGATCATAATATGATTTGTAAATCATAAATTAAATAATATAAGAACTTGCACTTAAATCATTTATATTTGAATGATAAAAGAAATTTTTATAAAATATGCAATGCAGGGTTTTCTTGAAAATGGGTGTTACAACTCCCCCCACCTATAAAAAATTTCATCCTGAAATTTGATTTGGCTACGAAAACAACTCCGGGTACTTATTCCAAATCTTCTCTTCACATTCCCATGTTGCTTCCTCTTGCCCATACCTATTCCACTGTACTAAAACTAATAGTATATCTCTATTCCTCAAGGTCTTGATCTTTTTCCCAATAATGGATATAGGTTGTTACTCATAAGTTAGATTCTTATTAATTTCGAATGGTTTAAGATCAATATGATGACTTGGATCTGCCACATATCTTCACAGCATTGATACATGGAAAAAAATTATGAATTGCTGAAAACTCTGGACTGAGGGCAAGTCAGTATGCAACATTTCCAATACGTTCCAAGATTTCAAACGGCCCTATGAACTTTGGTTTCAACTTCCCTTTTTTCCGAAGTGGACTATTCCTTTCATTGGAGCAACTTTCAGAAATACCTCTTCACCAATTTCAAATTGTAGGTCTTTCCTTCGCAAATCAGCATAAGATTTATGTCGATCTTGGGCTACTTTTATTCTTCCTCGAATCTTAGTGATTGCTTCTGTAGACTTATCTATTAATTCTGGGCCTAAAATCTTTCTTATCCCAACTTCATCCCAACGAATTTGTGTTCTACACCTTCGTCCATAAAGCGCTTCATAAGGGGCCATTCCAATAGTTGACCGATAGCTATTGTTATAAGCAAATTCTACTAAGGACAACTGATCTTCCCAACTTCCTCCAAAGTCCAAAACACATATCCTAAGCAGATCTTCAAGAATTCGGTTGGTTCTTTTTAATTGTCCATCTGTCTGGGGTAAAAGTTAGTGTTAAAGTTCAGTTTAGTTCTCATTGCTGATTGTAAGCTCTTAGAGAATTTAGAAGTAAATCGTGGATCTCTATAAAAAATAATCAAAATCAGAACTCCATGTAGTCGAACTACTCCATTGATGTATAACTTTGCTAATTGATCTAGTGAGTACTTCATTTTGATTGGTATGAAATGTGCAACCTTTGTCAGTCGATCAACGATGACCCATATAGCTTCATGTTGTTTTGGGCTTCTAGGTAGCCTGCAATGAAATCCATTGTTATGTGCTCCCATTTCCATTTCGGAATTTCTAATGGGTTCAACAATCCAGATGGTCGCTGATGATTTGATTTAACTCTTTGACAAGTAAGATACTTCCTGACAAATTGTGCAATTGATCATTTCATACCTCTCCATCAAAAGTTATTCTTGAGATCTCTGTACATTTTCGTCTTTCCAGGATGTCAAATATAAGGGGTCATATAAGCTTCTCTCATTATTTCCTTTCGCAACTCATTACTTCTTGGTATACGAATTCTTCCTATGAATTCCAAAGCTCCATCAGAGGCTATTGAAAAATCCTTAATTTTATGTTTTTGAACTTTTCTTTGTATCATAATGAAGAACTTGTCACTCTTCTGAATTTCAATAATTCGTTCTCTCAATGTAGGTTGGACTGTGAGTACTGTTAATACCGTTGTTGATTGTTCTGAATCGATAATTGTCAACCTTAGTCGGCTAAATTCTTCTATCAATTTTTCCTAATAAGTAAGCATTACTGTTAGTTGCCCTTTTTTCCTATTGAGTGCATCAGCTACAACATTTGCCTTTCCTGGGTGATAGTGAATCGTACAATCATAGTCTTTCACTAATTCTAACCACTTCCTTTGGCGTATATTAAGTTCCTTCTGGGTGAAGAAATACTTTAAACTTTTATGGTTTGTATACACTCCACAGTTTATTGTGTACGAGTAGTGTCTTTAGATCTTCAATGCATGTACGACTGTTGTTAATTCCAAGTCATATGTCGGATAATTTTACTCATGCACTTTCAATTGGTGAGATGCGTAAGCTATAACTTTCCCGTTTTGCATTAGTACACATCCTAACCCGGACTTGCAGGCATCTGTATATATATCAAACTCTTCTGATCCATTTGGTATTGTTAAGACTGGTGCAGTTGTCAAACTTTGCTTAAGCTTTTGGAAACTGGTTTCACATTCCGGTGACCATTTGAATTTCTCATTTTTCTTTGTAAGTTGTGTGAGTGGTTTTGCAATACGCGAGAAGTTTTGGATAAATCTTCTATAGTATCCTGCTAGACCTAGAAAACTATGTATTTTATTAACATTTGTCGGAGTCTTCCAGTTTAGGACTGCTTCAACCTTGGTAGGATCCATCTCAATCCCTTGAGCCGTGATGACATGTCCTAAAAAAGTTACTTTGTTCAACCAGAATTCACATTTGCTAAACTTAGCATACAACTTCTCTCGTCGCAAAACTTCTAAAACTGTTTTGAGATGTTCTTCGTGTTCTTTTGCATCCTTTGAGTAGATTAAGATGTCATCAATGAATACAATGACAAACTTATCTAAGTATTTGTAAAATACACGGTTCATCATGTTCATGAAAATTACAGGTGCATTGGTCACTCCGAAAGGCATTACAGTAAACTCGTAATGTCCATAACGAGTTCTAAAAGCAGTCTTTGGAATATCACTTTCCTTAACTTTTAATTGGTGATATCCAGATCTGAGATCTATCTTTGAAAATACTCCAACATTCTTTAGTTGATCAAGTAAGTCTTCGATCCTTAGTAGAGGGTACTTATTCTTGATCGTTAATTAATTAAGTTCCCAATAATCAATACACATTCTCAATGAACCATCTTTCTTCTTTACGAACAAAACTAGTGCTTCCCATAGAGAGACACTCGGTCTGATGAATTTTTTATCCATCAACTCCTGAATTTGAATTCTTTGTTCATACAATTCCTTCGAAGCCATTCTGTATGGAGTCTTTGACACTGGTGCAGCTCCAAGCATTAGATCAATGGTAAACTCCACTGATCGATCAGTTGAAATTCCTGAGAGATCTTCTAGCAATACTTCAGGGAACTCCTTTACTGTTGGCACATCTGCTGGTGTTAGCTTTGCATCTTCTATTTTTGCAACGTTCACAAGATATGCTTTACATCCACATTTCTTTATTAGGTTGATTGTATTCATTGCAGGAATGATGGGTATATATCCTTATGTTCTGGTTCCATGGAACATGAATCGCGACCATTTGAAGTTTCTAAATCCACATTTCAGTCTTTACATCTGATCACAACTCGATTTTTACTCAACCAATCCATTTCTGTCACAGTGTCATTCTCTTCATCATCATCAGAATCTCTATGAGGGCACTTCGGGAAGAGCTCATGCTCAGATGTAGGTGGCCGGCTAGGACCTACTCCACCAACCTTTGTCCTTCGATCAACTGCTAGTTCTTCATTTGTACCTCCAACCTGACGCTGCCCTACTCGAAAAGAAGTCCTGGCAGCTCTCGTCCTCTCCATAATATCATGATTGTGAGTGGATAGTCTTTCATGCTCGGCATAAGCATAGGTCAAAATCTCCTCAATAGTCTGTATGCGCGTGGCCCACATCATAGCTCATAGCGAGTACTGATGAGCCTCATTCTCTATTTGGAATATATCTGTCAAGCACATCTCATAATGCTCTATAGTCTCCTACAAACTCAAACAGTAATGCTCAACTGCTCGTAAAACTGATGAGCAGTCTTCGGAAAACTGACTAAGCTATAGTTTGGTATGCTGGGTGTACCCTAGCACGTAAATGCTCAACTGCTCGTAAATCACAATCTGCAATACCTAGAGCTGAGAGTCTCCTACGTGCTTCACTAATACGTCCTATAAACTCTTGTATATCCTCCCAGCCATGCTGATAGCACACGAGGTACTCCCTCTCTAACTGTGCATATCTAGCTTTACGGTCCATCCAACTATACTATTTGTGTCATATTCATACTCAAGTTAACTTCAAATTCTATAATCTTAGGATCCATGCATGTATGAATTTTTTTTAAATAAAATGATTAAATTTAAACGTCAACAAAAATAGTTAAATCATTTCGATCATTGTAATATGACTTATAAGTACCTTTCATATCCTCATTAAACCGTATCTGACGATCTCTTACATGCATAACATCATATCTTAAATCTTTTCATAAAACAAATCATACTTTATCGATAGCATCATAACTTAAACCTTTTCATAAAGCATATCATACTTTACCGAATATCTTTAAAACATAATTTAAAATACTTACTCGACGATGATTCAGACGGTAGCTGGCTCTAGTCCCATTAATTAGGAAAAGACCGTCACCCTTTACTTACATAAAACTAAAGAATTCATGAGATACATTATAGCGGAAGTCTAAAATGAAAACACGAGTTTTTTTTAAAACATGACATAATTTATTTGGACTCGTGTTTCACATACATTTCTAGGTTAAATATACAGACATATATTTATATGAGATAACATGATAAAACAAACATATTATACCAGAATATCAGTTTAGATCCATCATATGCCTGCTACACGTCGACATCATCATCTACCGAGCCTGAAAATATATAAAGGTAGCATCATGAGACACCTCCGAAGAGGGATCCCAATGGGATAACTGTACTCTCTAATATATACTGAAGCAATTAAATTAATTAATACATATAACATGTCCTTCGGGCACGCTCACCCTGGACCATACATAACATAAAGGAATGTGGAAGTCGCTCGCCCACTAAACCTTGCTTTCATAGACCAAACATTTTCGCCCTTATGGTCGTCGCTCGATAATGAAGCAACGACCGGTTATAGTTACGGAGCTTCAGCCACAGATTTTCATACATAATTATTTAATTTAATTATCAACACATAGTAAAGTGTAGAAGTTACCCACTTGTACATTGATAGTGCAAGAATTGCTTTTGGATTCACTGATCATCTCGACTATGCTCGACACACTTAACTAAAGCATAATCATACTTATAACTTAGTTGTTAAGCATTTAAACTAGTAATTTCAGAACTAAAATGACATATAAAGATGTAATATTTTTAATAATTCATATATAATTTTTAAAATCGTAAAATTATTCATATAATCATATAGCTTCATTTAGTATAACATACTGAAATTTCATAAATTTTAACAGCTTGTACAAGTAACTAAAAATCACACATTTAACTAGTTTTTCACTTCAATTCAAGCTCCAAAACAGCCTGATTTTGAAAAATTAATCAAACCCTATATAATTCATTAAAACCTTCGAAATTTCTATAGATTATAGATACCTTATAGAAGTATGATATATAAAAATATCAATTAAAAAATAAGATTCAAATAAGTAGTTATGAATTTTCTAAATCGGTAGAAAACAGGACATAGTACATGTTGAAAACAAACTTTCTTATAAAAATTATCATAAATTGTACAAGGTTCTACAAATTACATGGTAAATTTCTACATCTCTATAAAAACGTGTAATACAAAATAGTGAAATATGGCTTATATATATGTTTGTAATAATTAGTTATGAATTTCAGAACAAGACTGAAAACGAGACATGACTTGCACAGAAAACCAATTATGTTGTAAAATTTGGCAATAAATCATACATAACTTAAAAATTGCATACTAAAATTCTAAAAGTACCTAAGAACTATTTTTAAATTATAGTAAAAGATCATACATAAAAGTTGAAGGGTACAGTTCAAGAACATTGTTTGATTCAAACCAAAAAATGAGACAAAAACTGTCTCTGAAAAGCTTATCTTAGAAAAATCATAGAAAATCGAGTTTAACTCCAAATCTTCTGAAATTTGACACACATGTTTTACACTTTATATACCAGATTATGTTAAAAGGGTTTAGCTTAAATTGATTCCTATATCACCCAAAATATTTACGAACAGAGAAGCAGAGCATAAATGAAATTATAGCATAACAACCTTTTTTTCAATAAATAATAAAATACCATAAAAAGAAAAGAAAAAGGATAGTTCATACAAGAGAAAAGAAAGCTGAAAAAAAACACAGATGTTGGCCTCATTAAAACCCTAACATAGCAAAACCCAGTGGGAAAAAACTATGTTAGGGAAAAAGAGTACCAACATTTATACAAATTTGTAATGTGCCTGTCCAGAAAAATCCAAGAACATGTTATGAGACAAAAAGGAAGGAGCAGAATTCCACCATTGGAAATCCACCTTCAGCTTTGTTAGCGCATCTGCTACCATATTGCCCTCTCTGAAAATGTGAGAAACTCGAAAATGAAAGGTCTCCAAGAGGCCCAAGGCCCTTAGCCATCGGTTTCGAAAATACCAAGGAACAAGAGCTGACCGTTGCATCAAAAGATAAACCACGTAAGATGAGTCTGATTCAAGCCACATGTTATTCCACCCAAACTTATGAGCAACCTCAATTGCAAACATAGCGGCCAATAATTCAGCATCAAAAGCGTAACCAACTCCTCCCCCGAACGAGAAAGAGCCACAAGCAAATCCCCTATAATTCCGGAAAACCCCACCAACTTGCAGCCTTCCCGGTGCCCCATCAGCACTACCGTCCGTATTAATCTTCACCCATCCATGTAATGGCGGGAACCACCGCACCGGAATTATTTTCGGAGAAGGACCCGGATGGCCTCGTACACGTAGTTTGGCCAAGCAAATTAATTCCTCCTGGCTGTTGCGCATATGGCCGCTTGCAGCATTTCCATATTCTCGAATAAAGGCCCACAACATGCTCCTGTAATCATCTGATTTAACGCACTTGCCGTCGAAAGCCACCCGGTTGCGCGCATGCCAAATGCACCAACTAAGAGAAATTACAGCCGCCTTCCAAAGCCCAGCAATTTGCGAGCTGAACTGGGAAGAAATAGCGTGCAAGATAGCTTCTAAAATCCCCAGGTTCCAGTTGGGGCTGACCCCAAAAATCCCAGAAAGCCAACTCCAAAGGCGCTGCGAGAATGGACAGAATAAAAAGAGATGGTCCACTGATTCTGCTGCTGCACGACAAAGATAGCAAGCTGAAGGAACAGTAACACCTCTTCACCGTAAAATATCGAGCACAGGCAGCCGATCATGAATCAACTTCCAAACCGTAATGGAACGGCGGCCCGGAACGTGCTTATCCCATATCCAGCCTCCCCATGAAACCTTGGGGAAGATTTTCCTGCACTTCTGAAAAGCAATAGCCGACGACACATCCCCCTTGGCAGTCATGGGCCAGATCCTCACATCCACCGAGTTCTCCGCAATTGGGAAGGAGATTATGTCATCAAAAATTTGCCCAAAAGTCGACACAAAGTTCTCCGAAAACTGCCAGCAGCCATCCACGAAATAATCAGCAATACTGAAGCCAAAAAAAAGCCTCAATTCTGCTGGAATTCCAACCTTATCAGCTATTACGTACCCCATCCAGTTGTCAAGCCAAAACCTGACCTTCGAAATAAAGCCCGGCACCCAGCGAGAATCTGCCATAAGATCAGCCGCCGGAGCACGAATGCTCGACCAGATTGTTGAAGATATGCAGCGCTGAGGAATATATGCATCCTTGAGAAAACGACTCCGAAGGAGCTGATGTACCTTCGTATCAGATGTTAGAACCTTCCAGGCCAGCGTGTATAAACACGCTTTATTGATGATATCGACCGACCGAATTGCAAGACCGCCCTCCTCCTTAGGCGCACAGCACCTTACCCAAGAGACACAAACCGTACGCCTAGTGGTTGTGGAACCCGTCCACACAAAATTTCTGATGGCCACCTTGATTTCCTGCAAATCCGAAGCTGGCCACCGGTAAACCATCATTGAGTGAATTAATGAGCTTCCCAGCACGGAATTAGCCAGACAGACCCTCCCCGCCATAGAGATATATGCACCTTTCCAAGCTGAAAACTTGGCTAAAAGCTTCCCCTTCAGGCTTGCAAAGTGCCGTTTTTTCGGCGCCCCCTTAAAAATAGGTACTCCTAGATAGACGAAATGAAGGGTACCAACTCCAGTATCGTGCCTTCGCAAAATATTCATTCTGGTGGCTCTGCTAAGGCACTCCCCAAAGAACACTTTTGTTTTAGCCGGGCTAGCAAACTGTCCCGAGAGCGAGCCATATAACTCCAAAACTTCGCGAACACCCCTAGCATCCCTCGACTTACCCCTGCAAAATAGGAGAATATTATCCGCATAAAAAATAGCAAGGGGGAAGCTCAAACCTCTGGCCGACCGGAAGGGCGCAATCGTTCCATTCAGCGCCGCACGGCTTAGCAGGCAGTTAAGGACCTCATCTCCGATAGCAAACAGCAAGGGACAAAGCGGATCGCCTTGTCTTACCCCACGGGAGCAACCAAAGTATCCAGCCGGACTACCATTGAACAAGATCGACAGCCTAGAAGTGGCAAGAATGGTGCTAATCCAAGCAGCAAAGGTATCAGAAAAACCAAAAACGGACAACGTCTCCAATAAGAAATCCCATCGCATAGTGTCGAAGGCCTTCCTAATGTCCACCTTGAGAATCATATTATGCCCATATTGTTTACTTGCAAGACAGTTGAAACCCTCAGAAGCCAAAGCAATGCAATCATGGATGTGTCTCCCATGTATAAAACCAAATTGAAAATCCGACACCACCTTCGTAATAAGCTTCCCAAGCCTTGTCGCCAAAATTTTAGTAATAATCTTGAAATGAAAATTGCTCAGGATTATTGGCCGGAAGTCCTCCACCTTTGCAGCATCCACAAATTTAGGAACTAAGACAAGGAAGCTGGAGTTCAATCCCAACTCCATCGATCCTGTCTCAAAGAAGTATAAGACTGCAGCAAAAACTTCCTTCTCCACAATAGGCCAGCATTTCTGGAAAAAGTAGCCCGAGAAGCCATCAGGGCCTGGAACGCTATCTGATCCAAGAGAGAAAGCTGACTTCTTTACCTCAATTAATGACAGCAGCCGAGTGAGAAAGCCGTTATCCTCCATCGAGATGGATGGCGAAATAATCTGACGCAATATGCTGAAGTCAGTAGAGCAGCCGACCGATGGAGCAGAAAATAAATCTGCGAAATAAGAGATAAAAGCATTGCGAATATCAGCAGGGTTCTCCATCACCACATCATTGACGACCACATTCAAAATCGGTCTGCGTTGCTTGCGAGCCTTTATGTAATTGTGGAAAAAGGCCGTGTTGCGATCACCATCAGTGAGCCAGTGACACCGACTTTTCTGCTTAAGCATGGAGCTCTTCATATCCATCAAATTTGCGATTCCAACATTGATATCCACCTCTTTTAAAAGAAGATCCTCAGTATACCCCTGTTCAGCAATTTCAGACTGGATGCTCTCCAAGCTATGCACAGCTTTATCAATATTTAAATTAATATCACCGAACACGTTCCAATTCCAATCCTTGAGCACCCATTTTAGGCGCCGGAGCTTATTCATGCACATTGCCATGGGATTGGATCCATAAACATTTTCTTTCCAGGAGTTCGAAACCATCGTCATGAAACCCGGGTGCTTTGTCCACATATGTTGGAATCTGAAAGGCGTCGGCCCTTGAATAATAGAATCAGAGAATGAGACCGTGATCGGGCAATGGTCTGAAGCAAAACGCACGCCAACTTTGCCAGATATGCTCACCCACAAATTCAAAAACTCCGAGTTTGCCATGGCACGATCCAGCTTCGAAGCCATGAAAACATGACGATAATGGTGTTTTTGCCAGGTGTAAAAACTGCCCTCCAGCTTGACGTCAATCAGCCTACAATCATCCATCATTTGCTTGAAGTCCAAACATGATCTAGGATCCGGCAAGCGAGGAGAAGTCCTCTCGTGTGCCCCCAAAATAGCGTTAAAATCACCAATCATCAGCAGCGGAAGACTGGACTGGGATTGAACATCAGACCAAAGGACGCGCCTCTGGATATAAGAACATGCAGCATGAACCATCCCAATGCGGTAACTTGTACTGCTGCCCTTGTCAACTTCAACCACAATCATCTGGTCCGAGCTGAAAACCACCTTACCACCATCAGCCTTATTTGCTGAGAGCACCCACATATCATCAGCCCCTCTTCGAAAATTTCTAGCAATCAGAGACAGCCCCAACAACTTCCAGAAGGAACTCGGAATGGAATCAAAGGAAATCATAGGCTCTGCAATACATACCCAGCTGGGGCGATTAATTCTACACAACTCAGCCAAAGCCTGTTGGGATCGGGTGTTTCCCACCCCCCTGATATTCCAATAAAGGAATATCATTAAGACATGTTTGTAGAAGATCCAGGACGCGAAGCACCGTCCTGTTGTTGGCAGACCCTTCCTCCTCAACTAAATCCGACCATTTCCGAGTGGAAACTGTAGACATGGCTTTGAGAGCTTGAGATTCTGTGCCTGCACGAATAACAAAATCACGTCTTATGTTCTTCCTATCCATCAATTGGTCTTTGTATCGGGACGCACCCGTGTTTTTCTGACCCAATTCTCCACAGGACTTGCTATGTGAGTCCCGACACTTGCTAACCGATTCCCCTTTATCACTTTCCGCAACAGCATTGTTTGCCAAAGATCCAACAGTAGCAGCATTCCGCCCGATCTTGGGCTGATCAACACTTTGTTGGACCACAATGGTGTTTACTGCCAAGGAGCCATCAGTTGCATCATTCTGAGCAGAGGTATCATTTTGCCCGACCATGGGCTGATCAATTCTTTCCTGGTGCTCCGGCAAAGAATCAATAGACTGTACCTGCTCCACCTCTTCTGACGGCTCTCCATCCGTTTCGACAAGAGATTCAAAGGCATTCGATGTGGAAAAATAATTAACCTTTGCTGAAGTATCTGGCCCCTCCTCCAATCGAGGTACCTCTGAGATGACTTTTCTAGGACCTCTCCTTTTAACGGACCTCCCCCGACTCCTCCGCTTCCCATCGGCGGACCCCCGACTCTGTTTAGCATCCTCCTGTCGGGGTTGTTGCTGGCGCTTGCAGTCATTAGAGGAGTGACCCACAATTTTACAGTTCAAGCAAAAGGCCGGCAGCCTCTCATAATATAAAGAGGCAAAGGAGCAGAACCCCGGTCTTTCCACCATCACATGTTCCTGCATTGGTCTACTCATGTCCACTTCCACAAGCACACGGACAAAATGACCAACAGTGCCGTTGAGAGAGTGCTCATCAATCTTAATAGGCGTCCCGATTGCCTTAGCAATCCCCATGATTATTGCCGGGTGCCAATACTCAAGACTCAATTCATATATGCGGACCCAAACCTGTGCTGTGGATGTCGCAATCTTGTACGGGTTGAAGTCTGGGGTCCATTTCGATAGCCGCAACAGCCCCGGCTTGAGGTTCCAGGAGGTACGACCCTCCAACTTAGCACGAAGAACCGGTGAAGGGACCCAAATATTGTAGTAACCTTTTCCCAAAGGGATCACGCGAACATCATCGCTGGCACCCCATAATTGAACAAGTTTTTCCTTCATCGAATTGGCTGAGTACGGGGTATCTCCCTTTGTCAACACCACACGCCCAATAAAAGAATCCGCACACTCCTCGACTCTTTTCTGGTATAGATCGGCATCCACCATGACGGAATAGTAATCGCCTTTTTTAATAGGTTCAATTTGGGCACCCTGGAAGTGATCAGATATGGGGGTAGCCCTCCCGGCAACCGCTGCTGCATATGAAAGCCCTCCCTTGGAGCCCGCCTCATAAGAGGGCTTCGAAGTGTTCCGCTGGGCAGTAGCCTCACCCAACACCGCCAAGGCAGGGTCAGTCGCGGAACCAATTGCGATAGGATGTGCACTACAACCCTTAGAGGAATTGACAGCCACGAAATCATTGTTTTGCATGCATACGTGCGGCGGGGCGTCATTCAAAAGGAGCGTGGGTGTTGTAGATTCTTTGTTGGAGATATACTCATCAATCCACGGGAAGTCTTCCCTTAATTTTGCCATAATGAATGACCGAGAATCGAAGGACGCCATGGAAACTGATGACGCCATTGAATCAACGTAGAAACCCTAGGGAGGAGAGAGAAAAGAGCATTTTTCCTTAAGATTGAGACTACTAATGGATTCATTTGCTAGACTTATAGCATAACAACCTATTTTGTTTCATTCAAGAAATTCATAAACAATTTAATCTCAACCCTAATTCCAAAGAACATCTTTGGACTTCATAATATATGCCAAAAGTAAGAAAATATTAGAAAATAAGAATGTTTTAGTTAAAATACTTTCAAAGTTTGTAAGGAAGAGTTTTGATGTATTTTGATCTTTTCTTCTTTGCTGATTTTTATTTCTCCTCTTTACTTGCTATATTCAACTACTTATGCCTTATTTTGGTTCCCTTCACACGGTTTGGACGAGAGAGAGAGAGAGAGTTTATCTTCAAGTAATGGGTATGATGCATCTCCTGAAGTGAAGTAGGATGACGACTTTAAGGTAGGTATAGGAGAAGATTCTATTAAATATATCTTTATTTTCCTTTTTCTTTTCATTTTATTTTTCTTTTCTTCTTCTTATATATATATATAGAGATACATGAATATCTACTTACATAAAGAGATAGAAATTATTATAACAATAATGCTATATTAGCATAACTTATACAAAAGAGATAATTTATTTGTATGATTTACTTATGTAAAGAACATATTTTTATCCACATTATGATGCATAAATTCATGTTCAATCAATCTATGTTTCATCACATAAAATAACATATAAAGATCATAAGTAAAATTTCAAAAAAGAAAGCATTCGAAAGCGGTAACAAATAAAATTAGTATATGAGCTTAATATCATATAATTCATTTAAAAATAACTAACATTTTATCTTTTACTTCCGTTCATATGTGTCGAGTGAGTGGAGATCGAGCTCGGTTTTTCCCATAAGTTATCCTGCAAAATCCTTAAAATCTCGAAAGAGATATTAGATCATAAAGATTTTAAAATCATCGATCATAATATGATTTGTAAATCATAAATTAAATAACATAAAAACTTGCACTTAAATCATTTATACTTGAATGATAAAAGAAATTTTTATAAAATATGCAATGCAGGGTTTTCTTGAAAATGGGGTGTTCCACAAACGTTGTCGTTGTGCGAAAAAAATGCTCAACGACAACGGTACAAAATAACAGTTGTCTTTATTTTAAAAATTTTCACACAACGACAACGGTACAAAATAACCATTGTCCCAACCGTTGTCGTTGTGCAAAGTTGTTAAACGACAATGGTACAAAACAACCATTGTCTTTATTTTAAAAATTTTCCCACAACGACAACGGTACAAAATAATCATTGTTCCAACCGTTTTTGTTGTGCATTTTTGCACAACGATAATTGAACAAAATAACCCTTATCCCATCCATTATCATTATGCGAGAAAATACAAAACGACAATGGTATAAAATAACCGTTGTCGATGTGCGAAAAAAATGCTCAACGACAACGGTATAAAATAACCGTTATCTTTATTTTAAAAAAATTTGCACAACGACAATGGTACAAAAAACTGTTGTCCCAACCGTTGTCGTTGTGCAAAAAAAATGCTCAACAACAACGGTACAAAATAACCGATGTCTTTATTTTTAAAATTTTCGCATAATGACAATGATACAAAATAACCGTTGTCCCAACCGTTATCGTTGTGCAAAAAAAATACACAACGACAATGGTACAAAATAACCGTTGTCCCAACCGTTGTCGTTGTGCATATTTTTCTCACAACGATAACAGTTTTACGTAAAAGTGTTGTAAATCTATCTACGACAACACAAGATGCATAAAACCGTTGTAAATCTTGTGTTGTTGTGCATTTTTGTTGTAGTGTAAGAAACTAACAACGTGATCTTCTGTGTGGTACCACACACCATGTTATCTACAATATAAATTAATTGAAAAATTACAATAACATAAATAACAAATATAAAATGCAAATATTTGACCATAAAAGATTCTCATATCAAATTAGATATTCATACAAAAGGTAGGCTTCAAGTATAACGATCAGGTTTTAAATGGATAAAATTTATATATATGGAATATAGAATATTTTTATACCATTAGATGCGTAACGGAAAAATAAGAAGATAGAAACGAACTAGAGGTCAATCGAACACCTGTAGCTCAAACGGTGAAGAGAAGGGCAAAATATAAAGTTTTGGAAAAACGAGGAACGAAATCGTGACGAACATAACCGAAATCTTATCGTGAATAGTAACTGAAATCTTATCGTGAACAGTAACCTACTCTATGAACAGTAACTTTTCTATTTTCTATAAATAGGCGCTCATTCGTTTCATTTCACCGTTTCTTCGAATGAGCCGAAAAGCACCGAACACACGTAAGTCTCTCTTTCCTCTCTCTTTTTCTTTCCCGTCTTTATTCTGTCTCCAGAGCACCGCTGCCGGCGCCGCCGGAGTTCGCCGGAAAAATTTCAAAGTTGTTGGTTTCGTCTAATTTTCACACACAACGTAGCCCTCCACGATACGAGTTTAGGGCAACTTCCGGAATTCAATTCCGATTCTCCGTTCGCCGGAAAATGGTGAAAAACCGCCGCTGCCGTCACCGGAAAAAGTCAAACTAGTCCGTTTTGGCTGATTTTCATATATAACGTAGCCTACGACAATACGAATCTAGGACAACTTCCGAAATTCAATTTCGATTTCTCGTTCGCCAGAAAACGGCGAAAAATCATCTCCAAAACCTTTAACCCTTATTTTCAGCCACCTTTCTCTCTCCTGTTTTTCTCTCTCATGCTTTTTTTCTCGAGGTTGCAGGCACCGGAAGGGCTGCCGGAGTGGTGGGCTAGCCATTGGAGGGGCGGCGCCGCCTTGGGTGGCGGTGCCGGTGCCGGATAATGGGTTGGGAAAGGGCCTGTTGCATTTGGGTTGGTGTATTTTTGTGTTGACGAAGGGTTTTCGTGGCTGTTTTTATGGTACTATTCATGTCGGAATCCAGTGAGGGATGGCCGGATCTGGTAGCCGGTGATTCAGGCTAGCCATCGGACTAAGTTTCGGCGGCATAGGGCGGCGACACCGCCGCCGGTGGCTGGTTGAGCAGGTTCGCGACGGGAGACGCTGCCCTGTTTTTCTCCCGTCGCCGGGAGACCGGGGCCGAGGCTGCCGAGAAAATTGGGCAGCTGCAGAGCGGTGCTGCCCCGCTGTTGAGAAAACTAGGCAGCAACGGGAGACGCTGGCCTGTTTTTTTTCCCGTCGTCGGGAAACGCCGACGAGATTTTTCCCGTTGCTGGGAACGCGTACGACGCCGTTTTTCGATGCGATTTTCGATCCGATTCTCGTTTTCTTTTCGTCGTTCTTTAACATCGAGTCGTCGCCAATGAGATATCGCTGACCGGGGGTCATGGGTCCCGGTCAAAGTCAACCCTTTGACCAAATTACCGAAATACCCCTAAATCTTAAAATGCTCCGTTCGAGCTCGTTTAAACTCCGATTGAGCTCATTCTTGTTTTGTTGTGATCCAAAATCTATTCTCTTTCATCTCAGCCTTATAAACTGATATTTCCCTCTTGTATATTCAACCTTAATCGTTAGGCCTATCGTTCCGATCTGTCTCATCTCGATCGATAATATCCTATTCGATGTTGTTTTAATATTTAATTATAGATTATAATGAGCTAAGAAAACATCATAAATTATGTAGGCTACCTGTTGGAGTGAAGCCCTGGGATACGAGATCTTTGACTTGCTGATCACGTGGTAACCACCGAACAAGGTGGGGGTAAAAATCTCTTGAATGTTTTAAATCGTACAGTTTTAAGGAAAATTATGTGACTAAGTGATTTAAATTCCGTCATTATGTGCCGTTGTTTTCAATGGAAATGTTTTTATTACTTGAACAGTATTTCGAGTAAATTATATGAATTTGAGAGCTATTGATTTTCAAGTTACGCAAATGCAAAAGATTTCAAATGATGATAAGTCGGGATAATACCCGCTAAAAGGGGATTTCTTTAGAAACCACATATGTCAAGGGATTTTCGTTACCTATGTGTTATGTGAATTATGTGGCCAACGTGAACATGACCAATGTGCACTATGTATTATGTGGAAACTGTTGTATGATAATTTAACTGCGCATGCGTGTGCCACGCCAAGTAGGGTATTCCTCGTCGGAACCCAACAAGGGGGTATTCTTCGGAATCCCAACATGAAGGGTGTAACAACCCAAAATGGGATCGGCTTGGGACCTCGATAGGTCTTCTTCGGAAACCTATTCAACGAATTGCATTGGGACTCTTCGGGAGTCTAAAACGTGTATATATATATAGTATTCAAGAAATGTTATGTGTATCCCTTTTACTGTACAAATCAACCCCACTAAGTGTCCTTTTGGCACTTACCCCTTTTGTGTTTTATTTTACAGAAAATTTCGGAGGCGAGGAGGAATGAACAGAGATGCCTGTTACATTATTTTTGTATGTATATAAGAATGTATATGGATGTTCATTTTGTTTTCCTGAAACCCCGGTTATGTACAAATTAATGTTTATGTCTTTTACTCTAAAACAAGAACGTATTTTCTCCGCTGAAATGATATAAACCTTTTGTATTTTAAATGGTTATTTATTTTAAATCTCGATTCTTTTTAAAATCTCAACGGTTCAGGATTTTCTGCTGGATGCCCTATGAAAATGCTGCGTTTGCGCTCTGATTTGTTTTGAAGAAAATTATTATTATTATTCTTCTTATTTATCCACGTTTTAAACGTTATATGAAAATGGGGCGTGACATCAAGTATACATCCTAACAATCTCCCACTTATACTAAAAGACTATGATGTCATATATGCTGCCATACATCTGATTCTTATCCCCTCAACATGCTCATCAAAGGCTTTCACCGGAAAGGCCTTTGTGAAATGATCTGCTAGGTTATCGGATGATGCAATCTTGGCGACAACAACTTCCCCCTTGTTTTATGATATCTCGTATCAGGTGGTACTTACGCTCAATGTGTTTACTTGTCTTGTGAGCTCGTAGTTCCTTCGAGTTTGCTACTACACCACTGTTATCACAATAGATTGTGATAACTTTGGGCAAGCCAGGAATCACTTTTAAATCCATGAAAAAGTTTCTCAGCTATACTGCTTCCTGAGGCTGCCACATACGCAGCTTCCATGGTGGAGTTCGAAACACATTTGTGCTTCACATTTCTCCACACTATGGCTCCACCTTCCAAGACAAACACATACCCTAAGGTTGATTTACTGTTGCCTCTATCTTGCTGGAAATTAGAATCCGTATAACCCACAGGGAACAAATCATCTGCCTTGTAAACTAGCATATATGTCTTGTCCTGGGTTACTTTGATATCTATTAACTATGCCCACGGTAAAGCAAATGTCTAGTCTCGAACATAACATCGCATATATTAAGCTTCCTATAGCCGAAGCATAAGGAACTACTTTTATTTCCTCTATCTCCTTTGGTGTCTTAGGACTCATCTCCTTAGATAAAGGTACTCCATGTCTAAAAGATAAAAAACCTTTCTTGGAGTTTTGCATGCTAAAACGAGCTAGAATAGTATCAATGTATGAAGTTTGAGATAAGCACAACATTCTTTTCTTTCGATCTCTTATTCCTTTGATTCCAAGAATATGTCCAGCTTCTCCCAAGTCCTTCATAACAAACTGCTTCAACAGCCATACCCTTACGTCTAATAACACCCTCACATTATTGTCAATTAGCAAGATGTCATCTATATATAATATAAGAAATACCACTACGTTTTCGTCACTCTTTTTATATACATAAGACTCATCCGGACATTGAATAAATCCAAAAGATTAGATTACCTCATCGAAACGGATGTTCCAAGATCTCAAAGCTTATTTCTGTCTATAAATGGACCGATTGAGCTTACATACGAGATGTTTTTTGCCCTTTTCATGAATCCTTCTGGTTGCTTCATATAAATGTTTTCTTCAAGACTTCCATTAAGGAAAATTATCTTAATAACCATTTGTCAAACCTCATAATCCATATGAGTAGCTATAGACAAAAGAATTCAGATAGACTTAAGCATGGCTACCGGTGGAAAAGTTTCCTTATAATCGATCCATTCTTTCTGAGTATACCCTTTCACAACAAGCCTCCCTTTAAAGGTTTCTACCTTTTCCGTCTGATCCTCTTCTCCTTTTGTAGACCTATTTACATCCAATGACTTTCACACCATTTGGTGGTTCTACAAGCTCTCAAACTTGATTATAATCCATAGATTCTATCTCAGAGAGCATTGTCTTTTACCAAGGTATCGCATCTTTATCTTGGAGAGCTTCGTCATAAGTACAAGGATCTATTTCATATTCACCAGGGACCAAGTCCAAAGCTAGACTCTCAAATACATGAATCTATCAGGTTGTCTAACAACCCTCCCACTACGACGAGGTACTACCTGTAATTGTGTATCACTTGTGACATGCGGTGCAGTCACTTATGGTATCTCATCTTGTTCCACTGGTATAGAAGAATTTTCCCCCCTCAAAAACCATTTTACTCATGAGCTTGTGGTTCATTATATAGAGTCCTCTTCTAAAAATCGGGCATTCGTGCTAACAATGACCTTTTGATCTTTAGGACTATAAAATAAACCACCTTTTGTTCCTTTAGGATACCCCACAAACAAGCGAACTTCCATACGAGATTTAAACTTATCAGCATCTCTATTCAGTACATGTGCTGGACTACCCCAAATCCGAATGTGTTTCAAACTAGGCTTGTTCCAGTCCACAATTCTGTGGTAGTAGAAGGTATCGATTTTGAAGGTACCAAGATCAGAATATATGCCGCTGTTTCTAGAGCATACCCTTAAAACAAATTCAATAATTCTGAATAACTCATCATTAATCTAACCATTTTCATAAGAGTCCTATTCTTTTATTCTGTCACACCATTCTGTTGGGGTGTACTCGGTGCAGATAATTGGGATTGAATCCCAACCTCTGATAAGTGACTCCTAAACTCTCTTAAGAAGTGCTCCTCACCATGATCAGGATGTAGTGTTTTGATACATTTACCATGACATTTCTCCACATCAGCTTTGTATTCTTTAAACTTATCAAAGCACTCAGACTTACGGCGCATCAAGTAGATGTACCCATATCTCGAATAATCATCTATAAATGAGACAAAATATTTGAAACCACCTCTTGCCTGAATAGTCATAGGCCCACACAAATCAGAATGAATCAATTCCAACACTTCTTTGGCTCTATGTCCCTTGGCCTTAAAAGGCCTTTTTGTCATTTTTCCTTCCAAGTAGGACTCGCAGGTTGGATAGTTTCCAACAAACCCAAAGGTTCATCGGCTATCAACCTTTGAATCCTACTCAGGTTAATATGACCTAACCTTAAATGCCAAAGATATGTTTAGTTCATTTCCAAAGGCTCTTTTCTCTTATTAGATTTAGAAGATATGTTATTAATTTTCATTGTTGTATCATAGGAATTATTAGATTAAGAGTATATAAATTGTCAACCAACGTACCAAAACAGATAATAACTTTATTTTTCTTGACCATGACTTTGTCATCAAAAGAAACGTAATATTCATCCATAAATAGTTTAGAAACTGAAATCAAATTCTTTCTAAAACAAGGTACGTAAAGATAATCTCTCAAAACCAAAGATTTATTCTTATGAAAAGATAAATAAACGTCACCCACTACAATGGCTGCTACTTTCACAGCGGTGCCCATGTATATGGTAATATCACCCTCACTGAGTCGTCTGGTTTCCTGGAACCCCTGCAATGAATTGCAGACATGATTAATAGCTCCCGTATCTACACACCAGGTACCGGTAGATAACATCACTAAACAAGTTTCAATAAGTAATGAGAAAGATGTACCTCCATTATTCTCCTTTTTAAGGGGACAATCCACTTTCCAATGTTCAGACTGCTTGCAATTGAAGCACTTGCCCTTTGGTTTTTTCATGCCACCTTGTGGCCCAACCATCTTCTTTGTTGGAGGATTTTGTTTCTTCTTCTTTCCGTCTTTCAACTTAGAAGCAGAAACATTTTTATGGGCATTTTCAATGATGATGACATTCTTCTCGTTTTTAGGGAAAAATTATGAGATGCTCGTGGTATTCGCGACGTGCTAAATAATATGGCACTATCTCCGACCAAATGTCTAGCTTCAAAAGGTCTAGGTGTATATTGGATCAAAGGTACGAAAAAGCTACAAACTTAATATTATTCACCACCTGCATAGTGTTGAGGGGTCTCAATCAATAATATACTTAGGCACCTCAATCTTTCAGGGCACCTAAGCACGAAAATTTTAGTGCTTTAAAAGATAGATTTCTATTTAAGTTTGTTGCACGAAAGGGAATAGAGTTATTAATTTCAGGTAGGGTATGTTTGGCTAATTATGTTTTTTCTAGCTCTCTTATTCCTTCTACGATGGTGTATCGTTGGTCCAAAACAAATATTTTATGAATTAGACCCTACAATCAAGAATTTCATTTGTACTGGATCCATTTTAAAATACAGAAACATTTTGATAGCACACATCAGCCTATCAAGATATATCAATGTAGGAGAAAGAAGATGGTCGATTGATGTCTTAATCCAGAATTAAGTCGTTGATTTATTAGATTTAATTATTAGTTCTTTATTTCCAGTTTTAGAAAGCATAGGATATTTAATTATTAGTTCTTTAATTCCATTTTAGTAAGCATAGGAGATTTAATTATTAGTTCTTTAATTCCAGTTTTAGTAAGCATAGGAGTCTTATCTGTAGTGAGCCTAGGAGCCTTATTTCTAGTAAGCTTAGGAGTCTTATTCCTAGTAGACATAGGTGTTGAAAGGTATTTATATCTTGTTTTCTCTGTCGTTTAAGTTATGCAGAACATATATTTGATTAGCAACATTTTGTTGTTGTAGAGTTTACTCTGTGGTCACTCAATTATTTTACGCTCTTTTATATTTGTGTTACATGGGAGTGTTGTAGTGCCCCAAATATGAGAGAGGTCTCGGGGTTCACTCTATTGTCAATGCCAATAAAGCTTTCTTAACCATGCTAGGGAATGTGATAAATTCAGATAGCTTGGTCTGTCAAATTTTGAGAAGACGCTTCATGAAGGATAGTTGCAATGTTCAATAATCGATATCTACTTCATCAATTTGACCTGGTATTAAAGACGTAGTTTCTTAATTATTGGATAAAAGTAGATGGATGTCTGGAATGAATTTCAAAGTATAGTTTTGGTTGGATAATTTGCTCAGTTACATAATTGATGATAAAGTTAGTATCTTGAATGCATGCAGGCAAAAATTCCAAGTTAGTATCAAGCATTATTTTCATAATAAAAGGTGGAATTTTATAGCAGACTTTGTTTTTAAATACAAAGGTGTGGTTGATGATATTGTGAGCTTCCCAATGATGGATAATCTTGAAGACGAACGGGTTTAGCCTGTAACTATGAAAGGTAGTGTGACATCAACTATTGCTTATGAGCATTATCGCACCAAGAATCAAGTGGTGAGCTAGGGAAGATTGATCTGGAACAAATGTACATTGCGGATAAAACAGGTTATATTTTGGAAAGCATCAAATAGGTTGTCTTGCGGATAAGTCAAACAGGTTATCTTACGAATAATGAAGATTGCTTTCAGTCGACACTTGTGTATATTGCTAAAAGCAACCGTTGTTTCTTTGGTTTAGGGTGTTTGATATTTCAGATATCCCATAGCTTCTAACAATAAGAAGGTTGCAGTTGGGGAGGCTTGATAGATGATTTGGTGCTTCATTAAAGAAGTAGACTTCTGCGGTGGAGGTCCTATGTTTAACTATCAGATAGAACTGTGTAAATTCAGGGACGACGAAGTATGGCTCCAAAGATCATAGAGGTAAAATGGTATTCCAAGGGCTTTGATTAGATTAAAGTAAATATGGACAGGAGTGCCATGGGAACACTAGGTCATTTGTAGATAGGCGGGATTTTTATAAATTTTTGTGGTTTTGCTTGTGATTGTTTTTCTTTTCCAGGTGGGATTAGCTATGCTTTTGATGTGGAGTTTCAAGCAGTGTTCGTAGTGGAAATGACAAGGTTAAAAGGATGGAACAAGTTGTTGATTGAGTCAGATTTTGCCTATGTGGTGTCGTTTCCTTTACACAGATCAACACAAATGTCGTGGTACTTTAGAAACAAGTTGACGATGGTGCTTCTTCTTATCAATCAGATGGATATCCAGGTGTCTCATATTCTTGGGCTCTGTTTGAGATATGAAGTATAAAAACATTGCTTCATGAGGAATGGACCTTCTTGTCCTTACTCCTATGGATGGATCTCCAATGATAAAATCCTTAGGATGATTTCTTAACCATATCCTGTCAGGCTCAAAGACATTGATAGGTCTAGGTTGCTCCTCTTGTTGCTGTATGATTGGAGGTTTTATTACTGTAAGAATATCTGTTGCATCTAGAGGTGTAACTTCTTCTTTTTTATCTTCTCATGTATGCAAAACTCCTTCAACATATGGAACATCATTTTCTTTCCTTGGAGCTGTATCTTCAGCAGGCTCTTCTAGCTTCTTGGTGTCACAGTGTGATTCATCAAATACCACATGAATTGATTCTTCAACCACCAAGGTTCTCTTGTTGAATACTCTGAAGGCTCTACTTACAGCAGAGTATCCTAAGAATACTCCTTCATCTGACTTTGCATCAAAGGTTTTCAGATGCTCCTTTTCATTGTTGAGAATATAACACCTGCATCCAAAGATATACAGATATGAAACATATGGTGTATATCCACTCCAAACTTCATATGGAGTTTTATCTAGGTCTTTGTTAATCGAACATTTATTCTGTGTGTAGCATGCAGTGTTGGTCCCTTCCGCCCAAAATCTTTTAGGTATCACTATAAGAAATTTTGCATACAACAAGCCCATTTAACAACGCTTGTAGCGCCCAGGACAAAAATAAAGCATAATTGGTTAATTAAACAAGTAAACCCTTAATTAAAATATCTTATGTGTATTAATTCTTGAGTGTTTAATTTAATTACGTGCGTTTCAGATACGTGTTTAACGATCGGTTTTAAATTGATAAAATTTATAGACAAGGAAAATAGAATATTTTTATATCATTAAATGTATAACGGAAAAATGAGAAGATAGAAACGAACTAGAGGTCAATCGGACACCTGTAGCTCAAACGGCGAAGAAAAGGGCAAAATATAGAGTTTCGGAAAAACGAGGAACGGAACCGAAATCTTATCGTGAATAGTAACCAAAGCTTATCATGAACAGTAACCTACTCTATGAACAGTAAACCTACCATGAATAGTGATTTTCATTTTCTATAAATAGGTCCTAGTTCGATTTCATTTTCACCTTTTTTCGAACGAGCCGAAAGGCGACGAAAACACGTAAGTCTCTATCTTTTCTCTCTCGTCTCTTTATTTATTTTTCTGTTTCAGATCGCCGCCGCCGGTGTCGCCGGAGCCGCCACCGCCGCCGCCGCCGGAGCCGCCACCGCCGCCGGAGCCGCCGCCGCTGCCGCTGCTGGAAAATTCTAAACTCGTCCGTTTTTGCTGATTTTTGTACACAACGTAGCTCTCGACGAGACGAATCTAGGACAACTTCCGGAATTCAATTCCGATTCTCCGTTCGCCGGAAAATGGCGAAAAACCGCCGCTGTCGTCGCCGGAAAAAGTCAAACCCGTCCGTTTTGGCTGATTTTCGTATATAGCATAGCCCTCGACGATATGAGTCTAGGGCAACTTCCGGAATTCAATTCCGATTTCTCGTTCGCCGGAAAACGGCGAAAAACCATCTCCAAAACCTTTAACCCTTATTTTCAGCCACCTTTCTCTCTCCCGTTTTTCTCTCTCTTGCTCTTTTTCTCGAGGTTGCAGGCACCGGAAGGGCTGCCGGAGTGGTGGGCTAGCCATTTGAGGGGCGGCGCCGCCTTGGGTGGCGGTGCCGGTGCCGGAAAATGGGTTGGGAAAGGGGCTGTTGCATTTGGGTTGGTGTATTTCTGTGTTGACGAAGGGTTTTCGTGGCTGTTTTTATGATACTATTCACGCCGGAATCCGGCGAGGGATGGCCGGATCTGGTAGCCGGTGATTCAGGCTAGCCATAAGACTAAGTTTCGACGACATAGGGCGGCGACACCGCCGCCGGTGGCACCGGGAAGGTGGCTGCTCGAGCAGGCCGACGACGGGAGCAACCTGCCCCGCTGCCTAGAAAACTAGGCAGCCGACGGGAGACGCCGTCGGGAAATTTTCCCGTCGACGGGAACACGCGCGACGTCGTATTTTCGATTCGTTTTCGATCCGAATCTCATTTTCTTTTCATTGTACTTTATTATCGAGACGTTGCCAACAAAATATCGTTGACCGGGGGTCGTGGGTCCCGGTCAAAGTCAACCTTTGACCAAATTACCAAAATACCCTTCAATCTTAAAACGCTCCGTTCGAACTCGTTTCAACTCCGATTGAGCTCATTCTTGTTTTGTTGTGATCCAAAATCCATTCTCTTTCCTCTCAGCCTCATAAACCGATTTTTCTCTCTTGTTTCTTCAACCTCAATCGTTAGGCCTATCGTTCCGATCCGTCTCATCTCGATCGATATTATCCGATTCGATGTTGTTTTAATATTTAATTATAGATTATAATGAGTTAAGAAAACATCGTAAATTATGTAGGATACCTATTGGATTGAAGCTCTGAGATACGAGATCCTTGACTTGCTGATCACGTGGTAACCACCGAACAAGGTGGGGGTAAACTCTTATCTATGTTTTAAACTGTATGGTTTTATGGAAAACTATGTGATTAAGTGATCTAAATCCTGTTATTATGTGATGTCAATTTCAAGTGAAATGTTTTTACTACGTGAACAGGATTCGAGTAAATTATATGGTTTTAAGAGTTATTGATTTCAAGTGATACAAATGCAAATGGTTTCAAATGATGATAAGACGGGATAATACCCGCTAAAAAGGGATTTCTTTAGAAACCAACATATGCCAAGGGATTTTCTTTACCTATGTGTTATGTGAATTATGTGGCCAACGTGAACGTGACCAATGTGCACTATGTGTTATGTGGAAACTGTTGTATGATAATTTAACTGTGCATGCGTGTGCCACGCCAAGTAGGGTATTCCTCGCCAGAACCCAACAAGGGGGTATTCTACGGAATCCCAACATGAATGGTGTAACAACCTAAAAATGAGGTCGGCTTGGGGCCTCGATAGGTCTTCTTCGGAAACCTATTCAACGGATTGCATTGGGACTCTTCGGGAGTCTACAACGTGTATATATATATAGTATTCAAGAAATGTTATGTGTACCCCTTTTAATGTACAAATCAACCCCACTAAGTGTCCTTTTGGCACTTACCCCTTTTGTGTTATATTGTACAGAAAATTTCGGAGGCGAGGAGGAATGAACAGAGATGCCTGTTATATTATTTTTGTATGTATATAAGAATGTATATGGATGTTCGTTTTGTTTTCCTGAAACCCCGGTTATGTACAAATTAATGTTTATGTCTTGTACTCTAAAACAAGAACGTATTTTCTTCGCTGAAATGATATAAACCTTTTGTATTTTAAATGGTTATATATTTTAAATCTCGATTCTTTTAAAATCTCAACGGTTCAGGATTTTCTGCTGGACGCCCTATGAAAATGCTGCATTTGCGCTCTGATTTGTTTTGAAGAAAATTATTATTATTATTATAATTTTTTTTCCGCGTTTTAAACGTTATATGAAAATGGGGCGTGACAACGCTTTTCATGAATTTGTGTTGTCTTTTGGAATTTACAACGCTTTTTTCCGAAAAGCTTGTCTGTTTTAAAAAAATTCGCCATACGACAACGTTTTTTTAGGAAACGACAACGCTTTTTTAGTAGCATTGTCGTATGACATTTTTTTTTAAAAGACAACGCTTTTGTGCAACGCTTTTAATGCGTTGTTGTAGAGCGAATTTTTATTTCAAAACAACAACCCTTTATGCAACGCTTTTTGCGTTGTCGTTTCTTAATACTTTTTTTACAATTTTACAACCCTTTATGCAACGCTTTTTGGCATTGTCGTTTCTTAGTACTTTTTTTTTCAATTTTATAATTCTTTATGCAACGCTTTTTGGCGTTGTCGTTTCTAAGTACTTTTTTTTTTACAATTTTACAACTCATTAATTATAAAATAATTGTTTTTTAATTAACTTAAATTTAATTAATTTGTAATGTTATCTTGTATTACATTATTTGCATTAATATTATCTTATATGAACAAACTCATAATTTTAGAAAATAGTATTTTTATAAAATACTATTTTGAATTAATTAAGAAATTAACTACACCTAATTAAATATTACTCTCACCCTTTGAAATAATAATACAAAATTGGTATATTATTTTAAAACATAATTCGAAAATTGTGTTTTATAATTCATAATTCATAAATTATGAATGTTTTTTTTAAAAAAAGATAAAGATAAAATTAATTGATATGATATATATATATATCATATCAATTAATTAAGAATATATAAAAAATTTAATTATACAACAATAAAAAAAATATACATTTATTTATTTGAAAAATATAAAAATTTGCATTACATAATAATATAAAAATTATATATTATTATTTTAGAAAATAAAGATAAAATGAGTTTGGTTTTAATTTGAACCAAAAATTATTTTACAACAAAAAAAAAACAATACATACATTAATTTGAAAAATATAAAAATTTGTATTACATAATAATATAAAAATTATATATTATTATTTTAGAAAGTAAAGATAAAATGAGTTTGGTTTTAATTTGAACAAAAAATTATTTTACAACAAAAAAAAAGAATACATACATTAATTTGAAAAATATAAAAATTTGTATTACATAATAATATAAAAATTATATATTATTATTTTAGAAAGTAAAGATAAAATGAGTTTGGTTTTAATTTGAACCAAAAATTATTTTACAACAAAAAAAAAACAATACATACATTAATTTGAAAAATATAAAAATTTGTATTACATAATAATATAAAAATTATATATTATTATTTTAGAAAGTAAAGATAAAATGAGTTTGGTTTTAATTTGAATCAAAAATTATTTTACAAAAAAAAAAAAACAATACATACATTAATTTGAAAAATATAAAAATTTGTATTACATAATAATATAAAAATTATATATTATTATTTTAGAAAGTAAAGATAAAATGAGTTTGGTTTTAATTTGAACCAAAAATTATTTTACAACAAAAAAAAAACAATACATACATTAATTTGAAAAATATAAAAATTTGTATTACATAATAATATAAAAATTATATATTATTATTTTAGAAAGTAAAGATAAAATGAGTTTGGTTTTAATTTGAACCAAAAATTATTTTACAACAAAAAAAAAAATACATACATTAATTTGAAAAATATAAAAATTTGTATTACATAATAATATAAAAATTATATATTATTATTTTAGAAAGTGAATATAAAATGAGTTTGGTTTTAATTTGAACCAAAAATTATTTGACAACAAAAAAAAACAATACATACATTAATTTGAAAAATATAAAAATTTGTATTACATAATAATATAAAAATTATATATTATTATTTTAGAAAGTGAATATAAAATGAGTTTGGTTTTAATTTGAACCAAAAATTATTTTACAAAAAAAAAAAAAACAATCCATATATTAATTTGAAAAATATAAAAATTTGTATTACATAATAATATAAAAATTATATATTATTATTTTAGAAAATAAATATAAATTAGTTTGGTTTTAAAATTAATACCAAAAACATAAATTATTTGAAAAAAATATTTTATAAAATAAAAAAAGATATAAAAATGATTAATTAAAAGAATAATATTAAAAAAAAACTTAAATATGTTAATTGAACCATAAACTATTTTTCAAAATAAAAAACATACATATATTAATTGGTCAATACAGTTTTTTTATATAATAATACAAAAATTATATATTATTTTAATTAAATTAAAGTTGAAAAGTTTAATTATTTTATGATGTTATTTTATATTATTTGCATTAATATTATCTTATATATATGAACAAACTCATAATTTTAAAAAATTAGTATGTTTATAACATATATTAAAAATATACACTAGTATACTTTATAATTGTTTTAATATGAAATTAGATTAAATATTATTAAACATATTAATTAGTCATTAATCTTCCAATTATATATTAATTAGTCATTAATTATATATGTATATATATATAATTAGTTAATAAAAGAAATACATATATAATATGAACACATAAAGCACTAGTAGCCTAGTGGTTCAAGGTCCAACAAAGGTCACGAGTTCAAATCCTAAACAAAGCACATTTATTTCTCATGACGTGGCAATTATTTGTCAGAATTTGATGACGTGGAAGATGATGTGGCAATGACGTGTCCAAAATATGCTGATGACGTGTCACTTTTTTGATTTTTTTCAGATACAACGCTTTTTACAACGCACCAAAAAGCGTTGTAAAATAGGAAAAGACAACCCTTTTCTTGCAACGCACCAAAAAGCGTTGTCGTATCTACATACGACAACACTTTTGGTGCGTTGTCGTATGGCAAAATTTTTTTTGCAACACTCGATACGACAACGCTTAAAAATTGGATTTAACGACGCGGAAAAACCGTTGTCGTAGGGCATTTTTCTTGTAGTGTATCTCTGCTTCTACTATCATTGTCTTTGCTGCTTTCTTGAGGGTTCTATTCCTCTTTTCAGCTACACCATTCTGTTGAGGTGTTCTTGCAGCAGAGTACTCATGACGAATACCATTATCAGAACAGAATTTCTCAATGAATTTGTTTGTGAACTCAGTTCCTCTGTCTGATCTTATCTTTACTATACTCAAGCTCTTTTCATTCTGGATTTTCTTCATAAGATCAGGTAGCTTGTCTTGAGTTTCTGATTTCTTTTCGAGAAAGATAGTCCATGTATATCTGGAGTAGTCATCTACTACCACAAGTGAGTACTTCTTCCCACTTATGCTTACTGGTTCTACTGGTCCAAAGAGGTCCATATGTAGGAGATCTAGAATCCTGTGAGATGACTTTTGCAGCTTGTTTTTGAATGAGCTCTTTACTTGCTTTCCTTTCTGACAAGCTCCACATACGTTCTCCTTCTTGTATGCCACATCTGGTAATCCTCTTACAAGACCTTTCCTTGCTAGCTTGTTGATAGACTTGAAGTTCAGATGGCTTAATCTCTTGTGCCATAACCAGCTAAGCTCTGGTGGACTTTTCACAATGAAGAATGTTGGTTGAATAGAAGAGTTCCAGTCAGCAAGATAAATGTTTCTTCTTCTTGTTCCTGTAAGCTTGACTTCACTTGATGTACAGTCCTTGATTAAGCACTTGTTGATGTTGAATTCAACTGTGTATCCTTTGTCATAGAATTGACTGATACTTAGAAGGTTGTATCTGAGTCCTTTCACATAAGATACATCTTTGATCTTTATGATCCCTTTGATTAGACATCTACTTCATTTTGTGCTTCCTTTGGAATCATCTCCAAAGATGGCTTTTGGTCATTTGCATTCTTTGAAGTCTTTGAGAGCTTCTTTACTGCATGTCATGTAGATAGACCTAAAAAAGTTTATTCCTACCCTTATTTATTGTTTATTAGATTTCTTTTCTTCATGGAGCCACATGATCGCAGAAAGGCGCTTACGGTGATTTGGGGCACGCATAGAAGAAGCGGATTCGGGAGAAGTATTTGCAAGCGAAGTACTACTGGTTTCAGAAACCAAGAACCTCGGTCCCAAATACGATCCCGTTCCTAGTCAATGTGTTCCGACAATAACAATAAGCATTCCGATACGCCGTAGGGGCAGCAATCCGGTGATACAATCTGGGGCAAAGATAACAAAGAGACTCATGGGAGAGATCCATAAGGGGGACTGAAAGCGATGCGAAGCTCGGGGAGTAAAGAAAGGACTACTTGTTATTCAGAAATCTAAGCGTAGCGATAACCTGTGTGTTCGGGAACTCCTCTGTTTTTAGCTTGACGAGCGACTTTAGTTTCCGAAAAATGCATAAACCCTGGGATTTTCGTAAAAGAGGGACGAGTGGTAGGAGCCGACAAATAGTAGTGCCGGTTCAGTGAAGTCAAGTCTTTACGTCTATAGGGGCTCCCTTTAGCTACAAGTCTCTTAGTAGTAGTAGTACTTCCCTATCCTCCGGTCTACTAATTCGCGCGTACTTGGCCCGTCCAACCCCAACCCCTAGATAGACACTCCGTTTAGCTGATGAATTGAGTAGGTGCGACCCTCGTAGAGTACCATTTCTTTATGGAAGAATGGAAGATCCTGTAGATCCGGTACCAAAAGAATCGTTACGACGTTATGAGCGGGCCTATATCAGGTTGGCACAGACTCTTTCGTATCATGGAACCCCCACCTCCTAGATCCCATCGATCAGTGAAAAGTAACTCCTAGATGCGCGAGTTATCCCTACACTCTCAAACCGAACCCTTTTCCTAGCTGCTGTTTACCTAAGCATTCTCTAGAGAAATCGGAAGTAGGTTTTCAACGCCCAGAAGCTCGGGGACGGATGAAAGTCCCCTAAAAGTCCGATTGGCGAGGTCGGATGGTGATTCGCCCACCTGCCGGACCGCTTCCCCTTCAGGCGCGCTTCCATCTTGTTCTCCTGCTACGCGCACAGGACGTGGTACTGATTTCGTCAACAAAGATGCAAAACTAAAGACGACGGACCAACGACTCGACATCTCCGGCCGGGAAGAAAGCGGTCTTAGGCCTTCAGTTCTTACGATTGTGAGTTTGATTTCCTATCAGACTAGAAGCAAGTCTAGCCAAGTCACCTCGGGATGAAATTCGTTTTGAGTTTTTTTGAACACCCTAAAATCGTAGAGAAGACAGAGCAGTGGAAATTCTCTCTCGTATCGTAAGGCAGGCTGTAGCTCTAGTTCGACTAGCGTGATTGATGAAGCAGCCACTGTCAATATACCATACATCACTGCTGCAACATGGCACTGAAACCTGCAATAAATTTAAGCAGATTTAGGTACCCACTTCTGTAAGGGTCCTTTGGGGTTAGTTACTTTAGGAACCCAAACTTTCTTAACAGTCACTATTTTGCTATAAGAATTGTTGGTTCTCTGACTGTATGCAATCTTGTTTTTAAACTGCCTATTAAAAGTGTGTGTAGAGCCTATATATGTGTTACCAACACCCTTGTAGTGTGGTCTTCCACCATACTTCCCTTGAGTATATCCTCTTTGAGGTTTAGACATGTAAGTCTTAGTATATGTGGGAATGTTTCTTGTTTGCTGCTTACAGCAGACGGCTTTTACTGCAGCCAGTTCTTAGATGCAGACTTACTTCCTACAGTTGAGCTTAGGGTTTCAGCTTGAACAAACTTAACAGCTTTGAATGTACTTGTTGTATCCTGAGAGGTGTATGTGCTGTAACCTAAACCTGATTTTTCAAAAGGACTTCTGTTTTGATTTATGCACTCCCTTGCGTTCTTAGATGATTTACTAAACATGTTAATTGTAGACTGCGAGCTCTCCTTCTCAGTTTCTAGCTTAGTGACCAGCAGACTCAACCTAGAGACCTCTTTCTTTAGCTTACTGCACCTTAAGTTATCAGACTCACATGCAGCCAGCATTTTAGCAATATCAATGTTTTTTGTTTCTGAGGATCTCATTGTCGATTCTAAGGTTTTCATTCTCAACCTTCAGCTCCTCATGAGTTGAGTTGATTTGCTCAAAGTCACTTATGATCCTTTTTAGAGAGTGGATCATGTTCAGCTCCTCTTTTCCCGATATAGATAGCAGTTGATAGATTACCTCATCTTCTTCGTTGTCTTCGCAATCTTTTGCCATTAGGCATATCAGCGCTTCTTCATCAGAGGATGAGGTTTCAGTGTCACTGTCAGAGGATTCTGCAGCTTTCAGCATCTCTTTTGAGACTACTGTATCCTTAGCCTTCTCCATCTCTCATATGAGAGCTCAAAGTTTGTGTCTGACCTCTCTTCTCTTCTCTATCTCCTTCAAGCTACTTGTACATCGTTAGATATGGACAATTTCTTACGTAGTGTCCCGATTTCCTGTAATTATAGCACAAGTCAACATTGCTTGTATTTGGCTGTAGAGAGGAGGATACCTGAGGAGGTGGATGACTTCTTCTGAAGTCATTCCTTTTGTTGAGGTTGGTGTTCTTGCTGTTGTTGTTGCTCTTCATGAATCTTCTAAATTTCTTTAAAAGCAGAGCCATGTCCTCTTCAGCATCTTCTACTATAACCTCCTTCTGCTTACTGTAACTAGTGGTTGTTGTATCATTGGCAGTTAGCGCTGTAACTTTGGAGTTTGATTCTTCAGACTCCTTTCTCCATCTGTTGATATTGTACTCGAATGCCTTGAGGTCGGAGAATAGGTCGAATGTGCTCATGGATTTCAAATCCATGGGCACTCTCATGGCAGTGGTCTTGCTATCCCACTCCGCGGGCAGAGCTCTAAGCACTTTCATATTTTTCTCTTTTTGAGTGTAGTGCTTGTCCAGAGCTTCTAGTTTGTTCACAATAGATGTGAATCTCAAGTCTAGTTGCTCAAGAGTCTCTTCATTCTTTATTTTGATAAGCTCGAATAGTTGGGTAGCGTTGAAGATCTTGTTATCTTTAGTAAGCTTTTTCCCCTCACATATTTGCTCCAAATTTTCCCATATTTCCTTGGACGTTCTGCAAGTTTTGACTTTGCTGAATGTGTCTTTATCCAAGGTGATGAATAGAACGTTCTTGGCCACATTGTCTAGGTTGGCTCTCTTTCTGTCTTCATTGTTCCACTCTTATCTAGGCTTGACCAGGAAGATTGGTGGTGTCGGTGCTCCTTCATCCATGTTTCTACCGAGTACTGGATTAACCTTTGTGGGAATGATTGGTCCTTCAGTGATGACCGTCCACATCTCGTCATTCATGGCTGATAGGTATGCCTGTATTCTTATCTTCCAATCGTCATATTCCTCTATGGAAAACATAGGTAACTTGTGATTAGAGGAATCCATGATATGATGTAAGAATGAGATTTTAGGATGCAGAGAAAACAGCGAGTCTAAGGTGGATTTGGGTAGGTGACCAGATAAGTTGGCTTTTAACCCAACTTGCTCTGATACCACTTATTGGTCCCAAGTGGTGTCCGAGGTTTAGAGAGGGGGTGAATGAACCTTGGTTGATTTTGCAAATCTTTCAAAAAACTTCCTATTCTGCAAGTTACTTGAACTTGCAGCGCCAGGCAGTTACTGCTTACAGCACTAGAATGTAGTGCTGTATGCTGTAACTAGAGTTTATAAGCAGCGGAAAAATATGTTTTAAAATACAAAGCTGGTTTTCCCAAATATGATCGTTTTCAAAATATTTTATGCTTATGACAAAGATAGATAAATGAAATAAAGCACAGATAAGAAAGTGATAAAAGACTTATAGCTTATAGTGGTTCGAAGGTGGTGTAATCCTTATACGTCCACTCTACTGCTACTTCGAGTAGGAACTTTGTTAAGCAAAATTGATTTACAGGACTTTCCTAACAATCTATCAACTTTATAAAGCAAACACCTACTAGATTTCAGCGTACACATAACAACTGCAAACTCTAAAGCTAACCCACACAAGATTCTAAACTCCCACACAGGGAAGCTACCTAAATCTAGACAATTTATACAAACAGCAAGGATCTCTCCTATTAACTGTTTGACACCTAAAACAACCAAAGTACACAACAACAAGGTTAAAAACAATATGTTTTGTTCTTCAACTGGTGCAGTGAAGTGAGCTTCTGAATTCTTCGAAGGATCTTTCAGCTTTAAGCTTGCTTCACTTCAAAGAGGTTGAGTGACTGTAACTTGAATGCTTGAGAATTTTTGCGCAAATGTTTCAGTAACCAGCTTCAGTTCTGCTCATCCTCTATTTATACTTGTATGAGAAGATATCCGTTTAAGCAGATATCTCTCTTTTGAATTTTGAGTACTTGATCAAAGGTATGGCTCGCATTTAATGCAACTTGAATTTCTCTTTCAGAGCATTTAATGCGGCAGTTGCGGCTAGCAGCTTTCTACAGCACGTCAGTCCACGTAGCATCTTTGTATTGGCTCCGCGTCTGTAACTTTGATCTTCTCAAGAATGACTCTATTTATTCTTGCTTGAATATTTGTTCCTCGTACTGCATTTATCCTTCCTCGGATTGCAGGATACCTCTTTGTTTGTCATTGGCGCTGTTAACTGTTTGAGCAGTGAGCTTTGCGCTGTATCCTAGGTCTGCTTGCAGCTGATACTTCTTTGTAGTGTTGTTGTAACTTGGACCTGCTTGCAGTATCTTCGTATAGTACTGTTGTATCTCTTTCTTGCAGTACTCTTGTATCCTTTTCTTGCAGCAATGTTGTATCTGCTTTCTTTCTAAAATTCTCGATACAGCTTTATAACTTATGAAATCCTCCATCTTTTAACACTAATATCTAGACTCAAATCTAGTCTATGTTTTCACTTAAATATCATGAAAAATGGGGTACACAAAACTTCCTATTACATATAGGTTTTGTCTCACCAAAATCTAAACACTAAAATCCCAACACAAACATTCGAGAACACGGCAATATAATGAGACCATAATAGTTGGAATTTATGTTTTCCATATTTATTATCTTTATATGTGTTATTTTGTCAAGCATGCTTTTATGTATTTTATATGATATGCATGTTAAAATCTCTCATGTTAAATAACTAAGTGGGAGAGGGATTAATTTTAAATAAATCTTGTGGCCTCCATTACTGGGTTGTAAATGATGCATTTAAACTTGCGTGTTGGTTTTAAGTACCTTCCTCCATATCAGATAAGTTTATTTGCGGATCATTAGATCAAAAATCCTTTATGGATGATTGTAGAAAGTTGTTTAGGAGTATGTCATCTTCTCCATCTGAAGGGGTATAATCCTAGATAATGGACTTAGTATCAAGTAATGGTATACAGTTAGAGTCACTGCTGTTATTTGTATGACCAAAGCAAAACCAACTATTAATTTTATTTGTCATAAAGTTAGGTTGAAAAGATAATAAAATTAATGGGTAAAACCTCCTCTAACAAATGTTTGAATTATTATACGTCCACACTATCGTGGCATATGAAATTTAAGGTGTGTTGAGGTTTTGGTGAATTTAAATTATATTGTTTGATGGAACAATATGATTTGTAAATTCAAATGTTTTGACCTATGTGTTTATTTATGCGATTCTTAGGATTTTTATTATGGCTTTCAATCCTCTTGCTGTTATACTTAAAGAAAACAAACTTACTGGTCCTAATTATATTGATTGGAAACGAAACCTGGATGACTACTAAAGAGTACAAGTTTGTACTCACTAAGCACTGTCCTGACATACCTGATGAAAACTCTAGTGAAGAGGAGAAAATGCTTTATAGGAAGTGGGTCAAGGCAGTTGAGATGTCGCGGTATTACATTTTGGCTTCCTTGTCAAATATGCTGCAACATCAACATCAGGTCATGCCTACTGCCTATGATATGATGCATAATCTCAAAGAACTTTTTCGGACACCAGAGTCGGGCTGCCAGATAGGAGGCTATGAGAAACTTGATGACTACCACCATGACTGATGGGACACCTGTGAGTGATCATGTCTTCAAAATGATGGCTTATCTGAATGAGATAGAGGTCTTTGGAGCTGAAATTGATGGGAAAACCCAGGTCGATATCGTTCTCCAAACACTGCCTAAAAGTTTTGAATAGTTTTGCCTGAACTATAAAATGAACAAGAGGTTGTATTCATTGGCGGAACTTCTGACAGAACTTCAATCAGCAGAGGGCCTATTTTGTCAAAATTCTCAAGCTTATGTTGCTGAAAATGTTTCTGCTTCTAAACCACAAGGTGGAAAGAAGAAGAAGAAGAAACAAAATCCTTCAGTAAAGAAAACGGATGGACCTCAAGTGGCTAAGCCACAAGGTGGGGTGAAAAAGCCGAAGGGCAAGTGCTTCAATTGTAAGCAATCTGGACATTGGCAAGTGGATTATCCTCGTAAAAATGAGAACAATTCAGATACATCTTTTTCATTAGTTGTTGAAACATGATTAGTAGTGTTATCCACCAGTACCTGGTATGTACATACGGGAGCCACATATCTTGTCTTCATACATTGACACTATCCTAGCTCGTTTTAGCATGCAAGAAATGTTTTCTACCTTTTAGACATGGAGTGCCTCTATCTAAGGAAATGTGTCCTAAGACACCAAAGGAGATAGAGGAAATGAAAGCAGTTTCTTATACTTCGGCTATAGGAAGCTTAATATATGTGATGCTATATATGAGATCGGATATTTACTTTATCGTGTGCATAGTTAGTAGATATCAAAGTAACCGTGGACAAGGTTATTGGACTGCTGTAAAGCATATTCTAAAGTACCTGAAAAGGACTAGAGATTATATACTAGCTTATCAGGTAAATAATTTATTTCCTATGGATTACACGGATTCTGATTTCCAATCAGATGGGGACAACAGTAAATCAACCCTGGGGTATGTGTTTACCTTGAGAGATTGAGCCATAGTGTGGAGAAGTGTGAAGCAAAAATACATTTCGACTGCACCATGGAAGCTGAGTATGTGGCAGCCTCTAGGGCAGCCAAATAAGTTGTATGGCTCAGAAACTTCTTTATGGACTTAGAAGTGATTCCTGGTTTGCCCAAAGCTATCACTGTTTATTGTGATAATAGTGGTGCATTAGCAAACTTAAAGGAACCATGAGCCCATAAGACAAGTAAACACATTGAGCACAAGTATCACCTGATAAGAGATATCGTAAAGCGAGGAAAAGTTGTTGTCAAGATTGCATTAGCCGATAACCTAGCAGATCCCTTCACAAAGGCCCTTCCGATGGAGCCTTTTCATGAGCATGTTGAGGGGATGGGAATCAGATATATGATAGCGTATATAACAACATAGTCTTTTAATATAAGTGGGAGATACATTGTAGGAACCGAGGGATCGCCGACCCTATACAATTATCTGATTCGGGATTCATACAAGATATGATTAACACGTAGTACAAAATGAATCATACCTTTCACCGTAATAGGTGAAGACGAACCTGTTCTAAGGTCAAAACTGGCGAACTATCGATAGAGCCTGAACCCCACGATCTTTTGTCGTATTCCTCACCTTTTCTCAAACATTGTGTGGGCAACGACCAATCGAGAGTACCAGCCGCTTTCTACTAAAATCATTTTATGTGATTTTCATGTGTTTAGAAGCGGCTGACTTAAGGCTTATTTATAGGCTACAACAGGGACCTTGAGGAGGATTAGAATTCGGTCTCCTAATAGCATTAGGAGTCCTAGTTTGGGCTGAACACACATCTTAATTCTATCAATAATAATTCGATCCACTAAGGAGTTATTATTGAACTACCGTCCCAAATCCATATTAAATATGGGCTCCTATTTATTATGAGTACGTGTATATCCCATGTTTAAGATATCGAATGTCCATTAATTAAATAAGTTATTGATAATTCAATTTAATTAACATCTAATTCCAAGAGTAGTACCAATTAGGACACGATATCATTCTATAATCAACATCACACCATATAAATAACATTGTATCCCAATTTACCGAGCTTATTAATTTAATAAATAAATCTCACCCATTGGTAAATTAAAGAAACATATATTGAGTATACGTGCCCGTTATCATATAATGATTAAAAGGACACACATCCATAATAACAAAGGTCTTGTTCTATTATATAGTCAGTATAAATAAAACAACCTCAATTGGTCCTGCTCAATACATACAAAATGTACTAGTGTAATTTTATAATCAAGATAGATTAATACCAAATTACACTACAACCATTCCGATAATTTATCTAAAATTATCTTGGTTGTGAGCTACCATTTATAATTTATAAGGAACTAATAATATGATCTTGTTGGTGGCACCACACACTATGTTATCTACAATATAAATTAATTGGACAATTGCAATAACATATATAACAAATATAAAATGCAAACATTTAACCATAAAAGATTCTCATATCAAAATAGATGTTCATACTAAAGCTAGACTTATAGTATACATCCTAACAGGTGCATGTTGGCCATCATGAAGGGAGAAAATGTGAATTGGGTGCAGTTCATCATCAAGCAGCTTTGGGGAGAAGTTGAGAAAGATACAGTACGCAGAAGCTATGTGCACCATTTGCTCTCTTCTCTGTAAGCTTAGCATACAACTTATTACTTTCACCCCTATTCTCATTGGTAAACTTCTTAGTGAGAAGAAAAAGGGGAAGACCATAAAGAAGATCGTCACCGGTGCAGTTTGCTGCTAGCAAAGAAGAAATCTTAGGATACAACAGCTGCATCCCTAATACTAACTTCCCATTCCACCTCTGATGATGGGCACCCAAAAATGAAATTTAAAGTATCTTCAAAGGATGTAGATACTAGGGCTGCCATTATAGAGGAAGTTAGTGATTAGGAAGACACTAACGTGCCAACTGTAAGTGACTCTGCAATAGTTACTTACAGTCAATTAAAGGCTGAGAGGAGGCTACAAGAGGAAGAAAGGAGGCAAGAAGCCCAAACTCCACTACTTAGGAAGACACTAAAGGATGTTCTGGTCATAACCCAAACTCCCCTACTTATGATCAGGTAGTTAAAGGTCTCTTATCCATAGTTTCTCTAAAACCATTAGAGGAAGAGACTCAACTTTTGGATTATGGTGATTCCCCGGTACACATTTTTCAAGAAGCTACAACAGCTTCAACTGAGGAGAAACCATCAGTCATAATCAAGGATGTTCTGTCAGACCTTGCACGTGAAGAGTTGGCCGATGATGCAACCATGGAGGAAGTTGTTAAGGTAAGACTTCATGTTCTGGCTGAAGTAGTAGTTCAGCAAGCTAAAATCCTTAAAGAAACAGAAGAATCAAGACTAAAGATGGAAGTTGAGATTCTTGCAGATATTGAACTTACAGTATCTCAGACTGTTAGTTCTACAAGAAACCTACCTATGCTGCAAGAAGTGGCCAATGAGAATGCTGATGTTGATATAGGACTGGTCGTTGAGACGGTTCTTAGGATGTATACTATAAGTCAAGCTTTTGTATAAACATCTATTTTTGATATGAGAATCTTTCATGGTCAAATGTTTGCTTTTTATATTTCTTATATATGTTATTGCAATTGTCCAATTAATTTATATTGTAGATAACATGGTGTGTGGTGCCACACAGAAGATCGTGTTATTAGTTCCTTATAGATTATAAATGGTAGCTCACAACCAAGATGATTTTGGATAAATCATTGGAATGGTTGTAGTGTAATTTGGTATTAGTCTATCTTTATTATAAAATTACACTAGTACATTTTGTATGTATTGAGTAGGACCAATTGAGGTTGTTTGATTTATACTAACTATATAATAAAACAAGACCTCTGTTTTTATGGATGTGCGCCCTCTTAATCCTTATATAATAACGCGCATGTGTATTTAATTTCTGTTTCTTTAATTTACCAATAGGTGAGATTTATTTATTAAATCAATAAACATGGTAAATTGGGATATAATATTGTTTATATGGTATGTTATTGATTATACAAGGAATTCGTTGTTAGGATGTATACTATAAGCCTAGCTTTTGTATGAACATCTACTTTTGATATGAGAATCTTTTATGGTCAAATGTTTGTAATTTATATTTGTTATATATGTTATTGCAATTATTCAATTAATTTATATTGTAGATAACATGGTTTGTGGTGCCACATAGAAGATCATGTCATCAATTCCTTATAAATTATAAATGGTAGCTCACAACCAAGATGATTTTGGACAAATCATTGGAATGGTTGTAGTGTAATTTGGTATTAGTCTATCTTGATTATAAAATTATACTAATACATTTCATATGTATTGAGCAGGACCAATTGAGGTTATTCGATTTATATTGACTATATAATAGAACAAGACCTCTGTTATTATAGATGTTTGTCATCTTAATCCCTATATAATAATAGACACTTATATTCAATTTCTATTTCTTTAATTTACCAATGGGTGAGATTTATTCATTAAATCAATAAGCTCGGTTAATTGGGATACAATATTGTTTATATGGTGTTGTTGATTATAGAAGGAATTTGTGTCCTAATTATTTAGGATGCTAATGTCTCCTAGAGAAGCTCATAAGATTATAATGTAAAACCCTACAGCTGAATTTATTTCGGTATGATAAAAAAGTTGAGTGGTACTACTCAAGAAATTAGATGTTCATTAAATTGAGTTGTCAATAACTTATTTAATTAACGGACATTCGATATCTTAAACATGGGGAGATAAACGTACATATAATAAATAGGAGCCCATATTTAATATGGATTTGGGGCGGTAGTTCAATAATAACTCCTTAGTGGATCGAATTATTATTGATATGCTTAAGAAGTGTGTTCGTGTGAACATAGGACTCCTAAGTCTATCAGGAGACCTAATTCTAATCCTCCTCTAGGTCCCTATTATAGCCTATAAATATGTCTTAAGTCAGCCGCTTCTAAACACACGAATATCTTAGATACAATTTAGTAGAAGGTGGCTGAAATTCTCGAAAGCTCGTTGCCTATACAACATTCGAGAAAATGTGAGGAATACAGCAGAAGATCGAGAGGTCGAGGCTCTATCGATTGCTCTGTCTATAATTTTAACCTTAGAACTAATTCACCTTATTTTTGTTATAAAAGGTATGACTCATTTTTCTGCTACGCATTGTCATATTTTGCATGGACCCTAAATCAGAATTGCATAGGGTTACTGATCCGGCGGTTCCAACAATTGGTATCAAAGTTGTAGTTTTCTAACTCTATGCGATTGAATCGGTTAATCATATTGTGAATCATGTCTTGTATCATGCGTATTTAGATCGGATAATAGTAAGATATGCGATAGATTATCATGTCTTGCAGGAACCTTAAATCCAACTATTATGGTCCGAATGTATGTTTATGTATGATTTAAACCCTCGGACATGTCGAGGTTGTTTTAATGGTGTATGATTATAATAGTAAAATCACGGCGATTTGTCGTGTTAGGTTTTAATTTTTTGTTCGATCTAGATCATTTGTAAACTCCTTCATGGAGTATAGGATTGATAAATGTATTTAATTATAGTGTTAGGGTTAGGGTTACGATCGAGATTCCCTACTATGGAGGAAGATTTTGGTGTCTAAAGCCGTGATTGAACTGATCGATGGTGGATATTCAAGAACAACAATCATATGACGAGGTCATAATAGTTGGAATTTATGTTTTCCATATATATTATCATTATTATGTGTTATTTTATCGAGCATGCATTATGTGTTTCATATGATATTGCATGTTTAAATCTGTCATATTAAATAACTAAGTGAGGGAGGGATTATTTTAATAAATCATGTGGCCTCTATTACTAGTTTGTAAGTGATGCATTTGAACTTACGTGTTGGCTTTAAGTGCCTTCCTTCATATCAGATGAGTTTATATACGAATCACTAGATCAAACTTCCTTTATGAATGATTATAGAAAGTTGTTTGGAAGTATGTCATCTTCTCCATCTTAAGGGGCATAATCCTAGATAATGGACTTAGTATCAAGTAATGGTATACACTTAGGTGCATTTGATAGTATCCTCCCCATCGGAGTCACTACTGTTATTTGTATGGCCACAACAATACCAACTACTAATTTTATTTATCATAAAGTTAGGTTGACAAGATAATAAAATTAATGGGTAAAACCTCCTCTAATAAATGTTTGAATTAGTATACGTCCACACTATCGTGGCATATGAAGTTCACGGTGTGTTGAGGTGTTGGTGAATTTAAATTATATTGTTTGAGGGAACAATATGATTTGTTAATTCAAATGTTTTTGACCTATATGTTTATTTATGTGATTCTCAGGATTTTCATTATGGCTTTCAATCCTCTTTCTATTATACTTAAAGAAAACAAACTTACAAGTCCTAATTATATTGATTGAAGACGAAACTTAGATATTGTCCTGATTGCTGAAAAGTATAAGTTTGTACTCTCTGAGCTCTATCCTAACATGCCCGATGAAAACTCTAGTAAAGAGGAGAAAATACTTTATAGGAAGTGGGTTAAGGCAGATGAGATATCACGGTGTTATATTTTGGCTTCTATTTCAAATGTGCTGCAACATCAGCATCAGGCCATGCCTACTGCCTATGACATAATGCAAATCTCAGAAAACTCTTCAGACATCAGAGTTGGGCTGCTAGACAGAAGGCTATGAGAAATTTGATGACAACCACCATGGCTCATTTAAATGAGATGGAGGTCCTTGGAGTTGAAAGATTTCCTTAATGGAAGTCTCGAAGAAAACATCTATATGAAGCAACCAGAGGGATTCATTGAGAAGGGCAAAGAGCATCTTGTGTGTAAGCTTAATCGGTCCATTTATGGACTGAAACAAGCTTCGAGATCTTGGAACATCCATTTTGATGAAGTAATCCAGTCTTATGGATTTATTCAATGTTCGGATGAATCTTGTGTATATAAGAAGAGTGACGGAAACGTGATGGTATTTCTTGTACTATACGTAGATGACATCTTATTAATTGGAAATAATGTGAAGGTGTTGTCGGACGTAAGGGTATGGTTGTCCAAGCAGTTTGCTATGAAGGACTTAGGAGAAGCTGGACATATTCTTGGGATCAAAGTTATAAGGGATCGCAAGAAAAGAATGTTATGCTTATCTCAAGCTTCATACATTGACACTATCCTAGTTCGTTTTAGAATGCAAAACTCCAAGAAAGGTTTTCTACCTTTTAGGCATGTAGTGCATTTATCTAAGGAAATGTGTCCTAAGACACCAAAGGAGATAGAGGAAATGAAAGCAGTTCCTTATGCTTCGGCTGTAGGAAGCTTGATGTATGCGATGCTATGTACGAGACCGGATATCTGCTTTACCGTGGGCATGGTTAGTAGATATCAAAGTAACCCAGGACAAGGTCACTGGACTGCCGTAAAGCATATTCTAAAGTACCTGAAAAGGACTAGAGATTATATGCTAGTTTACCAGGTTAATGATTTATTACCTGTGGGTTACACGGATTCGGATTTCCAGTCAGACAGGGACAACAGTAAATCAACCTCGGGGTATGTGTTTACCTTGGGAGGTGGAGCCATAGTGTGAAGAAGTGTGAAGCAGAAATGCGTTTCGGACTCCACCATGGAAGCTGAATATGTAGCGGTCTCTGAGGCAGCCAAAGAAGCTGTATGGCTCAGAAACTTCTTGATGGACTTAGAAGTGATTCCTAGTTTAGCCAAAGCAATCACAATCTATTGTGATAACAGTGGTGCAGTAGCAAACTCGAAGGAACCACGAGCCCATAAGGCAAGTAAACACATTGACCGCAAGTACCACCTGATACGAGATATCGTAAAGCGAGGGGAAGTTGTTGTCGCCAAGATTGCATCAGCCGATAACCTAACAGATCCTTTCACAAAGGCCCTTCCGGCGAAAGCCTTCGATGAGCATATTGATGGGATGGGAATCAGATGCATGGCAGCGTATATGACAACATAGTCTTTTAGTATAAGTGGGAGATTGTTAGGATTTATACTATAAGCCTAGCTTTTGTATGAATATCTATTTATGATATGAGAATCTTTTATGGTCAAATGTTTGCATTTTATATATTTATTATATATGTTATTGCAATTGTCCAATTAATTTATATTGTAGATAACATGGTGTGTGGTGCCACACAGAAGATCATGTTATCAGTTCCTTATAGATTATAAATGATAGCTCACAGCCGAGATAATTTTGGACAAATTATCGGAATGGTTGTAGTGTAATTTGGTATTAATCATTCTTGATTATAAAATTACACTAGTACATTTTGTATGTATTGAGCAGGACCAATTGAGGTTGTTTTATTTGTACTGACTACATAAATAAAACAAGACCTCTGTTATTATGGATGTGCATCCTCTTAATCATTGTATGATAACGGGCATGTATACTCGATATATGTTTCTTTAATTTATCAATGGGTGAGATTTATTTATTAAATTAATAAGCTCGGTAAATTGGGATACAGTGTTGTTTATATGGTGTGCTGTTGATTATATAATGAAACTGTGTCCTAATTATTTAGGATGATGATGTCCCCTTGAGGAACTCATAAGGATTATCATGTAAACCCTGCAGGTGGATTTCTTCCGGCATGATAATAAAGTTGAGTGCTACTACTCTTGGAATTAAATATTAATTAATTGAATTGTCAGTAATTGATTTAATTAATGGACATTCTATACCTTAAACACGGGGAGATAAACACACACATAATAAATAGGAGCCATATCTAATATGGATAAGGGACGGTAGTTCAATAATATCTTTTTAGTGGATTAAGATATTATTGATAGGCTTAAGAAGTATATTCAGATTGAATTTAGGACTCCTTAGCCTATCAGGAGACCGATTCCTAATCCTCCTCAAGGTCCCTGTTGTAGCCTATAAATAAGCCTCAAGTCAGCCGTTTTCTATACACATAGAAATACAGATACACAGACATAAAAATCTGAGATACGTATTAGTAGAAGACGGCTGAAAGTCTCGACAGCTCGTTGCCCACACAACGTTCGAGATAAAGACGAGGAATACAGCAGAAGATCGTGAGGTCCAGGCTTCATCGATTCCTTCATCTACAGTTCTGATCTTAGAACTAATTTCGGTGCAAAAGGTATGATTCGTTTTCCGCTGCGCGTTAATCATATTTACATGGACCCCGATTCAGATAATCCTATAGGGTCGGCGATCCGGTGGTTCCTTTAGGGGAGAATAAGAAGGGCAAGACCCAGCCAAAGGCTGCAGGAGCAGGAGTTACGAGGAAGAAAACCAAAGACAAAAAAAATGCAACTCTTGCTCTGCAAGATGAAGCTGCAGGCAGCGGGGAAGAAGCCGAAGAAGAGGATGCCTCGAGTCCTCTTCCTGTTATCAAGAGGAGTTCAGGGAAGACTGTACCTGAACTTGAATCCTCTTCCCCAGATGATGACGCACCCTTGGTGAGAAGGGCTCTACGAAGCAAGAGGGCTGCTGCTGCTGTTGGGGATGTGTCACATCAGCCCAGGGATAAAGGTGACTCTCTTGATTCCCAACTCTCTACACCTAATATGGTTATAGTTGACCTTGGGGATGAGTCATATCGGCTTCAGGAGCCACATCAGCATGGGTCGAGCCAACTGAAGAAGAAGCTCGTCTACAAACAGAAGCTTCAGTGCTCGATCCCACCTTTCCAGCTGCTAGAAATATGGAGCAGCAGTACTCTCTTTGGAGAGAGATGAGGCTGTCTAAGGTGGAAATCCTGTTGAAGTGGAAAGATTTCCTGACAGTCGAGCAAGCTGTCTTGGAGTGGGCCAAATCTGAAGACATTCTGGCACTCCTACAACCTGACTTTGCAGCAAAAGATCAAGAGCTTGATGGATGCAGTGCTGCACAGGGAGCACAGGACAAGGGAAAGGGTAAAGTTCTTACAGAATCCGACTCTGCAGAGCTGCCGATGAGAGCAGCAATGGAAGATGCGCAGGTCTTTCTTGCCCCGACTGCGGAGGCTGTAAGAAGGGACGATGATGTCGCGTTTGCTCAAGAGCAAATTGACACCTTGGGAGTGGAGCAAGCTGAAGAAGCTATGCTGCATCTAGCGCTGCAACAAAGCCTGAAGGAAACCAGGATGCAGCACACTCCAAGGAGGATGCGGGGAGAAGGAAGTTCAAGTTCACATCAGATGAACTCCCCTACATATGAGCAAGTAGTTGAGGGCCTCTCCAACATTGTCACGCTGGATCACTTGGAGGAGGAGGAAGCCCAACTACTGGATTATGGCGATTCCCCGGTTCGCGAAGATGAAGATGCTGCTGTTGCAGATTCTGAGGGGGAACCAACTGCCATAATCAGGGATGTCATCGCTGACATCTCTGAAATTGCTGATGAAGCATCTACGTAGGAAGTTACAGAGGCGGTACTCCCTGCACTGGACGTGACAGCAGTGCAGCAGGCGACTACCCTACAAGACGGTGCAGCAGTGGAAGCTGAGATCTTTGCAGCAGTGGAGCAAACAGTACTGAAAGCTGTGGACGCTGCAGGAAACCAAGCAGAGCTGCAAGAACCCATTCTTGCAGCAGAGGCTGTCAAAGTTACAGGACCGGCCGAGGAGACGGGGTCCGTTGAGAAGACCTCTGTGGAGGATGTTGTTCTGACAACACTCCCTGAGGGTAAGAAGACCTCAGGTGGGGAGGCTGTTCAGACAGTACCCACTGAGGATATTGGAGCTGAAGCTGAGGTAACCCCAGTGCAGCTAGAGACACCTCGAGAGGAGGTTGATGCTGCAGCTGCTGCACGCTCTCAAGAACCTTCCAAGGTTACAGCAGCAGAGGTTACTGTGGACGCTAACATATCTCATGCCGACTTCGCAAGAATGATAAAGGAACGGAACATAGCTGTTCATGGGCCAAAATCTGGCGGAGAAGATCCTGTTCAAATCCCATGCGGCGAAGAGGAGGCAGATGAGGATGAAGAAGAAGAAGAAGGAGAAGAGCACCCATCCTCAAGCTCTACAAGCTTTAAAACCAGCAACCATGAGGATGAGGTTGCTACTGAAGCTCTGAGGCAGGATGCAGCGCCAGTATGTCAAGATGTTATTCCATTTGCTGTATCCGCTGCTGCCTCGAGGTGCTGCCTGACATGATTAAGTCAAATCTTGCGGAACATGCAAACAGGCTGTACTTCGATCGGGTCAGGCTGGAGAAGGAGTTGAAGGTTGACGCTGCTCTGACGCGCCAGGAGGTCAGGCAATGCAAGCAGCATGCTGAAAATGCCTCAACCAGACTCAACTCTCACTCCAAAGTCCTGGAAACACTTTTGGATCGTGTGTATGATCAATCTCAGAGAACCAGAAGTGTGGACGACCGTTTGGGGAATCTGGAGCTGATAGTAGGAGAATTGAGGAACATCATGGTCCGAGCTTTCCCTCAGCATGTCGATGCTCCGGAGCCCACCCCTGAACCGACTCGACGCCCTCGATCAAGGGTAGTCCCAGTTGCCCCTGCTCAGCCCCCGGCTGTTGATGATGCCAAAAAGGGGGAAGGATTTGATGATAGATACAGGAGCACAAAGGCTGCTGAATCTGAAGAAGAAGATGATGATGACCAGCCACCTCTCAGCAGGAGGAGAAGAAGGTCTGGATCATCTGCTGCTGCTGATATCCCTTTTCCGAAGAGATGGAGAAGAGATGATGATGGAGCTGGTGGAGCCGGTGCAGCTGTTGGAAGAAGATCGGCTGCAGGTTCTGCACTCAGCAGAGTTGCAAGCAAGGATGCAGCACCTCCCAGCTATCATCATAAGAGAAGGGATGATAGTCAGCAGCAAGGCTCAAGGAAGAGGATGAGCGGGGATGAGTCTGAGAATCAAAGGTGCCAGAACGAAGAATCTACAAATCCGAATGCCTGGATTGAAAGACTCGGAGTAATTGGTGATAGAAAATTTTTTCCAAATAACTTCTACCAATTTCCTCCTCAAGAAATTCCTCGCCTTGACACTGAAAATATCTCTACTGAAGTGTCCGTGTTGATAGATCAAAGGCCTGAAGGAGAGAACATGGCTTGGAGATTTGACATCTTCAAAGAAGTCAAACTGCCTTTTGATCGGAATCCAACATTTGAGGCGATCACTATTTTCAAACGATCAGAGTACCTCAGACACTTCAGAGAATTATGCAGGAAAGGCAAATTCAGCAGGTATAATGTAGGAACCGCCGGATCGCCGACCCTATTCGATTATCCGAATCGGGGTCCATGCAAAATTGATTAACGCGCAGCGAAAAACGAATCATACCTTTTGCACCAAAATTAGTTCTAAGATCAGAACCGTAGATGGAGGAATTGATGAAGCCTGGACCTCACGATCTTCTGCTGTATTCCTCGCCTTATCTCGAACGTTGTGTAGGCAACGAGCTATCGAGGCTCTCAGCCATCTTCTACTAATACGTATCTCAGATTTTTATGTCTATGTATCTGTATTACTGTGTTTCGAAAACGGCTGACTTGAGGCTTATTTATAGGCTACAACAGGGACCTTGAGGAGGATTAGGAATCGGTCTCCTGATAGGCTTAGGAGTCCTTAATTCGATCTGAATATACTTCTTAAGCCTATCAAATAATATCTTAATCCACTAAAAAGATATTATTGAACTACCGTCCCTTATCCATATTAGATATGACTTCAATTTATTATGTACACGTTTATCTCCCCGTGTTTAAGATATCGAATGTCCATTAATTAGATGAATTACTGACAATTCAATTAATTAATATTTAATCCAAGAGTATTACCACTCAACTTTATTATCATGCCGGAATAAATCCACCTGCAGGGTTTACATGATAATCCTTATGAGTTCCTTAAGGGGACATCATCATCCTAAATAATTAGGACACAGTTTCATTATATAATCAACAGCATACCATATAAACAACACTGTATCCCAATTTACCGAGCTTATTGATTTAATAAATAAATCTCACCCATTGGTAAATTAAAGAAACATATATCGAGTATACATGCCCGTTATCATACAATGATTAAGAGGACTCACATCCATAATAACAGAGGTCTTGTTTTATTTATGTAGTCAGTACAAATAAAACAACCTCAATTGGTCCTGCTCAATACATATAAAATGTACTAGTGTAATTTTATAATCAAGATAGATTAATACCAAATTACACTACAACCATTCCGATAATTTGTCCAAAATTATCTCGACTGTGAGCTACCATTTATAATCTATAAGGAACTGATAACATGATCTTCTGTGTGGCACCACACACCATGTTATCTACAATATAAATTAATTGGACAATTGCAATAACATATATAACAAATATATAAGATGCAAACATTTGACTATAAAAGATTCTCATATCATAAAATAGATGTTCATACAAAAGCTAGGCTTATAGTATACATCCTAACATATAATACTTGCAAGACTGCATTGAGGAGGTATGAACAGCTCGCTCGGGAAGGAAGCCTTGATATTCAACAGTTATACATCGACCGAGTGAAGGAAGGGCTGATTGTACCGTACTGCGAGGACTTCTGGCTGAGATGGATTCAAGTTCCCGTGATCAGACACAAGTTGGAAGAGTCCTACCAAGAGTCCATCAGGGACTGGTGGAAAGGATCAAGAGGAAGGGAAGGCCTTGAAAGGTTTGCAGGAAGAAGATCAGATGAACCGGCAAGCAAAATGTCTTTGTTTTACTAAGCTGTATTGATATACCCTCTTGTGATCCATGTTGTATTTTTACTATATTGTAAAAATTTCTCTCTGCTAATGAAGAAATTTTTCCTTCTGTTTTTATCCAAGTTCAACTCTTATGAACTCATGCATGTTGTTTATGTTTTCCTGTTGCTTATGATGAAAGGAATAGCATGATGCATCTCTGATGAATCCAGGATTAGATTTAATTGTTCAAAGTTGTGCAAGCATGTAATCCTGATAAACTATATGAGTTAATGTAAAATGAAACTTCTTCATGAACAAAATATTGTAAAGGTTTTGTCATCATCAAAAAGAGGGAAATTGTTGGGATTTCAATGTTTAGATTTTGATGAGACAAACCAAATATGTAATAGGAAATTTTGAGTACCCCATTTTCACAATGTTTAAGTGAATAAATAGACTAGAATTGAGTCTTGAGTCAAGTATTGAAAATAGAGGTTAAACGAGGATAAAGCTGCATCTAAGCTTTAAGGGAAGATATCGCTGCAAGAAGACAGGATACAGTATCGCTGCAGGAAGGCAGGATACAGCATAGCTGAAAGAAGGAAGAAACAGCAACGTATATATAAGGCTAAACTTCTATACAGCAAAGTAAGAAAGAATGGCGTGCAGGAACGCTGCAAGAAAATGATACAGGAGTACTGCTAGAAAGAAGTTACAGCAGCACTGCCAGAAGATACTACAACCAGGTCTAAGATACAACAGCACTGAAAGAAAGCATCAGCTGCACAAGGACCTAGGATACAGCGCAGACTTACAAGTCAGTTAAGTAATACAGCGCCAACTACAAGACGAAGTATCCTGTAAATCCTAAGAAGGATAAATGCAGTACGAGGAACGGAGATTCAAGCAAGAATAAAAGAGCCATTCAAGAAAAAGTCAAAGTAGCAGACACAGAGCCAATAAGAAGATGCCACATGGACTGACGCGCTGTAGAAAGCTGCGAGCCGCAACTGCCGCATTAAATGCTCCGAAAGGAAAAGTCAAGTCGCATTAAATGCGAACCATACTTTGGCCAGGCTACTTCAAATTCAAAAGAGGGATGTCTCCTTCAACGGACATCTTCTCCTACAAGTATAAATAGAGGATGAGGAGCACTGAAGCTGGGTACTGCTACTGAAAACTATTACTAAGATCTGAAGATCATTTGCGAAAAATTCAAAGCTTACAAGATTCAAGCATTCAAGCCAACAAACAGTTTCAGTCACTCAACCTACCAAAGTGAAGCAAGTTCAAGCTAAGGATTCCTTACGGATTCAGAGGCTCACTTCGAAGCACAAGTTGAAGAAAAACCTTTTATCCTTTTAACCTTGTTGTTGTGTGCTTAGGTTGTTTTAGTGGTGTCAAGCAGTTGATAGGAGAGATCCTTGCTGTTTGTTTAGTTGTCTAGAGTTAGGCAGCTTCCCTGTGTGGGAGTGTAGAACCCTGTGTGGGTTAGCCATTGAAGTTTGCAGTTGCTGTGTGTACGCTGGACTTCAGTAGGTGGTATCTTTGTAAAGTTGATAGATTGTTAGGAGAGTCCTGTAAATCAATCTTGCTTAACAATGTTCCTGCTCGAGGAGCAGTAGAGTGGACGTAGAAGGATTACACCACCTTCGAACCACTATAAGCCATAAGTGTTTAATTGCTTTATTTATTTGTACGTTTATCTTCTGCATTATTATCTGTCTCTCATCATAAAACGTTTTGAAAGAAGCATTCTTGAGAAAAACAGTCTTGTGTTTTAAAGTTTAATTTCCGCTGCGTATAAAACTCCAGATTACAGCGTGCAGCACTGTATCGTAGCGCTGCAAGCAGTAACCATCTATCGCTGCAAGCTGAAGTAACTTGCAGTGCAGAACGGTTGTTTTAAAAGATTTTGAAAATCGACCAAGGTTCATTCACCCCCCACTCTGAACCTCGAACACCACTTGGGACCAACATTTCCCTTCTGACATGCTCCACATATATTCTCCTTCTTGTATGCCACATCCGGTAGTCCTCTTACAAGACATTTTCTTGCTAGCTTGTTAATTGTCTTGAAGTTCAGATGACTTAATGTCTTGTGCCATGGCCAGCTCAGCTCTGATGGACTTTTCACAATAAAGCATGTTGGTTGAATAGAAGAGTTCCAATCAGCAAGATATATGTTTCCTCTTCTTGTTCTTGTAAGTTTTACTTCATTTGATGTGTTGTCCTTGATTAGACACTTATTGAGGTTGAATTCCACAGTGTATCCTTTGTTGAAAATTTGACTGATGCTCAGAAGATTGTATCTGAGGCCTTTCACATAGGATACATCTTTGATCTTTATATTCCCTTTGACTAGGCATCCACTTCTTTTTGTACTTCCTTTGGAATCATCTCCAAAGATGACCTTCAGTCCTTCGCATTCTTGGAAGTCTTTTAGAGCTTATTTACTATCTATCATGTGCCTTGAGCAATCACTGTCTATTTACTATACATCACTGCTGCAACCTGGTATTGAAACCTACAACAAATGTAAGCAGATTTAGGTACCCATTTCTGTAAGGGTCCTTTGGGGTTAGTTACTTTGAGAACCCAAACTTTCTTAACAGTCAATGTTTTGATGTAAGATTTGTTGGTTCTCTGACTGTATGCAGTTTTATTTTTAAACTGCTTGTTAAAGGTGTGTGCAGAGACTATATATGTGTTACCAACACTTTTATAGTGTGGTCTTCCACCATACTTCCCTTGAGTATATCTTCTTTGAGGTTTAAATATATAAATCTTAGTATAGGTGGGGAAATTTCTTCTATGCTGTAACTTTATGGGTTGCTGCATTTTCTTACTGCTTACAGCAGATAGCTTCTGCTACAGCTAGTTCTTCGATACAGGCTTACTTCCTGCAGCTGAGCATTGGGGCTTCTTCCCCTTGTCCATCAATGCTGGTTTGTTCAAGATCTTTTTTGAGTTACAGGGTAACTCATTCTCCATTGAAGTTTCAGCTTGAACAAATTTTACAGCATTGGATGAACTTGCTGTATCTTGAGAAATGTGAGTGCTGTAACCTATGCCCGATTTTTCAAATAGGCTTCTACTTTGACTTATGCACTCTCTTGCATCTTTAGCTGATTTGCTAAATGTTCTGATTGTGGACTGCAAGCTCTCCTTCTCAAATTCTAGCTTAGTGACCAGCAGACTTAGCTTTGAGACTTTCTTTTGTAGCTTGCTGTACCTTGAGTTATCAAACTCACATGTAGCTAGCATTCTAGCAATATCTATGCTTTTGCTTCTGAGGATCTCATTATCGATTCTTAGATTCTTATTCTCAACCTTCAGCTCCTCATGGGTTGAGTTGATCTGCTCGAAATCACTCATGATCCTCTTTAAAGAGTGGATCATGTTCAACTCCTCTTTTTCTGCTTTGGACAACGGTTGGTAGGTTACCTTATCCTCTTGGCTGTCCTCGCAATTTTTTGCCATTAAGCATATCAGTGCTTCTTCATCAGAGGATGAGGTTTCATTGTCGCTGTCAGAGGATTCTGCAGCTTTCAGCATCTCCTTCGAAACTGTTGTATCCTTGGCTTTCTCCATCTCTCCAATGAGAGCTCGAAGCTTGTGCCTATTCTCTCTCCTCTTTTCTCTCAGTTGTTCTCTCTCTCCTTCAGGGTACTTGTGCACCGTTGGATGTGGAAAGTTTCTTGCGTGGTGTTCAGGTTTCCTGCAATTATAGCACAAGTCAAAGTTTGTGTTTTATTATGGAGAGGGGGATACCTGAGGAGGTGGGATGACTTCTTCTGAAGTCATTCCTCTTGTTGAGGTTGGTGTTGTTGCTATTGTTGTTGATCTTTATGAATCTTCTAAATTTCTTCAGAAGAAGAGCCATATCCTCTTCAGCATCCTCTACTGTAACCTCAGGCTGCTTACTGTAACTGGTGGTTGCTGTATCCTTACTACCTCTAGCAGTCAGTGTTGTTACCTTGGAGCTCGATTCTTCAGACTTCTTTCTCCGTCTGTTGATATCATATTCGAATACTTTGAGATTGGAGAATAGTCAAATGTACTCATGGATTTCAAATCTATGACACTCTCATAGTAGTGGTTATGCTATCTCACTCCGCGGGCAGGACTCTAAGCACTTTCCATGTTATTCTCCTTTTGAGTGTAGTGCTTGCCTAGAGCTTCTAGTTCATTCACAATGGATATGAATCTTAAATCTAGGTGCTCAAGAGACTCTTCATTCTTCATCTCGAAGAGCTCAAATAGTTGGATGGCGTTGGAGATCTTGTTATCCCTAGTAAGCTTTGTCCCCTCACATATTTGTTCCAACTTTTCCCAAATTTTCTTGGACGTTCTGCAAGTTTTGAGTTTGCTGAATGTGCCTTTGTCCAAGGTGATAAATAGAGCATTCTTGACCACGTTGTCTAGGTTGGCTCTCTTCCTGTCATCGTTGTTCCATTCTTGTTTGGGCTTGACCAGGAAGTTATGTGGTGGATGTGCTTCTTCCTCCATGTCTCTACCGAGCATGGGGTTCATCTTCATAGGGATAATCGGTCCTTTAGTGATGACCGTCCATATCTCATCGTTCATCACTGAAAGATGTGCCTGCATTCTTATCTTCCAATCGTCATATTCCTCTATGAAAAATATGGGTAACTTGTGATTAGAGGAATCCATAATATGCTGTAAGAATGAGATTTTTAGTATGCAGAGAAAACAGTGAGACTAAGGTGGATTTGGGTAGGTGACCAAATAAGTTGGCTTTTAACCCAACTTGCTCTGATACCACTTGTTGGTCCCAAGTGGGGTCCGAGGTTCAGAGGGGATGAATGAATATTGGTCGATTTTGCAAATCTTTTATAAACTTACTATTCTGCAAGTTACTTGAACTTGCAGCGCCAGACAATTACTGCTTACAGCACTAGTATGCAGTGCTGCACGCTGTAACTTAGAGTTTTATACGCAGCGGAAAATAGGTTCTATGACACAAGACTGGTTTTCTCAAATATGATCCTTTAGAATATATTTTATGCTTATGACAGAGATAGATATGAAAGATGAAGCACATATATTAAAGCAATAAAACACTTATGATTTATAGTGGTTCGAAGGTGGTGTAATCCTTCTATGTCAATTCTATTGCTACCAAGATTGGTTTACAGGGCTTTCTTAACAATCTATCAACTTTACAAAATAAAACACCTACTAGAGTCCAGCATACACACAGCAACTGCAAACTTTAGAGGCTAACCAACACAGGGTTTCAATTTCCCACACAGGGAAGCTGTCTAACTCTTAGACTACTATAAAAATAACAAGGATCTCTCCTATCAATTGTTCGATACCTAAAACAACCTAAACACACAGCAACAAGATTAAAAAGTATATGATTTTATTTTTTAACTGGTGCGGTGAAGTGAGCTTCTGAATCCTTCAAAGGATCTTTCAGCTTTGAAATTTGTTCACTTCACAGAGGTCTAGTAACAGAAACTTTAGAATAGACTTGAGAGAGTATAACTTGAATGTTTTTATGTAAATGTTTCAGTAGACAGCTTCAGGATTGCTCGTCTTCTATTTATACTTGAAGAGAAATATCCGTTGAATGAGATATCTCTCATTTGAATTTGAGTGTACTTGATCAATGACATGACTCGCATTTAATGCGATTTGACTTTCTCTTTCGGAGCATTTAATATGGTGGTTGTGGCTCGTAACTTTCTACAATACGTCAATCCACGTGTCGTCTTAGTATTGACTCCGTGTCTGTAATTTTGATCTTCTCTGGAACGGCTCCATTTATTCTTGTTTGGTTCTTCGATCCTCTATAATCATCCATAAAGGAAGTTTGATCTAGTGATCCGCAAATGAACTCATCCGATATGGAGGAAGGCACTTAAAGCCAACGCGCAAATTCAAATGCATCACTTACAAACCAGTAATGGAGGCCATGGGATTTATTAAAATAATTAATCCCTCTCCCACTTAGTTATTTAACATGAGGGATTTTAACATTCATATCATAAAACACATACAAGCATGCTTGATAAAACACATATAAGGCAATAAATATGAAAAACATAATTTCCAACTATTATGGCCTCGATTTATTGCTGTGATCTTGAATGTTTGCCGTCAAACGGGGATCGACCTGACCGTACCCCTCACGGTCTGACCGTGCCCCTCAGCACGGTCGTGCTCGATCTGAAACACGCCGCACGGTTGACCGTGCTCCATAGCACGGTCGTGCCCTGTCCTTTAGTAGCGATCCTCAGCTGGCACGATCTGACCGTGCCCTCCAGCACGGTCGTGCCTGATCTTCAAACACGCCGCACGGTTGACCGTGCTCCATAGCACGGTCGTGCCCTGTCGTTCAGTCGCGATCTTCGGCTGGCACGGTCTAACCGTGCTGTACAATACGGTCGTGCCCCGTTGTGCGACCCTAACCTTGTATCTAATTACATCCATCGATCATATACCCTACGAAGGAGTTTACATATAATTTAGATCGAACAGAAAATTAAAACCTAACACGACAAACCGCCGTGATTTTACTATTACAATCATACATTCAAAAACAACCTCAACATGTCCGAAGGTTTAATTCATACATAAACATACATTCAGACCATAATAGTTGGATTTAAGGTTCCTGCAGAAAATCATAATTTTTCGCATATCCTACTATTATCCGATCTAAAATACACATGTTTTAAGATACGATTCATAATAGAATTAACCGATTCAATCGAATAGAGTCAGAAAACCACGGCTCTGATACCAATTGTAGGAACCGTCGGATCGCCGACCCTATTCGATTATCCGAATCGGGGTCCATGCAAAATTGATTAACGCGCAGCGAAAAACGAATCATACCTTTTGCACCGAAATTAGTTCTAAGATCAGAACCGTAGATGGAGGAATCGATGAAGCCTGGACCTCACGATCTTCTGCTGTATTCCTCGCCTTATCTCGAACGTTGTGTGGGCAACGAGCTATCGAGGCTCTCAGCCATCTTCTACTAATACGTATCTCAAATTTTTATGTCTGTGTATCTGTATTACTGTGTTTCAAAAACGGCTGACTTGAGGCTTATTTATAGGCTACAACAGGGACCTTGAGGAGGATTAGGAATCGGTCTCCTGATAGGCTTAGAAGTCCTTAATTCGATCTGAATATACTTCTTAAGCCTATCAAATAATATCTTAATCCACTAAAAAGATATTATTGAACTACCGTCCCTTATCCATATTAGATATGGCTCCTATTTATTATGTGCGCGTTTATCTCCCCATGTTTAAGATATCGAATGTCCATTAATTAAATGAATTACTGACAATTCAATTAATTAATATTTAATCCAAGAGTAGTACCACTCAACTTTATTATTATGCCGGAATAAATCCACCTGCAGGGTTTACATGATAATCCTTATGAGTTCCTCAAGGGGACATCATCATCCTAAATAATTAGGACACAGTTTCATTATATAATCAACAGCACACCATATAAACAACACTGTATCCCAATTTACCGAGCTTATTGATTTAATAAATAAATCTCACCCATTGGTAAATTAAAGAAACATATATCGAGTATACATGCCCGTTATCATACAATGATTAAGAGGACGCACATCCATAATAACAGAGGTCTTGTTTTATTTATGTAGTCAGTACAAATAAAAGAACCTCAATTGGTCCTGCTCAATACATACAAAATGTACTAGTGTAATTTTATAATCAAGACAGATTAATATCAAATTACACTACAACCATTCTGATAATTTGTCCAAAATTATCTCGGCTGTGAGCTACCATTTATAATCTATAAGGAACTGATAACATGATCTTCTGTGTGGCACCACACACCATGTTATCTACAATATAAATTAATTGGACAATTGCAATAACATATATAACAAATATATAAAATGCAAACATTTGACCACAAAAGATTCTCGTATCATAAATAGATGTTTACACAAAAGCTAGGCTTATAGTATACATCCTAACACATACTTCGATGCAGGTATTGATTATCACGGAAAAAATGGAAGAGTTATATGAAATTACAGCCATCGATCTCCATTATTGTTTGCCAAGTTAATTATCTGAGGTCAATGAACTGCCAATTAAGCTCTTCTGCTATGTACTTGATTCCTACTTCAAACAATATTCTAACGCTGCTAAATGGTAACTCTCCATTCAGTTGTAAATTTATTCTATCATGTGATTAAGGGTTTTATAATTTGTCACAATTGCTGAAATTCTATATTGGTGAGCTTGAAATTTTGATTTTGATCTTATTCTGGTGATATGGTTGATTGATTAGCATAGGCGCAGCTGAAACTGGATTTAATCTGTTTTAGGTTTATGTGGTTATGTTGTAATTTGTGAATTCCACCTGGATTTTGAGTTATCAAAACATCTAATAAATACCTAGTTATCAATCTAAACAAGCAATCCATTTACATTATTTGTTCGAGACATAATCAAATTATTTCTTTGTAAGTTGACCACAACAACACTAAAGAACAATTTGGTAAAGAGAAGACAAGGGTAGTGTCTGTCATTTTCCTAGTCAATACCTAGTTTTCAATCCAAACAACCAATCCATTTACATTATTTGATCTAGACATAATCAAACTATTTCTTTATCATTGGATTAATAATTAACGAAAAATTTAATTAAATTTTCTACTTTAATATGAAAGGATAACATAGTAAATTAAGTATTTTTTTGTCTCGACTGTTTATTGTTTACATTCTATAATTGCATGAATCTATTGTTGCTCAATTAATTATATCATGCAATTGTTCATATCCAGGAGCTCAATTAATACATTTTCACTACTTTCTGATGCATCATATATTAGTTCAAGTTTAGCTCATATTATGCGGGCTCTATTTGAGATTTTTTTGCCAAGAGGGTGGAGTAAGATGACTTCTTTCATGCTGGAGTACTGCAAGGTTGTGGATCGTCAAGTTTGGCCCCATCAATATGCGCTCCGACAATATGATAGAGATGTTTTAGCAGAAGTACAGAATACTATTAGAACTACTGTTTTAATGTAATTAAGTAAAACTTTATTTTATGTTGAACAATTTTTGCAATGTACAAGATATCGATAGTAATGTGACGATGGTTTCAGTTGCAATTAAAATTTTGAATGTTTAGAAATTGTGAATTTTTTATTTATATGATTTATTATGCATTACAACAGATTGTAAAGGTGTTGGTGTTGTTGTAAATAAATAGGACAATATAAAAAAATATAAAAAAATTCACAAAAAAATAATGACAACGGTTACTAATCGTTGTAAATCCATTGTCAAAGACAACAATGACAACGGCTAATAACCATTGTACAGATGATGTAAAATATACTCTCAATTACGACAGTAGACAAAACCGTTGTGCCAACCGTTGTCGTTATACTCTACGACAACGGTTAAAAACTGTTGTAAAACCGTTGTGGTTAATGTCAATGACAACATTTATTAACAATTGTAAAACCATTGTAAAGAGCATTAAAATACAGTAGTTCACCAACCGTTGTCGTTATCTTATACGACAACGGTTAATAATCGTTGTGGAAGATGGGATCTACGACAACACCATCTTCCACAATGGTAAAAAATGGTCTATGAACCGTTGTCATTTAGCAAATTTTTTGTAGTGTTATAAATTATAAATAGTAGCTTACAACCAAGATGAATTTGGACAAATCATCGAAATGGTTGTAGTGCAATTTGGTGTTAGTTTATCTTAACTATAAAATTACACTAGTACACTTTGTGTGTATTAAGCAGGACCAATTGAGGTTGTTTGATTTATACTGTCTATATAATAGAACAAGACCTCTATTATTATGGATGTGCATCTTCTTAGTCATTATATAATAACGGGCACGTATACTCAGTATATCTTTCTTTAATTAACCAATGGGTGAGATTTATTCATTAAATCAATGACCTCGGTAAATTGGGATACAATGTTGTTTATGTGGTGTGATGTTGATTATAGAATGAAACCGTATCCTAATTATTTAGGATTATGATGTCTTTTTGAGGAGCTCATAAAGATTATCATGTAAACCCTGCATGTGAATTTATTCCAACATGATAATAAAGTTGAGTGGTACTACATTGGAATTAGATGTTAATTAATTGAGTTATCAGTAAGGTCCTATGTTGTGTCCATTTCTGATCTGAGAAAGGACATTGAATTTGTTCCAAGATAAATGCAGTATTACTTGTTGGATCAGTGGAACCAACAAATCTGACACAAGGTGCGGATGGAGAGAGAACTCAAGAAAGTTGTTGCTGCCAACCTCAAAGAGATCGAAGGCTGTAAGAATATAGTGGATGCAGCTTTTGAAAGATTGAAGTCTCACTCTATGATCTTAATGATCCTGCTGGATAATGTTCTTGATCAAACTCAACGAACACGGAGTGTCGATGATAAATTGGGCAATCTGGAAACTATTGTTGGTGAATTAAGGGATATGATGGTGAGTGCATTTCCTCAACACGCTAAAGGTGATAGGCCGCCCACTAGACCCGCTCCCGTACCTACTACAAGAAGACCCAGATCTGCTGTGATCAGATCAGCTCCTGCTCCACTCCCAACTATTTTTTATGATGCCAAAAATGGGAAAGAAAGAACAGATAGATATAGAAGAGAGGAACAAGAAGAAGAAGAGAAGAGGACATTGATGACCTTCCTTTGAGTAGGAATAGGAGAATAAGATCAACTCTCACTGCTGATGTCCCCACCCCAAAAAGAAGGAGAGATAATGAAGGTGAAGGTGGTGCTAGAGCAGCTGTATCTAAAAGTGTTTGCAGTGCTGCATCCAATATTGCTGTAAGAAAAGATACAACAGTAGCCCCCACTTTATACAGTATAAGAAGGGGAGGAGATCAACAACAAACTTATTCTAAGAAGAAGATGAGTAAAGCTGAAGCAGAAAGGCTCTACAATCAGAAGATGGCTGCTCAAAGAGCTGAGAAAACCATAGCTGAAAAAGAAAAAGCCTGGATGAAGAGGCCTGGGATAGTTGGAGAAAACAGAACATATTTGATGAGAAGTGTTGATAGAGCTTTACTTCAATACCCTCATCAAGACATTCCACGTCTTGACACTAACAACATATCTGTTGAAGTATCTATTCTAATGGATCAAAGGCCTGATGAAGAGAACATGGCCTGGATCTTTAAAGCTGTGAGACTGTCTACTGACAGGAACCCATCCTTTGCGCAGATCACACTCTTCAAAAGATCAGAATACCTCAGATACTTCAGATATCTCTGCAGAGAAGGCAAATTTAGAAGATTTCACACTTGTCAATCTGCACTGAGAAGATATGAAGAACTTGTTAGGGATGGAGAATTGGAAATTCAAAATCATTTACCGAACCTAGTGAATTAAGGCAAGATAGTGCCTTATAGTGAAGATTTCTGGCTCAGATTGATTGAAATTCCAAAGATCAAGAAGTGGATGGAAGAATCCTATCTGGAGTTAATTCAAGATTTGTGGAAGGGGTTAAGAGATAAAGAAAGAGAAGAAGAAGAAGAAAGAAGAACCTTTGAAAGAAGACCTAAAGAATCATCTACAAGACGGTCCCTATTTCAGAAGTAATCAGGTCGAAGATATCCTTGTAAATCAAAAATTTATATGGTAATTCTTCTAAATTTTGTATCTTGTAAAATTTCTTTCCTGAATAAAGAAATTTTTCCGTGTTTTCTGATTAAGTTCATAAATTATGAACTCTTGCATGTTTTTAGTTAATGATGGATTAAGATAAAGCTTAGTACTGATACATCTCTGATGAATCCAAGATTAGTTTATGTCTGGCGCATATCTGTAATGTCTTGATAAATATGATAATGCAAAGTAATAACTCTCATCATGAATGATATAATGTAAAGATTTTGTCATCATCAAAAATGAGGAAATTGTTAGGATATCAATATTTAGATTTTGATGAGACAAACCGCATTAAATGAGTTGAGAAGATAAGTGAAGATGCATTTAAATGCAAGTCATGTCTTTGATTAGAACCTTAGTTTCTAATGAGAGATATCCTCTTCAATGAATATCTCTCTACAAGTATAAATATAGGTCGAGCAGTACTGAGACCGGTTACTAAAACATTTGCATTTAAAAGATCAAAGAAATCTCAAAGCTATACTCTCAAGCATTCAAACAAGGTTCAGTCACTCAACTTGGTTAAGTGATCAAGCTTAACTTCAAGATCCGAAGAAGATAAAGAAGATCACTTCACCGCACTAGTTGAAGAAAGAACACATAATACATTTACCTATTTGCTGTGTGATAGGTTGTTTTAAGGTGTTATCAGTTGAAAGGATTCATCCTTGCTGATTGTTTTTAGTTGTTTAGGAGAAAGACAATTACCCTTTGTGGGAATTTAAAAACCTTTTGTGGGTTTGCCTTTACAACTTGCAGCAACTGTGTCTAAGCTGAGTTCTAGTAGGTGATAACTTGTTAGGTTGATAAATTGTTAGGTTATTTCCTATAAATCAATCTTGCTTAACAAAGTTCCTGCTCGGGGAAGCAGTAGAGTGGATGTAGAAGGATTACATCACCTTTGAACTACTATAAGTCCTTAAGTGCCTTTAATTAGTTAAATCTTTTCTGTGTTGCATCTTTGTTTATTTTAACGTTAAACATAAAAAGCTCTTCATAAGAAAGCATTTTTGAGAAAACAAACCTTCTATCAAAGTATTATTTTTCACTGCAAGAACTCTAGGATACAGCAGACATTACTACTTCATAATGTTGTAAGTTGTTTCAATCTCTACTGTAAGTTCAAGTAACTTACACTTACAGTGTAGCTAGTTTGAAATGATTTTCTAAAATTGATGAAGGTTCATTCACCCCCCTCTGAACCTCCGAGACCACGTGGGACCAATAATAACTGTTAGACTAACTACTAGAGGTCCAAGACTGCTACAATATTAAGTCTAAGTCACATTGTATTGAATATGTTACCAGTAGAGAAAATTTGTAATACTAAGATATAAGTGAATCAGGAGAAGACAGCTGTACAATGCAATGCAGTCGTTGTAGGTTAAAGAAGTGGTCCGCAAGCTAAAATTTAAAATGTATTAAATGATGATTGTACAAGAAAGGACCAAACATAAATGCTTAGTTTTATCTTTCTTCAATGAGCAAAACTCTTTCACTATAAATGGAGGAAGAGTAAGACTGGAGCGATTACTGAAACTCTCAAAATTTAAATCAAGTAAGAAAAAACACTTAGTTCAAGCACTTTCGAAGTAATAGATTCAGTTACTCAACCTCAAGACCAAACTAAGTTTCTTAAGCTTACTGTCGGAAATTAGAAGACTTGCTCGATACCAGTTGAAGAAACCTCTATATACTTTAACCTTTGAATGTGTCTTGTGTCTTAGGCTTGTATTGTTGGAACTGTCGGATCGTTAACCTTATGCAATCTCGATTCATGATCCTTACAAAATATGACAACGCACGGTGGAAAAATGAGTCATACCTTTTGCAGTGAAAATAAGGCAAATTAGTTCTAAGGTCAGAATTATAAACAGAGTAATCGATGGAGCCTCGACCTCTCGATCTTTTACTGTATTCCTTGTCTTTTCTCGAATGTTGTGTAGGCAATGAGCTTTCAAGAAATCCAACCGTCTTCTACTAAATGGTATCTAAGATATTTGTGTGTTTAGAAGCGGCTGACTTAAGGTATATTTATAGGCTACAACAGAGACCTAGAAGAGGATTAGAATTAGGGCTCCTGATAGGCTTAGGAGTCTTATGTTCACATGAACACACTTCTTATGCCTATCAATAATAACTCGATCCACTAAGAAGTTATTATTAAACTACCGCCCCAAATCCATATTAAATATGGGCTCATATTTATTATGAGTACGTTTATCTCCTCATGTTTAAAATATCGAATGTCTGTTAATTAAGTAAGTTACTAAAACCTCAATTTAATTAGCATCTAATTCCTTGAGTAGTACCACTCAACTTTATTATCATGCCAAAATAAATCCACCTGCAGGGTTTTATATGATAATCCTTATGAGCTTCTCAAGGAGACATTATCATCCTAAATAATTAGGACACAGATTTCTTCTATAATCAACAACACACCATATAAACAATATTGTATTCTAATTTACCGAGCTTATTCATTTAATGAATAAATCTCACTCATTCGTAAATTAAAGAAATATAAATTGAATATACATGTCCATTATTATATAGGGATTAAGAGGACGCACATCCATAATAACAAAGGTCTTGTTTTATTATATAGTATTATAAATCAAACAACCTCAATTGGTCCTGCTCAATACATACAAAATGTACTAGTGTAATTTTTTAATCAAGATAGACTAATACCAAATTACACTACAACCATTCCGATGATTTGTCCAAAATCATATTGGTTGTGAGCTACCATTTATAATCTATAAAAAACTGATAACATGATCTTCTGTGTGGCACCACACACCATGTTATCTACAATATAAATTAATTGAACAATTGTAATAACATATATAACAAATATAAAAAGCAAACATTTGACCATAAAAGATACTCATATCAAAAATAGACGTTTATACAAAAGCTAGGCTTATAGTATACATTATAACAGTTTAGGAGTACTTAGATGAAGGAGAGTGGTTTCTTGTTAAGTTTTTTTCATCTTTAGAAATGTGAAAACCCTATGTGGGCTGTATGATCCTATGTGAGTGTGTGGTTGAAAGTAGCTCGGACAATCTATGTGCAAGCTAGCTGTTGTTTGATAGGTTTGAAAGCCAATAATAGCTAAGTTGTGTAAATCAAACTATACTTAACGAAGTTTCTCCCGTGTGAAGAAGATTGTTAGGATTTCGATTTTTAGATTTTGATGTGACAAAACATATATATATTAGGAAGTTTTGAGTGTTAGGATGTATACTATAAGCCTAGCTTTTGTATGAACATCTATTTATGATATGAGAATCTTTTATGGTCAAATGTTTGTATTTTATATATTTGTTATATATGTTATTGCAATTGTCCAATTAATTTATATTGTAGATAACATGGTGTGTGGTGCCACACAGAAGATCATGTTATCAGTTCCTTATAGATTATAAATGGTAGCTCACAACCGAGATAATTTTGGACAAATTATCAGAATGGTTGTAGTGTAATTTGGTATTAATCTGTCTTGATTATAAAATTACACTAGTACATTTTGTATGTATTGAGGAGGACCAATTGAGGTTGTTTTATTTGTACTGACTACATAAATAAAACAAAACCTCTGTTATTATGGATGTGTGTCCTCTTAATCATTGTATGATAACGGGCATGTATACTCGATATATGTTTCTTTAATTTACCAATGGGTGAGATTTATTTATTAAATCAATAAGCTCGGTAAATTGGGATACAGTGTTGTTTATATGGTGTGCTGTTGATTATATAATGAAACCGTGTCCTAATTATTTAGGATGATGATGTCCCCTTGAGGAACTCATAAGGATTATCATGTAAACCCTGCAGGTGGATTTATTCCGGCATGATAATAAAGTTGAGTGATACTACTCTTGGAATTAAATATTAATTAATTGAATTGTCAGTAATTCATTTAATTAATGGACATTCGATATCTTAAACACGGGGAGATAAACGCGCACATAATAAATAGGAGCCATATCTAATATGGATAAGGGACGATAGTTCAATAATATCTTTTTAGTGGATTGAGATATTATTGATAGGCTTAAGAAGTATATTCAGATCGAATTTAGGACTCCTAAGCCTATCAGGAGACCGATTCCTAATCCTCCTCAAGGTCCCTGTTGTAGCCTATAAATAAGCCTCAAGTCAGCCGTTTCTAAACACAGAAATACAGATACACAGACATAAAAATCTGAGATACGTATAAGTAGAAGATGGCTGAAAGTCTCGATAGTTCGTTGCCCACACAACGTTCGAGATAAAGGCGAGGAATACAGCAGAAGATCGTGAGGTCCAGGCTTCATCGATTCCTTGATCTACAGTTCTGGTCTTAGAACTAATTTCGGTGCAAAAGGTATGATTCGTTTTCCGCTGCGCGTTAATCATATTTATATGGATCCCGATTGAGAAAATCGTATAGGGTCGGCGATCCGGTGGTTCCTACAATTGGTATCAGAGCCTTGGTTTTCTGACTCAATTCGATTGAATCGGTTAATTCTATTATGAATCGTATCTTGAAACATGTGTATTTTAGATCGGATAATAGTAGGATGTGCGAAAAATTATGATTTTCTGCAGGAACCTTAAATCCAACTATTATGGTCTGAATGTATGTTTATGTATGAATTACACCCTCGGACATATCGAGGTTGTTTTTTTGAATGTATGATTGTAATAGTAAAATCACGGCGGTTTGTCGTGTTAGGTTTTAATTTTCTATTCGATCTAGATTATATGTAAACTCCTTCGTGGAGTATAGGATCGATGGATGTAATAGATACAAGGTACAGGTCGCACAATCAGGCATGACCGTGCTATAAAGCACGGTCAGACCGTGCCGGTGGAAGATTGGAGCTGGACGACAGGGCACGACCGTGCCGTACGGCACGGTCAACCGTGCGGCGTGTTTGCAGATCGAGCACGACCGTAATGAGGGGCACGGTCAGACCGTGTTGGTCAATGATTTTTTGGTGATTTTTTCTGCAGGTCGATCCCCATTTGACGACAAACATTTAAGAACACAGTGATAAAACGAGGCCATAATAGTTGGAAATTATACTTTTCATATTTATTGTCTTATATGTGTTGTTTTATCAAGCATGCTTGTATGTGTTCTATATGATATGCATGTTAAAATCCCGCATGTTAAATAACTAAGTGGGAGAGGGATTAATTAATAAATCTCATGGCCTCCATTACTGGTTTGTAAGTGATGCACTTGAACTTGCGCGTTGGCTTTAAGTGCCTTCCTTCATATCGGATGAGTTCATTTGCGGATCACTAGATCAGACTTCCTTTATGGATGATTATAGAAAGTTGTCTAGGAGCATGTGATCTTCTCCATCTGAAGGGACATAATCCTAGATAATGGACTTAGTATCAAGTAATGGTATACACTTAGATGCATTTGATAAGTATCCTCCCCATCGGAGTCACTGTTGTTATTTGTATGGCCAAAGCAATACCAACTATTAATTTTATTTATCATAAAGTTAAGTTGACAAGATAATAAAAATTAATGGGTAAAACCTCCTCTAACAAATGTTTGAATTAGTATACGTCCACACTATCGTGGCATACAAAGTTCACGGTGTATTGAGGTGTTGGTGAATTTGAATTATGTTGTTTGAGGGAACAATATGATTTGTCAATTCAAATTATTTGACCTATGTGTTTATTTATGTGATTCTCAGGATTTTCATTATGGCTTTCAATCCTCTTGCTGTTATACTTAATGAAAACAAACTTATTGGTCCTAATTATATTGATTGGAAACGAAACCTGGATATTGTCCTGACTGCTGAAGAGTACAAGTTTGTACTCACTGAGCACTGTCCTGACATGCCTGATGAAAACTCTACTGAAGAGGAGAAAATGCTTTATAGGAAGTGGGTCAAGGCAGATGAGATGGCGCGGTGTTACATTTTGGCATCCATGTCAAATGTGCTGCAACATCAGCATCAGGCCATGCCTACTACCTATGATATGATGCATAATCTTAAAGAACTCTTCGGACATTAGAGTCGGGCTGCCAGACAGGAGGCTATGAGAAACTTGATGACTACCACCATGGCTGAGGGGACACCTGTGAGTGATCATGTCCTCAAGATGATGGCTCATCTGAATGAAATGGAGGTCCTTGGAGCTAAAATCGATGGGGAAACCCAGGTCGATATCGTTCTCCAAACGCTGCCTAAGAGTTTTGAGCAGTTCCGTTTGAACTACAACATGAACAAGAGGTTGTATTCATTGGCGGAACTTCTGACGGAACTCCAATCAGCAGAGGGACTGTTTCGTCAAAATTCTCAGGCTTACGTTGCTGAAAATGTTTCTGCTTCTAAACTGCAAGGCGGAAAGAAGAAGAAGAAGAAACAGAATTCTTCAGCAAAGAAGACGGCCAGACCTCAAGTGGCTAAACCATATGGTGGTGTGAAAAAGCCGAAAGGTAAGTGCTTCCATTGCAAGCAGGCTGGATATTGGAAAGTCAATTGTCCCCGTAAAAAGGAGAACAATTCAGGTACATCTTTTTCATAAGTTGTTGAAACATGTTTAGCGGTACTACTCTTGGAATTAAATATTAATTAATTGAATTGTGGTACTACTCTTGGAATTAAATATTAATTAATTGAATTGTCAGTAATTCATTTAATTAATGGACATTCGATATCTTAAACACGGGGAGATAAACGCGCACATAATAAATAGGAGTCATATCTAATATGGATAAGAGACGGTAGTTCAATAATATCTTTTTAGTGGATTGAGATATTATTGATAGGCTTAAGAAGTATATTCAGATTGAATTTAGGACTCCTAAGCCTATCAGGAGACCGATTCCTAATCCTCCTCAAGGTCCCTGTTGTAGCCTATAAATAAGCCTCAAAGCAGCCGTTTCTAGACACAGAAATACAGATACACAGATATAAAAATCTGAGATACTTATTAGTAGAAGACGGTTGAAAGTCTCGGTAATTCGTTGCCCACACAACGTTTGAGATAAAGGCGAGGAATACAGCAGAAGATCGTGAGGTCCAGGCTTCATCGATTCCTTGATCTACAGTTCTGATCTTAGAACTAATTTCGGTGCAAAATGTATGATTCGTTTTCCGCTGTGCGTTAATCATATTTGCATGGATCCCGATTCAGAAAATCGTATAGGGTCGGCGATCCGGCGGTTCCTACATTGAGTACCCCATTTTTCAAGATGTTTAAGTGAATATATAGACTAAGTTGAGTCTAGGTTTAAGTGCTGTGAAATGGAGGTTTGACAAGGATAAAGCTGCATCTAAGTCATTCAGAAAAGATATCGCTGCAAGAAGGCAGGATACAGCATCGCTGTAACAAGATAGAACTTAACTACAGTGAAGTAAGAAGGAATGGCATACAGGAGTGCTGCAAGAAAAAGATGGAGCAGCTCTACTCAAAGATACTGCAACCAGGTTACTCAGCACTTCATGAAAGAATCAGCTGCATGAAGACCTAGGATACAGTGCAAAGCTTAAAGTCCAGTCAAGTCAATCAGCGCAAATTACAACAAGGAGTATCCTACAATCCTAGGAAGGATAAATGTAGTACGAGGAACGAAGATTTAAGCAAGAATAAATAGAGCCGTTCCAGAGAAGATCAAAGTTGCAGACACGGAGCCAATACGAAGATGCCACATGGACTGACGCGCTGCAGAAAGCTGCGAGCCGCAACTGCCGTATTAAATGCTCCGAAAAGAGAAAGTCAAGTCGCATTAAATGCGAACCATGCCTTTGGTCAGACTACTTCAAATTCAAAAAGTGAGATGTCTCCTTCAACGGACATCTTCTCCTACAAGTATAAATAGAGGATGTGAAACACTGAAGCTGGTAACTGAAACATTTGCGCAAAATTCATAAAGCTTTCAAGATCCAAGTATTCAAGTCTCTATCAGTTTCAGTCACTCAACCTCAAGAAGTGAAGCAAGTTCAAGCTGAAAAGATCCCTGAGAGGACTCAGAAGCTCACTTCGAAGCACCTGTTGAAGAAAACCTTTTTATTCTTTTAACCTTGTTGTTGTGTGCTTAGGTTGTTTTAGAGGTGTCGAACAGTTGATAGGAGAGATCCTTGCTGTTTGTATAGTTGTCTAGATTTAGGCAGCTTCCCTGTGTGGGAGTGTAGAATCCTGTGTGGGTTAGCCTTTGAAGTTTGCAGTTGCTGTGTGTAAGCTGGACTTCAATAGGTTGTTACTTTATAAAGTTGATAGATTGTTAGGAGAGTCCTGTAATTCAATCTTGCTTAACAAAGTTCCTGCTTGAGGAGCAGTAGAGTGGACGTAGAAGGATTACACCACCTTCGAACCACTATAAGCCATATGTGTTTTATTGCTTTACTTATTTGTGCATTTACCTTCTGATCTTACATATCTCATTAGCATCAAACGTTTTTAAAAAGAAGCATATTGAGAAAATCAGCCTTGAGTTATAAAAGTTATATTTTTTCCGCTGCGTACAAAACTCTAAGTTACAGTGTGCAGTACTGCATCCTAGTGCTGTAAGCACTAATTATCTGACGCTGCAAGTTCAAGTAACTTGCAGAGCAGAAAAGTTTTTCATTGTTTTGCAAAATCGACCAAGGTTCATTCACTCCCCTTCTAAACCTTGGACACCACTTGGGACCAACAAGTGGTATCAGAGTGAGTTGGGTTAAAAGCCAGCTTGTTTGGTCACCTACCCAGATCCACCTTAGACTCGCCGTTTTCTCTGCATCTAAAACTCATTTTTATAGCATATCATGGATTCCTCTAATCACAAGTTACCTAGATAATGTGGCAAAGAATGCTCTGTTTATTACTTTGGATAAAGGCACCTTTAGCAAAATCAAAACCTGCTCAACATCCAAAGAAATATGGAAAAAGTTGGAGCAAATATGTGAGGGGACTGAGCTCACCAAAGACAACAAGATCTCCAACGCCACCTAACTATTCGAGCTCTTCGAAATGAATAATGAAGAGACTCTTGAGCAACTAGACTTGAGATTCACATCCATAGTGAATGAACTAGAAGCTCTGGGCAAACACTACACTCAAAAAGAGAAAAATATGAAAGTGTTAAGAGACCTACCTGCGGAGTGGGATAGCAATACCACTGCCATGAGAGTGTCTATGGACTTAAAATCCATGAGTACATTCAACCTATTCTCCGACCTCAAAGCGTTTGAGTATGACATCAACAGACGGAGAAAGGAGTCCGAAGAATCGAGCTCCAAAGTTACAGCGCTAACTGCCAAAGGATCCAAGGATATAGCAACCGCTAGTTACAGTAAACAGTTTGAGGATACAGCAGAAGTTGCTGAAGAGGATATGGCTCTACTTCTGAAGAAATTTAGAAGGTTCATGAAGAGCAACAACACTAGCAGCAACATCAACCTCAACAAGAGGAATGACTTCAGAAAAAGTCATCCACCTCCTTAGGTATCCTCTTCTCCACAATCAAATACAAGTAATGTTGACTTGTGTTATAACTGTAGGAACCGCCGGATCGCCGACCCTATACGATTTTCTGAATCGGGATTCATACAAATATGATTAACGCGCAGATGAAAACGAATAATACCTTTTGCACCGAAATTAGTTCTAAGATCAGAACCGTAGATCGAGGAATCGATGAAGCCTGGACCTCACGATCTTCTGTTGTATTCCTCGTCTTTATCTCAAACGTTGTGTGGGCAACGAACTGTCGAGACTTTCAACCATCTTCTACTAATACGTATCTCAGATTTTTATATCTGTGTATCTGTATTTCTGTGTCTAGAAACGGCTGACTTGAGGCTTATTTATAGGCTACAACAGGGACCTTGAGGAGGATTAGGAATCGGTCTCCTGATAGGCTTAGGAGTCCTAAATTCAATCTGAATATACTTCTTAAGCCTATCAATAATATCTAAATCCACTAAAAAGATATTATTGAACTACCGTCTCTTATCCATATTAGATATGGCTCTTATTTATTATGTGCGCGTTTATCTCCCCGTGTTTAAGATATCGAATGTCCATTAATTAAATGAATTACTGACAATTCAATTAATTAATATTTAATTCCAAGAGTAGTACCACTCAACTTTATTATCATGCCGGAATAAATCCACCTGCAGGGTTTACATGATAATCCTTATGAGTTCCTCAAGGGGACATCATCATCCTAAATAATTAGGACACGGTTTCATTATATAATCAACAGCACACCATATAAAAAACACTGTATCCCAATTTACCGAGCTTATTGATTTAATAAATAAATCTCACCCATTGGTAAATTAAAGAAATATATATCGAGTATACATGCCTGCTATCATACAATGATTAAGAGGACGCACATCCATAATAACAGAGGTCTTGTTTTATTTATGTAGTCAGTACAAATAAAACAACCTCAATTGGTCCTGCTCAATACATACAAAATGTACTGGTGTAATTTTATAATCAAGACAGATTAATACCAAATTACACTACAACCATTCCGATAATTTGTCCAAAATTATCTCGGCTGTGGCTACCATTTATAATCTATAAGAAACTGATAACATGATCTTCTGTGTGGCACCACACACCATGTTATCTACAATATAAATGTAGGAACAGACGGATCGCCGACCCTATACGATTATCCGAATTGGGGTCCATGCAAAATATGATTAACGCGCAGCGGAAAATGAATCATACCTTTTGCACCGAAATTAGTTCTAAGATCAGAACTGTAGATGGAGGAATCGATACAGCCTGGACCTCACGATCTTCTGCTATATTCCTCGCCTTATCTCGAACGTTGTGTGGGCAACGAGCTATCGAGATCTTCAGCCGTCTTCTACTAATACGTATCTCAGATTTTTATGTCTGTGTATCTGTATTTCTGTGTATCACGAAAACGGCTGACTTGAGGCTTATTTATAGGCTACAACAGGGACCTTGAGGAGGATTAGGAATCGGTCTCCTGATAGGCTTAGAAGTCCTTAATTCGATCTGAATATACTTCTTAAGTCTATCAAATAATATCTTAATCCACTAAAAAGATATTATTGAACTACCGTCCCTTATCCATATTAGATATGGCTCTTATTTATTATGTGCGCGTTTATCTCCCCGTGTTTAAGATATCGAATGTCCATTAATTAAATGAATTACTGACAATTCAATTAATTAATATTTAATTCCAAGAGTAGTACCACTCAACTTTATTATCATGCCGGAATAAATCCACCTGCAGGGTTTACATGATAATCCTTATGAGTTCCTCAAGGGGACATCATCATCCTAAATAATTAGGACACGGTTTCATTATATAATCAACAGCACACCATATAAACAACATTGTATCCCAATTTACCGAGCTTATTGATTTAATAAATAAATCTCACCCATTGGTAAATTAAAGAAACATATATCGAGTATACATGTCCGTTATCATACAATGATTAAGAGGACGCACATCCATAATAACAGAGGTCTTGTTTTATTTATGTAGTCAGTACAAATAAAACAAACTCAATTGGTCATGCTCAATACATACAAAATTTACTAGTGTAATTTTATAATCAAGACAGATTAATACCAAATTACACTACAACCATTCCGATAATTTGTCCAAAATTATCTCGGCTGTGGCTACCATTTATAATCTATAAGAAACTGATAACATGATCTTCTGTGTGGCACCACATACCATGTTATCTACAATATAAATTAATTTGACAATTACAATAACATATATAACAAATATATAAAATGTAAACATTTGACCACAAAAGATTCTCATATCATAAATAGATGTTCATACAAAAGCTAGGCTTATAGTATACATCCTAACAATAAATTAATTGGACAATTGCAATAACATATATAACAAATATATAAAATGCAAACATTTGACCATAAAAGATTATCATATCATAAATAGATGTTTATACAAAAGCTAGGCTTATAGTATACATTCTAACAATCTCCCACTTATACTAAAAGACTATGCTGTCATATACGCTGCCATGCATCTGATTCCCATCCCATCAACATGCTCATTGAAGGCTTTCGCCGGAAGGGCCTTTGTGAAAGGATCTGCTAGGTTATCGGCTGATGCAATCTTGGCGACAATAACTTCCCGTCGCTTTACGATATCTCGTATCAGGTGGTACTTGCGCTCAATGTGTTTACTTGCCTTATGGGCTCGTGGTTCCTTCGAGTTTGCTACTGCACCACTGTTATCACAATAGATTGTGATAGCTTTGGGCAAACCAGGAATCACTTCTAAGTCCATCAAGAAGTTTCTGAGCCATACAGCTTCTATGGCTGCCTCAGAGGCCGCTACATATTCAGCTTCAATGGTGGAGTCCGAAACGCATTTCTGCTTCATACTTCTCCACACTATGGCTCCAGCTCCCAAGGTAAACACATACCCCGAGGTTGATTTACTGTTGTCCCTGTCTGACTGGAAATCTGAATCCGTGTAACCCACAGGTAATAAATCATTTGCCTGGTAAACTAGTATATAATCTCTAGTCCTTTTTAGGTACTTTAGAATATGCTTGACGACAGTCCAATGACCTTGTCCTGGGTTACTTTGATATCTACTAACCATGCCCACGGCAAAGCAGATATCCGGTCTCGTACATAGCATCGCATACATCAAGCTTCCTACAACCGAAGCATAAGGAACTGCTTTCATTTCCTCTATCTCCTTTGGTGTCTTAGGACACATTTCTTTAGATAAAGACACTCCATGCCTAAAAGGTAGAAAACCTTTCTTGAAGTTTTACATGCTAAAACGAGCTAGGATAGTGTCAATGTATGAAGCTTGAGATAAGCATAACATTATTTTCTTGCGATCCCTTATAACTTTGATCCCAAGAATATGTCCAGCTTCTCCTAAGTCCTTCATAGCAAACTGCTTGGACAGCCATACCCTTACGTCTGACAACACCTTGACATTGTTTCCAATTAACAAGATGTCATCTACGTATAGTACAAGAAATACCACCACGTTTCCGTCACTCTTCTTATATACACAAGATTCATCCGGACATTGAATAAATTCATATGACTGGATTACTTCATCAAAACGGATGTTCCAAGATCTTGAAGCTTGTTTCAGTCCATAAATGGACCGATTAAGCTTACACACAAGATGCTCTTTGCCCTTCTCAATGAATCCCTCTAGTTGCTTCATATAGATGTTTTCTTCAAGACTTCCATTAAGGAAAGCTGTCTTGACATCCATCTGCCAAACCTCATAATCCATATGAGCAGCAATAGAAAAAAGAATCCGGATAGACTTCAATATGGCTACCGGCGAAAAGGTTTCCTCATAATCGATCCCTTCTTTTTGAGTATACCCTTTCGCAACAAGCCTTGCTTTAAAGGTCTGTCCCTTTCCGTCTGATCCTCTTTTCCTTTTGTAGACCCATTTACATCCAATGGCTCTTACACCATTTGGTGGTTCTACAAGCTCCCAAACTTGATTAGAATCCATAGATTCTATCTCAGAGAGCATTGCCTTTTGCCAAGATATCGCATCTTTATCTTGGAGTGCTTCGTCATAAGTCCAGGGATCTATTTCATGTTGTCCAGGGACCAAGTCTGAAGACTCTCCCAAAAACATGAATCTATCAGGTTGTCTAACAACTCTCCCACTACGACGAGACACTATTGGTATTTGTGTATCATTAGTGACACGCGGTGCAGTCACTTGTGGTATCTCATCTTGTACCGTCGGTACATTAGAATTATCCCCTCTCATTTCCTCAAGAACAATTTTACTCATAGGCTTGTGGTTCATTACATAGTCCTCTTCTAAAAATCGGGCATTCGTACAAACAATGACCTTCTGATCTTTAGGACTATAAAATAAACCACCTTTCGTTCCTCTAGGATAGCCCACAAACAAGTGTACTTCCGTACGAGAATCCAACTTATCAGCATCTCCCTTCAGCACATGTGCTGGACTACCCAAATCCGAATGTGTTTCAAACTAGGCTTGCGCCCAGTCCACAATTCTGTGGGAGTAGAGGGTACTGATTTAGAAGATACCAAGTTTAGAATGTACGTTGTTGTTTCCAGAGCATACCCCCAGAACGAATTTGGTAATTCTGAATAACTCATCATCGATCTAACCATTTCCATAAGAGTCCTATTCCTTCGTTCCGCCACACCATTCTGTTGGGGTGTACCCGATGCAGACAATTGGGATTGAATCCCAGCCTCTGATAAGTAACTCCTAAACTCTCCTAAGAGGTACTCACCACCACGATCAGATCGTAGTGTCTTGATACATTTACCATGACGTTTCTCCACATCAGCCTTATATTCTTTGAACTGTTCAAAGCACTCAGACTTGCGGCGCATCAAGTAAATGTATCCATATCTCGAATAATCATCTATAAAAGAGATAAAATATTTGAAACCACCTCTTGCCTGAATAGTCATAGGACCACATAAATCAGAATGAATCAATTCCAACACTTTTTTGGCTCTATACCCCTTTGCCTTAAAAGGCCTTTTGGTCATTTTTCCTTCCAAGTAGGATTCGCAGGTTGGATAGTTTTCCACTTCCAAGGAACCCAAAGGTCCATCGGCTATCAACCTTTGAATCCTCCTTAAGTTAATATGACCCAACCTTAGATGCCAAAGATATGTTTGATTCATTTTCGAAGGTTCTTTTCTCTTATTAGATTTAGAAGATGTGTTATTAATTTCCATTTGTTGCATCGTAGGAGTTATAGGATTAAGAATATATAAATTGTCAACCAACGTACCAGAACAGATAATAACTCTATTCTTCTTAACGACAACATTGTTATCAAAAGAAACAGAATATCCATCCTTAAAAAGTTTAGAAACTGAAATCAAATTCTTTCTAAAACAAGGTATGTAAAGACAATTTCTCAAAATCAAAGTCTTATTCCTATGAAAAGATAAATAAACATCTCCCACTGCAACGGCCGCCACTTTCGCAGCGGTGCCCATGTATATGGTAATCTCCCCATCACTTAGTCGTCTGGTTTCCTGGAACCCCTGCAATGAATTGCAGACATGATCAGTGGCTCCCGTATCTACACACCAGATACCGGTAGATAACACCGCTAAACATGTTTCAACAACTAATGAAAAAGATGTACCTGAATTATCCTCATTTTTATAGGGACAATCGACTTTCCAATGTCCAGCCTGCTTGCAATGGAAGCACTTGCCTTTCGGCTTTTTCACACCACCTTGTGGTTTAGCCACTTAAGGTCCAGCCGTCTTCTTTGCTGAAGAATTCTGTTTCTTCTTCTTCTTCTTTCCGCCTTGCGGTTTAGAAGCAGAAACATGTTCAGCAACGTAAGCCTGAGAATTTTGACGAAACAATCCCTCTGCTGATTGGAGTTCTGTCAGAAGTTCCGCCAATGAATACAACCTCTTGTTCATGTTGTAGTTCAAACGGAACTGCTCAAAACTCTTAGGCAGCGTTTGGAGAACGATATCGACCTGGGTTTCCCCATCGATTTCAGCTCCAAGGACCTCTATCTCATTTAGATGAGCCATCATCTTGAGGACATGATCACTCACAGGTGTCCCTTCAGCCATGGTGGTAGTCATCAAGTTTCTCATTGCCTCCTGTCTGGCAGCCCGACTCTGATGTCCAAAGAGTTCTTTGAGATTATGCATCATATCATAGGCAGTAGGCATGGCCTGATGCTGATGTTGCAGCCCATTTGACATGGAAGCCAAAATGTAACACCGCGCCATCTCATCTGCCTTTACCCACTTCCTATAAAGCATTTTCTCCTCTTCAGTAGAGTTTTCATCAGGCATGTCAGGACAGTGCTCAGTGAGTACAAACTTGTACTCTTCAGCAGTCAGGACAATATCCAGGTTTCGTTTCCAATCAATATAATTAGGACCAATAAGTTTGTTTTCTTTAAGTATAACAGCAAGAGGATTGAAAGCCATAATGAAAATCCTGAGAATCACATAAATAAACACATAGGTCAAATAATTTGAATTGACAAATCATATTGTTCCCTCAAACAACATAATTTAAATTCACCAACACCTCAATACACCGTGAACTTCGTATGCCACGATAGTGTGGACGTATACTAATTCAAACATTTGTTAGAGGTGGTTTTACCCATTAATTTTAATATCTTGTCAACTTAACTTTATGACAAATAAAATTAATAATTGGTATTGCTTTGGCCATACAAATAACAGCAGTGACTCTGATGAGGAGGATACTTATCAAATGTATCTAAGTGTACACCATTACTTGATACTAAGTCCATTATCTAGGATTATGCCCCTTCAGATGGAGAAGATGACACGCTCCTAAATAACTTTCTATAATCATCCATAAAGCAAGTTTGATCTAGTGATCAAATGAACTCATGCGATATGGAGAAAAGCACTTAAAGCCAACGCGCAAGTTCAAGTGCATCACTTACAAACCAGTAATGGAGGTCATGGGATTTATTAATTAATCCCTCTCCCACTTAGTTATTTAACATGAGGGATTTTAACATGCATATCATATAGAACACATACAAGCATGCTTGATAAAACACATATAAGGCAATAAATATGAAAAACATAATTTCCAACTATTATGGCCTCGATTTATCTCTGTGTTCTTAAATGTTTGCCGTCAAACGGGGATCGCCCTGTTAAAAAAAATCGCCGGAAAATCATCACCTAGCACGGTCTGACCGTGCCGCATGATTGACCGTGCCGTGCAGCACGGTCGTGCCCTGTTGTCCAGTCGCGATCTTCAGTTGGCATGGTCTGACCGTGCTCCATAGCACGGTCGTGCCCGGTTGTGTGACCCTAACCTTCTATCTATTACATCCATCGATCCTATACTCCACGAAGGAGTTTACATATAATATAGATCGAACAGAAAATTAAAACCTAACACGACAAACCGCCGTGATTTTACTATTACAATCATACATTCAAAAAACAACCTCGACATGTCCGAGGGTTTAATTCATACATAAACATACATTCAGACCATAATAGTTGGATTTAAGGTTCCTGCAGAAAAAAAATAATTTCTCACACATGCTACTATTATCCGATCTAAAACACGCATGCTTCAAGATACGATTTATAATAGAATTAACCGATTCAATCGAATAGAGTCAGAAAACCACGGCTTTGATACCAATTGTAGGAACCGTCGGATCGCTGACCCTATACGATTTTCTGAATCGGGATTCATGTAAATATGATTAACGCGCAGCGGAAAACGAATCATACCTTTTGCATCGAAATTAGTTCTAAGATCAGAACCGTAGATCGAGGAATTGATGAAGCCTGGACCTCACGATCTTCTACTGTATTCCTCGCCTTTATCTCAAACGTTGTGTGGGCAACGAACTATCGAGACTTTCAGCCGTCTTCTACTAATACGTATCTCAGATTTTTATATCTGTGTATCTGTATTTCTGTGTCTAGAAACGGCTGACTTGAGGCATATTTATAGGCTACAACAGGGACCTTGAGGATTATTAGGAATCGGTCTCCTGATAGGCTTAGGAGTCCTAAATTCAATCTGAATATACCTTTTAAGCCTATCAATAATATCTTAATCCACTAAAAAGATATTATTGAACTACCGTCCCTTATCCATATTAGATATGACTCCTATTTATTATGTGCGCGTTTATCTCCCCGTGTTTAAGATATCGAATGTCCATTAATTAAATGAATTACTGACAATTTAATTAATTAATATTTAATTCCAAGAGTAGTACCACTCAACTTTATTATCATGCCGGAATAAATCCACCTGCAGGGTTTACATGATAATCCTTATGAGTTCCTCAAGGGGACATCATCATCCTAAATAATTAGGACACGGTTTCATTATATAATCAACAGCACACCATATAAACAACAATGTATCCCAATTTACCGAGCTTATTGATTTAATAAATAAATCTCACTCATTGGTAAAATAAAGAACATATATCGAGTATACATGCCCGCTATCATACAATGATTAAGAAGACGCACATCCATAATAACAGAGGTCTTGTTTTATTTATGTAGTCAGTACAAATAAAACAACCTCAATTGGTCCTGCTCAATACATACAAAATTTACTAGTGTAATTTTATAATCAAGACAGATTAATACTAAATTACACTACAACCATTCCGATAATTTGTCCAAAATTATCTCGGTTGTGAGCTACCATTTATAATCTATAAGGAACTGATAACATGATCTTCTGTGTGGCACCACACACCATGTTATCTACAATATAAATTAATTGGACAATTGCAATAACATATATAACAAATATATAAAATGCAAACATTTGACCATAAAAGATTCTCATATCATAAATAGATGTTTATACAAAAGCTAGGCATATAGTATACATTCTAACAATAACTGCAGGAAACCAGGGCACTATGCAAGAGACTGTCAATACCCAACAGTGCACAAATATCCTGAAGGAGAAAGAGAGCAGAGGAGAGACAAGAGAAGAGAGGAAAGGCACAAGCTTCGAGCTCTCATAGGAGAGATGGAAAAGGCCAAGGATGTAGTAGTTCCGAAGGAAGTACTGAAAGCTGTAGAATCATCTGATAGCGACACTGAAACTTCATCCTCTGATGAAGAAGCGCTGATATGTCTGATGGCTAGAGACTGCGAGGACAGCGAAGAGGATGAGGTAAACTATCAACCGTTGTCCATACCAGAAAGTGAGGAGCTGAACAAATAATCCACTCTTTAAAAAGGATCATGAGTGATTTCGAGCAGATCAACTCAATTCATGAGGAAATGAAGATTGAAAATGAGAACCTAAGAATCGACAATGAGATCCTCAAGAGCAAGAATATTGACATTGCCAAAAAGCTGGCTGTACAAGAGTTTGATAACTCAAGGTATAATAAGCTGCAATAAGAGGTCTCTAGATTAAATCTGCTGGTCACTGAGCTAGAATCTGAGAAGGAAAACTTGCAGTCTAAAATGAGCACGTTCACTAAATCATCTAAGGATGCAAGAGATTGCATAAACTAAATCAGAAGTCCTTTTGAAAAATCGGGCATAGGTTACAGCGATCACAGCTCTCAAAATACAGCAAGTACATCCAGAGCTGTAAACTTTGTTCAAGCTGAAACACCAATGGTGAAAGCGTTACTATGTGACTCTGTGAAAATCGTGAACAAGACAGCAATGATGGATAAGGGGAAGAAACCCCAGTGCTCAACTGCAGGAAATAAGCCTGCATCTAAGAACTGGCTGCAGCAGAAGCCATCTGTTGTATGCAGCAAAAGGATGCAGCAACCAACTAAGTTGCACCACTAGAGTTCTTTTGTTGAAAATTCTGAAGGATTTGCTTATTGATAAGTACACTAAGAATATTTCTTCATCTGATTTGGCATCAAAGGTCTTCAAGTGCTTTTTTTCATTGTTGAGAATATAAAATCTATATCCAAATATGTGTAGGTAGGAGATGTTTGGTGTATATCTATATCAAACTTCATTGGGGGTCTTGTTATGATCTTTGTTGATTAAACATCAATTTTGGGTATAGCATGTTGTATTGGCGGCTTTAGCCCAAATTTTTTTAGGTATAGTAACTTTTGTAATCATTGTTCTTTCTGTTTCTTTGAGGGATCTATTCTTTCTTTCAGCAATATCATTTTACTAAGGTGTTGTTACTGCTGAATACTCATGACATATTCCATTCTCTGTGTACTTCTCTATGAACTTGTTTGTGAACTATATTTCGCTGTCTGATCTTATCTTTACAATGCTTAGGCTTTTATCATTATGTATCCTCTTCATGAAGTTTTGTAGCCTATTCTGAGTTTCTGATTTCTTAGCTAAGAAAATTATCCAAGTAAACTTGAGTCGTCATCCACAATTAATAGTGAGTATTTATTCCACTCACATTAACAGGTTCATCTTAACCAAAAGGGTTCATATGAAGAGATCTAGAATTCTGTAAGATGACTTCTGAACTTTGTCTTTAAATGAGCTTCTAACTTGTTTACCTTTACGATATGCTCCACATATATTCTCCTTTTTGAAGGCTAAGTCAAAAATTCCTCTTACTGGACATTTTCTTGTTGGCTTGTTAACGGTATTAAAGTTCTAGTGAACCAATCTTTTGTGCCAAAGCTAGCTCAATTCAGGTGACCTTTTAGCAATAAAATAAGTTGGTTACACTATTGAACTCCAATCTGCTAGGTAGATATTCACTCTTCTTGTTCCTGTAAACTTTATGTTAGAAAATTATTGTTTAGATTTAGATGAGATAATACACAAGTATAATAGAAATGTAGAGTACCCTATTTTTCACAATGTTTAAGTGAACGTAGATTAGTTTTTGAGTCTGTCAAATAGGTTAAAGAATGGAGGAGATCAAGATAAAGATACTAACAACTGAAGTGAAGAACTACTACTTGTAGTAAGTAAGATAATTACAATAAACGAGCTAAGCTACAGTAAAATTGAAGAACAATTACAGCTAAGTAATTTGTAAGCTAAGTTGCAGCAGAAAGAAATAAAAATGCAGGAACATCTAAGGATCAATCATTTCAAAGGGTTTAAAACTATCCAGTAGAGACAAGTTGAAGAATGCAGTACCCAGGATTAGTAAGCAGCAGACATGTGGCTTGATAGTGCAATTCTGCAACCTAGTATAGCTGGATTAAAAAATCATGCAGTACAAGAAAAGAAATACTAAATGCAAGCTCAGCTTCATTCAATGCGAACTCTACAACTTGGAAATGATTCAAACTCTAAAGTATTTTATCTCACTTCAATGGGCATAATATTTCTCCTATAAAAAGAGGAAGAGTTGACTGTTACAACTATTGAAACTACAAATAATCAAAAGCAAAAAACAACTCAAAGAAAATTTCAAGAGATAAGAAAGCTACAAAGTAAATCACTCAACCTCTGAGAAGCAGTCATGACACTATTCAATCTGAAGAAATATTAAGGTTGATTCAAGCACTAGTTGAAGAAACCATAAATGCTTTTACCTCTATATTTTATGCTTAGGTTGTTTTAGGTGTCCTTAGTTAACATTAAGTTTTTCCTTGCTTAGTGTTTAGCCTTAAGTTGTTTAAGGCAATAACTCTGTGTGAGTTTGAGAGAGATCCTTTGTGGGTTTGCCTTGAAGATTTGAGCAACATGTGTGGAAGCTAAACTCAGTAGATGTTGTTTTATTAAGTTTAAAAGTTTGTACGATCAAGCTCTATAAACTAAACTATCTTAATGAAGTTTCTGCTCAAGGAAATTGTAGAGTCGACGTAGAAAGATTTCACTACTTTTGAACCACAATAAAGACCCTTGTGTGTTGTTTATTTTATTGTTCTATTTATCAATCTTGTGTTTGTATATCTTGAAAAATCATATTTGAAAAGTCTCTTTTTAAATAGACTCTATCTCTAAAGTTAAGTTTCCATTATACGAACTCTAAAGCTCTAGCAAGCAGCACTGTATTTTGTTTTTATAAGATGAAGTGTACCGTTGTAACCTATTCTAGAATACAGTACAGTAAGTTCTATAGTTTTAAAAAATTGATAGAAGTTCATTTACCCTCTCTGAACCTCTGAACCACTTAGGACCAACACTGTATTTCTTTGGTCTAGTTATCTTTAATCAGACACTTGTTGAGATTGAATTCTATAGATTATCCTTTATCACATGATTGACTGATACTCAGAAGGTTGTACTTTAATCTTTTTACATATGATACTTCACTGATGCATGTACTGTCTTTGACTAAGCTTCATATGTTATTAGTGCTATCTACACCATAATGGTGTGATCTTCTACTATACCTTCTTTGAGTATAGACTCCATTGATTTTAGACATGTAAGTCTTAGCATAAGTGGGGTAGAAGTTTTTTTGATGTAACTTGTGAGGTTGTTGCAACTTACAGCTGATTGGTTTTGTTGTAAGCTATGGTTTTTTTGCAAATTTACTTCATGTTGTTACTAGCAAAAGTTCATTTCCCTAATCAGCTATGGATGGTTTGTTCAAGACTTCCTTTATTTTTAGTTATTGAGTATCCTTTGGACATTAGTACTATAGCTTGAACAAACTTGGAAGCCTTTGATGTGCTTGCTGCATTGTGAGAGGGTTGATCACTATATCCTAGATCAGATCTTTCACAAGGATTTATGTTCATCATTAGATAATCTTGTGCATCTTTAGAGGACTTAATGAAAACATCAATGGTGTTTTACAAGATTTCTTTCTCACTATCTAGCTTAATTACCAGCAACTTGAGCTTAGATACTTCTGCTCTGAGCTTATTGCATCCTGCACCTCATACTTATAATCTGATAGTTTTTCTTCAACTGCAAGATGCTCACTATTGAGCAATAGGTTTTTCTCTCTGACCTCCTTATAAATTGAGTTTATCTGCTCAAAGTCACTCATGATCTACCTAAAGTTATGTTCAGTTTTTCATCAAGAGAAGCATCTTGAGGTTGATAGATTACCTCATCATCTTCACTGTCTTCAAAGTTTTTGGCCATCAAGCAAATCAATGCTTCTTCATCAGAGATAGAGCTAGCACTGTTACTGTCAGAGGAGTTTAGTTCTTTTATTCCTCTTTGAAGAAACTTATAGCATTAGCTATTTTTGTTTCTCCTAGAAGTGCTCTTCATTTTTTTATCACTTCTTCTCTTTTCTCTTCTCTACTTTCTTTCCTCTTTAGGGTACTTGTGTACCTTAGGGTATGGACAGATTCTAGCATAGTGGATTTGTGTCCTACAATTATAGCATAAATCAGAGAAAAGTGTATTTGACTGTGAGTTTGGTGATAACTATGGGGTTAGTTTTTTTCTTTTTGAAGATGTTAGCCTTGCGGTTGTTTTTCATGAACTTTTTAAACTTTTTTAGAAAAAGGTCAATGTATTCTTCTGCATCTTCAACAGATAATTCATTTTCTTACTGCTGCTTGCAGTTGCTCTATCCTTGGAGGATCTTGCAGTGAGCGTTGTAACTTTGGTACTTGTTTCTTCATTCTTTTTCTTTCTTCGATTGCTATCGAATTCAAAGACTTACAGATTTGTAATGTAATTTCTTTTAAAGTAGAACGTAAGAGAGTATGAAGATTGTTTGGATGAAATGGGAGGACATTTGCAAAGATAAAAATTCTAAAGGTTTGAGAGTTAAAAATATGGACTTCTTCAATAAATCTTTATTGGGGAAGTTAGCATAGAGTAGGGGTGTTAACGGGTAGAGTAGGGTACCAGTAATTCTATCACATACCCTACTCTAATATGTTTTATCCATACCTTAATAGATATAAGGGTGGATCTGAGTAGGTGACTAGACAAGTTGGCTTTTTACCCAATTCGCTCTGATACAACTTGTTGGTCCCAAGTGACATATTAGTTTACAGGGAGAGGTGAATGAACCTCTATAGATTTTACGGATCTTTGAACTTGCTACACTATAAGCTAGAACAATTTACAACGTACGATGAAGTTTAACTTACAACACTATTGACTAGTGTTGTTTGTTGTAGCATTAGAGTTCCTGCAATAGAATAAATACTTTACAAAATAGGTCATTTGAAAATCTTTTTGAAATATGAGCTTTGAGAAAGTCTTTTATATAATATGATATGATATATAGATGTAGCAAGTACAAGATATGAATATAGAAAGATAAAATAAGAAAGCACACAACGTCTTATAGTGGTTCAGGGGTTGTGTAATCCCTTTATGTCCATTCTACTTTTTTTTAAGAAGAAACTTCGTTAAAACATTTGAATTATAGGACTCTTGCTAACAAAATCTAATTCAACAAAGGTGCGCCTACTAAGGCTTAGTTCCCACGCAGATTACTCAAGTTCTAAAGGTGTCTACATAGGATCACAATAACTCACACAAAATTATTGCCAAACTCATGACAACAAATACACAATAAGGAAACACTTTTCTTATCATCTATGGACACCTAAAACAACCTAAGTACACAATAGATAGTTAAAAGAATATAAGGGATATTCAATTGGTACACATCTAAAACAACCTAAGCACACAACAAATGGTTAAAAGAATAGAAAAGATGTTCAATTGGTACAGGAAGCAACCTTGAGATTCTTGAATCTTGGTTTAAGGTAGACTGCTTCTTTAGAGGTTGAGTGACTGAAACTTTAGCAGTTCACTTAAGAGCTTTAGAATTTTTCTTACTTGCGAATTTTTAAGATGTAATTTTAGTAGTAATTCCAGTCAAGTCATCTTTTATATATAGGGGTAAGATTTTATATCTATTTAAGGAAGCACAATCTCTTGAATTTGAATCCTCTTCAAAGGTGTAGAGCTTGCATTAAATGTAGTTTGAGATTGTATTAAATGTTTTCTTGTCTTGCACTTCAAGTCTGTTGAAAATTTCAGAAGAACACAAAAAAAAACATATGTTTATGTTGGAAGAGTTACAATATTATTCATTAAAATGAACACTTATTTATACAAAAGACTCCAACAAATATAATAGAAAATTCCTAAAAAAACTAAAACAAAATATCAAATCTCAACAAAATATATCTCCAACAACCTTGACATAGGCAACGTAATTTCTTATGCAACAAATATAGCACTTTTAACACTCCTCCTTGCTCTTTTTGATGTATACTCCTATCTTTACTCTCAAAAATTCAAATCTTGCTTTAGGTAACCCTTTTTTCAGAATATGTGCAAGTTGAATGCATAAGTTGCAATACACCAACTTTACTTCACTTTTTCTTTGCTCTTCCCTTAAAAAAAAAGTAGTATTTCACCTTAAAGTGCTTTGTTCTTCCATGGAACATTGGATATTTAGAGATTGCTATAGCAGCTTGATTTTTGACATATATTTCGGTTATTCCCTTTTATTCCAATCTCAAATCAGCCATGAGCCGATGAGTTTTTGTAACAACAGAGCATGATTAATTGTACTGACAACTGCAACAAATTCAACCTCGGCCATTGATTGAGCTACAATATCTTATTACTAGAACTCCAACTAAAACATCCTGAGCCAAAGCTGAATAAATAACCTGATGTGCTCTTCATGTCCACACAATCACCAGCGCAGCCAACTCATATTGTAACATCCTCGACCAAAACATACACGTCATTGGACATTCATTTCATGCATCATATGGATTTCATATTGGTTATAGGCTTTTAGATAATTAGTATTGAGAAACCCCTATTATAATCGATTGAGACTCAAGTAATCTTCGAGTATATAATATAAATTATTTGATTAATGATAATATAAATTATGTTGAATTTTACAAAGAAAATAAATCTAAATTATATATATATGAACATATACTATATATATATATAAGTATATAAATGGCGGCTGCTGCAGGTAGCATATATATATATATATATAGTTAATTAATATTATAATATATTTAAATATCATAAGTATATATGTGTACAGGCATACATTCAAAGTTAATAATAATAAAATAAGAAAGAAAAGCAAACTCAATTTGAGTTGGGTGAGGCGGTGCAGTAAAAAAATAAATGAAACCATAATAAGTTAATAGACAGAAAGCGCAGCAGAAAAAAATAAGAAATAGAGAGTAAGAAACGAAAGAACAGAGGAAGAGAAAGAGAAATGAATGGAAGGGTTTATTCATTTTGGGTTTCATTTCTTCACCAATTTTCTTCAAAATTTGAGGGGGAGCTCGTGGGGACGTGTTCTTTGATTTGATCGGAGTGAATTCTCAAGATTTTTCCCGAAAGGTATAAAGAAATTAGTGAATTATATATGTCTCTAGTTATTATAATTCATCAGATGTTTTGGTAGCTTGGTAAGCCGAATTAGGAAAAGCTTAGAACAAGAAATTTATAGCCCTATCTCTTAGCTAAACTCAGGAGCAAACCGTGGATGACTCGGTTAAATATTGAGTGTGATAATGTCAAAATTACAGGGCTTGGTCTAGTTCGAAAACGGTTAATTATGCTGTGTTTGCAGCCTAATTTTATGGAGGTTGGAGACTGAATTAGGAAAAGTGTTAAATATGAAAGTTGTAGAACTATATGTTAAGTTTCTACCGAATTTTGCTTTGCTCGACTCGGAATTTTATAATTCAAGTTATAAAGGGAATTCTGAACATAGTTGAATAAGTCAAAAAAATAAAGGTTGTTAGAATCTTGTATCATATGCATATATGAAATAAATGAAATTAAACATACATGCATTGCATTTCATTGCATAATGGAAATAAATATATTAAGGGGACGATTAGACTAAATTACATAGAATCGTAATTTACATATGCACTGCAAGAAAAATGCTAAACAACAACACCAATTTTACAACGGTTTTGAGCTAAAGTGTTGTCGTAAACATCTTTTACAAAAAAACTGTTGTCGTTGTGTGAAAAAAATGCACAACGACAATAGTTTTTTACGACGGTTTTTTTGTACCGTTGTCGTAGATGTCTACGACAACGGTTGGGACAACGGTTTTTTTGTACCGTTGTCGTTGTGCAAATTTTTTCGCACAACGACAACTGTTTTTTACAACGGTTTTTTATACCGTTGTCGTTTAGATCTACGACAACGGTTGGGACAACGGTTGTTTTGTACCGTTGTCGTAGATGTCTACGACAACGGTTGGGACAACGGTTTTTTTGTACCGTTGTCATAGATGTCTACGACAACTGTTGGGACAACGGTTTTTTTGTACCGTTGTAAAAATTAAAATTTTTAAATTAGTTAATAAAAGAAATGCATGTAGAATATAAACACATAAACATTAGTGGCCAAGTGGTTTCAGCTCGAATAAGGGGTCGCGAGTTCAAACCTCAGGCAACGCAAACTTATTCGTGCTGACGTGGCAGGTGACGTGGACAACAATGATGATGTGGCAGGTGATGTGGCGTTGACCCGATGACGTGGTAGGTGACGTGGCGCTAACGTGGCAGATGACTTGAAGATAGCACTTCATCAACCGTTGTGCTAACCGTTGTGGAAGACAGACTCTTCGACAACGGTAAAATTGGTCTTTTACAACGGTTAATAACCGTTGTCGTAGATGGAAGATAGGGTCTACGACAACACCATCTTCCACAACGGTTGAAAATTGTCTACGACAACGGTTAATAACCGTTGTCGTTTAGCATTTTTCTTGTAGTGATGACATGAAATTAAAAGACATGTGACTGTCTTGCTATGGATCTGTATACACAGTGGAGACCTTCGGGTCATATTCATATTGGAGACCTACGGGTCTATATACATAGTGGAGACCTTTTGGTCATAATCATATTGGAGACCTGCGGGTCTATATACACAATGGCATATTGGAAATCGCGGGACAGATCCAAGCTTGAGCAGTTCACAGAATAATAAATCGGACATAGTGGCATTTGCACATGATGATTATATTGTTGATTAAAGTTAATGATTGTTATTTGCTTATTATTTAATTAAAGTAATGGTTTATATTCACGGAGTTGCGACTCATAAAAATCGCATATTTATTTTTTTAGGTTCAATTACTTTTTGAAGTGGGTTTGTATATTAGACGCCACTCTATATCAGATCGGCCGGCTAATGCCTCGGGCAACCTTCTCCTCCTCTGTATTTTGCATTTTGAACACGTGTATCATAAGTTGTATTTAATATAAATTATGCTGGGATATAAGTTGTATGTTTTAATCTTATATGATATTAGTTTTTAAATAATGTTTTTATACTTATATGGATAAATGACACGTCAGCATGATTTGCCTATATGATGAATATTTCAATATGATATATATATGTCATAGGGGTATGGGGTGTCACAGTTTAAGTTGGTATTGTTAGGATGTATACTATAAGCCTAGCTTTTGTATAAACATCTATTTATGATATGAGAATCTTTTATGGTCAAATGTTTGCATTTTATATATTTGTTATATGTGTTATTGCAATTGTCAAATTAATTTATATTGTAGATAACATGGTGTGCGGTGCCACATAGAAGATCATGTTATCAGTTCCTTATAGATTATAAATGGTAGCTCACAACCGAGATAATTTTGGACAAATTATCGGAATAGTTGTAGTGTAATTTGGTATTAATCTATCTTGATTATAAAATTACACTAGTACATTTTGTATGTATTGAGCAGGACCAATTGAGGTTGTTTTATTTATACTGACTAAGTGAATAAAACAAGACCTCTGTTATTATGGATGTGTGTCTCTTAATCATTGTATGATAACGGGCTTGTATACTCGATATATATTTCTTTAATTTACCAATGGGTGAGATTTATTTCTTAAATCAATAAGCTCGGTAAATTGGGATACAATGTTGTTTATATGGTGTGCTGTTGATTATATAATGAAACGGTGTCCTAATTATTTAGGATGATGATGTCCCCTTGAGGAGCTCATAAGGATTATCATGTAAACCCTGCAGGTGGATTTAATCCGGCATGATAATAAAGTTGAGTGGTACTACTCTTGGAATTAAATATTAATTAATTGAATTGTCAGTAATTCATTTAATTAATGGACATTCGATATCTTAAACATGGGGAGATAAACGTACACATAATAAATAGGAGCCATATTTAATATGGATAAGGACGGTAGTTCAATAATATCTTTTTAGTGGATTGAGATATTATTGATAGGCTTAAGAAGTATATTCATATCGAATTTAGGACTCCTAAGCCTATCAGGAGACCGATTCCTAATCCTCCTCAAGGTCCCTGTTGTAGCCTATAAATAAGCCTCAAGTCAGCCGTTTTTTTACACACAGATAAAAAAAAATCTGAGATACGATTTAGAAAAGGATGGCTGAAAGTCTCGATATTTCATTGCCCACACAACGTTCGAGATAAAGACGAGGAATATAGCTAAAGATCGTGAGGTTCAGGCTTCATCGATTCCTCCATCCATAGTTCTGATCTTAGAACTAATTTCGGTGCAAAAGGTATGATTCGTTTTCCGCTGTGCATTAATCATATTTGCATGGACCCCAATTCAGATAATCGTATAGGGTCGGTGATTCGGTGGTTCCTACAATTGGTATCAGAGCCGTGATTTTCTAACTCTATTCGATTGAATCGGCTAATTCTATTATGAATCGTATATTGAAGCATGCGTATTTAGATCGGATAATAGTAGGATTTGCGAAATTATGATTTTCTGCAGGAACCTTAAATCCAACTATTATGGTTTGAATGTATGTTTATGTATGAATTAAACCCTCGGACATATCGAGGTTGTTTTTGAATGTATGATTGTAATAGTAAAATCACGGCGGTTTGTCGTGTTAGGTTTTAATTTTCTGTTCGATCTAGATTATATGTAAACTCCTTCGTGGAGTATAGGATCGATGGATGTAATTAGATACAAGGTTGGGGTGGCGCAATCGGGCACGACCGTGCTGTGGAGCACGGTCAACTGTGCCCGGCTGATGGTTGAAGCTGGACAATATGGTACGACCGTGCTATACGGCACGGTCAGACCGTGTGGCGTGTTTACAAGTCGGGCACGATCGTGCTAAAGGGCACGGTCAGACCGTGCCAGCTGAAGATCGAAAATGGACAACAGGGCACGATCGTGCTATACGGCACGGTCAGACCGTGCGGCGTGTTTACTGGTCGAGCACGACCGTGTAGAGGGAAAGTTGATCCCTGCGACCTCACCGGGGAGGTCGATCCCCATTTGACGATAAATATTCAAGAACACGATGATAAAACGAGGCCATAATAGTTGGAAATTATGTTTTTCACATTTATTGTCTTATATGTGTTTTATCAAGCATGCTTGTATGTGTTTTATATGATATGCATGTTAAAATCCCTCATGTTAAATAACTAAGTGGGAGAGGGATTAATTATTTTAATAAATCTCATGGCCTCCATTACTGGTTTATAAGTGATGCATTTGAACTTGCGCGTTGGTTTTAAGTGCCTTCCTTCATATCGGATGAGTTCATTTACGGATCACTAGATTAAACTTCCTTTATGGATGATTATAGAAAGTTGTCTAGGAGCATGTCATCTTCTCCATCTGAAGGGGCATAATTCTAGATAATGGACTTAGTATCAAGTAATGGTGTACACTTAGATACATTCGATAAGTATCCTCCCCATCGGAGTCACTGCTGTTATTTGTATGGCCAAAGCGATACCAACTATTAATTTTATTTGTCATAAAGTTAAGTTGACAAGATAATAAAATTAATGGGTAAAACCTCCTCTAACAAATGTTTGAATTAGTATACGTCCACACTATCGTGGCATACGAAGTTCACGGTATATTGAGGTGTTGGTGAATTTAGATTATGTTGTTTGAGGGAACAATATGATTTGTCAATTCATATGATTTGACCTATGTATTTATTTATGTGATTCTTAGGATTTTCATTATGGCTTTCAATCCTCTTGCTGTTATACTTAAAGAAAACAAACTTATTGGTCCTAATTATATTGATTGGAAACGAAACCTTGATATTGTCCTGACTGCTAAAGAGTACAAGTTTGTACTCACTGAGCACTATCCTGACATGCCTGATGAAAACTCTACTGATGAGGAGAAAATGCTTTATAGGAAGTGGGTCAAGGCAGATGAGATGGCACGGTATTACATTTTGGCTTTCATGTCAAATGTGCTGCAACATCAGCATCATGCTATGCCTACTGCCTATGATATGATGCATAATCTCAAAGAATTCTTCGGACATCAGAGTCGGGCTGCCAGACAGGAGGCTATGAGAAACTTGATGACTACCACCATAGCTGAGGGGACACCTGTAAGTGATCATGTCCTCAAGATGATGGCTCATCTTAATGAGATGGAGGTCCTTGGAGTTGAAATTGATGGGGAAACCCAGGTCGATATAGTTCTCCAAACGCTGTCTAAGAGTTTTGAGCAGTTCCGTTTGAACTACAACATGAACAAGAGGTTGTATTCATTGGCGGAACTTCTGACAGAACTCCAATCAGCAGAGGGATTGTTTCGTTAAAATTCTCAGGCTTACGTTGCTGAAAATGTTTCTGCTTCTAAACCGCAAGGCAGAAAGAAGAAGAAGAAGAAACAGAATTTTTCAGCAAAGAAGACGGCTGGACCTCAAGTGGCTAAGCCACAAGGTGGTGTGAAAAAGCCGAAAGGCAAGTGCTTCCATTGCAAGCAGGCTGGATATTGGAAAGTCGATTGTCCCCGTAAAAAGGAGAACAATTCAGGTACATCTTTTTCATTAGTTGTTGAAACATGTTTAGCGGTGTTATCTACCCGTACCTGGTGTGTAGATACGGGAGCCACTGATCATGTCTGTAATTCATTGCAGGGGTTCCAGAAAACCAGACGACTAAGTGATGGAGAGATTACCATATACATGGGCACCGCTGCGAAAGTGGCGGCCGTTGCAGTGGGAGATGTTTATTTATCTTTTCATAGGAATAAGTCTTTGATTTTGAGAGATATTCTTTACGTACCTTGTTTTAGAAAGAATTTGATTTCAGTTTCTAAACTTTTTAAGGATGGATATTCTATTTCTTTTGATAACAATGTTATCGTTAAGAAGAATAGAGTTATTATCTGTTCTGGTACGTTGGTTGACAATTTAAACATTCTTAATCCTATAACTCCTATGATGCAACAAATGGAAATTAATAGCACATCTTCTAAATCTAATAAGAGAAAAAAACATTCGAAAATGAATCAAACATATCTTTGGCATCTAAGGTTGGGTCATATTAACTTAAGGAGGATTCAAAGGTTGATAGCCGATGGACCTTTGGGTTCCTTGGAAGTGGAAAACTATCCAACCTGCGAATCCTGCTTGGAAGGAAAAATGACCAAGAGGCCTTTTAAGGCAAAGAGGTATAGAGCCAAAGAAGTGTTGGAATTGATTCATTCTGATTTATGTGGCCCTATGACTATTCAGGCAAGAGGTGGTTTCGAATATTTTGTCTCTTTCATAAACGATTATTCGAGATATGGATACATTTACTTGATGCGCCGCAAGTCTGAGTGCTTTGACAAGTTCAAAGAATATAAGGCTGATGTGGAGAAACGTCATGGTAAATGTATCAAGACACTACGATCTGATCATGGTGGTGAGTACCTCTTAGGAGAGTTTAGGAGTTACTTATCAGAGGCTGGGATTCAATCCTAATTGTTTGCACCGGGTACACCCCAACAAAATGGTGTGGCGGAACGAAGGAATAGGACTCTTATGGAAATGGTTAGATCGATGATGAGTTATTCAGAATTACCAAATTCGTTTTGGGGGTATGCTCTGGAAACAGCGACGTATATTCTAAATTTGGTACCTTCTAAGTCAGTACCCTTTACTCCCACAGAATTGTGGACTGGGCACAAGCCTAGTCTGAAACACATTCAGATTTGGGGTAGTCCAGTACATGTGCTGAAGGGAGATGCTGATAAGTTGAAATCTCGTACGGAAGTACACTTGTTTGTGGGCTATCCTAGAGGAACGAAAGGTGGTTTATTTTATAGTCCTAAAGATCAGAAGATCATTGTTAGCACGAATGCCCGATTTTTAGAAGAGAACTATGTAATGAACCACAAGCCTATGAGTAAAATTGTTCTTGAGGAAATGAGAGGGGATAATTTTAATGTACCGACGGTACAAGATGAGATACCACAAGTGACTGCACCGCGTGTCACTAATGATATACAAATACCGACAGTGCCTCGTCGTTGTGGGAGGGTTGTTAGACAACCTGATAGATTCATGTTTTTGGGAGAGTCTTCAGACTTGGTCCCTGGAAAACATGAAATAGATCCCTGGACTTATGACGAAGCACTCCAAGATAAAGATGCGATATCTTGGCAAAAGGCATGCTCTCTGAGATAGAATCTATGGATTCTAATCAAGTCTGGGAGCTTGTAGAACCACCAAATGGTGTAAGAGCCATTGGATGTAAATGGATCTACAAAAGGAAAAGAGGATCAGATGGAAAGGTAGAGACCTTTAAAGCAAGGTTTGTTGCGAAAGGGTATACTCAAAAAGAAGGGATCGATTATGAGGAAACCTTTTCGCCGGTAGCCATGCTGAAGTCTATCCGGATTCTTTTGTCTATTGCTGCTCATATGGATTATGAGGTTTGACAGATGGATGTCAAGACAGCTTTCCTTAATGGAAATCTTGAAGAAAACATCTATATGAAGCAACCTGAGAGATTCATTGCAAAGGGTAAAGAGCATCTCGTGTGTAAGCTCAATCGGTCTATTTATGGACTGAAACAAGCTTCGAGATCTTGGAACATCCATTTTGATAAAGTAATCCAGTCTTATGGATTTATTCAATGTCCGGATGAATCTTGTGTATATAAGAAGAGTGACGGAAACGTGGTGGTATTTCTTGTACTATACGTACATGACATCTTGTTAATTGGAAACAATGTCAAGGTGTTGTTAGATGTAAGGGTATGGCTGTCCAAGCAGTTTGCTATGAAGGACTTAGGAGAAGCTGGACATATTCTTGGGATCAAAGTTATAAGGGATCGCAAGAAAAGGATGTTATGCTTATCTCAAGCTTCATACATTGACACTATCCTAGCTCATTTTAGCATGCAAAACTCCAAGAAAGGTTTTCTACCTTTTAGACATGGAGTGCCTTTATCTAAGGAAATGTGTCCTAAGACACCAAAGGAGATAGAGGAAATGAAAGCAGTTCCTTATGCTTCGGCTGTAGGAAGCTTGATGTATGCGATGCTATGTACGAGACCGGATATCTGCTTTGCTGTGGGCATGGTCAGTAGATATCAAAGTAACCCAGGATAAGGTCATTGGACTGTCGTAAAGCATATTCTAAAGTACCTGAAAAGGACTAGAGATTATATGCTAGTTTACCAGGCAAATGATTTATTACCTGTGGGTTACACGGATTCAGATTTCCAGTCAGATAGGGACAGCAGTAAATCAACCTTGGGGTATGTGTTTACCTTGGGAGGTGGAGCCATAGTGTGGAGAAGTGTGAAGTAGAAATGCATTTCGGACTCTACCATGGAAGCTGAATATGTGGCAGCCTCTGAGGCAGCCAAAGAAGTTGTATGGCTCAGAAACTTCTTGATGGACTTAGAAGTGATTCCTGGTTTGCCCAAAGCTATCACAATCTATTGTGATAACAGTGGTGCAGTAGCAAACTCGAAGGAACCACGAGCCCATAAGGTAAGTAAACACATTGAGCGCAAGTACCACCTGATACGGGATATCGTAAAGCGAGGGAAAGTTGTTGTCGCCAAGATTACATCAACCGATAACCTAGCAGATCCTTTCACAAAGGCCCTTCCGGCGAAAGCCTTCGATGAGCATGTTGATGGGATGGGAATCAGATGCATGGCAGCGTATATGATAGCATAGTCTTTTAGTATAAGTGGGAGATTGTTAGGATGTATACTATAAGTCTAGCTTTTGTATAAACATTTATTTATGATATGAGAATCTTTTATGGTCAAATGTTTGCATTTTATATATTTTTTATATGTGTTATTGCAATTGTCCAATTAATTTATATTGTAGATAACATGGTGTGTGGTGCCACACAGAAGATCATGTTATCAGTTCCTTATAGATTATAAATGGTAGCTCACAACCGAGATAATTTTGGACAAATTATCGGAATGGTTGTAGTGTAATTTGGTATTAATCTATCTTGATTATAAAATTACACTAGTACATTTTGTATGTATTGAGCATGACCAATTGAGGTTGTTTTATTTATATTGACTAAGTGAATAAAACAAGACCTCTGTTATTATGGATGTGCATCCTCTTAATTATTGTATGATAACGGGCTTGTATACTCGATATATGTTTCTTTAATTTACCAATGGGTGAGATTTATTTATTAAATCAATAAGCTCGGTAAATTGGAATACAATGTAGTTTATATGGTGTGTTGTTGATTATCTAATGAAACCGTGTCCTAATTATTTAGGATGATGATGTCCCCTTGAGGAGCTCATAAGGATTATCATGTAAACCCTGCATGTGGATTTAATCCGGCATGATAATAAAGTTGAGTGGTACTACTTTTGGAATTAAATATTAATTAATTGAATTGTCAGTAATTCACTTAATTAATGGACATTCGATATCTTAAACATGGGGAGATAAACGTACACATAATAAATAGGAGTCATATTTAATATGGATAAGGACGGTAGTTCAATAATATCTTTTTAGTGGATTGAGATCTTATTGATAGGCTTAAGAAGTATATTCAGATCGAATTTAGGACTCCTAAGCCTATCAGGAGACCGATTCATAATCCTCCTCAAGGTCCCTGTTGTAGCCTATAAATAAGCCTCAAGTCAGCCGTTTTTTTACACACAGACAAAAAATAAATCTGAGATACGATTTAGAAAAGGATGGCTGAAAGTCTTGATAATTCGTTGCCCACACAACATTCGAGATAAAGGCGAGGAATACAGCAGAAGATCGTGAGGCCCATGCTTCATCGATTCCTCCATCTACAGTTCTGATCTTAGAACTAATTTCGGTGCAAAAGGTATTATTCGTTTTCCGCTGCGCATTAATTATAATTGCATGGACCCCGATTCAGATAATCGTATAAGGTCGGCGATCCGGTGGTTCCTACAGATATCAGAGCGGGGATATGATTCCTCGGTGTCAGTATGCATTCATAAGTATTATATGTGATATGTAATTGATATTGAAATTATATTAAATAGGAAACATGGACATTCATGAGCATGAATCATTGAGGAAAGAAGGATCAGCCATGCCACATCAATCGATAGAGGCATCTCATACATTACATGCATCACATGAGCATGCACAACATTCACCTAGACGGGCGAAACAAGAGGTACATGGGCCAAGTATAGGTTCCAGAAGTAAAAATTTCAAGGAGCTCCGTAAATTAGGAGCAGTTGACTTTTATGGAACTACTGATCCTGCTGAAGCTGAAACATGGCTTAAAAGAACAGAGAGAGTTTTTGGCATGATGAGATGCACTGTAGAAGAACAGTTTGACTTTGCAGTGTCACTATTACAAGGGGATGCATATGATTGGTGGGAGACAGTTCCCCATGCTACAGTACAGCCGTCCATCCTTACTTGGGATGATTTTCTCACCGTATTCAGAGATAGATATATGCCAGAGGTATATCGAGATAACAAACAACGAGAATTTCTATCTCTTAAACAGGGAAATATGTCAGTTGCTGAATATGAAGTTAAATTTACTCAATTATCACATTATGCGGCTGCAATGGTTGCTACTGAGCGAGATAGATGTAGACGTTTTGAAGATGGACTTTTATATAATATTCGAAGTAAGATTACGCCTTGGGATCTCCATACTTATACGGACTTGCGTGCTGCAGCAGTTAGGGCTGAGATTTTGTTAAAGGAGAAACAAACATATTTTCAAAGGCAAAAAAGAGAGTGATGACTCATATTGGTGAGTCAAGTAAGAAGCCAACTAAATGTCAGAGTTTTTTCTCTCCAGCACAGACATTTAGGAGAGGTGGTCCATTCAGTCAGAGGGGTGGACGTACACAATCTTTTAGTCGTGGAGGTGGTCGAGAACCTAGCCCGACAATACAGACACGACCTATGTGTCAGCACTATGGTCGATATCATATAGGAGAGTGTCGATTGCTTACTGGAGGTTGTTATTACTGTGGACAACAAGGACATTTTTATAGGGAGTGCCCAGCTAGATCTGATAGATCAAGCATTGGTAGAACGACATCAGAACCAACGGTGCAAAATATTAAACCAGCAGCATCAGTGCCAAGTGTTAGTAGAGGTCGTGGTAGAGGTCAGACTTTAAGCTCTACTGCTAGTAGAGGAAGATCGGAGGCACCAGGAACTCGATCACAGGGTCAGGCACGTGTTTTTGCTATGTCACAGCGGGAGGCAGCTACAGCACCTGAGGTCATTACTGGTAAACTCTATTTAAATGATTTTGAAATACATGTATTGATAGATCCAGGATCCACTCATTCATTCATATCATCCACCATAGTATCACATTTGCATAAAGAACCCGAACCATTAGATTACAACTTAGGAGTACATACTCCATTGGGTGAAGTTGTAATGGTGCATACGGTATATCGAAATTGTATAATGCGGGTTGATACAGTAGTGTTGCCAGCTGACTTGATCCTATTATTTCTATGTGAATTTGATGTTATATTGGGTATGGATTGGTTGTCGAGACATCGTGCTAAAGTGGATTGTTATACTAAAGAAGTAGTGATAGATTCTCCTGGATAGACCAAAGTGATTTTCTATGGTGATCGACGGATTGTACCAACATGTTTGATTTCAGCAACAACAGCTTTCCGCATGATCAGAAATGGATGTGAGGCATATCTGGCACATGTTGTAGATTGTACAGCTACACATGATGAGATTAGAGATATTTCAATTGTTAAAGATTTTCCTGATGTTTTCCCAGAGGAGTTACCAGGACTACCGCCAGATAGAGAGACGGAGTTTACCATAGAGTTGATACCGGGTACCGCACCAATCTTTATTCCTCCATATCGGATGGCCCCATTGGAGTTACAGGAATTAAAGAAACAATTGCAGGAACTGTTAGAAAAAGGATATATACGGGCTAGTGTATCACTTTGGGGTGCGCTAGTGCTTTTCGTGAAAAAGAAAGATGGTACATTACAACTGTGCATAGATTACCGAAAGTTGAATCAAGTAACCACTACAAGAAAAACGCACAACGACAACGGTTATTAACCGTTGTTGTAGCCAGATTTCAACCGTTGTGGAAGATGGCGTTGTCGTAGACCCCATCTTCCACAACGGTTATTAACCGTTGTCGTTGACGAAAAACGCACAATGACAACGGTTATTAACCGTTGTCGTAGCCAGATTTCAACCGTTGTGGAAGATGGCGTTGTCGTAGACCCCATCTTCCACAACGGTTATTAACCGTTGTCGTTGATGTCAACGACAACGGTTAATAACTGTTGTAAAAGACCAAATTTACCGTTGTCGAAGAGTTTGTTTTCCACAACGGTTATTAACCGTTGTCGTAGACATCTACGACAACGGTTGGCACAACGGTTGAGGAAGTGCCGTCTTCAAGCCATCTGCCACGTTGTTTTCCACAACGGTTATTAACCGTTGTCGTAGACATCTACGACAACGGTTGGCACAACGGTTGAGGAAGTGCCGTCTTCAAGCCATCTGCCACGTCAGTGCCACGTCATCGAGTCAACGCCACGTCATCGGTCAACGCCACATCACTTGCCACATCAACACGAATAAATTTACGTTGCTTGAGGTTTGAACTCGCGACCCCTTGTTTGAGCTAAAACCACTTGGCCACTAATATTTATGTGCTAAAATTCTACATGCATTACTTTTATTAACTTCTTTCAAAAATTCTCATTTTTTACAACGGTTTTTTACAACGGTTATTAACCGTTGTCGTAGATGTCTACAACAACGGTTTTTTTTGTACCGTTGTCATTGTGCGAAAAAATTCGCACAACGACAACGGTTTTTGACAACGGTTATTAACCGTTGTCGTAGACATGTACGACAACGGTATAAAAAAACCGTTGTGCCAACCGTTGTCGTAGATGTCTACGACAACGGTTAATAACCGTTGTAAAAAACCGTTGTCGTTGTGTGAATTTTTTCGCACAACGACAACGGTATAAAAAAAACCGTTGTCCCAACCGTTGTCGTAGACATCTACGACAACGGTACAAAAAAACTGTTGTAAAAAACCATTGTCGTTGTGCATTTTTTTCGCACAACGACAACGGTTTTTTGGAAAACAGTTGTAAAAGATGTCTACGACAACGGTTTTTCGAAAAACCGTTGTAAAATTGGTGTTGTTGTTTAGCATTTTTCTTGTAGTGAACAGTGAAGAACAAATACCCATTACCACGGATAGATGATTTATTTGATCAACTACAGGGTGCGCAAGTATTTTCTAAGATAAATCTTCGATCTGGGTATCATCAGTTTAAGTTGCTCCATATATATTGGTCTAACACATTCAAAAATTACATAGCGAGAAAGATTGATTTATATTGATTATAGTTAAAACATAGAACATGAAATCTTGAACTCATTATGTTCGAATGTATGTAATTACTTATAGATAAAATTTGTACATTAATGTATATATTTATGCACGACAAACCAATACATGATACATAATAAAAAAATCATGATACCTTGGAACTATGTTTATATACTTTATTGAAGAGTATGGTGTGGTAGTCCCTACTCAATGTATAGTACCCTTGGATTGAAACTGATTATAAATACATTCCAAATTAATTATATATGGGTAGTTAAGTAGTTGAAAGTGGCCGTACAATGTTTGGAGTGTTGATTGCTACCTTGGAGATTCGTCCGATATTGAAACAAAGAATACAAGATGCACAGAATAAGGATGAAAAATTGACAAAAATTATTGAACAGGTGCAACAGGGTAAAGACACACCATTTGATTTCCAAGATGGTACATTAATGTTCGGCACCAGGTTGTGTGTACCTGACGTTGATGATTTATGACGAGAAATTTTAGACGAGGCACACAATGCACCGTACGCGATGCATCCAGGTACAACAAAGATGTACCACACATTAAGGCAACATTACTGGTGGCCAAAAATGAAGAAAGATGTTGCTGAATTTATTTCTGGATGTCTTACTTGTCAACAAGTTAAAGCAGAACATCAAGCACCTGCAGGTACACTGAAACCCTTATCTATTCCGATTTGGAAATGAGAACGGATTACGATGGATTTTGTTTTGGGATTACCAAGAACGCAACAAGGGAATAATGCTATTTGGGTAATTATGGATAGATTGACTAAATCAGCACATTTCCTACCTTTACGTTGGGGTTGTTCATTAGATCAATTGGCAGAAAAGTACGTCAGAGAAATTGTACGACTTCATGGTATACCAGTGTCCATTGTTTCAGACAGAGATCCGAGATTTACTTCTCGATTTTGAGAAAGTTTTCAAACAGCTATGGGGACCAAATTACACTTTAGTACAGCCTTTCACCCTCAAACAGATGGCCAATTAGAAAGGACGATACAGACGTTAGAAGAAATGTTACGCGCTTGCGTTATTGAGTTTCAAGGTTCGTGGGATAAATATATTCCACTAATGGAATTTGCTTATAATAACCAGTTTCATAGTAGCATTGGAATGGCACCGTATGAGGCATTATATGGAAAAAAGTGCCGAAGTCCACTATGTTGGGATAAAGAGGGTATAGAAATTCTAGAAGAGCCAGAAATTGTTCAGAACACAATTGACAAAGTCGATGTCATCAAAAGCAAATTGAAGGCTGCACAAGACCGACAAAAGAGCCATTTTGATCAACATAGAAAAGAGATGGAATACCAGGTTGGTGATAAAGTATTTTTACGAGTTTCTCCTTGGAAAGGTGTTATGAGATTTGGTAATAAAGGAAAGTTAAGCCCTCGATATATCGGACCATATGATATCATCGGAAAAGTGGGACCATTGGCATACGAGTTAGCATTACCTCCAGAATTGGCTCAAATTCATAATGTTTTTCATGTTAGCATGTTGCGACGATATCGATCTGATCCTTCACATGTATTTCGGGATTCAGAGGTACAGATTGCAGAAAATTTAAGTTACATAGAAGAACCAGTCTCGATAGCAGATTTCAAAATCAAACAGTTGCGAAACAGAGAAATTCCAATGGTTAAAGTTATTTGGAGAAATCATGGTGTAGAGGAAGCAACCTGGGAAACAGAAGAAAAGATAAAAAAGTTATATCCGCATTTATTCACTGGTAATTGATCTTTTTATTGATACATTGCATAGAGGAATAACAAATTTTGAGGACAAAATTCTTATAGAGGGGGAGAATTGTAACATCCTCGACCAAAACATACACGTCATTGGGTATTCATTTCATGCATCATATGCATTTCATATTGGTTATAGGCTCTTAGATAATAAGTATTGAGAAACCCCTATTATAATCGATTGAGACTCGAGTAATCTTCGAGTATATAATATAAATTATTTGATTAATGATGATATAAATTATGTTGAATTTTACAAAGAAAATAAATCTAAATTATATATATAAATATATATATATATATGAACATATACTATATATATAAGTATATAAATGGCGGCTGCTGCAGGTAATATATATATATAGTTAATTAATATTATAATATATTTAAATATCATAAGTATATATGTGTACAGGCATACTTTCAAAGTTAATAATAATAAAATAAGAAAGGAAAGCAAACTCAATTTGAGTTGGGTGAGGCGGTGCAGTAAAGAAATAAATGAAAGAATAATAAGTTAACAGACAGAAAGTGCAGCAGAAAAAAATAAGAAACAGAGAGTGAGAAACGAAAGAACAGAGGAAGAGAAAGAGAAAAGAAAGGAAGGGTTTATTTATTTTGGGTTTCATTTCTTCACCGATTTTCTTAAAAACTTGAGGGGGAGCTCGTGGGGACGTGTTCTTCGATTTGATCGGAGTGAATTCTCAAGATTTTTCCCGAAAGGTATAACGAAATTAGTGAATTATATATGTCTCTAGTTATTATAATTCATCAGATGTTTTGGTAGCTTGGTAAGCCGAATTAGGAAAAGCTTAGAACATGAAATTTATAGCCCTATCTCTTAGCTAAACTCAGGAGCAAACCGTGGATGACTCGGTTAAATATTGAGTGAGATAATGTCAAAATTACAGGGCTTGGTCTAGTTCGAAAACGGTTAATTATGCTGTGTTTGTAGCCTAATTTTATGCAGATTGAAGACTGAATTAGGAAAAGTGTTAAATATGAAGTTGTAGAACTATATGTTAAGTTTCTACCGAATTTTGCTTTGCTCGACTCGGAATTTTATAATTCAAGTTATAAAGGGAATTCTGAATATAGTTAGAATACGTCGAAAGAATAAAGGTTGTTAGAATCTTGTATCATATGCATATATGAAATAAATGAAATTAAATATACATGCATTACATTTTATTGCATAATGGAAATAAATATATTAAGGGGACGATTAGGCTAAATTGCATTGAATCGTATAGGAGCACGGGCTGTAGAACGAGAGGAGGAAGCAGAGTGACGAACAAATCTCTTATCTTAGCCGGGTAAGTATAAACCATATATGTGACTTATATGATATGTGATTTATACGCAATGGGATACAATTTATATGCAATGGTTGTTATGTGAGTATAAACCGTATATGTGATTTATACGTAATGTGATGTGATTTATTTGCAAAGTTTGTTATATGTGTTCTACAAGAAATATGTATTTATATGAAACTGTCATTGGATCAAAGGACATATTGGTAAATGTATATCTAATTATATGTTCAAATGATTGATATGTTGCATTACATATGGCATGAAATTAAAAGGCCTGTGACTGTCTTGCTATGGATCTGTATACACAGTGGAGACCTTCGGGTCATATTCATATTGGAGACCTACGGGTTTATATACACAGTGGAGACCTTCGGGTCATAATCATATTGGAGACCTGCGGGTCTATATACACAATGGCATATTGGAAATGTCGGGATAGATCCAAGCTTAAGCAGTTCACAAAATAATAAATCGGACATAGTGGCACTTGCACATGATGATTATATTGTTGATTAATGTTAATGATTGTTATTTGCTTATTATTTAATTAAAGTAATGGTTTATATTCACTGAGTTGCGACTCATAAAAATCGCATATTTATTTTTTTAGGTTCAATTACTTTTTGAAGTGGGTTTGTATATTAGACACCACTCTATATCAGGTCGGCCGGCTGATGCCTCGGGCAACCTTCTCCTTCTCTACATTTTGCATTTTAAACACGTGTATCATAAGTTGTATTTAATATAAATTATGTTGGGATATGAGTTGTGTGTTTTAATCTTATATGATATTAGTTTTTAAATAATATTTTTATACTTATATGGATAAATGACATGTCAGCATGATTTGCCTATATGATGAATATTTTAATATGATATATATACGTCATAAATGTATGGGGTGTCACACACATTTTCTTATAAACATAACTCCAAACTCTAGTGTCCCTTTCAGATATCATAATACTCTTTTAAGCAGCTTTAAGATGCACGCTCTTTACACAATGGCTGAACCTTTGTAACTAACAGAATGCATCACATCTGGCCTAGTTGCTGTCAAGTAAATCAAACAACTGATCAAGCTTCTATAAAGACTTTCATCTACCATTTCATCTCCATCCGGATAAAAAATTTCATATTCAGCTAGTGAAGTATCCATAGGCTTACATTCCTCCATTTTGAATTTTTTAAGCACTTCTTTAGCATACTTCTCTTGACTAATAAAAATCTGATAAACTTCAATTCCTAGAAAGTAAGCCATCTCACCTAAGTATGTCATCTCAAAGGCAGCCTTCATTTGCTTCTTAAATGCCTTGATTAGCTCAAAATGGTTTTTTGTCACTACTAAATCATCAACATACAATGAGGGAACAATAACATAAGTTTGTTTTACTTTAACATATAAAGTGTTCTCACTTAGGCTTCTATTAAACTAATGATCATCAAATACTCATCGATTTTGTCATACCAAACTTTGGGAGCTTGTTTCAAACCATACAAAGTTTTTTTAAGCAAGTAAACTTTACTTGAATCGCTTGCAAATCCTTGAGGTTGTTCGACAAAGATTTCTTCCTTTAAATTACCATTTAGAAATTCCGACTTAACATCCAATTGATAAAGTTTCCAATTTTGTTGTGTTGCAATTACAAGTGTCAGCCTTATTGTGTCCAACCTTACCCCTGGTGCAAAAGATTCTAAGTAGTCAACTCCATATTGGTAGTAAAAGTGTTGTAAGTAGCCTTTCACCACCAATCTGATTTTGTACTTGTTAACTGTCCCATCAACATTTAGCTTCGTCCTCAAAACCCACTTGATTCCAATTGTATCTTTATGTGAAGACATGTCTACAAGTAATCCACTTGGGATATTTAACTGCTTCTATATATCCTGCAGGTTCCAAAACTGCAACATTACACCATTTATAAATTTAACAAGCCACATTATACCTCAAACAAGTGTATCATCCTAGTTGTTTTCATCAAGCTCAAATGTTTTTTCTTTCATTATTCTTGTCTCATTGGTTCTGCTTTCTCCTAATTCTAAAACACAATGAACCAAAAACCTTCAGATTTGACACGTAAGGTTTAGTATCATATCAAGCTTCAAAAGGAGCCATTCCTTTCAAGGCTTTTGTGGTAAGCCTATTTAATAAAAAACAATAATATTAACTACTCCCGCCCAAAATTTATTTGGCATACGCTTCTCAAATAGCAAGCACCTAGCCATCTCCATTATAGTTCTATTTTTCTTTCACTTACACCGTTTTGTTAAGGGGTATATCTAACAGTATGTTCAATCCCCGCATCCTCATAAAAATTTGCAGATGCACCACATCTATACTCAATTCCATTGTCAGACCGAATTATTTTAATTTTATAGTTGCTTTGATTTTCAATCCAGTTTTTTAATTTCTAAAAAGTAGATGCAATTTCTGATTTTTGTTTCATGAAATACACCCAACACATTCAACTAAAATCATCAATAAATAGAAGAAAATACTTACTTCCACTAAGAGATTCAGTCCTCATTGGTCAACATACATCGGTGTGAATAAACTATAATTTTTCAGTTGCTCGCGAAGCTTTATTAACTGGAAATGGCTGCCTCGATTGTTTACCCAACTGACATGCTTTACATACCTTGGTTCCATCTCCTGTATATGACATTTCTCTCACCAATCTTTCATTTTGCATGGAATCCAATGTGGAATTATGAAAATATCCAAATCTTTTATGCCACAGATCAGACTCATTTTTCCTCCAATCCAAGCTAAAACTCTTGCTTTTCATACCAATAGAGAACAAAGCTACACCATTTGCGTTAGAAATTTCACAAGATTTATCTTTAAAAGATACTGAAATCCCTTTTCAAGCAATTGTCCAACACTGAGCAACATTCGATTCTGCTGACTTGTGCAACTCTTCAAAGAGGCATGCATTGTTGGACATGTGATTAGTGCATTCACTTTCAAGAAAAGGATACAGGAGTACTGTAAGAAAAAGATACAACAGTACTGCCCGAAGATACTACAAGCAGGTCTTAGTTACAGCAGCATTGTAAGAAGACATCAGCTACACCCAAACCTAGGATACAGCGCAGAGCTTACTGTCCAAACAGTCAAACAGCGCTTATCATAAATAAGAAGTATCTTGCAATCCGAGGAAGGATAAATCCAGTACGAGGAATGAAGATCCAAGCAAGAATAAATAGAGCCATTCAAGACAAGATCAAAGTTGCAGACATGGAACCAATACAAAGATGCCACGTGGACTGACGCGCTGTAGAAAGCTGCTAGCCGCAACTGCCGCATTAAATACTCTAAAAGAGAAAGTCAAGTCGCATTAAATGCGAACCATGCCTTTGGTCAAAGTACTTCAAATTTAAAAGAGAGATATCTCCTTCAACGGATATCTTCTCATACAAGTATAAATAGAGGATGAGAAACACTGAAGCTGGTTACTGAAACATTTTACGCAAAAACTCACAAGCTTTCAAGTTACAAACATTCTAGTCTACAATCAGTTTGAGTCACTCAACCTCTGTGAAGTGAAGCATGCTCAAAGATGAAAGATCCTTTGAAGGATTCAGAAGCTCACTTGACCGAACCAGTTGAAGAAATAAAACATATACTTTTAACCTTGTTGCTGTGTGCTTAGGTTGTTTTAGAGGTATCGAACAGTTGATATGAGAGATCCTTGCTGTTTGTATAGTTGTCTAAGTGTTAGGCAGCTTCCCTGTGTGGGAGTGTAAAACCCTGTGTGGGTTAGCCTTTGGAGTTTGCAGGTGCTGTGTGTACGTTGGACTCTAGTAGGTTGTTACTTTGTAAAGTTGATAGATTGTTAGGAAGGTCCTGTAATTCAATCTTGCTTAACGAAGTTCCTGCTCGATGAGCAGTAGAGTGGACGTAGAAGGATTACACCACCTTCGAACCACTATAAACCATAAGTGCTTTATTTCTTTCTTATCTGTGCTTGTCTCTTTGTTATTCATATCTATCTCATAAGCATAAAACGTTTTGAAAAGGAGCATTCTTGAGAAAACCAGCCTTGTGTTTTAAATCATATTTTCTGCTGTGTATAAACTTTAGTTACAGCGTGCAGCACTGCATCCTAGTGCTGTAAGCAGTAACTGTCTGGCGCTGCAAGTTCAAGTAACTTGCAGAGCAAAACGGTTTTTCGAAAGATTTACAAAATCGACCAAGGTTCATTCACCCCCCCTTCTGAACCTCGGACACCACTTGGGACCAACAAGTGGTATCAGAGCTAGTTGGGTTAAATGCCAACTTCTCTAGTCACCTACCCAGATCCGCCTTAGACTTGCTATTTTTCTCTGCATCCTAAAACTCATGAATTTCTCTAATCACAAGTTACCTATAGAGGAATATGACGATTGGAAGATAAGAATGCAGACACATCTATCAGCCATGAACGATGAAATGTGGACGGTCATAATCGAATGACCAATTATTCCCACAAAGGTAAATCCAGTGCTTGGTAGAGACTTAGAAGAAGGAGCACCACCATCACCTGTCTTCCTGGTGAAACCAAGACTAGAATGGAATAATGAAGATAGAAAGAGAGTTAATCTAGATAATGTGGCCAAGAATGCTCTATTCATCACCTTGGATAAAGGCACATTCAGCAAGGTCAAAACCTGCAGAACTTCCAAAGAGATATGGGAAAAGTTGGAGCAAATATATGAGGGGACTGAGCCCACCAAAGACTACAAGATCTCCAACGCTACCCAACTATTCGAGCTCTTCGAAATGAAGAATGAAGAAACTCTAGAGCAACTAGATTTGAGATTCACATCCATTGTGAATGAACTGGAAGCTCGACAAGTACTATACTCAAAATGAAAAGAATATGAAAGTGCTTAGAGCCCTACCCGCGGAGTGGGACAGCAAGACCACTACCATGAGAGTGTCTATGGATTTGAAGTCCATGAGTACATTCGACCTATTCTCTGATCTCAAAGCATTTGAGTACGACATCAATAGACGGAGAAAGGAGTCCAAAGAATTGAGCTCCAAAGTTACAGCGCTAACTGCCAGAAGCTCCAAGGATACAACAACCACTAGTTGCAGTAAGCAAAAGGAGGTTACAGCAGAAGTTGCTGAAGAGGATATGGCTCTGCTTCTAAAGAAGTTTAGAAGATTCATGAAGAGCAACAACAACAACAGCAACAACACCAACCTCAACAAGAAGAATGACTTCAGAAGAAGTCATCCACCTCCTCAGGTATCCTACTCTCCGCAACCAAATACAAGCAATGTTGACTTGTGTTATAATTGTAGGAAACCGGGACACTATACAAGGAACTATCCATATCCAACGGTGTACAAGTATCCAGAAGGAGAGAGAGAGTAGAGGAGAGATAATAGAAGAGAGGAAAGACACAAGCTTCGAGCTCTCATAGGAGAGATGGAGAAAGCCAAGGATACAACAGTCTCGAAGGAAATACTGAAAGTTGCATAATCCTTTGACAGCGACATTGAAACCTCATCCTCTGATAAAAAAACACTGATATGCCTGATGGCTAAAGATTGCGAGAATAGTGAAGAAGATGAGGTAATCTATCAACCGTTGTCCATACCTGAAAATGAGGAGCTGAACATGATCCACTGTCTAAAAAGGATCATGAGTGACTTTGAGAAGATCAACTCAATTCATGAGCATCTAATGATTGAAAATGAGAACCTAAGAATCGACAATGAGGTCCTTAAGAGCAAGAACATTGGTATTGCCAAAATGCTGGCTGCATATGAGTCTGATAACTCAAGATGCAGCAAGCTACAAAATGAAGTCTCTAGATTAAATCTGCTGGTCACCAAGCTAGAAGCTGAGAAGGAAAGCTTGCAGTCCATGATAAGCACGTTTAGCAAATCATCTAAGGACGCAAGAGATTACATAAACCAAAGCAGAAGTCCTCAATGATCGGGCATAGGTTACAACAATCACACTCTCAGACTACAGCAAGTACATCCAAAGCTGTGAATTTTGTTCAAGCTAAAACCCCAATGGAGAAAGAGTTACTCTGTAACTCTGTGAAGATCTTGAACAAAACAGCGATGATGGATAAGGGGAAGAAGCCTCAATGCTCAGCTGCAGGAAGTAAGCCTGCATCTAAGAACTGGCTGCAGTAGAAGCCATCTACTGTATGCATCAAGAGGATGCAGCAACCCACAAAATTGCAGCATAGAAGAAAATTTCCCACCTATACTGAGACATACATGTCTAAACCTCAAAGAGAATATACTCAAGGGAAGTATGGTGGAAGACCACACTACAAAGGTGTTGGTAACACATATGTTATCTCTGCACACACCTTTAACAAGCAGTTTATAAGAGCAACTGCATACAGTCAGAGAACCAACAAATCTTACATCAAAACAATGTGTGTTAACAAAGTTTAGGTTCCAAAAGCAACTAACCCCAAAGGACCCTTACAAAAGTGGGTACCTAAATCTGTTTGAAATTGTTACAGGTTTCAGTGCCAGGTTGCAGCGGTGATGTATGGTATATTTACAGTGGCTGCTCAAGGCACATGACAGGCAATAAAAAGCTCTCAAAGACTTCCAAGAATGCAAAGGACCCAAGGTCATCTTTGGAGATGATTCCAAAGGAAGCATAAAAAGAAGTGGATGCCTAGTCAAAGGAAACATAAAGATCAATGATGTATCCTATGTGAAAAGACTCAGATACAACCTTCTGAGCATCAGTCAGTTTTCTGACAAAGGATATACAGTTGAATTCAACCTCAACAAATGTTTAATCAAAGACAGCACATCAAATGAAGTCAAGCTTACAGGAACAAGAAGAGGAAACATCTATCTAGCTGATTGGAACTCCTCTATTTAACCAACATGCTTCATTGTGAAAAGTCCACCAGAGCTTAGCTAGTTATAGCACAAGAGGTTAAGCATCTAAACTTCAAGACTATTAACAAGCTGGCAAGGAAAGGCCTCATAAGAGGATTGCCATATGTGGCTTACAAGAAGGAGAATATTTGTGGAGCTTATCAGAAAGGAAAGCAAATAAAGAGTTCATTCAAAGACAAGATACAGAAGTCATCTCACAGGATTCTAGATCTTCTACCTATGGACCTGTTTGGACCAGTAGAATCAGTGAGCATAAGTGGGAAGAAGTACTCACTTGTGGTAGTAGATGACTATTCCAGATATAAATGGACTATCTTTCTCGCAAAGAAATCAGAAACTCAAGACAAGCTACCTGATCTTATGAAAAAAATCCAGAATGAAAAGAGCTTGAGTATAGTGAAGATAAGATCAGACAGAGGAACTGAGTTCACAAACAAATTCATTGAGAAATTCTATTCTGGTAATGGTATTCGTCATGAGTACTCTGCTGCAAGAACACCTCAACAGAATGGTGTAGCTGAAAGGAGGAATAGAACCCTCAAGGAAGCAGCAAGGACAATGATAGTAGAAGTAGAGATACCCAAAAGATTTTGGGCTGAAGGGACCGACACTGCATGCTACACACAGAACATATGTTCGATTAACAAGGACCTGGAAAAAACTCCATATGAAGTCTGGAATGGATATACACCAAATGTTTCATATCTGTATATCTTTGGATGCAGGTGTTATATCCTCAACAATGAAAAGAAGCATCTGAAAACCTTTGATGCAAAATCAGATGAAGGAGTATTCTTAGGATACTCTACTGTAAGTAGAGCCTTCAGAGTATTCAATAAGAGAACCTTGGTGGTTGAATAATCTATACATGTGGTGTTTGATGAGTCATACTGTGACACCAAGAAACTAGAAGAGTCAGCTGAAGATATAGCTCCAAGAAAAGAAAATGTTGTTCCATATGTAGAAGAAGTTCTGCCTACAGGATAAGACAAAGAAGAAGAAGCTTCACCTCTGAATGCAGCAGATATTCTTACAGCAGCAGAAGCCCCTGTCATACAGCAACAAGAGGAGCAACCTAGACCAGCACATGTCTTTGAGCCTGACAGGACATGGCTAAGGAATCATCCTAGGGATCTTATAATAGGAGATCCATCCATAGGTATAAGGACAAGAAGGTTCATCCCTCATGAAGCAATGTTTGCATGCTTCATATCTCAAACAGAGCCCAAGAATGTTGAAGAAGCCCTACAAGATAGCAACTGGGTACAGGCTATGCAAGAAGAGTTGAATGGTTTTGGAAGAAACCAAGTATGGCAGACAGTTGGAAGACCAACTCATCAAAGAGTTATAGGAACAAAGTGGGTTTTGAAGAACAAGTTAGATGAATCTGGACTTGTTGTGATAAACAAAGCAAGATTAGTTGCTAAAGGATACTGCCAGGAAGAATGAATTGATTTTGATGAGACTTTTGCTCCAGTAGCAAAGCTGGAAGCAATAAGAATTTTTCTGGCATATGCAGCTCATATGAATTTCAATGTCTACCAAATGGACGTAAAGAGTACATTCCTGAATGGTCTTCTTACAGAGGAAGTATATGTTGAACAACCTCCAGGTTTTGAAGATCAAGTAGAAGAGAAGGTGTTTCGTTTACATAAGGCCCTTTATGGACTTAAGCAAGCTCCGAGAGCATGGTATGACACTTTATCTCTCTATTTGCTGGAGAATGGTTTCCAGAAAGGAACAGTTGACAAGACGTTGTTCGGGATACAGGATGGAGATAGTGTACTACTAGTACAGATATATGTGGACGATATCATCTTCAGATCCACTAACAAAGAGTTATGTGAGAAGTTCTCCAACCTAATGCAGTCAAAATTTGAGATGAGTATGATGGGAGAATTAAGTTTCTTTCTCGGGCTGCAAGTAAAGCAGCTGACTGCAGGAACCTTCATCAATCAAGTCAAGTATACAAATGAGCTTATCAAGAAATTTGGTATGGAGAATGACGCAGCAACATCCGTTCCTATGTCCACATCCATAAGCCTTGATAAAGATGAAGATGGTAAAGATATCGATATCACAAAATACAGACGACTAATCAGATCCTTGTTGTATCTACCAGCAAGTAGACCAGACATTATGTTTGCAGTAGGAGTCTGTGCAAGATTCCAAGCAGCACCAAAGGAGTCACACCTTTTAGCGGTTAAGAGGATTATCAAATATCTGAAAAGAACTCAGGAAGTAGGCCTATGGTATCCCAAGGAAGGAGGATTCAAGCTTAAAGGCTACTTTGACTCAGATTATGCAGGCTGCAAGATTGATCAGAAAAGTACCAGTGGGACTTGTCAATTTCTGAGAAATAGACTTGTTTCATGGTTTTGCAGAAAACAAACCTCAATTGCAACCTCTATAGTAGAAGCAGAGTATGTTGTAGCAGGAAGTTACTGTGCACAGATTCTCTGGATACAGCAACAATTTAGAGATTATGGGATTGAAGAAAAAGAGACTCCAATTCTCTGTGATAATACAAGTGCGATAGCAATTACCCATAATCCTGTTTTTCACTCAAGAACAAAGCACATTAACATACAACATCACTTTATAAGAGATCACGTGGAGAAGAAAGATGTTGTGCTTGAGAAAGTTCATACGGATCTCCAGGTTGTAGATATATTCACTAAACTTTTGAGTGAATCGAGGTTTTCTATGCTTAAAAACGAGCTGGGAATTCTTAAGTTATGAGGTGAAAAAGATGATGCAGAAGCCTAGGGGGAATCTCTGCATGCTTGCGAGAAGCAGTAAGTATGGTGCTGTAAGCTATGCCTTCATACAGCGCTGGGTTCAGACAGCGCTGCATTCGTTATTCTTATAATACAACAGTCAACGGGAGTATAAGCAGCACCTGGTTACAGCATTTATTTCAAAGAGTATTGATTACTCTGTAACCTCGTACCAAGTATACTGCAACGTTAAAAAGTCATTTATTTAGGCAACAAATCACATGTCTTTCAGCATTTAATGCATGTCTGTGTCTGTCAGAAGTGGAAAGGGCGCGGTCAAAAGCCCACGCACCTAGTAATGATTATTGACGATTTGACCCCTCTGTCTTTTTCTCTGGACCATAAGATCAATTCCCCTTGATTAAACTCAACCATTGATTTTACTACATGTCTCTTGAGATCCACCATAACTTCTATAAACGCCCTAATTCAAAATCATTTTTTACACCATCACCCAAGAAGAGAAGTTTCTTTTTCGTGAAAATTTTTTAAGTCCAAATCTTCGAAACTTTTCATGTTCTCTCTCAGAAAAATCTATGGTTGCCAGACAACCCATCATTTTGGAAGGTCATTTGGTCAACCAGGAGCACGTCTATACTTCTGGGTTGTATGATAATGGGTTAATTCAGAGGATTTTCGATGCCCTTGAGAGGACTCAGGTTATGGGACTATTGACGACTGTTTACGTTGGCTTCTCAGTGGAGTCAGTACAATGCTTCTACTCCTATACTAGGACAGTACAGGAGAGGAACTGCATCCTGTTTAGGATGGATGTAGATGGAGAAGAGCGATCTCTCACCGTCAGAGATATCGCTGCCACCTTCAGCATTTCTGCCGGAGGAATGGCCCTAAGTCAGCTTGTGACTTATGGGGAGAATAATGCTCAAGAGATATGGGATCTCTTTCGAGCAAGGGACGCTGCGTATGAGATTAAGAGAAGCACCCCGAATAAGCTCTTCAAGCCAGAGTTTGAACTCCTACATGATATATGTGCGTACTCCATCGAAGGCAGGACGAGGAGCTACGACAAGTGCACAGATCTCCAGTTCCAGATCATGTCTGCCATCATGGCCGGAGAGAAGGTGAACTGGGTGAGGTTCATCATGAAAAGGCTGTGGGAGGAGGCAGAAAAGATAATAGAGCGGAAAAGCTTCGGCATCACCATCTGTTCTCTGCTCTGCAAGCTTGGTCTTCAGCTTGCAGCACTTATCCTCATCCCCATCGAAAAATATCTCGGGGAAAAGAAGAAGGGTAAGACCCAACCAAAGACAGCAAGAGTTGGGGTTGCATGGAAAAAAACCAAAGACAAAAAGAATGCAACCCTAGCCTTGCAAGATGAAGCAGTATGCAGCGGGGGTGACGAAGAAGAAGAGAACGTTCAAGGTCCTCTTCCCATTATCAAGAGGATCTCAAGAGAGGCTGACCCTGAACCTGAAGCCTCTTCCTCGGATAACAATGCACCATTGGTCAGAAGGGCCCCGCACAGCAAAAAGAAGGCTGTTGCAGCTACTGATTCCCAACTCTCTACAGCAAGCATGGCTGTAGTTACTGTCGGGGATGAGTCACGTCAGCTTGGATGTGACCAAGGGGCTGCGGACTCAGCTTCTCCGTGTGATCATGGACCCCACACATCAGTGCTTGATCCTACCCTCCCAGCGACTAGAAATATGGAGCTGCAATATAATCTCTAGAGGGAGATGCGACTGTCTAAGGGGGAAATCTTGTTGAAGTTGAAGGATTTCCTGACATTCGAGCAAGCTGTCCTGGTGTGGGCTAAATCAGAAGACATTATGGCGCTCCTGCAACCTGAGTATGCAGAAATGGTACAAGATCAATCGGCAAGTAGTGCTGCTCAGGGAGCGAAGCACAAGGGAAAGGGAAAAGTTCTTACAAAATCTAACTCTGCAGAGCTACCGATGAGAGCAGCATTGGAAGACATCCAGGATTTCCTAGCCCCGACTGCGGAGGCTGTAAGAAGGGGTAATGATGTCACTTTTACTCAAGAACAAATCGACACCTTGGGAGTGGAGCAAGCTGAGGAAGCTATGCTGCAACAGGCGCTGCAACAAAGTGTGAAAGAGACCAGAATGCAGTACTCCTAGGAGGATGTGGGGAAAAGGAAGCTCAAGCCAACACCAAGCGAACTCCCCTGCATACGAGCAAATGGTTGAAGGCCTCTCCAATATTATCACGCTTGATCCTTTTGAGGAGGAGGAGCCTCAACTGATGGATTACGGCGATTCTCCTGTGCACATAGATGCTGCTACTGCAGATTCTCAAAGGGAACCGACCACCATCATCAGAGATGTGATCTCTGACATTGTCGAGATCGCCAATGACACAACCACCCTTGAGGTTGTTGAGACAGTACCCACAGAGGATGTTGGAATGGAGGCAGAGGTAACCCCTGTGCAGCTAAAGACACCTCATGAGGAGGTTGATGCTGCAGCTGCTGCATACTCACAAGAACCTTCCCAGGTTACAGCAGTAGAGGTTACTAAAGACGCTGCAGTAGATGACGCCAAATTCACCAGGATGATGAGGAGGCACAACATAGCTGCTTACGGGCCAAAATCTGACGGACTAAAACCTGTTACAGTCTCATTCGATGAAGAGGAGGCAGACGATGAAGAGCACCCATCCTCAAAGCTCGACAAGTTCTCAACCCAGTAACCATGAGGATGAGGTTGCTACGAAGACACCGAGGTAGGATGTAGCACTGAACCCTCGAGCTTTCATTCCTTACACTGTATCCACTACTGTGTCAACTAGAAGGAATTCGGGACTAACTCCTGACGAATCAATCGATAGAGTTGAAGCCGTTGTTAGACATCTGGTGCATGCTCTCCAGGAGTACAAGTCTACCATGCGGAACTGCTGTCTAATTCCACGCTGAAACCATGACTGGTTTCAAGAAGGACCTTGAAGCCCTGCTTGGGATGATGAAGAGAACACTGAATGATCACTCCCACAGGCTATACATGGAATGGGTAAGGATGGAGGGAGAGTTGAAGATTGAAGCTGCACAGACTTGCTAAGAAGTCAGGCTGTGCAAGCGTCATGCTGAGAATACCTCTGATAGACTGCAAACTCACTCCCGTATCGTTGACAAACTTCTGGACTGCACAACAGAGCAAACAAGAAGAACCAGAAGTGTGGATGACCGTTTGGGGAACTTGGAGTTGATCGTCGGAGAACTGAGGGACATCATGTTCCGTGCATTCCCTCAGTATACAAAAGCCTCCAAGAAAGCCCAGAACAAACCCGAAGACCACGCTCAAAGGTGGTCCCAACTGCCCCTGCTCAACCCTCGGCTGATGATGCCAAAAAGGGGAAAGGATTTAGTGAAAGATATAGGAGATCAGGAAGCTGAAGAAGAAGAATATGATGACTAGCAACCTCTCAGCAGGAGGAGAAAGAGGTTTGGATCATCTGCTGCTGTTGTTGACATCCCCTCTCCGAAGTGCTGGAGAAGAGATGATGATGGTGGAGCTGGAGGAGTTGGTGCAGCTGCTGGAAGCAGAGCAAGTGCTGCATACAGCAGAGCTGCAAGCAAGGATGCAGCGCCTCCCTCTTATCATCATTCTAAGAGAGGGAATGAGAGCCAGCAGCAAGGCTCAAGGAAAAGGATGAGCAGGGCCGAGGTTGAAGGGCATCATAGAGCAGAAGAAGATCAGTATGCCTGAATACAAAGGCTCGGAATAATTGGTGAGAGGAGAATTTTTGCTAGAGACCTCTACCAATATCCCCCTTAAGAAATCCCACGCCTTGACATTGAAAACATATTAGCTGAAGTATCAGTTTTGATGGATCAAAGGCCTGAAGGAGAGAACATGGCCTGGAGCTTTAACATCTTCAAGACAGTCAAGCTGCCTACTGACAGAAATCCATTATTTGAGGAGATCACCCTGTTCAAACGATCAGAATACCTTAGGAACTTCAGACTTCTGCATTGAAGAGATATGAGCAGCTTACTAGGAAAAGAGAGCTAGAAATTCAAAATTTCTACATAGACCTAGTAAAGCAAGGGAGGATTGTGCCTTACTGTGAGGACTTCTGGCTAAGGTGGATTCAGATCCCAGTATTCAAGCAGAAGCTAGAAGAGTCCTATCAGGAGTCCATCAGAGACTGGTGGAAGGGATCAAGAGAAAGAGAAGATCTTGAAAAGTTTGCTAAAAGAAGACCCGAAGATTCGTCTACAAAAAGGTTCCTGTTTCAGTAATTTATATACTCTCTTGTGATCCTTGTTGTAATATGTGCCTTGTAAAATTTCTCTCAGTTAAGGAAGAAATTTTCATTTTATCTCTGTTCAAAGTTCAAACCTTATGAACTTATGCATGTTTTTTACGTTTTCCTGATGATATGTGATGAAGGAATAGCATGATGCATCTCTGATGAATCCAGGATTAGATTTTATCTTATCAAAGCTGATCAAGTATGTAATCCTAATGAACCATATGATATAATGTAAGAATGAAAACTTCTTCATGAACGAAATAATGTAAAGGTTTTGTCATCATCAAAAAGGGGGAAATTGTTGGGATTTTGATGTTTACATTTTGATGAGACAAAGCATAGATGCATTAGGAAGTTTTGAGTACTCCATTTTTCACAATGTTTAAGTGAAGTCATAGACTAGTTTTGAGTCTAGATATAAGTGCTGAAAGATAGAGGTTTATCATAAGTTACTTAGCTGCATCGAGTTTATCGGAAAGATGCTGCTGCAAGAAAGCAAATATAGCATCGCTGTAAGAAAGCAGTTATAACACCGTAGTAAAGTAAGAAAGAACGGCATGCAGCATCGCTGTAAGAAAAAGATACAGAAGTACTGTAAGAAAACGATACAGCAGTACTGCCCGAAGATACTGCAAGCAGGTCTTAGTTACAGCAGCATTGTAAGAAGACATCAGCTGCACCCAGACCTAGGATACAATATAGAGCTTACTGTCCAAATAGTCAAACAACGCCTATCACAAATAAGAAGTATCCTATAATTTGAGAAAGGATAAATGCAATACGATGAACGAAGATCCAAGCAAGAATAAATAGAGTCGTTCGAGACAAGATCAAAGTTGCAGATATGGAACCAATACAAAGATGCCACGTGGACTGGCGCGCTGTAGAAAGCTGCTAGCCGCAACTGCCGCATTAAATGCTCCAAAAGAGAAAGTCAAGTCGTATTAAATGTGAACCATACATTTGGTCAGAGTACTTCAAATTCAAAAGAGAGATATCTCCTTCAACGGATATCTTCTCATACAAGTATAAATAAAGGATGAGAAATACTGAAGCTGGTTATTGAAACATTTTGCGCAAAAACTCACAAGCTTTCAAGTTACAAACTCTAAGCATAAAACGTTTTGAAAAAGAGCAATCTTGAGAAAACCAGCCTTGTGTTTTAAATCATATTTCCCGCTGCGTATAAACTCTAGTTACAACGTGTAGCACTGCATCCTAATGCTGTAAGCAGTAACTATCTGGCGCTGCAAGTTCAAGTAACTTCGAAAGATTTACAAAATCGACCAAGGTTCATTCACCCCCCCTCTGAATCTCGGACACCACTTGGGACCAACACTTAGCCTCAAATCCTAAAGACTATTTGCTTGCAAAAATCTCTCTATTTTCACAGCGTAAATATATTAGTTTTTTCCCGTGAAAACTAGAGGTGTAGCCATGTAGTTGCCTGCCCTTTTGGTTTTAGAAGAAGAGTATTTTATTCCTCAGTATTCACTCAAGTTCAAGCCTCTAAAAAAGATGGCTCTGGTACCATTTTGTTGAAAATTTCATAAGAATACAAAAGACTCCAACAAATATAAAAGAAAATTCCTAAAAAAATTGAAACAAAATATCATATCTCTAACAACCTTGACATAGTCAACTTAATTTCTTATACAGTAAATATAGCACTTTCAACAAGGTCTTTAATGTAGTTATACTAGTTTGGAGTCTACAGAATGTCAAACTACGTGTCTATTGTATATTGGCTCTCTGTACTGCAACTTTCAGTTTGTCTCTACTTGCTATATTTTGATTTGTTGATGTGAACAAAAAACATCTCAGAGATAGATAGAGAGGTAGGAATTTATCAAACGAACCGCACTCCTTCATATACATCAGAAGTCCATTGACCTTAGAATGTACATCATCTTCCTCGTACTACATTGTTGTTATTTCAGCTTAATGTTGTATAAAATATTTTTTCAACTTGCAGCATGCAACACTCAGTCTTCTGCAACATTATTCTCCATGCTGTAATTTAGCTTACAAATTTGCTATATCTCTTGCTTATAATACTTCTCTACTTGCAACGTGTTTTTACTTGCTCTTCTCCATTCTTCAACCTAATTTATAGACTCAAGTTCTAGTCTAATTTCATATGAACAATGTAAAAAATTAGGTACTCTAATTTCCTATTACACTTGTGTTTCATTTCTTCAAAATCTAAACATAATTTTCCTAACATATTACCCTATTGTTTATATTGGGTAGTGTATGGGTAATACCCTAAGGGTATACGAGCACCCACGGGCAAATGGATTACCCTTTTATATAATATTAAACATTGATGAAATTCATTTTTCTTATTCGAAAAAATCTATTTTGTTGGTTCCAACGAGTCGAATCGGGTACATTTGACAAAAAAACAATAAAATAAACCATGATTTTAGATTGAAAATATAATGTTATAATATGATTATTGATCACTTGATTTGGTATTTCCCGCAATAGAAGAATTAAACAATAAAAATTTTGATGGGAAACAATTTATATTCCTTCAATGAAAATATATTGTATATATAGTATATAAAAAGATTATAAATTTATAAATAATATAATTAATATATAAATATATAATGGGTAAACAAGTAGGGTAATCGGGCAGGGTAAATGGGTAAATTTCTTATCCCATGCCAAACACTTAACCTAAGACATTTTGGTGGGCACAAGCAAGACCTTGCCCATTAGTTATGTACCATAAAATTTGGATAGTGTCCTACTTGATTACCCAACTACCCATAAGTAACCGTAAACTACGGGTAAAATTGACATCCTTAACTTGGAGAATACTAGATGAACCTCCTAAAATGCGGGTAAAACTGGCATCCCTTGCCTGGAGAATACTAGATGAACAATAACTTATGGATGAAAATATTGAATCCAAGTATGGTGAGGTGGGACGATACACAACTGCAATCATACATGATCAGGTTGGTGGGGATATATTTGCAACTTAACTGTTGGTCATTCTGATGAGTGGTTTCTGAATGGGCTGCATAGATAGTTGGGAAATGGATTGGATACCAACTTTTGGTTGGAAAATTGAACTAGAGAAAGAGAATTGAGAAATATTTATCCAAGATCTCTATTCTTTAACCTTTGACAAAGCCTGTTGGGATTTCATTGTTTAGATTTTGATGAGACAAACCAACCATGTAATAGGAAGTTTTGAGTACCCCATTTTCACATTGTTTAAGTGAATAAATAGACTAGAATTGAGTCTTGAGTCAAGGATTGAAATGGAGGTTAAAAGAGGATAAAGCTGCATCTAAGCTTTATAGGAAGATATCGCTGCAAGAAGGCAGGATACAGCAAAGCAAGGAAGAACGGCGTGCAGCATCGCTGCATGAAAAGGATACAGGAGTACTGCTAGAACGAAGTTACAGCAGCACTGCCAGACAATACTGCAAGCAGGTCTAAAATACAGCAGCACTGAAAGTATACATCAGCTGCACAGAGACCAAGGATACAGCGCAGACTTACAGAACAGTTAAGTATATACAGCGCCAACTACAAGACGAAGTATCCTGCAAATCCCAGAAAGGATAAATGCAGTATGAGAAACGGAGATCCAAGCAGGGACAAAAGAGCCGTTCAAGAAAAAGTCAAAGTAGCAGACACGGAGCCAATAAGAAGATGCCACATGGACTGACGCGCCGCAGAAAGCTGCGAGCCACAACTGCCGCAATAAATGCTCCGAAAAGAAAGGTCAGTCGCATTAAATGCGAACCATACTTTGGCAAGGCTATTTCAAATTCAAAAGAGGGATGTCTCCTTCAACGGACATCTTCTCCTACAAGTATAAATAGAGGTCGAGGAGTACTGAAGCTGGTTACTGTTACTGAGATCTAATTTCCATACGCGAAAGTTTCGAGCTTACAAATTTAAAGTATTCAAGCCAACAGTTTCAGTCACTCAACCTATCGAAGTGAAGCAGAGTTCAAGCTGAAAGATTCCTTACGGATTCAGAAGCTCACTTCGAAGCACAAGTTGAAGAAAACCTTTTTATCCTTTTAACCTTGTTGCTGTGTGCTTAGGTTGTTTTAGTGGTGTCAAGCAGTTGATAGGAGAGATCCTTGCTGTTTGTTTTAGTTGTCTAGTGTTAGGCAGCTTCCCTGTGTGGGAGTATAGAACCCTGTGTGGGTTAGCCTTTGAAGTTTGCAGTTGTTGTGTGTACGCTGGACTTCAGTAGGTGGTTTGCTTTGTAAAGTTGATAGATTGTTAGGAGAGTCCTGTAAATCAATGTTGCTTAACAAAGTTCCTGCTCGAGGAGCAGTAGAGTGGACGTAGAAGGATTACACCACCTTCGAACCACTATAAGCCATAAGTGTTTTTATCGCTTTATTTATCTGTGCTTATTTTCTGCATATATCTATCTCTTCTCATCATAAAACGTTTGAAAGAAGCATTTTTGTGTAAAACAGCCTTGTGTTTGAAAAGTATATTTCCGCTGCGTACAAAACTTCAGGTTACAGCGTGCAGCACTGCATTCTAGCGCTGCAAGCAGTAACCATCTATCACTGCAAGCTCAAGTAACTTGCAGTGCAGAACGGTTGTTTTAAAGATTCTGAAAAATCGACCAAGGTTCATTCACCCCCCCCTCTGAACCTCGGACACCACTTGGGACCAACAAGTGGTATCAGAGCAAGTTGGGTTAAAAGCCAACTTATCTGGTCACCTACCCAGATCCACCTTGTCTCGTTGTTTTCCTTGCATAAAAATCTTTTTTAAAGCATATCATGGATTCCTCCAATCACAAGCTACCTATGTTTTCCATAGAGGAATATGATGACTGGAAGATTAGAATGCAGGCACACCTTTCGGCCATGAATGATGAGATGTGGACCGTCATAACTGAAGGACCGATAGTTCCCATGAAGATAAACCCAATGTATGAAAGAGACCATGCAGAAGGAGAGCAGCCACCACCAAACTTCCTGATCAAACCACGACAAGAGTGTGGAAACGAAGACAGGAAAAGAGCCAACCTGGATAACGTGGCAAAGAACGCTCTATTTATTACCTTGGATAAGGGCACCTTTAGCAAAGTCAAGACTTGCTCAACCTCCAAAGAAATATGGGAAAAGCTGGAGCAAATTTGTGAAGGAACTGAGCTCACAAAGGACAACAAAATCTCCAACGCTACACAATTATTCGAGCTCTTCGAGATGAAGAATGAAGAGACTCTAGAGCAACTAGATCTGAGATTCACATCCATAGTGAATGAACTAGAAGCTCTGGGCAAACACTACACACAGAAAGAAAAGAACATGAAGGTGTTAAGAGCCCTACCAGCGGAGTGGGATAGCAAGACCACTGCCATGAGAGTGTCTATGGACCTGAAGTCCATGAGCACATTTGACTTATTCTCCAACTTGAAAGCATTCGAGTATGACATCAATAGAAGGAGAAAAGAGTCAGAGGAGTCAATCTCCAAAGTTACAGCTCTAACCGCCAGAGGAACAAAGGATACAGCAACCGCCAGTTGCAGTAAGCAGAGTGAGGATACAGCAGAAGTTGCTGAAGAGGATATGGCGCTCCTCCTAAAGAAATTCAGGAGATTCATCAAGAGCAACAACAATAGCAGCAACACCAACCTCAACAAAAAGAATGACTTTAGAAGAAGTCACTCAACCCCTCAGGTATCTTCTTCTCCTCAGTCAAATACAGGGAATGTTGACTTGTGCTATAATTGTAGGAAGCCTGGACACTACGCAAGGAATTGTCCTTATCCAACAGTACACAAGTATCCTGAAGGAGAAAGAGAACAGAGGAGAGATAAAAGACGAGAGGAAAGGCACAAGCTTCGAGCTCTCATAGGAGAGATGGAGAAAGCCAAGGATGCAGTAGTTCCAAAGGAAGTACTGAAAGTTGCAGAATCCTCTGACAGCGATGCTGAAACCTCATCCTCTGAAGAAGAAGCACTCATATGCCTGATGGCTAAAGATGGCGAGGACAGCGAAGAAGATGAGGTAATTTACCAACCGTTGTCCATACAAGTTGATGAGGAGCTGAACATGATCCACTCCTTGAAAAGGATCATGAGTGATTTCGAGCAGATCAACTCAATTCATGAGGAGCTTAAGGTTGAGAATGAGAACCTTAGAATCGATAATGAGATCCTCAAGAGCAAAAACATCGACATTGTCAGAATGCTCACTGCACGAGAGTCTGATAACTCAAAGTGTAGTAAGCAGCAACAAGAGATCTCTAGATTGAATCTGCTGATCACTGAGCTAAGGTCTGAGAAGTAAATCTTGCAGTCCAAGATGAGAACGTTCACCAAATCCTCAAAGGACGCAAGAGATTGCATAAACAGTGTCAGAGATCCCTTTGTGATTTCAGGCATAGATTACAGCAATCAAGGCTCTCAGAATACAGCAAGCACATCCGAAGCTGTGAATTTTGTTCAAGCTAAAACTCCAATGGAGAAAGAGTTACTTTGTGACTCTGAAAAGATACTGAACAAAACAGCAATGACGGATAAAGGGAAGAAACCCCAATGCTCAACTGCAGGGAATAAGTCTGCATCTAAGACTTGGCTGCAGCAGAAGTCATCTGCTGCATGCAGCAAAAGGATGCAGCAACCAACAAAGTTGCAGCATAGAAGAAACTTTCCCACCGATACTAAAACCTATATGTCTAAACCTCAAGGAGGATATACTCCAGGAAAGTATGGTGGAAGACCGCACTACAAGGGTGTTGTAACACACATGTTTGTCGAGCACACACTTCTCATAAGCAGTTTTCCAAGATAACTGCATACAACTCGAGAACCAACAAATCTTACAGTAGATCAGTTACTGTTAAGAAAGTTTAGGTTCCCAAAGTAACTAACCCCAAATGACCCGTATGGAAATGGGTACCTAAATCTGTTTGAGTTTGTTACAGGTTACAGTGCCAGGATGCAGCAGTGATGTATGGTATATCGACAGCGGCTGCTCAAGGCACATGACAGGCAATAAAGAAACGCTGAAAGACTTCCAAGAATGCAAAGGACCTAAGGTCATATTTGGAGATGATTCCAAAGGAAGCACAAAAGGAAGTGGATGCCTAGTCAAGGGGAACATAAAAATCAAGGATGTATCCTACGTAAAGGGGCTTAGATACAATCTTCTAAGCATCAGTCAGTTCTGTGACAAAGGATATACAGTGGAATTCAACCTCAACAAGTGCTTAATCAAGGACAGCACCACAAATGAAGTAAAGCTTACAGGAACAAGAAAAAGAAATATCTACCTAGCAAATTGGAATTCCTCCACTCAATCAACATGCTTCATAGTGAAAAGTCCACCGGAGCTGAGCTGGCTATGGCACAAACGATTAAGTCACCTGAACTTCAAGACTATCAACAAGCTAGCAAGAAAAGGTCTCGTGAGAGGATTACCAGATGTAGCTTACAAGAAAGAGAATGTCTGTGGAGCGTGTCAAAAAGGGAAGCAAGTTAAGAGCTCTTTCAAGGATAAGATTCAGAAATCATCTCACAGAATTCTAGATCTTCTACACATGGACCTCTTTGGACCAGTAGAACCAGTAAGCTTGAGCGGGAAGAAGTACTCTCTAGTAGTAGTGGATGACTACTCCAGATACACATGGACGATCTTTCTAGCAAAGAAGTCGGAAACTCAAGAAAAGCTACCTGGCCTCATGAAGAAAATACAGAATGAAAAGAGCTTGAGCATAGTGAAGATAAGATCAGACAGAGGAACCGAGTTCACGAATAAGTTTATAGAGAAATTCTGTTCTGACAATGGTATTCGTCATGAATACTCTGCTGCACGAACACCTCAACAAAACGGGGTTGCTGAAAGAAGGAATAGAACCCTCAAGGAAGCAGCAAGGACGATGATAGCAGAAGCAGAAATACCCAAGAGATTTTGGGCTGAGGCAACCAACACTGTATGCTATACGCAGAACAGATGTTTAATCATCAAGGATCTTGACAAGACACCGTATGAAATATGGAATGGTCATACACCAAACATTTCCTATCTACATATCTTTGGATGCAGGTGTTATGTTCTCAACAATGGAAATGAACATCTGAGGACTTTTGATGCTAAATCAGACGAAGGAGTATTTCTAGGATACTCTGCTGTAAGTAAAGCCTTCAGAGTGTTTAATAAAAGAACCCTGGTGGTAGAAGAATCTGTACATGTGGTGTTTGATGAACCAGATTGTGACACTAAGAAGCTGGAAAAACCACCTGAAGAAACCTCTCCCAGAAAAGAGAATGATGTACCATACATAGAAGGAGTTCTGCCTACAGAAGAAGATAAAGATGAAGAAGCTACAACCTTGGATGCAGCAGACATTTTTACAGCAGCAGAACCTCCTGCATTACAGCAACATGATGAGCAAAATACACCAACACACGTTTTTGAGCCAGATAGGACATGGCTTAGAAATCATCCAAGAAATCTCATCATAGGAGATCCATCCATCGGTGTAAGGACAAGAAGATCCATCCCACATGAAGCAATGTTTGCATGCTTCATATCACAATCAGAGCCTAAGAATGTTGAAGAGGCACTGCAAGATAGCAACTGGGTACAGGCCATGCAGGAAGAATTGAATGGATTTGAGAGAAATCAAGTATGGAAAACAGTCGCTAGACCGACCCATCAAGGTGTAATTGGAACAAAGTGGCTGTTCCAGAACAAGCTAGATGAATCAGGAGTCGTTGTAAGAAACAAAGCAAGATTAGTTGCTAAAGGATACTGTCAGGAAGAAGGAATTGATTTTGATGAGACTTTTGCACCTGTGGCAAGGCTAGAAGCAATAAGAATTTTCTTAGCCTATGCAGCACATATGAATTTCAACGTCTATCAAATGGATGTTAAAAGCGCATTCCTAAATGGTCTCCTTACAAAGAAAGTATATGTTGAGCAACCTCCTGGTTTCGAGGATCAAGCAGAAGAGAAGGTGTTTCGTTTACAAAAGGCCCTATATGGACTGAAGCAAGCACCAAGAGCTTGGTATGACACCTTATCTCTCTATCTTCTGGAAAATGGTTTTCAAAAAGGAACGATCGACAAAACGTTGTTTAGGATACAGGACGGAGAGAGTGTACTTCTTGTACAAATCTATGTGGATGATATTATCTTCGGATCCACAAACAAAGTGCTATGTGAGAAATTCTCCAACCTGATGCAGTCAAAGTTCGAGATGAGTATGATGGGAGAATGAAGTTTCTTTCTCGGACTGCAAGTAAAACAGCTTCCTACAGGAACCTTCATCAATCAAGTCAAGTATACGAAGGAGCTTATCAAAAAATTTGGCATGGAGAATGGAGCCGCAACGTCCGTTCCCATGTCCACATCTATAAGTCTTGACAAAGATGAAGATGGTAAAGATGTAGACATTACGAAGTACAGACGCCTCATTGGATCATTGCTGTATCTCACAGCAAGCAGGCCTGATATTATGTTTGCAGTAGGAGTCTGTGCTAGATTCCAAGCAGCACCGAAGGAATCACATCTTTTAGCTGTAAAAAGAGTGATCAAGTATCTGAAAGGAACTCAGGAAGTCGGCTTATAGTATCCTAAGGAAGGAGGATTCAAGCTTAAAGGCTACTCCGACTCAGATTATGCAGGCTGTAAGATTGATAGGATGAGTACTAGTGGGACGTGTCAATTTCTGGGAAATAGACTTGTCTCGTGGTTCTGCAGGAAGCAGACCTCAATTGCAACCTCTACAGCAGAAGCAGAGTATGTTGCAGCAGGAAGTTGCTGTGCGCAGATTCTCTGGATACAGCAGCAACTTAGAGATTATGGGATAGAAGAAAAAGAGACGCCAATTCTCTGTGACAATACGAGCGCTATTGCAATTACCCATAATCCTGTCTTTCACTCAAGAACAAAGCACATTGACATTCGTCATCACTTTATAAGAGATCATGTTGAGAAGAAAGATGTCATGCTTGAGAAGGTTCACACGGATCTACAGCTGGCAGATATCCTTACAAAACCTTTGAGTGAATCTAGGTTTTCTATGCTTCGTAACGAGCTAGGAATCCTTAAGTTGTGAAGAAAAAGAAAATGCAAGATCGCAGGGGGAACCTCTGCATGCTTGCAGAAAGCAGTAAAAATGGTACTGTAAGCTACGCGTCAATACAGCACTGGGTTCAGACAGCGCTGCAATCTACATTCTTACAGTACAGCAGTTATCGAAGAAATCAAGCAGCACCAGGTTACAGCATTAATTTCAAAAGGAGTATTGATTGCTCTGCAACCTCATACTAGAGATGCTGCAACCTTAAAAAGGCATTTATTTAGGCGGCAAAGGGCATGTCTTTCAACATTAAATGCATGACTGCGGGTGTCAGGAAGTGGAAAGGGCGCTGACAGAACCCACGCGCCAAGTAATTATTAGCGACGATTTGACATCTTCGCTTTTTCCTGAGCCACTAGATCATTTCCCTAATTTATCTCAACCGTCAATCTCGCACGTCTCTTGAGAACCGCCATAAAGACCAAAATGTGCCATTTGAAATTCACTTATCATCTTCAGAGAGAGAAACGCTGTGATCGCAAGAAAATATTCTAAGTGCAAAACCCTTGTCTCTTTTCTCTCTACCTCACAAAGATTCCAATGGCTGCCAGAAAGACTATCGTTCTTGATGGAAGAATGATCAACAGGGAGAACATCTTGGAGTCAGGGTTGTATGATAATACCCTGATCAAGAGGATCTTCGATGCTCTAGAACAGACCCAAGTCCTAGGGCTGTTGACCACGGTATATGCTGGCTTCTCCACGGAGTCAGTACAGAGGTTTTACGCCTACGCTAGGCAGGTGGAGGAAAGGAACTGCATCCTGTTCCGGATGGATGCACATGGAGAGGAACGGTCGCTGACCGTTAGGGATATCTCCACCACCTTCAGCATTTCGGCTGCAGGGTTGACCCCCAGCCAGTTGGCAACGTATGGGGAGGCATCGGCTCAAGAGATGTGGAATCTCTTTCGAGCAAGGGATGCAGGGGCTGAAATCAAGAGAAGCGCCCCCAAGAAGCTCTTCAAACCGGAGTTTGAACTTCTCCACGACATCTGTGCGTACTCCATCGAGGGGAGGACAGGGAGTTACGACAAGTGCACAGATCTCCGGTTCCGGATCATGTCTGCCATCATGGTCGGAGAGAAGGTGAACTGGGCGAGGTTCATCATGAAGAGGCTGTAGGAGGAAGCAGAGAAGATAACGGAGCATCGGAGCTACGGTATCACCATCTGTTCTCTGCTCTGCAAGCTTGGCCTTCAACTTGCAGCACCCGCCCCCATTCATCCTGGAAAGTATCTCGGGGAGAAGAAGAAGGGCAAGACCCAGCCGAAGGCTGCAGGAGCAGGAGTTGCGAGGAAGAAAACCAAAGACAAAAAGAATGCAACTCTTGCTCTGCAAGATGAAGCTGCTATCAGCGGGGAAGATGCTGAAGAAGAGGAACCTTCGAGTCCTCTTCCTGTTATAAAGAGGAGTTTAGGGAAGGTTATACCTGAACTTGAATCCTCTTCCCCAGATGATGACGCACCTTTGGTGAGAAGGGGTCCACGCAGTAAGAGAGCTGATGTTGTTGTTGGGGATGTGTCACATCAGCCCGATATGGTTGTAGTTGACCTTGGGGATGTGTCACATCAGGTTCGGGAGCCACATCAGCACCGGGTCGAGCCAACTGAAGAAGAAGCACGTCTACAAACAGATGCTTCAGTGCTCGATCCCACCTTTCCAGCTGCTAGAAATATGCCGGCAGAGTACTCTCTTTGGAGAGAGATGCGGCTGTCAAAGGGGGAAATCCTGTTAAAGTGGAAGGATTTCCTGACAGTCGAGCAAGCTGTCCTGGAGTGGGCCAAATCAGAGGATATTCTGGCACTCCTGCAACCTGACTTTACAGCAAGAGTTCAAGAGCTCGATGGCTGCAGCGCTGCACAGGGAGCACAGGATAAGGGAAAGGGCAAGGCTCTTGCAGAATCTGACTCTACAGAGCTGCCGATGAAAGCAGCAGTGGAAGATGTGCAGGTCTTCCTAGCCCCGGTTGCAGAGGCGGTAAGAAGGGGCGATGATGTCGCTTTTGCTCAACAGCAAATCGACACCTTGGGAGTAGAGCAGGCTGAAGAAGCCATGCTGCATCTAGCGCTGCAACAGAGCTTGAAGGAGATAAGGATGCAGCACACTCCAAGGAGGATGCGGGGAGAAGGCAGTTCAAGTTCAAATCAGATGAACTCCCCTGCATACGAGCAAGTAGTTGAGGGCCTCTCCAACATTGTCACGCTGGATCGCTTGGAGGAGGTTGAAGCTCAACTACTGGATTATGGTGATTCCCCAGTGCGCGAAGATGAAGATGCTGCCCAAGCAGATTCTGAGGGGGAACCATCCACCATAATCAGGAATGTCATCTCAGACATTTCTGAGATTGCCGATGAAGCATCTACGGAGGGAGCTGCAGAGGCGGTACTCCCTGCACTGGACACGACAGTAGTGCAGCCAGCAACCACCCTTCAACAGGAAGAAGGAGCTGCAGAGAAGAGTAGGGTGGAAGCTGAGATCCTAGCAGCAATAGAGGATACAGTGCTGAATACTGTGATCGCTGCAGGAAGCTATGCAGTGCTGTAAGAACCCATTCTTGCAGCAGAGACTGTCGAAGCTGTTTCTGGATCGGCCGAGAAGACGGGGTCCGTTGAGAAGACCTCAGTGGAGGATGTTGTTCTGACAACATGCCCTGAGTGTGAGAAGACCTCAGATGGGGAGGCTGTTCAGACAGTACCCACTGAGGATGCTGGAGTTGAGGCCGAGGTATCCCCAGTGCAGCTAGAGACACCTCGTGAGGAGGTTGATGCTGCAGCCGCTGCTAGCTCTCAAGTACCTTCAAAGGTCACTGCAGCGAAGGATACTGTGGACGCCAATATGTCGGATGCCGAATTCGCAAGATGGATGAAGGAACGGAACATTGCTGTTCATGGGCCAAAATCTGGAGGAGCCGTTCCTGTTCCAGTCTTATCCAGCGAAGAGGAGGCAGAAGAAGAAGAAGGAGATGAGCACCCATCCTCAAGCTCTACAAGCTCTCATACCAGCAAGGATGGGGATGAGGTTGCTGCTGAAGTACCGAGGCAGGATGCAGCACCAGTATGCCAAGAGGTGATCCCATTTGCTGCATCCACTGCTGTCTCAACAAGAAGGAATTCAGGGCTGACTCCTGATGAATCCATCAACAGAGTCGAGACCGCTGTTAGACATCTGATGCATGCTCTCCAAGAGCATGAGTCTACCATGCACAACAGTCTTAGGGTCAGTGCCCAATTCCATGCTGAAACCATGACGGGTTTCAAGAAGGACCTCGAAGTGCTGCCTGACATGATTAAGCATACTCTCAATGATCATTCGAACAGGCTGTACTACGACCGGGTCAGGATGGAGAAGGAGTTGAAGGTTGAAGCTGCTCTAACGCGCCAAGAGGTCAGGCAATGCAAGCTGCATGCTGAGACTGCCTCAACCAGACTCAACCATCACTCACAAGTCCTGGAAACACTTCTGGATCGTGTCTTTGATCAATCTCAGAGAACCAGAAGTGTGGACGACAGGTTGGGAAACCTGGAGCTGATTGTAGGAGAGTTGAGGGACATCATGGTCCGAGCTTTCCCTCAGCATGTCGATGCTCCAGAGCCCGCACCTGAACCGACCCGACGCCCGCGATCTAGGGCGGTCCCAGCAGCCCCTGCTCAGCCCCCGGCTTTTGATGATGCCAAAAATGGGGAAAGGTTTGAAGAGAAATACAGGAGCAAAGGGGCAGCTGATCCTGAAGAAGAGGAAGAAGATGATGACCAGCAACCTCTCAGCAGGAGGAGAAGGAGGTCTGGATCATCTGCTGCTGCTGATATCCCTTCTTCGAAGAGATGGAAAAGAGATGATGATGGAGCTGGTGGTGCCGGTGCAGCTGCTGGAAGAAGATCTGCTGCAGGTTCTGCACACAGCAGAGCTGCAAGCAAAGATGCAGCACCGCCCAGCTATCATCATAAGAGAAGGGATGATAGCCAGCAGCAAGGCTCAAGGAAGAGGATGAGCGGGGACGAGTCTGAGAATCAAAGGCGACAGTACGAAAAAGCTGCAGATCCTAACGCCTGGATTCAAAGACTCGGTGTAATTGGTGAAAGAAAAATATTCCCAAACAACTACTACCAATTCCCTCCTCAAGAAATCCCTCGCCTTGACACAGAGAACATCTCTGCTGAAGTGTCCGTGTTGATGGATCAAAGGCCTGAAGGTGAGAACATGGCTTGGAGATTCGACATCTTCAAAGAAGTCAGACTGCCTTTTGATCGGAATCCAACATTTGAGGCGATCACCATTTTCAAACGATCAGAGTACCTCAGACACTTCAGAGATCTATGCAGGCAAGGCAAATTCAGCAAGTATCATACCTGCAAGACTGCTTTGAGAAGGTATGAACAACTCGTTCGTGAAGGAAGCCTTGACATTCAACAGCTGTACATCGATCGAGTCAAGGAAGGGCTGATTGTACCATTCTGCGAGGACTTCTGGCTGAGATGGATTCAGATTCCTGTGATCAGACACAAGCTGGAAGAGTCCTACCAAGAGTCCATCAGGGACTGGTGGAAAGGATTAAGAGGAAGAGAAGGCCTTGAAAGGTTTGAAAGAAGAGCAGACGAATCTGCAAGCAAAAGGTCTTCGTTTTACTAAGCTGTATTCATATACCCTCTTATGATCCTTGTTGTATTTTTAATATTGTAAAAAAATTTCTATCTCTTAAATGAAGAAATTTTTCTTTCTGCTCTGACCAAGTTCAATTCTTATGAACTCAAGCATGCTGTTTGTGTTTTCCTGTTGAGTTTGTTGAAAGGAATAGCATGATGCATCTCTGATGAATCCAGGATTAGTTTTATTCATTCAAGCTGTGCAAGCATGTAATCTAGATAAACTATATGAGTTAAAGTAAATTGAAACTTCTTCATGAACGAAATATTGTAAAGGTTTAGATTTTGATGAGACAAACCAACCATGTAATAGGAAGTTTTGAGTACCCCATTTTCACATTGTTTAAGTGAATAAATAGACTAGAATTGAGTCTTGAGTCAAGGATTGAAATGGAGGTTAAAAGAGGATAAAGCTGCATCTAAGCTTTATAGGAAGATACTGCTGTAAGAAGGCAGGATACAGCAAAGCAAGGAAGAACGGCGTGCAGCATCGCTGCATGAAAAGGATACAGGAGTACTGCTAGAACGAAGTTACAGCAGCACTGCCAGACAATACTGCAAGCAGGTCTAAAATACAGCAGCACTGAAAGTATACATCAGCTGCACAGAGACCAAGGATACAGCGCAGACTTACAGAACAGTTAAGTATATACAGCGCCAACTACAAGACGAAGTATCCTGCAAATCCCAGAAAGGATAAATGCAGTACGAGGAACGGAGATCCAAGCAGGGACAAAAGAGCCGTTCAAGAAAAAGTCAAACTAGCAGACACGGAGCCAATAAGAAGATGCCACATGGACTGACGCGCCGCAGAAAGCTGCGAGCCACAACTGCCGCATTAAATGCTCCGAAAAGAAAGGTCAGTCGCATTAAATGCGAACCATACTTTGGCCAGGCTATTTCAAATTCAAAAGAGGGATGTCTCCTTCAACGGACATCTTCTCCTACAAGTATAAATAGAGGTCGAGGAGTACTGAAGCTGGTTACTGTTACTGAGATCTAATTTCCATACGCGAAAGTTTTGAGCTTACAAATTTAAAGTATTCAAGCCAACAGTTTCAGTCACTCAACCTATCAAAGTGAAGCAGAGTTCAAGCTGAAAGATTCCTTACGGATTCAGAAGCTCACTTCGAAGCACAAGTTGAAGAAAACCTTTTTATCCTTTTAACCTTGTTGCTGTGTGCTTAGGTTGTTTTAGTGGTGTCAAGCAGTTGATAGGAGAGATCCTTGCTGTTTGTTTTAGTTGTCTAGTGTTAGGCAGCTTCCCTGTGTGGGAGTATAGAACCCTGTGTGGGTTAGCCTTTGAAGTTTGCAGTTGCTGTGTGTACGCTGGACTTCAGTAGGTGGTTTGCTTTGTAAAGTTGATAGATTGTTAGGAGAGTCCTGTAAATCAATCTTGCTTAACAAAGTTCCTGCTCGAGGAGCAGTAGAGTGGACGTAGAAGGATTACACCACCTTCGAACCACTATAAGCCATAAGTGTTTTTATCGCTTTATTTATATGTGCTTATTTTCTGCATATATCTATCTCTTCTCATCATAAAACGTTTGAAAGAAGCATTTTTTTGTAAAACAGCCTTGTGTTTGAAAAGTATATTTCCGCTGCGTACAAAACTTCAGGTTACAGCGTGCAGCACTGCATTCTAGCGCTGCAAGCAGTAACCATCTATCACTGCAAGCTCAAGTAACTTGCAGTGCAGAACGGTTGTTTTAAAGATTCTGAATAATCGACCAAGGTTCATTCACCCCCCTCCCCCTCTGAACCTCGGACACCACTTGGGACCAACAAAGCCTCTTCATTGGGTGATATGGGTGTTTAGGGAGATGAAAATTGGAACTGGTTATTCAGGTAGTAAAATGAACCTTTTGGGTACGAAGTGCACACGTTAGACAACCTAAAATCCATACTAAGCAACTTTACTTTGCAAGAATCAACACTTGATAATTGGAAGTGGAGATTTGCAAGAGATGAAAAATTCTCGAGCAAGTTGGCATAAAAACAAATGATTATGGGACATAAGCTTGAATGTTGGTGAAGCTTAGAGTAACTGCTTCAAATTTATATGACGAAATTTAGATCCAAAAAAAAGTAATAGCTTTGGGGTGGAAAATCTTTAAGGATAGGTTGGTGACGTGAACAAATTTAATAAGAAGAGGAATTATTCATGCAGGTGGTGATGTCAAATGTGCCATGTGGTGAAAATGATGAGGACTTGAGCCACCTCTTCTTTAGTTTCAAGGTAGCACACAAAGTGTGGATGAAGCATTATAAATGATTTGGAATATATACGGTGTTGATGTTACATATGAATCCATTTTGTCATCTAATCCAACACAAAGAACGCTTGCAAGGAGGGAAAAGAAATGACATAACAATTACTCTTTGGTTATGCACAATTTGGCTAATTTAGAAAGTAAGAAATAAACGCATTTTCGAAGGAGTCAAAATTAATCTAAATACATTGGTAGAAGAATGCAAGGTGGGAACTTGGGGTTGGCTTTCGGCATCCTAGATAGGCATATATCTTTTATCGAACCAAGAGGTGTAATTGCACAATATTGAAAGGTTCTATTACTTTAAACATTATGTATTGATGTACATCTTGACGCGATAAAATACGTCTTCTTTTATATCTATTACCTATATAAAAATGTCGATGTTTCTTACGAAATATGGATTGCCAAATACATCCCTATTATAGATTATTATTTAAGGTTATAATAGTAATTTATGATTTTCATATTTAAATAATTTTATATTAGAATTCTAACTAATTCAAAATCTTATAAAATCCTATTATAATTATAACTCTAATATAAAAGTGTTATATATACAATATTTGTATAATTTCTTTTCTTAATTTGAATTGATCTCCACGTGCAACGCACGTGATTAAAACTTGTTTAATAAAAATCTCTTTTGTTGCCAAAAAAAATCTGATATGATCTCGTGTAATGCTATTAATCTCTAACACAACTCGATTCACAAATTATAAAGACATATGACCTAACCTAACATATGATAATTACAATACGGAAACGTATGAAAACATGAATTCCAGGTTTTGTTAAAATCATACCCATTTATAGCTTATTAAAAATGAAGAAGGAAATGAGAATTACGCATAATTTTGATCATAAATTTTTGCATAGCATAATTTCATCCTACAACGCCCAGATTCTCACTTCTCATTGTTATTGCACAATAGTGTGTAACTGATATATCTACAATAACAAACTTTTCATGCTTACCAATAACATTGTGATCAACAGAATAAATCTGCGAAGGACCACATTATAAGCCTGGCAAAGATGTCCGAATCGAGGAACTCGATATGAGCAGCACGTCCAATTATAGTATCGAGGCTTTTTCCTTGCATGGAGATGTCAAAATCTACATCACAGCGCATGAACACTCGGTGCTCAGAGGATCTTGCTCATATTTGGTCCAAGCATTCGTTCAGCATCTCCAGAAAGATGTTACCCTTTAACGACCGGTCTTCTAAAGATGTTGGACACGCCTCGATTCTCGTAGAATGATACGAAACATATCCATCTTGAGAAATCATGAAAATGGATAGAATTATAACTCAGATAGAATGAAGCACAAGAAAGGAAAAGAGGAATCTAGCGAGCATTTGATCTTCATTATTCCATGTTGATGACTAAACTTTTGAAAGACAGAGAATGCTAAGGGGAAATTCATTGTTTGAATACACTCTAAGCTCATTTTGTGCCCATGTCAACGGGAATGATAATTATCATTAGAATGATAGAAGAAGGAAAGAAAAGTCGAACAATACAGAGGTTTTACCTGGGGTGAAGATAACAAAATAATGTTCCTTAAATTATCCAGTGTCTTCTACTGTAAGGTGGAAAAATAAGGAATATCAATATCAGATCATAAAATATTCAGAAAACAAGACCAGATTAAAAATAATGTAAAAAAGACCATTAATGTAAATTAAATACATCTGATTAAATTGCTGGAACTCGCTGTTCCTTACCCTGAACTATGCACAACTCAAAATCAAAAGAATACATAAAATAACTAAGTCGATTGAAAGCTGTATATACAAGAATTTACTTTTACTCTCTGAAATTCTTTCTTCACTGAAGGAGAAAAGGTGCCTAAACTTAGTGGCATAAGAATTTTAAATAGTTCGTTACTCTTCAATGAAATAACAGCAAAAATATATCCAAGGGGAACAGTAAGAGCTGAATTAACACCTTGCATAGTTTGTACAAGAATGTATTTTGGAGATCAGGATCATCAGTAAAAGTGAGCTGGTGAATGCACTGTGTTCCCTTTAGCTTCTTCATGAGCCACAAACCCCCATTAAATAAAGAGTTCGAACTATAAAGATAACCAAGATGTGGGCCGGAGATGGAGAGATACGTATGCAAGTATCTAAGATACGGTTCCATAATGCTATCTGCAAGATGAGGAATGGCAATAAGAAATGTGTTGAACTTTATGTATTAGTAAGCTTTGAAGTCCAGACCTGTTAAAGCAGTTCTCAGAATTATGTTTCTAATGGAATGCCCGACAAAGCTAAGTTTAATTGTTCTCAAGACACTGGATCTAGACACTGTATCCATTTTCTTTTTCACAAATGACACAACTTCTTCTGCTAGCCTCTGTCCCATTTCTCTAAAATCTCCAGATGTTCTGTCTTCATTAGCCTCTGATATAAGAAATTCTATCTTTGGATCTATCAAAAGCCATTGATTGCGGATGAGCCGTAGGTCAAGATGATGTCCCTACAAATATAATGTGACTTTTCAATGAAAAAAATATGTATCGAACACTTGGAACAACTAATAGAAGTATAATGCAAGACGAAATTAAATCATGACATCCAATATCATGAAGATCACCAAGTTAGGATTAACTTTAACGTGCAAAACATTACACATAATTAAACCTGCATAGTCATCAAGGTACAAAGACCAAACAAATCACATCACAGCCATGATAAATCAATATTGATCAAGTTCCAGAGAGCGTATTTGCATTTTTTGCTTATACTTAATGCCCCAATACCCACAACAAAATCTTGAAAACTAAAGTTCAACCTCAATATAAGAGAAAATAATTGTTATTTACAATTTCTTAGTAGAAACTTCTTCATCTTAAGAAAACATGTGGATACATCCTCAAATATAAAAAAATAAAATATGGTAGAGTATACAATTTCTTAATAGAGAAGTTTAAATGTTAGTTTGTTTCGAACAATGAATAATCCCCCCAATTGTACTACATTTTCAGTCTTACATTTAAGGCATGGCAATTCAGGGTAAATTGACACCACAGATACCCTTAGAAATCATGTTTATTAATTTTAAAGGAAAAGCACTGCAAGCAATGACGGCAAAAAAATAAGCTAAGTAGAAAGGTAAGTAGTTCTCATATAGGCATCATAGAACATGTCTGGAATCCATGGACAAAAACTACAATCTTCAGAACACGACTATTTGAGCAAGTGCTGACACCAGATACTGTTTTTGTGGGGTTAGAGGCAAACCCATCAAACAAACTATTTGTATCTCTAGCGCCCAGGACAAAAACGAAACATAATTGGTTAATTAAATAAGTAAACCCTTAATTAATATATCTTATGTGTATTAATTCTTGAGTGTTTAATTTAATTACATGCGTTTCAGATACGTGTATTACGACCGGTTTTAAATGGATAAAATTTATATACATGGAACATAGAATATTTTTATACCATTAGATGCGTAACGGAAAAATAAGAAGATAGAAATGAACTAGAGGTCAATCGAACACCCGTAGCTCAAACAGCGAAGAAAAGGGCAAAATATAGAGTTTTGGAAAAACGAGGAATGGAATCTAGACGAACATAACCGAAATCTTATCGTGAATAGTAACCAAAATCTTATCATGAACAGTAGTCTAGCCTAGATGAACAGTAACCCCTAGTGAATAGTAACTTTTACAATTTTTATAAATAGGCCCTCATTCGATTTCATTTTTTACCGTTTCTTCGAACGAGCCGAAAAGCACTGAAAACATGTAAGTCTCTCCCTCCTCTCTCTTTTTTTTTCCCGTTTCGCTTTCTGTCTCCTACGCACCACTGCCGGCGCTTCCGCGCCGCCGGTGTTGGCCGAAAAATTTCAATCTTGTTGGTTTTGGCTGATTTTCGCACACAACGTAGCCCTCGACGATACGAGTCTAGGACATCTTCCAAAATTCAATTCCGATTCTCCGTTCACCGGAAATTGATGAAAAACGATCTCCAAACCCTAAACCCTTATTTTCTGCCACTTTTTCTCTCTCCCGTTTTCTCTCTCTCTCTCTCTCTTCTTCTTGAGGTTACAGGTGCCGGAGTGGCTGCTGGGGTTGTGGGTTAGCCATTGTAGGGGCGGCGCCACCTTGGGTGGCGGTGCCGGTGCCAGAAAACGGGTTGGGAAAGGGGCTATTGCACGGTGTTGGTGTAATTCGTGTGTGACAAAGGGTTTTTACAGCTGTTTTTCCGACACTATTCATGCCGAAATCTGACAAGGGATGGCCGGAGGTGGTAGCTGGTGGTGCAGGCTAGCCGGGGGACTAATTGGTAATGGCATAGGCCGGCTCCACCACAGCCGGTTGCGCCAGAAAGGTGGCTGCTCGAGCAGGCCGACGTCGGGAGGCCTAGGCGCCAACCTGCCCCCGCTGCCTAGAAAACTAGGCAGCCGACGGGAGACGTCGTCGGGATTTTCTCCCGTCGTCGGGAACGCGCGTGACGTCGTATTTTCGATCCGAATCTCATTTTCTTTTCGTTGTTCTTTATTATCGAGACATCGCCAACAAAATATCATTGATCGGGGGTCGTGGGTCCCGGTCAAAGTCAACCATTTGACCGAATTACCAAAATACCCCTCCATCTTAAAATGTTCTCTTCGAGCTCGTTTCAACTCCGATTGAGCTCATTCTTATTTTGTTGTGATCCAAAATTCATTATTTTTCATCTCAGCATAATAAACTGATATTTCCCTCTTGGTTCATTCAACCTCAATTGTTAGGCCTACCGTTCCGATCCGTCTCATCTCGATCGATAGTATCCGATCCGATATCGGTTAAATCTTTAATTATATTAAATAAGGGATCTAAGAAAATATCATAAATTATGTAGGCTACTTGTTGGATTGAAGCCTTGAGATACGTGATCTTGGATACTTGCAACTTACGGGGTAACCACCGAACAAGGTGGGGGTAATTTCTAACTCTTTATCTGTTTACAGTTTTCTCTATTTCTAGCATGATGAGGAATACTAAATGCTGTGACATACTTATTACTGTGAGGGGTGGGCCTGCTGAGGTGCCCTTTCATGCATTCGTCTCTTACCTCCATTCTTCTATGAAAGGTTTGGTGGTCCTTAAAATGCACCAGCGGCATTTAAGACCGTTTTATAGGATAAGATAGGCGATGCCCGCACCTATTCGTTTCTTACCATTTCTAATGTCTGCTGTGCATATTTCGTGTTGTGTTTCATAATGATTATACGTATTTCTGATTTATTCCCCATGAGTGTATTCAACGCACTCACCCCTTATTTTGTAATTCACGTAACAGGAGGTGATAAGTATGATGAACCCTAGAAGGAGAGAGGGGTGTTATATTTTTCTGGATCTGTAAATTATTGTAATATGATGTTTATCAAATATTCTCTTTATAAAACAACGTTGTAAGAAATCCAAGTTTGGTGGTTATATGATATGTATTCGGGATGTGAGATCCTGATGATATTTTCCGCTGTGAATATTATGTTAAATCGGTTGAAGCCGATGGTTATTATGTAATATCTTTTGTTCGTCTCCTACCTCTTTTCTTCCTACACACCCATGTGGAAAACTCTGATAAATTTTATGTAAGAAATTGGGGCGTGACAATATCTTTCTCGTTCATTTGGCTGAAATAAGATTTTGCACTGGTTGAATGCAAAAGTGCATTGATTACTTGTTCTACAATTACAACAGGGATGCGTAATGGATCTCCGTATATATGCATGTCTTGAATAGACCTATTGTTGATCTGCACTGAAGCAATACCTATTCAATTTCAAAACAATAGAGTGAGACTTTATAACACTCGTTCATAGGACTGACCATCATCTTTGCAATACTTTGCTTGTAAAGCTCTGCTAGCTTAGCAGCATTCTGTGCAGGCTACACTCAGTAGAAACATATATACTAATCAAAAACTGGTTTCTGCTAGTAACAAAAGAAAATATCAAGCAATGAAAAGAAGTGAAAGTACAATTACGTCGCCAGTTAACTTCTTTGGAATGGCAGGTCTACCGTGCAATTCATTGTTCGAAGACTCATCCACCAAACTGTTTATATATTGGTCAGGTATCTCGACCTTAGTGTAAATCATCCAGATTAACCATTCAGATTTTCTATCAACAGCCCACTAATTGCAGAGAGATGTAAGAATCTTCTTTATGTTAGCCCTGGTAAGGTAAATAATATTAGCTTTCTGAACTTAATTAGATTCTAAAATGGTAGCAGCAGATGTATTTGCCAGTTTACATGTTGCCCCTAAAAAGATATTAAACTTTACATAATCAGATCAATGAAAAGCATTGAACCCCACCAAACAAAAAAGGTCTAATGAGTTAATGTGTTTCTTTCCTCTAACATAGTACTCAAAATAACAATAGTGAGAAGTTATGACTTATGAAGCATAAAGCTTTGTCCTTGCAGAAAGAACAGGTGATTCACTTCCCAAAACAAATCTCTATAATATTTTATGGGTTTTTGGAGAGTTCTGAAAACAACATAATGGAATGAAAGATTACCCTGTATCTACTGTCAATATCTAATATGTGATAGATTCAGCTAGATGAGTTCAAGAAACATATGATTTCATTATTCCAAGATGGAGGGTATCAATTACATCCTCTTCATCATCTTCCGACAGGGGTATTTTTGTGCTCTCAGCCTCCCTCACCGGTTCCCCTCCCTCAATTCCTTCCATCGGAGATTCTCTATTGAATTCTAAGGCAAACTCTATCCACTCTACCTCGTTTCCCTCATCATAAATAATCCCTCATCTCATTCTCAAAATTACTTTCAGACCCAGACATTTTCCTAAAAAGAATTAATCTTGAACCGTCAACTCAATTAATATTTCTTCTTAGGGTTAATAACATTTTTTCATCCGAACTATACGTGATTTTACACTTTTTTGTATAAATTTTGAAATGTTGCACTTTACTGTATGAACTTTAACTTTGTTGCATTTTGCAACTGGACACACTGGTCGGGTCAGGTCCGGTTTAACCCGGATCCATGCCCAAATTTTTTTTTAATTTATGTCATAATCTTTATATTGTAATAATATAACCATTATGTTGTAATAATATAACCTTTATGTACATATTTCATAACATTTTCAGTGCATAACTTATACTTTTTTCACTATAAAAGTTCATGTTATATAGCCGAAACATTTATATTGTAATGATATAACTTTTATGTTGTAATGATATAACATTTATGTTGTAATAGTATAACTTTATGTATAGATTTCATAACCTTTATGAGTGAATAACTTATACTTTTTTCACTATAAAAATTCATGTAATATAGTCGAAACATTTATGTTGTAATAATATAACCTTTATGTTGTAATAGTATAACATTTATGTACAGATTTCATAACTTTTTCAATGAATAACTTATATTTTTTTCACTATAAAAATTCAAGATAGACGAAACTTTTATGTTGCAATAATATAACCTTTATATTGTAATAGTATTACCTTTATGTATAAATTTCATAACATTTTCAGTGAATAACTTATACTTTTTTCACTACTTTGTACTACAAAAGGTTATGTTCATATAACTATAAGGTTATAAGGATGGTTATAAGGATAGAACTAAAAGGTTAAGTTCGCTAAACTAAAAGATTATGCCAATATAACAGCAAAATTAGAGTACGGGTTAGGGTTTGGACTACACGTAAAATGCACTCTCGGGTTGGGTCAACCTAGTTGCACGGATCTAGGATCTGTGCACTTGGTGTATATAAATAATTGTGTTTTTTTTAAAAATTTTGTCATAACCTTTATGTTGTAATAGTGTAACATTTATGTACAAATTTCCTAACCTTTTTAGTGCATAACTTATACTTTTTTCACTATAAAAATTCATGTTATATAGCTGAAACCTTTATGTTGTAATATTATAACCTTTATGTATAGATTTCATAATATTTTCAGTGAATAACTTAATATTTTTTCACTATGAAAATTCATGTAATATATTTGAAACCTTTATGTTGTAATAATATAATTTTTATGTTGTAATAGAATAACCTTTATGTACAGATTTCATAACATCTTCAGTAAATAACTTATACTTTTTTCACTATAAAAATTCAATATAGCCAAAACCTTTATGTTGTAATGACATAACCTTTATGTTGTAATAGTATAACCTTTATGTAAAAGTTATAACTTATACTTTTTTCAGTGAATAACTTATACTTTTTTCATTACATACGCTGTAAAAGTTTATTTGTATATAATTAAAAGGTTATGAGGACAAAACTAAAAGATTAAGTTCGCTAAACTAAAAGGTTATGAGGACATAACTAAAAGATTAAGTTCGCTAAACTAAAAGGTTATGTCAATATATCAGCAGAACTAGGGTTTGGGTTTGGGTTCGAGCTAGAGTTTAGGCACGTGTGGGCACGTGTAGGCACGTGAGGTGCACGTGGGATGAGGTGCGCGTGGGATGTATGAAATACACTCCCGTATCAGGTCGACCCAATTACATGGATTTAGAATCTGTGCATTTGGTGTATAGAAATAATTGTATTATGTAATATATAAATTTCATCTAATATAATTAAAATGCAGGAAAAGTATTAGAGACAAGGTCTCAAAATACCACAAAACATATAACTATAACCCAAAACTACCACTCTATATAACAAATAATCTCAAACTACCACAAAAGTGATAAAAATACCAAAAATAACCCTTTAGATTTCACATGGGCAATCATTGAAAAATACTTCTTCCAAATCAATATTACTATTTCCAATCTATATATTTTTCTAAGTTTTATTAACAATTCCAATCCATAATATTATTAAATCTAAATCTCTAAATAATATCAGAGCTTAGGTTTATTGAAGAAATAATTATAATTTATATTTATAATATTCATTTTTATGTCTAATGGAGGAGAAAATCAAGAATTATATATCTATGCAACAAGCTTATTGCATTTTTAGCGGATAAAGGGCTAGACATCTAAATCATCAATAAGGTTTGCTTACTTTGGCGTTCAAATATTTATACTATTTCCCTTTCTTTGGATGTCTTACATTAAATTTTGTTTGATTAATATTTTGAAATTGTTGCTAATGTACTAATATTATTTAAAAAAATTGTAGGTGAATCTTCGCTCATTTGGATCGTTGTGAATTAGTTATGGGGAAGTTCTTATGTAATGATTTAGAAGTTGGGAATTAAGATTTAATTTTATTGTTTACATTTATTAAAGTACGTTTTATTGTTTTCAAGAACTACCTGTTTATTTTTTTTACATAGATGTTTATATTCCTTGAAGTTTAAAGATTCTAACTGAAACTATGATTCTTATTTTAATTCATGCATAATTGAGTTTTGTATTATATTAGAGTATCATTATTTGATATTAATGTTAGTTTTCAAGCAATTAATGTTGTTCCATGAATGTGGCCGGAATCAATGAAATTGTGACATCCAAACAGTGTCATCTATAGATTAATTTTTTTACAACAAAATGAAATGATATGAAATAAATTTGATTACTAACGATATATAATTTAGTCATGTTTATTAAATTTTCGTGATGATTTTTATCGTCACAAATTTATATTGTTAGTGTTAGAAAAGAACATTTCACATGAAAAAATTTATCATGAAATGTTATTATTCACGACGAACAAGATATATATATATAGTGACAAATAAATATTGTCATAAAATATTCATATTTGTTGACGAACCTTGTTGTCGCTATATTTTTTCTTTATGACGATGAATATGGTTGTCACCACAAGCAATTTTCTTATGAGACAAAAACATATCGTCTCGGTTGTTAGTGATTTAGTGACACTTAACAATTTGTTGCTGAAAGTTTGATTCTTTTGTGATGCATTTTTTTGTCATTATAATATTATAATTTAATGACATTTAATAGTTCGTAGTTATAAATCTATTTTTTCATGACAAATTTTATTCAATATGACGGAATAGGTAAGAGAATTATGACGAAAAAAGTTGTTATTAAAAGATTGTGAGTTTGGATAAAAATTAATGTTCGTCACCAAAGTTATTGTTTTGGTGACAAAGTATAACTTTGTCACTTAAATTTTTATTTTTCATGACGAAACATAATAATGGATGACAAAATTTGATCACATTAGTGACGTGATACATGTCACTAAAAATGAAAATAATAGTGACAATGACTTTTTTCGTCACCAAATCCTGACTATTTGGTGACAAATTTTAAAATCGTCGCATAAACCTTTTGCCAGCACCTACACTGACGATCACTGCGACGCAAAAATTTCATCACCAAAAATTATTCATAACGAAAAATGATATTTATATGACAAAATTTGTCATCGTGATTTCTCAAATTTCTTGTAGTGTGAAAAGGGTAAATTACATTTTTGGTACCCAAAATATCCCTCAATTTTACTTTGGTACCCCTATTTTTGCGAGTTACAATATTGGTACCCAATGTTTCAAAAAATTGTATGTTTGGTACTTTCCGTCAAGTTTCCATCCAAACTTGGCAGAACCCTAATGTTTTGGAGTCAAAATCAACCTCTTATTCCCTAACTCATTCTGCACTTTGAGCTACCTTAAATTCTTGAAATCCTCTTCAATTTTCACTATTATTTGTAATTCTTCAATCCCTCGATTTCGAGCACTAATTTATGGAGTGGAAAGGTGATATTTGGTTATTTGAACGATTTTATGTTCATTGGATTTTCAACCTCTATTGAGAGAAACACAGAGTTGCATTACATCAAGACTTGGAGCTTCAAAACCTCTGGTTTTCAACACACGAAATCAAGAATCCATTGTCACAATGTCTCTGATAGCACTCTCCCTTCACAGCCAACCACACTGTTGGTTGTTTCTGTTTGGAAAAGGCATCACAAGAAGATCAGATTAGCTCTTTGGATTGGCTATCCATCACTGCAGCTCTTATGGTTTTTGGTTGTGTTTCTTTCAAAAAATGGAGGGGCTTGAAAATAGATAATTCACCAGAGGTGATGCAAGTGCTAAGGAGCTGACATGTAGGAGAAAGCTTGAAGATTAAAGACTGATTAAAGAAATTACGGCAAGCTCAAAGTGAAGAATGAGTTTGGGGAAGAAGAGGTCGATTTTGGCTCCAAAAATTTAGGGTTCCATCAAGTTTGGATGGAAACTTGACAGAATGTACCGAATGTTTAATTATTTGAAATATTGGGTACCAATGTTACAACTCGCAAAAATAGAAATACCAAAAGTGAAATTGGGGAATACCTTGGGTAACAAAAATATACTTTACCCTATTTGAAAATATTTTTGATATAAAATAAGTTTTAGGAATATCAATTCAATGACGTCCAACAAAGATTGGAACAAAATTGTTTCAGACACATCTAAGATCTCACAAGATTTTAGAGAAATCCAAAAAGTGGTCAGATGGAAGATCTCATAAGATCTTAGAGAAATCCAAAAGACCATACAATACTATGGTGGTCAGACGGAGAATATACTCAAATTTATATTCGAGATCCAACAAGAAGTTTTAGATCTAAAAAATATAATAGATTTGAAAAAGAAGTTGCCAACAGGATCCAATAGACCAATTATTCCCAAGAAAAGATTATAGAAATCCTAAAGTCTAAAAGTTAAGAACAACTGATGTGTGAAATCATTAGAAAGATCTGAAATGGAGGCATCACGAGTCGATATCTCAAAGTTAACCGAATCACTCTCAAATCTTGGGATTATGGATCGGGTAAGGAAGCACGAGTTCAAACACATCCATCCCTGAGCAATTATGGGCAGAAATTAGCTTTAAGTTCAATTCGGCAACTTTTGGAACTCGGCAAAGGAAGCAACCAACAGGCACCACCTAACAGTCCATGGGCAAAAATCATGTTGGACCCTATACATCCATATGGATTGGTTCTCACAACCGACATCATCAATTTCAAGAATATAGAAAACTTAATGGATGAATAGATGGTCTCATTAAAAGTGGCCTCGTCAACGCTGGACATAGATAAAGATAACTTCATTAGACTAATTGAAGATAGTCTGAAAGATTCAGCAAAAATAGGATTGGAGAAATGACTTGCCCAACTAAAAGAAAAAGTCCTTGCTAGATATAGTATATACGTTATCATCTAAAAATTTGGAAGGATGTTAAAGGTCTATTTCATTGGAGATAGATACTTTGACCAAAGTGTTAGGATGTATATTATAAGCCTAACTTTTGTATGAACATCTATTTTTGATATGAGAATTTTTTATGGTCAAATGTTTGCATTTTATATTTGTTATATATTTTATTGCAATTGTTCAATTAATTTATATTGTAGATAACATGGTGTGTGGTACCATATAGAAAATCATGTTATCAGTTCCTTATAAATTATAAATAGTAGCTTACAACCAAGATGAATTTGGACAAATCATCGGAATGGTTGTAGTGTAATTTGGTATTAGTCTATCTTGACTATAAAATTACACTAGTACTCTTTGTGTGTATTAAACAGGACCAATTGAGGCTGTTTGATATATACCGACTATATAATAAAACAAGACCTTTGTTATTATGGATGTGCATCCTCTTAATCATTATATAATAACTGACACATATACTCAATATATGTTTCTTTAATTTACCAATGGGTGAGATTTATTCATTAAATCAATAAGCTCGGTAAATTGGGATGCAATGTTATTTATATTATGTGCTGTTGATTATAGAATGAAACTGTATCCTAATTATTTAGGATGATGATGTCTCATTGAGGAGCTCATAAGGATTATCATGTAAAACCCTGCAGGTGGATTTATTCTGGCATGATAATAAAGTTGAGTTGTCAGTAACTTATTTAATTAACGGACATTCGATATTTTAAACACGAGGAGATAAACGTACTCATAATAAATAGGAGTCCATATTTAATATGGATTTGGGGCGGTAGTTCAATAATAACTCTTTAGTGGACCGAGTTATTATTGATGGCTTAAGAAGTGTGTACGTGTGAACATAAGACTCCTAAGCCTATCAGGAGACCTAATCATAATCCTCTTCTAGGTCCCTGTTGTAGCCTATAAATATGCCTTAAGTCGGCCGCTTCTAAACATATGAAAATCTTAGGTACGATTTAGTAGAAGTCGTTTCTGTGTAAAGATTTACACCCCATAGAGGGAGATGCTTAGGCAATCATATAAATTACCTCCTTGACATGTAGAATCTTAAAGACAACTTGAGAGAATGGTGTCAACAAACAACCATACAAAAGAATAAAAAAGAACTTAGAGGACATATAAAAAGAACTCTTCTTTGTTGTGATAAGAATGATTTTCCATCCATCATTAGAGAATCAAGATAAGAAAGATATGGAAAAAGAAAGAAACACTTTTCAGAAATATTTCTTATGCCAAATTAGGAGATCATAAAAAAGGCCTTCCATCTGAGGAAGATCATGATGGTGTAAATCCAAGATCGGAAGGTACAAGTCTGGTTAGAAATCCGATCCTTCCAGGTTTTCTTCACAAGGATCTAGATCCACATAGAAGTCCATAGAAAGAACACCAACAAGAAGAACTTTCAAACGAGCCCATACTCATACCAATGAGAGTTTTAAAGATTACAATTGCTGGACATGTGGTGCAAAAGGTTATATTTTTGCTAGACTGCACACAAAAGTAGGGTGAACTACGCTTATTTAGGCCAACTGCTGACAGTTTTATACGGTTTTCTATAGCGATTTGATGCCAATTTACCAGTTTAAAGATATTTCTTCTGATCAAAATATATATGATGAAGAATTTGAAAGTGATCCAGATAGATCATATAGATCATCAATAGAGGCAGACAATTAGCTACGAGTCAGAAGATAGACTTCTAATTTCGAAAAGTCTTTTGAGATTCTTTCACAAACGACCATCTCAAACAAAATGATGGAAAGAATCATGAGACAAAATTCAACCCTGAGTCACTATGACGATTTCAAATTAGAGGTGTTAGTCAAATATGTAACCAGTTCGGACTAAAATAGTGCAAGCATAATATCATCTATCGGGTGAAATCAAGTGAGTTTTTCATTTTTATGAAGTTAATCGATAATATAATTAATATGCAACTTATTCTGAATAAACAAATTCTTGAAGATATGAGTCAAATCAAGGAAGAAGTAGCGTTGACTATGAAATGGATCCATATTGGAATAATTGAAGTAGTAAGCAAAGTTACCTTCAAAGATGGTATTAATTCCTAAATTCATCTATCAGTATTGGATAAAAGAATCAATAACTTAAGAGATGATTGTCTTGGTACAATAGTAGGAAATTTGTATGCATGCAAACGTATGTTTGATATTCATCCTAGGATTTCATACAACCTAGCTGACCAAGATTTTAGTCGAGTCTTAACCCTTCATAAAGATTTCAAAAGAACAGATCTAATGAAAGAAAGTAATAGACCATATTTTATTACATATAGAATTGCATATGCATTTTCCAATACACATCATTTTGATTTGTTTCTAAGGAAATAGTATACTAAGATTCTCAGAATTTTCAAGGAATTTGCGAAATTTTTGACACCAGATCCAATTCAAATCCTTATAATAGGTGGTGTTAACATACTAATTAAAGATAATCATGTTCTTAACAGATTAATGAGATTATAATCTAAAATTAGTAATAAAATATTTTTTTTTCGAAGATAGGATTCTAAGCCTAAAAGGAAAAGAACCACTAGAGGATTTCAACCCCCAATAGATTAGCGTTAGCAATGTTAAGATACATTACCCTAAGGATTGGAAAGAAATTTTTGTTGTTTTTGATATATCAGAAAAATGTAATTTGTTTTCTTATGATGAAATATATCATTTACAGCAGCGATTGGTAGATACGAAGGCATGTAAGAAATAATAGACTATGAGCTATTTGTCACAGGTAATGTAGGAAGAACCAAAGGTTCTATGACTTTGGGTATAAGTTTCCTTGAGGATGAAAAGTAAAATAGATGGAATTCGTCTCGATGGACACCTATGAGGGTGGAATAATGAGCGCATTTTCCATATACATATCTATTGGAATAATGTATGAACAATATCAGACATAATACTTTGCTTCTTATATTGATTCGGTTCAGGTATTTGTACAACAAAATAAGGAGTTTTTTCTAGTGAAAATGTCGAAACATTACCTATTATTGCAGGAAGAGATTTTTCTTAGAAAATCCTGATACTCAATAAAGGTATTCGTGAAACAAGGATCATGATAGGAGGAGCATTTGGTATGTCTTGGTACAAGGTAAAAATGTCACCAATCTACATTCATGATACAGATGCTGATATTTTATTGGGTAACAACTTTATCCAATATTTACAAAATATGAGTAGGATAATCACAAAAACCTGTTAACCGTTACTACTAATTGTGGTAGTTTGATATAGGTTTTGCGACGAGAAAGGGTATTCAATAGAATAATGCTCATTAATTTTTGCAGCAAACGTGGTGATGATGCCAAATTAACTCATCCTAAAATGTAGGAAAAAAGAAAATTTGGTAAAGCTCTTTTATCATTTAGGCAACAAGATCAAAGAGACACCTGAAGAAGCTATCCAACTTCTGAAAAGTGCGATAAAAGAGAAAATACCAATTGTGGATATTAATGACGAAAATTTACTTTCCTTTGAAAATGTCAAGAGACTAATCTAGAGAAACTTCAACGAGAGTCCTCTGACTTGGTGCAACAAAAACAAGATTCAAGCAACTCTAAAGGTAAAAGAACAATTCCGATATGAGTTAGTTCGATACAAGCTAATCTAACTGAATATTATTGATAAGAAAGATATGCAAATATCATCAAAGAGCATATCAATCTTAAACTAATTGAACCTGGAGTCTCCTCCTATAGTAGCCTAGGATTTCTAGTAAGAAACTATGATGAAATAAAAAGATTAAAATCAAAGTTAGTAATTAATTATCAAGATATTAATAAGATACTTGATTTTGATGGTTATTACATCCCAAGTAGAGAACATTTCTCTGATTTTCTTTTGTTTTTAAAATTTGATTGTTAGTCTTGGTATTACCATATTAGAATGGAAAAAGAGTCTAGAAAATAATACAACTTTTTCTACCTTACAAGGTTAGTATATATGGACTGTATTCCCTATGAGACTTGCAAATGCACCTCAATTATATCAATGAAAGATGGATAATCTTTTTGAAGACTATTTTGAATTTATGTTCGTCAATATCGACGACATATTAATTGCATCTTAAAATATGAAAGAACATATTAAGAATTTTGAAATATTTTCTAAAGCATGTCATAAGGAGGGATTAGTGCTATCTGAAAAGAAGACAATAATCGCAGTCAATAGGATCGAGTTTGTCGGGGTTATTATTAACTATGTAGATATGTAACTTCAGGAATATATTGTGGAAAAAATGTGCAATTTCTCAAATGTTCTAAAAGAGAAGAAGAAGCAGCTTCAAAGCTTCTTGGGTGTTATCAATTTTACAGGGGTGTTTATCAAGGACCTAGCAAACTATATGAAGGATTTTCATCCACTATTACAAAAGGATGAAAAGACAAAATGGAAATGACAAGAAATACATTCCTAATGAATTCATGAGCTAAAACAAATTTGTAGCAATTTACTGAAACTCGCAATACCACAAGATGAAGATCAATTAGTAGTTTATACAGATGCTAATGACTTCCGATGGGCAGTAGAGCTAATGCGAAATGTAACATCCTAACCCCATATGATGTATATATAATAATAAAATATTTATCCTGTAGATAGATCATACTGACATTTTATTGATCCATATAAGTATAAAAATATTATGAATTTGACTAATATCGTATAAGATTATAACACATAACCAATATCCCAACATAAGACATATTATCTAGAAATCATGATACATATGATCCAAAATGCAAAATAAAGGGGAGGAGAAAGTTGCACGGAGAATCAGTCGGCCGACCTGGTATAGCGTGATGTATATATACAACCCACGTCAAAAGAGTTATCGAACCTAAAAAAATAAATATGCGATTTTTATGAGTCACAACTCAGTGAATATAGACCATTAATTTAAATAAACCACAAGCGAATAACAACCATTAACACATTAATCATAAATATATGCATACGCCACTATATTCGGTTTATTATTCTGTGAACTGCTCAAGCTGGGATCTGTCCCGGGATTTCCAATATGCCACTATATATATAGACCCGTAGGTCTCCAATATGAATTACAACTCGTAGGTCTCCAATATGATTATGACCCGAAGGTCTCCACTTTGTATACAGATGCATAGCAAGATAGTCACATGCCTTTTAATTTCATGTCATTTGTAATGCAACACATCAATCATCCGAAAATATGATCACGTATACATTTACCAATATATCATTTGATCCAATGATAAATTCATATAAATACATATTTTTATATAACCTTTATAACAAATGTTGCATATAAATCGCATCATATTGCATATAAATCACATATATTGTTTATACTCACCCGGCTATGATAAATGATCCGTTCATTGATCTGATTCCTCCTCCCGTTCTACAGCTCGTGCCCCTATATGATTCAATGCAATTTAGCCTAATCATCCCCTTACTATTTATTTCTATTATTCAATGAAATGCAGTGCATATATGTTTAATTTCATTTATTTCATATATACATATAATACTAAATTCTAGCAACCTTTATTCTTTCGACATATACAACCATGTTCAGTATTTCCCCTATAACTTGAGCTATAAAATTCTGTAGAAACCTAACATATAGCTCTACAACATTTATGTTTAACATTTTTCCAATTCAGTTTCCAACCCGCTTAACATTTAACTACACGTACAACATACATAACGGTTTTCGAACAGGGTCATATTAAACCAACCTCTGTAATCTGTCAAAATCTCACTCAATACGTATCCAAATCATCCACGGTTTATTTTTGGGTTTTTAAGTTTTTCCCAATTCAGCCTTAAAATTACCAGAAACCTTCAACAATTAGATGGACAGGTTGTTTCCAACAATACAACTTTCAATCACACTATACTTGAAAAATCATAAAAATTCGAGTTTAACTGCAAATATTTCAAAATTTTACAAACAACTAAAAGACCTAATTATCTACAATATTTGTGTTTAACACTTTGAAAAAATCAATCTCGAATTATATGAAAACCAGAATCAAACCAGAACAGAATTTCCTTACTCTTTTTCTCCTTTTTCTTGTCCTCCCTGTCGCACCTTCGTTGTCCCCTTTCTTTTTCCTTTTCTTCCCTTCTTCTTTTTCTTCTTTATGTATATCTATTTATCTATTTTGTTCTTATCTTGAATAGCAACTTAGGTTGGAAAGAATGAGGGATGGATTGAGATGAATAAGAAAAAGACAAGTGGTAAGGAAGAGTGGTGATTTGTCTCTTTATACCTTTTTCTTTTCTTTACTTTTAACTAACAGTGTACCCACGTGTTGCGCGTATTGCTATATAACAAAATACTTTTAATATTAAATTTATAAATACACAATACTTCAATATTGAATACAACTATTAAACATTAATATATATATATACTATTAAATAGCAACCTTAACAACTAAATTAAATCATTATTTCCAAATCATACATCAGATCCATCAAAAGATGTAATATAATAAATTTCATAACATACTAAAAAATATTAAAAACTTCCTTATAAACAAAATTTATAATAGTATTATAAACAACATACCATCCGCCATCATCTCTGGTCATTCTCACCGGTGACCCACCTCCAATCCATCTGGTGAACTCAGCTTTATCTTGGTCACCTCCATCAACCTCCGTCTCACCTCTGTTCCATCTCCGACATTTTCGACATGTTCAACCATCGATTTCAGTGCCTCTGGTGTATTCTTTCTCACCGTCTCTACTCCCATCTTCCAGCGCGCCATCACTTTATATCGATCGTGCAACCACTATTTTCAGTTTTAGTCTCGCCCACTTTCCAAATCTGAACCGCCAGCTCAAACCACCTTCTTCTTCTTCTCATTTCCCTTTCCTTTCATTTCTTCTTCCTGTTATCTTCTCTTGAAAAAATTTATTGTCACGCCCCAATTTCTTTCATAAAATTTATCAGAGTTTTCCATACGGGGTTCTTCGATGACAGAAAACCCTAAACCTCTCAATTGAACGTTTTACAAAGAATTGGAATACTATTGGAGAAACTGTGATCTCGCCTATATATCAGAACCTAAAGCCCCAAGTCAATTGACTGAAACTGTCTCGCAAACTCCTCAATTTTCGGTTACAAAAACGGAACCTGCGCCAAAACCTAACTCTGGTTCAAGTCTGTTTCAACTACTTAACTGCCCTGACTCGGTTTCTTCTCCTGCTTCTGATTCTGCCGATTTTTTCCATGGTTTTGACTGATCTAACCCCGGTTCCTAAACTTCCATATTTCTTCTGAGTTAACTACACTTTCAATCCTCCACTTTAACTCTGAACTAATATTTGAGCCTTTGAATCAGCAACTCCACTCACTAAGCTTGCAGTTCATCTTGGCTGATCAGTCTGACCAATCTTTTGCAATGATCAAACTTAGCCTTAGGTAGAATCTTAGTCAGCATATCTGCAGGATTGTCAGCTGTTCCAACTTTCCTAGCCTCCACCTCACCTTTATCAATCAAGTCCCTTACAAAATGCAACTTTATGTCTACATGTTTACATTTGCTGTGAAATACTTAATGCTTACTAAGATGTAATGCACTCTGGTTGTCACAGAATATTGAAACCCTATCTTGTTTAATTCCAAGCTCTCTAACAATCCCTTGCAACCATACAGCCTCTTTAACCGCTTCTGTCATTGCCACAAATTCGGCTTCAGTTGTGGACAAAGCCACTATTGATTGTTGGAGGGCTTTCCAGCTTATTACAGATCCAAATAGTGTAAAGATATAGCCTGTAGTTGACTTTCTATTATCTGAATCACCAGCATAATCTGAGTCCACAAACCCTTGCAGTAGACAAGTGTGATCTTCTTGCTTCTCAAATATCAAACCCATTCTGCTTGAACCCTTTATGTATCTTAAGAGCCACTTCACACCTTTCCAGTGAGTTCTTCCTGGATTGGCCATATACCGACTGACTTTACTCATGGCAAACGCGATGTCCAGCCTGCTACATACCATAGAATACATAAGATTTCCTACTGCATTTGCATAAGGTACACTTGACATAGCTTTCTGTTCTATCTCAGACTTAGGCTGTTGTGCTGCTGTCATCTGCAAATGTGCTCCAATGGGTGTAGATACTGACTTAGCTTCCTGCATTTGAAACCTATACAGCACCTTCTCAATATAATCAAACTGATGCAAGAAAATCAGACCTCTCTTTCTGTCTCTTCTGATGTCCATTCCCAGAATCCGTTTTGCCTCACCCAAATCTTTCATTTCAAATTTAGATGCTAACTTAGATTTCAAGGTATTGATCCTTGCTAAACTCTCACCTGCTAGTAACATATCATCTACATACAAAATGAGATAAGTATGTACTGACCTTCCTTCCTTTTCCAAATAAACGCAGCTGTCATAATTGCACCTCTCTAGCCCAATACTTGACATAAAAACATCAAATTTCCTATACCATTGTCTCGGGCTTTGCTTTAGACCATACAATGATCTCTTGAGTAGACACACCTTTCCTTGATCCTTAGGAAGAATAAATCCTTCAGGTTGATACATATATAAGGTCTCCTTAAGATCTCCATGTAGAAAAGCCGTTTTTACATCTAGCTGGTGTAATTCCCAGTCCTCTTGAGCAACTAATGCAAGCAAAATCCAGATAGACACATGCTTTACAACCGGAGAGAAAATTTCATTGTAGTCTACTCCCTCCCTTTGAGTGTAGCCTTTTGCAACTAACCTGGCTTTATATCTTACTTTCTCAGTTCCAGTGACCTCCAATTTCCTCTTGAATATCCACTTACTTCCTATAACTTTCCTATCCTTTGGCTTATCTACCAAAACCCAAGTCTGATTTTTATGTAATGATAGAAGCTCTTCATGCATTGCTTGCAGCCAATTTTCCTTTTCAGCTGAGTTGATAGCTTCTTCAAAAGTCCTAGGATCTTCTTTATCTAGTTCCATGGCTGCATTCAAAGCATAATTAACTGAGTCTGCTTCTCCATACCTGGTAGGAGCTCTTATAGTTCTTCTAGCTCTATCCCTGGTCAGTTTATAGTTGGTTAAGTCTTCTTCCTGATCAGATTGCTCTTCTGAAGATTCTTCATCCTGAGGGTCTTCATCAGACTGAGAATTAATAGTATCTGCTGACTTCTTACTTACATCATCAGAGGCTGAACCATTTTGGGGCTCCACTTGCACCTGAGTAACTTCAGTGTTTCCATACCCCATAACATGCTCCTTGAATGTTACATCTCTGCTGATAAAACACATGGGAGTTTTTGGATCTATACTCCATAACTTGTACCATTTAACTCCACTTGGATATCCAATGAACACGCATTTAATTGCTCTTGCTTCCAACTTATCAGCTTTAGTGTGAGCATATGCTAGACATCCAAACACTCTAAGATGAGAGTAATCTTGTTTTCTAGCATACCAAACTTCATTCGGTGACTTGAACTCTACTGAAGAAGATGGACTTCTATTTACTAGGTAGACTGCAGTTGATAAAGCCTCACCCCAAAACCATTTTGGTAAACCAGAATCCAAAAGCGTGCACCTCATCCGTTCCAACAAAGTTCTATTCATTCTTTCTGCTGTACCGTTTTGTTGGGGGGTGTAGGTAGTGGTCCTGTGCCTGATGATGTCTTTCATTTTACAGAACTCATTGAATTCCTCTGAAACATATTCGAGTCCATTATCCGTTCTCAAAAATTTCAGCTTCTTATTAGTTAGATTTTCCTGCAATGTTAGCCATTCTCTAAATTTCTCCAACGCCTCACTCTTGTATTTAAGAATGTATACCCACACCTTCCTCGAGTAGTCATCTATGAAGGTAATATAGTATCTTCCACCTCCCATTGTTTCAGTTCTTGAAGGGCCCCATATATCAGAATGAACATATTCAAAAATGCTAGAAGTAGTGTGTTTACCTTTTGGGAAAGGAGTTCTGGTGGATTTCCCCAGGACACAATGTTCACAGTCTTGTGCTGCTCCATTCAGTTCGATTCCCAGCATCTTTTGCTTGGATAACTCCATCAGACCTTTGTGGCCTATGTGCCCCATTCTTTTGTGCCATAGCATTACCAGTTGATCAGAGTTTAAAACCATGCTAGCTCCTCTTGTAATTGTTGATCCACACAGCAAGTACAATCCATTTGATTTTCTACCCATCAGCACTGGTTTCCCATCTTTAGTGACTAAGATCTGTTCCCTTTTAGTGTGAAACTCATATCCAGCTGCATTTAGTACTCCAAGTAAGATTAGATTCCTTTTAAGGTTTGGTATATACCTGACCTTTGTGAGTGTCTTCACAGAACCATCGTGTAACTTGAGTTAAATCATTCCTTCTACTTTGACTTTGCAGCTGTGGTCATCTCCAAGAAGTACAGATCCCCCATCTTCCAGCCTCAAATTGATAAACCAAGACTTAATAGGGCACATGTGAAAAGAACATCCGGAGTCATGAACCCATTCTGAGTGAATCTGAGAGTTTACCACACACAACATATCTGGAGTCATGAACCCATTCTGAGTGAATCTGAGAGTTTACCACACACAACATATCTGGAGCTTCAAACGATTGTTGTTCTTGTACCACTGCAGCTTGTTGGTTGTTTTGTGTTGTCTTTTTCTTCCTATCTGGGCAATTCCTTTTGAGATGCCCAGGCTTATGACATGAGAAACACTTTCTAGTTTCTGCTCTCTCCTGATTCCCAGTAGAACCAGTACCAGCTCCCTTGTTTTGGGTCCTGACAGAAGGCTGATTCGATCTGTTGTTATTCTTGTACTTTAGGTGTAAACCTTCTCCTATTCCTTGAGACTTTGGTTCTGAATCTACAGAAAGTGCTCTTGACCTTATAGCTGTCATCACTACTTCTAGTGTCATTGATGTCACCCTTCCATATATCATTGCATCTTTAAAAAACTGATAAGTCTTTGGAAGCGAGTTTAATAGCAGCAATGCAAGGTCTTCATCCTTCTGCTTCTCATCAATATTCGACAGGTCATCTACCAACTTACTGAACTCATCCAGTTTCTCCAATATCCTTCTTTCATCCAAGATCTTAAAGAAAATCAACTTTTGTTTGAGAAATAGTCTGTTGGCTAGAGATTTCGTTTGATACAAGGTTTCCAGCTTCTTCCACACATCCAAAGCAGTCCTTTCTTGATACACTTCCCTTAGAGCTTTATGCGCGAGACAAAAAATGATAGAAATTTTCACTTTTCGATCAATCTTTAACTTTTCATCACTGGATGAACCTGAATCAGTCTCTTCTTCAAAGATAGCAGTCTCTCATCCTTGTTGAATAAGAATGGCTTCCATCTTGGCCTTCCAAAGGGTGAAATCACCTGAACCTGTGAACTTCTCCACCTCCATCTTCATTGATCCCATCTCTGCGAGTTGAGTTTCCCACAGACGGCGCCACTTGTAGAGAATTTGATCAAAATTATCACAGAAAATGAGAATGAACTTCATAGCAGAAAACCCTAATAGGCTATTCAAGAAGAATGATTCAAGAAAAGATAAAAGACTCCAAAGATTAAAGTAGTTTGACTGTAAACACAGTCTACATCCACTGTCGATCAAAAGCCCTTTATTAATTCACCGAATCAAAGTACAGAAACATGCAATTCACTCAAGACGTAATTCTAGGGTTCTTCGATGACAAAAAACCCTAAACCTCTCAATTGAACGTTTTACAAAGAATTGGAATACCATTTAAGAACTGTGATCTCGCATATATATCAAAACCTAAAGCCCCAAGTCAATTAACTGAAACTATCTCGCAAACTCCTCAATTTTCGGTTATAAAAACGAAACATACGCCAAAACCTAACTCTGGTTCAAGTCTGTTTCAACTACTTAACTGCCCTGACTCGGTTTCTTCTCCTACTTCCGGTTCTGCCGATTTTTTCCACGGTTTTGACTGATTCAACCCCGGTTCCTAAATGTTGGGATTTCATTGTTTAGATTTTGATGAGACAAACCAATCATGTAATAGGAAGTTTTGAGTACCCCATTTTCACATTATTTAAGTGAATAAATAGACTAGAATTGAGTCTTGAGTCAAGGATTGAAATGGAGGTTAAAAGAGGATAAAGCTGCATCTAAGCTTTAAAGGAAGATATCGCTGCAAGAAGGCAGGATACAGTATCGCTGCATAAAGGCAGGATACAGCATTGCTGAAAGAAGAAAGGAACAGCAAAGCATAAATAAGGCTGTACTTCAATACAGCAAAACAAGGAAGAACGGCGTGCAACATCGCTGCATGAAAAGGATACAGGAGTACTACTAAAACGATGATTACAGCAGCACTGCCAGATGATACTGCAAGCAGGTCTAAAATACAGCAGCACTGAAAGAATGCATCAGCTGCACAAAGACCAAGGATACAGCGCAGACTTACAGGACAGTTGAGTAATACAGCACCAACTACAAGATGAAGTATCCTGCAAATCCCAGGAAGGATAAATGCAGTACGAGGAACGGAGATCCAAGCAGGGATAAAAGAGTCGTTCAAAAAAAAAGTCAAAGTAGCAGACACGGAGCCAATAAGAAGATGCCACATGGACTGACACGCCGCAGAAAGCTGCGAGCCGCAACTGCCGCATTAAATGCTCCGAAAGAAAAAGTCAAGTCGCATTAAATGCAAACCATACTTTGGCCAGGCTATTTCAAATTCAAAAGAGGGATGTCTCCTTCAACGAACATCTTCTCCTACAAGTATAAATAGAGGTCGAGGAGCACTGAAGCTGGTTACTGTCACTGTTACTAAGAACTAAAATCCATACGCGAAAGTTTCAAGCTTACCAATTTCAAGCATTCAAGCCAACAGTTTCAGTCACTCAACCTATCGAAGTGAAGCAGAGTTCAAGCTGAAAGTTTCCCTACGGAATCAGAAGCTCACTTCAAAGCACAAGTTGAAGAAAACATTTTTTATCCTTTTAACCTTGTTGCTGTGTGGTTAGGTTGTTTTAGTGGTGTCAAGCAGTTGATAGGAGAGATCCTTGCTGTTTGTTTTTGTTGTCTAGAGTTAGGCAGCTTCCCTGTGTGGGAGTATAGAACCCTGTGTGGGTTAGCCTTTGAAGTTTGCAGTTGATGTGTGTACGCTGGACTTCAGTAGGTGGTTTGCTTTGTAAAGTTGATAGATTGTTAGGAGTGTCCTATAAATCAATCTTGCTTAACAAAGTTCCTGCTCGAGGAGCAGTAGAGTGGACGTAGAAGGATTACACCACCTTCGAACCACTATAAGCCATAAGTGTTTTTATCGCTTTATTTATCTATGCTTATTTTCTGCATATATATTTATCTATCTCTCATCATAAAACTTTTGAAATAAGCATTCTTGTGTAAAACAGCCTTGTGTTTAAAAGTATATTTCCGCTGCGTATAAAACTCCAGGTTACAGCGTGCAGCACTGCATTCTAGCGCTGCAAGCAGTAACCATCTATCACTGCAAGCTCAAGTAACTTGCAGTGCAGAACGGTTGTTTTAAAGATTCTGAAAAATCGACCAAGGTTCATTCACCCCCCCTCCTCTGAACCTCGGACACCACTTGGGACCAACAAGTGGTATCAGAGCAAGTTGGGTTAAAAGCCAACTTATCTGGTCACCTACCCAGATCCACCTTTATCTCGCTGTTTTCTTTGCATAAAAATCATTTTTAAAGCATATCATGGATTCCTCCAATCACAAGCTACCTATGTTTTCCATAGAGGAATATGACGACTGGAAAATTAGAATGCAGGCACACCTTTCTGCCATGAATGATGAGATGTGGACCGTCATAACTGAAGGATCGATAATCCCCATGAAGTTAAATCCAATGTATGGAAGAGACCATGCAGAAGAAGAGCAGCCACCACCAAACTTCCTGATCAAACCACGACAAGAGTGGGGAAACGAAGACAGGAAGAGAGCCAACCTGGATAACATGGCAAAGAACGCTCTATTTATTACTTTGGATAAAGGCACCTTTAGCAAAGTCAAGACTTGCTCAACATCCAAAGAAATATGGGAAAAGCTGGAGCATATTTGTGAAGGAACTGAGCTCACCAAGGACAACAAAATCTCCAACGCTACCCAATTATTCGAGCTCTTCGAAATGAAGAATGAAGAGACTCTTGAGCAACTAGATCTGAATTCACATCCATAGTGAATGAACTAGAAGCTCTGGGCAAACACTACACACAGAAAGAAAAGAACATGAAGGTGTTAAGAGCCCTACCAGCGGAGTGGGATAGCAAGACCACTGCCATGAGAGTGTCTATGGACCTGAAGTCCATGAGCACATTTGACTTATTCTCCGACTTGAAAGCATTCGAGTATGATATCAATAGAAGGAGAAAAGAGTCAAAGGAGTCAGTCTCCAAAGATACAGCGCTAACCGCCAGAGGAACAAAGGATACAGCAACCGCCAATTGCTGTAAGCAGAGTGAGGATACAGCAGAAGTTGCTGAAGAGGATATGGCGCTCCTCCTAAAGAAATTCAGGAGATTCATCAAGAGCAACAACAATAGCAGCAACACCAACTTCAACAAAAAGAATGACTTCAGAAGAAGTCACTCAACCCCTCAGGTATCTTCTTCTCCTCAGTCAAATACAGGGAATGTTGACTTGTGCTATAATTGCAGGAAGCCTGGACACTACGCAAGGAATTGTCCTTATCCAACAATGCACAAGTATCCTGAAGGAGAATGAGAATAAAGGAGAGATAAAAGACGAGAGGAAAGGCACAAGCTTCGAGCTCTCATAGGAGAGATGGAGAAAGCCAAGGATGCAATAGTTCCGAAGGAAGTACTGAAAGGTGCAGAATCCTCTGACAGCGATGCTGAAACCTCATCCTCTGACGAAGAAGCACTCATATGCCTGATGGCTAAAGATGACGAGGACAGCGAAGAAGATGAGGTAATCTACCAACCGTTGTCCATACAAGTTGATGAGGAGCTGAACATGATCCACTCCTTGAAAAGGATCATGAGTGATTTCGAGCAGATCAACTCAATTCATGAGGAGCTTAAGGTTGAGAATGAAAACCTTAGAATTGATAATGAGATCCTCAAGAGCAAAAACATCGACATTGCCAAAATGCTCGCTGCATGAGAATCTGATAACTCAAAGTGTAGTAAGCTGCAACAAGAGGTCTCTAGATTGAATCTGCTGATCACAGAGCTAAGATCTGAGAAGGAAATCTTGCAGTCCAAGATGAGTACGTTCACCAAATCTTCAAAGGATGCAAGAGATTGCATAAATCGTGTCAGTCAATTCTGTGACAAAGGATATACAGTGGAATTCAACCTCAACAAGTGCTTAATCAAGGACAGCACCACAAATGAAGTAAAGCTTACAGGAACAAGAAGAGGAAATATCTACCTAGCAGATTGGAATTCCTCCACTCAATCAACATGCTTCATAGTGAAAAGTCCACCGGAGCTGAGCTGGTTATGGCACAAACGATTAAGTCACCTGAACTTCAAGACTATCAACAAGCTAGCAAGAAAAGGCCTCGTGAGAGGATTACCAGATGTAGCTTACAAGAAAGAGAATGTCTGTGGAGCGTGTCAAAAAGGAAAGCAAGTTAAGAGCTCTTTCAAGGATAAGATTCAGAAATCATCTCACAGGATTCTAGATCTTCTACACATGGACCTCTTTGGACCTGTAGAACCAGTAAGCTTGAGCAGGAAGAAGTACTCCCTAGTAGTAGTGGATGACTACTCTAGATACACATGGACGATCTTTCATGCAAAGAAGTCGGAAACTCAAGAAAAGCTACCTGGCCTCATGAAGAAAATTCAGAATGAAAAGAGCTTGAGCATAGTGAAGATAAGATCAGACAAAAGAACCGAGTTCACGAATAAATTTATAGAGAAATTCTGTTCTGACAATGGTATTCGTCATGAATACTCTGCTGCAAGAACACCTCAACAAAATGGGGTTGCTGAAAGAAGGAATAGAACCCTCAAGGAAGCAGCAAGAACAATGATAGCAGAAGCAGAGATACCCAAGAGGTTTTGGGCTGAGACAACTAATACTGCATGCTACACGCAGAACAGATGTCTAATCATCAAGGATCTTGACAAGACACCGTATGAAATATAGAACGGTCATACACCAAACATTTCCTATCTACATATCTTTGGATGCAGGTGTTATGTTCTCAACAATGGAAAGGAACATCTGAAAACTTTTGATGCTAAATCAGACGAAGGAGTATTTTTAGGATACTCTGCTGTAAGTAAAGCTTTCAGAGTATTTAATAAGAGAACCCTGGTGGTAGAAGAATCAGTACATGTGGTGTTTGATGAACCACATTGCGACACGAAGAAGCTGGATAAACCACCTGAAAAGACCTCTCCTAGAAAAGAGAATGTTGTACCATACATAGAAGGAGTTCTGCCTGCAGAAGAAGATAAAGATGAAGAAGCTGCAACCTTGGATGCAGCAGACATTCTTACAGCAGCAGAACCTCCTGCATTACAGCAACATGATGAGCAAAACACACCAACGCACGTCTTTGAGCCTGACAGGACATGGCTTAGAAATCATCCAAGAGATCTCATTATAGGAGATCCATCCATTGGTGTAAGAACAAGAAGATCCATCCCACATGAAGCAATGTTCGCATGCTTCATATCACAATCAGAGCCTAAGTCTGTTGAAGAGGCACTGCAAGATAGCAACTGGGTACAGGCCATGCAAGAAGAATTAAATGGATTTGAGAGAAATCAAGTATGGCAAACAGTCGCAAGACCAACCCATCAAGGTGTAATTGGAACAAAGTGGGTGTTCAAGAACAAGCTAGATGAATCAGGAGTCGTTGTAAGAAACAAAGCAAGATTAGTTGCTAAAGGATACTGTCAGGAAGAAGGAATTGATTTTAATGAGACTTTTGCACCAGTGGCAAGGCTAGAAGCAATAAGAATTTTCTTAGCCTATACAGCACATATGAATTTCAACGTCTATCAAATGGATGTTAAAAGCGCATTCCTGAATGGTCTCCTTACAGAGGAAGTATATGTTGAGCAACCTCCTGGTTTCGAGGATCAAGCAGAAGAGAAGGTGTTTCGATTACAAAAGGCCCTATATGGACTGAAGCAAGCACCAAGAGCTTGGTATGACACCTTATCTCTCTATCTTCTGGAAAATGGTTTTCAGAAAGGAACGATCGACAAAACGCTGTTTAGGATACAGGACGGAGAAAGTGCACTTCTTGTACAAATCTATGTGGATGATATTATCTTCGGATCTACAAACAAAGAGCTATGTGAGAAATTCTCCAACCTGATGCAGTCAAAGTTCGAGATGAGTATGATGGGAGAATTAAGTTTCTTTCTCGAACTGCAAGTAAAACAGCTACCTACAGGAACCTTCATCAACCAAGTCAAGTATACGAAGGAGCTTATCAAGAAATTTGGCATGGAGAATAGAGCAGCAACGTCCGTTCCCATGTCCACATCTATAAGTCTTGACAAAGATGAAGATGGTAAAGATGTAGACATTACCAAGTACAGATGCCTCATTGGATCGTTGCTGTATCTCACAGCAAGCAGGCCTGATATTATGTTTGCAGTAGGAGTTTGTGCTAGATTCCAAGCAGCACCGAAGAAATCACATCTTTTAGCAGTAAAAAGAGTGATCAAGTATCTGAAAGGAACTCAGGAAGTCGGCTTATGGTATCCTAAGGAAGGAGGATTCAAGCTTAAAGGCTACTCCGACTCAGATTATGCAGGCTGCAAGATTGATAGAAAGAGTACAAGTGGGACGTGTCAATTTCTGGGAAATAGACTTGTCTCGTGATTCTGCAGGAAACAAAACTCAATTGCAACCTCTACAGCAGAAGCGGAGTATGTTGCAGCAGGAAGTTGCTGTGCGCAGATTCTCTAGATACAGCAACAACTTAGAGATTATGGGATAGAAGAAAAAGAGACGCCAATTCTCTGTGACAATACGAGCGCTATTGCAATTACCCATAATCCTGTCTTTCACTCAAGAACAAAGCACATTGACATTCGTCATCACTTTATAAGAGATCATATTGAGAAGAAAGATGTCGTGCTTGAAAAGGTTCACACGGATCTACAGCTTGCAGATATCCTTACAAAACCTCTGTGTGAATCTAGGTTTTCTATGCTTCGTAACGAGTTGGGAATCCTTAAATTGTAAAGAAAAGGAAAATGCAAGATCGCAGGGGGAACCTCTGCATGCTTGCAGGAAGCAGTAAAGTTGGTACTGTAAGCTACGCGTCAATACAGCACTAGGTTTAGACAGCGCTGCAACCTACATTCTTACAGTACAGCAGTTATCGAAGAAATCAAGCAGCACCAGGTTACAGCATTTATTTCAAAGGAGTATTGATTGCTCTGCAACCTCGTACTAGAGATGCTGCAACCTTAAAAAGACATTTATTTAAGCGGCAAAGGGCATGTCTTTCAGCATTAAATGCATGACTGCGGGTGTCAGGAAGTGGAAAGGGCGCTGACAGAGCCCACGCGCCAAGTAATTATTAGCGTCGATTTGACATCTCCGCTTTTTCCTGAGCCACTAGATCATTTCCCTAATTTATCTCAACTGTCAATCTCACACGTCTCTTGAGAACCGCCATAAAGACCAAAACGTGTCATTTGAAATTCACTTTTCACCATCTTCAGAGAGAGAGAAACACTGTGATCGCAAGAAAATTTTCTAAGTGCAAAACCCTTGTCTCTTCTCTCTCTATCTCACAAAGATTTCATCAATGGCTGCCAGAAAGACCATCGTTCTTGATGGAAGAATGATCAACAGGGAAAACATCTTAGAGTCAGGGCTGTATGATAATACCCTGATCAAGAGGATTTTTGATGCTCTACAACAGACCCAAGTCCTAGGGCTGTTGACCACCGTATATGCTGGCTTCTCCACGGAGTCAGTACAAAGGTTCTATGCCTACGCTAGGCAGGCGGAGGACAGGAACTGCATCCTGTTCCGGATGGATGCAGATGGAGAGGAACGATCGCTGACCGTTAGGGATATCTCCACCACCTTCAGCATTTCGGCTGCAGGTTTGACCCCCAGCCAGTTGGCGACGTATGGGGAGGCATCGGCTCAAGAGATGTGGGATCTCTTTCAAGCAAGGGATGCAGGGGCTGAAATCAAGAGAAGCGCCCCCAAGAAGCTCTTCAAACCGGAGTTTGAACTTCTCCACGACATCTGTGCATACTCCATCGAAGGGAGGACAGGGAGTTATGACAAGTGCACAGATCTCCGGTTCCGGATCATGTCTGCCATCATGGCCGGAGAAAAGGTGAACGGGGCGAGGTTCATCATGAAGAGGCTGTGGGAAGAAGCAGAGAAGATAACGGAGCGTCGGAGCTACGGTATCACCATCTGCTCTCTGCTCTGCAAGCTCGGCCTTCAACTTGCAGCACCCGCCCCCATTCATCCTGGAAAGTATCTCGGGGAGAAGAAGAAGGGCAAGACCCAGCCGAAGGCTGCAGGAGCAGGAGTTGCGAGGAAGAAAACCAAAGACAAAAAGAATGCAACTCTTGCTCTGCAAGATGAAGCTGCTGTCAGCGGGGAAGATGCTGAAGAAGAGGATCCTTCGAGTCCTCTTCCTGTTATCAAGAGGAGTTCAGGGAAGGCTGTACCTGAACTTGAATCCTCTTCCCCAGATGATGACGCACCTTTGGTGAGAAGGGCTCCACGCAGCAAGAGAGCTGCTGCTGCTGTTGGGGATGTGTCACATCAGTCCTCTATGGTTGTAGTTGACCTTGGGGATGAGTCACATCAGCTTCGGGAGCCACATCAGCACCGGGTCGAGCCCACTGAAGAAGAAGCTTGTCTACAAACAGATGCTTCAGTGCTCGATCCCACCTTTCCAGCGGCTAGAAATATACCGGCAGAATACTCTCTTTGGAGAGAGATGCGGCTGTCTAAGGGGGAAATCCTGTTGAAGTGGAAGGATTTCCTGACAGTCGAGCAAGCTGTTCTGGAGTAGGCCAAATCAGATGATATTCTGGCATTCCTGCAACCTGACTTTGCAGCAAAGGTTCAAGAGTTTGATGGCTGCAGTGCTGCACAGGGAGCACAGGACAAGGGAAAGGGCAAAGCTCTTGCAGAATCCGACTCTGCAGAGCTGCCGATGAGAGCAGCAGTGGAAGATGTGCAGGTCTTCCTCACCCCGGCTGCGGAGGCGGTAAGAAGGGGCGATGACATTACATTTACTCAAGAGCAAATCAACACCTTGGGAGTGGAGCAAGCTGAAGAAGCTATGCTGAACCTTGCGCTGCAGCAAAGCTTGAAGGAAACAAGGATGCAGCACACTCCAAGGAGGATGCGGGGAGAAGGCAGTTCAAGCTCAAATCAGATGAACTCCCCTGCATACGAGCAAGTAGTAGAGGGCCTCTCCAACATTGTCACGCTGGATCGCTTGGAGGAGGAGGAAGCCCAACTACTGGATTATGGTGATTCCCCAGTGCGTGAAGATGAAAATGCTGCCCAAGCAGACTTTGAGGGGGAACCATCTACCATAATCAGGAATGTCATCTCAGACATTTCTGAGATTGCCGATGAAGCATCTACGGAGGGAGTTGCAGAGGCGGTACTCCCTGCACTGGACGCGACAGCAGTGCAGCCAGCAACCACCCTTCAACAAGAAGAAGGAGCTGCAGAGAAGAGCACGGTGGAAGCTGAGATCCTAGCAGCAATAGAAGATACAGTGCTGAATACTGTGATCGCTGCAGGAAGCCATGCAGAGCTGCAAGAACCCATTCTTGCAGCAGAGGCTGTCAAAGAGGTTACAGGACCGACTGAGGAGACGGGGTTCATTGAGAAGAACTCAGTGGAGGATGTTGTTTTGACAACACTCCCTGAGTGTGAGAAGACCTCAGGTGGGGAGGCTGTTCAGACAGTACCCACTGAGGATGCTGGAGTTGAAGCCGAGGTATCCCCAGTGCAGCTAGAGACACCTCGTGAGGAGGTTGATGCTGCAGCTGCTACTTGCTCTCAATAACCTTCAAAGGTTACTGCAGCGGAGGATACTGTGGACGCTAACATGTCGGATGCCGAATTCGCAAGATGGATGAAGGAACGGAATATTGCTGTTCATGGGCCAAAATCTGGCGGAGCAGTTCCTGTTCCAGTCTTATCCAGCGAAGAGGAGGCAGAAGAAGAAGAAGGAGATGAGCACCCATCCTCAAGCTCTACAAGCTCTCATACCAGCAAGGATAAGGATGAGGTTGCTGCTGAAGTACCGAGGCAGGATGCAGCACCAATATGTCAAGAGGTGATTCCATTTGCTGCATCCGCTGCTGCCTCAACAAGAAGGAATTCCGGGCTGACTCCTGATGAATCTATCAACAGGGTCGAGACCGCTGTTAGACATCTGCTACATGTTCTCCAGGCGTATGAGTCTATCATGCGCAACAGTCTTAGGGTCAGTGCCCAATTCCATGCTGAAACCATGACAGGTTTCAAGAAGGACCTCAAAGTACTGCTTGATATGATCAAGTCGAAACTTGCTGAACATTCGAACAGGCTGTACTACGATCAGGTCAGGCTGGAGAAAGAGTTGAAGGTCGATGCTGCACTCACACGCCAGGAAATCAGAGTGTGCAAGCAGCATGCTGAAAATGCCTCAATCAGACTCAACTCTCACTCCAAAGTCCTGGAGTCACTTCTGGATCGTGTCTATGATCAATCCCAGAGAACCAGAAGTGTGGACGACCGCCTGGGGAACCTGGAGCTGATTGTGGGAGAACTCAGGGACATCATGGTTCGAGCTTTCCCTCAGCATGTCGATCCTCCAGAGCCCGCCCCTGAACCGACCCGACGCCCGCGATCAAGGGCGGTCCCAGCAGCCCCTGCTCAGCCCCCGGCTTTTGATGATGCCAAAAAGGGGGAAGGATTTGAAGATAAATACAGGAGCAAAGGGGCGGCTGAACCTGAAGAAGAGGAAGAAGATGATGACCAGCAACCTCTCAGCAGGAGGAGAAGGAGGTCTGGATCATCCGCTGCGGCTGATATCCCTTCTCCGAAGAGATGGAGAAGAGATGATGATGGAGCTGGTGGAGCTGGTGCAGCTGCTGGAAGAAGATCTGCTGCAGGTTCTGCACACGGCAGAGCTACAAGCAAGGATGCAGCACCGCCCAACTATCATCATAAGAGAATGGATGATAGCCAGCAGCAAGGCTCAAGGAAGAGGATGAGCGGGGATGAGTCTGAGAATCAAAGGCGTCAATATGAAGAAGCTACAGATCCTAATGCCTGGATTCAAAGACTCGGAGTAATTGGTGCTAGAAAAATCTATCCAAACAACTTCTACCAATTCCCTCCTCAAGAAATTCCTCGCCTTGACACTGAGAACATCTCTGCTGAAGTGTCTGTGTTGATGGATCAAAGGCCTGAAGGAGAGAACATGGCTTGGAGATTCGACATCTTCAAAGAAGTCAGACTGCCTTTTGATCGAAATCCAACATTTGAGGCGATCACCATTTTCAAACGATCAGAGTACCTCAGACACTTCAGAGATCTATGCAAGCAAGGCAAATTCAGCAAGTATCATACCTGCAAGACTGCATTGAGAAGGTATGAACAGCTCGTTTGGGAATGAAGCCTTGACATTCAACAGATGTACATTGATCGAGTCAAGAAAGGGCTGATTGTACCATTCTGCGAGGACTTTTGGCTGAGATGGATTCAGATTCCTGTGATCAGACACAAGCTGGAAGAGTCCTACCAAGAGTCCATCAGGGACTGGTGGAAAGGATCAAGAGGAAGAGAAGGCCTTGAAAGGTTTGAAAGAAGATCAGACGAATCAGCAAGCAAAAGGTCTTCGTTTTACTAAGCTGTATTCATATACCCTCTTATGATCCTTCTTGTTGTTGTATTTTTTGATGTTGTAAAAATTTCTATCTCTTAAATGAAGAAATTTTTCTTTCTGCTCTGACCAAGTTCAACTCTTATGAACTCATGCATGCTGTTTATGTTTTCCTGTTGTGTTTGTTGAAAGGAATAGCATGATGCATCTCTGATGAATCCAGGATTAGATTTATTTATTCAAAGCTGTGCAAGCATGTAATATGGATAAACCATATGAGTTAAAGTAAAATGAAACTTTTTCATGAACGAAATATTGTAAAGGTTTTGTCATCATCAAAAAGGGGGAAATTGTTGGGATTTCATTGTTTAGATTTTGATGAGACAAACCAATCATGTAATAGGAATTTTTGAGTACCCCATTTTCACATTGTTTAAGTGAATAAATAGACTAGAATTGAGTCTTGAGTCAAGGATTGAAATGGAGGTTAAAAGAGGATAAAGCTGCATCTAAGCTTTAAATGAAGATATCGCTGCAAGAAGGCAGGATACAGTATCGCTGCATAAAGGTAGGATACAGCATTGCTGGAAGAAGAAAGAAACAGCAAAGCATTAATAAGGTTGTACTTTAATACAACAAAACAAGGAAGAACGGCGTGCAGCATCGCTGCATGAAAATGATACAGGAGTACTGCTAGAACGATGATTACAGCAGCACTGCCAGATGATACTGCAAGCAGGTCTAAAATACAACAGCACTGAAAGAATGCATCAACTGCACAAAGACCAAGGATACAGCGCAGACTTACAGGACAGTTGAGTAATACAGCACCAACTACAAGACGAAGTATCCTGCAAATCCCAGGAAGGATAAATGCAGTACGAGGAACGGAGATCCAAGCAGGGACAAAAGAGCCGTTCAAAAAAAAAAGTCAAAGTAGCAGACACGGAGCCAATAAGAAGATGCCACATGGACTGACGCGCCGCAGAAAGCTGCGAGCCGCAACTGCCGCATTAAATGCTCCGAAAGGAAAAGTCAAGTCGCATTAAATGCAAACCATACTTTGGTCAGGCTATTTCAAATTCAAAAGAGGGATGTCTCCTTCAACGGACATCTTCTCCTACAAGTATAAATAGAGGTCGAGGAGCACTGAAGCTGGTTACTGTCACTGTTACTAAGAACTAAAATCCATACGCGAAAGTTTCAAACTTACCAATTTCAAGCATTCAAGCCAACAGTTTCAGTCACTCAACCTATCGAAGTGAAGCAGAGTTCAAGCTGAAAGTTTCCCTACGGAATCAGAAGCTCACTTCGAAGCACAAGTTGAAGAAAACATTTTTTATCCTTTTAACCTTGTTGCTGTGTGCTTAGGTTGTTTTAGTGGTGTCAAGTAGTTGATAGGAGAGATCCTTGCTGTTTGTTTTTGTTGTCTAGAGTTAGGCAGCTTCCCTGTGTGGGAGTATAGAACCCTGTGTGGGTTAGCCTTTGAAGTTTGCAGTTGCTGTGTGTACGCTGGACTTCAGTAGGTGGTTTGCTTTGTAAAGTTGATAGATTGTTAGGAGTGTCCTGTAAATCAATCTTGCTTAACAAAGTTCCTGCTCGAGGAGCAGTAGAGTGGACGTAGAAGGATTACACCACCTTCGAACCATTATAAGCCATAAGTGTTTTTATCGCTTTATTTATCTGTGCTTATTTTCTGCATATATATTTATCTATCTCTCATCATAAAACGTTTGAAATAAGCATTCTTGTGTAAAACAGCCTTGTGTTTAAAAGTATATTTCCGCTGCGTACAAAACTCCAGGTTACAGCGTGCAGCACTGCATTCTAGCGCTGCAAGCAGTAACCATCTATCACTGCAAGCTCAAGTAACTTGCAGTGCAGAACGGTTGTTTTAAAGATTTTGAAAAATCGACCAAGGTTCATTCACCCCCTCTGAACCTCGGACACCACTTGGGACCAACACTAAACTTCCATATTTCTTCTGAGTTAACTACACTTTCACTTATAATTGAAACCAATCTACTCAAAAAAAACTATATTTGGTGAAGAAACTACTGCATTTTCTCTGGAAATTTTTTCCTCTCTCTCATAAGCAAACATCCTGTCAAGATATGTATTTTATTTTCCTTAATCTCAAATTTTGATCTTAAAATTTAGTACCCTAGAAGGTGTCTGATGAAATGTCTAAGAATGGATTTGAAATAATCATCGTCGGGGGAAAAATGTTAATGATAGTCAGAATAGTGGTATGACTAATGTCTTTGTGTTTAATTGCTTTATTATATTTGGTTTAAATATACGTGTTCTTACTACTATATTTTTGAACTATATAGTCAGAATAGTGGTATGACTAATGTCTTTGTGTTTAAATATATTCTTTACATATATATGCATTTTGTTTATATATTCTCTCTTAATTTCCCGACAATTGAAGTATATGAAGATTAAAGAACGCTTTCATTTATAAAATACTATTATATGCTTGCTTGGTAGATGATACTAATTTGTTATATTAAATATATGTTGCTCTACTTTTACAAACAATAGAACAGACACCAACATCAGTATATAGATTGAAAAAGCAAAATACCAAAAGGAAAAAAAAAAAAAGGACTCAACCTATAATTACAAAGTCTTCTAGCTAGAAGATGTTGCATTGATCATTCAATGAGCTTTTAGGTTATAAATTACATTTATCTTTTAGGTTATAAATTACATATATTAAATTTGTAACATCTGTTATTTGGAAGATTAAGAGCTTTTTTTTTATTTAATTATTGTTTCTGTTGACCATCAATAAATTTAGTACGAATAATACTCATGGATAAAAATGTCGTAGAAATTTCGGTTCGCCGAAATTTTGGTTTTTGGAGTGTCCCGACATTATATACGGGTGTAGGTTTTTTTTCGTCAAATTGTCGGTGAAATGTCGGAAATATCGGTATCGATGTCGTTATCGGTAAAAAATGGGCAAATATTGTAGCGTGTTACCGATATATCGGCGAAATGTCGGAAATATCGGTGTTGATGTCGTTGTCGGTAAAAAATCGGTGGAAATGTGATTTTTTTCTTTTTTTTTTTTTGCCTCTTTTTGTTACTTGCAATATTTTGGAGTCTGTATCTAATCAATTTTCCTCATTGATATTATGTTTATTTATTTATTTTATAGTACATAGAATGTGTAAATAATTAAGAGATTTTATTGGAGAAAATGTGAAGAAAAACAACTACCAACATTTATATGTCATTACACATGTTTCTAATATCAATTAAAGATATTTTAGAGAAATTAATTCTACAAATAAAGAAAATAACTATAATATTGGATAAATAGAAATATATATTATACTGTTTTTATGAGATAGATGAATATTAATTTTGTATAATACAATTTTTTGTAAATATATATGAATTGCATATTCGTAATTATACTCTAAATTAATTGGTCTAATATCATGAGTTGATTTGTATGAATCTAGATGACATGTGATCTTATTCATTTGAACCTCATAGGAGTTCAAGTTACTACTAGTCCATATATTAATTTTATCCAAAATTTGTCTTGTTATCGTAGCAGACAACGTTTATATAGTATTTTATCTAAATATTTGTTGAAAATATATCATTTTATTTAAAATTATAAGTTCAATATATGTATTAATGTCAGTTATAATAATTTATAAACTAATAGATAAAAATTTTCAAATTTTTTAGAAAGTTTTCATATTTTTTTTAAAAATGTCTGATATTTCCACCGAAACCGATACTAACATCGATATTTCCGTAAAATTAGAGTACTGATATTTACACCGATACCGATATTTTCGTCCTTGATAATACTCACATTAATCCAATATTGCTATGCATATAAATAACGTTCGTTGCATCATTTTGTTTGATGTGATTAATTTTCTTTATTTTTTTTATAAAAAGTAATTCTTTTGAAATTTTTATTTCATTATATATCATTTGTAAAACTATTTTTCTTCAAGAAACAGTAGATCCTCACATTTTCTACAGATCATCACTTTCACATGACTACCGCAATTTTCAGAAGACCTTCGATCAAGAAACAGACACGAACTACTCACATTTATGCTTATCAATGATGTCTACTCATAAGCGTGAACCTGAGATTTTGAAATCTCTTCTTCTTGCACGCGAGGTTATCTTTAAGTAATTTGAGGATGTTTCAATTAATTTTCATTTCTTACATCTTCTTCCACTATCTATCTCCTACATATTGTAGCAAACATAATAGAAAAGTAAACTTTGGATCGATGTATATATTTTTGTTCTTTTTCTTTCCTTTTTTTTTTTTTTTTTTTGTATAATTGTTATGTATTGATCAACAAAATCTTTTGGTTAATTATCTCTAATTATGAATATGCATAAAGAATTTACTTTCATAATTACGGACCAGACAACCAAGGCTGTTAAGAAAGATAAAATTGAAGCAAAATCAATAGAAAAGTAAAAAATGTGAGGTATGAAAAGAAATTATTAATAATATTTCCTTATTTTTAATAAGTATAAATTTTCTTATGAATATATTATTTGGTTGACAAGAATGCTCAAAAGTATGTACGATAGACAGATTGTTCTATATAACATGTTTTGTGAAACACAATTGTTTCTATATACCAGGTGCACGGATCTAGGATCCGTGCAACTGGGTCAACCCGCTCAAAAATACCTTTCACGCGCCCCCACGCGTGCCTCACGCGTCCCCACGCGCCCAAACCCTAACTCAAATTCTAGTTTTGCTGTATATTGGCATAACATTTTAGTTTAGCGAACTTAACCTTTTAGTTTAGCGAACTCAACCTTTTAGTTATATGCACATAACCTTTTGCAGTGCTGAGTAGTGAAAAAAGTATAAGTTATTCACTGAAAAGATTATGAAATTTGTACATAAAGGTTATAGTATTACAGTATAAAGGTTATATCATTACAACATAAAGGTTCGGCTATATTGAATTTTTATAGTGAAAAAACTATAAGTTATTTATTGAAAATGTTATGAAATCTGTACATAAAGGTTATATTATTATAACATAAAGGTTATATTATTACAATATAAAGGTTTGGGTTATATTGCATGAATTTTTATAGTGAAAAAAGTATAAGTCATTCAGTGAAAAGGTTATGAAATTTGTACATAAAGGTTACACTATTACAACATAAAGGTTATATTATTACAACATAAAGGTTATGACATAAATTATAAAAATAAAAAAATAATAAAAAAGGGTGCGGATCCGGGTTAAACCGGACCCGACCCGACCCGCGTGCCCAGTTGCATGATCCATGCAACTGGTGCACACAAACACTACTCTTTGTGAAATTTAAATTTTGTAGTTATAAGATATACTTAGAAGGTAAAGTGGATTAATTCTTCACTTAAAATTATCCATCTCTAAGAGTAGTGTTTGTGTGCACCAGTTGCATGGGCCATGATCCATGCAACTGGGCACGCGGGTCGGGTCGGGTCGGGTCCGGTTTAACCCGGATCCGCGCCCTTTTTTTTTTATAATTTATGTCATAACATTTATGTTGTAATAATATAACCTTTATGTTGTAATAGTGTAACCTTTATGTACAAATTTCATAACATTTTCACTGAATGACTTATACTTTTTTCACTATAAAAATTCATGCAATATAACCCAAACATTTATATTGTAATAATATAATCTTTATGTTATAATAGTATAACCTTTATGTACAGATTTCATAACTTTTTCAATAAATAACTTATAGTTTTTTCACTATAAAAATTCAATATAGCCGAAGCCTTTATGTTGTAATGATATAACATTTATACTGTAATACTATAACTTTTATGTACAAATTTCATAACCTTTTCAGTGAATAACTTATATTTTTTTCACTACTCAGCACTGCAAAAGGTTATGTGCATATAACTCAAAGGTTGAGTTCGCTAAACTAAAAGGTTAAGTTCGCTAAACTAAAAGGTTATGTCAATATACAGCAGAACTAGAATTTGAGTTAGGGTTTGAGCTAGGGTTTGGGCGCGTGAGGGCGCGTGAAAGGCATTTTTGGGCGGATTGACCCGGTTGTACGGATCTAGAATCCGTGCACCTGATGTATAGAAACAATTGTGCATCTCTAATAGCCTTATCTATTTTTATAACTAGCCTTTTTTTCAATGATGATGATGATTATTATTATTATTTTAAATTTGTAATACACATTATTTTAATTTTGTTTTAGCAAATGTGAATTGTGTATTTGTCAATTTAAATTTGATTAACATAGAGGCAACATAAAAGATTAATATCTTTTTTTGGTTATTGAGATAATATCAATTTACTGTCTCAACTATCGATTGTTAAGTTTTTTGAGAAAAAGTGTAATACTTCAATTAGCAAATCAATATTAATTTTTTATTATATATTTAAAATTGGCTTGATTATATACATATTTATCAATTCTTACATTCAAGACATTTATAAACCGTGTACGGGTGGATTAGTGTGAGGAGTGTGCAATAAAAAAAAAAAAATTGGTAAAATTAAAAAACTTGGAGAAAACCAAAATAAAATTTGTAGCTTAGCAGGGCGGAGTAGTGAGTTAAAGGAAAGGTAAATCTGAGAGAGATTGAGGGAAGGAAGGATGCCGATAAGCGCGACGGTGGTTGGAGCGGTGCTGGGATTGACGACCCAGATGTACTCTAACGCCCTCCGCAAGCTCCCTTACATGCGCCGTAAGCAAAGACTCCGCCGCCTCCTTTCCTCTTTTCTAATTTTGTCTTGAACAATTGATTGATTGTTGAATCGCAGATCCGTGGGAGCATGTGTTAGGGATGGGTTTAGGAGTGGTGTTTGCGCACCAGGTCGTGAAGTTCGACGCCAAAGCTCAGGAGGACCTTGACAAGATACTTCTTAGGGCTAAAGAAGCCAATGAACGCCGCTACTTCGGTAAAATCCCCCTTTCCTTTTTTATTCTTATTATTGATCTTTCCGCCAATTCATATGAAGCAATCTGAATTCTATATGTGTTTTTTTTTTTTAATTTAAATTTGATGCCTGGGACTCATCAGTATTTATGTGCGCTCTGATGGAATCTGCACATATTAAATCACATATGGCTTCGAAATTATGTGCATCCATTAAACCTGTTTTTATGTTGGAAAAAGGAAATATGTATTTCATACCACGGAAAAAGCCACAGTTATAGCCTATTCCGTGGCCCTTTCTTTTCTTCTTCCTCCATTATCTATCTATGTGGAAACCATAAACCATCTTTCAGCAGGTTTTGTTATCACAACCCAGCACTTCTACCTCGAAAATCTCTGAGATGAACTATTAAATTTAGCTTCATATAGTGGTCTTGTTTGATTTATTCCAACGATCCAATAATTGCTTTTAACCTACTAGCCTTATTGAAGCTTCTTCAAACAACTGTTATGTATTTAGGTTACTAATCAAGGAAGTTAGAGATAACACCTGAAAGCCTCTTCAGAGATAACAACTGAATGCCATGGTTAATATTTTCTTGAGTGAATTGAGGTTTCTTCTAAGTGATGATGATATCTATTTAATCTGAAACGAGATACATGTTGAGTTACAATAAGATAGAGAACATGTAATTAGGATGGCTACTATTAGAATGAGCTTAACAATACACCTTCTTAAAGTCTTAAAAGTCATTCTCCTCATGTAATGAAATTCTGATGAAATACCAATTTAAGTTTTTAACTTTTATTTCCATCCCTCCCCTCGCACCTTTTACCATGTGAATGCATATGAATGAATACATTTACCAATATTCTTGACTAGTTTTTATTTTTATTTTTTGTCTGACATCTGATGGCATGTATAAGAAGCAAGCTATCTTAAAATATGTTGACGCCTACAAGTATAACCAAGAATGATAGTAAAAAAATGAGGTGGACGTGTATACATAAATCTGTGCCTGATAATCGCTGATCATCCACATACATTAGTGAAGGTTAATATGGGTAAGCCTTTTAATCTTCTGATGTTGTGGAAGCTAATGTACTGAGATGACATATAAGATGATAAAAATGTTAAGCAGAGAGCTGATGGGGTTGGTGAACTGTGGGTTTTCCCCTGCTGCATTCTTCTAAATTGTTTTCAAGTGTAACACTTTCTATCATGTCTTCACTCATTGGGTTTATTTAAATAACATTATTTTATTTTATTGGATATCGTGTTTGCAGATGATGATGAAGATTAAAAGGTTTGGTTGGGGTCGAAGCACGTTTGGTTCTGATAATTTGCACCAGCTTATGCTTTGATTGAACAATTGTTTTGCCTACTTTGGTTCTTTTGCTCAGGATATATACGCTTAGTATGTGTTTTTTCTGAGAATAAGATGTGTTGATACTTCATTTAATTGTGGTACATTCACGAAAAGTCATGTTTTGTTCATTTTCTCGCCTTAGGCTTGCTTAGCCTTTAATTCCCTGCATTCTTCTTGAATATTGATTGTGGAGAACCATAATGTTGCACAAGAAGGTTGTGTGGCTCATGAAAATGCCTTCTTCATGAATTATGATAATGGAGTACTATAATGCTGCATAAGAAGGTTGAGACTCATGAATGGCAGTTGACGTAAATTTGAGACATGATAGTGTGTTTACGTTTTCAAGTTACAGTAGTAAATAGCAAATACATCAGAAAATTGTTTCGCTAAAAGCTATAAGATTTAAAGAACTTGGAAACATCCAAAACATGGGATAAGAGCTCTGTTTTTTCTTTCTTTAATTTAACATAAAGATAAATCTTGGGAAAATTCCTGAGAATGATAGTGAAAATGCTAATCCTCATTTTGATTACTAGATCCTGCCACCTGTTCCTTCATTACATCGTAATTCAGATGCTAAGATGCTATCAACTATTGAGTTTGGTGGCAAAGTCCATCGGCATCAGCCATATGTTTGGGCATCTGGACTCATTTTCTCGGACTGTAGGGTGATATTATCATTTAGTACATGCACCAATTGGTCGCATGCTTGGCGGGATGATGGCCTCTCAGCAGGTGCAGTTTTTGTGCAGCGTAGTGCTATGTCGAGAACTTGGAATGTTGCAGCGTCTTCATTGGGCAAGAGCGGTTTCAGCACGGGATCAACAACCTCCTCCCTAGCTGATCCTTGCATCTCCATATGCGACTCAACCCATCTCACCATGTCCATCTCCACTCCAAATCTCCTGTCTGTTGGCATTCTCCCAGTCACCAGCTCCATAAGCACAATACCCATACTGTAAACATCGCTTTTCTCCGATGCTTTCATGGAATAAGCATACTCTGCAAGACCACTTGTCATTATAAGATACATGAAAAGTAAGATGAAAATGAAAGATGCGGATTGGAATCGGTGTTCATACCTGGGGCAATATAACCGTAGGAACCTGCAAACCGTGAGTTCGACTCTGTCTCGTTGTTGTCGGTGATGTGTTTTGCTAGTCCAAAATCTCCCAAATGAGCCTCCATGTTGGCATCCAGCAAGAGATTGCTCGACTTGACATCCCTGTGAACTATCTTGGGCACACAATCATGATGGAGGTACTCCAGCCCCTGCGACAATCCCACTGCTATTTTCAATCTAGCATCCCAATCCAGGATCTTATTCTTCTTTTCATTCATCGGTTGCTTATACAGCCAATCCCACAAGCTTCCATTCTCCATGTATTCGTAGATCAACAGATTGGACCCGGCCCTTGGGTTGCTACAATACCCCAACAATCTGACTAGATGCCTATGTCTTATTCTCCCGAGAGTCTTAATTTCTCTTGCAAAGCTTTTATCCAACATGAGATCATCCTTCCTCGCTATTCTCTTGATTGCGACCGCCCCTCCACTAAATAATTCGGCTCTGTAGATGGTTCCAGATCCCCCCGATCCAATTATGTATTCATCACTCAGATTATTCGTGGCTTCCATGATGTCCATCCATCTGAAATCATACTTGCCAGCAGCATTATCAAACAAAGGTCGCCTTTGTGCTTGGGAGGAACTGGAAGAGTAAGCAGAATCCACTTCACCCGCCCTTCTCAAGGCTTCTCGCCTGTGCTTGAAGAAGAGGGCAGCTCCAAGTAACAGCAGTATTATCGCCACCGTAGTAGATATTGATGATATAATGACTACAGATGATTGACTATTGGCAGACGAGGATGTCCCGTCTTTGCAATTCTTAAGAGGGCCTCCACAGAGGTTCAAATTCCCATCGAATGCAGTGGCAGGCCAGCGTGCATATCCCTTGCCCAATTTTCCTTTAAGATGATTGAAAGAGAGATTCAATCTTCCTAAGCTGCTCATTTCACTAACTTGTGGAGGGACTTCCCCGGCTAACTCATTGTGAGATAGATCAAGTGCTTCTAGCTTGGAGAGGGTGCCAATAGAAGGTGGGATTTCACCAGTGAGATTGTTGTAGCTGAAATCCAGGGCGCTTTGCAGATTCTGAAGCTGGCCAATCTCAAAGGGGATCTCTCCACTGAAGCTGTTTTGTGATAGCTGGAGTTCGTATAGCTTGTTTAACTGACCAATGGCTGGAGGAATAGGACCAGAAAGTTGATTGTTGGCAAGATCGAGAATGTTGAGAGACTTGAGTTTACCAACTTGAGAAGGAAGGGTGCCATTAAGGGAGTTGCCACTGAGAGTCAGGACCAGCAGATTCGAGCAATTGAATAGTTCTTGAGGAATCGGACCAGATAAGCGATTGGCCGAGAGCTTAAGTTCTCCTAGCAGAGGGAGACGCCCTATCCAAAATGGGACTGGCCCGGAGATATTGTTGTGATCAAGATCAAGATGGGTCAGTCTCCTGCACAGGGAAAGTTGAACCGGTATCTGCCCAGTAAGTAGATTGCTCGAGAGATCCAACAGGGACAGCTGTTGCAGGAATCCAAGCGTCCAGGGGATTTCCCCCTTGAACTGGTTGGTGCCCAGCCTCAATCTTTCGAGAGCAGGCGAGTTGCCAATTTGCTGTGGAATTTCATGATCGAATGCGTTGTTTGTAACATCGAATGAGAGATAATTGGAGGAACTGCAGAGGGGAGCAATGCTCCCATTCAGTTTGTTGTGGGACAGATTGACCCTGGTCAAGTTAGCAAGAGCAGTAAGCTCATCAGGTAGGTTGCCCTGGAGAGAATTATTATAGAGCATAAACTGCTGCAGTGCTCGGAGATGGCTGAGCGTGGCGGGGATGGTGCCGGACAATCGATTGTCCGCCAAATCAAGTATGGTGAGTTGATGGCAGCTGCTCAAACTGGCGGGAATCTCCCCCGAAAGATCATTCTGCCTGATGTGAAGGAAATTCAGGTTCTTGAGCCTTCCGATGGTGATGGGGATCTGCCCTGTGAATCGATTTCCGAAGAAATCAACCATTTGCAGGCTGGAGCAGTTGCCAATCTCCACCGGGATCTCCCCGGATAGCTGATTGTCGTAGAGATACAGTATCTGAAGATTCCGGAGCATTCCGATCTCTCTTGGAAGATTGCCCTGTAGATTGTTCTGGTAGAGTGCCAGAGTCTGAAGATTGGTTAGGTTGGCTATTGAGGGAGAAATAGAACCGGAGAGGGTGTTGTTATTGAGCATGAGGTCAGTGAGTTGAGTCATCTCATAAAGCTCGGAGGGAATGAAGCCATGGAGGGTATTATTGGACAAATCAAGCTGCTTAAGCGAGCCGCACCCCCTTAATTCTGCAGGAATATTTCCATCAAGTAGATTCTGGGCAAGCAGCAAGTGCTCCAAACTGGTGGTGTTTGAGCAGATGCTGGCGGGTATGCTACCCGTGAGATTGTTGCCCGAAAGTACGAGGTAAACCAACTGCGTCATGCTTCCCAGCTCACCTGGGATTTCACCACTCAGCCTGTTTCCGGACAAGTCCAGGCTCTCAAGGTTAACCAGGTTGGCCAAGGCCTTTGGGATGGAACCCTGGAGCTGGTTGCCCAAGAGATTCAGATACTGCAGCTGACCCATACCCCCCAGCTGGGCTGGAATCTCCCCCGACAGAGAATTATTGGCAAGATTGAGTATCTGGAGATTGGAAAGGCTGGCGAGGTGGGGAGGGATGGTTCCATTAAGGAGATTGAGCGCGGCGGTGAAGACAAGGAGGCTGGAGCAGTTGGCGAGGTTGGGGGGAATGGGGCCCTCCAGCTGGTTTTGCTGCAAAATCAAGTTCTGGAGCAAGGGCAGCCTCCCTAGGTCCGGCGGTATGGGGCCGGTGAGGGCGCAGGAGGCCAAACCAAGAGTGACCAAATTGCGGAGATGGCCAAAAGAGGCGGGAATGGGGCCGGTGAGGTCGTTGTCGCCGATTTTGAGTAGTCGGAGAGAGGTGAGGGAAGCGAGTTGAGGAGGGATGGGGCCGGAGAGTTGGTTGGAGAAGAGAAGCAAAGATTCCAAAGAAGAGAGGTTGGAGAGAGCAGGTGGGATGGGGCCGGAGAGATGATTGGAAGAAAGATCAAGGTGGAGCAGGTATCGGAATTGGGCCAGGGCCGGCGACACGGACCCCCGGAGCGAGCAGCCGGAGAGATTGAGGCCCACCACTTGCATTGCCGCCGAACAAGAAATGCCTCTCCACGCGCATGGAGGGTTGGGGTTGCTTTCCGACCAGTCTTGCAGGACATTCAGGGGGTCTGCAACGAAAGATTTCCTCACCTCCAACAGAATGTGCCCAGCATGCCCATCACCGGAGAGGAGGAGGAGGAGGACCGACAGTAGAAGAATCAAGAGTGCAGCAGCCATATTGTGACTCCCTTGTGTGTGTGTGGATGATGATGATGATGATCATGATTCAAAAAGAGAGATAATAAGAAGAGCCATGGTTAGTAATTACGCATTAATGAGCACCGATTCTGTAAACCAGTTGGAGTCGGAGAGAGAAGTGAAGGGAATGGGTATTGGAACCAAACATTTAATGAATAAGATAAAAATAACAAGTCAAATGCTGCTGCAGCATTAGCATTAGCATAATCATAATAGATGGTGGTTGAGCTCCAACTTCTCTTCTGCAGATACTACTATCCTACTGCCACTTAATCCTCATTCTGAAAGTGAGCAGTTGGCTTTCCATTTTTTCCCCTCTTCATCACACTTGTACTCTTGATTCTTATTCATTATATCAGCTACCTAACTATTCTTCTTTTAACAAGCTTTGCATACCAATATAAAGGAACATAACCAAATCCCCCAATCCATCTTTCTTTTCCTTTTCCTTTTCCTTTTTTTTTTTTTTTTGCATAAACTATTACTTTGAATTAACGCTTTATAATCCATTAAAACAGTAAATTGTTATCAATAATTGATTCTCATACGGATAGTTTTGACTGTTAATGGATTGAGCTACCAACTCCTCCCGTCTCTTTCCTGTCTCTCGTTTACCCTTTTTTTTTTTTTTAGTGTTTTTTTGATGAATGGTTGAGTTCAACAATAACAGCCTCCTTTTCGAACCACCTCTCTCCTCTACTCCACACTCCACGTACATTTATATCCAATCTTTTTCCATAATCTTTTTCCCTTTTTTTAATAACTAAAATTAAAATTAAAAACTCGACACTCAAACGTACCAATACAAAAGTAGCTATGTATATTCTATCAAGTTAACACAAAACACGAATCACTCCAGCGATGAATTGTGTTTTACTTCTTCAGTCACAAACTCCAAACCCGAAAGAGTTTGACCATACAAATTACGACAAATCATCCTTCAATTCATTCTTATTAATTATTCATAATTCTTGGCAATATATTTATGCATGATCTAGATTGGACAAGATTTTATGCTCCTTTTCTTGGACCTATTTGTTGAACAACTCTTTTAGCAATTCACCGTCTTCACCTTTCACAAATCTAATTACGTCAGATAAATCAACTATCAACTCATAAACAAAATAAAGATTAACTAATAAAATTAAATTTCAGTTATAAATAAGTTTTGGTGATTGATAAATATATTATATCCCAAGTTGTGCTGTAATAATTCGGACAAAGGATAACTGAGGATGATCTGTGGCATTGACTTCACCAGCATCAAACATTAATTAATGGTGTTATTAAGTTATATGTCTCCATCATTATCTGCTATATATTTTGTTCATATTATGGTTCACGGGCTCCGAATCCAATCCCTCCCCCCCCTTGTCCTTTGTCCCCATTGATCATTGATCATTCACATTCACATTCATATGAGAGAAAGAGATCCCAACTTCATTTACAGAACATTCCCTTTTCCATTCTTTCTTTCATATGAGAGAAAGAGAGAGATATCTCAACTTCATTTACGGATCGTTCCTTTTTCCATTCTTTCTTCCCAAATTGTGAACACACTTTTAGTCAATAGTTAATAATAGTGTTATTTCGTTCCTTTATTAATAGTTATTTCGTGGTTTTAGTTTATACACTTTTGAAAAATCTGTATACATATAAGGCATCATTCCTAATATAAGTCAATAATTCGCAAAATTAAGCTTACTGTGATGTTCTGTCAAGAGGACGAAACCTTTTTTCAATCATATCTGGGTGACTATAATATATAAATCTATTTTAATATTTATGAATTAGATTATTATTATTTGACGATTTTGTTCAATTTGCTTGGTTGATAAAGAATTGAAATAAAATGGAGGCTTGTGTACAACTGTTGTATGGATCCATACAATGTGGGTCGGATCGGGCTGAATCCAATCTGTGCATTTTTTTTTTAACCCTGACCTTTAAGTTCATTTAGTCATACATTTATATTATGTTAAGCATACCTTTATATAATATTTTAACTTAAAAAAAAAACTCTAATTTTAACAAAAAAAAATCCTAATTTTGACCAAAAAATACTATAATTCCAGCACAAAAAAAATCCTAATTTGTACATATATAGATTTATGTAAATATTACGCATACTTTTAATTAATATTAGTCATACTTTTATATAATATATAAAAGTACAACTAACATAATTAAAAAGTATGACTAAACATAACATAAAAGTATGCTTAACATAACATAAAACCATAAAAGTATGTTTAACATAACATAAAGATATGCTTAATATAACATAAAAAACCTAAAGATATGCTTAATATAACATAAAATCATAAATGTATGCTTAACATAACAAATGTATGTTTAACGTTGCATAAAGATATGCTTAATATAATATAAAGACCCTAAAACTATGATTAATATAACATAAATGTATGTTTAACATAACATAAAAATATGCTTAACATAATATAAAAGTCTAACATTTGGAACGAATTTGAGTGGGTCTAAACATAACCTAGACGCGCGGGGCCACGCACGCATGAGTCGGGTTGGGTCAGATACACGGATCCTAAATACGTGCATCAGTTATATAAAAGTTTTTATGTTGAAATAAATAATTGTTCATCAAATATTTCGTTGATTATATATATTGAATTTTCTAGTAGCAATTCCGTATATAAACAGAGATGATGATGTAGAGGTTTGACTAAATTAACCTCAAGTAGTATTGGTTGAGAAGTCCAGACCTTATTGCATATTTACCAACATAGAAGTCTGATCAACGATTTATAGTAGTAATTTTAATCTGTATATTATTTCGAACAAAAAAACAAAAGTATTCCGTATTTGATAATGAGAACATGGAGGAACATTATTATTGATGTTACTTTTTTTTAATACACATATAAAGCTGGTGTTGTAATCCCAATCCAGTAAGAGACTCAATAGATCCAATAATTTGCTAATACAAAAAATATTATGATTGATAAAAATTCGGTAGATGCTAATTGGTCCAAATATATACGACAATTAAAGATGACGAAGTACCACCTCTGCCCTACATCATATCAACATTAGTTTTTTTTTTTTTTTTTTTTTAACTTCTTTCAATCCTACATTTTACAACTGGTTTTACATCTCTCTGATAAATGCTTCAAATGTATTCATGATCTGGTCAATTGAGCAGGGTTAAAAAGCTATATATAATAAGATGGATAAAACGATGCTAGTACCTCAGACAAAGAGAGATTGCCCAGCCAGCCAAAATCTGGATTCCTCATCAGAGGAGCCAGTCCATGTAATAGATCCCTTCGCAAGATCCAAGCCATGCACCCATACCACGCTCCTCCAAGTAACACCTCGATTCTTCTACTTCTCCCCTTGCCCAGCATACAGCTGATGGAATTGAATTCATAAACTTCTCTCTCAAGAGCATTTCTCCTGATTTTATATCCCACAGTCGCAGATAACAGTCCTCTCCACCTGACGACACCTTATACAATCACTTAAGTTTTCAAACATCATATTACAACCTTGTATTGCATCAAAATCATCTTTACCTGACATCACTACCTTCTCTGATGGGTCAACTCCAAGTTGTATACGAGTATGAGAATTTACATTGCCTTCATAAGATTGAACTGGCCCTTTCTGTATCAGACGATGATCAAACAGCTTGATCTGGAAAGAAACCTTCCATTAATTTATGTCCACAGTAACTTTAATGCACATATACCTTCATCTAAACCTTCACCAATTTCTACACCCAAATTAATAATCAGCAACAAAAATGTACACACAACATGCCAATAAACACATTGCGCAAATACCTTATTAAAACCAACCCCACAGACCATAACTGACTTTTCACTACTCCTGTTACCTCTACAACCAATGTACCCCCATTCATTGCCACAACATTTTTATGACTAATTCCAGACACTATAGACAACATTTTATTCTATTACATGATTACTTGATAAATTTTATCCAGAAATACACACACAGGATAGACAAGATGATGACCATAATTTCAGGCTCCCATCGAGCAATGACGAGTCATTTCTTATAGAAGACACAAAGCGCAGTCTTCACCACTTCGGAAGGAAATGTTGACACTAAACAAGATAGAATCTAACATCAACATCACATTTGCCTCTACTCAGGTTATCTGCATTCTTTCCCTTGAGGTTTTAACTTTTAAGCATACACCTCAATCAAACATTGGATTTTCGCAAATAACTCTCAACTGGCATTGCCTCATCAAACTTTCAAACAAACTATTGCAATTGAAAAGTGCAAAAGAAATCCTAAGTCAATCCATAAGAAAAGACCTATAGGTTCTAGTCACTCTCAGTTCTTCTGAGGGCAAGAATATGCAGAGTGGATTGTACACTTATTGATTTTATTGTCAAAGAGATGCATTCTTTTCCCCAAGGAAAACATACTTTGGTCATAAAATAAATTTCTCTTGGAATTAGAATCTTAACAAATAGCAATAGAGGATATATTGTAAAAAATCCAAACTCATGACTTACGAGGATGCCAAAAGTTGAAAAGCTAGAGGAAGGTGGATACGAAATTCCCATTCTCATGTTAGAACACATTTAAGTATCCCAATATTTAGGACAGGACAATGGAGCTTTAAAATTGCAGAAACTTACCGATCCATCCATGGAGCTAGCCAAGAAGTATTGATCCCACAGTTCAAGTGATGCCAAACTAAGCAAAATGCGGGAATCCACATTACAAATATGTAACACATAAAAGAAATTGAATTATAAATAATTGTAGCAAAAATAATGAGTTCAAAGACCACTAACCAACAAACAGATGAAGGCATTGATGTTATCGAAGACCTGTCTGCACTCCTTTTGATCTGCATATGGTAAAACCAAAATCTCACGTCTGCTATGTTTTTTATTTTTCAAACTTAATTTCACACTTAGCATGTATCCTCACTTGTTTTTGGCGAGGATCAACAGTCATTATTGCTCCATTTCTCAGCCCACAGAGAATGAAGTTCCCCTGAAACAGAACGACAGACAGAAGTTTCTTGTTTCATGTAATATTAAGTAATTAAATTTCAAAGAACTTGGGTGTTACCCGCGCCATACATTTTACAGCCTGTGGGGAAGGCCCAATAATTGCAAAAGGATTTCAAATATCATAATGTTTAAGCAAATAAAAAAGTAACATCTCTAAAACCGCAACCACCTTAACAAAAACGCTTATCTTTGAGAATTATCCAATCTCATGTTTTCCTACATCACAAGCACAGAAATGAGCTGAATTTAATTTACGTTTCATCTCGGATTAACCCAGGCAGCAAAGTAATTAGAGTGCAGATTAATATGATGTTTTGTGGATACTTATTGAAGAAATCAGAAAATACAACATTAATTTTGGTTTAGGTGTAACATAATCCCATTTGTCATAGTATATCCATTATCAAAAAGACTGGAGTGAAAGCTTGCATTGCAATTTGAACAAAATGAAAATGGTCAGCAAATAGTCTGTGTTAAGATAAACTTTCATATCCAAAGCTATACAAAACTCATGCATTCATGGAGTCCATTCCCTACATACAACTTCTCAAAATCATAAACCAACAAGCTCATCCACCCTATCCTTAGAAATACATGAGAGTTCTATACCACTGATTACTGGATACTGTCCAACACAGGGGACATTGGAAGTCAACCAAAAATGATAACAAATATAAATATTTCCTTTTCTGCTCAGGGAACCAGATAAAAGCTTAGTTTTCGTAAAATAAACCAAAAAAAAAAAAAAAAAGAACCACCCATCCCTTCCATAGAAGTTACTTAATGCAGTCTATGACAATTTACTAAGTTATGATATTCACTAACTTCTGCATGTGGTCCAAATGGTCATGTCATTTAAAAATGAAAGATGTCCCTAGATTGTGCCAAACAAAAATTATAAAGAACCAAGGGATTTCTAATTTACCCCTTTCTTATCCCTGAGTGCCACTCAAATTCAGTGTTGAACTGATAAAACCTGTCTTTTTTAACGGCTTAAACTCTAGTGAGGTATAAATTTTAGTTTGTTTCAAGAGGATCCAGGTTACGGGTGACAGAATCTGTTGGGTTAAGATAATAAATGTAGTTCCTCTGAATTTGATAATCACGAACTGGAAACGAAAAATTATGAAAATTTTGTTGAATGGATATGTCTGGAATAGATGAATTCTAAAAAACATAATTTGGATATTAGTATATATAGAGCATGCAGTTGGTGGAAAGCAGAGATCTTTAACTCAAATGGAAAGGGGAGGGGAAAGATCTAAAAAAAGATTTTGAAAGGAGCTATTAAAAAAGACATGTTGCACATACAGAAATGAGATCGATTGTGTCTTGACTGAACACAATGACAGACGATCCATATAGACAACCATACATAGTGGGATAAAAGATTAGTTTTTTGTGCATATAGAGCATATTACATTTTTATGTGAAGTCAGTGGGATGCAAGAACTACTTTCATAGCTTCAATTCAAGCACTAGCTCTTCTTCTTTTTTTTTTTTTTTTTTAACTTACAGATTGTTCAAGCTGCAGGGACAATACATCACTCTTACAACGAAGTGGCCATGATGGTACTCTAGTTTCCAAATTAAGCAGCATAACTCCTCTGTTGGTTCCTACACCAACAAAAGGCTTGACATTAACTTTAAAGAGCATGTACAGTGGACAGATGCAGAACAAACAAATCTTGGCATACTCAAGAATCTACGACCACTTTTACTTGAAAAACAAAGAAGTCCAAAATGCAAAGAAAATTGGCATTATATATAAATCTACATCAAAATATTGAAGGATGTAAAGCAGCATAACCATCAGGTTATTGGAAAACTCTGATCACAATAATTCCAGCATTAAGGACAAACATGAAAATTTTCATGTATTTTGACAATCCAGGTTTTAAAAAAAACCATGCCATATATATGACAAACAAAAATCATGCTAGAAATAGCAATACATATAAAATTAGATTATACAAGAATTGATAGATATTATACAGGCCAAGAGAAAGCATTTTTATCATGCAATGATATGAATAATCACAAGCAAAAGAACTTGCCAATTGCAGCACATCTTCCTTGAGGGTCAGAGTCAGCTGCCCAAAGCGTCTGTTCAAATGAAGCAAGTTCATGAAATCCTTGTACGGGAAAAGCAATGTCAAGATTAAGTGGTCTACTTAGGTCTAGAAGGTATACAGACCCAGGAACACCGTCTGCCCCCAGCGTTGTTATCCTTTTCTTATGTTAAAGTAAACTTTAATTTTGACTCTAAAAAAACAAATGAAGTTTCCACAACCTAGTACAGTGCCAGTATCTTCCAACTAAATAATGGAGGAGAAATCAATAAACTTAAACCTCTCAGAAGCATATCCATTCAATGACAGAAATATCACAAGTATGAATTAAATTGGTATAATTACATGCATGTGGCATGCATCATCCAAAGTTCCCATGAGAAAAGATTACCATAGAGCACTAAAATATTTGTCAAGCAATTGAAATGCATGTACTAGCACAACTCACATTTCTATAGATGAAAATGCATAGATATTCACAGAACAACAAAAGTTCCTAAAGGATACACAAAGTGTTTTGACATAGCATCAGTTGGCACAGAACTCTTCCTCAACAACTTTATACAAGATACATCAGATGCCAAATATATCTTAGATTCATAAGAACTACCCAGCTGTCTGGTTAGCTCTTTGTGCCTGGGTAATTGATCTAAATTGCGAGGGCGAGGCCATACACGATCAGCCATGTGGTTTCCCATTGGATCTACTTCTTCAGAATTTCCAACTATAAAAAGACTAAAGTACACCAGAGTCCAAAATTACAAAGAATTCATCAAAAAGAGAGACAAAATATTGAAGGGTGCATAAGATATACAACAATGGCTCACCAATGAATGAGCCTTAGTTTGTTTTGAAATTGGGGAGAACTCTAATGTTCTGGAATTGAGTGAAAAGATATTGGAAGTTTTAGTTAATAGCATGACTTAGTATTTGTTATAGAATTGGGGGAGCAAACTTAACCTGCAAAGATGTCAAATCATGTCTGAAAAATTGGATATATTGTATTATCATATTATTTTGGTTGTATTTATTTAAATGTATTAACATATTAACAATGATGAAAACAGTAGAATAATTGATAGATTAATATTTAATGTAAACATATATTAGATATGTGTGTGTGCAAATGTAAATTTCTTTATATACATTTGTTTAAATGAATGAAAATGAAGATGCATTTGATAGCTCCAAAAAGATGAATTTATATATGCTTGTATATATACATCATTTTAAAAATATTACTATGTAAGTACATAATAAAAATTATATATATATATAAGTGCATAAAACTTCATTATATTATATATAAATATACACATATATAGATTTATATGTACTCTCATAAGATATACTGTTGGTTGGGAGGATGGAGGGAGGTAAGATTGGGCCAGTAGGGAGAGAAAATGGTCCTCAAAATTCAAATGGTTGAGTAGGGAGTTAGTCAGCTTTTTTTGTCAGCTAAACTGAAGGTGAGGAGAACTGGGAGTAGAAAATTAAATGCTGAGGCTTTCCACCCTTTTCACAATTCCAATAAACATAGCAATTATGCAAATTTTGTTAAATTTTAAATTATCTGGAGCACATCTACTGAAATAGTAGCATGAGTCAGCATGTATAATGGCAGATGGAAGATGTATACAAAGTTTAACCCATGTAACACATAATGCTTGATAATCCTGGCATGCTTAAAAAGAGGAACACTCCTGGACGACAACATCAAAATAAAACCCAGAGGGGGGGGGGGGGGGGAAAGCAACAAATAACAATTTTAGACATGAGAACAATCTCCTTATTATTTGCATGTACAAAATCCAAAGTTAGAAACAAAACTCACCACAATAAGCCATTTGCGCCAACACTGATCAATATATCTCTTTCCATTAAACCATGTGGCAAGGAAACATCAGCAACCACATGTCCCAATGCTATATTTGCAATCTTTTTGGTCCCCTTATATTTCCAAATCTGCAATTTTCATTGCAAAATAAGAACCAAAGAGTGAATTCCTGAAAAGCATACAGATAATGAAAGCAGGACAAATCCCTTTTAGATGATCAGATGCCCAATAGTGTAAGAATGTATATTTTGAGGTTCCAGTAAAAAAAAAAAAAGAATATACATATTATAAAGACCAATGAAGAGTTGAATTGAAATCAGATATTTGAAATTGCTTCCATGAAAAAGCTAAGTGAAGGAACAGCAGACAGAAGAGAAGGAAAACAAGGACAGAATATAAAATAAGTTCTTTAGAATATTGTAGAAACTTGAAAAACAAAGACCGAAAAGGACAGAGCAATTCTTACCAGTGGTTGGGATGCAAGAATCCTTTGATATTCAGTTTGGAAGCTTAGCTTGTCTTTCCGGGAAGAAATTATATTACCCCACAATTCGCGTTCCTGGAGCAGCTTTTGCCTCTTTCTTATTTTTTGACATAAGTTGTCAGCCTGAAATTTTGATGCGGAAAATCACAACTTTGCCAGAAGAGAGGTACACATGTCAAACCAGTAAATTAAGCAGCATCGATGCTATCCTTACATGCATGGCTGAACTAAAAAAATGGTTTCTTTTGGATGTTTCAAATCTGCAAGATCATATAAAAGGCGAAATAAACACACACACACACACACACTGACACTCACTCACTCAGGAAGCTGTGTTTATTCACTATTCGAGAAACTATAGATGCAACAACTAGAATACATCTTCTCACTTTCCCCAGGATAGTTACACAATCCCATCTTTGTCTAAGCCAGTTGCTATTATACATCATATTTGAGTCTAACAGTGAAGACTTGAGAGATTGCCAAGAAGTTCTGGCAAACATAATGCATGAAAAGTAAGCAGACTTTAATGCCGAGAATGCAAAGAGAGAAACTCGGGTAACACTAGGTAGACTATCAGTGGAGAATCTTTCCCCAGAGCAGAGTCTCCACCACAAAACAATACGAAAAGACAAGTATAAGAATACAAGAGCGTGATATTAGAGGTACCTGAATTGGGGCTGAGGGCTGTGGTGGCTTATTGGAAGAACCCGGAATAGGCCCTTTATAAGGAAAGTACCTATTCTTCTCCGCGTCGAAGTAAAATCCCGGAAGCTCTGTCGTCCAACAAAATCAAACACCCGTTAAATCATAGAAGCAACTTGAACGAGAGAGAGAGAGAGAGAGAGAGAGAGAGAGAGAGAGAGAGAGAACCTTTCGGCATAACTACTACAGTGATGGAAAAAAAAAAAAAAAACTCGCTGGTTATGGTGGTGGTGTAAACAAATTAATTAGCGAAATAGCAAATCAACAGACACAGAGATTGAAATCTTGGCATTGATATATCAGAATCCGAGGCTTCTTGAATTGGATTTGATGTTGGGAAAACAGCGGCCACCTAAAATCAGAGCCTTCACACCTTTTAGGGCAAATTTATCTGATACGCTCCGCTCAACTAATAATTCCGTTGGAGAGTGAATTAGGTCATTTAAAAGAGTTAATAGTAGGCAGAATTTATGGAATTTTTACCAAAACAAATAGAATGGATAAATACATCAAATTCTTGTGATTTGGAAATGTTATGTCAGATCTTCTATTAAAAAAATAACAATATTTATACTTGTGATATGATTAATATTGTACAATTTCCTTTTTTTTTCAAATTGTAGTTAATAGTGTTAAATTTAAAGATGAATGTCTTGTTATGTCCTTTTTTTTAATGTTGCTTCTTCTTCCTATTTTCTATCCAACCACCACCGCCAGCAGCCGCCTCCTCACTGTCAAGTCTACAGATGCTTCTTGTTCTTCCATCTTGTTGCAAAATGAGCAGAATTTGTTGTCTCAGTTGTGCTCTCCATTATTGTGTAGGCTTGACAGCGAAATGAGCGAAATTGACATGGCGAAATTAACAGAGCAAAATTAGTTCTACTCGTCGGAAAGCTTTGTTGTCTCATTAGAATCTGCAGCCTTCACCAGAACATCGGCGTACATGGTGCCGAAAGTTGCGCACGGTGAGGAGCAGAGTTTTCTAGCGAATGTGTGGGCTTTGGGGTGTACGGTCATCGAAATGTCGACGAGATCTAAAATTTGAATTTTTTTCTATAAAATTTGGAAAATTTTGACTAAAAAATCAAATGGTTTTTTGTAATTGACGTGGGGTTATGTTTGGACTTGAGTAGAGGATCATTTTAGTATAAATTTCATGTATTTTGGTTGAGAAATGAGAGAAATCGAATTTTGGAGCTTGAAGAACAATAATGAAATTTTTCGGCGAAAATTGTGTCAGTGATGTTTATTTTCTTTTGTTTACAACAATGTTTCTCTACAAATTTAAAAGGAAAAATGATTGTTGGTTGATTTGGATTCATTTCTTGAAGTTTTGCAAGAAAAAAGATAATCTTGATTTAAAAGATATGACGTGAACTTTGAGGTTGTTATTACAAAGATTAAGAATCTGTTTCTTCCATTGTCTTATGGTAATTTGCATTCTTACCAACAGTTTCAATTTTACCAAATTCATTGTGCTATGCTACCATACTTTCTTATTGTTGGAGAAAATTAGTTTTGATTCAATTAGAAGTGTAAGTCAATGTTGACTTTTGTAGGACGTTTTAACCACACGTGTTTGACCATTATTTTGAGAACTCAAAGTTGGGCAAATATGAATGTAAAGGACAAAAGGTCGTTCTATATCTCGAGTAGATGATCGTAGTGTATTTACACTCATAAAATTAATTTTTAATGAGTGGAAATTCATGCACGAAGTTAGTGACCAAAACTTGTCTGGTGGTCAGATGTTGTGCTCGATATTGGCAACATCGCTCGTCTGTAAAGCTCAAAACATAAAAGCCCATTGGGTAGCCCATCTGGAGAGGCCCATCTCGAAGCCCTTGTGGCTAATGGTCTTCTAAATCCTCAGTAACTGATGGTGTAAGATAATTGAGAGTTCCACTTACTTAGTCAGCTTAAATGTCTTAAATGCTCATTAAGATGAGGAGTCTTTTTAGTTGGTGGATGTGCCTATAAATAGGACATAGTTTTCATACCTTGAAAGAAGTTTGTACAACATTGGAAACACAAAATTCTTGCTAAAAAGATCATCATTCTCATAGCATATTTGCAAAATCAATCTTGTGTTTTTGAGCATATAGAAGTGTAGTCTAATCCTTCCACTATTTAGGTCGTTGGTGCTTCTAGTTTTGTGGTGCTACTAACTAGAAGACGTAAGTCATTTTACCTTTGAGAACATCACGTCGTACCATGAACACTAGCTGGGATGTATTCATTTTTTAGGGGAAAGGTCTCCTTGACTCAACTTTTCAAAATTTATTTTGGTGGATTTCCAAGGATCTTTGTTGTAGAGTTGTTGCTGCTGCTCTCTAGATCTTGTATGTAGCCAAAGCTCGAAGATCTTACTGGATTTTGAAGATCAAAGGTGTTTCGAGTTTCCGGCAAATTTCTGTTGTTATAGTTTTGTCTGTAGTGTTGCCAACATTATAGACAACATCCAGTTCTAGAATCTGTTGTGTGTAGTGTGATAATATTTGTGATAATATTTGTATTCTGTAACAATTTTGTTTTTTATTTTTTCATTGTAATTGACATTGTTTGGTGCACTATAAACCAACAGTATCAAAAAATGAAATTAATCTCATACTAAGCAATGTTGAATGAAAGACCTTCGTAGCTTCTACCCAAGGCGAGAAGCCTGAAAAGTTTTTGGGCGTGGATTTCAAAAGGTGGCAGCAAAAGATATTGTTTTACCTAACGACGCTAAACTTAGCGGGGTTCCTTATTGAGGAACAACCAGTGGTCGCTCTTGACAACACAAATGTGGAAATGTGTACTACGATTGATCAATGGGGCCAAGGTGATTTCTTATATCGTAAGTATGTTCTTGGAGGACTAAGTGATGCGTTGTATAACGTATATTGTACTGTGAAAACGTGTAAGAAGTTATGGGACTCTTTGGAGAAAAAGTACAAAATTGAGGATATTGGAACTAAAAAGTTCGTTGTGGCTAAATTCCTAGAGTTCAAAATGGTTGATATGAAGTCTGTTATGGAACAAGTCCAAGAATTCCAGTTGATCCTACATGATATCCTTTCTGAGGGTATGACCTTGTTGGAGGCATTCCAAGTAGCTACAATGATTGAAAAGTTACTCCTTGTTGGATGGAGTTCAAAAGTTATCTCAAGTATAAGCGAAAGAAGATGAGTCTTGAAGACTTAATTTTAGAACTCCGGATCGAGGAAGACAACCGTAAGATGGATGATAAGTCCGTACAAGTCTCTTTAAAGGCTAATGCAAATTTGTTGGAACATGGTTCCTCAAATAAGAGAAAGAACCCGAATGACAAAAATAAAAAGTCTGTCTCTGGAAAATCCAAGTTCATTGGCGAATGCTACAATTGTGGTAAGTCGAATTACATGGCAAAAGATTGTCATCTGCTAAAGAAAAAGAAAAATGGTAGACAATAGTCCAATGCTAACGTGGTTAAGAACAGAGAGTTGAATGACATTGAGATGTCAATAGTAGTCTTTGAAACTAATTTGGTTGATAACCCCAAAGAATGGTTTGTGGATATTGGTGCCACAGGGTGTCATATCAAGCTCTTAATGCTTGTTTCAGTCCATCCAGGGCTTTGCGCAATCTGAATATTTTCTCTTCTACTTGATCTTCAAAGTTTGGAGGTTGCTCCACATACACTTCCTTTGTTGGAAGACCATTGAGGAATACACTCTTCACATCCATTTGATATACATTGAAGTTCATGTGAGCTGCGTATGCCAAAACAATCCTTATAGCTTCCAACCTTGCTACATGAGCAAAGGTCTTATGTAGTAAGAATGTCTGCTGCATCCAGAGGTGCGGATTCTTCTTCTCTGTCTTCTGCTGGAAGTATAACTCATTCGGTATAGGGAACATTATTTTCTTTCAAGGGGGTTGTTTCTTCAACAGGTTCTTCCAACTTGTTTGTGTCACAATGTGGTACATCAAACACCACACGAATTGATTCTTCAACCACCAAGGTTCTTTTGTTGAAGACTCTAAAAGCCTTACTTACAGCCTGTTCAGAATTCAGGATGGAGACAACATTCTTCTTGTATAGATTTATATGGATGACATCATCTTTAGATCCACCAACAAAGATCTCTGTAAAAAGCTCTTCAACCTAATGCAGTCAAAGTTTGAGATGAGTATGATGGGAGAATTAAGTTTCTTCCATGGACTGCAAGTAAAACAACTACCTGCAGGAACCTTCATCAGTCAGGTTAAGTATACAAATGAGCTTTTGAAGAAGTTTGGTATGGAAAATGGATCAGCTACATTAGTTCCCATGGCTACATCCATAAGCCTTGATAAAGTTGAAGATGAAAAATATGTGCATATTACTAAGTACAGATGCCTTATAGGATCCTTGTTGTATCTTACAGCAAGCATGCCAGACATCATGTTTGCAGTAGAAGTCTGTGCAAGATTTCAAGCAGCCCCAAAAGAATCACATCTTTCAGCAGTGAAAAGGATTATCAAGTATCTGAAAGAAACTCAAAAAGTAGGCCTATGGTATTCTAAGGAAGGAGGATTCAAGCTTAAAGGCTACTCTCACTCAAATTATGCTGGCTACAAGATTGACATAAATAACACAAGTGGAACTTATCAATTTCTAGGAAATAGACTTGTTTCATGATTCTATAGAAAACAAACATCCACAACAACATCTATAACAGAAGCAGAATATGTTGGAGTAAGAAGTTGATGTGCTCAAATTCTTTGAATACAACAACAACTAAGAGATTATGGAATTGAAGAGAAAGAGACTTCAATTCTCTGTGATAATATAAGTGCTATTGCAATTACCCATAATCCAGTCTTTCATTCAAGAACAAAACATATTGACATCAGACATTACTTCATAAGAGATCACGTGGAAAAAAAAGATGTCGTGTTAGAGAAAGTTCATACAAATCTTCGGCTAGCTGATATATTCACCAAACCTCTATGTGAATCAAGATTTTCCATGCTAAGGAATGAGCTGGGAATTCTGAAGTTGTAAGTAGAAAGAGAAGTTGCAGAAGCTCAAGGGGAATCTCTGCATTCTTGCGAGAAGGTGTAAGTATCTTGCTGCAAGATGCGGCTTTATACAATGTTGCATCCTTAATTCTTACAGCAAGGACAGTAAGTAAGCGAAGTAAGCAACAGAAGAATACATCATTTATTTTCTAAAGTATTTAATACTCTACAACCTCGTACAAGAAGCTGCAACCTTAAAAAGTAATAAATTAGGTGGCAAAACGCATGTTTCACCTTTCATTTAATACAAGACTGCGTGTGTTAGGATACGAAAATACGCAGTCAAAAGTCATAACTATTAAGTTTTGAATATGTGCACTTTGACCCCTCCACTTTTTTATAAGGACCGTTAGATCAATTTTAATCTTTTAATCTCATTCATTGATCTTACTACAAAACTTTTAAACTTATCCTTGATACCATTATCTGATCATTCGCGCATATTTCTCAAAGTATCAAGTAAAGAGCAGTTTTTTCCTTCGAAAGTTTTCCGAACTGTTTCAGACCAGTTTCTTCAAACCTTCATTACATATCTTCAATGGCTGCCAGACAAACCATAGTACTTGAAGGACGTCTTGTCAACCAGGAGCACGTATATACCTCAGAGCTATACGATCCCTCCATCCTCCATCGTATTTCGAGCCTCTAGAGCGAACCTAAATTCTAAGGCTTCTGACCACGATTTATACCGAATTCTCCATAGAGTCTATTTAGAGATTCTACGCGTTTGCGAGGAGATCTGAGGAGAGAAGATTCTTTATTCTTTTCAGAATGGATAAAGATGAGGAGGAGAGAGAACTGTCCATAAGGGACATCGCTGCTGCTTTCAACATATCAGCAGAAGGGTTGACTCCCAGTCAACTCCTGACTTATGGTGAAGACATCTCTGAGGAGATGTAGAATCTCTTCAAGAAGAGAGATGTTGGGGCCGAAGTTAAGAGAAACACCTCAAAGAAACTCTTCAAGCTAGAGTTTGAGTTTCTTTATGATATTTGTACATACTCCATTGAAGGCAGAATCGGGAGTTACGACAAATGCACAGATCTCCATTTCAGAATCATGTCTGCCATCATGAGTGGAGAGAGGGTGAACTGGGCCAGGTTTATCCTTAAACGAATATGGGAGGAGGCCAAGAAGACCACTGTAAGAAGGAGCTACGACATCACAATCTGCTCTCTTCTCTGCAAGCTTGGATTGCAGCTAATTGCTCCTACCCCAATCCTCATCGGTAAATATCTTGAGGAGAATAAGAAGGGAAATACCTTAAAAAAGATTGCTGATGGTAAAGCTGTTGGTGCTACAAGAAAGAAGACAAAGGATACAACAGCTGCAACTTTGGCCCTTCGAGATGAAGCTGTAAGCAGCGGGGTAGAAAATGGAGAATCAAGGCAAGAGGCCCTACCCATCAGCTCTACTTTAGAAGACAGTGCTCTTCCTATCACCAAAAGGGCTCCGAGGAGAGCAGAACTGGAGTCATCATCATCTTCAGATGATGAAGCACCCCTAGGGAGGAAGAAGATAAGGAAACTTGTCTCTTTACGCAGTAAAAAGAAAGTTGTTGTAGCTACTGCAAGAACAACAATAGTTGCAGCAGAGATCGAGTCAGATGAGCACCGTGAGCAAGAAGGCCCCTAACCTATTTCTGTAAGAGCTCTGATCGATCTAACCTTCCTAGCTGCTGGATTTGATCCAACCTTCCCAACCGCTAGTCTTGATTCAAACTTTCCAGCTGCTGAAGATAAGATAGAGCAGCAATACAATCTCTGGAGGAGGATGAGACTGGGTAAGGGGGAAACTCTACTGCAGTGGAAAGAGTTTCTTACCGTGGAAAAGATTGTCCTAGAATGGGTTCAAACCGATGATATACTCCACCTCCTACAACCTGAGTTCATAGAGTTTGTTCGCTCAGAAGGATCACAAGGATTTGCTACTCAGGGAGCACTAGGCAAGGGCAAGGGAAAGACTGCTACAGTTGAAGAGGAGTCTATAGAGTTGCCGATGAAAACAGCAAGAGAAGATGTATATGTCTTCCTAACCCTGGTTGTAGAGACTGTAAGAAGGGGCGACGATGTTGCATTTGCTGAAGAGCAAATCAACACTCTTAGAGTGGAACAAGCTGAGAAAACGATGTTGCAACTAGTGTGAACAAGTAGGATATAGCTAGTATGAACGAGACCAGGATGTAGCACACTCTAAGAAAGACGCGGGGAGAAGGATGCTCAAGCCACAACTCAAGCTCCCCTGCATACGAACAAGTAGTTGAGGGTCTCTCAACGCTAGTCTCTCTCAAACCTTTGGAGGAAAAGACTCAACTACTGGACTATGATGATTCCCCAGTTCACATATTTTCTGAAGCTGTTGCAGCTTCACCCGAAGAGGAACTGTCAGTGATCATCGGAGAAGTACTCTCTGATATCGTAGAGACAGAGATTATCGATGATGCGACCATGGAGGAAGTTGTAAAAGCAGGACTCCCTGTACTGGTAGAGACAATAGTACATCAGGCGGACATCCTAGAAGAAACAATAGAATCAACCGTGTAGAAGTTGAGCTTACAGTGCTGCAAACTGTCACTGCTGCAAGAAACCTACCTGCGTTGCAAGAAGAGAAACTTACAGAAAAGGTTGTTGAAGTTGTAGGACCAGCTGTTGAGATAGTGTCCTTACCGAAGACCTTAGGTGAAGCGGCTATTGAGACAGCACTCCCTGAGGAGATGAAGACCTCTAGAGGGACGGCTGTTCAGACACTACCCTCAGAGAAAGTTGAAGTTGTTGAAGTGGCTGAAAAAATTTCAGTGCAGCTAGAGTCACCTCAGGAGGAGGTTGATGTTGCACCTGCTGCAAGCGTATCTGAACCTAACCAGGATACAGCAGAGCAAGTTTCTGAGGAGGCCGAGAAAGTAGAAGAAGATGAAGCTCCTGTCTTTGAATTTCATGAGAAGTTTGCTTCTTTTAGAGGATCAAGTTCAAGGAGGAACAGTGATGATGATGATGATGATGATGAAGATGATGAAGACGAAGAAGCCTTAGAGCTGAATGCAGCACAACGCCCTCAAGTTCTGCAGCAAACCCAAGCTAATTAACATAGCATTCATCATCTCTTTAAAAGTTCAATTCTTCCATTCAACAATACTATTAAACTGTGGTGAATACGGAGTAGTGGTTTGGTGAATTATGCCCGAAGCAGAACATAATTGCTCAAAAGGGGCTACATACTCACCACCTCTATCACTTCAAATTGTTTTAATCCGAGTGCTAAGTTGATTTTCAACTTCATTCTTGTAGAGTTTGAAAGCTTCCATAGCTTCGTCTTTACTCCGTAAGAGATCATAACAAAATCTTGTGTAATCATCAATAAAAGTTATGAAATCCTTTTTACTATCTCTAGTTTGCACAAACTTCAAATCACACACATCCATGTAAACCAAGTCTAGAGGCGAAGTGCTTCTTTCTACCCAATGAAATGGTAACTTAGCCATTTTAGCTTCAACACAAACTTCACATAGGTGCATCAGTTTTTTAAATGTTAAGTAAATCAAGATTTACTAACCTTTTTATAGCATTTAGATGTACATATCTTAATTTAGTATGTCATAAAGAAGAGCACTCAGTCAAATAAACAGAAGTAGAACCATTTTATTCGTAACTTTTTTGTCAACATTGTCGGCAACATTTTGCCAACATTACAAACAACATTCTTACCAATACGACTTATAACAACCATAGCAGAAAATTTGAACAAGCCACTATCTAGGTACCCATTTCCTAGAAATTGTCCAAATTTGCTAAGTACAAAGTTATCAGACTTAAAGATAAGCTTAAAACCATGACTAACTAAGAGATTATGGAATTGAAGAGAAAGAGACTCTAATTCTCTGTAACAATATGAGTGCTATCGTAATTACCCATAATCCAGTATTTCACTCAAGAATAAAACACATTAACATAAAAAATCATTTCATAAGAGATCAAGTTGAAAAGAAAGATATCGTGCTAGAGAAAGTTCATACGGATCTCTAGCTAGCTGATATATTCACTAAACCCTTATGTGAATCGAGGTTTTCAATGCTAAGAAACGAGCTGGAAATTATAAAGTTGTCAGTGGAAAAAGAAGTTGCAGAAGCTTAAGGGGAACCTCATCCCACTAAACTACACTTGTACAATTGACATGAAAAGTAGAGGCAAGCGGAGTCAAAGGTCGAGCCTCCACTAGCAAAGGGGGACAGCCATGCCAATCCCTTGGGACCATTTCTACAATAAATAGATGTCTTAGTTAATCTATGTGAATCACCTCCTCGTCTAAATAGTATCCCCGCGGAGAGTTCGCTTTAGCGAAGGTAGCGTCCTAAAGGGCATCCTACTTATACTAGTAGGTAGGTCCCCTTCGTGTTATATTATTCTTATTCTATTTATTAGATCTCTCAATCAGGACATACTCGGATCATATTCTGGTGGCCAAGAAGCAAAGAAGGAAAGGACTTACTTCCACAGGAAGGACTGAACGAGTGAACGGAGTCAGGAAGGAGATGTCTTATGACTACCAACCAAACACGGAACAAGGAGCAAGATGTGGCTTCATACAGCGATGTATCATTAATTCTTACAACTTGGACAATAAGTAGGCGAAGTAAGCTGCAAAAGGTTACAACATTTATTTTTTAGAGTATTTAATACTCTGCAACCTCGTACCAGGATGCTGCAACCTTAAAAAGTAATAAATTAGGCGGCAAAACGCATGTCTTTCCTCATATTTAATGCAAGTCTGTGTGTGTCAGAATTTGAAAAGACGCGGTCAGAGGCTATAACTGCTAAGTTTTGGGTATTTATATTTTGACCCTTCCGCATTTTTATAAGGACCGTAAGATCAACTTTAATCTTTTAATCTCAGTTGTTGATCTTACTACACGCCTTTTAAACTTCCCTCTTGATACCATAATCTGATCATTTACATTATTTCCTAAGTATCAAGCAAAGAGAAGTTTCTCTCTCTCAAAATTTTTTCAGAACCATTTTTCAGAGCAGTTTCTTCAAACCCTTTCACATCTACAATGGCTGCTAGACAAATGATCGTTCTTGAGGGACGTCCGGTCAACCAGGAGCATGTTTACGCTTCTGGGATGTATGATAACTCCATAATAGCAAGGATTTTTGAAGCTTTAGAAAGGACCCAGATTCTAGGGCTTCTAACCATCATCTATGTCGGGTTCTCTGTAGAATCTGTCCAGAGATTCTACACGTTTGCCAGAAGGGATGAGGAAATGAGGTTCTTCATTCTATTCAGGATGGATGAAGATGAGAATGATAGAGAGTTGTCCATGAGGGATATCACCTCCACCTTCAATATTTCTTCAGAAGGGTTGTCCCCCAGTCAACTAGTGAAGTACGGCAAGGACATCTCTCAGGAGATGTGGGATCTCTTTGTTAGGATGTATACTATAAGCCTAGCTTTTGTATGAACATCTATTTATGATATGAGAATCTTTTATGGTCAAATGTTTGCATTTTATATATTTGTTATATATGTTATTGCAATTGTCCAATTAATTTATATTGTAGATAACATGGTGTGTGGTGCCACACAGAAGATCATGTTATCAGTTCCTTATAGATTATAAATGGTAGCTCACAACCGAGATAATTTTGGACAAATTATCGGAATGGTTGTAGTGTAATTTGATATTAATCTATCTTGATTATAAAATTACACTAGTACATTTTGTATGTATTAAGCAGGACCAATTGAGGTTGTTTTATTTGTACTGACTACATAAATAAAACAAGACCTCTGTTATTATGGATGTGCGTCCTCTTAATCATTGTATGATAACGGGCATGTATACTCGATATATGTTTCTTTAATTTACCAATGGGTGAGATTTATTTATTAAATCAATAAGCTCGGTAAATTGGGATACAGTGTTGTTTATATGGTGTGCTGTTGATTATATAATGAAACTGTGTCCTAATTATTTAGGATGATGATGTCCCCTTGAGGAACTCATAAGGATTATCATGTAAACCCTGCAAGTGGATTTATTCCGGCATGATAATGAAGTTGAGTGGTACTACTCAAGAAATTAAATATTAATTAATTGAATTGTCAGTAATTCATTTAATTAATGAACATTCGATATCTTAAACGTGGGGAGATAAACGCGCACATAATAAATAGGAGCCATATCTAATATGGATAAGGGACGGTAGTTCAATAATATCTTTTTAGTGGATTGAGATATTATTGATAGGCTTAAGAAGTATATTCAGATTGAATTTAGGACTCCTAAGCCTATTAGGACACCGATTCCTAATCCTCCTCAAGGTCCCTGTTGTAGCCTATAAATAAGCCTCAAGTCAGCCATTTTCTAGACACAGAAATACAGATACACAGACATAAAAATCTGAGATACGTATTAGTAGAAGACGGCTGAAAGTCTCGATAGCTCGTTGCCCACACAACGTTCGAGATAAAGGTGAGAAATACAGCAGAAGATCGTGAGGTCCAGGCTTCATCGATTCCTTGATCTATAGTTCTGATCTTAGAACTAATTTCGGTGCAAAAGGTATGATTCATTTTTCGCTGCGCGTTAATCATATTTGCATGGATCCTGATTCAGAAAATCATATACGGTCGGCGATCCGGCGGTTCCTACACTCTTTAGGGTAAGAGATGCAGGGGCCGATGTGAAGAGAAGCGTAGAACAGAGAGTTATGACAAGTGCACAGACCTCCACTTCAGGATCATGTTTGCAATCATGGCCAGAGATAAGGTGAACTGGGCCAGGTTCATCCTGAAGAGGATATAGGAGGAGGCAGAGAAGACCACTACTAGGAGGAGCTATGGCATCACTATCTGCTCTCTCCTCTACAAGCTTGGCTTGCAACTTATTGCTCCTACCCCTATTCCCATTGGAAAGTATCTCGGAGAGAAAAAGAAGGGCAAGACCTTGAAAAAGGTTGTTACTGGTTCAGCTGTTGGGCTTGCAAGGAAGAAAACTAAGGATACATCAGCTGCAACCTTAGCCCTTCGAGATGAAGCTGTAAGCAGCGGTGCAGAATAAGGGAACCTAGGTAAGAGGTCCTGCCCCTCAGCTTTGAAGACAACGCTCTTCCCATCATCAAAAGGGCTTCGAGGAGAGCAGAATTAAAGTCATTATTGTCCTCAGATGATGACGCGCCCTTAGAGAGGAAGAATACAAGTGTTGGGATTTCATTGTTTAGATTTTGATGAGACAAACCAATCATGTAATAGGAAGTTTTGAGTACCCCATTTTCACGTTGTTTAAGTGAATAAATAGACTAGAATTGAGTCTTGAGTCAATGATTAAAATGGAGGTTAAAAGAGGATAAAGCTGCATCTAAGCTTTAAAGGAAGATATCGCTGCAAGAAGGCAGGATACAGTATCGCTGTATAAAGGCAGGATACAGCATTGCTGGAAGAAGAAAGGAACAGCAAAGCATAAATAAGGCTGTACTTCAATACAGCAAGACAAGGAAGAACGGCGTGCAGCATCGCTGCATGAAAATGATACATGAGTACTGCTAGAACGATGATTACAGCAGCACTGCCAGATGATACTGCAAGCAGGTCTAAAATACAGCAGCACTGAAAGAATGCATCAGCTGCACAAAGACCAAGGATACAGCGCAGACTTACAGAACAGTTAAGTAAATACAGCGCCAACTACAAGACGAAGTATCCTGCAGATCCCAGGAAGGATAAATGCAGTATGAGGAACGGAGATCTAAGCAGGAACAAAAGAGCCGTTCAAGAAAAAGTCAAAGTAACAGACACGGAGCCAATAAGAAGATGCCACATGGACTGACGCGCCGCAGAAAGCTGCGAGCCACAACTGCCGCATTAAATGCTCCGAAAGGAAAAGTCAAGTCGCATTAAATGTGAACCATACTTTGGACAGGCTAATTCAAATTCAAAAGAGGGATGTCTCCTTCAACGGACATCTTCTCCTACAAGTATAAATAGAGGTCGAGGAGTACTGAAGCTGGTTACTGATACTGTCAACTAATTTCCATACGCGAAAGTTTCAAGCTTACAAATTTAAAGCATTCAAGCCAACAGTTTCAGTCACTCAACCTATCGAAGTGAAGCAGAGTTCAAGCTGAAAGATTCCTTACGGATTCAGAAGCTCACTTCGCAGCACAAGTTGAAGAAAACCTTTTATCCTTTTAACCTTGTTGCTGTGTGCTTAGGTTGTTTTAGTGGTGTCAAGCAGTTGATAGGAGAGATCCTTGCTGTTTGTTTTAGTTGTCTAGAGTTAGGCAGCTTCCCTGTGTGGGAGTATAGAACCCTGTGTGGGTTAGCCTTTGAAGTTTGCAGTTGCTGTGTGTACGCTGGACTTCAGTAGGTGGTTAACTTTGTAAGTTGATAGATTGTTAGGAGAGTCCTGTAAATCAATCTTGCTTAACAAAGTTCCTGCTCGAGGAGCAGTAGAGTGGACGTAGAAGGATTACACCACCTTCGAACCACTATAAGCCATAAGTGTTTTTATCGCTTTATTTATCTGTGCTTATTTTCTGCATATATCTATCTTTCTCATCATAAAACGTTTAAAAGAAGCATTCTTGTGTAAAACAGCCTTGTGTTTAAAAGTATATTTCCGCTGCGTACAAAACTCCAAGTTACAGCGTGCAGTACTGCATTCTAGCGCTGCAAGCAGTACCCATCTATCGCTGCAAGCTCAAGTAACTTGCAGTGCAGAACGGTTGTTTTAAAGATTCTGAAAAATCGACCAAGGTTCATTCACCCCCCCTCTGAACCTCGGACACCACTTGGGACCAACAAGTGGTATCAGAGCAAGTTGGGTTAAAAGCCAACTTATCTTGTCACCTACCCAGATCCACCTTTGTCTCGCTGTTTTCTTTGCATAAAAATCATTTTTAAAGCATATCATGGATTCCTCCAATCACAAGCTACCTATGTTTTCCATAGAGAAATATGACGACTGGAAGATTAGAATGCAGGCACACCTTTCTGCCATGAATGATGAGATGTGGACCGTCATAACTGAAGGACCGATAATCCCCATGAAGGTAAATCCAATGTATGGAAGAGACCATGCAGAAGGAGAGCAGCCACCACCAAACTTCCTGACCAAACCACGACAAGAGTGGGGAAACGAAGACAGGAAGAGAGCCAACCTAGATAACGTGGCAAAGAACGCTCTATTTATTACTTTGGATAAAGGCACCTTTAGCAAAGTCAAGACTTGCTCAACATCCAAAGAAATATGGGAAAAGCTGGAGTAAATTTGTGAAGGAACTGAGCTCACCAAGGACAACAAAATCTCCAACGCTACCCAATTATTTGAGCTCTTCGAAATGAAGAATGAAGAGACTCTTGAGCAACTAGATCTGAGATTCACATCCATAATGAATGAACTAGAAGCTCTAGGCAAACACTACACACAGAAAGAAAAGAACATGAAGGTGTTAAGAGCCCTACCAGCGGAGTGGGATATCAAGACCACTGCCATGAGAGTGTCTATGGACCTGAAGTCCATGAGCACATTTGACTTATTCTTCGACTCGAAAGCATTCGAGTATGACATCAATAGAAGGAGAAAAGAGTCAGAGGAGTCAGTCTCCAAAGTTACAGCGCTAACCGCCAGAGGAACAAAGGATACAGCAAACGCCAGTTGCAGTAAGCAGAGTGAGGATACAGCAGAAGTTGCTGAAGAGGATATGACGCTCCTTCTAAAGAAATTCAGGAGATTCATCAAGAGCAACAACAATAGCAGCAACACCAACCTCAACAAAAAGAATGACTTCAGAAGAAGTCACTCAACCCCTCAGATATCTTCTTCTCCTCAGTCAAATACAGGGAATGTTGACTTGTGCTATAATTGTAGGAAGCCTGGACACTATGCAAGGAATTGTCCTTATCCAACAGTGCACAAGTATCCTGAAGGAGAAAAAGAACAGAGGAGAGATAAAAGACGAGAGGAAAGGCACAAGCTTCGAGCTCTCATAGGAGAAATGGAGAAAGCCAAGGATGCAGTAGTTCCGAAGGAAGTACTGAAAGCTGCAGAATCCTCTGACAGTGATGCTGAAACCTCATCTTCTGACGAAGAAGCCTCATATGCCTGATGGCTAAAGATGACGAGGACAGCGAAGAAGATGAGGTAATTTACCAACCGTTGTCCATACAAGTTGATGAGGAGCTGAACATGATCCACTCCTTGAAAAGGATCGTGAGTGATTTCGAGCAGATCAACTCAATTTATGAGGAGCTTAAGGTTGAGAATGAAAACCTTAGAATCGATAATGAGATCCTCAAGAGCAAAAACATCGACATTGCCAAAATGCTCGCTGCACGAGAATCTGATAACTCAAAGTGTAGTAAGCTGCAACAAGAGGTCTCAAGATTGAATCTGCTGATCACAGAGCTAAGATCTGAGAAGGAAATCTTACAGTCCAAGATGAGTACGTTCACCAAATCTTCAAAAGACGCAAGAGATTGCATAAATCGTGTCAGAGATCCTTTTGTGATTTCAGGCATAGGTTACAACAATCAAGGCTCTCAGATTACAGCAAGCACATCCAAAGCTGTGAATTTTGTTCAAGCTAAAACTCCAATGGAGAAAGAGTTACTATGTGACTCTGAAAAGATACTGAACAAAACAGCAATGATGGATAAAGGGAAGAAACCCCAATGCTCAATTGCAGGGAATAAGTCTGTATCTAAGACTTGGCTGCAGCAGAAGTCATCTGCTGCATGCAGCAAAATGATGCAGCAACCAACAAAGTTACAGCATAGAAGAAACTTTCCCACCAATACTAAGACCTACATGTCTAAACCTCAAGGAGGATATACTCCAGGGAAGTATGGTGGAAGACCACACTACAAGGGTGTTGGTAACACACATGTTTATCGAGCACACACATTTGATAAGCAGTTTTCCAAGATAACTGCATACAGCTCGAGAACCAACAAATCTTACAGTAGATCAGTTACTGTTAAGAAAGTTTGGGTTCCCAAAGTAACTAACCCCAGAGGACCCGTATGGATATGGGTACCTAAATCTGTTTGAATTCATTACAGGTTACAGTGCCAGGATGCAGCAGTGATGTATGGTATATCGACAGCGGCTGCTCAAGGCACATAACAGGCAATAAAGAAACGTTGAAAGACTTCCAAGAATGTAAAGGACCTAAGGTCATATTTGGTGATGATTCCAAAGGAAGCACAAAAGGAAGCGGATGCCTAGTCAAGGGGAACATAAAGATCAAGGATGTATCCTACGTAAAGGGGCTTAGATACAATCTTCTAAGCATCAGTCAATTCTGTGACAAAGGGTATACTGTGGAATTCAACCTCAACAAGTGCTTAATCAAGGACAGCACCACCAATGAAGTAAAGCTTACAGGAACAAGAAGAGGAAATATCTACCTAGCAGATTGGAATTCCTCCACTCAATCAACATGCTTCATAGTGAAAAGTTCACCGGAGCTGAGTTGGTTATGGCACAAATGATTAAGTCACCTGAACTTCAAGAATATCAACAAGCTAGCAAGAAAAGGCCTCGTGAGAGGATTACCAGATGTAGCTTACAAGAAAGAGAATGTCTGTGGAGCGTGTCAAAAAGGAAAGCAAGTTAAGAGCTCTTTCAAGGATAAAATTCAGAAATCGTCTCACAGGATTCTAGACCTTCTACACATGGACCTCTTTGGACCAGTAGAACCAGTAAGCTTGAGCGGGAAGAAGTACTCACTATTAGTAGTGGATGACTACTCTAGATACACATGGACGATCTTTCTAGCAAAGAAGTCGGAAACTCAAGAAAAGCTACCTGGCCTTATGAAGAAAATTTAGAATGAAAAGAGCTTGAGCATAGTGAAGATAAGATCAGACAGAGGAACCGAGTTCACGAATAAGTTTATAGAGAAATTATGTTCTGACAATGGTATTCGTCATGAATACTCTGCTGCAAGAACACCTCAACAAAACGGGGTTGCTGAAAGAAGGAATAGAACCCTCAAGGAAGCAGCAAGGACAATGATAGCAGAAGCAGAGATACCCAAGAGGTTTTGGGCTGAAGCAACTAATACTGCATGCTACACGCAGAACAGATGTCTAATCATCAAGGATCTTGACAAGACACCGTATGAAATATAGAACGGTCATACACCAAACATTTCCTATCTACATATCTTTGGATGCAGGTGGTATGTTCTCAACAATGGAAAGGAACATCTGAAAACTTTTGATGCTAAATCAGACGAAGGAGTATTTCTAGGATACTCTGCTGTAAGTAAAGCCTTCAGAGTATTTAAATAGAGAACCCTGGTGGTAGAAGAATCTGTGCATGTGGTGTTTGATGAACCACATTGTGACACAAAGAAGCTGGAAAAACCACCTGAAGAAACCTCTCCTAGAAAAAGAAATGTTGTACCATACATAGAAGGAGTTCTGCCTACAGAAGAGGAAAAAGAAGAAGAAGCTGCAACCTTGGATGCAGCAGACATTCTTACAGCAGCAGAACCTCCTGCAATACAGCAACCTGATGAGCCAAACACACCAACGCACGTCCTTGAGCCTGACAGGACGTGGCTTAGAAATCATCCAAGAGATCTCATCATAGGAGATCCATCCATCGGTGTAAGGATAAGAAGATCCATCCCACATGAAGCAATGTTTACATGCTTCATATCACAATCATAGCCTAAGAATGTTGAAGAGGCACTGTAAGATAGCAACTGGGTACAGGCCATGCAAGAAGAATTAAATGGATTTGAGAGAAATCAAGTATGGCAAACAGTCGTTAGACCAACCCATCAAGGTGTAATTGGAACAAAGTGGGTGTTCAAAAACAAGCTAGATGAATCAGGAGTCATTGTAAGAAACAAAGCAAGATTAGTTGCTAAAGGATACTGTCAGGAAGAAGGAATTGATTTTGATGAGACTTTTGCACCAGTGGCAAGGCTAGAAGCAATAAGAATTTTCTTAGCCTATGCAGCACATATGAATTTCAACGTCTATCAAATGGATGTTAAAAGCGCATTCCTGAATATCTCCTTACAGAGGAAGTATATGTTGAGCAACCTCCTGGTTCGAGGATCAAGCAGAAGAGAAGGTGTTTCGACTACAAAAGGCCCTATATGGACTGAAGCAAGCACCAAGAGCTTGGTATGACATCTTATCTTTCTACCTTCTGGAAAATGGTTTCCAGAAAGGAACGATCGACAAAACGCTGTTTAGAATACAGGATGGAGAAAGTGTACTTCTTGTACAAATCTATGTGGATGATATTATCTTCGGATCCACAAACAAAGAGCTATGTGAAAAATTCTCCAACCTGATGCAGTCAAAGTTCGAGATGAGTATGATGGGAGAATTAAGTTTCTTTCTCGGACTGCAAGTAAAACAGCTACCTACAGGAACCTTCATCAACCAAGTCAAGTATACGAAGGAACTTATCAAGAAATTTGGCATGGAGAATGGAGCAGCAACATCCGTTCCTATGTCCACATCCATAAGTCTTGACAAAGATGAAGATGGTAAAGATGTAGACATTACCAAGTACAGACGCCTCATTGGATCGCTGCTGTATCTCACAGCAAGCAGGCCAGATATTACGTTTGCAGTAGGAGTCTGTGCTAGATTCCAAGCAGCACCGAAGGAATCACATCTCTTAGCAGTAAAAAGAGTGATCAAGTATCTGAAAGGAACTCAGGAAGTCGGCCTATGGTATCCTAAGGAAGGAGGATTCAAGCTTAAAGGCTACTCCGACTCAGATTATGCAGGCTACAAGATTGATAGAAAGAGTACAAGTGGGACGTGTCAATTTCTTGGAAATAGACTTGTCTCGTGGTTCTGCAGGAAGCAGACCTCAATTGCAACCTCTACAGCAGAAGCAGCGTATGTTGCAGCAGGAAGTTGCTGTGTGCAGATTCTCTGGATACAGCAGCAACTTAGAGATTATGGGATAGAAGAAAAAGAGACGCTTATTCTCTGTGACAATACGAGCGCTATTGCAATTACCCATAATCCTGTCTTTCACTCAAGAACAAAGCACATTGACATTCGTCATCACTTTATAAGAGATCATGTTGAGAAGAAAGATGTCGTGCTTGAAAAGGTTCACACGGATCTACAGCTTGCAGATATCCTTACAAAACCTTTGAGTGAATCTAGGTTTTCTATGCTTCGTAACGAGCTAGGAATCCTTAAGTTGTAAAGAAAAAGAAAATGCAGGATCGCAGGGGGAACCTCTGCATGCTTGCAGGAAGCAGTAAAGATGGTACTGTAAGCTACGCGTCAATACAGCACTGGGTTCAGACAGCGCTACAACCTACATTCTTACAGTACAACACTTATCGAAGAAATCAAGCAGCACCAGATTACAGCATTTATTTCAAAGGAGTATTGATTGCTCTGCAACCTCGTACTAGAGATGCTGCAACCTTAAAAAGGAATTTATTTAGGCGGCAAATGGCATGTCTTTCAGCATTAAATGCATGACTGCGGATGTCAGGAAGTGGAAAGGGCGCTGACAGAGCCCATGCGCCAAGTAATTATTAGCGTTGATTTGATATCTCCGCTTTTTCCTGAGCCACTAGATCATTTCCCTGATTTATCTCAACCGTCAATATGGCACGTCTCTTGAGAACCGCCATAAAGACCAAAACGTGCCATTTAAAATTCACTTTTCACCATCTTCAAGAGAGAGAAACGCTATGATCGCAAGAAAATTTTCTAAGTGCAAAACTCTTGTCTCTTCTCTCTCTATCTCTCTAAGATTTCTTCAATGGCTGCCAGAAAGACCATTGTTCTTGATGGAAGGATGATCAACAGAGAAAACATCTTAGAGTCAGGGCTGTATGATAATGCCTTGATCAAGAGGATTTTTGATGCTCTACAACAGACCCAAGTCCTAGGGCTGTTGACCACCGTATATATTGGCTTCTCCACGGAGTCAGTACAGAGGTTTTATGCCTACGCTAGGCAGGCGGAAGACAGAAACTGCATCCTGTTCCGGATGGATGCAGATGGAGAGGAACGGTCGCTGACCGTTAGGGATATCTCCACCACCTTCAGCATTTCGACTGCAGGCTTGACCCCCAGCCAGTTGGCGATGTATGGGGAGGCATCGGCTCAAGAGATGTGGGATCTCTTTCGAGCAAGGGATGCAGGGGTTGAAATCAAGAGAAGCGCCCCCAAGAAGCTCTTCAAACCGGAGTTTGAACTTCTCCACGACATCTGTGCATACTCCATCGAAGGGAGGACAGAGAGTTATGACAAGTGCACAGATCTCCGGTTCCGGATCATGTCTGCAATCATGGCCGGAGAGAAGGTGAACAGGGCGAGGTTCATCATGAAGAGGCTGTGGGAGGAAGCAGAGAAGATAACGGAGCGTCGGAGCTACGGTATCACCATCTGCTCTCTGCTCTGCAAGCTTGGCCTTCAACTTGCAGCACCCGCCTCCATTCATCCTGGAAAGTATCTCGGGGAGAAGAAGAAGGGCAAGACCCAGCCGAAGGCTGCAGGAGCAGGAGTTGCGAGGAAGAAAACCAAAGACAAAAAGAATGCAACTCTTGCTCTGCAAGATGAAGCTGCTATCAACGGGGAAGATGCTGAAGAAGAGGATCCTTCGAGTCCTCTTCCTGTTATCAAGAGGAGTTCAGGAAAGGCTGTACCTGAACTTGACTCTTCTTCCCCAGATGATGACGCACCTTTGGTGAGAAGGGCTCCACGCAGCAAGAGAGTTGCCGCTGCTGTTGGGGATGTGTCACATCAGTCCTCTATGGTTGTAGTTGACCTTGGGGATGAGTCACATCAGCTTCGGGAGCCACATCAGCACCGGGTCGAGCCAACTGAAGAAGAAGCTCGTCTACAAACAGAAGCTTCAGTGCTCGATCCCACCTTTCCGGCTGCTAGAAATATGCCGGCAGAGTACTCTCTTTGGAGAGAGATGCGGCTGTCTAAGGGGGAAATCCTGTTAAAGTGGAAGGATTTCCTGACAGTCGAGCAAGCTGTCCTGGAGTGGGCCAAATCAGAGGATATTTTGGCACTCCTGCAACCTGACTTTGCAGCAAGAGTTCAAGAGCTCGATAGCTGCAGCGCTGCACAGGGAGCACAGGACAAGGGAAAGGGCAAGGCTCTTGCAGAATCCGACTCTGCAGAGTTGCCGATGAAAGCAGCAGTGGAAGATGTGCAGGTCTTCCTCACCCCGGCTGCAGAGGCGGTAAGAAGGGGCGATGATGTCGCTTTTGCTCAACAGCAAATCGACACCTTGAGAGTAGAGCAGGCTGAAGAAGCCATGCTGCATCTAGCGCTGCAACAGAGCTTGAAGAAGATAAGGATGCAGCACACTCCAAGGAGGATGCGGGGAGAAGGCAGTTCAAGTTCAAATCAGATGAACTCCCCTGCATACGAGCAAGTAGTTGAGGGCCTCTCCAACATTGTCACGCTGGATCGCTTGGAGGAGGTTGAAGCTCAACTACTGGATTATGGTGATTCCCCAGTGCGCGAAGATGAAGATGCTGCCCAAGCAGATTCTGAGGGGGAACCATCTACCATAATCAGGAATGTCATCTCAGACATTTCTAAGCTTGCCGATGAAGCATCTACGGAGGGAGTTGTAGAGGCGGTACTCCCTGCACTGGATGCGACAGCAGTACAGCCAGCAACCACCCTTCAACAAGAAGAAGGAGCTGCAGAGAAGAGTAGGGTGGAAGCTGAGATCCAAGCAGCAATAGAGGATACAGTGCTGAATACTGTGATCGCTGTAGGAAGCCATGCAGAGCTGCAAGAACCCATTCTTGCAGCAGAGACTGTCGAAGAGGCTACTGGACTGGCAGAGGAGACGGGGTCCATTAAGAAGACCTCAGTGGAGGATGTTGTTCTGACAACACTCCCTGAGTGTGAGAAGACCTCAGGTGGGGAGGCTGTTCAGACAGTACCCACTGAGGATGCTGGAGTTGAAGTCGAGGTATCCCCAGCGCAGCTAGAGACACCTCGTGAGGAGGTTGATGCTGCAGCTGCTGCTTGCTCTCAAGAACCCTCAAAGGTTACAACAGCGAAGGATACTGTGGACGCTAACATGTCGGATGCCGAATTCGCAAGATGGATGAAGGAACAGAATGTTGCTGTTCATGGGCCAAAATCTGGAGGAGCCGTTCCTATTCCAGTCTTATCCAGCGAAGAGAAGGCAGAAGAAGAAGAAGGAGATGAGCACCCATCCTCAAGCTCTACAAGCTCTCATACCAGCAAGAATGAGGATGACGTTGCTGCTGAAGTACCGAGGCAGGATGCAGCACCAGTATGCCAAGAGGTGATTCCATTTGCTGCATCCGCTGCTGCCTCAACAAGAAGGAATTCAGGGCTGACTCCTGATGAATCTATCAACAGGGTCGAGACCGCTGTTAGACATCTCCTGCATGCTCTCCAGGAGCATGAGTCTATCATGCGCAACAGTCTCAGGGTCAGTGCCCAATTCCATGCTGAAACCATGACGGGTTTCAAAAAGGACCTCGAAGTGCTGCCTGACATGATCAAATCAACTCTCACTGAACATTCGAACAGGCTGTACTACGATCGGGTCAGGATGGAGAAGGAGTTGAAGGTTGAAGCTGCTCTGACACGTCAAGAGATCAGACAGTGTAAGCAGCATGCTGAAAATGCCTTAACCAGACTCAACCATCACTCCCAAGTCCTCGAATCACTTCTGGATCGTGTCTATGATCAATCCCAAAGAACCAGAAGTGTGGACGACCACCTGGGGAACCTGGAGCTGATTGTGGAAGAACTCAGGGACATCATGGTCTGAGCTTTCCCTCAGCATGTCGATGCTCCAGAGCCCGCCCCTGAACCGACCCGACGCTCGCGATCAAGGGCGGTCCTAGCAGCCCCTGCTCAGCCCCCGACTTTTGATGATGCCAAAAAGGGGGAAGGATTTGAAGAGAAATACAGGAGCAAAGGGGCGGCGGAACCTGAAGAAGAGGAAGAAGATGATGACCAGCAATCTCTCAGCAGGAGGAGAAGGAGGTCTGGATCATCCGCTGCGGCTGATATCCCTTCTCCGAAGAGATGGAGAAGAGATGACGATGGAGCTGGTGGAGCCGGTGCAGCTGCTGGAAGAAGATCTGCTGCAGGTTCTGCACACAGCAGAGCTGCAAGCAAGGATGCAGTACCGCCCAGCTATCATCATAAGAGAATGGATGATAGCCAACAGCAAGGCTCAAGGAAGAGGATGAGTGGGGACGAGTCTGAGAATCAAAGGCGCCAGTACGAAGAAGCTGCAGATCCTAACGCCTGGATTCAAAGACTCGGTGTAATTGGTACAAGAAAAATATTTCCAAACAACTACTACCAATTCCCTTCTCAAGCATTCCCTCGCCTTGACACTGAGAACATCTCTGCTGAAGTGTCCGTGTTGATGGATCAAAGGCCTGAAGGAGAAAACATGGCTTGGAGATTTGACATCTTTAAAGAAGTCAGACTGCCTTTTGATCAGAATCCAACATTTGAGGCGATCACCATTTTCAAAAGATCAGAGTACCTCAGACACTTCAGAGATCTATGCAGGCAAGGCAAATTCAGCAAGTATCATACCTGCAAGACTGCATTGAGAAGGTATGAACAGCTCGTTCGGGAAGGAAGCCTTGACATTCAACAGATGTACATTGATCGAGTCAAGGAAGGGCTGATTGTACCATACTGCGAGGACTTCTGGCTGAGATGGATTCAGATTCCTGTGATCAGACACAAGCTGGAAGAGTCCTACCAAGAGTCCATCAGAGACTGGTGGAAAGGATCAAGAGGAAGGGAAGGCCTTGAAAGACTTGAAAGAAGATCAGACGAATCAGCAAGCAAAAGGTCTTCGTTTTACTAAGCTGTACTCACATACCCTCTTATGATCCTTATTGTTGTATTTTTGATGTTGTAAAAATTTCTATCTCTTAAATGAAGAAATTTTTCTTTCTGCTCTGACCAAGTTCAACTCTTATGAACTCATGCATGCTGTTTATGTTTTCCTGTTGTGTTTGTTGAAAGGAATAGCATGATGCATCTCTGATGAATCCAGGATTAGATTTATTTATTCAAAGCTGTGCAAGCATGTAATCTGGATAAACCATATGAGTTAAAGTAAAATGAAACTTCTTCATGAACGAAATAGTGTAAAGGTTTTGTCATCATCAAAAAGGGGGAAATTGTTGGGATTTCATTGTTTAGATTTTGATGAGACAAACCAATCATGTAATAGGAAGTTTTGAGTACCCCATTTTCACGTTGTTTAAGTGAATAAATAGACTAGAATTGAGTCTTGAGTCAAGGATTAAAATGGAGGTTAAAAGAGGATAAAGCTGCATCTAAGCTTTAAAGGAAGATATCGCTGCAAGAAGGCAGGATACAGTATCGCTGTATAAAGGCAGGATACAACATTGCTGGAAGAAGAAAGGAACAGCAAAGCATAAATAAGGCTGTACTTCAATACAGCAAGACAAGGAAGAACAGCGTGCAGCATCGCTGCATGAAAATGATACAGGAGTACTGCTAGAACGATGATTACAGCAGCACTGCCAGATGATACTGCAAGCAGGTCTAAAATACAGCAGCACTGAAAGAATGCATTAGCTGCACAAAGACCAAGGATACAGCGCAGACTTACATGACAGATAAGTAAATACAGCGCCAACTACAAGACGAAGTATCCTGCAGATCCCAGGAAGGATAAATGCAGTACGAGGAACGGAGATCCAAGCAGGAACAAAAGAGCCGTTCAAGAAAAAGTCAAAGTAACAGACACGGAGCTAATAAGAAGATGCCACATGGACTGACGCGCCGCAGAAAGCTGCGAGCCGCAACTGCCGCATTAAATGCTCCGAAAGGAAAAGTCAAGTCGCATTAAATGCGAACCATACTTTGGACAGGCTAATTCAAATTCAAAAGAGGGATGTCTCCTTCAACGGACATCTTCTCCTACAAGTATAAATAGAGGTCGAGGAGTACTGAAGCTGGTTACTGATACTGTCAACTAATTTCCATACGCGAAAGTTTCAAGCTTACAAATTTAAAGCATTCAAGCCAATAGTTTCAGTCACTCAACCTATCGAAGTGAAGCAGAGTTCAAGCTGAAAGATTCCTTACGGATTCAGAAGCTCACTTCGCAGCACAAGTTGAAGAAAACCTTTTATCCTTTTAACCTTGTTGCTTTGTGCTTAGGTTGTTTTAGTGGTGTCAAGCAGTTGATAGGAGAGATCTTTGCTGTTTGTTTTAGTTGTCTATAGTTAGGCAGCTTCCCTGTGTGGGAGTATAGAACCCTGTGTGGGTTAGCCTTTGAAGTTTGCAGTTGCTGTGTGTACGCTGGACTTCAGTAGGTGGTTAACTTTGTAAGTTGATAGATTGTTAGGAGAGTCCTGTAAATCAATCTTGCTTAACAAAGTTCCTGCTCGAGGAGTAGTAGAGTGGACGTAGAAGGATTACACCACCTTCGAACCACTATAAGCCATAAGTGTTTTTATCGCTTTATTTATCTGTGCTTATTTTCTGCATATATCTGTCTTTCTCATCATAAAACGTTTAAAAGAAGCATTCTTGTGTAAAACAGTCTCGTGTTTAAAAGTATATTTCCGCTGCGTACAAAACTCCAGGTTACAGCGTGCAGCACTGCATTCTAGTGCTGCAAGCAGTAACCATCTATCGCTGCAAGCTCAAGTAACTTGCAGTGCAGAACGGTTGTTTTAAAGATTCTGAAAAATCAACCAAGGTTCATTCACCCCCCTCTGAACCTCGGACACCACTTGGGACCAACAACAAGAAAGCTTGTCTTTCTGTGCAACAAGAAGAAGGTTGTTGCAGCTGCTGCAAGAACAATAGTTGCAGCAGAGGTTGAGCCTGATATGCAGCCTCTACGAGACAACCCCAAATTCACTGATGCAAATATGACGGCTGGTGCAGCAGAGGTCGAATCAGATGAGCAGCCGCATGAATAAGAAGCTGCTATCGAGTCAGTTCGGCTGTATGAATAAGGAGTTGCTGAAAGAGGTTTGGCTGATCCAATATTCCCAGCTGCTGGAGATGAGATAGAGTAATAGTACAGCCTCTGGAGAAGGATGAGACTGGTTAAAGGGAAAACTCTACTGCAGTGAAGAGAGTTTCTTGCAGTGGAAAAGATTATCCTGGAGTGGGCTCAATCAGATGACATCCTCCATCTCCTGCAACCTGAGTTCACAACATTCGTGCAAGAAAGATCAAGAGACACTGCTGCTCAGGGAGCACTGGACAAAGAAAAAGGGAATGCTGCTGCAGAGACAGAGTCTGTAGAGCTGCTGATGAAAGTAGCAAGGGAAGATGTGCAGGTCTTCCTAGCCCAGCTACAGAGGCTGTAAGAATGAACGATGATATTGCATTTGTTGCAGAGCAAATCAATGATTTTGGATAGAGCAGGCCGAAGAAGCGATGCTGTAACTAGCACTGCAAGCTAGTGTGAAAGAAATCAGGATGCAGCACACTCCAAGAAGAATGCGTGGAGAAGGATGCTCAATTCATAACTCAAGCTCCCAAGCATATGATCAAGTAGTTGAGGATCTCTCAACGATTGTCACTCTGGATCTTCTAGAAGAGGAGGAGACTCAGCTACTTGACTACGGTGATTCCCCGGTACATATCTACCCTGAAGCTGCTATAGTGTCACCTCAGGGGGAACCGTCATTAATTATCAAAGAAGTTCTCTCTGATATTATAGAGATTACCGATGATACGACCACATAGGAAGTTTTGGAGGTGGGACTCCCTGTACTGGTAGAGACAGCAGTACAAGCAGGCAGATATCCTTGAAGAAGACACTGAATCAACATAGAGGATGGAAGCTGAGATTCTTGCAGCAATCGAGCTTACAGTCTACAAACTATTGAAGCTGTAAGAAACCAAACAGAGCTGTAAGAAGAGAATCTTGCAGAAGAAGCTGTCGAGGTTACAGGACCAGCCGTTGAGATGGTGTCCTTGCAAAAGACCTCAGGTGAGGAGGTTGTTGAGACAACACTCTCTGAGGAGCTGAAGACCTCTGGAGGGGCAACTGTTGAGACAATATCCTCAGAGGATACATATAAAGTGGCCGAAGTAACCCCTATACAGCTAAAGACACCGCATCAGGAGGTTGATGTTGCTACTGCTGCAAGCTTACCTGAATCCACCCAAGATATAACAATAGAGGTTACTGAGGAGGCCAATGAGAAAGAAGCAAATGAAGATCCTACCTCTGAATTCTAAGAGAAGTTCGCTTCTTTCAGAGGATAAAGCTCGATAAGGAACTCTGATGAGGATGCTGTTGATGATGATGAAGATGAAGCTGAAGAAGCCTTAGAGCTGAATGCAACCCAGACCCCTCAGGCTATTATTTCTTATGTTGCACCAGCTTTTGGCTTACGATAAGGAAGAGCAGGTAGACTGTCAACTGATGAATCAACTGACAAGATTGTTACTGCTGTTAGATAGCTGCTACAGGCGCTACAAGAACATAAGTCTAACATGCAAAATAGCATGTACCTCAGTGATAGGTTCCACGTTGCAATAATGACAAGCTTCAAGAAAGATATTGAAGTCATCCCTGAGAACATACAGTATATCGTTAACGATCAAACCAATAAGTTGTATAGGGATAGGATTCAAATGGAGGGAGAGTTGAAGAGAGAAACTGCAATCAGTCGCACAGAGATAAAGTTGTGCAATAATTTGGTTGATGAGGCTGCAGAGACTCTTCACAACCACTCCATGCTGTTGGAGACACTCTTGGAAAAATGTTCTAGACCAATCTCAGAGAACCAAGACTATTGATGGTAGGCTGGGCAACTTGGAGATGATAGTTGGCGAGCTGTGAGATATAATGGTCAATGCATTTTCCCAACATACACAAGGAGACCAGCCGCCAGCCAGGCAAGCCCCTGCTCCTACAAGAAAACCACGATCCTCTATGGTTGAGTAGCCCTTGCTTCGCCCCCCGACTTTTGATGATGCCAAAAAAAGGAAAGGATTTTCTAAAAGATACAGGAGTTCAAGGGAGCAAGAAGTAGATAACCAGATGATGACCAGCCTCTAAGCAGACGAAGAAGAAGATCAAGGTCATTTACTGCTGCTGATGTTCCCTTTCCAAAGATGGAGAAGAAATGATCAAGGAAAATGAGGAGTTGGTGGTGCAGCTACTACAAGTAGACCAACTGCAGGCGCTGCATACAGTGCTGCTGCAAGAAAAGATGAATCACCTCCCTCTTCTCATAGCACCAAGAGAGGAAGAGAAGAACAACAGTAGGGCTCAAGGAAGAGGGTAAGCAGGCTGAAGCTAAAGGGCATTACAATGAGAAGATGACTGCTCAAAGGGCTGCGAGAGCTAGAGCAGAACAAGAAGGGAATGCCTGGATGCAAAGGCTTGGAGTGATTGGTGAGAGCAGACCAAAGATGATGAAAGATGTGGACAGAGCTCTCTACCAATACCCCCCTCAAGAAATTTCACGACTCGACACTGATGGATCAAAGACCTGAAGGAGAAAACATGGCCTGGAGCTTCAACATCCTCAAGGCAATCAGATTTCCTACTGACAAGAATCAATCGTTTGAGTCGATTACTCTGTACAAGAGATCAGAGTACCTTAGTTAATTCAGGTATCTCTACAGAGAAGGCTTCTTCAGAAAGTTTTGTTGGGATTTCAATGTTTAGATTTTGATGAGACAAAATAAATATGTAATAGGATGTTTTGTATACCCCATTTTTCATGATGTTTAAGTGAAAGCATAGACTAGATTTGAGTCTAGATATAGGTGTTGAAAGATGGAGGTTTTCATAAGTTACAAAGCTGCATCGAGAATTTCAGAAAGAAGCTGTTGCAAGAAAGCAGATACAACATCGCTGCAAGAAAACAGTTACAGCACTACAACTATGTAAGAAAGAACGGCGTGTAGCATCGCTGTAAGAAAAGGATACAGGAGTACTACGAGTAAAAGATATAGCAGTACTATACGAAGATACTGCAAGCAGAGTGGACGTAGAAGGATTACACCACCTTCGAACCACTATAAGCCATAAGTGTTTTATAACTTTCTTATCTGTGCTTTATTTCATTTATCTATCTCTGTCATAAGCATAAAACATTTTGAAAAGGATCATATTTGAGAAAACCAGCCTTGTGTTATAAAACGTATTTTTTCGCTGCGTATAAACTCTAGTTATAGCATGCAGCACTGCATCCTAGTACTGTAAGCAGTAACTGTCTGGCACTGCAAGTTCAAGTAACTTGCAGAATAGTAAGTTTTTCAAAAGATTTACAAAATCAACCAAGGTTCATTCATCCCCCTCTGAACCTCGGACACCACTTAGGACCAACAATTGGTATTAGAACAAGTTAGGTTAAAAACCAACTTATCTGGTCACCTACCCAGATCCACCTTAGACTCGCTGTTTTCTCTGCATCCTAAAATTTCATTTTTACAGCATATCATAGATTCCTCTAATCACAAGTTACCTATGTTTTTCATAGAGAAATATAATGATTGGAAGATAAGAATGTAGGCACATCTATCAGCCATGAATGACGAGATATGGACGGTCATCACTGAAAGACCAATCATTCCCACAAAGTTGAATCTAGTGCTCGGTAGAGACATAGATAAAGGAGCATCGCCACCACCAAAATTTCTGGTCAAGCCTAGACAAGAGTGGAACAATGAAGATAGGAAGAGAGCCAACCTAAACAACGTGGTTAAGAATGTTCTATTCATCACCTTGGATAAATGTACATTCAGCAAAGTCAAAACTTACAGAACGTCCAAGGAAATATGGGAAAAGTTGGAGCAAATATGTGAGGGGACAGAGCTCACTAAAGACAACAAGATCTCCAACGCTACCCAACTATTCAAGCTCTTCAAGATGAAAAATGAAAAGACTCTTGAACAATTAGATTTGAGATTCACATCTATTGTGAATGAATTAGAAGCTCTGGGCAAGCACTACACTCAAAAAGAGAAGAATATGAAAGTGCTTAGAGCCCTACCCACAAAGTGGGACAGTAAGACCACTGCCATGAGAGTGTCCATGGATTTAAAATCCATGAGTACATTCGATCTATTCTCCGATCTCAAGGTATTTAAGTACGACATCAACAGACGGAGAAAGAAGTCTGAAGAATCAAGCTCCAAAGTTACAACGCTAACTGCCAGAGGCTCCAAGGATACAACAACCACTAGTTGCAGTAAGCGGATGAAGGTTACAGCAGAAGATGCTGAAGAGGACATGGCTCTGCTTCTAAAGAAATTTAGAAGATTCATGAAGAGCAACAACAATAGCAATAACACCAACCTCAACAAGAGGAATGACTTCAGAAGAAGTCATCCATCTCCTCAGGTATCCTCCTCTCCACAGCCAAATACAAGTAATGTTGACTTGTGCTATAATTATAGGAAATCGGGACACTACGTAAGAAACTGTCCATATCCAACAGTGCACAAGTACCTAGAAGGAGAGAGAGAGCAGAGAAGAGAGAAGAGAAGAGAGGACAGACACAAACTCCGAGCTCTCATAAAAGAGATGGAGAAGGCCAATGATACAGCAGTCTCAAAGGAGATGCTGAAAGCTGAAGAATCCTCTGACAGTGATACTGAAACCTCATCCTCTGATGAAGAAGTGTTGATATGCCTGATGGTAAAAGATTTCGAGGACAGCGAAGAAGATGAGGTAACCTATCAACTGCTGTCCATACCTAGGAAAGAGAAGCTGAACATGATCCACTCTTTAAAAAGGATCATGAGTGACTTTGAGCAGATCAACTCAACCCATGAGGAGCTGAAGGTTGAAAATGAAAACCTAAGAATCGACAATGAGATCCTCAGAAGCAAAAACATTGATATTGCTAAAATGCTGGCTGTATGTGAGTCTGATAACTCAAGGTGCAGTAAGCTACAGAACGAGGTCTCTAAGTTGAGTCTGCTGGCCACTAAGCTAAAACTGAGAAGAAGAGCTTTCAGTCCACGATTAGTATGTTTAGCAAATCATCTAAGGACGCAAGGAAGTGCATAAATCAAAACAGAAGTCCTTTTGAAAAATCGAGCTAGGTTACAGCACTTACACCTCTCAGGATACAGCAAGTACATCCAAGGCTATTAAGTTTGTTCAAGCTGAAACCCCAATAGATAAAGAGTTACTCTGTAACTTTGAGAAGATCTTGAACAAGACAACAATGTTGCATAAAGGGAAAAAACCACAATGCTCAGCTGTAGAAAGTAAGCCTGCATCTAAGAACTGGCAGCAGTAGAAGCCATTTGTTGTAAGCAGCAAAATGATGCAGCAACCCCAAAAGTTGCAGCAAAGATGAAACTTTCCCACATATACTAAGACTTACATATCTAAATCTCAAAGAGGATATTCACAAGGGAAGTATGCTGGAAGACCACACTACAAGGGTGTTGGTGACACATATATAGTTTCTACACACACTTTTAATAAGCAGTTTAAAAATAAAACTGCACACAGTCAGAGAATCAACAAATCTTACAGCAAAACAGTGACTGTTAAGAAATTTTGGGTTCTCAAAGTAACTAACCCCAAAGGACCCTTACAGAAGTGGGTACCTAAATCAGCTTAAATTTGTTGCAGGTTTCAGTCCCAGGTTGCAGCAGTGATGTATGGTACATTGATAGTGGTTGCTCAAGGCACATGACAGGCAGTAAAGAAGCTCTAAAAGTCTTTCAAGAATGCAAAGGACCAAATGTCATCTTTGGAAATGATTCCAAATGAAGCACAAAAGGAAGTGAATGCCTAGTCAAAGAGAACATAAAGATCAAAGATGTATCTTATGTGAAAGGACTCAGATACAACCTTCCGAGCATCAGTCAATTTTGTGACAAAGGATACACAGTGGAGTTCAACCTCAACAAATGCTTAATCAAGGACAGTACATCAAATGAAGTCAAGCTTACAAGAACAAGAAGAGAAAATATTTATCTTGCTGATTGGAACTCTTCTAGTTTGTGACTTGAATCCGTCTTTTAAGAACAACTTCCTTTATCATGGATCAAGTCTCCGCTCTGCCATATTTCGCCATTGGTTACTGGTTGAGCCACTAAAATGTTCAACCAACATGCTTCATTGTGAAAAGTCCAACAGAGCTTAGCTAGTTATGGCACAAGAGATTAAGCCATCTGAACTTCAAGATTATCAATAAGCTAGCAAGGAAAGGTCTTGCAAGATGATTGCCAGATGTGGCATACAAGAAGGAGAATGTATGTGGAGCTTGTTAGAAAGGAAAGCAAATAATGAGCTCATTCAAGGTCAAGTTGCAGAAGTCATTTCACAGGATTCTAGATCTTCTACATATGGACCTCTTTAGACCAGTAGAACCAATAAGTATAAGTAGGAAGAAGTACTCACTTGTGGTAGTAGATTACTACTCCAGATACACATGGACAATCTTTCTTGCCAAAAAATCAGAAACACAAAGCAAGCTCTCTGACCTTATGAAGAAGATTCAGAATGAAAAGAGCTTGAGCATAGTGAAGATCAGATCAGACAGAAGAATTGAATTCACAAACAAATTCATTGAGAAATTATGTTCTGATAATGGTATTCGTCATAAATACTCTGCTGCAAAAACACCTCAATAGAATGGTGTAGCTGAAAGAAGGAATAGAACTCTCAAGGAAGCAGCAAGAATAATGATAGTAGAGACAGAGATACCCAAGAGATTTTGGGCTGAAGTAACCAACACTGCATGCTATACTCAGAACAGATGTTTGATCAACATGGATCTAGACAACACTCCATATAAAGTCTGGAATGGATATACACCAAATGTTTCATATCTACATATCTTTGGATGCAGGTGATATATCCTCAACAATGGAAAGGAGCATCTAAAAACCTTTTATGCAAAGTCAGATGAAGGAGTATTCTTAGGATACTCTGCTGTAAGTAGAGCTTTCAGATCTTTCAACAAGAGAACCTTGGTAGTTGAAGAATCTATTTGTATGATGTTTGATGAACCACACTATGACACCAAGAAGCTGTAAGAACCTGCCGGAGATATAGCTCCAAGGAAAGAGAATGTTGTTCCATATGTAGAAGGAGTTCTGCCTACAGGAGAAGACAAAGAAGAAGAAGCTGCACTTCTGAATACAGCAGATAATCTTACAGCAGCAAAACCTCCAATCATACAACAATATGAGGAGCAACCTAGAACTATACATGTCTTTAAACCTGACAGGACATGACTAAGGAATCATCCTAGGGATCTTATCATTAGAGATCTATCCATAGGAGTAAGGACAAAAAGGTCCATTCCTCATGAAGGAATGTTTGCATGCTTCATATCTCAAACAAAGCCCAAGAATATTGGAGAAGCCCTGCAACATAGCAACTGGGTACAGGCAATGCAAGAAGAGCTAAATAGATTTGAAAGAAATTAAGTGTGGCAAACAGTTGCAAGACCAACTCATCAAGGAGTTATTAGAACAAAATGGGTTTTCAAAAACAAGCTAGATGAATCTGGACTTGTTGTGAGAAACAAAACAAGATTAGTTGCTAAGGGAAATTGCCAGAAAGAAGAAATTGATTTTGATGAGACTTTTGCTCTAGTAGCAAGGTTGGAAGCAATAAGGATTTTTCTGGCATATGCAGCTCACATAAATTTCAATGTCTATCAAATGGATGTGAAAAGTGCATTCCTAAATGGTCTTCTTACAGAGAAAGTGTATGTTGAACAACCTCCAAGTTTTGAAGATCAAGCAGAAGAGAAGGTGTTTAGGTTACACAAGGCCTTGTATGGACTTAAGCAAGCACCAAAAGTTTGGTATGACACATTTTCTCTCTATCTGCTGGAGAATGGCTTTAAGAAAGGAACAGTCGACAAGACTCTGTTCAGGATATAGGATGGAGATAGTGTATTTTTGGTACAAATATATGTGGATGATATCATCTTCGGATCCACCAACAATGAGTTGTGTAAGAAGTTCTCCAACCTGATGCAGTCCAAATTCGAGATGAGTATGATGGGAGAATTAAGTTTCTTTCTCGGGCTGTAAGTAAAACAGCTGGTTGCAGGAACCTACATCAGTCAAGTCAAATATATAAAATAGCTTATCAAGAAATTTAACATGGAGAATGGTGCAGCAACATCCATTTCTATGTCTACATCAATAAGCCTTGACAAAGATGAAGATGGTAAAGATGTATATATCACAAAATACAAATGGCTAATTGGATCCTTGCTGTATCTAACAGCAAGCAGGCCAGATATCATGTTTGCAGTAGAAGTCTGTGCAAGATTCCAAGTAGCACCAAAAGAGTCACATCTTTCAGCTGTTAAAAGAATTATCAAATATCTGAAAGGAACTCAGGAAGTAGGCCTATGGTATCCTAAGAAAGGAGGATTCAAACTTAAAGACTACTCTGACTCAGATTATGCAGGCTGCAAGATTGATAGAAAAAGCATCAGTGGGACTTGACAATTTCTGGGAAATAGACTTGTTTCATGGTTCTGCAGGAAGTAAACCTCGATTGCAACTTCTACAGCAGAAGCAAAATATGTTACAGCATGAAGTTGCTGCACTCAAATTCTCTGGATACAGCAACAACTAAGAGATTATAGGATTAAAGAAAAAGAGACTCTGATTCTCTGTGATAATACAAGTGCAATTGCAATTACCCATAATTCTGTATTTCACTCAAGAACAAAATACATCGACATACAATATCTTATAAGAGATCATGTAGAGAAGAAAGATGTTGTGCTTGAGAAAGTTCATACGGATCTTCAGCTTGCAGATATATTCACTAAACCATTGAGTGAATCGAGGTTTGCTATGCTTAGGAACGAGCTTCGAATTCTAAAGTTATGAGTTGAAAAAGATGGTGCAGAAGCCCAGGAGGAATCTCTGCGTGCTTGCGAGAAGTAGTAAGTATAGGCTGTAAGTTGTGTCTTCATACAGCACTGGGTTCAAACAGCGCTACATCTTTTATTCTTACAGTACAACAGTAAATGGGAGAGTAAGCAACACCTAGTTACAACATTTATTTCAAAAGGTATTTATTACTCTATAACCTCGTACCCAGGTTGCTGCAACCTTAAAAAGACATTTAATTAGGTGACAAATCGCATGTCTTTTAGTATTAAATGCATGTCTGCACGTGTCAGAAACCGAAGAGGTACGCTCAGAAACCCACGCGTCTAGTAATGATTATTAACGATTTGACCCCTCCACTTTTTTCTAAGGACCGTAAGATCAATTCTCTTCATTTAATCTCAACCATTGATCTTACTACACGTCCTTTGAGATCCTCCATAACCCCATAACCGCTCATTATTCAAATTTATTTTCACCATCATCCCAAAAGAGAAGTTTCCTTTCTTGCAAAAATTTTTCTAAATCCAAAACCTCCAAAACCTTCAAACCTTCAATCTCTCTCACAGATCATCAATGGCGGCCAGATAAACCATAGTTTTAGAAGAACATTTAGTAAACCAGGAGAGCGTCTACAACTCCGGTCTCTACATCAACGCCCTTCTTAGAAGGATCTTCGATACTTTGGAACAAACCCGGGTTCTAGGGCTGCTAACCACAGTTTACATTGGTTACTCCATGGAGTCTGTCCAAAAGTTCTATACCTTTGCTAGGACAGAAAAGGAGAGACGGGACTGCATCATATTCAGGATGGATGTAGATAAAGAGGAACGGTGTCTAACCTCAAGAGACGTTGCCTCTACCTTCAGCATTTCTACTGAGGGCTTGACCCCTGGTCAGTTGGTGACCTACGGGGAAGAAAGCACGCAAGAGATGTGAGATCTCTTTCGCACTTGAGATGCAGGGGCTGACATAAAGAGAAGCGTCTCGAAGAAGCTCTTCAAACCGGAGTTTGAGCTGCTCCATGATATCTGTGCGTATTCCATCAAGGGCAGGATGAGGAGTTATAACAAATGCACGGATCTCCGATTCTGGATCATGTCTGCCATCATGGCCGGAGCAAAGGTGAATTGGGCCAGGTTCATCTTGAAAAGAATATAGGAGAGTAGAAAAGATCACTATGAGAAGGAACTATGGCATCACTATCTGCTCTCTACTCTGCAAGCTTGGTCTTCAGCTTGCAGCTCCCATCCCCATTCCCATTGGGAATTATCTCGGAGAGAAAAAGAAGATAGCAGAAGCTGGGGTTGCAAGGAAGAAAACCAAAGACAAAAAGAATGTAACCCTGGCTTTGCAAGATGAAGCTATAGGTAGCGGAGGTGAAGATGATGAAAGTCCTCTTCCTGTCATCAAGAGGACACCAAGGGGGGCTGAACCTGAACCTAAGTCCTCTTCCTCTGATGACGATGCACCCCTGGCCAAGAGGACCCCACGCAGCAAGAAGAATGCTATCTCAGTTGTTGATTCCCAACTCTCTACTGCAAGCTTGGTTGCAGTAGATAAGCTCCAAAGGATTCAGCCCGATGAAAAAGCTCATCTACAGGGGGCTGTTGTCTTAATCTCCTCGCATGATCATGGAGCTGCTTCATCAATGCTTGATCCTACCCTCCCAGCAGCTAGAAATATGGAGCTGCAATACAGCCTCTGGAGGGAGATGGGACTGTCTAAGGGGGAAATCTTGTTGAAATGGAAGGATTTCCTAACAGTGGAGCAAGCAGTCCTGGAGTGGGCCAACTTAGAAGATATTCTGGTGCTCCTACAACTTGAGTATGCAACAATGGTGCAAGATCGTTCTGAAAGTACTGCTGCTCAGGGAGCAAAGGACAAAGAGAAGGGAAAAGCTCTTACAGAATCCCACTCTATAGAGTTGCTAATGAGAGCAGTATTGGAAGACGTCCAAGTTTTCCTAACCCCGGTTGTGGAGTCGTCAGAAGGGGCGATGACATCGTATTTACTCAGAAGCAAATCAACACCCTGGGAGTAGAGCAGGCTAAGGAAGCCATGTTGCAACAGGCGCTGCAAGCAAGTGTGAAAGAGACCAAAATGCAGCATACTCCTAGGAGGATGAGAGGAGAAGGAAGCTCGAGCCATCATAATTCAAACTTTCCTACATACGAGCAAGTGGTTGAAGGCCTCTCCAACATTGTCATGCTTGACCCATTGGAGGAGGAGGAGCCTCCACTAGTGGACTACGGTGATTCCCCTGTGTATATGGATGCAGTTGCTACAGAGTCTCAACGAGAACCAACCGCCATCACCAGATATGTAATCTCTGACATTACTGAGATCGCCGATGATGCAACCACGGAGGAAGTTGTAGAGGCTGGACTCTCTGTACTGGCAGAGACAGCAGTACAGTAAGCAGCCACCCTTACAGAAACTGTAGAGGAAACAAGCAGGATGGATGCTGAGATTCTTACAGCTGTGGAGATTTCAGTGCTGCATACATTAGAAGCTGCAAGAAACCAACCAGAACTGTAAGAACCTATTCTTGCAGTAGAAGCTGTCGAGGTTATAGGATCGACCGAGGAGTCGGGGTCCTTGCTAAAGACCTCAGGTGAGGTTGTTGTTCAAACAACACTCTCTGAGGGAGAGAAGACCTCTACAGGGGAAGCTGTTGAGACAGTACCCTCAGAGGATGCTGAAAGAGAAACAGAGGTAACGCCTGTGCAGCTAGAGACACCTCAGGAGGAGGTTGATGCTGTTGCTGCTGTATGCTTAAAGGAACCTTCCCATGTTACAGCAACAGAGGTTACTGAGAACGTTGAAGCTGAATCCACCAAATTCATCAAGATGATGGAAGAACGCAACAGAGCTGCATACAAATCGAAAGGTAGTGGAGCAATACCAGCACCCATATCATCTGATGAAGAACACCCATGCTCAAGCTCTACCAGTTCCCAATCTAGCCAGAATGAGGATGAGGTTGAAACAGAGGCGCCAAGGAAGGATGCAGCACCGAGCCTTCAAGTAGTTATTCCCTACGCTGTATCGGCTGCTGCCTCAACAAGAAGAAATTTGAGTCTGATCTCTGACGAATCGATCAACATAATTATAGCTGCGGTTAGACATCTGTTGCATGCTCTTCAAGAGCATGAGTCTAACATGTAGAGCAACATGTGGGTCGGCATCCAATTCCACGCTGAAACCATGATGGGTTTCAAGAAAGATCTCGAAGTGCTACCTAAAATGATTAGAAGTGACTTGAACGAGTCAACATATAAGCTGCTTTGAGATCGAGCGAGAATGGAGAGAGAACTGAAGAGAGATGCTGAAGTCAGTCGTACTGAGATCCGACTCTGCAGGAGATCAGTTGTTGAATTGACTGACAGGCTGAACTCTCACTTCATAGTGCTGGAGACACTTCTGGAACAAGTTGCAGATCAATTCGGTTCAATCCAGAAGAACCAGAAGTGTCGACAATCGTTTGGGGAACTTGGAGATGATAGTTGAAGAGCTGAGAGACATCATGGTGAACGTGTTCCCTCAGCATGCCCAAGAATCTAAGGAAGCCCTTGCACCAACAAGAAGACCACGCTCCAAGGTGGTTCCACCTGTCCCTGCTCCACCCCCGGCTTTTGATGATGCCAAAAAGAGGGAAAGATTTACTGATAGATACAGGAGCTTAGAGGAAGCTGATGAAGATGAAGAAGAAGAAAAAGAAGATGACCAGCAACCTCTCAGCAGGAGAAGAAAGAGGTCAGGATCATCTACTGTTGTTGACATTCCCTCTTCAAAGCGCTGAAGAAGAGATGATGAAGGTGGAGCTGGAGGAGCTAGTGCAGCTGTTGGAAGCAGATCAGAAGCGGGCGCTGCATACAACAGTGCTGCAAGTAAGGATACAACACCTCCTTCTTCTCATCATTCTAAGAGAGAGAGAGAGAGCCAGCAGCAGGGCTCGAGGAAAAGGGTAAGCAGAGCCGAAGCAAAAAGGCATTACAATGAGAAGATAGCTGCTCAGAGAGCGGAGAAAGCCAGAGCTAAAGCTAAAGAAGGCTTGGGCTTATTGGAGAAAGAAGGTTCTATGACAGAGACCTTTACTAGTACCCTCCTCAAGAAATTCCACAACTCGACACAGACAATATATTTGTCGAAGTGTCAGTGCTGATGGATCAAAGGCCATATAGCTTGAACATCTTCAAGTCAATCAAGCTGCCTACTGATCGCAATCCATCGTTTGAAATGATTACACTATACAAGAGATCTGAGTACCTCAGATACTTCAAGTTTCTGTGCAGAAAGAGTAAATTCAGTAGATTTCAAACTTGTCAATCAGACTGAAGAGATATGAAGAGCTTACTAGGGCGAGAGAGCTTGAACTTCAAAATTACTATATCGACTTAGTGAAGCAAGGCAGGATAGTGTCTTTCTGTGAGGACTTCTGGCTGAGATGGATTCAGATTCCGAAGATGCAGCAGATACTTGAAGAATCCTATCAGGAGTCCATTCAAGATTGGTGGAAGGGATCAAGAGAAAGAGCTGAGCAGGAAAGGATGGATACTGAAAGAAGACCTTAAGAACCGTCATCACGAATGTTCCTGTTTCAGTAGCTTTATATACATGTTTTTTTATATATTATGCTATATATATTTCTCTTGTAAACTTTCTTTCAGTTAATGAAGAAATTTTTTAGTTTTCTATTTTTGATCAAGTTCATTAATTATGAAATCTTGCATGTTTTTGCATATTCCTAAAGATATGTGATGAAAGAATAGTATGATACATCTCTGATGAATCCAGGATTAGTCTTTATTTTATCAAAGCATATCAAGTATGTAATCCGGATGAAATATGATATAATGTAAAAATAAAAACTCTCTTCATGAACAAAATAATGTAAAGGTTTTGTCATCATCAAAAAGGGGGAAATTGTTGGGATTTCAATGTTTAGATTTTGATGAGACAAAATAAATATGTAATAGGAAGTTTTGTATACCCCATTTTTCATGATGTTTAAATGAAAGCATAGACTAGATTTGAGTCTAGATATAGGTGTTGAAAGATGGAGGTTTTCATAAGTTACAAAGCTGCACCGAGAATTTCAGAAAGAAGTTGCTGCAAGAAAGCAGATACAGCATCCCTGTAAGAAAGCAGTTACAGCACTACAGCTAAGTAAGAAAGAACAGCGTGCAGCACCACTATAAGAAAAGGATACAAGAGCACTGCAAGCAAAAGATATAGCAATACTGTTGGGATTTCAATGTTTAGTTTTTGATGAGACAAAACGCATTTGTAATAGGAAGTTTTAAGTACCCCATTTTTCATAATGTTTAAGTGAATATATAGACTAGGTTTGAGTCTAGTCTTAAGTGCTGGAAGATGGAGGTTTGACAAGGACAAAGTTGCATCTAAGCCTTTCGAGAAAAGAAAGCTGCTGCAAAAAGGCAGATACAGCATTGCTGCAAGAAAGCAGATACAGCATCGCTGTAAGAAGACAGAACATACTACAGCTAAAAAAGAAGGAATGGCGTACAAGAGTGCTGCAAGAAAAAGATGCAGCAGCTCTACTCAAGATACTGCAACCAGGTCTTAGTTACAGCAGTACTGCAAGAAAACATTTACTGCACGAAGACCTAGGATACAGCGCAAAACTTACAGTTCGGAGAAGTCAATCAGTGCCAAGTAACAACAAGAAGTATCCTGCAATCCTAGGAAGGATAAATGCAGTACGAGGAACAAAGATTCAAGCAAGAATAAATAGAGCCGTTCGAGATAAGATCAAACAAGCAGACACAAAGCCAATACGAAGGTGCCACGTAGACTGACGCGCTACAGAAAGCTGCGAGCCGCAACTGCTGCATTAAATGCTCCAAAAGAGAAAATCAAGTCGTATTAAATGCAAGCCATGCCTTTGATCAGACTATTTCAAATTCAAAAGAGAGATGTTTCCTTCAACGAATATCTTCACCTACAAGTATAAATAGAGGAAGAGATACACTAAAGCTGGTTACTGAAACATTCGAGCAAAAACTCACAAGCTTTCAAGATACAAATATTCAAGCCTACTATCAGTTTCAGTCACTCAACCTCTGAAGTGAAGCAAGCCCAGTGCTGAAAGATCCATCAACGGATTCAGAAGCTCACTTCGTCACACTAGTTGAAGAAACCTTTTTATATTCTTTTAACCTTATTGTTGTGTGCTTAGGTTGTTTTAGTGGTGTCGAACAGTTGATAAGAGAGATCTTTGCTGTTTGTATAAGTTGTCTAAAGTTAAAAAAATTTCCTGTATGGGAGTGTAGAACCCTGTGTGGGTTAGCCTTTGGAGTTTCCAGTTGCTGTGTGTATACTGGACTTCAGTAGGTGGTTGCTTTGTAAAGTTGATAGATTGTTAGGAGAGTCCTGTAATTCAATCTTGCTTAACAAAGTTCCTGCTCGAAGAGCAGTAGAGTGAACGTAGAAGGATTACACCACCTTCGAACCACTATAAGCCATACGTGTTTAATTGCTTTATTTATTTGTGTCTTTATATTCTGATCTTGTTTATCTCATAAGCATTAAACGTTTTTGAAAGAAGCATATTGAGAAAATCAGCCTTGTGTTATAAACGATATTTTTCCGCTGCGTATAAAACTCTAAGTTACAGCGTGCAACACTGCATCCTAGTGTTGTAAGTAGTAACAATCTGACGCTGCAAGTTCAAGTAACTTGCAGAGCATAAAAGTTTTTCATAGATTTACAAAATCGACCAAGGTTCATTCACTCCCCCTCTGAATATCGGACACGACTTGGGACCAACAAGTGGTATCAGAGCAAGTTGGGTTAAAAGCCAACTTATCTGGTCACCTACCCAGATCCACCTTAGACTCGCTGTTTTCTCTGCATCTAAAACTAATTCTTACAGCATATCATGGATTCCTCTAATCACAAGTTACCTATGTTTTCCATTGAAGAATATGACGATTGGAAGATAAGAATACAGACACATCTTTTAGCAATGAATGATGAAATGTGGACGGTTATTACTAAAGGACCAATAATACCCACAAAGGTGAATCCAATGTTTGGAAGAGACCAAGCAGAAGAAGAGTAGCCACCACCGAACTTCCTACCCAAACCACGTCAAGAGTGGGGAAATGATGATAGGAAAAGAGCCAACCTAGATAACGTGGTAAAGAATGATCTGTTTATCACTTTGGATAAAGGCACGTTCAGCAAAGTCAAGACTTACAGAACATCCAAAGAAATATGGGAAAAGCTGGAGCAAATATGTGAAGGAACTAAGCTTACTAAAGACAACAAGATCTCCAACGCTACCCAACTATTCGAGCTCCTTGAAATGAGGAATGAAGAGACTCTTGAGCAACTAGATTTGAGGTTCACATCCATAGTGAACGAACTAGAAGCTCTGGGCAAACACTACACTCAAAAGGAGAAAAACATGAAAATATTGAGAGCCCTACCTGCGGAGTGGGATAGCAAGACCACTGTCATGAGACTGTCTATGGACCTGAAATCCATGAGTACATTTGACCTATTCTCCGACCTCAAAGCGTTCGAATATGACATCAACAGACGGAGAAAGGAGTTCGAAGAATCGAGCTCCAAAGTTACGGTGCTAACTGCCAGAGGCTCCAAGGATACAGCAACCGCTAGTTGCAATAAGCAGACTGAGGTTACAGGAGAAGTTGCTGAAGAGGATATGGCTCTGATTCTAAGGAAGTTTAGAAGATTTGTAAAGAGCAACAGCAACAACAACAACAACACCAACTTCAACAAGAGGAATAACTTCATAAGAAGTCATCCACCTCCTCAGGTATCCTCTTCTCCATAAACAAATACAAGCAATGTTGACTTGTGTTATAATTGCAGGAAACTAGGGCACTATGCAAGAAACTGTCCATACCCAACAGTGCACAAGTATCCTGAAGGAGAGAGAGAGCAGATGAGAGATAAAAGAAGAGAGGAAAGACACAAGCTTCGAGCTCTCATAGGAGAGATGGAGAAGGCCAAGGATGCAGTAGTTCCGAAGGAAGTACTGAAAGCTGTAGAATCCTTTGACAGCGACACTGAAACCTCATCCTCTGACGAAGAAGCACTGATATGCCTGATGGCTAAAGACTACGAGGACAACGAAGAAGATGAGGTAATCTATCAACCATTGTCCGTACCTGAAAGTGAGGAGCTGAACATAATCCACTCCTTAAAAAGGATCATGAGTAATTTCGAACAGATCAACTCAATTCATGAGGAATTAAAGGTTGAAAATGAGAACCTGAGAATCAACAATGAGATTCTTCAAAGCAAGAATATTGATATTGAAAAAATGCTAGCTGCACGTGAGTCCGATAACTCAAGGTGTAGTAAGCTGCAACAAGAAGTCTCTAGATTAAATCTGCTGGTCACTAAGCTAGAATCTGAGAAGGAAATCTTATAGTCCAAAATGAGCACGTTCACCAAATCATCCAAGAACGCAAGAGATTGCATAAACCAAAACAGAAGTCCTTTTAAAAAATCGGGCTTAGGTTACAGTAATCACAACTCTCAGAATACAGCAAGTACATCCAGAGCTGTAAATTTTGTTCAAGCTGAAACCCCAATGGTGAAAGAGTTACTATGTGACTTTGTGAAGATCTTGAACAAGACAGTAGTGATGGATAAGGGGAAAAAACCCCAATACTCAACTGCAGGAAGTAAGCCTGCATCTAAGAACTAGCTGCAGCAGAAGCCATCTGCTGTATGCAGCAAAATGATGCAGCACAAAAGAAACTTTCCCACCTATGCTGAGACTTACATGTCTAAACCTCAAAAAGGATATGCTCAAGGGAAATATGGTGGAAGACCACACTATAAAAGTGTTGGTAACACATTCGTTAGCTCTGCACACACATTTAACAGGCAGTTCAAAAGCAGAACTGCATATACTCAGAGAACCAACAAATCTTACAGCAAAACAATGACTGTTAAAAAAGTTTGGGTTCCTAAAGCGACTAACCCCAAAGGACCCGTACAGATATGTGTACTTAAATCTGTCTGAATTTGTTACAGGTTTCAGTGCCAGGTCGCAGCAGTGATGTATAGTACATAGACAGCGGCTGCTCGAGGCACATGACAGGCAGTAAAGATTCTCTAAAAGACTTCTAAGAATGCAAAGGACCAAAGGTCATCTTAGGAGATGATTCCAAAGGAAGCACAAAAGGAAGTGGATGCCTAGTCAAAGGAAACATAAAGATCAAAAATGTATCCTATGTAAAAGGACTCAGATACAACCTTCTGAGCATTAGTCAATTATGTGACAAAGGATACACAGTGGAATTCAACCTCAACAAATGCTTAATCAAAGACAGCACCTCAAATGAAGTCAAGCTTACAGGAACAAGAAGAGGAAACATCTATCTAGCTGATTGGAACTCTTCTATTCAACCTACATGCTTCATTGTAAAAAGTCCACCAAAGCTGAGCTGGCTGTGACACAAGAGGTTAAGCCATCTGAACTTCAAGACTATCAACAAGCTAGCAAGAAAATATCTTGTAAGAGGATTGCCAGATGTAGCATACAAAAAGGAGAATATCTGTGGAGCTTGTCAGAAAGAAAAACAAGTTAAGAGCTCATTCACAGACAAGTCTCAAAAGTCATCTCACAGGATTTTAGATCTTCTACACATGGACCTTTTTGGATCAGTAGAACCAGTAAGCTTGAGCGGGAAGAAGTACTCTCTTGTAGTTGTAGATGCTACTCCAGATATACATGGACAATCTTCCTTGCAAAGAAGTCTGAAACTCAAGACAAGTTACCTGATCTCATGAAGAAAATCCAGAATGAAAAGAGCTTGAGTATTGTGAAGATTAGATCAGACAGAGGAACTGAGTTCACAAACAAATTCATTGAGAAATTCTGTTCTGATAATGGTATTCAACATGAATACTCTACTGCAAGAACACCTCAACAGAATGGTGTAGCTGAAAGAAGGAATAGAACCCTCAAGGAAGCAGCAAGGACAATGATAGCTGAAGCAGAAGTACCCAAGAGATTTTGGGCTGAAGCAACCAACACTGCTTGCTACACACAGAACATATGTCTAATCATCAAGGATCTAGACAAAACTTCTTATGAAATCTGGAATGGATATACTCCAAATATCTCGTATCTGCATATCTTTGGATGCAGGTACTATATTCTCAACAATGAAAAGGAACATTTGAAGACTTTTGATGTAAAGTCAGATGAAGGAGTATTTCTAGGATACTCTGCTGTAAGTAGAGCCTTCAGGGTATTTAACAAGAGAACCATGGTGGTCGAATCAATTCATGTGGTGTTTGATGAACCACATTGTGACACCAAGAAGTTAGAAGAGCCACCTGAAGAGATAGCTCCAAGGAAAGAGAATGTTGTTTCATATGTAGAAGGAGTTCTGCCTACAGAAGAAGACAAAGAAGAGGAAGCTGCAACTTTGGATGCAGCAGATATTCTTACAGTAGCAGAAACTCCTGCTTTATAAGAACAAGAGGAGCAACCTACACCAAAACATATCTTTGAGCCTGATAGAACGTGGCTAAGGAATCATCCAAGGGATCTTATCATAGGAGATCCATCCATTGGCGTAAGAATAAAAAGATCCATCCCTTATGAAGCAATGTTTGCATGCTTCATATCTCAGACAGAGCCCAAGAATGTTGAAGAGGCACTGCAAGATAGCAACTGGATACAGGCCATATAAGAAGAGCTAAATGGTTTTTAAAGAAACCAAGTATGGAAGACAGTTGCAAGACCAGCTCATCAAGGAGTAATTGGAACAAAATGGGTCTTCAAAAACAAATTAGACGAATCTGGACTCGTCGTGAGGAACAAAGTAAGATTAGTTATCAAAGGATACTGCTAGGAAGAAGGAATTGATTTTGATGAGACCTTTGCTCCAGTGGCAAGATTGGAAGCAATAAGGATTTTTCTGGCTTATGCAGCTCATATGAATTTTAATGTCTATCAAATAGACGTTAAGAGTGCATTCCTGAATGGTTTTCTTACAGAGGAAGTTTATGTTGAACAACCTCCAGGCTTCGAAGATCAAGCAGAAGAGAGGGTGTTCCGGTTACATAAGGCCCTGTATGGACTTAGCAAGCACCGAGAGCTTGGTATGACACCTTATCTCTCTATCTGCTAGAGAATGGTTTCTAGAAAGGAACAATCGACAAGACGCTGTTTAAGATACAGGATGGAGAAAGTGTACTGCTAGTACAAATATATGTGGACGATATCATCTTCGGATCCACCAACAAAGAGCTATGTGAGAAGTTCTCCAACCTGATGTAGTCAAAGTTCGAGATGAGTATGATGGGAGAATTAAGTTTCTTTTTCGGGCTGCAAGTAAAACAGCTGTCTACATGAACCTTCATCAGTCAAGTCAAGTACACGAAGAAGCTTATCAAGAAATTTGGCATGGAGAATGGTGCAGCAACATCTGTCCCTATGTCGACATCAATAAGCCTTAACAAAGATGAAGATGGTAAAGATGTTGATATCACAAAGTACAGACGCCTAATCGGATCCTTACTGTATCTTACAGCAAGCAAGCTTGACATCATGTTTGCAGTAGGAGGATGTGCAAGATTTCAAGCAGCACCAAAAGAATCACATCTTTCAGCGGTCAAAAGGATTATCAAATATCTGAAAGGAACTCAGGAAGTAGGCCTATGGTATCCCAAGGAAGGAGGATTCAAGCTTAAAGGCTACTCTGATTCAGATTATGCAGGCTGCAAGATTGATCGGAAGAGTACCAGTGGGACTTGTCAGTTTCTGGGAAATAGACTTATTTCATGGTTCTGTAGGAAGCAAACTTCGATTGCAACCTCTACAGCAGAAGCAGAGTATGTTGCAGCAGGAAGTTGCTGTGCTCAGATTCTCTAGATACAGCAGCAACTTAGAGATTATGGAATTCAAGAAAAAGAGACCCCAATTCTCTGTGATAATACAAGCGCTATTGCAATTACCCATAACCCTGTCTTTCACTCAAGAACGAAGCACATTGATATACGTCATCACTTAATAAGAGACCACGTAGAAAAGAAGGAAATTGTGCTTGAGAAAGTTCACATGGATCTCCAGCTTGCAGATATATTCACTAAACCTTTAAGTGAATCGAGGTTTTCTATGCTTAGAAACGAGCTGGGAATTCTTAAGTTATGAGGAGAAAAAGAAGGTGCAAAGATCAAGGGGGAACATCTGCATGCTTGCGAGAAGCAGTAAGTATAGTGCTGTAAGATACGCTTTCTTACAGTGCTGGATTCAAATAGCGCTGCAGTATATATTCTTACAGTACAGCGGAAATCGGGAGTTCAAGCAGCACTAGGTTACAACATTTATTTTAAAAGAGTATTGATTACTCTGCAACCTCGTACCAAGGATGCTACTTAAAAAGTCATTTATTTAGGCGGCAAAGGGCATGTCTTTCAGCATTAAATGCAAAGTCTGCGCGTGTCAGAAGTGGAAGGGTTACGCTCAGAAGCCCACGCGTCTTGTAATAATTAAGCGACGATTTGACATCTCCACTTTTTCCTAGACCGTAAGATCAATTCTCTTCAAATTATCTCAATGGTTGATCTTACTTCACGTCCCTTGAAATCCGCCATAACCCCCATAACCATGTTTTTCGAAATCATTATTCACCATCACCCAGAGAGAGAAGTTTCATTTCGCAAAAATTTTCCTAAGTCCAAATCTTCGAATCTCTTCATCTTTTCTCTCTAAGAAATCCATGGTAGCCAGGCAAACCATCATCTTGGAAGGACTTTGATCAACTAGGAGCATGTCTATACTTCCGGGCTGTACGATAGAGCCCTCGTGAGGAGAATCTTCGATGCTCTTCAGCGGACCCAAGTTCTAGGGCTGCTGACCACCGTTTACGCTGGCTTCTTTGTGGAGTCAGTACAAAGATTCTACTCCTACACCAGACAGGTGGAGGATAGGAACTGCATCCTGTTCAAGATGGATGCAGGCGAGAAAGAGCAGTCTCTAACCGTTAGAGACATCGCTACCACCTTCAGCATTTTCACCGGAGGTTTGACCCCCAGTCAGTTGTTGAACTATGGGGAGGCATCTGCTCAAGAGATGTGGGATCTCTTTCGAGCAAGGGATGCAGGGGCTGAAATCAAGAGAAGCGCCCCAAAGAAGCTCTTCAAGCCGGAGTTTGAACTGCTTCATGATATCTATACATACTCCATTGAAGATCGAACAGGGAGTTATGACAAGTGCACAGATCTCCGGTTCTGGATCATGTCCGCTATCATGGCCGGAGAGAATGTGAACTGGGCAAGGTTCATCATGAAGAGGCTGTGGGAGGAAGCAGAGAAGATAACAGAGCGTCGGAGCTACGGTATCACCATTTATTCTCTGCTCTGCAAGCTTGGTCTTTAACTTGCAGCACCGAGCCCCATCCTCATTGGAAAGTATCTAGGGGAGAAGAAGAATGGTAAGACCCAACCGAAGACAGCAGAAGTTGGGGCAGCAAGAAAGAAAACCAAAGACAAAAAGAATGCTACCCTGGCCCTACAAGATGAAGAAGTATGCAGCGGAAGAGATAAGGAAGAAGAGGACATTTAAGATCCTCTTCCCGTCATCAAGAGGAGTTCGGGAAAGGCTGTACCTGAAACTGAATCCTCGTCTTCTGATGACGATGCACCCTTGGTAAGAAGGGCCCCGCGCAACAAGAAGAAGGCTGCTGCAGCTGCTGCTTCCCAACGCCCTACAGCAGGCTTGGCTGTAGTTGCTGTTGAGGATGAGTCTCATCAGCCCCGGGATCAAGAACAAGCTCTTGATTCCCAACTCTCTACACCTTCTAAGGTGGTAGAAAATCTTGGGGATGAATCACATCTACTTCAGGAGCCATATTAGCTCCGGGACAAGCCAACTGAAGAAGCTCGTCTACAAACAGATGCTTCAGTGCTTGATCCTACCTTTCCAGCGGCTAGAAATATGGAGCTGCAATACAATCTCTGGAGAGAGATGCGGCTGGCTAAGGGGGAAATCCTGTTGAAGTGGAAGGATTTCCTGACAGTCGAGCAAGCTGTCCTGGAGTTGGCCAAATCAGAAGATATACTGGCAATCCTGTAACCTGAGTATGCAGCAAGAGTACAGGAGCTTGGTGAAAGCAGTGCTGCTCAAGGAGCAAAGGACAAAGGAAAGGGAAAAGCTCTTGCAGAATCCGACTCTGCACAACTGCCGATGAGAGCAGCATTGGAGGATGTACAGGTCTTCCTTGGCCCGGCTGCGGAGGCTGTTAGAAGGGACGATGACGTCACTTTTACCCGAGAGCAAATCAACACCCTGGGAGTGGAGCAAGCTGAGAAAGCTATGCTGCAACAAGCGCTGCAATAAAGTGTGAAGGAGACAAGGATGCAGCACACTCCTAGGAGAATGCGGGGAGAAGGAAGTTCAAGTTCACACCTTATGAGCTCCTCTGCATACGAGCAAGTAGTTGAGGGCCTCTACAACATTGTCACGCTGGATCCTTTGGAGGAGGAAGAACTCAACTGTTGGACTATGGCGATTCCCCTGATTGCATGGATGCTGCTGCTGCAGACTCACAAAGGGAACCGTCAGCCATCATTCAAGGAGTTATCTTTGAACTTGCTGAAGACGCCAATGATGCAACCACGGAGGAAGTTGTCGAGGCTGGACTCCCTGTACTAGCGGAGACAGCAGTACAGCAGGCGACCACCCAAAAAATAGCTGCTGGAGATACAAGCAGGGTGGAAGCTGAGATTCTTGCAGCAATAGAGCGTACAGTGCTGAATGCTGTGGACGCTGCAAGAAACCAACCAGAGCTGCAAGAACCCATTCTTACAGCGGAATCTGTCCAAGTTGTAGGATCGACCGAGGAGACGGGGTCCTTGGAGAAGACCTCAGGGGAGGCTGTTGTTCTGACAACACTCCCTGAGAGTGAGAAGACCTCTGTTGGGGAGGCTGTTCAGACAGTATCCACAGAGGATGCAGAAGGAATAGCTGAGGTAACCCCCGTGCAGCTAGAGACACCTCAAGAGGAGGTTGATGCTGCAGCTGCTGCATGCTCACAAGAACCTTCCAAGGTTACAACAGCAGAGGTTACTGAGGAAGCTGAGGTTACTGATGTCGACTTCGCAAAGATGATGAAGGAATGCAACATAGCTGTTCATGGGCTAAAATCTGGCGGAGCAGATCCTGTTCAAATCTCATCCGGTGAAGAGGAGACAGAAGAAGAAGAAGAAGAGCACCCATCCTCAAGCTCTACAAGCTCTCAAACCAACAATCATGAGGATGAGGTTGCTGCTGAGGTTCCAAGGCAGGATGCAGCAACGAATATTCAAGCTGTAATACTATTCGCTGCATCCTCTACTGCCTCAAGAAGAAGGAATTTGGGGCTGACTTCTGACGAATCGATCAACCAAGTTGAAGCTGCGGTTAGACATTTGGTACACGCCCTCCAGAAGCACGAGTCTACTATGCGCAACAGTCTTAGGGTCGCTGCCCAATTCCACGCTGAAACCATGATGGGTTTCAAGAAGGACCTTAAAGCCTTGTCTGGGATGATCAAGAAACGCTGAATGATCATCCCCACAGGCTTTACATGGAACGGATTAGGATGGAGGGAGAGCTGAAAGTTGAAACTGCACAGACTCGTCAGGAGATAAGGCTGTGCAAGCGCCATGCTGAGAATGCCTCTGACAGGCTGAATACTCACTCCCTCGTCCTGGAAACACTTCTGGATTGCACATCTGATCAATCTCAGCGAACCAGAAGTGTGGAATGCCGTTTGGGGAACCTGAAGCTAATTGTTAGAGAACTGAGGGACATCATGGTCCGAGCCTTCCCTCAGTATGTTGACGCTCCTGAGGCCGCCCCCAAACCAACTCGAAGACCACGTTCCAAGGTGGTCCCAGCTGCCCCCGCTCAGCCCCCAGCTTTTGATAATGCCAAAAAGAGAGAAGGAGTTGAAGATAGATATAGGAGCTCAGGGGGAGCTGAAGAGGATGAAGAAGATGATGACCAGTAACCTCTCAGCAGGAGGAGAAGGAGGTCTGGATCATCTGTTGTGGCTGACATCCCATCTCCCAAGCGATGGAGAAGAGATGATGATGGAGGAGTTGGTGGAGCTGGTGCTGCAAGAAGATCAGCAGCAGGCGCTGCACCCAGCAGAACTGCAAGTAAAGATGCAGCACCTCCTCTCATCATCATACAAAGAGAGGGTATGAAGGCCAGTAGCAAGGCTTAAGGAAGAGGATGAGTGGGGACGAGTCTGAGAGTCAGAGGCGTCAAAGAGAAGAATAAAATCCATATGCCTGGATTCAAAGACTCGGAGTAATTGGTAAGAGGATAATTTTTCCCAAGGACTTCTACCAATACCCTCCTCAAGAGATCCCTCGTCTTGACACTGAAAATATCTCTGCTGAAGTTTCCGTTTTAATGGATCAGAGGCCTGAAGGTGAAAATATGGCTTGGAGGTTTGACATCTTCAAGGAAATCAGACTGCCTACTGACAGGAATCCATCATTTGAGGCGATCACGTTGTACAAACGATCAGAGTACCTCAAGAACTTCAGAACTCTATGCAGGAAAGATAAATTCAGCAGATATCATACCTGCAAGACTGCATTGAGGAGATATGAGCAGCTCGCTAGGAAAGGAGAACTTGAAGTTCAAAAATACTATATCGACCTAGTGAAGCATGGAGGGATTGTGCCCTATTGTGAGGACTTCTGGCTCAGGTGGATTCAAATTCCTGTAATTATGGAAAAGCTAGAAGAGTCCTATCAAGAGTCCATCAGGGACTGGTGGAAGGGATCAAGAGGAAGAGAAGGCCTTGAAAGGTTTGCTGAAAGAAGACCTGAAGAACCGTCTACAAAAAGGTCCCTGTTTCAGTAATGCATTTACTCTCTTGTGATCCCTACTGTAATATATGTATGCCTTGTACAATTTCTTTCTGTTAATAAAGAAATTTAAGATTCATTTCTATTCAGAGTTCAATCCTTATGAACTTATGCATGCTGTTTATGTTTTCCTGATGTTTAGTGATAAAGGAATAGCATTATGCATCTCTGATGAATCCAGGGTTTATATCTATCATATGAAAGCTGTTCAAGTATGTAACCCTGATCTTACGATAATTTGTAAAGTAAAAATCTTTCTTCATAAACGAAATAATGTAAATGTTTTGTCATCATCAAAAAGGGGGAAATTGTTGGGATTTCAATGTTTAGTTTTTGATGAGACAAAACGCATTTGTAATAGAAAGTTTTAAGTACCCTATTTTTCACAATGTTTAAGTGAATATATAGACTAGGTTTGACAAGGACAAAGCTGCATCTAAGCCTTTCGAGAAAAGAAAGCTACTGCAAGAAGGCAGATACAGCATCGCTGTAAAAAGACAGAACGTCACTACAGCTAAGAAAGAAGGAATGGTGTACAAGAGTGCTGCAAGAAAAAGATGCAGCAGCTCTACTCAAGATACTGCAACCAGGTCTTAGTTACAGCAGTACTGCAAGAAAACATTTACTGTACGAAGACTTAGGATACAGCGCAAAACTTACAGTTCAGAGAAGTCAATCAGCACCAATTAACAACAAGAAGTATCCTGCAATCCTAGGAAGGATAAATGCAGTATGATGAACAAAGATTCAAGCAAGAATAAATAGAGCCGTTCGAGATAAGATCAAAAAAGCAGACACGGAGCCAATACGAAGGTGCCACGTGGACTGACACGCTACAAAAAGCTGCGAGCCGTAATTGCCGCATTAAATGCTCCAAAAGAGAAAGTCAAGTAGCATTAAATGCAAGTCATGCCTTTGATCAGACTATTTCAAATTCAAAAGAGAGATGTTTCCTTCAACAGACATCTTCTCCTACAAGTATAAATAGAGGAAGAGATACACTGAAGCTGGTTACTGAAACATTCGAGCAAAAACTCACAAGCTTTCAAGATACAAATATTCAAGCCTACTATCAGTTTCAGTCACTCAACCTCTGAAGTGAAGCAAGCCCAGTGCTGAAAGATCCATCAACGGATTCAGAAGCTCACTTCGTCGCACCAGTTGAAGAAACCTTTTTATATTCTTTTAACCTTGTTGTTGTGTGCTTAGGTTGTTTTAGTGGTGTCGAACAGTTGATAGGAGAAATCCTTGCTGTTTGTATAAGTTGTCTAGAGTTAGGTAATTTCCCTATGTGGGAGTGTAGAACCCTGTGTTGGTTAGCCTTTGGAGTTTGCAGTTGCTGTGTGTACGCTGGACTTCAATAGGTGGTTGCTTTGTAAAGTTGATAAATTGTTAGGAGAGTCCTATAATTCAATCTTGCTTAACAAAGTTCCTGCTCGAGGAGTAGTAGAGTGCACGTAGAAGGATTACACCACATTCGAACCACTATAAGCCATACGTGTTTAATTGCTTTATTTATTTATATCTTTATATTCTGATCTTGTTTATCTCATAAGCATTAAATGTTTTTGAAAGAAACATATTGAGAAAATCAGTTTTGTATTATAAACGATATTTTTCCACTGCGTATAAAACTCTAAGTTACAGCGTGCAACACTGCATCCTAGTGTTGTAAGCAGTAACAATCTGACGCTGCAAGTTTAAGTAACTTGCAGAGTAGAAAAGTTTTTCATAGATTTGCAAAATCGATCAAGGTTCATTCACCCCCTCCTCTGAACCTCAGACACCACTTGGGACCAACAAGTACTGTACTAAGATACTGCAAGCAGGTCGAAGTTACAGCAGCGCTGCAAAGAACAAACAAGCTGCAAGCAGACCTAGGATACAGTGCGAAGCTTACTGCTCAAACAGTCAACAACGCTAATAACAAATATAATAAGAATCCTGCAATCCGAGGAAGGATAAATGCAGTACGAGGAACAAAGATCCAAGCAACAATAAATAGAGCCGTTCCAGATAAGATCAAAATTGTAGACATGGAGCCAATACAAAGATGCCATGTGGACTGACGCGTTGTAGAAAGCTGCTAGCCGCAACTGCCACATTAAATGCTCCGAAAGAGAAAGTCAAGTAGCATTAAATGCGAGCCATGCTTTTGATCAAGTACTCAAAATTCAAAAGAGAGATACCTCCTTCAACGGATATCTTCTCATATAAGTATAAATAGAGGATGAGCAACCCTGAAGCTGACTACTGAGACATTTACGTAAAAACTCTCAAGCATTCACGTTACACTCATTGAAGTCTACTCTCAGTTTCAGTCACTCAACCTCTATGAAGTGAAGCAAGTTCAAAGTTGAAAGATCCTTCGAAGGATTCAGAAGCTCACTTCACCACACCAATTGAAGAACAAACCATATACTTTTTAACTTTGTTGTTATGTGATTAGGTTGTTTTAGGTGTCGAATAGTTGATAGGAGAGATCCTTACTGTTTGTATAGTTGTCTAGAGTTAGGCAGCTTCCCTGTGTGGGAGTTTGGAATCCTGTGTGGGTTAACCTTTAGAGTTTGCAGTTGCTGTGTGTATGCTGGACTCTAGTAGGTGTTAGCTTTGTAAAGTTGATAGATTGTTAGGAAAGTCCTGTAAACCAATCTTACTTAACAAAGTTCCTGCTCGAAGTAGCAGTAGAGTGGACGTAGAAGGATTACACCACCTTCAAACCACTATAAGCCATAAGTGTTTTATAGCTTTCTTATATGTGCTTTATTTCATTTATCTATCTCAGTCATAAGCATAAAACATTTTTAAAAGGATCATATTTGAGAAAACCAGCCTTGTGTTATAAAACGTATTTTTCTGCTGTGTATAAACTCTAGTTACAGGGTGCAGCACTACATCCTAGTGCTGTAAGCAGTAACTGTCTGGCGCTGTAAGCTCAAGTAACTTGCAGAACAGTAAATTTTTCGAAAGATTTGCAAAATCAACCAAGGTTCATCACCCCCCCTCTGAACCTCGGACACCACTTGGGACCAACAAGTTTCATTCTTGCCAATCTGCATCGAGAAGATATGAGCAGCTTGCTAGGAATGGAAAGCTAGAGATTCAGACAAGATACTTAAACCTAGTAAAACAAGACAGGATCGTGTCTTTCTGTGAGGACTTTTGGCTGAAATGGATTCAGATTCCGAAGATCAAGCAGAAGTTGGAAGAATCCTATCAGGAGTCCATTCGAGATTGGTGAAAGGGATCAAGGCAGAGAGAAGAGAAAGAAAGAAGAGCTGCTGAAAGAAGACCTGACGAATCTTCAACAAGGAGGTCCATGTTTTAGTAGTTGTTGCAAAGATGTTTGTATATTTCTGTGTACAATTTTGCCCTTTGTAAAATTTCTTTCTTTTTAATGAAGAAATTTTATTTCTTTTTAATGAAGAAATTTTATTTCCTACTTTATGATCAAGTTCATTCCTTATGAACCTTTGCATGCTTAGTTAATCTTACTGATTTATGCTGAAGGTTAGAAATGATACATCACTGGGATTAGCATATCTTTCTTAGAACATATATGTAATTCCTGAATGAAAAAGATAAATGCAAAGTAAAAACTTCCTTCATGAATGAAATAATGTAAAGGGGTTTGTCATCATCAAAAAAGGGAAAATTGTTGGGATTTCGATGTTTAGATTTTGATGAAAAAAACCACCTTTGTAATAGGAAGTTTGAGTACCCCATTTTTCAAGTGTTTAAGTGAAAATATATAGACTATAAGTTTGAGTCTATAAGTTTAGGTTCAAAAAGAAGGAGGAGCCCAACAAGACCGTGTTGCATCAAGTAGAAGAAAGTATGAAGATACTGTAAGAATGAACTGCAGTAATGTAACAAGTAAGAAAGAATGGCAAACATCGTTGTACGCAAAAGATGTTAGATGCAGGAAGAGGTTACTGCAATGCAGCTGTAAGAAGAAAAGAGACCACGCTGCAAGAAGTGGTTACAGTAATGCTGCAAGTAGAAGATACATCACCACTGCAAGTAGAAGATACAACAGTACTGTATAGAAAGAGCTGCTGCAAGAAGATCAAGGATATAGAATAGAAGTCGTGACTTGCTGCATACTCAACAAACCTCTTCTATATCGAATAGAAACAACATCTTATAATTTGAGGAAGGATAAATATAGTACGAGAAATGAAGAATGAAGCAAGTAAAATTAGAGCCATTCGAGAGAAGATCAAAATTGCAGATACGGAGCCAATGTAGAGACGACACGTGGCCTGACAGGCTGCAGAAAGTTGCGAGCCACAACCACCGCATTGAATGCTCTGTGAAGAGAAGTCAAGGCGCATTAAATGCAAGTCATGTCTTTGATCAGTACACATATTTCAAATGAGAGATATCTCCTTCAACGGATATCTTTCTACAAGTATAAATAGAGGTCGAGCAATACTAAAGTTGGTTACTGAACAACTGAAACATTTGCGCTCAAAAGCTAAGACATTCATAAGATATTCTTTCAAGCATTCCTACAGTTTCAGTCACTTGACCTAAAATGAAGTGAATAAAGCTCAACCTGAAAGATCCGAAGAAGGATTCAGAAGTTCACTTTGCTGCATCAGTTGAAGAAAACTATACATACTTTAACCTCATTGCTTGTGTTCTAGGTTGTTTTAGGTGTCGAACAGTTGATATGATTTATCCTTGCTGTTTGTATAGTTGTCTAGGTGATAGATAACTTCCCTGTGTGGGATTTTGAAATCCCGTGTGGGTTTGCCTTTAGAACTTGTAGTTGTTGTGTGTATGCTGGGTTTTAGTAGGTGTTAACTCATTAGGTCGATAGATTGTTAGGTGTTTTCCTGTAATTCAATCTTGCTTAATTAAGTTCCTGCTCGAGGAGTAGTAGAGTGGACGTAGAAGGATTACACCATCTTCGAACCACTATAAGTCATAGATGTTTTATTGCTTTATATATATCTTTGCTGCATCATATATATCTTGTTATAAGCATAAAATGATCTTCAAAGAAAGCATATTTGAGAAAACAAGTATTTGATCAAAATATATTTTCAGCTACGTAAATACTTTAAGTTACAACGTTCAGCACTGCATCCTAGTGCTGCAAGTAGTAACAACTGGTACTGTAAGTTCAAGTAACTTGCAGAATAGTAAGTTTGAAAAAGATTTGCAAAACCGATCAAGGTTCTTTCACCCCTTTCTGAACCTTGGAGACCACTTGGAAGCAACAATCGAACAAATTAAGAAAATTTAAACTGAAAGATGATGTAGTAAGAAAATAAACTAATAGAAATATGTATAAAAGGTTCGGAGTGCTACAATTAAGTATACTAGCAATGTATCCATGTGTTGCGTGTCGTGCCATATAATGTAGTATATCATCTATTTGATAATACAATGTAACTAATTATTAGCAATTTCAAGATATAAAATATTTTATAATTGTAGTTATTTCAGATTTGAACTACTATTTAAATTTATAGCTAATTAAATTTATTTTTATATTTTTAAATAAACTTTAAAATAATATATAAACAAACTTCAAATTTTTTAACAATTTTCAATTGCATCCAAAAAAAAAATTTATAAGATTACTTGAATCTTTCTATTTATTTAAAAAACAAATTAAAAAAAACCTATTAGTACTATCATTATTATTATTATTAAACAATTTGAAGATCTTATATGTTTGATATTTATATTTTTTAAAAGTTAATGTTTCAATATATAAAAATTAATTTAAAATTATTTCATGGTTAATTTTATGACTTTATTTTTGTAAGTATTTTTGAGATATTTATAATAGGTATATTCCAAATATTCTCTTCATTTTTAGTCCACTTTTATATTTATGAATTTTTTTTTCAAACTTCTAAAATCATTTTATTATTAATTTATTGTTAAATTTTTTTTTTAGATTTTTAGATATTTCAAAATAGTTTTTGATTTATTGTAAAATATTCAATTTTTTGCTGGATTTTTTCTTTTTATTTTTTGAAATTGCAGATGTCATTTGATATCTTTTTCTTTGAGATTTCAAAATTTGGAAATTTTTTTCTTTAAGATAGTATTCAACCTTTTGCTCTCGTAAAATTAGAGAAATTGTTTAAGATTGTATTCTAATTTTAGATTTCTCAAGTTTTGAACTCTTAGGATATGATTGGTATAGTAGAATGGAATTGGGTGGGAGCGTAATGAACCTAATAATGGAATTGTGATGGGAATGGAATTGTATAAAAATGTTTATTCCTGTAATTGGTATTGCAGATGAATAGGAAATGAATGAAATAATCATTATGATTATATTTGATAATTCATAACTATAAATAAAATATTAAATCAATTTTTATTTGACCAAATTATTGTTCACTATAATTTTATTTTAATATTCTTATTCAATTTAATTCAAATAATATGGTATATTTAATTAATTAAAAAATTTATGAAAAATTAATCATTGTACTAATTAGGGGTGAGCATGGACTCGGAGATAATCGAATTGTGGAGAAATCTAGATTGAAACACTCTGAATTGAGAAAAATCGTTGACTGTTTGACTTTATTCTAACCGAACTACTCCGAATAATTTTTTTATGTCAAACCGAACTTACCGAATCGAAGAACCGAATAAAGCCGATTTCAAGAAAGTGGCTATATTATAAATTTATATGTATCATTTAATTCGGTTTTATGTATTATTATACTGAGTTAGTTACAAACTTAATTGAATTTTAATATTATCTAATATTATTATAATTTTAAGACTTCATAAATTGACAATTAAATAATAAAGTAAAATACTTATAATATATAATATGAAAATAAAAAATATATATTAACTACAATAGATATTAATTAAATAATTAGCTTATAACTTACATAAACTAAGTCATGATATATTTAATTTTAGGTTATACCTACCTTCAAATTTTTACTATAAAACGTATATTTATTTCACTTTTAAAATGGACAATTTCTAATAACCACTTATGAGATGTAGATTAAAAATATTTAAAAAAAATTTGAATAAAATTTATTGTTTACGAGAAGAGTCGACTACTTTAGTAAAATGTCAAGTTTATTTTATTAGTTTATAACTTGTTTGAACAAATATTTATTTTGTATTATAAAATCCTGAATCTCCAAAATTCGAATTGATTCGATTCGTAATATCTGAATCTTTGAGATTTTTTTAGAATTCTCCTAAAGTCTCCGTGTTGAGATTTCAATGTTTAGATTTTGATGAGACAAACCATATATGTAATAGGAAGTTTGAGTACCCCATTTTTTACAATGTTTAAGTAAAAACATAGACTAGGATTGAGTCTAGTTATAGGTGCTGAAAGATGAAGGTATTCAATTGGATAATGATGCATCAAGAAAATAAGAATGAAGCTGCTGCAAGAAAACAGATACAGCAAGTAAGTAAGAACGGCAAGCAGCGACACTGCAAGAAAAGGCTACAGGAGTACTGTAAGAGAAGATACAGTGGTACTGTGCGAAGCTACTGCAAGAAGGTCAAGTTACAGCAGCACTATAAAGAATGAACAACTGCAAGCAGACCTAGGATATAACGCGAAGCTTACTAGACAATCAGCCAACAGCGCTTATGACAAACAGAATAAGTATCGTGCAATCTGAGAAATGATAAATGCAGTAAAAGGAATGAAAAACCAAGCAAGAATAAATAGAGCCATTCCAAAAAAGATTAAAATTGCAGACACGAATCCAATGCCAAGATGACACGTGGACTGACGTATTGTAGAAAGCTGCGAGCCGCAACCACCGCATTAAATGCTCCAAAAGGAAAAGTCAAGTCGCATTAAATGCGAGCCATACATTTGATCAAGTACATTCAAATTCAAATGAGAGATATCTCCCTCAACGAATATCTTCTACAAGTATAAATACATGACGAGCAACCCTGAAGCTGACTATTGAAACATTTACGCGAAAAAGACCAAGCATTCAAAGCTATATTCTCTTAAGCATTTTCTATAGTTTCAGTCACTCGACCTTAGTGAAGTGAACTAAGTTCAAGCTGAAAGATCCTTTGAAGGATTCAGAAGCTCACTTCACCGCACCAGTTGAAGAATAATTTTATATACTTTTTAACCTTGTTGTTGTGTGCTTAGGTTGTTTTAGGTGTCGAACAGTTGATAGGATTTATCCTTACTGTTTGTATAAGTTCTCTAGTTGATAGACATTTCTTTGTGTGGGAGTGTGAAACCCTGTGTGGGTTGCCTTTAGAACTTGCAGTTGTTGTGTGTAAGCTGAGTTCTAGTAGATGTTTAGTTTTGTAAGTTGATAGATTGTTAGGAGTGTCCTGTAATTCAATGTTGCTTAACAAAGTTTCTGCTCGAGGTAGTAGTCGAGTGGACGTAGAAGGATTACACCACCTTCGAACCACTATAAACCATAAATGTTTTATTACTTTTTATATTTGTACTTTATCTTTTATATATATCTGTCATAAGTATAAAACATCTTCAAAAGGATCATATTTGAGAAAACTAGCATTGTGTCAAAATTATATTTTCCGCTGCGTTTAAAATCTCTAAGTTACAGCGTGCAGCACTGCATCCTAGTGCTGTAAGTAGTGACTGACTGGCGCTGTAAGTTCAAGTAACTTGCAGATCAGTAAGTTTGTAGAAGATTTACAAAATCGACCAAGGTTCATTCATCCTCCCCTCTGAACCTCGAACAACACTTGAGACCAACAAGTGGTATCAGAGTAAGTTGGATTAAAAGCCAACTTATCTGGTCACCTATCCAGATCTGCCTTAGACTCGTTGTTTTCTCTGCATCCTGAAAATCTCATTCTTATAGCATACCATGGATTCCTCTAATCACAAGTTATCCATGTTTTACATAGAGGAATATGATGATTAGAAGATAAGAATGCACACACATTTTTCAACAATGAATGATGAAATGTGGATGGTCATCACCGAAGGACCGATCATTCCCACGAAGGTGAACCCCATGCTTGGTAGAGACATGGAGGAAGCAGCACCGCCACCACCTAACTTCCTGGTCAAGCCAAGATAAGAATGGAATAACGAAGAGAGGAAGAAAGCCAACTTAGACAACGTAGCCAAGAATGCTCTGTTCATCACCTTGGACAAAGGCACATTTAGCAAAGTCAAACTTGCAAGACGTCCAAGGAAATTTGGGAAAAGTTAGAACAAATATGTGAGTGAACAGAACTCACTAAAAACAACAAGATCTCCAAAGCCACCCAACTATTCGAGCTCTTCGAGATGAAGAATGAAGAGACTCTTGAGCAACTAGATTTAAGATTCACGTCCATCGTGAATGAACTAGAAGCTCTGGGCAAGCACTACACCCAAAAGATGAAAAACATAAAAGTGCTTAGAGCCCTACCAACGGAATGGGATAGTAAAACCACCGTCATGAGAGTATCCATGGATTTGAAATCCATGAGTACATTTGACCTTTTCTCCGACCTTAAGATATTTGAATATGACACAACAGACAGAGAAGAGAGTCTGAAGAATCGAGCTCCAAAGTTACTGCACTGACGGCCAGAGGCTCCAAGGATACAATAACTACTGGCTACAGTAAGCAGTCTGAGGTTACAGCAGAGGACGCTGAAGAGGATATGGCTCTTCTTCTAATGAAGTTTAGAAGATTCATGAAGAGCAAAAACAACAGCAACAACAACAATCTCAACAAGAGGAATGACTTCAGAAGAAGTCATCCACCTCCTCAGGTATCCTCTTCTCCACAGTCAAATACAAACAACCTTAACTTGTGCTATAATTACAAGAGACCTAGACACTACGTAAGAAGCTGTCCACATCCAACGATACACAAGTATCCTGAAGGAGAGAGAGAGAGAGAGAGAGAGAGAGAACAAAAGAGAGAAAAGAGAAGAGAAGATATGTACAAGCTTCGAGCTCTCATTAGAGAGATGAAGAAAGCCAATGATACAGCAGTCTCAAAGGAGATGTTGAAAGCTGTAGAATCCTCTGACAACGATACTGAAACCTCATCATCTGATGAAGAAGCGTTGATCTACCTGATGGAAAAAGATTGCGAGGACAGCTAAGAAGATGAGGTAACCTACCAACCGTTATCCATACCAGAAAAAGAGGAGCTAAACATGATCCACTCTTTAAAAAGGATCATGAGTGATTTTGAGCAGATTAACTCAACCCATGAGGATCTAAAGTTTGAGAATGAAAATCTACAAATCGACAATGAGATCCTCAGAAGCAAGAAAATTGATATTGCTAAAATGCTAGCTGCATGTGAGTCTGATAACTCAAGGTGCAGCAAGCTACAAAAGGAGGTCTCAAGGCTAAGTCTGCTGGTCACTAAGCTAGAAGTTGAGAAGGAGAGCTTGCAGTCCACTATCAAAGTATTTAGTAAGTCAGCTAAGGATGCAAGGGAGTGCCTGAGTCAAAACATAAGTCCATTTGAAAAATCAGGCTTACGTTACAACACTCACACCTCTCAGGATACATCAAGTATATCTAAGGTTGTTAAGTTTGTTCAAGCTGAAACTTTAATGGAGAATGAGTTACTCTGTAACTCAAAAAAGATCTTGAACTAACCAGCACTGATGGATAAGGGTAAGAAACCCCTACGCTCAACTGTAGGAAGTATGCCTGCATCGAAGAATTGGCTGCAGCAGAAGCTATTTGCTGTAAGCAGCAAGAAGATGCAGCAATCCACAAAGTTGCATCATAGAAGATATTTCCCCACTAATACTAAGTCTTACATGTCTAAACCTAAATGAGGATATTCTCCAGAGAAGTATGGTGGAAGACCACACCACAAGAGTGTTGGTAACACATATATAGTTTCTGCACATACAATTAACAAGCAGTTTAAAAACAAAACTGCATACAGAACAGGAACCAACAAATCTTACAGTAAAACAATGACTGTTAAAAAAGTATGGATTCCAAAAGAAACTAACCCAAAAGGACCCTTACAGAAATGGGTACCTAAATCTGCTTGATTTTGTTGCAGATTTCAGGCCAAGTTGCAGCAGTGATGTATGGTACATAGATAGTGGCTGCTCAAGGCACATGACAGGCAGTAACGATGCTTTAAAAGACTTCTAAGAATGCAAATGACCGAAGGTCATTTTTGGAGATGATTCCAAATGAAGCACAAAAGGAAGTGGAAACCTAATCAAAGAAAATATCAAAATCAAGGATATATCCTATGTGAAAGGACTCAGATATAATCTTCTGAGCATTAGTCAGTTTTGTGACAAGGGATACACAGTGGAGTTCAACCTCAACAAGTGCCTAATCAAGGACAGCAAATCAAATGAAGTCAAGCTTACAGGAACAAGAAGAGGAAACATATATCTTGCAGACTGGAACTCTTCTATTGAACGAATATACTTCATTGTAAAGAGTCCACTAAAGTTTAGCTGGCTATGGCACAAGAGGCTGAGTCACCTGAACTTCAAGACAATCAACAAGCTAGCGAGAAAAAGGCCTTGTAAGAAGACTGCCAGATGTGGCATACAAAAAGGAGAATATATGTGGAGCTTGTCAAAAAGGAAAGCAGGTGAAAAGCTCATTCAAAGATAAGCTGCAAAAGTCATCTCACAGGATTCTAAATCTTCTACATATGGACCTTTTTGGACCAGTAGAACCAGTAAACATAAGTGGGAAGAATTACTCACTTGTGGTAGTAGATGACTACTCCAGATACACCCAGACCATATTTGTAGCACCCCAACCCATCTTTGTAGGATTAAGACACCACTAATACTTTAATTGCTTAAAATATTCATAAAGGAAATAATAGTTTTTTATTTTAAATAATTTTCGTAAATAATCTCAGCGGAAGACTTCACTAAACATGAGTATATTTTTTTTTCTTTCTATTTTTAAAACGAAAAGTTTAGCATGCAAGAAACTTAACTCGTGTTTTACCCATATTTATAAATCAAAACCTCGATATTTTTAAGACGTTTTAAAATTTCGCTTAAACCAACATCGAAAGTATCAAAAGAGGCATTAAGCATATTAACTTCATACATATTAACATATATTAAAAACATATAATATATATAGGCTTCTAGAAAGGGGTCCGTACAGCTGACTACACATCCGCTTCGTTGTAAGGGGGTCCTGAAAATGTTTAAAACATAGCAACATAAGATTTGAGAAATCTTAGTGGATAACATTTATGAACTATTATGTTAAATAGATTAACCAATACACTGAAACATCATCTTCCAAGGTCCGAAAACCTGGCATAAACATTCAAGGTCCAAAGACCTGGCATCCAAGGTTCGTCAACCTGGTACTTCACCCGAAGGTGTCATTTCATTTCATCATACTCAACATAGGAGTTATTCTAATCAATGTAAATGTAAATAAATGTTACCCACTTTTGACGTTGATTCGAAAGCTGGAATAGCTCTTGAAGAATCCAGTCGCTCGTACTGCACTCGGCACGTTCATAATTTCTTAGTTTTTAAATTGCATCTCAATTGTATCATACTTAACTAACCTAACATGCTTATCGTACATATAACATATGTATATCACAATAATTTTTCATAATTTAAATGATCATCCAAAATTCATGAAAATAAGCATACATTTACATAATAACCCTTAGTTATCCATGCTAAAATATTAGGAATAAATTCGAATCACAAAAGCTTTAATAAATTATTTACTATAATCAAAAATTATTCGAAAATGCTCTATAACCAGTCTGTTTTATAAATTTCACCGTAAATTGTATATTTACTGAAACCTTCTGAAATTAATAATTTAAACTTCTAACATCATGTACTTAAACATAGTAAAACAGTTTTAAAAAATCATAATAGACCGATTTTATATAATTAATTTTCTAAGGTCCAAAACTGCAGAATCTCAAATTCGAAACTGGAATTATTTTGAAATTTCATTATAATTCATAAACTATTCCAAATATTACCAAATTTTAATCATAGACTTAAGACTTCATTTAGTATAACATACTAAAACATTTTGGAGAAATTATAATTGAATAAATTTATAAAATTATATTTCTGAGGTCTGAAACTGGATAATTTCAACTTGAACTAGACTATCTTTGAAAACTTATAATAATTCATACACTACTCCAAATATTACCAACTTTTAACCATAGACTAAAAACTTCATGTAGTATAACATACTAAAACAGTTTTGAAAAATTATAATCGGCTGAATTTATAAAATTATTTGTCTACGGTCTGAAACTGGATAATTTCAACTTGAACTGGTCTATCTTTGAAAAATCATAATAATTCGTAAACTACTCCAAATATTACCAAACTTTAACCATAGACTCAACACTTCATGTAGTATAACATACTAAAACAGTTTTGAAAAAATTCAAGTATATAATGTTATAAAAATCGACAAAGTGGACTGATATTTCTGAAAATTTTCACAACTTGATTAACCAACCTATTTTCATAATTAAAATGTAGATTTAGCTTTTATAACTCTATCAACATCAAATAAACCATCTTGACTCAATTCATCACACATGAAATGAGCTTAGACAAGATAATCAAACATGCAAGGACTAAATCAACATACAATTGTACAATCAACACCCAAACATAACATATTTTAAAGATCAACCATATAAAACAAGACTTTGAACAAATGCCTTCACATTAGTAAAAAATCACCCTTAGATCATACATGCAATGTGTTTGGGTAAAGAAATAACATGCAATGACTAAATCAACATGCATTTGCTCAATCAACACCCAAATGTAACATATTTTAAGGATCCACTACTTAGAAAGACATCCAACCATTTTATCACATTTGTAGGAAAACTCACTTAAATCTTACATGCAACTCAAGATTAGGACCTAATCATGCTCCTAAGGAAGAAGATGGGTGAGGAAAAAAGCAAAATACCTTTTGGAGTTGCACATCAAAGAGTCCTTGAACTCTACCTAGCTCCTTGTCTTGAGGGATTCCTTATCCTTTCTTCACTCTTAAATTTCCAGCTTTGTTGAAGGTGGAAATGAGGGTTTTAGGTGGGGAGGTTTGTAGAGAGAAGATGGAGATACTAGAGAGAGAGGGGGAGAGCTTCAAATGGAGGGGAGAGGAGAGAGAGGTGTGTATAAGTGTTGCATTTGCAATGTAATGAGGAGCCAAAGAAATGATATCACACATGCCTAATTATATATACATATATATTGTACACACATAATATATTATACAATGATACATGTAATTAGATTATAATTTGTAGTGTATAGCAATTTGATGTGTGATCATTACTAACATTGAAATTTGTGGTGGATTTGATGGAGGCATGGTAGATTGAATGTAGTTCTATCTAAAGTAGTATGCAAAAGTAATATTTAGTCAAAACAATTATGCATGAAAATATGATCAAATTAGCACATCATTTAAGTCACATAAATATGTTTGAAAAAAATATTTAATTTAACATATCATAATAGTCACATACTTTATTGCACATAAACTATATAATAAAAATCTACCTAATTATAATTAAACACATAAGTCACATTTCTTATATTAATTATTAAAATTATTTTATGTATAACTTATCTTTCCTTTTTTTTCGTTCGTTCCATTACTCGTGCATTACGATCGAACTCAGTCTCCTCGGAGAGCTATCCTGCAAGACTTTTAAACTTAAAAAAAACATTAGATCATACATTCTTGATAAATAATAAAATTCTTCTTAACTTGAAAATATCATACATTATAAATTATTTTATGAAGAATGTAAATTTTTATATAAAAATATATGCTATGCAAGTTTTATGAAAAATGAGGTGTTACAATATTTCTTGTTAAGAAATCAGAGACTCAGAACAAGCTACTTGATCTTATGAAGAAGATTCAAAATGAAAAAAGCTTGAGCATTGTGAAGATCAGATCAAACAAAGAACTGAGTTCACAAACAAATTCATTAAAAAATTATGTTCTGACAATAATATTCATCATGAATACTCTGCTGCAAGGACACCTCAATAGAATGGTATAGCTGAAAGGAGGAATAGAACCCTCAAAGAAGCAGCAAGGACAATGATAGCAGAGGCATAGATACCCAAGAGATTTTGGGCTGAAGCAACAACACTGCATGCTACACATAGAACCGATGTCTAATCAACAAGGACCTAGACAAAACTCCATATGAAGTCTGGAATGGATATACACCAAATATTTCATATATGCATATCTTTGGATACAGGTGCTATATCCTCAACAATGGAAAATAGCATCTGAAAACCTTTGATGCAAAGGATTATCAAATATCTAAAAGGAGCTCAAGAAGTAAGGCTATGGTATTCCAAGGAAGGAGGATTCAAGCTTAAAGGCTACTCTGACTCAAACTATGTAGGTTGCAAGATTGATAGAAAAAACACCAGTGGGACTTGTCAATTTCTGGAAAATAGACTTGTTTTATGGTTCTGCAGGAAGCAAACATCGATTGCAACATCTACAGTGGAAGCATAATATGTTGCAGCAGGAAGTTGCTGTGCTCAAATCCTCTGGATACAGCAGCAACTAAGAGACTATGAGATTGAAGAAAAAGAGACTCCAATTCTTTGTGAGAATACGAGTGTTATTGCAATTACCCATAACCCTGTATTTCACTCAAGAACAAAACACATTGACATACAACATCACTTTATAAGAGATCACGTGGAGAAAAAAGATGTCGTGCTTGAAAAAGTTCATACGGATCTCCAGCTTGCAGATATATTCACTAAATCGTTGAGTGAATCAAGGTTTTCTATGCTTAGAAACGAGCTGGAAATTCTGAAATTATGAGTCGAAAAAGAAGTTGCAGAAGCCTAAGGAGAATCTCTACATGCTTACGAGAAATTGTAAGAATCATTCTGTAAGCTGCGTCTTCATATAGCGCTGAGTTCAAACAGCGCTACATCCTTAATTCTTACAGCACAGTTAGAAAACAGGAAGTAAGTAGCACTTGGTTACAGCATTTATTTCAAAGAGTATTTAATACCCTGTAACCTTGTACCCAGGATGCTGCAATCTTAAAAAGACAATAAATTAGGCGGTAAATCGCATGTTTTTTCAGTATTTAATGTAAGTTTGCGCCTGTCAGAAGTCGAAGAGGCGCAGTCAGAGCCCACGTTTGTGCAAGTCATGATTAATTACGATTTGACCCCTTCGTCTTTTTTTAAGGACCATAAGATCAATTCCCTTCATTTAATCTCAACCGTCAATCTTACTACACGTCCCTTGATATTCTCCATAATCCCATAACCTTCTCATTTCAAATTTATTTCGCCATAATCCTAGAGAGAAGTTTGATTTTATTTGCAAAATTTTCCTAAGTCCTAGAAACTCATTTCTCTCTCAAAACATCATCAATGACGGCAAGACAAACCATCATTTTGGAAGGTAAGTTAGTGAACCAAGAGCATGTCTATGACTTTGGTTTGTACGATAACGATATTATCATGAGAATCTTCAACGCTCTGGGAAGGACCCGTGTTTTAGGGCTCCTGACCACCATCTACGTCAGATACTCTATAGAATCAGTTCAGCGATTCTATTCTTTTTCCAGGAAATTCAAGGAGAGGAGAGACTACATTTTGTTTCAGATGGATGCAAATGGAGAAGAGACGACAGTGTCCTCCTGTGACATCGCCACTGCTTTTAGCATCTCTTCTAAAGGTTTGACCCCCAGTCAGCTTGTGACGTATAGGGAAGAGTCTGCTCAGGAGATGTGAGATCTCTTCAGAGCAAGAGATGTCGGGACCGAGATTAAAAGAAGTATCCCGAAGATACTCTTCAAACCAGAGTTTGAGTTTCTTTACGACATTTATGCATACTCCATTGAAGGTCGAATTGAGAGTTATGACAAATGCATCGATCTCCGCTTTCGGATCATGTCTGTCATCATAGCCGGAGAGAAGGTGAACTGGGCTAGGTTCATCTTGAAGAGGATTTGAGAGGAGGTGGAAAAAAACACAGTAAGGAGGAGCTATGAAATCACCATCTGCTCTCTGCTCTGTAAGCTAGGTCTTTAGCTTGCAGCTCCCATCCTCATCCCCTTTGAAAAGTATCTTAGAGAGAAGAAAAATGGTAAGACCCAAAAGAAGACGGTGGGTGATAGTATTGCATGAAAGAAAACCAAAGACAAAAAATCTGCAATACTGGCCCTGCAAGATGAAGCTGCAGGCAGGGGGGAGAAGAGGAAGATGAGGATGTTAAGAGTCCTCTTCCTGTCATCAAGAGGACACCAAGGAGGACTGAACCTGAACCTGAATTCTTGTCCTCAGATGATGATGCATCCTTGGCGAAGAAGGCCCCACACAGGAAGAAGAAAGCTGCTGCAGTTGCTGCAAGATCTGAAGAGCAAACCTTGTGAGTTGATTCCCAACTCTCTACTACAAGTTTAATGGCAATTGCAGTAGATGAGGAGGAAATGGATGAGCCAGTTAAACAAGCTCGTCTACAAGGGGCTACTAACTTAGCCTCTTCGTGCGATCATAGAGCGGCTGTTCAGACTGTGCTGGATCTAACCTTTCCAGCTGCTAGAAATATAGAGCAGCAGTACAGTCTCTAGAGGAGTATGAGACTAGCTAAGGGGGAAATTCTGTTGAAATGGAAAGAATTTCTCACCGTGGAGTAAGCTGTCCTGGAGTGGGCCAACTGAGTATGCAAAAGACATTCTGGCACTCCTGCAACCTGAGTATGCAGCGTTGGTGCAAGAAAGATCTAGAGGCACTGCTTCTCAAGGAGCACTGGACAAAGGGAAGGGTAAAGTTGTTGCAAAATCTTACTCTACAGAACTGTCGATGAAAGCAGTAATAGAGAATGTCCAAGTCTTTCTAGCCCCGGCTGCAGAGGCTGTGAGAAGGGGCGATGATGTTGTATTTGCCCAAGAGCAAATCAATACCTTGGGAGTGGAACAGGCTGAGGAAACCATGTTGTAACAAGTGCTGCAAGCAAGCATCAATGAGACGAGGATGCAGCACACTCCTAGGAGAATGTAGGGAGAAGGATGTTCAAGTCACAACTCAAGCTCCCCTGCATATGAGCAAATGGTTGAAGGCCTCTCCACGATTGTCACTCTTGGCCCTTTGGAGGAGGAGGAGCCTCAGCTAGTTGACTACGGTGATTCTCCAGTTCGCATTGTTGCAGATGCTGCTGTAGTCTCAAGAAGAACCGATCGCCATTATCAGAGACGTACTTTTTGATATTGCTGAGATTGTCGATGATGTGACCACAGAGAAAGTTGCAGAGGCTGAACTCTTTGTACTGGCAGAGACAGCAGTACAGCAAGCAGCCAGCCTTACAGAAGCTACTGAGGAAACACGCAGGGTGGATGCAGAGATTCTTGCAGCAGTCGAGCTTTCAGTGCTGCATACAATGGAAGCTGCAAGAAACCAACCAGAGCTATAAGAACCTATTCTTACAGCAAACACTGTCGAGGTTACAGGACCGATCGAGGAGATGGGATCCGTGCTGAAAACCTCAGGCGAGGCTGTTGTTCAGACAACACTTCCTAAGGGTGAGAAGACCTTTGAAGGAGTGGCTGTTGAGACAGCACCCTTAGAGGATGTTGGAGTAGAGGTCGAAGTAATCCCTGAGCAGTTAGAGACACCTCAAGAGGAGGTTGATGCTGCTGCTGCTGCAAGCTTACCAGGATCCACCATGGATACAGCAGTGAAGATTACTGAGGAGGCCAGTGAGGAGGAAACAAATAAAGATCCCACCTCGGGTTTCTCAAGCCCCTTGTCAAGCTTGAATGAGGATGCAGATGCGGATGCTGAAGAAGAGCTTGTGGCTCACAAGCAGGATGCAACACAACAACCAAAAGTCTTGATTCCATATATTGCATCAGCTGCTACCCACAGACAACAAAGGACAACAGGCTTTACCCCTGATGAATCTATTGACAGGGTAGTTATTGCTGTTAGACACCTGCTGCATGCTCTTTAAGATCATGAGGGTCAGTGCCCAGTTTCACGCAGCGACCATGACCGGCTTCAAGAAAGACATTGAAGCACTGTCTGATATGATCAAACATTCTCTCAATGAAAATGCTAATAGGCTGTACGGGGACAAGGTCAGAATGGAGGGAGAGCTCAAGAGAGAAGCTACAATTAACCACGTTGAGATCAAAATATGCAAGAACTCGGTTGATTTTGCTAGAGAAAGGCTTCAATCTCACTCCATGCTGCTGGAGACACTTCTGGACCATAAGATGGATCAATTAAGAAGAACTAGAAGTGTCGATGATTGATTGAGGAACCTGAAGATGATCGTAGGAAAACTGAGGGATATGATGGTTAATGCATTCCCTCAGCATGCTCAAGGATCCAGACAAGCCCCTGCACCTGCCAGAAGACCACGATCTGTTGTGGTCCAAGATGCCCCTGCTCCACCCCCGGCTTTTAATGATGCCAAAAAGAGGGAAGGATTCCAAGATAGATTCAGGAGCTTAGGGGAGAAACAAGAAAAAGAAAATGAAGAAGAAGATGATCAACCTCATAGTAGGAGGAGGAAAAGATCATCTGCTGCTGCTGACGCTCATTCTCCAAAAAGATGGAGAAAAGATGATGAAGGAGAAGCTGCTGCAAGCAGACCAGCAGCAGGCACTGCTTACAGTAGCGCTGCAAGGAAGGATACAGCACTTCTCTCTTCTCATCACACAAAGAGAGAGAGAGAGGGCCAGTAGTAGGGCTCAAGAAAGAGGGTTAACAGAGCCGAAACTGAAAGACATTACAATGAGAAGATGGCTGCTCAAAGGGCGGAGATAGCCAGAGCAGAGCAAGAAAAAAAATGTCTAGATGCAAAGGCTTGGTGTTATTGGAGAGAGAAGACCGAAAGCCATGGAAGATGTTGACAGGGCTCTCCACCAATACCCTCCTCAGGACATACCACGTCTCGACACAGACAACATATCTGTTGAAGTATCAGTATTGATGGATCAGAGGCCTGAAGGAGAGAACATGGCCTGGAGCTTAAACATCTTTAAGGCAGTTGTCTTGCCTACTGATAAGAATCCATCATTTGAGGCGATCACCTTGTTCAAAAGATCAGAGTACCTCAGATACTTCAGATACATCTGTAGAAATGGCTACTTCAAGAGATTTCAGACTTGTCAATCTGCATTGAGGAGATATGAGCAGCTTGCCAAGGATGGAGCTAGAGATTCAAAACAAGTATATAACCCTAGTGAATTAAGGCATGATTGTGCCTTACTGTGAAGACTTTTGGCTGAGATGAATTTAGATTCCGAAGATCAAGAAGAAGATGGAAGAATCCTATCAGGAGTCCATTCGAGACTGGTGGAAAGGATCCAGAGAGAGGATGGAGCAAGAAAGAAGGACTGCTGAAAGAAGACCAGAAGAATCGTCTACAAGAAGGTCCCTGTTTCAATAGTAATCAATGTATAATGTTGTACATTTCTGTATATATGTCTCTCTGTATGTTGTGTAAAATTTCTTTCTATTAATGAAGAAATTTTATTTCCTGTATTTGATCAAGTTCATAACCTATGAACGTTTGCATGTTGTTTTTTTTTTTTGCTATCCTGATGATATGTGATAAAGGATTAGTTAAGATACATCTCTGATGAATCAGGATTAGATTTTCTTTCTCAAACATATCAAGTATGTAATCCTGATGAAATATGATATAGTGCAAAGTAAAAACTTCATTCATGAACGAAATAATGTAAAGGTTTTGTCATCATCAAAAATGGGAAAATTGTTGGGATTTCAATGTTCAGATTTTGATGAGACAAACTATTGGGATTTCGATGTTTAGATTTTGATGAGACAAAACATATATGTAGTAGGAAGTTTGAGTACCCCATTTTTCACAATATTTAAGTGAAGTCATAGACTAGTTTTGAGTCTAGTTATAAGTGCTGAAAGATGGAGGTTCTTCATAAATTACTTAGCTGTATCGAGTTTATCGAAAAGATGCTGCTGCAAGAAAGTAGATACAACATTGCTGCAAGAAAGCAATTACAGCACCGCAGTAAAGTAACAAAGAACGGCGTACAGCATCGCTGCAAGAAAAGGATACAGGAAGTACTGTAAGAAAAAGATACAGCAGTACTACCCGAAGATACTACAAGCAGATCTTAGTTACAGCAGTACTGAAAAAAGACATCAGCTGCACCCAAACCTAGGATACAGCGCAGAGCTTACTGTCCAAATAGCCAACAGCGCCTATCACAAACAAGAAGTATCCTACAATCCGAGAAAGGATAAATATAGTACGAGGAACGAAGATCCAAACAAGAATAAATAGAGTCGTTCGAGACAAGATTAAAGTTGCAGACACGGAGCCAATACAAAGATGTCACGTGGACTGACGCGCTGCAGAAAGCTACTAGCCGCAACTACCGCATTAAATATTCCGAAAGAGAAAGTTAAGTCGCATTAAATACGAACCATGTCTTTGGTCAGAGTACTTCAAATTCAAAAGAGATATGTCTCCTTCAACGGACATCTTCTCCTACAAGTATAAATAGAGGATGAGAAATACTGAAACTGGTTACTGAAATATTTACGCAAAACTCACAAGCTTTCAAGTTACAAACATTCAAGTCTATTATCAGTTTCAGTCATTCAATCTCTATGAAATGAAGCAAGCTCAAAGCTGAAAGATCTTTTGAAGGATTCAGAAGCTCACTTCACCACACCAGTTGAAGAACAAAACATATATTTTTAACCATGTTACTGTGTGCTTAGGTTGTTTTAGAGGTGTCGAACAGTTGATAGGAGAGATTCATGCTGTTTGTATAGTTGTCTAAGTGTTAGGCAACTTTCCTGTGTGGGAGTGTAGAACCCTGTGTGGGTTAGCCTTTGGAGTTTGCAGTTGCTATGTGTACGTTGGACTCTAGTAGTTTGTTACTTTGTAAAGTTGATAGATAGTTAGGAAGGGTCCTGTAATTCAATCTTGCTTAACGAAGTTTCTGCTCGAGGAGCAGTAGAGTGGACGTAGAAGGATTATACCACCTTCGAACCACTATAAACCATAAGTGCCTTATTGCTTTCTTATCTGTGCTTATCTCTTTATTATTCTTGTCTATCTCATAAGCATAAAACGTTTTTAAAAGGAGCATATTTGAGAAAACCAGTCTTATGTTTTAAATCATATTTTCCACTGCATATAAACTCTAGTTACAGCGTGCAGCACTGCATCCTAGTGCTGTAAACAGTAACTGTCTGGCACCGCAAGTTTAAGTAACTTGCAGAGCAGAAAGGTTTTTTAATATATTTACAAAATCGATCAAGGTTCATTTACCTCCCCCCCCCTCTGAAACCTCGGACATCACTTGGGACCAACAAGTGGTATCAAAGCAAGTTGGGTTAAAAGCTAACTTATCTGGTCACCTAACCAGATCCACCTTAGACTCACTGTTTTCTCTGCATCTAAAACTCATTCTTACAGCACATCATAGATTCCTCTAATCACAAGTTACCTATGTTTTCCATAAAGGAATATGACGATTGGAAGATAAGAATGCAGGCACATCTATCAGCCATAAATGACAAAATGTGGACGGTCATAATCGAAGGACCAATTATTCCCATAAAGGTAAATCCAATGCTTGGTAGAGACTTAGAAAAAGGAACACCGCCACCACCTGCCTTCCTGGTTAAATCAAGACTATAATGGAATAATGAAGATAGAAAGAGAGCCAACATAGATAATGTGGCCAAGAATGCTCTATTCATCACTTTGGATAAAGACACGTTCTGCAAGGTCAAGACCTGCAGAACATCCAAAGAAATATGGGAAAAGTTGGAGCAAATATGTGAGGCGACTGAGCTCACCAAAGATAACAAGATCTCCAACGCTACCCAACTATTCGAACTCTTCGAAATGAAGAATGAAGAGACTCTAGAGCAACTAGATTTGAGATTCACATCCATTGTGAATGAACTAGAAGCTCTGAGCAAGCACTACACTCAAAAGGAAAAGAATATGAAAGTGCTTAGAGCCCTACCTGCGGAGTGGAACATCAAGACCACTGCCATGAAAGTATATATGGATTTGAAGTCCATGAGTACATTCGACCTATTCTCCGATATCACATGGAGAAGGTCAAGGATACATCAGTCTCGAAGGAGATGCTGAAAGCTGCAGAATCCTCTGACAGCGACACTGAAATCTCATCCTCTGATGAAGAAGCGCTGATATGCCTAATGGCTAAAAACTGCGAGGACAGTGAAGAAGATGAGGTAATCTATCAACCGCTATCCATACTTAAAAATGAGGAGCTGAACATGATCCACTCTCTAAAAAGGATCATGAGTGACTTTAAGCAGATCAACTCAATTCATGAGAATCTAAAGGTTGAAAATAAGAACCTAAGAATCGACAATGAGATCCTTAAAAGCAAGAACATTGATATTGCCAAAATGCTAGCTGCATGTGAGTCTGATAACTCAAGGTGCAGCAAGCTACAAAAGGAAGTCTCTAGATTAAATCTGCTGGTCACCAAGCTAGAAGCTGAGAAGAAAAGCTTGCAGTCCACGATAAGCACGTTTAGCAAATCATCTAAGGATGCAAAAGATTGCATAAACCAAAGCAGAAGTCCTTTTAAAAAATCGGGCAGAGGTTACAGCAATCACATCTCTCAAACTACAGCAAGTACATCCAAAGCTGTGAATTTTGTTCAAGCTGAAACCCCAATGGAGAAAGAGTTACTCTGTAACTCTGTGAAGATCTTGAACAAAACAGCGATGATGGATAAGGGGAAGAAACCCTAATGCTCAGCTGCAGAAAGTAAGCCTGCATCTAAGAACTGGCTGCAGCAGAAGCCATCTGCTGTATGCAGCAAGAGGATGCAACAACCCATAAAGTTGTAGCATAGAAGAAAATTTTCCACCTATACTGAGACATACATGTCTAAACCTCAAAGAGGATATACTCAAGGGAAGTGTGGTGGAAGACCACACTACAAAGGTGTTGGTAACACATATGTTGTCTCTGTACACACCTTTAACAAGCAGTTTATAAGAACAACTGCATACAGTCAGAGAACCAATAAAACTTACAGCAAACAAAAGTGGGTACCTAAATCTGTTTGAAATTGTTACAGGTTTCAGTGCCAGGTTACAGCGGTGATGTATGATACATTGACAGTGGCTGCTCAAGGCACATGACAGGTAATAAAGAAGCTCTCAAGACTTCCAAGAATGCAAAGGACCTAAGGTCATCTTTGGAGATGATTCCAAAGGAAGCACAAAAGGAAGTGGATGCCTAGTCAAAAGAAATATAAAGATCAATGATATATCCTATGTGAAAGAACTCAGATACAACCTTCTGAGCATCAGTCAGTTTTGTGACAAAGGATATATAGTTGAATTCAACCTCAACAAACGCTTAATCAAAGACAGCACATCAAATGAAGTCAAGCTTACAGGAACTAGAAGAGAAAACATCTATCTAGCTGATTGGAACTCTTCTATTCAACCAACATGCTTCATTGTGAAAAGTCCACCAGAGTTTAGCTGGTTATGGCACAAGAGGTTAAAACATCTGAACTTCAAGACTATTAACAAGCTGGCAAGGAAAGGCCTCGTAAGAGGATTACCAGATGTGGCATACAAGAAAGAGAATGTCTGTGGAGATTGTCAGAAATGAAAGTAAGTAAAGAGTTCATTCAAAGACAAGATACAGAAGTCATCTCATAGGATTCTAGATCTTCTACACATGGATCTGTTTGGACCAGTAGAACCAGTGAGCATAAGTGGGAAGAAGTACTCACTTGTGGTAGTAGATGACTACTCCAGATATACATGGACTATCTTTCTCGCAAAGAAATCAGAAACTCAAGACAAGCTACCTGATCTTATGAAGAAAATCCAAAATTAAAAGAGCTTGGGTATAGTGAAGATAAGATCAGACAGAGGAACTGAGTTCACAAACAAATTCATTGAGAAATTCTATTTTAACAATGGTATTCGTCATGAATACTCTACTGCAAGAACACCTCAACAGAATGGTGTTGCTGAAAGAAGTAATAGAACCCTTAAGGAAGCAGCTAGGACAATGATAGCAGAGATAAAAATACCCAAAAGGTTTTGGGTTGAAGCAACCAACACTGTATGCTACACATAGAACAGATATTTGATCAACAAGAATCCAAACAAAACTCCTTATGAAGTCTGAAATGGATATACACCAAATGTATCATATCTACATATCTTTGGATGCAGGTGTTATATCCTCAACAATGGAAAAGAACATCTGAAAACCTTTGATACAAAATCAGATGAAGGAGTATTCTTAGGATACTCTGCAGTAAGTAGAGCTTTCAACAAGAGAACTTTGGTGGTTGAAGAATCTATTCATGTGGTGTTTGATGAACCACACTGTGACACCAAGAAGCTGGAAGAACCTGCCGGAGATATAGCTCCAAGGAAAGAGAATGTTGTTCCATATGTAGAAGGAGTTCTGCCTACAGGAGAAGACAAAGAAGAAAAAGCTGCACCTCTGGATGCAGCAAATATTCTTACAGCAGCAGAACCCCCTGTCATACAGCAACAAGAGGAGCAACCTAGACAAGCACATATCTTTGAGCCTGACAGGACATGACTAAGGAATTATCCTAGGGATCTTATAATAGGAGATCCATCCATAGGAGTAATGACAAGAACGTCCATCCCTCATGAAGCAATGTTTGCATGCTTCATATCTCAAACAGAGCCCAAGAATGTTGAAGAAGCCCTACAAGATAGCAACTGGGTACAGGCTATGCAAGAAGAGTTGAATGGTTTTGAAAAAAACCAAGTATGGCAGACAGTTGTAAGACCAACTCATCAAGGAGTTATAGGAATAAAGTGGGTTTTCAAGAACAAGTTAGATGAATTTGGACTTGTTGAGAGAAACAAAGCAAGATTAGTTGCTAAAGGATACTGCCAGGAAGAAAAAATTGATTTTGATGAGACTTTTGCTTCAGTAGCAAGGTTTGAAGCAATAAGAATTTTTCTGGCATATGCAGCTCATATGAATTTCAATGTCTACCAAATGGACATAAAGAGTGCATTCCTGAATGGTCTTCTTACAGAGAAAGTATATGTTGAACAACCTCCAGGTTTTAAAGATCAAGCAGAAGAGAAGGTGTTTAGATTACACAAAGCCCTTTATGGACTTAAGCAAGCTCCAAGAGCTTGGTATGACACCTTATCTCTCTATCTGCTAGAGAATGGTTTCCAGAAAGGAACAATAGACAAGACTTTGTTCAGGATATAGGATGGAGATAGTGTACTGCTGGTACAGATATATGTGGACGATACCATCTTCAGATCCACAAAACAAAGAGTTGTGTGAGAAGTTCCCCAACCTGAAGCAGTCAAAATTCGAGATGAGTATGATGGGAGAATTAAGTTTCTTTCTCGGGCTACAAGTAAAGCAGCTGACTGCAGGAACCTTCATCAGTCAAGTCAAGTACACAAAAGAGCTTATCAAGAATTTTGGCATGGAGAATAGTGTTGGAACCACCGGATCACCGACCCTATATAATTATCCGAATCGGGGTCTATGCAAATATGATTAACACACAGCGGATAAATGAATCATACCTTTTGTACCGATATTAGTTCTAAGGTCAGAATTGTAGATCGAGGAATCGATGGAGCCTGGACCTCACGATCTTCTGTTGTATTCCTTGTCTTTTTCTCGAACGTTGTGTGGGCAACGAACTATCGAGACTTTCAGCCACCTTCTACTAAATCGTATCTCAAATTTCGTGTATTTAGAAACGGCTGACTTGAGACTTATTTATAGGCTACAACAGGGACCTTGAGGAGGATTAGGAATCGGTCTCCTGATAGGCTTAGGAGTCCTAAATTCAATCTGAATATACTTCTTAAGCCTATCAATAATATCTCAATCCACTAAAAAGATATTATTGAACTACCATCCCTTATCCATATTAAATATGGGCTCCTATTTATTATGTGCGCGTTTATCTCCCCGTGTTTAAGATATCGAATGTCCATTAATTAAATGAATTACTGACAATTCAATTAATTAACATTTAATTCCAAGAGTAGTACCACTCAACTTTATTATCATGCCGGAATAAATCCACCAGCAGGGTTTACATGATAATCCTTATGAGCTCCTCAAGGGGACATCATCATCCTAAATAATTAGGACACGGTTTCATTATATAATCAACAGCACACCATATAAACAACATTATATCCCAATTTACTGAGCTTATTGATTTAATAAATAAATCTCACCCATTGGTAAATTAAAGAAACATATATCGAGTATACATGCCCGTTATCATACAATGATTAAGATGACGCACATCCATAATAACAGAGGTCTTATTCTATTTATGTAGTCAGTACAAATAAAACAACCTCAATTGGTCCTACTCAATACATACAAAATGTAATAGTGTAATTTTATAATCAAGATAGATTAATACCAAATTACACTACAACCATTCCGATAATTTGTCCAAAATTATCTCGGTTGTGAGCTACCATTTATAATCTATAAGGAACTGATAACATGATCTTCTGTGTGGCACCACACACCATATTATCTACAATATAAATTAATTGGACAATTGCAATAACATATATAATAAATATAAAATGCAAAACATTTGACCATAAAAGATTATCATATCATAAATATATGTTTAAACAAAAGCTAGGCTTATAGTATACATCCTAACAATCTCCCACTTATACTAAAAGATTATGCTGTCATATACGCTGCCATACATCTGATTCCCATCCTATCAACATGCTTATCGAAGGCTTTCACCGGAAGGGCCTTTGGGAAAGGATCTGCTAGGTTATCGGCTGATGCAATCTTGGCGACAACAACTTCCCCTCGTTTTACGATATCTCGTATCAGGTGGTACTTACGCTCAATGTGTTTACTTACCTTATGGGCTCGTGGTTCCTTCGAGTTTGCTACTGCACCATTGTTATCACAGTAGATTGTGATAACTTTGGGCAAATCAGGAATCACTTCTAAGTCCATCAAGAAGTTTATGAGCCATACAGCTTCTTTGGTTGCCTCAGAGGCTGCCACATATTCAGCTTCCATGGTGGAGTCCGAAACGTATTTCTGCTTCACACTTCTCCACACTATGGCTCCACCTCCCAAGGTAAACACATACCCCGAGGTTGATTTTCTGTTGTCTCTATCTGACTGAAAATCTGAATCCGTGTAACCCACAGGTAATAAATCATTTGCCTGGTAAACTAGCATATAATCTCTAGTCCTTTTCAGGTACTTTAGAATATGCTTTACGGTAGTCCAATGACCTTGTCCTGGGTTACTTTGATATCTACTAACCATGCCCACGGCAAAGCAGATATCAAGTCTCGTACATAGCATTGTATACATTAAGCTTCCTACAGCCGAAGCATAAGGAACTGCTTTCATTTCCTCTATCTCCTTTGGTGTCTTAGGACACATTTCCTTAGATAAAGGAACTCCATGCCTAAAAGGTATAAACCTTTCTTGGAGTTTTGCATGCTAAAACGAGCTATGATAGTGTCAATGTATGAAGCTTGAGATAAGCATAACATCATTTTCTTGCGATCCCTTATAACTTTGATCCCAAGAATATGTCCAGCTTCTCCTAAGTCCTTCATAGCGAACTGCTTGGACAGCCATACCCTTACGTCTGACAACACCTTGACATTGTTTCCAATTAACAAGATATCATCTACATATAGTATAAGAAATACCACCACATTTCCGTCACTCTTCTTATATATACAAGACTCATCCGGACATTTAATAAATCCAAAAGATTGGATTACCTCATCAAAACAGATGTTCCAAGATCTCGAAGCTTGTTTCAGTCCATAAATGGACCGATTGAGCTTACACACAAGATGCTCTTTACCCTTCTCAATGAATTCCTCTAGTTGCTTCATATAGATGTTTTCTTCAAGATTTCCATTAAGGAAAGCTGTCTTGACATCCATCTACCAAACCTCATAATCCATATGAGCAGCAATAGACAAAAGAATCCGGATAGACTTAAGCATGGCTACCGATGAAAAGGTTTCCTCATAATCGATCCCTTCTTTTTTAGTATACCCTTTCGCAACAAGTCTTGCTTTAAAGGTCTCTACCTTTCCATCAGATCCTCTTTTCCTTTTGTAGACCCATTTACATCCAATGGCTCTTACACCATTTGGTGGTTCTACAAGCTCCCACACTTAATTAGAATCTATAGATTCTATCTCAGAAAGCATTGTCTTTTGCCAAGATATCACATCTTTATCTTGGAGTGCTTCGTCATAAGTCCAGGGATCTATTTCATGTTGTCCAGGGACCAAGTCTGAAGACTCTCCCAAAAACATGAATCTATCAGGTTGTCTAACAACCCTCCCACTACGACAAGGTACTATCGGTATTTGTGTATCATTAGTGACACGCGATACAGTCACTTGTGGTATCTCATCATGTACCATCGGTACATCAGAATTATCCCCTCTTATTTCCTCAAGAACAATTTTACTCATGGGCTTGTGGTTCATTACATAGTCTTCTTCTAAAAATCGGGCATTCGTACTAACAATGACCTTTTGATCTTAGGACTATAAAATAAACCACCTTTCGTTCCTCTAGGATAGCCCACAAACAAGTGTACTTTCGTACGAGATTCCAACTTATCAGCATCTCCCTTTAGCACATGTGCTGGACTACCCCAAATCCGAATGTGTTTCAGACTAGGCTTGCGTCCAGTCCACAATTCTGTGGGAGTAGATAGTATTGACTTAGAAGGTACCAAGTTTAGAATGTACGTCGCTGTTTCCAGAGCATACCCCCAGAACGAATTTGGTAATTTTGAATAACTCATCATCGATCTAACCATTTCCATAAGAGTCCTATTCCTTCGTTCTGCCACACCATTCTGTTGGGGTGTACCCGGTGCAGACAATTGGGATTCAATCCCAGCCTCTGATAAGTAACTCCTAAACTCTCCCAAGAGGTACTCACCACCACGATCAGATCGTAGTGTCTTGATACATTTACCATGACGTTTCTCCACATCAACCTTGTATTCTTTGAACTTGTCAAAGCACTCAGACTTGCGGCGCATCAAGTAAATGTATCCATATCTCGAATAATCATCTATAAAAGAGACAAAATATTCGAAACCACCTCTTGTCTGAATAGTCATAGGGCCACATAAATCAGAATGAATCAATTCCAACACTTCTTTGGCTCTATACCCTTTTGCCTTAAAAGGCCTTTTGGTCATTTTTCCTTCCAATCAGGACTCGCAGGTTGGATAGTTTTCCACTTCCAAGGAACTCAAAGGTCCATCGGCTATCAACCTTTGAATCCTTCTTAAGTTAATATGACCCAACCTTAGATGCCAAAGATATGTTTGATTCATTTTGGAAGGTTCTTTTCTCTTATTAGTTTTAGAAGATGTGTTATTAATTTCCATTTGTTGCATCGTAGGAGTTATTGGATTAAGAGTATACAAATTGTCAACCAACATACCAGAACAGATAATAACTCTATTCTTCTTGACCACAACATTGTTATCAAAAGAAACAGAATATCCATCCTTAAAAAGTTTAGAAACTGAAATCAAATTCTTTCTAAAACAAGGTATGTAAAGACAATTTCTCAAAACCAAAGTCTTATTCTTATGAAAAGATAAATCAACATCTCCCACTGCAACGGCCGCCACTTTGGCAGCAGTGCCCATGTATATAGTAATCTCTCCATCACTTAGTCGTCTGGTTTCCTGGAACCCCTGCAATGAATTGCAGACATGATCAGTGGCTCCCGTATCTACACACTAGGTACCGGTAGATAATACCGCTAAACATGTTTCAACAACTAATGCCCGACTCTGGTGTTCAAAGAGTTCCTTGAGATTATGCATCATATCATAGGCAGTGAGCATGGCCTGATGCTGATGTTGCAACACATTTGACATGGAAGCCAAAATGTAACACCGCGCCATCTCATCTGCTTTGACCCACTTCCTATAAAGCATTTTCTCCTCTTCAGTAGAGTTTTCATCAGGCATGTCAGGACAGTGCTCAGTGAGTACAAACTTGTACTCTTCAACAGACAGGACAATGTCCAGGTTTCATTTCCAATCAATATAATTAGGACTAGTAAGTTTGTTTTCTTTAAGTATAACAGCAAGAGAATTGAAAGCCATAATGAAAATCCTGAGAATCACATAAATAAACACATAGGTCAAATCATTTGAATTGACAAATCATATTGTTCCCTCAAACAACACAATCTAAATTCACCAACACCTCAATACACCGTGAACTTCGTATGCCACGATAGTGTGGACGTATACTAATTCAAACATTTGTTAGAGGAGGTTTTACCCATTAATTTTATTATCTTGTCAACTTAACTTTATGACAAATAAAATTAATAATTGGTATCACTTTGGCTATACAAATAACAGCAGTGACTCCGATGGGAAGGATACTTATCAAATGTATCTAAGTGTATATCATTACTTAATACTAAGTCCATTATCTAGGATTATGCCCCTTCAGATGGAGAAGATGACATACTCCTAGACTTATATAATCATCCATAAAGGAAGTTTGATCTAGTGATCCATAAATGAACTCATCCGATATGGAGGAAGTCACTTAAAACCAACGCGCAAGTTCAAATGCATCACTTACAAACCAGTAATAGAGGCCATGGGATTTATTTTAAAAATTAATTAATCCCTCTCCCACTTAGTTATTTAACATGAGGGATTTTAACATGCATATCATATGAAACACATACAAGCATGCTTGATAAAACAACACATATAAGGCAATAAACATGAAAACATAATTTCCAACTATTATGGCCTCGTTTTATCGCCGTGTTCTTGAATGTTTGCCGTCAGACCGTGCCCCTCAGCACGATCGTGCTCGACCTGTAAACACGCCGCACGGTAGACCGTGCCGTATAGCATGGTCGTGCCTTATTGTCCAGCTTCAATCTTCAGCCGGGCACGGTCTGACTGTGCTCCTCAGCACGATCGTGCCCGGTCGTCCAGCTCCAATTTTCAGCCGGCACGGTCTGACCGTACTCCACAGCATGATCGTACCCGGTTGTGCCATCCTAACCTTGTATCTAATTACATCCATCGATCCTATACTCCACGAAGGAGTTTACATATAATCTAGATCGAACAAAAAATTAAAACCTAACACGACAAACCGCCGTGATTTTACTATTACAATCATACATGTAAAAACAACCTCGACATGTCCGAGAGTTTAATTCATACATAAACATACATTCAGACCATAATAGTTGGATTTAGGGTTCCTGCAGAAAATCATAATTTCTCGCACATCCTACTATTATCCGATCTAAAATACGCATGCTTCAAGATACGATTCATAATAGAATTAACCGATTCAATCACATAGAGTCAGAAAACCACGGCTCTGATACCAATTGTTGGAACCGCCGGATCGCCGACCCTATACAATTATCCAAATCGGGGTCCATACAAATATGATTAACACGCAGCGGATAAACGAATCATACAATTTACACCGATATTAGTTCTAAGGTCAGAACTGTAGATCGAGGAATCGATGGAGCCTGGACCTCACGATCTTCTGTTGTATTCCTTGTCTTTTTCTCTAACGTTGTGTGGGCAACGAACTATCGAGATTTTCAGCCACCTTCTACTAAATCGTATCTCAGATTTCGTGTATTTAGAAACGACTGACTTGAGGCTTATTTATAGGCTACAACAGGGACCTTGAGGAGGATTAGGAATCGGTCTCCTGATAGGCTTAGGAGTCCTAAATTCAATCTGAATATACTTCTTAAGCCTATCAATAATATCTCAATCCACTAAAAAGATATTATTGAACTACCGTCCCTTATCCATATTAAATATGGGCTCATATTTATTATGTGCGCGTTTATCTCCCCGTGTTTAAGATATCGAATGTCCATTAATTAAATGAATTACTGACAATTCAATTAATTAACATTTAATTCCAAGAGTAGTACCACTCAACTTTATTATCATGCCGGAATAAATCCACCTGCAGGGTTTACATGATAATCCTTATGAGCTCCTCGAGGGGACATCATCATCCTAAATAATTAGGACACAGTTTCATTATATAATCAACAGCACACCATATAAACAACATTGTATCCCAATTTACCGAGCTTATTGATTTAATAAATAAATCTCACCCATTGGTAAATTAAAGAAACATATATCGAGTATACATGTCTGTTATCATACAATGATTAAGAGGACGCACATCCATAATAACAGAGGTATTGTTTTATTTATGTAGTCAGTACAAATAAAACAACCTCAATTGGTCCTGCTCAATACATACAAAATGTACTAGTATAATTTTATAATCAAGACAGATTAATATCAAATTACACTACAACCATTCCGATAATTTATCCAAAATTATCTCGGTTGTGAGCTACCATTTATAATCTATAAGGAACTGATAACATGATCTTCTGTGTGGCACCACACACCATGTTATCTACAATATAAATTAATTGGATAATTGCAATAACATATATAACAAATATAAAATGCAAAACATTGGACATAAAAGATTCTCATATCATAAATAGATGTTTATACAAAAGCTAGGCTTATAGTATACATCCTAACAAATGGCGCAGCAACATCCGTTCCTATATCTACATCAATAAGCCTTGATAAAGATGAAGATGGTAAAGATGTAGATATTACAAAGTATAGATGACTAATCGGATGCTTGCTGTATCTAACAGCAAGTAGGCCAGACATTATGTTTGCAGTAGGAGTCTGTGTAAGATTCCATGCAGCACCAAAGGAGTCACACCTGTCAGCGGTTAAAAGGATTATCAACTATCTGAAAGAAACTTAGGAAGTAGGTCTATGGTATCCCAAGTAAGGAGGATTCAAGCTTAAAGGCTACTCTGACTCAGATTATGCTGGCTGCAAGATTGATCGGAAGAGTACCAGTAGGACTTGTCAATTTTTGGGAAATAGACTTGTTTCATGATTTTGCAGAAAACAAACCTCGATTGCAACCTTTATAGTAGAAGCAGAGTATATTGCAGCTAGGAGTTGCTGTGCACAGATTCTCTGGATACAGCAGCAACTTAGAGATTATGGGATTGAAGAAAAAGAGACTTCAATTCTCTGTGATAATACAAGTGCAATAGCGATCACCCATAATCCTGTTTTTCACTCAAGAACAAAGCACATTGATATACGACATCATTTTATAAGAGATCACGTGGAGAAGAAAGATGTTGTGCTTGAGAAAGTTCATACGGATCTCCAGCTTGTAGATATATTCACTAAACCTTTGAGTGAATCAAGGTTTTCTATACTTAGAAACGAGCTGGGAATTCTTAAGTTATGAGGCAAAAAAGATGGTGCAGAAGCCTAGGGAGAATCTCTGCATGCTTGCGAGAAGTAGTAAGTATGGTGCTGTAAGCTACGCCTTCATACAGCGCTGGGTTCAGACAGCGCTGCATTCATTATTCTTACAGTACAGCAGTCAACGGGAGTATAAGCAGCACATGGTTATAGCATTTATTTCAAAGAGTATTGATTACTCTGTAACCTCGTACCAAAGATGCCGCAATCTTAAAAAGTCATTTATTTAGGCGGCAAATCACATGTCTTTCCACTTGTAACCTTATTGATGTGTGCTTAGGTTGTTTTAGAGGTGTCGAACAGTTGATAGGAGAGATCCTTGCTGTTTGTATAGTTGTCTAAGTGTTAGGCAGCTTCCCTATGTGGGAGTGTAGAACCCTGTGTGGGTTAGCCTTTGGAGTTTGCAGTTGATGTGTGAACGCTGGACTCTATTAGGTTGTTACTTTGTAAAGTTGATAGATTGTTAGGAAGGTCCTGTAATTCAATCTTGCTTAACGAAGTTCCTGCTCGAGGAGCAGTAGAGTGGACGTAGAAGGATTACACCACCTTCGAACCACTATAAACCATAAGTGCCTTATTGCTTTCTTATCTGTGCTTATCTCTTTATTATTCTTGTCTATCTCATAAGCATAAAACATTTTTAAAAGGAGCATATTTGAGAAAACCAACCTTGTGTTTTAAATCATATTTTTCGCTACCTATAAACTCTAGTTACAGCGTGCAGCACTGCATCCTAGTGCTGTAAGCAGTAACTGTCTGGTGCTGCAAGTTCAAGTAACTTGCAGAGCAGAAATGTTTTTCGATATATTTGCAAAATCGACCAAGGTTCATTCACCCCCACTCTGAACCTCGGACACCACTTGGGACCAACAGAAACCATATATGTAATAGGAAGTTTGAATACCCCATTTTTCACAATGTTTAAGTGAAAACATAGACTAGGATTGAGTCTAGTTATAGGTGTTGAAAGATGAAAGTATTCAATTGGATAATGTTGCATCGAGAAAATAAGAATGAAGCTGCTGCAAGAAAGCAGATACAACAATTCTGCAAGAAAGTAGATACAGTAATTTAGCAAGTAAGTAAGAACGGCAAGCAGCGATGTTGCAAGAAAAGGCTACAGGAGTACTGCAAGAAAAGATACGGCGGTACTGTGCGAAGCTACTGCAAGAAGGTCAAGTTACAGCAGCACTATAAAGAACGAACAACTGCAAGCAGACCTAGGATACAGCGCAAAGCTTATTGGATAATCAGCCAACAGCACTTATGACAAACAGAATAAGTATCCTGCAATCCGAGAAAGGATAAATGCAGTACGAAAAACGAAGAACCAAATAAGAATAAATAGAGCCATTCTAGAGAAGATCAAAGTTACAGATACGGAGCCAATGCCAAGATGACACGTGGACTGACGCACTGCAGAAAGCTTTGAGCCGCAACCACCGCATTAAATGCTCTGAAAGGAAAAGTCAAGTCGCATTAAATGCAAGCCATACCTTTGATCAAGTACACTCAAATTCAAATGAGAGATATCTCCTTCAACGGATATCTTTCTACAAGTATAAATAGAGGACGAGCAACCCTGAAGCTGACTATTGAAATATTTACGCAAAAAAGACCAAGCATTCAAAGTTATATTCTCTCAAGCATTTTCTACAGTTTCAGTCACTTGACCTCAGTGAAGTGAACTAAGTTCAAGCTGAAAGATCCTTTGAAGGATTCAGAAGCTCACTTTACCTCACCAGTTGAAGAACAATTTTATATACTTTTTAACCTTATTGCTGTGTGTTTAGGTTATTTTGGGTGTCGAACAGTTGATAGGATTGTATAAGTTGTCTAGTTGATAAGCAATTCCTTATGTGGGAGTGTGAAACCCTGTGTGGGTTGTCTTTAGAACTTGCAGTTGTTGTGTGTACGTTGGGTTCTAGTAGGTGTTTAGCTTTGTAAGTTGATAGATTGTTAGGAGTGTCATGTAATTCAATCTTGCTTAACAAAGTTCCCACTCGAGGTAGCAGTAGAGTGGACGTAGAAAGATTACACCACCTTCGAACCACTATAAACCATAAGTGTTTTATTACTTTTTATATCTGTGCTTTATCTTTTATATCTATCTGTCATAAGCATAAAACATCTTCAAAAGGATCATATTTGAGAAAACCAACCTTGTGTCAAAATCATATTTTTCACTGCGTACAAAATCTCTAAGTTACAGCGTGCAGCACTGCATCATAGTGTTGTAAGCAGTGACTGATTGGCGCTGCAAGTGTAAATAACTTGCAGAACAGTAAGTTTGTAAAAGATTTGCAAAATCGACCAAAATTCATTCATCCCCTCTAAATCTCGTACACCACTTGGGACCAATACTCTGAACTTTTGAGCAATTTCGGAGATTATCGTATCTCCAATTTGCTTCGGATCGTGCTCACCGCTAGCACTAATATTAAGGTATATCATATTTAGATATTTTATTTTTAATTTTATTATTAGTATATTAATTTTTATTATTTACATATTCTTATACTAGTTAATTATATTATATTTTATGATAATTTTTATTAATTATTTTATATCATTTTGTGTTATTAAAATAATATTTTATATTATCTAAAAAAAATATTTTAATTAGTTATAATTTATTTATATATTTTTGTCTAAATTAGACTAAACTAATTTTTATTAATATTATATTCATATTATCTCTATGTTTTTAAAAAATTTACATTCATTTTTTATTTTTATTTTATTTATGTACTTAATTTTATTATTTATTTGATATTTTTATTTTTTTTATTTTACATTAATTTTATATATTATATTTTTTATAAATATTTTTATATTATTACACAATTTTATATAATAATTTAACTTAGGAAAGTCAATTTGTAAAAAGACTAAAGTAAATAATGATAAAATAATTAAATTAATAAATATAGTTCATTCATTTGTAGGTAAGGAATACATAATACCATGGGATAAGAAGGAATGATCATTCTCATGTCTATGGTAATGAGAATTCATACAGAAATGGTGATTCCTAGTTATAAACTATATCAATCAGAGGAATAGGAATGAAGGTAATAATGATGATTTTATTCTCATGTTATTCCATCATACCAATCATGCCATTAGAAATGAGTTTTGCTTATATATATACACATCAATATCTTGAACAAAATCCACAACAGAGGATTGAGTAGGAAGCCAAATTCAAAAATTAAGAACTCACATTTGATTTATTAAAATAATTTTATCAAAAACAAATTTTCATTAAATAGTAAAAGATGATGTATTGAAATCTCAAAAATTAGTATTGATGGAATAAAAAATATCTTTTATATCATATATAATCATTATTCTTAAAAATTAACATAATAATCAATAAATAAAAAAATAACAAGACAATTTAGGCGGGAAAATAGCATTTGTATAATTATTTTCAATTACCCGCTATTAATATAGTATAAATGATAAGGTTATATAACAAAAATTGGAGTGGATATCCTTCAAGAAGCCCATTGAAGGTTGCAGGCACTAGTTAACTCAGGAATTATGCATAGGTTACAGAACCGGGTTCGAATGGTGATGAACCGGACAAATTAATGCTGAACCGGACTTACAGAGGCTGACTCGAGTTGTGGCAGTTAGGAAGTAACGGTCTTGGACCGGGAGTTGCTGAAGCTGCGCAGGAATTGGTTTGGGGGTTTTGTAATGTATATATATGTGTATAAGGGGTTAAGATTTGTACTCTCAATTTTCTCTGAATTCGTTCAATTAGAAAAGTTAGGGTTTATAGCTGCGCATAAACTCTAAACTGCATTTTGTTCAATTCAGTGTAATTCTCTAGTTAATTCTGCAAATTAGTAAAGGGCTTTGGTTCAGAGAGTGGATGTAGACTTTTTAAAAGTCGAACCACTATAATTCGTTGTGTTTTGATCGTTTTCTTGATTTTTTCTTCTTTACATTTGGGTATTAGGGTTTTCCAGCTTAGTTTCAATCTTGATTATTCTATTTTCTGGGCATAAACCAACAAGTGGCACCGTTTGTGGGAAACTCCAATCAACCAAGATAGGATCGATGAAACTAGACGTGGAAAAATTCACAAGCAACGATGATTTTACCTTATGGAAAGCCAAGATGGAAGTCATCCTTATTCAACAATGATGGGAAGCTGTCATATCAGAAGAAGGCTTTGATTCTGATTCTGGGAGTGAAGAAGAAGAATCATCAAAGACAGCGAAAAAAAGGTGAAGATAGATTGAAAGGCAAGGAGCTCAATTATATTATGTCTTGCGGATAATGCCCCTATACCAAGAAAAGACAGCACTAGACGTGTGGAAGAAGCTAGAATCATTGTATCAGACTAAGTCTTTTGCCAATCGCTTGTTTCTGAAACAAAAGCTCATATCCTTCAAGATCTTGGATGAGAAAATGATCTTGGAAAGGTTGGATGAGTTCAATACACTGGTGGATGACCTTGCAAATATTGGTGAGAAACAGAAAGATGAGGATCTTGTCTTGTTATTGCTGAATTCTCTACCTAAGTCCTACCTATCATTTAAGGATGTCTTGATTTATGGCAGGACTACTGCAATGACTCTTGAATCAGTTTCAACAACAATTAAATCAAGAGCTCTTTTAGGTGAGTCAAAGTCAAAATCGCAAGGTATGGGAGAAGGATTGCATATGAAATTCAAAGAAAATAGCAAGACAAATCAGGCCCAATTCAAGAACCAAAATAAATCTGGTTTCACATCTACTGCGGGAAATTAAGAGAAGACTGAAACCAGGAAATGTTTTGGTTGTCATAAACCTGGCCACTTGAAACGCAACTGTCCGAAGAGGAAGAAGAAACAATCTCAGATGAATCAGCAAGCAGCAGTGGTTCAGGAACAAAGAACTCTTGAAGGAGCTGATATGTTATGTGTAGCAAATGTCCAGGTTCAAGATGAATAGGTGTTGGATTCCGGATGCTCATTTTATATGTGTCCAATGAGATCTTGATTTATTAATCTCAAGCTGGAAGATGGTGGCTCGGTATTAATTGGAGATGATCACTCTTGCAAAGTTAAGGGAATAGGGATGATTCAATCAATGCTACATGATAGGTCCATAAAAACCTTAAGTGAAGTGAGATTCATTCCCAAATTAAAAAGGAATTTAATTTCCTTGGCATTACTTAATGCAAGAGGTTATGAATTCTTCACAAGGAAAAAGCAAATTATAGTGACAAAGGCTAGGAAAACAGTGTTGATTGGCAGGAAATCCGATGGATTATATCTGTTGTGTGGGACTACAATACAAGTGGAGCTGGGATGGTAGCTAACCCAAGTCAAACCATCTTGCTATGGCATAAAAGATTGGGACACATTGGATACAAAGGACTGATGGAATTATCCAAACAGTAGTTGATAAGCACAAATCTGATGGCACTTACACAGGAGTGTGAACATTGCATATTGGGGAAAACCACAAGAACATCATTCCTTAAAGGTAAACACATCACCACTAATATTTTTGAGTATGCTCATTCGGATATTTGGGGTCCATCTAGGACTAAAACCATGGGAGGAGAAAAGTACTATATTTCATTTATAAATGACTACTCTAGGAAGGTTTGGGTGTATGTACTCAAGAACAAGAGTGATGCTTATGAAAGGTTCAAAGAATGGATAATCTTACAAGAAAATCAGACTGGAAAAAGGTTAAAATTCTTAAGTACTGACAATGGATTGGAATACTTGTCTGATGAGTTTAATGAATTTTGCAAGGAAATAGGCATTACTAAACATAGAACCACCACCTATACACCACAGCAAAATGGGTTTGCAGAATGAATCGAACATTGGTTGAGAGAGTAAGGTGTATGTTATCAGATGCAAAATTATCAAAGTATTTCTGAGGTGAAACTCTTAATACAGCTACCTACCTGGTCAATCGAAGTCCATCTTCAAGTGTGGAGTTTAAGTCACCAAATGAGGTATGGTATAAGGTGAAACCTAACTATAGTCATCTCAAGGTGTTTGGATGCTTAGCCTATGCACACACTAGGGGTGATAAACTGGAACCAAGGGCAATTAAATGTGTGTTCTTAGGTTATCCTCAAGAAGTTAAAGGCTATAGACTTTGGAGTTTAGAACCAAGAACCCCTAGATTTTTTATAAGCAGAGATGTCACCTTCAAAAGAGGATGTAATGGGATATACAAGTCCTGAAACTAGAGAGTTGGAGGTAGAAACTCAAGCTGACACAGATCCTGGGGAGCAGAAAGGAAACTCTAAAAATTCAGGAAATTCTAGTCCTGAATTAAAACCAGATAGAGGGGCTGATGATAAAAGTCAGTCAGATGAAGAACAGGAATCAGATCAAGATCAAGAGGAATTAGATCTCATAAGCTACCAATTACAAGGGATAGATCCAGGAGGAAGATGAAAGCACCTGCTAGATATGGTGAAGCAGATTCAGTTCAGTATGCTTTCAACATTGCCATGGAAGTAGAACAAGAGGAGCCTAAATCATATAGAGAAGCCATAAGCTCAAGGGAAAAAGAAAAATGGCTGCAAGCAATGCAGGAGGAGTTGCTATCTCTTCATAAAAACCATACCTGGGAATTGGTGAAAAAACCAAAGGGAAGAAAAATCATTGGTAGTAAATAGATTTTCAAGAAAAAACTTGAGGTTTCAAGAGATGAGCATGTGAGATATAAAGCTAGACTTGTAGCTAAAGGTTACACACAAAAGAAAGGTGTTGATTACAATGAGATATTCTCTCCGGTTGTCAAGCATGTCTCAATTAGGATTTTACTTGCCCTAGTAGCTCAAGAAGACATGGAACTTCATCAACTAGATGTGAAGACAACTTTTCTCTATGGAGATCTCAAGGAGGTGCTTTATATGCAGCAACACGAGGGGTTTGTTCTTCCTGAAAACACTGGAAAGGTATGCTTATTAAAGAGGTCATTATATTGCTTGCAACAAAGTCCCAGGCTGTGGTATAAGAAGTTTGATAGTTTTATGACAAATATTGGCTTGGAAAAATGCAATTTTGATAGTTGCATATACATGGAGAAAGATGGAAGACAGATACATACATACCTTCTTTTATATGTTGATGACATGTTGTTGGCTGGGAGGAGTTTACTTCGAATAAATATCTTGAAAAATAAGTTGGCATCGAAGTTTGAAATGAAGATTTAGGTGAAGCCCGAAGAATACTTGGAATGGACATAAGAAGAGATAGAAAAAAGAGGCTTGGTTTTTCTTCATCAAACAGAATATGTTGACAAGGTTCTTTACAGATTTCAAATGCATGAATCCAAGGTGGTGAGTACACCAATTGGAGCTCAATTTCTTATGACAACTAGTCAGCAACCAGTCTCTGATTTTGAAGTGAAAGAGATGGCTAAGGTCCCTTATTCCAATGCTGTAGGAAGTGTTATGTATATAGTTGGTAAATTTGGTCAGTTGGGAAACAAAGCATACATAGTGAAGATGGGTAACTGAATCAGGGTCCTATGCTAATAATTCAAATTTAAGGAGGAGGTTTGAAGGTTGCAGGCACTAGTTAACTCAGGAATTATGCATAGGTTACAGAACCTGGTTCGAATGGTGAGGAACCGGACAAATTAATGCTGAACCGGACTTACAGAGGCGGACTCGAGTTGTGGCAGTTAGGAAGTAACGGTCTTGGACCGGGAGTTGCTGAAGCTGCGCAGGTTCAGTTGAAGAAATCGAAATTCAACGCCGTTTGAGAGCTGATTCCAGGAATTGGTTTGGGGTTTTGTAATGTATATATATGTGCATAAGGGGTTAAGATTTGTACTCTCAATTTTCTCTGAATTCGTTCAATTAGAAAAGTTAGGGTTCATAGCTGCGCATAAACCCTAAACTGTGTTTTGTTCAATTCAGTGTAATTCTCTAGTTAATTCTGCAAATTAGTAAAGGGCTTTGGTTCAGAGAGTGGATGTAGACTTTTTAAAAGTCGAACCACTATAATTCATTGTGTTTTGATCATTTTCTTGATTTTTTCTTCTTTACATTTGGGTATTAGGGTTTTCCAGCTTAGTTTTAATCTTGGTTATTCGATTATTTGGGCATAAACCAACACCCATAATTGGGCCCACTTCGCCAACAGTCCACATGATACGAGCGGAATTGATACAATTGAAGAACAATCATCATTACCTTGTCAATAATCTTGTCCGATGGCTCATAGGGAGTGTTTGAAAGAAAAAAAATTAATTTAGTGATTACAGAATAATTGTTGATTGTAAAAGTGAAAAAAAAAATTACAAAAGAAGATATTAATTTTGAGTGTTTGAAAATTCAAATTATATGAATTTTTTTAAGATTGAATTATCCATAAAATATTTAATTACTTACTATATAGAGATCTTATTGTTATAACTTATAAACAACCTCTGACAAGCTTTTAAATTTTAGAATTTTAGCAGATTAACTTTAAATAATATCACTTCTCCAATGATTCTGAAAATAATTATTTGAAGTTAGAAGTTGACGTATATATACGTTCATAATTTTTTTCTCTCCAAACATTCTTATAATTAGATGGAACTATATTTCCACATTCCTTATATATTTTGGGTTGACTTGTATGTATCATGAGATGGCCGCGTGGAGTAATAAAACTCCATATTGAAAGCTTAAAAAGAGAAAAGGAATGAGAAATAAACAAAGAACAAACCAGATAAAAAGAACGGCACTTGAGTGAACGTACATCAATTTACTGTTTGTTTGTTAACTCATTTTTAGTAGTGTTTGTTGGTTGGTTTGAATGGTTAATAAGGCTTTTGCCAAACTAAACCATCTCTTTGGATTTGAGAAATAGTAAAATTGAAGCCAGACCAAATAATAGGTGAATCAATAATTTGAAGGTTGAACAGGTTGGTTTGGTTGACTTTAATTTTATTTTATTTCTGGTTTCGCTTTGAACAAAATTTTCATCCTTTTTTTTGTTTTTTTTTTTTTTTTTGTGCTGTTTTAAATATTAAACAACTATCTCAATATTAAAATAAAGCGTTGATTTATTGACAAAATATTTTGAAGAAAAACTACATATTTAATAAGAATTAAATAAGTTGGAAATATTTTAATAGACAAAACAAAAATTAGTCATTAGAACCAGAACTTATAAAGCAAAGGTTGGGTTTATTGTTATCTTGAACCAAAACGAACCCAAGGTTAGTAAAACCCATAATTTTGGTTTAGTTTTAATGAGGGTTTAAATTAAGTAAAATGTTATACATCCTTAATATGGTTGCTATATAATTAAGAGACAATGGAGTAGGAGGATTGTAAGAGATAGGATAATAAGTGAGTGCAAATTAAGTGCTATATATACAAGTAAAGAAAAGGTGAAAGATTTAGTAAAAAAATGATAAACATTTTAATCCCAAACAAGTTGATCGTCCATAGAGCTACAAGGTGGAGGAGGCATGAGTGCAGAATCAAGAAAGTCAAAATCAAATTGACAACAGCTCCCATCAAATGCAGTATTAATCCCCAGATGATCGGTTTGTTGATGATGATGAGGATTCTGGAATGCGGGAGTTAATTCAGTAGGGGTCGGCCAGTTGATGCAGTTGTCATTTAGTATGGTAAAGGCGGGCGAAGAAGATGAAAAGATTGGGGTACTGGTAATTAGCATGGAGTTGATGTTGTTGTGAATATCATAGTGATCAGGAGTAGTAGTGATAGTGCTTTTCTGATCATCATTTAATAATAATGCAGTAGGAGTAGTGGAGTACTTGTGTTTAGGAGGATGTAAGATGGTGGAGGCATCAAGGGTGAAAGTCATGTGCTGTTGATGGGAAGAATTGAACTTAGAAGAAGAAGAAGAGGAGGAGGAGGAGGAGGAGGAGGAGGAGGAGAGGAGATTATGAGTGTTGGGATCCAATCCCTGAGCTAAGAGCTTCTTCTTGATGCAAGAATTCCAGAAATTCTTGACCTCATTGTCAGTCCTCCCGGGCAAGTGCTTGGCTATCTGAGCCCATCTGTTGCCTAAAATCCTGTGAACGTCGATGATGGTTCTCTCCTCATGCTCCGTGAAGGAACCTCTCTTGAGGTCAGGTCGCAGATAATTGATCCATCTCAATCTACAACTCTTCCCACACCTTTCTAATCCTGCATGCAAGCCAAGCCAAGCCAAGCCAATCAATCTGGTGCATATATGCATTGCATGATCAACTAAAGTAGAATGAATGCAATACCTACCTGCTAATTTAGGAACAGAACTCCAGCAGCCATGGCCATAGTTTGTGATATGTTTGATAAGCTTCTCGTCCTCTTCCGGAGACCACAGTCCCCTTTTCACTTTCTGTTTGCTGCAGCAGTGGTGCCCCATATCCTCTGCATCACTTACCCTTCAGCCTTCACTCTCTATTTATATATCTATTCTCCATTCAAGTTTCCTACTTTCCCCAACTTTTTTTTATTACTATAATTAAATAATATTAATCACATCTTTTCTCAAACTAGGATGTTTACCCTACTTGTAGAAATGCTATACATGTTTATTGGTTAAGTGTACGAAATACTCTTTTTCTTATTTTAATATAGTATATATGGAACAACATCTTTACCATCACTACATTAATATTATTTACCTCATCAGCTTCGTCACCACTCTTCCCAGCTAGCTGTCTGGTGTTTGTTATTACTTCCAATTATAAATACATAATATCCCTTTCATGAAGGAAGATGGATGGTGATATGATCTTATGCACAAATTAACAGTTTTCTTGTGCCTATAATTATATCCATAAGCTTGTTAACTTTCACAAGAAACCCTTTTTCATGATCATGATCATGAAATGCCTTAACCATAAAAGAGGGAAACCCATACTCACCCAATTATATTATGGGACGTTTTTATTACTAAAATCATCCCCCAAAGCTTTACAATTATTTTGGAATTTGCCTTTCCTTTTCATTCATTTATCAAATCAATATATTTACACTAACTGCATGCATACGAAATTAACACATATTTGACAGTTTCTACAATATGACTATTATAATATGCTAATTAAACTTTTTCTACTTTCTTTGTCGTAAACTCTACTCTACGTACCCTAAATATGAAGTAACAAACTAGCCTTAATTATTTAATCGGTCTCACAAGAGTCTTCCTATGTATACAGTCGCAAATTATAGATGAGGGTATATGTATAAAGAATAAAAATGATGGTATGAGCATTTAGGGGAAGACCAAATGATTTTGATGAGGAAAGCGTTAATCATTTCCTGGTTTATATTTCAACGTAGGAATCGAATCTTCTTTAATTTCTTACTTACCCAAAGTTAATTTCTCTCTCCCAAACCGACGCCCCAGCAGTGCACTCTGCATATTTATTTATTTATTTATGAATTATGACCTTAATTAATTGGATATATATATATAAATATAGTATATGTCTGTGATACTCAAAAGCAAGAAATGTAACTTTTATAATAAAGATGCATTGTTATAAGTATACTGATCATGTTTTCTACTTACTAATTAACCTTGTAGTTGTCTCCCTACCAAATCCTTTTTAATTGCCTCTAATTTCTGTCTCCATATATCATCTTTATAATAATAATAATAATAATAATAATAATAATAATAATAATGTCTTTTCAATATATTTGGTTTACGTTTGAGAAAATCACGTCAAAAAGCAAATTGAGTCTCTAGAAGAATGCACCCTCACTTTTCCCCAAATTTACATATCACTCACACTCATCATTACTTTCTCTAACATTCATTCTAAACATAATTACTATGCCTTTTTTTACCTATTTATACTTCTCATTTCTTTCTCCCAGATATAGTCAAACATCACAACACAACTTGTAACGTTTAATTTAATTTCTTATCTTTTATTTTGGTACGAAAATGGACTGTACATGTTTGGATAGAAGAAGTTGAAAAGAATATTGCATTTATTTGACGTTTTTTCTGAGAAATATATAGTAAATGCATGTGAATAGTTTTTTTATGTTGATTGTATTCTTGAAAGGAATATATAATGGGGGATGATATGATAAATTCAAATTCTATTTTTAATATTTATGTTGATGTTGATTTTTTTCTGTGATGGTGCACAATGAAAAAAAAGAAAGAAAAAGTAAATGAGAGATTATAATGATAGAGTGCAAAGTAATAATGATAAAATATTATTAAAAAAACTTGAAAAAACAAATGAATGGCAAAAAGCATTCAAAAAGAGATAACCAAAAAAAAAAAAAAAAAATCACAACCATCCGCACCCTAAAATCCCGTCATCGGTTGCTTGGAAAAAAAATATAAATTTAATCCCATCATCGAATTCGCATTTTGCCATGTGTTTCATAAGAAAAAAAAGGTTTTCCCCTCATTCAATAAACATCTTCATCTTTATTATTTGTCGTTTTCAACTATACTTTCCCCATTGCACTAATGTATTGTATGTTTTATATTATAATACTATGTGAACATAATTTATTTTATATCTTTTTTTAATCAAAAACACAATACCATTATTAGGGGTGGAGATTGGAACGGAAATTTCCGATATCCGCCGAATCCGATCCGAAATTTTCCGATTTTGGAACGAATATTTTTAATCCAAAATTCGAAAATCCGAATTCCGATTTTTCCGAAAATTTTTGGATGGAAATTGGAATTAGTTTTGAAATTTTTGGAAATTCCGAAATCCGATCCGAAATATTTCCGAAATTCAATTTTCGGAAATTTCGATTTCTGATCCGATCCAAAATTCCGATCCGATTTCCGATTTATTTCCGAAATAATAGTATATAGTATTCTTCTATAGCAAATAGTATATAGCATAAAATGTTTGAATTATATTATATAATATAATATATTTTATATACATTTACTATATGTAAATATAAATATACATATTATAGTATATTTTATAATACTATATACTTTATACTATGTGGAAATATAAATATACATATTATAATATACTTTATAATACTATATACTATATAATATATTTTATATACTTTATACTATATGATAGTATATAAATATATTATATACTATATGTATATAATATAGTTTATACTATATACTATAGTCTATAATTTATACTGTAGTTTTTTAGTATTATTTTATAATATATACTATATACCATAGTTTATACTGTAATATTTTAGGTCGTATTATTTTTTAGGATATTAGAAAAGGTAATATAGCTAATAGACCAACTAATTAATTTTGAAAAAATTTTAATTTCTGAAAATTCTGAAAATTTCCGAAAAATTCCAAAAAAAATTTCGAAAATTCCGAAGTCGGATTGCATTTCACATTTTCAAAATTTTTTGGATAGAAATTGGAATTGATTTTTCATTTCCGAAATTTTTTGGAATTTTTCCAAAACACCCTATTTTCGATTCGATCCGTCCGATCTCCACCCCTAACCATCATACATCATTTAATAAAATTAAGACAATATTATTATATGTGGAATATATATAGCGTCATACATTTTTATGCTAATGATAAGTATATTTTTTTTTTTGGTGTACGGAAAAATGTTGAAATAAAGAGGTTTTTGTGTCTTGTGTCGCTCAATAATAAAACTGAGCAAATCATTAAATACATATGTGGGAAAAAGAATGAGAAGGATAAGTTTTAGGAAAAAACTTGAGATATGATTCAGGTTTTAAATTGTAGATAATGTACGGTAATGATGATGATGATGATGATATGGGCCCGGTCCGTAACTACATTGCTCCAAATTAACCTCCACTCACATTCACATTTGATTCATTTATATATTCTTCTGCCGACAATTGCTGATCTCAACTCCTTTTCATTTTCCAAAAAAAAATAGAAGCTATTTTTGGCATAATTACGAGTGGTTATTACAAGTATTATTTTGGCTCAATTAATTACCATGTAGTATGTACAGCCTTAACTCTTAATATGCACAATCAATTAATTATTAAGAAATACAAATATTGACCTCAACTAATCGAGGAGCTAAATTTCATAAATAATTACACTGCTAGCTATGTTTCTTGAATGAATGATACAGTTGAAACCTTGGTTATTAGTTAATTAAATTTCAGATTAGGAGGATGACTGACGAGGTTTATGTGACACATTAGTTTAACAGCTGGATTTGGCCTTGGCCTTGTCAATGGGGAATTATGTGGTAAAGTGCATTTGTAATATTAATGTCTTTTCTTTAAACATTTTATTACGAAATGTACATTAAAACAAGCACGACATATCTATTACACTCTATTGCATCAGCCAATCATATTATTTTTCCTATGTTATTGAAAATAGCCCTTGCACATTTATTTTATTTTTTGCTTTAACTCTTCCAATGAAAATAAGAAAAATCACGTAATTCCTCAACTTTGACGAAACAGAGTATGCGAATTAAGTGTAGAAAATAATCCACCATGTGTTAAGAGTGAATGATCAAAGTCCCATCCATGAAAGAGTTAGGAAAAGATGAGTTCAAAACCAATCACATTATTTGGGGTCAACAATTGAAAGAATTTGCAATTTCAACAACGCCCAAAAGAAAGTAGCTCCATCATACTTGTGTCCATGATGTAGTTGATAATATAAAGAGAGGGAATAACCACCAACACCAACAGAATCAAGGCAAACACCTACCTCAAAGTTCTTCATAGTATATATGCACTTCTGAATTAACTTCTTGCTTTCCCGAGTCAAAATTGATTCAACCCTGCTGTATATTTCACACAATGCATCATCAGCCAATTACCCAATAACTGGTGTTCACTAATTTCAAACACACAAATATCTAGGATGAACAAACCATTCTAGCCTCAAACTTAAATTCTTTTATACCAAATTGCAGATTATAACATGTACATGTTAAATACTCCATTTAAATAAGGCATAAGAACAGAAATGTTTAGGATTTGGTTCCAAGAGAAGTGAACTCCTATTAATTAAGGGTCTAAAGATAAAATATAATTATTTACACATGAATAGGAAATTATCAAACTAGGGACCCCTCACATCCCCAAATCCATCGCAGCATAAGAGTGATAGACAACTGCGGGTCTACACTCGACGAGCCAAGATGGATGCGGGCCTCGTCGAGTTGCTGGACTGATTTGTTTCTTGGTTTACTTATTTAATTCCTTATTTAATTCCTTATTGGTTTACTGATTTATTTCCTTAATTAATATTTGCTCTTGGTTTAATTATGATTCTGAAAATCTATTAGATCGGGCCTTGTTCATGGGCTTTGTGAGGAATGTATTTATTTGGAGTTTCATACCCTAGTTGGATATCTGGGATATATATGAATTTTGCACCTCCGGGTTGTGGCAGAGAATTCTCTGTGGCCTCACTGTGAGATTTTATCTATCTATTGCGAGTTTAGATTGTTCGGTTGCCTACACTCTATCAAAGAGGGTCACAGAACTGTTCATATGCTAACCAAATAGATTAGTTGACGTAGGTGAAGTAATGGAGGGACATGATGCAATAAAATGGAAAAAGAAATGTGACAGAGAAAATGCTAAACAAAATTTTACAAGAGGCTTGAGATGACATGTTACATTTGAAAATAAATAGAGCATGTGTTTAATAAAACATGTCTATATATGGTACGTACAGTTGATTCCACATAATGGAGCATAGGCTTAGTTCGTTTAGGTTTGAGGTTATCTATTGAATAAAACCATCTGCTTCCCAGAATGATTTTGTTATGATATCCCACATACCGTAACAGATTTTATATTACATATAGCTTAATACATTCTAAAAGGCAGTAACCCTAATGTTTCAAGTCAAAAACAAAATAAATCTGACATCAAAGTTTACCTCAGATCATCGTGGCTTGTGACAGGCTTTTGGCTAAATTCTCAACTTCTTTCACCAAACCACTATCACGAAGTACAGCCAGGAGAAAAGGTTTAACAACTTCATTTATGGCTTCAATCTGATAAATCACAACATCAGAAAGAACTTTGCATGAGAATAACTGCATGTTATGAAACCACATTGACTGTACTTATTTACTCAAGAAAGGATCCCTGATGAATATATCAAGTCATAGATATCATGATTTTACAAGCCCCTTTTGAATTTATGCTCTAATTTGATTTTGCTGGCTGTGCTATGGAATGATGCATGGTACTCTTACCAGCATAAACCACCCTGAAAGGCAAGCAGCAGAATCATGTTTTGATATGCAAGAGATAAAATGTGATCTCATATTGATTGATTATACCCTCATTCTGTAGTGAACAGATAGATACAAAAAAAAAAAAATGAGATGCTGGCAAAGATGTTGATTAACAGCAGCAGACTTGGGGATCAAGATATTGTTGAAATTTTTTAACTAAAAATACCCAGATAAAGCAAAAATCTATTTGTGACACCAAGCAAAATTGTATCAACCAAGGCAAGTGAATTTTGCTTGGAACAAAAGAAGGAGATCACCAGGACACAAAAGTACCAATAGCCAGAATTGAACCCATAAGGAGAGTATTTCCACCCTGAATGATGAGTTATAGATGAGAAAAACCCACACCATAAGTACAGTTGTCATACCACAAGTACACTATTAGGCATCTGAAAGAGATTTACTCTTTGTAGCATCCATTTTCATAAAAATAAAATAAAATGATAACATTTTCTAATAATTTCATGACTGAATACTATCCGAATTTGCAGAAGATCGGCCACTAAATATGATGGAGAATAATGTGAATCTATAACCGTTAAGATCTCATGAGTGCAGCTAAAACCAATTTACTCATGAGACAACTACAGTGAAGTAACTGTAAAACAAAGAGACCATACCATTGTAAAAAGAGGCCGCATCTCTTGAATAACATTGGCAATTCGCTCAGCCAATAAAGAGGTATTTTCAAAATCAATTTCTTCAAGTTCCTTGCAAATTCTAGTAAACACCGCAACAAGATCAAGTAAACTCACCCCTCGGTGCACCTTTATCTTTTGTCTGTCGCATACAATGAGACCCTCCTTCAGGCTGTCTGCATGAAGAGGCCCAACTGAAGGCGCTGGAATTGGGTCTCGTGGTCAATCAACGAATTCCGTGGTATAATAACGTTATCATCTTCAATCTGGGAGACCAATATCAAGACAAATAATGATATAGTCAGAATGCATGGAGGCCAACAAAACAAGTAGGAGGAAGTCCTGTTTCACACCACAGCCTCAATATTCCTCACTGAGGGATTGACACTAACCACATTCCCAACATTTACCACCCTAACCCTGACACGCGTTCCAGTGGAAACGCCACAAGCCCGATCAAACTCCAAAATGGCCAGATACTTGCTACACTTTGATCTCAATTGAAACCACCTCAACGAAGCCAGGCTAAATGCCAACAGAAACAAGGAAGAATCCCACCCCACCCTTCGACACGCTTTTCCTACAGAAACCAAAATCACTCAAAGGTCTCAAAGTTTGCTTCCAAATCATCCCAGGAACATCCAGAAGCAGCGAGAGTGGACTCTTCGATTCAGGAGATGATGCATTCTGCTGGTTATGACCCTCGTCAGCAGATGAAGTGGCTTTGACAATCAACCCGCAAGAAAATCAATCCACCATTCCCTCAAGTAGATTTGATAGGGAACAGCTGGGGGCTTGTCGAAACAAAAAAGCACTGAATTCACTCCCATATCCCTTACAAATAAATATCGGAAAACTATGCGTGTATCTACAATCGATGCAAATCAGCAGCGATGGAATTTGGGTTGCTGCCCTTGATCATCGACATTAGAGTAATGCTAAAATGTTGAACCAAAGTAAATGCTAGCTAAATATGAGTGAGATATTAGAGTGAATATCTTGGAAGAAAAAGTGTCATTTCAACCATTTATATCTAAAATAGAGAATCGTTTTAATATAAAATCCCGCAATTGTTTGTATGCACCTGGCCGACCCATGCACCCCGGGTTACCTGACCCGGATCCGACCCATTTCTAAAAAAATATATATACTGTTTTATATTTTTTTTTCCCCCTTTCTTTCTCCTGTTTGTTGGCGGTTTCCCTCTCCTGTGCGTTCTCTTCTTCTTCTGTGTTTGCTTCTCTTTTCTGTGTGATTGTGTTCGATTCTCTTTTCGTTTGCGATAGTTGTTTGTTGCTTGTTTCCTCGGTTCTTCGCGCGTCTTCGTTCAGTTGTTCCGTTTGTTTCCTCGGTTCTTCTTCGCGTTTTACTGATTCTGGTAAGTTTTTATTTTTTCTCTTGCATGTACTGACAATGTGTAGATTATATGTTATTTGTTAGTTTGTTGTGTATTTTATTTACTGTTTATTTGTAGTTTATATGTTTTTTGTTGTTATTTTTTTTTGAAGTTTTTCAAATGGCTCCGAAAAAACAAGTTGCTATTGTTGTTCGATCTGATAAACTGTCGAGTAAGGGTTCTTCACCGGCTCCTGAGGGTGAATCTGTTGAGAAGACGAAGTAAGTTCATGATTTGTATTTTCTATTTTTCTAGGGTTTTCATTATGTTGATAAAAGGTTAGTTTATTACATGTAAAAGGTTAATGTATGTTTTTTGCGGAGAAATTTCATATGTTTTTGCATATATAAAATAATGTGTATGATAAAGGTTTCAATATGATAATATAAAGGTTAGGTTGTTATATACATAAAGCTTATGTTTGTAGAATATAAAGGTTTTGTCTGTTTTGGTTATATACAATGTCTGTTATTAGAAAGGTTAGATTATTATAGCTAAAAGGTTATGTATATATAACTTAAAGGTTAGATTATTATAACTAAAAGGTTATGTATATTGTAGTGTTTAATAATTAATTAATTATAATATATCAGTCTATTTGTAAAGTATTTTTATCTGATAATTGTTATTTATTTTTGCAGTTTAATTGTTACTACTTGCAGACCTATGGGTGTTGTTGAGGTTTTACGTTTTTTAAATGATAAACAAAAGGCAGACATTGTGAGTATGGGGTTTGGTGGTCTATTTAGTCTTTCATTCACAAAGCTAAATTTGAAGATGCTTAGTTGGTTGGTTAAACAGTTTAATTGTGTAAGTAGAATGCTTCATTTAGATGGTTATAGGAGTTTTGTTTTGACTCGAGATGATATTTATGATGCATTCATGATCCCATGTGGAAATTCTGATGTGTGTAAGTTTGGAAGGAGGGAGGAGAATGAATTATGTGCTAGGTTTAATGATATGTATGACATACATGCAAGGTCACCTATGAAAGTATTGGTGGATGTTATGAAGTTGATGGTGGATGGTGGGGATGATTTCAAGAGAGTATTTGTGTTGTATGTGATGTCTTGTTTTTTTGCACCGTCCTCCAATAGGTTGCTTACGATGGGGGTGTTGAAGTCGTTGGTGGATGTGGATGAGATTAAGAATTTTGATTGGTGTACATACGTGTTGGATTGGCTTTGTAATGTTGTTAGGAATTATTTTGAGGGAAAGGCAATGTTTGTAAGTGGTTGTGTAGTTGTTTTGCAAATTGCTTATCTACATAGGTTGAAATGGAAAGGGATTGCAGAACCACAATCGTTGCCTTTGATCCAGCACTGGACAAATTTAAATATGCAGAAAAGATGTTATGAGGAGGAGATTTGTGGATGTTATGCTGATGGAGAGTTGTTGTTGAATGTTTACCCCATTTCTTCAAGAGGGGAGAAGCCAGTTGAGAAGCCAGTTGAGAAACAAGCTGAGAAGCAAGCTGAGAAGCAAGCTGAGGAGGCTGCTGCTGATTCTGAAGATGTTGAGAATGGTTCAAGATTTATTAAGTTTGCATTGTCTGATGGGGAGCCTGATAATTTGGAAATCAAAAAATTGGCTAAGGATGTAAGTAATTTTTTTGTCTGTAACCTTTATGTGTTTTTTATATAACCTTTAGTATATGGTTTTCAAACCTTTATATTATAAGTTTTTAACCTTTTAATGTTAGTTGTCATATAGTCTGATTATGTGTTGTTTGTTTTTTTCTAGGAACTTGATCAATCTTTTATGCGCTTCAAAAGAGATATATCAGTTGTATCTAACTACCATATGAAAAAGTTGATGAAGAAGAAAATTGAGGAAAAACAACCTAGTGGTACACTTGAATTATCCGAGTCCCAGATCTTCTTCTCTGATGAAAAGCTGCACAAATACATTGATAGCGTGGTTGATGACTTTGTGAAAATGAATATGAAGGCATCAGATATGCCTTCATTTGAGCTGCTGACACCAGACGAACCTGTTCCTTTCAAGCAACAAAATCAAGATGTTGAATCTCATTTTTAGGAGCAAGAAGATGAAGATGTTGTAGTTGTTGAGGAAGAAGGTCTTTCAAATGAGAAAATGAATGATGTTAAAGATAGTGGAAAGGGGAAAGCTGCTGAGGTTGAAGTTAGTGCAAAACGGAAAGCTGTTGAAGTTGACAATGAGCGATTTTCTTCGATAAAAGAGAATGTTGGGTTTCTCTCTGATTACATGTTATATACAAATCGGTTTTTGGATGACATGGATCAGAGTGAGAAGGAAATCATTGACTACTGTTTGACAAAATCTGAAACGCAAAATGAAGAATCGTAAGAATTCTGTTATTATTTTTTTCTGTTTTTTTTTTCATTTATCTTTATGTTATATTATATTAATTTGGTTATTTGTTTATATGCAGAGAGTGTTTGTTTAAGAAAGGTTATTTCAACTTTGTTACAAAGGATGACATGTTATCTTTGCTTCCAAAAGTTGAAATATACCAGTCTGTTTTAACTTCTTGGTTTCTGATATTGAACCATGAAAATGATTGTGAAGACAGACCAAGTCGTTTTATCTTCAACATTGAATCTAGTGTAAGTTATAGAAATATTATACTTCAACATTTAATTATTATTCTTCTGTTAATTTTTTATTTTTTGTTAACAGTCAAGCTTGAGCAAAATTGTATATGAAAAAGGAGTCGTGGAGGATAATGAGAAGGAAATGTCAGCAAGTTGGAATAATTGGATGGCTTCCAACACAAAAAGACTTGACCATGTTGATTTGGTATATATGAAATATTATCTTTCATATACTTCTACTTGTTCGAAAGTGTTTTAATTGTTTTTTTTTTTTTAGATATTTGTTCCATTTTGTCTTGATTACCACTATGCTGCAATTGCAATCAATTTCATGGAGAAGAAAGTCCAATACCTGGATAATAGGAAATATGGAACTGAACAGAATATCTTCTTTAAGAGTGCAAAATTGTTGGTAAGTTTGTATTTTTTATCTTAACCTTTATGTTAAAAACATCTAACTTTTATGTTACTCGTTTGTTAACATTTATGTTGTTGGACATTAACCTTTTCATGGTAGACTTTCTGTATTTATTTTCTATATTTTTTTATGTTGATGTTTAATTTTTTAAATTTTTTTGTGTAATAGAATGTTCAAATGTCGAAGTTTCTTGAAACTAGAAATCATGCGAAAGCACGTGAAATATTGGACTACAATTTTGAGAATGTATTGTTCAAATGGCAAACGACAAACAAAGATTTGGACTGTGGAGTATATCTTATGCACCATGCGCAGAACTTTGATGGTGTGTTGTATTCCAGTCCAGATATGACAAAGGTATAATATTTTGTTATATTTTATAGTTTTATTTATTATTTAAACTTACACATTCTACATTTTTGTTTGAAAAAGGCAACTGTTCGTCGTGTGCTGAGAGGAGAAATTTGTGCATCTATTATTCTTGCAAATATCAATGAAGTGAGGTCAGAAGTATTGAATCGTGTGTATGATTTCTATGTGAAGAAACAAGAAATAATTAGCAAGAAGAAAGCTAATGTTGGTCAGAAGAAGAAAGCTATGTTGGAAGGTCCAAGGACATACAAAAGGCGCAGATTTTAGTATGAATATTTGATGATTTACTAGATTTTAATATTAGTTTGTATATTTAGTTGTGTGGGTGAATACTGATATGGCTGGTAAATATTTTTGTGGTGAATGTCGTGGGGTTAATACATTTTTGTTGTGAATTGTGGTGAATATTATGTTATTATGAAAAGGTTATTATGTTATAACATAAAGGTTATTATTATTGATGATAAAGGTTACGGTTGTATAACATAAAGGTTATAGCTATTTTTTTGTAGATAACAGTGAATGCAGTACCTGAAGATATCATTTTATGAAGACTGTCAGCGTAAAGGTTAGAAACTTTATACATAAAGGTTAAAATGATAGATCATAAAGGTTAAAAGTTTATAACTAAAAGGTTTCGTACATATCATTCAATATCTAAAAAAAGCAGAAAAAAGATTAGAGTAGATGAACATTTGGTGTTTTAGAACCAAATTCCTTTACAACTGTTTTATCCTTTTGCTTGTTTTTTTTCTCAAAGTGGCCATTTACTCTTTGTCTTCGTCCCTTTGTAATTGAACGATTAGGATCTAGAACAACATTGGATGAACTGGAACATGTTGGAACTGCTGAACCTGTTGTAGTGACTCCATTCACAATTGCAAAATCTCTACTGTAGCTTTCTTCAAGTATTTTTCTCGTGTCCTCGTTGTCTTCAGATTTCAATACTAGATTGTAGTATTTTCTGATCATTTGATGCCTCCAAAGTACACAATCACGAGGCTTATTTGCATGTTGGGCAGCATTTTGAAATTCATCCCAAATATGCGATTTTGCTTGCTTTGTCCATCTTTTCTTTATATAAGTAGTCGGTATGCTTTGAACAGAATTAATGTGCAGTATCCTCAATGAATGATAGCATAGCATACCATACTCTTCATATTTTTTGCATGTGCAAGCTATGAGATTCATTTGATTATCAAATATTACCCGATGGGTATGTCCACTGCCTTCAAACAATGAAACATCGTATATGATGGTGTTGTCCTGAAGTCCAATGAGTGTAGAATTGCATGAGATGCATTTGAGAAACTCTTCTTCAAAATCCTTGAAAAGGGGTAGTGTATACACATCGGATGCATGCTTTAGTAATCCATTCATTGGTACAACTGATTCAGGGATTGATCTTGTAGACTGAAATTCATCTTGTTGTTCTTTGCTTCTCCAATGCTTGATAGTTTCTTTGAAAACGGTATAGAACTCGGTTAAGCTTGTACTTTTTCTGACATTGAATGAAATTGCATGGTTTGTACTCTCGCTCCTTTGTGATGATCGTATGCCTGCTGAAAAGAAATCCTTGCTGAGTGCTGTACACCATTTTTCTCTCAAAGTGTATAAGCGTCGAAACCATGGATGATCTTCTAATTCATATGTTGATATCATGTTTTGCCAACATTCTTCAAATTCATTTGCATCAGCACAATCTGACAAACACTTGTTGAATTGATCTTTGAATTTAGTATCAGATTTTAGTTGTGCAAATCGGCTTACTGCATTCTGTTGAATGTGCCACAGGCATAATCGATGTCTTGTCTCAGGAAAAACCTGCAATTGATTAGTTTGAAAAAAAAAAGGATCAAAACCTTTTAGTAATAACAAAATGACCTTTTAGTATGAATACAGAAACCTTTTAGTATAAATGCAGAAACCTTTTCAAAATCCAGAACAACAGCACCTCTGTATGTGCAGTACTTGAGCATAGAACAAAAACCTTTTAGTAATAACTATGTAACCTTTTCATATGAATACTGAAACCTTTTAGTATAAATACAGGAACCTTTTCAAATCCTAGAACAACATGACATCTATACATTGCAGCACAAGAGCATAGAACAAAAACCTTTTAGTAATAACTATGTAACCTTTTCATATGAATACAGAAACCTTTTAGTATAAATACAGGAACCTTTTCAAATCCCAGAACAACAGGACATCTATACATTGCAGTACAAGAGCATAGAATAAAAACCTTTTAGTAATAACTATTTAACCTTTTCATATGAATACAGAAACCTTTTAGTATAAATACAGGAACCTTTTCAAATCCCAGAATAACAGGACATCTATACATTGCAGTACAAGAGCATAGAACAAAAACCTTTTAGTAATAACTATTTAACCTTTTTCATATGAATATAGAAACCTTTTAGTATAAATACAGGAACCTTTTCAAATCCCAGAACAATACCTTCTCTATTGCATTAGCAATTGCTAAATCTTGGTCTGTGAATAAAGTTATTGGACATTTCCCACCCATTGACTTTTTGAATACTTGAAAAAGCCACTCAAATGATTCTGTTTTCTCATCAGCCATGAATGCACAACCGAACATGACATTTCTCCAATGGTTGTTGATTCCAACAAATGGAGCACATATCAAATTATACCTGTTAGTTCTGTATGTTGTGTCAAACACCATAACATCTCCATAAATATTAAAATCCTCCTTCATCATTGAATCTCTCCAGAAAAGGCTGTTTAATCTTCCATCATCATCTAATCGAACCTTGTAGTAAAAGTCTTCATTGTCTTCTGTTTCTTGTTGTATCATATCTATGACCTTCTGTGCATCACCACCTTCAATATTTTTTATCTTTAAACGATTTATGTAATTTAAATGGTCTGTCATTGTATGTCCTAGAACTTCTTCACCACCAGCGTCTTGAACCATGTAACGAAAAGATTGTGTTGGACCTATTCCAGAGGAGATCAGGTTCTCTATAGCTTTGCCCTTTTCATTACTGATGCTTCTTTCGGAACGATGTAGGTGGTTCCATTCATATCTAGTGAGTGGATGGTTATGCACTAAAACATGGCACACAACCTTATATAGTCCATCAGTATTCATCTTCACTCTCATTAATGCTTTGCAATCAGTTCTTGTAACTCTGAATTTCTTCTTCTTAACTCTTTCAGTTGTCTGTGATGTCTTCAATCCAGCACATGAACATAAAAAAAGTTTACCCAATTCAACTGGAGGTTGATCTCTAGAGAATCTACTAGTAGATTTTCGAATACTAAATCCCAATGAACGACCATGCTTACGATAAAGATCATACATTTGAACAATTGTTTTCCTTGTTATTCCAACAAGAGAACCATTTATATCTGCAAAAATTAAAAATTATATTTTGAGTTAACAGTGTAACCTTTATGCATATATAATGTAACTTTTTTGTATACAATGTGTAACCTTTAAGCATTCAGAATATAACTTTTTCAAAAGACAAAATAAGTATTAAGTCAACACTGGCATTTGTTAGATTAACAGTGAAAACCTTTATATTATGTTAGGCCAACCTTTACGTTAGATGTGATTAACCTTTATGTGTTAATGATTTAACCTTTTGCAGGACATTCAATATAAATTTCTTACCCTCATGTATTTCAGAAATTGAATCAGGAGCATCAACAAATTCATCTTCGTCACTGGATAACTCAACAATTTGATTTGTATGTGTTTGTTCACCTATAATACAAGATTAAGAAGATGAAATTTCGTACAATATGCGTTCTGAAATTGATATACAAGGATGCAACTTTGTATAGTTTTCTCAACCTTTTACCTTTTTCATTCATTGTTACTGTTCTGTAACTTCAACGTTTCAGCTATAGATTGAGAAGAAGAAGAAGAAGATAAAGATGGAGATGAGCGAGCTGAGAGAGAGAAAAAAATTCAGACCGAGATCGAGCTGAGAGAAACGTTAATGCGGCCAGCAGCTGAGAGTTAGGTTATGAAAAAAAACTATATATATTTAATAAAAGCGGGTCGGGTCAGACCCGATTGCACGGATATAGATCCGTGCAACTGATTCACAAGAACAGTACTCATAAAATCCCTAATCTATGTTAAGAATATATGGATCTTTTTCTGGGCTTCCCAGCCTCTATAGTATAGAATCTCTCTAATATAAAAACCTTATTCCATCTTGAGAATGTACGGATCTTTTTCTGGACTTCTCAGATATGGGCTGAGGCCCATGTGAAGAGCATCCTCATCAAATGCCTTTTTTCTGGTAGGAAGCTCTTGGAGAGGCCCAAAGCCTTACTGCAATCCACAACCTAAATAGTTTTGGGCTGGGCCTATGGAATCCAGAGTTGGTTAGTAAATATTAATCAAATAGACAACTCATCATTTATACTTGTTTCTTCTTGTATATATCAAGTTGACTACCACTAAACTTTGATTGGTAATTCACTCAGAATTTCAAATAAATAATGGAAAGCCAATTATGAACAAGTCAGTTTGTCTAGCCCCTATCAATTACCAATACTATGATCGATGAAGAAAAAACCTGCTCCATACAAGTTTCACACTCTTATTTATCTATTGTTTACTGCCTTGAATGAATTTGTATTCTCTAGAACATGATCATACAGAATTACGGATACACCACAGAAAATGTTATTTATAAATGCAAAAAGTCAACTTGTAATTAAACCAGATCAATGTCCACATGTAATCACTCAAAAATTGAGAGGAAATATAAGTTTAGGTGAGTGGAGGCAGGATGACCAAAACCTTGCACCAAACTGGCTTAAGGATAAAGACAAGTTATTAGTGAGGCGTGAGCTTGACGTCATAGCATCCATTGAAAATCAACCGTAGACCTCAAGGCTCAAGCCTAAGTCTTCTTCTTCCACGTACTCTATATTCTACACTCCTCGATCCTTATTCCAATCCCAGCTCTGTTAGTATGGCGACGATTATATTGTTGATGATGATGAGTTGGTGTGTGGAGGCAAGATTTGTGGTGGAGAAGAGCAGCATAAGCGTGGTGTCTCCTTATGATCTGAGGACGAGGAAGCACGACGCTGCCATCGCCAACTTTGGAGTGCCTGACTATGGAGGATCCTTGGTCGGAACTTTGCTTTATCCTCACGACACCCCCACTGGCTGCTCTTCTTTTCATGGCGACAAGCCCAAGCCCTTCAAGTCCAACTCCCCTCGCCCCACCATTCTTCTTCTTGATCGCGGAGATTGCTACTTTGCCCTCAAGGTGTGGAACGCTGAGCAGGGTGGTGCATCCGCTGTTTTAGTGGCCGACACCGTTGATGAGCCCCTCATCACCATGGATTCCCCTGAAGAAACCTCCGACGCTGATGGCTACGTTGACAGGATCGCCATTCCCTCCGCCTTGATTGATCACTCATTCGGAGAGATGCTCAAGGATGCCCTCAAGAGAGGTGAGGATGTGGTGCTCAAACTGGACTGGAGGGAGTCCATGCCTCATCCCGATCAAAGGGTCGAATATGAGCTCTGGACTAACAGCAACGACGAATGTGGGGTCCGCTGCGATGAGCAGATGAACTTCGTCAAGAGCTTCAAGGGGCACGCTCAGATTCTTGAGAAGGGAGGCTATACACTCTTCACTCCACATTATATTACTTGGTATTGTCCCCAAGCTTTTATTCTCACCGAGCAATGCAAGTCTCAGTGCATAAACCATGGCAGATATTGTGCACCTGATCCGGAGCAGGACTTCAGCCAGGGTTATCAAGGAAAAGATGTCGTGTTTGAGAACTTAAGGCAGCTCTGCGTCCACCGTGTCGCCAACCGATCCTGGGTTTGGTGGGATTATGTCTCTGATTTCCACATTAGGTGTTCCATGAAGAAAATGAGATACAGTAAAGAATGTGCAGAGGAAGTCATGAAATCACTCGGTATATTTTATTTGTTGAAAGCATTCATATATTTATTGTCCTAGTCATGAGTTCCATTGATCAGGTCTCCCAATCCACAAGATAAACAAGTGCATGGGTGATCCTGAAGCTGATGCTGAAAATGAAGTCCTCAAAACTGAGCAAGATCTTCAGGTCTTTTTATCAAGTCTGTCTTTAAGCACAATCTATGTATTGGAAATTATTAAGATCTCATTTAATGAATTTCAGGTTGGTCATGGATCACGTGGTGATGTTACCATCTTACCAACTATGGTGATTAATAATGTTCAATACCGAGGTTAGTTAAGATTTTAAAATGTGCAGTAAATTAGTAGATATATGTATACCTACCTGAAGTTGTTTTGTTTTGTGTATGAAGGAAAGTTGGAGAGGAGTGCAATATTGAAGGCCATATGCGCTGGATTCAAGGAGACGACGGATCCTCCCATTTGCCTAAGCGGAGGTTTCGAATTTCTTTTATATAATGAAGATCGCCTATAGAATGAATTAATAAGCTCGATTGTTGTTGAACAGATTTAGAGACAAATGAATGCCTTGAAAACAATGGCGGGTGCTGGCAGGATTCAAAATCAAATATAACAGCTTGCAAGGACACGTTCAGGGGCAGAGTTTGTGAGTGCCCCTTAGTGAGTGGTGTTCAGTATGAAGGAGATGGATACACATCATGTGAAGGTGCATTTCATTCAAAATCCTTTTAAGTCTGTTAATAATGTCCATTGTACTTGTCTCTAACCTCCCCTCAACCACAGCTGTTGGACCAGGAAGGTGTTCGGTTAACAATGGAGGGTGTTGGTCCGAAACCAGAAACGGACGCAAGTTTTCTGCCTGCACAGTTGAGTGCCTAATTCCCTTTGTTTATCTCATTCAAGGAACTAAATAAAATGTTTTAATCAGGACTCTGATCTATCGGGGTGCCATTGCCCACGTGGTTTCCGAGGAGATGGTCATAAATGTGAAGATGTGGATGAATGCAAGGAAGGAATTGGGTGCCAATGTGATGGATGTAAGTGTAAGAACACATGGGGTGGATTTGAATGCAGCTGTAGTGGAGATCAACTTTACATAATGGAGCATGACACCTGCATTGGTAAAAGCTATAAGTGAATCCTAGGTTAAGTTGCATGCATAATAATTTCACATCATAGATTGAACTGAATGCTTGGTTGCAGAAAGGAAGAGCTCAAAACTTGGGGGAGTCCTTACGCTGGTGGTGCTGGCCGTGGTGTTGGGTGCTGGAATTTCTGGCTACATATTCTATAAATACAGGCTAAGGGCAAGTCCTCGGAAATCTACACTATTTTCTATATGTATTCTTGTTGGGTTGGGTTGGGTTAACAAATGTGTTACGTGCATGCAGTCTTACATGGACTCGGAGATAATGGCTATCATGTCACAATACATGCCACTCGATAGCCAGCAGAATCACCAGCTTGTCCAGCACCAACCAGATCCTTAGAGGACATTTTTCTACTGTTACGATTTACGACCAGCTACCTCCAATGTCAATAAGACCATAAGATGGTGCTCAAGTTCTTAAGGTTTTACTTCTCCTTCAGTATTAAATTACGAAAATAGTCAAATAGCACAATACTTTCTGAGGCAAAATTTCCGAGACATCAACTGTTGTACAGATCAACACTTAACTTGCTGTCTCGATAGTCTTTGTTTTATAATACAACTAATATTTAGATTCTATTCTGCAATTCTTTCAAACTTGACATTCCCTTCATCCAATACGGTCAGGTGTTTTCTTTTTTTGGATAACTTAGCAGAGGAATCCGTGAACTGAGAGGCAGTTCTAGCCCGTAATTCCTCTAAGCTCTCACCCTCTTTTGCTCTTTCCAGTACCTGCAAACCAAACAAGGTTACTCTCTACCAATAAAGTACTTTTAAGTTTTAGTCTCAAGTTGGAGGAGCCTAACGTACCAAGTGACGACCATAGAGATGGGTGTTTGAAAGAGATTCCAGGGCATTCCGAGCTTCTTGCTTTGTCACATACTCCACAAATGCGAAACCTCTATGGTTCCCAAACCTCATGGGTAACCTTAAACTCTTTATCTGCAAAATATAATATAAAAATCAAGTTATTGAATTTATCATGTCACTCGACTTCAGGTCAAACATGAAACTTCACAGATATACAAGATTTTTTTAATTGGATCTTATAAGTAATAACCATGGCCTCTGAAGTTACTGACGGAACTTCAAAGCAGCCCAGATTCTGCTGTTATTTAATGGAAGAAAACTGACAAGAATAATTGCATACAAAATCAAGTAACAATTATGAAATATGAGCTTTTGGTTGGAAGCTCAGAACATCCTTATAGCATCTACCATTGCAATGAAGTAAAAAAAAAAATGAAGAATTTTTTTATTCTCCCTTTCACACCAAAATAAAAATTCAAGAGCTTTATTACCTGACCAAATGGACTGAATAATTGTCTAAGATCCTTTTCTGTCGCCTCGAAAGCTACATTCCTCACAATCAATTTTGTTGAACTTGTGTCATTTTCAGTTATTTTACGTATCACTTCATCCTTTTTAGAATGGCAAAGTTGCAATATGAGAGCATGTCCATCCAGAACAGTTCCCTGAAGAAAATATCGAAAAGGTAAGACAGAAATTTGGAAGTACAAACAATGGACAACATCAATAAGTAGCAGAAACAAAATAATACCTGTAGGTCCTTGCAAACCTTCATTGCTGTATCCACACAATCAAACTCTATGAAACCAAATCCCATTGAAACACTCTTCCCATTCTTTATATGTTTCTTCACCTGCAATAAGAGTAAGATACGTGAAAACATGAACGAAAGCAAATGGAGAATGTTGCATGGTGTAAAGGATGGAGAGACAAGAAATTACCCTGACACTTCGTATCTTTCCTGTCTTCATGTGCTCCTCGAAATGCTTTTTCACACCTCCATCAGATGTTTTGAAGTTCAGATTCTTAACATATAATGACCGTGACTGCAGCACAGAACATATGACAAAAATCAACTCCTGATCTACAACATCTAGAAGAAGGTAAAACCCTTGAAATGAAGCACAGACCAACTACTCATGCAACAATTTGCAACTGCGACAGATAGAATCATGCACATTGAGAATACACAAGTTTAAATAAAAAACCTCAATTCTATCAGGGTCAACTTCTGCTTCTGTTGGATCTTCAACTTGTTGCTTTAACAGAGCTCTTGTGACGTCAAGTTCACCCACAACTTTATCATCATCAATAGATGACGTTTGACAGAGAATATTACCAGGTGCCCATTCCAAATACAGCGGCCCATCCCTGTGACGACAGAACTAATAGATCAGTTCACAAACCAAACTAAATTGGATTGAAACCCATAATCATTTAAAATTTTAACTTGCGTTTATTATGCAATAAATGGGCTTGTTAAGAAAAAGTAAAGCAGTGTCCACCTGTAAAATCCAAGTATTCAAATCCACAAGAAATTAACAGTCAATGGCGATGATCCTCAATATACGTGGCATCACATACTTCCACCAGAATCATCACTCGCATATACTCTAAATGTCATAAATAACATATCCTTTTTTCTGAGGTCTAAAACAACTTCTAGAGGTACTACACCTGGTGCAGTCATTGCACAAAAACAGCAAAAGAGCATACAATATATATAGGGTGGTATATGACTTTAATATGGAATACGACTTATAACATGTGACAAAAATACATCCTAGTAAACTATAATGTATTAATCTCAACCAACAATGGTATAACAAACTTGAACAAAATGCTGCTTGCAACTTTTGACTCTTATATCCTTGAACAAAAAGCTAATTATGACTGAAAAATAAGATTAACTTACTTGTACCGCTTGTATGCTAAACCTTTGAACGCTGCACGAGCATCAGCAGGTTCCAAAAAGATAACCTGAGTGTCAAAAATTTCAGCAAAATGTACACAATCACAGGATTATATGTATTGTATATATTTGAATGACAACAGGTGATGACAACAGGTGCTCTTTTCACTGCATTATGCATCAAATTATAGGCAAAATAAATCCACAAGTCGCTAAAATATGAAATTTTGTTCAGAAAGGTCCCTGAACAATAACTTTATTCTAAAGAGACCCTAAACTATAAAGTTTCACTTCGAAAGGTCCATAAACTATAAATTTGTTTTAAAGAGTTTTTAAACTATCCAAAAGGCTCCCCATATAAAATTATAGTTGTGGCACCTTTCAAAATTAGTTTAGGGACTTCTTAGAAAAAAATTTATAATTCAAGAACCTTTTTAAACAATATATATGATAGTTTAGGGACTCACAAATTTATAGTTCAAGGACCTTTCAAAATAAAACTTGATAGTTCAGGGCCTGATGATGCATGATGCCAACATATGAATTTTACCATAATGCAGGCATTCCTGCCTTCATTAAAAGAAGGGGAATACATAAAAGAAGCAACAATATTACATGACACAAAGTGCACAAGATGCGCTATGAATTTTTTTCACTATATATAATGAGATAGTTGCGTTATTGAAGCTATGTAATATGCCACATAATAATGTTCTAAAAATGTGTGAAGACAGCAGGGACACAGCAACAAGGAAGGTTCGATTAAGGCAAGGTTTCATTCGATTACGGCATGTTAGAACGAACTTAAGAATCAAACAAACCAACTAAATGCACAAGTATTAGTTACATACTTGACAACATTAGACCAATTTTGAGCTTCAGATTTCTATCTGACACAATTAATAGTGTAAAAAAAGCTGATGATCAGATACATGGGTCTCTGATATGCGTTTTAGATATGTAATGGCCTGATATGTCTTAAATATTTAAAAACAAAGAGAACATATCTAACAGAGGAAAATAATAAATAATGTTGATTGACGAATGGAAGAGTATAGCATTTATCAAAATCGAATCTTTTATGCGCTGGAGGATCCGCAGACAACAGATACAAATTAAAAAGAAAGAAAAGAGACCATACCAATGCCAAGGATTTAGTCGGAGGCAAAATGATTTTGTCCAGGCTGCCAAATTTGCCAAACATGTTTGATAATTCACTTTCAGATGAGCCGTAAGGTAAATTCTTCACTATTATAACATGGTTGCTCCTCTTCAGACCATCATTTTTACCAGCGGCAAACTCCTCTAACAAGGAAACATTGACCCCAGCATTTGAGAGAGCTTTTTTAGTCTCAGCAATCACTTGAGTCTCCCCCAGCGCAATTCTCACAGCAAGATCATCAGATTCTCTATCAAGAAGTTCACCCTTACTGACTCCAAATTTTCGTGCAATATTCTCAACGACCTTGAATGTGAAGAATCAGGAAAAAATATCAGAAAATATAGCACTCTAAGAAGTAATTTGCGAACAAAGAATGTCACATTATTAGTCAAGGGGAAGAAAAGAACATTAACAAGCTGCCACATCCAATTAAATTTGACCTCAAACCTATGGAATAAACTTCATCTTCCAGGATACCCGATCCCATCTGGTTACTATTACTAAAGTTATCCAGCACCCAATCCCATCCGATTGCTATTACTAAAGTTATCCAGTGGAAGAAGTTCAATAAAGGGGAGGATGCTCACACTTTTGGGACAAGTTACTTAAAGAAGGAAAGTTTAGGAGAGAACTCTTTCATGGCTCACACCTGCTTACTTAGTAGTGTTTCTTCCTTATTTTCAAACAGTGATATGTTTTAAGGCCACATAAGGAGGCAATTAATCAGAGATATCAAGCCTCATATTTAACTTTTCTAACTTACAGTATCAGGGCGCATAAATAAACTATTCCATGCCCGTGTGTTTCCAGCTGCTTCTGACTCCTTCTTTTCTGCATTTCTCTGTAGCTTAAATGATTTTGAAGATGGTTTTCCAGCACTATTGGTCCTGTAGAATGAGATCGAGAATAAACACAAACCTTTTATGCCAAAAAACCACCAAAAGTTAACATTGTGTAGTGAAACTTGAGAATCAAGACATACGCTTGAATATGAGAGATTTTTTGTTTAGCAGGCATGACATGCAACAACCTTCCCTGGAAAATTGAACTGTCCATCTCTTCTAAAGCCCTGGAAGGAAAAACATATAATAAGCATAATAACATATAAACACACTCACCATTGAGGTTAAGAATAAAACCACAAACCTTAATCTCAGAAATTAACCTAAGAACACTACTGAAAATCTGATCTCAGTTAAAACAGTTACTGGGAGATCAGCTTAATGTGAGAAAGAGATACAGTGACTCAAAAAGTAGAACTAGGGAAAGTTTCTTAAAACCAAATCTATGTGATCACAATACAAGTTTATACTTTATAGTCAATAAATGAAGATTACATCACAATATGTGAAATTGAATTTTCCAAGCAAATATGTATGAAGATATTAAAAATGGAAACAATTTCCGCCCCTAGGTTTAATAAGACAGGATTGTATCAATTTTACATGTAATATAGATTCATGTTAGAAAATGAAGTCTTCAAACCATAACATATCTGCCTTATAAACAGATCTGATGCCCAAGACTCTTCAGTACAATCAGCTGCATTTAGAAGCCAATTGTGCATGCTAAAAGTGAAATTTGTTTAGCCCACAAAATAATACCTAGCAGCAGATTCTGGGATAGCGAAAAGGACATAAGCAAATCCCTTGGAGCGTCTTGTTTCTTTATCAATGACAATATGGACCTGCGATATGGTACCATATTTGCTGAAGTGTTCTTCTAGCTCCTCTTCGCTGTGTAGATCAGAGAGTGTCAGTGAAATGAAAATGACACAACCTAAATAAAATGTGAAACAAAAGCACATGAATGATTAATAACACATAATTTATATGTAATATAGCATAACTCTATAAACAAATATTGTTGAGACTCATAATTAAAAGTATAATTTTGAAAATATTAGTATTGTTTGTTTATTTATTGAAAAATGAATAATCCATTAACTTACGAAAAGTTCTGTGCTTTACTCATGATACAATAGCAAGTGATGAAACTTGAAAAAGATGTTAAAGTGGTTTAATGTAATATTTTTACGTTATTATTTATAAATATTTTTTTTTTTTTAGATTTCTAATACTTCTCTATGAATTTTCAGGCTATGGTTAAAAAGATTCACCAAAATAAAAACAAGAAGCAAGATCCACAAAATATATGGTTAAAAAAAATAAAGATAGCCCTAACAAGTTTAGTTCCCCAACCCTTTGGGGCAGGATTAAGTACTTTGGTTACAAGTCTTGCTATAACTTTAGATGACTCTGTTATGAAATATTATTTTGTCAGTCATTAATTGAGATTTCCATTAGGTCATACTGCATTTGGAAAATTTAATATCTTACACAGTGAGTTTTTTTTTTATGTGGTACAGTGCTCAAGTAGGGATCAGATATGCCATTTATCGAGGCCTAACTTCATAAACATGGGCAAGTGTACTTCGGGGGGGGGGGGGGGGGGGGGGTAGAGAGAGAGAGACATACGTGGCGGTGTAGGGAAGATTGCGTATGAAGAGACGTCCAGATTCCAGGACTTCATCATCCTTGTTTTTTGGAATTGATGATAGGTCAGGTGAGATATTAATTTCACCTTCTTTATAAAGGTCATCTTCAGCCTCCCCTTCAGAAACATCAAGTTCAAGTGTATTGTCAACAGGACCATGGTTACTCTTGTTCTGAGGAACACTGATGTGAATGTTATTATCACCATCACTGTGATCAGTGCCATCAGTACTGCCCTCATCCTCACTACTTTCTGAATCCGACCATTTCTTTTTAATTCTGCTCTTAAAGTAATCTAGGTCAGATACAACTTCATTATGAGCTAAAATATTTGGTTTATCTGTCTTTAGAACTTCAGTACTTCCCTCAAAATCTCCATCTAATGTCTCTTTTTGTTCGTTTTCCATTTGAATTTTGTTACATGGCACTGCATTACTTTTCTCAAGAGAGACTCCAGCAACTGTATCGTTTGCCCACAATTTTGACCGGCTACGATGCTGCATGACCTGAAGAAAATCTTGAAGTTGGGGATCATCATTCTCATCATCCTTTTTACTCTTCTTACTATTTCCTTCATGATTAGAACTGGCAACTCTCTTCTCTTCTTCTGAAGAATTCTCCTTTTTCAATGAGTGTCGACTCCAAGGGCGTGGAATATTAGGATCTCCAACCTTCCGAGCAATCTGGCTATGAACATACAATGGTTACTCCATGTTACTCTTTAAGGGGGAAAATCAAGTTTTTAGCCCCCTCTTGTAACTTAGTGAAAGATTAATACTCTAGCATTCTTCAGTAATAAAAATATCAATTGCAGACGTTGGTAAGATCTCATTCAGTACCCTATAACCTCCAACAGCTAATTCATATTATTATTAATGTATTACACAATGTCCCTTTCAGTTTTAGAGAAACATCAGCACAGTTATTCACCATTCCTTAGGACAATAACGGGGATGAAATAACAAAGTAAGGCAGACCTCACAAGTAATTCTGCAAGTATCCATGAAAGACTTGTTGAAATAGTTGATGGCTTCCTCAGCTTCATGCTCCGTCCTGAATCCCACAAACCCGAATTGCCTGCTCTTCCCATCCCTGAAACAATTTTCCATCACAGTTGCTTCAAATAAAGAATCAATGATTACATGACAATATTAATATTCGAAGAGAAAAGGAGGAGCAGATTACTTGGTGCGCATGAGCTTGGCATCGGTAACTTCCCCTTTCCGGGAGAAGAAATCTCTTAGATTTTCCTCTGCTACATACTTGGGCAAGTTTTTCACACAAATTCGTGAACTTACAATACCTTGAGAGATTGCCAAGAAGTTCTGGCAAACATAATGCATGAAAAGTAAGCAGACATTAATGCTAAAAATGCAAAGAGAGAAACTCGGGTAACACAAGGTACACTATCAGTGAGGAAACTTTCCCCAGAGCAGAGTTTCCACACAAAACAATACGAAAATACAAGTATAAGAATACAAGAGCGTGATATTAGAGGTACCTGAATTGGGGCTGAGGGCTGTGGTGGCTTAGAAGAACCCGGAATAGGCCCTTTATAAGGAAAGTACCTATTCTTCTCTGCGTCACAGTAAAATCCCGGAAGCTCTGTCGTCCAACAAAATCAAACGGCCGTTAAATCATAGAAGCAACTTGAACGAGAGAGAGAGAGAGAGAGAGAGAGAGAGAGAGAACCTTTCGGCATAACTAATACTGTGATGGAAAAAAAAACTCGCTGGTTATCGTGGTGGTGTAAACAAATTAATTAGCGGAACAGCAAATCAACAGACACAGAGATTGCAATCTTGGCTTTGATATATCAGAATCCGAGGTTTCTTGAATTGGATTTGATGTTGGGAAAACAGCGGCGGATTGTACCAAAAATCAGTCTTCACACCTTTTAGGGCAAATTTATCTGATATGGTCCGCTCAACTAATAATTCCGTTACAGTGGGTTAGGTCATTTAAAATAGAGTGAGACTTAAATCTATATCATGTAGATTGAATTGGATTGGGTTTGATTTGAATTGGTGAAATTTTTTTTTTATCTTAATATTTATGTTGTGTTAGTCATATATTTATATTATATTAAATATATATTTATATTATATTAAACATACCTTTATTTAATATTTTAACTTTAAAAAAAAACCTAATTTTGATCAAAAAATTATAATTTTAGTACAAAAAAACTCTAATTTGTATATATATACCTTTAATTAATATTAGTCATACTTTTATATAATACATAAAGGTACAACTAACATAATTAAAAGGTATGACTAACATAACATAAAGGTATGCTTAATAGAACATAAAAACCTAAAGGTATGTATGTTTAACATAACATAAAACCATAAAAATATGATTAACATAATATAAAGGTATGTTTAATGTTACATAAAGATATGCTTAATATAACATAAAAGTATGCTTAATATAATATAAAAACCCTAAAAGTATGCTTAACATAACATAAAATTATAAAGGTATATTTAATATAACATAAAGGTATGCTTAACATTGTATAAAGGTATGTTTAATATAATATAAAAGCCCTAAAGGTATGTTTAATATAATATAAAGGTATGCTTAACATAACATAAAGATTTAGCATTTGGAGCGAATTTGGGTGGGTTTGAACGTGTGGGCCAGGTCGGATCCGTGCATCGATTATATATAAGTTTTGTGTGAAAATAGAGTTAATTGTACGCACAAATTTTTGGAATTTTCACCCAAAAAAGGATTAAGAAAAATAAAAGGATATTAATAAATATATTATTTATTTTTTTGTTGACGATGGAAGATTATTCTTTAAATTCAAATTCTATTTTTTGTTACTTATTATAAAATTAATCTCACAATTATTTCTATGCACCAAGTGCATGGATCCTAGATGCATATAACTGGGTTGACTCGATCTAAAAGTGCATTTCACGTGTTCCACGCGCGTCTCACGTGCCTACACGCGCCCAAACTCAAGCTCAAACCCTAACTTAAACCCTAGTTTTGCTATTATATTGGCATAACCTTTTAGTTTAGCGAACTTAACATTTTAGTTCCATTTTTATAACATTTTAGTTATATGCACATAACCTTTTGCAGTGCAAAGTAGTGCAAAACGTATAAGTTATTCATTGAAAAAGTTACGAAATTTGTACATAAATGTTATACTATTACAACATAAAGGATATATCATTACAACATAAAGGTTTCGGCTATATTGAATTTTTATAGTGAAAAAAATATAAGTTATTCATTGAAAAGGTCATGAAATCTGTACATAAACACTATACTATTATAACATAAATATAACGTTCCGATTCTTTTGTAAATAAAACCTTAACCGAGATGTTACTTACGTATAAAATTCACCATTTTTAAGAAAATAATGATAAATAAATCCAAGAAAAACCATTATAAAATATACATTTTCGAATTAAAAGAAATATAACATTTTGAATTAAAACTGTCTTTGACCTTTGATCTATCGGCTACCAGCATCCACCGCTCACACGCCATGCACTAAACTCTTTAAACTAAAAACATTTTTAAAAGAGGGATGAGTGTTTGATATACACTCAGTGGGGGTTAATCTGCATTAAAGGGGTACATTCATAAACGTTTATAAATCAGGTGAGATAAATCACAATAAGCATAAATTATATACGATAATATGATTCTTTACCTCTTTTTTCATACCTCTCCTTTTGAGCTCACCTATTTCATTTCTAACACTTCACACTCACCTAATTCATTTCTAACATATTTAGTGCACACAGCACCTCGGGTTATATCCCGACATAAATTTCGTGCACACAGCACCATATATACACCACGTGCATACAACACCATATAATTCGGTGCACAAAGCACCCGTGCATACAGCACCATACACCACGTGCACACAACACCATATAATTCTGTGCACAAAGCACCCCATGCACACAGCACCATACCCCACGTGCACACAGCATCATATAATTTCGTATATAATTAACCAATTTTCATGTCACCAGAATATCATTTGGTAACACTCACAATTTCAAATTATAATAGCCATCCAACTCACAGATTCATTTATTTTGCAACAATCACTGAATAATAAATCAAATATCGTGAAACTTATAATTTTCACGCATTTTCACATTTGTCTTGTATAAGATAAACATTCAGTCATCTTATTTATCATATCATAACATCCTAGCTCCTAGCACCTTATTCGCATAACACGTATACAGACCTCATTTCATTCAACATAATATTTCATATTTTAAATATCTCAAAAGAAATATAATATTTCATATTTTAAATATCTCGAAAGAAATATAAATACCGCAATAAGCAATTACCCCCCATCACATCATAACATTCATCATATTATAACATCTTCGTATTTTAAATACTTTGAAAGAAATATAAATAGCAATTTTCCCCACCTTTGTCACGTCGTTTAGAAAACTCCAAAGCACTAGGTAGATCTATCTCGATTTCTCTTTGTGTACCCTACAAAGCATAACAACTCATCTTAGAAACTAATCGAGCTATTTGCAAAAAAAGAAGTATATAGCGACGGCTTGACAACAGGAAGAGAATGAGAGGAGAGAGAGAAAAGGCCTACCGTCTTTTCCCGCGAATGTACGCGGAGGAGGAAGCGATCGGGTCAAAATTCGAACCCGTATTTGTGATGGACTCGACGAGTACTACACATAGGCGGTCCGATTTTCCTAATCGGACAAACGTCGACAGGGTTGCCGTCTCTTCCCATGATCGTACACGACGGAAGAAGTGGTCGGGTCAAATTCTGAGGCCGTACTTGAGATGAGCTCGGTGAGTACTATATATGAGTGGGTCTGATTACTTTATCGGACAAACATCGACCAGCGGCGATGGAAACAGCGACAACGGCAGAGGCAATTGATGGTGTTTTGTATGAATATTATGAAGGAAATTGAAAGAAGAGCGAAAAAGTAGGTGCATATATATATTCATCCATCCTTCACCGCGATTAAATGGGTAAGAATTCTTTCTTTTATTATTATTATTGTTACAGGTGTTGTGCAAAAATTCTTAAGGTGAATACAAGTGTATGTATTTATATGAGTACATATCCTATATAATAATATTAATTAACCTTCATACTATAAATTTAATAAAATTTCTTTTTATAACAACAAACACGATTCACGCATATATATACATATATATTATAAATTTTAGATTTATATTTTCCTTTCATAATTAATATTTTATTTATATTACCTTTAATCATTAATTTACACTGTCATTATTTAAATCTTGTTTTAGTTATAGAAAATTCTCGTTCTAATTTTTCATAGTTGAATTTTAATTCAGGATATTACACTAAAGATTATATTATTACAACATAAAAGTTTTGACTATATTACATGAATTTTCATAATGAAAAAAAGTATAAGTTATATACTGAAAATGTTATGAAATCTGTACATAAATGTTATACTATTACAACATAAAGGTTATGACATAAATTTAATTAAAACTTTATGTACATGAATGGTTAATAAAGGTTATGCCATAATAAATATGTTGGAAAAAATTCAATATTGAGCTTTCACGTGTCAAATTAAATATGTAGGGCTGTCTTAAGAAGGTCCAATTGAAGTGATCCACTAAAGTTTAGATTATGGGCTTATATGAGTATCATATATTCATGGGTTTTTATATGTATATACCATCAAGTGATTTTCAATTTGTTGTGAACCAAAATGAAAATAAAGGAATCTTATTATTATAAGTAAGGGTTATGAGCCCACACATCATATTATAATCTCACAATTTAAAATTAGGTCATCGAAGGTTTTCTTTCTATCACTTTTCTAGCTCTTTTGACCTTTTATTATTTAATTGTGCCTATTCCTTTAATCTAATTAGGCTTATATGAACTCATAGGCCCATGTAAACAAGTTGTCATTTATTGGGCTTCAAAATATAATTTACCTAGGCTTACAGCACCTGACTTACACAAAATATATTGGCATACGACCACACGAGGTTTAAGAAAGAAATAAATTTAAAATGAATTTAATGAATAAAATAGTACCAATATTACATATATATAAGTAAAAATGATATTTCATTAATTAACTTGAGGAAATACAATCTTACATAAGAATGTTAGTAAGAAAATTAGGGGTTTCCACAAAACTAAAGGGATTGGAAAGATGGTGTTGAGATTTCAGTATATAGATTTTGATGAGACAAACCACATATGTAATAGGAAGTTTGAGTACTCAATTTTTCACAATATTTAACTGAAACCATAAACTAGAAATTGAGTCTATAGTTATAGGTTCAGAAAGATGGAGGAGCTCAATAAGACCATGCTGCATCGAGAAAATGAAAGTATGAAGACACTGCAAGAAGTGAATGCATCAACTAAGAAAGAACGACAAACAGCGCGCCACTACAAGTAGAAGATACAGGTTGCAGGAAGAAGTCACTGCAACACAGCTATAAGAAAAAAAAGATACTACGCAGCAAGAAGTGGTTATAGGAAGGCTGCAAGAAAAAGATACAACAGTGCTGTATGGAAGAAGTGCTGCAAGCTATTCAAGGAAAACTAGCCTTGTATAAAAAGATAATTTGAGAAAAAGAAAAAAGCATATTTGAGAAAAACTAGCCTTGTATAAAAAGATATTTTCCGTTGTGTAAAACTCTAAGTTACAGCGTGCAACACTGCTGATTAGTGTGAAAATTACGTGAAATTCATGTACATATTCGTATTATTTTTGGTAGGATTTAATGCATATTTTTACACTAATTTTACTAATTGTACTTAATTGTCGAAATATGTTGTGTTTGCTATTTTTGTAGATAAAAGTGAGATTTTTGAAGCAAATGCCCGCCTATTATTTTTATCAAGATAGAACGAAGAAAATACAAGAAGAGAAAAAATTAAATCGAATAAAGGGGATCGAATTGGGCTTGAAGGCCCAATTTAAAGGCTAAGCTTGAAGGCCTAAATTAAAAGAAAATTTTGAAAGCACAAATTGAAGGCCTAAATTGGAGAAGCCCGCTTTGCTGCCGCATCAAGCCGAGAGAAATGGACCATTTTCTTACTTACATATAGTGGAAGGAAGAATAGCAGGGCACATGGGGATGGCAATAAGGGCATGAGTAGCTATGACCACAGCTGATATGGCCACTCCAAAGGCAGCAGTAATCAAGCACAAAGCAGACCCCACTAAGTAGCAGCATATTATTGAAGTTGTTTGAATTAGGGGGAGAGAGGGGTTAACCCATTATTGAAGTTGTTTGAATTAGGGGGAGAGAAGGGTTAACCCATGTTTTGAGAGGATACCATTTTTTTTCTTTGTTTTTTTTTTCTTGCTTTTTAAAGGTGATGTAAGACTTCAAGTTTCAAAGGTGATATTTATCCTTTTATTGTTTACAATTTTGTTTATGACTTTGATTTTGGGTTATTGTTTTTTTTTTTTTCTTTTTGCTTGGATGATGAGTGTTGTTGGCTAAATCTATAGTGTTTGGGTGTTTCAATTTACATGGGTAATTGATTTATTGGTGTAATTAGACTATCTATTGTTATTGAGTTGATTAATTGAATTTATGGGATTTTGTATTTTTCAATTTGATGATTGATTTAGTTTATTTATATGTTGATGCATGATTTGCTTCGATGAGAGTCGGGTGATTGTGTTGAGATATATAGAAGTGAGAATTGATCTATTGAATTGAATTTGTTATGATTTATCACAACCAAGAGGTGTGTAATTTTATTAGAACCCCATATATTCACACTAATTACTTGAATTACCAATTGGGTAATTGGTGAGGAAACCATAGAAGTTCATACCTTAGTATATAAGTGGGAAAACATAAGGGATTTGTTTAGTTAGTGTAGAGGCCCCTACTTTATGTGATTACCCAGGTGAAAAACGGTATGTTCTTTCCTCTAAATCTTAGGGCTTAATGATGCATACTTTCTAGGCTTACCAAGTACGAATTTGTGTAGTATTTCGCTTGTGATTGCTCTTATTAATCAACCACTAATAGTGATAGTTAGCTAATTACACATGTAATTGATCTCGTGTAGAGAAAAACACCCGAATACGCTTTTCTCCTTCTTGTCTCTCGACCTTAGTTTAATCATGTTTGTTTTATTTGTTTTATTTCGTCTCTCGTTGCTTATTTGCTTAGTTTAATTTCTTGTTCTTAGTTAATTGATTTCTTGAACTCACGACTTTAAACATGATTTGCACTATAATTTCGTGACAACACATGACCCTAAGACTACACTAATCCTTAATCTCATGGATCGATAACTTAACTTGGTCACTTACTTAATACGCACGACCTTAGTACACTTGCTAAGTAGTGTTTAGAAAAACACGTATCAACTACATACTAGTGTTGTAAGCAGTAACTGCTGGTGCTATAAGTTCAAGTAACTTACAGAACGATAAGTTTAAAAGAAATTTCAAAAAACTACCAAGGTTCATTCACCCCCTAAACCTCAGAGACCACTTGAGACCAACAGATGGGTAGCATGATAAGCAAAGAAAATTCGTAACAAAATTTGAATTTCTTCTAGTAAACTGAATAATCGAGTTTAAAAGATGTTGAAGCAGCTCTTTACAACGAGAGATAATTGTCCCAAAAATAAAAATATCTTATTTCGTTGAAGACAATACATCCATAACTTATTTAACATTCGTCTCAAAATAACATGTTGAAATCTAAGAACTTGATCCAAGAAAGAGCTGAATTTATAATATAAAGAATACTGAATTTTCAAATCCATTCTATATACTAACAAATTAGTTCAAATGAGACGAGTGGAATCTCCAATGATAAGCCAATGAAGCTCAAACAAGGATATGTTACTCCCTTTTGTAGGGAAATTTTTGTGCTCGAAAAGTGTATTATAAAGACATGTATTCAAAAAATTTATAGAATTTCAAACAAAATAATTTAGTAATCAGGTTAGTTAGCTGAAACTTCACCTCCAACAAACTCTAACCATGGATTTATTAGCACATATAGAACTACAGAAGTATAATTCAAGATAATTTGATTAATAGAAGTGTGTGTATTGGGTTATACAATCATATCTCACTTCAAGTGTAATCTCCCAACTCTTTAGCAAACCTCAGTCATCCGATTCATGCACCTGTGACTAGAGAACATGATGAATTAATGACAACAACCATTGCCAAAATATAATCAACCAATTTTGAGGTTTTGGTTTGGTATCTAATTTTTGTTTAAATAATCCCTTGTAAAGATCCTGCTTCTGATAGACTTCTTTGTCATGTTCAGCTAGCAAACGAAACTCTCTTGCTTTGGCTTTGTCTTCTATGGCATATTTAAGTGTCTTGAGGAATCCTTCACGAGCAGCATCTATCTGCCCACGTCAAAACCGGACTTTTACATTGTTCTCATCCTCCACCAATACCTGTATAGCAATATTGTTGGGATTTCAGTATTTAGATTTTGATGAAACAAACCACATATGTAATAGGAAGTTTGAGTACCCCATTTTTCATAATATTTAAGTAAAACTATAGACTAGGATTAAGTCTATATTTATAGATTCTGAAAGATGGAGGATCTCAACAAAGTTGTGCTGCATCAAGAAGATAAAAGTATAAAGATACTATAAGTATAAACTGCAGTAATACAGCAAGTAAGAAACAAAGGCAAGCAACACTGCAAGAAGAAGATGTTGGATGCAGGAAGAAGTTACTACAATGCAGCTGTAAGAAGAAAAGATACTACGCTGCAAGAAGTGGTTACAGTAACACTGCAAGTAGAAGTTACAGCATCACTGTAAAAATAAGATACAACAGTACTGTAAGTAAGAAGTTGCTGTAAGAAGATTAAGGATACAGAGCAAGAGCCAAGAATTGCTACATACTCCAACAAACCTCAAACATAACAAACAAAAGCAATGCTCTGCAATACGAGGAAGTATAAATGCAGTACGAGGAATGAAGAATGGAGCAAGTTAATTAGAGCCATTCGAGACAAGATCAAAGTTGCAGGCGCAGAACCTAAACAGAGAAGACATGTGGCCTGATAGGCTGTAAAAAGCTGCGAGCCGCAACCACCGCATTGAATGCTCTGAGAAGATAAGTCAAGACGCATTAAATGCGAGCCATGTCTTTGATCAAAACTCAAAATTCAAATGAGAGATATCATCTTCAACGGATATTTTTCTACAAGTATAAATAGAGGTCGAGCTACACTAAAGCTGACTACTGAAACATCTTACGCTTAACAAGTTCAAGCATTCTAAAGCCACATTCTCATACATTCATATAAGTTTCAGTCACTCGACCTAGTGAAGTGAACTAGATTCAACCTGAAAGATCCGAAAAAGGATTGAGAAGTTCACTTCGCTGTACTAGTTGAAGAAACCACATATATACTTTAACCTATTTACTGTGTGCTAGGTTGTTTTAGGTGTTGTCAGTTGATGGGATTTATCCTTGCTGATTGTTTTTAGTTGTCTAGGTGATAGACAACTTCCCTATGTGGGAGTTTAGAAATCTTGTGTGAGTTTGCCTTTAGAACTTGCAGTTGTTGTGTATACGCTGGATTCTAGTAGGTGTTAACCTGTTAGGTTGATAGATTGTTAGGTAGTACCCTGTAAATAATCTTGTTTAATGAAGTTTCTGCTCGAGAAACCAGTAGAGTGGACGTAGAAGGATTACACCACCTTCGAACCACTATAAACCATAAGTGTTTATTTACTTTATTTTATTTGTGTTGCATCTTATATTTACTCTGTCATAAGTATAGTTAAAAGAAAGCATTTTTGAGAAAACAAGCCTTCAGTCAAAACTTAATTTCCACAGCGAAGAACTCTAAGTTACAACATGCAGCACTGCATCCTAGTGTTGTAAGCAGTAATAGTCTGTGCTGTAAGTTCAAGTAACTTATCGGATAGTAAGTTCGAAAAAGATGTTCAAAATTGACGAAGATTCATTCACCCTCCTCTGAACCTCCGAGACTACTTGTGACCAACAAGTATCTAGATAGCATTAGCATTAATTTCAAGACCTTTCACATATTTGGGGATTTTATTCAAAGCTCAAAATATGCATAAACATTTTACAGCATCGGTATGTTGTATCAAGAGAGAAGGTTCTTATTTTCATCATAAGAATGTATACTACAGAGTTAACAGAATATATAGCATCAAGTCTTTGTACTTACTATACCACAATGTGCAATGGCTTCATTATAACGCTTGAGCTTTATCAAGCACACTGCCATGTTGAGTTGTATCAATAGTCTCTACTTCTGAAACATGTCAATATAGACTATTGATTTGATTGTTTAAGAAGTTTGAAGCATAGTTCTCCAAGTGATACAGCATATCTACAAGACCCTCCAAGTACTATAAAGATTGTAATATATATATATGTGTGTGTGTTGAGATATGCCTTGAATTTTTCATCTTGCTTGAGTCGTACATGCGCCTAGGCGTTTGTTTGGGTTTCTTGTTCGGACTTTTACGGGCTTGGCCCATCTGATAGTATTTTTTATTAGTAGTATTAATATACCTTGTCTGTAGGATATCCAATGATTTTAGATTTATACTCTTTGAAACAATCCTCCTAATAAAATTCATTCTCTCTCTGCCCGTGGACGTAGCCAACACAATGTTAATCTATGTCTTCTTTATTCTACGCTCTTGTTTTCTTTACATGTTGATAACCCATCATAAAAAACTGATATCAGAGCCTGGTCTTTTGATTAGGGTTTGTGAAATTCCGCACGGTTTGGGTTTTCTTTTCAATAAGATCAAATATGTTTGCCTTCAATGTAAAAGTTGACAAATTCATCGGGAGAAATAGTTTCGGTCTATGGCAGATCAAGATGCGATCTCTACTGAAACAACAGGGTTTATGAACTCTGCTTTCTGAAAACTAAAAAAAGATGATGTAGATGAAGACGATTGGAATATCCTAGAGGAAAAGACCCACTCGATAATCATTCTATGTCTGGCTGATGATGTTATCATCGAGGTTGCTGATCAGAATACTACCGTTGGTCTCTGGTTGAAGTTAGAGAGTCTATACATGACGAAGTCTTTAACCAATAAGTTGTTCTAAAGTAACGTCTGTTCCATTTACGCATGTAGGAAGGTTCGTCCCTTGGGATCATCCAAACAAATTAAATAAAATTTTGATAGATTTGAGTAATATTGATTTTAAAGTAGATTATGAGGATGTTGTTTTAATTCTGTTGGTATCTTTGCCTGAGTCATATGAGAATTTTGTGGATTCTTTTATTGTTGGGAAAAATAGCTTGTTTTTGGAAGATATGAGATCCACCCTTCACACCAGAAAAGATCACCAAAAGACATCTGACTATAGTACATAAAATCAGGCATCAGGGCTAATTGTTACAGGTAAGGGACATGGAAAATCAAAAAATAAAAAGTCTAATAATAAAACTTCGAAAGGTCCTAAACTGGATGATATCTACAATTACTGGAAAGAACCGAGTCATTGAAAAATGATAGTCCTAAGAAAAAGAAGCAACAAGAAAAGAAAGAATGTCCTAGTGGTTCTACTGCTGTAGCAGAAACTGATTCAAAATTTAAAGAAGATTTGGCCTTAGTTGCAGATGAATAGTCACATCATAAGGATGTGTGGGTTCTTGATTCTGGGGCTTCATACCATATTTGTCCACACATGGAGTATTTTTCCACTTATGAGTAGATAGATGGAGGCAACGTTAATATGGCCAACAGTGTTGTCTGTAAAGTAGTTGAAATTGGCTCAATCAGAATATTGACAGATAATGGTTTTTTTTGTACCTTAAATGAAGTTAGGCATGTTCCACAAATGACAAAGAATCTAATATCACTAAGTCTACTTGACAGCAAGAGTTTCAGTTTCAAAGATGAAGGTGGAGTTATGTATGTCTGTCAAGGTTCAAAGGTGGTTCTGACTGGACTAAAGCATAACACTCTGTATTTTCTGTAAGGTTCCACTATAAACGATTCTGCTATTGTTGCATCATCTGAAGTTCAGGGCAAGGACACGACTAAGTAATGGCATATAAAGTTTGGTCATATGAGTGAAAAATGGATGCAAATTCTATCTAAAAGAGATCTTCTATCTAGGCATAAGATACAGAGCCTTGAATTATGTGAGCATTGTGTGTTTGGGAAGCTTCATCGCAATAAGTTTCCAAAGAAGGGTGTTCATCAGACCAATGGGACACTTGATTACATTCATTCTGATTGTTGGGGTCCTTCACGTTTGAGTCTCTTGGAAGTCATAGGTATTTTATGTCGATGATTGATGACTACTCAAGAACGACTTGGGTGATTATGATGAAGCATAAAAATGAAGCTTTCAAGAATTTCAAGCAATGGAAGATTATGATAGAAAATCAAACTAGGAAGAAGATAAAGCGTTTTCGAATGGACAATAGTTTGGAATTTTGTTCTTCTGAGTTCAATGAGTTCTGTAAGGATGAAATTGTTCATCATCACACCATCAAAGATACACCTCAACAGAATGGTGTGACAAAGCGCATGAATCAGACATTATTGGAGAGAGCGAGATGCATGCTCTCAAATGTTGGATTAACTAGAAGGTTTTAGGCTGAAGCAGTGAGCCGACGTACTACTTGATTAATCGTGGACCTCACATCAACATTGAATACAAGATGCCTTATGAGGTATGGTCAATTAAACCTGTAGATTATTCTTTGCTGAAAATTTTTGGTCGCACTATTTATTATCATAGTAATGAGGGTAAATTAGAACTAAGAGCGAAGAAAGGGATATTTTATTGGTTTTGGGGATGAAGTAAAGGGATATCGAATCTGATCACTTTTAGAAAATAGAGTTATATTAAGTAGAAATGTTATATTTGATGAGAACTCTATGCTTAACCCAACTATGAAGCTCACTATTTCAGAAGATAGTAGCAGTGTTGATAAACAAATGGAGCTGCAAGTTACTTAAGATGAGAGTAAATTACAGCACCAAGGTGGAGAAGATCAACATGCTGAATCACAATCATCTAGCTCAGAAGTTCATCTGACAGCACGTCAGTTGAGTATAGCTCTTGATAAAACTAGATAAAACTAGAAGAATTAGCATCGAACCTCCAGTGAGGTATGGTTCTGAGGATATGGTGGCTTGTGCATTACAAGTTGCTTAAGAGGTGGATACTTATAAGCCATCTACCTAAAAAGAAGCTGTTTCAGGTAGTGAGTTGGTTCAATGGCTCGCTGCAATAGGAGATGAGATGGAATCACTTGATAAGAATTAAACTTGGGAACTGGTCAAATGACCTAAGGAGAGGAAGATAGTTACTTATAAATGGGTCTTCAAGAAAAAAAATGGAATTACACCTACTGAGGGTTTTAAATATAAAGCTCGACTTGTTGCAAGAGGGTTCATACAGATAGAAGGAGTTAACTATGATGAGATTTTTTCACCAGTAGTCAGACACACTTCAATCAGGGTGTTACTAACGATAGTTGTACATCAGAAAACTTGATGTGAAGACAACGTTTTTATATGGTGAGCTAGATAAGGATATTTATATGATGGGTTCCAAGTTCCTGAAAAAGAAGATTATGTTTGCAAGCTAAAGAAATCCTTATATAGACTAAAGTAGTCTCCAAGACAGTGGTATAAAAGGTTTGACAGTTATATGATTCAGTTGGGGTACAATAAGAGTCCGTATAATCACTGTGTATATCACAATAAAATTGGTGATGGTCTCATGATATATCTTGTTCTGTACGTAGATGTCATGTTTGTTGCTGCAAAATCAAAGTCTGATATTCAGAAGTTGAAGGTTCTTCTCAGCGCTGAGTTTGAAATGAAGGATTTGGGTGTTGCTCAGAAAATATTGGGTATGGAGATCTTTAGGGATAGATATCAGAAGAAACTTTTCTTGTCGCAGAAATGTTACATTTAGAAGGTGTTGTCAAGATTTGGCATGGCCACAGCAAAGCCTATTGATACCCCAAGTGCTTCAAATATTCATTTATCTTCTGTTTATGCACCGTAGACTGAAGCTGAGGAGTACATGTCTCGAGTCCCATAATCTAGTGCAATAGGAAACTTGATGTATGCTATGGTTTGCACTAGACCGAATATCGCACATGCTGTCAGTGTTGTTAGTAGGTTTATGGGGCAACCTGGAAAGGAGCATTGGCAAGCTGTAAAGAGAATATTTCGTTACCTAAAAGGTACAACTGATGTTGGTCTCATTTATGGAGGAGATACACATTGTTTTGTGGCTGGCTATTCTGGTTCTGATTATGCTGGAAATGTTGATAGTAGGAGATCTATGATTGGTTATGTGTTCACACTTGGTGGTTCTATTATTAGTTGGAAAGAAACTTTGCAGACTACAGTTACTTTGTCTACTACTGAAGTAGAGTGTATGGTGTTGACAGATACTGTAAAAGAGTGAATATGGTTGAAAGGATTAGTTAGTGATCTTGGTCTACATCATGCTCAAACTGTCGTATATTGTCATAGTTTGAGTGCAATTTGTTTAACCAAGGATCAAGTTCATCATGAGAGAACCAAACATATTGATGTAAGACATCATTTTCTGAGAAATGAGAGGAGGATTAAGGTGATGAAAGTAGGTACTGCTGATAATCCTACTGACATGTTCACCAAGCCAGTTCCTCCAAGCAAGTTTCAATATTGTTTGGACTTGCTAAATATCACAAGCTGCTAGTTGTTCTTTTTTGGGGACAAATCGAAGGTAGAAAGAGAAGTTTGTTATCTGGTATTGTCATGATGCATCCGTATGGAGGATTCAAGTCAATGTGGAATTTTGTTAAGTTATGTCTTGAATTTCTATCTTACTTGAGTAGTACATGCGCCTAGGCGTTTGTTCAGATTTCTTGTTTGGACTTTTACGGGTTTGACCCATCTGATAGTATTTTTTATTAGTATTATAAATATACGCCTGTTCTGATTTCTTGTTCGGACTTTTACGGGCTTGACCCATCTAATAGTATTTTTTATTAGTACTATAAATATACCCTGTCTGTAGGGTATTCAGTGATTTTAGATTTATACTCTCTGAAACAATCCTCTTAATAAAATCCATTCTTTTTCTGCTCGTGGACGTAGCAAACACAAAGTTGGTGAATCACGTAAATCCATGTGTTCTTTATTTTACACTTATTTTCTATATATATATATGTGTTTGTGTGATAATAAAAAGGAAATATATAGACTATTAATATTTTTAATAAATAAAATATCATTTATATTTGAAAAAAGAGAAAAATGCCCCATATACCATCCTTTCTTAAATTTTTGGCTCATTTACCACAAAATTTAGTGGTTAGATCCATGCACCACTTTTCTTATAAGTTGAGCCCCAAATACCACAATTGTTAAAATTTATACCCCAAATACCACAATTTTGACTAGGTTAAATGTGTAAGTCTGATGAGACATGACTACTAAGTGACATGTGTATCACACACTCAATTATTACACAAAGTTTCCTTACACGAATTTAATTTCGTGTAAAGAAAAAAAATTAAATTTTTTTTATTTACACGAAATTCGTGTAAGAAAAAAAAATTAAATTTTTTTTTTAAATTTTAATTTTTTTTTCCTTACACAAATTTCGTGAAAGGAAAAAAATTAATTTTTTAAATTTGTTTTTTCCTTTCATGAAATTAATTAAGGAAATTTCGTGTAACAATTGAGTGCGTGATACTCGTCACTAAGCAGTCATGTCCCATCAGACTTATACATTTGATCTAGTCAAAATTATGATATTTTGGGCATAAATTTTAACAATTGTGGTATATGAGAATTAATCCTTATATATTGTGGTATTTTGGGCAAAATTATAAGAAATTGTGATAAATTGGGCCCTTTTCTCTTTGAAAAAATATCGATAAAAATTATTGTATGATTCTTGGGTTAAAGCATCACAGTGCTGAAAACATAGATAATCCATACAGAAATCACAAGGGGTTAAAAAAAGCACAACATTCCTGAATAGCATGAGTTTTAAAGAAGGATCCAAATACGGGGTGTGAAGTTGGTGATGAGTAGATTACAAGTGAGATTTATACATAAAATGAAAAAATGGAGTACAAAGATCACCAATAATCAGCACAGGAGCATGCACCATCCTTGAAATGATGGAATCGCCTTACGTCCCTCACAACAATCTCCCTATCAACTATTTTGGAGATGAATTTAGTGGCCGAGTGGCAGTCATTGCAAACTCTTAGATTCTTAGCCACCCGAATAGTCGTCCCGGGAGGGGTGTTTAGCAGACCAAAAGCAATCGCCAATCGTTCACTGTGTCCACACAATAAACTCTCCTTCTCCTGCTCCTCAACATTGTGAAGAACACAGGATGTGTCTGCCACGTAACCCTCCTCCTTCATTCTCCCCAATAATTCACTCAGAGACTCATAAATTTGCTCGCTTTGAGGGTGAGCCTTGTCTCCAGCCACGAACCTGTGAACCTCATCATCTAACTCAATCCAACTTAATCCTGCTTCTTTCCTTACCCCCATTACCTTCATCTTTCTCCGAACTCCATTTGCTTTTTCCCAGAGCCCAGCTGAAGAATAGATATTGGAAAGTAGAACATAATGGCTGGCAACATTGGGCTCCAACTCAAACAGATTAAGGGCTGACATTTCCCCTAGCTCCACATTTTGGTGGATCCTGCAACCACCCAGCAGACTACTCCATGCCCCTACCTTATCAAGCCCAACGGGCATGGACTTCACAATTTCATGCGCTTCATATAGCTGACCTGCTCGACCAAGCAAGTCAACAACGCAAGCATAGTGATCAGCATTAGGTTCAACCCCGTAATCCACTTTCATTCTCTGGAACAACTGTTTGCCTTCATCAACCATCCCTGAATGACTGCATGCTGCAAAAACTGAGATAAATGTAACCTCATTAGGCTTCACTTCAGCCACCATTTTCCTAAAAAGTGTTAAGGCCTCCTCTCCCTCTCCGTGCATCCCAGAAGCCATGATCATAGCATTCCATGTTATTACATTTCTATGGGGCATGCTCTCAAAAACTCTTCGAGCCATATTTAAGCAACCACACTTGGCATACATATCAACCAACGCACTTCCAACTGCAACATCTGATTCCAGACCATTTCTAAGGGCATAACCATGAATCTCCTTTCCTTTTGCTAGAGCTGCTAGGGCCGCACAACCAGGGAGGATGGTCATGAGTGTTACTGAATTAGGCTTAAACGAGAGCTTAACGTTCTTGTCAAAGTCATCGTTTTCTTCACCTTTCCTTTCAGCTATTAGCATTTCATGTAACAAAATCAAAGCATCTTCATGGTACCCACAAACCACATAACCAGTTATCATCGTATTCCAAGACACCAGATCTTTACTCTCCATATTGTGGAATATATGTTTCGTGATATCTATCTTTCCTATCCTGGAGTACAAGTCCATCAATGCATTTTGTACATATCTATCCCTCCCCAGGCCCAACTTGAGTACATACCCATGCATAATCTCTTTATCAGTAAAAGCTTCAGAGTGCACACAAGCTGGCAAAACGCTAGCCATTGTTGTTGGGTTAGGAAAAAGATCAGAGGCAGTAATCAATTTCATGAATAACAACAACGCCTCCATATAGAATCCATTTTGCGTATAACCAGCAAGCGTAGCATTCCATAGTCCAAGTTCCCGATTCAGTGCCCTGTCAAAAACTTTGCGCCCCTTCTCAACTCGTTTACAGTTGCAATACATGTCTACCAAAGCACTGGTCACAAAGGAGTTCCCCATAAAATCGTCGTTTCTGAGTACATAAGCATGGATTTCTTTTCCAGAGTCCAATAACTCCAGATGGGAACATGCTGGAAGCACACTCGAAATTGTGACCCCATCAGGTTTAAATCCTTCATCATTCATGAAAGTGAAATACTCCAATGCCTCATAAAACCTATCATTCTGTGAAAATGAGCTAATAATAGTATTCCAAGAAACCATGTCTCGATGAGCAAACCAATCAAATATAATCTTAGCATCATGTATTCTCCCTAATTTCGCATACATGGCCATCAAAGAATTGTCCGTAAACGTCTTTCTGTCATCAAATCTCAGACTATACCCATGCACTTGTTTTCCAAGCCTTAAACCGTCACGCCTATTCAGGTTGCTGCACGCAAGAGCTACACTAACCAAAGTAAACGAACTAGGCTCAATTCCCTCCAATCCCATTAAGCGAAAAGCATCTAAAGCTAACTCCCACTTCTCATATTTACATAAAGCATTTATAAATGAGTTCCAAGAAACTTGGTCCCTTTGAGGAATTCTGTCGAACACCTTGAAAACTTGACCAACATCAGTCCCACATTGGGCATACATATGCAAAATTGTATTGCAAACAGTCGAGTGAGAATCATAACCGAGTTTAACAACAGACCCGTGAATCTGCTGTCCCAAGTGCAGGTCTCGAACTGCAGTGGCGGCCTTCAACACCGCCGGGAAAGCAAAATTATCCGGCAGAACTCCGGTGGCCTGCATCTGAATAAAAGTAGTGATGGCTTCTCGGAAGGAGTTTGAGCGGGTTTCGGAGCGAAGTGATTCGACCCATGAGTACTTGGAGCGGGTTTCAGATGTTTTGCCAATGAGTGGACGGTTTTGGGTTTGCGGGGAATTAGCGAGAGTAAGTGCAGGAGGAAGAGAGGGAGGAGAACAGAGCACGCACATGTCCAGAAAATTATAGGCAACTTGTTCAATTGTTGCCTGAAATCAATTACCGGAGTGGAGCACTCAGTATGTAATAAAGTTTCAATTTTGCCAATCTTTTGTTTTTTTTTTTTTGAATCATACAAATAAAAATCTTTAATTAAAAAAAAAAAAAACTTATCAACAAGGGTGTAAAAGCTCTTACAAAAAAAAAAAAAAAAACGAGGGTAAAAGTGTAATTCGGTAAACTGCCGAGTAGTATAAATAAAAGCCCGTGCTAGGGTTTTTTGGCCACTCGAATATTTCCTGCAGTTACTCCGCCGTGTCCGGCTCTCCGCTTCCAATTGAGGTTCGTTTTCGAATATCGTATCGCTTCTACTTACGTTCTTCGTATCATACTACATTGTGGTGGTGTCGTAAAATTGGTTATATTCGCTACAGATGAATCTTCATTAATATTAGTTAATCAATGATCAAAATCGAACTGTAATATGTAGCGTGTCTGTATATAGGCATTTTTACATTGTATCCGTTTCTGATTGTTTATCTGCACTGGTTTTGGTATGGATTACTTTCTAGTCCAATCATAATTATATAATGTTTATTACATTTGCTATACATGGTGTAACTTGAATTTGTGATTTTAACCAACTTAAAACAAGTCAGTCAAAGGTGCTTGATATTTTAAAGAAATCTGCTTGGTTTCATGGGAGTTTCTCTTTTGCTGCAGAATGGAATCGCAAATCAAGCATGCAGTGGTTGTGAAGATCGTGGGTAGGACTGGGTCTCGTGGGCAAGTGACTCAGGTCAGGGTGAAATTCATCGATGATCAGAACCGTTTCATCATGAGAAATGTGAAGGGACCCGTCAGGGAAGGCGATTATCTCACCTTGCTGGAGTCTGAAAGAGAGGCTAGGCGGCTGCGCTGATATCTCTCATGCTTTATGCAACTTTAATTAATACAAGCATAGCATTTTGGTCTTAAGCTTTATGCTGATTCGTTAGCTTTTGAAGATGTATAACTAGACCTAACCCAAGTATGGGGTTGCTTTGTTTCAGATTGACTTAATTTTTTACATGTTTGCCCTCGATGGTCGGAGTACTGGCTGCTCAACCTCGCTACATTTGTTTAAAATGTTTATTTCAGGCATTTTGCATTTTGACCCATGCCTTGGTTTTTGTAATAAATGTCCATACTCCGTGATAAAAACGGTGTCTTTTGGATAAATGTCCATACTCTGGGATAAAAATGGTGACTTTATAGAAAATGTTATTATTTGATTGTAGATTCATAGTTTCAGAAATTAGTTATCGGTATATCTATATAGAATCAGAGTATTAGCATTCTATGTGATTACTGATTAGGCATGTTATGTTTTGATTCAAGATGCATTGCATTACAAGATTTCTTAGTTTGTTCTGTTGGAATCCTTGAACATGGTATTTTCATCTAAAAGTGGACCAATTGGGTGGAGTTGAAAGGTATCTAATTTGATTAAAGCTCGAATGTATGGAAGCTTGGATATGTTTGATTCCTGGACTTGATTGTTTTCTTCAATGACATTTTGTAATTCAAGTACAAATAGGTGCTCCTTTCATGCAACATTAGTCGAATGTGAGGGGGACAGTAAATCAAGCAAAAGTAAATACTGGTTGGTAAGTGCTCCAGTAAGAGGTGGTGGAAACAAGAAACTAATTCAGATGTTCAATTTTTTCATCCAAAATATCATCAGTTGTGAATAACTCACTTAGCACTACGAATGATCTCATGTTAACAAGGACTATATATGTCATGATCATAGTCAACTGGCCTGTGTGGCCCTAAATTTAGTTTGTCGACTTGGGGTCAATGCCTTTGAATCCATCCTATTTACTCAAAGTATTTGGGGTGGATACCTGGAAGATATACAGTGTTGCTATTGTATTCTTGATTCTCCTTTTTTGTGCATTGTTTGAGGGCATGACATGAAGGATCAATCTCTATTTGAATGCAACAACAATGCTAGCCATTTTCTAATTCATTTTTTGCAACTGCATACAGGGATGCTGAAATCTTGAGGTCTTTTATTAGGCATCTTCATGATGATGTGCCCCTGTAAATACCTGTTTTGTATGTATATTAGAGGCATATAATAAAAAAACGAGTCTGCTGTGGGTGCGTGTAAGTTGTGCTCTATTATGGTTCCTTCATGCGATGAACGTGGCAGGTAGGTATCCAATTTAATAAGCCTAATAGTTATAAAGTGGGCATGTGTTGCTATCTCTTTGTTTTCTACTGTATATTATAATATCAGACAGAGAAAAGAAGGTGGGGGTGTGTTGGGGTCACCATCTCTATCTCCAGCACAAATAAATATCTCTTGTGAAATCTGGGGATTATTTAAGCAGGCAGCAGTTTAGAATCTTAATAGGGGTTAAAAATGGCAGATTCCACCACCAGAGGAGAAGTGTCTGTGGCTGAGGTGAAGTCTATATTCGTCTACCCCGTCAAGTCATGCCGTGGAATTTCCGTCTCTCAAGCCCCTCTTACTTCTAATGGTACTCACTGCTTTCACTTACTGCATTTATGGATTCCAAAGTAACAAATTTTTTACTTCATTACATAACAGGATTACGTTGGGACCGACTATGGTTAATTGTGAATTCGAAAGGCAGGATGTATACTCAGAGAGTCGAACCAAAACTTGCTCTAATTGAAGTTGAGTTGCCAGTTGAAGCATTTTCACCAGGCTGGGAACCAAACAAGAGCTCATTCCTCGGTCAATTTCTTCAATTTTACTTGTCTCTTTTCTTTTATTTTCCCTTCTCTTTGATTTTCAGTGTAGAGACTTGCTGCCACTGTTGTTTAACCTAGAGCTCTTTCAGCCACTCCACACCCTTTTTTTAGGCATAATTACTGATACCGCTTTTATTTGCTCGCTTCATTACTTCCTCTACCAGTGATAAGAGCCCCGGGTATGAATGTTGTGAAGATTCCAATGCTTGAACCTTCTGCAATTGCTAATGGTGTCTCCGTGTGGGAGTGGTCTGGGTCTGCCTTGGATGAGGGAGACGAAGCAGCTGAGTGGTTCTCTCATTTTCTTGGCAAACCCAGTCGTCTAGTTCGTTTCAATGAAGGTATGTATGCCTCCAAACATTATTAAGCTTAACCCCTTCACATGGGAAATTGGTCCACAATCCAACTTTTTCCCAGAAAAAAAACAACTTTCCCTGGTTTTTGGTGTGTGAAGCTGTCTCGTTCTCTCTTTTGTTGACTGTTTCGTGATCAACAAACTAATGCTTATCTTTCTGCTTCTTGACTATTGAAGATCAATTTGCATTGAGCTGTGATATTCTTTCAACCACATACATAATGTATGCCTTTTTTAATATTAAATGCAGCAACGGAATGCAGGCCTGCAAACTCCGACTATGCCAGAAGCCATACAATCAATTTTAACGATTGGTATCCCTTTCACCTGTTTTCCCAAGTAAGTGAAACTAGAAAACGAATGTTAAAACTGACTATTGTTGGTTTGACTTCAAGTACAACTGATCCAGGATATATCTTTGTAGGGATCATTGAATGCACTAAATAATCGTCTTTCAGAACCAATAGCAGCAAACAGATTTAGGCCCAAGTATTGACTCACCTCCTTAGCTATGACACAACATTCTCACCCTACATCAGAATACTAATGTGTATCTGCCATTCTTGACAGCTTCGTCGTGGATGGATGCGAGCCATTTTCAGAGGATTTGTGGAATGAGATAAAGATAAACGAGTTTACATTCCGTGGGGGTGAGCTTTGCTACCGCTGTAAGGTGAAATGTCTTTACACCCCTGCCTTTGGCATTATTACAATCATGAATATAGTTTTATTGATGAGAACACTACTCTTGTGTGATGTCCTCAGATCCCCACAATTAATCAAGAAACTGCAGATGCAGGATGTGAGCCAAACAAAACTCTCACTCATTTCCGGTCTGACAAAGTACTGTATCCTGACAAAGAGAAACACCGAGGAAGGGTAGGGATTTAGACACAGATACACAATACTTCTCAAATTTGCTCTTATAATAATAAACGGAGATGTTGGTCGTTTTCTTTTTTTTTTGTAGATTTACATGGGACAGATGCTGGTGTGCACAAATTACATGCCAGAAAGCGGCAAGGCAATTACAGTGGGTGATCCTGTGTATCTCATCAAGGCTGTCTCCTCCTATCAAGACTGCATCCTTTAACTGAATAAACACTTGCAACTGATGTTATCATTAGCTTTGTCTTCTCTGTATCTCTACAGATTGCCCTAGACTCACATGTTCAATATTAACGTCAATAAAACATCTCGTTGTGGTTTGATTGGTTTTTTCATCAATTTCAAACAAGTTCTGTTACTGATATAAAGTAAATTTGGGCTTTCAACGCTTACAGTTAGTTTCCAGTTGATTTACGTCATCATTTAATGAGAAAATGTTTCTGTTTGATCGACAGTTTTCTAACAAAAAATATCTTTTAAGCTTTTGACACTAAAATATTCATTTATACTTTATAAAAATGGTCTTAAAATGCATCGGAGCATGCTATCTATTCATAATCCAGCAATCAATCTGTACAAAGCACTCAGCTTTTGATATTGAAAAAAAAAAAAAAAAGGAGCTGTATTTGATTATCGGAGGAGCAATCAGACATATTCCAAGACAATTAAGCAATAACAGCACCCACACCCAAAAAAATCCTTATAAAAGTACATTAATTTTAATAAGGAAATGCATAAAACCAGAGTAGACAGGCAAAATTTCTTTTTCCTTGAATATTGGGTTCATTTCGATATAACAACAAATAGTGTTGCATGAATGCAACTCCTCTCCTTATCTAGCACTAACAATGCTTGACAATGTAAAGTTGATCCAGTAAGCAATTGCGATTTCTGAATACAATTATGTTGTGTGGAGAAGTAAACATTCGACAGGCTATGTTGCCTGCCGGAGCATCTGCTGAAGCTGAAGTACTTGCTGCTGCTGATCTGGTGGCAGTGATCTTAGCTGCTCTGGTGTCAGACTCAGTACTTGCTGAAGCAACGTTGAATCCACATCAGGGGGAACTTGCATCTGTATACAATCATTAAATACTCCATATCAACATTGACCATTTAAGATATATTATCAAACAAACATGCTCTTTCTTGATGATGAAGTCTCAATGTAGTCATAATAGTTCCTGTCAAAGCATGTTTTCTTCTTCGCACCGGTGGATCCATCCATACAATAACAAGTATTGTGTCATTTTTGTTTCAAATTTGTTCAAAGTTCTCATTTATCATCTTAAGACATCCGAAAGCTAATTTGTTCTTGAAATAAAAACATAAACATAACAACAAACTAAGCCAATCATCCCACTATGTGAGCTTGGGCAGGGGCTGAGCTAGACAAATCCGAATGGGGGCTAATAGGTCATAAATTACTTTGGGGGGGGGGGGGATTAATCAATAAGAATCAATTTTCATAAAACAAAATACATATAAGGAATGCATATAGGGACGGGGTGCAAAATTCAAAGCAGGAAAACAATAGTAACATGGTGTAAGCTTCAAGCCTTCTAGTTGTACTAATTCCCCCCCACCCCACAAACACACACACAAATGTGATTTAAAAAGATATGCCGAGGAGAAATCAACTACCTGAGTAGCTTGCTTCTCAGAGTTTAGAGTTGCTTCTGTTCTGGAGGTTTGTCCTCCTGGAATATCAGTAGTTGGGAATGGTGCGGTAAAAGGTGTAGCTATGTTTATGGCCTGTGGAGAAGGATTAGCCCTTCCATCATTCAATTTAACCATTTTTGATGCTCTTTCCATTTGGTTTATCTGATCAGGGGCACTTAAAGCATGCCCTTTAAGATCCATACCTTTGGCCATGCCAGAGGAAGTTGAGGAGCTAGGCTGTTACCAGAAAAGAGAAAATGCAAAAATCATGTTCATGACGTGTGTAAGTCCAGATTAGACAATTGCGTAGTGCAATATTATTTAGCATTTACCAACATAAATAATAATCTATGTGCAATTCTTCAGGGGAGATTTGCAGGAACATCGACAATGTCCAAAAATCTTCATCATATTAATGCTACCTTTTATCATAATTAACTATCTATAAATCTTAACATCCATGCCATAATTCAGCGCAAGGATTTAACTTTCAACTCTTGCATTATGAGATAAACAAAATTTTACACCTGAAAGCCTGCGGCTGAAAATTGTGGATGTACAAGCACAGATGAATGTGTGCTAGAATTCTGAGACATTCGCAGATCACTATGCCCAGCATTAGTGGGTGGAACTGGAACTACATTTTGTGATAAACGATGTTGCATTTGCTGGTTGAAAGAAGAGGAAGTTGGCACATGAATTTGTTGTCCGACTGCCAGATTACCCAATGACTGGGGGTGAATAGATGGATGGGATGAAACTCCTGATTGTACAAGCAGTTGGCCTTGCTGTATGACTTGGTTTTGAGTTAGTTGTGGACGTTGAATCTGAGACTGTGTAGGAAATTTCTGAAGTGCAGCATACTGGTTTGGTGTACCAGCAGACACTCGACTTTCCTGAGCATAATGCAGCACACCCAATTGCGTTTTGTTCTGTGGAAGTGGGGGCAGACCAGGAAGAGTTTGAACACTTTGCACCGAAGGCTGCACTTGTTGAGGAGGAGCTTGCCGAATATTAGGCATCTGCAACTGCATAGTTGAAAGAATCAAATACAGTGCTTGAACTCTACTAGCTAGTTGCACAAAACATAGTGATGACAGAAGGAAAAATTCTGCATGAACAAAACAAACCATTTGTGGAGACAACAGCCCTAGCATAATCTGGGCCTGCATTTAAAGTCAAATAAAAGTTATAAATTTACCTAGTATGTCAAGACATGATAACAAATGAAGAATAAAGGGAGGAAAAGAGAACTTCTTATATAAACCTTATGAGAAAATGCAATTAACTGCTCAATACTTATCAATATCTCAATACTCACGATAGCAAGAAGCCTACAGACTATTCAAAGAACTACCACAGGTGGATAATAACCTGGAAAAGAGCTTTAGGCAAATTTGGGAAGGCAAGTAAGAGTTGTCGGACTTGTTCTTTATTTTGTGTAGCCAATGCCTGTCAAAACCATTGAAAAAACTCATCAGAAATCTGCCAAAAAACAGATCGTCCTCCATGAAGAAATACAATAGAATTATGTATTCTGTAGCGTTTTCTTTCAGAGTTATTTGCCACACTTGGTGCTGCATCTTCATATTTTATAAGAATGTAAATTCATCATGGCAATAAAAAGGTTGTCCTAAATTCACTTTTCACTAGGGCTGGCTTAGTCATTTGTTATTCATCTAATTTCCTAGAAACCAAATCCTTGTGAACACGCTACGCAGTTTTGGAATTGGTACAGTTCACTATCATGTAGCCACTGGTCCAAGCTGAATCACCCTCAGAGTCTTACCTTCAATTCGGAAACAATCTCCGTCAGCTGACTCCTAGAAATTTTGGCCAAATGACGTGTCAAAGGATCAGTGCCCAACAAGGACTGATGTTGCAAACCAATCAAATTCGATGTGGTAGCACTCTGAGCAGATCCAAGAGCTCCTGCCATGACAGATGCAGCAGCTGTAGCAACTGAATCACCTATTGGTTGGTGAAGACTGGGATGCCCAAGGACTGCTGGACCCCCGAATTGTTTTTGACCATCTGCATTGTAAGGATACACTAGATAATACACAAAAGTTGAAGTACTGGACTGAAAAAGCTTAGTAGAATATGAGAGCAAATTCCAAACTTTTCATCTTCATTCAAAGATACATGCAATATCACAAAACACAATATTTCAGTTACCAACATTCAAGGCAACACCTGGACCACCACGTCCCTGCAAGAAACCACCATTTTCAAGAAAGTCAAGATGAAGCAGTATTTAACATGGTTTGTCTCAATCAGACTCAGTTGGCACTGATTACATTTGAATGAAACATTAGATAGGAGTATAACAACAAGCCCATAGACTCACACAATGAGTCAAAATCATGAAAGATGTACCAGTTCGCGATTCCTGTCAGCATTCTTATCATTCTCAGCAAAGTCAACTCTTAGCTGCCGACCATTTATCTCATAACCCTGAAGATTACGCCGAGCACTTAAAGCAGTCTCTTCATCCTTGTACTCGCAGAATCCATAACCCTTTGGTTTCCCAGTTTCTCTATCAATAACTAATCTGAGATAGAGGGGAAAAAACAGGACAATCAATGTGCAGCTTTAATTAAATGGCAACACCGACAAACAAAAAACTGAACATTAACCCACAAAAGAAATCATATCAGCATTAAGAGCATTTAATAATATTTCCAAAAAAAGGAAAAAAAAAAGGTTTGAAAGGAAATTGATCAGAAGTACAACTATGCACGAAAAAGCTTTTGACAGATCCATATTGAAAAAATGAATACTGCCAAGGCAGATCTTAACAATCTGAATGCACAGTTGGAGATATCTATAAGCAATTCTTTATGCAAAAGCCCCATCCTCATAACACAAGTAACCCACCAACTATCTGTGCACTCCATCATCACTTCCCCAACCTCAAATTGAAGCAAACTCACCTGAAAGAAATAACAGGGCCAACCTCCTCGCATATTTGAACGAGCTGCTCTTCAGTAGCATCATACGGTATATTCCCAACTATATACAGACAACCAACTTTCATAAATTAAAAAATACCAATTTCCATGAGTGCAGCAGCAATAACATAAGTAACCTCAGGGTATTTCCAATCTTAACAAACAAATCGAATGTGTAAAATTGAAGCAGTTATTGCCCTCGGAAATAAAGACATCAAATTTATCAAAACCGCATCAAGAACACTCAAACCAGCATCGAATTTAAAATGTCAATTAGCAGAAAAAGGATAAAATTCTGACCGAAAACGCAGCGATGCTGCGATTGGGGATTGGCTGCCATGACAGGAATTGATTTCTCAGAAGAAACTGATACTGCGACCACGATTAGGTTTAGTAGTAAGATTCAGCGTCATTGTCTTCTCCTTTCTTGATTAATTAATTCAGCGATTATGATACTTTCTACACTTCCCACAACGCTTATTCATTCAGCCGACAGTTCACACTGTCGAAACACATTGACACGAGGAAAAATACCTACAAAGAATGAAAAATAATATTCCAAAAAAAAGAAAATTGAGGAGGAATGAAATTTGGTTCTTATTTATTTACAAGTGACGATTGGAAAAGGTTTGAGATTTAGACACTGATTGATAGGGGTCTGTATTGGCGCCCTCCACAGATTTGCTTCTCCGATTTGGTCAAATTTTTTTACTTTTAGGCTTAACTCCAAGGAAAAAAAAAAAAAACAAAACAAAATTTTACATATTTTTCTATTTTAATCAATTATTTAAAGTTATCAATTTTGACTATTATTAGATTAGCTGATTTCAATTTTAAGTTAGTTTATGATTTTAATCAAAAAATTGATTGAATGGTATATAGATGTCATGTAGATAGAGTAGGTAAATCGTATGTTACTTAAAATTAACTAAACTTAATTAATTGTAGATTAATTCACTTTAATCTAAATAAGTAAAAAAAAAAAAAATGAAAACAATGCAACATAATACAAAAATTATATACCAATGATAGGTGTGGAACAAGATTAAAAGAGGTAGGTCTTAAGTGGAAATAAGATTAGAAAACAAATAGATGGATACATGACTTTTTGTTGTATTGCGTTGTTTTCATCATTTTTTTAAGTTAAAGTAGGTAATCGTTCATGATTAATCAATCTTGATTAATTTTAAATAATATATCATTTATATATTATTTACGTGACATTCACATTATTATACAAAAAATTAATTTGAACCAAAATCACTTAGTTTAATTGTGGTTAAAAATGATAATTTTAAAACATTTGGAAAAAATACAAAAATTATGCAAAATTTTGAATTTTTTGCAATTAAGCCTTATAATTATTGTCATAATAACCATTACTATTATACTATATATATATATATATATTCATAATTAATATAGAGAAACAAATACTGTGTCTTTAGCTCGGTCAAGTGATGATGTTTGAACTTTGGGCTTGCCTCAATAATGTATTTGGCCCATGAATAAAGTGGACTTTAAATTTTAGGAAATCAGTGTTGCTATAAAAAATTTAGGGTGAGACTATCAGAACCCCATCCTTTTCTAACCACATTCCATAATTAAATAAATAAAAAGTAATTATTTATTAAATATTTAAAAAATCCTCAATTACCCAATATAAAAATAGGATCTACTAAGCACACCCCATATCTTCTAAGCACACCTTATTACCACTTATCTCTCATGCTCAACTTCTTCCTTCATTTCCCAAACCCATTTTAAAGCTTCAAGACAAATGTCACTACTCACAAAGCAAATTTCGGGTTACAAATGTCAATGGAATGGGAAGAGACGTACCAAATGAGCAGTGTAAGATTTCTCATTCATTTTTTAAAGTTTTTAGTAGTGTAGTTTGAAAATCGAGCTTTAGGGTTTAGTAGAAAAAATCTCGCTGGAACAGTTACGTTCGACCACATCAGGCCGAACTCTACACATAGTGTTCGACCTAAAGTAGTCGAATAAGTGATAGTTCGTTTGATTCAGTGAGTAGAACAAAAGGCTCTTTGTTCGGCCTTAATCAGTCGAACGGAAAGCTCCTTATTCGATCTCAATTAGTCGAACAAAACCCTGTGTTCAAACATACGTAGTGGAACAAATCATGGTACGTTCGGCCTACGTATGTCAAACATGTCGTGATTTATTCGGCCATCGAAGTTGAACAAAGTCTTTTTTTTGTATAATTTAATTTTTCTTTCTGAACAATATATTTATTATGTTATTTGTTCATTGTTTAATAGGAAAACAGTTTGAAATCCACGGAATTAAGTGTGGTAAATCTCGTGGAGGAATATGTTCATGATGTTGAGGTAATGGATCCACTGTATGAACAAATAGATTATACAGTTGAGTTTACCATAAATTTAGTTTTTGAAGATAGTACGATGTTGGTTGATTGGGCAAAAAAAGTAGGGCATAAACTTAATATGGTGGTGTTAGTGAAACAATCAGAAGGGGTGGCTAGTGGTAGGCAGCTTAGAGTTTATCTGTGTTGTGGAAGAGGTAATACGTATCGTCCAACTAAACCAAAGATGAAAAGACCAAATATGGGTGACAACAATCAGGACGTGCAGACTAAAAGCTTTAGAGAGAGAATAACTGGTATGAAGAAGTGTGATTGTCCTTTTCTTTTGAAGAGCACTCGAATCAATGATGTTGGTGAATGGTGTCTAACAGTTTATGTGGATCTCATAATCACCCGATGGACACTTACTTGGTGGGGGCACTCATATGCCGGTTAACTTACAGAGTTAGAAGATCGTTATATTTCAACTAATCGAAGAATAACACTAAACCCAAGGATATCTTTGAGTAGTTTGAAACAAACCTTTGTCGATAATGAGTCAACGCTGAAGACCTTGACAATACTTGTCACAAGCATCGAATTGTTGAGCATGGAGGTCGTTCTCAAATGCAATATTTGTTGGAGAAATTGAGTCATCATATGTATTATTACCTCGACAAGAGATGCGAGCACACTAACAGGGTCAAAAATCTATTTTATGCTCGCCCTACCAGTGTCGAGTTGTTGTGTGTATTTCTAAATGTGATATTGATGGACTGCACATTGATGGACTGCACGTATAAGATCAATCGATATAAGATGTCTTTTTTGGAGATTGTTGGTATCACATCCACAAATATCACTTTCTCGATTACATGTGTATATCTGGAGGCTGAACGATAGGAGAACTATATTTGGGCGCTGACAATTCTAAAGGGATTAATGGATCAATCAACACTACCGGATGTGATTGTCATTGATCGGGAGATCGCATTGATGAATGGGAGCGAAGTTACCTTTCCCAACTCGAAACATTTGTTATGTCACTGGCATATCAGCAAGAACATTTTAGCGAAGTGTAAACCAATGTTTCATACTAAAAAACAGAAATGAGATTCATTTAATAATTTATTCCACTCATTGATGGTTGTTGAGGATTTGCCTAAATTTAATGAGTTGTTACGGAGGTTGAGGGATGATTACGCCGACTACCCAGAGACCGTCAAGTATGTCATTGAAAATTGGATAACAGCTTACAAGGAGAAGTTTGTTTCATGCTGGACCAATAAAGTCATGCATTTTGATAACAAGACAAGTAGTCGGTACGTGCATAATTGTATATCTTTATCATCATGTTTTGTTTGTTGTATTTTTATTTTGAAAGTAACTATACTCACATTTGTATGTCTTCGTCATATAGAGCGGAAAGTGCCCATTCAAAACTGAAGAAACAACTTGGAACAAGCCAATCAAATTTTGAAATTTCTTGGGAAATGATTCATGAACTGTTGATCGTGTCTCACAACACAATCAAAACATAATTTGAGAAGAGTTTGAATGTCATACATCATCGCTACAAGTCCCTTCTTTTCAAGATAATATAATATTTGGTGTCACATGCTGCTATGCACAAGATCTTCGAGGAGCTTGAAGGTATTAACACATGCGGTGTGGATTTCCTGCTATATGGGTGTGTTTTGAGAAGAACCTATGGATTGCCAAGTGCACATGAGCTGGTCGAATTGGCTCGAATCGGTGCACTAATCACACTAGACATGGTTCATAGTTTTTGGAGGAAATTAGACTGTGAGCAATCGAAGTCAGATGTTAATATTGGTGAAGAACTTGGAAGTCGGTGGCAAGAGATGGTGGGATGTATTAATAATATGTTCGAGACCTCAACAGAATCTCAATAGTTATTATTGCTTAAACGACTCCGAGAGATCTCATTGTCGTCCACTTCCTCATTACTTGAGCCCAAGGTTCATACACGTGTTTGTGGTAGGCTCAGCAAGGCTAAAATTCGTACCCCAGAAGTCAACAAAATATGATAAGAGTGCATTTGAATATGTAGAGTCGATAATTGATAGTTGTTCACCTGTTGATCAAAGTATTGAAATATTTGGTCCATCATCGGTGGGGCCTTCGTTTGCCAAAGCCAAATGACAAAAACAGCTGGTCCAATAACGATCTACACATACGGCATTTAAGACACCACTGATAGAACTCATCCCGACTTTCTAGAGACCTTACATCAGTAGCACAACAAATGTAAAAGGAAACGGTCATTGTGGGTTTCGATGTGTAGCCGATGCACTTGGGTTGGGAGAGCATTTGTGGCCTAAAGTTCGAAACGACCTAATTAGGGAGTTGGAGCAATTCACAAGTCTATATGCTAGTGTTTGGTTTGATCAGACAAGGGTCGAACAAATGTTGGTGATGTTGAGGTATTTCAAAGATGAGGTCTATGATTGCAAATATTAGTTTGTATACCCGAAGACGTATTATTTGGTTGTATTAGTTTACAATATAGTATTCGTACATATCTCGTCTCAGCAGAGCCTCACATTTCTACCGTTAAGGACGTTTGTGGCGATGAATCCTCAAATTATGTGCATGGCACTCGTAGGAAATAATCATTTAATCAAGGTAATTACTCCAACCAAATATGTACTTCTATTCATTATAATGCAAATAGTTTGAAATTATTTAATTTTCTATATAGGTGAAGTTGATAGATGGTTCACCATTACCACCTATAAGCACAACATGGTACGGTTACCATTATCCATGTGCCGAGGGTTGGATAGTTCTCCACTAACAATAAATAACAAAGTACAATAGTCTCGCAACACAGGAAAAACATTTGCAGGGGTTGCAAGTATTACAGTAGATGATGATTGAAAACCCAAACCTTATATTTATGGACTGTAAATCCATGTACGAACATTGTATCTGTATTAACACAATGCAAGACACGATCACATGTACTCTAACTATTTGTAGGTACATTTTGGAACCAAATTTATGTTGCTTACTGTTTGATAAGCTCATTTTATAAGTGGATTCAAATTTACTTATGCAATAGATAAGGTTGGAATTTATTTAGCATGGAAAATGACTCTGTTCGACCAAAAAAAATCGAACAGCTATAGGCACGTTCGAACATAATGGCCGAACATAAGACTATGTGTTCGACCTATATAATCGAACAACTCCCATATGGTTCGACATTGGAGACTGAACGGACCGATAGTTGTTCGATCCTAATGGTCGAATGGAGTGTTCTGTGTTCGACCAATGTGGTCGAACGAATCGATACATGTTCGTCCAATGTGATTGAACGGGGCTAGGTATGTTCGAACAACTTGGTTTGACTATTACATAGTGAATTCAGCCGTGGCGGTCGAATAACATCTCAATATTGTAAAAATAATCAAAACACTGACACTACACGTATTGGATCAGATGTTAACAACAACATGCCGATGAACTGAAAATCGTAACTACCGAAAATAAGAGAGAATAACATGAAGTAAAGTAGTTTAAACATAATCCGAATGTTTTTGAAAACTAACATAAACAAGATATAAAAAGATAAACATCTAGCAAATTGTTTTGAAAACTAACATAAACAAAACACAATAACCATAACTCAAATTGTTTTGAAAACTAGCATGAGCTAAATTTTAGATTTCAACTAAGTCCTACTATTTCTTCGAGGCCTAATATGCGCTCGTCGTGATGGTTCTGGCTCGAACGGATCATTCATCATTAAGGCTTCGTATGCACGTTTGACTAATGGCATCACGTAATCCAGGGATAAATGTGGATCTTGAACTCTCCACATTTGCACCAACGGGTTGACATGAGAGTGAGCCATATGAATCATTTCCCAAGATTGAGCACCTTGGGTCAAGGTGGAGGCATGTGCTGCATTTGACACGTACGTTGGATTCTGCATCTTCGGATGTGATACAGTGGTATACCAATCCATGTAGTCCTCCGAGCATTCTCAAGCAGGGTTTGCATATTGACCAAGATACTCAGCAGACAAAAGATGACTACTCCACTGTCTAAAGTAGTTCCCCAACAAGTGAAATGCAATCTTGTACTGCGCTCTCGTACTAACCCTCCTAGCATTGCTTGGTATGAGAGGGTTCTCAGGAATCGGTTGCACACATCCGAATTATCACAAGACACGATTGGGATAGTAAAGCTCAACTATGTCGAATACACGGATGCATCCGACATAGAATGTAAGATCTTCATGGAGAATTGAGAATACACATCCCGCATCCCAATATAAGGAGTCCAGACTACCTACAAGATCAAATTTGTCAACACTTTTGAATATCTCAATTTGAAGATTTAATTTATCATTATGTCCAGTTTACTTACATTACACGCAGAGTACGTGTCTAATATCTCTTTCCAAACTAATATACGGTCAATCGATGGTCCTGGGGAGGATTGTTGGGTCCATCTTGCCGCCAATTGATTATCATTTCAAAAATTGACATTATGAGTTAGTCGTGTAATAGGAAAGTACTCGTATATACATGCCTACATCAGAAAAAACATTTATCAGAAATATAAATAAATAACAAAAATATCTTCGTCAGAAGGTATTCCAACTAACCTCTAACAATGTCAAGTACCCCGACATATATCTCACCTCATAACGAGATGTCAGTCCCAACTGTCGATATAGATAAGCAAGTGCAACAGCTCCCCAGGCATAAGTGTGTACTCAATGTACATTTCCCAACAATCTCAAAATATTGGTCGAGACTCTTGAGCCGCTCTTGTCAGAGAAGATGGTACAACCAAGCAAAAACCTTAAATATGCTCTAGCTGCACATATCCTTGTTGTCTCATCCTTAGAAGCCACATTTGGAATAAATCATGATCGCAACCACTCTAACTTCACTAAAGAACCCCTTGAGCCACCCAGTGTCTTACTAGCGTCGTCTTCATCTATACTAAGTAATCGAGAAATCATCACTGACATGGGGACGAATGACTCATCAGGTAATGCAACCGGATGCCCCATCACCGGAAGTCTAGTTATACAGTAGACGTCATCTAGGGCGATGGTCATCTCCCCAAATGGCATGTGAGAACTGTTGGTCTTCGGATGCCAACGCTCTATGAAGGCGCATATCAGATTCTTATTCGGGTTTTTATAAGATATAAACCGTAAATCATATATCTTAGATCGATTCATCAGTCTTAACCAATCGTCGTGCTCACTTTCTAATTTCCACGATTCCATCTTCATTGTATGACACCAAAACTTGAGCACATCTCGTTCCTGATTAAATCAAATTTTCAAAGTAACGTGAGTTTTGAAACTAGAAATCAATTGGGGGTCAATGGGTCCCCTAGGAAATGACCCCATCAAAACCTCATTCTCAACATCCTCAATCTCCTCTTCAACTTCACTATCTTCCTCCATGTCTCCATCGACTTCTTCATCTCCAGGCAACTCACGTTGCTTGATCAGGTTGATCGGTTCTTCATCTATAAACACTGCAACTCATTCCTCTTACTGAGAATGGGGGGAATGAGCAAACTGAGGTTCGACTAAATAGTCTGAGGCACTTGGCTCTTCGACATGATGTTTTCTTTTAAAATTTGTTGGTCACTTCCTCCTCGTGTATCTTATATGCATCAACATATAAAAATATATCAAAAAAATTTACAATAAAAAAAATTATGCATGCTTAGACCTTTGTTCAACCTACGACTACCAAACAAGCAAGCCTTAGTTCGACCAACGACTACCGAATGCACAAGACTTTGTTTGACCTCATCCTGCCGAATGACTACCTATTGTTCGATCCTATTGGTCGAATGAAGTATCTATGGTTCGACCCTATTGGTCGAACGGACTGTCTAATGGCCGAACAACCAGAACCGAACACATCTTGTGCAGAAATGATGAACTTTCACCCGAAAATTTTGATTCTCACCTCCATTTTTTCCACATATCACTACGCATATACATATGTGGGGATTTCAATGTTTAGATTTTGATGAGACAAACCAAATATGTAATAGGAAGTTTTGAGTACCCCATTTTCACATTGTTTAAGTGAATAAATAGACTAGAATTGAGTCTTGTGCCAAGTATTGAAATGGAGGTTAAAAGAGGATAAAGCTGCATCTAAGCTTTAAGGGAAGAAATCGCTGCAAGAAGGCAGGATACAGTATCGCTGCAGAAAGGCAGGATACAGCATAGCTGGAAGAAGAAAGGAACAGCAAAGTATAATTAAAGCTGAACTTCGATACAGCAAAGCAAGAAAGAACGGCGTGCAGCAACGCTGCAAGAAAAGGATACAGGAGTACTGCTAGAAAGAAGTTACAACAGCACTGCCAGAAGATACTGCAATCAGGTTTAAGATACAGCAGCACTGAAAGATAGCATCAGCTGCATAAGGACCTAGGATACAGCGCAGACTTACAAGTCAGTTAAGTAATACAGCGCCAACTACAAGACGAAGTATCCTGCAAATCCTAGGAAGGATAAATGCAGTACGAGGAACGGAGATTCAAGCAAGAATAATAGAGCCGTTCAAGAAAAAGTCAAAGTAGCAGACACGGAGCCAATGAGAAGATGCCACATGGACTGACGCGCTGCAAAAAGCTGCGAGCCGCAACTGCCGCATTAAATGATCCGAAAGGAAAAGTCAAGTCGCATTAAATGCGAACCATACTTTGGCCAGGCTACTTCAAATTCAAAAGAGGGATGTCTCCTTCAACGGACATCTTCTCCTACAAGTATAAATAGAGGTCGAGGAGAACTGAAGCTGGTTACTGAGACTGTCACTATTCTAAGAACTAAAATCCATACGCGAAAGTTTCAAGCTTACAAATTTCAAGCATTCAAGCCAACAGTTTTAGTCACTCAACCTATCGAAGTGAAGCAAGTTCAAGCTGAAAGTTCCCCTACGGATTCAGAAGCTCACTTCGAAGCACAAGTTGAAGAAAACCTTTTTATCCTTTTAACCTTGTTGTTGTGTGCTTAGGTTGTTTTAGTGGTGTCAAGCAGTTGATAGGAGAAATCCTTGCTGTTTGTTTAGTTATCTAAGTGTTAGGCAGCTTCCCTGTGTGGGAGTGTAGAACCCTGTGTGGGTTAGCCTTTGAAGTTTGCAGTTGCTGTGTGTACGCTGGACTTCAGTAGGTGGTTTGCTTTGTAAAGTTGATAGATTGTTAGGAGAGTCCTGTAAATCAATCTTGCTTAACAAAGTTCCTGCTCGAGGAGCAGTAGAGTGGACGTAGAAGGATTACACCACCTTCGAACCACTATAAGCCATAAGTGTTTAATCGCTTTATTTATTATCTGTGCGTTTATATTCTGCATATCTATCTGTCTCTTATCATAAAACGTTTTGAAAGAAGCATTCTTGAGAAAAACAGTCTTGTGTTTAAAAGTTTATTTCCGCTGCGTACAAAACTCCAGGTTACAGCGTGCAGCACTGCATTCTAACGCTGCAAGCAGTAACCATCTATCGCTGCAAGCTCAAGTAACTTGCAGTGCATAATGGTTGTTTTAAAGATTCTGAAAAATCGACCAAGGTTCATTCACCCCCCCCCTCTGAACCTCGGACACCACTTGGGACCAACAACATATAATCCTATCTACATGTCTTAGTGTTTGATTTTGCACAGAAAAATTATCAAATACAATCTACTAATCAAAGAACATGGATTTTTACTAACTAAAATAACAATGTGAACGGGTAAACACTAACCTTGGGAGTCCATTATGCTTGTTCGACTTCTCTACGATGAAGGTTGGCCTAAGAGTTCGATTCTTAGAAGATGTTCTCTCTTCTCCTCCTCTCTAAACCCTAATGTGTTGGGGTGTGTTTGGAATTGTGTGGAGGTTTGAGGTGTGTATTTAGTGGGGTGTATGTCGTATTTCTTTTCAAATATATTCAAAGAGTATAATTGGAATTGTGTGGGGTGTGATTAGAGATTAACAAAATTTAAAATTAATAATATGGGTGTGAATAGAAATTGAGGTGTGGATAGAAGAGAATGGGATGCGGATAGTCTCACCCTAAAATTTTACTCAATTCAATCAATTTTGTAAAAATAAACAATCAAAACTCAAAATTTTTAACAATATCCAATTTGTTATTTTATAAGCAGATCCATTAGTAAGTTTATGATTATAAACTACGTGGTCATATATAAAGGTAATAGTTTTTCATTAATTTTAGTCATCAGTTTTTTATAATGAATGTATAATTTATTAAATATATTATGATTAGAATTTGTGAAAACAATATATGGTTTATTTTTTTAATAAACTAACGGTCAATTTAATGTATAGTTTGTTTTAGCATTCTTGTTTAAGTCAAAGTTTGGCTGGATTTGATTAGTGTTTTATTATACTTAACATTATTGTTTAAGTCAAAATTTGATTGGATTTGATTATTGTTGTAATTATTTTGAGTTGGATCGAATTTAATGGTTTCAAAAAATTTAATTAATTATTATCAAAATAAATTTGAATTCAATTTTATTTATGGTTAAATGACCTTACTTCGAGTCTCACCAACAAAATCAAATTTCCGTTTTACATAATTGAACTAAGGTAACCAACAACTTGCAGTAATAATTAAATAAAAGTCTAAACTTTTTTTTTTCCAAAACTTAATGTAAATGGGCTTGGTGACACCCTAATTACTAATGTTTGCAACCACATCTCTTACCTGCAGTAAAGGTAATGAGGGTACAAATTAGAGTTATGAACAAACAACATCCATCCTTCAATTACATACTTTAAAACTGGTTAGATACGAAGGTATGTTAGAAATAACAGACTATGAAGTATCTATTACAGGAATTACAGGTAGAACTAAAGGTTTTATGACCCTAGATTTAAGTTTCCTAGAGAAACACAAGTCATGGGTAAGAAATAGAAAATGGATGGAGTTCAGCCTTGATGGACATACACTCAGGTAGGATGAAGAAACCATTTTTTAATTAATATGCCAGGTTTGCATATTGATAAAGAGATTTTTAATCTCTTAAAACAACACGAGGATGTGTTAGAAGCCTTGCATCAATTAAGAAATTAAGGAGTAATATATTCGGATACAAGATTTCAGGAGTTTATGTTTAAGTATAATCAGATAAGCTTAAAGATAAACCAGTTAAAATCTTAGAAAGATAATAAAAATTATCCACAAGATTCTGAATGACGAGTGTTTTTTTATATATATATTTGTAGGGATATTATATGAGCAGTATAAGTCGGAGTACTTTGCAGCTTATATTAATTCAAGTTCAGGCATTTGCACAGCAAAACTAGCCAGGAGTTTTTCCCAGTAAATTTATGGAAACTCTACCTCTTATTGCAGGAAGAGATTTTTCCCAAAAGATTCTAATACTCAATAAGGGTGTTCAAGAATCAAGAATAATGATCGGAGGTGCATTTGGTACCCCTTGGTACAAAGTAAGAATGTCACTTATCTATATTCATGATACAAGTGTTGATATTTTGTTGGGTAACAATTTTATCCAGACTTTTGTAAAATATGAGCAAGATAATCACAAGAATCTGTTAACATTTACTACCAACTGTGGTAGTTTGATACAGGTTTTGCAGTGAGAGAAAGCTTTTAATAGGATAATGTCTATTAATTTTCGCAGCAAACGTGGTGATAATGACTCCAAGTTATTAACTCATCCTAAAATGCAGGATAAGAGAAAATTTGGAGAAGCTCTTTTATCTTATAGGCAAGAAGGGATAGAGAAGACAAATTAAGAAGCTATTCAATTTCTGAAAAATGCCCTACAAAAAGGACCACCTCAGATTGACATTGATGAAGAAAATTTACTTTCCCTTGAAAATGTTAAAAGGCTAATTCAGAGGAATTTAAATGAGAATCTTTTAGTTTGGTGGGACAAAAACCAGATCGAAGCAACCCTAAAGATAAAAGAACAATACAGATACGAGTTGGTTCGATACAAGCCGATTCAGATGAACATTGAAGATCGAAAAGATATGTAAAAGACTATTAAAGAGCATATCGATCTCAATCTGTACGAAGCAGGTATCTCCCCTTATAGCAGCCCTGGGTTTTTGGTAAGAAACCATGATGAAATAAAGAGAGGTAAAATAAGGTTAGTAATTCACTATCAAAGTATTGATAAGATTACTGAATTTTATGGTTATTACATTTCGAGTAGAGAACACTTAATTGATTGCATTAAGAGATCAAAAGTGTTTCAGAGTTTGATTGTAAATCTGAATTTTACCAGATTAAGCTAGAAAAGGAATCAAAAAAATTAACTGTCTTTTCTACGTCACAAAGACAGTATATCTGGAATATACTTCCAATGGGTCTTGCAAATGCACCCTAAATATACCAACGAAAGATGGATAATCTTTTCATAAATTATTTCGAGTTTATGTTTGTTTATATAGACGACATTTTGATTGCATCTAAAAATATGAAAAAATCATTTAAAGCATTTTGAAATATTTTCAGAAGCATGTCATAAAGAAGGATTAGTGCTTTCTGAAAAGAAGACAATAATTACGGTTAATAGAATCGAGTTTTTCGGTGTAATTATTAATCATGAAGATATGGAACTCCAGGAACATATTGTGGAGAAAATTCGTAATTTTCCAAATGTTTTTAAAGATAAGACGCATCTTCAAAACTTCTTAGGTGTGATTAACTTTGCAGGATCTTTTATCAAAGATTTAACAAAATATCGCAAGGATTTCCGTCATTTATTACAAAAGGATGAAAAGACCAAATGAAAATGGAAAGACATCCATTCTCAACGGGTTCGAGAGTTAAAACAGATTTGCAGTAACATGTCGAAACTCGTGATTCCTCAAGACGAGGATCAGTTAGTTGTCTACCCGGACGCTAACGAATTCCAATAGACAGCAGTGTTCATGAGGAAAACAGCTACCGGTGAAGAGCCGTGTATATATACAGAATGATTGTTTTCAGAACAACAAGCCAGAGTCTGGCATATTAACGAGAAAGAATCTTTTACGGTTTGGAAGACATTTAAAAAATGACTTTTATTCTTATTAGCAAAAGAATTTACTTTAAAGGTTGATAATACAAATATAAAAGTTTTTTTGAAAAATAAACTAGAATCAAAAATTGAAAAAGCTCGTATTATCAGGCGGCAAGCAAAATGCCAATATTATTTATTTGATATTGTCATTGTGAAATTTAATGAGAATGTTCTTGCAGATTTCTTAACAAGAGATGGACATCCTTGAAGCGGATTCTATCACGGTTAGATCGAGACACCTCAGGGAACACTTTGAGGAATTGAGCAAAGCATTTGAGTTGCTAAGGATACGTGTCGAAGCAGCTTCATATGTTCAGAAGGCAGATTTGGACAAGGTTCAAGCAGCCATACAAGCATCGCGAGTTGCCCAAATCCATTTATGGAAATCATTAGAAGGGCCTCTACAAAAGGTGAGTTCACCATCAGTGATCCAAAAAAAAAGTACACAAGAAAGGTTCATCATCGATGAAAAAATATGGTGTTTTTATACCCGAAGTAGGACATCCTACAGACAAGTATTTTTCATCAGACTCTGGTGAAATGGCTGATGACGCCAAAACAAGAAATTTATCAGACTCCGATAAAATTGTTAATTCGAAAAGTTAGGAAGAAATTGCAGACAAATCGAGTCAACCCAGCATTTTTGGGGTAAAAGAGGGAGAGATTAACCTAAGGCCACAGACAGGTCCACGACAAGTTAACACTAATCAATTTGTTTCTCCATTTTAGATTTACCAACGAACATGGGAGAAATTGGTTACAAGAAATGAGATCAATCCAGGAAAAATTACTGTCGATTGGTCTGGAAAGTATCAAAGGCTTTGGATGCTCCTGGGTGTAAACCCACAGGACGACTTCGAAGCAATTGCTTCGGTATTCATGACCGCACCTAGTTTTTTGAAGATTTCAAAATTACTGGAATTGATATCTACTGTTGTGCAAGACAAACCCGATTACCCAAAAAAAAAGGGAAAATAGAAGGATTTTTAGACAGTAAAAACCAAAAATATAATAAAAGGAAACGAGTCTAATGAAACTCAATATTAAACAAGTTGTATTGTATTCTAAAAATATAATATATAAGAATACAATATAAAGGTTCCATATAAACTCTATACAAGTTCAGAGGATGTTAAGAGATTTTTCTTGGCCCTATTAAGCACATGGCATTCCCGCCAGATACGGTATAGTGGATGGTCCCACCATCTTTGAAGAAACAAGCATCGACGATAGGCAATGGTCAAAAGACAAGTGGAGGACCCCTCCACTAACCAAAAGATTTGTTGCTGACACAAAAGGACAACGATGCCACCAAACCCGACAATAAATGGTGGAAGGTGCACTTACCTAACGGTGGGTGAAAATTAAAGATGGCTCCACCAAGTGGAAAGCAAGCTGGCAAGCATCCACAAGTTATAAGGGATGATGCCTATAAAAGGGAGATCTCAACCTTAGAAGAAGATAATCGAAATCACACTAGATTTCTTTTTATTTTCGAAAATCTTCTCTCTAAAATAGTTTGAAGCTTTCAAGCTTTCCTGTTCATGGGAGTTTCCCCTTCTCGAATATTAGTCATGATAGACTAAACAAGCTTTCTCCTCCAATAGCAGAGATAATAGTATTGTAAAATAGTTTAATTTATTATCTTCAATAAAAAAAAGGTTTTTGCTTTCCGACATACTCTCCAAAAAATTTTATATTTCTGAGTGACAATTATCCAATAGTGAGTCTCCCTATGATCCCCTTAAAGACAGATGGTCGTTGAGAAGAGTTGCGATCTGGGTTCTCAAGAGGATCGGTTTAGAACCATAGACTGCGAGCGAGTGGTTGGATCTTGGATCCGTAAAACCTAAACCGAGATCGAGGAGAATACAAAAGACGAAGATGAGGTATAATTCAAACTCAGTTTTATTTTATTTTATGGAAGTATATTGGGTTTGATATTCATCAGAGGACTATTCTGAATTTAATAAATATAAGGATTGGAAAGATGAAAAAAGGACTAATGGTAAATGTGGTTTTTTGGAAATTAATAAAAATTAATAAGGTAAAATAATATTTTATCATAAAAATGTGATAGTTTGGGATGTTTTATTATAAATTATGATATATTAGGATGTTTTATTATATTGTATAATAGTTTAGGATAAAAGATAAAGAAATTGTAGTAGAATGAGACATTGATATTATTTAGTAAAGGGTGTGTTTTGGAAAACATTAGGGTGTGGCCCATATGTTAATCGTTACAGATTATTGGGCCAAACGGCCCAAGGAACCGCGCGTGGCCCGTACATTCTCATTCCAGTATAAATTCGGCTAACTAGAAAACCAGTGGCCAGAGTCCATTGTTTTCAAACCATCTATTTTTGAAAAAATAAAAATAAAAAAAGAAAAGAAAATTACTACAATTTTTGAAATTAAATATGACTCATAAGAAGAATGTAACATTGTACTAAAATAAAATATAGTAATTCAAATACGGAATAATGAATAAATAATTTAAAAAGATAAATAATAACAAAACTCGGGGTGCAATAAAAGGAGGAGGAGAAGGAAGGTATAACTGGTAGAAGTTGACGAAGATAATCTGGATGAGCAAGCTTCGCAACCAGTTCTGAAATCGACGGTGGTTCGCCATTATGAATACTGAAGCTGCGTAGCGATCTCTTTGAAGAATTGAAGCCGATTCATATGGAGCGTCCCATTTTCCTGCAACTCTGAACTTGTTGGTACTGCTCCAAATCTCTCTTTTTATCTCTTTCTCATCTGTCTTATGTTTTCTCGTGTTCGATTAATCAAGGAATTTGCCCCCCCTCCCCCCTCCCTCTCTCTCTTTCAAATGAGTTGAGCTCCAGCTTTATGATTCTGTGATCTTTAACTAAAGATTTGTGCTTTGAAGAGCATCTGTGTTGATTTTTGCTTCAAATTTGGGAATTTTTACTGTTTAGCATTATCCTGCTTTGTATTCCTTTTTTCCTTTTCCTTTTCTTTTTCCTTTTTACTCTCTTTCTCTCTCTCTCTCTCTCTCTCGACGTTTAAAGATTGATAGGAAGTTTGTTCACTGCTCTGTTTGATTCCCCTATCATTGAGTATTATTTCTTTGTTTAGCTCAGAAGTATTATTTATATCGCATTGTTTGAAGAACCAACACATTGTCTGATACGTTAGAACCATGATTGTAGAAAAAATCCCAATTGAAATTAGTTGCAAGTGTTGATCCTTTTTAGATATCTTATGAATAAACAACTCACAGTAAAAAACCACATTCTATCAGTAATTGGGATCTCATCAAGTGATATTTCTTAACAAGTTATCAATTTAGTTTAGTGATTCCTTTTGATCTCATGCTTCGGGACTTTCATCTAAGGTATGCCCTCTGATGCCAGAAAATTAATTATCAGTGTGGAATATCACCATAATTTATTTGTGTGTATGTTCCACTTTATTTTGTGTTATAATATACACTGGTTTACACTTGTGTCTTGTTGGACATATCATGTTCAACTTGTGCGCTTGATTCCAGAGACGTGCAATTGATAACTTAATCCCATTATTGGATTCTTTTTATTGACATTATTATATTTAAAACTATGTTGAGTTCTCCGGTCTAATGTTATTAGGAATACTTCCTATGAGGAGGTGTCTTCTGCTAGAATGACTACGAAGCTATCTAATGAATATTCTTTCAGGGAAAAAGAGAATTTCATTCAAAACTGAGTTTCATTTGAAAGAAAATATTTAGACTTCAAGATCTCAATCTGCCTATATATTGCCAAGCTTCTTATTGCCCTATCTTGATGTGCAACCATGACCCAGTATTTTTAGCTTAGTACAATTTTAGCATGATTTTTTTTGACTTCATTATATATGTTTTACAGAGTTCTACTGCTTTGATGTATATGATTTATTTGTAAGGAAACAGAGTGCAAAGGGGCCATTACTAAATTAAACAAAGGGTCTCACTTATGTTTTCTACTGGTAGTTAAACAAAGATTGAGAACGATTAAGAAAATTAAGTCTAACCATAAAGATAATTTTTGCATATCTGAAGTCTCTAGAGGAATGAATTGATTGTGATTCGATGGGGATATCTTTTCCTTGTGAACCATTTGTTTATAAATTATGTAAGAGATTTGTTCCTGGGAGTTACATACAATTAGTTGTCGAAATGCTTGCAATTTTCATGCTCAAATGATATGTGCCATCAAATTGACGGAGTGTACTGGATACAAGGTTTTGAGACAGAGGGGAGGGCTTTATATTCGACAATATTCTAGTAGATTGCTTGTCAAGGTCTCCAGCATTCTACAAAATGTCTGTGCTAACAAAGTTACGATTGATAACGGTTGATGTTACTGGCACACTTATTGCTTACAAAGGGGAGCTTGGTGACTACTACTGCATGGCAGCAAAATCAGTTGGACTCCCATGTCCTGACTATAAGAGAGTACATGAGGGTTTCAAACTTGCTTATACAGAGATGGCAAAGAAGCATCCATGTTTTGGGTTCTCGGAGAAGATACCCAACATTGTTTGGTGGAAGAAATGTGTGCGGGAATCTTTTGTTCAGGTAAGGGAAATTTAACTATCAGGAGCTATTCCCCTGCATCTTGTTGTCCTGCCAGTGTCAGAAACATGAGCTAATTAACTGGAAACATATGGACTCCACACATAATTTTTGGTTATAAGCAACTACTTTTTCTAATATTGATCCTCCTACAACAGGCAGGGTATGATTATGATGAAGAAACATTCGAGAAGGTTTTCAGACGCATATATGCTACCTTTGGTTCCTCTGCACCATATAGTATCTTTCCCGATTCACAGCCATTCCTGAAATGGCTGCGTGGGAAGGGTATTATTGTCGGAATTGTGAGCAATGCAGAATATAGGTATCAGGATGTGATCCTTCCAGCATTGGGTTTGTGTAAGGTAAATCCAAGAACAGGCCATAGTATAGTTACATAATAATTTGGGTTAAAAACGTTTTCCCATCTCAACTATACCCGATTTTACACTTTTTGATATAAACTTTGAAATGTTGCATTTTGACATATGAACTTTAAATTTGATGTGTTTTACGGTATCAGACAAATCGTAGTCGTTGATTTAGGACACGTGTACGACTATGATTTGTTTAATACCCTAAAATGTAATAAATTTAAAGTTCATACGACATAGTGCAACATTTTAAAGTTTATACAAAGACGTGTAAAATTACGTATAGTTCAAATGGAAAAATGTTTTTAACCCTAATAATTTTTCTATGAAGTTACGTCTATTGTGTGTGATAATATCAAAATGTTGTATTTGGTTAGGGATCGGAGTGGGACTTTGGGGTGTTCTCAGGTCTGGAAGGTGTGGAGAAGCCGGACCCAAGAATGTATGAGATAGCCTTGGAGAGGGCAGGGAACATAGCACCTGAAGAGGCTCTTCATATTGGAGATAGCATGCGAAAGGACTATATGCCTGCAAAGAGCGTGGGGATGCATGCACTGTTGTTAGACAGGTTTAAAACACCAGATGCTGAGACTTGGACCAAATCTGGTGCTACTGTGCTACCCGACTTGGTGGCCGTGCAAGATTGGCTATCTTCTGAGCAACAGCCTTGAATATGGATATTGACTTCTTGTTACCATTAACTTATAAACGTGCACTCTTTATTTCTTCTATTCAATGTTGTAGCACCTCTGTTGGAAACATATTTTTTATGGCATGCCTCTTTACCCCCCGGTGCTCTCCTATTTTAACCGACTAGCTTTTTGTTGCAGTTACTTCAATTACTCAGAGACATAATCACAACCATTTTGTATCTAATGCCATTTCACAAATCTTGCACATCCAATGCAAATTTTGTGAACAAGGTAATAGTCACACTGCTTGAGGAAAAATGAATGCAACTTAATGAATATGTTCGACGCACTGATGGCTGTAGCTTTACTGAAGCAAGCTCTAACCTACACAAGATACAAATCCCCCAACTGAACTGAAAATTTCCTTTAGATGTAGCTTTGTTGAAGCAAGCTCTAACCTACACAATATACAAATCCCCCAACTGAACTGAAAATTGTCAAAGGAAAAGTAACATTGATTGATGTTTTATGTTTGAACCAAACATGTCTCGTCTTTGCTAGTAACATCTGTGTTTAAGCATACAAAGTGCTGAAAGAGGGAAAAGCCAAAAAAAAACACATTTCTAAATCAACGACTGCATCTCAAATAGAATTCAACATAAGACAAGATTAATGAGCAGTAGCTTAAACACCTGCAAACAGATACATATTGAAACACCAAAGGTGGATCAAACTAGAGGCTTAAGAAGTCTCTGCAGCAGGTTGAGTAACTCCAGACTTGAGCAACAGTTTACTCAGGGCCTCGGGCGAGCAAACCTGGTACTTGACTTTTCCATTAGAGAGGAAGACCTCAGCCAACTCAAGTTTCTCTGACGTGAGACTTGTGCTGTCCATAGTCTTACTAAGCACCTTAACAGCAAGCTGAACGGCTTCTTCCCTTGTAATATCATCCTTGTAGTCCTGCTTCAGCATTGATTGAGCAGCCTGATTGTTTGCTCCAATAGCTGCAGCCTTCCAACCACTGTAGTTTCCACTTGGGTCACTCACATAAAGCTGAAAACCATAGTTTTTATCCCAACCTGCGAAAAGAAAAGAAACACCAAATGGACGAAGTCCACCAAATTGAGTGTACCCTTGCTTGGTGTCGCATAAGGACTGGACAAGCTGTTCAACAGGCATTGGTTCTTGGTAGTTAAAAGTGTAACGCTGAGCTTGGACTCTTGCAGTGTTGATAAGGATGTTGGCATCAGACATAATTCCAGCCACAGCACAGGCAACATGGTCATCAATCTTGTACATTTTCTCAGTGGATGCTGAGGTCTGTAGAAGCTTGGAAGTCACTTTTTTTTCACCAACCAATACAACCCCATCTGTGGACAATATGCCAATGGCACTTCCTGCATTGCCGATCGCCTCCATTGCATACTCAACCTGATAAAGGCGACCTTCCGGGGAGAAGATTGTTGTACGACTGTCATACCTTCGAGACATGATATAATCTACAGAAAAATGCTTGAATAATGAGATCAGAGCCTCTGTCAATTAGCAAACCACAGAATCATGATAATGCAGAATACATGCATATGATGAAAACAACAGAATTGCGGTGAGATGGACGCAAGAAAAGATAAGTTATTATGTGCCCACAAGAAATTTATTGGAGACATATGTAAGAAACTTATGGTCAAATAGCAAACCACTCCTTCCCTATTGCATATACTATAACATTTACCCGTAAAATATATAAATCCCATAGAAATTACCTTAATTTGCAAAGAAAATATAAAGTCTTCACAATTGCCAGTATCATGCTACAAAAACCTATGAATCGTATTCGAAATCTCCCCCAATTTTGCCAATTTTCACAAAATTCAAGCTTCACTTTTATAGCTTCAGTTCATTAAATACTATATAGCGTGAAAAATTCATAGCCGGGAGGATCCTGGTATCACATTCAACCAAAGATATCAAAAGGAATACAACACGATGGACCTACAGAAACTCTCTAACTTCCTCGCTCAAATTTAAGCATTCGTATTACCATTAACTCTTGCGTCATTTACGTTTTCTCTGCCCTAATACCACAATTGGAAATTTACCAGCTACAGAAACCCCAAAAAAAAAAAAAAAAAAAATCTCCCATCTTTACAGATATATGTATAAACATATTTTGAACTCAATAAGGAAAAAGAAAAATATATATCAAAGGAATTGTTTTTTAAGAAATCGACAAATAAGCACAAGCAAAAACCCGATTGTGTGTGTGTGTGAGAGAGAGAACCTGGGGAAAGATCTGCAAATGGATCTCGTAAAAGGAAGAAGAGCACGATCAAATGACGATGAGAATCAGGGTTTGGGACTTCACCGGAGCAGCAGCACTTTATATATTTTGGGAAGCTGTCTTTTCTTCCAAGCTTCAGTTCTTCAAAATCAACGTTTTCGTTATTTTCGAATTTACCCCGAGTGTTTATATTATTTCAGACTAGTCCTTTTTCTTTTCTCTAGTTCTTTTTTGAATCTAATTTTTAGTTTTTATTTGAATGTTGGAAGTTGTAAATAATTTTATAAGGTTTTCTTTATTAATGTAACTACTTAACTGCAAAATTTTTATTTATTAAAAAAAAAAATTAAAAGTTTGAAAACAAAAAAGAATTAAAATAGTGGAAAATACTTTTTACCATCAAAATTATTTTGTATATTTTACCCTTTATAACATTTTTTTTCCCTTATGATTTAAACTATCTTATTTTCTACATTTTACCCTTAACTTATTTTCCTTCGTGGAACTAAAGTAAGCAAATATATCCTTTTTTTTTTTTATATCAGAAAGATATTTTGACAAACTTCAAAGTTGAAAAAACGGTACAACAATTTGCACAATTTGGTGGAAAATGTACAATAAAACAAAACTGGTGTAAAGTGAAAAAACGTTGATAGTTTAGAAGGTTGGGTAACATTATCCATTATAAATAAAAAAAATAGAACTAAATAGCAATACCATAAAGAAACCAATGAATATACCTATTGAATAATGGGTTGGATAAAGGGCCTTGTGAAATCGAACATACAATCCGATAGTGAACAAGGCCCAAGAACTTTATCAGTATGTAGGATTAGGTTAGTCCATATATGTAATATTACACACAAAAACACATTAAATACATTGGAAAAACAATCATTCTAAAAGGAAACAAGGAAATAGTAACAACATGGGCCAAACTGCATCCAAGATTTCCGAGTAATTGCCTAAGCATGTGCAGTGCAAAAATCTTGGATAGTTTAAGAGAGTAATTAAGAATAATGAGATGAGGACAAGTTGAGAAGATGTGAGGCAATGGCATCATCTGTTTCTTCATGTTCCCTGAGAGAGGCTCGAAGCTTCTGATCGGCGATCATGGGGGGAGACAGTCCCCATGCTTTGAGCCTCTCGTCGTGGTGATGGATGGCCAAGCTGTATTCTCCTCCCCCCTCCCTCAATTGCATCACCCGAAACTCACTGCTCTTGGGGTTCTTCAGCCCCTCGAATTGCTCAACCGTCCACCTGAACCACCTCATCATAAATATTCGAATTGCCAGCCCGTGTGATACGATTATAACATTCAGATCCTCACCCGGATCATGAGGAAATCTCTTCATGTCAATGTCCCGCCAAAGGGATTCAAGAAAACCTGTCAAGATTCAATATTTGAGAAGAGGCAATTGTGCTGTGTATGTAAATTGGAAAGGAAAGGGATGACTTACTGGATACACGATCATAGACATCGGCTCCAGATTCTCCCTTGGGGAAGCGATAGAAGAATCTACCAAACTTGTTTCTGATATCCTTGAGCTCTTTGAGTTTGTGGGCTTCCCTGAAATTCCCAAAGTCCTGTTCTCTCACCCTGCACTCTTCCCTAACTCCGATCACCTTCCTCTTGGGAAAAGCCCGCCCCATCTCCCTCAGAGTTGACCTGCTGCATTCGTAAGGCGAAACGTAGATGTAGACTTTGTCATCTTTCAATAGGTCCCAGATGAGGGAGCCTGCCTGCTTCGCCTGCTCCACTCCCAGTGGGGACAGGGGAGTCTTATGATCCGGTGAAATGTAATCATCATCTTTGTGGCCCAAGCACTCACCATGCCTGACCAAGATTATACGCTTCGGCAGCCACCTCTGCACGGCCTCACTCCTGCTGCCCATTCTCTCTCTCTCTCTCTTGTTTCTCTTTCAACTCTTTTGACAGTTTCTTTTCATCACTAAATAACCTAAAGATGCTACGCTAAGAATAAATTTAATAAATAAATATAGCTGTGGTCTTTGTGAAAGATAAGGGGAATTCAATTAGAAATACATGTCATTGAGAAACTCAGAAACGGCCTTGCCTTTCCTCATCAAAAGCAGATAACACAAATTACAAATTGGAAAGATAACATTAATCTCCATATTGGTGATTGGAAAATGGACAAACACCACTTACAGATCAAAAGCAAAGCGTTTGTATATAAAGTAAAGTGTAAAAGTTTACAGGGATGTTCGCAACTGATTTCTTTTTCAAGAAGTGATTGTTGTAGGAAAATTATTTATAACTAAAAGTAGGTAATATTTGAAAATAAAAGTACTAATAAACAGAATTTGGACTGTTGGACAAATAATTAAAACAAAAAATCCAGAAAAAGTAGGTTACGAATGTCAAGTTACATATATTTACAAAACTGCCCAAAATAAATTTTAAGCCGAGGGAGGATGCTAAAGAATTCCAGCTCAAAATCCTAAGTAAGGAAGCACCCAATCAACCCTTTAGTCATCCTCATCAGTGTATTTTGCGGTTCGCTTCATCCTCAATACACACATATACTATATATTATATTGCATATATGTATGTATAAAGCTTAAAAGAGTCAGATTAGAATACATACCATTCTTTGTTCGCTCACCTGAAGAAAAACCTTTCAAATACGATCATAAATTCCTCGCTCATTAACAGAAATTAGTGCCTCCGGAGAATTCATGCATCAATTGCTCAGTGACAGAAGCTATAAATATTCCTTAGGAGATCTCATCCTTCAAGCAAGAAGTACAAACCAAGACAATAACAACAGAAGGATCTCCAGAATTTAACCTGCAACTACATATGCAACCAGAAATATTTATATTACAAGAGGATGTGTTACATGTAATGAGTCCCCCCCGATTACACATATAGATCCCAACGTTCAGACGTACTACCTCATTCAAGATCTCGAATGAACAGCTAAGCAATTAACATAAAATCTCAGGCCATTACTTGATAGCATGGAAAAAAGGATTCTTCTGCTCACAAATTATGAGTTTGCAGTTGGTGAGAAATAGTGTATAATACTAGAACCCCTTTTCACAATATTAGCACGCTTCTGTGGCTGAAGCGAAGCACGCACTTCAGCCTGTATCTCCAGGGGTAATTCATTCAAGACAAAAGGGTCAATCTCATCAATCTTGTAACTCCATCTGGGATCTTGTCTCGAATAGCATGTGCTCAAGGTAGTCCCAGCCATTGGCTGCTGATTTTCTTGCAGCAACTTACCTTTTAAAAGTTCAAATAAGTAGTCCCACTTGAAGTCAACATAATCCGGGTAGAAAAAAAGGACATCACACAATGAAAGTAATCCCTATGCAGGTAATTCAAGAGTTAAAAAGAATTCTAATATCCACAAAGCTTAACAAAATTACCAGAGGGAGATGCTCCACTCTCCTCAAGAGTCTTAACATGGGCACTCTCAAGTAAAGAACAAGAATCGTCACTGTGGAAAAATCTTAAGATTGATGAAGTTCCCTACAACAAATTCATGAACACATTTAAGGTGTCATCTCTTTATAATAGACATCATAGATAGTAAGTACAGAATACCATTGAGAAACCACAACTACATGGAATTTGCTAAGATGTTTTTCAAAGCCACATTGAAGATTCAAAAACAAATTACAGATTTATAACTGGTAATCTCCAGCGAGAAACTACATCTATATCAACTAGAATTACAAAAATGTTAAAGACTCAAACTGATATAAATTATCAAACACAAAAGTCTGACCTTTTCTTGGAACTTCCTTTTCTGTTTCTCAGATTTCAAATCAGGTCGAACAAAATCCATTTTTGACTGTGTAAGCTTTAATCCCAAGCCATTTTCACTACCTGGTTTAAAGCATAAAAATGAACCAGAGAATGAGGAAAGTTATAAAGCAAGTTAAGAAAGGAAAAGGCAAGGGATAAGTTGGCAGTAGAACCACAAATAAATGATGTCGAAGTTTCTTCTGTGAGCCTTATTTTTTCCTCCATACAAGAGAAAGGCTGATCTTGGTTATTGACAACTTTTGTGGCATTTAGAGCATCCTACAGAGGAAAAGCCATGAAATCAGAGATCAGTTAGTTATACAACATTAACAATACAAATAATTACCCAGTTACTTTTAGAGGGAAAGCATGGTATATTTTCAATCTAAACTCCTTATGTGTGTTTCGCTTCATTCTTGATTTTTTTTCTTTTAAAAGAAGGGTATACAGGAACACAGAAAAAAAAGACTCCTTCAGCTAATTGGGAAAACAGGGGTTAATGCATCTATATAGTAATATTCAAAAGGTTCACCATCTTCATATGTGTATGATATATGTATTTGTGTGTTATATGTCGAATGAGAAACACATTATTTCACAGCCACCATTAATGAATTCCATATACAATTAAGAAAAAGTTTACAGACATGTAGCGCTTGCGCAGCAACACATTCGCATCCTCATATCTCCAAGTAAATATCTAGGATACATCATACATGTATATCTATTTGAAAATATATTAATATGTCAGTAATAATCAAAATTAAGATTCTGAATATAGAGGAAAACTATCTTTTTTTATTTAAACCATTTCATACATCCAAGTAAATAGCTAAGATACATCTAAATCTATTTGAAACAATTTTAATACGTGAGCAATAATCAATAATTCTGAATAAAGAAGAAAACTCTCCTTTTTATTTTAAAGTCATTTCCCAAAATACTTTGCAATACTAAAATCAAAACCTTACCTTACACAACTCTATTTCATCTCCATCTGGTTTTGACCCTGACATAACATGATCAACATTTGCTTCATCCTCATAAGTATTGTTTAGTGAGTCAGCCAACTGTAGTCCTATACAGTTCCCGGTACCTATACTAAAGCCAATTGTCTATGAAATAGAAAGTTAACTAAAAATGATTGCAGCATCAACAGCATGTAAATAGTAGCATAGACCAAGCGTCACAACCAAAACAACAGCAAACAGAACCTGATGATGACAAAGATGCAGTATCTTGCATGTTTATGTCATTTGATTCAGGTGTAGAAGTGCAGGTTTGATTTCGGTTATGGAAATACTTCATAATTGAGTGTGTTCCCTGAAAAAGTATAATAGAGATAAGTGAACAAAATCTTCTGCAAGTATGAAGCAAACCATGTGCATAAATTACAAGGTGTAGCAGCACTTAAAGGTGCAATAAGCTAACTCTGCCCTATAAACAAGATTAATCCCATACAGGCATATGATTGATAGGCAGGATAAGACACATAGATATCATTATTATCATAGAGATGAATCGAAATAAAATTCAAACAGTTCAATATTGTTTAGTATTGTATTTAACAACCAGAATAAAGCATCTCTAGCTGATAAAAGACCACTCACAAGTCACATTGCAAAACTGTAGGGGCTTTTAAAGGCCCCCATGATTTGATGGTGGTTTACACATTTTACACATTCCTTGAGTATTGGATTGTTAACTTGAACAGAATTTCACATTAGGTATAAGTACTGATATGATTCAAAAGAGCTTCTTAAGATACTATGGGGTAAACATTTTTAGCTGGTAACAGCTCGTAAGAGGTAGAGATAGAACAAATCAAACAAGGCGAGCTAGAAAACAAAGCCACTATAACTTACAGATGCGATCAAAACTATTTTACTGGCAGTAACAGAAATGCCAGTTATTGCCCACTCATGAAGCTTGGATTCTTTCACCCCAATATATTCACGCAACCCAGCATGAAATAGGTTAAGGGCATCTTCTTGAATCTTCGCAACTCCATACCTTAAGTGGCACGATTTTGATGGGAATTTTTTAAGTGATTCTGAGTCATTCAGCTGGAGGATGACATTTACATAAAAAGAGTTTGGTTCATAAAAAAAAATTTAACTGAAAAAATTAGTTGTATGTTATGATGATGCTATAAATGGTAGGCATTTTTTTTTTTGTTTTGCTATATTGCATTGAAAACTTCAACTAGAAAAGACCTTGTAAGCATTTGCATGCAGGGTAAGAGTTCGGGCTACGCGCTTATTCTGTTCCAGATCACAAAGAAGACGTTCACTTAGTTCTTCACAAAGCTCACAAAGCCACTTCTGAACCTGCAATATTCAATATTCAAAATTTGAGTACAATGTCACCTTTAACTATCTAGAAGAATGATACTGATCCAGGATTCAAAAAGAGAACATACAGAAGAGATGGTTTTAAGAGCTTGAGGTCCTGGAAATGTCTTTCCAGAACCATGACTCTGGGGAAGAAGGCGACCCTTAACCTCATCACCACAGATTCCCCTTGCAATATTACACAACCAAGTACTGCATAAATAACAAACAAATCATGAGTAAGGGAAAGAGCAGTATTATGCCTCACTGACATGGCAGAAATGAATATGTACATCAGATATCATGAGATACCTCACTGACACTCTAGATCAAGATTTTGCCCACCAAATTCTTCTTTTTTTTCCTTTTCCTTTTTTTCTCAACTTTTACAGGGCAAAGGCAAAGACACATTACAGTTACTCAAACTCAACAATAAAATATACAAGAAAAGTAAGCTTAGATCTTAATAACATTATGAGCTAAAGAATTAACCAATCTGAGCATATCTTGTAAATGATAACTATAGCCTATAGGATTAAAATTAACCAATTTTTGTTTTAAGCCATAAGGAGGTTCATGAAATGTAAATCCCAGTAAATAACTAAAACAATCAAGTATATGTTTCATAATAACCTAAAACAGAAAACAACCCAGTATTTATGCCATAACGTTCTTGCAGCTTCTCCTCTGAAAACTGCAATAGATCGCCAACAGTATTAACACAAAGATCAGCCTGCAAAGAGGTTCCAAGCTTTCCCCCAAGCTGCTTCCTGTGAGAAGTTCAGTCTTAGGTTATACAACATTGTTAGCTAGATAGTCCAACCAAGTACCTCATGCCCACTTGCCCTTAAAATCATAACAATATTAATTATTAGTTTATGAAAGTTCAACTTTAAAGAATATGAACCCTTACATTTTCTTTATAGGTAGAGACTCAAGCAATTTATTAACCGATGAGGAAGGCACAATGGTCTGTTGAGCAGGTTTATTCATACCACTGGCTAATTTCGCCAGCATCTGGTCACATCATAAACATCCCCATTTAGAGTCCAGAATGGAACGTTCTTTTGCGCAACACGCATATATTTGAAAGTTTTAAATGCTAAATCTGACCTTATTATGAGCAATGCCAGCAGAACATGTAAATTCAGTCTCTTTCAAAACTTCGAGTCTAAGTTCAGCAACAATAATTGCTCCACATGCTAACAGACGATCACGACGATCACCGTTGCTTGCAAGAAACCATTCTCTAACACAATCTCGATCATCATCTCCATCCTGGGTTACATGTGACAATTTAAATGCAACTCTCAAGCCCAGACAAGGAATATTAAACAAATAAATAAACAAAAAACAGGAAAAAGAAAAGAGAAAAAGGAAACCAAAGCAATGTTTCATACCGAATGAAGCCCCAATACATGTGATTTAAGAGCTTCTTCACTGATTGATTCAAATCTTTCACAAGGGTTTTCAGCTAACATTTTTTCTGCAGCTTCAGTAAGATCCAGATACACCTCGTCTATAGAAGCACGCTCACATCTACCCTTGCCTGAAAGGATAGATACCACCTGCAAGTATTTTGATCTCATTGACAAGATCTATATGTTTGAAAAATAATGATTTTTTAAATATGTATTGTTTAGACCTCCAAACCAGCATTTCGATACACAGTCAAATCTGCTTTTCCACGAGAGACTGGAACTTGGACAAGCTGAATATCAGGACAGACCTTTTTTGCATCATTCCCTCGCATTGATCTTAAAACGATATGGTTTTTTCGTTAGTCATAATTAAACATACATCTACTAGGTTATTAAATAAACTTTGTTAATGTTTTATCAGTTACCTCTTGACCCCATATTTACGAGCTTCATAGCCCACAGCAATAAGGCCCCCTCCTTTCCAAGAGTTGTACTGTACAACAGCAGTAGGATGACCTCTTAAAGTTGGCTGTTTTCGCTGCTCAACTACAAACAAGTCGAGAAACACACAGGCTATGATGAATAAAAACAAATTCATGAAATACATGATTTTCTAAAATAACGAATAATTCATGCAAACACAAGTTCTAACAAAATGTCATACACTGCTTAGATTCACACTAAACAGCCATGTCACAAAAGTATTGGCGAAAAGGCAATTAGTTAGCACCTTTGATATACATAACATTTATACTGCAAATTGATAATCAAAAGGGATGTCTCATACGTTCAGGAAATACAAAAATTCTTTGACAACCCAAGAGGCCATACAACTTCAAAAGTTCAAATAAAGAAACTATGTAATTAAGTTTATGTTCAGTTGAAATTGATCTGTGTCCGTGCTCACGGTATGATCGCGGAACTAGAGCATTAGACCAAAGCACGTAAGAAGAAATACAATTAACCCATCAACTCTCAAAAAAGAAAGAAGAAAACAATTCTTGATCATAAAAGGCAAGAGAAAGCAACCAGCAGAAGAAGAACAAAACAAACCCTATCTCCATCAAAAGAATTCAACAATATTAATGCAAACAACCCATCTTGAGTAAAGGAAGCGTAAAATGCAAGCCACCCATGTTGAGAAAAGATGAAGGTTCACATTACATCAATCTTGAGTAAAGAAAGCGGAAAATTCACTGAATAACAGCCTATCTTGAGAAAAGAACTCAAGAAAATTCATATTACCATTGAACGAATAATGAAAAAAAGGAAAAGAAATTCGACAAAGAACACTACCTTGAACATAGAAGCAATCCATGTCAACGTGAGCAATAACCCTGGAATCCGACGTTTCTGGTTTCGCCACCGGCATCTTCTCCGTTCCGCGCTATCCAACACTTTTCCCGCCTCAATAAGAAATGGATGTTAGACCCAATTTAAAACGGTAAAGACCCGGAAGAAGGAAAGGCCCACAAGCGACACTCGAGAAAAGCCCTTTGGGCTATTTAAAGATCTTATTTACTTTCCGCGTTAACGACTCACACCATATACTCATGGGCCCACGGCCCATTTAATTTATTTAAAATGCAGAAGATTTTAGTTTGGTGATTTTGTCGTTAAATAATTAATAACTAGACTAATCAAATTAGAATGGATTTACTTAATTTTTAATACTGGAAAATAAGATAAAAATCGAAAATTTTATTTTCTACGAACTTTAGTATTGTTTAGTAAAAATCGAAAATATTATCATATGTATAAAATATAAATTACAGTAAGAAAAATTATGTGTATAAAATTAATAGTACCTTTTTTTTTAAAATTATTGGGGAATAGAAAGTTGCCATTTTCGGTCGCCCCATTCAGCAGTCAGCACCACTAAACCCTCGCAAAACCCTGCAAGCTCTCTCCCTCTCTCTCTCACCCTCCTCCTGTGTTTGGATTTCCACCTACATACATGTATTAATGAGTGCAGTTTTATGCCTATCAAGATTGGAATTTTATTTGTTCTTTTGAAATGAACTCAGTAAGGGCTCTAAGAAGATTCAGCTCAATCGCCGCTGCTCTGTCTTCCAACCCACAAAAACCCTTCGCAAACTCCGCCTATCTTCACTGTTTCTATACCGCCCAGCCTCAACAGGATGACCCTTCACCACCAAACCCCGATGAACTCGACGCCGCTCAGGACGCCGTCTTTGATAGCTCCCATTTTGATGATTTAAATCTGAGTTCCAGCGGCAGAGGTATTGTTGATGACAGTACTGAGAAGTCAACGTGGGATGAGAAGTACAGGGACCGAGTGAAAAGCAAGGTGTTTGGGGAAGATATTTCGCATTTCAGGATCTTGCAGAGAGAAGAGGAGAAGAAGAAGAAGGCTGGCAGGCTGGCAAGTAAGTTGCTCGAGGAAGCGTTGAGTGAAGAGCTTGATGTGGATACCGAGGTGAGGGAGGTTAAGGCCGAGGATCAGAAATCTTTGGCTGTCGGCATCATTGGAGCTCCCAATGCTGGAAAGTCTGCCCTCACCAATTACATGGTGTGTGCATTTATTATTCTTTCTCTCGCTTGCTTTCAGTTAATTTGAATGCAAAATATTTGGCATTTCGGCATTCATATATTAAATTATGAATACACTCCTGATGTTGTCTCTATTCGTTTTTGATGTTTGGCTTAGGTTGGAACCAAGGTTTCAGCTGTTTCGCGGAAAACAAATACCACCCTTTATGAAGTATTGGGAGTTATGACTAAAGGAGACACGCAAATTGTATGTCTCTGATCACTGTGACTCCTCTTTGCTTCAAATTATTAGTAGAAATTGCATATAGATAATGTTTCACCTTTTACTTTTGACGGTTCATCGTGTTAGTGTGGTTTTTAGCAAATTGACTCCTTGTTGATGCACCTGGTGTGTCATCTAGTGCATGTAACTCATAGAGCAACCTATGTCTGCAGTATATATCATGTGTTGTTCATATTTATCATTTGCTTTCAACTGAGTATTGGATAAATGTTTATACAAATTAAAGTTATATACTTCTAAACTTGAATTGGCCCTACTATTAAGCCTATAATACATTCTTACCTTGTTCACGTCTAACTTAGAATACCAACAACACACATAACATGATATATAACTTAGAATTCCAACAACACCACACATGACATGACAGAAAGTTACCTTCTCATTACTTTGAAGGTTCATCATATTCAGTTTTTCCTTGGAGCAATACTTTGTTTCTTGATATCTTGTATTGGAGAGAATTTTTGTTTCCAATTAATTACATGTGCAATCATAATCAGTGTACCACAAGCTGTATTTCTTCACTAGCATTTAGCAAAAACGTTTTTAGGCAAGTAAGTATTTGAGAAAATGTGCAATAATGAATGCAATCACTTACCGGTGGGATTGAGAGGTAACTCGACATGTTTGTCTGCCATTCAGAGTTTGGTTACTCTATGTATTAGGGAGTGGGTGTTGTGGTCATGTCGGGAGCTGATGTGTCTGTGGTATTTACTTTGTGTTTGCTCCATTTGATGTGAAGGAATATGTGCCCATTCTGCTATTATGTCAAAGAGTTTAATGCTCCTGCATTTATCAAAGATTTCTGACTAGTTCTGGTGTACATGCAGTGTTTCTTTGATACGCCTGGACTCATGTTAAAAAAAAGTGGATTTTCGTATAAGGATATCAAAGTCCGAAATGAAAGCGCATGGAGTTCCGTCAATTTATATGATGTGCTGATAGTTGTTTTTGATGTTCACAGGCATCTTATCAGGTTCTGATTTCCTTCTCCAAACTGAATCTTACTCCTTCAGTGTGTGTGCTCGTATTAATCTTTGATGATTCACATAATCTTATCCAAATAGGTACTTATCACTTCAAATTTGACCACCTCTGCATCTTCCTGCAGTTATGATTTCTGACATGCATGCTAGGCATTACCGCAGTAGTATAGACTTTTGCCATGTATTTCAAATGGAGCATCAGTATACTGGTATATAAGTACAGGAGAACCATTTGGTCTAATTATGCTTGTTGTACCAACTAAGTGGGGGCACTACCAATTTGAATGGTAATATTCATGAACTTTTGTTTGATCTAGAAAATAGAATTTAACCATTTTGTGTCATTGTGGCCTCAGATGATACTTCCTGCCTGTATGGTGTGAACTAACTGCATGTCTCAATCATATAAGCAACATTACACATCTCGCTGAAAGTTGTGTTTTCTTCTGTCGGTAATATACATAAGCAACATTAGACATCTTGCAAAAGGTTGTGTTTTAGTAACTTGTTGTCTTACTTTTCATGGATCTAGGCCTGATTCACGAGTGGTGAGGTTGATTCAAAGAATGGGTTCAATTAGTAACACAAATCAGAAGCGTGTTTTATGTATGAATAAGGTTGACTTGGTTGAAAAGAAGAAAGATCTGCTAAAGGTGGTTGATGAATTCAAAGATCTACCTGGATATGAGAGGTATGTTCTTCGTGTTCATCCTTCACCCCTGTTAATGGACTATTCTTCAAATGATGCCTGAAATCTGTTTTAATGATCTTATAGGCGCTTCGTGATCTCAGGACTGAAGGGTGCTGGCGTAAAAGACCTTACTCATTATCTAATGGAACAGGTGTGTTTGAAAATTAGCTTCCTGTAACTTAAGTTGGTTGTGCTGTAGAAATGATATTTTGCTGTTTGTGCTATAGCTATCTGGCTAGATGATGTAGGAGGTGGTTATTAGCATATACAGTCTTTAGACACTTCCACCTTCTTTTGAGGAGTTCGCTTTTTTTTTCCTTTCTAAACGAGGATTGTTATTAGCAGCAATTTGGAAGTTTCTCCGATAATGAAATAGAAGTCATCATTGTTGACCAGCATAAAAATTCAAACTCATGGAGAAAATAGACCTTGAAAGCTTTATAGTTGTTCTTCTAACGTTCTTTATCCTTAGGCAGTACAAAGGCCATGGGATGAAGATCCATTCGCCATGAGTGAAGAAGTTATGAAGAACATATCCATGGAGATTGTGAGAGAAAAGTTATTAGACCACGTGCATCAGGTTATCATTGGCTTTCATAGTTCAATCACTATATGATGGAAGATAGTTGTGAATGAATGTTTTATTTTCCCCATCATAGGAAATCCCATATGGAATAGAACATCGCTTGATGAGCTGGAAGGAGTTAACAGATGGCTCTCTCCGAATTGAGCAACACTTCATCACTCCCAAGATTAGCCAACGCAAAATTTTAGTGGGAAAGAAAGGCTCCAAAATAGGGTTATTCATCTTGCTGTCTACAGTCTGCTTTTGATTTGGTAACATCCCAGACTACCACAATACTCAGCCCACCTCTCTTTCTTTTCTCACAATGCAGGAGGATAGGTATGGAAGCCAACGAGGAGCTACGATCCATATTCAAGAGGAATGTCCATCTCTTCCTCATGGTTAGACTTAAATGAAGCTGCACATGCTACATCAATTATCTGTTTACCAACCCCATTCGTGTATAGAAGGGATAGATGTCAGTCACCTTATAACCCTGCACTCGGCTTGTGAAGAATTCGAGAGCTGAAGATGCTGCCAAAGAATGGATTTCAAATCTCAAAGATCGATCCTTGTTTAATTTAGTGATTTGTTGATCAATTAATATGCACACCATTAAGTATTCTCTATTGCAGTACGAATTTTTCGCTTTTTATTTTTATTTTGTTTCTAGTTCTTATTTTCCCTTGGATGGCTGTTATAGTTATTGTCCAAATGTAATAACACTGAAAAACAATGTAGTCCAAATGATACTTGCAAAACAGACATATTCATAGACATTACAGAAGAAGAAAATAGGAAAATAAACTTGAAAAACAAGTAGAGACATGAATACATATAAAACGGAAAGGCCTACAAAAGCTATGCACTGAAAGAGTTGAAGGGAAGTGTTAGTTGCTCAAGAAGAGCTGTAATTGGTATAGCAAGCCTAGGCTCATACGCAAACCCATGCAGCTCATCACCTCCACCGCCGCCACCGTTGCTTATATATGGACATGGCGGAATCCACGCCCACCTCTTGCCGGAAAAATCAAAGAGCAAAGCTTTATCGGAGCCTTTAATGAGTATGACAACAAAGTCCCCATGCGCAACGGAGTTAAAGCCGCGGCCACCTTCAATCTCCACAAACTGGTTGTAGAGCTGCTGTGGCATCCTCTCAATCTCGACCCACAAGCTGCCACATTCTTGGAGCGTCCACAGGCGCAAGCTCTTGGGGACATTGAGCTTGCTCTTCTCCACGGCTGCAAGTAAGATGAGCTTCCCTCGGCTCTCAACCAAGCTGGGCGACCTCAGAAACCTACGCATGGGGGCCTGAATCTTGCACCATTGGTTCACGGATATGTCGTAGGATAGGACGCTGAAGGGGCTGTAGTTCATGCAGTAGAATCGGCCCTGCACGTGGACCATACGCCCCGATTCCAGGCTACACAGGCGCGGGAGAGAGGCGGTGGTGCCCCAGATGGAGTAGAACCCGCCACCATCGATATGGAAGCTTTCCGACGTCAGATTCTTCACTGCATAAGGAGATATGAGATCGTCGCCTGCGAATACCAAGTCTATGGAAGAGTTGGCAATGGTTAGACCTATGGAAGGACAAAGCCTGGGCCTCAGGGTGGAAGGCAGCTGCATTAACGAACCATTGAGTGGGTTGCAGAGAAGGACGTTCTTGGAACCAGCATCATCGGAAACCCAACAGACCAGGCCACCGGACGAGGAAGCCGGGGAGAAGCCCCGGGGGATCAAGGGGATTTGAAGGCGATACCATTTCAGATTCTCGGGGTCGAAAAGGTAGCTCACTCTATTATCACTGTTGGAGGTGCCGGTCATGTTGTTTCTGTAAACACAGGTTTTGAGGCCTTGTTGCTTGAAGAAGAGGAACCAATGGCGGTGAGGAGATACTTGAAGATAGAGTTCGATGAAAGCAGTGGAGAATATGAGGCCATACCATCTCTTGCACACAGCTCGAGCTCGGAAGAAGGCGGGTGGGGGAAGACAGGCGATGACGCGGTCGAGGAGTCGGTGGGGAAGACGGCTCCAAATCCTGGTGTCCATCCATGGATTCACCATGCAGATGCCGGGATTGGGATTGGGATTGGGATTGGAGGGGAATGAGTAGGCAATAGGTATGCTAATGGCTGCGCCTATATGCTGATCATGAAAAGGCTCCATTTTTTTATTTTCTTGAATGTTAATGGAAACATACAGATTCTTTTACTTGAACAAGAATGAGGTGTGTCATTTGAATGCTTATATAGGAAGTGAGGAAAGAGTTATAATGATGATTCTATTGGGTGAGATAAAGGCACTGAAAGTCATTTGTGATGGATCCATCTATCATTTCACTGCTTTCTTGTCAATGCCGAGGAAGTAAGGACATGCAGTGAGTAGCAGAGCTGACAACTAAAAAATTCAGACACACACACCAAGTTAATTAATTGACACTTTGTTTTGTTTTCTCATATGCAAGATGAAATTAACCATGCAAGGCTAATAGGAGTATATTTCTATGATCAATTCATTTGTATAAATATGTTGCTTGCATTGGGAATAATGAAAGCAATAACAAATAGTGTATTATTATGATTCTAGTTTGAATGAAATGAAATGGAAAAAAAGGGGGAATTAATTAAGATGGAAATGAAGCTAGGCTAGTAGCTAGAAACATATGTCCTTAGTAATTTCTAGTTCGAGTGAGTAATTACCATGTCTTTCTAAAACTCAATTGGCTTTAGCTAGTATTTGCAAATGGGGCTTCTTACAAATCTAAGTCAGACTCATTGTCCTGGAGACTCAGTGTATGGTTTGTGTCAATCTCTTAAATATGATTGGGGCCAGAAATTGAGCCCCTCCAAAAAGGAAAAAGTAGGGTCATCAGATTTAGAAATCGTGGTTTGGTTCAAGAAATAACCCAAATAGGAAAAAGGGTCTCGACCCACATATAGAAATATGGCACTGCATCAAGGAACCTCATCAACCCAACAGTAGTGTATGTATGTATCTTACATGATCAATTCTGGTTTGTTTCTTGTTTTTTATTGGCTAGCTACAACCTAGTATTCCTAGAGTGGCGACTGTTGATGCATTCAATATGCTTTGACTTGTTTGCAGTTCACAAAAGGGCGGCCTACTGTTCCCTTCTTCATTGCTCTCATTTGTCTCTTGGTCATATCATTCACCTCTCATCAAAAATCTTGCGCTTTCTTTTTTATATATATTAATTCTTTCAAACAAGGAATACCAATAGTTGGGCTTACATGTTTTATATTTTATATTAGGGCCAGAAACTATCCATATCCATTTTCATAATGAAAATAATTCTTTTATCCATTTTTAAGGTATTTTGTTAAATATATTTCAATATTATCCTTTAATTATATTTAAATTTTAATTAATAAATAAAATTCAAATACATTATTTGAATATAAAATTTAATATTTCAAAATATATAGAATTCTATAACCCAAAATTTTGAAAAGTTGAAAATTCATTTTCCTCCCTCCCAACCCCAAGTTCCACTGAAACTCAATCTCCACCACTTCAACATCAATGGTGGAAGAAAATCCTAGGCAGAGCTCGAATTTTATTGATGAATTTGAAGATATTTTGTGCGTCAATGGTCGAATCTGAGATGAGCTTACAGGAGATGGGAGAACTGAGATGAGAATGAGGTTAGGGAGATAGGAGAAACGGTGGTGATTTTTGTCGGAGATCACAAAAGAGTGAGTTGCACTGATAAATCTAAATATTGGAGCGGAGATGGTGGAAGGACGACATCGCTTGCACTCGAAGATGAAAGCATCAGAATAAGTTAAGAAGATTGGAGAAGGTGAATGAGAGTTGATTTGCATGATATCTGTGTTATTTGAATTTGGAGATGAGATATCGAATTGTTCGAAGGGAGAGATAAGAGGTTGGGTTACAATTTTTTTTTTTTTTTGTGTATAATTATCATCATAATCGTGAATAATTGTGAAATTTCTTAGATTTTTTGATTTTGTGTATAATTATCATCTTTATTGTGTATGTACATGCACAAGTAGGTGAAAATCATCAAAATCATACGTCATTTAACATTCTAATATATGTACATGATATATATCTTACTGTACACGATAAACCATGTTTAATATTTTGAAATATGTACACGATATGTATACAATGTTTACACGATGACTCGTATATATAATGATTATGATATGTACACGATATGTATCTTAATACGTGTACACGATTACACGATATATATTTTACAACATGTACGCGATAATTATAATTCAAGTTATAATCGTGTACACGAATAATCTAAATTATAATCATGTACACATTATGAATTGTTCGTGTACACGTTATAAATTGTGTACACGATACCTACATACATTCACATAAAAATTATATACACCAGATAATCGTGTACTCCATAAAATATACTCGTGTAAAAAAAACTAAAAATCCTAGAGATGAGATAATCGTGTACTCTATAAAATATACTCGTGTAAAAAAAACTAAAAATCCCAGATGATACTTGTGTAAAAAAAACTAAAAATCCCAAATGAATTTGGTTGAAGCGCAATATTCAAATTTTAGATGATTTTCTTCAAATTTTAGATGATTTTCTACAAATAGAGAGTTTTGGTTGAAGTGCGGTGTTTAAATTTTCAAAAAAAAAAAAAAATTCAAATAAAAAAAAAATTCAAATAAACATATCTTTTTCAGATCTTCAATATTTTTTTAAATAAACATATCTTTCACCGGATAAACAAATTTGAGATGATTTTTCCAAGGTTTTGGTTGAAGTTCAAATTTTTAAAATCTTTTTTCTCAAATAAACATATTTTCACCAGATAAACAAAATTTTAAAATATTTTTCCTAAATAAACAGATCTTTAAAAAAAAAAATTACATGTTGTGTTTGAAAAGTAATTATTAGAGACTTGTCAATTAAAGACATTTGTAGAAAAATTGGATATAAAATATAATATAGTGTATTTAGATTTAAATTTTAAATACATAAATATAAAATACATTGTAGGTGAAGTTGAGGGCAAATTAACTTTTTTTACTAAAATTGGATAAAAAAGTTATTTTCTTAAAAAAAAGGGTAGAAAAATGAAACGCATTTACACTTTATATTATCCATAACTACTTCAACTTACATATTTTAGTACTTTAGGAACTTCACAAAAAACTATCACCAAATGACTCCAAATGGAATGTACTTTTCAAGACTAAATGATCCTTTAAAAAACACTTGGAAACAAATATCATTTTCAAATTGTCATCACACTAAAATGCTTCTACTGAAATTTCTTACCAATGCTTCGAAATACAACACAAAACATTCGTTTGTGAACCAAAACCAAAAATTCGTTTTCCATTTGACTAAAACATTTAAAGCTCAAAGTCTTTTACTTATCAATTGCAATTACCACTTCATTTTCTTGCCTCATGTGTCAAGACAACAACATACTTATTCGATATTCCTTACTAGACCCCTTCTTTTTCAAACTAAGAATTTTTATAAAACATATGAATTAATCGAACAAAAAAGCCCTCTTATGAAGTCTGCAAATATTATTTTCACGTGATGTGGACAAATGTAAGAATTCTTTGAATAATGTGGCATCTACTGTAGTTTATATTTATACCCGAGTCAAAGAATGTATGCTCGAAAGGAAAAGGGAATATGGTTATAAAGTATGAAAATGTTGGAAACCATTTGAAGCACAGTAGATCGTACTAATTTTTTTAAATTACAATCTAATTTTGAATTTTTTTATTTCTGCAATTTGTTTAATCTAAGAACTATCAATGGGATTTTTTATGACAGATCTCAAAGCTTGACACCCACAACAATGGATAAAAATTGGGGTTATAAAACTAACATATCATTAATACAAGTATTTTCAGATATTACAGACCTTGTTGCAGTAAATCAGTAAATTTATGGTGAATTCGATGCTACATTCACCCTTGATTACTAATACACACAAACCCACGTATATGTTCAAATCAACGATTGATTAAACCCAATGTACTATCAACAAATATAACATCGCAAAAACAAAACAAATTGGAATCTAGAATTATTCTTTATCAAGACCTAATCCCAATAATCCTAAATAATGCACAGGAAAGACAGAAGTATGGATGTCAGTTTTTTTTCTTCTCTATTATAATAAAAAGTAGGAAAAAGTTAGAAGCCCATAATATCAAACAAAATTAGGACCTTGAGAACTTACAAATAATCCAAGGTACAAAAAAAGGACCACAACTTTTGCCCCGACCTGTTTTAGTTATTCATCTCTCTCAAAATTAAACTCAAACATTCAGTTGAATTCCACAAAAATCATAGTGTTTCAAACAGAAAGGCGGTGCAGGAGTGGAAGAACCTGGAGATGAATAATCGAGCCCATAAATAATACATCATCAATCCAATTAAAAAGCCATGCGTCCAGCAAGCCTGCTCTCTGATATCCTTCGGTCAATTGCAGCATCGATTGAGCTCATCTGGAACAGAACCAAGTAACTTAGTATTAGAGAGCGAATTATAACAGAAGAATATAGCGTTTTGCTAGTAGTCAGTATATACAGACTTTGCGAAGGAGCTAACCTGGCCCATTGAATTCACTTTCGATCTAAAAAATTATTGTATGATGACATGAATGGGCAAAAATCTGTTGGGTAATATTTGTTCCACCCAAACCCAACACTTTGTTATCAAGCAACCACGGGCTAAAAAATTTAACAAAAAATTAAACATTTTTTTTTTCCAAAGGGTAAATACATACACTCTGTTCTTAACCTTGTATTGGAGCTTAGTTGGAGGATCCACGAGTGATTGCAGCATGCTAGTCAGAATTTAATTACTAATTATTAGCAAAGAAAATGGAAGTACCTACTTGACTTGAACCTTGTTGATCACAAAATCGGTGAGATTGCTTGCCAAGCAGGAATGGCCAAGAAAGAAAATACAGCCCATCGCATCAATGGGATCGGAAAGTAGCAACATACATGATCAAATTGCAAAAAACATTTATATTCTTTATTTTGATAGGAGAATTGAAACCATATAGAAATCTCTCTCTCTCTCTCTCTCTATGAAATAAGAGGACAGACAAATGAATTTAAAAACTACAAAGCGGCAAACTCTGGCCAGCTGGACACTTGAATAACTTGAGACCATATCCAGGCTGAAGAAAATAATTACTAGGGTACAAGGACTTACCTGGCTATTCTCATCATGAACCTGATACTTCAACAAGGACAATCTCCTCTCCTCCTGCAAAATTGATCAGAAAAGCAAAAGCTCATCAGTTCACAAAAAATCGTCCTATACAGAACTTTCAGAGAATAGAAAGATAACCAACCATGGACAAAGCCTCATCATCCCACACAAGATAGACCTCGTTGGTTGCAGGCTGGAAAGCTGGAGCCTTGTTTGCAATTACTGGAGGCGGCCCAATAGAAGGACCTCCCGTATTTGGACCAGATGCATAGGAATGTGAATTCACAGAAGTTACAGCTGCAGTGAATAAAGAAAAACATGAACATGGAGTCAAAATCTTCAAAAGATATACTATAGTGACCAAGTCTTCTAAATAATATTGGGAATGGAAGGTGAAAGCAACATAAAGAAAGCAATAGAAAAGTAAATGCTACTTCATCATTGGAGTACATAGATAGCATCACCACAATCATTAATCAACACAATTAACAAACACGGAATAAAGAGTGAAAAAAAAAGTTGCACATGGCACATCAAAGTAGGTGTTGCCATGTTGCAGGAAAAATAGAACTGGATTTAATGTGTGATATTTCAACTCAATTTGGTACTACAACAATACCTAAATGGATAGCTAATGATTAAGCAACCTAAAAGTTAGCAAATAGAAGTTGGTCTTGTCGTATATATCCTCAAAAAAACAGTACACATGCTTTACCCTTTCCACCAGCACAGACTAATCCAGCATTAACATAATGCAGTAAGTCATCAATCCACTTAGATGATGGAATCAAATAACAAGAATTACATTCAAAATCAGAGAAAGACAAGATTTATCATTGTAGGGAAATACAAATTGAGAGGAAACACAAACCTGGAATTCCTAAAGTTTGATAGCTATTGGTTGGCAACGTGCCACCAAACAGAGGTTCTGCAGTCCTCGTTTCAGAAGAAGAGCTTAAAGGTAAGCTCATTGGAGGCATAGGAGCAGAAAATGGGGAACTTTGAGAGGCAATATTATTGTTAAGAACTACAGGAAATAAAGGTTGAGAAACAGGAACAGGAAGTGTAGTTGCAGGCATCCCAGGAGGAGTGATTGGCAACGTTGGTTGATGCATAGGGGGTGCTGCAGATGTCATCGGTGGCCGGATATTGTGTACAGGAAACAAAGGCTGTTGAGGCAATCCTGATTGCCCAGGAGGTGGAAGTTGAGGATACCAAGGTTGTGGGCGAGGTGGAACTTGCCAGCCAACTGGAGGCCCAGGAATTCTGGGGTTATAACTGCAATCGCATCAAAGGTTAAAGACGTAATTTGCTCAAATACAGAGTTTTATCAAGTAATGATCTTTAGTATATCCCTTGACAGACATTAAGATCAATGTCAAATAACAAAAGATGGATCACACATTATTAACATGAAGTTCACTTTCTTGAAAAGTAAAGAGATCCCACAGGCTGGATTAAAGAACTTTTGATATTCAAAATATTGACTTTAATAGTGAGCATGGAAATTCAAGCATTTAACAAAAGAAGACTTGCCATCATCAATCACACTAAACACTCGAAGCTATCCAGATTTCACATCACCAAACAATGCTACCTTTTTCCAAGTTTGATTAAATATTACTTCATATGTCGTAACATATAACAAAAGGATCAAGTAAAAGTAGTAAAACAGAAACATACTGTGGAGGATATCCACCACCTAGCATTCCAGGTATCACACCACCAGCAATTTGGGAGGTCGGAAGATCAACTTTTGCTGTTTTTGATGGGTTTTCATCCTCTGCAAAAAAAAACAATAACAGAATAGATCAGCATGGCAACATTGAATAGGGCATGGACACTGAACCCACATACCACCACAGCATATTGGTGGCATTAATGATGTTCGGGTTTTGGTTTTCCAATTAGTCTTTGGTTTCTAAGATGAACCAAATTCACTACACAAGTATGAAACAGACAAACCGAAAGACAAAAAAGGGGTTGGTTTGGTGCATTTACTTAGAACCAAAGACATAAATTTTGCTTCAGTTTGTTGGTTTGGTATAATTTGACATTCAACAATTGAATAAAAGACAATTCGGCTTTCTCCAGACCTCATTTTAAACAAAACGAAGATGAAATAATAACGACAAAAGGCTGTGAACGGAAACAACTAGACAAACTTCCTTGAGCTTGAAAATTCTAGTGTAAAAACAAGGCAGTGGGCAAATACCTTCTTCTCCATAATGAGAGGCCAGCGCATCAGGAGGAATTCCTTGCATTCCATAAATTTCAATTTCTGTTGATTCTCTTCCAGGTTTTGCATTTGGAACGCTGGGACAACAATGCGAAAAAAATTCAGAGATAATTTCACCAACCACGTTATCAAAATTTTAGAAGAAATCCAGAGTGGTGGCCACACAAGAAAAAAGATTAACACGTCCAAGCCACCACCCGCATTTTCACATAATAAAAACAATAATAATTTAAAAAAATATGAATGTTCAATCAAGTACAAATCCATAAGATTCAAAATAATCACAAATTGATCATACAGAAGAATTAGCAACAGGAAACAGAAAAAGAAAAATCATAAATAAGAGTTTTTTATAGTGAGAGAGAGGAACCTGGTGACTTGCTCCTTGTGAACCTGGAGGACATGGATGGTCATGCCTCCGGCGGTGGAGAGTTTCTTGTGGCAAACATGACATTTGAAGTGCTTGGCCTTCTGATGTTGCACCAATATCTTCTCATCTTCAAATTCCCTGTCGCAATAGTAGCACCACACCTTATCTGCCGCTCCTCTCTTTTTCTTCTTCCCCATTAAATTCTCGCCTCCTTTTCTTGGATATCAACCCACTGATTGAACTCTACTAAAACGACCCAAGATCTGATCTGCAACTACCACACCACTCGTTCTATATAGTAAATACAAATGCGGAATGCCTAATTTTCGAGTACGAATTAGTTTTCGGAACGTCAAATTAAAGGGAGGAAGAGAAGGTTAGGGTTTCAGGGAGTGCGAATCTGTACTCTTCGGGATTTCAATCCACCCGCGGCTCTCACTACGTACTCGTCCGCCTCCACCGCTCTCTCTCTCGTTCGTCTCCTTAAGTACCTTTCGTAGAGTTGTAATAATCTATCGGTTTGTTGTGAATCATGAGTGCCAGGGTAAATATTCATACGCTCTTTGGAAGAAGTGAAAAAAAATTCAGTGAAAGATATTAATTAATTTATGAAGAATATATTAAGTCATTATATTATTATTCAAATAAATAGAACAAAATTTTATTGAAATAAGAACCCCATTTCAGTGTTAATATGCTCTGTAGAAGTAGAGAAAAATACAAATTACGTGATTTTATGAAAAATACATTAAATTATTATATAATTCAGATAAATATAACCAAAACATATTTTATTAACAATCCCTTTCATGCGTTATATTTAATAAAATTATTTCCTTTTAAAAAGATAAAAAAACATGTGACGAAATGCTAGGCTATCATCAAACCAAAACCTGCAAGCCTGGTATGACAGAATAAATCTGAAATGCACGAGTCAATAATAAAATGAAATAATAGAAGGAAAAAAAAAATGAATGAAGTTAGACATTGCAAGATGGCAGGGTAATACAAAATAAGAAAAATGTTTAAATAGTAGAATGTATGTAAGAAGAAAGATAGTTATTACACTCTCAGTCACACCGAGGGCATTTACAAGAGGAGTTAAAAACATGACCTGTGGCTGTGGCCAACTACTTGAGTCTGAAAATTCTTGAAGCAGAAACAAAGTAAAGAATAAGACATGCTATTAAGTTGACTACTACTACTCCACAACTGCACCAATTGGGAAGAAGTTGACAAGTTTCTACGGAAGAGATGATAGTGCATGAGAAACGTTACGAGATATTCTGTCATGTATAGATTCCTGCACGGAGACGATAAAGGGTGTTCAATCTCTCAAGTAATATGAATTCAGCAAATAACATTTTTTTTACCTCGGTGGAAGGCATCTCAAACTTTGATTTTGTTATGGTCTCGTACAACAGGATATATCTGTAAGGAAATTAAACTCTCAGATATTTACAACTCATCAAGAAGAAGAAGGGACAAGTCAACCTACCGCCATGACAATTCAGATACGAGCTCTTCAGGTGCCTCGGGCAAGACCTGAGCAAGCATTTCTCATGACTTAGATTCAATATATACCTCCAAAGAGATAAATAACCAAATATAGTCTTGACTTACCTCATCTTCGTAAGGATTACAATTATCTTTGAACCACAGTCTCAAGAATTCCTACAAAAACATCAAGATGGTTAACCAGAGAAGCAAATTAAATGGGTACACGTGTAGAAGAAGTAATATGGGTACAAGTGTAGAAGAAGTAACCATCACAAACCTTGTCGATATTCTCAGGTTCTAGGCCATTCTGGAAGCGTTCTTCATAAGAATTGGCGATCCAATATCTGCTTGAGTCTGGAGTATGCACCTAAAAGGTTGAACTAAACATTAATAAAGTAAAAGAGAAAACCTTAAATCAGGTGCATCTATTGCGGCTGTTTTTATTAGAAAACAACCTCATCTATCAAAAGTAATGTGCCATCAGAGCCTTTTCCAAATTCATATTTAGTATCCACCAAAATCAGCCCATGTTCCCGTGCGGTGCGCTGCATAAATTTTTGCAAGGTCCAAATGGATGGGTTAGAATAAGTTAAAAATGTAACAATTCCCTGTGTGAGTGATAACCTGCTATATGCAGAAACCATTAAGATTATAGGGTTATATAATTCAAAACACAAAAAACCATTGGGAAAGAAGTCAACTACAGGTAGAAAAAGAAGAAACAAATTCAAAGCAAGAAGAATGCTGAAGCAAAAGAGACCTTTTCCAGTGAATGAAATTTAACAGTGTGAAATTTGCATACCAACTACCATGTTACCACACCTATCCTCCATGCATTTTTAGAATACTCTATTATTCGGCAAGTAAAATAACTGATATCTTCAACAACTGTTATCATAAAGCTTATAGGCTTGTTTTATCTTTCACAAAATTATCATACTGTTCCTCATGCAGGTTCTTGATATGGCCTCATATTAATCAGCTTCATGTGCAAGTTATAGAATGATAACAATTCAACATAGAATCCCACAGCCACAATTCTATTTCATGGTTCAATTACGAACACCCATCCTAAACAAAATTTGAAGCCACAAGATATGCCATCACAAAACAAAGATGAACCCCCATCAACTGCAAGTCCCACATTAATTAATTTGGATAAACCAAGTCCTTTTTAATATGACTCAACTATCACATAGGTGTAATTGAGTTCAGTGCACAAACTAGAAATAAAAGATGAAGATGATAAAAGCATGCACGTGTACCTGCCCATATTCGAAAAGGCTTAGTGCTGCTTGACTTGCTTCAATATAGTCAGATTCAGACATCAGCCCTCTCTGGATAATCTGTAATGCAATTTGATTACCAAAGAGAAGATCAATCCTATATCTGTAATTAAAGCATCTGCCTAGTAGGTACATTCAAAGAGTTGCTCAAGTATAGCAGCATTGATTACAATCCCTTCTATCTAAATGGGAAATTCTTAAATTTTAAAGTTTCTTAATATTCCTGAGTATTACACAAGGCATATATAGGCAATGCTCATTTAGCCCAATAAGCAAAGTGTGTTATTCAAGGTTAGTTAAGGAAACAACCTCTTTTGGCGTTATAGGAACATCATGATCTGCAGCTTTAGTAGTTGGTGTGAGAATATTTGCAGTTAACTTCTGGTTTTTCACCATCCCTGTTGCAAATAGATGTGAAGCTACCGGTAGAATATGATACTTGTATAAATTGGACTGCCAACACAACTACAGACCTCACCCTCAGGAAGCGCATTGCCACAATAGTTCCGAACACCTTTTTGGTAGACAGTCCAAAGTGATGTATCAGTACTACCAGTCACATAACCTCTGACTATGGGTAAACAACATCAAGATATTAATTATACAGACAAACGACAACTAAATGCCAGAATTGCTAGAATTGTTAGAATGGCTCACCAACAAATTCAACAGGAAATACAGAACATTTCTTTGCAATAGTTACATTCCTATCTGGAGATGACACAACTGCATTTGGAATAATGTGTTGAGTTTTATTAAACCACCACAGACTTGTTTCATTGAGTACCTGAAAAGTAGCATTGCATCAACGACATCGAAAGACAAGAAAATTATTTTGTGATGACTCAAGGCTAAGTATGATCCTAGTTTGAAGTTGACATAACTCAAACATGAAAATGAGGCACCATTACCTGGCCCTTGAAGGGAATTGAAGCAAGAACTCTATCAAAAGCACTTTGCCTATCAGTGGTGACCAGGACAAGATAGTCACCTCCGTCATAAATATCTCTCACCTGCAAAAACAATTTAACTATCCTTTATTCATCCATAATACTCAACTACTTATCAGACTGCTGGGAGATGCATGCAAACTTCAATCAAGCAAGCATTCTAATTTTGTCAATATATGGTTATCTGCTTATCAAAGGCTAAAAAGGCACTCATCAGTCAGCTCGTCATCTGTTGCATATATGGTTATCGGCTTATCAAAGGCTAAAAAGGCACTCATCAGTCAGCTTGGCCGCTTTCCTATTTCAATGTAAGAGGGAAGGACGGTTAAAAAAGTTAAGAAAAAAGAATTATCAAATAAGCCTTACTGACGAAATGACCATTGTTTCGGATAATTCTTGACACGAGTTGATTAGTCGCTCAAGAAAACACAATAAAGTAGCTAACTTCAGATAAACTTATAGACTTTCTTGAGGAAGAAAATTCTTAAAGAAACAAGAATAAAATGTGAAAAATATAAACAAAGAACAAAGTAAGGAGATGATTATCCACGTCAAGAAAGAACAATAAAATCTTGAACTTCAGATAAACCTATCAACTTTCTTGAGGAAGAAAAATCATAAAGAAACATGAATAAAATGTGAAAAGTAACAAAGAACAAAATAAGGAGATGATTATCCACGACAAGAAAGAACAATAAAATATTGAACTTCAGATAAACCTATGAACTTTCTTGACGAAGAACAGTGAACAATAAAATCTTGAACTTCAGATAAACCTAAGAACATTCTTAACGAACAAAGTTCTTAGAGAAACAAGAATATTATTGATAAATATAAACAAAAAACCAAACGAGAGTTACACCTTGCCCCTGGTCTTGGATTGGAGGGCGGGAACAGTTGAATCAAGATGGGTCTCAGAAAGACAGTTAGAAAGCGAGCCTTTGATAGCGTTGATCAATTCATTCTTGCGCTCGGTGTTCGTCATTACTTGGATGGCACGCGGCGCTTTTGGGGGTTCGCCGGAAATTGTAGAAGGCGACGAGGATGCAGAAATTATCATTGAAAGATAAGACTTCTTTAGAGAATACTTGTTTGCGATGATTGCTCTATACGGAGCCTTGGTGTGGAGGAAAGGTTTTCCGGTGAAGAGGTTTGTCGGAGGATTTACGCATTGAGACTGAGCCATCTCTTCTGTTTTCTAGTATTGTCCCCTGTAGGCCATTTTATAGTACAGTGCGGTATTTTCAGGCGGCGCCTGGGTTAATGGGCTTGGGCCCAACAAAAAGCCCATCTTTATATAACGCGGTGCCTGGATTTACTCAAACTGGGCCTATCGCAACATATAATTTGGGCTGGACTGATTTTCCGGAATTGAATATCTTGTAAAATTATTTTATGAATTGATTGTTTTATTAATAGCACTTTTATATTTTCTCAGTATTTTTTTTAGGCAAAAGTTTTGGGTGAGATCATTTCATGAATTTTATGTTGTGAGATGGGTCGAGTTGAATTGGGTCGAACATAAGAAATTATGTAATATTGTTGCGTGTATTATGTACTACTTTTCTGTATATTAGGTAATATTTTGTATTATAAAATGCGTTTTCAGTTAAGTTGGACCATATGAAAAATATGTAATACTTTTATGTATATCATGTAATACTTTTGTTTTGAGTTAAGTTAGATTATAAGAAAATATGTAATACTTTTATGTGTATTGTTGAACATCCGACTCGAGCTGCACACTACATTGTATTTGGACAGCCCAATGAAGGCCATCAGTTCACTCAATCGGCCAGGATGACACATTGGACGTCCTTCCCGACAGACCGTCCAGGACCATTGGGAGGAATCATCGATAGATTAGTTTGGCCGGCCCGAGCTGATCTTGCCGCCTAGATAATAGCCAACCGCCAAGAGATCGTGGGTGACAAAACCGCCCAATCCCGCATAAATAGACGAAAATCAAGGAGAAAGTGGGCTCAACTTCCACAACCTCCATGATCTCCACGATCTCCATTACGTGGGTTACATTGTAGCTATAAATAGATGTAATTTCAACTTGTAAAGGGTTCAAATTTTCATTCTGTAAACAGCACTAGAGAGCTTATTTCTCTAAAGCAATATTATAAGATCCTGCTCAGTCACCTCAAACCGTTCAGGATCGGTCGAGTTAATTTGCCCGAGTAGGCTCTGGGCTAGTGTTCTTTGCACTTTGCAGTTTATTCACTTACATATATTTAGGTGTTCGACTAGAAATTATTCATTAACAAATTCTGATGTCAACATTTTGGCGCTAGAAGGAGGGAGAATATTTCAAACACCTGAACACAACTCCGATTCACTATGAGTAACGACGAACACAACACCATCCCGAAATCCCAAGCTCCCATCTTTCAGCCCAGTAGCTCCAGCCGCCCCCGACCGATCACGATTGAGAAAGCCGTCCAAGTGGCTCCCATTACTCTGGAGACGCCTGAGACGCCCATGACTGTTGCACAGATTCGGGACATCATGACAGCACTAAACGAGCGGCTAAAAGAGGCTGAACAAAGGGAGAAGGCCAAGGCAACCAATGGCCTACTAGAGGACTCTAAGTCTTCAGACGGACCTAGGCAGAGGCGGAACCTGGGAAAACGAGTAGCTGAAGATGAACCGCGGAGAAGTCAGTCCCCTGTACGTGCTCGAACTGATCACCATCGAGTCCGCCCAGACCGCGCAGGAGAAAGGACAGATAGACGGTTTGCCCAAGACAACGCAGGGCCGGCCTTAACATTGGAGGCCAGAAGGCCAGACAGGCTTCCTGAGGAGAGAGGTGAGGTCCCACCACCTCACGACGAGACTACCGGCCACAATCTCCAGTACTCAAAATTGGTGGAGGAGCAGGAGCTCCAAAAATGACTGGCTGACATTTAGGCCAGACGAAATAGAGGGGGCTGGAAGAGGCCCACCCCCTTTGCAGAGCACATTTCCACATTGGCCACTCCGGCCAAGTTCATGATGCCCCCATCGGTCAGTATAATGGAGAGACCGACCCTAGCACTCACCTGGACAAATATATGTCCTGGATAGAGCTACAAGGCATCGGAGATGAGCTGATGTGCAAGGCCTTCCCACTCACTTTGGGAGATTGAGCACAGAGATGGTTTCGTTTCCTTCCCGACTCCTCCATTGGGGGGTGAGACGAGCTAGCTGAACTGTTCCTTATACAGTTCATGGGATCGAGGATGAGGTCGACCCCAAAAAAGAGGCTGGTCAATGTGAAACAAGACAAGGCCGAGCCTCTGAAGTCATATCTGGACCGCTTCAACAAACTGGTCCTTGGAATGGAACATGTGTCAGACGACACCATTCTCATGGCCGGATTAAGACCCCGGACCAGATTCTGGTGGTTCGTCTACGAGGAGGGGTCGAAAACATATCATGACTTTCTCAACCGAGCAGAGCGATACATCGGGGCTGAGGAGACCATCCCAAATGATAAATCATCCGAAAAAGAGAGGAGGCCTAAACGGCGGGAAGAAAAGAGGGAAGAGAGGAGAAAATCTATGAAGCCATTCAGACCGGCCACGAACTTCTAGGCCTTCCAGCCTGGAGGCCCCAGCCAGGTAACCGAAATCCTCACGGTTACTCCATCACAGGTCCTTACAGAGATCAAGGATAAGAACATGCTGCCCGAGCCGAGGCCCCTAAGGGCTGACCCGGCCCGCTTTAACCAAAACAAATACTGCAAATATCACAAGACGAAGGGCCACGATACAGAAAAGTGCTGGGCACTTTTAGCTGAATTGAGAAGCTGATCGACCAGGATCAATTAAAAAAGTATGTAAAGGGCCAAAGACAGCAGGGCCAGGGCCCGCCGCAAGCTCTACCCCCACGGCCCCACCACCATCGAACGGAGCTGCTCGCGAAATTCATACTCTCGTGAACAATAGTTTCAGCGAGCAGCGGGGTTCCAAGAGAGCTCGAAAGGAACAAGTCAGAGAGGCCAGAAACGCCTACCAACAATGCATTCCACCTAGAGTAGAGCCTCGCCATGCACCTATCCTATTCACAGAGCTGGACAGTGAAGGAATAGCTTATCCTCATAGCGATACCTTAGTGGTATCGCTCAATATCTGCAGGACCATGGTGTACAGGGTCATGGTCGACACAGGCACCTATGCCAACGTGATCTACTTGAGCACTTTCAAGCGGATGAGATTTCACGAATCCCAGCTCATGCCGTCCTCCGACATGATTCAGGGTTTCGAAGGAATGAGGACCAGGGTGCTCGGTACTTACGAGCTGAAAGTCCTGTTTGGATCTGGCGATCGGGAAGTCTTCGCAACAACAGAGTTCAAGGTGGTGGACTTGAACTCTCAATACAATGCCATTTGGAGCAGACCACTTCTCGCTAAGTTAAAAATGGTGGTTTCCATCTATCACCTCGTCCTTAAGTTCCCTGTGGGCGATGAAGTGTATGTTGTGAAGGGGAATCAACTGGCAGCCCGGGAGACCGATATGGGGCTGCGTCTGAGAGAGCTCAATCAGCTCGAGCTCACTCAGACCGGCTCAGACGATGAACAAATGAATGATGTTTTCGAAGATACTATCCTCGAGGTTGCCGAGCACGGCCAGGACAATATGGAGGTAGAAACAATGAGGCCGAATATAAAGAACTTTTAGCCGGGCTGGACATGGCGAAACAGTTTAGGGTAGACGACTTGGAGGTTTCAGCGACTCTCTCCTGGTGGTTAACCAGATTTCTGGTGAATATGTGGCCAGGGATGAACAAATGGCTAGGTATCTGAGGTCGGTCGAGTTGGCCTCTGCAGAGTTCAAGCGAATCCGAGCCGAGCAAATTCCATGCAGCAAGAACGCGCAAGCCGATGCTTTGGCTCGATTGGCTACAAGTGAGGGAGCCGAAGATATTGACTCAGTTAATATTGGAATTGTGGACAGCTCGGCCCTCGAACAAAAAGAGGTCTACGACATTGAGCCGAAGGTAACTTGGATGACCCCGATCATTCAATACTTGGAAGGAGGGAAGGTGCCCGCCGACCAAGACGAGGTAAGGAAGCTACGAATCGGAGCTGCCCGATATACTATCCAAGATGGTGTGCTATATAAAAGAGGGTTTTCTCGTCCTCTTCTAAAATGTCTGGATGAAGACGAGGCCAAATATATATTGACGGAGGTGCACGAGGGCATATGTGGCAATCATTCGGGAGGCCAAGCCTTGGCCTTCAAGATCATCAGACAAGGATACTTTTGGCCAAGTCTAAAGAAAGATGCTATCGATTTTGCCAGGACGTGCGACCAATGCCAAAGATGCGCACCTCTTATCCGAGCACCATCGGAGGACTTGAACTCAATCGTGGCCCCATGGCTATTCCCAAAATGGGGAATTGATCTAATTGGCCCAATGCCAACTGGCCGAGGAGGAGTGAGATTCACAATAGTCGCCATCGACTATTTTACTAAATGGGTAGAAGCTAAACCTTTGGCACGCATAACCGAGCTAAAGATTACGAACTTCATATGGAAGTCCATCATCTGTCGATTCGGGGTGCCATATTCTATCATTACAGATAATAGGCGGCAGTTTGATGCAGAGGACCTGAAGACATTCTTTGAGAACTTGGGCATCAGGAAGCTGTTCTCCACTCCATATCATCCTCAAGGAAATGATCAAGTTGAAGCCATAAACAAAATAATCAAACACACCCTGAAGGCAAGGCTTGAGGAATCGAAGGGGGCTTGGGCCAATGAACTGCCTAAGTTATTGTGGGCATACAGAACAACGGCCAGAATTGCGATAAGAGAAACACCATTCTCCCTAGCATTTGGCTCCGAGGCTGTCATCCCAATAGAGCTCGGCATCCGAACTTAGAGAGTGAACAATTATCAGGACGAGCAGAATATAAAGGCCCTGGCGGCCAACCTTAACTTGTTGGAAGAAAGACGAATCGATGCAGATATAAAAAATTCCATCTACAAGCAGCAAAGTGTAAGTACTAGAACTCAAAGGTCCGAGCTTGAAGATTTGAGGTCGGAGATCTTGTCTTTAAGAAGGTTCTACAACCAAGTGGGTCCTTAGGTCACAACTGGGAAGGACCATACAAGATTAGCAGAATCTTGGCCGGAGGTGCTTACGAGATAGCCAATCTGAACGGCCAAGTGGTGTCCAAACCATGGAACATCAAACACTTAAAAAAATATTATCACTAGCCGGCTAGGACTTCACTTGTAATTTCGTTGTAAATTTTTGCACTTGATCAATGAAATTATTTCCCAGTTTGTAAATTGCTTAAGGCTACGGCCTCATTCGAGCCGTTCAGGCCGGATGAAATAGTAAGGCTTCGGCCCACACAAAGCTACGGCCTTATCTGAGCCGTCCAGACCGGATGGAACAGTAAGGTTTCGGCCCAATATAATGCTACGGCCTACTAAGGTTTCGGCCTATAATAAGGCTACGGCCTCATTCGAGCCGCCCAGGCTGGATTAAACAGTAAGGCTTCGGCCCACCACGGCTTCGGCCAAGTATAAGAAGACTTAAATCGAGCTGACCAGAAAATTCTGGGGCTAAGACATCGATCAACCAGAAATGGCAAAAAATGACATGCCAAGCCGAGCTGGCCAATAAAGCGATGGTTGAATTCTAATGTATTTTTGCTAAGTGTTTTGACTGATATTATAATTATATACCGAGCTGGTTAGATAAAATAATTAAGTCGGACAAGTTTCAACTTGATTGAATGTCATTACACACAAACATAAAAATAGAAGCATAGATGAGCAAAAATCGTTTATATTGAAATCGAAACTGGTTTGGAGACTAGTACCTCGTACAAAAGGGCCAACCGGCCTGAGCAAGATTTTTTTTTTATACAAGTATCACTGGCCAATATCGACCAGCCCCTCATCAGCCGCCTCGCCCACCACCTCAGCAAGCCCCCCAGCATCAGAAACGGCCCCCATGTCAAAAGTTGGATCTGACATAAGCTTAATGGGGGAGCCGGAGTGAGTAGCTTCTCCAACCCAGATGGAAGATACCTGGGCAGGTCGCTCATCAGGTCCAGGTAGTAGGCCGAGAGTGAATTCTTCTCCACATAACCGGCCAAGGCTGCCACAAGTGGACGATTGTCCAGCTTCTCTTTTCGAGCGCTTCTATAGCATTGAAAAAGGCGAACATGTAGCCAATACTGCCTTCATACTTGCACTCGTCAAAGTCTTTGTACTTAGCAACCACGGCAGCCTCGTCAACTTGGGCGGCCCGGGCAGCTTCTAGCTCTACCTTCAGTTCATCCACTCCGGCCTAGAGTCGGGCGTTCTCCACCACCAGGTCGGCTACTTTCTGCTTATCCAGCTCGGCGGCCTTGGTGGCATGCTTCAAAGCCTCTTGAGAAGAAGTCCTGAGCTCGCAGCGTCTTTTTCTCCTCGACTGCAGTCTTGAGCTGGCCGACCTTCTCCTTCAGATCGGCCTTCAAAGCCTTTATTTTTGCCACCCGCTCCTGGTACTGGTGGTGGGCCTGCCAGGAGAACATAGATGTCTGCGTCAGAAGGATGTTGGCGCAGGAACCCATGTCCATCCCGGACATCTAGTGGGAGTAGCCCTCTAACTCCTCCGTTCAAGCTTTGATGGGAGCTTCGACGGCTGAAGCTACCGCGACCGAAAGTTTGTCCATAACCTCCTGCGACTGAGACTGGGCCCACGTATAGCTGATCTGAAAGAGGGGGTGGTGACCATGGTATTTCTTGGTTTCCTCAACGGCTGTGCGGTCTTACCCGCAAATGCTGACCGAGCCGGCCAGAGGGCTCTTAGCAGTCCAGACGCCGGGCACCGAACAAACAACTGAAACTCCAGGGGTTCTAGAGCTTCCTCTTGCAGCTCCTGAGCTGCCACTAGGGTCGGGCCTGGATCACTTGGCCGGCGGAGTACGCGGGGCCGCATCCTCCGGGATAGGGGCTAGTACAGGTGTGGCAGAAATCGGGTGCTCAAGACCGCGGCCTTTGCCTTGGCCTCAACCTTGAGGCCTTCTCACCTGTCCGGCGGCATCCTGTTGGGCTCGCTGCCTAATGCGCTGCGCGGGGTTCATTTCAAGCCGCAGGCCTTCACGGGGGAGAACGGCTGAAAAATAAGAAATACATAAGTATATTTCACGAGATGAAACTAAACAGACCACAAACTCAAAAAACTCACCGAGGTAGTTATTTTGAGCGGGTCGGAACGTGAGGATAAGGCCGGCACGAACAAGACGCTCCTCGGTAATAAGTGCCTTGAAGGTCCGCTGAGATTCGGCGGTGCTGTCCTAAAGAAATAATATCTTCTATGAGAATGTGTTTCCAACCGAGAGATCCTCCATGGAAACCTCTGTAAAATAAAAAATAATTAAAATCAGATAACCGGGTAAAAAAATAAGAAAATGCGGATATACCATTTGCCGTTCCGAAATACATGGGGCATAACACACGCTTCGGCCCTTGCTCTCCAACCTAGCCGGGGCTCATCCAATCACCTCCGACCCAGAACCATTTCGTCTTCCAAACTTTGATGGAGAATGAAAGCTCATAGATCAGTTGTGGTCACTTTGGTCGGGAGAAAATGTAGTATAAGTGATTTTGGGTACCAAACAGGAGTTTCAAACCCAGCAACCAAGACATCTCCTTCGGGGTCGGGACATCAAGGTTGAACATCCAAAATAGGACGAGCAGCCCAAGGATGGAAGACCAGCTGTTCGGATGCAGTTGGCCTGGCGCGATCCCCCAGAATCGAAGGTAATTGGTAAGAGGAGGAGCTAGAGGAAACCGGAGACCACCTTCCAAAGATCGAATTGTTGATGGCCACACAATCCTTGGACGGCTTGTCCATCCACTCGTTCGACCTCGGAACTTCGAAAGACACCCCTCGTGGAATGTTGAAGAGGGCATGTCATTTATCCAACTCAGCCCGAGTAACTACGGATGGCCAGGACATGACCTTCGAATCCGCTGAGGGCTGATCGGTCCGATAATATTGCCTAGGTGGCCTAGGCACCCCTATTGGGATATAACGGACCGACCGACCCGATGTCCCTGCCTCCTCAACCACCAGAGGACTTGAACCCCTAACCCCCTCCGAAGAAGAGCTAATCTCCATGTTCAATTCCTTTGAACAGTACCCTTGATACTCAGACTCAGATCCAAAAAATGAAGAAGTAGAAGACATGATGACAATCAAGTTAAAATTACCTAGAATATTTCTGGACGGTTGATCGAGGACGGGTTATCCTAAGCGGGAGGTTTTGAACGGCTAATATTGAACGGCTAATGCTAATCGGGGAATATCAGAGATTTCTCTAAGGATCGCAAACTCGTGAAGGTCAAAATGAATAAAAGTCGCCCCTATTTATAAGGAAAGTGCGACCTTTCGACTTCCATCAGACTAGAGGCGACGCGTGGCTAATCTGAAGACCAACAACCGACGACGCTTCATCTTTCATACCATTAGATTATGACACATATCAAGCCTAAGGGATATTCAAAGCCCTACCATGCCCGATCCCCCAGATGTAAAGTCGGCCAGAACATTGTGTTAAAGCCTGGGCCGGCCAGGACAAAATACTTGATATTCGAATATGTCCTGTCGTCCAGGAGCAATTTTTCCATTCGATGGACGTATCCAAGCCGACCAAGGTGCAATGAGGCAGACCACAATAGTCAAACAAGTGAGTGCATGATAATGTACAACATGAATACAATCTACTCAGAATTAAAATTATATGAAACGCTGGTTAGGAGGCCAGAACTGTAACATCCCGAAATAAAATTTGACTAGATAAAATATCACGAGAATTTTCTACAATTGAAATAAGATTTATGTAATAATAATAATTATGCGAATAACAAATGAAAGAGAAAATAATAATAATAATAATAATAATAATAATAATAATATAAAATTTATTTATCTATATATAAGTGTATATATATACACGTACATAATGTTTATATAAATATAAGCTATATGGTTGACCTTGTTAGATATATTATACATATATGCATAAATTAAAAAGGAAAAATAAAATCAAAGTGGGAAAATTGGGGATAAGAATTTGATAAAAATATCTTCTCCACAACTCTCTCTCTCTTCGTCACTTTCCTCTTTCTCTCTCTGCTACTCTCTCTTCTCTCTCTACTACTCTCTCTCTTCTCCCCAAATTAATTCCACCTTTGTTGTTTTGCTGCTCATGTGTGTGAGTATGTATATATATATATATATGCGTGTATGAGTTTGAAGTTATGGTTGGTGTGTGGGCTGTGCGTATATATGTATGTAAATATATCTGTACGCGTGGGCGTATGTTGGGGTGCCGTCGGGAGTGACGGCGTTGAGGCTATATTGAGTGGTGGTCGGCGCGGATGGCGCCGACGGCTGAGTTGGTCGGAACAGCGGCGTGGCTGCTGTAGCGACAAAGATATATATATATATGTGTATACGGGTGTGTTTATATATATGTATTTGTGCGGTGTGTGTGTGGTTCGGGTGGTCGCCGGCAACATGAATCGCTGGCGGAGACGGCGGCAGGCGACAGGAAGCACGGTGGAGGAGGCTGGGCCGGCAGCAGGGGTGGCTGGGATAAGGGTTTTGGGGTAAGGGTTTATTTTTGTGAATTTGAAATAATTGAAAGACCATATTGCAAATATAACTTTGATGAAATTGGAATTTAACCCTTAGCATTTATAAAATTGTAGTTTGCTCCCTTAAGTATTTAAAACATACATTAAGACCCATAATTTATGAATAATGACATTTAAAACCCCAATAATTATAAATATTACATTTTATACCCTTAAGCTTATGAAAATAAGTTTTAAGCACCATGAATTATAAATAATGATATCGGACCCCTGAATTTTAATAAAATTACATTATGTAACCTATAAATTGATAATATTATGTATTGTTATTAGAATTTCTTTATATTACTAAAAATGACCTCTAAATATGCTGAAATTACAGATTTATCTCGTAATTAATTAGATTTACGAAATGGGCCGTAGAAGTCACTAGCATTGCTTCTTAACCCAAACAAGTGAATTATGTCGCAATATAACATTAAAAAAATATTAATTACCATCTCTCTTAAATTAAATAACATTTTATCTTAAATATAATTATAGAAGTTGTAATTTGACCCTCATAATTTAATAAACGTATCAATGACCTAAATATGTATATTAAGCATTTAGTTAAATTCCCATATTGTTAAAAATGACCTAATGACCTTAAATTAATTATGAATTTCACTGGATAATGCCCCAAACTCAAGAGCCAACATAAATATCGAATTTTATCCTCTTAAACAAAAATTAATTATACATATTATACAATTAAATCTATTCCCTAAATTGACTTCTAATATCTTCGGATGTAATTCAATTTAATTATAAATATTTATAGTTAATCTAATTACGCTATAATTTCATAGATAACCTTTTTATAAATATATTCAAATTTCTTAATATCTATGTTAAATTGTAAATTATATAATTAGATTTTTTATGATTAATTTAAAGGTCTTCAAGAATTACTTTAAGTAAAGCTTTATAATTTACTTATCTAAAATTATTTTCAAGTCTTCAAGATTTAACCTAAATCATAATTTTATAATTTATTTTCCTAAAACTAAGCTAAGTCTTTCAAGATGCAAATAAAATCTAATTAAGTTTTCTAATATTTTAATAAAGGTATTTATTAGAAATACACCTAAACTTTATATTCACCTTAAAAATCATTTATTTTATTATTTAAACCACAACATCGTCAGAAACCTGTTCTAACTTATCAAAGAAAACCTTAAAGAACATATTTTAATTACTAATGACCTTAACTAAAGAATTCATAGCTTGACAATGTACTAAGACAAATTTTAATGATCGATGTAGGAAAAGAGGAATGAAGTATTTTCTATGCTTGTTCGACAGCTTATAATTTCACACGCTCTTCTCATGAGGTGGGGGTAAATGCTTGTTACGGTATTTATAATTCTTTCAAAGTATTTAAAATATGAAATCTTATACTTGAATGACCTGAGGTTGATATACATGTTATGTGAATAAAATGTTATGAGTGAAGATTATTATTAAATGAGATGTGTATGTATGAAGTAAATTGTTAGGATTTCAAAGTTTAGATTTTGATGAGACAAAACGTAATTGTAATAGGAAGTGTTCAGTACCCCATTTTCACAGTGTTTAAGTGAATATATAGACTAGGTTTGAGTCTAGTGTTAAGTGCTGAAAAATGGAGGTTTGACAAGGATAAAGCTGCATCTAAGCCTTTCAGAAAAGAAATCGCTGCAAGAAGGCAGATACAACATCGTTGCAAGAAGGCAGATACAACATCACTGCAAGAAGGCAGATATAGCATCGCTGCAAGAAGACATAACTTCACTGCAACTAAGTAAGAAAGAATGGCATACAGTAGTGCTGCAAGGAAAAGATGCAGCAGCTCTACTCAAAGATACTGCAACCAGGTCTTAGTTACAGCAGCACTGCAAGATAGTATCAGTTGCATGAAGACTTAGGATACAGCGCAAAACTTACAATTCAGATAAGTCAATCAGGGCCAATTACAACAAGGAGTATCCTGCAATCCTAGGAAGTATAAATGCAGTACGAGGAATGAAGATCCAAGCAAGAATAAATAAAGCCGTTCTAGAGAAGGTCAAAGTTGCAGACACGGAGCCAATACGAAGATGCCACGTGGACTGATGTGCTGTAGAAAGCTGCTAGCCGCAACTGCCGTATTAAATGCTCCAGAAGAAAAAGTCAAGTCGCATTAAATGCGAGCCATGCCTTTGATCAGACTGTTTCAAATTCAAAAGAGAGATATCACATTCAATTGATATCTTCTCCTACAAGTATAAATAGAGGAAGAGCAACACTGAAGCTGACTACTGATTAACTGAAGCATCTACGCTAAAACTCTCAAGTTTATAAGATTCAAACATTCAAGTTTCCAACAGTTTCAGTCACTCAACCTCTGTGAAGTGAAGCAAGCTCAGTACTGAAAAATCCATCAACGGATTTAGAAGCTCACTTCACCGCACCAGTTGAAGAACTCGTTTATATTCTTTTAACCTTATTGTTGTGTGCTTAGGTTGTTTTAGAGGTGTCGAATAGTTGATAGGAGAAATCCTTGCTGTTTGTATAATTGTTTAGAGTTAGGCAGTTTCCCTGTGTGGGAGTGTAGAACCCTATGTGGGTTAGCCTTTGAAGTTTGCAGTTGATGTGTGTACGCTGGACTTCAGTAGGTTGTTGCTTTGTAAAGTTGATAGATTGTTAGGAGGGTCCTGTAATTCAATCTTGCTTAACAAAGTTCCTGCTCGAGGAGCAGTAAAGTGGACGTAGAAGGATTACACCACCTTCGAACCACTATAAGCCATACGTGTTTATTGCTTTATTTATCTGTGCTTTCAACCTTCCGTTCCTTGTATATCTCATAAGCATAAAACGTTTTTGAAAGAAGCATATTGAGAAAATCAGCCTTATGTTATAAGTTATATTTTTTCTCTACGTATAAAACTCCAAGTTACAGCGTGCAGCACTGCATCCTAGTGCTGTAAGCAATAACAATCTGACGCTGTAAGTTCAAGTAACTTGCAGAGCAGAAAGGTTTTTCAAAGATTTATAAAATCGACCAAGGTTCATTCACCCCCCTCTGAACCTCAGACACCACTTGGGACCAATAAGTGGTATCGGAGCGAGTTGGGTTAAAAGCCAACTTATCTGGTCACCTACCCAGATCCGCCTTAGACTCGCTATTTTCTCTGCATTCAAAAACTCATTTTTGCAGCATATCATGGATTCCTCTAATCACAAGTTACCTATGTTTTCCATAGAGGAATATGATGATTGGAAGATAAGAATGCAGGCACATCTTTCAGCAATGAATGATGAAATGTGGACGGTCATCACTGAAGGACCAATCATACCCATGAAGGTGAATCTAATGTTTGGAAGAGACCATGCGAAAGAAGAGCAGCCACCACTGAACTTCCTGCCCAAACCACGACAAGAGTGGAATAACAAAGACAAGAAGAGAGCCAACCTAGATAATGTGGCAAAGATGCTCTGTTCATCACTTTGGATAAAGACACGTTCAGCAAAGTCAAAACTTGCTCAACATCCAAAGAAATATGGGAAAAGCTGGAGTAGATATGTGAGGGGACTGAGCTCACTAAAGACAACAAGATCTCCAACGCTACCCAACTATTTGAGCTCTTCGAAATGAAGAATGAAGTGACTCTTGAGCAACTAGACTTAAGATTCACATCCATTGTGAATGAACTAGAAGCTTTGGGCAAACACTACACTCAGAAGGAGAAAAACATGAAAGTGTTGAGAGCCCTGCCCGCGGAGTGGGACAGCAAAACCACTGCCATGAGAGTGTCTATGGATTTGAAATCCATGAGTACATTCGACCTATTCTCTAATCTCAAAGCGTTCGAATATGATATCAACAGATAGAAAAAGGAGTCTGAAGAATCGAGCTCCAAAGTTACAGCGCTAACTGCCAGAGGCTCCAAGGATACAGCAACCATTAATTGCAGTAAGAAGACTGAGGTTACAGCAGAAGTTGCTGAAGAGGACATGGCGCTACTTCTAAAGAAATTTAGAAAATTCATGAAGAGCAACAACAATAGCAGCAACACCAACCTCAACAAAAAGAATGATTTCAGAAGAAGCCATCCACCTCCTCAGGTATCCTCTTCTTCACAGTCAAATACAGGCAATATTGACTTGTGTTATAACTACAGGAAACCAGGACACTATGCAAGAAATTGTCCATACCCAACCGTGCACAAGTATCCTGAAGGAGAAAGAGAGCAGAGGAGAAATAAAAGAAGAGAGGATAGGCACAAGCTTCGAGCTCTCATAGGAGAGATGGAGAAGGCCAAAGATACAGTGGTCCTGAAGGAAGTACTGGAAGCTACAGAATCCTTTGACAGCGATACTGAAACCTTATCCTCTGATGGAGAAGCGCTGATATGCCTTATGGCTAAAGATGGAGAGGACATCGAAGAAGATGAGGTAATCTATCAACCGTTGTCCATATCAGGAAATGAAGAGCTGAACATGATCCACTCCTTAAAAAGGATCATGAGTGATTTCGAGTAGATCAACTCAATTCATGAGGAACTGAAGGTTGAAAATGAAAACCTAAGAATCGATAATGAGATCCTCAAGAGCAAGAATATTGATATTACCAAAATGCTGGCTGCATGTGAGTCTGATAACTCAAGGTACAACAAGCTACAAAATGAGGTCTCTAGATTAAATCTGCTGGTCACTAAGCTAGAAGATGAGAAGAAAAGCTTGTAGTCCACGATAAGCACATTCAGCAAATCATCAAAGGACGCAAGGGATTGCATAAACCAAAACAGAAGTCTTTTTAAAAAATCGGGCATAGGTTACAGTAATCACATCTCTCAGACTACAGTAAGTACATCCAAAGCTGTAAATTTTGTTCAAGGTGAAACCTCAATGGAGAAAGAGTTACTATGTGACTCTGTGAAGATCTTGAACAAAACAACAATGATGGATAAGGGGAAGAAACCCCAATGCTCAACTACAGGAAGTAAGCCTACATCTAAGAATTGGCTGCAGCAGAAGCCATCTGCTGTATGCAGCAAAAAGATGCAGCAATCCACTAAGTTGTAACACAGAAGAAACTTTCTCATCTGTACAGAGACTCACATGTCTAAACCTAAAAAAGAATATACTCAATGGAAGTATGGTGGAAGACCACACTAGAAAAGTGTTGGTAACACATATGTTATCTATACGCACACCTCTAACAGGCAATTCAAAAGCAGAACTGCATATAACCAGAGAACCAACAATTCTTACAGCAAGATAGTGACTGTTAAGAAAGTTTGGATTCCTAAACCAACTAACCCCAAAGGACCCGTACAGATATGGGTACCTAAATCTGTTTGAAATTGTTACAGGTTTCAGTGCCAGGTTGCAGCAGTGATGTATGGTACATTGACAGTGGCTGCTCAAGGCACATGACAGGCAGTAAAGAAACTCTAAAAAACTTTCAATAATGCAAATGACCAAATGTCATCTTTGGAGATGATTCCAAAGGAAGCACAAAAGGAAGTGGATGCCTAGTCAAAGGAAACATAAAGATCAAGGATGTATCCTATGTAAAAGGACTCAGATACAACCTTCTGAGCATCAGTCAATTCTGTGACAAAGGATACACAGTGAAATTCAACCTCAACAAATGCTTAATCAAGGACAACACCTCAAACGAAGTCAAGCTTATAGGAACAAGAAGAGGAAACATCTATCTAGCTGATTGGAAATCTTCTATTCAACCAACATGCTTCATTGTGAAAAGTCCACCAGAGCTGAGCTGGTTGTGGCACAAGAGGTTAAGCCATTTGAACTTCAAGACTATCAACAAGCTAGAAAGAAAAGGCCTTGTGAGAGGATTTCCAGATGTGGCATACAAGAATGAGAATATTTGTGGAGCTTGTCAGAAAGGAAAGCAAGTTAAAAGCTCATTCAAAAACAAGATACAAAAGTCATCACACAGGATTCTAGATCTTCTGCACATGGACCTATTTGGACCAGTAGAACCAGTAAGCTTGAGTGGGAAGAAGTACTCACTTGTAGTTGTAGATGACTACTCCAGATACACATGGACAATCTTCCTTGCAAAGAAATCAGAAATTTAAGACAAGCTACCTGGTCTCATGAAGAAAATTCAAAATGAAAAGAGCTTGATCATAGTGAAGATAAGATTAGACAGAGGAACTGAGTTCACAAACAAATTCATTGAAAAATTATGTTTTGATAATGGTATTCGACATGAATACTCTGCTGTAAGAACACCTCAACAGAACGGTGTAGCTGAAAGGAGAAACAGAACCCTCAAAGAAGCAGCAAGGACAATAATAGCTGAAGCAGAAGTACCTAAGAGATTTTGGGTTGAAGCAACCAACACTGCTTGCTACACACAGAACAAATGTCTAATCATTAAGGATCTAGACAAAACTCCTTATGAAATCTAGAATGGATATACACCAAATATCTCTTATTTGCATATCTTTGGATGCAGGTGTTATATTCTCAACAATGGAAAGGAGCATCTGAAAACTTTTGATGCAAAATCAGATGAAGGAGTATTTCTAGGATACTCTGCTGTAAGTAGAGCTTTCGGGGTATTTAACAAGAGAACCTTGGTGGTTGAAGAATCTATTCACGTGGTGTTTGATGAACCACATTGTGACACCAAGAAGTTAGAAGAACCACTTGAAGAGATAGCTTCAAGGAAAGAGAATGTTGTTCCATATGTAGAAGGAGTTCTGCCTACAGAAGAAGACAAAGAAGAAGAAGCTGCAACTATGGATGCAGCAGATATTCTTACAGCAGCAAAACCTCCTGTTATACAGTAATAAGATGAGCAACCTAGACCAGAACATATCTTTGAGCCTGATAGGACATGGCTAAGGAATCATCCAAGGGATCTTATAATAGGAGATCCATTAATTGGAGTAAGAACAAGAAGATCCATCCCCCATGAAGCAATGTTTACATGCTTCATATCTCAGATAGAGCCAAAGAATGTTGAAGAGACACTATAAGATAGCAACTGGGTACAGGCTATGCAAGAAGAGTTGAATGGTTTTGAAAGAAACCAAGTATGGCAGACAGTTGCAAGACCAACTCATCAAGGGGTAATAGGAACAAAGTGGGTCTTCAAGAACAAGTTAGACGAATCTGGACTCGTTGTAAGGAACAAAGCAAGATTAGTTGCTAAAGGATACTGCTAGGAAGAAGGAATTGATTTTGATGAGACTTTTGCTCCAGTAGCTAGGCTGGAAGCAATAAGAATTTTTCTGACATATGCAGCTCACATGAATTTCAATGTCTATCAAATGGACGTTAAGAGTGCATTCCTGAATGGTCTCCTTACAAAAGAAGTGTATGTTGAACAACCTCCAGGTTTTTAGGATCAAACAGAAGAGAAGGTGTTTAGGCTACACAAGGCCCTATATGGACTTAAGCAAACACCAAGAGCTTGGTATGACACCTTATCTCTCTATCTGCTAGAGAATGGTTTCCAAAAAGGAACAATCAACAAGATGCTGTTTAGGATACATGATGGAGAAAGTGTACTGCTAGTACAGATCTATATGGACGATATCATCTTTGGATCCACCAATAAAGAGCTATGTGAGAAGTTCTCCAACCTGATGCAATCAAAGTTCGAGATGAGTATGATGGAAGAATTAAATTTCTTTCTCGGGCTGCAAGCAAAAAAGCTGTCTACAGAAACCTTCATCAGTCAAGTCAAGTATACGAAGAAGCTTATCAAGAAATTTGACATGGAGAATGGTGCAGCAACATATGTTCCTATGTCGACATCAATAAGCCTTGACAAAGATGAAGATGGTAAAGATGTTGATATCACAAAGTACAGACGCCTAATCGGATCTTTGCTATATCTTACAGCAAGCAGTCCAGACATTATGTTTGCAGTTGGAGTCTGTGCAAGATTTCAAATAGCTTGAAAAGAATCACATCTTTCTACTGTCAAGAGAATCATCAAGTATCTGAAAGGAACTCAGGAAGTAGGCCTATGGTATCCAAAGGAAGGAGGATTCAAGCTTAAAGACTACTCTGACTCAGATTATGCAGGCTGCAAGATTGATCAGAAAAGTACCAGTGGGACTTGTCAGTTTCTGGAAAATAGACTTGTCTCATGGTTCTACAGGAAGCAAACTTCGATTGCAACCTCTACAACAGAAGCAGAGTATGTTGCAGCAGGAAGTTGGTGTGCGTAAATTCTCTGGATACAACAGCAACTTAGAGATTATGAGATTGAAGAAAAAGAGACTTCAATTCTCTGTGATAATACAAGTGCTATAGCAATTACCCATAATCCTGTTTTTCACTCAAGAATGAAGCACATTGACATACGACATCATTTTATAAGAGATCACGTGGAAAAGAAAGATATTGTGCTTGAGAAAGTTCATACGGAGCTCTAGCTTGCAGATATATTCACCAAGCCGTTTAGTGAATCGAGGTTTTCTATGCTTAGAAATGAGTTGGGAATTCTTAAGTTATGAGGAGAAAAAGAAGATGCAAAAACCAAGGAGGAACCTCTGCATACTTGCGAGAAGCAGTAAATATAGTGCTGCAAGTTACGCTTTCATACAGTGCTGGGTTCAAACAGCGCTGCATTATATTCTTACAGTACAGCAGAAATCGGGAGTGTAAGCAGCACCAGGTTATAACATTTATTTCAAAAGTATATTCATTACACTGCAATCTCGTACCAAAGATTACTGCAACCTTAAAAGGACATTTATTTGGGCGGCAAAATGCATGTCATTCAGCATTAAATGCTAAGTCTGCGTAAGATCAATTTCCACGCACTCTTTAATGATTATTGATGGTTTGACATATCCATTTTTTCTGGACCGTAAGATCAATTTCCTCTGATTTATCCCAACCATTGATCTTACTACACGTCCCTTGAGATCCGCCATAACCCCCATAACCACACCTTTCGAAATCATTTTTCACCATTACCCAAGGAGAGAAACTTCTTTTCGTGTAAAATTCTCTAAGTCCAAATCTTCGAAGTTTTTCATCATTTCTCTCTAAGAAATCTATGGCTACCAAACAAACCATCGTCTTGGAAGGATGCTTGATCAACCAGGAGCACGTTTATGCTTCTGGGCTGTATGATAATGCCCTCGTTAAGAGAATCGTCGATGCCCTTTAGCGGACCCAAGTCCTAAGGCTTCTAACCACTATCTACGCTGGCTTCTCCGTGGAGTCAGTACAGAGATTGTACTCCTACGCTAGGCAGGCGAAGGATAGGAACTGCATCCTGTTCAGGATGGATGCAGGCGAGGAAGAGCGGTCTCTAACCGTTAGAGACATCGCTACCACCTTCAGCATTTCTGCCGGAGGTTTGACCCCCAGTCAGCTGTTGAACTATGGGGAGGGAACTGCTCAAGAGATATGGGATCTCTTTCGAGCAAGGGATGCAGGGGCTAAAATCAAGAGAAGCGCCCTAAAAAAGTTCTTCAAGCCGGAGTTTGAACTCCTTCATGATATCTGTGCATACTCCATTGAAGGCCGAACAGAGAGTTATGACAAGTGCACGGATCTCCGGTTCTGGATCATGTCTGCCATCATGGCCGGAGAAAAGGTGAATTGGGCGAGGTTCATCATGAAGAGACTATGGGAGGAAGCAGAGAAGATAACGGAGCGAAGAAGCTATGGTATCACCATCTGTTCTCTGCTCTGTAAGCTCGGTCTTCAACTTGTAGCACCGACCCCCATCCCCATCGAAAAGTATCTCAGGGAGAAGAAGAAGGGTAAGACCCAATCGAAGACAGCAGAAGCTGGGATAGCAAGGAAGAAAACCAAAGACAAAAAGAATGCTACCCTGGCCCTGCAAGATGAAGCTGTGAGTAGCAGGGGAGAAGCCGAAGAAGAGGACGATCAGAGTCCTCTTCCTGTCATCAAGAGAAGCTCAGAGAAGGCTGTACCTGAACCTGAATCATCTTCTTCGGATGATGACGCACCCTTGGTTAGAAGGGCCCCACGCAGCAAGAAGAAGGCTGCTGCAGCTGCTGATTCCCAACTCTCTACAGCAAGCTTGACTGTAGTTGCTGTTGAAGATGAGTCTCATCAGTCCCGGGATCAAGAAGGAGCTCTTGATACTCAACTTTCTACACCTTCTGAGGTGGTAGAAAACCATGGGGATGAATCACATCTGCTTTAGGAGCCACATCAGCTCCGGGTCAAACGAACTGAAGAAGCTCGTCTACAAACAGAAGCTTCAGTGCTTGATCCTACCCTCCTAGCGGCTAGAAATATGGAGTTGCAATACAATCTCTGAAGAGAGATGCGGCTGGCTAAGGGGGAAATCCTGTTGAAGTGGAAGGATTTCCTGATAGTCGAACAAGCTGTCCTGGAGTGGGCCAAATCAGAAGATATTCTGGCACTCCTGCAACCTGAGTATGCAGCAAGAGTTCAAGAGCTTGGTGAAAGCAGTACTGCTCAGGGAACAAAGGACAAAGCGAAGGACAAAGCTCTTGCTGAATCCGACTTTACAGAGTTACTATGAGAGCAGTATTGGAAAACGTCCAAGTTTTCCTTACCCCGACTGCGGAGGCTGTAAGAAGGGACGATGACGTCGTTTTTACCCAAGAGCAAATCGACACCCTGGGAATGGAGCAAGTTGAGGAAGCTATGCTGCAACAGGTGCTGTAACAAAGTGTTAAGGAGACCAGGATATAACACACTCCTAGGAGGATGCGGGGAGAAGGAAGTTCAAGTCAACATCATGTGAACTCCCCAGCATACGAGCAAATGGTTGAAGGCCTCTCCAATATTGTCTCGCTTGATCCTTTGGAGGAGGAGGCGCCTCAATTGATGGACTACGGTGATTCCCCTGTACATATGGATGTTGCTGCTGAAGAAAGGGAGCCAACCGCCATCATTAGAGATATAATCTCTGACATTGTTGAGATCGCCGATGATGCAACCACGGAGGAAGTTGTAGAGGCTGGACTCCCTGTACTGGCGGAGACAGCAGTACAGCAGACGACCACCCAAGAAGAAGCTGCTGAGGAGACAAGGAGGGTGGAAGCTGAGATTCTTGCAGCAATGGAGCGTGCAGTGCTAAATGCTGTCGACGCTGTAAGAAACCAACCAGAGCTGCAAGAACCTATTCTTGCAGCAGAACCTGTCCAACTTATAGGACCGACGAAGGAGACGGGATCCTTGGAGAAGACCTTAGGGAAGACTGTTGTTCTGACAACACTCCCTGAGGGTTAGAAGACCTCTGCTGGGGAGGCTGGTCAGACAGTACCCACAGAGGATGCTGAAGAAGTAGCTGAGGTAACCCCTGTGCAGCGAGAGACACCTCAAGAGGAGGTTGACGCTGCAGCTGCTGCATGTTCTCAAGAACCTTTCAAGGTTACAGCAGCAGAGGTTACTGAGGATGCTGAGGTTACTGACGCCGAATTCGCCAGGATGATGAGGAGACGCAACATAGTTGTTCATGGGCCGAAAGCTGGTGGACTAGAACCTGTTGAAGTCTCATCCGGTGAAGAGAAGACAGAAGAAGAAGAGCCCATCCTCGAGTTCTCCAGACTCTCTTTTAAACAACAAGAAGGATGAGGTTGCTGTTGAGGTTCCAAGGTAGGATGCAGCTCCGATTATTCAAACTGTTATACCATTCGCTGCATCCACTGCTGCCTCAACAAGAAGGAATTTGGGGTTGACTCCTGACGAATTGATCAACCGAGTTGAAGCCGCTGTTAGACATTTGGTGCACGCTTTCCAGGAGCACGAGTCTACCATGCGCAACAGTCTCAGGGTCGCTGCCCAATTCCATGCAGAAACCATGATGGGTTTCAAAAAGGACCTTGAAGTCCTGCTTGGGATGATCAAGAGGACGCTCAATGATCACTCCCACAGGCTCTATATGGAACGGGTCAGGATAGAGGAAGAGTTGAAGGTTGAAGCTGCACAGACTCGCCAGGAGATCAGGCTGTGCAAGCGCCATGCTGAAAATGCCTCTGATAGGCTGCAAACTCACTCCCTTGTCCTTGACACACTTCTGCACCGCACAACAGAGCAAACCAGAAGTGTGGACGACCGTTTGGGAACCTGGAGTTAATTTTCGGAGAACTGAGGGACATCATGCATCGTGCATTCCCTCAGTATACAGAAGCCTCCAAAGACGCCTCCGAACCGACCCGAAGATCACGTTCCAAGGTGGTCCCAGCTGCCCCTGCCCAGCCCCCGGCTTTTGATGATGCCAAAAGGGGGAAGGATTTGAAGATAGATACAGGAGCTCAGGGGAGCTGAAGAAGAAGATGATGATGATGATAACCAGCAACCTCTCAGCAGGAGGAGAAAGAGGTCTGGATCATCTGCTGCTGCTGACATCCCATCTCCTAAGCGTTGGAGAAGAGATGATGAAGGAGGAGCTGGTGGAGCTGGTGCTGCAAGAAGATCAGCAGCAGGCGCTGCACCTAACAGAGCTGCAAGCAAAGATGCAGCACCACCCTCTCATCACCATACAAAGAGAAGGAATGAGAGCCAGCAGCAAGGCTCTCTCTCTTCGTCACTTTCCTCTCTCTCTCTACTACTCTCTCTTCTCTCTCTACTACTCTCTCTCTTCTCCCCAAATTAATTCCACATTTATTGTTTCGCTGCTCCTGTGCATGAGTATGTATATATATATATGTGTGTGTGTGTGAGTTTGAAGTTATGGTTGGTGTGTGGGTTGTGCGTATATATATATGTAAATATATCAGTGTGCGTGGGCGTATGTTGGGGTGCCATCGGGAGTAGCGGCGTTGAGGCTGTATTAAGGGGTGGCCGGCGCGGGTGGCACCAGCGGCTGAGCTGGTCGGAACAGTGGCGTGGCTGCTGTGGCGACAGAGGTATATATATATGTGTATACGGGTATGTTTATATATATGTATTTGTGCGGTGTGTGTATGGTTCGGTTGGTCGCCGGCAATATGAGTCGCCGGTAAAAACGACGGCAGGCGGCAGGAAGCGTGACGGAGGAGGCTGGGCCGGCATCAGGGATGGCTAGGATAAAGGTTTATTTTTGTGAATTTGAAATAATTGAAGGACCATATTGCAAATATAACTTTGATGAAATTGGAATTTAACCCTCAACATTTATAAAATTGTAGTTTGCTCCCTTAAGTATTTAAAACCTACATTAAGACCCATAATTTATGAATAATGACATTTAAAACCTCAATAGTTATAAATATTACATTTTATACCCTTAAGCTTATGAAAATAAGTTTTAAGCACCATGAATTATAAATAATGATATCGGACCCCTGAATTTTAATAAAATTATATTATGTAACCTATAAATTGATAATGTTATGTATTGTTATTAGAATTTCTTTATATTGCTAAAAATGACCTCTAAAATATGCTGAAATTACAGATTTATCTCGTAATTAATTAGATTTACGAAACGGACCGTAGAAGTCACTAGTATTGCTTCTTGACCCAAACAAGTGAATTATGTCGTAATATAACATTAAAAAAATATTAATTACCATCTCTCTTAAATTAAATAACATTTTATCCTAAATATAATTATAGAAGTTGTAATTTGACCCTCATAATTTAATAAACGATTCAATGACCTAAATATCAATATTAAACATTTAGTTAAATTCCCATATTGTTAAAAATGACCTAATGACCTTAAATTAATTATGAATTTCACCGGATAATGCCCCGAACTCAAGAGCCAACATAAATATCGAATTTTATCCTCTTAGACAAAAATTAATTATACATATTATACAATTAAATCTATTCCCTAAATTGACTTCTAATATCTTCGGATGTAATTCAATTTAATTATAAATATTTATAATTAATCTAATTACGCTATAATTTCATAGATAACCATTTTATAAATATATTCAAATTTCTTAATATCTATGTTAAATTGTAAATTATATAATTAGATTTTCTATGATTAATTTAAAGGTCTTCAAGAATTACTTTAAGTAAAAGCTTTATAATTTACTTATCTAAAATTATTTTCAAGTCTTCAAGATTTAACCTAAATCATAATTTTATAATTTATTTTCCTGAAACTAAACTAAGTCTTTCAAGATGTAAATAAAATCTAATTAAGTTTTCTAATATTTTAATAAAGGTATTTATTAGAAATACACCTAAACTTTATATTCACCTTAAAAATCATTTATTTTATTATTTAAACCACAACATCGTCAGAAACCTATTCCAACTTATCAAACAAAACATTAAAGGACATATTTTAATTACTAATGACCATAACTAAAGAAATCATAGCTAGACAATGTACTAAGACAAATTTTAATGATCGATGTAGGAAAGGAGGAATGAAGTATTTTCTATGCTTGTTCGACAGCTTATAATTTCACACGCTCTTCTCATGAGGTGGGGGTAAATGCTTATTACGGTATTTATAATTCTTTCAAAGTATTTAAAATACGAAATCTTATACTTGAATGACCTGAGGTTGATATACATGTTATGTGAATAAAATGCTATGAGTTAAGATTATTATTAAATGAGATGTGTATGTATGAAGTAAATTGTTAGGATTTCAATGTTTAGATTTTAATGAGACAAAACGTAATTGTAATATGAAGTGTTAAGTACCCCATTTTCACAGTGTTTAAGTGAATATATAGACTAGGTTTGAGTTTAGTTTTAAGTGCTGAAAAATGGAGGTTTGACAAGGATAAAACTGCATCTAAGTCTTTCAGAAAAGAAATCGCTGCAACAAGGCAGATACAACATCGCTGCAAGAAGGCAGATACAACATCACTACAAGAAGGCAGATACAGCATCGCTGCAAGAAGACAGAACTTCACTGCAGCTAAGTAAGAAGGAATGGCATACAGGAGTGCTGCAAGGAAAAGATGCAGCAGCTCTACTCAAAGATACTGCAACCAGGTCTTAGTTACAGCAGCAATGCAAGATAGTATCAGCTGCATGAAGACCTAGGATACAACGCAAAGCTTACAGTTCAGATAAGTCAATCAGCGCCAATTACAACAAGGAGTATCCTGCAATCCTAAGAAGGATAAATGCAGTACGAGGAATGAAGATCCAAACAAGAATAAATAAAGCCGTTCGAGAGAAGTTCAAAGTTGCAGGCACGGAGCCAATACAAAGATGCCACGTGGAGTGACGCGCTGCAGAAAGCTGCTAGCCGCAACTGCCACATTAAATACTCTAAAAGAGAAAGTCGAGTCGCATTAAATACGAGTCATGCCTTTGATCAGACTACTTCAGATTAAAAAGAGAGATATCTCCTTCAACGGATATCTTCTCCTACAAGTATAAATAGAGTAAGAGCAACACTGAAGCCAACTACTGATTAACTGAAGCATCTACTCTAAAACTCTCAAGTTTACAAGATTCAAACATTCAAGTTTCCAACAGTTTTAGTCACTCAACCTCTGTGAAGTGAAGCAAGCTCAGTGCTGAAAGATCCATCAACGGATTCAGAAGCTCACTTTACCGCACTAGTTGAAGAACTCGGTTTGGTTCCAAGTGGTGTCCGAGGTTCAGAGGGGGGGTTAATGAACCTTGGTCAATTTTCAAAATCTTTAAAACAAACCGTTCTGCACTGCAAGTTACTTGAGCTTGTAGCGTTAGATGGTTACTGCTTGCAGCGCTAGGAAACAGTGATGTACGCTGTAACCTGGAGTTTTATACGCAGCGGAAATAAACTTTTTAAACGCAAGACTGTTTTTCTCAAAATGCTTCTTTCAAAACGTTTTATGATGAGAGACAGATAATAATGCTAAAGATAAGCGCACAGATAAATAAAACAATAAACACTTATGGCTTATAGTGGTTCGAAGGTGGTGTAATCCTTCTACGTCCACTCTACTGCTCCTCGAGCAGGAACTTTGTTAAGCAAGATTGATTTACAGGACTCTCCTAACAATCTATCAACTTTACAAAGAAACTACCTACTGAAGTCCAGCGTACACACAGCAACTGCAAACTTTAAAGGCTAACCCACACAGGGTTCCACACTCCCACACAGGGAAGCTGCCTAACTCTAGACAACTAAACAAACAGCAAGGATCTCTCCTATCAACTGCTTGACACCACTAAAACAACCTAAGCACACAGCAACAAGGTTAAAAGGATAAAGGTTTTCTTCAACTGTTGCTTCGAAGTGAGCTTCTGAATCCTTGAGGAAACTTTCAGCTTGAACTTGCTTCACTTCGGTAGGTTGAGTGACTGATACTGATTGTAATCTTGAATGCTCGAATCTTGTAGGCTTTGAGTATTTCGCGAATGACTTTTAGGTCTCAGTAATGGTTTCAGTAACAATTACCAGCTTCAGTGTTCCTCAACCTCTATTTATACTTGTAGGAGAAGATGTCCGTTGAAGGAGACATCCCTCTTTTGAATTTGAAGTAGTCTGATCAAAGTATGGTTCGCATTTAATGCGACTTGACTTTCTCTTTCGGAGCATTTAATGCGGCAGTTGCGGCTCGCAGCTTTCTGCAGCGCGTCAGTCCATGTGGCATCTTCTTATTGGCTCCATGTCTGCTACTTTGACCTTTTCTTAAACGGTTATATTTATTCTTGCTTGAATCTCCGTTCCTCGTACTGCATTTATCCTTTCTAGGATTTGCAGGATACTTCATTTTGTAGTTGACACTGAATGACTTAGCTGTACTGTAAGCTCTGCGTTGTATCCTAGGTCTTCGTGCAGCTGATTCTTTCTTTCAGTGCTGTGGTAACTTAGACCTGATTGCAGTATCTTCTGGCAGTGCTGCTGTAACTTCTTTCTAGCAGTACTCCTGTATCTTTTTCTCAGCGTTGCTGTACACCGTTCTTTCTTACTTTGTTGTATAGAAGATTTGATTCGTTGAAGTGTTGTTGTATCTTCTTTCAACCAGCTATGTTGTATCCTTATCTTCTTGCAGCTATACTGTATCCTGCATCCTTGCAGCGATAACTTCCCTTAAAGCTTAGATGCAGCTTTATCCTTTTTCATCTTCCATTTTAACACTTAACACAAGATTCAATTCTAGTCTATTTATTCACTTAAACAATGTGAAAAATGGGGTACTTAAAACTTCCTATTACATATTTGGTTTGTCTCATCAAAATCTAAACATTGAAATCCCAACAACTCGTTTATATTCTTTTAACCTTGTTGCTGTGTGTTTAGGTTATTTTAGAGGTGTCGAACAGTTGATTTGAGAAATCCTCGCTGTTTGTATAATTGTCTAGAGTTAGGCAGCTTCCCTGTATGGGAGTGTAGAACCCTGTGTGGGTTAGCCTTTAAAGTTTGCAGTTGCTGTGTGTACGCTGGACTTCAGTAGATTGTTGCTTTGTAAAGTTGATAGATTGTTAGGAGGGTCCTGTAATTCAATCTTGCTTAACAAAGTTCCTGCTCGAGGAGCAGTAGAGTGGATCTAGAAGAATTACACCACCTTCGAACCACTATAAGCCATACGTGTTTATTGCTTTATTTATCTGTGCTTTCAACCTTCTGTTCCTTGTATATCTCATAAGCATAAAACGTTTTTGAAAGAAGCATATTGAGAAAATTAGCCTTGTGTTATAAGTTATATTTTTCCGCTGCATATAAAACTTCAAGTTACAGCGTGCAGCACTGCATTCTAGTGCTGTAAGCAGTAACGATCTGACACTGCAAGTTCAAGTAACTTGCAGAGCAAAAAGGCTTTTCAAAGATTTGCAAAATCAACCAAGGTTCATTCACCCCCCCTCTGAACCTCGGACACCACTTGGGACCAACATAAATATATGTACATGTGCATGCAAGACGGCTAAGAACCGTATTTATGGCAGTTAAGAACCGTATCTATGGCAGCTAAGAACTGCATCTATGGCGGCTAAGAACCGTATCTATGACGGCTAAGAACCGTATCTATGGCGGTTAAGAACCATATCTATGGCAGCTAAGAACTACATCTATGGTGGCTAAGAACCGGATCTATGGCAGCTAAGAACTGCATCTATGGCGGCTAAAAACCGTATTTATGGCGACTAAGAACCGTAATGAATGTGATATGTTTGAATGTGAATGATGATTGATGGGGATGATTGCGTGAAAAATGATATGTTTGCATGTGAAAGAGATGAATGCTTGCGGTTTTAAATGATTTAAGACACGTATTTGAAGTTATCTATTTTATGCTGTTTTTATTTTAAAAGATAAACATTTTATGAAAATATGTTTTTATATGATAAAATGGTGTTTTGACATGTGTGTGAAAAATCTTTTAAAAATTATTTATGTCATCCCAAGTTTCCCCATCTCACTGAGTGTACTTTTGTCACTCACCCCTATTTCTAAAATGTTTTCAGTTTAAGGATTTTATGGCGTGGAAGGCGAGCGGTGGATGCTGGTAGCCAATGATCAAAGATTACAGAAGCTTTTCATTTAAACCGATTGAATTTTATGAATTTTAAGAAATATATTTTATAATTATTCTTATTTTTATTTATCTTTATTCTATTGAAAAGGAGAATTTTTATAAATGAGTAACGTCTCGGTTAAGAATTATATTTATAAAAAAATCGGGACGTTACAGGTGGTATCAGAGCAGGTCTATGATTCTGTAGACTCGTGAAAATGTTTTATTTTCTAAAAATATTTGATTCAAAGTAAATCTAAAGGGATGTAAAAGTATAAATTTTGTTAGGAAAAAAAAAACTTTTATTAGCTACCGGCATCCACTTCTAATCTACTGCTCCACCTTCGGTAAGGTATGTTATATTATGATGTTTAAGTGTTTATGATCGTGAACCTATGTAGAGGTGGAAATTATGAATTTATATAAATTTCGATGTTATGTTACAGTAATATGTCTATGTGACCAGATATAAAAATTTTATATCATTCATGGCTACAAGATTTTATTAAAGTGTGATCACATTTCATAAAAGTATGAGCTTCAAGGTAAAAAAAAAATGGTGCTGATGAATATTTTTCTCGTTAAATCGCTTTAATGGTTTATGATCTTGTTGTTGTCTGATGTCACTGTTATCGACATACTGCTTGTTGGACGCCACCACTGAGTCGCTGATTGCAACAGCATGAGCTCGTGTGCGTAAATGGTCGTGGCAGAGGTTGGTGCGGTGTTATGTGGTGGGTTAGTTATTTTATGTTATGTTATTTGTGAACTTTGATATATTGGTAAACACTGCCACTAGCCACTAAATGCCGTGTGAGTTAGTGTGTATGTTTTGTCATAGTCGTTGGGTTACATATGGTCGAGACTACCATGGGCCCTTGTCTACGACAAGATGAGCCAGTGGTGTGTTTCCCTTAGTACACGGGCGTGATACGTAAAGCCACGACTAATGCCTGAGGTCTATGGGGATCATGTGTGGATAAATTGTGTTATGTTTTATGATGATTTTAACTTATGATGTGGTTTCATGAAGTGTGCGATTTGATTTTATGTTATCTTACAATGTGATAAATAAGGTTATAATGGCAAATGATAACAAAGAAAATTATTGAGGTATTTATGTAATTTATAAAACCATGTTATTTGTCGAGTGAAATATTTCTCAAAGTGTTTTAATATCACATAGACTTTAATACAAAATATAATTTTCATAAAATGTGACGATAGCTAGAATAACATAGATGCTCAGAATGGACTTCACATACTTTGAAATTTAGGAATAGATCGACGCTGAAAAAAAAATTCATGATAAAATCTCTAAGCTTATGTTCGTAATAACAATATGATTTGGCATTACAACTGATCAACCATGGACAAGATGACCTTGTAGGAAAGGCAATGACTACAATCACGATAACTAAATCGAATTTAAAATACGCTACCTAACTTTTCTAGTCGACGTGAATCAAACGTTACACGCTAAATTCTCTTCTTCCTGAAATTTATTCTTAGCCTATTCTCCAACTTGAAATTTTCCCAGTAAAGCTAAATTCATATGAGTAAGAACTGAATCAAAACATGATATCCTTAATCTTCCTTATTCAAAATTTACACTCTAAGTCCTCTCATTCCTTAAACTTTTTCTTAACCCATGCTCCAACTTAAAGTTTTCCCTATAATGCTAAAATCATATAAGCATTAAAATTCAAACCATAACTCGACAGCTTCTATAACAATGTAAATATATGAAAATAATAATCAGATTGAAAGAGCGAATATCTATGGTTAGCTGGATATATTAAGAAGGTTCAACTAAGGATTTTCAAAGAATTCTATTATTAGGACGTGACTGATCCGCAAAGAAGTGAAATTTCAATGGACGTAGTAGTGCGAGAAAAATTTCCAAGAATTGAGGAGAAGATTAACAGCTGCACCAATTTTAGTAGTCCTAGAAGGGATGGAAGAATTAATCGGTCATAGTGATGCATCCAAACAAGGTTTGAGATGAGTGTGGATACAACAAGAGAAAGTGGTAGCTTAAGCATCAAGATATGATCTAGAGTTAGTTACTGTAGTGTACGCCCTCAAGATTTGGCGACACTATTTGTATGGAGAGAAGTGTGAGATCTACACCAACCATAAGAGTTTGAAATACATTTTCGAACAAAAGGAGATCAACATGAGATAGAGAAGATGAATGGAATTGGTAAAAGATTGTAACTGCTCAATTTTATATCACCCCGATAAAGCTAATGTAGTGACAGATTATGCTAGTATACATAACGTCATTTAATAAATCATGCTAAAGAGATACGTTATCAAATCAAGTCATGTTATCAATCAACAACAAATCGGGTTCGAGAAAGAATCAAACGGCTCAAAATGGGTGAATGCCCTATGCGGGTATAAGATGCAGAGAATTTCATTTTCAAAGTAAGAGCCAAGGTCTTTTTCGAAAGTATCAACCGTTAAGGAAGTTTATCATTTTGGGAAAATGGACAAGTTAACGCAAAAATATATATTGAACTATTCGAGACTTTGGAACGAGTCGGAGAAGTGGAGTACAGGTTTGAGAAGGTCTTATTATATAAAGAAATTCATGTGGCTATTTTGGATAAAAATGGGACATCCGATAAAATTGGAATGATACAGAGAAGATTAGCATGGCCCCTATGCAAGGATGACACGCATAAATCGAGAAGTGATTTTAATAAAAATCCAATGGAGCCATCACGATATCGAGAAAGCAACTGGGAAAAGAAGGAGGAAATCTTGGCAAAATATCCAGATTTATTGAGTTTTTTTTGTACATTTTCAAATTTCGAGGACAAAATTTCTTTGAAGGAGGGAAGGATGTAATATCCCAAAATAAAATTTGACTAGATAAAATATCACGAGAATTTTTTACAATTGAAATAAGATTTATGTAATAATAATAATTATGCTAATAACAAATAAAAGAGAAAATAATAATAATAATAATATAAAATTTATTTATATATATAAGTGTATATATATACACACGTACATAATGTATATATAAATATAAGTTATATGGTTGACCTTGTTAGATATATTATACATATATGCATAAATTAAAAAGGAAAAATAAAATCAAAGTGGGAAAATTGAGGATAAGAATTTGATAAAAATATCTTCTCCACAACTCTCTCTCTCTTCTTCACTTTACTCTCTCTCTGCTACTCTCTCTTCTCTCTCTACTACTCTCTCTCTTCTCCCCAAATTAATTCCACCTTTGTTGTTTTGCTGCTCCTGTGCGTGAGTATGTATATATATATATATGTGTGTGTGAGTTTGAAGTTATGGTTGGTGTGTGGGCTGTGCGTATATATGTATGTAAATATATCTGTGCGCATGGGCGTATGTTGGGGCGCCGCCGGAAGTGGCGGCGTTGAGGCTGTATTGAGGGGTGGCCGGCACAGGTGACGCCGGCGGCTGAGCTGGTCGGAACAGCGGCGTGGCTACTGTGACGACAGAGGTATATATATATGTATACGGGTGTGTTTATATATATGTATTTGTGCGGTGTGTGTGTGGTTCGGATGGTCGCCGGCGACATGAGTCGCCGGCAGAGACGGCGGCAGGCGGCAGGAAGTGTGGCGGAGGAGGCTGGGCCGACAGCAGAGGTGGCTGGGATAAGGGTTTTGGGGTAAGGTTTATTTTTGTCAATTTGAAATAATTGAAGGACCATATTGCAAATATAACTTTGATGAAATTGGAATTTAACCCTTAGCATTTATAAAATTGTAGTTTGCTCCCTTACGTATTTAAAACATACATTAAGACCTATAATTTATGAATAATGACATTTAAAACCCCAATAGTTATAAATATTACATTTTATACCCTTAAGCTTATGAAAATAAGTTTTAAGCACCATGAATTATAAATAATGATATCGGACCCCTGAATTTTAATAAAATTATATTATGTAACCTATAAATTGATAATATTATGTATTGTTATTAGAATTTCTTTATATTGCTAAAAATGACCTCAAAAATACGCTGAAATTACAGATTTATCTCGTAATTAATTAGATTTATGAAACGGACCGTAGAAGTCACTAGTATTGCTTCTTTACTCAAACAAGTGAATTATGTCGCAATATAACATTAAAAAATATTAATTACCATCTCTCTTAAATTAAATAACATTTTATCCTAAATATAATTATAGAAGTTGTAACTTGACCCTCATAATTTAATAAACGAATCAATGACCTAATATCAATATTAAACATTTAGTTAAATTCTCATATTGTTAAAAATGACCTAATGACCTTAAATTAATTATGAATTTCACCGGATAATGCCCCGAACTCAAGAGCCAACATAAATATCGAATTTTATCCTCTTAGACAAAAATAATTATACATATTATACAATTGAATCTATTCCCTAAATTGACTTCTAATTTCATCGGATGTAATTCAATTTAATTATAAATATTTATAGTTAATCTAATTACGCTATAATTTCATAGATAACCTTTTTATAAATATATTCAAATTTCTTAATATCTATGTTAAATTGTAAATTATATAATTAGATTTTCTATGATTAATTTAAAGGTCTTCAAGAATTACTTTAAGTAAAAGCTTTATAATTTACTTATCTAAAATTATTTTCAAGTTTTCAAGATTTAACCTAAATCATAAGTTTATAATTTATTTTCCTAAAACTAAGCTAAGTCTTTCAAGATGTAAATAAAATCTAATTAAGTTTTCTAATATTTTAATAAAGGTATTTATTAGAAATACACCTAAACTTTATATTCACCTTAAAAATCATTTATTTTATTATTTAAACCACAACATCGTCAGAAACCTGTTCCAACTTATCAAACAAAACCTTAAAGGACATATTTTAATTACTAATGACCTTAACTAAAGAAATCATAGCTAGACAATGTACTAAGACAAATTTTAATGATCGATGTAGGAAAAGAGGAATGAAGTATTTTCTATGCTTGTTCGACAACTTATAATTTCACACGCTCTTCTCATGAGGTGGGGGTAAATGCTTATTACGGTATTTATAATTCTTTCAAAGTATTTAAAATACGAAATCTTATACTTGAATGACCTGAGGTTGATGTACTTGTTATGTGAATAAAATGCTATGAGTTAAGATTATTATTAAATGAGATGTGTATGTATGAAGTAAATATGTGTGCATGTGCATGCAAGGCGGCTAAGAACCGTATCTATGGCAGTTAAGAACCATATCTATGGCGGCTAAGAACCGTATCTATGACAGCTAAGAACTACATCTATGGCGGCTAAGAACCGTATCTATGGCGGTTAAGAACCGTATCTATAGCGGCTAAGAACCGTAATGAATGTGATATGTTTGAATGTGAATGATGATTGATGGGGATGATTGCGTGAAAAATGATATGTTTGCATGTGAAAGAGATAAATGCTTGCGGTTTTAAATGATTTAAGATACGTATTTGAAGTTATCTATTATGTTGTTTTTATTTTAAAAGACAAACATTTTAAGAAAATATGTTTTTATGTGATAAAATGGTGTTTTGACATGTGTGTGAAAAATCTTTTAAAAATTATTTATGTCATCCCAAGTTTCTCCATCCCTTTGAGTGTACTTTTGTCACTCACCTCTCTTTCTAAAATGTTTTCAGTTTAAGGATTTTATGGCGTGGAAGGCAAGCGGTAGATGCTGGTAGCCGATGATCAAAGGTTACAGAAGCTTTTCATTTAAACCGATTAAATTTTATGAATTTTAAGAAATGTATATATAATTATTCTTATTTTTATTTATCTTTATTCTATTGAAAAAGAGAATTTTTATAAATGAGTAACGTCTCGGTTAAAGATTATATTTACAAAAGAATTGGGACGTTACAAGAACCTCTTCACAAGGGGCCAAGCGGCCAATAAAAAAAAGAAGTTTACATTAGTCTATCAATCATCTTTGAGCACGATCACATCGTCTTCAATCCCGGTTACACCAGCCTCCTCGACCTGCCCGGACCCAGAAGCTTTCATGTTAGCGTTCGACATAAATTGGATAGGAGGGGCTGGCCGTAAAAGGTGCTCGGAGTCTGGAGGGAGATAGCCGGGCAGATCATCCATCAAATCCAAATAATACTACGGAAGAAGATTCTTGTGCAGATAATCGGCTAAGGCCGCACTGAAGGGACGATCGTCAAGCTTTGCTTTCCTAGCCATCTCAATGTTGTCGATGAAAGCGAAGAGGTAGGCCAAAATTCAATCATATTTACATTCATCGGAATCTTTGTACTTAAGTGCGATGGCGACCTCGTCCAGTCGGCTAGCTCGAGCAACTTCCAGCTCGTTTCGTACAGACTCTAGCTCAGCCAAAGCTGCTTCGAGCTTACCCTGAAGCCGGGTCTTCTCAGTTGCTACTTTAGCCATTCGCTGACGATACAACTCAGCTGATTCTATTGTTTTGGCCAATGACTCTTGGGCGGAAGCCAGCTGAGTCTTAAGGGTTTTCATCTCCTCAGAAGTAGCAGCCAACTCGGCTTTTTTCTCGCCAAGTTCCGTCCTGCTTGCTACATACATATCTTGTTGATCAAGATATTCGCGATGAGCCTGCCAAGTAAAGACGGATGCCTGAGCATTCAAAATAGCCGAACAAGCCCCCATATCGGCTACAGACATCTTTTTTGCGTATCCCTCCAGTTCTCCCGTCCAGGCCTTCACCGAAGCCTCCATAACTGGCCTAATTTCGGATGAAAGATTCCTCATCAAATCCGTACTGGATGTCCGAGCGCGAGAGTAGCTTACTTGAAAAGGATGCCGATGCCCAAGGAACTCTTTGGAGCTTTCGATCAGGCTGGGGTCCCAACCACAAATACTAATCAAGCCGGCCAGAGGGAACTCGACAGACCATACCCCAGGACGAGCCGAAGTGGCAGCATCGGGGCTGTCAGCCGGCTGCTCGCTAGAAGTCGGGTGTGATCTCTTTGTGGGCGGGTCAACAGGATCCTGACTCGAGGTAGGAATGTCAGCCACCGGACGTACAGGACCTCGCCTCTTCTTAATCGGCTGTTTCTGCTTTCTGGCTCGCTCGGTTCGGACCCTAATACGCTCGGTCGGATCCATCTCGGGATGAAGACCTTCTTGAGGAAGGACAGCTGCACGAAGATTAGTCAGTCAATGAATAATCGAGTACGGGCTTGATACAACAGCAAAACTTACCATGGAAATCTATAGGAGCACGCAAAAAAAGGAAAGATGAAGCCGGCTCCGGTAAGCCGATCTGCTGTAATCAACTTCTTGAACGCTCGCTGCGCTGGGCTGACATTGTCCCGCAGGAAATGGATTTTACGAGAGAAGTCCTCACTAATCTCGAGACTCTCAAGTGACACTTCTGCAAGATAGAAAAATATTAAAAATATTAGAAGACCTGACCAAGACAATTACAAATGTATACCTTCAGCAGGACTGAAGCCAACTGGGCAAGACATCTTGACCGCGAAGAAATGGTCAAAACTCCCAGGACTCTTCCAATCCCCTTCAACCCAAAACTATTAACTTCTCTAATCTTTAATTGGCAAAGGAAGGTCACAGACAAACTGAGGTCGAAATATCCGAGGGGTGAGGTAATAAAAATGGTTTTTTACTCCAGGTATAAGTTCAAGTTTGAACAGCCAGGACAGCTCTTGAAAGCTGGGCTCTCCGAGGTTATAGCTATGGAAGAGCACTAACAAACCCAATAGAGAAGACCAACTATTTGGACGAAGCTGTCTAGGTGCTATCCCCTAACGCCAAAGGTAGCGAGCCAAGCAGGGTGCCATGGAAAATCACAAAACCCCCTCCAGAGCTTGGAGATTTATGGCAACACAATCTTTCCGCGGCCTATGCATTTGCTCCTCAGGACGAGGAGCGATGAAGGAGACTCCTAAGGGTATATTAAAGAGAGATTGCCATCGATTCAGCTCTGATTGAGTGATGACGGAAAGCCAATTCATTACTTCTGAATCCTCAAAAGCTATCTCAGCTTGGTAGTCTTGCGGTTGGCCGGATGTGATTCCAGTAGGAATTTGAGACATAGTTGTGAAAGGAAATGAAATTACCTTACAAATAACACTACTCTTTTTGGGTGATGTAGCACGGAGTATCCTGACCGATCGATTCTACTCGGAATATATAACAATTGCTCAGAATTTTAAGTTGATAAAAGGTCAAATGAGAGGGAGACACCATTATATATAGGCGGAGTGTGACTCTTCAACTTCTGGCCAACCATATACAGACACGTGGAGAATCGAACGGATGCAAGGTGGTGACCCTTCGACTTCCACTCCATCAAATGATAACACATGTTTGCCCTAAGGAAGGCCAACAACTTACAACTCATACTTTCTTCCTGCTCGGCTCGACTTGTCAGGATTGGTTAGGTCTCAACAGAAGTAGTTTTCTGCCAAGACCTAAGGGGCTATTGTTGGACATCCGACCCGAGCCGCACACTACATTGCATCTGGACAGCCCAATGAAGGTCATCAGTTCACTCGACCGGTCAGGATGACACATTGGACGTCCTTCCCGACAGACCGTTTAGGACCATTGGGAGGAATCATCGACAGATTAGTCTGGCGGGCCCGAGCTGATCTTGCCGCCCAGATAATAGCCAACCGCCAAGAGATCGTGGGTGACAAAACCGCCCAATGCCACATAAATAGGCGAAAATCAAGGAGAAAGTGGGCTCAACTTCCACAACCTCCACGATCTCCACGATCTCCATTACGTGGGTTACTTTATAGCTATAAATAGATGTAATTTCAACTTGTAAAGGGTTCGAATTTTCATTCTGTAAACAGCACTAGAGAGCTTATTTCTCTAAAGCAATATTATAAGATCCTGTCCGGTCACCTCAAACCGTCTAGGATCAGCCGAGCTAATTTACCCGAGTAGGCTTCGGGCCAGTGTTCTTTGCACTTTACAGTTTATTCACTTACATACATTTAGGTGTTCGACTATGAATTATTCATTAACAAATTCCGACGTCAACATGTATCAGTTAATACTTTTATGTGTATCAGGTAATACTTTTGTATTATAGGATATATGACACGAATTGGGTCGGGTCGGGTCTCAAAAAACACGCGGATCCTAGGGCTTCCAAGTGCTCTTGTCCTCGTGCAACATGTAATACTTTTGTATATATTATGTAATATTTTTCTATATATCATGTAATACTTTTGTATTTTGCACATATACTAAATAATATAATACAAAGTATTACCTAAAATATAGAAAAATATTACCTAATACACACAAAAATATTATCTAATTATTATGTTCGACCCAACCCGACTCGTCTAACGGAATGAGATCCGTGAGACGATCTCACACAAGACCTAAAAAAAGTGTAATTGCAGTTAGAGGTGTCAAAACGGGCTAGGCCCGTTGGGCCAGCCCGCCCCGCCATATATATAAGGTGGGTTGGGCATGATATTTCGAAACCCGTAATATAGCGGGCCTAAACGGGCTGGCCTATTTGGGGCGTGGACTGGGGTGGGTTGGGGTGGGCTGGCCCACCTTTTTTTTAATTAATTAAAAATACTAAATATAGTAGAAAACCCTAATGAAGATCTTGTAGTGTCCAATATCATGGAGAATATGGATGAAGAACAAGAAGAATATCTTGTAGTGTCCAATATATTATTATGTGATAAATGTTGCATTTTAATTTGCGAACACTTTGCATTTTTATTAGCTATTAGAATGTACTTATGTATAGTAGATTAATGGTTAGAAGAAAAAAAAAGGGTTGGCCTACCCAACCCACGACCCACCAGTGGGTTGGACTGGGTTGGGATTTAAAGGCCCGCTTAATAAAAAGCCCGTCCCACACCGCCCCGCCAAAAGGTGGGTTGTGGGCCGACCCGTCTCGTCGATCCGTTTCGACAACTCTATTGCAGTTAACAAATAATTAATAAAAAAGTTACTTAAGTTTATTTTTTTGATGAGACTTTGCTGTAGTGGCAAAAACTACTTCCTAAAATTTTAAGTTGTTGGTTTCAAATCTTATCAATATATTGATTTATCTCTAATTTTATTAAATTATAATTTATCAAAATATTAAATTTATATTCGAAAAAGTGAGGCTTGTGTGTAATTATTGTATGGATCTAACACGGGTCGGGTCGGGTCGGGTCGGGCTGAATCCGACCCAGATCAGAGCATTTCCTTTTTTTTTTATCCTGACCTTTATGTTGTGTTAGTCATACCCTTATATTATGTTAAGCATACATTTATGTAATACTCTAACTTTTTTAAAAAAATCCTAATTTTGACGAAAAAACTATAATTTCAGTACAAAAAAACCCTAATTTGTATATATATATCTTTATGTAAATATTGAGCATACCTTTAATGAGAAAATGGCCCAATCTAGCTCATTTCTCTATATTTGAGGCCAAAATACCCCCCAACTAATAGTTTTGCCCTCAATACCCTAATCTTTATATTAATGTCCCAATCTAACCCTTTTTTTTGACAAAAAAGAACATGATGCGATTGCCGACTGAATGTGTCAGATTGATCAGTAATAAATTATTTATTTCGTATATGTTTTTAATATTTTTTCACTAATTAAATCAATACATACACTTTTTATTAGTAATAATTTTTCAAATTTGTCGTTTATATATTACTATGGTGCAAACGGCAATTATAAGTCTTATTATGCCTTATTAGCTCTTATTATATATTATATATTAGTATGGTGATTAAAAATTAAATAATTATTTATGTCTTATTATATTATATTTAATTACAAGTGGGAACGGTAATTTTATGCCTTAGTATCTTATATTTAATTATTATATTATAGTTACTTATTAAAATTACCGTGTAATTTTTTTTTATTTTATTTATTTTGCTAATTACATGATTTCAAATTGTCGTCTACACTTATATAATATAATACATTATATTGAAATCAAAAATCATAATAAGACTTATAAAATATTGACTAATATATATTGACCGAACGGCAATTTTTGAAAAAAAATAAGGGGGACACGACAATTATTGTATAATTGTCGTGTCCCCCTATTTTTTTTTCAAAAATTGCCGTTCAACTATATAATTGCCGTGTATAAATGCTCTTATTCATAATATATAGTTGAACGACAATTTAAAAAAAAAAATATGGGGACACGGCAATTATACAATAATTGCCGTGTCCCCCTTATTTTTTTTTTTAAATTTCCGTTCATGGTGTATATGAATAATATGTTGAATGTATATGAATAATATGTTGAATGTGGAATAAATTGTTGCAAAATGATGTTTATATAGTACACGACACTTTTGGAAAAAAAATAAGGGCTATTTTTTTTTTTGTAAATAATTGCCGTTTAGAGTTTATATGTTAAATTATGTTGGAGATGAAATTGATATGTTGAATAATATGTTGAATGTAGAATAAAATGTTGCAAAAATCATAATATATAGTTGAACGGCAATTTTTGAAAAAAAAATAGGGGGGCACGGTAATTATACAATAATTGCCGTGTCCCCCTTTTTTTTTTAAAAAAATTGCCTTTTAGGGTGTATATGAATAATATGTTGAATGTGGAATAAATTGTTGCAAAATGATGTTTATATAGTACACGGCATTGTTGGAAAAAAAATAGGGGCTATCTTTTTTTTTGGCAAATAATTGCCCATTTAGGGTTTATATGTTAAATTATGTTGGAGATGAAATTGATATGTTGAATAATATGTTGAATGTGGAATAAAATGTTGCAAAAATCATAATATATAGTTGAACGACAATTTTTGAAAAAAAATAGGGGGACACGACAATTATACAATAATTGCCGTGTCCCCCTTATTTTTTTTCAAAAATTGCCGTTCGGTCAATATATATTAGTGCCAATATTTTATAAGTCTTATTATGATTTTTGATTTCAATATAATGTATTATATTATATAAGTGTAGACGACAATTTGAAATCATGTAATTAGCAAAATAAGTAAAATAAAAAAAAAACTACACGACAATTTTAAATAAGTAACTATAATATAATAATTAAATAAGATAATAAGGCATAAAATTGCCGTTCCCACTTGTAATTAAATATAATATAATAAGACATAAATAATTATTTAATTTGTAATCACCATACTAATATATAAAATATAATAAGAGCTAATAAGGCATAATAAGACTTATAATTGTCGTTTGCACCATAGTAATATATAAACGACAATTTTGAAAAATTATTACTAATAAAAAGTGTATGTATTGATTTAATTAGTGAAAAAATATTAAAAACATATACGAAATAAATAATTTATTACTGATCATTCTGACACATTCAGTCGGCAATCGCATCATATTCTTTTTTGTCAAAAAAAAGGGGTAGATTGGGACATTAATATAAGGATTAGGGTATTGAGGGCAAAAATATTAGTTTGGGGTATTTTGACCTCAAATATAGAGAAATTGGCTAGATTGAGCCGTTTTCTCTACCTTTAATTAATATTAGTCATATTTTTATATAATATATAAAGGTACAACTAACATAATTAAAATGTATGACTAACATAACACAAAAATATGTTTAACATAATATAAATGTATGTTTAACATAACATTATAATCCTAAAGGTATGCTTACATAACATAAAATCATAAATGTATGCTTAACATAATATAAAAGTATGTTTAACGTTGCATAAAGATATGCTTAATATAATACAAAGGCCTTAAAGATATGACTAACATAACATAAATGTATGCTTAACATAACATAAATGTCTAGCACCTGAAGCGAATTTTTGGTGGATTTGAGCGCATCCACCTAGGCGCACATATACCCTCACGCGCACACGTGAAGAACACGTGGAGGTCGAGTCGGATCAAATGTATTAATTCTAAATCCGTACACCAATTGTATAAAAGTTTTTGTGTTATTGAAACTTTCAATACGTAATTTTTTAATGATGTTAGGTCAACCATCCAATATTTTCACATGACTTATATGAAAAAAGGGAGTGTCGGTCAACTTAATTACTTAACAATATCATTATATCGCTACTCATGCAAATCTCTAACATATGAAGTAATATTAAATATTAAAAAACATTTTTAATAAAAATAATATATAGATATTTATATATTACCATTGTCCATTTATACATGCGAAAATGACGATAAACAAATCGTTAATGCTTATTGAGAATGGGCCAAAACTGACCCGGATACGGAAGCCCGAATAGCGCCCGACACAAGACCGTGTACCGCCCAACAAGGACGAGAAATAACTGCTCTTGTCTGAAAATTCACCAACTCCCAACTCCACTCTGTACTGCCTGCCTTCATTTCACACTTCAATTTTTGCGTCAATGGAGCCCGAATAGCGAAACCTAACTATTTCTCTCAGCTCTTTTTCTGCTACACTCGAGCTCACTTTCAATATGCGTAGCAGCGTAAATCATCTGAGATTCTGTCGGTTTACGTATTCGAATTTTCTTCATGTTTTGCTTTGTAATTTGCCTTTTTGTTAGTTAGGGTTCCTGAAATAGAAAATCCCTAATGGAGTTGAAGCTGACGATCTTTATACAGCTGATTTCTTTCGTACTAGTTTCACTCGGGGCTTCCAACTCGGTCGGTGACTCAGTATAGTCAAAACATTAGTCTTCCTTGAAATATATATAATATGTATCTTCGTTGGTTATGTGTATGGTTAAATTTTAATTTTTAATTTATTTTTCCTTCTAGGGCTTTAATGAATCGCTTGTGCCTTCTTTGAATCAAACTTACAGCAAAGGTTAGTCTTTTTTTTTTTTTCAATTGGAATTTAATCTTTTTGTTGAAACAGGGATATTAAGAGTTGACTACTCTGCGGAAGAAACGATCTTTGTATTATTTATAATGTCTAATTGAGAAGCAGAACATTTGTTTGGATTATGCATCATGCATGTGATGAATTAAGTTAACATTGATAAACATATGGAGTTTTTTAAGAAATATGTCTTTCCTGTTTTATGCTTGATATATTCATGCATCTACTACATATTACGGAGTGTTTTTGGTAGTTCTTTCCATGTTTGTAAGCGTACTTTGGAGATCGTCAATCAGTCATTATACTAGTATTCTAAATAAGGTGGGGTATCTTGAACTGTCTTTGAAGTTTAATGCTTGCTGAAAATTTATCGTCTTTTATGAATAACGGTTATGTTGTCAATCAACCCCCTCTTTCACCGAGTAACATTATGTGGCTGTTTTCATAGTGTCATGCCCTGCTGGTTGGATCAGCATCCCTATCAGCACTGAGTGTTTCAAATATAGTGCAAGCAATGGATCTTGGGACGAGTCTGAGAAACAATGCAAATCTTATGCTGGACATCTAGCTGCAGTTTCATCATTGCAAGAATTAATTGAGCTTCAAAAGTTGTGTAGGGACAATTCTAATGGATGTTGGGTTGGTGGGAGAGTAATATATGAACAATGGAAATGGTCTGATAATACATCTTTCTGGAATGCATCTATCAGGCCTAGCAATCCACTCCAGTCAGGTTGCATCAACCAGTCCTGCTTTAACAGCAATTCTACTGGTTTATGCACTTTGATGATTAATCAAAGTCTTGTGGCTCAAGGATGCAATATGTCACATGCATTCCTATGCATGCTCGATACGGGTAGTGATTCTTGTATACACTCATTTTATCAATTTTATTTTCTCCTTTGAAGTTTGTTCTGCTATCAACTTTTTAGTTCCTATCTTGAAATTCTTCTATAAGTGCAAATTTTGACTTTTTGCATCATTTTTCAGAAAAAAAATGTCATGGTAAGAAGCATTGCCACCAGGAATATCTTATCATTCTTGCTGTTGTGAGTGGTCTGATCTTTTGCACTACTCTTGCTGTTGTATTATGGCTTCTTTTATATAGACGCAATAAAAGGCGTAAAAGATCTCGAAAAGAGTCCAATCCAGCGGAATTGGCACTGGTTCCTCCATCATGGAAAGTGTTTACTCGTGAGGAACTAAAATCAATTACAAAGAATTTCAGTGAAGGAAACCGTCTTCTTGGTGATGCCAAAACAGGGGGGACATATAGTGGACTTCTACCAGATGGATCAAAGGTAGCAGTGAAAAGGTTAAAAAGATCTAGTTTTCAGAGGAAAAAGGAGTTCTATTCTGAGATAGGAAGGGTAGCAAGACTACATCATCCAAACTTAGTGGCAGTAAAGGGATGTTGTTATGATCATGGTGACCGTTATATTGTATATGAGTTTATTGCAAATGGACTCTTAGATAGATGGTTACACCATATACCTAGAGGTGGAAGGACATTGGATTGGGTTATGAGGATGAAAGTTGCTACAAGTCTTGCTCAAGGAATTGCGTAAGTTAATTAAACATTTGTTCTGTTGTAAGGTTGACTTTTGAGCTCATTATAAACATTTAAGCTTTTATTTTCTATTGGTATAATATCCAGTAAAAATTTTGACTGCTCTTTTGTGTTCATCCCTTGATAAGCTCTGCCCAAAGTATCTGAAGATCTGCTCTATTCCCTTTGAAGTTTTCAGAATAGTTGCTTCACCATCCATATGTTTTCAATGAAAATGAACTTGTTTTTTCTCAGATTTTTATGAGGATTGTGATCATTCATTCAGCTTCATCACAGACTTTTGATATGCCAGTATTATCCTTTTTGTATTTCTCATGAGGGTTTTCTGTGACTATCTTATCCATCTGTTCCTAACAGGTTCCTCCATGACAAGGTGAAGCCACAGGTTGTGCATCGGGATATTCGTGCAAGTAATGTACTTCTGGATGAGGACTTCAGTGCCCATCTTATGGGAGTTGGTCTCTCAAAGTTTGTTCCATGGGAGGTGATGCATGAGAGGAGAGTGATGGCTGGGGGCACTCATGGATACCTTGCTCCAGAGTTTGTCTACAGAAACGAGCTTACAACCAAGAGTGATGTATACAGCTTTGGGGTTCTTTTGCTTGAAATTGTCAGTGGGCGTAGACCTGCACAAGCTGTTGATTCTGTAGGCTGGCAAAGTATATTTGAGTGGGCTACACCACTCGTCCAATCTCATCGCTATGTAGAGCTCTTGGATCCTCAAATATCATCGTCTTCTTCATCCATAATTCCAGAGGCTGGAACTATCCAGAAAGTAGTGGATCTCGTGTATTCTTGCACACAACATGTACCATCCATGCGCCCCAGAATGTCCCATGTTGTCCACCAGCTACAGCAGTTAGCGCTGCCACCTTCTTTAAAGTAATCTAGATTCTTACTATGAATCTGCAATCGAAATGGATGGCCTTATTATGATTTAACCCGTTTTATGACATGTCTCTGGGAACTTAGCTCCGGTAGTTATAATGTTGCTCTTGTTTTTTTCAGCATAGACAAGAAACTTGAAACTGATTTATGTATTAGAATGAAGAGGATAAATGCCTTGCACTATGTATCATTTCCAAATGTATCTTGACATAAATTTTCATGTATACCCAAGTAACATTATAGTGTATTCTGTGTAGAAATAATTTGCAGCATTCTGAATCTAAAGTTCAACAGTGATCTGGCAATCTCATCATTTGAATGTCAACTAACTACTGTGAGGATGCCTCAAAAGCTCACACTTGAGACCAAGTACAATGTTGATTCAAAGTTTAAATGTCGCATTCTTTTACAACTCTTGCCTGTTCAAGTTCCCTTTTGGAAACCTTGTACACATTTCTAAAGCCAATAAAGAAAGATCAGATACGGAATATTTACATTCTGCGTTTCTTGATAATGAACTGTTGACCAATTTCCACCATTGACAATCAATCACATGCGAGGATCCTCAGAGGTGAATAATTACATAAGAGTCTCCAGAAATGCGAGGACTGCCATACCAGCAGCCCAAACATCGTCATCTGATACATGCTCGGCTGGGGAATGACTTACACCACCACGACAACGCACAAATAACATTGCGACCTATCAAATAGGTGCACTGGAGCTATCAAACAATATGATAAGTATGCATAAAAAATCACTACTACATAAAGTTAGAGAATAACACCTTAGTAAGATGAGACATGGCCATTGCATCATGTCCTGCTCCACTCATCAATACAGGCACGTCATCTGGATCCTCACCGCTTAACCTTTTAACAGTAGCATAAGCTGCAGTCTTAAGCTTGGAACTCAATTCAGGGTCACATGCCACTGCATTAGCATCATGCTGAAATGATCCACACTTTGAATTAGCCACATGCTACTTAATTCTGGCACAAATATCAAAAGATTGGGAGGTGAATCTCAAACCTTCCGCTCAATGAGACACAGAACTGAACGGCTATCACATATATGATGCATTCTACTGGACAATTCATAAATAATTGCTTCTCGTCCTAGATCATCCAATGCACGTATGTCAACAGTGAAGGTTACCTGTGTAAGATTAGAATGAAGAAGATAAAACACACCATTCTTTTAAAGAATAAAGAAATTTCAGTTCAGTGACTACTTGCCTGCCCAGGAATTACGTTACTTGCACTTGGCCAAGTTGATATTTCGCCAACAGTACAAACAAGAGATCCGGAGAGAGATTGTACCGCTGATGTAGTGCACTGACCATCATAAGATAAATAATCCTCCGGCCGTGTACAAAGACTTTCTAGCAATACAATCAGTTCTGCAGCTGCAGACATAGGATCACGACGCATTTTCATAGGTACTGTGCCGGCATGCCCTTGTGTACCTTTCACTGTCACCTGCAAAATCATGAAGTATAACCTTCACTGCATCTTCTTAGATGTATCTAGTCTCAGTGAAGAACTTTGACATAGTAAATAAGACGCTAGTGCGAAATCAAATCATATACTACTCACATCTGAGAATTATAAATTAACAGAAAATCATGTTACTGAAGCAGATAAGGAATGTGTATTTTAAAAAGCAAAGTTACCCTTAACCGTGTCTGCCCTGCGATGCCTTTCACCAAACCAAGAGGAATGCCCACAGTCTCAAGCACCGGCCCCTGTTCTATGTGAACCTATGATGCAAAAGATGTATCAGCAAAGCTCCGCCATGGCCTATACTCTTTAGTCCTGCATAGTGTATATCTTATTTCATATGTAGCTTGTATACCTCGACATAACCATAGACAGATTCAGGGTCGTATTTGAGCTGCACTAGATTCTCTTCTGTAATTTCAATAGAGTTCATTCTCAAAGCACCTTGCACTGTTACACCACTGAAAGTATCTCTCTGTGGTCAGAGAACTTGAGATTATGATTAATCACTATTTCTTCAGTTTCTATGCAAACCTTTTGTCATGCACGTGCAATGTTGAAACAGGCAACACACCGGCAAGTGCTGCACTTCCTAAGAAGGTAGATTGAAACCTTACTCCTTCCTCATCACTGAATGCAATAACCTGCCAAAATTAATAGCCAAAATAATAAACACTTTACACGACAAACAATTTCAAATTGTCTCAGGTTTCTTTTCTCTTGAAAACTGCTGCTTGTAAGTAAACAGATAATATCCTAGAGAAAACTTGTTGTGAAACTTTCATATCTAATGATAACAGAGCTAGTATAAAAAATTCCTACCTCCACAGGTCGTTTAAGCTTTCCAAGCATTCCTGTGATTTTTAACACCTTCAATGCAGACAATGCAGTAATAATTCCCAGTGCTCCATCAAAGAACCCAGCATCAACAACAGTATCCTACATGAGACATGCAATCAAATAAATAGCTTGTACATTGACTAGCTATAATTTGTCAAAGAAAGTTAAGAACATGATTGCTTCACCAAATGAGAGCCGATTAACAGAGCTTTCTCACTTGGATTTAGCCCTTCGTATCGACCATGCACATTTCCCATTTGGTCCACCCACCTACAAAATGGGAAGTATCAACACCTTTTCATTTATTTGTGTGTGTATTTGGAGTGTTTTCTGTGTGTGCGTGTATTGGGGGCGGGGGTTGAACATGGTAAAAAATTGATAAGGAAAGTCTGCTATCTCACGTTCGCAAACCAGCATCCTCCATCCATCTCCGAATAAGGTTCCCTGCTCTAACAGAAGCTGGGGACTGGAAAGTCCTCTCAAGAAATTCTGCTGAATCGCTCACCTGCAATGCCAAACCCGCAGTATAACTTGAGACAAACCACATCTTATGAGAATATATTCAATATTGGCAGTATTTCCTCAATCAGACACATGGGGGAAAAGTCACAAAGTGACAGACCATTCAATAACCTTTTCAGATCACATGTTAAACTTATGAGACCATGTATATTCATATTCACTTGCTTTCATAAGAAGGTGAAATCCAAATTTTACCTTTCCAAGCTCATAAAGTCTTGCCACCGCCTCATCCTTTAGTATCTCTGGATGCAAAATGTTTGTATTTTCTGTATGTTCAACACATAATGAGTTTACTGTGTTCAAAAAATTCAGCATAAAACTTCGTGCAAGTTATAGAGTTATGTAAAGCAACTACTTGATATCAATTTAAGTTACATTATCAAGTGTGACGGAAGTGCATCTATCTTTTCTCGACTGTAACAGAAATCTCACCAAAGCGCAGAACTTTGGGTACAGTTGCGTACGTTGGTGAAAATTTAATGGAACCGATGACTTAGAAACAGAAAATGAGACTCCGATTGAAATTCAACCTATTCAAATTCGAGTTTCCGTTATCACAAATATTCTTCAATTAAGATGTGATATTGGCTATGTACAGAGATGTCATACCCTTTAAAGCATCACTATGTATTAAGATCTACACCCCTTGTAATCCAAATAAAAAAGATGACCGAAAAATAATAATTTAATATTTTGATAAAAATTTCATAATTTCTTCAAGCTCGACAACTAGTGTATCCATCAATACAAATATTCCCTGTAGTTATGAATAAATAGATAACTCTATAAGAACATCAAAAGAAGAACAGCATCAAATTTTAACTTATACTAATCCAGAAACGTCGTCCTCAACAAATCTCCACGGCTTCAAGTTCAAATCTCAGATAAAGCAGATTAATCCGATTAAAGAAAAAGAGGAAATTAGCGAAGTACAAATAGCGAATCAAGTAAATTGATTAGTTCGATGTAACATCAGCAACTAGAAGAAGTATGTCGCTGTGATTATGAATTTGGTTTTGAAGAATAAGGTTGAAGCGGAGGAAGCAAAAATTACCAGAGAAATCGTCAATGGAGGCGAAGGTACATGAAAGAGCAAGTGATAGGATAAAGAAAGATAAGATTGGCAGTGAATAGCGATTCGATAGCATTTTGCATTGCAGCAACGCCATCGCCATGGCCAGGTTTCAGAGAGTGAAATGGAAGGAGTAGAAAGCAGCAAATTTGGCCACGCACTCGCAGAAGGTGGTGAAGCCTTTTCTCTGGTCATGGCGGCCATCGTTTGTGGCTGCCTCGTGATTTTGTGACTCCGCTAGGAAAGTGGGCCCCATCAGTTTCCAATTCGTTTCACTTTTATATTTAGCCACAATATTACGTCGTTTGATTTATGACGTTCAAAATTTTATAAGAGAAATATAATATAATATAATATATATATATGCACCAACATATTATTTCTTTTCTTCTATGAAATAAATTTTATTTAATTTATTTTTAGGAGAATGTTTACCATTTTTAAATAAGCAAGAAAAGTTAATAATTATTATATTATCATGTCATACTTTGAGATATGAGGTTGACGATTGTCCAATATAAAGAAGAAAATCATTAAGATTCAGATTCATAAAGTAGAGAATCGATGGGCAACTTTCTTTGTATTGGGTTGGGCCCCACATTCATGCAATTTGTCAAAATCACTAGTAATATGTTTCCTGGAAAAAACTAATAAACATGCGAATCATCGTCATCCCCACCACCCTAATTATGATTAGTGCAATCCAATGCTACAAATGCACTCAATTTTGAGTTATCATTTATTTTATTTCTTTCTTTCAATAATATATAATGAGATTTAATTATAAAATAAAAAACAGTCTCACAAGACTATCTCATGAATTTGGATACATGAGACATATTGATTTTTAAAATAATGATTGATTTGTAATAATAGGTTTAAGTACTGTGTAGTATGATTTCGTCCAACAATCTAATATAAGTTTTTATATAAAAGACACTATAGTTTAATATTATTTTATAAATTTTAACATGACAATATCAATTTTAATCTACTTTGCACTCTCTCTATTTATGGTGTTGATTCATTCATGTTTTGTAGGTCATGTGAGAAAAACATAAAGACACTAATATGGATACCAAATTAAAAATGGTGAACCTGATTATATATGAATAAATCTTTTTTATATTCAGATTCAGATATCCCACAAGAAAAAACAAAGAATTAATTGAATATCCTAATGCCACATAAATTATTTAGTTATAATATTTATATAATTATATTAGATAGATTTCATAATAAGACTCAATTTATAGATTAATTCTCAATTTTAAACCCAAATTTTAAAATTTTTTAATAAGAGGCTCAATTTAATAATTTTTCTTAATTTAAGACTTGAAAATTAGATTGAGTTCTCAATTCAAGACAAAATCTCATTTTATTTTTCTTTTTATTTATTTTTATAGATTTAAATGTATTTCAATATGCATTCATATTTTGGATAAATTAAGATAAATCAGTGCATTTTAAGAACAATCATCATCCACCTTGTCTTAATTTATTTTTAAAAAATTAAGAAAAAATATAATTAATTCAATTTATATAATATAATTTATATTAACTGATTAATATTATAACAAGACCACACTTGCTGTAATGAATATAAAACAAATTTTAAATATATAACACAATCATAAAACCCGTATATATATATCTATATATCAACATAACATCCTTTCATATCTACAATTCCCTATTCACCTTCATATAAAAAGAATTTCAACAAACCAATTGTTGACGTCGGAATTTGTAATCGATTAATTTCTAGTCGAACACTCAGATTAATGTAAAAAAGAGATGAAATTGGTGAAATCAGGTAAAAGAAATGAAGTTGAAATGCGAAAGCAGTGCAGAAAACACTAACCCGGAGCCTACTCGGACAATTTAGCTTGGCTGATCTTGAACGGTTTTAGTGACTGGTAGGATCTTATGTTATTTAAGTAGAGAAAACAACTCTCTAGTGCTTAGTACAAATGAAGTTTGAACCCTTTACAAGCTGAAATTACATCTATTTATAGCTAAAAAGGAGTCCAGGTAGTGGAGATCATGCCCACTTTCTTCTTGATTTTTGCCTATTTCCACGGTAGTGGGCGGTTTAATCACCCACGATCTCTTGGCAGTTGGTAGCTCTCTGCTCGGTAAGTCCTGCTTGGGCCGGCCGAATCTATTCGTACAAGACACTTCCAAACGATCCTGGACGGCCTGCCGAGGAGATGCCCAAGTACAACATCCTGGCCGGTTTAATGGACTCCTGAAAGTTCTCTTTGAATTGTCCAGGTGCCATATGCTGACCAGCTCGGGTCGTATGTCCAACAACAGCAACCCATAAACAAGTTTCATGTTAATTCACAAATACGCATCATGTTGTGTATTACGGAATATATCAAAAGGAAACTTAATATCCAAAGGCAAAAGTAACATAAACTATATCCATACTCAACAGGTCGTCATCTATGTACATAAGTGCTCAAAACCCTGCAGGAGCTCCATAACTTGCCCAAAACGTCCATAACATTATACCTTATCAAAATTACCTACAAAATATAAATTAGATGAGATAAATCTCAATAAGTAGAAATTATACATGATAATATGATTCTTTACAACTCTTTTCCATACATCCCCTTTTGGGATTATCTATTTCATTTCTAACACTCAAATACTCACCTAGTTTATATCTAATATATTTAGTGCACACAACACCTCGAGTTATATCCCGGCATGAAATTTCCGTGTACACAGCACCATATAATTTTGTGCACACAACACCATAAATTTTGTGCACACAACACCATATAATTCTGTGCACAAAACACCATATGCACACAACACTATATAATTTCATGCGCAAAGCACCACGTGCACACAACACCATATGACCAACATAAATATAACCTAAAAATATAGTTTCATTTTCTTATCATCAGAATACCACTTGACAACACTCACAACTTTCATTCACAACAATCATCCAATAAATTCATTTATTTTGCAATAATCACGGAATAACAAATCAGATCTCATGAAACATGAGATTTTCGCATATCACCAATTAACATAATCAGTTTACAGAATATTAATTTATACTTCGTAATTGCAAATAAATTTCTACTTACCTGGATTATCTAGGATTTTTAAACTTTCCTGATATCAATCTGACAACACTCCTTGTTTAAACACTACAGTCAGACATATATATTGTCACTGAATGATTGCACAGTTATTCAATAAGAGAAAAATGATGTCCTCTCTCTATTCTCCACTTAAAAGAATAAAATATGTATATATGGACTTCATATAATCCACAATCCACCGCCTCTCGAAGACTTCCATCTTACGCCTCTTTTATTATTATTGTTGGGCGTCCGACCTGAGCTGCACGGCATATCGCACCTGGACGGCCTAATAAAAGCCCTCAATTTAATTGACCGGCCATGATGATACAGTGGATGTCCAACCCGATAGACCGTCCAGAATGGCCGGCCAATGCCAATATAACCGCCCAGGTAGCAGCCAACCACCAAGAGATCGTGGGTGACGAAACCGCTTAATACCGCTTAAACAAGCGAAAATTAAGGAGAAAGTGGGCTCAACTTCCACAACCTCCACGATCTCCACGATCTCCAATACTTAGGTTATTTTTCAGCTATAAATAGATGTAATTTCAACTCGTAAAGGGATTTGAATCCTTATTCAGTAAAAAGCACTAAAGAGCTGATTTCTTTAAGTTAATGCTATAAGGTCCTGCCCGGTCACTTAACCGTCCAGGATCAGCCGAGCAACATTACCCGAGTAGGCTCCGGGCCAGTCTTTTTTCATACTTTCCACTTTATCTCCACTACATTTGGGTGTTAGATTAGGAATTACCTTTTAACAAATTCCAACGTCGACAATTATTATTATTATTATTATTTAAGATGACGGCAACTTCTACACATTCACTTATATATATAAATTTACATACATACAATTATATATACTATTTATAAATATTATTATATGCAAATAAATATTTATATATATATATATATTAATACAAGTCGGATGAAAATCGTTCCAAAATTGCATGAACTTATCTTAGCTTATTTAAATATAAATATATATTGAAATATAAATAAAAAGAAAAAGAAAATTGAATTGTGTTTTGAATTGAGAACTCAATCTAAGTTTTAAGTCTTCAATTGAGAAAAAAAGTTAAATAAAGTCTCTTATTAAAAAAATTTAAAATTTATATCTAAAATTTAAAATTAATTTATAAATTTGGTCTTATTATGAAATTTATCCAATTTATATTTTATAGACATTGGATTTTAAAGTCTTTTCTTAGTCAGGTCCAAATAATGCATATAGAATTTTGACTTATATTGGACTTACTGTACGGGTCTCCGGGTAATACATGAGATTTTATAAGAAAATAAATTAACTTTGTAAAATTTAAAAAAATTAAATATTATTTATACAGTAAAATTAAATTTATGATTTGTGTCATATATATCACTTAATTTAACATAATAATTATTTAATTTGTCAAAATACATATTGCATTTGTAGAGGATTATAATTAATTTTTTATTTATCATTTTGAAAAGAATAGATATTATTATATCTATTATATTATTCAATCCATCCATCACATTTATTTATATTTTTTTTCTAAAATTTTAAATATAAGAAATTTCAAATATATAAATAATTTATATTATTGAAGTGTAGTATATGTTATTTAGATAAATTTAGTTGACATTTCCATATTAATATTTCTTAGCAATACAAATTTTGAAATCATTAATTAATCATATCTAATGCACAAGAGTAGGTCTTGTGTGAGACCGTCTCACGGATCCCATTCCGTGAGACGGGTCGGGTCGAATATAATAATTAAGTAATACTTTTATGTGTATTAGGTAATACTTTTTTGTATTTCAAGTAATACTTTGTATTATATTATTTATTATATATGCAAAATACAAAAGTATTACATGATACATAGAAAAGTATTACATAATATACACAAAAGTATTACATGTTGCATGAGGAGAAGAGAACACCTAAAAGTCCTAGGATCCGCGTGTTTTTAAGACCCGACCCAATTCGGGTCATATATCCTATAATACAAAAGTATTACCTGATACACATAAAAGTATTACTCGATACACATAAAAGTATTACATATTTTCTTATAATCTGACTCAACTTAAAACAAAAGTATTACTTGATATACATAAAAGTTTTATCTGATACACATAAAAGTATTACATATTTTTCGTATGGTCCAACTCAATTCAAAACACATCTTATAATACAAAGTATTACCTAATATATAAAAAAGTATTACGTGATACACTCAAAAGTATTACATAATTTCTTATATTCGACCCGACCCAATCCATTTCACAACATGAGATTTATGAGACGGTCTCACCCAAAACTTTGTCAATGCACAAATAATGTGAGTAATATATAAAGATGCGTTTGAACATAAACTTTATTTAGTTTAGTCTTTAATTGTATCATACTACTATTTAGGGTTTTTTCCACTATTTAAATAGTTGGTCCAGTGGGGGACAGTAAAAATTGGCCCAAGTCCACATTAAACCTGCAATATGGGCTTAATATTTAAACTAAGCTCACTTGATATTGGGCTGAGCCTCGAAAAATACGTAAGGCATGATTTTGATTGAGAATTACACCCAACCACTACCCTAAACATTTTGGTCATTTGGGGAATAATATTCCTTCCATCCGTGTTACAAATTACAGAAATACACAAGTGAATTAATGTTCTCATCTAAAAATATGAATTTCATATTGAAATATTAACGAGTATAATCTCAAAATGAATTTATCTGATCCGACCTGATAATTCAGTTGGATCGGGACTCAATTATCCCGATTTACATCTCCCGTGTTTATATGAAAAAAAGTATAGTTATATAAACTCATATCAATTAAACATCCTTGACTGTTTTTTTTTGTGGGGAATACATTTGCCTCTTTTGACTAAATAGTTTTCTTCTTGTAAAAAATTTCCAAGGTACGAAGTTTGAAAGCCTCATAGTGACGTGCTCTCATCTTCAAAGGGGGTTGGTCACTTAATACTTAAAAGAAGTCTCTTTAGAGGTTGTAGCTGTAGTTGGACGTTGAAACTATCCAACTTTATTTAAATTCATTATTTAGTTACCCTTTCGTCTCTTCCATTCACCTATATAACCGTGACGATACGTTGGTGTAGTAGACCCAATACTCACCTATATATATGAATTGAGGATGGTTACTTTAATGTACTTCTTGTTACTAAACAAGGCCTAATTTCAGTCCACAAATAAATTATAGCATATGTTGCATATTTTCTCCAATTACTGTACATATATGTGTACAATATTAGTTATTAGTAGGTGATTTGAGTTTCAAAACCAGTTACCCACTCACATAATTTCAAGGTTGCCTAACATCGTACATGCAATTATTATTTAGCACAAAAGAAATAAGAAAACATTTTGAACAACCCAAATCATGTTGCACAAAATAGACAAGGTTACTTTAACCACAAGCTATTTAAGTTAAAATTAAATGGCAAGGTAAAGAATCAATGGACACCAAACACGCCATGTGATTCAACTCAAAAGAAGCTGGTTGTTGAAGAAGTTAATATTACTTTCCCTGGTGAGTGATATACCTCTTCCATACATTTCTAACTTTACTTTGGTAAGAAAAATCCCTACTTTTCTTACCAAGTCCAAATTCTTTGTACCGCTTTCTCTTAGTTTTAATTGGATAGTTAAGTGGAACAAAAAATGTCGTTTTCTTTTCTTACACAACAGAAAAAAGCACTCACCCCCCCCCCCCCCCCACATAAATAAGTGTTGATGCTTAATATAAAGAAACATCTAAAGAGAGCTTATAACAGTAACCTCAGGTGTTATTGGCATGATCTGGTAAAATCTTTAAAACAGGTTCAGCTTCTTTCCATGCTTTGCTATCTATTTACTAAATCCCTCTTTCCCTATGCGTATAATAAATCATGACGATTCATAACAACAAGTCTCATTCGACAACAGTAAGTTGTCGGAAGGACAGGAGGATGGAAGCTTCAAGAATGGCTATAGTTTTCGTCATGGTAGCAGGAGTTACCAGTTTGATCATGATTCATGCTTATGGAGCTGATGCCTCGTCTCATTTCTCCAGGCAAAGCTTTTATCCAGATCATATGCAGAATGTACAAGAGATTAAATCTTCATTCCTTCGTCGTGGTTTTATATCAAGTACACCACATCCTCAAATCCCAATACGGAGTCTTCAACAAGCATCGTCTCCATCTCCATCTCCATCACCATCACCTGTAAGTATTAAAATTCATTTCCTTAATCCGTCTATGATGTTGTCCAGGAATAGATACAAACCTGTTTGATTAATACAGGCAACAGCAGGCCCGCTTGTGTATCACGTGACATCCTATGGAGCAGACCCGACAGGTAAAAGAGACAGCACGGAGGCAATTCTTGGAGCAATATCAGATGCACTTAAAGGGCCAGCAAGAGGGTTCTTGATTAAGGGAATAGTCAATCTTGGTGGAGCCAGGGTTGATCTTGATGGTGGCAATTACTTGATCAGCCGTCCTCTCCAATTCCCAGTTCCCGGAAAAGGAAACCTCGTGGTATGTTCGATTACACTGAAAACACGTTACACTTAGAACTCATTTCAATCAAGATGTCTCAATCAGGATTCACAAACTACTATTCAAAAAACACAACTTCACAATTGTACAACGTGGAGAACTTGTTCAAATCTTGAAACTTAAGATGTCTTTCTATTTGCACGGCACCTGGCCAAAATTAAGAGTCAAAGCTTCGAAAATCTTGGTCTGACTATAGCTATTGAAATTAGGCTGCAATTAATAGTCCCTCGACAAGAAAAACCAGTTTCTGTGGACTAAATTATGTAATTTTCCATAGAGTGGAACATAATTTCCACATCTAGACACATATGACTTAATTGTTCACCTAATTTATCACCCCGTCCAAGTCTACAGTTGTACCTCTAAGACTAGTAAAATTAGAAATTATATTACAAGATTTTACTCTGCTAGCAGCTGTATTCTTCGCAAAGTAATAACTTACAACTCTCTGGTGTTGGTAACAAACCTTTCCTGTGAGCTGTGATTATCTCATTACCAGCTCGTAATTACAGATTCATGGAGGGTCCCTAACAGCATCTGATGACTTCCCAAACAATGGCTATTTGATAGATTTATCACCTGCCTCCAACAACGGCTCTGAATACAACTACGAGTTTGTAACACTCAGAGACCTCTTCCTCGACTCCAATTTCCGCGGTGGAGGAATTCAGGTTGTGAAATCTCTTAGGACTAGCATCGACAACTGCTACATCACTCATTTTAACACAACAGGAATTTCAGTACAAGGTGGCCATGAAACTTACATCCGATACTCCTACCTCGGCCAATACATCACAGCCGGTGCTGATCCAAGAGAGAGGACCTTCTCAGGCACCGCAATCATCCTAAATGGAAACGACAACTCTGTCACAGATGTCGTCATATTTTCAGCCGCCACTGGAATCATGATCATGGGTCAAGCCAACATGTTATCAGGCGTACATTGCTACAATAAGGCAACAGGCTTTGGGGGAACAGGGATATATGTGAAAACACCAGGCTTAACACAGACACGGATTGTAAATTCTTATATGGATTTCACGGGCATTGTGGCTGAGGATCCAGTGCAGCTCTCAGTCTCCAGCACCTTTTTCCTCGGAGACGCTTATATTGTCTTGAAATCTGTAAAAGGCGTGGTGAACGGGGTGAACATCATGGATAACATGTTCTCCGGCTCAGATAAGGGGATTGATATAGTGCAATTGGATCAAACTAACGGGGCATTCAACCAGGTTAATCAAGTTTTCATTGACAACAACAATGTAAGAGGAATGAAGCTTAAGACAACAGTTGCAAGTAGACAGGTGCAGGGAAACGGTAGCTCGTGGACAGCAGATTTCAACTCGGAGCTGGTATTCCCAGACCTTATAAAGCAAGTACAGTATACATTCATTACAGATGGCAGTTCATTCCCAGTCCATGTATTGAGAAATGTATCAGATAACAAAGTAGTGATTCAGTCAGACGTGGCGGTTCCTGCAAGTGTGTTTATCACTGCAGATCAAGGAGGAAGATCCTCCTAAAGCCAAGGAAGTTTATTCTTTCGTCCTGTCCTTCTTCTAGCTTGTCAGAAAAAAACGTGACAAGCTAAAAACGACATGGACTCACAATATATATAGTATTCACGATACCAGAATTCTAGGTCCCTGAGAAAGATTTTTATTTTTTTCCTGATCTATTTGATCAAGAATTATAATTTTGTGCAAAATACAAAATTCAACTGGTTGGTTACATAATACAAACAATTTCATGAAACCAATATTGTTTTATATTTTTTCTTTTCCAAAACCATAGTTTATTAGCCAACTCAAAGAAATCAGTCAGAAAAAATCCAAGAAGACAGTTGTTTCCCTCTATTCCGATCTATTTGATCAAGAATTATAGTTTTGCGCAAATATAAAATAGTTAAGATAATACAAACAGTTTCAAGAAAGCGATATTAGTATTTTTTTTCTTTTCCAAAACCATAGTATTCTTAGAGAACTCAAGGAGCACGATTCTATGGAGGAAGAAAAGCAATAGAAAAGGCAAAATCAAGTGGTGTATTAGGTAATATCATTGATCATATGACTCATCAACCGATGCGCGTAGTGTATTTCAGACAAAAGTAAAAAAAAACCGATAGCTTATAATAAGTGGTTATTTGAAAAACATGGTACCGAAAGTTGAAATACCAAAGAGAGCAGTAAAACCTACTCATATTTCTGATACAACCAAATCCAAATTCATCTTTTCATGAAAAGCATCCAAACAGAAATCACATTCTCACCGACAAACCTCTTTTTACTTCGAGCACAAGTCAAATTCGAAGCCATCAGACATCAGCGATAAGAATTTCTTGAAAGAAAATCTTACGCTGTCTCGCAATCTTCAGAGCAGTCCCAACGGTCGAATTCTTGATTTTTCTTTTTCTTTTTTCCTGTAGAATACAGTTACCTAATATTAATATGGAACTTATTCACCGTTTTTATTTCAAATTCTTTTCCTTCTTCAATTTCTTTCTTCTTTTATTGTAGACTAGAAAGTAGAAAGCATCTAATGTGCTTAAAAAAAAAAAAAGGGTGACAAATTAATTTGTCTTTTGATTAGACTTGAGCCTATTGAAGTCGTATACAATATAAAATATGGCCCATCAAAGCCCGTATTTGTTTTATAATCTTAATATCTTATCACAGGTCCATTTATTTAAACAAAAAGGCCCATATTCAATGTCTACGTGTCCACGCTGCCATGCACACCACCACTAGAAATTTTGGATCCAATCCAAATTAAGTGCGACATCGGTTTAAAAAGTTGGACGCCTTTTTGATTAGATGGGATTTTATTTAATTTCTTTTTAAAGGTATATTATTCTCTTGTTTCTGGAATAATCATTTTTTATACTAGTAAATAAGGACATAATATGAAAAATATTGGGCAATTCTATGTGGCCATTTACATTACATGTACGGAGTTTTATATATTTCTTATTCAAACATAATGATTGTGTATAAATTAGATTGTGGTCTCTCTCATACTCAACAAACACACGAGTAACAGAAAAAATGAATTATTATTGTAGAACATGGACACAAATTTTATTTCTCATTCTACTGTTAAAAGAAACAGAATGCTTCATTACACATTCGAAATTGTACGAGTTTCAGGCAAAGCTTCAACAAAAAAGCACTTTGAGTAGTTTGGCGACAGCGCCGGTAGCTTCTCCTGCAGCCCCAAAGGTGAGTAGTTTTCTGTTTTCATATAATTTTGAGGTAAAATTTGACGAATGTTTGAAGTGATGACAGAGCAATGGGAGGGTGTTGTATCCGATCGGATACGGTGCGGATCCAACGGGGGCGCAGGATAGCACCTCCGCCATACTGGAGGCGTTGACCGACGCCGGAAAACTTCAAAATGGGATGACCTTGCTGCCTGGAATCACCGATTTGGGTGGTGTAGTAATTGATTTGCAAGGTGGGAATTTCAGAATCAGCAGCCCTATCAGATTTCCTCCGGACATTGGAAACATTCTCGTAAGTTTCTCAACCCGACGACTAAGATTCCAGGATTGAGCCTTCCTGTTAGAACTTAAAAAACGAAAAAGAAAAAGGCAGCATTGAAATTTTCACATTTTCTTATGACATAGGATTCTTGTTCAATGGCCTGGCCTGCATTTATGTGGTCCTTCAGGTTTCAACTCTCAACACTATTTTATGGAAACTCGGGATGAATTAATAGCCCCTTTTCCTTCTAAAAAGCGGGAAATTTTCACTCCACATAACCTTTTTTCTAACTATCTTCCGTTTCTATTCATTACAAATATGATGTTATATTACTAAATAAACACGTCCTTCAAATTTCAATTTAGATGTATGATAAGAAGCAGTTGAAGTGTTTTATATATACATGTGCTATGTATCAAATATATAACTTATTCCGGGTTGTACATAAAATAGATAGTCATCAATACTGGATCTTTAATTCACTTACCAACCACAAATAGACTCTATGGACAACCTTACTTTAAAGGGTGGTAAATGCACCTGAATGCAGCCTAACATGAATGTGTCTGAACCTGGTCTTCAAAAGGTGCAAGGAGGCAGTCTTCGGGCATCCAGCACATTTCCAAGCGACAGACATCTGATCGAACTGTGGGCCCCAGATCCAGCCAAAGACCTGAACAAGGGAGTGAGATACGAGGACATCATTTTCCAGGACATTCTGTTCGATTCCAGCTACCAAGGAGGCGGCCTCCTCCTCGTCGACTCGGCCCGAACACGCATAACCAACTCCTTCTTCATCCACTTCACCACCCAAGGAATCCTGGTCCTGAGAGGACACGAAACCTTCATCTCCAACTGCTTCCTCGGACAGCACCCCACCCTCGGCGGAGACTCTGCCGAAAGGAACTACACCGCCACCGCAATAGACCTCGCCAGCACCGACAACGCCGTCACCGACGTAGCCATTTTCTCGGCAGCCACCGGGATCACGCTCAGGGGCCGCGCCAATATACTCAGGGGGGTCCACTGCTACAACAAGGCCACTTTCTTCGGAGGCGTTGGGATTCTCGTACAATCCGCACAGAACAGGATCGTTGATGCCTACTTGGATTACAACAGCATTGTCGTCGAAGACCCTGATCAGATCCATGTCTCGAACGGGTTCTTCCTCGGAGATGGCAACGTTGTTTTGAAGTCGGTTAAGGGCTCCATTTCCGGTCTGAACATTGTCAACAATGTGTTCTCAGGCGACCCTAAAAACATGGTTCCATGTGTCAAGCTGGATGGCTCCTTCACGAGCGTTGATCAGGCTGTGGTCGAACACAACGTGGTTTATGGGATGAGCTTGAAGGCGACGGTGGCTGAATTGACAGTGGCGGGTAATGGAACTGCGTGGATAGCGGACTTTGCGCCCTATTTGTTGTTTCCTGATAAGATAAATCACGTGCAATACTCGTTCTACTCGCGAGGAGGAATTGGTGATGGATTTCCTGCTCATGCTGTCACTAATGTGTCTGCTAATGTCGTCGTGATTCAGAGCCACCAAGTGGCAAACGCTGTCGTTTCGGTCTTTGTTGATCAGCATAACTTGGTTGGAGAAGGAGTTCTATAATTCTTTTCATTTAATCTTCGCTTACTTTTCATTTAAGTTTTCATTTAGGCATTATTTGAGTAATTAACCCTTAACTCATCCTGTGTTTCGTACCTAGAATCGATAGCGACATGTTTGAATTCATGCACCATTCTGAATCTGCCAATGTTATCTACTGATTAACAATCAGCCTAATTTTGATTTGATTATTGTACACCCAAACCTAGCTACTTGGATTTTAATGTGTATTATTAAATAAAATATTAGGGAGTCATTAGTATGTTAAATATGAACCTGGTAGGAAAGTAATTTGTTTAGTTATGTTTTTCTATAGTTTTCTTATAAAAGCATTTGTGTCCCGTGACACGAATCTATTTAACCTGGTAGGAAAGTAATTTGTTTACCTATGTTTTTCTATAATTTTCTTAAATAAGCACTTGCGTGTCTCAGAACACCAATCTTGTTCCCAACCCACTTCACACCCGAATCTTATGTATTATATATATGTTTTTTTTTTTAATTCTCCCTTTCTTTCGAGTGCTGCCCTATTCTTCTTCTTTCTTTCTTTTTTTTCTGTTTTTTTCTCTTCTCTAATTTCATCTCTGCAAACTCAATAATTTCTCTAAATAATTAACAGCTCTTGGATTGATAATTAACAACAACATACTATTTTTGTCGTCATTCTACAATTACTCTTTTTCTTGACGAGTTTGTAACGATAATAATTGAGTTTTCTGAGCTTTTGAATCGGGTATTGAGATATCGATTAATATTTTGGAGGGACGAGTCGGATGACATCTGAATCGGATTAGATCAGATGCAACCGATAATTTCGCAGCCATGGCATTGACACTTCTTGTTGTATCTTCTCTACCATAAATCTGAACCTTCATTTTCATTTCCTTTTATTTTTCTCTTTTTTTATTTTTTTATTGGATTTTTCTCTATTTGGAAATCTTGATTTAGTTTTAAATTTTCTATTTTCTATTCACTTGTGAATAGGTTGGATTTCTTGATTTAGTTTTTAATTTTCAATTTTCTTTTTGCTTGTGAAGAGGTCCAGGACCTTTGTTACTTAAGTGGTAATTCCACATTGGCCTACTAAGATATATATGAAAGGAACTTATGTAATACTTATAAGGTAAATATGTAATACCTTGAACGTATTATTGTAATACTTTAAAAGTGCTTATGTGATACTTGAAAGAGACTTATGTAATACCTGTAAGCTAAATATGTAATACCTTAAACGTATTACGGTAATATTTTTAATTTTAATACCTTAAAGGTGCTTATGTGATACTTGAAAATGACTTAAGTAATACATGTAAGGTAAATATATAATACATTAAAAGGTATTACTAATTTATTTTATTAGTATTAGAAATATGTTGTTCAGGTATTACATGATTACATGCTTTGAGGTATTACTAATTTATTTTATTAGTATTAGACATATGTTGTTCAGGTATTACATGATTACATGCTTGAATGATATGTAAATAATACCTTCAAGATATTATAAAATTATTTTTAAGATATTACTTATTTGTAATACCTAAAAGGAACATATGTAATTCCTATAAGATACTTATGTAATACTTGAAAGAAATATGTGTTTATATAATACTTGAAATGAACATGTATAATAATATTTGAAAGGAACATGTGTAATACAATAATGTATTTAAGTAATACTTGAAAATAACATGTATAATACATGTAAGGTAAGTGATACTTGAAAGGAACATGTATAATATTTGTAAGGTATTAATTATGTAATACTTGAAAGAACATGTGTAATATCTGTAAGGTATTTATGTAATATCTGAAATAAACGTGTATAATACATGTAAGATATTTATGTAATACCTTAAGAACATACAACTAATATATTCATTGAAAAATCTTAAAATTTCAAATGTTTCATCTTCTTCCTTAAAATCAGCAAGTTATGATTTTATATTGTTTAAAATAATTTATTTTCAGTGTTTTCAAATTATTGTAATTAATTGTGATTTGAAATCAGTTATTTAAATCTATAAAAATAAGCAAAAGAAAAAAGGAAGAAGAAAAAAAATCCCCCATAAATGACTCCATGAAGATTTGAAGAAGAATAAGAACAAGAAGATAGAGAAGAAGAATGTATAAAATAAATAAGAAAAATAACAAAGCCCATTCCCCGTCCGATTGCTCCCCAACTAGTCCGATGGTTGCTTCCTCCAGAACCTTGGATCAAGCTGAATACAAACGGGTCCTTTGATCGTGTATCCGGCACTGCAGGTGGAGGTGGCATCTTTCGAGATCATCATGGTGATTTCCTCCTCGCATTTCAGACTCCCTTTCAGGCATCTTCTAGCTTCGATGCCGAGATTCAGGCTCTTCTTCATGGTTTTAGGTTGGCTCTTCAGTTCGAGACTCGTCTTTGTGTTGAGTTGGATGTCGAGGTTGTCGTTTCTCTTTTTCGTTCTGGCCGCCTTGGTCCTTGGCAGGTTCAGCACTCTCTCATCCAAATTTGAGACCTCTTATCACAGATGCAGACTCAGATCTCCCACATCTTCCGTGAGGGCAATCGCCCTGTTGACTTTCTTGCTCTCGCGGACAGACGATCCCACGATCTTCGGGTCCTCCATTCGCATTATACCTCTCGTGTTTTGCTTTTCTTGGTACGTATGGACCAGCTTGGGTACCCAAACTTCAGATTCAGATAGTTTGGGTTTCCAAACCTGAGATTCTGATTGGCTTTTACTTTTGTTGTTGTCTTTTATCATTTCCTGTTTTGACCTTATGTTCATGGCCCTAGTATAGTTTGTTTGGATTTGTACACTCTCGTTCTTTTTTATATACAGGCTAGGGATGGTGCCTTAATCCCCCACCCGTGATGGGTGTTTAAATTAAAAAGAAATGGAAGAAGAAGAAAACAACGCTATTTTTACATTAATACTTGAAGGGTAACAGTGTGATACCTTAAGAGTAAATGTGTAACATTTTAAGAGTAAATGAGTGAGATATAAAATCAGATGGTGCATAGAGCACATCAGCTATGTTGTGGCTGCACGTGGGATCGTGTGGAAGCTGCCCACACACCGGATCAGATTGTGGATATGGATTCATGCCCCGAATACATATAAGTTTTGATGATTTTCTTAATTGACATGAAAAATCTTATTATTCTGTAATATATATATATATATATATATTTATATGAGTTGGGAGTAAAATATTTTATTTCATCATCCCAAACATAAAATTTATTCAAATTTTCAATCACATGATCTCTATTATGGATGCAATAACTAAGAATTAATATTAAATTAAATATTATACGCAAGTGTTGCTTACAAAATAAAAATAATGAAAAGAAAAAGAAAAAATTAAGTTGGAAAAAATCATTAATTCTTATTGGTAAAAAAAAAAAGATTAAAATTAATTTTCTTTTTCAAAATTAATTCATATTTAGAGATTAATTGAAGTTAGACATGATCACCCTTAATTTAAAAGAGTCTTCCATTTTTATTTTTATTTTGTGCTATTTCACCTTAGAAACTAGTTGGAGTTAGACGTGGTCACATCTAACTTGAAAGAGTCTTCAATTTTTTTTAGCAAATATTTGTATTCGTATTCGTTTATTATTCGAATCAAATATGAAATTCATATTCGTATTTAAATAAAATATTCGAATATTTGAATTTGAAAATGTGGACTTTGAAATTTCATTTTTTTCAAATATACATTTATTTTTAATTAATAATATGAAATTGCAAATATATATATATATATATATATAATAAACATACATAACACAACCTATATAATATATAGTAGACAATAAATCATGCATCAACTCTTTCTATGCAACAATTCATAAACTAAAAAATTTCAAATTAACATCCAAAATATCTATCAAAACATGAATATTTATCAAATCTAAAATACGTATGTGGCTGGGAATTGTGATGGGGAGAATAAATGGGAAGTAAAAATAATTATATTTAACTATATATATATAATTTTATTAAATAATATTTTTAATAGTTTATTAAAATTATATACATTTATAATTATTCGAATATATTCACGAATATTCGAATCGAATATGGTTATATTTATATTCGTATTCGAGCAATATTTGAATGTAAAAAAATATTCTTATTCACATTTTTCATATTCGAATATTGAATCGAATCAAAAAAGTTAGATTCTTTTACAACCCTAGTTGGAGTTAGTCGTGGTCATGCCTAACTTGAAAGAGTCTTTTTTTTCCTCTAGTTCCCTTTCTCCTTTTTTTTTCCTTAATTACACCATAACCTTTCAGTGAAATGATTTTTTAATTATTAATACATTATGGCATGCATTATTATGTGTCTTGCACTAAATTCATCAAAATCATTTATGTTCGTGTATATAATAGATTGTAGATTTAATATTTGGTGAAATTCATAAAATACATCTAACTTAGCTGACGTCCATATATTTGAATTCTGACCTCCATATAACTCAATTCAATTTGACTTTGCACATAATTCAACTGACCTTCATATATATTTGAATTCTGATTAATATATTGTTGTTGAGAATTCATAAGCTGAAGAAAACTACCCCAACTCGTATATGAGAGTGAAATATTCAAATCATGTTTTTTCAGTTCAATAAAAACAAATAACTAGGGGTAATCGTACACATCAGCAATCCTCCTCAAATCATCATCTGTTTTAATTTTAAATTTCACTTCTTCAGAAATCTTCGTAGACATGAAACAATGCAACACATAATCACAAGTCTTACAATCTGCTTGAACAATGAATAATTTTGCTTAAAAAATTGTATGCAATGATTAGTGATGGCAGTGGGGCGGAAATTTCCCATTCCCCGAGGAGATCCGCCCTAAATAGGCCAAGGATTCCCTGAAATGCATCCCCATATGGACGGAGACGGGGACGATTTTTTCCCTAAATGGCAGGATGGGGTGAGGTGGGGATGGGGATAGGGATTTCCCGCGAACATGGGGATGGGGATTACTCCCCGGTCCCATCCCACCGCATTGCCATGCCTAGCAATGATGCATATATCAAACCATCTTCTCCATTTTTAGATATATAAAAATTAGTTACTATTATAAGACAATATTTCAGATTTCTAAAAAATAATTATGATTTTTATTATATTAACTAATAGTATATGTTGACGTTGGAATTTTTAATCAGTTAGTTCCTAGTCGAACACTCAAATTGATGTAAAAAATGATGAAATTGGTGAAATCGGGTGAAAGAAATGAAGTTGAAATATGAAAGCAGTGTAGAAAACACTGGTCCGGAGCCTACTCGGGCAATTTAGCTCGACTAATCCTGGACGATTTTAGTGACCGGACATGACCTTATGTTATATAAATAGAGAAAACAGTTCTCTAGTGCTTAGTATAGAAAAATCCAAATCCTTTACAAGTTAAAATTACATCTATTTATAGCTAGAGAGAAGTCTAGGTAGTGGGGATCGTGTCCATCACTCCTTGATTTTCGACTATTTTCATGATAGTGGGCGGTTAGGCTATCCCACGATCTCGTACCCACCAGAGGTTCTTGCTCGGCATATCCTGTTCAGGTTGACTATATGGATTCGGACCCGTCATGGAAATGATCCTAGTCGGGTCAGCGTCATGCCGTCCAGCTGAAGCATCCTGGCTGGCTCCTTGAGTGAGCTTGAACTGTTTGGATTAGACTCCTGAAGGCCACCTCTATGGACCGATCAGCTTAGTTTCCGATTCCAGCTAGGGTCAGGGGGTCCAACAATAGCGCCTTAGGTCTTGATGGAAACTTTGTTCTGTCAGGACCTAATCAGGACTTCACCAGCCGAGCCGAGCTAAATTTGAATCAAGTATGGGAAATCATCTCTTTTGATCAGGCACGTGTCATCATCTGGTGCCAAAAGAGATGAAGCGTCACTGCTTCCTGGCCATTAGATTAGTCACGTGTCGTCCTCTGGCAAACGGGAGTCGAAAGGTCGCGCTCTCCTTATAAATAGGAGCATCTTCCGTTCATTTTGACCTTCGCAAACTTAAAACACTTAGAGAAATACTTGCATTTTCTGATCAGAACTAACCGAGCTGCATCGCCTGTGAAGAATCAACCGTCCTAAATCCCCCGTCCAAAGTTCTTTTTAGGTATTTATAACTAACTTTACAATATCTTCCGATTCTCAATGTGGCTCAGGTCAGGACTATGACCAAGAGGGTTTGGGTACTAGGGGTATAGCTCCGAGGAGCTGAGCTTGGAATCAGTTCCTCTCAATCTCCAGAAATTAGAGGCTTAGCTCCACTAGTGATCGAATAGATGGGGACCTCAGGACAGACACCCCGTTATATTCTCATTGGGGTGCCGAGACCCCCAAGGTAATATAGAAGGATCGAGCAGCCATCCACGGACTCGGAGGTATTCTTCTAGCCTTCCATCATCACTAGAGCCGAGCTAGACCGATGGCACATGCTCTTGAACATTTCTGAAGGGGTGACATTCGACGTCCCAAGGGCAGACGAACGGATGGACAAATCGCCCAGGGATTGTGTGGTGATCAACGTTCGTGCTCTGGAGGCTGGTCTCTGCTTCCTTTTGGTTACCTGTCTGACCGACTACCTCTGGAACTGGGGGATCGCACTGGTTCAGCTCCATCCAAATGGTTGGTCGTCCATCCTTAGCCTGCTCGTCCTCTTCCGAACATTTAACCTTGGCATCCCCACACCGTAGGAGCTGGCCTGGATTTTGAGTATCAAGCTCTTGCTCGGGACCAAGAACAACCTCTACTACCTATTCCCCCAACCTTTTTGATCACAGCTGGTCCGCGGTCTTCCATCATCCGTTAAGGATTGGAAGACCAAGTGTTTCTGAGTTGGGGGTGATTTGATGAGTCTTGGGCTGCCCGGTCAACTAGAGCCGCAGAGTGTGTCCTGCCCCATTTTCTTTGGGACAGCAAACGGTACATCGATATTTTCTTATTACTGCTAAACTTTTCTGATTTTAATTACCTTTCATTTTTCAGAGCTACCCGTCCAGAGGCTTGTGATCGCCGACACTTTCTCACAGAAGATAGTGTTTCTTTGGGACAGCACCGTCGAGTCTCAACGAACTTTCAAGGCGCTCATAATCGAGAGCGTCTTGCTCAGGCCGGCCTTGTCCTCCCATTCCGACCTGCCCCAAATAACTTTCTTGATAATTTTTTTATCTTTTTTTTATTTTTTTATATCCTGCTCGGCACAATACCTTTGTACTTAAAAACCTTTTACTTTTCAGTTATCCTCTCCGGAAAAGGACTGCAGCTCATGATGTACCCACAAGAGTGCATCCAATAAAGGACCGAGCAAGCGAGGAGGGCTCCGATCAGGGGCCAAGAAAAAGGTCGGGGCCTCGAGCGCCCGATCTCCGTCATGTCTGTCCCAGCCCCCGTCTCGAAGAAGACGGCTCCACAATCCCCACCAGCCAAGAGATCGAGGCTCGGTGTAAGTGGCAACTCAGGAACCGCCAGGTGCAACTCAGGAACTCTTGAAGTTACTGTTGCTGCTCTGCCTAACGTCTGAACCGTCGAAAGCCCACTGGCCGACTCGATCAGCATCTGTAGGTGGGACCCCACCACCGTCGAGGGGTCCAAGGAGTATCTGGGTCGTCGATCTCCCTTCCAGATCAGCTATTCCCGGGCTTAATCCCCATTCGAGGAGGTCCTGAGCCATCTTTCAGACGGGATGGCGGTTGCTGCCGAGACACCCATCAAGTCTTGGACCGAGGAGCTAGAGGGGTATGCCAGCAGGATGGCCGGTGTGGACATGGACGTCTGCACCAACGTCCTCATGGCGCAAGCGTCTGTGTTTGTCTGGCGTGCCCATTTCCAGTACCAGGAGAGGCTAAGGGCCCAAAAGGTGGAGCTGCGGGAGAAGGCTGGCCAGTTGAGCGCCGCCGTCAAGGAAAAAGAAACTCTCCAGACCCAACTAGCCTCCTCCCAAGACGTTCTGGCGGAGATCACCAATGTTGTTGAATTGGATCGGCAAAAGGTGGCCGATCTGGCCGGGGAGGTTGCCAAGCTACAGGCCGAGCTGGGGGATACAAAGGTCGACCTGGAGACTGCTCGGGCCGTCCCAGCTGATGAGGTCGCTGTGGTAGCTAAGTACAAGGACTCCGAAGAGTGCAAGTATAAAGGCATCTTCGGTTACCTCTTCACCTTCATTAACGCCATTGATATGGCTCGAAAGAAAAAACTGGATAACCGCCCGCTCATGGCGGCCCTGACCGGCTACTTGGAGAAGAATTCCCTCCCGACCTACTACCTCGATATCATAAGTGACTTGCCCAGGTACCTTCCTATGAGACTCGAGCCTCTCGTTACCCTTTTGACCAAAATAGTTCATGCATCGTATGCATACCTTATTGGTTATGTGTTATTTGTGACGTTGCATGATTATAATTTACTTTTAAATATTGAATTATTTATATGCTCTTATATAATTAGTGTTGAGAAACCCTTATTATAATTGATTGAGACTCGAGTAAGTGTCGAGTGCATAATATAAATTATTTGATTAATGATGATATAAATTATGTTGAATTTTGTACAGAAAATAAATTTAAATTATATATATATACTATATATATTAGTATATATGTAATGCAAGTTGTAGCATGCATATATATATACATGAAGTTAATGAATATTATAATATATATATAAGTTAGCAGTATGCATATATATATATAATATAATAATGAAAGTAATGTAAGTTAGTATATATTATAATAATATAATAATGAAAGTAAAGTAAAATAAGTATATTAATTTTAACAGTAAAGTTAGGTGTGGCGGTGGAGTAAGTATATAAAAGAAGAAATGAATAAAAGAAAGGTATACGGAGACAGAAACTGCAGTGAAGGAACAGAGAAACAGAGAGGGGAAAAACAGAGGGAAAGGAAAGAAAAAAAAAGAAGGGCTTCTGATTTTGGTTCCGTTTCATCACCTTTTTCTTCAAAATTTGAGGGGGAGCTCGTGGGGACGTACTCTTCGATTTGATCGGAGTGAATTTTCAGAAAGGTATAAAAAAATTAGTGAATTATATATGTTTCTAGTTATTGTTATTCATCGAATGTTTTGGTAGCTTGGTTAGCCGAATTAGGAAAAGCTTAAAACATAAAAGTTATAGCCCTATCTCTTAGCTAAACTCAGGAGCAAACCGTTGATGTTTCGGTTGAATATTGAATGAGATAATGTCAAAATTGTAGGACTTGTTTTATAACGGTTCGGTTCGAAAATGGTTAATTATGCTGTGTTTGGAGCCTCATTTTATGCAGGTTGGAAACTGAATTAGGAAAAATTTAAAACATGAAAGTTATAGCCTTATCCTTTAGCTAAATTTCGAAACAAACTGCTGATGTATCGGTTAATTATTGAGGGAGATAATGTCAAAATTATAGGGCTTGGTCTAGTTCGGAAACGGTTAATTATGTTGTGTTTGTAGCCTAATTTTATGCAGGTTGGAGACTAAATTAAGAAAAGTGTTAAACACGAAAGTTGTAGAGCTATATGTTAAGTTTCTACCGATTCTTACCCTGTTCGATTCGGAATTTTATAACTCAAGTTATAGGGAAAGTAATGAATATGGTTAATAAAACATACATGTATTGCATTTCATTGCATAATGGGAATTAAGAAAAGTGGAGAGGGAAAAACTTTTGACAGGTGGTGACTAGAAATAGAAGACATATAACTCTCATTTTAAGAATAACAGAGAGGACGACATTCAGTATCCAGGCATGCACCCATTTAGTTATAAAAAAAAAGAAAATTTTTGTGTTTGAATTCTAATGCTTAATCGAAGGAGTATTATAAGATTTTCTATTAATAACGTTCAGGTGGTGAATTAAAAGTTGATACAGTCAGAATCTTTGGAATTTCAGGTAAGTAGAAATTTATTTACAACTACAATGTATGAATATAATATTTCGTGTTGTATATTGATTAAGTGATTTTATGTATCTTTGAGAGTTAACGTACTTGATTGATGCTGTGGTGAAATATATGAGTTGCATTATCATTCACGAGCATCAACACGTGTATATATAAATGATGAAAGTTATTGCATTCTACATGCACGAAGTGATTTGAAGAAAAATATTTTATTGACCACTACTGGTGCACCGAGGCATGTAAATCATGCTTATGATATACTATATGGTTAGCCGGTGGCATGTGAGACATGGATAGGCTGGATGTATTCCGCCGGTGGCATGTGAGACATGGATATGGCTATTAATGATATATGCTTAGCCGGTGGCATGTGAGACATGAATATGGCTTGATTTGTTCAGTCGGGGACATGTGAGACATGTATATGGCTATGATGAATGATGTTATGTTGAGCTCTACCCGGTGCCTAGTAGATGGTGGTCAAGGGCCCGATGAAGGAAAATATTTTCGAAATAAATGTTTTCATTCACGAACATGCATCATTAACGTTAGTTCGTATTATTCATGTTATGTGCATAATTTCTGCTTACTGAGCTTTTTAGCTCATATAGTTCATGCATTGTAGGTGAACATGGTGACGCATAAGCTCATGGACTTACTGATAGCGTGGTTGAGTTCCTACGGGTTCGGAGATGGTGTACATGGATGACGACATGTTGGGCTAGGCTATGAGCTTATTTTGCTATAAACAATATTTCGATAAATTACATGGACTTCTATGTTTTCCTCGTACTCTGATATACATAAATATGTAAATATACAGTTGAGTGTGGTTTTCAGTATGGTACATGCTTCGATGCATGATATAAAGTTTTTAACGAGTTTCATGCAACAAGGTTTTTGTGTGTAAGAAAAGTTTTTATGTTATTTAAGTTTAAAAAAAAATTCACACACTTTCTTACAGGTCTTTTAATACGAAAATCTATATAAGTCTAGCTATGTGTTTTGAAATGTGGGCGTGACAGAGTGGTATCAGAGCCCAGCGGATGGTCTTGTAGACTGTCCATGTACATGATCTCAGAACTTGGGGTGCAACGCATTGTCAGTAAGTTTTGTTTTATTTTATTTTGCTTTGCATTCATATATTTCATGATTTCTATTGGTCATATGATTTAGGATTCCATATAGTAGTTGCAAACCATGGTAAGAACTCGAGGTGAGAGTAGTGGAAGAGATAAATCTCAAGAACGAGAGGCATCTACTGGAGGAGTAGGTAATGACCGTGATAGTCATTACTAGGTTGACTGAATTAATAGAACGGCAGTCCCAACAGATCCAACAACTTGTCCAACAAAGAAATATGGATGGACAATTAGGGGGTGAAATGAATCAACCATCACATCGAACAGAATATATAGAGGTGGTTGGAGAAAGATTTAGAAAGCTAAATCCACCAATGTTTGAGGATGCTATCGACCCCACTACTGCAGAAGACTGGCTAAGAACTATTGAAAACATGTTTCAGTATAGCAGAGTTCCCGAATGAAGAAATGGTGGTGTGTGCTTCATTTATGTTGCGAGGAAGTGCAGGACACTGGTGGGATATGATAAAGAGTATTGAAAATGTTGAGACCATGGGTTGGGATAGATTTAAGGAGCTTTTTAGAAACAAATACTTTACAGCTCCAGTGCGTATAATGAAAATGAATGAATTTATACAGTTAAGACAAGGAGGAATGACTGTTTCAGATTATATCCGCAAATTTGAGCAGTTATCTAGGTTCGCGGAACATATGGTTAGTACGGAGGTACTAAAAGTTGAAAGATTTCTTGAAGGCCTAAGACCTGAAATTTATAGAGATGTGAGTATGTCGGGAATTCAGGGGGCCACTTATTCACAAATAGCTGAGAGGGCACAAGTCGCTGAACAAGCTGAACAACGTATAAGACATGCACAAGAGATGCGACGCCAGTTCACTCAAAGACAAGGACAATGTTGGACTGGAAATGAAAAGAAGAGGCCACCTCAATTTCAGAGACCAAAACCTAATTTTCAAGCTAAGCAAGGAGAGGGTCAAGAAGACCCAAGTAAACGCATGAGGGTTGAGCAGAGTAAGGCTCCAATACCAGTACATCCATGTCGAAATTGTGGGAAACTACATAGAGGGGCTTGTCTTTTGGGTACGAGAGCTTAAGTGGGACATATTGTCAGGGTATGCCCGAATAAACCAAAGCCGAACACACAAGATAGAGTTCCAGCTAGAGCTTTTACCATGACCAGAGAGGAGGCTGAAGTGAATCCATCTGTTGTTACAGGTAAAATCTTTATCTTTGGTACTTCAACATTTGTATTATTTGACTCTGGAGCTACGCATTCATTTGCATCTACTGGGTACATTAAAAGAATAGATAGGATACCCGAAATAACAGATGTTAGTTATAGTGTGGTAGTCCCTTCTGGAAATCCAAAACAGACCAATCAGGTATTGAGAGCATGTGTTATTCCAATTGAAGGTCGGGAATTGTATGCAGATTTGATCGTATTAGATATGAATGATTATGATATAATTTTGGGTATGGATTGGTTGTCAAAATACGGTGCTACCATAGATTGCCAGAGAAAGGTAATTATATTTCAACCACCTGAAGAAGAACCTTTTTCATTTATCGAAATAAGAACAAACTCCAGATTTCCAGCAATATCAGCAGTGAAAGCACAACGACTATTGGAAAGTGGTTGTGAGGGTTATTTGATAAGTGTTATGAATTTGGAAGAACGACAGGGCCCGTCAGTTAGTGAAGTTCCAGTAGTTCAAGACTATCCTGAAGTATTCCTAGATGATCTCCCAGGACTACCACCAGATCGTGAGATAGAGTTTGTTATTGAGCTACTTCCAGGAACTGCACATATATCCAAATCTCCATACAGAATGGCACCGGTGGAACTGAAAGAGCTGAAGATACAATTACAAGACTTGCTGGATAAAGGATTCATTAGACCTAGTTTTTCACCATGGGGTGCACCGGTTTTATTTGTTCGTAAGAAGGATGGTACAATGAGGATGTGTATAGATTACCGAGACTTGAACAAAGTTACTATCAAGAATATGTATCCTTTGTCTAGAATAGATGACTTGTTCAACCAGCTTCAAGGATCAGCTATATTTTCAAAAATTGATCTACGGTCGGGGTACCACCAACTGAAAATAAAAGAAGAAGATATAGCCAAGACAGCTTTTAGCACGAGATATGGGCTCTATGAATTTTTGGTGATGCCTTTTGGTTTGACAAATGCTCCGGCAGCATTCATGGATTTAATGAATCAGATATTCAGTGACTTCTTGGATAAGTTTGTCATCATTTTTATTGATGATATCCTTATTTACTCTAAGACTAAAGAAGAGCATTCTATGCATTTGAGAAAAGTGTTAGAAGTTTTAAAGAAGAAATAATTGTATGCTAAATTCAAGAAATGCGAGTTTTGGTTGGACCAAGTGGTGTTTCTTGGCCACGTCGTATCAGGAGCAGGAATTTCAGTAGATCCAAGTAAAGTTGAAGCAATTATCAATTGGCCACAACCTACAAGTCCCACAGAGGTACGAAGTTTTCTTGGTTTAGCAGGATACTATCGCAGATTTGTAGAAGGGTTCTCCAAGATTGCTTCTCCATTGACACATTTGACAAGGAAGACTGTGGCCTTCAAATGGACAGAAGCTTGTGAAAAGAGTTTTCAAGAACTTAAGAAGCGATTAACATCAGCACCCATTCTTTCTATTCCATCAAGTACTGGAGGTTTCATAGTCTATAGTGATGCTTCAAAGAATGGGCTGGGTTGTGTACTAATGCAGGGTGGTAAGGTGATCGCGTATGCATCAAGACAACTGAAAAAGTATGAAAAGAATTATCCTACTCATGATTTAGAGTTGGCTGCAGTTGTGTTTGCACTAAAAATTTGGAGGCATTATCTTTATGGAGAGCGATGTGAAATCTACACTGATCACAAAAGTTTGAAGTATTTCTTCACCCAGAAAGAGTTAAATATGAGGCAAAGAAGATGGTTAGAATTGGTGAAGGATTATGATTGTGTCATCAATTATCATCCTGGTAAAGCTAATGTGGTTGCGGATGCACTGAGTAGAAAATCTACGCAAACTGTGGCAACTATGAATTCGATGCAGAAGCAAATACTAGTAGATCTGCAGAAATTGAACATTGAAATTGTTCAGCAGGGATTGGTGGAGGTCAAGCTGGCAGCTTTGACTCTTCGACCCACTTTAATTGATAGCATCCAATAAGGACAAAAGACTGATAAATATTTGACTGATATAGAGAAAAACATCACTTCAGGAGCATTGCCTGATTTTCAGCTATCAGATACTGGTGTTTTTCGATTTAAGGGTCGATTATGTGTGCCTAATGTAGATAACATACGTGAAGAAGTCATGATAGAGGCACACACAACGCCATACTCAGTACATTCGGGAGCTACTAGAATGTATAGAGATTTGAAATAATATTATTGGTGGCCAGGTATGAAAAGAGATATCGCCAAGTATGTGGAGCAATGTTTGATTTGTCAACAGATAAAAGCAGAACATCAAAGACCAGCAGGAACTTTGCAACCTTTGCTTATTCCAGAATGGAAATGGGAGAGAATTACTATAGATTTTGTAACGGGATTGCCGAAAACAGTTAAACGTCATGATGCTATCTGGGTTATTGTGGATCGGTTAACTAAATCTGCTCATTTTCTTCCTATTTGCTCTACTTATTCTATGGATCGATACGCTCAAATCTACATACAGGATATTGTCAGACTTCATGGTGTGCCATTATCTATTGTTTCTGATCGGGATTCGAGATTCTTATCCACTTTCTGGAAGAGTTTGCATAAAGCATTGGGTACTCAGTTATCTTTCAGCACAGCGTACCATCCACAAACGGATGGACAATCAGAAAGAACAATACAAACTCTAGAGGATATGCTTAGAGCTTGTGTGTTGGATTTTCAGGGTCAATGGAGTAAATATTTACCTTTGATTGAATTTTCATATAACAACAGTTTTCAATCCACAATTGGGATGGCTCCTTATGAAGCACTATATGGGAGAAAGTGTCGATCCCCAGTGCATTGGGATGAGGTTGGTGAAAGAAAGCTTTTGGGCCTAGACATGATACGGGAAATGACAGAAATGGTAGTACAGATTCGAGAAAGGATGAAAACTTCTCAAAGTCAACAGAAAAGTTATGCTGATAAAAGAAGAAGAGCACTAGAATTTTCAGTGGGTGATAAAGTATTCTTAAAGATTGCCCCAATGAAAGGAGTAATGCGATTTGGTAAAAAAAGGAAGCTTAGTTCGAGGTATGTTGGTCCATTTTCTATTATAGAGAAAATAGGCGAAGTTGCCTATAAACTTGATTTGCCAGCGTCAATGTCTCAAATACATAACGTATTTCACGTCTCAATGTTGAGAAAATATGTGGCAAACCCATCTCATGTCCTGAAGAACGAACCAACTGAATTAAAAACAGATCTAAGTTATGAAGAAAGACCAGTGAAGATTTTGCTACGAGAAGAAAAAGAGCTTAGAAATAAGAAAATCCCTTTGGTCAAAGTGTTATGGAGAAATCAATTAGTAGAAGAAGCCACTTGGGAAAGGGAGGACTATATGAAGTCTAAGTACCCAGAGCTTTTCAGGTAAATTAAATTTCAAGAACGAAATTTTTATAAGGAGGGGAGGATGTGAGACCCGAGCCTCTCGTTACCCTCTTGACCAAAATAGTTCATGCATCGTATGCATACCTTATTGGTTATGTGTTATTTGTGACGTTGCATGATTATAATTTATTTTTAAATATTGAATTATTTATATGCTCTTATATAATTAGTGTTGAGAAACCCTTATTATAATTGATTGAGACTCGAGTAAGTGTCGAGTGCATAATATAAATTATTTGATTAATGATGATATAAATTATGTTGAATTTTGTATAGAAAATAAATTTAAATTATATATATATATATATATACTATATATATTAGTATATATGTAATGCAAGTTGTAGCATGTATATATATATATATATACATGAAGTTAATGAATATTATAATATATATATAAGTTAGCAGTATGCATATATATATATAATATAATAATGAAAGTAATGTAAGTTAGTATATATTATAATAATATAATAATGAAAATAAAGTAAAATAAGTATATTAATTTTAACAGTAAAGTTAGGTGTGGCGGTTGAGTAAGTATATAAAAGAATAAATGAATAAAAGAAAGGTATACAGAGACAGAAACTGCAGCGAAGGAACAGAGAAACAGAGAGGGGAAAAACAGAGGGAAAGGAAAGAAAAAAAAAAGAAGGGCTTCTGATTTTGGTTTCGTTTTTTCACCGTTTTTCTTCAAAATTTGAGGGGGAGCTTGTGGGGATGTACTCTTCGATTTGATCGGAGTGAATTTTCAGAAAGGTATAAAAAAATTAGTGAATTATATATGTTTCTAGTTATTGTTATTCATCGAATGTTTTGGTAGCTTGGTTAGCCGAATTAGGAAAAACTTAAAACATAAAAGTTATAGCCCTATCTCTTAGCTAAACTCAGGAGCAAACCGTTGATGTTTCGGTTGAATATTGAATGAGATCATGTCAAAATTGTAGGACTTGTTTTATAACGGTTCGGTTCGAAAATGGTTAATTATGCTGTGTTTGGAGCCTCATTTTATGCAGGTTGGAAACTGAATTAGGAAAAATTTAAAACATGAAAGTTATAGCCTTATCCTTTAGCTAAATTTCAAAACAAACTGCTGATGTATCGGTTAAATATTGAGGGAGATAATGTCAAAATTATAGGGCTTGGTCTAGTTCGGAAACGGTTAATTATGTTGTGTTTGTAGCCTAATTTTATGCAGGTTGGAGACTAAATTAAGAAAAGTGTTAAACACGAAAGTTGTAGAGCTATATGTTAAGTTTCTACCGATTCTTACCCTGTTCGATTCGGAATTTTATAACTCAAGTTATAGGGAAAGTAATGAATATGGTTAATAAAACATACATGTATTGCATTTCATTGTATAATGGGAATTAACAAAATTGGAGAGGGAAAAACTTTTGACAGGTGGTGACTAGAAATAGAAGACATATAACTCTCATTTTAAGAATAACAGAGAGGACGACATTCAGTATCCAGGCATGCACTCATTTAGTTATAAAAAAAATAGAAAATTTTTGTGTTTGAATTCTAATGCTTAATCGTAGGAGTATTATAAGATTTTCTATTAATAACGTTCAGGTGGTGAATTAAAAGTTGATATAGTCAGAATCTTTGGAATTTCAGGTAAGTAGAAATTTATTTGCAACTACAATGTATGAATATAATATTTCGTGTTGTATATTGATTAAGTGATTTTATGTATCTTTGAGAGTTAACGTACTTGATTGATGCTGTGGTGAAATATATGAGTTGCATTATCATTCACGAGCATCAACACGTGTATATATAAATGATGAAAGTTATTGCATTCTACATGCACGAAGTGATTTGAAGAAAAATATTTTATTGACCACTACTAGTGCACCGAGGCATGTAAATCATGCTTATGATATACTATATGGTTAGCCGGTGGCATGTGAGACATGGATAGGCTGGATGTATTCCACCGGTGGCATGTGAGACATGTATATGGCTATTAATGATATATGCTTAGCCGGTGGCATGTGAGACATGGATATGGCTTGATTTGTTCAGCCGGGGACATGTGAGACATGTATATGGCTATGATGAATGATGTTATGTTGAGCTCTACCCGGTGCCTAGTAGATGGTGGTCAAGGGCCCGATGAAGGAAAATATTTTCGAAATAAATGTTTTCATTCACGAACATGCATCATTAATGTTAGTTCGTATTATTCATGTTATGTGCATAATTTCTGCTTACTGAGCTTTTTAGCTCATATAGTTCATGCATTGTAGGTGAACATGGTGACGCATAAGCTCATGGACTTACTGATAGCGTGGTTGAGTTCCTACGGGTTCGGAGATGGTGTACATGGATAACGACCTGTTGGGCTAGGCTATGAGCTTATTTTGCTGTAAACAATATTTTGATAAATTACATGGACTTCTATGTTTTCCTCGTACTTTGATATACATAAATATGTAAATATACAGGTGAGTGTGGTTTTTAGTATGGTACATGCTTCGATGCATGATATAAAGTTTTTAACGAGTTTCATGCAACAAGGTTTTTGTGTGTAAGAAAAGTTTTTATGTTATTTAAGTTTAAAAAAAAATTCACACACTTTCTTACAGGTCTTTTAATACGAAAATCTATATAAGTCTAGCTATGTGTTTTGAAATATGGGCGTGACACTTCCGCCCAACTCGAAAAAACTCATGGCACCGGCCCCACCTATCAAGCTAATATCAAATCCGACATACATCATAGAGGCCGGCACCGAGGTGGGCCAGGAGGCCGAGATGGCAGGTGAGGTGGCCGCGGCGGCGGGCGATGAGGTGGTTGAGATTGAGCAGTAAATACTTTGTATTTTTCCTTTCTTTTTTATTTTCTTGCTCGGGCTGGTTGGCCTTTCTTGTATGAGGTGCTGGCCTCCAAACCAGCTTTTAATTTAACAATTAACATTTTATCTCACACAGCTCGGCTTCCTTTGTTTCATACTTGCATATTTTCACATATTTTTCAATGTCGTATAATGAATTCTAAACTTGTTCAGCTCAGTTATGTTATTTGGCCGATTCGACCTTATGTCAACAATAGTTAACTTATTCAACTTCACATATTACCTGACCGGCTCGGTTTATATTTCAATTAATTGAATTATAACTTGACAGACTCGGCATATTATATGGCTAGCTCGGTTTGTATCACCAACACTTTCCGTATACCAAATTTGGCTGGCTCAGCTTAATTTTGGATTCAATTTCTGTCTATTCGGCTCAATTTAGTATGTTCTTACCATGTAAAACTTGGCCGATTTTGGTTAGCCAATATCTAACTCGGTTAACTCAAGTGAAATCGAGATCTGATCCTGGCCTTAGCCCCAGTTCTTTCTAGTTGGCTCAGTTGAGGCTGTTTCTCATTTTAGGCTGGGGCTTTACTGTTTCATCCATCCAGGGTGGCTCAGTTGATTGTGGCCTTATTTAGGCCGGAGCCTTACTGTTCTATCTGGCTTGGGCGTAGCCTATTTTGGCGAGGTCATGACTTTCTTTGGATCGTGGCCTTATTGTTTCAAATGGCCTGGGCAGCTCGGGTGAGGTTGTAACCTCTTGGGCTGTAGCCCTGTTTCATCGGGCTGGGTGGCTTAGGCGAGGTGGTAACCTCTTTTGGGTCGTAATCCTTTTCATCTGGTATGGCGGCTCAGGTGAGGTCGTAACCTCTTTTAGATCGTAACCCTTGTTCCATCCAACCTGGGCGGCTCGGGCGAGGTCCTAACCTCTTTTGGGTCGTAACCTAATTTCATCTGGCCTAAGCGGCTCGGGTGAGGTCGTAACCTCTTTTGGGTCGTAACTCTTGTTTCATTCGACCTGGATGGCTCGGATGAGGCCGTAGCCTTATTTGAGTTGTAATCCTGTTTCTCCGGCTTGGGAGCTCGGGTGAGGTCGTAACCCCTTTTGGATCGTAACCCTTGTTCCATCCGACTTGGGCGGCTCGAATGAGGTCGTAACCTTATTTGAGTCGTAATCCTGTTTTCTCCAGCTTGGGGGCTCGGGTGAGGTCGTAACCTCTTTTGGATCATAACCCTGAACAATTTAACAAAAAATTGAACTTCATTTAATTAAAAATTACAAGGTATATTTACAAAAAAAAATTTAACTGTGATTGACAAGAGTCAATATCTCCCAAGCAGCCCCATTCGGTGGGGGTAGAGGTAGCGCAGGTTGTGGTCCCTGTTGTCCTTGTTGGTCCTGGCCTTTCACATACTTCTTCAGGTGGCCACGATCTATTAATTTCAACAGCTCGGCCAGAAGTGCCCAACATTTATCTGTGTCGTGGCCATTCACCTTGTGATATTTACAATATTTATTTCGGTTCAATCGGGTCGGATTTATCTTTATTGGTCTCGACTCGGATAGCAAATTCTTGTCATCAATCTCTGTGAGGACTTGCGTAGAAGTAACTGCCCGAATCTCAACTACCTGGTCGGGCCCTCCTGCTTGGAATGTCCTAAAATCTCCTGCCGGCCTGAATGGCTTCATCTGCCTTCTCTTATCTTCCCTGCTTTCTAGTATTTTCTCTACTTTGGAGGACTTCTCATTTGGGATTGCCTCTTCTGCCCCGATATATTTCTCTGCTCGGGTCAGGAATTTATGATAGGTACTTGGGCCGTCCTCATGAACCGACCACCAAAACCTCGTTCTGGGCCTTAGCCCAGCACTGCGTAATCTAACACCTGCTATATTCGTAGGACAAGCTTGTTGAACCTGTCCAGGCAGGATTTCAAAGACTCGGCCTTCTCTTGTCTTACATTTACAAGCCTCTCTTTCGGGGTTAACCTCGTATTCGACCTCATGAACTGTGTTAGGAACAGTCCGACTAGCTCGTCTCATTCTCCAATCGAAGAGTATGGAAGTGATCGAAACCACCATTATGCTCGGTCTCCCAGAGTAAGTGGAAAGGCCTTGCACATCAGCTCATCTCCGATCCCCTGAAGTTTCATCTAATATGAGTATTTGTCTAGATGGGTGCTCGGATCAGTTTCCCCATTGTACTGGCCAATTGGAGGCATCTTGAACTTGACCGGTGTTGCTATTGTAGAGATGTGCTCCGCAAAGGGAGTGGCCCTCTTCCATCCCCCTCTGTCTGCCCTGGTCTTCTTTGACTAGATTTCAGCCAGTCTCTTCTTTAACTCTTGTTCCTCGGCCAGGTATGTGTACCTTTGAGTGTGGCGGTGCTCTTCTCATGGGGTGTTGAGCCCCCTCTGTGTTCCTGACTGGCCTTCTAGCCCCTATTACCGTGGCTGGCACTATCCGATCGGAGACATCTCTTACCTCCACATCTACTCGATTCGGATCACCTCGGACGCCTAGTCGTGCTCGGCATGATAATAGGCTTTGGTTCTATGATCCTCCCGAATCCTCTTTCCAAGGTTTTTCTTCGGCGTGGGCTCGTTCGATGACTGCGTGTCCTCAGTCTGGCCATTCACTTGCTGGGCCATCTCTCTCTATTCGGCCTCTCTCAACCGTTCATTCAACTGGGCCATTATGACCCTTATTTCTCTTATGGACATAGGAGTCCTTGGAGTTTCCAAAGTTATGGGGGCCGTTTGTGTGGCCCCTTCCGGTACGGCTAAGTTTGACCGGCCAAATCCACTAGGCTGAAGAAACTGGGCCTGCAAATCTGGAGTAACATTTTGCTCTTCGTCATTCATTGTGGAATTTGGAGTTGTTTCGCTCGTCTTCTGTAAGCCCCCTCTTTCTAGCACTAAAATATTGACGTTGGAATTTGTAATCGGTTAATTCTCAGTCGAACATTCAAATTGATGTAAAAAGTGATGAAATTGGTGAAATCGGGCGAAAGAAATGAAGTTGAAATGTGAAAGCATTGTAGAAAACACTGGCCCGGAGCCTACTCGGAAAATTAAGCTCGACTGATCCTGGACGATTTTAGCGACCGGGTGGGACCTTATGTTATATAAGTAGAGAAAACAGCTCTCTAGTGCTTAGTACAGAAAAATTCGAACCTTTTACAAGTTAAAATTACATCTATTTATAATTAGAGAGAAGCCTAGGTAGTGGGGATCGTGTCCATCACTCCTTGATTTTCGGCTATTTTCACGGTAGTGGGCGGTTAGGCTATCCCACGATCTCGTACCCACCAGAGGTTCCTGCTCGGCATATCCTGTTCGGGTTGGCTATACGGATTCGAATCCACCATGAAAATGATCCTGATCGGGTCAGCGCCATGTCGTCCAGCTGAAGCATCCTGACCAGCTCCTTGAGTAAGCTTGAACTGTTTGGACTACACTCCTGAAGGCCACCTTTGTGGACCGGTCAGCTCAGTTTCCGGTTCCAGCTCGGGTCAGGGGGCCCAACAGTATATTAAAATTATTTTTAAAAAATTAAAATTAAATTTATAAATTTTTGTAGGTTATAAATATTTTAATTTAAAACTATTATTTTCAGATTTTAGAAATAATTTTTAAAATAATTTTTTTAGTTTTGATATAATATTCAATTTATAAAAAATACTTGCAAATGTAAGACAATATTTTAGATTTTTAAAAATAAAATTATCAAATTTTTTGGATTATATTATAATTATTACAATTGATATTATTATAGATCACGGTCGTGTTTGAGCATCGTGAAGATCACAATGATTTAATTTGTTGAAAAAACTGAACATAGATCATGATGGAAAACATGGATAACGATGAAAAATATAGATCGCGGTGGAAAACCTAGATCACAGTGGACATTATAGATCATGGTGGAAAACATATAACATGATGGTGTTTGAGCACCGTAATATATCTTTTCCAACAATTTAGATCATGATAGTCAGATATAGATCACAGTGGTCAATATAGATCACAATTGGGGTTTTTGCATCATGATCTGAATTGTGGTGGAAAACATATATCATGATGGTGTTTGAGCACCGTGATCTATCTTTTTCAACAATTTAGATCATGATGGTCAGACATAGATCACAGTGGCCAATATAGATCACAATTGGGGTTTTTGCATCGTGATCTATAGATCACGATGTTGATGACCATTGTGATCTGTGTCTAACAATCATGATCTATTCTTGCTATATATTTTCGAGTTTTTTGTGATTTTTTCACCTTTTCTAAGCTACGATTTACATACAGAAACCCATATTTTGATTCAAAAATTATAAACTACATTTTACTATACTTAAAAATAATGTTTATCTTACTTTTTTTGAGCAACAATTAAGATATGAAATTTCACTAAATCATGTTTGTGTTTAAAGAGGAAAAGATGAAAAAGATAAAAAGAAAAAAAAATCAACTTATATATAAGAATGGATAGAGGTGATAAATATAGTGGATGAAATTATTAAAGAAGGTGGATAAAAGCATTTATAGTATTTTATTTTCATTTTAAGTAAAAAACTTGTTTTCAAGTGAGATATATATTTTTTATTTTTTATTATACTTATCAATAAAATGACAGTTCCACAATTGGAATAATAGGATAGAGATCGAACCATCACCAAGCCCAAATACTTCATTAAACTACTGGACATGGATCAAATGGTTTAATGAATGAATTGGGCTTTTATGATTTTCTTCATTTTTATGCTCGGCCCCTTCAGAGCTATATATGGGCCACCACGTAACTTCACAAAAAAAAATCCAAATATGTAGCCTTTTGGTCATTATATAATAATAATATCATTAGTACATATATTTTAATTCAAATAAAATTACAAAACCCAACTTTTAAAATCCTATTAAAAAATAATGAAATTACTGGGTACGTATCGTATGAAAATATACATACCTAATTAAAAAAAAAAAGTATAAGGACCTAAATATAAATTTGATGATTCCTTCTAAGTCCTTTATTTTAATACTTTCAAACTCCAAACAAAGAGAAAAGAAAATGATGATTTATCACACAACGAAGACTATTTGATTTCCAAATATTGACAGATTCCAGTTTATTTTTATGATCTTTCAAGTGTTTATTATTAACTGCTCTATTTTTTTTAAGAGTTAGAGAAATTGGAAGGGAGAATAGATATTAAAAAACTTGTATTATGCAAGTTCGAATTCTTTAAATGTTGTATTCATGCATGTTCAAAACGTAAATCATAGTATTCATTCCTATGAAAACGGGAATGAAAAACAAGAAATACTATTTCTTGAAATATAGATAAATGGGAGTTTAGCTCCGAAAAAATAAGATTCATAAAAAAAGAGATACCATTTAAGATAGAAGGCTCGTGGTTTATTATTGTCTGTTTATGATTGCACTCAACTTTCTCTATCGTATATACTTTTTGTTCAAATCAAATGATGCAATACTCATAATTGATCATCAATGTTAAAAACCCTAAATATTGATCATTATATTTTTTTTCTCTTTCTGTACTAGTATTTTATTTCATAAATGCACCAATTCAGACCAACTGTTTAAAAAATGTTATCCAATCTACGTAGCTTTGAGACATAAATTTTAGGAACACAGAACATCGATTATGTACAGTACTTAATATTGCGCAACCCTAAAAAAAAGATAATTACACTATATAAAGTAAAATAAAATATAGATGAACATACATAATTCGTAGTAGACTCAATGGAGAGACGAGCAAAACGCATGTTTTTGAGCAACACTAATTGATCGATCAACTAAGTACAAACAAGAAATAATTCACTTATTCATCCTATTATTAGCAATCATGAGCTAATTAAAACCTAATTACCCTTAATCTCTGTCCATATGCATACCTTCATGTATCTTAATATCCCCATAAATCATCGACCCTCGTCTCAGATAACACTGCAGAATAATCTCCAGCCTCAGACAATGAAAAGTTTTCGAAATCAAAATCATCGTCAACACTCAACAAATCAGGTCGATGATCATCAGTTCTAGTGGTAGTGGTAGTAATAGTAGCTGCAGCATTATTGGTGCTAAATGATACCAAACTTTGATCTGATTCTTGATCATGCTTCGGTTGCTGAGATTCAGCCCGTTTTCCAGAATAATAGTTAAACTGCTCGAAATTGAGGTTGATCGGGCCCTTACGAGCCCCGAATCCCGGACGTGCACTGTGGCAGCCCGTGAATTGTTGCACCAGGGCCCGAAAGTTGTTGGCGTCGGCCGTGAGGAGAGTGGTCGGGGCCCGCTTAGAAGCCCGTGACCGCCTTCGGATAGGTTTTCCGATGCTTCCTTTAGGGTACAAACCTCCGCCATCACTTACTTTCGGGCCCGACACGTTGTCGCCAGGCGGGCCCGGGGCCAAATCAGTGATATCAAAGGTCTCGTTGAAGGATAACTCCGGCATGCTACTGATCATGCTTTCTTGGTAGCTGCCTTGGCCCCATTCATCGGCGTTTTGCATGTTCTATTATGTGGTGATATTAATCAAGATTGATGATTACTTAAGATGGATGGTGATGGATTGATGGATAGTGATCACTCTCTTCATAAAAAAAAAAAATCCAATTACTTGGCTGGTAAGGTAATCAAATCAAAGTATAGCTTTGGAAAATGTGATAATATAGTACTGATCATGTCATTTGTGTTGAACGTTGACCTTCCTTGTTGGATGATGTGTTAAGTGTTGAAGAGAGAGAGAGAGTGCTTAGTGCCCCAGTGGGGTTTAATTCAGATATTTCCTCGAAATGCCTATGCTTATCTTCATCATATCATAATCTTAATTTCATGCTCCTATTTTCTGCTCCATTTTATCCGCGTATATTATTAAAATAACTGTATTTTGATCTGAACTACGTTATTTTGATAATTGTACATATATGAAACGCACAAAAAATGGGATTAGAATATTCTATTTGAAGTACTAATAATTAATTAAGCATCTGTGATCGTAGACCTAGTCTCATCACAGATAGGTGTAGACCCATTTTAGATTATTATTATTATTAATGTATGCATAAACTATTTATTAAACCGTTTACATTTAGAATTTGGTCATTTACGTAGGTCCTTTTTTTTTTCATTAGGTTTTGAAAAAGTATTTTCACACTTATTCTTGTTGCACTAGTACGTTGAAATTTGTAATTTTACCAACTAATTTTGTTTGAGATAAAATTACTTAAAGTATCAAACCTAATCAACATTATTTAATTTGAGTTGAATCATCAAGTAATTAATATATCAATACTTTTCCACCTTAAATAATTTGAATTAAAATCAACATTAGTAAGTAAATAATATTAATTGTAACAAACATATATAACTGCTAACCAAAAAATATTTATTGCAAATATAACGGAGTAAATGGAGTTGTGGAAAGATGAGGAACAAAAGAGTCAACATACTTGATGGTTTCTAATGTATTTCGTGGAGTGCTATATACATATATATGTATATCATTAAACGTAATCCACAAATGATTTATAGCTCATTCAAACGTAATTTATATATTGGATAAAGACATAGTTAGATCATCAAGTATATTTTGGAATTAGGGATTGACACGTGGCAGGAAGTAAATGTGAAATGAATGTGAACGCAATCTTTGGTCAAGTGTCTGGGTCGATTAAGTAATGGAAAAGTCGAATAACAAATTCTTGCAAGATGTGAAGTATGTATTGTACCCTTTAGAAGTTGCCAAGTCTTTTTCTAGTGTTGACTTCACTTCTAAACGATAAACTTAATAATATTTTTATTTGTAATTGAGTAGTACAGTTTGCTACGCTTGCGCATCCTATAATTTTCTTGAAAGTACAATTACTGTTGATTTTAATTAATTTATAAATGATCGATGTAAACGTACTCTCCAATTGAATAAATAAAATGGACCATGGATATGGTCGAAAAGTTGTGATTAAATTTGGAATTCTCCAAGTGTTAGCTTCAATATGGATGCCATAAAAAAATAAAAAATAAAAACTTAATTTGAATGTCAAAATCGAAAAAGTCCATGTATGTTTGAAGACTCAAATTCAATTTTTCATCCACTAAAATAGACCCTCGCGATGCGCGATTTGTTATATAAAATTTATGTTTTTTTAATATTGATGACATAATATAATAATATATTATTTAAATGTAATATATATATATATATATATATTATTTTTAATGTATATATTAATTAAAAATATTAATATTTCAACTTTAAATTTATGTTATTTTAAATAATTGTATTGGTTATAATTAGAAATTTTGAACGTAAACAATTTTGTAACTTAACATTTTAAATTTGATATAATTATATATGTTATGTAAATAGTAGGTTATGAATTTTAAAATAGATATGAATTTGATATAACATGCATTAAAAATGAAATCTAAGTCAAATTACGAATATAATTAATTCATAAATATAACACAATACAATATAAAATAATAAATTGAACATTAATATTTAAAAATAATAAAATAATAAATATAAAATCAATATTCAACAATTCAATCTGAAAATAAAATTGAATACAATATAAAAAAATAATAAAAGTTTTGTGTTTGTGAGTTTTAATTTTTTAATAACTAAGAAGTCATTTACTAAACTTGCTAATATGTTTTATTCATATAATAGAATTATTTTTAGAATGTGTAAATAATTTTCTACATTGTTTTTAGATGGATTTGTTTAAAAAAAATTTAATTTATTCCAAATTTAGTTTATGTTTAAGAAATTAGCTTCCAAATTATTTTTACATTTTAAAATAATATTTTCTTAGATTTTTTAAACCATGTTTCAAATTATTTTAGAACAAACTCTAGTTTTTTAAAACAACTTTTAGATTAATTATATCTATTTGAAATAATTTCGAATAAATTATCAAATATTTTTATTATTTTATTAAACAATTTTTATTTCAATTCATATTTTCACAATTCATATTACATATATATTTTTTATTTTAAATTGTTAAACCATGTTATTATAATTAATTTTAAAATTTATTATTATAATTTTGATTTTATAATTGTTTCCAAACTTTTAAACATTTTATAACACCTAGTAAAATAAATTCATATTTTAAAACTATTTTCCACATTTATATATTAAAATTTTAAACTAATTTTCCAAATTTTTAATTTTCAACATAATGTTTAAATTTTATTATTTGCAAATTTTAGTCGCATCATTAAGATATAATCATATCATTATAATATATGATTACCAAAATCATTTGTTGAGTCGAGCTAAGGAATGTAATTTTATAAATGAACATAACTCTACGGTGATATTATATATCTTAGTTAAACCTAAATGTCCAATTAATAGGATTTTCTTTTTTTATGAGTTTTATGTTGGCATATGGTGCTAAACTTCTCCACAATTTATAGTGTGGACAAATTTCATTTAGTACTCTTCTTACTCTTTTTTATTTTTTAAAAAATATATTGAGTAAATTCAAAATAAGGATGCAAGAAAGTGGATTCTATTGAAAATATTAAGGTCTACAATTGAATTTTAAAATATTATAATCATAACATTTTTTTTAAATGACAAAAAAAAAACACATAATTATATATAAAATATTATTATTTTTAGATCCTACAAAAAGAAATCAAAAATAAAATATTTATACAATCAATAATTTAATATGATATTTTTAAGAGAGAAAATAACAAATTAATAAAATTTATTTTATATATAATATAGGTATATATGCATAGAGATGCAGATAGCATGGATGAAAATTAATTACAATGTCTAAGAGGATAGAAAAAATAAATGTGGATGATGGAATTAATTCAAAGGGTCAAAAAGAGCAAAAGATTGACTTTGAAAAAATAAATGATTTTGTCAGGGCTTGAATGAAAGGATAGAGACTTGCAAACCACCACCATCTCCACCACTTCCCACCTGCTTTCTTTTCTTTTCCTTTCTTTTAGTGTAGCCTCACTTTAAAGCTAGCTAACAACGTTATCCATCATTATTATTTCAATATCCACGCAATATTATATACAGTTTCTTAGATGTATCTAAGTAAGAAAATTAGATAAATACAAAAAGATTTCCACAATTTTTTTTAGCTGCCAATGGAAATAAAATTAAATAAATAGATTTTGAGATATAATTGTCTCTTTTATTCTCGGGTTTCTGAATAAAATTTACATTAGAGTAAACCAATAAAGGCCGAAAGCTCTGGAAAATATGAATAAATATTGTTTTTGTGTGAATATCAGACTCCACATTTTATAAATTAAAAAAAATTATGAGCTAATTAAAATGTATAGTAACTTTTTTTATTTTAAAATACCAATTTCATATGTTTAGGTACTTATTACCCAGTATTCCATGATACAACATTTACTAACTAATTGGCTGCAAATCATTAACCATTAACTTTTAATATTTTATTGAAAAACAAATTATATTTATTAATTATTTATATTTCAAAATTACAAGGCCTCTATTTTTTGGGGTCTATCTAATGTAAAATCTAATTTTCATTTGCATAAAGTATAAATACATGTAAAAATATGTGCAAATTAAGAATGAATACAATATATACTTAAACATACATCTATCACCCTTACGTAGTTACGTACGTACCCCTCAACAAGTGCACATTTCTTTGATTGTCTAATTTGAATTCATAGACTATATATATATATATATATATATATATATATATATATATATATATATATGTATATATATATATATATATATTAGACTAATTACAGTTGACCATGGTTGATTATCTATATATATATATATATAAATGCTTGAAAATTTAAAGATTCTTTTTAGGTGAAATTTCTACAAATTTTTTATTATAATATTAAAAAAACAACATTTGTTAGGATGATATGGCTAAATGTAGATGTATTAAAAAGAAAATGGAGAGATATAAGAAAGAGTGAATGGCTTAGAAATGATTGTACATCTATTAATTGGCTAGAAAATTATAGATTGAATAAATTATATGATTTTTTTTTCCGGAAATAGAATGGAGTATTATGTTTCATGACATGGTGCGAAACACGAAACCATTATGAATGCCAATTTTATGATCACTCATCAAATTTCTAAATATGCAATTAATGCAGGACTAAAGTTAATTCATTAGGTATTAAACAATATACCGAACATATTACAAGTACTGATCAGTCATTAAGTCACGATTTGGTTTTATATTTGCAATTAATTGAGGACTAGAGTTAATTAATTTATAATTGGAGTACGTAGTTATTAAACATATCAAAGATGCAAATTACAAGCGATGGGTCATTAAATTAATAAAATTCAAAAATGGGTGGCATTATAAGTTGATTAGTACACAGTTACAACTTACAAGAAGAGATAGCATAACTAGAAATGAAACAGAGCTCGCTCGCTCTAACATGGCTAAGCATAGTAGTGATGATTAAGCTGATAAGCTTGATCATGAGTGGTGGTGGGAGAACCAAAGCACAAGGTGATGGGGCCTTTCGGGCTTGAGTTGGTGTTGTGGCAGCCCGTATGTTGCTGCACCAGGGCCCGGAAATCCTTGATGCTGGCGTTAAGGAACGTAGTCGGCTGCGACGGGCTCGCTTTATTCCGCCGCCTCTTGGGTTTTGCAGCCTCCGGGCTGTACATGTCATTTCTTGCATTAACCGCTGCTGCATTAATTGTCGAGGTTTTTTCATCAGAGATCCACATGTTTTTGCTCCTACTCCAAACTTCATTCGACTCACTAAATCCTATCCCCACACCTTGCTGCTGCTCGTAATAATCCTCTTCCCATAAATTACTGTAGGTTTGCATTTGGTAATCACTCATTTTCGTGGCTTTAATGGCTACTCTCTCTCTCTCTCTCTCTGTGTTTCCTAGTACATATATATATTGTTCGAGGTTATATAATGAGGAGAACGAGGAATGTGAAGCATTAATCAATTAATTTGATGAGGATGACATGCAAGACGTCATTTTTGAGTGCTGACTGTGCATGTGATTTAGGGGTTTCCAGGAAGCACCAAACTTCATAATTAATCATCAATAGCGACAAGAAATATATTCAAGTAACATGTAAAAGACTCCTTAATTTAGTATTATATATTTTATTTAGATTCTGAATTGTTTTTAATGATTTATTATGACCATCCATTAATGTGAGTTTATTATTAATTCACACATATTAATTGTTTCTGTAACACTGCCGTAAGTGAAAACGTATGAGACATGTCATCTTACTGCTCATGTGTTTTCATGAGATCATATATTTTAAGATTCATGAACAGAAGATTAGTTACTATTTAACAAGATCAAGACAATACGTAATTTTCTTATAAGTTGTTTGGGTAATTTAGTCTCTTTGATCATTGAGAAAACAATAAATTTGTAAAAGTTCAAGAGTAAAAAATACGTAAAATACAAACTTATTGGATATGTAAAATTATAACTAATGTAGTTTTATAAATGTATGAACAAATAAATACAAGTTATAATATCGATATAACAAAAATAATTAAATCAAGCTTAAACACCTCATAGATATTAATTTGTAAATAAGCTATATACATGTTTCACACAATTTGTAATTCTTACTAAATTTTTTATATTGAATTTCTTGAATAATATTTTTAGATATCTATGTATTAAATTATTTAAATAAATTTATTTCTTTTCAGGTGGGATATTTTTGTCAGTTTCACGCTTACAAAATTGACCGAGTGGCAACGGCCCACCATACCAATAGTAACTAAATCTAGCAAATTTGTCCTTAAATTCAACGTAATTATTGCACGTGTTGTCAGACTAAAACAACCGGCAAGTTTTGAATATTAGCTAAAAATTGAAACAGTTAACAGTATGTAGTATTTCATACTAGTTGGAAAACTATTGGAATTTCTCACAAATTAAAGTTAGGGTTAATTCTATAGTATTAGATCTTTTATTATTATGTTTTGATACTTTATTTTTAATTTACTTTTTTTATCTTACTTTAAAAGTTACTACAGTAAATTATAAAAAATTTCTCGAATAATCTAATTTCACATGACAATATAATTTATATCTACCTTCTCCAACAATTATATTTATCCACCAACAGCAACCATAAAAGTACAATTGAATTTTTTTGTATTATGGAGCGTGTGATGATGAATCATTTGTAACTCATATTCAATATGTTTTATTTTATGTAGATGTAATCTTCTGATTAACAAAATTTTCATGAACATAAAACCCAATGTCATTGCAACCATAATTTTGTATACACAATAAACTTTAAGAAAATATATTTTTTTTGATTTAAATACTAATATTAAATATTAATATATATATATATATATATGTTTCACTTTAATTTAATTTCATATTTAATATTACTATTTAAATTAATCATGTTGCTTAATTTAATTAAATACTACATTACAAATATTAATTTTAGCCGAAATAAATATTAATTATCTTGATCACACCACTAATTTAAAGTAAATACTAAATTACAAAATATTTAATTTACAGTACCACTATATAATTTAGATGGAATTTCGTATATGAAACCATTTTTTTATTTGATGTGATGTCTTAATATATGATTAACATTAACAAAATATATACATTTCGATTTAAATACTAATATTAAATATTAAAATAAATTTTAACGTTTCAGTTTAATTTAATTTCATATTTAATATTAGTATTTAAATTAATCGTGTTGCTTAATTTAATTAAATACTACATTATAAATATTGTTTAATTAAATGCTCCATTACAAATATTAATTTTAGCTGAACCAAATATTAATTATCTTGATCACACCACTAGTTTAAACTTTAAAGTAAATACTAAATTACAAAATATTTAATTTACAGCACCACTGTATAATTTATACAAATATGAAATTAATCATCAATATTGGTTGGTTGCATGTTATTTAATTGTATATTGTTTGCATCCTATTATGGTGTTGTGTGGTAATTATTTTAATTCAATTGATTGCATGTTATGTATGGATATTGGTTGGTTGGTGTTGTATGGTTATTTGATAATGTTTATTATTAATTGACTTGTCATGCTAGGTCACTATATCGATTGTATGCTAGATCATCAATATTGGTTGGTAATGTTATTTCATTGCATGACGTGTCATCAAAATTTAATTGGATGTCAATAGCATCCTACTTGTATATGATTAATTAATAATATCACAGTCTTTTGATTATAAAGACTACGATTTTGATATATCTTCATCAATTATATAAGATTTAGTATGGTAAACAAGTTGGATTTGATTTCGATCGATTTTGTTGGAATCGAGGGATCGCCGACCCTATGCAATTATCTGATTTGGGATCCATACAAGATATAATTAACAAGCAGTGGAAAACGAATCATATCTTTCACCGTAATAGGTGAAGACGAACTAGTTCTAAGGTCAGAATTGCCGAACTATCGATAGAGCCTCAACCCCACGATCTTCTACCGTATTCCCCGTCTTTTCTCGAACGTTGTGTAGGCAACGATCCTTTGAGAGTACCAGCCGCTTCTACTAAAATCATTTCTAAGATTTTCGTGTGTTTAGAAGCGGCTCACTTAAAGCTTATTTATAAGCTACAATAGGGACCTTGAGGAGGATTATGAATCGATCTCCTGATAGGGTTAGGAGTCCTAGTTCGGCCTGAACACACTTCTTAATCTTAGGAGTCCTAGTTCGGCCTGAACACACTTCTTAATCCTATCAAGAATAACTCGATCCATTAAAAAGATATTATTGAACTACCGTCCCAAATCCATATTAAATATGGGTTTCTATTTATTATGTGCACGTTTATCTCCCCTTGTTTAAGATATCGAATGTCCGTTAATTAAATGAATTACCGAAAATTTAATTAATTAACATCTAATTCCAAGAATAGTACCACTCAACTTTATTATCATGCCGGAATAAATCCACATGCAGGGTTTATATGATAATCCTTATGAGCTCCTCAATGAAACATCATCATCCTAAATAATTAGGACACGATTTCATTTTATAATCAACAGCACATTATATAAACAACATTGTATCCCAATTTACCGAGCTTATTAATTTAATAAATAAATCTCACCTATTGATAAATTAAAGAAACATATGTTGAGTATACGTGCCCGTTATCATATAATGATTAAGAAGATGCACATCTATAATAGTAGAGGTCTTGTTCTATTTATGTAGTCAGTATAAATCAAACAACCTCAATTGGTCCTGCTTAATACACACAAAGTGTACGAGTGTAATTTTATAGTTAAGACAGACTAATATCAAATTACACTACAACCATTCCGATGATTTGTCCAAATTCATCTCGATTGTAAACCACTATTTATAATTTATAAGAAACTGATAACATGATCTTCTGTGTGACACCACACACCATGTTATCTATAATATAAATTAATTGGACAATTGCAATAACATATATAACAAATATAAAATGCAAACATTTGACCATAAAATATTCTCATATCATGAATAGATGTTATACAAAAGTTAGGCTTGTAGTATACATTCTAACAGATTTCACGTATCTCATCATTTATATGTAATCGATTTGGATGGATTTTGGTATGAATAAATTATTTCAATTTAAATGGAGTTTCTTATGTCAAACAATTTTTCAATTTCATATGGTGTCTTAATACACAATTAACATTAACAAAGTAAATACTTTTCCATTTAAATACTAATATTAAATATTAAAATAAACTTTTACGTTACAGTGTAATTTAATTTCATATTTAATATTACTATTTAAATTAAAAGGAGAGTGTGATTAATTATTTTAAATACTACATTATAAGTATTAAATTAACTTCTTATTTAATATTAGTATTAAAATTAACTGTGTTGATTAATTAATTAAATATTAAATTATAAATATTAATTATCTTGATAATACTACTAATTTAAATTAAATACTAATTTAAAAATATTTAATTAATATAAATATAAAATTAATTGTTTAGTTTAATTAAATACTCACAATTGTTGATGTTATGTGATTTAAGTAAAATCAAATACATGTAGCAAGAAAAGATTTATATGCATTTGGGTCTATATGCATTTTAGTCTGGTAAAAAAGTCTAATGCAACCCACAAGACCACAACTAACAGTCCAACCCAAAAATTAAAAGTTATCTTGACTTTATTTACCACAATAAAAATAGCTGATATATTAATATCATTGGTGTATAGCAGAATTATCCTAAAATTTGATATTTCAAATAATGCTTCATTTGTATTATGAGATAATTATTGCAGAAAATGTGTATGAAATCGCAATATTAAGATACACGTGATGTGTATTAATCATGTGTATATTAATAACATAAAATGAAACATAATTGTATCTAACAATCCTAACTCAAATGTTGCAAGTACTTTTCGATCTACTTGAATCTCTTTTTACTTCATTTATTCTATAATACTTGATGTTTTAGAGCATTATTAGTAATGACTTATATATATATATATATATATATATATTCATATCATTAATACTTGAGTTTTCAATACTATATACTTTCTCCAGTTTCAAGTACTTATTTATTGTCTAAAATTGTTTTTGTGCAGATTAAAAAACTATGATTTTAATTAAGGTTTTCATAAGAAATAAAAATAAAGTGAAAAGGAGAAAAGGTAGTAAATGTAATTTTCAAGCGCCATGTTCTTGATCCATTCAAAGTGAGAAGGACTTGCTGATAAAGGAGCCAAAATTGACCAATTATCCATTCCTTTGAAGACAAGCTTTTTTCCATTCTCTCTTTGGTAGCATACACATGAGGATAACAAATGGGGATCATAAAGTGGTTTTGAGGTTGAGATCATGAATTCTATCGCAACTACGACATTAATTCATAGAGTATGTCATCCTTGACTTGTATAAAATTACGATTTATTTATTTTTTTATGGTTTGCAGGTTATATATCGTGAGGAATCGAGTTCTATTTAATGTATTCGGATGATGGCTGCAAGATTCTTTGATTAAAAAATATAAAATGTTGTGACAAATAAAATACATAAAGTTTTGTTTAGAGATATGATACATATGTAGTACTCTATGAAATATATAATATTCATGAAAAATGAAATGGTTGTGAAGCTTCCTCTCATTTGGCCTTCATTACCATAAGGATAGGACAACACAGTCCACATTAGTAAAGATGGTCGATGATATCTTGATATGGAAAATGACTTGTCTTTGAAATCAAGTAGCTTTGACTGCAAATTTAAAGTTTATATATATATATATATATATATATATATATATAAATGAAGAAGGGGGACCTTGACTTCTTCACATGAGAGACATTATTGTTGCACTGGTTTTGGGTACACAATACTTTTGCCTAAGATGCTAGACTTGTTCCAATTTAGTGAAACTTCAAATTAACTATTAATCTCAGTTTTCTTCTTTTTTTCTTTTTTTTAGAAAAATTGGTTGAATACATTTTAAGTAATTTGTATCTAAACTAAGAGAGATGTGATTATTTAACTTGAGTCAAGCAGTTGAGTAGGTCTAAATTGTGTAGTAGTTACATAATCATGGAGGTACCAAAGTTCAACATATGGGGTTGAAAACTTTAAGCTAATTAATCAAATTCACCACATTTGATTAAGTTCAACTTCACTTTTTTTAAACTAATGATTGAGTATGTATTGTTAGTCTTAGTTGAAGGTAGTCTGATACCTTGTTGCATTGAATGATGCACTAATTTTTAAGAGTGTTATTTTGGTGTATTTAAAATAACTATTAGGATTATTAAATCTTGATTTCAATCGAAATATCGTCTTAATTTTCCGGAGAGTGGGTTCATAAAATCTTGATTTGAACACAATTTGAATCTCTAATTCACTACCATAAACACATATATGTGTGTGTGGGATTAAATTTGAGAAACTAATGAAATAAATAAAGACATCTAATCAAATTGAGTTGGTCAACCGAAGACTATATCTGGTCTTCAAGATTTAGTGGTAGAAAGGAACAAATTTTCCTCGTAGAAATCGATTGGTTTACACAACATGAAAAAAAGATTAAAAAAAAACAAATAGAATTAAAGAATTCTACGATGTTGAGTTTTGCGTCTCTTATGTTCCTTTTTAATGTTGGTGACGTCGCTTTGGAAGGCTCCGTGTGAACAATGAAGGTTCAAAGTCAGACTAGTTAAAACACTAATATATGCCTTTATCAGGGGGGGCAAAAATGTGTTATTGTGATCTAAGGCACATGTAGAGATTTGAGAACTCACCAATCGCATTCCTTTTTTTTTTTTTTTTTCTTTTCTTTCCTTTCTTTAAATAAAGAATATGTGGCCACTACAGAAATGCTTACACTAAGCAAAGGCTTTGACCAAATAATTCATTTGTTGAGCCTCAAACTTAAGACTTCAATGTCATCAATTCTATTACTTGACTCTACATCTAAAACAGGCAAAACATAGAATCCAAAAGAGAACCCAAAACATAAATCTATACAACAACAAATGGCATTTACACTTGAGCAGGTGAGGAGAAGATAACTCACTTGTTCATAATACGAAGGGAAGATAAAGAAATGAAAACAAAATAATCAGGAAAAAAAAATTGCAAAACTGGTGGCTCTACAAGGAATTAACTACCAATATATATAATTTTCTTTTTTTTCTTTTCAAATCATATCATTCTTCTAATTTCTACTCAACAGTGATTTCCAGTACAGTAGTAAGCCGTGGTTTTCTGTATCGTCTGAGGAGGAGAGACGAGCATACAACAGTCACAGACGACATGGCCATACACGCACCAGCTACCCAAGGTGGCAGCTTGATTCGTAGCCAAGGATAGAAAATCCCAGCAGCAATGGGGATAGCTACTATGTTATAAGCACTCGCAAAGATGTAATTTAGTCGAATCCTGGAAAAGGTCTTTCTTGAAAGATCAATAGCAGTGATGACATCTTCTAAGTTGCTTCTCATTAGCACATAGTCTGCAGCTTCTATTGCAATGTCTGTTCCGGCCCCGATTGCCATACCTACATCTGCAGCAGCGAGGGCAGGAGAGTCATTAATACCGTCACCCACCATTGCAACGACACCTCCACCCTTCTGGAACGAGCGAATGACATCTGCTTTTCCAGAAGGCATCACTTCTGCCCTAACATCTGTAATACCAACCTCCTTTGCAACAGCCTTGGCTGTTCTCCAGTTGTCACCCGTTACCATAACAGGATTCACACCCATTTTCATGAGGCCCTCTATAACAACTGCAGCTTCTCTCTTTAGTGGATCTGCTACCCCGATAACGCCAATCAAATTGTTATCATAAGCGACAAGTATTCCAGTCTTGGCACTTTCTTCCAACTCTACAACAAAATTTTCCACATGGTCTGGTACAGTGATTAAATTTTCTGTCATCAGCTTCCGGTTACCAACCTGTTGAATTAATACAACCTTGGATGAGCATAAAAAGAGACGAGCATTCACTAAATTTTTTAATGTTTATCATTTCTAGATTAAAGATATGTATAACTGATGTAGAGCACTGACCAAAATCTTTTTCCCAGCTATATAGCATTGCACACCTTGTCCAGGTAAAGCAGAAAAATTGAATACATCTAGAAGCCATCCAAAGGACTTAGATCCCGGCCCATGGATTTGAGCACCCTCTGTAGCCGAAGGTTCATCGAAGAAATGGAAATGACGGGCATATTCAAGTACTGCTTTGGCCAATGGGTGTTCACTGCTCGCCTGTGCAAAAAAAGAAAGAAGCTACATCAACATAAATTTTGATTGAACCATGGCATCCACATTGAAAATAATTCTAAATCACTATCACAAATTAAAGGATTTTGTTATCCTTATCCAAAACCAATGCCATTGATTACTACTGGCTTAAAGAAAGAAAACATGACTTGCAAACAATACCACACATTGCTAATCATGAAACCTCTTTCAATTCTCCATTCTATATATAATATTATGGGATATCATGAAAAACAGAGAAAATGAAGTAATTTACAAAACTGACAAAAAAGAACAGAGGTTCAAGAGGAAGATGCAGGAACCCAAGAATGTAAAACGGCTTATATTCATCTAGTATGAATTTTTTTTACCTCTGCTGAAGCTACTAAAGTAAGGAATTCACCACGTTCCATGCCTGAAAAAACTTTTGCAGTGGTAACTGTGGCTTTTCCCTGGGTTAATGTTCCAGTTTTATCAAATATGACATGCTTGATCTTCTGTGCTTTCTCCAGAGCGTCTCCTCCTTTTATTAGGACACCATTGTTAGCTCCAACCCCTGTTGCTACCATGACAGCAGTTGGGGTGGCCAATCCAAGCGCACATGGACATGCTATCACAACAACTGATATTGCAAACATCAGGGAAAAAATAAAGTAATTGCCATTCTCTGGTAGCCACTCCTTGGGGTAGCCTCCAAGAACCCCAGCAAGATACCTACAAACAGTTGGCAAGATATTAATAAAGATTCAGGGCATAGGTCAAAATTTGTTTGTTCATTATATAAACATTTTACTAATCAAAGAACATATATGGAAAACACATGTTTGCTAAAGTAAGCTTACCATCCCAGTAATGTCAATAATCCTAAAGTAACTACTGTAGGGACAAAAATGCTGGCTATCTGCAATTGAGAAAAGATTCCACATAAGCAACAATTTTACAATTAAGTACAATACTGAAAAGAGAAGTATATTAGAAGCAAAAACTCAGTCAGGAGAGAGATATGGGAAACATATGGACACAATAAGACTGTACTAGTAATAATGCTCCTATGCAATATCATCCTGTGCCAAGAATTCTATATAAAGAATCTCAAAAAAGTTAATTCATTTTTGGCACTCTTTATGATCTTCTGGGCCACAATTTATGCACTTCACAACTGTTCAAGATCACCATGCAACACAAAAGCCCAAACCAAAACACGATAAATCAGAAAATTGTCACTCACATAATCAGCGAACTTTTGAATAGGAGCCTTAGACATCTGTGCTGTCTCAACCAGAGATATAATTTGGCTTAAAACAGTGTCAGAGCCTACTTTGTTGGCTTTGACATGAAGTGATCCATGCAAGTTTATTGTACCTCCAATAACTAATGAATTGCATTCTTTCAGAACAGGAGCAGATTCACCGGTGACCATACTCTCATTTACATAACTTGAACCCCAAACGACCAAACCATCAGCAGGAACTTTTGTCCCTGGAAGTACTTTCAATATGTCACCAGGATGAATCAACAAAGAATCGATTTCTCTCTCTCCTACAACTTTTCCACCTGCAATGTTTAAAGTGCACTTATTCAGCAAAATTTCGCAACCAAAATCAACTCTGTCAAACTCTCATTCATTATGCATTACTAGTTCACAAAACAATGTATGATTATTACTTCGTGTATACTAGGAAATACATACCTTTGTCTCTGTTAAGTAATATAGCAGTAGCAGGAGCAAGCTCCACAAGCTTTTTGATAGCATCTGATGTCTTTCCTTTTGCAAGGGTTTCCAAATACTTCCCCAAAAGTACAAATGTGATTAGCATAGCACTTGCATCAAAATATGTTGGAGACCAAAACCCAGTAATTGCGCCATATAGCAATGCACATACAGAGTAAAAATATGAAGCTGAAGTTCCCAATACAACCAGTACATCCATGTTAGTCGAACCATTTCTAAGCGCTCTGCCAGCAGCAACATAGAATCTCTTGCCAATAACAAATTGAACAACTGTGACCAACGCCCAATTCAGCCAATCACCCATTTGGAATGGCCCACAACGCCAAAGTAGTAAAGAATATAGCAGAGGTATGCGTGGACAGATGACTTGCATAAAAATGACAGGGACCTGCCAGATATCATCAAATTACCAACACTGAACCACGTGACTAATTTAATAAGAATATATCAATCAAACCAAAAATAGATAAACTCACACTAAGACACAAGCTAGCTGTAAACAGCCGAAACATGTTTGAAGACTCTTGTAGATCCTTGGAAGCCATTCTACTATAAGGATTCTTCACAAGTAGCTTTAGTTTTCCATAGCTGCTACTCTCGATCTCATCAACTAATGCTCTAGAACCAAGGAGCTCTGGATCAAAATGAATTTCCAAGTCTTTGGAGATTCGATCAAAATAAAATTGCCTCACACCCCTTATGGCACAAAGAATTCCCTCTAACATCTGTACATCTATTTCACTTGCAATTCCGATAACCCCTAGCACAAGTTTATCCTGTTCATTACTCTGTACAAATGAAGCTTCAAAACCAGCATCTTCGATTGCATTGATTATATCATCCTTGCTGGTAACAGTGGAATCATATTCAACCTCTCCTAAGGAGGTAGCTAAGGCAACTACAGCTTTACTCACACCTGGTATCTTCCTTAGAATCCCTTCTACAGAATTTACGCAAGCAGCACATGTCATTCCTCCAATAGTGAACTGACCTATTAAGGTCCCACGCAGCTTAGAATGAGATTGATTTGGTTCAGACAGAACTTCTGCCTCAAATCCAGCATCTTCTATCGCATTTTTAATGTCTTCATCCTGAAACAATAAATGGCTCAGCTTAGAGTCCAATTAAGACCAATGAGATATCATACTGGGAGGCAAGCAAAAAGTTCTTATATCCTTCCAATTATCTAAATGGTTAAAGTACACTAAGAAAACAAAACGTTACTAACCAGAAACTCCAACTACAAAGACTATACTTCATTTTTTATTCTTTCAGAAAATAATATCACTTCCCAAATTATCTCATCAATATCAGGAAAGCAATAAAATTCAACACTATGATGCAGCTGCTGAAAAGAAGTAAATAACATATGGTTAAAAGTATAACATGGAATGATGGAAATAAGTATTTTAAAATGTTGATAGGTAGCTTCAACATAGTTCAACATGAAACACACATGAAGAGCAAGGATTGGAATGAAATGCAGTTACTACAATCTTAAAATTATGTTTTGCTAGTTCGAATCAGCCAATTTGCATAAATTAAAAAGTAAACACAAGTAATTAATGAGTCATTGCAAAGCCAGCCCATGCACTTTCTTCTGAAAAAAAGAATATAATATATTTGTATTTCCTGAATCAAGTGCCAAAAACAGGAAAGATTTGAGCAAGAGTCATCAGAGGATTTCTTGTTTTTCTGTCTCTCTTTTATGTCCAAACTGGGAAGGCTTTTATTGCACAACAATTTCATGGGAACAGCAACAGCATTGGCAAGGGTGCTTCTAAATCAGTCCAATTGATCAATTAGAATGCACTCAGGCACATCAAAAAGAGTATAAAGATTCTGTACTTGGAAATCAGCACAAGGAGATCAACCGATTACCAAGAATTCAAGAAAGCTTTTACCATAACCAATTGAAGAAATACTAAAGCATATATAGAAAATTAATGCATCAGATCACAAATATGGATCAAGAATTTAATACCCAATAAACAATAACAAAATAACCAGACTCACGTTATATCATTCAATTATAGGCCATTAATGAAGATTGCCAAATTTATCACCAAAGCAAATCGATTGCTACATAACATAGTCCCACTTGTGAACTCGCACGCAGATACATGTAATCTACATGCATGTTCACAAAATTCCTCACTGTAAACGAAGAAAGAAAAGAGAGAGAGAGAGAGAGAGAAGGGCCTTGAGCAGACCTTTACTAAGGCAGGATCGAAGGAGATGTCAGCCTTGTTCTGAAGCAGCACAACGGAAGCCTTGACGACGCCGTTTAAACTCATCAGAGCGGATTCCACGGAATTCGAACACGCTGCACAAGTCATACCAGTTACGCTGACTTGAATTCTCCGCAAATTCCCAGAGTTTTCTTCATCATAGGCGCTCAGCAACCTCTCCTCCTCGCCGGAATCGTCCGCCGATTCACCGGAACCTTTTCCGGCAGCCGGAGTTAACTGCAGGCCTCTCATAGTCAGCGCCACTCTAAACGCCCGACCGCCTTTACCAATAAAATAAAAAGGAAAATAATGCAGAGAGAGAGATTTACGTATATATAAATACGTAATTATATCTGTCCGTTGAGATTTAAAATAGAATTAGTATTTATTAATGCATATAATATGGATGGATTTTGGTGTTTATTTGAGAGAGAGAGAGAGAGAGAGAGAGAGAGAGAGAGAGAGAGAGAGAAATCTGTGGGACAAAGGAGGGAAGACAAGAGCGGATTTGTAAGAGAGAAATTTTGTTGTGAAAAGTTGAAATTACGAAAATGGGGTTGTACTACTTGTACTGCATATATTTGGTGAGAAATAAGAATGGGGCTGATTACTTGACCGAGTAGGTCAAAAAGACAAATCTTCAAGAAATTAACGACATCGTTCAACTGCCCCAATATCTAACTAATTTCATTGTTTTCAGTGGGTTTCATTTACTTTTTTTAGAATATCGAATCACTAATTTTTATTTAGGAGATAGGATTTCTTTAAAATATTTGATTTTAATGGTTCGCTTTGGCATATTTAATAATAAAATGAAATATCGCATTTTTCTATTTTATAAATGTGATTTTCAAAACAGTTGAACTCGATTTTCTTTTTAGTTAAAATATCCTTAATGTATTTAATAATTATCATTTAAAGTCTTTTTCTGTCAAAATTATAATCATAACTTTTATTGATAATCTAAGACATAGATGAATTTCTTAAAACGGATTGGTTATTAATTTGTATTAATTGAAAAGTGGCATAAAAGTCAATTTTATATGTTATTGCATATGTTTAGAGTCTGGAGGTTTGAATATTTCAATTTTCTGAAATCTCAGGAATTCAATTTTTCAAAGAGAAGGTTCGACTTTTTCCATAGTCGTACGGCCATGTATGATATATGAACACATGTAAAACGTCTTTTTCTGATTTAATACAAAAGGGCATTTCTGGAAACTTACATTAGAAAGGTTGTTTGAAGGTGGCAGACGCGGCAGCCGTCGGGAGGCGAACCTTTGACCTTCCCAAATTACCCTTGGAACAAATTTTTACTCCTGTTTTCTTGTTTTTACTCAGTTACAGATATGTTTACTTTTTAAAGATAGCAATTTCATTTCTCTAAATTATTAATTAAAAAAAATTGTGAGAGGTGTTTTAATCATAAGGATTTGAAGTTGAACAATTGACATTTCCACCTAATGTACTAATATGCATATTTCGATATCATTTGTTTCGTTTTAAACTTTCGATTAGATAATTGTTTGACAAATCAATTTGTTTTAATTTAGTGTATTTCTTTTATGGATGCGTTTTCTTCTAATTTGATACTGCATTGTTTTTTCATATCGAACCTTAATTTATTGGAGTATATCAATTAAAGGACAATAGAATCATTAAATGATAGCTAAACTAAAGAGGATGAAATATTTCTTAAGATGTTGGTGAATGATGTTATGATAGTTGGATTTGTCTGCCATGCACCCAGATTTCACTTGTTTTGAAGATCACATTTAATTGTTTGGCCCAATATTTGTGAGAAGTGTTGAAAATACCACATTTCATATAATAAATACACTTTTTTATCCTAATAGATATAAATTGTATGTTAAATGCCCTAAAGTACAATTCAAACATTGAATTGACATTTCAAGTATAAAAAAGTCAAAAGCATGCATGACACATATGACATAATTGCATGCATGACACAAAGTTTTGGCATTTTATATCACATGTGATTTTTTTTAATTTTTTTTCTTTCCCTTTTGCATTATTGCCGTGTACAAGCTTGGCATTCAATTTTTTATTTTCCCTTTTCTATTGCCATGAATCTTTGCAAGAATTTTTTTTCCATTTCTTCCTCACAAGACATAAACGGCAATTGAAGAAGCTTTGAGAGGTTTTGAGTTCAAAAATCGCCCAAATTTCTTGACGATTAGCACACATTGTACGGGTTAGTAAACGGCAATTATTTCTATCTAATTTTTTTGACCAAAGTTTTGCAATTTATTCATTAAATTAGGGCTGCAATTGTGAGGTATTTTTCTGCAATTTTTGTGAAGAATTAGTGCTGCAAGTTTATTAATGAAAATGTAGTTTATAGTTTAGGGTTTTGTTGCAATGTAGTTTAGGGTTTTGTGAAGAATTAGGGTTTCAATGTATAAATAACATAATTATGCTGAAAAAATCGTAATTAGCCCTAGTATGTGGAATAATATGGTTGAGAATGAGAAATAGTGGTTTAAAGGCATTTTTAGGAAAAAAAATAGGGGCTACACAGCAATTAGCCAAATAATTGCCGTGTAGCCCCTATTTTTTTTTCTAAATTGCCGTGTAACCCTAATAGGTATTTTTTTTTTTTGCCAAAAACCGAAGTTTTAAGGTTACACGGCATTTTTACAAAAAATATAGAGGTAAACAGCAATTATTGTAAATTGTCGTTTACCCCTTAATATTTTTTAAAAATTACCTTTAATCCTTGCATTTCCATTTACAACTTATTTTGCACTTATATAGGGGTAAACGGCAATTTTAATAAAATTTTAGGGGTAAACGGTAATTATTGTGAAATTGCCGTTTACCCCTTAAATGTTTTTCAAAATTGCCTTTAAGCCCCAAATTAGGGTTTTCAAACATATTTATCCACATTCTACAGGTAAAAGGCAATTTCGGCATAATTGTCTTCTAAATTCATTAAGTCCACGATAATTTCTAAGTAAATACTATACACACAACTATAAACATAGAATTTACTAAATAATTGTGAGGGAAAAAAAAATTACCTCAGATCTCGGTTTGTTCACGGCAATTTATTTTTACAAATGCAAGAAATTTTCACTTGTATGTTGAGTTGAAAAATGAAAACAATTCAAGTAAAAATGCATTAAAAAGAACAAAAACATACACTATTGTGGAGTCAATCGGTCAATGATTAGTAAGTACAAGTCATCAATCATTTATGGTCCACATACACTATTCATTTAACTAAAAGTAAAAAAAAAAGATAAAAAACAACCAAAGTTATAATTTTGTGGTAGAAAAGTTCCACTTTATATCAATGGGGGTAGAAAATAGTCAACACTATATAAATTAGGGTATTTTGGGCCCTTGACCCCCCAATATTTTTATAACCGAACCGGTGGCCAAATCGGCCTGGCCACCGGTTGACGGTTCAACCGGTCGAATTGGTTGAACTGCGGTAAAATGATTTTTTTGTTACATTAAAAAAATTATGCACTTATATGATTTATATTAAAATAAATACAATAAATTCATAAAATGTCAAACTACAAAAGTGTTTAGATTGAGTGAGAAAATTATATTGCAGAATTGTCTCTTCTCTCCTCTCCACTCTCTTCCTCTCTGTTTTTATTCCGTTGCGTGTTTTATCTCTCTATATTATTCATTCGATCCAATATACAAAAGATCGCTGTTTTCTTTACTTCTTTTAGTTTTTTTTTTTAACTTTTGAAGTCTATTTGGAAGCCCAACGATGAAAAATCATTATTTCATAGCCCAAAACAAGAAGTTGATGTAAATAAAAAAAAAACTGATTTTCCAGTTTTCCGGTTCCCGATTATAACCGGTTCAACCGGTTTTTGACTGATTCTTTTCAGTTTAACCGAAAAAACGATTTATTGGGTGTATTTAAATCGGTTTCGATGTTGATTCCCCATTGAACCGACCGGTCCGGTCCAATTATGAAAACACTGATTTGGTCTCGTGTGAAAAATATGATAATCACCTTTACGTGCATTGAGTGCTCGTATCAAGTTAAATATACTTTTTATAAAAGTTAATAAACTTCTTCTTCTTTGTTTATTTTTTAATCGATTTTATTTAAAAAGTTGATTAAAAGCCGAACAATAATAGGTTAGATTGTGTAATAGGAAAAACACAAATAGAGAAAAGCAAACGATAATGGGGAGGGAAAGATAGGTGGTCTCAGAGTCACAAAGCCACAATGTGGCCACGTGGGCTTTTATCATTGGAAACGTGACTTTTCGTGATTTCTCTAACGTCTAACACAATCAAAATACTTAATACCCCACAAAGCAATTTTGTGATTGATGAGGATAATGTTTCCATGCACCAAAGTGGATTTCTCTGTATTATCCCACTTATTTGATTGACTGACCTCTATACAAAAACCATATCAATTTTAGTAATTTATTTTTTTGAATTTTTTTATTTTTTTGTGGTGAATTTAACTCCAATAATACATGATGTTTGGTCACATTTCTTATATGAACTTTTACATAAATATGGACAACTATAGGAAATGTTCAAACATATTCTTGTGTGTTTGTTAAATATTTATTGACGACAAAAAAATTGTTGGCTCGGAACTTTATTTTTTTATTCCATTTTTTATTAAAAATGATGTATTAACCTTCATTTTTTCTATTTTACAAAATCACGACATTTTTTGTTGAATTTGCACCTTTTCAATTAGTCAACAAAATATGATTGCATGTGAAAATAATTTTATTTGTAAGGAATTCTCAAATGTACTTTCATTAAACATCTTTTAATAATGTCTAAACGACTTATCAAGATCCACTTAGAGGTTAATTTTCATGATGAACTTTTATTTCACAAGTGTTTTCGAATGAGAATCAAATATCCTACTAATAATTCCAACCAAATCTTGCCCCAAATCAATGTAATTTGTTGTAATATTATAATTGACCATACCATGCACATTGAGGGTTAGTTAGCACCGGTATAACTAGCACATCACCGTATTAATTAATATTAATGTTATTAATAAAGAAGAATTTCTCTTCTAAGTCAACATCAAGATTTTTTTTTTTTTTTTTACATCAACATCAAGATTAGATGAATGACAATGCTTTGCCTGTTGCTTATTGGGTTAGTTTGGTGAGCAACAACAACAAATTGTTGTTGCACTGTCAGAAACCTCAATAATCTTCTATCTATTTATTCAAACCAAACCTGAAAATGAAAGGATTATTTTAATTTTTTCTTTTTCTGTGTGTGGAGCCATTGAACCAACAATATAATTGAAAAATTACCTAGTGGGTTGTCTACTAGATATTGATATTGTTTGTTTTATTTCAAATTTACTTGAAAAGGTAAAAAGAAAAAGAAAAACAGGTAATGCACTGGATGTTATTTGAATTATTAAAGCGTTTCCCACAAAAATATATTCCATCCATATATAAAGAACATGATTGTAAAAGATGAAACGTGGAAAAATGAAAATAGTCAAATTCGTAATTGAATTTCTTGAGTCCACTCTTGAAATAAAATGGAGTGAATTTGTATTTCACTTTTGTCAAATTTGAAAAGGTCACTCTATCAATAATCACAAATCCAATGAAAAGTTTGATTAAGGAGTGGGAATGGAATTTTTATTTCACAACCAAAGATCACATGAGTGTTTCGTTATAATTTCAACTATAATAGACAGATTATTTTAAAGAATACTTGTTAATTATACCATGATATAATTTCGAAAGTTATCAATAATATTTTGTTGTGATAAAAAAGAAATGTTCCAACTAGGGGTTAATATTTTTTTGTCATATTTCGTGTGAACTAATAATGTGGAAATGGTTAAATATAAATATTACGTTATTTATATTTTAAGAGAACCAAATATAGTTTCTTAAAAAAACTTATAATAACATATGTTAGTTGAAATTATATTATTTTTCATCAACAAAAGAAATTATAATCTTGTTTGGGTCAATTCAAGAAATTCTACCTTTCTTTCGTGGCCTCATCAAGATATGGACAGCCCAAAAGTTTTTAAGATCCAATGGACTGCCCAAATTATGATCTTTCCTTTTATGGGGTTTCAAAAGATATATTGGGCCGCAAGAAAAACCAAAGGCCCAATTAGAATCTTCTTGTCATGTTTTTTTTTGGGTGTAATTAAGGAAAGAAATAAACGGAAAATCTCAATCTTCATCAAATTCAAAACCCAGTTCAGAACCCCTGTCCAAATTTGGTTGAGCAAGCAGAAACCCTTGGAGAGAGAGAGATAATGAGAGGGGTGAGCGTGATCCTACGTCGTTTGGTAGGTGGTAGAGCACCGTGCATGGCAAGTCGATCGTCTTCAATCAGCGAAAACCTCATTCTGTCCTCCGCCGCCGCCGCTTCGTACTCCACTCTGATCCTCGCCGACGAGAGTGCTCGTACACTTTTTATTTCTTCAATTGCCCTTGGCTCCGCTGCAGGCTTTCAACCTGCTCTCCTAAATCATTTCCGATGCTTTTCCTCTCCGCCGTCCTCAGGTACCTATTCTATCACTGTCTTGCAGCCATGAACAATTCTGGATTACGATGAAGTTTGAGGTTGTTTGGTTTTACAAGGATTGTTCGCTTTATTGTTTATTTAAATTTGGATTTGAGTATTGCTTTTCAACATACATGTGATTGAAACAAGGTTAGCCTAATATGGAGGGATGAAATATGCAGCAGTTTAGGTGACTAATATTGTTTATTAATTTATTCTGTTCAATTTATACTGCCCATGTTAAGAATATTTCCGTGGAAAAAGCAGTTGCCAATGGTATTATGTGTGGGTGAAAGATTGTGACCATGTGGTTGCAGGATCCAACAAAAGTAACAGTGCTGCTCTTGGATACTCACTTTATTAGAAATCCTTTAACAAAAATGAAAATTCTCAAGAAAAGGAGTGACTGGAAAGTCAAAATTTAGTCTCAAACTATGGTTCTTGTTCCTCAAGACAAGATGCCACATGATTTAGTCCTGGTTGACCAATTATATGTTAACTTAGTAGGATACTTTGGTATTCTGATAAAATTGTAGTTCTTGAGCTCACCTTAACACATTTAATGTGATGCTGATTGTGAAACTCATGGTTTACAGGTTCGTCAAAGGTGGTGTCAATTGAGTCCGAAGAGCAGTTCAATGATTCACTTCGCAAGGTCCAAGGTATGATACATATATATATATATATATATATATATATATATATTGTGGAATTAGCCCAGCGCAGTGTTTTACGCTTATGTTATCTTAAGTTAGCATGATTTGGTCTTTATATTTTAACTGGAATCTGATGCAGATGAATCTTTGCCTGCAATATTCTACTTTACAGCAGCTTGGTGTGGGCCCTGTAAGTTTTGTTATCACACCTATCTGGCAGCTAACTTAATCTGATAACAGTTAACTTGAAATATATTGTAATTGTTTCACCCTAAATATTCTGCAGGTAGATTGTTATCCCCCATTATGGACCAGCTCAGTGACAAGTATCCCCATGTCACCACCTATAAAGTAGACATCGATAAGGTGGAATGCATCACACATGCCAAAACAATTATTTTGTCTAGTTTTCATAAATAATTTTTTAACATTATGCTGCTGACAGCATCCCTATTGGCTATTGCCATAATTGAACTTTCAAATGTGCAGGAAGGGCTAGGATATGCATTGAGCAAGCTGAATATTAACTCTGTGGTAAGTTCAAATAACTTATTGGTTTCGATGTGTTGTCTTCTGTGTTATACTTTTGTGAAAGTTGAGGTGCATGTGATGTGGTAAGTGACTAGAGAATGTAACTTGTGTAATTGATAACCTGTGTATTATTTGTAACTGAAGCTTATATAAACCATTCTTTCCAACAAGCTACAACATGCATGAGACCACGAAGTGTGAAATAATCATACTATGTTGGCATGCAAGCTTGTTAAAGTGATTTTCACACCAATTACTCATCAGTGAAGGAGAAGAATTATATGGGATGAAGGATACTTCAGTAATACTTATTTACTGAGCAACGCAAGCTTATTGAGTGGAAGAATATAGGATTGTTAATGGATTTATATTTGGGTACTAGTCGTGTTTAATAGCATGTCAACGATCAAGCTGAAATACTCCCTCCCCCCCTCCCCAACACACCCACACCCGAGTTTGAGTGCACATCATTATGTAGCTGGAAGTCTCTTTATTATTTAATCTGGTTCTCTTGCATGTCTTAGTTTTCTAAGAATATGTCATTGATGCAGCCTACTCTTCACTTCTTTCAAAATGGTAAAAAGGCCGGAGAAGTCATAGGTGCAGACGTTCAACGCTTGAAGGATACCATGGAAAAACTGTACAAATGAAATCAAACACGGTTGCCCTTGTGCTTGATCTCTAATGCTGGGCAGATCAATTCCGACTGTTCTCCCTTGTTTTTTCTGTTAATTATGTATTCTATTTTGGCTGCACTCATGTTTATTGGATGGAGTTATATTTTCTTTTCACATTTAATTGTGTGCTCAGTTTATACAAATTTCTAACTTTGTTATCAACTGATTAGAACGTCCGTTTAGTGCCAACAAGGTAGGTTTTTCAGTTCTTATTTATTTTTATTTATTTTGGTTTTTAAAGATGAAAATGCTAGGAAAGTTACTCCTTGAGCTTTTTGAGAAAAAGAATAAATTGCTGCTGTGCTCAATGCTATCAAGGAGGAAATATCAGTTGACTCCCTTTTATTATGTTATTGATAAATGACATGGTACTTTTGGGCCTCTGGTTTGTAATCATGTAAGTTGGATATGACAACAATATACGACCAATGCTTCACTTGTTGAATTGGAATATGATTTGGGTTCTAAAAGCACATGGGATGGCTAGCCAAATTTTTTCATCTTCCTCTACCTTACCACTCCTCCTTCACACCCACTGGAGGCACCCAATGGTTGCCTAGCTTCTTCAACCTTGAGCCTTCAAGAATGCTTGAGAAGGTAAGCTTCCACTTCCCTATTTTGCATTGCTTCCAGTTGTGATTGAATTTTGTTTTTTTTGTTTTATGGTTCTCGGGTTCGCTCTTGCCACCAAGGTTGAATCTTGACCTTTCTTTTATGCTTATTGGTTTTTCCCCATAGAATGTTTATCTTGAATGAAGACTAATCCAAGCCATTAATAATCTAAGATCATAAAGAATGGCCTGAACTAAGTTTGAATTGAATATTAATCTGAAGAACAGTTTAATGAATATCCACAGCGTGTCCAAGCTATACTAGTTGGAAACATGCGTCCTGTTTTTTTTTTTTTTTGTGAAGAAAAATTTTTATGGCATAGCTTAGCACAGTGTTTATGCCTATATTATATTAAGTTGGGATTGTTAGGTCCTTATGTTTTAACTGGAATATGGTGTAGTTGAATCTTTTCTTGCTATAGCAGTGTCTGTGGTCCCTGGAAGTTTTGTTCACAAATATTTTTGGTGTCCATCTTCATGTGATGTGCTTAACTCAAATTTTATAGTAATTGCTTCAATCTAATATTATACGTGTAGGCTGTTATCACCAATGATTGGGCAGCTCAATGAGAAATATCCCCATGTCGCCACCTATAAATTAGTCATCGATAAGGTAGAATACATGCCAAAATTATTATTTTGTTTAGTTTCTTTTAATTGTTTCTAACCTGCTGCTACCAACATCCCTATTGCAATTATTCAACTTCTGAAATGTGCAGATAGTGATAGAAAATTTACTAATCTAACTAAATATTCACTCTATGGTAATTTCTATTATCTTGTTGATTTTGTTCTGTCCTGCTGTTATACTTTAGTGAAAGTTGAAGTGTATGTGATGTAGTAATTGAAAAGAGAACTATTATTTGTTTGATAATTCTTCAGAGAAGTTTTTTGGACATTCAGATTGAATGATTGTATGATTTTTACTCTTTTTTGTCTAGGTAGTGTTATTGATGCTACATCATATTCATTTGAGGATCTTAAGAGTGCCCCCAGGATTTGGCCCCCTTTTTTACTTGTTACTATTTTATTGAAGTGAACTTATTTGTTGCAATCCTGTCTTGATGATGCAAAACATTTGGACCAATTTATCTACCTTGTTTAAACTTCAAATGTTAGTTGTTAATTTATGCTACGCTAAAGCCAATAAGTGGACATCACATGCAATGCTTTTAGTTTAGTTGATACGATCAATAGTACTTTCACTTATCTCTAGAAAAAATAATAATAAATAGATAAGGTAAATGGAAGAAGGATTGGAGCTGAACCATAAAGTTATGTTACTGCAACCAAACGGTGGAACTGAATCACTGGATATTTTAGCCTCAAGATTCAAATCTACTCTCCTATTTCTGGTATGTTAAGGCAAAGCACTGTTTCATGGCAAAGCTCTCAATTAAATAATAGATTTTAGAGGTCTCAGATTGTGTGGTGGCTCAAAGCTGTTGTATTAGTTTCTGTTACAAAAAATTAAAAAAATTGTTGTCTTAGTTTTACAGTATCTACATAGATCCTGCAGCCTATGTAAAACTTAAGCCATCAAAAAGGTTCAGGGGGTTTAGAAATCTGTTGGATTTGGCACTTTACTTTTCCTCCTATTAATTCCTCATTTGAATTAAGATGTATTTGCAGGTGTCTTGTCCTGTGAATTGCAAATGTTGATTACATCTGCTCCTTTTTCTTCTCCCTAGTGTAAGTTATTATGCCATGGAAAGTGCGAGAAATTGTGGAGACCAATCGGAAATTGTTCCAAGTATGCTGCACTGTGTTATCGGTTTGTATACAAGGCCATTATATATCATTCAACTACAAGGTACTTATGCAGCTGTATCTTCTAACTATGTTTTGATGCTGATATGCCCTGCAATTATAATATTTGTGAAATAGCTTTTGTGAACATTGGGATTTTTTATACTTGTTTTCAATTTGGCTACTTTATTTTTCAGTTTTACTCGGATCAAGTCTTTTTGGATTTTTATTTACAAAAACTGAGTAATTGTAGTTTTATTTGCATTAGAATTAAAATTTGGTCTTTATAAAGGCAAGCCACATGGACCAATTTATAATGCAAAATAGAAGTACAATATCTCATTTTTTATGAATGAAAATACATGATCCAATCAAGTAAATTTGCTAATTCACTTTTTTTTTAAAGACAATTCTTAATTTTTACAAATTCGCTATTTTATGAATTTCATTATGAAAAGGACGATAGAGGAGCAGAGGCCTGTAATACCTATAATGCCTAGGCCTGACCGTAGATGACGAACATACATAAATAGCTTAGAGCCATCAGTCAAATGGAGATTGAACAATCATTCAACCACTTTTGTCCTGTCCTATTCACATCTCACATTGCAGAATAATTTTTTTATTTGAAATAAATGTAAATTATTGAAGAATTTCTGTAGAAAATAACTAGTGAAGTTTGAATTTTGGAAGGGAAATAGTGTTAGAGGTAAGGTGGGAAATGGCATGCCATTGATTTGACTAGACAAGAGTAGAGGTAGAGAGGTAGATGGTGCAGTATTTAGTATAAGAAGCTGTAAAAGAGTCTTCTTCTCTTAATGGAAAGGAAAGACAGCGTTACCCAATAAGCCGCCAAATTAGAAAAACAGAGAGCAGATGCTACTTGCTGCTAAAAAGCCTGCCCCTGATTGGGATAGATGTGATGACACAACATTTGGAAAACCACATTTATGACCATTTTATCTGTCTCTCTACCACTTACTCACCTCTGTCCCTCTTCTACAGACACATACTCACTCAGGATGTAGTCTCACAGTTTTGTAGTTGTAGCCCACCCCTTTTTTTTGTTGTTCTTTTTTCTTTTTTTTAAATCTTTAAATTAACTATCTTCATCATGTGCGATGATATAGCAGCAAATGAAGATACTAACTTGTGCTAACAGTGGGTGGATGGGTTGAGCTTCACTGAACATACATAATATTGAAACTCTCTCCTTGGTCCCCACACACAGAGATTGAGAGGGAGAGTGCTTTTGTATGCATATATATATACCAAAAGATACATCTACATTTAAGAATGAATCCCTCCTGCCTCTTCTGGTCCCCAATCAATTTGATTCTGCACCTCTCTGAGTTTTTGCTTTCTATATGCTCTATCTACTTTGTCAATCATTGGAATTTTGAATTTCTTAATTGCTACTGCCCTACCTGTAATTTCTCTCAAGCTGTTTTTGTGAATAAATTGAAGATTTTTTAGCATTAAATCAATATTTCTGGATAGATTCATTGAAGTTGAATTAGGCTTGATGAGTTTGGGACATGGATCTCAAATCCTTTAATAACTTCTGATGCTGTAGGAATAGATTCATTTTGTGATTGAACTTAAATCCTTAATTATTATCTTGTTCCTGTTGAGAGTAATTTTGATTGATTCGGAATGAATATTTGTTTTTTAATGTAAATCTATTTCTCAAGGTATATAAGTATTTAATGTTATTTGAACATTTTCATTTTACAGATCCAATGATCAGTCACTTTTGTTTATTAAATTAATTTTTCAATAGGATTTGCTTTGTTTATGGTGTCAATTTTTGAAGATTCTCCTTAAAGTATTTCAATGCAAACACAATCCTTGGCTGAATTATGTTGAAAGATTTGAAGGATTGTCTAGATTCTCTCATCGGATCAAATAATTGGAGATGATTTATTACTCGGATTGACAGATTTCAAGTGAGTGGATTTGTATGATTATCTGAAATCTCATGTGGACTTGAAACCATATCCCATGTGGATTTATTTCAAATATCTGAAATCTTAGGAATACAATTTTCAAACAGAAGGTTCCAACTTTTCCATTGTCGTACACATTTTTTGTAAAATTACTTTGATAATTCAAGCAAAAGATTTCAAATCCATATAGTCCAACCGTAATTGCTCAAAACCCATAATATGAAATATAAAGAAATGTATATATATGATTTTGTTTTTACTGAAAAACAATGTAAATGATTCATTGGATGTATTTTTGAAATTGCAGGAAATGAATAAAGAAAGGAACAAGTGCATGAAAATTCTCAACTTGGGACCCTGCACCAATAATTGTACATCTTTGGTCCTACTCTTTGCCTTCAATTATAGAACCATTCCCAATTACTTTGACCACGTATTGTTTCAATTGACTGGAAGTTATTCCTTCTTCTATTTGCTGCTGCTGCTATCATTATTATTTATTTATTTTGTTCTTACCATTTTACATGACAAGGACGAAACATATCATGTGTATACGAAGTTGTTTCTCAGAAATTGCTCAGATTTTCTCTACAATTATAGAGCTGTATTTGTGTTCTTTTCCTCTTTCGGACCCAAACATCTTTAACTACTACTGCTTTCTTCGATTGATGCCTTCAACTACTGGACCTTGTGACTTCCATCATCTCATCTACAATTATTCCACCACTCTCTTACAACAATAATTAATAATAATAATAATAATGTAATACATATATATATATATATAGTTTTGATCAGGTATGCACCTGAAGAATACACACTGCACGCACTTCTTTAAATTTTTTTTTAATTTTTAATATTTTATATTATACATAGAATTTTTTTTTCATGCTACCACTTCATATACAGATTTTCTTATTAATTCTCATTTAAAACACCTAACCCCTATCAATATCTTCATATATGGACTCTCTTATCAATTATCATCTCAAACATATATTTAACTCCTCATTAACATAAACTTTTTTAATAATTCGCATCTCACATATCAATCATACAACTTCTTCCTAATTCTCATACACTCCACCATCTACACCTCTTATTGAATCAAATTTTAAAGGTGAGCCTTTCTCTCTAAGATGAGAACTTTTGTCAATATTTTTTTTCATTATCCATTGATTTGGGTGAGCAATTAGTTGAAATTTTAAGATTTTCAGCATTAACTAATTTTTTTTGGATCGAAGAAGATTCTTCAAATGATTTGTTTACTGTGTAAGTTTCGGAAGAACATAAACCTAAAAAATCAAAGATGCATTTGAATTTTATAATGCTTATGCAAAGAAGACAAGATTTAGTACAAGATTGCACAATAGTAAAATGAAAAAGGAGACAGGTGAAAAGATATGGAAATCATTTGTATGCTATAATGAAGGTCAAAAAAATGAATCAAATAAACAAAAGGGTGAAAGGAATCGAGGAATAGTTCGAGTTGGTTGCAAAGCTAAGTTAGCAATTGTAAAGAGAGAAATTGGACCAAATTGGGTCATGAGTATATTTATTGAGAATCACAATCAAGGATTTATAACTCTAAGAAAGGTACATATATTGAGGTCCCAGTCTATGTGTCGAGGGCAAAGAAAGCATTAACTGAACAATTATCTGAAGCAAACACATGACAAAGAAAGCATTGACTGAATAATTATCTGAAGCAAAATCAAATGTACCAACATGCCAACAATTGAGATCACAAAAAAACATTGACTGAACAATTACATGCCAACAATTGAGATCACAGAAAGCATTGACTGAATAATTATCAGAAGCAAAAGCAAATGTACCAACATGCCAACAACTAAGATTGATGAGATTGGTGGAAGCATTGATTGAACAATTATCTGAAGCAAATATATTAATATGCCAACAATTGAGATTGATGAGATTGATAGAAACACTTATCTGAAGGCAAACAATTGAGATTGATGAGATTGATAGAAACAATTATCTGAAGACAAACAATTGAGATTGATGAGATTCATGGAAATGTGTTGATGGCAATATTGACTAAACAATTATCTGAAGTAAATGTACCAACATGCCAACAATTGAGATTAATGAAAATTGAATCATTTGTGAAATTTGTAATTTAGCCACAATCTTTTCAATTTTTAGTTAATTTATCAAATATGACTTTTCAATTTTGATAATTTATAGCTGAGATAGCATCCTAAATAAAGGTGATATTATAGTATTTGATAAAACATATAACATAAATAAGTATAACATGAATTTTGCTCCAATAACCGGGATCAACCACCAAGGCCAAACAATACAGTGTGGATTTTTAAGTGATGAGAAAACAAATTCATTTATTTAATTTTTTAGATATGGATTTTTAGTGATAAAAAAGCAAATTCATTTATTTGATTATTTAGTAAGTGGTTTGAGGCTATTCCAAATAGTCATCCTTCTGTTATTGTTCAAGATACTGCAATGACCAAAGCTATTGCACGTACAATGACCAAAGTCTGCATTGACCAAAGCTTGCACTCATCCTTCTGTTATTGTTACAGATAGACCAAGATCCTTCAATGACCAAAGCTTGCACAAGTGTTTCCAAGTATTGTATTTGACATATTCTTAATGAATTCTCTGAAAAGATTAATGTGGTGACAAATCAATCAAGATGATTATTACTGTTTGAAGGATGTAGTTATGAACTCCGAACCTACTAGAGAATTTGAAGAACATTCGTAATTTAATTTTAGTTATGAACTCCGAATCTATTAGAGAATTTGAAAAACATTCGTATTTTAATTTTAGTTATGAACTCCAAATCTACTAGAGAATTGGAAGAACATTCGTATTTTAATTTTTATGGTTAATTTTGAGGATTTGTTGAATATTGATTAGGATTTAGGATTTATTAAGAATTTATTAATTGAATATTTTTCATTGCTTCATTTAATTGATTAATTCAATATTTTTCATGGTAACTTCTGTGCGGACGAGAACTGGGAAGAATATTGATTAATTTAATTTTAATTTTTATGGTTAATTTTGAGGATTTTTCGAATATTGATTAGGATTTAGGATTTATTGAGAATTGATTAATTGAATATTTTTAATTGCTTCATTTAATTGATTAGTTCAATATTTTTCATAGTAGCTTCTGTGTGGATGATTATTGAGAAGAATATTGATTAATTTAATATTTTTTTATGGTAGTATGGGAATTGGGAAGAAGGTGTGTGATTGAAGTGAATGAGAATTGAAAAAAATATTGATTAATTCAATATTTTTCATGGTAGTTTTTGTGTGGATGAGAATTGAGAAAAATGTGTGTGATTGATATATAAGATACGAATTATTAAAAATGTATATGTTGATGAGGGGTTAAAAGTGAAGTGGTAGCGTCAAATTTTTTTTTGTATATAATACAAAATATTAAAAAATTAAAAAAAAATCTAAAAAAAATGCGCACAATGCACATTCTTCACATGCGTGCTTGATCAAAACTATATATATATATATATATCTATTATTACTATTATTATTATTATTGAAAATTAATAAGCTCCCAACAACAAAAATTGAGATAATAGGGATATGGAGAGATTGAATTCTCTCTGATTTTGATCTAAATTAGTGAGTGTGCTTAATTCCAATATTTTAAAATTACTGCCAACTATAGCCATCATTATGTTTGTACTATGTATCTCGAAAAATAGATTCAGAAAGGGGACCAGGTTTACTAATAGTTGCTAAAGAACAAGAACCTTAATCACCTCAAACATATTAGTATTATTTTCACTATTACTCTCCAGAATTTCTCGGATTTATTCCACCTTGGAACGGGTGAATGGTGATGTCGGCGAGACCAAGTTACAAAAGCTTCTTCATAATTTACTTGGATTTTTATACGAAATGATGTTTCATTTTATTCAATTTATACATACAGTTTACGTGGTATAGGAAAATAATAAAAATGAAATATTATTTGAAGTATAGATACAACGTACCATATGTTTAGGAATGTTCTCTTACACCATAACTTGCTTTTAGTACTGTTTTGTAGGTGGCAGCCCATCTCTTCATTATTTTTTCTTTATTTTTTATATTTAGATAAAAGAAACTCATTTATAGTTTATCTATTTATATAGCTGAAAATTGTGGGCTACGTTACTTTTATCAACTTTTTCTTTATGGTAGTAGATGCGAAAGGCCGTTGAACTGCCAATATTTTGTATACGGAAAAACAAAAAAAAACAATTGGTTATTTACGTTGTCAGTTCTATTGAAAAAGTATTTAGACATCAATTTTCAATGAATATAGGAACTTCTATTTTTATCTTTTAAAAGAGCCTGCTATTTCATTTACATTAAAATAAAAATTAATTGCGATTTATTTTATTTTCAATATGTCTATATCTATACTAATATAAAAGTAAAGAAATTGACAAAAATTACTAATTTGCCACTTAATGGCACAAGTTTTTTTCCCTATATATAATATGTAATTGGAGTCTTATTCAATAAGTCATTTCTAAAATATCTCAATATTTTTGAGATTTTAAATAATTTCACATAAAAATTTTAAAATTTTATCTCCAATGACATATATGAATTTAATGTAATAAAATAAAAAAATATAAGGTAAATATAATAATTAAAAGTCAAAAATTGTAATAATTAAATATCCCATTTTAGTGTTGAACATAAATTAGAGTTATGAAATGTTGAATGGATATAAGGAATTTAGAAAGATGAGAATGAATATAGAGAAAAGTGGAGGACAGAAGAAGAAAAGGTTGTTGGGTTGTCGAAGAATGGTCGTTGGTGTAAAAAGACGACACGTGGCAGTTCCCCGTTATGGCTGTTGGTACACGGTATCTATATATGCACATATCTATTTGTTGCAGAATGAATAAAAGAAAAGAATTGGAGTGAAGATGGACCCCACCCACTCCTCCACCATGTGGACTGCTCCAGAACCTCCACTCTCCAAAACTCCCTCCCTTAATATTTTTAATATATATATATATAAGTCGGTTTATTTTATTTTGTGGTCCTTATACAATGCTACAACATATCCTACTTAGGTTAACATGCAATGCAATAATGTGTGATTTTATTGTACACCAATAGATACGCCATTTTAATGTCAAACTATCTCAACTGATTTGATACGACATGTTTTTGAGGTTACCCTTTTTTATTCCATTAATTTTATATTTTAACAAAACTCCATCTCCTTCCATAAATACTTTAGTTATATTTGGAGGTTCAACAAAAGTCTTTTTTCTTTTTCATTGACAAGCAAACGTTGATCTTCACCTCCTAACATTGTTAAACTATTAGTATTAGATAAATTATTGTTAATTCACCTAAATAGATTTCTTTTTAAACTATTATTTAGTTTGGGACGCATTTGAAATCTAATTAAAAAAAAAAAAAAGAGAGGATAATATAGTATATAACCCACTGTATAGATAGATATAGGTTGCAAAATTCCATTCAACCGATGCAAAATTGGTGAAAATTGAGAGCTATTTCATGGAGCTTCCAATAATCATCCATGGCTGAAACTGGAAATTACATGCTCAACCATTGGCCAAATATATATCAGCATTTTTCGTGATTAATATTAATACAACACCATACTCTAAATTAACACGGCCATTGATATTTATTTATCATACTCTTAATTAATTAATAAAACCGATATTTATTTCTGATTTATTTCAAGAAAGAGGAGACCTGTGAGGAGCCCCTTTTCTTCTGCTGCTCAAAGAGAGCATAATACCAGGTGGGAGGAATCCCGCTTTATTCTTGGAATTTCTTCTCAACAGGCCCGACCCGGAATTGCCCGACCCGTATGAGTTACCCGTTCCGTAATCGGAGCCTCCATATTCTTCATGAAGTGGATCCTGATCCGAACCATCTACGTGTAGCTCTTCAAATCCAGAGATGGCAAAATCGGAGTCATTGAACCTGTATAAAATGCTCGACAAATCTTGCCCTTGATATACCATGTGATCCACCTGCCAATAAAAAAAAAAAAAAAACACACGACATTATTATCTTATTAAATAAACGATGACATAAGAAAATAGGAAAAGAATGAATGAGATTGGAGATGGACCTTGCAAGAGAGGGAACAGAAATGGAATGGATCCTGAAGAATTCTCTCACAGGTGAAACACGAATTGCCAGAAGAGCCCTTGCAAGACCGTGATTGTGCTCTCTGATTCAAGAATATCACTTTTGCACTATTTATTGTGTAGGGCTGCAATAATTAAATATATATATATATGTATATGCTAATTAAAAATCAAGAGTAGAATATTATTATGGGTTTCCAGAAAAACAATATGGTACCCACGTTCCCACCAAATCAAAAGTAGAACAATAATTCCTACCTGAATGTATGAACAGTCGATGAGCTTTTCGAGGTCCTCCAATCTAATCACATCTTGATAAACATATCTCCTCACCTGCACTCTCAGAACAAATTCAACGTAATTAACTCACTTTAGTTATTATTACTGGACATTCATCACTATATTTAATCATTTAAATGAGGTGAATTCTCAATTTGAAGCTCTTGTTCACAAAGAGTGTATCCGTACAGATAGCAGTACAATCTTGAAAACCATTAAAATTCATTAAAGGAGGGCAACTAACTAGGTTAAAAAAACAAAAACTGGGGATTCTTGAAATAAAATGGTGGATCAAGACAAAATAGACCAAGGGTCAAACATGGGTTTGAATGAAAGCAACAGCAGGTGAGGACCTTTTCGGGGGAAAATTGGATAATAAACAACCCTTCTATAAATGACAATAAAAACAACCCTATAAAGTCATTGCCACAATGTCCTAGTACTCTCATTACAATATTTTAGTATTCACTTCTAGGAAATTGATGATAGGGTATTAAACATGTAATAACAAAATTGTACCTTTTTAACCTAAATCTGTACTTTTTTTTTTTTTTTTAAATTCTAATTACTTTTAAGTAAAAGGGCTCCAAACCAATGGATTGAGAAGCCTCTTAAGTACATGAGCTGTTGCATTCTATACTTCATTCCTTTTCAAATTATAGAAATAAAAAACATATACTATATATTATAATTATGTGTACGGAAAGACTATATTACACAACATATTTATAAACTTAATTAATGTATAAAGATAAGATACGGACAAAGTAGGAAAAGATCATTATCTTCTTGGTAATATATAAAAACAAAACTAACAATAAATCCATATAAACAAATTATATTTTCTAAAGCAATTGTAATTTTGAAATACAATATGTGTATTAGCTTAAAAGCATATATATAACTATACTTATATGCATGAATTAATGAATATATACATCCACAATCGATCTTTAATTCCTTCACAGAATGAATTGTCTCAAAAAAAAAAAACTAGCGGAATGGAACAATTGTGTAAACTTTTGAAACTAGAAAGTAGCAACAATATAATAAAAACATATAATTCACAGAGAATCAATTGACTAAGATTCTAATTTTCGAATTTATAGGCAGTTTGCTGAATTTAATCATGATGTTTAATTGTAGCAAGCCAAAAACCAGAGCAATTTATTAATCAATCAATCAACTTCTGCAGAACTGAATTGTGGCAATAAAAAGCAAAATTGAAAAAGAAGATTATATATAATTGTATAAATTAAGATAATTGAATTAAAAAAAAAAAAAAGAAGAAGAAGAAGAAGAAAACCTGGAGAAGAGGGTGTGAGGGATGATGAGAAGGGAGACAGTGAGGGCAAAAACTGAGACAACAATTCAAGCAGAAAATGTTCTTTTCGTTCTTCCTTCGATTCTGATGGACCCCACAAGCTGCAAAGAATGTCTCCGCCATTAAACCTTGGAGCCATGCAGGCTTCATCACCACCTCCTCCTCCTCCTCCTCCTCTCTCATCATCATGTCTTCTCTCTCTAGCTTTCTCTCTCTTTGTGCTCTCTCTCTCTCTCTAGAGAAATAATAATAATAGAGAAGCTGGGTGTGGGTGTTTGCTCTTTGGCTAATTATATAGCAGTACGTGTATACAAAGGGTTAGCTGCCTCCTGTCTTTCTTTACCCTACACTTCACTCCCTCGCTCCAACCATATATACTTGGGACAATAGCATCGATGGATTGTACCTTCCTTTGCTCACTACTACTTGTACTTTTCATTAACTCTTCTTCTCAATTCACTTCAAAATAACTGTGCTTTGAGAATTTTTAATTGCTTTTAATATATTATCTATTTTAATTATCATAAGATTGGGTGACTTTAACCATATCATTTTTTTTTAATTTAACTTTTGGTCATTTATAGATATAATTATATTTATTAAATATTTTCTTAATATATCTGAAACAACATTAAGTAACAATCATTTTGAAACAATTAATGATACATATTTCCTTATTTTCAATTTATTTGTTGTTTAAGGTTATTTTTTAAAGATCGAAATATTAAAGATTGAAAATAAAAAAAACATATTATTAGTTATAATCATGTGCATAAATGACTCTACACCTTATCATTTAATAAATATAATTAATATATAACACCGATATAAATTTATTATAAAAATAATAAAATAGCGGCTATGTTGGAAAAGATAGTTACAACATTTCGGTAATCAAGAACAATTAAATTAAAATAAATTCAATTCTTTAAAATGGTAATTATTTTGAAATTGGAAAATAACTTCTTACAATTCGAAATTACGTTAAAATATCAAAGGGTTGAAAGTAATAGTGATTATCTTTTTATTTGGATACAAAAATAGTATCATGAGTTAATGAATATAGTATGGTAATTGCAGAGAGATGAATATAATAGAATAAGGAAGTGATAGAATAGAGGTGGGAAAATAGGAAAAGAAAGAAGACAAGGAAGGATATGGGAAGTGGTGGTTTTAGGCATTTTGGTCAGAGTAGTCGATATCTGTGTGACCACTACTTATTCCCTCTCTCTCTCTCACTAAATCTCTTACCATTAATAACTTTTGTCTTAATTTTCATCTATTCCCGTGCATTATTATTTGTTTCTCTTAATAGTAATATATCACTTTTGTTTTTTCACAACTTAAAAAGCATGTTAATTAAAAGATATTTATATTGTGAAACACCTAATTTTTTTTTTTATATTTTCTACAAATAATTAGATGTTTTAAACAGTTTATGTTATTTCTGATGTTCTTGGAATGTATGTGATTATCTTTTATATTGAAATGTTTGATATCTATACACAAGGAAATAACTTTTCTATATCCTTATCTAATTATATTGTTAATTTTAATATAAAAATTTAATTAATTAATTACAAAGGATGTAAAATAATTAGGATGTAATAAAACTACTCTGTAATTACAAAAAATGAAACAAATAGACTACAATATGAAATTATTACTTTAAAATAGAAAAAAGTTAGCTCATGTTTTGCATCTCTAATTTTCAACATTACTATTATATATACTTTTTAACTTTTCATATATTTAAGGTTCACCAATCATATTTTTAAAATATCATTTCAAAATAGTTTTAAATAATTAGGACAAGATGCTAAACAAAACATTAACCTTATTATACGTATTTAATTAATAATTGTATCTTTCAATAGTTTTTTATCTATCAAAACACGAAATGTAATTAACAATTTTTTCGATCCTAATTTGCTAAGTTAATTATATTAACAAATTCACTGTAAAACACAAAAAAAAAAAATCGAAAATAAAAACAACTTTCTAGACCACAGAGAATAAATTTAATTTGATTTAATTTAATTAAGCGCATAGAACAACTAAATTAAACAATATTTTTATCATGTATTGATAAACTCGAAACGCCGAACTGTCGTTTCACGTCGTAACCTGTTTTCTTCATTTTAAAATTCTGCACATATATTGATACATATAAATAATAATTCTTTGGTTTGGGCCATGTCTTGGGAAAGGCCTTAAATGTAACACAGCCAAACAAATTGGGCCTTTTATCGAGCCCAATACAAAAGACGCATTTTGCACTTGGACTCGGGCCCAACTATAATGAACTTTATAATTAAATGGCACAATATGTCCCATATTTACATGGCTTTTATGGGATAAATTAGTTATATCATACCATTCAAATGTTTGACTTCAATCACTTTTTATTAATTCACATACCCATAGTATTATTTAATTCACATAAGTGTGAATTATATTTTGCGGAGCGCAGCTCGAATACATGACCTGGTTGGTTATTAAGAAGATCGGATTAGAATCGGTCTCATGCAGGTTATCAAGGAGAGTCGATCAAAACCGATTTGTGCTGATTCAAAATGACAAATGACCGACCTGGATAGGATATCAAGCCGAAGATCATGAAAACCGATTGAGAAGGAGCTCCGAGAAAACCTCCCACTACCTAGCAGTTATCCCTAAAAAATTGGAGGTAGTGGAGGTAAACTAACCCCATCACTTCCCAGAAAATAGATAAAAATCTAGGGAGAGTGGGGTTGATCCCCACTATATGTGCTCTCCATTTAGGCTATAAATAGAAGGAAAAAAAATCGAAAAAGGGTTTGAAATATATTGTATTCAAGCACCTAGGAAAGCTATTTTCTCTTAATTCTTATATTTCATTCATTTTGATCGGTCACAATCAACCAACTAAAATCAGCCGACTAAATTTGTCCGAGTAGGCTCCGGACACAATCTTTTTTTATTTTTATTTTTACTTCATTATCCGACTCAGTAATTTCGGACCGGTCAATTTATTTGGATGTTTGACTAGAAATTTACACTTATACAAATTTTGACGTCAACATTTTTGCACTTATATAATTTTCACTTATCCCCACTACATGTGCCCGTAAGTTTGAATGGTTTTGTGGTCTTCTTCCATTCTTCTCTCCTATCTATCCTTTCATAAGACCTTTCATCTGGTATTGCTTCCTCTGCACCTATATATATTTCGGCTTGGATCAGGAAATCGTGAATTTAATGGATGCATACTCAGGCTACCATCAGATCCCAATGACCGAGCAGGATTAGGTACACACGATTTTTATTACTGATCGGGTCCAACACTGCTATACAATGATGTCATTCAGTCTAAAAAATATCGGGGTTATCTACCAGAGTCTGGTTAATAAGATTTTTGCCACCTAGATCGGAAAGACCATTAAGGTGTACGTGAATGATATGTTGGTGAAATTAAAGAAGATGGCCGACCATGTGAGCCACTTTACAGAAATGTTTGACATTCTCAGAAAATATAGAATGAAGTTGAACCTTAAGAAGTGTTTGTTCGGGATCGGATCAGAAAAGTTTTTGGGCATACATGGTGAGCCAAAGAGAAATATAAGCCAATCCTGAAAAGATAGAAACAATTATGAACTTAACACCTCAAAGAAGAGTGAAAGATGTATAGAGCCTAACAGGAAAGATAACTACACTTAACCGATTTATTTATCTATCTACTGACAAATGCAGACCATTCTTTAATTTGATCAAGAAAGACTCGCAATTCGAGTGGAATGACGAGTGTCAACTGGCTCTAGAGGACTTGAAGAGTGCATTAATAGCAGCCCCAGTATTGGCAATACCTGAGGCCGACGAAAAGTTACAACTATACTTGGCGATATTGGAATATGCCGTAAGTGCAGTCCTCGTCATGGCAGATATGAGGGCTCAACAATCGGTGTACTATATGAGACAATCTCTATATGATATCGAGCTTAGATACTCGTGATGGAGAAGCTGGCGTATGTTTTGGTCATCTCTGCTCGGAAGCTAAGGCCCTATTTTCTGGTACACCAAGTGGAAGTATTGACTAATTTTCCATTGAAACAGGTTCTTAGCTGACTGACACCTCAGGAAGGCTATTCAAATGGGCGATCGAACTTAACCAATATTTTGTGCAATATATCCCGAAGATAGTGATTAAAGGGCAGACCCTTGCAGACTTTATAGCAAAATTCACACCAACCATAGTCCTCTAGGAAGAGAAGATCAAAAAATCTTAGAATATGTTTGTCGATGGGTCATCAACTGCGCAATATGTCGGGGTTGGTATAATACTCGTCAGCCCGATAAACAAATACTTCTATTTGGCCCGTTATTTCAAATTCTCAGAAAATAATAATGAAGTCGAGTATGAAGCACTTCTGGCTGGCTAGACATGGCCAAATAGTTCGGGGTTGATGGCCTTGAAATCTTCAACGACTCACTTTTGATCGTCAACCAAATTTCTAGAAAGTACAATGCCAGAGAAGAAAAGACGTCCAGATACTTAAGATTAGTAGAACTAGTATCAGCAGGGTTTAGAAGGATCTCTAGAGTAAGAACGTGCAAGCTGACGCACTAGCTCGGCTCACTACGCGTGAATAAGCAGAAAATATCAGCTCGATCAATATCAGAACCATGGAGAGCTCGGCTCTCGAACAAAAGAAAATTTTTATAGCCGATCAGAAAGATAGTTGGATGACCACAATCATCTAACACCTACAAGAGGAGAAGGAGCCCGCCAATCAGGATGAGACTAGAAAACTAAGAATCCGATTTGCTAGATACACATTGCAGCATGAAATTTTGTACAAAATGTGCTTCTCGCTATCCCTACTAAGATGCTTAGGTGAGCAAGATACTGAATATACACTAAAAGCAGTCCACGAGAAGATGTGATCGACACGGCTATTTCTAGCCAATCACGTAGGAGGCCAATCTTTGGCCTCAAAATGATTCAGTAAGGCTATTTCTGGCCGAGCCTAAAGAAGGACACAATCAAATTCACCAGGAAGTATGATCGCTGCAGATGTGCACCTTTGATATAGTCCGCATCTGAAGACCTGAACTCGATCATGTCCCCTTGGTCGTTTACTAAGTGAAGAATCGATCCGATTATCCCAATGTCGATAGGTCGTAGAGGAGTGAAACTTGCAATAGTTATGGTTGATTATTTTACCAGGTGGGCGGAGGCTAAACCCCTTACAAAAATAACCGAGGCTAAAATTACCGACTTTGTATGGAAGTCCATAATCAACCACTTTGGCATTCCACACTCGGTGATAATGAATAATATGCGGCCGTTTGATTCAAAAGGCTTCAAAGGCATTTGTGAGAATTTGGGAATCAAGAAGTTGTTCTCTACCCCATACTATTCCTAAGGAAATGGTCAGGTCGAGACCATCAACAAGATAATTAAACACACTCTAAAGACTAGGTTGGAAGAGTTGAAAGGAACCTGGACGGATGAACTACCCGAATTGCTCTGGTCATATAGAATGATGACCAAAATAGCCATTGGTGTGACCCTATTTTCACTGGCCTTTGGAGCTGAGATAGACATCCCAGTAGAGATTGGTATGCCGACCTAGAGAGTCCAAAATTATCAAGAAGAACAGAAGACAGAGGCAATGATGACCTATCCCGACCTGATTGAAGAGAATATGATCGATTCCAAGCAGATGAACTCAATTTATAAGCAAAAAAGTGCAAGATATCACAACTCGAAAGTTCAAGCAAGAAAATTCGAGATCGGGGACTAAGTCCTCAAAAAGGTGCTCCAACATACTAAGAAGCCCAACATCAAACTTATCGGACCAAGTTTGGAAGGACTATTGTTAGAATGTATACTATAAACCTAGCTTTTGTATGAACATCTATTTTGATATGTGAATCTTTTATGGTCAAATGTTTGTGTTTTATATTCGTTATATATGCTATTGTAATTGTCCAATTAATTTATATTGTAAATAACATGGTATGTGGTGCTACACAAAAGATCATGTTATCAGTTCCTTATAGATTATAAATGGTAGCTCACAACCAAGATAATTTTGGACAAATTATCAGAATGGTTGTAGTGTAATTTGGTATTAATCTATCTTGATTATAAAATTACACTAGTACATTTTGTATGTATTGAGCAGAACCAATTGAGGTTGTTTGATTTATACTGACTACATAAATAGAACAAGACCTCTGTTATTATGGATGTGCGTCCTCTGAATCATTATATGATAACAGACATGTATACTCGATATATGTTTCTTTAATTTACCAATGAGTGAAATTTATTTATTAAATCAATAGCTCGGTAAATTGGGATACAATGTTGTTTATATGGTGTGTTGTTGATTATATAATGAAACAGTGTCCTAATTATTTAGGATGATGATGTCTCCTCGAGGAGCTCATAAGGATTATCATGTAAACCCTACAGGTGGATTTATTCCGGCATGATAATAACGTTGAGTGGTAATACTCTTGGAATTAAATATTAATTAATTAAATTGTCAGTAATTCATTTAATTGAGGGTCATTCGATATCTTAAACACGGGGAGATAAACGCGCACATAATAAATAGGCGTCCATATTTAATATGGATTTGGGACGGTAGTTCAATAATATCTCTATAGTGGATCGATTTATTATTGATAGGATTAAGAAGTGTGTTCAGGCCGAACTAAGACTCCTAATCCTATCAGGAGATCGATTCCTAATCCTCCTCAAGGTCCTTGTTGTAGCTTATAAATAAGCCTTAAGTCAGCCGTTTCTAAAGACACAAAAATCTTAGATACGATTTAGTAGAAGGCGGCTGAAAATCTCGAAAGCTCGTTACCCACACAACGTTTGAGAAAAGACGAGGAATACAACAGAAGATCGTGAGGTCAAGGCTTCATCGATTGCTCTGTCTACAGTTCTGACCTTAGAACCATAGAAGAAAATATTTCGTCAAAATATCGCGAAAATTGGAGGGGCGATATTATAATACCCCACAGTTTTATAACTGAAAAAATATCACAATATATCGTGATATTTCGTCGAAATATCGTCGATTTATCATTTTCGACGATATATCATGATATACCGTTAAAATATCGCGATATTTTGACTTTGAACAGTATTTTTGACCAACGCTACAGTGATTTCCTATGTTTTTCCCCTTTTTTTTTCTTTTTCTTTTTTTTCCTTATTTTCTTTTCTTTTCTGTTTTTTTTTCTTTTTTATTATAAATTTTTTATATATATTTAAAAAATATCTATCAAACTTAAGCTCTATATCTATATTTTTATCTATGATTAGAACAAATAATAATTTTAATTAAATTGTTGAAATAAATTAACACACTAGCATTTAGGTTTTTCTCATAATTTAATTAAGTTTAGTTAAATTTTTTTATTTTAAGAAAAGAATTATGATGTATATATTATATAATATATAAAAATAGTTTATCTCTATATTTATTGTAAATATATCATTTGATTTGAAATTTTAAGTTCAATATACGTATTAATATTAGTTATATGAAGACACTTCTTAAAAAATAAGTTAAAATGTCTTGGTATTGCTTAGATATTAAGCATGTGCAAAAATTATTAAATTATTCTATTTATTAGTATCTTTTTATACAAAATTTATCATGTTATCATAGTAGACAACGTTTATATAGTATTTTATCTATATATTTGTTAAAAATATCCGATATTTCCATCGATACCGATATATCCGTAAAATTGGGGTACCGATATTTTCACCGATACCGATTTTTTCGTCCTTGCTTGGAACTAATTCATTTTTCGCTGCAAAAGGTATGACTCGTTTTCCGCTGCGCGTTGTCATATTTTGCATGGACCCCAAATCGGATAATTGCATAGGGTTGGCGATCCCTCGGTTCCAACATGTACAAGATAGTGCGAGTCTTTGCAAGAGGTGCATACAAAAATTCCGACCTCAACGAAAAGATTGTGTCCAATGCCACCACGACATTGGCCCCTTCCACCTGGTCGGCTCCGGACTGACCCACCATAACATAATCACGGTCAGACATAAACCTGATCGGTGGGGCTAGAATAAGAATACGCTTCGACCTTAGAAGAAAATACTCCTTTAGGTCGTCCATCATCCCTAGATAGTATGCCGGGAGGAGCTGCTTCTCCTGTCTTGCCACATTAATGGTGTCTATGACGATGAAGAGATAGGCCAGAATATCCTTCAACTTGCACTCGGCAAAGGCCTTGTACTTATGTACAACGACAACCTCATCCACCGGGGCAGTCTTGGCAGGCTCCAGCTCGGCCCGAAACTAGGCAATCTCCATGGCCATATTACCACCCGCTGGCGGTTGAGCTCGGCAGCATTGGTTGTCTCGAGCAGGAGCTCTTGAGAAAAGGCTAATTGGGTCTACAAGGTCTCTTTCTCCTCGGTCAAGGCAACCAACTCGCTTCTTCTCTCTTAACTCAGCCTTCTTTATCTCGTACTTCTCTAGTCGAGGTGGGAAATGTGGTCGTGCCAGTGAAGAACGAAGCTTGGACAAGGAGAACAGACGTGTAGACATCCATGTCAACGCCAGACATCTGCCCGTCATATCCTTCCAGCTCCTCCGTCCAGGGCCTAGTTGGGGCTTCAATTGTCGATTCAATCCTAGAGAGAGGTTTTTCATCAAATCCGTGCTTGGAGTTTGAAAGCACGGGTATAGCTTATCTGGAAAAGCGGCCTCCTCCCAGTTAACTTCGAGACCCCTCAATTCTTTTTGGGTCCCATCCAGAGATACTGACCAACCGATTAATGGAGCATCAGACTCCCAGACTATAGGTGAGACACCGATGGTAACTCCTGAAGTCCTGGTCGGCCCAGTGGTATTCTCCTACTTAGGCCACTTGGTATGAGGTGATTTCCGAGCAGATGAACCACGACTAGAAACAATCATGACGGAGATGGGGGCATCGATACCCCTTCACTTCCCCCACCAGTAACCTTGGTCGGTTGTCCTTTCATCTTTTATACCCGGAATCGAATGCGCTTGATGGGGTCCATTTTGAGAGGAAGACACTCGGCGAGAAGAATGGCTGAAAAGAAACTTAGATGAGAACATGAGAATCTTTTGAAGGTTCGATGATTGTTCTCGATACTATCCCTCAAAAAACGAATCTTTTGGGAGAATGTATCGCCGATCAAAAGATTTTGAGGTAGGAGCTTTGTAAAACAAACAATAATTAAATAATCAGAAGAGCCGATCAAAAATGATTTAAAGTTATACCGTTTGCAGGCCCAAAATAAGTAGAACATGACACTTGCTGGGAACGATCTTCGTCACTCGGCTTGGGGCTCATCTAGTCGTTGTCGATCCAGAACCATTTGGTCTACCAGTCTTTGACGGAAGAGGGAAGACCACAAACTATTTGAGGTCGGAATGACCGAGCAGAAAAATAATAAAAGTGATTCATTATTCTCGGGGATGAGTTTGATGTTGTACACCCAGGCCAACTCATGTGGGGTCGACATCCCAATATTAAAAGTGTGGAAGAGGACGAGCATGCCTAAAATAGACGACCAGCTATTCGGGTGGATTTGGGCTGCTGCTACCCCCAATGCCATAGATAGTAAGATAGGCAAGGGGCTAGAGGAAACTGAACACCAGCTTCGAGGGCCCAACACTATTCACCACACATCCCTTAGGTGGCTTGTCCATCATTTTCTTGGGTTGGGGGATGTCGAAGGTGACGTCCTGGGGGACATTGAAAAGAGCATGCTATAGATCTAGCTCGGTTTGCATAACAACAATCGATCACGAGTTAGTCTCAGAGTCCTTTAACGACTGCTTGGTTCCTCAATAGCCCCTTTTAGCGGCGTTCTCATGGGGATGTCGATAAAAGTCGAGCCCGATGTTCTGACCTCCTCGGCCACGGTTTGGGCCAAACCCTACACCACCTTAACCTCTAAGAGAACTAGACCATAAATCTAGGTCTTTAGAGTTATACTCACACTACTCGAATGCACCCTGGTCATAGTCCCAAACCAATCCACTCCCAGAAGTCTCGCCAGAATAAGACATAATTTAAGAAGAGGGAAGAAAGAAGGAATTACCTTAATAATATTTGGTAGGGTAATGCTACTCGATCGAATCTGATTGGAGTTCTATGTGAAAAGTGAAAAATGAAAAGGAAAGTTACCCCTATTTATAAGGGGATGCGACTCTTCGACTTCCGGAAGACCAGATCTTAACACCTGGGATGATCAAATGGCTACAAACCTGACATGTGGCAAGCGGCGATGAAAATAAGTCTGGTCCTTAACAAATGTGCTGGGCTCGGTTGGTGTTATTTTGTTAGGTCCTGATAAATTTTAATTTTCCCATAATTTAAGGGGTTATTGTTAGACTCCCAAATCGAGCCCGACTAGGGTACATGATCTGGCTGGTTATTGAGGAGACCCGACCAGAACTAATCTCATGTCGATTACCGGGGAGAGCTGATCAGGATCAATTTTGTGTTGATTCAAAATGACAAATTACCGATCTAGACAGAATACCGAGCGGAAGGTCAAGAAAATTGATTAAGCTAGGGCTTCGAGAAAACCTCCCACTACTTAGCAGTTATTCCTAAAAAATAAGAGGTAGTAAAGGTAAGCTAACCTTATCACTTCCTAGAAAATAGGCAAAAATCGAGGGAGTGTGAAGTTGATCCTCATTATGTGTGTTCTCCATTTAGACTATAAATGAAATGAAAAATGATCAAAAAAAGGTTTATAACATATTGTTGTATTTCATACATTTTGGCCTACTACAATCGACGGACCAAAATTAGCCAACTAAATTTATTTAAGTAGACTCCAAATATAATCTTTTTTCCATTTTTATTTAATTTCATTATCTAACATAATAATTTCAAGTCGAATCAATTTATTTGAGTGTTTCAACTAGAAATGTACCCTAAAACAAACTTTCTTACGTCAACAATAATGCAACGAATGAAAGAAATAAATCTTACTAAAATTGGTCAAATAGTTGTCGGTGGAGGTCATATATGCGAAAAATCGGCATAATCTTCTACCGGTATGTTAAAATTAATAAAGATAATATATAATTTTGTCGGTGCATACCTCACCCACAAAAGGTAAACTACTTTTTTATTAATAAAATTATGATAAACTATCTTTGAGATCTGTTTTTTTTTTTTTTGAAAAATAATAACATTTAATGGATTAATTGACATCCGATGATATAAACTCTTAATTTGTATATTTTAATAGTTACCGAAGATCAGAGGCATATCTTTTAATAATTCACATAAATTCTTTAACAATAATAGAAGAAACATATATTTTGAGATAAACCAAAGTAGATATATTTATTTATTGTGCACGATTATTATTAAGGTGTAACGCCTACATCTTTATAACAACTGTCGGGTGATTCCCAAACACTCCAGCTCACCTAAGAAAATTAAATGAAGTAAAAAATTAAATTAAGTGATTTTATTTGACAAATCAAATTAACTATGGTGATTAGTCTCTTAGTAATTTAAATATAATGATTATAAGTCATAATAATTGCTGATTATAGTAAGTTGGAGAAGAAAAATAATTATCGTAAACGTAATAAATGTAAAAATGTTATTTAAAACTTGAGAACAAACGATTCTGAAGTAGATTTAAAATAGTGTATTTCTAAACTTGGGGATCAAAAAAATTAAATAGGCCAATGATAAAAAAGTGTCCAACTAATATATATTAAAGTAAAACCACCTTTGATGTTTTCCACAACATAACAAAAACTAAAGTTTAAGTTTTAACTTAATAAAATTAGACACACCCACTTATGATTGGAGTGATGATCAATGGGAAAAATAATTATACATAATAATTCCTAAAATAATAATAATAATATTGATAAAAAGGGGGCAAGGCTATGATTAAAAGGGCATAACCACTCGTGTCTCTAATTTTAATATTAATTTTTGGCATGGGTAATGCGTGATTCCTTAATTACCCCCAACCCACCACAGTATGAATGCGGCATTTGAGTGATTTAACGAAATCCTGAAGGGCACTTTCGTCATTTCGTACCAAACTGATTCTTGCTTCGTCGATGCTGTTTTCTCATAACCACCAAACTACTACCAAACTGAAACATACATCTCTCTCTCTCTGCTCGAAATCTCGCTCTACATATACAGCGGATTGTCCGTATAGATCTGGAGAAGATCTGGAGAAGATCTAGAGTAGCGCAAGATATATTCAATGAGGGAACCGCTGTCGGATAATAATGCGCCGTCGCTGCCGCCGCAGTCGCTGCTCGAGCGCCTTAAGGATTACGGCCAAGAAGACGTTTTTGCCCTCTGGGATGAACTCTCGTCTGAAGAACGCGACCTTCTTGTCAAGGACATCGAGGTTGGTTTACTCTTTAGGTAGTAGAGATCTAACTAAATTCTTTGCGTTTCGTGGTGTCGGTTTTCCAGTTTGAGGACAGTAAGTGGTTGAGGTTAATCTTCAATCTTGATTGGGGAAAAGTCAGATTGGAAGTATTTAATCAAAATTGGGAGTTTTGAGTATGCATGTGAAGTTGATGAATTTGTTCGTAATTTTATATTTCTTTGATACTTTGATATCGTCTATTTCGATCAATTTGTTAATCTAGAAATAGATGTTTCTTATTTGTTCCAGTTAGGTACGATCAATATTTTTCTTGGGTAATTGTTTCTATATTTGAGCGTATTTGTTAATTTGACAATTTTTAAGGTTAATTATTGTATTTTATTGCAGAACTTAGATCTCCCCAGAATTGATCGGATTATCCGATGCTCATTTCGTTCCCAAGGTTTTTGTTTTAATGCAGCTTTTCAGTTTTTTCATATGAAAATAAGCTGCTTAAGTGCGTATAATTGATGTAGTTTACTTGAATTTTAAGGGCTACCGGCAGCTGCAATAGAGCCAGTTCCGGAGAGCAGTGTTTCAACGGTAGAGAAACGGACAATGGAAGAAAGGGAGAGGTGGTGGAAGATGGGATTAAAGGCTATCTCAGATGGAAAGTTGGGTGTACTACTTTTATCTGGTGGACAGGTTTGTTGATCATTCACCATCCATCAATATATGATATGATTGGTTATTTTGTTGAGTCTAGAAGATAAGGCAAAAGCTTGGAAGAATGATATCCAATAAAAGGACCTTTTAAATGGTTGTTGAATGAAAAGATGGTTGTTTGGGAGATAGAGTTTGGTGGAATGTCACTTTTTTTGTGTTTAAGTGCCCTATGACTATATATTCTTGACTTATTGGCATGAAGGAAAAGGAAAGTACGCATCAGTTGCCTTTTTGGATGGTGAATCTGGTAAACAAAAATTTCATGCGACATGCAACACATGTTTGGTTATTTAGTTTGAAATGGTTTGCTGCCTCAAAACTCCGTAAAAGTGAATAGATATGCATGACTTATTTGAGTTTAAGGTCATTATGGACTGTATTGTGGACATAACATAAAATTGCTTAACTGATATGATTACAGTTTTCTATGCACTGTTGCGGCAATACCACATATTATCTCAGTATGAAAAGACATTTTTTCTGGGTCATGCATCTAGCAGCTGTACTCTGCTATCCTTTTGGCACACATAAATCAATTATTTTCGCTCATAATTATGATTATTTCCCTTTTCTGGGACTATTGTGTTATTCTTGAATGTTCTCTTCATGATTTTTAAATCTTTTGAATGTAGGGAACTCGCCTTGGAAGTTCAGATCCAAAAGGCTGTTTTAGTAAGTAAAACTAGTCATTATCTTTCCTTTCCTTTGATGACATGATTTTGCATTGTTAAGTTGAAATCTACTGTTTCAATTCAATTCATTTGGTACTTCTGAAACAAATCATTCTTTACTTTTGCCAATTATAGTGTAACGTAAGAGGGCATCCTAGAAATGGGTTATATTTTTTGCTATATTGAACTGCTTGTCCTTGATAATGTGCTTTGTTTGATCTTTGAGTTTTTCATCCTCATTTTAGACATTGGACTTCCATCTGGAAAATCACTTTTCCAACTTCAAGCTGAGCGAATCTTGTGTCTACAGAGATTGGCAGCTCAATCTGCAAATGAGGGTGAGTACGGTCTTCTATATCATTGGCTCTTTTCATTTGTTGACCTGCAGCCTTGATCATTCTGGAATCCACAGGTTCTGCAAGTACCACGCCTATACATTGGTACATAATGACCAGTCCGTTTACTGATGAATCCACCCGCAAATTTTTTGAAAGCCACAAATATTTTGGACTTGAAGCAGATCAAGTGAGAAGAATTTTCAATTTTGTTTTGATTTCTTGATTTTTAAACATCAGTGACTAATAGCAAAGTTAATGCACAGGTCACATTCTTCCCACAGGGTACAATTCCTTGTGTGTCGAGAGATGGTAGATTTATAATGGAAACTCCATACAGAGTAGGTTTTGTACTCAATCACTTTAACTTACATGGTTATTGATTTTCATTTACACATCTAGACCTTACCATAGCTTGATAAGTATATTTTGCTTTACATAATTGGTATAATTGACCAGATTTTCTTCAGTCTAAAAAATTTCATAACTTAATGTTATTACAATTTGCATTTAGATTTTATCTTTGCTTGTTATTTTTATATTACATCTGCAGTTTTCAAGTATGTTGTTATAAATCACTAACTTTCTGAAGCCAGGTAGCAAAGTCTCCTGATGGGAACGGAGGAGTATATTCAGGTACAGTAGTTCAAGAGTATTGCATTTTCATTCTATGATCTTTCTCTCGCTGTAAACTTCATTAAGATCAGCAACATACTCTGACTTCATAAGAAAAAAAATAAAAAAATTTGCAGCATTGAAATCTTCTAAGTTGTTGGAAGATATGGCTATGAGAGGCATAAAATACTTGGACTGTTATGGAGTTGACAATGCCTTGGTCAGTTTTTTCTCCGTTTTCTAAGCCTTCAATGTTTTTCCAGATTGAGTTTACCCGAGTTATGTTCTCTTCAGAACTATTAACTAAGCAAGAATGTCTTGTGAACAGGTACGTGTTGGAGACCCAACTTTTTTGGGTTATTTTATCGATACAGGCGTGGCTGCCGCTGCCAAAGTTGTTCGTAAGGTATGTATGGGATTTTTGGTTTAATAAGACCCAAGTGTCAGTGTTATACACCGTTATTCATGGTTTTCCGTACTCAATTTACTGAATTGCAGGCATACCCACAAGAAAAGGTTGGTGTATTTGTTCGACGAGGGAAGGGGGGACCAATATCTGTGGTTGAGTATAGTGAATTGGATGCATCGCTGGCCAGTGCAATTAATCAGGAAACTGGTCGCCTTCGCTTTTGTTGGAGTAATGTATTATCCTTACCCTACTTTTCTTTTTTAAGTCTTCAGAATGGAACTTTTCTCTCTATTAAATTTAGAAGTAGGTCATTTTATTGTTCGAGATGTGAAATGCATCCGAACATTGTAATAAACTTCTCAGAAAGTTATGCAGAGCTTCTTACTGAGATTTATGAAGAAAAGGTTTACCTTATTGAGTTATTTTCACTCATTCATAGTTATTTTCTTGTTTCAGGTTTGCCTTCATATGTTCACCTTGGACTTTCTGAACCAAGTGGCAAATGGTCTTGAGAAAGACAGCATGTCAGTATTGCGCTCTCTCTCTCTCTCTCTCTCTCTCTCTCTCTCTCTCGTTCATTCATAGGAATCGCATTATTTTTCCTAGGTGGTTTGTTGCATCTATAATGATACATCAAGATTTTGTTTTCTGATTGCAGCTATCATCTAGCAGAAAAGAACATCCCTTCAATTCATGGACACACAATGGGATACAAATTAGAGCAGTTTATATTCGATGCATTTCCTTATGCACCTTCCACAGCTCTGTTTGAGGTATATAAATATCCATTTCCTCCTTTAAATATGCATTTAAATGGAGGCAATGAATTATTTGGATGAAAAATTCGGCATTATATTGTCATATGATATAGGCGTTGCGTGAAGAAGAATTTGCACCAGTGAAAAATGCAAATGGATCAAATTTTGATACTCCAGACAGTGCTCGGCTGCTAGTTCTTCGTCTGCACACTCGCTGGGTGGTTGCTGCTGGTGGCTTCTTGACTCACTCAGTGCCCCTATATGCAACTGGTACTTGTTTACCCTTTAAACACACACACACACACACACAACTGCAAATGGATTAATAGCTGAGTTTTGTGATATCTAAATTTGATGTTGGGATCATCCATCAGGTGTGGAAGTTTCACCACTTTGTTCATACACTGGAGAAAACCTTGAGGCCATTTGTCGTGGAAGAACTTTTCATGCTCCCTGCGAAATTTCTTTTTAGTTGCCTTTCTTGACAGATGTTCAATCTGATTTAGCAGCTGCGTGAACACCCCCCCCCCCTCTCTTCGTGTTGAGGCTTGTAAATTCAGTGATTTGAGTTTGAGTTAATATTTTTGAGTGATGCTGAAGCGCACTCCAATATTTAGTTCCAACTCTCACAACATCTTAATTGTTTGCTGCTACTGCTAACAAAGTAGTTTGGAGAAGCTACTGTTTATTTATTTCCTAAACTCCTCTTTTCAAAATCAAATTATTAGCAATTAATTGGATTCTATTTACTAAATATTCCTGTAGAATCCCCCTTTTTCTTTTGGATATTTGGGAACACAAACTGCTATACTTTCTTTTGTGATTTAAACTCATGATCAATCTCCAAATGTCATCAGTCTTTATCTGAAGAGAGAGAGAGAGAGAGAGAGAGAGAGAGAGAGAGAGAGAGAGAGAGAGTATGCATGGAGATGTTATTCAACAATGTTATGGGGCCAGTTACATTAAAACATCAGAATTCCTAGAATGAACTAGTCCATACAGTTTCTCCTTTGATGCAATCATGAGATGAAATTTCCCTAATAAAGAAGCTCTATTTAAATTAAGTAGAAAGAAGGTGTATCTAAAAGTGGGACCACCAGAAATATGTACGACGGCTGGGAGCAAGTGATGAAGTCCAATCAATCCAATCTGAATTAAGGACCAAATAAGCGTGATATTCATGCCACCAACTCAGACTGTCCCCAGAAAACTATATAGTGACATCATACATTTAATTATGATCCATAAGAAGTTAAGAACAATGAAGTGTGGCTGTCGAATCCTGCTCACTATTCAACTTCACAACTAAGAGTAACAGGAATCCACCCTTTACTTCACATGAGATGATTCCTCTGCATTAGCCTTGCTGCTTAACTTAACCTCGAGTTAATTCTTCAGATTCAAGAAGAGCATAATTTGATGGACAACTGGGGCCCACTACAGTTTGAACAGAATTGTTTATACTCCGGCACTTTTTGATAGTCTCTTCAAGCGCAGTAAAAGCAATGTCATAGGTCGCTTGGCACAATGAACCTTCATCACCTAGCTTACAAGCACGCTGGCATAAATCATTGTAACGTTGACCCCCAGACTCAATAAGATGCCCTTGTCTCACTGCCTCTCTATTCTTTGCATCCTTTGTCCACCGTTTCAAGATGTACTTGGGTGGGATGTTATTCACACCAGAAATTTGAAGAACAATCATCACGTGTCTACAGAGGAAACCAATGTACTCAAACATGCGGCATGTACAAGATGAGTCCAACGTCTTTTCATTCCATGTCACTTTATAGACTTGATTCTCTTCAAAGTCTTCAACCCTGAAGGTCGTGATTGGACCATCTTTGCTTTCTATTTTTGGGTGACAAGCAACCACTCCCAAGACCTCAACTTGGAATTTCTTGAATACAGCCTGAGTGTATATTGTCGCCATTTGTTTCCCATAAGGGGAGGGGGACTTCAATACTGGTTGCCTATGCCAAGTATCAAAATCTGCTTTTGCTTCATCTTCATATCTCTCCTGTAACATTATATTATATTGGTGCAGAAACTCCTTTAAACTAGTCTTACGCAGTAAGCTTTTATCTACAAGAGAAATAACACTTTCCAAGCGCTGTTGTGAAGACAACCCTGCCAAGAATATATCTTTCATATAAATCGGGACCCATCTTCGCCGGTCATCATACAAGGATTCTATCCACCCATCCGTTCTCAAGTCAAATCTATTCACCATCTTCCACCATCTTTTTTCAAATTGTTCTTCAGTTAGTGACTTTAAAATGCACTTGTAAATTTTTTTTTTAAAGTTTTCATGCTGCCTTATCACATAATCAAGCTTTTCCTGAATCTTACTCAATATGTGCCATAAACAAAAACAATGGCGAGAATCAGGAAGAACTTCAGCTATGGCTTCTTTCAGTGCAGGGTCTTGATCCGTCAATATTACTTTCGGAGTTTGACCATGCATTGACCTAACCCACGCACGCATCAGCCAAGAATATGAAGATTTAGTCTCATCAGCAACAAATGCACACCCAAGCAACAGGAGCTCAAAATGATTATTCATGCCTATAAAGGGAATAAAAGGCAATTTAGATTCATTCTTTTTATACACGGTGTCAAACAATATCACATCTCCAAAGTTCCCATAATCAATCCTACCTTTTGGATCAACCCAAAAGACATTTTTCAAAACCTGTTGTTTATTCAAATCAATTGCATAATAGAAGTAGGGATTCTCATCTTGCATACAAGAGAAATATTCAAGCATGACCTGTGCATCTCCCACCTGAAAACCTAAATGCAACCCACTAGAGCTTGAACAGGTGCTCTCATGATGAGTCAAGTTCTTACACATCTTTTTTCTCCTAACTTGAAAGATATCCTTATCTCTTACACCAGTTCGGTCCACAACAAGATCATGGTTATGCTCCCTCATAAAACAGCTAATCACCCATCTTCCATCCTGCCTTCTCTTTATGTGCATACAAGCATTACAATCTGTTTTCGACCCTGATCTATTTATTCTACCTCGTTTTTTCTTCATAGGGATGCTTACTGTGAGTTCTGAATTTTCAAACAAACTAGAGCCTTTCCTGCTTCCGTATCTAGTACACACAAACTTCGCATCAATGAATTTCCCAGAAATCCTTGACCGACGACTGGCCTTTATAATGGCAGAAAATCCAACAGACACAGCATATTCTTTATAAAATTTGAAAGCATCCTCTTTGGATTCAAATTCCATGCTCTCATTCGGCTCTAATGATTTTCGACAATTTGCTTCAACTCTATTCCCAGCACCAGATTTTTCTACATCATCTTCACCTATTCTTGGAGCAGAAACAGTTGCTTTATCTCCATTGCACAATTCAGCTGTGGCAATGCTACTAACTAGGCCACTTTCATTATCTTTTCCACCTGATGGATGCTCAAAATCCATTCCCATTGATGAATAAACTCAATTTCTTACAATTTAAAAGCACCAAGCTTGAAAAATGAAGAAAAAAAAATTAGATTTTATTTTCAACAAGGTAACAATACAGGAAGAAAAAACGCAGCTATTTCAACATCTACGAAGCAACTGCATACAAGAATTAATTTCCTAAATGCATTAAATAAACAAAAAAATCATCAATTATATTGAACTGTAACTACCACGTGGATAATTTATCAACAATAACGTAAAAATCAGAATACACTGCGAAGAAATAGCATTACATTCTGAAATTCCTCGAAAAGAACTCACGATTAACAAATGCACTTCTTTGCTGGAAGATCGTAGCAGAGCAGGGTTGGACACTGAGATTTGGGGGCGAGTACAAAACTCAGGTTCAGAATTGTCAAGGGTGGGGGGGGGGGGTTGATAATTTTATTGTACTCGCACTCTACTCGCGGATGATTTGATTTGGGTTTACATATTCTGGGCCAGCCCAAAAAATATCTAACCAAGGATCTCGTTTGGTTGGACCAGAGCATAAAGATGACATTGGGTTTTTTCTGCAAAATAGAGAGTGAAAATATTTTGTATTTTTCTTGAATAAAATTTTAAAATTACAATAAATTACAACATATGAAATTGATTATAGTATAATCAAGAAGATAAAATTTCTGATTTTAATCGTTGCTGCATGATTGTTCTTTTAAATTATCAATCAATATCAACCTAAAAAAATGTATTAACTTCTATATAAAAACCGTCATTAGACTGTATGCTACTTTATAAGACTAATATTCCTGATAAATGAGACTATATTTCTTCTTCCTTATCAAATTAATTATAAATTTAAAAAATATAATTTATTTCAATTATCAGTCGTTTTAATTTAAATAAAAGCTAACTTTTTTTTGCACCTTTCTCTCTCTCTCTCTCTCTCTCTCTCTCTCTCTCTCTCTTTTTGTTGCTAATTTTTTATTTAGTGTTATTCTTCAATTATTGATATTATAATTTTATGTATATAACTATTCATATTAAATATTTTCTTAATCTATGTAAAAAAATGTTAGACAGTAGTTATTACAAAGACAAGACATACCCCTCATTTATTTAACCAGAAGATAAGCATATAGTTTTATAATATATTAATGTTAACATTTTTTTTTATGAAATCCCTCCTCATATTTAACTGAGGATTGATGAAATCTAACATGAAATTGGATTCTGTTTCAACTTGGATTCAACTTCTATCGTTCACTAACCAAATTCCATTTAAATTGCTGAATAAAAGAAAAATCGCATTTTTATTTAAAAAGTCATGTTCTGAGAAGTGTGAATTCATAACGAAATAAATGGGAAAATGGAAGACTCAATATCAAAATCTGTTTTCACTACTTGGTGTTAGCATCTTTCAGTTAGAAGTTCAATTTCTTTTCTTGATCAATTTAGATCATTTTTATTGCTATGCTCTCTATAAATATAGTATTTAAGAGAGTCAATTTAGGTTTACAGTTTAATATATATGATAGAAGAAGAGATTTGCTAGAACACAGTGAGTTAGTGAGTTTTGAGAGTGATTTTAGAAATCTTGTATTCTCTGTTGTAATTCATTTTGTTGAATAAAATCCCCACCCTATTCTCCCATGGACGTAGGCTTCGTATGTCAAACCATGTAAACCTCATTGTGTTGAATTTCGATTTCTTGTTGTGTGACTGAGATCAACTTGGTATTGATCTTAGTTGATTTGAAGAACGGTTTGGATTGTAAGTGTTCTTGTGTTTTCTTGAAGAACTAATTTGAAAATTTGGCGCCGTTTGTGAGAAACAGGAAATATTCAAGAAAATGGGTGCAACAAGATTTGATGTGGAGGGGTTCAATGGTGAGGGAGATTTTGGGCTATGAAGAATCAAGATCAGGGCTTTATTGGTGCAACAATGTTTAGCCATCACTTTGAAAGGCATTGGAGCTCTCCCTGAAGCCATGCAATGGGAAGATAAGTTGTTGCTTCTAGAGAAAGCTCATAGCACTCTGATTCTATGCTTAGGAAACAAAGTGCTTAGAGAAGTTGTTAAAGAAGAAACAACTAAGGATGTTTGGGACATATTGGAGAGCTTATATATGGTCAAGACATTGGCCAATAGGTTGTACATGAAGAAAAGACTTTATGCCTACAAGATGCTTGATGAAAAGTCAGTTACAGATCAACTAAGAGAATTTCAGAAAAATTCTTGATGATTTAGAAAATATTGGAATCACTCTAACTGAAGAAGACAAAACACTCATGCTTCTCAACTCCTTGCTAAAATCATTTGAGCATTTTACAGATACCATATTGTATGGTAGGCAGAATACAATCACTCTTGATGAAGTGATAATTACTCTAAATTCTAAAGAACTATCAAAGAATAATGAAGGAAAGCCTGAATCAAATGGTGAAGGCTTAGCTATTAAGCAAGGTGGATAGAAGAAAAAGTAATTCCAGAAACAAGGAAACAATAAAGTTGTCAAGAGATCTGAAAAAAGAACTCAAGATTTACGGATGATATTGAAAACAATACATGTTTCACTATCACAAACCAGGGCATTATAAGAAAGATTGCCTAAAGTTCAAGCAGTATAAGAAGAATAAAGGGAAAGCTCCACATACTCAAGCTAATCAAACTTTTGAAAACATTTCTTCAAGTTCAGGATATGAGTCTGCTGAAGTTCTAGCTATCATTATATCTGATACAAGTTCTAATTGGGTCTTGAACTTTGATGCTCATTTCATATGAGTCCAAGAAAAGAGTGGTTTGATGATCTCAAGCTACAGAATGGGGGATCAATTCTCCTAGTAAATGATCAAACTTGCAAAGTAAAAGGCATTCGCTCAGTATCTTTAAAGATGTATGATGGTGTGATAAGGATTCTACCACAAGTCGGATTTGTAACTAATCTTAAGAGGAATCTTATATCTTTAGGTATGCTGGATTCACAAGGTTACAAGTTTGATGCTGAATGTGGAGTTATGAAAATCTTAAGGGGGTCTATGGTGTTGATGAAAGAATTAAAAAAGAATGACTTGTATTTTCTGCAAGGTCATACTTCAATAGATGATTCATGGAACATTACAAAGGAAGATAACACAATTTTATGGCATAGGAGACTAGCCCACATAAGTGAAAAGGGGTTGCAAGAACTCTCTAAGAAAAATCTACTTGGAGGCGACAAGATTTCTCATTTGGATCTATATGAATATTGTGTGCTAGGAAGGCTAAAAGGTTGAGGGTTCAATCTGCTGAACACAAAACCAAGTCACCTCTAGAGTATGTACACTCAGACTTATGGGGGCATGTAAGAACACAAACAAGGAATGGTGGTAAATATTTATTATCAATCATAAATGATTACTCAAGAAAAGTTTGGGTATGCATTCTTAGATTAAAAGATGAAGCCTTCCAAAAGTTTAGAGATTGGCTCATTGAGATAGAAAATACCATTGGAAAGAGATTAAAACATCTAAGAATAGATAATTGTTGGGATTTCAATGTATAGATTTTGATGAGACAAACCAAATATGTAATAGGAAGTTTGAGTACCCCATTTTTCTCAATGTTTAAGTGAAAATATAGATTAGAATTGAGTCTAGTTATATGTGCTGAAAGATAGAAGAACTCTAATGGATCGTGCTGCATCGAGAACCTAAGAACGAAGCTGCTGCAAGAAGCAGATACAACAATACTGCAAGAAGCAGATACAACAATACAGTAAGTAAGTAAGAACAGTAAGCAGCGACACTGCAAGAAAAGGTTACAGGAATACTGCAAGAAAAGATACAGCAGTATTGTATGAAGTTACTGCAAGAAGGTCAAGTTACAACAGCACTTTAAAGAACGAACAGCTGCAGGCAGACCTAGGATACAACGCGAAACTTACTGGATAATCAGCCAACCACGTTTATGACAAACAGAATAAGTATCCTACAATCCAAGGAAGGATAAATGCAGTACAAGAAATGAAGAACCAAACAAGAATAAATAGAGCCGTTCCAGATGATAGTATTTAGCCAAATTCTTTTCTAGTGTTTGTTGAACAAGTAAGAAGATTACTCCAAGTTGGTGCTGTAAGCAGCAATAGTAAGAAAGTTACAACAAGGAAGTTGCTGTAAGAAGGTTGCTGTAAGCAGCAACATCAGATTGCAGTAAGAAAGTTACGGCAAGAAAATTGCTGTAAGTTGGTTGTTGTAAGCAGCAATAACAGAAAGCTGCTGTAAGAAAGTTACTGCAAGAAGCTGCTGTAAGAAGGGTTCTGAAGATCAGTTTTTGGCGGATCCTAAAGGTTCTGAAGATCAGTTTTTGACGGATCCTAATCAGTTACGGCACAACGGTTTCTTGGTTAATCAGTTTCTTTTTCAGTTGCTATAGGTTTCTATATATATGTATCTGTAGAGAGTGAAAAGATATGATAGAGAGAGAAATCCAGTTTAGATATAGAGAGAGAAATATATCTTATAGAGAGAGAAAAAGATATCGCGTTAGCACAGTTTCAGTTTTCTGTATTCTTCTTTGTAAAGTTTTTCTCCTGATTGAATAAAAGTTTCCCTCTCATTTTTTCCGTGGATGTAGGCTTGTTTATGTCGAATCATGTAAATCTTTGAGTGTTGAATCTTGTTGGTTTAGATTAAGATCTATTCTCAGATCTTGATTAGTTGAGAACTTGTGGTTTACAAGTAGGTTTTATTTTTCTTGGAGCTTCAGATCTGACACCAGAGAAGATCAAAATTACAGACACAAAGCCAATACCAAGACGACACGTGGACTGACGGGCTGTAGAAAGCTGCGAGCCGCAACCACCACATTAAATGCTCTGAAAGGAGAAGTCAAGTCGCATTAAATGCGAGCCATACCTTTGATCAAGTACGCTTAAATTCAAAAGAGAGATATCTCATTCAACGGATATCTTTCTACAAGTATAAATAGAAGACGAGCAACCCTGAAGCTGACTACTAAAATATTTACACGAAAAAACCTAAGTGTTGGACATCCGACCTGAGCTGCACAACACATTACACCTGGACGGCCTAATGAAGACCATCATTCCATTCGACCGGTCAGGATGATACATTAACTATCCTCCCTGATGGACCGTCCAGCCCAGTTGGGAGGAATTCTCGACAGATTAGTCTGGTCGGTCAGAGCCGATACAGCCGCCCAGGTAACAACCAACCACCAAGAGATCGTGGGTGACGGAACCGCTTAATGTCGCATAAATAGGCAAAAATCAAGGAGAAAGTGGGTTCAACTTCCACAACTTCCACGATCTCCACCATTTAAGTTTTCTTTGTAGCTATAAATAGATTCAATTTCAACATGTAAAGGGTTCAAATTCTTATTCTGTAAACAGCACTAGAGAGCTTATTTCTCTAAGTTAATACTATAAGATCCTGCCCGGTCACGTTAACCGTCCAGGATCAACCGAGCTAAATTGTCCGAGTAGGCTCCGGGCCAGCATTTTTTGTACTTTACACTTTATTTCACATATTTTTGGGAGTTAGACTAGGAATTATCCTTTAACAAATTCCGACGTCAACACTAAGTATTCAAAACTATATTCTCTCAAGCATCTCTACAGTTTCATTCACTCGACCTCAGTGAAGTGAACAAAGTTAAATCTGAAAGACTATCGAAGGATTCAGAAGCTCACTTCACCGTACCAATTGAAGAACAAATTCATATACTTTTAACCTTGTTGTTGTGTGCTTAGGTTGTTTTAGGTGTCGAACAGTTGATAGGATTTATCTTTGCTGTTTGTATAAGTTGTCTAGTTGATAGGTAATTCCCTGTGTGGGAGTGTGAAATCCTATATGGGTTTACCTTTAGAACTTGCAGTTGCTGTGTGTACGCTGGGTTCTAGTAGGTGTTAGCTTTGTGAGTTGATAGATTGTTAGGAGTGTCCTGTAATTCAATCTTGCTTAACCAAGTTCCTGCTCGAGGTAGCAGTAGAGTGGACGTAGAAGGATTACACTACCTTCGAACCACTATAAACCATAAGTGTTTTATTGCTTTTCATATCTATGCTTTATTTTATATATCAATCTATCATAAGTATAAAACATCTTGAAAAAGAGCATATTTGAGAAAACCAGCCTTGTGTCAAAAACATATTTTCCACTGCGTATAAAAATTCTAAGTTACAGCGTGCAGCACTGCATACTAGTGCTGCAGCAATAACTGACTGGTGCTGCAAGTTCAAGTAACTTGCAGAACAGTAAGTTTGTAAAAGATTTTCAAAATCGATCAAGGTTCATTCACCCCTCTCTGAACCTCGGACACCACTTGGGGTCAACGACAATGACTTAAAGTTTGTTTCTGAAGAGTTTAACAAGTTCTACAGAGAAAAATGGAATATCAAGACATAAGACTGTGCCTTCAACTCCACAATAAAATAGTCTTGCAAAAAGGATGAACTAAACCATTCTTGAAAGAGTTAAGTGCATGATCATAAATTCTGGAGTCTCAAAAAGTTTTTGAGGGGAGGTTGTAACCACATCAGTACACCTAATCAATATATGTCCTTCATATGCCATTGAATTCAAGACTCTAAAAGAGATGTGGAGTGGACATCATGTTGATTATTCCAGATTGAGAGTGTTTGGTTACTTAGCTTATGCTCATGTAAATCAATACAAATTGGAACTAAGAGCATGCAAATGCATATTTTTAGGATACCCTAAATGAGTAAAATGTTATAAGCTATAGTGTATTGAACCTAACAATCAAAAGTGTTTTGTTTGTAGGGATGTAACATTTGATGAATCAAAGATGTCACTCAAGAATCAAGAGCCTAGTAAGTCTGAAAACCAAGACATTGTTCAAAAAAATGGATCTTAGCTTGAGGTGGAGCATTTGCACATCAGCCCTCAACCTGAAAATCAACACAACTCAGATTCTCAACAAGAAGAGCATGAAGATTTTGATAATGAGCTAGTTGATTTATGTTGGAACCGCCGGATCGCTAACCCTATGCAATTATCTGATTGGGGATCCATACAAGATATGATTAACACGTAGAAAAAAACGAATTTATACTTTTCACCGTAATAGGTGAAGATGAACCACTTCTAAGATCAGAACTGTCGAACAATCGATAGAGCCTAGACCTCTTAATCTTCTGCCGTATTCCTCTTCTTTTCTCGAACATTGTGTGGGCAACGATCGTTCGAGAATACCAGCTGCTTTCTACTAAAATCATTTTATGATTTTCGTGTGTAGAAGTGGTTGACTTAAGGCTTATTTGTAGACTACAATAGGGACCTAGAGAAGGATTAGAATTCGGTCTTCTGATGGGATTAAGAGTCCTAATTCGGTCTGAACACACTTTTTAATCCCATCAATAATAACTCAATCCACTAAAGAGTTATTATTGAACTAGCATCTCAAATCCATGTTAAATATGAGCTCCTATTTATTATGTTTGCGTTTATCTCCCCGTGTTTAAGATATCGAATGTCCGTTAATTAAATGAATTACTGACCATTCAATTAATTAACATCTAATTCCAAGAGTAGTACCACTCAACTTTATTATGATGTCGGAATAAATCCACCAACAGGGTTTACATGATAATCCTTATGAGCTTCTCAAGAAGACATCATCATCCTAAATAATTAGAACACGATTTCATTCTATAATCAACAACACACTATATAAACAACATTGTATCCCAATTTACCGAACTTATTGATTTAAGGAATCAATCTCATCCTTTGGTAAATTAAAGAGACATATATCGAGTATATGTGCCCGTTATTATATAATAATTAAGATGACGCACATCCATAATAACAGAGGTCTTGTTCTATTACATAGTCAGTATAAATAGAACAACCTCAATTGGTCCTGCTCAATACATACAAAATGTACTAGTATAATTTTATAATCAAGATAGATTAATACCAAATTACACTACAACTATTCCGATAATTTGTCCCAAATTATCTTGGTTGTGAGCTACCATTTATAATCTATAAGGAACTGATAACATGATCTTCTGTGTGGCACCACACACCATGTTATCTACAATATAAATTAATTGGACAATTGCAATAACATATATAACAAATATAAAATGCAAACATTTGACTATAAAAGATTCGCATATCAAAATAGATGTTCATATAAAAGCTAAACTTATAGTATACATCCTAACAATTTAGAAACTTATCAACTTGTTAGAGATAGATCAAGGAAAAGTATCAAAACTCCTGAAAGATATGGTCATGTTGACTCTATTTCTTTTGTTTTTCTTGCAGCTGAATATATAGAGAATCATGAACCAAAAGATTATCAAGAAGCTATCTCATGCAAAGAAAAAGATAAATGGTTGATTGCTATTTAAGAAGTGGTATGCTCATTAGAGAAGAACAGTATATGGGATAAACCATCTAAATAGAAACTAGTGGGATGCAAATGGCTGTTTAGAAAGAAGGTTGAGGTATCTAAAGGTGGAGCAATAAGATACAAGGCTAAACTTGTTGCAAGAGGTTTCACACAAAGAGAGGAATTTGATTATAATGAAATACTTTCTCCTATTGTTAAGAATCGTTCTATTAGAATTTTACTTGCTTGGTATCACAATTTAACCTACAGCTTCATCAAATGGATGTTACAACATTCTTACATGGTAAGCTAAACGAAAGAATATACATGAAAATTCCAAATGGTCTACATGTAGAAGGCAAGGACACCAAAACATGTTTACTTAGAAGATCTCTCTATGGTCTAAAGTAAAGCCTCGGATAATGGTACATAAGGTTTGATGAGTTTATGTATAAAGTTAAGTTCACTAAAAGCAAGTATGATCACTGTATTTACATTAAACATAATTCTACATCTTATACTTTTCTGTTATTATATGTTGATGATATGGTCATTGCAAGTACATCAATTGATGGTATTAATATTGTTAAAGAATTGCTTAAGAATGAGTTTGAGATGAAAGATCTTGACTTAGTAAAAATGATGTTGGGAATGGATATTCACAGAAGTAACAACTCAAGTGATATATACTTACATCAAGCTGCATACTTGAAGAAGGTATTGATCAAATACCAGATGAATCAAGTTAAGAGTGTGAGTATACCAATTAGAATATATATTAAACTATCTGCTGATCAAAGTCCCAAGACTCAAGAAGAAGTTAGTCAATGGCAAAGATATCCTATGCTAATGCAGTTGGCAGCACCATGTATGTAATGGTGTGCTGCAGGCCAAACTTAGCTCATCTAATAAGTGTCATCATGAGATATATGTCAGATCCTGGAATTTCACATTGGGATATAGTTAAGTATGTTCTAAGATACATAAAGGGAACGACGGAAGATGGCTTAAAGTTTAGCAAAAGTTTAGATTTGGAAGAACCTATTATAGGTATGTTAGATGTTGATTATGTATCAAATCTGGATAATAGAAAGTCTCTCACTAGATATATGTTTACACTTTTTGGCACTGCTGTTAGTTGGAGAACTATACAATAATCAATGGTGGCTCTTTAAAAGCAGAGTTTATAGCTTTAATTGAGGTAGTGTAAGAAGCAATATGACTCAAAGGAATACTTAAAGAATTTGGGGTGTTGCAAAGATGTGTCACAATTTATTGTGATAGTCGAAGTGCAATACATCTAGTTAAACATTAAGACTATCATGAAGGACAAAACGCATTAATGTTAGATTGCATTTTATAAGAGATAGAGTGGATAAAGAAGTAGTGAAAGTCTGTAAAATTGCCACATAAAGTAATCCAGCTGATGCATTCATTAAGGCCCTTTCTACTGCTAAATTCAATTTATGCATAGAGCTAACTGGATTGGTTGGAGGAGCAGCTACTGAGATCATATAAAATAAAGAAGTTAGCAAGTGTGACTAATTCAGTAAGAAGGTTGGAAATTAGGCTAAAGGTGGAGATTTAATAAAGTGTTAGCCAAATTCCATTTAAATTGTTGAATAAAGAAAAAGCCGCATTTTTACTTAAAGAGTCGTGTTCTGAGAAGTGCGAGTTTATAACGAAATAAACGAGAAAATGAAAGACTCAATATCAGAATCTATTTTCACTACTTCGTGTTAGCATCTTTCAGTTAGAAGTTCAGTTATTTTCTAGATCAATTTAGATAATTCTTGTTGCTATGCTCTCTATAAATATAGAACATTAGAGAGTCAGTTTAGGTTTACAGTTTAATATACATGATAGAAGAGGAAATTAGTTAGAACACAGTGAGTTAGTGAGTTTTGAGAGTGATTTTGGAAATCTTGTATTCTCTATTGTAATTCATTTTGTTGAATAAAAATCCTCACCCTATTCTTCCATGGATGTAGGCTTTGTATGCCAAACCACGTAAACCCCATTATATTGAATTTTGATTTCTTGTTGTGTGACTGAGATCAATTTGATATTGATCTTAATTGATTTGAAGAATTGTTTGGATTGAAAGTGTTGTTGTGTTTTCTTGAATAAGTAATCTGACAACTATAATTTAATTTCTTTCTATGTCCTTTTAAGTCAGATGTCACGTTGAAGCACATGATAAAATAGCAGGTTTAATAAACCTTACAAGAATTTGAAAGTTAAAAAGAATCTAGACTAAGCAAAAGTCCTCTAAATTAATCTACAATATTCTGCACTTAGTTTTGACCATTGTAGCTGTTTTTCCATTACCACTAGACACTAATCAATTTCTTCGTGATCAAGACTCGTTTTCCTCTGACATTTTTGTGTTCCAAAATAAAAGATATAATAATTTAGCATATTTTTGGAACTCAATCAATAACATTAAAATGACCTGTATTTATGTACTTTTGTAGTTTTATTTAACACTATTTCATAATATGTTGCAATATAGTATGAAAGAAAATAATTTACAAAAAACTTTATTTTCTAAAATCATAAACATATTTCAAAACTATGGATTTTCTGATTGAACATATGTATTCAGTCCGATCCCACAAACAACAATAATTCCAACATACCAATCAGAATAAACAGGTTTGATGTTGATATGGGTTGGATTTGCAAGAGAAGAAGAATAGATATTGCAGGTTCATAATTGATCGTTGGAAGCAGAAGAAGGTGTAAGATTGTGGAACAAGAGAACATCATGTTTGTTGGTCTGGTCTGGTAATAAATTTGAAGGTCACTATTTTTTAGTGTACAAGTGATGTAATTAATAATAGTAGCTCGATATAAGTGAATATGTTTATCTACACATCATAAATATATTTTAACGTCTGATATGTAAGAAAAATAAATTTCCTTTTTTAAAATCTATAATTATGAATTTGATATATTATTATCAATAATAGATATGGATATAATTAATAATACTTGTCTATATCATGGAAAATATGGAACTTTCCTATGCATAAAATATAAGTTTCAAGATTGAGCCAGCCATGGTCATTCACCATGTGCCTTGTCACTCTTCTGCCAAACGGCTCAGTCCTCCATGTGACCAATCCAATCTTGGTTACTCACACTAGTTATGTTTTTTTTTTAAATATATTGTATATATAAAAATTGCAATTGTAGTCGAATTTATTTGGATGATGATGACTAAATGAAATATAATTTTTTGCTAAGATTAGTTGCATCAATCTTGAATATAGCTTATAGATTGCAATTGGAGGAATAGTTTCAATCATAAAAGCTCTATTTAGCTCCAGAAAAGAAATCAAGATATGGTTTTAAAATACACGCAAATAATAATAAGTTTATTGAGCTTCTTTGAATAATTATGATGCATTTAAAGTCATCTAATCTCTTTTCACTAAATCCAAATTCCTACATCTAACTGTTTGGATAAGTTCTTATGATAATAATTTTGAAATCCATAACTTTTATATTTAGATAATATCTAAGTCCTTATTTAAATCCTTAAATCAATACACCACAATATAAGTTCTTTTATACCATGGGACAACTTTTTTTTTTTTTTTTCATGAAATTATTGATTATGTGACGAGATAACAATGGCAAGCCATCTAGATTTTGATTCACCTCATATTATTAAATAAAAGGAGTAAGGTGTAAAATAATATATAGTCAAAATAATAGAAAGTTAGTTTTCTGTACCATTTGTATATATCTAAATTCATGTAATTGGGTCAACTCAACCAAGATCTGCGCATTTTTGAGCTTTTATTTTATTTTATTCATGTGATATATTTATATTATATTCGTATGATATTTATGTTATATTAGTATGACATTTGAATACAAAAATCCTTATCTTTACGTACTGTAACTTTGAAAAAAAAATAGGGTTAAAAACATTTTTCCATCCAAACTATACGTGATTTTACATTTTTTTGTATGAATTTTGAACTTTGCCGTTTGAACTTTAAATTTGTTACATTTTATGGATTAAACAAATAATAGCCGTACACATGTCCTAAATCAACGATTAGAATTTGTTTGATACCGTAAAATGCATCACATTTAAAGTTCATATGAAAAAATGCAACATTTCAAATTTTATACCAAAAAGTGTAAAATCAGGTATAGTTAAGATGAGAAAATGTTTTTAACCCAAAAAAATATTTTAGCACAACTTGTACATATATACTTTTATGTGATATTATTCATACATTTATGTGATATTAATTATACATTTATGATAACATAGTCATACCTTTATTTGTAATATATAAAGATGCAACTAATATAACTAAAAAGTATAAAATTTTTTTATATAAATATATGATTATATTGATATAAAGATATACGTAATATCACATAAATATATTGACAATATCATATAAAGATATGTCGATTAAAAATTGTGCTGAAAAATAATTTTTTTAAAATTATAAAATTACATAAAAATTATAGAATTACATAAAAATTATGATATTTGTACATAAAAGTCTTATAAATATAATATAAAAATAACATATAAATAAAAAAATTATAAATATATGAATTCGAATCAAATCGATCATCGGAAATGTTTGATGCTTCTTGGGGCTTCTTTGGCGACCGTGAAGTCGAGTGCTCCTGTAAGTTATGGCCTTCCCCTGGAACATAAGCAAAATCCAATTACATAAATTGAATCAATACATTTGGTACAGTAGAGAATTTGTCAACAACAGTACCGTAAATTTAAAGTACCTCATTTTGAATATTTCATATGATTATAGTAAGTCTAAAGATTTGCTATCGAGCCCCCAAACTGCAAAAAGAGACTATGGGTGTAAGATATAATTAGATCTGCATAAAGTGCTGCAGTTGTAAATTGATCTAGTATAATTAAAGATATAATAAACTTTCAACTTTATAATTAAAGACCCTATGATTGATCTCCATCATATGACAAATGATTCACTCACTACTCTTCTACAATTAATTGTTTCGACTAGAACTGTCATTAATAATAAAATTATTTATATGATTTTTATAAAATGTCTTATAAATCTAATTTTATAAAATAAGTCAATGTATAATTCATAAAGAGATTTGTGAAAACGGATTTGATTGGTAAATAACAAAATTTTGTCGTATAAAATTGTAAAATTAAAATCACCTCATATGATTTTTTTTTAAAAATTAAATGATTTTTTTTTAAAAATTAAATAAGAATGTTTAATAAAAATAAATAAATTTGACTATATACATTGTAACGGTGACTGGCAGAATAAAAAAGAAAAAAAAACAGTGACTGGCAGAATCCACGTCACTTGATGGTCAAATTGACGTCTATATATTTTCTTAATTAATCTGACAATCCACTATACTTAGATGTGTCAATACCAGCTTTGCCACTTGCTCTAATCATTTTCTTTGATTTCCGGACCCTTAATTGTTTGTTTTCTTATTTTTATTATAAATCTAGTACTTTTGATCGCGAAAGTTAAGAGTTATTTATTAAAAACAATTAAATTCATGTTTAGGTTTATTTCCAACTGTGTTTATCATAAGAAACTATAAGTATTATATTTTATTATATGATAAAACTTATTCAAAGTCAATATTAAGTCTTAGCCTCGATTTTATCAACTTCAGTTGGAATCTAGCACTAGAAAGAAAATTTGAAATAATTATATTAGTTTATACAACCCTTTCAATTATATTAATATTATATATATGACTAGGTTCGCATCGATTTTTTTTTTTTTTTCTAATTAATATTATCTTATACAAAGTTCAATATTTGAATGCATGCATTCTTCTAGCTTTTGTAATTCGAGGCATTGATTTTCCAACAGGATTTTAATGATGTGGTTTGCAGTCGCAGAGTTCAACATAAACTATAATACCTAACTAAGAGAAAAACTTAAGTTTTGAGTACAACAAGGATGAAGAATTAATAATATAAATATAATAATTTGATTTACGTAACATGCATTATGAAAATACCCGTCAATCTTCAGGAGCTATATCCTCAAAATTCATTAAAATTTCAATTAGTGTATCAAATTCAATAAAACCATAAATTCATATATTAAATTACGAAATCTAAGAAAATAAGATTAAATTACAAAAACTAAGCTTTAACCTACTCTAGTCATGTGCAATGCATTTTGTAGCCCAACAATTTCAAATGCAATAATTTAGTACTATAATACACAACTAAAATTGTTTATGCTTCTCTAATCAGACACCTACACTTGTCCATAATTGAAATCCCAACCCTCCTAGGTTTCCACCACTAAGCGTGAAAAGTTTCAAATCTTCCTTCATTCATAGTATTATAACCCACACACTATTAATCCATATACTTCAGCATATATAATATAATTTGTATAAGCACAAAGTATTTAATATTTGTATAATGTTATTTTTTGATAATCAAATATCTCTTTTCAATTTTTTTCAATTTTTTTTTTTATCAAAATTATTGATGTGGCAGCTGTAATTTGGATGTCACGTCAGAATTTCCAACGATCACGTCAATAATTTAAAAAATTTAAAAGAAAAAATAAAAATTTAAACATACAACAAAATTAAGAAACAAATACTTGATTATTAAAAAACAGAAAATATCTTTATAAATTGAAACTATCTTATTATATCATATAAAATATTTAATACACAAACCATCAATTGGCTTCATCACCCTGTATATATATATATATATAGCATAAGAGATAAGACATTTCACTCAGGTCTCCCATTCCATCTGGTCTGGCAATTAAAAAAGATGAGACATTTAGGGCTCCCCTGGTGGGCAAAAAGCAGTTGGGGCGGCGCAAGAGGCGGCGACGCCTCGAGCACGGGCAGGTCACCGAGAAGGGAAAGTAGATGGTGTGGGCTGTCATTGTTGATGAGAAGGCTGAGGAAACGGAGGAAGACGTTGCAAGCATCGAGCCGACAATCATCGTTCCAATGCCGGTACGATCCGATGAGCTATTCGCTCAACTTTGATAGAAGTGGCTCTGCAGATTTTGTTGATGAAGATTATTACAAGTTTTATGCTTTCTCATCCAGGTTCGTTGCAACTCCAACAACTCATTGTCACGCTACTTCATAGCTACCATCACATCTTCAACTCTATTTTTGTTTTTCTTGACATCATTAATTGCATTGTAAGCAGAGAGTACTTGAGTTAGATCAATGCTTATTTTTATGTATCTATACGGATGTTCAGATCATTAAACTTAGTTTCAACAAATTTATTTATTTATTTATATCCTTCTTAATTTTCTTGTGCTCATTCTTGTATTTCAAGATTTTGACTTGCTTTATTAGTGTCATATACTACAAGAAAATTCTCTACTCCAAATCTTGTTTCTATCTTTTATTTTTCTTTGAGAAACAGAGCATATCAAAGCAAATCCAAACTATGCTTTTATATGTTTATATTTTTTTAAAATCTTAAGCTCTCCTCGTCGATCGGATCAAGTTTATTAAGATCCAAGATTTAAAAAATTAGTGTTCATTGATTAACTTTATCATATTTGATATATATCAAAGACTTAAAAAAAAAAAAAAAAGAAAGAAAGAATCCTGATCTCAGAAAATTTAGATAAAGCAATGTAAATGATACAAATTCCTGATGCACATGATGAATCAGTCCTTATTGGTGGTTACATAAATTATAAGTATTAAAATGGTTTTTCAATTTCCGCAAAAGCAAACAGTTAGCGAGTGTTCTCCCAATATTATTGTTATCAGAATCACACACACACAATGATATCAGACACACACACACACAATATATATATATAGAGAGAGAGAGCGAGAGGCGCTATAAATATTATGAAAAAAGATGTGGCATGTGATGTGATGACATCTCCCAAGATAAAACTTGGTCGGTCTCTTCTTAATTTTATCTTTTAACTACACTTATTTAATAGTATTACTTAGTATCTATATTTGAAACGACAAAAGTATTCATACCCTATATATTATTCGATCCTACTCACAAATAGTGAGCATAGCCTACTATTGACGTATTAAAAATCTAAAATATTTATTAATTTCATTTTTCATATAACGAGAGGATGAAATCATTATCAGTCTGGAATTAAGGTTAAGGCAAATAATTGAAAAACCTTTTCACAGGCCTATGCTCTTTTACCTGGACATGCCTCCACATTTCCAAAAATCTTCAAGCCTCTAATTCATGCTTTCTGTTTTGGAACAGTGGGTTATGAATGACTTAAAATAAACTTATAAATTACATTAATAAAATAATGATATGTTATAGTAACAATTTGTTTGAGCTAACAAATTATAAGCAGATGAAGAAAAAATTTATAATAAAAGTTTGATATAACTAAATAATCAATTTGAATAAGTTACAAGTTGCAACTTTATAAATTAAAACTTAAAATTTAAAATACAACAAAATACAAGTTCAAAAGGTTACAACTTGCAATAAAAACTAACATTAAAAAGAAAAGTACGACTTAAAGTTAAAGAGTACAATTCATAAAATTACTTTTACATATCCCATAAAAGTAAAAGAGATAAGGGTCAAAAATATTAATTTTTATAAAACTTAACCCCAAAATATCCACAAATATAATATATAAGCTTAAAATATCCATTTTTGATAAAAAGATAAAAAATCCTTTGACATTTCATAACAAATCATTATTTAATTATTGAAAATTGTTATTGTCACTCCAAATTTGTTATTTCCAAACCAATTTGCTAAGTCATACTTATTGAAAACGAATATAATTATTTTGGTATATCGACTAGAAATCACTGCATATCCAATGCTATACTCGGGTTTTTCCTCGTATAGGGGATCAATGTGGTATAATGACACCTCGTACTGGATGATTATTATTTGTAAAAATAGATAAACAAAACTTTTTCCATGATTTATATTTATTGAGATCCGATGCACGAAATTGTATCAGAGTCTGGGTTTATTGAAGATATAAATTAAATTATTTGTACAATATTATTTTCTTATGCCTAACAGGAGGAGAAAATCAAGAAAAATGTATCCAAAAATCTTTCGAGATATAACAAGTGCAGGATTTCATTAAATGACATCCCACGAAGATTGGAACATAATTGTTCCAGATACATCTAAGATCTCACAAGATCTTAGGGAGATCCAGAAGACCATCATTTACTATGGTGGACAGACGGAGAAGATATTCCGATCTCTATCCGAGATCCAACAATAAGTTTCAGATCTAAAGAAAGAGATCATAGATGTGAAAGGAAGATTACCAAGACGAACTGGTAGATCGATGAACGAACATTTCAAAAATTCGTTTGGAGATAAACTAATCATTCCCAAAAGAAAGGCTACAGAAGTTTCAAAGTCTAAAAGCTATGAGGAACTCTTGCTCGACATCATCCGACAAGTCTGATATCTCGAAATTAACCGAATCACTTTCCAATTTAAGAATTGTGGATCTGGTTGATCTCAACTATTTTCAAACAAGAAGAAGTGAGTACGAGTGCGGAAACACTCTTCCCCCAACAACCATGGAAATAGGATCAAGTTAACCATATTACTTTTGTGGCTCGACGCAAGAGACGATCAGGATGGGACAATGCAACATCTAATAGCCCCCAGGTAAGAACGATGCTAGAACCAACACATTCGTTCTGATTGATGCTCACAACGGACATCATCGATTTCAGGAACATGAAAACCTTGATCGATGAATGGATGACATTCTTAAAGGTTGCTTCGTTAGCGGTAGACATTGATAAGGATCAATTCAATAAACTTATTGAAAATAGTTTGCAAGGTTCAGCCAAGAAAGCATATGATAGTATAGAGGTCATATCAAAGAAGAGATCGGATCGGGAGATAATATCTTTACAATTATTGAAAAGATCGTTCACTTGCTCAAAGTATACTTCATCGGTGATGGATAGGCTTTGTATGTTATGCGGATGAATATATATATTGGTTCCGCAAATATTACTTCCAAGCTCAAATACCATTGAATGTTGCAACAGAAATGTTCTTTACAAAAATATATAGCCCTTGGAGAGAGATGTTTATACAAACATATAAGGTACCTCCAGGAAAAGTTAATTCTGTGGCTAGAAGGATGTCATTTTTAAAGGACAACATAAAAGAGTGGTGTCAACAAGCGATACTATATAAGAACAAGAAAAAACTAAGAGGACTGGTAAAAAAGATTCTTCTTTATTGCGATAATAATGATTTTCCAAGTATTATTGGAGAACCAAGTCGAAAAAGACAGGGTAAAAGAAAGAAGCACTTCAGAAGTGTGTTTCGATTTAAGTCCGGAGGATCATACAGAAGGCCTTCCAATTAAGGAAGATCATGGTAGTCCAAATCAAAGGCTAGATCTTACAAATTTGGTCCTTTCAGGTTTTCTTCACAAGGATCTAAATCCGCAGGGAAGTCAACAGGAGGAACATCAAGAAGGAGAACTTTCAAACGAGCACACATTCGGACCAATGAAAGTTTCAAAGATCGCAACTGCTAGACATGCGATGCGAAATGACATATTTTACCAGACTGCTCACAGAAGCAGAGTGAAGTGCGCCAATTCGAGTCTACAACTGGCATCCTTGATATGATTTTCTATGGTGATCTGGTACCCATTTACCGGTTCAAGGACATTTCTTCAGATGAAAACATCTATGGAGAAGAGTTTGAATCTGATTCAGAAAGTTCATATGGATCATCTATAGAATCAGACGAGTAGCTCCAGCAAACAGGAAAATAGACTCCAAACCTCAGATAGTCTATCAGGATTTTTTTCAAGAATGATCATCTCAAATAAAACGATGAAAAGAATCATTCGGCAATATTCAACCCTAAGTCCATACGATGGCTTTAGGATTAGAAGTCTTTGCCCGATCTGTGTAACCAGATCGGGCTTAGACAACGCAAGCATAATATCATTTATGGGGTGAACTCAGGTAATTTGTATGCTGGCAAACTCATGTTTGACATCCACCCTAAGATTGCATACAACTTAGCTGACCAAGATTTCAGTAGAGTCTTAACCCTTCATCAGAACTTTAAGAGAACTGATTTAATTAAAGAAGGTAATAGATCATATTCTATCACGTATAGAATTGCGTATGCACTTTCCAATACACATCACTCAAATATGTTCTTAAGGAAAGAGTATATAGAAATTTATAGAATCTTCAAATAATTTACCAAAATAATGACGCTAGACCCAATCCAGATATCTAGGATATGCGGTGTTAATTTGCTAATTAAAGATCATCCATTCTAAATAGATCATTAAGGTATGATTCTGAAGTTAGTAACAAGATGTCATTTTCCGAAGATAGGATTCTAAGCCTAAGAGGAAAAGAACCAAATGAGGATTTTTATCCACAAAAGATTAGGGTAAGAAATGTAAAAATGAATTGTCTTGAGGGATGAAAAGAAATCCATATTATTTTTTATATATCTGAAACTAATAATTTGTTTTCTTGTGATGAATGCATATTAGAAATAGCAGGCTATGAAGTATCTGTTACAGGAATTGCAGGTAGAACTAAAGGTTCTATGACCCGAAAGAAATGAAAAGTGGATGGAGTTTAATCTCGATGGACACCGAATAAGGGTGGAATGAGAGACCCATTTTCCAAATAAATATGTCAGGTTTGCGTATAAAGAAAGAGATTTCAAATCTCTTAAAAGAACGAGATGATATGTTAGACATTTTAAGGAATTTGTGTAATCAAGGTCTAACTCGTCAAACAAATATGCAAGAGGTTGTGTTTAAGTATAATCAATTAAACTTAAGAATAACCATGTTAGAATATTGGAAAAATATGAAAGAATATCCGGAAGATTCTGAATGACGAGTGTTTTCTCCATATATATCCATTGGGATATTATATGATCAGTTTAAGTTAGAATACTTTGCAGCTTATATTGATTCAGGTTCACGCATTTGCACAGCAAAGCCAGAAGTTTTCCCCAGCAAAACGGTGGAAACTTTACCTCTTATTTCAAGACGAGATTTCTCCCAAAGAATCCTAATACTCAATAAGGGTATTCGAGAATCACGAATAAAGATAGGTGGAGCCTTTGGTACCCCTTGGTACAAAGTAAGAATGTCATCAATCTATATTCATGATATAGGTGCTAATATTTTGTTGGGTAATAATTTTATCCAAACCTTTGCAAAATATGAGCAAGATAATCACAAAAACCTGTTAACCTTTACTACTAACTGTGGTAGTTTGATACAAGTTTTGCGACTGGAAAAAGTTTATAATACGATAATGCCTATTATTTTTCACAGCAAACATAGTGATAATGACTCCAAGTTAACTCATCTTAAAATGTAGGATAAGAGAAAATTTGGAGAAACTCTTGTGTCTTGTAGATAAGAAGGGACGGAGAAAGCAAATGAAGAAGATATTCAACTTCTGAAAAATGTCTTACAAGACGGACCACCTTAGATTGACATTGATGAGGAAAGTTGTAACGCCCCGTTTCTTTTTAAGATAAGTATTCACTGAGGCGTTACTCACGTATAAAATTCACTCTTTCAAGAAAATAAAGATAGATAAATTCAAGAAAAATTTGTTGTGAAATATATACATTTTCGAAATTCCTGAAATAAATCATCTTAAATTAAAACCTTTTTCGACCTTTAATCATTGGCTACCAGCATCCACCGTTCGTACGCCACGCCCTAAACTCTTTAAACTGAAAACATTTTACATAAAATGGGTGAGCGTACAAAGACATTCAGTGGGGTTGATCTACGGGAGTATTCATAATAATGTCATTCAATAACATCTTTTTGTTTACGGTTTTTAGTCGTCATGAAAATGCGGATCTTAACCGCCGTGAAAACATTTGCTTTTCATAAACATATAACACGTTGTGGACTCCCAAGTAGTCCCAATGAAATTGTGGATAGGTTTCCGAAGAAGACCTATCAGGGCCCCAAGCTAACCCCATTTGGATTGTTACACCCCTTCGTGTTGGGATTCCGAAGAATATCCCCTTTTGATGAGTTTCCAACAAGGAATACCCTACTTGGCGTGAAGGCCCATGCACAGTTAAATTGTCATATAATAGTTCTCACATAACACACAGTGCACATTAATCACGTTCACGTTGGCCACATAATTCACATAACACATAAATACAGAAAACCTTTGACATATGTTAGTTTCTAAAGAAACCCTTTTGATGCAGGAATTTCCCGTCTTTTCATCTCATGAAACCAGTCTCATTTATGTCTTTTGAAATCAATAACTTTCAAAATCATATAATTTACTCGAATACTATTCCCATAGTGAAAACGTTTCACTTTAAAACGACACCACATAATGACGGAATTTAAATCACGTAGTCACATTGTTTTTCATAAAACTGTATGATTTTAATACATAAATAAGATTTTACCCCCACCTTGGATACTCGATAGGTCTGACCAAAAGGTCTCGGTCTTATCTCCATGTATTCCTGCATTTTGCTTGTATTTCCTACAAAGTATAAAAACGTAACTTATCCTCTGACTTAATTGCTTAAAACCAATAAAATCTAAAAAAGAAAGACTTTTAAGAAGGTCAATAGACCAGGGTTCTAAATTCAGGATTTACTGAAAAATAGGGTTTTATTGCTTAAAGGGTTCGCTCGTCAGGTCTTATATCATTTTGGGGTCAAATTACCCTTCTATGGAGTTACAGGGTACAATATACGATAATTAACCAACTCAGGGATCATAATATAATTTTCTGTAAGTTTTAAGGGTCGTTCTGTCATTTTCCCAAAATCTAGGGATGATTCTGTAATTTCTGTAAAGTTTAGGGTCCATTCTGTAATTTCTAGGAAATTATGAGATCCTTATTAAGTCCACTAAAGATTAGAGTCCTTTATGCAATTATTCATAAGTTCAGGGGTCTTTTTGCATATCTTATAAAGTTCAGGGACTATTCTATAATTATCTACAAGTTCAGGGGCCATCTCGTAATTACCCATAAGTTCATGGACCTAAGTGCTATTTACCTTAAACCTAAGGTTTGCAATCAGTCCTCGAATTATATCAAATTTATGAAATTAACCCCAGTCCCAAATCTCAACCACTGTACACCGTCCCTGCCACTCTTATCCTCTCCGCTGTCGCCTGCCTCTGCCGGCGACCCACGTCGCCGGCGACCACCGATTACAACCCAACACAACCTCGGCTCAAACACAACATACACCCAATTCAAAACTCACGCACACAAACACAGAACATATACATATATATATAAATACTAATATACATATATATAAACATTCAGCCATTTCGTATACATGCCATACGTGATGAAAACGCGATCGGGTAAAAATCCGAGCCCGTACCTGTGACCGGCTCGACGAGTACTACATCGTAATCAATTCACCTTGTCGAAAAGATGTCGCCGACGGTGATAGAGAAAGAGGCGATGGAGATGGTGATGATGTAGGGAAACAGTGAAGATGGTGATGAGAGAGACGAGAGAGATAAACATTTTTTTTAATTCTTTTATTACTCCAATTTTTTATATATCTTGCTTACATATTTTCTTTCTCCTAATAAGAGCCAAGTGTACAAACTTAAGCATGTGCTGTCTTTATACTATTGATTCACTTAGTATAATTAGTTAGAATAATAACAAAGTTTAATTTTTAAGAAAAAGAATTATGGATACTACATCCTCTCCTTCTACAAAGAAATTTCGTCCTCAAAATTTAAAAATGTATTAAAACTCGTTAAATTCGGATATTCTACAAGTAGTTCTTCTTTCTACTAAGTTGCCTCATTCATGTTGTGCCGACTCCGTTGGACTTTTATCCAGTTTATATTTCGATTTCTAAGCTTATGGACCTTTCTATCTATAATAGCGACAGGAGATTCCTCGTAAGATAAATTTTTTTTTTAGTCCAATACTTCCTTAGTGGACCATGTGACTCGAGTCAAACACGTACTTTTGTAGGGTCCGATGTACGTGTGTGTGCACCGTATATTATTGTGAACTATTTAATAAACAAAAACCTAAGAGTTTTAGAACTCCTAGTCTTGCTCTTCAAGACTCTTTTTCCATATAGGAAAAAGATATGGATAAAATCATATCAAATATACTTATGTCATAAATATTGTTAGGATGTATACTATAAGCCTAGCTTTTGTATGAACATCTATTTATGATATGAGAATCTTTTATGGTCAAATGTTTACATTTTATATATTTGTTATATGTGTTATTGCAATTGTCCAATTAATTTATATTGTAGATAACATGGTGTGTGGTGCCACACAGAAGATCATGTTATCAGTTCCTTATAGATTATAAATGGTAGCTCACAGCCAAGATAATTTTGGACAAATTATCGGAATGGTTGTAGTGTAATTTGGTATTAATCTATCTTTATTATAAAATTACACTAGTACATTTTGTATGTATTGAGCAGGACCAATTGAGGTTGTTTTATTTGTACTGACTACATAAATAGAACAAGACCTCTATTATTATGGATGTGCGTCCTCTTAATCATGTATGATAACGGGCATGTATACTCGATATATGTTTCTTTAATTTATCAATGGGTGAGATTTATTTATTAAATCAATAAGCTCGGTAAATTGGGATACAATGTTGTTTATATGGTGTGCTGTTGATTATATAATGAAACCGTGTCCTAATTATTTAGGATGAGGATGTCCCCTTGAGGAACTCATAAGGATTATCATGTAAACCCTGCAGGTGGATTTATTCCGGCATGATAATAAAGTTGAGTGGTACTACCTTTGGAATTAAATGTTAATTAATTGAATTATCAGTAATTCATTTAATTAACGGACATTCGATATCTTAAACGCAGGGAGATAAACGCGCACATAATAAATAGGAGCCCATATCTAATATGGATAAGGACGGTAGTTCAATAATATCTTTTTAGTGGATTGAGATATTATTGATAGGCTTAAGAAGTATATTCATATTGAATTTAGGACTCCTAAGCCTATCAGGAGACCGATTCATAATCCTCCTCAAGGTCCCTGTTGTAGCCTATAAATAAGCCTCAAGTCAGCCGTTTCTATATACACAGACATAAAATTTGAGATACGATTTAATAGAAGATGGCTAAAAGTCTCGATAGTTCGTTGCCCACACAACGTTCGAGAAAAAAGGCAAGGAATACAACAGAAGATCGTGAGATCCAGGCTCCATCGATTCCTTGATCTACAGTTCTGACCTTAGAACTAATATCGGTGAAAAAGGTATGATTCGTTTATCCGCTGCGCGTTAATCATATTTGCATGGACCCTGAATCAGATAATCGTATAGGATCGGCGATCCGACAGTTCCTACACCCAGTATAGAAGTGATCGACACCTTCTTCCATACAGCGCCTCATATGGTGCCAACCGAGTCGTTGATGATAACTATTATTGTAAACAAACTCTACTAAATATAATTGGTCTTCCCAACTTCCAAACAAATCCAAGACACTAGCTCTCAACATGTCTTCCAGAATCTGTATCGTTCGTTCTGTTTGACCATCAATTTGGGGATGAAAAGTAATGCTGAAAGTTAGTTTGGTGTCTATCTTCTTTTGCAGGTTCTGCCAGAATCTGAAGGTAAAACGAGTGTCTCTATCCGACACAATAGTAACTAACACTCCATGGAGCCTGATAATTTTCTTTATATAAATTCGTGTTAATCTATCCAAGTCGAACGTCATTTTAATAGGTAGAAAAATGAGCAGACTTGGTTAGTCTGTCTACTATAACCCATACAACATGATTTTCTCGATTTGTTTTAGGTAACCCGACGACAAAATCCATGGTAATGTGCTCCCATTTCCACTCGGGTATTTCCAGTGGTGTCAGCATTCCCGCTGGTCGCTGATATTCTGTTTTTTTTTAACTTGTTGGCAGATATGACACTTCTTAATGAAAAATCTAATACTTCCTTTCATATTTTTTTTTCCAAAAGATCTCTTTTAAATTTAATAATAATTTTTTTTATACATTTTCGTACCTCTAGGGTGTGCTGAGTACGGAGTGTTATGCGCTTCTACTAGTATTCTTTCTCTTAGTCCTTTATCTTCCAGCACGCAAAGTCTTTCTCTAAAAGTTGGAGCTTCATTTGCTGACCTCGTAACTCCTTCCATAATAGCCAACCAAGCCTAGGAAGCTTCGCACCTCATTTACGTTAGTTGGCGTCTTCTAGTTAATAATGACTTTCATTTTAGTCGGATCTACCTCGATTCAAAAAGTGACGATATGCCTAAGGAACGTAATTTTATCCAACCAAAACTCATGCTTCTTGAACTTTGCATATAACTTTTTTTTTTCAAAGTTTCCAATGAAATCCTCAATTGTTCTTCGTGTTGGAGTTTATCGTGCGAATATTCTATAATGTTATAGTTTAAAAGAACTCTGACGAAACGATCGAGGTATGGATGAAAGACTCGATTTATCCTATCCATAAAATTGTTGGCGCATTACTAATTCTATACGAATTCAAAATGATCTTCTCTCGTTCTGAAGGTTGTCTTAGTTATATCATATCTTCTTCTTGACCTTCACTTGACGATATCCTGATCTCCAATCTATTTTTGAGAACATGTTTGTGTCTCTTAATCAGTTAAAATAAATTTTCTATTGGAGATAGCGGGTAATTATTTTTGATAGTCCTTTTGTTTAGCTCGCGATTATCAGTACATATTCGAAATGGTCCATCTTTTTTGTTTTTTCATGAATAACACTGGAGCTTCCCAAGAAGATACATTGGGACGTATAAAACTTTTTTTTTCAAGAGCTCTTGTAATTACACCTTTAATTCTTCTATCTCATTTGGCGTCATTTGATATGGTGCTTTTAACATTGGCGTCGCCCTGGGTATCAAATTTATGCCGAACTTGACTTGTCGATTAGGCGATGGTCTAGATAAATCTTCTGGGAAAACATTCATGTATTCCCTTATTATCAATATTATTTTGATAGAGTTCATTTCCTGCTCGAGATTTATAATATTTACCGAAAACGTCTCGTATTCTTTCTTCTTAAGCATCTTGATCGTCTGTCGTGGTCTTTGGCTTTTTAGCGACCTCGCTTCGAGCGAGAGCAAAAACTCAAGCTTTTCCTACTTCGTGTCTTGGTTTAAAGTCTGGTCTAACGATCCTATTTTTAGAACTAACGTTCGAATTATGGTAAGGTTCTTATCATCGATGGCAATGTCCAGTCGTCCAGCGGTACTGTCCGATGTGAACTCTTTCGTATCTGGAACAGGTGACTCCCATTCTGAGAATAGAGGCGTTCAGAGTGCCACTCACCATTGGTCGTTTTATTTGGTTGAGAGGTGTGGTTTGATCTTGATTTCGATCGTCCCATTTTTATTTTTTTTTCAAGCGTCTTAGCAAACTTTTTGGGAATTACGTAGTCCAAACATATATACGGGGTGACTTCTTGAGCTCTCTCGATGATCTCAGTGTACGTCATTCCTTCATGTCCAGCCAGAATAGTGCAATTCTTCAAATGTAAGCTTCTACTAAAACATCTAGCTTTCTTTGTATTGATGTTGAGTAAGTGTGTCGCGTACCCGCTTAATTGATTAAACTTTATTTCGTGTTCTCTAACCGTCAACAACCCTTGGCGGAGAGATAGAAATTTCGTTTCCTTCTTACAACGATAAGATTTTTGGCGGATAATTTTGTATGATCACTCCCTTAAAGTCCGTCCATGTCATTACAACTCTTCTTTTTAGGGTAAAAATCCTATCACATAAGTTCCGCAAGAAACTCATCTCCTCGATGAATTGAAAATAACGCATGAAATTTTCTACTTGTTGGTACGGATTAGGTGAGCAGAAAGTCTATCTGGAGCCATCTATCATTCTTCCGCATCTGCAAGTCCTCATCTTCCATTGAAGGTTGACGGAGTAAATAGTCGAAACTATTTGATAAAGAAAGATTAAGGATAACATGTTTTTCGTTTGATTTAATTTTAGAACATTTGTGATCATCGATTTTCTTCCAAGATCATCTCCCGTGATTAATTGGTCGTAAGCCCGAAACGTGTTATTATCACGAACGTAAGCCTAGAGAATCTATCATGAGATTTTCTACGTAGTTCTATCCCTGAAGTTCAAGGCACGTGAAGTCCATTTTGAGCATCTATGTTATTCTAGCTATTGTTGCATTTTACGAAAACTATATTTTACATTAAAGTCTATGTAATACTAGAACCCTTGAGAATCATTTCACTCAACTTATAACATGATTCCATAAACCATATAAATACCTCAATAGATTTCTTTATCATCGTTGTCATCATAACTTTATCTCACATATATCATAGCTGAACTTGACATAACCCATCACATAACACTGCACCAACTCCTGCCGTGGCCATTTACGCACACGAGCTCATGCTGCGGCCGCAAGCGGCTCAGTTGCGGCGTCCAGCAGGCAGTGTGTCGATAACAGAGATATCCTGTTGGAACCGTCGGATCGTCGATCCTATACAATTATCCGAATCGGGGTCCATGAAAATATGATTAACGCGCAGCGGATAAACGAATCATACCTTTTGCACCGATATTAGTTCTAAAGTCAGAACTGTAGATCGAGGAATCGATGGAGCCTAGACCTCACGATCTTCTGCTGTATTCCTCACCTTTTTCTCGAACGTTGTGTGGGCAACGAACTATCGAGACTTTCAGCCGCCTTCTACTAAATCGTATCTCAGATTTTTGTGTGTATTTTGAAACGGCTAACTTGAGGCTTATTTATAGGCTACAACAGGGACCTTGAGGAGGATTAGGAATCGGTCTCCTGATAGGCTTAGGAGTCCTAAATTCGATCTGAATATACTTCTTAAGCCTATCAATAATATTTCAATCCACTAAAAAGATATTATTGAACTACCGTCCCTTATCCATATTAAATATGGGCTCCTATTTATTATGTGCGCGTTTATCTCCCTGCGTTTAAGATATCGAATGTCCGTTAATTAAATGAATTACTGATAATTCAATTAATTAACATTTAATTCCAAAGGTAGTACCACTCAACTTTATTATCATGCCGGAATAAATCCACCTGCAGGGTTTACATGATAATCCTTATGAGTTCCTCAAGGGGACATCCTCATCCTAAATAATTAGGACACGGTTTCATTATATAATCAACAACACACCATATAAACAACATTGTATCCCAATTTATCGAGCTTATTGATTTAATAAATAAATCTCACCCATTGGTAAATTAAAGAAACATATATCGAGTATACATGCCCATTATTATACAATGATTAAGAGGACACACATCCATAATAACAGAGGTCTTGTTCTATTTATGTAGTCAGTACAAATAAAACAACCTCAATTGGTCCTGCTCAATACATACAAAATGTGCTAGTGTAATTTTATAATAAAGATAGATTAATACCAAATTACACTACAACCATTCTGATAATTTGTCCAAAATTATCTTGGTTGTGAGCTACCATTTATAATTTATAAGGAACTGATAACATGATCTTCTGTGTGGCACCACACACCATGTTATCTATAATATAAATTAATTGGACAATTGCAATAACATATAGAACAAATATAAAATGTAAAATATTTGACCATAAAAGATTCTCATATCATAAAAAGATCTTTATACAAAAGCTCGGCTTATAGTATACATCCTAACATATCCGACAACCACATAATCATAAACCATACATTAAAGCGGTTATAAGCAAATGTCTACACGACCTCATTTTTCCATATAATTTCAAGGTCATAAAGTAATTAAACATTTGATCTTAGCATACCTTAGCGAAGGCGGAGCAGTAGGTTATATGTGGATGCAGGTAGCTAATAAGAATTTTTCTTTCAAAGAAACGATATACTTTTATTTCTCATTGAATTCACAATATGACAATAGATTTATATATATATATATATTTTTTTTTTCAGAAAACAAAAATATTTTAGCAAGTCTACAGAATCATAAACCAGCTCTGATACCACCTATAACGCCCCGTTTCTTTTTAAGGTAAGCATTGACTGAGGCGTTACTCACGTATAAAATTCACTCTCTCAAGAAAATAAAGATAGATAAATTCAAGGAAAATTTGTTGTGAAATACATTTTTGAAATTCCTGAAATAAATCATCTTAAATTAAAACCTTTTTCGACCTTTAATTATCGGCTACCAGCATCCACCGCTCACGCGCCACGCCCTAAACTCTTTAAACTGAAAACATTTTACATAAAATGGGTGAGCGTACAAAGACACTCAGTGGGGTTGATCTACGGGAGTACTCATAATAACGTCATTCAATAACATCTTTTTATTTACGATTTTTAGTCGTCATGAAAATGCGGATCTTAACCGCCATGAAAACATTTACTTTTCATAAACATATAACACGTTGTGAACTCCCAAGTAGTCCCAATGAAACTGTGGATATGTTTCCGAAGAAGACCTATCAGGGCCCCAAGCCGACCCCATTTGGGTTGTTACACCCCTTCGTGTTGGGATTCCGAAAAATATTCCCTTTTGATAGGTTTCCAACAAGGAACACCCTACTTGGCGTGAAGGCGCATGCGCAGTTAAATTGTCACATAATAGTTCTCACATAACACACAGTACATATTAATCACGTTCACGTTGGCCACATAATTCACATAACACACAGATACAGAAAACCTTTGGCATATGTTAGTTTCTAAAGAAACCCTTTTGATGCGGGAATTTCCTGTGTTTTCATCTCATGAAACCAGTCTCATTTATGTCTCTTGAAATCAATAGCTTTCAAAATCATATAATTTACTCGAATACTATTCCCATAGTGAAAACGTTTCACTTTAAAACGACACCACATAATGACGGAATTTAAATCACGTAGTCACATTATTTTTCATAAAACTGTACGATTTTAATACATAAATAAGATTTTACCCCCACCTTGGATAATCAATAGGTCTGACCAAAAGGTCTCGGTCTTATCTCCATTTATTCCTGCATTTTGCTTGTATTTCCTACAAAGTATAAAAACGTAACTTATCTTCTGACTTAATTGTTTAAAACCAATAAAATCTATAAAAGAAAGACTCTTGAGAAGGTCAATAGACCGGGGTTCTAAATTCAGGGATTACTGAAAAATAGGGTTTTATTGCTTAAAGGGTTCGCTTGTCAGGTCTTATATCATTTTGGGGTCAAATTACCCTTCTATGGAGTTACAGGGTACAATATACGATAATTAACCAACTCAGGGATCATAATATAATTTTCTGCAAGTTTTAGGGGTCGTTCTTTCATTTTCCCGAAATCTAGGGGTGATTCTGTAATTTCTGTAAAGTTTAGGGTCCATTCTATAATTTCCAAGAAATTCTGGGTTCCTTATTAAGTCCACTAAAGATCAGGGTCCTTTATGCAATTATTCATAAGTTCAGGGGTCTTTTTGCATATCCTATAAAGTTTAGGGACTATTCTATAATTATCTATAAGTTCATGGGCCATCTCGTAATTACCCATAAGTTCAGGGACCTAAGTGCTATTTACCCTAAATCTAAGGTTTGCAATCAGTCCTAGAATTATATCAAATTTATGAAATTAACCCCAGCCCCAAATCTCAACCACTGTACACCGTCCCTGCCACCCTTATCCTCTCTGCTGCCGCTTGCCTCTACTGGCGACCCACGTCGCCGGCGACCACCCGATTACAACCCAACACAACCTCGGCTCAAACACAACATACACGCAATTCAAAACTCACGCACACAAACACAGAACATATACATATATATATATACATATTAATATATATATATATATATATATATATATATATATATATATATATATATATATAAACATTCAGCCATTTCGTATACATGCCGTACATGATGAAAACACGATCGGGTAAAAATTCGAGCCCGTACTTGTGACCGGCTCAACGAGTACTACATCGTAATCAATTCATCTTATCGAAAAGATGTTGCTGACGGTGATAGAGAAAGAGGCGATGGAGACGGTGATAACGTAGGGAAGCAGTGAACATGGTGATGAGAGAGATGATAGAGAGAAACATTTTTTTTTATTTTTTTATTACTCCAATTTTTTATATATCTTGCTTACATATTTTATTTCTCCTAATAAGAGCCAAGTGTACTAACTTAAGCATGTGCTGTCTTTATACTATTGATTTACTTAGTATAATTAGTTAGAATAATAACAAAGTTTAATTTTTAAGAAAAAGAATTATGGATACTAAAAAAGTTTACTTTCCCTTTAAAATGTTAAAAGGCTAATCCAAAGGAATTTCAATGAGAATCCTTTAGCCTGGTGGGACAAAAATCAGATCGAAGCAACACTAAAGGTAGAAGAACAATACCGATACGAGTTGGTTTGATACAAGCCGATTCAAATGAACATTGAAGATCGAAAAGATATGCAATTTTTTTTAAAGAGCATATTGTTGACGTTGGAATTTGTAATTGGTTAATTCCTAGTCGAACACCCAAATTGATGTGAAGATAGATGAATTTGAATGGAGAAGTGTGATATAAGTGTGTAAAATGTAGCGAACACTGTGCCCGGAGCCTACTCGGGCAATTTAGCTCGGCTGATCCTGGACGGTTAAGTGATCGGGCAGGACCTTATAGCATTAAGTTAGAGAAATTAGCTCTCCAGTACTATTTACAGAAGTAGGATTCAGATCATTTACAAGTTAAAATTACATCTATTTATAGTTGAAAAATAATCTAAGTAGTGGAGATCGTGGGGATCGTGGGGATCGTGGAGGTCGTGGGAGTTGAGCCCATCTTCCCCTTGATTTTCGCCTATTTACGTGGTATTTGGCGGTTTTGTTACCCACGATCTCTTGGAGGTTGGCTGTATCCTGGATGGCCATATGACCCATGGCCGGCCAAGCTGATCCGTCGAGAAACCCTCCCAATCAACCTGGACGGTCTATTTGAGAGAACGTTGCCGTCGTGGCCGACCAGGTGGTGTGATATCCTTTATTCTGCCGTCCAGGTGTAATATGCTATGCAGCTCGGGTCAGACGCCCAACAATAGCCCCTTAGGTCTTGGCAGAAAATCGCTTCTGCTGAGACCTAATCAACCTTGACAAGTCGAGCCGAGCAAGAATGAGTTGCAAGTTAGTATTTTTGTTGCAAACAAGTGTCGTCATCTGGTGGAATAGAAGTCGAAAGGTCGTCATTTTGCATCCGTTCGATTTTCCACGCGTCGGTATGCGGTTGGCCGGGAGTTAAGGGTCACCGCCTATATATAGTATTCTCCTTATTTAACCTCTTGTTGGCTTACGATTCCGATTATTTGCTGTGCATTCCGAGCATAATTAACCGGTCAGGATATCCTGTGCTACGTTGTCTTGCGAGAGCGATCTCACTTGGGAGGTAACCTCTTTCTCTCTCACGTAACTATGTCTCAGATTCCTAAAAATATCCCATCTGGATGGTCTCAAGGCCACCGGTGGACCGACTGGGTTGAGGTTCCTTTCGAGGATTCAAAGGCCATGAAGTAGCCTTCCGTAGTTACCCAACCCGAGCTGGATAAGATACAAGCCCGTTTCAATATACCCTTGGGAGTTTCCTTCGTTGCCCCCCATCCTGAGGAGCGAATGCACAAGCCGAGGAAGAATTGTGTTGCTATAAATCTTCAAGCCTTGGAGGGAGGTCTGCGGTTTCCCATGACGCCTTGTTTATCCCGTTACCTTTGGTAGTGGGGGATAGCCCCAGGACAGCTTCGTCCAAATAACTGGTGCTCTCTCTTGGGTTTGTTAGTACTTCTTCATAGTTACAACCTCGGAGAGCCCAGCTTTGAAGAGCTATCCTGGCTGTTCAAACTTAAGCTTATACCTGGAGCGGAAAATCACTTTTATTACCTCGTCCCTCGGATACATCGACCCCAATTAGTCTGTGATCTTCCTCTATCAGTAAGAGATTGGAGAAGCGAGTGGTTTTGGGTCGATGGGGATTGGATGAGTCCAGGGACGTTTAGAAGCTCCTTTGCTGTCAGGGCGTCCGGCCTAGTTGGTTTTGGTCCTGCTGAAGGTATCCCTTTTGTCATTTTCTTGATTAGGTCTACTAATGTTTTTAATATTTTTCTATTTTGCAGAGGGGGGACTTAAGAGTCTTGAGAGCGGCGGTGACTTCTCTCGCAAAATCCGCTTCCTGCGGGACACCATTAGCCCTGAACAGCGGACGTTCAGGGAGTTGATTGTGGAAGACCGGCTCATTCGAGCTGGCCTCGTCTTTCCTTTTATACGTGCTGCCGTTGACTTTCAAGGTAGATTTTACTTCTTGGCCAATATTGTGCTCGGCTATTTTCTAACCGGTTATTCTTCGTACAGCTATTCTTCCGCAAGACGGTCTCCATCCTAAAATGAATCCAACCGAGCGTATTAGGATCAGGACTGAGCGAGGTGGGAAGCAAAAAAGGCCAATTGAGAAGAGGTGAGGTCCTGCACGCCCAATGGCTGAGACTCCTACTCCGGGTCAGAACCCTACCGATCCGCCCGCAAAGAGGACCCGTCCGACTTCTAGCGAGCAACCAGCCTTGGGCCCCGATGCCACCACCACAATTCACTCTGGAGTATGGTCTTCCGAGTCTTCACTGGCCGGCTCGGTCAGCATTTGTGGTTGGGATCCCAAACTGATTGAGAGTTCCAAGGAGTTCCTTGGGAAATGTCCTCCATTTCAGATCAGCTTTTCTCGTGCTCGGCCGCCCAGCGCGGATTTAATGAGGAATCTTCCATCTGGGATTAGGCAAGCCATGGATGCTCCGGCAAAGTCCTGGACAGGGGAGCTGGAGGGTTATGCAAGAGAGATGTCGGCGGCTGACATGGGAGCTTGCGCGGCAATTTTGAATGCCCAGGTTTCCGTCTTTGCTTGGCGAGCTAATCATGAATACCTTGCTCAGCAGGATAAATATGTGGCAAGCAGGGCTGAGCTTGGTGATAAGAAGACCGACTTGGCTGCTGCTTCTGAGGAACTAAAGGGACTTAGGGCCAAGCTGACTTCTGCCCAGGATTCGTTATCCCGACAAAAGGCCGAGGCGGACGTTGAGAAGGCCCTGCTAAAAGGTCAGCTCGAGATGGTTCGGGCCGAGCTGAAGTCTGCACGTGACGAGCTGATAATTGCTAGAGCTAGCCGGTTGGACGAGGCCGTCGTGGCGCAGAAATACAAGGAGTCTGATGAATGCAAGTACGAGGGAATCTTGGCCTATCTTTTTGCCTACATGGACAATATTGTGGTGGCTAGGAAGGCAAACTTGGACGACCGTCCCTTTAGTACTGCCTTAGCCAATTTCTTGCAAAGGAATCCTCTTCCTCAATATTACCTGGACCTCATGGAAGACTTGCCCGGCTATCTCCCTCCTGGTTCTGAGCATCTCCTGAAGCTGGCTCCTCCTATTCGATTTATGTCAGATCCTAACTTAGGAGTTTCTGGGTCCAAGCAGGTCGAGGGAGCTGATACAACTGGGGTCGAGGATGATGTGATCATACTGCAAGATGATTAGCATTTTTTTGGTTTTTCTTAGCTGTTTTGCCCTTTGTGAACAGGTTCTGGCCTGCAAACCAGTGTATGTATATGATATTGAATGGACGACATTTCATTTATATTACACGTTTGACTTGAGCACGTTAGGCTAACTTGTCTTCTCCGGTTCAGCCCCAGGGGTAACATTCAGGCCTATCTCCTATCTAGAGGATTGGATAAGATAAGGTTTTGGATAGCCCCTAGGTATAACACATGTCACCAATGACAGTACAGGAGGTGACGTATTGTTGTTTATTGTTGCCACGTGTTGCCTATAATAGGGTAGGATCCTAACGGTCATGATCCTTCTATAAATAGCAATGGCTGGCTTATTTTCACCTTTGTGAATCTAATATGATACTCTTTAATTGACCGCATCATTCCAATTTTAGCCGTGCAAGAATTACCGTCTAGGATGAGCCGTCCTCCATTAACCGTCCTATTTACGACAGACCTCAGCGTGGAAACCTGCGGAGCAGGGCAAGCTGAGGAGACCGGTGTAACTAGGTCTGAAGATGGTGTGATCGTGTTCGAGGATGATCGATATTACGATCTTGGCCATAAGGAGTTCCGAGCAGTTCTCTTAAGTTTAAGTACTTGGCAACATATTCAGCAACTGCCGTCCGTTCGTAAAACGCCCTAGCTGACATGTCAATATTGAAAGAGAGACTTGGTCGAACTGGACGGCCTGGTCCACTCATAAAACGCTCTAGCTGACATGTCAATATTGAGAGAGAGGCTTGGTCAGACTGGATGGTCTGGTCAACTCTTCTAGTAGCATATATTATTGCCGAGCTGCTCATTCGAGTTTTTTGTTTAGGGTTTAATGGGTCGTCTGTTGAGAGGTTCTGGCCTCCAAACCAGCAATTTTCAATGATATTTCTAATTTCAAATCTAATTATGCCTACATTGCATGTTTTTCTTACGAGCACTTTTGATCTGGTTTGATCCTGGCCGGCCTGGATAGGCTCATTGAAGAAACTGTTCTTAGGCGACAGCTCGTCGGACATCTATGCCCTGGCCGGCTTATTCATGTTTGCCGTGTTCTGGCCGGCTTTGTCGCACTGAGACCTAAGAGGTCTGACATAACAGAATCCTAGGTTTTTGTCAGGCCCGACACGTGGCACAATCTGATGTTCTGGGAGGCGAAACGTCGTCCATTGTTGGTCGTTCGATCCGCCACGCGTCACCTCTGGTTGGGTGGGAGTTGAGAGGTCGTGCCTTGACTATAAATAGGGGTGACTTTCATTCATTTTGACCTTCACGAGTCTACGAACCTTAGAGAATTCTCTGATATTTCCCGACCAGAGTTAGCCGTCCATATTCTCCCGTCTAGGATAAACCGTGCTTCATCAACCGTCCAGCTCAATTTTTAGGTAATTTTTGCTCTCTCATCATGTCTTCTCCTTCATCTTCTGTAAGTGAGTCTGGGTATGGAGGGTATTCTTCTGAAGAGTTGAGCCTAGAAATTAGCTCGTCTTCGGAAGAAATTAGGAGTTCTGGTCCACCTATGGTTGAGGTGGCAGGGCCATCGGGTTGATCAGCCCGTTACGTTCCGATAGGGATGCCTAGGCCGCCTAGACAATACAGCCGAACTGAGCAGCCTTCGGTGGATTCAGAGGCTATGTCTTAGCTGTCCGTGGTTACCCGGGCAGAATTGGATAGGTGGCACGCCCTCTTCAACATTCCGCGGGGGGTGTCATTTGACGTTTTGAGGCCGGATGAACGGATGGACAAACCACCCGCAGATAGCGTGGCCATCAATCTCCGCTCTTTGGAAGGCGGTCTTCGGTTTCCCTTGGCTCCTCCTCTCACCCAGTACCTTTGCCTTTGGGGTCTTGCCCCCGGCCAATTGCACCCGAATAGCTGGTCCTCCATTTTAGGATTGCTCGTCCTTTTTTGGTCATTTAACCTTGGTGTTCCGACCCCAGAGGAGTTGTCTTGGCTGTTGGGCCTGAAACTTTTGCCCGGAGCTCAGAATCACTTCTACTACCTATCTCCCCGGTATGGGCGTCCTCAGTTGATCATCGACCTTCCGTCCTCCATTAAAGGTTGGAAGACGAAATGGTTTTGGGTTAGGGGTGATTGGATGAGCCCCGGCCAGGTCAGAGAGCAGGGGCCGGAGCGAGTGTTCTGCCCAATGTTTTTCGGGACTCCAAATGGTATACTTGCATTTTTCTTATTCTTTGCCTGGTTGTCTGATTTTAATTACTTTTCATTTTGCAGAGGTTGCCGTAGAGAATTTCCCGGCCAGCAACATCTTCTCTCGGAAGGTGGTATTTCTTAGGGACCACACCGCCCCATCTCAGCGGGACTTTAAGACGCTCATTACCGAGGAGCGTCTTGCAAGTGCTGGTCTTATTCTCCCTTTCCGAGCTGCTCCAAATAACTATCGTGGTAAGATGCTACGAACTCATACCTAATATGTTTACTCTGGAGCTCTACTTAATTACTTTTCTTATTTTTCAACCGTCCTCCCTCCCCACGGCTTGCAGCTCAGCATGAATCCGACTCAGTAAATCCGACAGAGAGCTCAACAAACCGCTGCCGGGCATCCGGGGAGGCCTCAAGGTCGCGGCCAAGACAAGGGTCGGGGACTTAAACGCCCTGCCTCAGTTACGCCTGCCCCAGCTTCTGCTTCCGAGGATGTGGCTCCCCGTGCCCCGCCGGCCAAGCGTTCCAGGCCGGGTCCCAGTGGCAGTGCAGGACCCTCCAGAAGTGGCTCGGGAGTTGGGAGAGGAAGCTCGGGGACAACTGGAGCTGCGGCTACCCATTCGGTGCCGGGTGTTTGGACTGCTGAGAGCCCTTTGGCCGGCTCGGTCAGTGTGTGCGGGTGGGATCCTGCCCGTGTGGAGGAGACCAAAGAGTATCTCGATCGTCGCCCGCCTTTCCAGATTAGCTTCTCGCGGGCCCAGTCTCTAACTCCCGAGGTGATGGAAAAGCTTCATTCTGCGGTATCTGCTGCCGTCGAAGCCCCCGTTAAGGCCTGGATGGAAGAGCTGGACAAATACTCCAGCAAGATGTTCGGTATGGACGCCGGCTCTTGCACTACCATCCTTCTGGCGCAGGCGTTCGTGTTCGCCTGGCGGGCCCATCATGAATACCAAGGGCAGATCGAGAAGATCAAGGCCCTAAAGGCGGACCTGAGGGAGAAAGGTGGCGAGCTGAGGGATGCGGTGGAGGAGAGAAATACGCTGCGTACCCAGCTATTTTCTTCTAAAGAGGCTTTGTCGCACGCCACCCAGGCCGCCGAGCTGGACAGGAAAAAGGTGGCTGAGTTGGCGGTGGAGAATGCCCGGCCTGGATGAGCTGAAGGCCGAGCTGCAAGCTGCCCGGGCCGCCCAGGTTGATGAGGTTGCTGTGGTTACCAAGTACCGGGACTCTGACGAGTACAAGGTCGAGAGTAGCCTTGTATATCTGTTCGCCTTTTTTGACGCCATCGAGGCGGCTCGGAAGGAGAAGTTGGACGACCGTCCGCTGGTGGCAGCCTTGGCCGGCTATGTGGAGAAGAACCCACTCCCGGCCTACTACTTGGTGCTGATGGCCGATCTGCCGAAGTATCTTCCGGAAGGGTCTGAGAAGCTGCTCGCTCCGGCACCCCTTATCGTGCTTCTGTCTAACCCTTCCTTTAATATGGGGGCCATCTTTGAGGCTGGACAGCCTGCTGAGGCGGTGACCGAGGTGGTTGATGAAGAGCTGGTTAATGTTGGCCAGCAGTAATAATTTTGTTCTTTTTTTTTTTTTCTTTTTTTTTTGTAAGAGGTACTGACCTCCAAACCAGTTTTGATCAATATCAATCTTCTTTTGGATTATGACCGTCCACATTTCTGTGTTTCTTAACTAAGTTAAAACCTGCTCGTCTCAATCGAATCAGCTCAGTACTTAAATACCTGAAACACTTGGTAGAAAACTATTAATCATTTGATAGTAGTGTGGGCCTACTCTGCTTACCAAGTTAATTTTTATCACTTCTCTTTGATCAACACTTTACTCTTGGCCGGAGCCGAGGCTGGTATAACGCTCAGTTTAGTCCGGCCTAGATGGCTCGGATAAGGTTGCAGTCTTAGGTGGGTCGAAGCCTTACTGTTTCATCCTGTCTGGACGGTTCGGATGAGGTCGTAGCCTTAGGTGGGCCGAAGCCTTACTGTTCCATCCGGCCTGGACGGCTCGGATGAGGCTGTAGCCTTAAGTGGGCTGAAGCCTTGATGGGCCGAAGCCTTACTGTTTCATCCGGCCTGAACGGCTCGGATGAGGCCGTAGCCTTAGTTGGGCTGAAGCCTTGGTGGGTCGAAACCTTACTGTTTCATCCGGCCTGGACGGCTCGGATGAGGCCGTAGCCTTAGTTGGGCTGAAGCCTTGGTGGGCCGAAGCCTTACTGTTTCATCCGGCCTGGACGGCTCGGATGAGGCTGTAGCCTTAGTTGGGCCGAAGCCTTGGTGGGCTAAAGCCTTACTGTTTCATCCGGCCTGGACGGCTCGGATGAGGTCGTAGCCTTAGTTGGGCCGAAGCTTTGGTGGGCCGAAGCCTTACTGTTCCATCTGACCTGGACGGCTCGGATGAGGCCGTAGTCTTAGCCAATATTACAAGCTGGGAAATAATTTCTTTAATCATGTAAAAAATATGCGAAAGAATTACAAAAGATTTACAACTGAAATCCTGGCCGGCTAATGATAATACTTTTTTAAGTGCTCTATATTCCATAGTTTGGATACAATTTTCCCTTCCAGGTCGGCTATCTCATATGCACCTCCGACCAGGATCCTGCTTATCTTGTATGGTCCTTCCCAGTTGTGTCCCAAGGATCCATTCGGTAGTAAGACCTTTTTGAGGACGAGATCCCCTAGCTGAAATTTTCTGACCCGGACCCTTGAGTTATAATACCTTGCACTTCTCTGCTTGTAAATGGCGTTCTTTATGTCTGCGTCCATTCTTCTTTCTTCTAGCAAGTTAAGATTGGCGGCCAGAACTTCCACGTTCTGTTGGTCTTGATATTTGTCCACTCTCCAAGTGCGAACGCCGAGCTCGATTGGAATAACTGCTTCGGATCCAAACGCTAGGGAAAACGACCTTTCTCCTGTTGCCGTTCTGGTCGTCCTCTTGTATGGCCATAGCACTTCGGCCAGTTCATCGGCCCAAGCTTCCTTCGATTCTTCCAACCTGGCCTTCAGGGTGTGTTTGATAATTTTATTCATGGCCTCGACCTGGCAATTTCCTTGAGGATGATATGGGGAGGAGAGCAGCTTCTTAATGCCCAAGTTTTCGTAGAATGTTCTTAGGTCGTCGCTGTCGAACTGCCGGCCATTGTCCGTGATGATGGAATGCGGGATCTCGAACCGGCAGATGATGGATTTCCATATGAAGTTTGTAACTTTTAGCTCGGTTATCCGTGCTAGGGGCTCTGCTTCTACCCATTTGGTGAAATAGTCGACGACGACTATGGCAAATCTTACTCCTCCTCGGCCAGTGGGCATCGGGCCAATTAGATCTATTCCCCATTTTGCGAATGGCCACGGGGCCATTATTGAGTTCAGGTCCTCCGAAGGTGCTCGGATGAGGGGCGCGTATCTCTGACATTTGTCGCACTTCTTGGCGAAGTTGATAGCATCTTTTTTTGGACTAGGCTAGAAGTACCCTTGCCTGATAACCTTGAAAGCCAGCGACTGGCCTCCCGAGTGATTGCCGCATACGCCCTCATGGATCTCGGCTAGTACATACTTGGCTTCTTCGTCATCCAGGCATTTCAGGAGAGGATGGGAGAAACCTCTTTTGTACAGAAGACCGTCCTGGATAGTGTATCGAGCAGCTCGGATCCTCAATTTTCTGGCCTCGCCCTGATCGGCGGGGACCTTCCCCCTTTCCAAGTATTGGATGATCGGGGTCATCCAAGTCACTTTCGGCTCAATATCATAGACTTCTTTTTGATCGAGGGCCGAGCTGTCCACAGTTCCAATGTTTACTGATCCGATATCCTCAGCTCCTTCACTTGTTGCTAGCCGGGCAAGAGCGTCAGCTTGTGCATTCTTGCTACGAGGAATCTGCTCGGCACGGATTCGTCTAAATTCTACGGAGGCCAACTCGACGGATCTCAAGTACTTAGCCATTTGTTCATCCCTGGCTACATACTCGCCTGAAATTTGATTGACGACCAGGAGGGAGTCACTGAAAACTTCGAGATCGTCCACTCCAAATTGTTTTACCACGTCCAGTCCGGCCAGCAGCGCTTCATACTCGGCCTCGTTGTTTGTTGTGGGAAATTTGAAGCGTAGCGCCGAGCAGAAGTATTTCTGGGTGGGGCTGACCAGTACGATTCCAGCCCCGGTGTAATTAGTGGTAGACGATCCGTCCACGTACATCTTCTAAGGTTTTTCTACCCTTTCTTCTCGGAGGATGAGAGTTGGAGTGAACTCGGCGATAAAGTCAGCAAGGGCCTGACCTTATATTGCCGTTCTGGGCGCATAATGGACGTCATATTGGCCCAGCTCGACCACTCACTTTAGCAGTCTTCCGGAGGCGTCTGGGCGGCCCAATACCTGCTTTAAAAGAAAGTTAGTCAGTACCTCAATTTGGTGTGCCAAGAAGTACGGCCGCAACTTTCTGGCTGAGATGACCAATGCATAGGCTAATTTTTCCATTGCCGGGTAGCGAAGCTCGGCGTCATGCAGTAACTGGCTCACATAATAAACGGGTTGTTGTGCCCTCTACTCTGCGCGGACCAATACCGAGCTTACCGCATACTCGGACACTGCCAGGTAAAGCTGTAATTTTTTGTCGGGCTGAGGCTTTGCCAGGACTGGAGCCTCCATGAATGCTTTCTTGAGGTCGTCTAGGGCCGACTGGCATTCACCGTTCCACTCGAATTGATCGTTTCTTCTGATCAAGTTGAAGAAAGGTCGGCACTTGTCAGTGGACCGAGATATAAAGCGGTTGAGGGCGGCAATCTTGCCCGTCAGACTCTGGACGTCCTTGATCCGTCTCGGCGGGGTTAGGTTCATGACCGCTTGAATTTTTTCGGGATTAGCTTCAATTCCCCTCTGACTCACCATATATCCCAGGAACTTTCCTGATCCTACCTGAAGGAGCATTTCTTGGGATTCAACTTCATCCTGTATCTTCTCAGGATGTCGAACATCTCTGCCAGGTGACCTACGTGATTAGTTTTCTGTTTCGACTTCACAAGCATGTCATCCACGTAGACCTCCATCGTCTTCCCAATTTGTGCGGCGAACATTTTGTTTACGAGCCGCTGATAAGTAGCCCCTGCATTTTTCAGACCGAACGACATCATGGTGTAGCAGTATTGTGCTCGGTCGGTGATGAAAGTTGTATGGACCTGGTCGTCCTCGACCATCGGTATCTGATGATAGCCTGAGTACGCATCCATGAAGCTCATGAGTTTATGACCGGTAGTGGTGTCGACCAGCTGGTCAATGTTGGGGAGCGGAAATCAGTCTTTTGGGCAGGCTTTGTTCAGATCGGTGAAGTCCACGCATAGCCGCCATGATCCATTTGGTTTCCTGACCAGGACGGGGTTGGAGACCCAAGTTGCATATTTGGTCTCTCTGATGAAGCGATAACCCAACAACCTTTGTACTTCCAGCTCTAGCCCCTCGTACCTGTTCGGGCTCAATCGGCGTCTTTTCTGGGCCACTGGTTGCGCGGCAGAGTTGATGTTGAGGTGATGGCAGACATCTTCTGGCCAGATGCCTTCCATATCTTCATGAGTCCAAGCGAATACATCAACATTGCCCTACAAAAAGATTATCAGCTCGGTACAGTAGGGCTCTTGTAACTCATAGCCGACCCGGAGTTCCATGTCCGGCCTGTTCGGATCCATGTTGACGAAATCCAACTCTTCAACGGGCGCTGCTCGTCTTTGGGGTTCGCCCCCTCGGGGATCGACGGACCCCCATTCCTCTTCGGGTTCTTGCATGTCCGTTGCCACTTCCCCTCTGCTATTTCTGGGCGGCGGTACCAGAGGAGGATCCGACTTCAAAGGTGGAGCTAACCGGCTGTTCAGGGGTAATTGCCGGGTGTGGAGTTTCATTATCTATCTCCATGGCAGTCTGATTATGCTCGGCGATCTCGAGAACAGAATCCTCGAAGGCGTCCTCCATCTAATCGTCGACCGAGGTGGTTTGGGCGAGCTCGAGCTGATTGAGCTCCTTTGGGCGTAGTCCCATGTCTGTCTCCCAGGCGGCCAGTTGGTTTCCCTTCACAACTTATACTTCGTCACCCACAGAGAATTTAAGGGCGAGGTGATAGATTGAGACTACCGCCTTTAATTTTGCTAGAAGTGGCCTGCCCCAGATGGCGTTATATTGGGAGTTCAAGTCCACCACCTTGAATTCCGTCGTTGTGAACACTTCCATGTCGCCGGAACCGAACAGGACCTTAAGCTCACAAGTGCCGAGTACTCGGGTACTCATTCCTCCGAAGCCTTGAATAAAGTCGGAGGATGGCACGAGCTGGGATTCATGAAATCCCATCCGCCTGAAGGTACTCAGGTAGAGTACGTTGGCGTAGGCACCGGTGTCAACCATGACCCTGTGCACCATAGTCCGGCAGATATTGAGCGATACCACCAAGGTATCGTTATGTGGGTATGCTATCCCTTCACTGTCCAGCTCAGTGAATAGGATAGGTGCATGGCGGGGTGTTGCCCGAGGTGGGACGCACCGCTGGTAAGCGTTCCTGGCCTCCCGGACTTGTCCCTTCCGGGCTCGTTTGGACTCCCAATGTTTCCTGAAACTGTTGTTGATGAGCGTATGGATTTCGCGAGCAGCTCCATTCGGTGGAGGTGGTGGTGGGGCTATGACCTGTTGCGCTTCCTGACCCTACTGTCCTTGACCTTTTACATACTTTTTTAACTGACCTTGGTCAATCAGTTTCATCAGCTCGGCCAGCAATGCCCAGCACTTATCAGTGTCATGGCCATTTGCCTTGTGGTACTTGCAGTATTTGTTCTGGTTGAGGCGGTTTGGGTCGGCCCTCATAGGTCGTGGCTTGGGCAGCAGGTTCTTGTCCTTGATCTCAGTAAGGACTTATGATGGGGCAACCGTGAGGATTTCGGTTACCTGGCCGGGGCCTTCGAGTTGGAAGACCCTAAAATTCGTGGCCGGCCTGAACGGCTTCATTGGTTTTCTTCTCTCCTCTCTTCTCTCTTCTCGCCGTTCAGGCCTCTTCTCTCTTTTAGGGGCCCTGTCTTCTGGTATGGCTTCCTCGGCCCCAATGTACCGCTCTACTCGATTGAGGAAGTCATGATATGTCCTTGGCCCCTCTTCATGGACGGACCACCAAAATCTGGTCCGAGGCCTCAATCCGGCCATTACGGCCATGAAGATGGCGTCGTCCGACACCTGCTCCATGTCGAGGACCAGCTTATTGAAGCGGTCCAGGTATGACTTCAGAGGCTCAGCTTTGTCTTGCCTCACATTGACCAACCTTTCCTTGGGGGTCGACCTCATCCTCGAACCCATGAACTGTGTCAGGAACAGGTCGGACAGCTCGTCCCATCCCCCTATGAACGCGTCAGGAAGAGAACGGAACCATCTTTGTGCTCGATCCCCCAGCGTGAGTGGGAATGCTTTGCACATGAGCTCCTCTCCCAATCCCTGTAATTCCATCCAGGACGTATACTTGTCCAGGTGGGTACTAGGGTCGGTCTCTCCATTATACTGACCGATATGAGGCATTTTGAACTTAGCCGGAACCATGGTGGCGATGTGCTCAGCAAAGGAGGTGGCCCTCTTCCAGCCCCCTTTGTTTCGCCTAACTTGAATGTCAGCCAGCCTGTGTCGGAGCTCCTGCTCCTCCATAAGTTCCGAGTACCGTAGATTGTGGTCGGTACTTTCCTCATGAGGTGGCGGGATCTCGCACCTCTCATTGGGGAGCCTATCGAGCCTCATCGGTTTCTTATGAACTAGGGCGTTCCGCCTATGTGTCTGTGCCCCGGCATTGTCTGGGCGGACCCTGTGATGATCTGGTCGGGCACGTGTGGGGGATTGACTTCGCCGAAGTTCTTCTTCGGCTATCCACTTTCCCGGGTTTCGCCTTCTTCTGGATCCGTCTGAGGATTCAGAATCCTCCAGTAGGCCATTGGTCTCCTTGGCCCTCTCTTTCTGCTCAGCCTCTCTGAGCCGTTCGGCCAATGCGGCCATGATACCCCGAATCTGTGCCACCGACATGGGGGTCTCTGGTGTTTCTAAAGTGATGGGAGCCATTTGAGTCACTTCCTCAGCCGTGAGTAGCCGAGCCCGACTGGAGCCACCAACCTGGAAGGCAGGAACTGGGGGCTCTGGAGTAGTATTGCATTCGGAATTGCTCATTGTGTGTTGGAGTTGTGTTCAGGTATTGTGAATACGCCCCCTCCTTTTAGCGTCAAAATGTTGACGTCGGAATTTGTAATTGGTTAATTTCTAGTCGAACACCCAAATTGATGTGAAGATAGATGAATTTGAATGGAGAAGTGTGATATAAAGTGTGTAAAATGTAGCGAACACTGTGCCCGGAGCCTACTCGGGTAATTTAGCTCGGCTGATCCTGGACGGTTAAGTGACCGGGCAGGACCTTATAGCATTAAGTTAGAGAAATCATCTCTCCAGTACTGTTTACAGAAGTAGGATTCAGATCCTTTACAAGTTAAAATTACATTTATTTATAGTTGAAAAATAATCTAAGTAGTGGAGATCGTGGGGATCGTGGAGGTCGTGGGAGTTGAGCCCATCTTCCCCTTGATTTTCGCCTATTTACGTGGCATTTGGCGGTTTTGTTACCCACGATCTCTTGGAGGTTGGCTATATCCTGGACGGCTATATGACCTCTGGCCGGCCAAGCTGATCCGTCGAGAAACCCTCATAATCAACCTGGACGGTCTATTTGAGAGGACGTTGCCGTCGTGGCCGACCAGGTGGTGTGATATCCTTTATTCTGCCGTCCAGGTGTAATATGTTGTGCAGCTCGGGTCAGACGCCCAACACATATCGATCTCAATCTGATCGAAGCAGGTATTTCTCCTTATAGTAGCCCTGGGTTTTTGGTAAGAAATCATGGTGAAATAAAGAGAGGTAAGACAAGGTTAGTAATTGAATATCAAAGTATCAATAAGATTACCGAATTCGATGGTTATTACATGTCAAGTAGAAAACACTTAATTGATTGCATTAAGAGATCAAAAGTGTTTTCAAAATTTGATTGTAAATCTGGATTTTACCAGATTAAGTTAGAAAAAGAATCGAAAAAATTAACTGTCTTTTCTATGCCACAAGGACAGTATATCTGGAATGTACTTCCAATGAGTCTTGCGAATACACCCCAAATATACCAAAGAAAGATGGATAATTTTTTCAAAGATTATTTATGTTTGTTTACATAGACGACATTTTGATTGCTTCTAAAAATATGAAAGAGCATTTAAAGCATCTTGAGATATTTTCTGAGGCATGTCATAAAGAAGGATTAGTGCTCGCTGAAAAGAAGGCAATAATCGCGGTAATAGAATCGAGTTTCTCGGTGTAATTATTGACCATACAGGTATGGAACTCCAGGAACATATTGTGGACAAAATCCATAATTTTCCAGATATTCTCAAAGATAAAAAAACACTTTCAAAGCTTCTTAGACATGATTAATTTTGTAGGTTCGTTTATGAATCTAGCAAAATATCGCAAAGATTTCCGTCATTTATTACAAAGGAATGAGAAAAGTAAATGAAAATGGGAGGACATCCATGCCCAACGAGTGCAAGAGTTAAAACAAGTTTGTAGTAACCTGCTGAAACTCACGATTCCACAAGACGATGATCAGTTAGTTGTCTACACGAATGTTAACGATTACCGATGGGCAGCAGTGCTCATGAGGAAAACAGCTATCGGGGAAGAACCGTATAAATACACAAGGGGTTGTTTTCAGAACAACAAGCCAGAGTCTGATATATTAACGAGAAAGAATTCTTTATAGTTTGGAAGACATTTAAAAAATGACCTTTATTCTTATTAGCAAAAGAATTTACTTTAAAAATTCATAATACTAATGTGAAAGCTTTTTTGAAAAATGAACTTGAATCAAAAATAGAAAAAACTCGTATTTTCAGATGGCAAACAGAATACCAATATTATTTATTTGATATTGTCATTGTAAAATCTAATGAGAATGTTCTTGCAGATTTCTTAACAAGAGATGGACATTCTTGAAGCGGATTCCATCACGGTTAGGGTGAGACACCTCAGGAAACACCTTGAGGAATTGAACAAAGCATTTGAGTTGCTAAGGATACGTGCCGAAGCAGCTTCACATGTTTAGATGGTAGGTTTGGACAAAGTCCAAGCAGCCATACAAGTTTCGAGAGTTGCCCAAATCCATTTATGGAAATCATTAGAAGGGCCTCTGCAAAAGGCGAATTCACCATCGGTGATCCAAAAAGAGATATACGAGAAAGGTTCATCATCGATGAATAAACATGATGTTTTTATACCCGAAGCAGGACATCTTGTAAACAAGTGTTTTTTATCAAACTCTGGTGAAATGGCTGATGACGCTAAAATAAGAACTTTATTGGACTCCGATAAAACTATTAATTCGAAAAGTCAGGAAGAAATTCTAGACAAATCGAGTCAACCCAGCACCTTTAGGGTAAAAGAGGATGAGGTTAACCTAAGGTTACAGACAGGTCCACGATAGGTTAATACTAACCAATATGTTTCTTCATTTCAAGTTTACCAAAGAACATGAGAGAAATTGGTTATAAGAAATGGGATCAATCCAGGTAAAATTACTGCCGATTGGTCTGGAAAGTATCCAAGGCTTTGGATGCTCCTGAGTATAAACCCACAAAACGTTAGAGAATGGTTTGACTTCGGAGCAATTGCTTCAGTATTCACGACTGCACCTAGTATTCCATAGATTTCAAAATTACTGGAATGGATATCTATTGACATGCACGATTCATGGCAGAATAACCCACATTTGGGTAAAAGAGATACACTGGAGCTAAAGATTATCTCAGCCACTCCAAAGATCACATGCAAATGGTCTCACCCAATTTTTCAATTTATAAAACTACAGAGACTAGACATGGTGGCGTATAATAGAGCCAAAGCACCACCATCAAATAATTCTTTAATAGTCGTCCTTACCGAAGAGGAAATATTTAGAAGGCAAGCTTGGGGATTATGAGTGTGTCTTACTGAGATTGACAAAGTGAAGTACCTATTCGAAATTTTCCAAAATTCTGTGAATGAGTCTTTCCTGTTAAATTCAATGATGGAAAATACAACCAGATTTGCTGAGAGCCTCTTCGAAAATAAGAAGAAATTAATTTGGGAAAATTAGATTCCGATAACGGAATAAACAAGAAAAAAAATATGTAACATGATACATATCGGAAGATGGGAAGAACAAATATGTTCTTACTATCAAGCACATAAGAAACCTTTGTTCGGATAAGATTTCAAAGTTAAACAGAACAAACCCGATTACCCAAAAAAGAAGGGAAAATGAAAGGGTTTTTAGAAAGTAAAAACAAAAAATGTAATAAAAGAAAACAAGTTTAGTGGACTCGATAATAGACAAGTGGTTTTGTATTCTAAAAATGTAATTGATAGGAATACAATATAAAGGGTTCAATACAAACCCTATACAGGTTCAAAGGGTGCTAAGAGATCTTTCTTAGCCCTATCAAGCACATGACATTCCCGCTAGATACGGTGTAGTGAATGGTCTCACCATCTTTGAAGAAACAAGCACCGACGATAAGCGATGACCAAAAGACAAAAGTGAAGAACACCTCCTCTAGAAAAAGATTCGTTGTCGACATAAAAGGACAACGATGCCACCAAACCTGACAATAAATGGTGAAATGTGCATTTACCCAACGGTGGGTGAAAATTAAAGATGGCTCCACCAAGTGGAAATCAAGCTGGCAAAAACTCACAAGTTGTAAGGGATTATGCCTATAAAAGGGAGGCTTCCACCTCAGAAGAAGATCATCGAAATCACACTACGCTTCTCTCTAGTTTCGAAAATCTTCTCTCTAGAATAGTTTAAAGCTTTCCTGTTCATGGGGGTTTTCCCTTTTCGAGTATTAGCCATGATAGGCTAAACAAGCTTTCTCCTCCAATGGTGGAGAAAATTAGTATTGTAAAATAATTTTAGTTTATTATGTTCAATAAAAAAGGTTTTTGCTTTCCGACATACTCTCCAAAACTTCTATATTTCTGAGTGTAAATTATCTAGTAGTGCGTCTCCCTGTGATCCCCTTGAAGGCAGGTGGCCGTTGAGAAGGGTTGTGATCTGGGTTCTCAAGAGGTATTGATTTAGGACCATAAACTGCGGGTGAGTGGTTGGATCTTGGATCCGTAAAACCTAAACCAAAACCAAGAAGAATACAAGAGACAAATGCGAGGTATGATTTAAGCTCAATTTTATTTTATTTACGAAAGCATGCTGGGCCTGATATTGATCAACGGGCTAATCCGGATCTAATAAATATAAGTGTGGAAATATGAAAAAATGACTATTAGCAATTGTGGTTTTTTGGTAAATAATAAAAGTCAACAAGGGTAGTATAGTAATTTTCTATGAAAAATGGGTAGAAAGAGATGTTTTGTTATATTTAGGGGTATTTGGAGATGTGTTGTTATATTAATTGGTAGAAAAAGATGTGTTGTTATATTAATTGGTATAAATGACTATTATCTCTAATATAAAATTATAATTGAATGAAAAGGGAAATAATTAATAGAGAAAAATGCCCCATCTAGCATAATTTGTTAAATTATGGGCCCATCTACCACAAAATATAGTGCTTATGCCCAACATACCCATTTTCTTATAACTTGAGCCCCAATTACCACAATTTCAATTATAAAATCCGAAAAGAGTGCATGACTGACAGAAACAGTGGTATGACTGACACAGTTGTACATCCATTTGTCAACTCTTTTTTTTAATGAGTTTGGGGGAGCAGAAGGGAGGGGAACAATAAGAAACTCTTACATGAATTATGACATGCAAAAGTTAATATATTAGGTCATGTTATAAGAACTCTTACATGAAAATATAAACAATTTTCAAGGTTTATATTTTAATTAATAAAATATAATTTCGTCTATGTCAATCAATATAAGAAAAGAAAATATATATGTCATATCTTACACGAAAATAAAACTGGCAAAAGTATTATATTAATATAATAAAATTTCGTGTAGGGCATGTTTATAGGTCAACTCCTACACGAAAGTTGTTTCAATTTTAAAGGTTTATATTTTAATTAATTAATAAAATATAATTTCGTGTATGTCAATCAATATAAGAAAAGAAAACATATATGTCATATCTTACACGAAAATGAAACTGGCAAAAGTATTATATTAATATAATAAAATTTCGTGTAGAGCATGCTTATAGGTTAACTCCTACACAAAAGTTGTTTCAATTTTAAAGGTTTATATTAATATAATATAATTTCGTGTAGGTCAATGAATGTAATAATGTTTATATGTCAACTCTTACACGAAAATGAAACTGGCAAAAGTATTATATTAATATAATATAATTTTTTTATATATACAAATGTTCCTCAAATGGTAAAAATATCGTGTAAGGAGTAGAATTGTAGTTGAATTAATTTCTAATTACACGTAATAATTATTAATTAATTTCGTGTAAAGGTTTTATTATTTAGTTCTTGGTGCACGTCATATGTATGATGCCCTACACAAAATTTTGGTAATCATACAATTTTCGTGTAAGGTTGGAATTAACGCCTAATAATTAAATTTTGGTGCTGAAAAATTTGTGGAACAACAAAATGTGAAGGAAAAAAATAATTCGTGTAAGTAAAAACTGTTAAGGAAGAAAAAAATCGTGTAAGGCAACAAAATTGTAATTTGTCCTTACACGAAATTAATTAATTACTTCCTTAGTCGAAAATAATAAAAAAAAATTCTCAGTTTTTTTATTCTTTTACACGAAAATTGAATAAGAAAAAATATTGGAAAAAAAAATTTAAAATACAAACAACAATGACTTCCCCACCCACTTGAAGTAAAAAGTTGCTGACAAACCAAACTAACACAAGAAAGTGACTTTGAACATTATGAATAGGGCAGTCACATGTGCACAATGTTGGTTTTGGCAAATCCTTTATATACATTAAGCGTGTGCCAAGACATTGTAAAAATGAAGATTCAATGTATTATGTTGTCCTTGTTCTTTTCGTAACATCACACATCCAAAATTCCGAAGAAGACTTAGTAGCAAATAAATATTGGACAAATATTGAAGATTTTATTGTTGAAGAGGTATGTTAGTAGCCAACAATTTGTGACATATATTGTGAAGGTTCGTGTATTTTTTGCTTGTATAATTTTGTGTTTTATTACTGTTATTAATGTTATTCTTATGAAATTTTTTCTCATCAATTGTTACGTAAATGTAATAACATAACATTGTTAAACCAATTAATGGTTGGTGTACACGGAAAAAACACTAATTAAAAACACCAAAATTTATTGTTGAAGGAAAAAAGTTGTTATTACAATGAGGCTGACTCCTACACGAAAATGAGGCTTTTCTATTTACAATACTCATTACTTGTGAGGCTTGTACGAAAATGTTAAAATAATCTCAACAATTATTAGTATGAATGAGATTATGCTTACACGAATTCTGGTCGATACATGCTTATACGAATTTTGGTAAGTGATTGCTTACACGAATTTTGTCACAATTTAGGCCTACACAAATATTTGTTATTTGAGGCGTACACGATTTTTTGTTATCTGCAGCTTACACAAATTTTAGTGCTCTGTGACTTACACGAATTTTGGCATTTTATGACCATACACGAATTTTTGTCACAGTTCACCCTTGCAAAATGATTTAGGTCTCTAGTTAAAATTAAAAAGTCAGAGAAAATTATAATGTTTTCGAGTAAGAGTGGTTGATATAACATTTATTTTTTTAATTATCTGAATTTACCTAATATATGTGTAGTTCATGACGATGATGAAGAGGTTATTTATGACTGTAAGCTAGAGATATTTGCTAAACAATATCGTAGCATAAATAATTATGGCCTCGTACACCATTGTAAGTAGATATTTAGATGATTAGCCGAGCTTATAATTTTTTTTTTGACAGCGACTAAGAATATGAATTCAATGATTGTAGTGGTCTGGTACGGAGGCTATTGGGACAGTTTGAATATAAAAATGGAGCTAAAGAGGTGGTTCAACTTGCAAGAATCACTTACTATAATTTATTCATGTGTATCCATGGACTTGTGTGTGCCGATCTGAATTGTTGGGGATATGTGATTTTCAGCTGGATCGAATCTTGTGCAAGATTGAGGATGTTCTTGTTGTTTTTGTTTCGCTAAAATTATTGGATGCTGAAGCATCTAACAATGTGTCGTCAACGCAAAGTCCGAGTACCAGTCTTAGCGATTTTAATGTTAACATTAGATCCTTTTATGAAGGAGAAGGAGAAGGTGTAACTGGTGACCCTTCCAGCTATGACCCGTATGTGTCAAAGTCTGATGACATATGGAACCAAAATTGGAGTTGTGACAATGTTCCTTTTGGCTACAAAACGACGATACATTTTATACAAAGTGGGGTGTCCCTCATAAGGTGGAATCATCGGAGGTTAGTACATCCTCAAACGAGCAGTGGGCACGTTGGCCATCATCAAGCGGCTGCGATCAACAAGAGTCAGGTTGGGGTGTTGGTTATATTGACTTGAATAGGTCCCCGACTGCATACGAAGATGAGAAGGGCGTGCAAATGGATGAAATCCTAGAGCCGACACATTTAGTTGGAGGTCAAGAAGAAGGATATACGACCCACTCTGGTATTTTCATATGTCGTATTTTCTCTACAAAATATGTATCTGCATGTTGACGATGCACCTTTTTGATATGTCTGTTTTCATTATTCTATTTTCAACACATGACGGAGAGGAATCGGACCCAAAAAATGTCGTGAACGATAATTTTGAGTTAGATGAAGATGATGAAAATGCATTGGACTAGGAGCAACGACGTGCCTACGAGGAGTTTTTTACATATATTAACAGATCCGAGTGGCACATCCCAGAGATGCCACCTATGGAGCAATCGGAGCTTAGAGATTTTTACGAGACCGGGCCCAGTATCAATAGTTTACGAAAATGAGTGACTTTTGCATCAAAATTAAAATTGCAAAATGCAGTTGGTATTTACCATTTGGAAAACCACGTAGAATACCGTGTGCATCATTCAGACAAACATCGATGGTGTGTTCAATACAAACAACAAACTTGCCCTTTCAAACTTAGTGCCTCCGAGAAGTATGTGATTTGGAAGATTTTGAAAGTTGTCATTCCCCATGATTGTTCATCTGATCTGAATGAACCCAATGTTCATCATCGGCTTACATCAACCTTTATCGGGGAATACTATTCCGATGTCCTTCGAAGAGAAGATTCTCAACTGAGAAACAAAAGTATAATGCACGAAATGAATCAAAGATATGGGGTAAATCTCTTTTACAAGGTTGCATCCCGGGCAAAACGACATGCAATGAAACTTACCTACGGAGATCCAACAAAATCTTTTTCAATGATGTCATCGTGTTTAGAAGTCCTAAAGATTGCTAATCCGAGCTTGTATACAGGTTTGGAAACACAAAATAATGGAAAATTCAAATACATTTTCTATGCTTTGGGCGCATCCATTTATGGATTCAAAAATTATTCACGTCCAGTTATAGTGGTCAATGGTTGCCATCTGTAAGACCAATATAAAGGTATCGGGTTTGTCGTTGTTACGAAGAATGGAAACAATCAAAATTTTCCTTTGGCCATTGAGATAGGGAATGTGGAGAATGATGAATCCTGAACCTGGTTTTTGAAGCAGTTTCGAAATGTGTACGGTTGCCCAGATCAACTCCTAATCGTGTCTGATCAGCACATGAGCATCAACAATGTCATTATTGAAGTTTACCTTGAAGCAAGTCATGGTCTATATTGTTTTCATTTGCAATAAAATTTAGCCAAGCATGGATCACATTTCGTTGATGTTTTCCAAAAAACCGCATATTGTTACAGGGCCACTGATTTCGAAAGGTTATTCTCTTTCTGTTCTGCATGGGTCTCCAATTTATCTATTTCTCTGTTTAACTTGTTAATGACTACCTTTCCCAATTCTTCCATGGCCAGGTACATAATGTCCCTATCAGAAACAAATAAACAGGGTGCGCTTGAAACCTTACGAAATACGAAGGAAGAAAGGTGGTCCCGTGTTAGATGTCCTGTTCGGAGATTTATCTTCGTGACCTCAAATGCGGCTGATGTGTGGAATAATCGTCTATTTTGGGCCCGAAAGATACTTGTCTGTTCGTTTTTGGAGTGTGTCAGACAAATAATGGAAATGTGGTTTTATGAGAGGAAGAATGCTGTAAAGAAAAGGAAAAATTTTATAACAAAGTCTGCGCACGACCGGTTAATCGAATCGGTGAAAATTGGACGTCGGATGACGGTAGAAAAACTAACGCGATTTAAATTCAAGGTCAGCGATATGAGTAAATTATTCATCATTGACTTATCTTCCTGCACCTGCCAGTGTATATTTTTTCAAAGTGAATTGATACCATGTTCTCATGCATGTGCAGCGATCAGGTACGAATAATGAAACTTTATGAAAATCTTCGACTACTTTGAACTTAAATTTGTAATCTTATCTTTATTTTGACCATTCCTTGTTCTGCATAAACAGCTTTTCAAGAGATTCAGTGACTTCATATGTTCACCCTTATTACACCACAGACTGGTTGAAAGGAATGTGGGGCCTCGAGGTGAATTCTGTACCGAATCCTGAAGAGTGGGTTATTTCTGAAGATATAAAAAATACCGTATGTGTAGCCCCCGACAAACCCAAACAGGCTAGGCGCTCGAAATCTAGAAGGATTCCTCGTACAGATGTCAGGACTGCATGTTCATGGTCGTCCGAGTCATGTACTCGTTGTGGGAGTCCGGGGCACAATAGGGCCCGTTGTACCGAACCTGAAGAAATTGGAGGTGGGACAATGGAGATAGAATACTCCGATCCTGAGGGCGTCAACATCGTGTTGGGGGAACCAAATCGCAGAAGAAAGAAAAATACAGTGTGTGCAAGTCCGACAGTCATACAAGGAGAAAGTGTCAGATATTTCTAGCATCCCACCCAACTGATATTGAAGGTACTCCCTTTGTGTTCAATTAATATATTTATAAGCGAAATACATTAGTTATCGATTCATGTTGTATTTAAGTGCTCTGTATTGAAAAATCTACTTATGGTAGGAATGCATGGTTTTCACCAATAATGCAAATATGTCATACGTTTTGTAATATCGAAGCAACAATATTTATCAAAACTATAAAAAAGTTTCGTACTCGAACAATAATCGATGATTGTTCACAAAAAAAAAAAATCATCACAGTCATCCCGTCAAATCATCCTCGTCGACAGTGTCTGCATCTGCTGAAAACTTGTATAGACTAAATGTTATACGTTGACGCATCTCGAATACCCCATCGATGATATCGAGCCTAGGAAAAATGTAGCTCAAGCATAGATGCCACATCCGATCGGATGGTCCTGTCGGTAACACAATCTAGTCTCCACCGACACTAGAGACAACATTGCAGGACAATAAGAATGCCGATCTAGCAAGGAATAATAACCGGAATGCTGTAAGAGCCGAGGCCAAATACGCCGGATAGGCAGCGTCTTATAATATCGAAGCCTCTCAATGTCCTTCATCCAAGTATGGCGAAGACTATCGAACAACGTTAGCATGTATTTGTACATGTTCACCTCAGCTGTTACCCAGTGTCCGTCCAAATTCAGAATCAAATAAATCTGTCGACACAAGTTGAAACACATAAAGTGATAAAGGTTAACCGCTGATGAAAAATTTACTCTAAATAATAGGCTGCTTAAACAGTAAATTTTTTACCCTCGATGTTCGATTCCACCATGGCCTAGTATGCTTCCATCGGGGCCTCTCACCACGAACATATGGTACCAGACTATCACGTTCCTCAGGCTCAAACTCCTCGATAGTATCCTCTCGATAACGCATCCTTGAAAGATCATTCGTATGCCTAGTACGCCATATATCCTTGCAGGTTTCATTCAATTAAGAAATAACGAATTTCATTAATAATTATTTCAAATAAGAGTTAAGTAAAGAAAGAATCAGAAATCGCAGAATGGGCTTACATTGAAGTTGCAATCGATGATCTGCATGAGGCCCTTCAGGTCTTGATTGACGATCACATTTACAACTTTGGGGTGGCTCTGTAGTATCGCAAGATATGCGTCAAGAACCTAGAAAAAACAACAAACACAATAGATATGGGTGGGTTAGCATAGCATGGTTAGGAAAGAAACAACAAAACCATAGTATGTTATGAACCAAAATTTATTACTCATTTCTCGATCGAGCTCACCATGGGGATCTATAATCGATGTAAAGAAAGAGGGTCCCACGGGGTAGCCAAGACCGACGTTATGCTTGAGACATATACAACAAACTCATGACTATTGATTGGAAGCAGGTTTGATAATATTGGCACAAGTAAGATAAGTCAATACAACACTAAGTACTTACAGATCTGCAACATTCCCAAGCTCAGTCCATAAAAGAAAGTCCTCCATCGAATGGTCTATACGCCATCGAAATAATTACTGGAACGGAGCCCTCAGAAAACGAGACCTGTTTCACTGACGAACATGTTGGATCTATGCACTGCTCACAGAAATTCCAAGCAAAATAGTCTCTGACCATAAGCTATGAATATAGTCGTCCTGGGGCATGGAAGACTGGTGCTGAGGTGTGGAAGTGCAGGGGTCACCAAAGTTCTCATCGTCCGGCCGGGACGATGTCGCAAGATCATGAGAAATCGGCTGGTACAGTATCATGGCTGAATAGGGGTCTATTGTAAGGCTTCTGGTATCAGAAACTGGCTCGGAGACGGCAGCCAGCCAAGGATCCCATAGAGCAGACATGTGGGCAGACTCATGCGCATGATATGCTGGACCAGCCTCGTACGTATATTGCACATCATCTTGTACCAGCTGAGGATAAGAGTAATGGTAGGCGGACGGACGTTGAGACTGATCGTCTTTTTGGGCCTCATACTGAGCAGTATACCCAAAAACTCTATAGCTGGTCACGAACGATCTCCGAGATCTGACTCTCTAAACGTGTATGTTTCTCCCGTATAAAGCTCTCCATGCAATCAAACCTCTGATCGAAGTAGGAATGTAACCCATTGAAACGGGTGTCCAAATTTACAGTGAATCGCTCAAAAAGTCGTCATATGACGCTCGCTGACTAGAAGGCTGTGCAACTGGAGGAGGAGTGGAGTGCTCAGAGGAGGAATGTATCCGAGCACGTCTGCGTGCACCAGATCATCGTGGAACTGGACTGACTCAAAAAGGAGTATCGTCCTCATTGTGAATACTGCATTCTGGCGAGTACTCCAGGACCGCTTACTGATCGGCCGACATCTGAATGGGCGAGGCTCGTTCGGAGAGTGGAACGCCGACCGGGTCCATACTAGGCACATCTGCTCGCCTGTTAGGATCGGCATAAAAGGCATCACGATCAAAGTCCTGCACGTCTGAACGAGGTCCCTCGTACGTGTCATCCTACCGAACTTCACCGACCGGCTCATCCTCAGCCTCGGCTACAGTATCAGGTTCGTTGACCAGATATTGTGTAGATCGGGCACCCCGTCTAGTCGCTCGGGTGGCGCGGGTGGCTATACTGGTTGGATTTTGATCGACCGTCTGCTCAGATCCTAGCCTGGATGGACGCAACTCTACGGCAGCCCTTCGACCATGTCTACGACGTTGGACTCCTACATCCAGGTTCAGATGTACGAACCTCCAATACAACTGACACTCCTCCTCAAAAGAAGGCACAAGTGTCTGGAAACAAGCAACCTATCAAAAGGATCAAAATCATCAAACAGTTCAAGAAGCATATTGCATGAAATACATTTTAAATTGAAAAGTTGAAATTGTAATAAAATACCCATCATCTAGCACATTTGTAATCTCACAAGTGGACCTCATAGTGGACCACTTCAGACATCTCGAAAGTGGCAGTTACCAGAATCACCTCGTAAACCCATATCTACGCGCAAATATTATTCATATTAGAAATATATACATAATAAACATGTTAACATCGCATTAATGGAAATTTCAAAGAAAAATACTCACCAGTAGAGCAACAGAAAACCCGTAAAAGTGGTATGTGTAGGCTCGGCTCTCCTGCACCGCTGGAATCTCAACAGGGAGCTTGTCCATATGTCGTAATAGAGTCAGGTAGGAGAACTTCCCCTATGGGAAGCTCTCCCATGCCTCCTTCAACTCAACCAAAGCCCAAACCCACTTCTCAACCTTCGTCTTCCCAACATCAACACCAAATAGGATATAATATAAAATGAGGATCTTCGCAATTTTTATAGCATCGTCTCGGTTCTACCGAAATTCCCCTTCAACGAAGCGTGTGCGAATCTCTGCAAGCGTCTTTCATGGCCACTGACTAATGACTCGCTCGTATATACCATCAACAGAAAGAAGGTGTCGGTCAATAGGATCGAAATTTACCTCACCAAAAGGTAGCCCCGTCACCAGAGCAAACTCTCTTCGAGAAAAGCGACAAAGCTGGCTTCGCCCGATACGAAACCATCGATCGTACTGATCATCGTCTGGCGTCCGTGCTACCTCACGGGGCATCAAGACATGTAAAAAACCCTTACATGTCTCATTATCGGTCGCCCATAATAGAAAATGACCGAAGCACGTCACTCTAAAACAAGTAAGGTTGTCCCTGCCTATAGCTCGCAGCTTAGTCCGTACATACTCAAGAATACTCAGACGTGTATATTCATTTGTGTAAGCTACCCGACCTTGACAAGCGGGCCGGACCCATGCACGGTCGAACTATAATATATTAAAAATTAATCATTAATTAGTAATCATTAATTGTTAATGTAAACAGTTTTTTGAACTAAATTAAGGACTACAAAAATTTAAGCCGACATGATTAATTACTGTCTCGACCATGGCAACAAGATCGGAATGTATCTCCAAATATGAATTCATTTTCAAAAATAAAAATTTATCTACAACCTAAAATATTCATGCACAACATTGCTTCATTCATACACTTTTCGCTGATTTATAGAGATCAAACAAAATTAGTGATATATTTTTGAAATATCAAGTGTAGAGTGTTATGAAGAATTTTTTTTGAATTTCGTGCAAGGTCTGAATGAACAAAAGTTTCCTGTATGGTTACCTACGGTCAAATTTCATGTTGGGTTAAGTTAGATAGAATTTCGTGTGAGGTTCACTTGGTCAAAAATTCGTGTACGGTCAAATTTATGTAAATTAATTAATTTTTAAAATTTCGGGTACGAGTGACTTTGAAAAAAATTCGTGTCATGCTGACTTGGCTAGAATTTCGTGTAAGGTTGGCAAGGTACGAAAATAGTGTAATGTTGATTTTTCAATTTCTGTGCATGGATCATTAAAAAATTCATCACCCAAAATCATGGGGGTCGGGTGAGCAGATATTCGTGTAAGGTTCAATGGGTAGAACTTCATCTGAGGTTCACTTTCTGATTTTTCGTGTAAGGTTCACTATCAAAATTGGTGTAACAGCAAGATGGGCTGAATTTTGCATACGATTTGACTTGGAGCATAATTTCGTGTAAGAGAACAAATTTTCACAATTTTCGGGTAAGGAAATTCGTGTAAGATAACAATGGGCAAAATTCATGTAAGCTTGAATTGGCTACAATTTTCGTATAAGGTTGACGGTGGCCAATTATTCGTGTAAGGTTGACTACGGCATAAATTCGTGTAAGGTCAACCATTCGTCTAATACATGGCACTACAAAAAATTCATGTAAATTCATTTTGCCAAAATTCGTGTAAGGAGTTATGGACAATTTCGTTTAAGGTTGTTTCCCCTAAAATTCGTGTAAGGGTCTAACCTACTGTCCAATGCAAAAAATTCATATAAGAATCACAATTAACTAGCCCTAATTTCGTGTAAGAGAGAACGTCACAGCTTCAAAAATCCCAAAATTGTCCATTATTCGTGTAAGCATACATTCAAGCGCAATTGGGCAACATTCATCCACAGAATTCGAAACAAATTAGGGCAGAAACATATTCAATTCTTTGACAAAAATAAAAGCAAATAAGGTAGAAACATTATGGAATAATTTCGTGTAAGATTAATCAATTAAATTCAAGCATCAAAATTATATTCAATCGGCCACAAATTGAAATGAATACTTACTTAAGTTGCAGACATTTTTTTTCGTGTACCACTTCCGCCAAACCTACACGAACTTTGGTCGATTTTTTTTTCCAAGCTGGTCGCCCAATTCGACAGATGACTATTCAAAATTTCAGAAAAAAATCCTACACGAAAATATGCATTATGCGTTTGACCCACAAATTGAAGGAGAATGAATTTCACCACAAAAAACAAACTCTTACACGATTTTTGGAGCTTATTGAAATTACCTTTTCAGAAATCACTCTTTGACAGGTTCGGCGTCGGCCACTATTGCAGTAATTGTCAGGGTAAAACTTTGACCAAGGGTGCAAAAGTAATTTTATATTTCAAATTGTGGTAATTGGGGCTCAAGTTATAAGAAAATGAGTATATTGGGCCTAAACATTATATTTTGTGGTAAATTGGCCCATAATTTAACAAATTATGCTAGATGGGGCATTTTTCTCATAATTAATATCCATGTTTTATATTTTACGTGTCAAATTTCTCATATTTTTTATACATAATCATGCTTAATTATCTTGATCGTTGATCATCAAGCCAAAAACCAAGTCAATCATTTCAATTTTCAAACATTTGATTTTCGAACAAAGCAATCAAAAGATCATGATTGTTGGTGCTGAAACAATTAAATAATCTCAATCATTTATTTGACCTTGTCTCTTGAGAACATACTTGAAATTCAATTATAGACGAGAATATCTTAGATCATAAGAATTCCAATTAAATGAGAAAAATCATATCGATCAATCTTATTTCAATTGTCCTCAAACGTTAAAAATTGTATTTGAGCTAATCATTTATACATTGACATGTAAATCCGATGTGAAACTAGCACAAGTCGATCAAAAAGAAAGACCAAAAGCTCGAAACCGTCGTGAAGAAGAGGGAAGAAAAAGAAGAAAGAAATCGACACAAAAGTGTAAAAAAAAGGTCAAAAAAACTGTCTTTAACGGTAGATATTAAATGTGTACGTATTTCAATGCGACTGAGGAACACCGCTCGAATTGGAGAGCTGCCAACTAAACAATCGCTCGCATTGCTCCAATAGGATCGCGCCGTGCTTGGTAAACATTACAAACCGCGCGTGGGGTTTCTAGTTTCTACTTTGTATACGCTGCAGACATTCCATTCAAGAAATATTGTTTAGTGAATAAAAAAATTGTAAAACTGGGGAGAGAAAATTTATATGATCATCCCTAGTAAAATGACATGTCTACCCTTTGCATCCTGTGAATTTTAATACTGTTGGTTACAGTTCTTTTTCCATACCAAAAGCGGGTCAACTCTTGACGAGATAAGACGCGAGTTTAGTCCACACTGAACACAATTGCAGAAAACATACGTCCACCCGATGTACGTGTATATATATAGAGAGAGAAGGTAGGAGACTAGAGAGAGAAAAAGAGACTTTTCTGGTAACGATCTGTGACTTTAGCTTTACAACACAGTTCGAGGAGAGATCATCAGTTTACTCCAACCTTAAGGTATATATTTCTCTAATCTCAATTTGATGGAAACTTTAGAATTTCAATTGTTTTAAGTAATTTCGATCATTGTAGTCGCGATTGTTTGCTTGGGAAGATTCATGATTTAATCGGTTGAACAGTAAATGATCTAGCTATTGTTTCACTTTACTCTTTTCGACTGGTTTTCCTTATAAATTACTTCATAATTATGGTCTCGAAATGAAGATTTGATGTCCTGTAGTTGAGAAAATGGAGTTTGCTCGTTTGTGTTTAGATCCTTCTGGGATAAGGATCTCTTGGAAGTTTGTGTGGCGTGATCTGGTTGCGTTAAATTTATCAGAAGATTGTGTGATTGTATATGCACCCAATGAGTTTGCACTTAAGTAGTGTGGTGTGATCTCGTTGCTTAAGTTCTTCGAAAACTTGTATTTGTCTCCAATCTTTTTGCACTCTAGTAGCTTGGGGTGATCTGGATGTGGATGATAAGTGTTTAGGGAACTTGTATGTATCTTCAATGAGTTGGCGCTATAAGCAATGTTGTTCATACTCGATTTGGAGCTCACAAGGAAGAATGATCTGAAAGAATAATTGCTTTCTTTTCCAGTATAACTTATAGCTAGGAATGAAATAATAAAAGAAAACGACAAAGAGTCATTTTTTGAGAGCTTTTTTTATATCTTAATGGGTATTGAGCTTGAAAGGAATACGATAACTAAGTTTTGTAAATAACATTTGGATTATGAATGTGAATCTAGAAGTTGAATTGTAAGAGAAATCTTCTAACAAAATCAAAATTTAAAGGATCTTTCCCGTTTAAAGTAAAGTTACCAAATGGACAGCAAAACTCCTTAGTTGTTTTTCGATTCTGTATTGCACGGTTGGAACCTGCAAGATTAGGGATTGTAGTAGGTTGCTTTTCTCTTCTCCTTTGTCATTGTAATTTTCGTTTTAGTATTTTTATTCTGGATAACCTCTCCCCTTTTACTTCAGTTCTCAGAGCCTAAAGTCCCTCGTAGCTTATTTAAAGCTCATAATCTTCTGAACACATCGTTGCATCCTTTCCAGGTTCACTTTTGTAAAGCTAAGGTGCTGCTCGCCCCTTCAACTTCCCTAGCTTGAAGAAGGTGAAACTGCAATAGGAAATGATTAAAAGCTTAGTTCTTATTTTGGAGCCCGATTGAGGACTAACAAATCCTTTCATTGGGGAAGTTGAAGCATTGTGGTCTTTTTCAGTCAGAAATCCGTAGGAGTATCTGACCCGTTAGAGAGAAGAAGAAGAAAATGGAACAAAAAATGGGAAAATTCCCTAAGGGCCAGCAGAAAAACTCTGAACAAATTAGTTACAATTCTATGGATAAAAGGAATGAGGGTGTTGGATCTGTAAATCAGAGATTTACTCAGGATCCTTCCAATACCATGAATATGAATTTAAGACCGGCTGATCTTAATACTGCAGTTGGAGCAAGACCTGTTTTCAACTACTCCATTCAGACTGGTGAGGAGTTTGCTCTTGAGTTTATGTGGGAAAGGGTAAATCCCAGACAGCAATACATTCCGAATTCCGCTGTTGAGGCTAATACTGAAACCACACCTGTGGATCTACATGGCATTCTTGGAGCATCTCGTATTGGTTCTGAGAGGCGGCCTGATGCTTCCTTGTTTCCCTCCCTTGAAAAGGGTAAAGTCCAAGATCCTCCTACCAATGCTTCTTCCAGAGAAGAAAAACCTGTAGGCAAGCCTCTTCAATCAGTGACTAGACCTTCATCAAAGAGTACGAATGTTAACAGGTTTAACAGTAATTCTTCTTTGGGTTCGTATGGTGGCTCATCTAGAGTATTGAAGTTGCTATGCAGTTTTGGTGGTACAGTTTTGCCTCGTCCAAGTGATCGAAAACTTAGATATGTTGGGGGTGAAACACACATTCTCTGCATTAGCAAGGATATTTCCTGGGAGGAGCTTAAGCAGAAGACATTTTCAATGTATAATGAACCTCATTCTATTAAATATCAGCTTCCTGATGAGGATCTTGATGCATTGGTATCAGTATCCTCTGATGAGGACCTACAGAATATGATGGAGGAATGTAAGGCGCTCGATGATGGTGGATCTCAGAAGCTCAGGATGTTTCTCATTTCAAACAATGATTTGGATGATTCCCAGCTTGGTCTTGAGAGTGAAGGCTCTGAAATTCAGTACTTTGTCGCTGTAAATGGTATGGATTTCGGTTCAAGAAGAAACTCAATTGGCGTGGATTTGGGGAACAACTTGGATGAGTTACTAAATTCAAGTGGCGTAAGAGAGACTGGTCAAATTTCTGTCAGCTTGGCTGAAGGCAGTGGTGCTCTACATTCAGAAGTAGTCTCATCTAAACCAAATAAATCTTCTCAGATAAGGCTGCCAAATTCCTCACATGCTTTTGAGGCCAATTCACTAGATCGTAAGGTCCACTCTATCAACCATGAACAGCCTGAATGGAATTCTTCACATGTTTTCCACCAAACGGACATCCTCCCTACTACAGATGAAAAAATGACAATTCCATCAGCTTTTGCGTTACAATATGATTATGGTTTTCGTACATCAAACAGTGCGCCAGCTGCAGAAAACTTGGTCCCAAATCCTATCCTAGGCTACATGGTTCCTCACGAGTCCCCAAGTGTAGGGCAGCCTTTTTTGAGTTCAAATTCTAAGGCAACAGGAGTATCAGGTTTGGAGATAAACCCTGACAATAAAACTCCAGTTCTGAAAAAGACTGAATCTGATAAAGATCATTCTCCAGAGACAGATGTTCCTCGGATGGATACACATATGAACAAGGAGAGTTCGATCCGGAGAATCAGTGATTCTGCTAAAGTTCAGTGTGCTGATGATGGGAAGACAATATCTTCAGATCCATACAATGTGTCGTCCTCAACTAACACAAAATCAGATGACACATCTGCTGCCACAAACAAGTGGATTTTGGTCACACAACCAAAAATCAGTGAAGAAAGCCATGAAGATGTTGTGAATTATGTGCCTCAAAATATTGCTCAGTATGAAAAGATGAATAGGTTTGACGATGATGACCATTCATATACATCTGGTGCGGCATCCATGCCTGTTCATGGTGGCCCTGAGGCATATGCTAAAGATAGCAGCCATGAACTAGATATTCTTCCTCAACCGCTATTCCGTTCAGAAAGAATACACAGGGAACAGCCAGGACTTAATCGTTTGTCCAAATCTAATGATTCTTCTGGTCCACAGCTCCTAGTGACTCGATCAGATGTTTCACAACGGATAACAGAATCAGTTGCTAAGTCGACTGATTGGAATGTGACAGCCAAATCAACAGACGTGGATTCCCTAATTACTGAAGAGAAACTAAATGAATCTTTGAAATTTACAGATGATACCCAAGACATCAGTGCAACCACTTCCAAAGTCAATGATAAAAATGAGTCTGATCACAAGGCAGAGCCAAATGCTGCAGTAGCTCATATTGCTGTTGCTTCCATGTCAGCCAATGAGAGGAAACTACATGATATGGGTACGGCAGATGTTACTATGGAAGCCACTTCCAAAAGTAGTCCTCATTTTGGTGATGGAACTCCAGAGCATGATAACATCGTTATCAACATAAATGATCGTTTTCCTAATGATTTTTTATCAGATGTATTTTCCATGGCTAGATCAGTAGACAATTCTGCTGGTTTTTCACCACTGCATGGCTATGCAGCTGGTTTGAGTGTGAACATGATTAATCATGAACCTAAACACTGGTCATTCTTTCAGAATTTGGCACATGATGATTCCAGAAAAGATGTTTCCCTTATGGATCAGGATCATCACACTTTCTCAACTTCACAAGCGAAAGTAGGAGAAGATGCATCTGTGGATTATGGTTATCCACCTTTTGAGGGTGGTTCAGTTGCAGCAGATAATTTAGATTCCAGTGGAAATCTTGGTTCTGATAATCAGAGGCAACCATCAGGCTCTGTAAGACCTGACACCATGAATTTGGCTTCAGACTTTGATATTCCTCAGACTACTGGAACTGGTATTCAAAGTCCACAATCTAATCATCCAATGAACTCAAGGACAGCTGGATCTAATCATGAGGTATTATCTGACCATATATTACTTTGAGGGGTTATATTTCCTTTTAACCTTATCATCATTTTTATGACTTTTAAGGTTGTTGGGAAGAAAGCAGCTCAGCCTACCGGCTTCCCACTTGTTGACTTCCCCCTTGTAGATTTTGATCCCAGTACCCTGCAGGTATGGTTTCTCTTGTCAGCAACAATGATCCCCATAGTTCGCATACACATGGAACTGAAATTATTATCTTCTAACTTCATCCATTTTAGCAAAATACTGTTCCTGATGCAGTACTACGTATTCTGTAGCCAACGTAAAATCTTGAAAGATCTTAACCGACTTTATTCTGTTACAGATTATCCAGAACAGAGATCTTGAAGAGTTGAGGGAATTGGGTTCCGGAACCTACGGGACTGTTTATCATGGTAAATGGAGGGGGAGCGATGTTGCTATTAAGAGGATAAAGAAAAGCTGTTTCATTGGCCGATCATCTGAGCAGGAGAAATTGGTAAGTTACTTTTTGAGATCACTAGGTGTCTTCTGGAACAGAAACTTTTCTTAACTTATGCAACTTCTTCTTCATGGCTCGACTTTTGTATTATGTAGACGTCTGAGTTTTGGCATGAAGCTGAGATTCTGTCAAAGCTTCACCATCCCAATGTGGTGGCATTTTATGGAGTAGTGCAAGATGGGCCAGGAGGGACACTTGCAACTGTCACAGAGTTCATGGTGAATGGGTCCCTGAGACATGCTTTAGTTTCCAAGGAGAGGTACTATATTGTGCTATACATCGATTCCTACTTTTCTTCTACAGCCCTTCATTATAAGGAAATTGTACAGGCATCTTGATCGTCGAAAGCGGCTCATCATTGCAACGGATGCAGCTTTCGGAATGGAATATTTGCATTCAAGGAACATTGTACACTTCGATTTAAAATGTGACAACCTGCTTGTCAACTTGAAGGATCCTTCTCGACCCATATGCAAGGTGACCCTTAAGCATCCCTTTGATTATAAACTGATACTTATGACAATTATGATAATGCTTGATGAATTCTTGATTCTTTAATTTATTATTATTGTTTCCCAATAAATGTCCAGGTGGGAGATTTTGGTCTGTCAAAGATAAAAAGAAATACATTGGTTACTGGTGGTGTCCGAGGAACTCTTCCTTGGATGGCTCCAGAGTTGCTAAACGGTAGCAGTAGCAAGGTTTCAGAAAAGGTAAATGTTTTAACTTAAAAGAGACATTTAGAGAGAGAGAGCGAGAGAGAGATGAAAAGCTGAGATATCTGCAATGATGCTATCTTATTGTCAAACAGGTGGATGTCTTCTCGTTTGGGATTGTACTTTGGGAAATTCTCACGGGGGAGGAGCCGTATGCCAATATGCATTATGGAGCAATCATTGGTTTGTTTCCACTCATTCTTTAATGCTAGACTAATAAATAGCAAGACAAAATATGAGTATATTAACACACTTGTTTTGTGAAAGCAGGTGGTATAGTAAACAACATACTGAGACCACCTGTGCCAAGCTTTTGTGATCCGGAGTGGAGATTACTGATGGAGCAATGTTGGGCACCTGATCCATTGGTTCGGCCATCCTTCACTGAGATCGCTAGACGCTTACGTACAATGTCTGCATCATGCGTGACCAAGGCACAAGGTTTATCAGAACATACTCAGTTACCCAAGTGATTTTTGTGTAAAAATTGTTACCAATACAAGAGAAGTTACCAAAATAAAAAAATAAAAAAAAGGGGGGGGGGGGGGGGGGGGGGGGGGAAACAAAACTCATTTTGCCTTTCTTTCCATGTAATATATGCAAGAGTACTTATACGTGTGTAAATAAGAAGTGACATAATTTCCTATTTATGTCGATACTTGAAAACATTTGCTGAAGTGAATAGATTGTGGTGAGAAAGATCACTCTTTTTTATTATTTCGTATTTCAAATAATTAATCAGTTTTCATTTTTGAACTTTTTTATTTACTGTACTTTTAGTTAATCTTTCAAAATATTTTCCACGAATTCTCTTCTTAATTAAGATCGTTGGATTAAAATCTGTCCCAGCGAAAAAAGGCCCGGACTGGATTGAGTTGAACTGAAAAAATGGGCATATTTGGGGCGGCTAGAAGAAAAAAACAAGCCCAAAAGAAAGTATAGAATTACAAAGCAGGTGCTAGAAAAGTTGAACACAAAACAAGGCTTAACATTAGACAAGCTGAATGTTAAGAAACAAAATTTCCCTCTTTTATCAAAGCCAACAAATTCATACAAAGAAAATCTGCCCAACATTCAAAAGGCTTTCATGAGGCACATTAAAAATCACACTATTTTCCCTGCAAATCTTCCTAAGAAATGCATATATATAATCAATTGCTATTTTCTTATAAATCCTTGATTCCCTCCTTGCTATAACTACTGTGTTCCCCAGAATGTGAACCACCCCAGAATCTCTACAATTACTCAGGAACTCCAACTCATCGACTTCCGTTTGCCCACTCTCTCTTCCCGACGATGTAATAGTGTTGTTCACATGCACTGGTGATCTAACAGGCACAATCGAGTCAACTGATGAGATCGTAAGGTCAAGATTCGACGTAGAAGTCTGACCATTATCTTTTATGAGGAAATCCCTCGATTGTTGCGTATTCTGACCGTATAAACTGTACTCATCGGAATCGGAACATCCTTCCATCATCGACTCGAGGCGAACAAACGTGAAAAGATTGTCAAAGAGCTTCTTCTCAAACTCATCATCCTTCTTGTGAAGGTCTTTGTAACCATATCTTGCAACGCAACGAAACATGTGAAAACTCTTCGGCCCGATACGTTTCACGAGAAACCTTTCTTCTTCCGGGACCGTGTACACTGGAAGGTACTTCACACACACAAATACTACCACGGAATGGATAGCAGGGAGGTTGGTGATGAAGTGAGAGAAAATATGAGGTACTCCACTGGCTAGCTCGGTATAGACGAGTCCGATCCCGGGTACACGGACGAGGCCTAAACTTGGACCGAGCCCTAAAATCCAAGCCATTGAAACCTTGCTATGCATCTCAAACTCATACCGTTTCAGTGTTCCATAATGCCAGACATACATGATGATAAGAAAGGCAGCGGCGATCACAAGCGGGACCCACCCACCTTGATCCACCTTGAAGAGCACTGCAGAAAAGTACATGCATTCCACCACCAATGAAAAGACGGTGAACAATAGAACAAGAATCCAGTGGCAATGCCAAACTAGCAACATGATCAGAGTCATGAGAAGAGTGGTTACGAGCATGACAACCACGACAGCTGTACCTGTTTTGCATCATTTGCATTAGGGCAAAATTAAAAGTATTGTTTGTGTATTAGGAAGTGAAAGCATACCATAAGCATTGCCAATTTGGCTTTGGTTTCTGAATCCAGCAGTAACAGCAATGCAAAGAACCATAAGAATCCAATTCATATCGGGAATATAAATCTGGCCAAGAAACTTCTTTGATGTATGTACAACTTTGACTCTCGGAAAACAGCCGAGGGCAAGGGCCTGCTTGATTATTGAAAAGGTAGCAGATATAGTGGCTTGACTAGCAACAATAGCTGCTAAAGTTGCAATAGTGAAAACAGGCCAGTATACTTTATCTGCACAAAGGAAAATACAAATTAACTGTACAAATATTCATAGTTAGAAATTTAAAGTAGAGTATCAGGATTCAAGATTGAGATATACCTGGAATTGATCGATAAAATGCATCAACCACATGCTCTTGATTTTCCATGAGGTATGCCGCTTGGCCAGAGTAGGCAAGAAGAAGACAAGGAAACACTACAACGGTAAAAGCAAGCTGAATGGCAGAAACGGGGAAATGAGCAAGATCAGCAAAAAGTGCTTCGGTCCCTGCAATTTTAACAGCATCCAAAGATTACTACTCAAAACAGACTTCAAAAGTTTGTATACTGAATTGTCGACTTGAGAGGGCGAAGAGAAACCTGTGATACTGAGCATGATTCCTCCAAGGGAGGTCCACCCTTTTTTCTTTCCTCTCTTAAAATATCGATACATGTACACAGGTGAAAAGGCTTTAAGAACCGAGCTATCATAGTTATATATGTTGTAGATACCAATGCCACCAATCATGAGAAACCAAAGCAGCACTATTGGAGCAAAAAGCCAACCTACTTTATCCGTGCCATAGTGCTGCATGCTGAATAAACCAACCAATATGAATACAGCAACTAGTACAACCACATCTGCATCAAACAATACATGCTCAATTTCATAACCAAAACGAGAATTAGGCAAGTGAGACATGAGTAAGAGTAGATCATACCATTGCTCATCTTTGGATGGTCCACCTTGATCCCACCAGAAGCAGAAAGAACTGCACATAAATTTTGGTTATAGAGACTTGAATCATATACAAAGGGAATCATGCACTCGTAATGTACTTACCAGAAATAGCAGGAGTGAGAATCCCATCACCAATGACCATGCATGTCCCAACAAGTACAAGTATAAGCAGTGAAGTCCTTCTAAATGCATTTGCCTCCAGCCATCTCTTCGTTTTAGCTGCAAAAGAGCGCTCATGAAATGTGCTACGGCTATAAGTCGTCAGCTCCTCGTCAGTCCTGTGTTGATTGGGTATCGTTTTCACTTTAGCATGCCGGCAAAGTAACGAATACAGAGCAAAAGTTCCTCCTGAACAACGAGAAGACCAATCTATTAGATATGCAATGATAGATAGAAAACACAGATGAGTCCAATTAAACTAGAAATGTCTTTGCTTCTTGTTTTGAACTTCAGAGAAATTCTAACATATTGTTGTGTGAATCTCAATGCCATTGACTAGAATTCAGGAAATAATATCTGATAGAAGTTGAAAGCAGCTTACCTTGACCATTGTCGTTTGCTCTACACACGATAAAAACATACTTGAGTAGGGGTATGAGGGTCAAGGAGTATATAATCAACGAAAGGGCACCAATAACGTCCTCAGGGTCGTCTATTCCATGAGGAAAAGTATTGTAAAACACATACAAGGGAGACGTTCCCAAGTCTCCATACACCACTCCAAGACTCTGGAATGCAAGCCTTAAGAGCAAAATTGCCGAGAATTTCTGTTTAAGCAAAGTGAATTACCATTATGACATCAAATTAAACACTTGATATATAACTTAGACCTCTTCAACTTTATATGAAAAACCTTATAAAAACTCTGCAATTCCATATATCCTCAATTCAGCCATTTCTATAGAACAAACTAACACAAGAAAAACAACTCCGATTTAGATTTGTAAGCTGCAGTAAAGCAATGAACTGGGACCAACACAGCAGAAAGAGAAAGCAAAAGAAAAGCAGATTAAGAAAGAGCACAAGGAGAATATGAAGTCTCAAGATCCTGTCAATTCAATAGACAAAGTGCAAACACAAAACCTGGATAGATATACATACATCAAAAGCCAAACAACTTTAGCTTTTTACCTTTTCTCTATACATATTCTTGAGCCTCCCAGCCTCTTCATCCATAGGCTGATCAAGCTTCTGCTCTAAAACCCACATACCCCCTTTGGTTTCGTCGCTATCCTCATAATCCATTCCAGATGACATCTTTATTTACTCTATGATTGATTCCACAACCCCAAAAATCTTTAAAAATTTAAAAACACCAAATTTCCAATTTTCTCAAAACTCAAGAGTTCAATTCTGCAAAGAGAGAAACTCAATCCTTGCCCAAGAAAACAAAATAGTGATAAAGAATCCGACAAGACAAGACCAGAAGAAGACAGGGAAGAAAAGAAGTGATAAAATTGATTAGTTCTTCGCTGGCACAGAATTCTACGGTGGGGTCAATTCAATATCAGCCACATAACCACCACCAAGAATCAAATCAAGAAACGGAAAGAACTTCACCAATAATAACCTCGGGATTTCTAATCCTCCGACAACCTCTGTTATTACAAACAATCAACTGTCTAAATCTTCATCTCATGCTGAATCTTGAAGTGGGCTCGCCTCTAAAATCACAACCCAACTACCAAATTTGAACTTCAGCAAATGAAAACCCGTTTCTCGATCTCACCGGCAGATATATACGCAGAATTCAAGCATCAAGAAAGCAGAATAAAACCTTTCTTCAACCAACTTTCTCTCTCTTAATAAACGTTCACAAACGTCTGAAACCAGACATCACTCTCTCTCTCTCTCTCTTTCCCTCCCTCTCCTCTTTTGCTTCTAGTCGTCCTCTCTATCATTGCATTGACACGAGTGAATTCGAATATTCGTGCAACTGCCACGTTTTGTGCATTCGTGGAATTTGTCAGTATTATTTTCTCAATACTATTTATCGTTTGACTAAATACATAAATTCTAAATCTTGAATTTTATGTCTGTAATAAATAGCAAAAGCCTAATTTGCACTTGCCTGTTAAATTTGGTCAGTTTTCGTATCGTACAACTTTCGTTGCAGCGGGTCCAAACTCGAATAAGTGCTTGCTTCGGTATTTCCGAACCATAAAAATAATTCATCTTTCCGTAGCAAAATTTGTAGTCAACTTTCTCTAAGAGTACATTAAGTACAATTTTTCTACCTCTTAATTGAGATTAACCAAGTAAACACAGTTCTATAAATACATTTCTCTATATAATATTATATAAATTTAAGATTAACCAAGTAAATACATCTAGGGCATTATGTAAACACATTTTCTAATTTATGTACAAATAGAATTCGATTATTTTAATTAAACAAATACAGAAATATTAAATTACTGAAATATATATCATACCACTAGCAATAAATCATTAAAGATTATCGTGGTCACATTGTCTTATTGAGACGACTATTTATATAATAATATATAATTGTGTGACGTCACTATTTTTAATTCTAATAACAATCTAACTACCATCTATTTTAGACGCTATTTGTAAAAGTCAATTGAGAAGCCAATTTCATTTGTTGTTTCTCAAATAAGTTTCCTTTTTATTCACGTACAATGGAATGTAAATACAAAAATTATATAAAATCATTTCAAAAAAATTAGATTCATATATAGTGTTATAAATAGGGATGAATTTAAAATTTTGTTTCAAGGAAAATCTTTTTTATATGAAACTATAAGTAAACTGGTTGTTGAAATTTATACGGCAAACAAACTTTTACATAAGTAAGGGAAACAAATTCTTATAAACTAACAATATAATGAAAATTAACAAAAAAAAATTAATATTTTTTAAAATAGAAGGGATTTTTTGAAGTCGTCGAAGAGGGGCAACCACACGCGGGTCCACATAATCCGTGACTACTTGTAAGGTTTATGATCTAATTTAAATAAACATAAAGTAGAGCTCATAATTGGTTTCTCCCCCTTTTTATCTTCTATATTTATATGATTAATAAAATGAAAAATAAAAAAAGGTTAAAATTCCATCAGGAAATGTAGTAATATAATACTCCCTCCGTCCCGAGTTATTTTGCCTACTTTGACCGGCACGGATGCTAAGAAAATACAGTTGACTGTTGATTGAATGTTTAAGTTTATGCTTTTTTAGTGCTTTTTTTTTGTCATTTTTTGATTGGCAAAATAAGTTGGGACAAGCAAAAATGGAAAGTAGGCAAAATAAGGTGGGATGGAGGAAGTAAATGATTAAAAGCTCCATTATCTGGGGAAGGTTTATCAAGTCTATATCAATACGGGCCCATATTTTATGATGTATTTGAAAACAAATGTTACCAATTATTTTGTACTTAATACTACAGGTATATAATTGTTGTTTTTTTTGTCGGTTCCATGTAATGAAACAAGAATGATGATGATGATCACCTGATGAGTAATATTTAACTTTTAATTTTGTATCAATAGTATGTGATGTAAATTAATATTATTAAAATATGCTTTAGATATAATAACATATTAAAATCTGTGAATAAATTAAAAAAACTACTTAAAATACTGATACCCAACTATGATATGTTTAAAAAGAAGATTTTTTTGGCTCATGATAACTTGCATCGGTCCCCTTAAGAAGTTTATTTAGATCATAATATTGATGAAGCTAGTGCGAAAGCAAGAATCAAATTAAACAACATAGTTAAAAGAGAATAATAATGCGATTTCGATTAGTTTGAACTCTTATATTTGATAATTGTATTCCATAGGTTTTATAGATATTGTATTGCATGGATTATAGTGAGTGTAATTAATATTTATCATTTTCTTACATATGATCAAACATACATTTTTAAAAAAAATGCGCAATAAATTAAGGAAACCACATGATATAACATAAAACACATCATATCCAATTAAGGTAATCTAATAATTTTTTTATATCTGGGTGTATGTTAATAAATGTAATATGAATTGAATTACAATTATGAACCATATAAATGGCATGCAAATGATCATTTTCAGGGTTGGCTATAATTTTATGAATTTGGACCACATGAGTATGTAGCAAAAGTTAGGTATCCTTATTTACATGGTTTAAATAGATCGCCCCATCAATGTATATATGTATATCATAGTACATATAAATACATGACAATGATATGGTTCAATCTTTTAGGTATAATTAAGGTCTAGAATCTAGTTAAGAGTACATAAATGATGGATGATATTGGGTGGGTGTTGAATATTCGAAGATCAATTAACAAAATAAAATTAATTTACATGCAAAACGAACATTAAATATATAAATAATTACAATCATTTTTAACAACACAAAAACTTTTGTGCAACTTGTGTATGGATTCTAGATCCATACACAACAATTTGACCCGCCCCACGCGCCCTCCACGCGCCTCCACGCGCCTGGGTAGGTGCGCTCAAACCCACCCAAAATTCGCTCCAGGTGCTTGACCTTTATGTTATGTTAAGTGTACCTTTATGTTATGTTAAGTATACCTTTATGTTATGTTAGTCATACCTTTAGGGCCTTTTATATTATATTAAGCATACCTTTATGCAAGTCTTTTACATTATATTAATTATACATTTATGCAACGTTAAGCATACATTTATACAACGTTAAGTATACATTTATGTTATGTTAAGCATACCTTTATGATTTTATGTTATGTTAAGCATACCTTTAGGGTTATAATGTTATGTTAAACATACATTTATATTATGTTAAACATACCTTTATGTTATATTTGTCATACCTTTTAATTATATTAGTTGTACCTTTATGTATTATATAAAAGTATGACTAATATTAATTAAAGGTATGCGTAATATTTATATAAAGGTATATATGTACAAATTAAGGTTTTTTTATGCTGAAATTATAAATTTTTCGTTAAAATTAGGGTTTTTTTGCCAAAATTAGGGTTTTTTTGCTAAAATTAAGGTTTTTTTTTAAAAACTAAACTGTTACATAAATGTATACTTAACATAATATAAAGGTATACTTAACATAATATAAAGGTACAACTAACACAACATAAAGGTCATGATAAAATAAAAAATTAAAAAAAATGCACTGATCCGGATCGGATTCAACCCGACCCGACCCACGTTGCATGGATCTAAGATCCATGCAACAGTTACACACAAGTCCTTCTCTTTTAACAATTAGATTTGTAAGTCAGTTCCATAAAAATAATACATCACTTGCATGCTATTGACTGAATACCGAACGAAAAGAATTAGACGCTTAAGTCCAACAAAGTAGTTACATAATATTAATAAAATAGACTAATTATTCACATTAAATTAATGATGCCTTAATTAATAATTGAGTTGTCTAATTAAGTACCAAAATATTTTATATTGTACTAGAGATCTAAGCTATGTAACAAAAAAAGGATAATATATTTATGGGCCCATAATAATTGTTGGGACTCGAAAAATGAGTTCTAAATCATTAATTTAAAATTGGTCAGAATTCAACAGTTGAGGTATTTTAATAAATTTTCAAAACTATTGTAAATAGCATTCAACTTAAATGCTATTTTCTCAAATTTCAATTAAGTACGTACGATTCTTTCAATCGACAATCATAATATATCTTTATATTTTTCATTTAATTGTGATACTACTATCATAAAGATTATCACAAGTCCACAATTAATTTAGAATTCAACACATTATCAAAGATGAATCAAAGGTGAAAGTTATGTCTGAAATGTTGATTTTTTTTTTTTAATTTTTTAAAGTTGGTAATCGGATTGTCACAAATAATAATTGGTATTGTAATTGAAATTAACCAAAATTTTTTGATTTTTGTATGTAAATAAATTCTTCCCACACAAATTGTATTTTAACCAATTTCTTTTTCTTAGGGTTTTTTTCGTAATTTTGTATTGTTTCAGATGGGGCAAATTTGATGGGAAAATGACCCAAAATACCCATTTTTTTAAAGATTGATCCCAATTTATCCATTAATATAATATTACATCCCTAAATAACCCTAAATATAATTTTTGATCCCAAAATACCCATTTTTTCCCAAGGTCAACTGATATGCGGGCTCTTGTCAGACTGACTCCCAAAAGTTATTATTAATTTTGAGATTTACCTAATTTTCGAACATAACTTTGTTTCGAGTGTACTCTTAATTTTCGAACATTAACTTTCGAAAATTACACATTTTCGAAAGTTGAAGTTGCATGACTATTTTCGAACATTATCTGGGTTGCGTGTTACAATTTTCCCCTAATTAGTAAACATACAGTAATAGTATTCGAAAAATAGTTATTGCATGTAATCATCTATTTTAAAAAATTTGTTAGTTTCGAAAACTACATATCTCCCCAAATTGTTATTGGTTTTCGAACATTATCTACCATGCCACAAAACATTAATTATGCAATAGCTAACAAATATTCCTAATTTTCGAAATATGAAGATAATAATTAATAGTTGATTCAATAATTTTTGAACTTTATTATTTTTGAAAAAGTAATCTTCGAAAATTAATTATGCAATATCGAAATTTAATAACAATGTTTTCGAAAATTATTAATATTATTATTAATGTTTCCGAACATTATTATTTTGAAAAAAATAATATTTGAAAATTAATTATGCAATTTTTCGAAAATCAATAACAATGTTTTGGAAAATTAATAACATTGTTATTATTAATATTTTCGAACATTATTATTGATTTCGAAAACTATAATGTTCAAAGATTATTGGTTTCGAAAATTATAATGTTCGAAAGCATTAATTATCGAAAATAATAATGTTCGAAAACATTAATAATTTTTGAAAATATTTATATTAATTTTCAAAAATTCCTATGCAATTTTCGAAGATTATTATTTTTTAAAATAATAAAGTTCGAAAACATTAATAATAATATTAAAGTTGGTAAAAACATTATTATTAATACTATGTGTTAGCTAATAATAAAGTTCAAAAATTATTGAATCAACTATTAATTATTATCTTCATATTTCGAAAATTAGGAATATTTGTTAGCTATTGCATAATTAATGTTTTGTGGCATGGTAGATAATGTTCGAAAACCAATAACAATTTGGGGAGATATGTAGTTTTCGAAACTAACAAAATTTTGAAAATAGATGATTACATGCAATAACTATTTTTACTGTATGTTTACTAATTATGGGAAAATTGTAACACGCAACTCAGATAATGTTCGAAAATAGTCATGCAACTTCAACTTTCGAAAATGTGTAATTTTCGAAAGTCAATGTTCGAAAATTAAGAGTACACTCGAAACAAAGTTATGTTCGAAAATTAGGTAAATCTTGAAATTAATAATAACTTTTGGGAGTCAGTCTGACAAGAGCCCGCATATCAGTTGACCTTGGAAAAAATTGGTATTTTGGGATCAAAAATTATATTTAAAATTATTTAAGAATGTAATATTATATTAATGGATAAATTAAAATCAATCTTTAAAAAAATGGGTATTTTGGGTATTTTCCCAAATTTAATAGTGACAGAATTCCATTTACAATTACAGTTATTGTACGCACGTGTTTGGAGTTCGCGCCGTACAATTCTAAATCAACCACACATGTCCACGTCGACATTATTAATATTCTACATTTTTATATGAAATTGCGGTTTTGTCGCAATAATGACAAATTATTCCCATGGTAAGGACAGCTTTCAGATTTTTCTTAAAAGAAATTACAAGTTTAAATTGTTCTATTATTCGAAGAAAAAGTTAAAATGTTTTTATGAGTTCTAAATTACTTAAAATATCTTATCAACATATAGTTGACAAATGACAATTTGATATCATATCTCAAAATCAGATTCCTTTATTTTAGGAAGCCGATTATTCTCAAATCATGCTACATGACCCAGTTAAATCTTCATTATTATTTGTACAGACAATAATATTAATTATTATAAAATGTCCACCTCTTTCAATTCCGCTATGTAAAACAATTTGGGACAAACTTCATGTTTATTAACCAAACAAATCTGCCCAAACTCAATTTACTATATTTTGATAATCAAATTCAAGAAAACCAATTTTTATAATTTCACAAAAATTTATATGAGACGATCTCACGATAAATTATAAGATAAAGTCTTAATATCCGCATTCTAGTCCATTTTACACATCAATCTCCAATTATAAATTAATGTATTGTGAGTTAATTCATTTCATGTTATTAAATTTGTAAAACGATGTTACGTGAAACATTTTTTAATAATATATTTTGAAGTGAGATACTATGCATTGGTTAAGTATGATAATTTTCTCCAATTTTTTGAGATATAGTATTCATCATATTTAATACCACACATTATTTGCATGAAATATATTATTAGTATAAAAATAAATTCATATTGTTGGTTAATTTTTGCAAAAAGACAATCCGGCTAGTCAGTTGATTTCTAAACTAACATCGTATAGCATGTGATTTTCCACATGAATATAATGTAAAGTGGTCCATAATTTGAAATTAGTTAACGTTCATGAATCGAATATTCCAAAATAAATTCCTCTTCCTATTAACCATGATACCGACTTACGGAGGTTGTGCAAAAAGACTTTCTCTACTTCTGGGGAAAAAAAGGGTTTTTTATTATTTCAATTTTGCGTTTTCAGATTTTTTGTTTTTTTTATGTTTTTAACTATCGATTAAAGTGATCTGTTGTATTTACTTAGTATTCAAAGTGCAAATTTATAAATGTATAGTAATAAAAATAATTGCGTCAAAAAAAATAAAATTCGAAGAACTTTTTTTAAATTCACTAGTAGAAAAAAGAAAAAAAAAGTACACATCATTGTAAGATAATTCTTTTCTTGAAAAAATAAAATTAGATAATTATGTAATTGTTATGAATTATTATTATTTATTTAAAAATACCCATGCGGAAACATATTTTGAAAACAAATATTTATTATAAAAGGCCCCAAGTCCCAAAAACTTGATCCCACTCACCTAACTTAAAAATACTGGATCAAAACCCATTATAATTGGACAGGCCCATGGAAGACATTCACCTAATATGTTCGGTATTGAATTCGAACAATCGAACTTGCCCAAAAATTAAATAATGCTGTCACATCTGATTTTCTTTCACAATTTAAATTCGATTGGTCAATTATGATGTCTGGTTTGGGCAACCTACACACACTTCAGTGCATTGACTTGGTGCAAATTTTCTTTTTTTCTTTTTTTCTATGCTCTTGTAATTAATTCAATTTTACTTTTTTGAAATAAATATCGTTAAGCGTACATTTTAATGGTAGAGAGAGAGAGAAACGTTTTAAGTATTGATATATATATATATATATATATATATATATATATATATATATTTTTTTTTTTTTTTTTTTTTCCTTTCATCTAATCTAGAACCCGAAATGTCTACAATTAGAAAAAGAAAAAAAAAAGTTAAATAGTTCATAGAACAAAATAATAAGTTGAAGGACTTTTTTACATTATTATTATTATTATTATTATTATTATTATTATTATTATTATTATTATTATTATTATTTATAAGTAGTTAGCTTTTGCCACGAAAGAGGTCTGGGACTCTTCTGGGGCTTGGACTTAAAACAGTTAATGCATTTTTTTGATTGTTTATCGAATCGATATTAGTACAAGCAACCAATTCCTACTGAATAAAAATCCTGTACAGTACTTAGCAAAATTCCAGCTTTTGTTCCTTGAGTATTCCTATTGACATCTATTAAGCAATTAATAATAAAAAGAACAAGTAAGAGAATTCAATATATAACCTGCAGTAAAAGGGATTCACACCAAGAACATTGAAGACATTCAACTTTACAGTTTCAAGAAATTTACCAGAAGTTGCAGATGAGCTATAAAACATCCAAGTCTTCCATCTGAATGTTGCTCCTAAGAGGTACATACTCTCCAACGTATCCACCCAGATGATCACAGAGCGCGCCCTTATCAATTCCTTGATGATGATAGCTCTTGCAGATATAGTAGAACACACTCTGCATTAACAATCCCACCACATTCACAATCACCAACAATCCAACCAGGAATCCACCAACTATAATCCTCGTCAACACCCCGTGATTGTCTCCTCCGTGCACCACAATCGACCCGAAAAGCCCATTTATCACTCCACAGATGGCTAAGTAGAGGAAAACCATACTGAACCCCATATGAGTCTTCCCCTTCAACAATTCATAGCTCTTCTTCATGGCAGCGAAACCATATACAGGCTCAAGAACAGAGGCAACGCTGGCAAGATGCCACAATGCGCTTATGTAAACATGAACGCCCAGAAACAGAGTGAAAACCACCAAAATGGAGAACATAGACAGGATGACATTCTGCGTGTCCACGGCGAAGATGAGAAGCACGAGAAATCCGAGGAACATGATATAGTACGCAACCATTAGCAGAGCAATCCACGAGAAAGGTAATGAAGAGGCGCTTGAACACTACGGGGATTGCGGCGACCGTGGAGGAGAAGGAAACGGGCTTCGAGGTGTAGAGCAACGCGACGGTGAAGACAACGGCGGCGGTGAAGAGAAGGGAGAAAGCAAAAAGGAAGATGAGATAGAAGAACTGGAGAATTAGTAGTTTCGACCAATCGGCGGTGGCAGTGTCGGATTGGAGCTGCCAGAGAATGGGGTGCGTGAAGAGCGAATGAGCTAAAATGGTGAAGGAAAGGGGTGTTGGAAATTGGTTTTGAAAAATTGGTGTTGACCAATCTTTGATCAATTATTTCATAATGTTTCGTTTGTTGGAAACGAAAACAAGTTGCAAATTTGAAATCTACATTTCGAGTAGATAAATTTAGAGTATTTATTTTCTCAAATCCAATTTCGGATGAATGAGAAATTAATGCTTAAAGTTGGCAACTTAAATTAAAAAGGTATGAAAGTTTGAAGAGGTGTGAATTTATGGAAATGTGTGAGTTTGAATTGAATTGATGCAATCCAATTTAAAGGGATGCAACTAATGTGAAATATTGTGAGACACTTTATTTCATTCCAAAAGATGTCTAAATGTGAAAAGACTTCAATTCAAACAAAAAAATGTCTAATTATGAAAAGACAGCATTTCAAATTAAAAGATGTCTATTATGGAAAGACACCACACCTCTTCACTTCTATAAATAGACCCCACATTCAATCATTTCATTCACTTCACTACAACTTGCATTATTAGCATTCTAGCAATTGTAGTCTCTCATTTTCTTGTCTAAGAAAGTTCCAAATATCGTTTTCGTTCGCCGAAAAACTTTTGGAGTCGTTGTGCTGCGATCCTTAAGTTAGTAAGTCGTTGTATCTTGGGGACGTTTGCCATAGACCGTAAAGCACTGAATACAGGGCAATTTCATCTTACGGAAAAAGAGTCTAACTCTTGCCTCGACTTTCCCAGTTGTTATTTTAATCATCTTCAAGTACACCATACATATACACCAACAACGTAAGATGAAATTTTTGTGTACTTTGAAAATGGCTAGCTCTATTCCTGCAGCACCAGTTTATGCTGAAAGACCGGCGAAGTTCGACGGTACTGAATTTAAGCGATGGCAACAAAAGATGTTGTTCTACCTAACAACCTTGAATTTGGTTCGATTCTTGAAAGAAGACGCACCAACTGTGGGGGAAGATGAAGCCGATGACCAGAAAAAGACTACATTGGACGAATGGAATCATAGTGATTTTTTGTGTCGCAACTACATTCTTAATGGACTTGACGACTCCCTCTACAATGTATATGCAGTGACAAAAACTGCAAAAGAATTGTGGAATTCACTAGAAAAGAAATATAAGACCGAAGACGCTGGATCGAAGAAATTCATCGTCGGTAGGTTCTTGGATTTCAAAATGGTGGATACCAAGACGGTCTTAGACCAAATACGAGAGTTGCAATTGATCCTGTGTAATATTCATGCCGAAGGAATGCAACTTAGTGAATCTTTCCAAGTAGCTGTCATTATTGAAAAGCTACCGCCTCTTTGGAAAGAGTTCAAGAACTACCTCAAGCACAAACGAAAGGAAATGGGGCTTGAGAACCTGATCGTGAGACTAAGGATTGAGGAAGACAACCGAAAATCTGAAGTCAAGAGCGGCAGGACATCTATGGAGGCAAGAGCAAACTTGGCTGAAACAAGTACTAGCAAAAAGAGAAAGATGACGGGCTTGAAGCAGCAGCAGGAGCCAAAGCAGAAAAAAGCTAGAAAGTTCAAAGGCAACTGCTATAACTCCGACAAACCCGGTCACATGGCAAAGGATTGTCGACAACCCAAGAAAGACAATCGAGGTCAGGCTAACCTAACTGAGGAAAATTCAGTATCTCTGGGTATGAATGAGTTAAACCTATCAGCTGTCGTATTTGAAGCCAATTTGGTGGACAATCCGAGAGAATGGTGGGTGGACACTGGGGCTACACACCACATATGCTCAGAAAGAGAGATGTTCTCAAGCTATATACCGATCAATGGTAGAAAGCTGTTTATGGGAAACTCTACAACCTCCAACGTAGTTGGATTGGGAAGAGTGGTACTGAAAATGATCTCGGGGAAGGAGCTGACGCTTGTGGATGTGCTGCATGTCCCAGACATTTGCAAAAACCTAGTATCTGGTTCCCTGTTGAGCAAAGCCGGATTTAAGCTAGTATTTGAAGCCGATAAGTTTGTACTGACCAAAAGTGGTCAATTCATAGGAAAGGGCTATCTTGAGAAATGGCTCTTTAAGATGAATGTAATAACTATTAAGCGTGATAATAAAGTTATTAATTATTCTTACTTGCTTGAATGTTCTAATTTATGGCATGATAGATTAGGACATGTAAATTTAAACAAACTAAAGAGATTAGTAAGTTTAAATTTACTACCTGCAATGGATTTCTATTCACAAAACAAATGTGAAATTTGTGTTGAGGCAAAAATGGCCAAAACACCTTTTCATTCAGTGGAAAGAAATACTAAACCTCTAGAACTTATTCATACCGATATATGCGATATGAAACTAGTGCAAACTAGAGGTGGAAAAAAGTACTTTGTCACTTTTATCGATGACTGCACTAGATATTGTTATGTATATCTTTTGAAAGGGAAAGACGAAGCTCTTGACGCTTTCAAAAGTTATAAGAATGAAGTTGAGAATCAACTTAGCTTGAAAATCAAAATGATTCGAAGTGACAGAGGGGGAGAATATGTTGCTCTATTTGAAGAATTCTGCACAGAACATGACATAATTCACCAAACGACTGCTCCATACTCACCTCAGTCTAATGGCGTTGCAGAACGCAAAAATAGAACTCTGAAAGAGATGCTGAATGCTATGTTGATAAGCTCTGGCTTACCACATAACATGTGGGGGAAGCCATCCTTTCATCTAATCACATTCTCAACAAATTGCCACACAAGAAAATAGATAAGACTCCATATGAATTATGGAAAGGAAGACAACATTCCTACAATTTTCTAAAAGTGTGGGGGTGTCTAGCAAAGGTCGAAGTGCCTAAACCTAAACAGGTTAGAATAGGACCCAAGACAATTGATTGCATTTTCATTGGATGTGCATATCAATGTAGCGCTTATCGATTTCTGGTGCACAAATCGGACATTCCTGATATAAACGAAGGAATGGTTATAGAATCAAGGAATGCAGTATTCTTTGAGAATGTCTTTCCGAACAAAGAAAGGAAAGAGATAAGTTCGAATAAAAGAACTTGTGAAGCTGTACAAAGCTCCCCTCATGTTGAAGAGGAACTGAGACGCAACAAAAGAAGCAAAGTGGCCAAGACGTTTGGTCCAGATTTTCTAACATACATGTTAGATAATGAACCCAGGACAATTCAAGAGGCATTGTCCAGTCCAGATGCTCCTTTCTGGAAAGAGGCTATCAATAGTGAGATTGAGTCCATCATGCAGAATCATACGTGGGAAATTGTTGATCTCCCACCGGGATGTAAACCTTTAGGATGCAAATGGATCCTTAAAAGAAAATACAAAGCTGATGGATCAATCGATAAGTACAAAGCTCGTTTGGTAACCAAGGGGTTCAAACAGAAAGAAGGGTATGATTTCTTCGATACATACTCTCCATTTACAAGGATTACGTCCATTAGAGTACTCATTGCTATTGCAGCACTGCATAACCTTGAGATACATCAAATGGATGTAAAAACAACATTCCTAAATGGGGAATTGGAAGAGGAGATTTACATGGAACAACCAGAAGGGTTTGTTGCACCAGGACAAGAACATAAAGTATGTAAACTTGTCAAGTCTTTATATGGCTTAAGCAAGCACCTAAACAATGGCATGAAAAGTTTGACAAAACTATGCTGTCAAATGGTTTTCATATTAACGAGTGTGATAAATGTGTATACATTAAGGGCACACCTGATGAATATGTAATCGTCTGTCTGTATGTAGACGACATGCTGATCATGGGTAGTAATTATGATGTGATCGTGAAATCTAAGAATATGTTGAAGAAAAACTTCGACATGAAAGATATGGGTCTGGCAGACGTCATACTAGGGATAAAGATCTCTAGGACATCTGAAGGAATTGTCTTGTCACAATCTCATTACGTTGAGAGTGTACTCAAGAAATTTGAAGCCTATGACCTACCTCTTGCTAAGACTCCAGTAGATCACTTAACTCTACACTTAGCTAAAAATAGAGGAGACCCGATATCCCAATTGAAATATGCAAGGATTATTGGCAGTTTAATGTACCTTACAAACTGTACACGTCCTGACATTGCATATTCAGTTAGCAAACTTAGTAGATTCACGAGCAATCCAGGAAATGATCATTGGACTGCCTTGACAAGAGTACTTAGGTATTTGAAACATACCTTAAGCCATGACATACTTTATACAAGATATCCTGCTGTACTAGAAGGGTACAGTGATGCCAATTGGATATCAGACACTAAAGATTCTAAGTCCACTAGTGGCTACGTGTTCACTATAGGTGGAGGAGCCGTGTCCTGGAAATCCTCTAAACAAACGTGCATAGCTCGATCCACAATGGAGTCTGAGTTCATTGCACTATATAAGGCTGGCGAAGAAGCTGAATGGCTCAGAAACTTTTTAGAGGATATTCCATGTTGGAACAAACCAGTGCCTCCTGTTATGATTCATTGTGATAGTATGTCAGCTATCGGAAAGGCACAAAGTTGTATGTATAACGGTAAGTCTCGACACATTCGGAGGAGACATAATACCGTTAGACAGTTGATCTCTAATGGTATAATTGCCATTGACTATGTGAAGTCAAAGGAAAATATAGCGGATCCGTTAACAAAAGGTATAAATAGAGATCTACTGTACAATGCAGTAAGGGGAATGGGGTTAAAACCCACACATTAAAGAACGTTCATAGCGGTAACTCAACCATGATGAGTGGAGATCCCACGAACTTGGTTCAATGAGACAACTAAGTTATGGATGATTCAAATGTGCACTTGGAACCTATCTAGTGCCTCATTCTCGAAGCTGTCCAAGTGATAACCTGCTGACGTGTGGTGAGGGTAAGCTTTTATGCTTTTAATGATTCATATATCTTTAAAAAGTGGGGTATTGCAGGATACTCTTTATTGGAGATCACCTATATAAGTGAGAAGTTTGGCCGCTTCAATTTAATCACTTATGAATCCAAGATATGGTTCAGGGCCGAAATGGACACAACGTGAGAACAAAAGATATTAAAAGTTGTTATTGTGTAAATGTTATTGTCTTGGTTTACACAAAAAAACTGACCGGTTCAAGACATCGCGTTCACCGAGCAGCGAGTAAATCCGATAACATCTTACTAAGGAAGGTTCAAAGCCGGAAGCTACCTATCCTGATGCAATAACAGCTCGCCGGAACTTTCTAAAGTGTTTGCATTCGCATATGCATTAATTTTCATTCATGTGGGAGAATGTTGGAAATTGGTTTTGAAAAATTGGTGTTGACCAATCTTTGACCAATTATTTCATGATGTTTCGTTTGTTGGAAACGAAAACAAGTTGCAAATTTGAAATCTACATTTCGAGTAGATAAATTTAGAGTATTTATTTTCTCAAATCCAATTTCGGATGAATGAGAAATTAATGCTTAAAGTTGGCAACTTAAATTAAAAAGGTGTGAAAGTTTGAAGAGGTGTGAATTTATGTAAAGGTGTGAGTTTGAATTGAATTGATGCAATCCAATTTAAAGGGATGCAACTAATGTGAAATATTGTGAGACACTTTATTTCATTCCAAAAGATGTCTAAATGTGAAAAGACTTCAATTCAAACAAAAAAAATATCTAATTATGAAAAGACACCATTTCAAATTAAAAGGTGTCTATTATGGAAAGACACCACACCTCTTCTACTTCTATAAATAGACCCCACATTCAATCATTTCATTCACTTCACTACAACTTGCATTATTAGCATTCTAGCAATTGTAGTCTCTCATTTTCTTGTCTAAAAAAGTTCCAAATATCGTTTTCGTTCGCCGAAAAACTTTTGGAGTCGTTGTGTTGCGATCCTTAAGTTAGTAAGTCGTTGTATCTTGGGGACGTTTGCCATAGACCGTAAAGCACTGAATACGGGGCAATTTCATCTTACGGAAAAAGAGTCTAACTCTTGCCTCGACTTTCCCAATTGTTATTTTAGTCATCTTCAAGTACACCATACATATACACCAACAAGGGGGAAAATTAGGGTTAGGGTTATGAAGTAGAAGGTTTTGGGGGATTGTTTGGGGATTGAAATCGATTCCTTCACGATGTCTGGAATGCTCAGGAACTGAAGCTCCTCCGCCGCCATATCCATTGCAAATGACCGGAGGTAGGAGAAATTGAATTCAAATTGAAAATTGTTGAGACCGCAACAGCAGTGGTAAAAGAGGAGAGAGAAAGAAAAGGCGGCGACGGAATGGCGGTGATAGTGGTGATATGACGGTGACCACCTGCTACTGGTGGTCAAAAGAATATGTAAAGCATACTTCCACGCGAACAAATAGTCAAAAACAAAAGTCATGTTTACATTAAAATAACCTGTAATTTACTTTTATTCTTTTAACTAGAAAAGTCTATTCACTCAAAATAATCTTCTATCTAACAACCTTGTATTTAGTCACTTTGGTATGCTACTCATATACTATTATCTAAAGATAAAATTTTGACAATTGCATTGATTTGGTAATGATACCTGAACGAAACACGAGAATGTAGAACAAAAATGTAACGAATCATGTGAGATTTAGTTACAATTCTCGCAATTCTTAATAATTTTTTGATAATCGATCAACTTTCAAGGTGAATAGTTGTAATTTATATAAATTAAATCAAATCTTCCCTCAAATTGTTGTCTTGCTAATGAGAGAATATTTGAGCTAAACATATGACGTAGTGTTCTATTTGGTGTTACCCTGAATTGTTGTAAATAGTAATATTGTATAAATAGTTAATTTCTGCAGAAAAATTAAAAAACATACAAAAATAACTTTTGGGGAGTGCTCGATTCTACGATAAATCAAAAGACAGATTTATATTTTCTATTGTAGATATTTCTAGTTTAGACTTTTATACAGTTTCATGTACAATCTAATAAATATATTCGATGAGAGCGAATCTTAAATCTTCAAATTTGACCATTTTATTTATCTAGCCAGATTTATTAGAAGAGAAAAATGACTAAAATAAAAATCAGAAAGGGAATATTCTTATTTGAAGACTTAGGTAGTGACTGTAGAGTCGAGCAATAATTGCTCAAAACACAGTCTCAAACAACTTCAATTTCCAGATATTCATAGCCATCCATGAATTAATATTAAAATGAAATGAAAATTGAAAACATAAAAGGATCTTTTTATAATTTTTTGTTTTTATTTTTCTCTAAGTGAAAAGGAGCAAAACAATGAGACGCAGTCGCGATCAGCAGTGGGGGTAGCTAAGAAATAAAGCAAATATTCTGCATATTGTACCTTACTTGGCTTTTCCTTTCATTGAGAAATTACTTTACATCTAAATATATATGATATTTGTCAGCAACTATACCACTTATCATACTTTATTTGCAAAAAATGTAATTTATGGTTCCATGTATAAGGGTAGTCACGATCATGTATGACTGATGTTATTAAATTAAATTAATAATGATTATCATTTTTGCACACGCATAATATTTTATAGATAGTAGTCCTTATTTATATCCCTGGAATAAAACTAGTTTATTTTTATGAATTTTTTAGCCAGTTAGTTTTTAAGAAATAAAAAGTATTAAATGATATAAAGGTAGAGTTTGATAACAACAATTCCAATCATGGAAGAATCCACAGAATAAGGAAAAAATTAAAACATAAAATATATCCAACAACCATTGAACACTCAGAAATTTCAAGTATATAGATACTTTGTCTTCGAGAAAGTGATATTATTGTCCATCAACTAGTGGAATTTTCCATATAATTTCCATACCTACTGCAAATAAAATAAAATAATATACACGTACACATTTACACAAAAAAATTATATAAAATCATACCACAAATATAACTCTTAAAGGCGGAGCCCCACTACCTACAAGCTACAACTCAAATTTATTATTTCATAAATTAAGTTATATTTTGTGGAATAGAAAATTTGGATCAACTTGCTACGACCCAATATTATTTCATATATTTAAGTTATATTTTGTAGATTATAAATTATAGATCAACATGTTATTTCATGGATCTAGTTTCATCGTGAGTCATATTCACAAGGACGGAACTAAATGAGGGCTAAGGAGGCAATGGACCCTCAAAATTTTAAAAATTATACCATATATATCATATTTATTTTAGATGTAATCCTGAAATATATATGTTAGTGATTTTTAAAACAAATTTTATATCTTCACACTTTACCATAAATTGTTATTCAACCTTACTTTTTTTTCTAATCATTTTAGATAATAAATTCATAATAAAAACATAATACTGGTAGTGTGAGTTTTCTAGATAATTTCAAATGTGTAAATTATACTTTTGGTCACTTATATTTGTATTATTCAAGTATCCAACATTTAAGTTTTATCATTTTAATATTAAACCATTAATACAATTTTGTTAAAAGAATATTAAAAATTCAAAATTTTAACATATATTCACTATGTAATATATATAATTCAAACATATTTTAAACTTTTATACACCGTAAGTTGGACATCCTCAACAAAATTTATGGCTCCTATCACTTCATATTCATATATATGAAAAAGAAAAAAGCTGGGAAATTACATGGAATTTTCAGTGTTGACTGGAAAAGAATGAAAGATCCAAAAACGCATTTCCTCCACCACTCTTAATTAATACTCAGAACTGCAAAACAAATCTTATTCAGAACTAAGCACTGACAATTCTACTTTTCTCTCTCAGGTAATGATCTCTGCAAAAAACCATTCTTTTTTAATTTTATTTATGTTCATAGTACTTTAATTTACTATTCATAGTACTTTAATTTACTATCTAGACATGCATGATGCATTAATGAGAAAACTTCATTTTCTTCTTCATGCAAAAACCTACAATTGACTTCTTCGTGAAAAACCTATTTGAATTTTGAATAATAATTATATCTCTCTTTTTTCAAACAATATTGAAGAAGAAAGAATACTCATAGTCGTCTCTTTTTGTAGAGTTTGCAAATCCGATGGGAATTAAGCAATCCAAAATAGTACAGAAATCGAAATATGGGAATTTAAATCTTCAATGTTCTTCACCTCATCGTAAGTCCTTCTCTTTTACGTGGAAATGCAATTTCCATGATTTTTTCAACTGTTATTTATGTAACGTATATTATTCTCAAATAGCTGCTTTGATCTTGAAAAAAAAAAAAACAACCAAGAAAAAAAAGAAAAGAAATGTCTTTAGAAAAAGGCAAAAAAATATAAGCCACACATATCGTCGTGTGATGATGAGATGCAAATTGCATACACAACGTCATCATCAATAATTGTTCATGTTTTTATTGAAGACTTCAAGACTTCTAGTCAACGGCTAGTTTTTTTTTTCCTGCTCTATATATATAAATACTAAAGAAAAATTACGAAGAAAGATTACTTTTATTTATACATCCTGTTCAAGTGGAAAGTTTGAAAGCTGACCATTAATTAATTATTGATCACACACAAACATATCCTAATAAGCTCACAAAACATATATATATATATATATATATATATATATATATATATATACAAAATATAAGTATTCAGTAGTATAACTAAGAGAAAAATGGCTTGACAAACTAATATTATCAACAAATTAATTTAGCTAGCTTGAGTTTTTCTTTCAAACGAGATCTTGTCTCTCATAAATAAGATCTTCTATTCTATATTGATGTTTCATCTAATATTCCAAAATAATTACCACCCATCACACGCCATGTACAAAAATGACATCACTAATTTACACATAATCTTAATTAAAATGATGGAATATAAGATAAACTACAAAATTGGAATAGAGTATCCAATTCGATTTCTCATTCATATATCATTATTAAAATTACGTGGTTTTGAGGTCAGTTTAAATTAACTATCAAAATTTGGAAAAAATCAATTTTGGCTCTATAATTTTTATAATCAATTTTAGGGTTTTCATAATAGTCCTCTAATTTTCTATATATTTTTTTTCAAATTTAGTAAAAAAAAAAAAGTTATCAATTTCCAGCAATTATCTATGATGCTAATTTGATACTTCAAATTGTAAATTTTGATTGTTTATGGAGAAAACTGGTCAATATGAATCCCTAATTTCGATTTTGAGTGCTAGTTATGCCAGTATTCATGCTGGCAATTATAATTGAAAATAGTTTTTTGTTAGAATCGGAACCTTAAACTAGTTGTAGAAAAATGGATTTATGAGTAGGTAGTTGTTGTTGTTGTATGTGTAAGCAGGACAAAGATACTTGAGTCAGTGCGTGCCACTACACCAAGCTGCACTAAGAGGGGACTGGGATTTTGCTTACAACGAATTATTGTCCGAAGATTTGAGCTTGATTAGAAGTCCTATAACAGAAGGTGGAGAAACTGCACTGCACATTGCTGGTGTAGAAGGCCATTACGATTTTGTTGCTAATTTACTTGAGATTATGGATGAAAAAGACCTAGAAATTCAGAATGAAAAAGGCAGCACTGCACTTTGCTTTGTTGCTGCAGCTGGCCACATTGATATTGCTCGACTTATGGTGAAAGAGAACCTTAATTTGCCTACAATTAGAGGTGGGACTAATGGAGTTACACCTCTCTACATGGCTGCATTGCAAGGCTTCCAAGACATGGCTGAGTTTCTATACCCCTTGTCCGATTTCGAATCTTGGACACCCCAAGATCAGATCACTCTCCTGACCACATCCATTGACTCTGGCTTGTACGGTAAGATATATGCAGAATCGGTCTCATAACTATTGAGGCCTAGCAACACTTTCTTGTACATTCATCTTAAATTGAATAATCGTATTGGTGGAAGATTAGGTGTGACAAACATGATCTGATTTAGGAAGATTAATTTGAATAATTTAGGGGTAGCAATGAGCATTGTGGAGCAGCATAACATGTTAGCTTTAGCTGAAGATGTCAACGGTGAGACGCCACTACAAGTGCTTGCTCGGAAGCCATCTGCATTATGTTGCACCACTCCACATGGATTTTGGCCCACTATTCTCGAACCTAGTTAGTACTTCTCTTTATGATTGTTATTATTATTATTATTATTGTTATTATTGTCTGCAGACTATAATTTGGTAATATATGACAGTACTACCCTGCTTGAAGTTAAAGAGCGATAACATGAATGGAGGAGAATGTGATGCCAAAACATTACTTTGTCGTCTATGGGAAATAGCAATATGTGAAGAAGATATTGAAGAGGGACAGATTGGGAAAATTTCAAAGTTATTTTTTGTAGCAGCTGAATCAGGAAACGACGACGTTTTGGTGGAGCTGATTCGACGATACCCAGATTTTCTGTATAAAGTGAACGAGTCGAAACACAGCATATTTCATATCGCAGTTTTGCATCGCTACGTCAATGTTTTCAACTTAATATATGAGTTACGTGGAGTGAAGGACTTGATAGCAACATATATTGATAGAGATGGAAACAACATTTTGCACTTAGCGGGTAGGTTAGCCCCTCCAGATCAACTTAATAGCATTCCAGGCCCTGCTCTTCAAATGCAGCGAGAAGTGTTATGGTTCAAGGTATTGCATGTGATTTGAAATTAATCTTGTTTTCATTTATCAATTATGACAACTGATGTAATGCAATTTTGCAGGAAGTAGAAAAGCTAGTTCGACCCTCATACAGAAGCATGAAGAACGATGCAGGGCAAACACCAAACGATGTATTCTTAATCCACCATGAAAAGCTGAAGAAAGATGGAGAGAAAGTGATGAAGCAAACGGCGAAATCATGCATGCTGGTGACGATGCTGATCGCCACGGTGGTCTTCAGCACCGTCTTCACCGTCCCAGGCGGCTACAGAAACGACACGGGTGCTCCGATTCTGGGAGACAAGAAGCTCTTCATGGTTTTCCCTGTCTCCGAGGGAGTAGCAACTCTCTCCTCTTTGACTTCCATGCTCATGTTTCTCTCCATCCTGACGTCTCGTTACTCCGACAGTGATTTTCTCAGGACACTGCCCTTCTGGTTAGTGATCGGAGTGACTGCACTGTTTATATCGATAGTGGCGATGATGTTGGTGTTTTGCTCGTGTCTTTTGTTCTTTGAGCATGGATGGGTAGCCATTACAGTTGTTCTGACCTTCTTTGCTAGTGTGCCTATTATGTTTGTCATTTTGAAGTACCCTCTTTTGGTTGCTATACTGCGTTCTACTTATAGCTGTAGATGGTTGTTTGGGTCCAACAATAGGTTGCATGTCTAGGTTATGCTATCTTACTATCAAAAGGGCTGGGCTGTTAAGATTCGGTTTTCATCTAAATAAATTATTTCGGCCTCTAAAAAGTTGTGTAATTGGGCTTTTGTGGAGTGGGTAATCAAGCTATGTTTAATTTGAACTCCGAACTGTTGGCCTTATTATGTTTCTTAAACCCGAGCCTCCCACCTAACATCTCTACTGTATTCTCAACAAAAAGACAAGCAAGAAATAAGTAAAAGTGTACAGATAAATTTGAAGTAATAAATTTCAAATCTATTTAAATTAGTTGAAAAATGGATATAAGATCACTGATAAATTGGTGATTAGAGATATCCATTATATATATAAGAATTACAATGAGATATATTAGTAAATATCAAAATTTATATGCATCAGGGGCACAAATCTTATATAAGAGAATTACAATGAGATATATATGTAAACACTTGGACTGCTTTTACGTGTGACCACACGCCTGTTATTACCAGCAATACAAAACCAGCAATACCACAAAATCTTATATAGGAGAATTACAATGTGATATATATGTAAACACTTGGACTGCTTTTACGCGTGACCACACGCCTGTTATTACCAGCAATACAAAACCAGCAATACCACAAACTATCAGCAATACAAAACCAGTAATACCACAAACTACTGGCGCTGCGCACCACCTGAATTTTATACTTTAAGGTATCACACTGTTATTACCAATACAAAGCAGCACCACCTGAATTTTATACTTTAAGGTATCACACTGTTATTACCAATACAAAACCAGCAATACCACAAACTACTGGCGCTGCGCACCACCTGAATTTTATACTTTAAGGTATCACACTGTTATTACCAATACAAAACCAGCAATACCACAAACTACTGAATTTTAGTTATTACCAGCAATACAAAACCAGCAATACCACAAACTATAAGAAATAATTGTGCGTTGTTTGGGATTCAAAATCATGACCTTTGTTGGAAGGTGAACCACTAGGCTACTAGTGCTTTATATGTTTATATTCTATATGTATTTTTTTTATTAACTAATTATATATATATATATATAATTAATGACTAATTAAAATATAATTGAAAGATTAATGACTAATTAATATGTTTAATAATATTTAATCTAATTTCATTTTAAGACAATTATAAAATATATTAGTGCATATTTTTAATATATGTTATAAACATACTAATTTTTTTAAATTATGAGTTTGTTCATATAAATAAGATAATATTAATGCAAATAATATAAAATAACATCATAAAATAATTAAACTTTTCAACTTTAATTTAATTAAAATAATATATAATTTTTGTATTATTATATAAAAAAAATTGTCGACAAGCTATGTTTAATTTGTGGAGTGGGTAATCAAGCTATGTTTAATTTGAACTCCGAACTGTTGGGCTTCTTATGTTACTTAAACCCGAGCCTCCCACCTAACATCTCTACTGTACTCTCAACAAAAAGACAAAGCAAGAAATAAGTAAAAGTGTACAGATAAATTTGAAGTAATAAATTTCAAATCTATTTAAATTAGTTGAAAAATGGATATAAGATCACTAATAAATTGGTGATTAGAGGAATCCATTATATATATAAGAATTACAATGAGATAAATACGTAAATATTAAAACGGTTGGGATTTCAATATTTAGATTTTGATGAGACAAAATAAATATGTAATAAGAAATATTGAGTACCCCATTTTTCACAATGTTTAAGTGAGAACATAGACTAGTTTTGAGTTTAGATATAAGTGCTGAAAGATGGAAGTTTTCATAAGTTACTTAGCTGCATCAAGCGTATCGAAAAGATGCTGCTGCAAGAAGTCAGATACAGCATTGCTGCAAAAAAACAGTTACAGCAGCACTGCAAGGAAGTATCAGCTGTAAGAAGACTTAGGATACAGCGCAAAGCTTACTGACCAAACAGTCAAACAGCGTCTATCACAAACAAAGAAGTATTCTGCAATCCGAGGAAGGATAAATGCAGTACGAGCAAAAAAGATTCATGCAAGAATAAATAGAACCGTTCGAGACAAGATCAAAGTTGCAGAAACGGAGTCAATTCAAAAATGCCACGTGGACTGACGCGTTGCAGAAAGCTGCTAGCCGCAACTGCCGCATTAAATGCTCCGAAAGAAGAAGTCAAGTCGCATTAAATGCAAGTCATGCCTTTGATCAAGTACTTCAAATTCAAAAGAGAGATATCTCCTTCAACGGATATCTTCTTATACAAGTATAAATAGAGGATGAGAAACACTGAAGCTGGTTACTGAAACATTTGCGCAAAATCTTTTAAGCTTTCAAGTTACAAACATTCAAATCTACCATCAGTTTCAGTTACTCAACCTCTGTGAAGTGAAGCAAGCTCAAAGCTGAAAGATCCTTCGAAGGATTCAGAAGCTCACTTCACCGCACCAGTTGAAGACCAAAACATATATTTTTTTAACCTTGTTGTTGTGTGCTTAGGTTGTTTTAGAGGTGTCGAACAGTTGATATGAGAGATCCTTACTGTTTGTATAGTTGTCTAAGTGTTAGGCAGTTTCCCTGTGTGAGAGTTTAGAACCCTGTGTGGGTTAGCCTTTAGAGTTTACAATTGTTGTGTGTACGCTGGACTCTAGTAGGTTGTTGCTTTGTAAAGTTGATAGATTGTTAGGAAGGTCCTGTAATTCGATTTTGCTTAACAAAGTTCCTGCTCGAAGTAGCAGTAGAGTGGACGTAGAAGGATTACACCACCTTCGAACCACTATAAGCCATAAGTATTTTATTGCTTTCTTATATGTGCTTGTTTCATATTCATATATATATGTATATATCTCATAAGCATAAAACCTTTTGGAAAGGATCATATTTGAGAAAACCAGTCTTATGTTATAAATTGTAAATTTCCACTGTGTATAAACTCTAGTTACAGCGTGCAGCACTGCATCCTAGTGTTGTAAGCAGTGACTGTCTGGTGCTGCAAGTTCGAGTAACTTGCAGAACAGAAAGGTTTTTCGAAAGATTTTAAAAATCGACCTAGGTTTATTCACCCCCCCTCTGAACCTCGGGCACCACTTAGTACCAACAAGTGGTATCAAAGTGAGTTGGGTTAAAAGCCAACTTATCTGGTCACCTACCCAAATCCACCTTAGACTCGCTATTTTCTCTGCATCCTAAAACTCATTCTTACAGCATATCATGGATTCCTCTAATCACAAGTTACTTATTTTTTCCATGTAGGAATATGACGATTGGAAGATAAGAATGCAGACACATCTATCAGCTATGAACGATGAGATATGGACGGTCATCACCGAAGGACCAATCATCCCCACGAAGGTGAATCCAATGCTCGGTAGAGACTTAGAAGAAGGAGCACAACCACCACCAAACTTCCTGGTCAAACCAAGACAAGAATGGAACAATGAAGACAGGAAGAGAGCAAACCTAGACAATGTGGCCAAGAATGCTCTATTCATCACTTTGGATAAAGGCACGTTCAGCAAGATCAAGACTTGCAGAACATCCAAAGAAATATGGGAAAAGCTGGAGCAAATATGTGAGGGGACAGAGCTCACCAAAGATAATAAGATCTCTAATGCTACCCAACTATTTGAGCTCTTCGAAATGAAGAATGAAGAGACTCTTGAGCAACTAGATTTGAGATTCACATCCATTGTGAATGAACTAGAAGCTCTGGGCAAGCACTACACCCAAAAGGAAAAGAACATGAAAGTGCTTAGAGTCTTACCCGCGGAGTGAGACAGCAAGACCACTGCCATGAGGGTATCCATGGATTTGAAATTCATGAGTACATTTGACCTATTCTCCGATCTCAAAGCATTTAAGTATGACATCAACAGACAGAGAAATAAGTCTGAGGTATCGAGCTCCAAAGTTATAACGCTAACTACTAGAGGCTCCAAGAATACAGCAACCACTAGTTGCAGTAAGCAAACAGAGGTCACAGTAGAAGATGCTGAAGAGGATATGACTCTGCTTCTAAAGAAATTTAGAAAATTCATGAAGAGCAATAACAACAACAGCAGCAACACCAACCTCAACAAGAGGAATGACTTCAGAAGAAGTCATCCACCTCCTCAGGTATCCCCTTCTCCATAGCCAAATACAAGCAATATTGACTTGTGTTATAATTACAGGAAGTTGGGACACTATGCAAGAAATTGCCCATATCCAACGGTGCACAAGTATCCTGAAAGAGAGAGAGAGCAGAGGAGAGACAAGAGAAAAGAGGACAGACACAAGCTTCGAGCTCTCATAGGAGAGATGGAGAAGGCCAAGGATACAGCAGTCTCGAAGGAGATACTGAAAGCTACAGAATCCTCTGACAGCGACACTGAAACCTCATCCTCTGATGAAGAAGCGCTGATATGCCTGATGGCAAATGATTGCGAGGACAATGAAGAAGATAAGGTAATCTATCAACCGCTATCCACACCTGGAAAAGAAGAGCTAAATATGATCTACTCTCTAAAGAGGATCATGAGTGACTTTGAGCAAATCAACTCAATCCATGAGGAACTAAAGGTTGAAAATGAGAACCTAAGAATCGACAATGAGATCCTTAGGAGCAAAAACATTGATATTGCCAAAATGCTGGCTGCATGTGAGTCTAATAACTCAAGGTGCAGTAAGCTGCAAAAGGAGGTCTCTAGATTAAATCTGCTGGTCACTAAGCTAGAAACTGAGAAGGAGAGCTTGCAGTCCACGATAAATAAGTTCAGCAAATCATCTAAGGACGCAAGAGATTGCATAAATCAAAACACTGTCCTTTTGAAAGATCGGGCATAGGTTACAACAATCACACTTCTCAGAATACAGCAAGTACATCCAGAGCTGTCAAGTTTGTTCAAGCTGAAACCCCAATGGAGAAAGAGTTATCTTGTGACTCTGTGAAGATCTTGAACAAAACAGCAATGATGGATAAGGGGAAGAAACCCCAATGCTCAACTGCAGGAAGTAAGCCTGCATCAAAAAATTGGCTGCAGCAGAAGCCATCTGCTGTATGCAGTAAGAGGATGCAGCAACCCACAAAGTTGCAGCAAAGAAGAAAATTTCCCATCCATATTGAGACATATATGTCTAAACCTCAAAGAGAATATACTCAAGGGAAGTATGGTGGAAGACCACACTACAAAGGTGTTGGTAACACATATATTGTCTCATCACACACTTTTAACAAGCAGTTTAAAAGCACAACTGCATACAGTCAGAGAACCAACAAATCTTACAGCAAAACAGTGACTGTTAAGAAAGTTTGGGTTCCCAAAGCAACTAACCCTAAAGGACCTTTACAAAACTGGGTACCTAAATCTGTTTAAAATTGTTGCAGGTTTCAGTGCCAGGTTGCAGCAGCAATGTATGGTACATTGACAATGGCTGCTCAAGGCAATGCCCGGCAGTAAAGAAGCTCTAAAATACTTCCAAGAGTACAAAGGACCCAAGGTCATCTTTGAAGATGATTCCAAAGGAAGCACAAAAGGAAGTGGATGCCTAGTCAAAGGAAACATAAAGATCAAGAATGTATCCTATGTGAAAGGACTCAGATACAACCTTCTAAGCATCAGTCAGTTTTGTGACAAATGATACACAGTTGAATTCAACCTCAACAAATGCTTAATCAATTACAGCACCTCAAATGAAGTCAAGCTTACAGGAACAAGAAGATGAAACATCTATCTAGCTGATTGGAACTCCTCTATTCAACCAACATGCTTCATTGTGAAAAGTCCACCAGAGCTTAAATGGTTATGGCACTAAGCCATCTGAACTTCAAAACTATCAACAAGATAGCAAGAAAATGTCTTATAAGAGGATTGCCAGATGTGGCATACAAGAAAGAGAATGTCTGTGGAGCTTGTTAGAAAGGAAAACAAGTAAAAAGCTCATTCAAAGACAAGTTACAGAAATCATTTTACAGGATTCTAGATCTTCTACACATGGACCTCTTTGGACCAGTAGAACCAGTGAGCATAAGTGGGAAGAAATACTCACTTGTGGTAGTAGATGATTACTCAAGATATACATGGACCATCTTTCTTGCCAAGAAATCAGAAACTCAAGACAAGCTACCTGATCTTATGAAGAAAATCCAGAATGAAATGAGCTTAAGCATAGTGAAGATAAGATCAGACAGAGGAACCGAGTTCACAAACAAATTCATTGAGAAATTATGTTCTGATAATGGTATTCGACATGAATACTCTGCTATAAGAACACCTCAACAGAATGGTGTAGCTGAAAGGAGGAATAAAACCCTCAAGGAAGCAGCAAGGACAATGATAGCAGAAATAGAAATACCCAAGAGATTTTGGACTGAAGCAACCAACACTGCATGCTACACATAGAACAGATGTTTGATCAACAAGGATCTAGACAAAACCCCTTATGAAGTCTGGAATGGATATACACCAAATGTATCATATATGCATATCATCGAATGCAGGTGTTATATCCTGAACAATGGAAAAGAACATCTGAAAACCTTTGATGCAAAGTCAGGTGAATGAGTATTTTTAGGATACTCTACTGTAAGTAGAGCTTTCAGAGTGTTCAACAAGAGAACCTTGGTGGTTGAAGAATCTATTCATGTGGTGTTTGATGAACCACACTGTGACACCAAGAAGCCGGAAGAGCCAGCTGAAGTTACAACTTCAAGAAAAGAGAATGTTGTTCCATATGTAGAAGGAGTTCTGCATACTGGAGAAGACAAAGAAGAAAAAACTACAGCGGCACCTCTAGATGCAGCAGACATTCTTATAGTAGCAGAACCTCCTATCATACAGCAACAAGAAGAGCAACCTAGACCAACACATGTCTTTGAGTCTGACAAGACATGGCTAAGAACTCATCCTAGGGATCTTATTATAAGAGATCCATCCATAGGCGTAAGGACAAGAAGATTCATCCCTCATGAAGCGATGTTTGCATGCTTCATATCTCAAACAGAGCCCAAGAATGTTAAAAAAGCCCTACAAGATAGCAACTGGGTACAGGCTATGCAAGAAGAGCTAAATGGATTTGAAAAAAATCAAGTATGGTAAACAATTGCAAGACCAACTCATCAAGGAGTTATAGGAACAAAGTGGGTCTTCAAGAACAAGCTAGATGAATCTGGACTTGTCGTGAGAAACAAAGTAAGATTAGTTGCTAAGGGATATTGTCAAGAAGAAGAAATTGATTTTGATGAGACTTTTGCTCTAGTAGCAAGGCTGGAAGCAATAAAGATTTTTCTGGCATATGCAGCTCACATGAATTTCAATGTCTATCAAATGGATGTAAAGAGTGCATTTCTGAATGGTCTTCTTACAGAGGAAGTGTGTGTTAAACAAACTTCAGGTTTTAAAGATCAAGCAAAAAAGAAGGTGTTTAGATTACATAAGGTCCTTTATGGACTTAAGCAAGCACCAAGAGCTAGGTATGACACCTTATCTCTCTATCTGCTGGAGAATGGTTTCAAGAAAGGAACAGTCGACAAGACGTTATTCAGGATACATGATGGAGATAGTGTACTGCTAGTACAAATATATGTGGACGATATCATCTTCAGATCCACCAACAAAGAGCTGTGTGAGAAGTTCTCCAACCTGATGCAGTCAAAATTCGAGATGAGTATGATGAGAGAATTAAGTTTCTTTCTCGGGCTGTAAGTAAAGCAGCTGTCTGCAGGAACCTTCATCAGTCAAGTCAAGTACACTAAAGAGCTTATCAAGAAATTTGACATGGAGAATGGTGTAGCAACATCCGTTCCTATGTACACATCAATAAACCTTGACAAAGATGAAAATGGTAAAGATGTCGATATTACAAAATACAGACGGTTAAATTGGATCCTTGCTATATCTTACAGTAAGCAGACCAGACATCATGTTCGCAGTAGGAGTCTGCGCAAGATTTCAAGCAACACCAAAAGAGTCACATCTTTCAGCTGTTAAAAGAATTATCAAGTATCTGAAATAAACTCAGGAAGTAGGGTTATGGTATCCCAAGGAAGGAGGATTCAAGCTTAAAGGCTACTTTGACTCAGATTATACAGGCTGCAAGATTGATCGAAAAAGCACCAATGGGATTTGTCAATTTTTGGGAAATAGACTTGTTTCACGGTTCTGCAGGAAGCAAACTTCGATTGCAACCTCTACAGCAGAAGCAGAGTATGTTGCAGGAAGTTGTTGCGCGCAGATTCTCTGGATGCAGCATCAACTAAGAGATTATGGGATTGAGGAAAAAGAGACTCCAATTTTCTGTGATAATACGAGCACAATAACAATTACTCATAATCTTGTTTTTCACTCAAGAACGAAGCACATCGATATACGACATCACTTTATAAAAGATCACGTAGAAAAGAAAGATGTTGTGCTTGAAAAAGTTCACACGGATCTCCAGCTTGCAGATATATTCACTAAACCATTGAGTGAATCGAGGTTTTCTATGCTTAGAAACGTGCTGGGAATTCTTAAATTATGAGGTGAAAATGATGGTGCAGAAGCCTAGGGGGAATCTCTACATGCTTGCGAGAAGCAGTAAGTATAGTGCTGTAAGCTATGCCTTAATACAGCGCTGGGTTCAGACAGCGCTGCTTTCTTTTATTCTTACAGTACAGTACAGCAGAATACGGGGATCTAAATAGCATCTGGTTACAACATTTATTTTCAAGAGTATTCATTGCTCTGTAACCTCGTACCAAGGATGCTGCAACCTTAAAAAGGTATTTATTTAGGCGGAAAATCGCATGTCTTTCAGCATTAAATGCATGTCTGCACGTGTCAGAAGTGGAAGAGGCACGTTCAGAAGCCCACATGCCTAGTAATGATTATTAATGATTTGACCCCTCCGCCTCTTTCTAAGGACCATAAGATCAAATCCCTCAGATTATTCTCAACCGTTGATCTTACTACACATCCCTTGAGATCCGCCATAACCCCCATAACCGCCCTAATTCGAAATCATTTTCACTATCACCCAAGGAGAGAAGCTTCTTTTTCACGAAAATTTTCCAAGTCAAAAATCTTCGAAACTTCTCATTTTCTCTCTCAGAAAAATCAATGGCAGCCAGACAATCTATTGTTTTGGAAGGTCGTCTGATCAACCAGGAGCACGTCTATGCTTCTGAGTTGTATGACAATGGCCTGATTCGCAGGATTTTTGATGCCCTTCAAATGACACAAGTCATGGGGCTACTGACCACCGTCTACGCTGGCTTCTCAGTGGAGTCAGTTCAGCGCTTTTACTCCTACACTAGGACAGCGCAGGAGAGAAACAACATCCTGTTCAAGATGGATGCAGATGAGAAAGAACGTCCCTGACCGTTAGAGACATCGCCACCACCTTCAGCATTTCTGCCGGAGGTATGACCCCCAGTCAGCTTGTGACATATGGGGAGAACAATGCTCAAGAGATGTGAGATCTCTTTCGAGCACGAGATGCCGGGGTCGAGATCAAGAAAAATGTCTCTCTTCAAACCGGAGTTTGAACTCCTACATGATATTTGTGCGTACTCCATCGAAGGTAGGACGGGGGGTTACGACAAGTGCACAGATCTCCGGTTTCGAATCATGTCTACCATCATGGCCGAAGAGAAGGTGAACTGGGCGAGGTTCATCATGAAGAGGCTATGGGAGGAGGCAGAGAAGATAATGGTGAGAAGGAGCTTCGGCATCATCATCTGCTATTTGCTCTGCAAGCTTGGTCTCCAGCTTGCAGCACCCATCCCCATCCCCATTGGAAAGTATCTCGAAGAGAAGAAAATGGGTAAAACCCAACCGAAAGCAGCAGAAGCTGGGGTTACAAGGAATAAATCTAAAGACAAAAAGAATGCAACCCTAGCGCTGCAAGATGAAACTGTAGGCAGCGGGGGCAACGAGGAAGATGAGGATGTTGAGAGTCATCTTCCTATCATCAAGAGGACCTCAGAAAAGGCTGTCTCTGAACTTGAACCCTCTTCCTCGGATGACGACGCACCCTTGGTCAGAAAGGCCCTGCACAGCAAGAAAAAGGCTGTCATAGCTGTTGATTCCAACTCTCTATACCTTGCTTGGCTATAGTTGCAGTTGAGGATGAGTCACATCTGTCGGAGAGAGGTAGAGAAACTGGTGTAGAAGCTCGTCTACAGAAGGTTACTGACTTAGCCTCCTCGCGCTATCATGGAGCTGCTGCATCAGTGCTTGATCCTACCCTCCCAACGGCTAGAAATATGAAGCTACAGTACAATATCTGGAGGGAGATGCAACTGTCTAAAGGGAAAATCTTGTTGAAGTGAAAGGATTTCCTGACAGTCGAGCAAGCAGTCCTGGAGTGGGCCAACTCAGAAGACATTCTGGCGCTCCTGCAACCTGAATATACAACAATGGTGTAAGATTGATCAGCAAGCAGTGTTGCTTAGGGAGCAAAGGACAAGGGAAAGAGAAACGCTCTTGCAGAATCTGACTCTGCAGAGCTGCCGATGAGAGCAATATTGGAAGATGTCCAGGTTTTTCTAGCCCCGGCTGCGGAGGCTGTTAGAAGGGACGATGACATCGCTTTTGAGCAAATCGACACACTGGGAGTGGAGTAAGCTGAGGAAGCTATGCTGCAACAGGCGCTGCAACAAAGTGTTAAAGAAACAAGAATGCAGCACACTCCTAGGAGGATTCGGGGAGAAGGAAGTTCAAGCCAACATCATGATAACTCCCCTGCATACGAGCAAATGGTTGAAAACCTCTCCAACATTGTCACGCTTGATCCCTTGGAGGAGGAGGAGCCTCAACTGGTGGATTACGGTGATTCCTCTGTTCACATGGATGCTGCTGCTGCAGGCTCACAAAGGGAACCGACCGCCATCATCAGAGATGTCATCTCTGACATTGCTGAGATCGCCGATGACGTAACCACGGAGGAAGTTGCAGAGATTGGACTCCCTGTACTTGTCGAGACAGCAATATAGTAGACAGCCACCCTTGAAGAAGCTGCTGAGGAATCAAGGAGGGCGGAAGCTCAGATTCTTGTAGCAGTGGAGCTTACAGTGATGGATGCTGTTGAAGCTGCAAGAAACCAACCAGAGCTGCAAGAGCCCATTCTTACAGCAGAAGCTGTCCAAGTTGCAGGATCGGCCAAGGAGACGAGGTCCTTGCAAAAGACCTCAGGTGAGGATGTTGTTCTGACAACACTCCCTAAGGAAGAGAAGACCCCTGCTAGGGAGGCTGTTGAGACAGTACCCGCAGAGGATGCTGGAGTGGAAGCAGAGGTAACCCCGATGTAGCTAGAGACACCTCAAGAGAAGGTTGATGCTGCAGCTGCTGCATGCTCGAAAGAACCATCTAAGGTTACATCAGCAGAGGTTATTGAAGACGCTGAAGTTGTTGATGTTGAGTTCGCTAGGATGATGAGGGCATGAAACATAGCTGCTTACGGGCCAAAAACTGGTGGAGCAAAACCTATTCCAGTCTCATCCGGCGAAGAAGAGACAAATGATGAAGAGCACTCATCCTCAAGCTCGACCAGTTCTTAACCCAGCAACCATGAGGATGAGGTTGGTACTAAGGCACCTAGGCAGGATGCAGCACAGAACCCTCAAGCTGTCATTCCTTACACTGTATCCACTGTCGCCTCAACAAGAAGAAATCCGGGACTGACTCCTGACAAATCAATCGACAGAGTAGAAACTGTTGTTAGACACTTGGTGAACGCTCTCCAAGAGCACGAGTCTACCATGCAGAACAGTATCAGGGTCACCGTCCAATTCCATGCTGAAACCATGACTGGTTTCAAGAAAGATCTTGAAGCCCCGCCTAGGATGATCAAAAGAACGCTCAATGATCACTCCCACAGGCTGTACATGGAACGAGTAAGGATGAGGGAGAGTTGAAGATCAAAGCTGCACATACTCGCCAGGAAGTAAGGTTGTGTAAGCGCTATGCTAGCAATGCCTCTAACAGGCTGCAGACCCACTCCCTCGTCCTTGACACACTTTTGGACCACGTCTCTGATCAATCCAGAAGAACCAGAAGTGTGGACGACCGTTTGGGGAACTTGGAGTTAATCATCGGAGAACTGAGGGATATCATGTACCGTGCGTTCCCTCAGTATGCAGAAGCCTACAAGAAAGCCCTAGAACCAATCCGAAGACCACGCTCCAAGGTGGTCCCAGCTGTCCCTGCTCAGCCCCCGACTTTTGATGGTGCCAAAAAGGGGTAAAGGATTTACTGACAGATTCAGAAGCTCAGGGGAAGCTGATGAAGAAGAAGAAGAAGATGACCAGCCTCTCAGCAAGAGAAGGAGGAGGTCTGGATCATCTGCTGCTGTTGATATCCCCTCTTCGAAGCGTTGGAGAAGAGGTGATGAAGGTGGAGCTGGAGGAGCTGGTGCAGCTGCTAGAGGCAGATCAGCAGCAGGTGCTACACACAGCAGTGCTACAAGAAAAGATGCAGCACCTCCCTGTTTTCATCATATAAAGAGAGGGAGAGAGAACCAGCAGCAAGACTCAAGAAAGAAGGTAAGCAGAGCCAAAGCAGAAATGCATTACAACGAGAAGATGGCTGTTCACAGAGCGGGGCAAGCCAGAGCTGAAGCTGATGAGAATGCCTGGATGCAGAGGCTTGGGCTGATTGGAGAAAGAAAGTTATTTGGCAAAGACTTCTACCAGTACCCTCCTCATGAAATACCCTGACTCGACATAGACAACATATTTGCCGAAGTATCAGTATTGATGGATCAAAGGCCAAATGGAGAGTACATCGTATGGAGCTTGAACATCTTCAAATCTATCAAGCTGCCTACTGATCGTAATCTATCTTTTGAGATGATCACAATGTGTAAGAGATCCGAATATCTCAGATACTTCAGGTTCATGTGCAGAAAGGGCAAATTCAGCAAATTCCATACTTCTCAATCTGTACTGAGAAGATATGAAGAGCTTACTAGGCGCGGAGAGCTTGAGATTCAGAACTTCTACACCGACCTAGTGAAGCGAGGTAGGATAGTGTCGTTCTGTGAGAACTTCTGGCAGAGATGGATTCAGGTTCTAAATATGTAGCAAATTTTTGAAGAATCCTATCAGGAGTCCATTAGAGATTGGTGGAAAGGATTGAGAGAAAGAACTGAGCAGGAAATGATGGATGTTGAAAGTAGACCTATAGAATCGTCAACACGAAGATCCCTATTTCAGTAGTCTTATATATGTATATACAGAAACGAAGCCAATTCAAAGATGCCATGTGTACTGACGCGCTGTAGAAAGCTGCTAGCCGCAACTGCCACATTAAATGCTCCGAAAGAAGAAGTCAAATCGCATTAAATGCGAGCTATTCCTTTGATCAAGTACTTCAAATTCAAAAGAGAGATATCTCCTTCTACGGATATCTTCTCATACAAGTATAAATAGAGGATGAGAAACACTGTAGCCGGTTACTGAAACATTTGCGCAAAATCTCTTAAGCTCTCAAGTTACAAACATTCAAGTCTACCATCAGTTTCAGTCACTCAACCTCTGTGAAGTGAAGCAAGCTCAAAGTTGAAAGATCCTTCGAAGGATTCAGAAGCTCACTTCACCGCACCAGTTGAAGACCAAAACACATATTTTTTTAACCTTGTTGCTGTGTGCTTAGGTTATTTTAGAGGTGTCGAACAGTTGATAGGAGAGATCATTGTTGTTTGTATAGTTGTCTAAGTGTTAAGCAGCTTCCCTGTGTGGGAGTTTAGAACCATGTGTGGGTTAGCCTTTAGAGCTTGCAGTTGCTGTGTGTACGCTGGACTCTAGTAGGTTGTTGTTTTGTAAAGTTGATAGATTGTTAGGAAGGTCCTGTAATTTAATCTTGCTTAACAAAGTTCCTGCTCGAGGTAGCAGTAGAGTGGACGTAGAAGGATTACACCACCTTCGAACCACTATAAGCCATAAGTGTTTTATTACTTTCTTATCTATGTTTGTTTCATATTCATATATATATATATATATCTCATAAGCATAAAACATTTTGAAAAAGATCATATTTGAGAAAACCAGTCTTGTGTTATAAACCGTAAATTTCCGCTGTGTATAAACTCTAGTTACAGCGTGCAGCACTGCATCCTAGTGCTGTAAGTAGTGACTGTCTGGTGCTACAAGTTCGAGTAACTTGCAGAACAGAAAGGTTTTTCGAAAGATTTTAAAAATCGACCAAGGTTCATTCACCCCCCTCTGAACCTCAGACACCACTTGGGACCAACAAAAACTTATATGCATCAGGGGCACAAATCTTATATAGGAGAATTACAATGAGATATACATGTAAACACCAAAACTTATATGCATCAGATTCGTACTCCCAACCTGAACCAGCAGGTGGACCGCTTTTACGCGTGGCCACACCATAGGTGGTATGCGCTGCGCACCACCTCAATTTTATATTTTAAGGTATCACATTGTTATCCTTCAGGTATTAGTATAAAAACAATTCTGCTTTCTTCTTTTTTCTTTTTTTTTCTTCTCTCTCCTTCTTCTTCTTAATCTCTTTTCTTATTAATTTGTTATTCTTCTTATTTGTTTTGTACATTATTCTTCTTTTTTATCTTCTTGTTCTTATTCTTTTTCTCTATATTCTTGTTTTTATTCTTCATCAAATCTTCATGAAGTCATTTGTGGGGTTTTTTTCTTCTTTCTTTTCTCTTTTACTCATTTTCATAGATTTAGATAATTGATTTCAAATCATAATTTATTACAATTTAAACCATTGAAAATCAATTATTTCAAATAATATGAAATCATGATTTGTTGATTTTGAGGATTTTTTTTGAAATTTTAAGATTTTTCAATGAAAATATTAGTTGTATGCTTTTAATGTATTATACATGTTCATTTCAGGTATTACATAAATACATTACATGTATTACACATGTTCTTTCAAGTATTAATAAATATCTTACATGTATTACACATGTACTTTCAAGTATTAATAAACACCTTATATGTATTACACATGTTCTTTCAAGTATTAATAAATATCTTACATGTATTACACATGTTTCTTTCAAGTATTATACTTACCTTACAATTATTACACATGTAATTTTATAATACCTGAAGAGTATATATCTAGTACTTATAGATCATATCAGTAATATTTTAAAAGTATCACTAATGTCATGAACAATCATATATCAATGTTTTGAGGTAATTCTGATTTATAACATCATGAGCAATCATAATTTTTGTAATACATGTAGAACATATATGTAATACATATAGAAAAAACCAGCAATACCACAATTTTTTTCCATAATATCTTGAAGGTTTTACTTACATATAATTTAACGATGTAATTTTATAATTCTTGAAAAGTATATATATAGTACTTATAGATCATATCAGTAATACTTGAAAAGTATCACTGATCATATATCAATGTTTTGGGATAATTTTGATTTATAACATCATGAACAACCAGAATTTTTATAATACCTATAGAAAATATATGTAATACCTATAGAATAAATCAGAATTTCAAATAGAGATCAAATCCCACCTTACCCTATTTCCTTATATTTTTCTCCCAAACTACCCTACTATATAACAAAATATCCCCATATACCCTTTTTCATAACAAAATATCCCCAACTACCCCTTTTTTATGATAAACCTTGTTGACTTTTTAAAACTTCCAAAAAACCATACTTGTCATTAGTCAATTTTTCCTTTTTCCAATCTTTACATTTATTAGATCCGGAATAGCCCTTTGATCAATATCAGGCCCAACATGTTTTCGTAAATAAATAAAACCGAGTTTGAGACATACCTCGCCTTTGTCTCTTAAATTCCCTTGGAATACGATTCAGGTTTTACGGATCAAAGATCAAACCACTCGCCCACAGTCTATGGTTCTGAAATCGATTCCCTTGGAACCCAGATCGCAATTCTTCTCAACGGCCACCTGCCTTTAAGGAGATCACGGGGAGACTCACAGCTGGATGAATTTTACTCAGAATTATAAATTTTTGGATAGAATGTTGGAAAGCAAAAGCCTTGTTTATTGAAGAAACAAAACAAAACTATTTTACAATATCAATTTTCTCCACCATTGGAGGAGAAACTTGAATTAGCCGATCATGGCTAAAACTTGAGAAGGGGAAACCCCCATGAACAGGAAAGCTTGAAAGCTAAACTATTACAATCTAGAGAGAAGATTTTTCGAAAACTATGATAGAAAGAGGTGTTGTGTCTTTTCGATGATCTTCTTCTGAGGCTGAAGGCCTCCTTTTATAGGCATCAATGTACTCCTGTGTGGATCCATTATTGCCTTGTTAGCTTGCATTCCACTTGGGTAGTGGGGAATGGGCCAACCTTCTTTATTTCTCACCTACCGTTTGGTAAGTATAACTCGTTGTCTTTTTACGTCGGCAACGAATCTTCTGCTTTAGTGGAGGGGTCCTCCACGTTTTTCCTTTTGGCAATCATCAATCCTTGGTGCTGGATTATTTAAAGTGGGACCATCCATTACACCATGTCTGTTGTGAATGCCATGTACTGGATAGAGCCAAGAAAAATCCCTTAGACCCTTTTGAACCTGTATAGGTTAGTATTTGAACCCTTTATACTGTATTCCTATCTATTACATTTTTAGAATACAATACAGCTTATCATTAATCGAGTCTAATTAAACCCGTTTCCTTTTATTACATTTTAGGTTTTTATTTTCTAAAAACCCTTCCCTTTTCCCTTTTTCTTCGGGTAGTCGGGTTTGTCCTTTTTTATTTTGAAACCTTATCCAAACAGAGGTTTCTCTTGTACTTGACAGTAAGAGCATATCCGCTCTTCCCATCTTCCGATATGTATCATATTACATATCTTCTTCCTTATTTGTTCCGTTGCTGGAACCTTATTTTCCCAGATTAACTTTCTCTTATTTTCGAAAAGGTTCTCAGCAAATCCGGTAGTTGTTCTTGTCATGGAATTTAACAGAAATGATCCGTTCACAGAATTATGAAATATTTTGAACGGATACTTAACCTTGTCCATCTCGGTGAGACAGACCCAAAGACCCCATGCTCGCCTGGTTGATATATCATCTTCAGTAAGGGCGACTACCAAGGGGCTATTTTTTGGGGGTGTTTTGGCTCGATTTATCGTCCTCATCTCGGATCTCTGTAGTTTTATAAATTGAAAAACTGGATGAGATCATTTTCCTGTGATTTCCGGAGCAGATGAGATAATCTTAAGCTCCAGTATATCGCCTTGACCCAAGTATGAGTTGTTCTGCCATGAATCGTACACAGCAGTGGCTATCCAGTCCGGTAGTTTGGAAATCTCCGAAAAACTGGGTGCGGTAGTAAAAACTGAAGCAATTGCTCCAAAATCGAACCATTCCCGCACATCATGAGGGTTTACACCCGGAAGCATCCAAAGTCTTGGATACTTACCAGACCAATCAGCAGTAATTCTGTTTGGATTGATCCCATTTCTTATAACTAATTTCTCTCATGTTCTTTGGTAAACCTGCAAAGAAGAAACGGCTTAATTAGTGTTAACCTGTCTAGGACCAGTCTGGGGCCTTAGGTTAACCTCTCCCTCTTTAACCCCAGAGGTGCAGGGTTGACTCGGGTTGCCCGGAATTGCTTCCTGACCTTCCGAATTAATCTTTTTATCGGAATTCGATAAAACATTTGTTGGGGCTTTATCAGTATTTTCACCGATTTCTGATGAAAAACACTTGTCAGCAAGATGTCCTGCTTCAGGGATATATGTACCCTGTTTGTTCATCGATGACAAACCTTTTTCATGTATTTTTTTTTTGGTTACCAATGGTGAACCCGCTCTAGTGCAAGGCCTTTCTAATGCTTTCCATAAATGGAGTTGGACCAATTGCGAAGCTTGTATGGCTTCTTGGACTTTGTCCAAATTTGCCTTTTGCACATATGAAGCTGCTTCGGCTCGTATCTTAAGCAACTCAAATGCCTTGTAAAGTTCCTCAAGGTTTTCCCTGGGGTGCCTTGATCTGACCGTGATGGAATCCGCTTCAAGGATATCCATCTCTTGTTAAGAAATCTGCAAGAACATTCTCATTAGATTTCACAATAACAATATCAAATAAATAATATTGACATTCTGCTTGCCACCTGATAATACGGGCTTTTTCGATTTTTGATTCAAGTTTATTTTTCAAAAAAGCTTTGACATTGGTATTATCAACTTTAAAAATGAATTCTTTTGCTAATAAAAATAAAGGCCATTTTTTAAATGCCTTCCAAACCGCAAAGAATTCTTTCTCGTTAATATGCCAAACTCTGACTTGTTGTTCTGTAAACAATCCTCCGGTATATCTACATGGTTCTTCACCCGTAGATGTCTTTCGCATGAGCACTGCTGCCCATCTGAAATCATTAGCGTCTGTGTAGACAACTAACTGATCCTCATCTTGAGGAATCGCGAGCTTTGGTAAGTTACTACAAACCTGTTTTAACTCACGAACTCTTTGGGAATAAATATATTCCCATTTCCATTTGGTCTTCTCATCCTTTTGTAATAAAGGATGGAAATCCTTTCGATATTTTGCCAAGTCCTTGATAAATGAACCTGCAAAATTGATTACTCCTAAGAAGCTTTGAAGATGCTTCTTATCTCTAAGAACATCTGGAAAATTGTGGATTTTCTCCACAATGTGTTCCTGTAGTTCCATACCTGCATGGTCAATTATGACATCGAGAAACTCGATTCTATTGACCGCAATTATTGCCTTCTTTTCAGAGAGCACTAATCCTTCTTTGTGACATGCCTCTGAAAATATTTCAAGATGCTTTAAATGATCTTTCATATTTTTAGATGCAATCAGAATATCGTCTATGTAAACAAACATAAACTCAAAATAATCTTTAAAAAGATTATCCATCTTTCGTTGGTATATCTGAGGTGCATTTGCAAGACCCATAGGCATTACGTTCCAGATATACTGATCTTGTGGTGTAGAAAAAACAGTTAATTTCTTAGACTCTTTTTCTAACTTAATCTGGTAAAATCCAGACTTGCAATCAAATTTTGAAAACACTTTTGACCCTTTAATACAATCAATTAAGTATTCTCTACTTGGTATGTAATAACCATCAAATTCGGTAATCTTATTAATACCTTGATAGTTAATTACTAACCTTGCTTTTTCTCTCTTTATTTCGCCATGGTTTCTTACCAAAAACCCTGGGCTACTATAAGGAGAAATACCTGCTTCGATCAGCTTGAGATCGATATGCTCTTTGATAATCTTTTGCATATCCTTTCGATCTTCAAGGTTCATCTGAATCAGCTTGTATCGAACTAACTCGTATTGGTATTGTTCTTTTACCTTCAACGTTGCTTCGATCTAGTTTTTGTCCCACCAGGCTAAAGGATTTTCATTGTAGTTCCTCTGAATTAGCCTTTTAACATTTTCAAGGGAAAGTAAACTTCCCTCATCAATGTCAATTTGGGGTGGTCCTTCTTGTAAGACATTTTTCAGAAACTGAATAGCTTCTTCGTGTGCCTCCTCCATTCCCTCTTGTCTATATAACAAAAGAGCTTCACCAAATTTCCTCTTATCCTGCATTTTAGGATGAGTCAACTTGGTTTCATTATCACCACGTTTGCTGCGAAAATTAATAGGCATTATCCTATTAAAGGCCTTTTCTCGCCGCAAAACCTGTATCATACTACCACAGTTAGTAGTAAAAGCTAACAGGTTCTTATATTAGACCATTCATCTTCAATATTTCATTTTTCTTCATATTCCAATAAGCAATATGACTTTCCTCCATTCTGATAGTGTCTTTCATCATAATTTCCATTTCTCTACGCTCTTCGTCTCCATCGTAACAACTTTAAATTCAAATATGAGTCTTTCTCATTGAGCATATCTATCATGCTCCAAAGTGAGCTTTTCTTTCCAACGCTCGTCTACTTTAGACGAGCTTCCACCTTCTGAATTACTTTCTTGTTTCCTCTTTTGTTGTGCTTTTGCCACTTTCCTACCCAAAGCTCGATCCTTATTAACGGAAGATTCACTATGATCTTTTATCGAAGTTGGTTCCGTAGTTGTTTCAAAATTATCAAGCCATTTTCTCTCATGCTTCAAAATTTCCAAACAGTGGTCATATCTGAATTTTCTATGTTTCTTGTCAGTGGAACGATACAAAACTCTCGCTTCTTCCAACTATCAAATAAAAGGTTTAAAAGTAAATAAACAATATGCATATGAATAATAAAATTGTAACAAAAAATGGAAGAATGTGTTTACCCTTCCTGGTTGTGTTTGACCGGATTGATGTCTATTGTCGATTGATGTCAATGAATTTTGAACATTGGGTGTTAATATCACTCCAATGATTTTCCACGCCATCCTTCGTACGCCCTCCTTGACCGTAGTGTTCTACGAATTGATCATAAATCCTTTTCTAAAATCCTTGTGATTTTTGATCATTTCCATGAATGGGGTCTTTACTCGTATTAAACCATGCCTAGACAATACAAATATCTTCCTCGACTGAAAAATTTGTCGACCTTTGTGTTTTACGTGGAACGTCAACCTCAATGACATCTTCAAGAGGTATAGTCGGGTTCATGCCATACGTTTCTTCGTTAGCCGGTAAGTCGTTATTAAGTAAACTAGTTTAACTATCATAGTAATTGTCATCCATCTACAAAAAATTAAAGTAAATAAATACAAATATTAATCCAATTAATATAAAAGAATAGATATAAATATTATATTATGTATAAAATTACTTAATTAAAACTCACGTGTCATTTATATAAAATGAAAAACCATTAACACAAAGCCCACTCAAGAAAAGTTAGTTAATTAAATGCAAACCCAATTATATAAAATACTAAACCCAAGCACAGTTCAAAAGCTCAATTAACATACTAAACTCAATTCAATCTCTATATATACCCAATAAATACAAAACCTAATAAATCTTTCTCTCAGAATGAAGAAAACGGTAGATACCTTGGATTCTAGAGATTTCTACTCTCTTCAAATCTTCACAATTTAGGAGAAATTCTTACCTTCAAGTGAACCGCCGGAGGTATTTGAAGACTGCAACTATAAAATTGTGGGAAGAGATTTCAGGGTTTCAAAATCTAAGGTATGACAATTAATTTAGATAGTTTCATTCTCACAAAAATTACCATTGGAAATATTACCGTTGAATTCAATTTGTTTTGAGTTTTTGTTTTGTTTTTTATTGATTTTTCAGTCAAAAAAATTTGATTCCTTAATTGGTAGCAATCTCTTTTGCTTGGTAGCAATCTCTTTTGCTATCTTTGAGATGGGCAACCAAAAAAAATATTTGGTTTGATGGCTGCATTGGAGTGAAATTTTTGATATTGGACAATCAAATTGGATTTGGTTGTTCATTTGATTGCTACGTTGGAATTGCTATTAATGGTGGAGGAATTTTGTTAAAGGTGTCAAAAGAAAGTGTAAAACATACTTTCACGCCGAGAAATAGTCAAAAACAAAATTCATGTTTACATTAAAGTAAGTTGTAATTTACTTTTATTTTTTTTACTAGAAAAGTCTATTCACTCAAAATAATCTTCTATCTACCAACCTTGTATTTAGTCACTTTGGTATGCCACTCATATACTATTATCTAAAGATAAAATTTTGACAATTGCATTGATTTGGTAATGATACCTGAATGGAACACGAGAATGTAGAACAAAAATTTGACGAATCATCAGATTTAGCTACAATTCTCGCAATTCTTAATAATTATTTGATAATCGATCAACTTTCAAGGTAAATAGTTGTAATTTATATAAATTAAATCAAATCTTCCCTCAAATTGTTGTCTTGCTAATGAGAGAATATTTGAGCTAAACATATGACGTAGTGTTCTATTTGGTACTACCCTGAATTGTGTAAATAGTAATATTGTATAAATGGTTAATTTCTGCAGAAATATTAAAAACCATACAAAAATAACTTTTGGGGAGTGTTCGATTCTAAGATAAATCAAAAGACCGATTTATATTTTCTATTGTAGATATTTCTAGTTTAGATTTTTGTACAGTTTCATGTACAGTCTAATATATATATTCGATGAGAGCGAATCTTAAATCTTCAAATTTGACCATTTTATTTATCTAGCCAGATATATTAGCAGAGAAAAATGACTAAAATAAAAATCAGAAAAGGAATACTTATTTGAAGACTTAGGTAGTGACTGTAGAGTCAAGCAATAATTGCTCACACACTGTCTCAAACAAACTTCAAATTCCAGATATTCATAGCCGCCAATGAATTAATATTACAATGAAATGAAAATTGAAAACATACAGGATCTTTCTATAAATGAGACGCAGTCGCGATCAGCAGTGGGGGTAGCTAAGAAATAAAGCAAATATTCTGCATATACCTTACTTGGCTTTTCCTTTCATTGAGAAATTACTTGTCATCTAAATATATATGATATTTGTGAACAACTTATCATACTTTATTTGCAAAATATGTAATTTATGCTTGCATGTATAAGGGTACTCAATATCATGTATGGCTGATGTTATTAAATTAAATTAATAATGATTATCATTTTTGCACACGCATAATATTTTATACATAGTAGTCCTTATGTATATCCGTGGAATAAAACTAGTTTATTTTTATGAATTTTTTAGGCCAGTTAGTTTTTAAGAAATAAAAAGTACTAAATGATATAAAGGTTGAGTTTGATAACAATTCCAATCATGGATGAATCCACAGAATAATGAAAACATAAAAACATAAAATATATCAAATAACCATTGAGCACTCAGAATTTTCAAGTATATAGATACTTTGTCTTCGAGAAAGTGATATTATCGTCCATCAACTAGTGGAATTTTCTATATAATTTCCATACCTACTGGAAATATAATAAAGTAATATATACGTAACTCTATGAGATTTGAGTCCCACTACCTACAAGCTACAATTCAAATTGATTATTTCATAAATTAAGTTATATTTTGTGGATTAGAAAATTTGGATCAACTTGTTACAACCCAATATTATTTCATATGTTAAAGTTATATATTTTGTAGATTATAAATTATGGATCAACACATTATTTCATAAATTTAATTTCGTCGTGAATAAGGACGGAGCTAAATGAGGGCCAAGGGGTAGTGGCCCCCCTCAAAATTTTAAAAATTATACTATATATTATATTTATTTTAAAATTAATTATGAAATATATATATATATATATATATATATATATATATATATATATATATTAGTGATTTTTAAAATAAATTTCATATCTTAACACTTTACCATAAATTGTTATTCGACCTTATTTTTATCTAATCAGTTTAGGTAACAAATTTATAATAAAAATAGAATATTGATGGTGTGAGTTTTCTAGATAATTTTAAATGTGTAAGTTATACTTTTGGTCATCTATATTTGCATTACAGTATTACTTAAGTGTTAAACATTTGACTTTTGTCATTTTAATATCAAATTATTAATACAAATTTGTTAAAAGAATATTAAAAATCTAAAGTTTTATATGTTAACTGTGTAATATGTATAATTCAAACGTATTTCGAACTTTTACACACAGTAAGTTGAATCCCCAAAACAAAATTTTTGATTTCGTCACTGTATATTCATATATATCAAAAAGAAAAAAAGCTCGGAAATTACATGGTATTTTCAGTGTTGACTGGAAAAGAATGAAAGATCCAAAAACGCATTTCCTCCACCACTCTTAATTAATACTCATAACTGCAAAACAAATCTTATTCAGAACTAAGCACTGACAATTCTACTTTTCTCTCTCAGGTAATGATCTCTGCAAAAAACCATTCTTTTTTAATTTTATTTATGTTCATAGTACTTTAATTTACTATTCATAGTACTTTAATTTACTATCTAGACATGCATGATGCATTAATGAGAAAACTTCTTTTGCTTCTTCATGCAAAAACCTACAATTGACTTCTTCGTGAAGAAGAAAGAATACTTATAGTCGTCTCTTTTTGAATAATAATTATATCTCTCTTTTTTCAAACAATATTGAAGAAGAAAGAATACTTATAGTCGTCTCTTTTTGTAGAGTTTGCAAATCCGATGGGAATTAAGCAATCCAAAATAGAACAGAAATCGAAATATGGGAATTTAAATCTTCAATGTTCTTCACCTCATCGTAAGTCCTTCTCTTTTACATGGAAATGCATTTTTAATGATTTTTTCAACATATTATTAATTCAACTGTTATTTATGTAACGTATATTATTGTCAAATGGCAGCTTTGATCTTGGAAAAAAAAAAAAAAATACCAAGGAAAAAAAGAAAAGAAACGTCTTAGAAAAAGGCAAAAAAATATAAGCCACACATGTCGTCGTATGATGATGAGATGCAAATTGCATACACAACGTCATCATCAATAATTGTTCATGTTTTTGAAGACTTCAAGACTTCTAGTCAACGGCCAGTTTTTTTTTTTTCCTGCTCTATATATATAAATATTAAAGAAAAATTACGAAGAAAGATTACTTTTATTTATACATCCTGTTCAAGTGGAAAGTTTGAAAGCTGACCATTAATTAATTATTGATCACTCACAGATATATCCATTAATAAGCTCACAAAACATATATATGTATAGACCAAATATAATTATTCAGTAGTATAACTAAGAGAAAAATGGCTTGACAAACTAATATAATCAACAAATTAATTTAGCTAGCTTGAGTTTTTCTTTCAAACGAGACCCTGTTTCTCAACAAACAAATCTTCTATTCCATATTGATGTTTCATCTGATGTTCAGAAATAATCACCATACGTGATATACCAAGTGTAAAAATAACATCATTAATTTACACATGACGTTAATTCAAAATAATGAAATATAAGATAAACTACAAAATTGGAATAGAGGATCCAATTCGATATCTCATCCATATATCATTATTAAAATTATGTGGTTTTGACGTCAGTCTAAATTAACTATCAAAATTTGGAAAAAATCAATTTTGGTTCTATAATTTTTATAATAAATTTCAGGGTTTTTATAATAGTCCTCTAATTTTCTATTTTTTTTTTCAAATCTAGTATAAAAAAAAAAGTTATCAAATTTCCAGCAATTATCTATGATGCTAATTTGATACTTCAAATTGTAAATTTTGGTTGTTTATGGAGAAAACTGATCTATATGAATCCCTAATTTTGATTTTCGAGTGCTAGTTATGCCAGTATTCATGATGGCAATTATCATTGAAAATTGTTTTTAGTTAGAATCGGAATAAAATTGAAAAATAAATAAAATTTAAAGCATACTTATCGAAACCTTAAACCAGTTGTAGAAAAATGGATTTATGAGTAGGTAGTTGTTGTATGTGTAAGCAGGACAAAGATACTTGAGTCAGTGCGTGCCACTACACCAAGCTGCACTAAGAGGGGACTGGGATTTTGCTTACAATGAATTATTGTCCCAAGATTTGAGCTTGATTGGAAGTGCTATAACAGAAGGTGGAGAAACTGCACTGCACATTGCTGGTATAGAAGGCCATTACGATTTTGTTGCTAATTTACTTGAGATTATGGATGAAAAAGACCTAGAAATTCAGAATGAAAAAGGCAGCACTGCACTTTGCTTTGTTGCTGCAGCTGGGCACGTTGATATTGCTCGACTTATGGTGACAAAGAACCGTAATTTGCCAACAATTAGAGGTGGAACTAATGGAGTTACACCTCTCTACATGGCTGCATTGCAAGGCTTCCAAGACATGGCTGAGTTTCTATATCCCTTGTCCGATTTTGAATCTTGGACGCTCCAAGAGCAGATCACTCTCCTCACCACATCCATTGACTCTGGCTTGTACGGTAAGATAAATGCAGAGTCGGTCTCATAACTATTGAGGTCTAGCAACACTTTCTTGTACATTCATCTTAAATTGAATAATCGTATTGGTATCAAGTATTTTGGAAGATTAGGTGTGACAAATTAACACGATCTGATTTAGGAAGATTAATTTGAATAATATAGGGATAGCAATGATCATTGTGGAGCAGCATAACATGTTAGCTTTAGCCGAAGATGTCAACGGTGAGACGCCACTACAAGTGCTTGCTAGGAAACCATCTGCATTATGTTGCACCACTCCACATGGATTTTGGCCCACTATTCTCAAACCAAGTTAGTACTTCTCTTTATGATTATTATTATTATTATTGTCTGCAGACTATAATTTGGTTATATATGACAGTACTACCCTGCTTGAAGTTAAAGAACGATAACATGAATGGAGGAGAATGTGATGCCAAAACATTACTTTGTCGTCTATGGGAAATAGCAATATGTGAAGAAGATATTGAAGAGGGACAGATTGGGAAAATTTCAAAGTTATTTTTTGTAGCAGCTGAATCAGGAAACGACGACGTTTTGGTGGAGCTGATTCGAGGATACCCAGATTTTCTGTATAAAGTGAACGAGTCGGAACACAGCATATTTCATATCGCAGTTTTGCATCGCTACGTCAATGTTTTCAACTTAATATATGAGTTACGTGGAGCAAAGGACGTGATAAGAACATATATTGATAAAGATGGAAACAACATTTTGCACTTAGCGGGTAGGTTAGCCCCTCCAGATCAACTTAATAGCATTCCAGGCCCTGCTCTTCAAATGCAGCGAGAAGTGTTATGGTTCAAGGTATTGCATGTGATTTGAAATTAATCTTGTTTTCATTTATCAATTATGACAACTGATGTAATGCAATTTTGCAGCAAGTAGAAAAGCTAGTTCGACCCTTACACAGAAGCATGAAGAACGATGCAGGGCAAACACCAGACGATGCATTCTTAATCCACCATGAAAAGCTGAAGAACGATGGAGAGAAAGAGATGAAGCAAACGGCGAAATCATGCATGATGGTGACGATGCTGATCACCACGGTGGTCTTCAGCACCGCCTTCACCGTCCCAGGCGGCTACAGAAACGACACGGGTGCTCCGATTCTGGGACACAAGAAGCTCTTCATGGTTTTCCCTGTCTCCGTGGGAGTAGCAATTCTCTCCTCTTTGACTTCCATGAGCATGTTTCTCTCCATCCAGACGTCTCGTTACTCCGACAATGATTTTCTCAGGACACCCATCTGGTTAATGACGGGAGTGGCTACACTGTTTATATCGATAGTGGCGATGATGACGGTGCTTTGCTCCTGTCTTTTGTTCATTGAGCATGGATGGACAGTCATTACAGTTGTTCTGGCCTTCTCTGTTAGTGTGCCTAATATGTTTCTCATTTTGAAGTACCCTTTTTTGCTTGCTATACTGCGTTGTACTATTAGCTGTAGACGGTTGTTTGGGTCCAACAATAGGTTGCATGTCTAGGACCTTATTATTCAATTATGCTATCTTAGCTTACTATCAAAAGGGCTGGGCTCTAAGATTCGATTTCTATCTAAACAAAGTTGTGTTATTGGGCTTTTGTGGAGTGAGTTATCAAACAATGCTTAATTTGAACTCCCAACTGTTGGGCTTTTTATTTTCCTTAAACCCGAGCCTCCCACCTAACGTCTCTAGTTAACTCTCAACAAAAAAAAAAAAAAACAACGCAAAAGTAAATTAAGTGTTTGGATAGTCATATAAATGAATCCATTCAAGTTAATTAATGTGGAATTCATTTAAATGATTTAAAAATTAATTTAAAATAAGAGTGATTGATTTTAAATCCACATCTATCCAAATATTATTGAAAATTTTATTTACTCAAATTCATTTATCCAAATGGTAAATGAATTTAAAATCAACTTAATTATTTAAAGTTTTTGAAATTTTATATTCCTCAAACAAGACAACAATCTATATATATATATATATATATATATATATATATATATATATATATATAATGACAGAAGAAACTAATGTTCGTTTTTGAGATTGTTGGTTTATATTACACCAAATAATGTCAATTATAATAAGAAAATAGAATATAAAACTATTACAGAATATAGATGTTATCGCCAATGTTATAATATTGCACACAACAGATTATGGAATCAGATGTTGTCGATAATGTTAGCAATACTGCAGATAATACTATGACAATAGAAACTTGTTGGAAACTCGAAACGCCTTTGAACTTCAAAATCCAGTAAGATTTTCGAGCTTTGGCTATATAGAAGATTCAGAGAGGAGCAGAAACAACTCTGTAATAGAGATACTTGAAAATGCACCAAAAAGAATATTGAAAATTCGAGTTAAGGAGACATTTCCCTTAAAAAACAAACATTGGCTAGTGCTCACGGTTCGATGTGACGTTCCCAAAAGTAAAACGACTTACATCTTCTAGTCAGTAGCACCACAAAACTAGAAGTATCAACGAACTATAATAGTGAAAGGATTAGATCGCACTTCTATATGCTAAAAATGTAAGATTGATTTTGCAATGATGCTATGAGAATGATGAACTTTTTCGCAAGAATTTCGTGTTACCAATGATTATACAAAGATGTGATAATCATGCCCTAATTATAGGTACATTCACTAAATGAAAAAATTCCTCATATTAATGAGCATTTAAGACATTTAAGCTCACTAAGTGAAGCTCTCCACTACCTTACACCATTAGTTATAGAGGATTAAGAAGGTCATAAGCCATAAGAGCTTCAAGATGGGCCTCCTCAAATGAACTACCCAATGGGCATTTGCGTTTTGGGCTTCGCAGACAAGCAATGTTGCCCGTCAGGTTCCCAACATCGAACACAACATCTGATCACCAAATAGGTTTTGGTCACTAACTTCGTCCAAGAATTTCCACTCACCGAAAATCAATTATAAAAATGTAAATGTAGTATCCATATTTCTTTTCCTTATAAAAAAAAAAACAAAACAACAAACAAAATCTTATTATTATTTTAATCTAACTATATTAAATGAATTATTAATATAAGAGCAGCTCCTGCTTAAGCTTTTACATTTGGCACAAATTAAGAGAATATGAAGAGAATTATTAAGAAAGAATTTGAAAAAAAAAATATATATATATATATATCTCTCTCCCTCTACAGCAGCAAACCGCCGTAGCCATCGCCGCCACTTTCAATCGCCGCCGGCAAAGCCTTTCCGGTAAGGTGAATAGGTTACAATATAGTTCTCGTCAAGTTGGTCACGAATACAGACTCGGATTTTTACCCGATCGCGTACGGCGTGTATACGGAATTGATGTAAGTTTATATATATATATATGTCTGTGAATATATATATAAATATATTTGTATAGTTGTGTGCGTGTGCTTGAGGTTGTGGCTGTTGTGGGGGTGCGTTGGGGAGGAAGCCGGCGCTGGAGTTGCGCCGGCGTGGCTGTAGTAGGCCGCCACTTTCAGCGGCGGCAGAGAAGCATATATATATATGTATACGTATGTTGATGTATATGTACGAATTGGTGTGTAGTGTGTGCTCGAGTGTGGAGTCGCCGGCGAGTGGTGACGGTAGGCGGTAGGGAGGCGGACGGCAGGGCAGCAGCAAGACAGGGGAGGTGCAGGGGTGGTTTTGGGGCTAGGGGTTGGTTTTGAAAATTAGATTAAATCTAGGGACCAAATTGCAAATAGGGTAAATAGCACTTAGGCCCCTAAATTTATAGGTAATTACAGATTAGTCCCTGAACTTTTGGTTAATTATAAAATAGTCCTTGAACTTTACAAGATTTGCAAAATGACCCTAGAACTTCTCTGAAATTACAGAATAGTCCCCAGAATTCCTAAAAATTTCATAATGGACCCCAAACTTTATAGAAATTACAGAATCACCTCTAGACTTTGGGAAAATGACAGAACGACCTCTAGAATTTGTAGAAATTATATTATGACCCCTAAGTTGGGTAATTATTGTATATTGTACCCTACAACTACATAAAATGGTAGTTTGACCCCAAAACGATATAAGATCTGATGAGCGAACCCTTTAAGTAATAAAACCCTATTTTCCAGTAAACCCTAAATCTTGAAGCCCTGTTTATCGACCTTCTCAAGAGTTATTTCTTTTATAGATTTTATTGGTTTTAAGAACTTAAGTCAGAGGATAAGTTACGTTTTTATACTTTGTAGGAAATACAAGCAAAAGGCAGGAATAAGGAGAATTAAGATCGAGAGCTTTAGATCAGTACTATCGAGTATCCAAGGTGGGGGTAAAATCTTATTTAAGTTTTTGTAGCTCCCAGGACAAAAATAAAGCATAATTGGTTAATTAAATAAGTAAATCCTTAATTAAAATATATTATGTGTATTAATTCTTGAGTGTTTAATTTAATTACGTGCGTTTCAGATACGTGTTTAACGATCGGTTTTAAATCGATAAAATTTATAGACATAGAATATAGAATATTTTTATACCATTAGATGCGTAACGGAAAAACGAGAAGATAGAAATGAACTAAAGGTCAATCGGACACCTGTAGCTCAAACGGTGAAGAAAAGGGCAAAATATCGAGTTTCGGAAAAACGAGAAACGGAATCGTGATGAACATAACCGAAGCTTATCATGAATAGTAACCGAAGCTTATCATGAATAGTAACCTAGTGAATAGTGATTTCCATTTTCTATAAATAGGCGCTCATTCATTTCATTTTTCACCGTTTCTTCGAACGAGTCGAAAAACGCCGAACACACGTAAGTCTTTCTCTCCTCTCTCTTTATTTTTCAGTCTGGCTTTCTGTCTCCGACGCGCCACCACCAGCGTCGCCGCGCCGTCGCCGGAAAAAGTCAAACTCGTCCATTTTGGCTGATTTTCGTACACAACGTAGCCCTCGATGAGATGAATTTAGGACAACTTCCGAAATTCAATTTCGATATTCCGTTCACCGGAAAATGGCGAAAAACGATCTCCAAACCCTTAAACCTTATTTCCTGTCACCTTTCCTCTCTCCCGTTTTTCTCTCTCTCGCTCTTTTCTCACGGTTGCAGGCAACAGAGGGGCTGCCGAGGTTGTGGGCTAGCCACTGGAGGGGTGGCGCCGCCTTGGGTGGCGGCGTCGGTGCCGGAAAACGGCACGGAAAAGGGGCTGTTACACATGGGGTTTTGTGTGTGTGTGTAATGTATGTGTTGTGTATGCATGCTGTTGGGGGTTGTATTGGTGGTTGCCGGCGACTGAAAGTCGCCGGCTAGTATCCCAAGTGGTCGGGGAAAGGGTCGCCGGCGACTAGAAGTGGAAAGGCGGGGTTTGGTTATGTATTTTGTGTGCGATGAAGGGTTTTTTAGGCTGTTTTTATGGCACTATTCATACCGGAATCCGGCGAGGGATGACCGGAGGTGGTAGCCGGCGGTGCAGGCTCGTCGGAGGACAAGATGGTGTTGGCATAGGACGGCGCCGCCGCAGCCGGTGGCTCCGGGAAGGTGGCTGCTGAAGCAGGATCGCGCCGGGAGCATTGCCCTGTTTTTCTCCCGCAGGACGCATCCTGTAAATTTTAAGACGCGTCCTGCACGCTAAATTGAACTGGACAGAATTGTAGTCTCTGTTTTGCTCGCAGGACGTGCTTTGGAAATACCAAGACAGGTCTTGGGAGACGCCGGAGAGTTGTTTTTCTCCCGTCTTCGGGAACGCGCGTGACGTCGTATTTTCGATCCGAATCTCATTTTCTTTTCATCGTTCTTTAACATCGAGTCGTCGCCAACGAGATATCGCGGACCGGGGGTCATGGGTCCCGGTCAAAATCAACCCTTTGATCACATTACCAAAATACCTTTAAATCTTAAAACGCTCCGTTCGAGCTCGTTTCAACTCCGATTGAGCTCATTCTTGTTTTGTTGTGATCCAAAATCCATCCTCTTTCACCTCAGCCTTATAAACTGATATTTTCCTCCTTATATCTTCAACCTCAATCGTTAGGCCTACCATTCCGATCCGTCTCATCTCGATCGATAATATCCTATTCGATGTTGTTTTAATATTTAATTATAAATTATAATGAGCTAAGAAAACATCGTAAATTATGTAGGCTACCTGTTGGATTGAAGCTCTGGGATACGAGATCCTTGACTTGCTGATCACATGGTAACCACCGAACAAGGTGGGGGTAAACTCTTATTTACATTTTAAACTGTACAGTTTTACGGAAAACTATGTAACTAAGTGATCCAAATCCTGTTATTATGTGATGTCATTTTCAAGAGAAATGTTTATGTGTTTTACTCGAAACAAAAAATATATTTTTCCCCTGCAATCATATAAACTTTTCATATCTTTCAAGGGTTGTTTTCTAAATCTTTGTTTGTTTTAAAATCTCCACGGTTCAGGATTTTCTGTTGGACGCCCTATGAAAATGCTGCGTTTGCACTCTGATTTGTTTTGAAGAAAATTATTATTATTATTATTCTTATTATCCACGTTTTAAAACGTTATATGAAAATGGGGCGTGACAGATTTAAATTGTACAATTTTATGAAAAACTACGTGACTATGTGTTTTGAATTCTGTCATTATGTGGCGTTGATTTAAAGTGAAATGTTTTCACTACGTGAACAATAATCGAGTAAATTATATGATTTTAAAAGCTATTGATTTCAAGTGATACAAATGAGACTGGTTTCATGAGATGAAAAGATGGGAAATTCCCGCATCAAAAGGGTTTCTTTAGAAACCAACATATGTCAAAGGTTTTTCTGTACCTATGTGTTATGTGAATTATGTGGCCAACGTGAACATGACAATGTGTACTGTGTGTTTATGTGGAACCATATTTTAACTACGCATGCGCTTTCACGCCAAGTAGGGTATTCCTTGTTGGAAACCCATTAAAGGGGACATTCTTCGGATATCCCAATACGAAGGGGTGTAATAACCCATATTGGGTCGGCTTGGGGCCCTGATAGGTATTCTTCGAAAACTTATCCACAGTTGCCATTGGGACTCTTTGGTAGTCTACAACGTGTTATATGTTTATGAAAAGCAAATGTTTACAAGACGGTTAAGATCCGCAGATGTTTTCACGACGGTTAAAACCCGTGTTTTCATGACGGCTAAGAATCGTAAAAGGAAAAATGATATGTTTGAGTACGATCTATGTTCTGTTGTTTTGTTAAATGACAAACGTATTATTTCCAACTAACATCGAGAAGTTATTTAGTGTTGTCCCAGGTTTCCCCACTGAGTGTCTTTGTACGCTCATCCTTTTATGTTAAAATGTTTTCAGTTTAAAGGGTTTAGAGCGTGGCGCATGAGTGGTGGATGCTGGTAGCCGATAATTAAAGGTCAAAGAAAGTTTTAATTTTGAAAATGTATATTTCATAACAATTTTCTGGAATTTACTTATTTTAATCTTTTTGATAGAGTGAATTTTATATGTGAGTAACGCCTCAGTCAACGTTTACCTGAAAAAGAAATGGGGCGTTACAGGTGGTATTAGAGCAGGTCTATGATTCTGTAGACTTGCTATAATATTTTTGTTTTCTGAAAAAAAAATTCTCTTATCATATTATGAATTCAATAAGAAATAAAAATATATCTTTTCTTTGAAAGAAAAATTATTATTAGCTACCGCATCCACTTCTAACCTTCTGCTCCACCTTCGCTAAGGTATGCTATGTTCAGATGTTTACCTTGAAATTTATGTGAAAAAAAAAGGTCGTATAGACTTTTTTTTTATGATTGCTTTAATGCATGGTTTATGATTATGTGGTTGTGGGATATCACTGTTATCGACACACTGCTGCTGGACGCCGCCCCTGAGCCGCTTGTGGCCACAACATGAGCTCGTGTGCGTAAATGGCCGTGGCAGGAGTTGGTGCAGTGTTATGTGATGGGGTATGTCAAGTTAAGCCATGATATATATGAGATAATGGTATGATGGTAACGGTGATAGAGAAACCTATTGAGATATTTATATGATTATGGAATCATGTTATAAGTTGAGTGAAATGATTCTCAAGGGTTCTGGTATCACATAGACACTAATGCCAATTATAGTTTCTATAAAATGTAACCATAGCTAGAAGAACATAGATGCTCAGAGTGGACTTCACATGCCTTTTAGGGATAGAACTAAGTTGAAAATCTCATGATAGATTCTCTAGGCTTACGTTCGTGATAATAACACGTTTTGGCCTTACGATCGATTAATCAAGAGAGATGACCTTGGAAGAAAATCGATGATTACGAATGTTCTAAAATCTCTTATTAAATGTTGAAACCTGGCAACTTTCTTTTCTACACCAGGAAATATTCATAAGAATACGAAGCCGATTTCAACCCTTTTGTTTGGGGAAAGGCTAGCACTACTACAACTTAGTGATTCAATAACAGTGAATATTTACTCAACTCGAGTACACCAAGAACTCCTATACGAAAAAGTCCCGGGGGTGAAAGGCAAACTGGAGAAAATAAGAGTATACTGGAGGCACTCCCTCGACCACCAGCTCAGTTCGCTTTCTTCATTTTTTGAATGGGAGATAAAGTCAGAAAAAAAAACGTTTTCTCTTTCTACTCCACGAGGAGCGGTACGGATGTAGATGATATCAATTTGACCTCTCTTCTCGTACTACTAGGAATATTAACGCCACTTTACCAACTGGCATTACCTGCACATGAACCGAAACCATTCCACGTGCGGCCTTCGTCGAAGACAAAAAAAATAAAGTCAAGGAAATGAATTTGAATTAATTGCTCAAAGACCGACTTCCGAACTAAAAACTCTCTTTCTTCTTCCACTGAAATCGGATCAGAGAAGTGATTAATAGAATGGTAGCAATTTCTATAATAATAGATTATAAACCATTAAGAATTAAATCAAATTGAAAACATGTTATTCTTAATCCTTCTTTATCAAATAGTTTCGACTATTTAATCCACCAACTTTAAATGGAAGATGAGAACATGCACATGCGGAAGAATGGTTGATGGCCCCGGGTAGACTTTTTGCTCACCTCATCCGTACCGATGAGCAGAAAATTTCATGCGTTATTTTTAATTCATCAAGGAGGTGAGTTTCTTGTGAAAAATTATGTGATAGAATTCGTACCCTAAAAAGAAGAATCATAATGACGTGGACGGATTTTAAGGAAATGATTATACAAAAATTACCTGCCAAAATCTTACCGTGGTAAGAAGGAAATGAAATTTTTACACATCTGCCAAGAGTTGCTGACGGTTGGAGAATACAAAAGAAAGTTTAATCAATTAAACAGGTACGCGACCCACTTAGTCAACACCGATATAAAGAAAGCTAAACGTTTTAGTAGGAGCTTACGTTTGAAGATTTGCGCTATTCTGGTTAGACATGAAGGAATGACATACGTCGAGATCGTCGAGAGAGCTCAAGAAGTTGCCTCGTATATGTGCTTAGACTATGCAAATCCTAAAAAGCTTGCTAAGATGTCTGGAGAAAAGAAGTGGGATGACCAAAATGAAGATCAAACCACACCTCTCAATCAAATAAAACGATTGATGGTGAATGGCACTCTGAACGCCTCTATTCTTAACATGGGAGCCGTCTGTTCCAGATACGAAAGAGTTCACATCGGACAGTACCGCTGGAGGACTGGACATTGCCATCGATGCTAAGAACCTGACCATAATTCGAACGTTTGTTCTAAAAATAGGATCGTTAGATCAGGCTTCAAGCCAAGACCCAAAGCAGGAAAAACTCAAGTTTTTGCTCTTACACGAAGCGAAGCCATTGAAGAGCTAGAGACCACGATAGACGACCAAGATGCTTAAGAAGGGAGAACGTGAGATGTTTTCGATAAATATTGTAAATCCCGAGTAAAAAAAATGAACCCTATCAAAATAACATCGATAGTAAGGGAATACATGGATGTTTATCCGAAAGATTTATCTGGACCATTGCCTAATCGACAAGTTAAGTTCGGTATAGATTTAGTGTCGGGGTCGACACCAGTGTCGAAAGTGTCATATCGAATGATGCCAAAGAAGTTAGTAGAATTGAAGATGCAATTACAAGAGCTTTTGGAAAAAGATTTTATACGTCCCAATGTATCTTCTTGGGGATCTTCGGTGTTATTCGTGAAGAAGAAGGATGAAATGTTTCGAATGTGTGCTGATAATCGCAAGCTAAACAAAATGACTATCAAGAATAAATATCCGCTATCTCGAATAGAAAATTTATTTTTAACTAATTAAGAGGCGCAAACATGTTCTCGAAAATAGATGGAAGATCGGGATATTGTCAAGTAAAGGTCAAGAAATAAGATATAACTACGACAACCTTCGGAACGAGAAACGGCCATTTCGAATTTGTAGCCATGTCTTTTAGACTTAATAATGCGCCAACAATTTTATGGATATGATGAATTGAGTCTTTCATCCATACCTCGATCGTTTTGTTATATTTTCTAATGATGACATTTTAGTACGTTCGCACGATAAACTCCAACATGAAGAATAATTGAGGATTTCGTTGGAAACTTTGAGAAATGAAAAGTTATATGTAAAGTTTAAGAAGCGTGAGTGTTGGTTGGATATAATTACGTTCCTTAGGCATATCGTCACTTTAAAAAGAATCGAGGTAGACCTGCTAAAGTGGAAGTCATTAGTAACTGGAAGATGCTGACTAACGTAATCGAGGTGCGAAGCTTCCTAGGTTTGGCTGGCTATTATGGAAGGAATTACGAGATCAGCAGATGAAGCTCCGACTTTTGGAGAAAGACTTTACGTACCAAAGGATAAAGGACTAAGGAAAAGAATACTAATATAAGCGCATACACCTCATACTTTGCATACCCTGGAGGTACGAAAATGTATAAAGATTTAAAAGAGATCTTTAGGCGCAGTGGAAGCATAGTGGAGAAATATGAAGAGGAGCATTGGACTTTTCAAAAAAAAATGTTTTGTTTGCCAGTAAGTAAAAGCAGAACATCAGCGACTAACAGGGATGCTGACACCACTTGAAATACCCGAATAGAAGTGAGGGCACATTATAATGAATTTTATTGTCGGTTTGCCTAAAACAAATCGAGGAAACCATGTTGTGTGGGTTATTGTAGACAGACTAACCAAGTCTGCTCATTTTCTACCTATTAAAATGACATTCGATTTGGATAGATTAACACGAATTTATATGAAGAAAATAATCAGGCTCCATGGAGTGCCAGTCTCTATTGTATCTGATAGGGACCCCCGTTTTACCTCCAGTTTCTGATAGTGCTTGCAAAAGGAATTAGGCACCAAATTAGCCTTCAACACTGTTTTCAATCCCAGACTGACGACCAGACAGAGCAAACAATACAAATTCTAGAAGACATATTGAGAGCCAGTGTCTTGGATCTACATGGAAGCTGAGAAGATTATTTATACTTAGTGGATTTTACTTACAGTAATAGTTATCAATTAACGATTGGGATGGCAATATATGAAACATTATATGGAAGAAGGTGTCGATCACCCCTATACTGGGATGAAGTGGGTGATAAAGTTTTTCTGAAGATGTCTCCTACTAAAGGAGTTTACGGATTTGGAAAGAGGAGTAAACTAAAAACCAAGGTACATCGGACCCTATGAAATACTGGAACGAGTTGGCGAAGTCATATACCGATTGGCGCTACCACCGGGTTTCGCTGGCATTCACAACATATTCAATGTATCCGTGCTGCGAAAGTATGTGTTTGACCCGAATCATGTAATCCACCAAGAAGATATTGGACTTGAAAAGGATCTATCTTATGAAGAATCTCCAATCGTTATTATAGATAAAAAGGTCCTTAAGCTGAGAAATCGAGATGTAAACTTGGTGAAGGTCCAATAGTGTCAGCACAATGTAAATGAGGCAACTTGGGAGAAAGAAGAACTCCTTGCAAAATATCCAAATTTATCGAGCTTTGGTACGCCTCCAAATTTCGAGGATGAAATTCTTTGTAGGAGGGAAGGATGTAGTATCCATATTTCTTTTCCTTATAAAAAATAAAATAAAACAACAAACAGAATCTTATTACTATTTAATCTAACTATATTAAATGAATTATTAATATAAGAGCAGCTCCTGCTTAAGCTTTTACATTTGGCACAAATTAAGAGAATATGAGGAGAATTATTAAGAAAGAATTTGAAAAAAAAAGAGGAAAATATCTCTCCATCTGCAGCAGCAAACCGCCGTAGCCATCACCGCCACTTTCAATCACCGCCGGTAAAGCCTTTTCGGCAAGGTGAATAGGTTACAATATAGTTCTCGTCGAGTTGGTCACGAATACGAGCTCGGATTTTTACCCAATCGCGTCTCCACCGCGTACGGCGTGTATACGGAATTGATGTAAGTTTATATATATATATGTCTGTGAATATATATATAAATATATTTGTATAGTTGTGTGCGTGTGCTTGAGGTTGTGGCTGTTGTGGGGGTGCATTGGGGAGGAAGCCGGCGTGGCTGCAGTAGGCCGCCGTTTTCAGCGGCGGTAGAGAAGCATATATATATATGTATGTATACGTATGTTGATGTATATGTAAGAATTGGAGTGTAGTGTGTGCTCGAGTGTGGAGTCGCCGGCGACGGAGGTCGCCGACAGTGGTGACGGTAGGCAGCAGGGAGGCGGACGGTAGGGCAGCAACAAGACAGGGGAGGTGCAGGGGTGGTTTTGGGGCTAGGGGTTGGTTTTGAAAATTAGATTAAATCTAGGGACCAAATTGCAAATAGGGTAAATAACACTTAGGCTCCTAAATTTATAGGTAATTACAGATTAGTCCCTGAACTTTTGGGTAATTATAAAATAGTCCTTGAACTTTACAAGATATGCAAAATGACCCTAAAACTTCTCTGAAATTACAGAATAGTCCCCAGAATTCCTAAAAATTTCATAATGGACCCCAAACTTTACAGAAATTACAGAATCACCTCTAGACTTTGGGAAAATGACAGAACGACCTCTAAAATTTGCAGAAATTATATTATGACCCCTAAGTTGGGTAATTATTGTATATTGTACCCTACAACTACATAAAATGATAGTTTGACCCCAAAACGATATAAGATCTGATGAGCGAACCCTTTAAGTAATAAAACCCTATTTTCTAGTAAACCCTAAATCTTGAAGCCCCGTTTATCGACCTTCTCAAGAGTTATTTCTTTTATAGATTTTATTGGTTTTAAGAACTTAAGTCAGAGGATAAGTTACGTTTTTATACTTTGTAGGATATACAAGCAAAAGGCAGGAATAAGGGGAATTAAGATCGAGAGCTTTAGATCAGTACTATCGAGTATCCAAGGTGGGGGTAAAATCTTATTTAAGTTTTAAATTGTACAATTTTATGAAAAACTACGTGACTATGTGTTTTGAATTTTGTCATTATGTAGCGTCGATTTAAAGTGAAATGTTTTCACTACGTGAACAGTAATCGAGTAAATTATGTGATTTTAAAAGCTATTGATTTCAAGTGACACAAATGAGACTGGTTTCATGAGATGAAAAGACGGAAAATTCCCGCATCAAAAGGGTTTCTTTAGAAACCAACATATGTCAAAGGTTTTTCTGTACCTATGTGTTATGTGAATTATGTGGCCAACGTGAACATGACCAATGTGTACTGTGTGTTTATGTGGAACCATATTTTAACTGCGCATGCGTTTTCACGCCAAGTAGGGTATTCCTTGTTGGAAACCCATCAAAGGGGACATTCTTCGGATATCCCAATACGAAGGGGTGTAATAACCCATATTGGGTCGGCTTGGGGCCCTAATAGGTATTCTTCGAAAACCTATCCACAGTTGCCATTGGGACTCTTCGGTAGTCTACAACGTGTTATATGTTTATGAAAAGCAAATGTTTACAAGGTGGTTAAGATCCGCAGATGTTTTCACGACGATTAAAACCCGTGTTTTCATGACGGCTAAGAATCGTAAAAGGAAAAATAATATGTTTGAGTGCGATCTATGTTCTGTTGTTTTGTTAAATGACAAACGTATTATTTCCAACCAACATCGAGAACTTATTTAGTGTTGTCCCAGGTTTCCCCACTGAGTGTCTTTGTACACTCACCCTTTTATGTTAAAATGTTTTCAGTTTAAAGGGTTTAGAGCGTGGCGCACGAGCGGTGGATGCTGGTAGCCGATAATTAAAGGTCAAAGAAAGTTTTAATTTCGAAAATGTATATTTCATAACAATTTTCTGGAATTTACCTATTTTAATCTTTTTGATAGAGTGAATTTTATATGTGAGTAACGCCTCAGTCAACGTTTATCTGAAAAAGAAACGGGGCGTTACAGTAAATGTATTACGATCATCTACTCGAGACGTAGAACGACCTTTTGCCATTTACTTTCACATTTGCCCAACTTTAACTCCTCAAAATAATAGTTAAATACGTATGGTCAAGACTTCCTATAAAAGTCAACATTGATCAATACTTCTAATTGAATTAAAATCAATTTTCTCCACCAAAATATAGACAAACACAAAATGTGTGTTTCAATGCATAATGATGATCGATGATGGAACACACTTTTTACAACTAAAGAATTAATATTGAATTATATTATTGAGTTTATCGCTTATTTTCTTTTAATTCCACATAGATTAGTGTTCCTAAGAAACATAATTTTTAAACCCTTTTCATTCTTAAAAATATGACACGACAATCATGGAAATAAACACCTTTACTGATATTTATTTGGAATTGATTTTGAATTCAAATTTTAAGGTGAAAATAAAAACTCAAAGAAGATACAAAATCTAGATATATTTCCTAAAATTCTGCAAAAGCTAGCCAATTCATATATTGAATATTTTGATTTGTGGAGACGATCACAATTAGTATAATTTCATAAAAAATAGTGATTATAAGGAAGTATTTTAGAAATTATAGGTTCAATTTGATTAATTGATTTCTAAAAACAACTTCCTTTATCATGAATCAAGTCTCAGCTCAACCATATTTAAATTCTCAACCTGTGTCACTTTATAATCTAGCTAAACCCACAACCTTCAAAAACTATATATGCTATGAATACTGAAAATCACATCACATCAAATTTACATATTGTCAATAAATTATTTATTTTATAGATTCAACAAACCATAATTCTAAAAATGAAAAATTATATTATTAAGATTCTTTTAACAAATAAACAATACACATGCATTGTACGGTGGACAAGTATCTTAAAAAAATGGATGTTGAGTCAAAAATAATTGTATGTCACAATTTCCAGAGTCACTAATTGTAGAGAATTTAAAATTTTTGATATGTAATAAGGAGGGTAGATAAAATAATAGCAAATGTAGTTTAAAAAAAATTCAAAATTTATAAGTGATAATGCGAACATTACTCTCAATTTATCGTATATTATGCAATTGATTAATTATTTTAATTTGATAATCCATCTATTTTATTTAATTTATCGTGTCTTGAAACGGACTACTAACTTTAAATATAAATTAAAATAATTTAAACATATTGACATTATAATATACATTTTTTATATTTATATTTAATTAGGTATAACTCACAGGTACATTGCTAGTCCATTTATAAAAACCGAGTTTTTCTCATAAAAACTGTTCCCCTGCTCCTTCATCTCCTTTATTCTTTATCAGGGAAAAAACCAACGGGTGGGACTATCCGCACCCCAATCTTTTCTAAGCACACCCCGATTTCTAACAACACCCCATATAATGAAATTTAATTTTGATAAATCACTAAACACACCCCACCTAATTCCAAAATTACCCTTTGCCCTAAAATACCACACACACCCCATTCTAACTCACACCCCACTACACACACCCCCCACTTTTGACAAATTTTCCAAACACACCCCAACACCCCAACACCCCAACACCCCAACACATCCAACCGATTGGAGGAGAGGAAGAGGAGTCATCCCACTTATTTGCTTAGATTCGACATTACTTGCAAATTTTTTGTGCAAAATGGGGTGTTATGTTCATTTGTGTATGTGTTTACGTATGGGCTATGCCGTAAGTGCGAAAAATTAAGGTTGGAATCGAATTATGTGGATTGATTTTCGAGTTTTCCGCCCGGTGCGTTCGACACTGGTTGGTCACGAATTGTGTAGCCCGTTCGGCCACTAGGGTCGAACGCGAGGAGGCATGTTCGAACAGGAGGATCGAACGAGACATGCTGTGTTTGACTGTGTTGCGTTCAACCGAATGGGTCGAACACATAGTGTCGCGTTCTACCGAATCGATCGAACACACAGTGTTCCGTTCAACCAAATCGGTCGAACATTGCAAGTGGTGTTCGAACATGTGCGTCGAACGGGTAGTGAATGGTTCGACCGATTCAGGTCGAACGCGAACTCCAGCGGAAATTTTCAAGCTTAACCCTACAGTTCGATTTTTTCAAAAAATACGTTCAATACTGTAAAAAATGAACTTATCCACTTATATTGCTCACTTCGCAAGTGTCTTCACGTTTCATTGACATTTTCTACACCCAAATCTGCTTGCTCCACCAAATTATTTTCTTGCAAGCTTTGGAAATGGAAGGAAAATGGAGATGGGAGGTGAGTGAATGTGAGATATGTAAATGGGGTGTGTTTAGAAATTACGGGGTATGCTTAGAGATATGTATCTTAATATTAATATACAAGGACTTTTTAGACATTTTATAAATAATTACTTTTCATTTAATTAATTATGGGGTGTGCTTAAAAAAGGGTAGGGTGCGGATAGTCCCACCCAAAACCAACTCCAATTTATAATTCGTGAATTTCCTAATCAAGAAGATAATCTTCTGTACAATTCCAATCGATCTGCTTTCCTTTTCACATAACCTCTTAACCTTTTTCTCCAGTAATAGCAAAACGTTTTCTCTTTCAATAATATATGAAACACTTCCACTTTTTCTCAATACGCTGTGAGAATAAAATCCTTTTTTTTTTTTTCATTCCCAATAATTTATCTTCATAAATGAAGGCCGTTTTGACTCAGTGCCGCCACTCGGTGCTCCGCCATGAGAGCAAGCAATTCCAATCTTTGACAAGTTCTTCAGTTTCCTCACGAGGGCTCAATGGTAGGGTAATTTCCTTCTTTTTCAACATTACGGGTTTTCTGTGTGGCCCTTTTGCTGAGATAGTTCTGTTTTTCTAATTTGATAGACTGGTCTATGGATCAAAGACTCTGGTCTTCTTTTCATGATTTTATATATATATATATATATATATATATATATATATATATATATATATATATATATATATTTAACTTATTTGTATGAGTCTGGGTGATTGAACCTTTTTTCTTTGAATGGAATTTTGTGCTGAATTTGATTTTGGAGTTTTAAGGTTTTATCTTCAGTTTCTTCGAACTGCTTTTTATCTGAGTGTAGTTTCTTAATGCAAATTCAGAATCGCTAGATTTCTGCAGTAGCAACTTCTGCCGTGATGTTCATTTATCTTTTCCGTGTTTGATCTGTGGTTTTGTTATGCCTTGAATATTTATCACTAACTAGATTAATTTGATTAAAAAATTTCAGCTTTGTGTGTTAATTGAATTTATGGGGTGGCATTTGTTGCAGAAAGGAAGGCAATATCCGAAGGTGAAAGAGTGTATGCTTCTTTATTTGGAGTTGGGGCACTTGAGGGATGGTGGCTTTGTTAGTTTTGGGGCTAAAAGATTTATTTATTTATCTTTATCAATGTGGTTTTTTTCATGTATCCCAATTAACCTTTGGGAAATTTCTCTTAGCATTTGCTCAAGCTTACAGATTCTATTGATAAAATTATGAAGGAAAACATTTATTGAATATAGTTATTTCAGAATTTCCTTTCTCTGTGAAGCTGTTATATTGTTGTGAAGAGGTGAAAACTTGTGTGAAGTGCAATCAATGGCAGGCTGTCATTTTTTGTAATTTCTTTTATGAAGAAAAAGACATTTAGAAGTACTATTTGAAATTGTGCAATTTGTGGATTATATCATCATTGATTTATGCTATTAATTAAGTTCTCAAATCATGGGCAAGTCAAGTTGGTCTATATATATCTTCTGTAGGCATACTTATTAATCCAATTTTCAATTCATTAGATTCAAGGCTGCTGTTTAAACACGAAGACGATAATTATTTTGATGAGTCAGTGTCCTTTGAAGCTCCTCCCAGAAGAAAAGGAAAATGCAAGTACTCAGAAGTGAGGAAGAAAGTGTATCAGCCTATATCAAGTCCCAAAGTTGCTTCATGTAAAACATCAAAACCTGAAGTTGATCTTGATATTCATCTTTCTGGATCAGTTCTCAGAAGTGTATCAGTACTGTTTGAGCAGAAACCCAGGATCTTCAACTCTCCATCACCAAAACACCAAGAAAAAAACAGAAGATGCAAGTACATAAGGTGAGGAGGACATATGACTTCTCCTTTAATAATGATTTAGGTTTTCTGGGATGGACGAATGGTTAATTTTACACACAAATTAATTGCAGTTGCAAAAACCTGAGGTTGATCTTGATATTCATCTTTCTGGATCTCTTGTGGGTGAGGTACTCTATTTAATGATTATGCTCTATAACTTCTCTTTTTTCTGCTAACATTACAACTTCTTCATAAAAGAATGCAGCTTTTGAGCCCTTCTTTTTGAACTTGCCGCTTATTTGAGTACACATTTATGTAAATTTTGAAATTGTGAACATTGTATATATGTTTTCTTTTTGGTTTGAACTCTTTTTATTTATCGTCACATTCTAGAGAGGTATGTCTAATATATATGCTTATTTGATATCTTTGGATGAATTGTATTGCTCTGACAATTGGAGTACGGAGTTATGGAACCAATTGAATTCATACTTATTTGATATTTCTGGATGAATTGTATTGCACTGACAACTGATATATCTGTGGACAAAGTGATTATACAACGTGAATAGCTGATTTGTGAGGAGAAGGATAATAATGCTTCTTGGTTTGGAATGAGGGACTAATGCGATTTGGATTCTTTTGTTTTTGATATGACTAATACCATGTAGTAAAAATGCTCTTGCATCACCTTAACTTGCCTCTGAAGATGATAGGTTGAGTTGAATACCATGAAAGTTAGCTGAAAGAGTAGAAACATTTAGAATTGTCACCACTTTTGCTTCAAGGTTTTATTCATTAAAGCTTTGTTAGTTGGTTAGATTTGTAATGCCAATTTGGAGGGGAGTCAATTACATTATGGATATATTAAAACAACATATATTCTACAAAGATTGATAACTTATAATAAGCAGTACAACATCTAACCAGATGTCTGTGTCGAAAGTAAGCTTATCTTAGCAATGTCTCAATGTACCTTTGTGTTGAAACTATTGGTAAACTGATGCTCGACGAGAATGATGAACTAAATACTTTGCTAGGCTTTTTTAGCTTTAAATGAAAAACTCTGAGAAAAATGGATTACAGCTTTTCTACCATATTTTATAGGGCGGGGAGAGGTGTGATATTGAATTGTCCAGTTTTGTTTGATTTTTATTTTGGATGAAATGGAAATGAGGGATAAATTTGATGTTGGATTTTAAGAGAGATTATTTGTATAGCGCATAGGGTTTGCATATAGGGATGTGATAAACACATAGTTTTCCAGACAAATACCAGAGCATAGTAGTTAGTTTCTCTGATGTATTAGGGAAGAATCATAAGATATACTTTGGTGGCGTCGACAATGATATTAAGAGTGTGAGATTTTCGGAGAACTGATCCTATTATAGAGCTTCAAGGCCATCAATATATGATTACGGGTATGCAATTCAGTTTACACCATATCCGTCTGATTTAACATGTATCAGTGGCTGAAGATCATCTCTGTCTTGATTTTGACATTCCTTTTTTCAGCATTAGTTTTTAAAATATGTTTGTTTTTGTTTTCAAGCTAGAAATCCAAATTATATAATGCATGTTTTGGGTTTGTAAAACTAATTTATGTGTTACTGTCTGTAGTCCTATTTACTATAATGTAGAAAATTTTGAGAAAAATATATTTGTTATATTTTTGTTTTTCTCCTTAGCGCTTAGACATTCCTATGCAAGCAACAATTGGAAAAATGTGACGCACTTTACTAATTCTATTCAAGAGTTTTTATGTTTCAATTCTGCACTGCTGCTGAGTCGTTGGACTTATCCACCATTTTCTGGGCTATTTGGATGGACTCAGAGCCTTTCATGTAGGAGATGGGCTAGGATCCTTTGCATGATTTCATGTGAGGAGCCACCTTTGATGGGCTTTGAATTTGGACAAATCCAGTTGAATTTTCTGGTCTTGTAGATAAAGAAGAATTTAAAATGATCCGTTTTAGGAAGTATTGTAAATCCATCCTAATTTAACTACAAATGGGTCAGCCCAAAATTTTAATTTTGAAGTCCATTCATTTACAAAATTTGATTTCAAAATCCATTCATTCTTTTTTTTATCCAAACAAGTATAATGGATTTAGAAGGTGATTTTAAAATCTACAACCCAAATACATCAATCCAAATGGAGCCTAATTAATTTTACGAATCCCTCCCCAAAACTACCACATTGAAAAAAGGAAACCCCATCACGAAGTAAGAATACTGTTGAAAATCGGTGAAGATAAGATAGGCTAATTCATACAATTTTTTTTTTTTTTAATAAGGAGAATTACGCAATTGTTCAACAACAAATATATACTATATTAGTTAAATACTTTCCTAGTTCACCTTTTTAATCTTGTCTTGCCTGTAGCGTGAGGATCGTATTCAGCCACGTTGAGGCCGTGTATATATATATATATATGTATGATATTCACTTTTTTTTTTTTTCCATAATGTGAACTGAAATCTTCATATTCAAGATCTGGCACAGTGCATTGAAGGAGAAATTAAAGAGAGAATTTGATGCAATTCTATTTTTTTAGTGAAATTAGGGATCCAACAAAATGATCAATTTCCAAAGAGCACTCAAAATGCAATATTTAGTTACTTTTTCAACACCCAGACCACACATAGGTCAAATACAATTAAGACGGAAATAATTGATTACTTCCACAACTAATAGAAGTAAACACGTATCCATCATCAACTTGTATTACAACGCTATTAATTTGAGTACACAATACATAGCAAATATCAAAACTTTCCTTATTTATATATATTTATGTAACTAGAGATACATAAATTTCAAGCACATTCCACCATCGGACTCACTTTTATTTGTTGGATCCATACATTACCCCGTTTGCGCGGGCGGTAGAGTTCTTAGGCTTTTTCTCTGAAATTTTGACTTTACTGTTGCCATAGAGAGAATTTGAAGCTGCATCTCTCTTCGGTTCGGTAGAATTACCACCACTTGTGTCTGAGCCATTGACTTGATTGTTGCCAAAAACATGGTTTGAAGCTACATCTCTCTTCAATTTGGTAGGACTACCACCTTGATAATCTATTTTTTGAATGAAAAGGAAATCAGACATTGTACATATATATAGATCTATATCGAAACGATATAATATTGGTAGGTGAAGTATTGAGAAGAGGAAAGTGTGAGAAAATATGGTATTGGCTTGGGTCTATATATAGGCACAGCCACAGGGGTGATTCAGTCATTTTAATCAATCATACGTCCAATATTTTAAATAAGTAAAATCATAAAATCCAATTTTCAAATAAGTTAGCTTTGAATTGAATTAGTGAATGTGCATTAATTGTTAACTTACTGCCCACCGAACTATATGTCGATTATCCAATTTTTGCTTTTGCTTTTGCTTGCATACACATAGACGTGCATGAAGATAATCACATGCAGGCGTGGTCCCCGAATATCGTGGAACTTTTTGTTTCGTTTTAGATTTATATACCTTCAATTTATGTAATGTCAATACATGTAATGTATTGTTACAGTCTATGAAATTTATCGAATGTCATATTTATAAGATCTTGTAGAAATAGAAAATGAATTACAATCCTAAAATTTAACCACCCCTTAGTTAGATGATTGAAGACAAATCGTTATTATAATAAAATTTAGAGAAAACGGCAATTTTGATTCTATCATTTTTGATCAGCCCGTAAGTTTACGTGATTTTATAGTGATCATTAATTTTTTTTTTCTAATTTTAATTTAATTTTAATTGAATACTATGTTGAAGAAAATTGGTTTTGATTTAATTAGAAGTGTATGTTAATGTTGACTTTTGCATGAAGTCTTGACCATACATATTTAACCATTATTTTAAGGAGTCAAAGTCGGGCAAATGTGAAAGTAAAGGGCAAAAGGTCATTTTACATGTAACGCCCCGTTTCCCTTTTAATTGGAGAAAGGTTGTTACTCTTTACTTACGTAATACTAAAGAATTCATGAGATACATTTTAACGAAAGTCTAAAATGAAAACACGAGATATATTTTTAAAATTGGAAATAGGTCATATAATTTATGTCATATAACACAATCTTTTGTAATTTATATTAGGTTTCTTTAATCTAAAGCATAATTATACTTCATTTAATACATATTTGATTCTTATATGAAATTCTAAACATAATCATATCATAACTAAAACATTTAAGCAAAAATAGCATATGGAGTAAAATATTATATTTGTGATATAAAATTTTAGACACTTAAATTAGTGGTTCTAGGCATAAAATGATACCTAAAACCACAACAATTTTAATAATTCATAGGTGATTCCAAAAATCACAAGAATATTTTCATAGTCACATAATAGTGTTAGATATCATATTCTGAAAATTCACAATTTTTCATGATGTAAATATATAAATAAAATTACTTTTATAAACTAGTTTTTCACTTCAATTTCAACTCAAAATCAGTCTATATTGCAAAATTTATCAAACATTATAGGTTTCATAAAACAATTTCATATTTTCACAGAATTTAAAAACACATGTTGAAGTATAACATATAAAAACATCAACTAAAACTAAGGTTTACATAATTAGTTATGAATTTTCTAATTTGGTTGAAAACAGGGTACTTTATATGGTGAAAACATGTTTTCTTGTAAAACTTCTCATAATTTCAGTTTTACTTGAAAATTCCCAAGGTAAATTTTCTTTCGTTCTTAAGAACAAATAATATAACTTAGTAAAATATGGCTTATGAATATGATTTAAATAAATAGTTATAAATTTTAGAACTAGACTGAAAAATAGGACATGATCTATGCAGAAACCATCCTGTGTTGAACAATTCAGCATAAATCATACAAAACTCCAAAATTTGCATACCAATTTTCTGTATATATCTAAGAATTGTTTCTAAAACATAGTAAACGATCATACATAAATTCGAAGGATACAGTTCAGAAACATAATTTGATTCGGACCTAAAAACAGAACGTATATTCTGCAAACAGGGCTGAAAACATGTTTTCTTGTAAAAATCATCATAAATTGTACAAGGTTCTAAAAATTACATGGTAAATTTCTACATCTCTATAAGAACTTTTACTACAACATAGTGAAATATGGCTTATATATATATTTTCGATAATTAGTTATGAATTTTATAACAAGACCAAAAACAGGACATGACCTACACAGAAAATCAACTGTTGTAAAATTTGGCATAAATCGTACATAACTCAAAAAATTGCATACTAAAATTCTGAGCTTACCTTAGAACTGTTTCTAAATTATAGTAAAAGATCATATATAAAAGCAAAGGGTATAGTTCAAGAAAATTGTTTGATTCAGACCCAAAAATGAGACAAAAACTGTCTCTGAACCGCTTATTTTAGAAAAATCATATAAAATCGAGTTTAATTCCAAATCTTCTGAAATTTGACACACATATTCTACACTTCATATACTAGATTATGTTAAAAATGTTTAGCTTAAATAGATTCCTACATCACCCAAAATATTTACAAATAGAGAAGTAGAACATAAATGAAATTGTAGCATAGCAACCTATTTTGTTTTATTCAAGAAATTCATAAACAATTTAATCTCAACCCTAACTCCAAAGAACATCTTTGGACTTCATAATATATGCTAAAAGTCAGAAAACATCAAAATTCAAAGAAGAAATAAAAAGGTTTAAGTCAAAATACCTTCAAAACCAAGAGAAGAAGGTGTGTTCTTCCTTTTTGAAATTGTTTTCTTTCTTCTTCTTCTAATTTGGCTGCAAGTTACCTTCGTTTTTTTCTCTTCTTCCTTTTGATTCATCCATCATATTATGTATTATAAGATTTAGCACATACATTAGCAGTTATCTTGAGATTAGTAGGATGATGAGGTGGCTAGGTCTAAACTATAGGTTGCTTGTTCATATCTTACCATGGAAGTTTCAAATTGTTATCTTGATATGTTGTGAAAAATCTCATATATATATGTATATACGTATAGCTTGTCTCATATTTATTTTATTATTGTTTTACTTTGGTGTCTTATATTATTAGAGAGACTAATAATAATAGTATAAAGTATAAATCATATAAGTGTAAAAATTAAGTAGCATAAAAGTAAGTATTAAAATTTACATACTTAAGAACTATCGTGGTTATTTTACTATTTACTATAATGCATGCTCGTTCAAGTAAAACGTTTTGATTCATAAAAACACATATAAAGATCATAAGTAAAATTTCATAAAAGAAAGCATTCGAATACGGTCACGAATAAAATTAGCATATAAGTTTAATATCATATAATTCATTTAAAATTAACTAACATCTTATCTTTTACTTCCATTCATATGTGTCGAGTGAGTGGAAATCGAGCTCGATTTCTTCCAAAAGTTATCCTGCAAAATCCTTAAAATCTCGAAAGAGATATTAGATCATAAAAATTTTAAAATCACCGATCAAAATATGATTTGTAAATCATAACTTTAACAATATAAGAACTTGCACTTAAATCATTTATGTTTAAACGATAAAAGAAATTTTATAACATATGCAATGCAAGGTTTTCTTGAAAACGGGGTGTTACACTACGTCTTGAGTAGATGATTATAGCGCACTTACACTCTTAATATTAATTTTCGATGAGTGGAAATTCATGCACGAAATTAGTGACCAAATCTAGATGTTGTGTTCGATGTTGGGAACATGACGGACAACATTACTCGTCTGTGTAGCCCAAAACGTAAAGGCCTATTGGGCAACCTATTTAGGAGGCCTATCTTGAAGCCCATATGACTAATAACCTTCCAAATCCTCTGTAACTGATGATGTAAGGTAATGGAGAACTCCACTTACCTAGGGAGCTTAAATATCTTAAATGCTCATTAATATGAGGAGTAAACAAATTCCGACGTCAACAACAAATATTGATTTTTTAAAATATAATTTTCATTTTTTAATTTTTATAACATATATACTTTTTTTTATTACAAAAACTTATATGAGATTTTTTTTTTAATTATAAAACTTATATGAATCTGTCTCTTATAAAATCTTATATGAATAGAATTTTATATAGTTTTATATGAGATCGATATTTTTCGTATTTAATAAATTGATTTATTTATTAATTCATATTAACTCATAACATCTCACGCCATACACGTAATACCTGCTTTATTTTATTTTATTTGTGCAGATTGACCTATTAACATTTGTAACACCTACTCTTTTTTGTACTTTATTTGTGCTGTTTATCTTTTTATTAATTAACATTTGTGATTATGAGAAAATAAAGTAGATTTTATGATTAGGTTGGGTTGACGTAGCATAAGGAAGACGTCTAATGACTAATGATGTCTTTTTTCGATGGGAAACTATATTTATTTAATTCGACTTTAAAATTAAAAAAAAAAAACAAGATTTGATGTGCAAAATAACTTGGAATACAACTAAATGATTTTAAAAAGGATTATTTTAATTGTATAATATAGTTTTTTTTTTATCGCATAATATTTTAAAGAATATTATTTTTATCACAAAATGACTTTAAATATCTCTTATCAATGTTTTAAAGTTGATGATAAAATAATAATTTTATTGAAACGTGGTATCCCATATCGGTAAATAAATAAACCATTATATTAAATATGATGAAAGAAATATTATCCCATTAACATTTAGGTAGGCACGAGGAGCCTCTTAAGGTAGGTGGTCATAGCCCCTGTGTACACTCTTAAGGTAGCTGGTTAACGGCAAACCAACTCTCTCATACCATAGCCCCTGTGTACATGACTGGTGCTCGATTTTTATGAATTTGAGATTGCCTGTTTTTTTTTGTTTTTTAGGTTGAAAATTGTTATTTTATCTCATGTGATTTAAATGAACTTAAAATCCTCATAATTATTTGGAGTTTTGAAATTTTAAATTCTTCAAACAAGGCAACGATAGTTCTAAATAGCTAGGGCTAACATAAATTCCCTCTTTTCCAATTAGATCTTACATATATATTTCTTTTTGGATAAATTATTTTTGTTCATCCAAAAATACGATCAATTTTCACATTCGATAGAGTTTTTTTATTTTTATTTTTATTTTACTATCGCACTCCTATTTAATATGCATAATTATTTTATGACAATTATCATTTTAACTTATTAGTAAGGATGTAATAAAAGCAGATTTATGTAATTTATTTTTCCAATAACACATTCTTAGTATATTTGAGAAAATAAACTACATTATATTATTTGGATGGAGGTGGGAGTTAGGTAGCATAAGAAGACAATTAATGGTGACGATATATCCTTGTTTCGATGGATCATGGATGAGACAGATTTATGTGATTTAATTGCTGTTTTGTTTCTTAAGATGTGATTTGATTGTTGCATGTAATCGTAGGCGGTTTTCCAACTTCATTTTTATATTGATTTGACTTTCATGTAATATGCTAGAGTTTATCTCCTTCCCTCCCTCTCCAGTAAATTAATCTGAAACTATTCATTCCATTTAATCTAAGTAAATTAAATTGACAAGCAAATTAATTAAATAAATTATAAATAATGTGATGATGCTCTAGAAGAAAAATGTGACTCGTAATCTAATCAGCTTTCTGTGGCTCTTCAGTGTCGACGTTATATATTTATTGCACACGGCAAAATCTAGGAAAAGAATCAAATACTAACTAAATGCAATATTCGATTTCGAGATAATTTTGGATTTTCACCCTCAAATTTACACACACATATATATATATATATATATATATATATATATATATATATTAAATAAATTATAAATAATGTGATGATGCTCTAGAAGAAAAATGTGACTCGTAATCTAATCAGCTTTCTGTGGCTCTTCAGTGTCGACGTTATATATTTATTGCACACGGCAAAATCTAGGAAAAGAATCAAATACTAACTAAATGCAATATTCGATTTCGAGATAATTTTGGATTTTCACCCTCAAATTTACACACACACATATATATATATATATATGAAAAATTACCCTTTATACCTATTTTTATAGAGTAGTGTTTGTGTGCATCAGGTGCATGAGTTATGATCTATGGAACTGGGCATACGGGTCAGGTTGGATCCGGTTTAACCCGGATCCGTGCCCTTTTTTTTATTTTTTTTTAATAATTTATGTCATAACCGTTATGTTGTAATAATATAACCTTTATGTTGTAATAGTGTAACATTTATGTACAGATTTCATAACATTTTCACTGAATGACTTATACTTTTTTCACTATAAAAATTCATGCAATATAACCCAAACTTTTATATTGTAATATTATAACCTTTATGTTGTAATAGTATAACCTTTATATACAGATTTCATAACCTTTTCAATAAATAACTTATAGTTTTTTTACTATAAAAATTCAATATAGCCGAAACCTTTATGTTGTAATGATATAACCTTTATACTGTAATACTATAACCTTTATGTACAAATTTCATAATCTTTTCAATGAATAACTTATACTTTTTTCACTACTCAGCACTGCAAAAGGTTATGTGCATATAACTAAAAGGTTATAAGGATAGAACTAAAAGGTTAAGTTCGCTAAACTAAAAGGTTATGTCAATATACAGCAGAATTAGAATTTGAGTTAGGGTTTGGGCGCGAGGGGGCGCGTGAAAGGCACTTTGGGTCGGGTTGACTCGGTTGCACGGATCTAGGATCCGTGCACCTGGTGTATAGAAACAATTGTGATTTTTATAAAGTTTGATCCCTTTTTACCCATCAATATAACAATTGATCCCTAAATACCCCTAAATATAACAATTGATCCCAAGATACCTATTTTTGAGTTAAGTCAACTGTCAATAGACCCCACGAGTCCAATCAAACCCATGATTTAATTATTATTTTATTAAATAGAAAATTATTATTTTGTTAAATACTAATAATAACATAATTAATTAGTAATGTTCCAAAATAATAATAATATTACTATAGTAATAATTTAATGTTTTTGAACATTAAGAATTATTATTTTCGAAAATAATTGTTTTATTAATGTTCGAAAATCACATCTTTTCGAACATTATTGATTTTCGAACATTTTTAATATTAATGTTCGAAAAACATTAATAATGTTCGAACATTAGTTAATATTAGTTAATTTCGAAAATAATAATAAATGAAATATTACAAATTTTTTAAACAACAAGCAGTATGAATTTTCGAGAATAATAACATAATTAATTAGTAATGTTCCAAAATAATAATAATATTACTATAGTAATAATTTAATGTTTTCGAACATTAAGAATTATTATTTTCGAAAATAATTGTTTTACTAATGTTCGAAAATCACATCTTTTCGAACATTATTGATTTTCGAACATTTTTAATATTAATTTTCGAAAAACATTAATAATGTTCGAACATTAGTTAATATTAGTTAATTTCGAAAATAATAATAAATGAAATATTACAAATTTTTTGAACAACAAGCAGTATGCATTTTCGAGAATTACCTAACAAATAGTATTAATATTCGAAATATAGTTATAAAATCTAATTACCTATTTTCGAACATTAGTTAATTTTGAAAATTACATATTTTCGAACATTACAAAATTTTCGAACTTTACCTAACAAGTAGTATGCATTTTCGACAATTACCTAACAAATAGTATTAATATTCGAAATATAGTTATAAAATCTAATTACCTATTTTCGAACATTAGTTAATTTTGAAAATAATAATAAATGGAACATTACAAAATTTTCGAACATTACTTAACAAATAGTATGCATTTTCAAGAATTTCTTGGTAGGACACTACTTAGTGATTTTCGAAAATTAGAAAATAAATAGTATGCATTACTAAACAAGTAGTATGCATTTCCGAGAATTTCTTGGTTGGGCATTACTTAGTGATCTTCGAAAACTAGAAAATAAATAGTGGGCATTAGTATGCATTACTTAATATTACTTAGTGATTTTCGAAAATGTGAATGTAATAATAACATTTTCACCCATTTCAATGTTTATTATTTAAATGTTATTTATTTAATTTTCAAAAATTAAATAATAAACATTTTCAAAAATTAACAATAATGTATATAAATATATTATATACTACATATTATATACTATATACTATATGCTATAGAAGAATACTATATATCATATATTATATATGTTGGTCCCAAGTGGTGTCCGAGGTTCAGGGGGGGTGAATGAACCTTGGTCGATTTTGCAAATATATTGAAAAATCTTTCTGTTCTGCAAGTTACTTGAACTTGCAGGGCCAGACAGTTACTGCTTACAATACTAGGATGCAGTGCTGCACGCTGTAACTTGAGTTTATACGCAGCGGAAAAATATGATTTAAAACATAAGGCTGGTTTTCTCAAGCATGCTCTTTTTCAAAATGTTTTATGCTTATGAGATAGATATGAAGAATATAGAAATAAGCACAGATAACAAAGCAATAAGACACTTATGGTTTATAGTGGTTTGAAGGTGGTGTAATCCTTCTACGTCCACTTTACTGCTCCTTGAGTAGGAACTTTGTTAAGCAAGATTAAATTACAGGACCTTCTTAACAATCTATCAACTTTACAAAGTAACAACCTACTTAAGTCCAGTGTACACACAGCAACTGCAAACTCTAAAGGCTAACCTACACAGGGTTCTACACTCCCACATAGGGAAGCTGCCTAACACTTAGACAACTATACAAACAATAAGGATCTCTCCTATCAACTGTTCGACACCTCTAAAACAACCTAAGCACATAGCAACAAGGTTAAAAATATATTGGGTTTGTTTCTTCAACTGGTGCGACGAAGTGAGCTTCTGAATCCTTCGAGGGATCTTTCAGCTTGAGCTTGCTTCACTTCTGAGAGGTTGAGTGACTGAAACTGATGATAGACTTGAATGCTTGTAACTTGAAAGCTTGTGAGTTTTTGCACAAATGTTTCAGTAATCAGCTTCAGTGTATCTCATCCTTTATTTATACTTGTAGGAGAAGATATCCGTTGAAGGAGATGTCTTCTCTTTGAATTTGAAGTAGTCTGATCAAATACATGGTTCGCATTTAATGCGACTTGACTTTCTCTTTTGGAGCATTTAATGCGGCAGTTGCGGCTAGCAACTTTCTGTAGCGCGTCAGTCCACGTGGCATCTTTGTATTGGCTCCTTGTCTGTAACTTTGATCTTGTCTCGAACGGCTCTATTTATTCTTGCTTGGATCTTCGTTCCTCGTACTGCATTTATTCTTTCTCGGATTGCAGGATAATTCTTGTTTGTCATAGGCGTTGTTTGACTGTATGCATAGTAAGCTCTGCGCTGTATCTTAGGTCTGGGTACAGCTGATGTCTTCTTACAGTGCTACTGTAACTTGAACTTTCTTGCAGTATCTTCTGGCAGTACTGCTGTATCCTTTTCTTGCAGTACTCCTGTATCATTTTGTTGCTGCGATGCTGTATGCCATTCTTTCTTACTTTGCTGCGGTGCTGTAACTGCTTTCTTGCAGCGATGCTGTATTTACTTTCTTACAGTAGCATCTTTCCGATAAGCTCGATGCAGCTAAGTAACTTATGAAATCCTCCATCTTTCAGCACTTAAAACTAGACTCAAAACTAGTCTATTACTTCACTTAAATATTGTGAAAAATGGGGTACTCAAAACTTCATATTACATATATGTTTTGTCTCATCAAAATCTAAACATCAAAATCCCAACAATTTCCCCCTTTTTGATGATGACAAAACCTTTACATTATTTCGTTCATGAAGAAGTTTTCATTTTTACATTATATCATATGATTCATCAGGCTTACATACTTGATCAGCTTTGATAAGATAAAATCTAATCCTTGATTCATCAGAGATGCATCATGCTATTCCTTGCATCACATATCATCAGGAAAACGTAAAGAGCATGCATAAGTTCATAAGGATTGAACTTTAAATAGAAATGAAAAGAAAATTTCTTCATTAACTGAGAGAAATTTTGCAAGGATGATATTACAACAAGGATCACAAGAGAGTATATAAATTACTAAAATAGAGACCTTTTTGTAGACTAATCTTCGGGTCTTCTTTCATCAAATCTTTCCAAGCCTTCTCTTTCTCTTGATCCCTTCCACTAGTCTCTGATGGACTCCTGATAGGACTGATCTAGCTTCTCCTTGATCACTGGAATCTGAATCCATCTAAGCTAGAAGTCCTCACAGTAAGGCACAATCATGCCTTGCTTCACTAGGTCTGCATAGAAATTTTAAATTTCTAGCTCTCCATCCCTAGTAAGCTGCTCATATCTCTTCAGTGCAGATTTGCAAGTGTGGTATCTGCTGAATTTACCCTTTCGGCACAGAAATCTGAAGTATCTGAGGTATTCTGATTGCTTGAATAGGGTGATCTCCTCAAATGATGGATTCTTGTCAGTAGGCAGCTTGACTGCCTTAAAGATGTTAAATCTCCAGGCCATGTTTTCTCCTTCAGGCCTTTGATCCATCAAAACTAACACTTCATCTGGTATGTTTTCAGTGTCAATGCGAGGGATTTCTTGAGGGGAATATTGGTAGAGGTCTTTGGCAAAAATTCTCCTCTCACAAATTACTCCGAGCTTTTGCATCCAGGCATATTGATCTTCTTCGGCTCTCTGATGCCCTTCGGTCTCAGTCCCGCTCATCCTCTTCCTTAAGCCTTGCTGTTGACTCTCATTCCCTCTCTTGGAATGATGATAAGAGGGAGGCGCTGCATCCTTGCCTGCAGCTCTGATGTATACAGCACCTGCCGTTGATCTGCTTCCAGCAGCTGTACCAACTCCTCCACCTCCACCATCATCATCTCTTCTCCAACACTTTCGAGAGGGGATGTTAGCAGCAGCAGATGATCCAAACCTCCTATTTCTCTTGTTGAGAGGCTGGTCATCATCATCATCATCATCATCTTCTTCAGCAGCTCCCCCTGAGCTCCTGTATCTTTCTTCAAATCCTTCCCCCTTTTTGGCATAATAAAAAATCGGAGGCTGAGCAGGGACAGTTGGGACCATCTTAGAACGTGGTCTTCGGGGTGGTTCTGGGGCGTCCTTGGAGGCTTCTGTATACTGAAGGAATGCATGGTACATGATGTCCCTCAGTTCTCCGACGATTAGCTCCAGGTTCCCCAAACGGTCGTCCACACTTTTGGTTCTTCTGGTCTGCTCGGTTGTGCGGTCTAAAAGTGTGTCAAAGACGAGAGAGTGAGTTTACAGCCTATCAGCGGTATTCTCATCATGGCGCTTACACAGCCTGACTTCTTGGCGAGTCTATACAACATCAAGTTTCAGCTCTCCCTCCATCCTTACTCGTTCCCTATACAGCCTGTTCGAGTGATCATTCAGCGTCCTCTTGATCATCTCAGGCAGAACTTCAAGGTCCTTTTTGAAACCCATCATGGTTTCAGCGTGGAATTGGGCAGCGACCCTGAGGCTGTTCCGCATGGTAGACTCGTGGTCCTGGAGATCGTGCACCAGATGTCTAATGGCGGCTTCAACTCTGTTGATCGATTCGTCAGGAGTCAGCCCCGAATTTCTTCTAGCTGAGGCAGTATTGGATGTAGCATAAGGAATAATAGCTTGAGGATTCTGTGCTGCATCCTGCCTCGGTGTCTCTGTAACAACCTCATCCTCATGGTTGCTGGGTTGAGAACTGGTTGAGCTTGAGGATGGGTGCTCGTCGTCTTCGGCCTCCTCTTCGCCGGATGAGATGGTGACAGTTTCTACTCCGCCAGCTTTAGGCCCGTAAGTAGCTATGTTTCGTGCTTTCATCATCCTGGTGAATTCGGCGTCATCTACTTCAGCGTCCTTAGTAACCTCTGCTGTTGTAACCTGTGAAGGTTCTTGAGAGCTTGCAGCAGTTGCAGCATCAACCTCCTCTTGAGGTGTCTCTAGCTGCATAGGGGTTACCTCTGCTCTTTCTTCAGCGTCCTCTGTGGGTACTGTCTCAACAGCCTCCCCAACAGAGGTCTTCTCTCCCTCAGGAAGTGTTGTCAGAACAACAGTCTCCCCTGAGGTCTTCTGCAAGGACCCCGACTCCTCGGCCGGTCCTGTAACCTAGACAGGTTCTGCTGCAAGTATGGGTTCTTGCAGCTCTAGTTGGTTTCTTGCAGCGTCCACAGCATCCAGCACTGTACGCTCAATTGCTGTAAGAATCTCAGCTTCCACCCTCCTTGTTTCCTCAACAGCTGCTTCAAGGGTGGCTGCTTGCTGTACTGCTGTCTCCGCCAGTACAGAGAGTCCAGCCTCAACAACTTCCTCCGTGGTTGCGTCATCGGTGATCTCGGTAATGTTAGAGATCACCTCTGATGATGGCAGTTGGTTCCCTTTGAGAATCTGCAGTAGCAGCATCCATGTGCACAGGAGAATCGCCATAGTCCATCAGTTGAGGCTCCTCTTCCTCCAAAGGATCAAGCTTGACAATATTGGAGAGGCCTTCAACCATTTGCTCATATGCAGGGGAGTTTGCTTGGTGTTGGCTTGAACTTCCTTCTCCCCGCATCCTCCTAGGAGTGTGCTGCATCCTGGTTTCTTTCGCACTTTGTTGCAGCGCCTGTTGCAGCATAGCTTCCCTAGCTTACTCCACTCCCAGGGTGTCGATTTGCTCTTGAGCAAATGTGACGTCATCGCCCCTTTTTACAGCCTCCGCAGCTGGGGTAAGGAAAACCTGAGCGTCTTCCAATACTGCTCTCATCGGCATCTTTACAGAGTCAGATTCTGCAAGAGCTTTACCTTTTCCCTTGTCCTTCTCTCCCTGAGCAGCACTGCTTGCTGATTAATCTTGTACTATTGCTGCATACTCAGGTTGCAGGAGCGCCAGAATATCTTCAGATTTGCCTCACTCCAGGACAGCTTGCTCAACTATCAGGAAATCCTTCCACTTCAACAAGATTTCCCCCTTAGACAGTCGCATCTCTCTCCAGAGATTATATTGCAGCTCCATATTTCTAACCGCTGGAAAGGTTGGATCAAGCACTGATGTGTGGGCTTTATGATCGCACGAAGAAGCTGAGTCCGCAGCCCCTTGTAGACGAACCTCCACACCAGTCTCTTGGTCACATCCAGGCAGATGTGACTCATCCTCAACAGCAACTACAACCACGCTTGCTGTAGAGAGTTGGGAATTAGCAGCTGCAACAGACTTCTTTTTGCTGCGCGAGGCCCTTCTGACCAAGGGAACATCGTTATCCGAGGCAGAGGCTTCAGTTTCAGGGTCAGTCTCCCTTGAGATCCTCTTGATAACGGGAAAAAGATCTTGAATGTCCTCTTCTTCGTCGCCCCCACTGCATACTGCTTCATCTTGCAGGGCTAGGGTTGCATTCTTTTTGTTTTTGGTTTTTTTCCGCGCAATCCCAGCTCCTGTTGCCTTCGGTTGGGTCTTACCCTTTTTCTTGTCCCCGAGATACTTTCTGATGGGGATGGGGGTAGGTGCTGCAAGCTGAAGACCAAGCTTGTAGAGCAGAGAACAGATGGTGATGCCGAAGCTTCTCCGCTCTGTTATTTTTTCTGCCTTCTCCCATAGCCTCTTCATGATGAACCTCGCCCAGTTCACCTTTTCTCCGGCCATGATGGCAGACATGATCCGGAACCGAAGATCTGTGCATTTATCGTAACTCCCCGTCGTACCTTCGATAGAGTACACACAGATGTCATGTAGGAGTTCAAACTTCGGTTTGAAGAGCTTCTTTGGGGCGCTTCTCTTGATCTCAGCCCCAGCATCCCTTGCTCGAAAGAGATCCCATATCTCTTGAGCATTATTCTCCCCATAAGTCACAAGCTGACTTGGGGTCATTCCTCCGGTAGAAATGCTGAAGGTGACAACGATATCTCTGATAGTGAGAGATCGCTCTTCTCCATCTGCATCCATCTTGAACATGATGTAGTTCCTTTTCTCCGCCGTCCTAGCGTAGAAGTAGAAGCGTTGTACTGACTCCACTGAGTAGCCAACATATACAATCGTCAATAGCCCCATGACCTGAGTCCTTTCAAGGGCATCGAAAATCCTCCGAATCAACCCATTATCATATAACCCAAAAGCAAATACGTGCTCCTGGTTGATCAAACGACCTTCCAAAACGATGGATTGTCTGGCAGCCATGGATTTTCCTGAGAGAGAAAGTGAAAGGTTTCGCAGATTTGGACTTAGGAAAATTCTCGTGAAAAAGAAACTTCTCTCCTTGGGTGATGATGAAAATGAATTCGAATTAGGGTGGTTATGGGAGTTATGACGGATCTCAAGGGATGTGTAGTAAGATCAATGGTTGAGATTAATCAGAGGGAATTGATCTTACGGTCCAAAGAAAAATGCAGAGGGGTCAAATCATCAATAATCATTACTAGGCACGTGGGCTTCTGACAGGCGCAACATGCATTAAATGCTGAAAGACATGCGATTTGCAGCCTAAATAAATGACTTTTAAAGGTTGCAGCATCCTTAGTACGAGGTTACAGAGTAATGAATACTCTTTCAAATAAATATTGTAACCAAGGTGCTGCTAATACTCCCGTTGACTGCTGTACTGTAAGAATCAGGAATTCAGCGCTGTCTGAACCCAGCACTGTATGAAGGCGTAGCTTACAGCACTATACTTACTGCTTCTCGTAAGCATGCAGAGATTCCCCCTAGGCTTCTGTACCATCTTTTTCACCTCATAACTTAAGAATTCCCAACTCGTTTCTAAGCATAGAAAACCTCGATTCACTCAAAGGTTTAGTGAATATGTTTGCAAGCTGGAGATCCGTATGAACTTTTTCAAGCACAACATCTTTCTTTTCCACGTGATCTCTTATAAAATGATGTCGTATGTCAATGTGCTTTGTTCTTGAGTGAAAAACAGGATTATAGGTAATTGCTATCGCGCTTGTATTATCACAGAGAATTGGAGTCTCTTTTTCTTCAATCCCGTAATCTCTAAATTGCTGTTGTATCCAGAGAATCTGCGCACAGCAACTCCCTACTGCAACATACTTTGCTTCTACTGTAGAGGTTGCAATCGAAGTTTGTTTCCTGCAAAACCATGAAACAAGTCTATTTCCCAAAAATTGACAAGTCCCACTGGTACTCTTCCGATCAATCTTGCAGCCAGCATAATCTGAGTCAGAGTAGCCTTTAAGCTTGAATCCTCCTTCCTTGGGATACCATAGGCCTACTTCCCGAGTTCTTTTCAAATACTTGACAATCCTTTTAACCGCTGAAAGGTGTGACTCTTTTGGTGCTGCTTGGAATCTTGCACAGACTCCTACTACAAATATAATGTCTGGCCTGCTTGCTATTAGATACAGTAAGGATCCGATTAACCGTCTGTACTTTGTGATATCAACATCTTTTCCATCTTCATCTTTATCAAGGCTTATGGATGTAGACATAGGAACAGATGTTGCTGCACCATTCTCCATGCCAAATTTCTTGATAAGCTCTTTTGTGTACTTGACTTGACTGATGAAGGTTCCTGTAGTCAGCTGCTTTACTTGCAGCCTGAGAAAGAAACTTAATTCTCCCATCATGTTCATCTCAATTTTTGACTGTATCAGGTTGGAAAACTTCTCACATAACTCTTTGTTAGTGGATTCGAAGATGATATCATCCACATATATCTGTACTAACAGTACACTGTCTCCATCCTGTATCCTGAACAATGTCTTATCGGCTGTTCCTTTCTGAAAACCATTCTCCAACAGATAGAGAGACAGGGTGTCATACCAAGCTTTTGGTGCTTGCTTAAGTCTATAAAGGGCCTTGTGTAATCGAAACACCTTCTCTTCTGCTTGATCTTCAAATCCTGGAGGTTGCTCAACATATAGTTCCTCTGTAAGAAGACCATTCAGGAATGCACTCTTCTAACTTGTTCTTGAAAACCCACTTTGTTCCTATAACTCCTTGATGAGTTGGTCTTGCAACTGTCTGCCATACTTGGTTTCTTTCAAAACCATTCAACTCTTCTTGCATGGCCTGTACCAAGTTGCTGTCTTGTAGGGCTTCTTCAACATTCTTGGGCTCTGTTTGAGATATGAAACATGCAAACATTGCTTCATGAGGGATGAACCTTCTTATCCTTACTCCTATGGATGGATCTCCTATTATAAGATCCGTAGGGCGATTTCTTAACCATGTCCTGTCAGGCTCAAAGACATGTGCTGGTCTAGGTTGCTCTTCTTGTTGCTGTATGACAGGGGGTTCTGTTGCTGTAAGAATATCTGCCGCATCCAGAGATGCAGCATCTTCTTCTTTGTCTTCTCCTGTAGGCAGAACTCCTTCTACATATGGAACAACATTTTCTTTTCTTGGAGCTATATCTTCAGTTGACTCTTCTAGCTTCTTGGTGTCACAGTGTGGCTCGTCAAACACCACATGTATAGATTCTTCAACCACCAAAGTTCTCTTGTTGAATACTCTAAAGGATCTACTTATAGCAGAGTATCCTAAGAATACTCCTTCATCTGATTTTGCATCAAAGGTTTTCAGATGTTCTTTTCTATTGTTGAGGATATAACACTTGCATTCAAAGATATGCAGATATGATACATTTGGTGTATATCCATTCCAGACTTCATAGGAAGTCTTGTCTAGGTCCTTGTTGATCAGACATCTGTTCTATGTGTAGCATGCAGTGTTGGTTGCTTCAGCCCAAAAACTTTTGGGTATTTTTGCCTCTACTATCATTGTCCTTGCTGCTTCCTTAAGTGTTCTATTCCTTCTTTCAACAACACCATTCTGTTGAGGTGTTCTTGCAGCAGAGTATTCGTGACAAATACCATTGTCAGAACAGAATTTCTCAATGAATTTGTTCGTGAATTCAGTTCCTCTGTCTGATCTTATCTCACTATACTCAAGCTCTTTTCATTCTGGATTTTTTTCATGAGATCAGGTAGCTTGTCTTAAGTCTCTGATTTCTTTGCAAGAAATATAGTTCATGTATATCTAGAGTAGTCATCTACTACCACAAGTGAGTACTTCTTCCCACTTATGCTTACTGGTTCTACTAGTCCAAACAGGTCCATATGTAGAAGATCTAGAATCCTGTGAGATGACTTCTGTATCTTGTCTATAAATGAACTCTTTACTTGCTTTCCTTTCTGACGAGCTCCACAGATATTCTCTTTCTTGTATGCCACATCTGGCAATCCTCTTACGAGGCCTTTTCTTACAAGCTTATTGATAGTCTTGAAATTCAGATGACTTAATCTCTTGTACCATAACCAGCTAAGCTCTGGTGGACTTTTTACAATGAAGCATGTCGATTGAATAGAGGAGTTCCAATCAGCTAGATAGATGTTTCCTCTTCTTATTCCTGTAAGCTTGACTTCATTTGATGTGCTGTCTTTGATTAAACATTTGTTGAGGTTGAATTCAACTGTATATCCTTTGTCACAAAACTGACTGATGCTTAGAAGGTTGTATCTGAGTCCTTTCACATAGGACACACCCTTGATCTTCATGTTTCCTTTGACTAGGCATCCACTTCCTTTTGTGCTTCATTTGGAATCATCTCCAAAGATGACCTTGAGTCCTTTGCATTCTTGGAAGTCTTTGAGAGCTTATTTACTGCCTGTCATGTGCCTTGAGCAGCCACTGTCAATGTACCATACATCACCGCTGCAACCTGGCACTGAAACCTGTAACAATTTCAAACAGATTTAGGTACCCACTTTTGTAAGGGTCCTTTGGGGTTAGTTGGTTTTGGAACCCAAACTTTCTTAACAGTCACTGTTTTGCTGTAAGATTTATTGGTTCTCTGATTGTATGCAGTGGTTCTTACAGACTACTTGTTAATGGTGTGTGCTGAGACAACATATGTGTTACCAACACCTTTGTAGTGTGGTCGTCCACCATACTTCCCTTGAGTATATCCTTTTTGAGGTTTAGACATATAAGTCTCAGTATAGGTGGGAACTTTTCTTCTATGATGCAACTTTGTGGGTTGATGTATCCTCTTGCTGCATACATCAGATGACTTCTACTACAGCCAATTCTTAGATGCAGCCTTACTTCCTGCAGTTGAGCATTTGGGTTTCTTTCCCTTATCCATCATTGCTGGTTTGTTCAAGATCTTCACAGAGTTACAGAGTAACTCTTACTCCATTAGGGTCTTAGCTTGAACAAAATTGACAGCTCTGGATGTACTTGTTGTAGACTGAGAGATGTGATTGCTGTAACCTATGCCTGATTTTTCAAAAGGACTTTTATTTTGGTTTATGCAATCTCTTGTGTCCTTGGATGATTTGCTGAATGTGCTTATCGTGGACTGTAAGCTTTCCTTCTCAGATTCTAGCTTAGTGACCAGCAGATTTAATCTAGAGACCTCCTTTTGTTGCTTGTTGCACCTTGAGTTATCAAACTCACATGCAGCCAACATTTTGGCAATATCAATGTTCTTGCTCTTAAGGATCTCATTGTCGATTCTTAGGTTCTCATTTTCAACCTTTAGATCCTTATGAATTGAGTTGATCTGCTCAAAGTTACTCATGATCCTTCTTAGAGAGTGGATCATGTTCAGCTCCTCACTTTCAGGTATGGACAACGGTTGATAGATTGCCTCATCTTCTTCACTATCCTCGCAGTCTTTAGCCATCAGGCATATCAGCGCTTCTTCATCAGAGGATGAGGTTTCAGTGTCGCTGTCAAAGGATTCTGCAGCGTTCAGCATCTCCTTCGAGACTGCTGTTTCCTTGGCCTTCTCCATCTCTCCTATGAGAGCTCGAAGCTTGTGTCTTTCCTCTCTTCTTTTGTCTCTCCTCTGCTCTCTCTCTCTCTCCTTCTGGATACTTGTGCACCTTTGGATATGGACAGTTTTTTACATAGTGTCCAGGTTTCCTGTAATTATAACACAAGTCAACATTGCTTGTATTCGGTTGTGGAGAGGAGGATACCTGAGAAGGTGGATGACTTCTTCTGAAATCATTCCTCTTGTTAAGGTTGGTGTTGTCACTGCTGTTACTGTTGCTCTTCACAAATCTTCTAAATTTCTTGAAAAGTAGGGCCATATCTTCTTCAGCAACTTCTGTTGTAACCTCCGTTTATTTACTACAACTAGTGGTTGTTGTATCCTTGGGGCCTCTGGCAGTTAGTGTTGTAACTTTGGAGCTCGATTCTTCGGACTCCTTTATCTGTCTGTTGATGTCGTACTCAAATGCTTTGAGATGGAAGAATAGGTCGAATGTACTCATGGACTTCAAATCCATAGACACTCTCATGGCAGTGGTCTTGCTGTCCCACTCCGCGGGTAGGGCTCTAAACACTTTCATGTTCTTTTCTTTTTGAGTGTAGTGCTTACCCAGAGCTTCTAGTTCATTCACAATGGATGTGAATCTCAAATCTAGTTGCTCTAGAGTCTCTTCATTCTTCATTTCGAAGAGCTTGAATAATTGGGTAGCGTTGGAGATCTTGTTGTCTTTGGTGAACTCAGTCCCCTCGCATATTTGCTCCAGCTTTTTCCATATTTCTTTGGATGTTCTGCAGGTCTTGACTTTGCTGAATATGTCTTTATCCAAAGTGATGAATAGAGCATTTTTGGCCACGTTATCTAGGTTGGCTCTCTTCCTGTCTTCATTGTTCCATTCTTGTCTTGGCTTAACTAGGAAGGTAGGTGGTGGCTATGCTCCTTCTTCTGAATCTCTACCAAGTACTGGATTTACTTTTGTGGGAATGATTGGTCCTTCAGTGATGACCGTCCACATTTCATCGTTCATTGCTGATAGATGTGCCTGCATTCTTATCTTCCAATCGTTATATTCCTCTATGGAAAACATAGGTAGTTTGTGATTAGAGGAATCCATTATATGCTTTAAGAATGAGTTTTAGATGCACAGAAAACAGCGAGACTAAGGCGGATCTGGGTAGGTGACCAGAAAAGTTGGTTTTTAACCCAACTCGTTCTGATACCACTTGTTGGTCCCAAATGGTGTCCGAGGTTCAATGGGGGGGGGTGAATGAACCTTGGTCGATTTTGTAAATATATCGAAAAACTTTTCTGCTCTGCAAGTTACATGAACTTGCAGCACCAGACAGTTACTGCTTACAGCATTAGGATGCAGTGCTGCACGCTGTAACTTGAGTTTATACGCAGCGGAAAAATATGATTTAAAACACAAGGCTGGTTTTCTCAAGCATGCTCCTTTTCAAAACGTTTTATGCTTATGAGATAGATATGAAGAATACAGAAATAAGCACAAATAAGAAAGCAATAAGACACTTATGGTTTATAGTGGTCCGAAGGTGGTGTAATCTTTCTACTTCTCGAGCAGGAACTTTGTTAAGCAAGATTGAATTACAGAACCTTCCTAACAATCTATCAACTTTACAAAGTAACAATCTACTGAAGTCCAGCGTACACACAGCAACTGCAAACTCCAAAGGCTAACCCACACAGGGTTCTACACTCTCACACAGGGAAGCTGCCTAACACTTAGACAACTATACAAACAGCAAGGATCTCTCCTATCAACTGTTCGACACCTCTAAAATAATCTACAACAAGGTTAAAAGTATATTGGGTTTATTTCTTCAACTGGTGCGACAAAGTGAGCTTCTAAATCCTTCGAGGGATCCTTCAGCTTGAGCTTGCTTCACTTCTGAGAGGTTGAGTGACTGAAACTGATGGTAGACTTGAATGCTTGTAACTTGAAAGCTTGTGAGTTTTTACGTAAATGTTTCAGTAACCAGCTTCAGTGTATCTCATCCTTTATTTATACTTGTAGGAGAAGATATCCGTTGAAGGAGATATCTTCTCTTTGAATTTGAAGTAATCTGACCAAAGGCATGGTTCGTATTTAATGCGACTTGACTTTCTCTTTTGGAGCATTTAATGCGGCAGTTGTGGCTAGCAGCTTTCTATAACGCGTCAGTCCACGTGGCATCTTTGTATTGGCTCTGTGTCTGCAACTTTGATCTTGTTTCGAACGGCTCTATTTATTCTTGCTTGGATCTTCATTCCTCGTACTGCATTTATCCTTCCTCGAATTGCAGGATACTTCTTGTTTGTCATAGGCACTGTTTGACTGTATACATAGTAAGCTCTGTGTTGTATCCTAGGTCTAGGTGCAGCTGATGTCTTCTTACAGTGCTGCTGTAACTTAGACCTTCTTGCAGTATCTTTTGGCAGTACTGCTGAATCCTTTTCTTGCAGTACTCCTGTATCCTTTTCTTGCAGCGATGCTGTATGCCGTTCTTTCTTACTTTGCTGCGGTGCTGTAACTGCTTTCTTGCAGTGATGTTATATCTACTTTCTTGCAGCAACATCTTTCCGATAAACTCGATGCAGCTAAGTAACTTATGAAAACCTCCATCTTTCAGCACTTAAAACTAGACTCAAAACTAGTCTATTACTTCACTTAAACATTGTGAAAAATGGGGTACTCAAAACTTCCTATTATATATATGTTTTGTCTCATCAAAATCTAAACATCGAAATCCCAACAATATACTTTATTACATATAGTATAGTTTATACTATAGTTTTATTTTATTCTATATACTATACTTTATACTGTATACTATATACTATATGTATATAATATAGTTTATACTATAGTTTTATTTTATACTATATACTATAGTTTATACTGTAGTTGTTTAGTATTATTTTATAATATATACTATATATATTATGGTAATTTGCTAAAATATGAATCTATTGTTACGTGATTTTTCTTAAAATTTAACTGCAACGAATTAATGTAAACATGTATATTTAAGTAATTTCAATGAATTGATACATGCGTCCATAAATATAATAGTTAATTGTATACAATGAATTGATATTATACATGAATATATTTAATTAGTTACAAAGAATTGGTTGATGTATGAATATAATCAATGAAACATGTATATGAATTCATTTATTTTCAATACATATATACTAAATTTGCTGAATTTAAAAAGTCTCTCTTTTAATTAATAAAATATTAATTTATCTTCTAAGAAATGTTGAAGCCATTCAGCTTCTTCTCCACATTTGTCTAGAGCAATAAACTCAGACTCCATAGTGGATCTTGCAATCACCATTTTCTTAGAAGACTTCCATGACACGGCTGCACTATCTAAAGTGAATACAAATCCACTTGTGGACTTAGAGTCCTTCATATCTGATATCCAGTTCGCATCACTGTAACCTTCGACTACAGCGGGGTATTTAGAATAGTGCAAACCATGATTACGAGTATATCTCAAATACCTAAGTACTCTTATGATTCCTTTCCAATGATCAGCACTTGGATTACTCCATACCTGCTGAGTCTACTAACATCGTAAGCAATGTCTGGTCTTGTACAACTCATTAAGTACATCAGACTTCCAATTATTCTTGAATATTTAACATGGGATATACCATCCCCTCTATTCTTTGATAGATTTTGACTAGGGTCTATCGGAGTTATGGCAAAAGCAGAATCATACTTGCCAAATTTCTCAAGGATTTTGTCAATATAGTGAGATTGACTTAACACAAGTTCTTCAGATGATCTATGGATTTTAACTCCAAGAATCATGTCCGCCAAACCCATATCTTTCATGTCAAACTTTGCATTTAACATATCTTTAGTGGATTTGATCATTTTATCATTACTCCCGATTATGAGCATATCATCTACGTAAAAGACATAGAATGACATAACCATTTTCAGTGTTCTTTACATAAACACATTTATCACACTCATTGATCTTGAACCCACTGTTCATCATGGCATTATCAAACTTTTCATGCCATTGTTTTGGTGCTTGTTTCAAGCCGTATAACGACTTCACCAGCTTGCACACTTTTTTCTCTTGTCCTGAAGCATAGAAACCTTCAGGTTGCTTCATGTAGATTTCTTCTTCTAAATCTGCATTTAGAAATACAGCCTTGACATCCATTTGATGCACTTCAAGATTTCTTAAAGCTGTAATAGCCAAAACCATTCTAATGAAGGTTATTCTCGTAACAGGAGAGTAAGTATCAAAGTAATCAAGGCCTTGTTTCTGACTGTATCCCTTAATTACAAGTCTAGCATTATATTTATCAATTATTCCATCTGATTTCATCTTCCTTTTGAAGATCCATTTGTATCCTAGTGGTTTACTTCCATGAGAAAGATCCACTAGTTCCCACGTATGATTCTGCAGAATGGAATCAATTTCACTCTGAATTGTTTCTTTCCAAAGAGGACCTTCAGAAGAATTCACTGCTTCAGAGTAGCTTTGAGGTTCACTTTCAAGTATGTAGGTAAGGAAATCAGTTCCAAAGGATTTTTCAATCATTGCCCTTTTACTACGCCTTAGCTCGACATCAATTTCTTCATTTTGAACCTCTTTCATAGTTTTCATTATCCTACTAGTGGAAACGACTTCTACTTGGGATTTATGTGGAAATATGTGTTCGAAGAATGAGGCATTTTAGGACGCAATTATCATGTTTTTGTGAATATTAGCAATCCGAGATTCATGCACAAGAAATCAATAAGCACTACTGTTATGTGCATATCCGATGAAAATACAATCAACAGTTTTTAGCCCGATTTTTACTCTTTTGGGAAGAGGAATAGCCACCTTTGCAAGACACCCCCATACTCGCATGTATTTATAGGAAGACGTCCTACCATGCCAAAGTTCATATGGACTTTTGTCTAGCTTCTTTCTGGGAACCTTATTTAAAAAGTAATTGGCTGACAACACAGCTTCCCCCCACATGTTCGGAGGTAAACCCAAACTTAAGAGCATAACATTCATAATTTCTTTTAAAGTGTAATTCTTACGTTCTGCAATGTCATTTTATTGAGGCGAGTAAGGTGCCGTAGTTTCATGCCTAATCCCATGTTGAGCACATAGATCAGCTAAAGGTGATTCATATTCACCTCCTCTATCACTTCTTAACGCCTTAAGTTTTTGATTTAATTGATTTTCCACCTCATTTTATAAAGAACAAATTTATATATCGCTTCATCTTTGCTCTTGAGAAGATAGACTAAACAGTATTTGGTACAGTCGTCTATAAACGTGATGAAATACTTGTTTCCACCATGAGTTTGCATCATTTTTAAGTCACATACATCAGTGTGAATTAGGCTTAGTGGTTCACTATTTCTTTTAATAGTTTGAAAAGATGATCTCTTTTGTTTTGCTTCAACACATGTTTCGCATTTATGTTTAGAGTCAATATGGAATGTAGGTATGTTTTTTAAGTTTATCAACCTGCATAGACTATCAAAATTGACATGTCCTAGTCTACCATGTCAAACAATGGAAGACTCAAGCATATAAACAGAAGGGGTAGCCGTTTTATTCATCATTTTCGATTTAACAACCATTATATTGAGCTTAAACAGCCCATCAACAACATAACCCTCTCCTATAAACATTCCATTTTTAGTTAAAATAATTTTATTAGACGCAAGAAAAATACGAAAACCATGCTTGATCAGCAGTGAGCCATACACCAAATTCTTACGAATCTTCGGCACAAACAACACATTGTTGAGAGTCAGTTCCTTTCCAGAAGTCATCTTTAGAACCACCTTTCCTTCACCTTTCACATCAGAAGTGACAGAATTGCCCATATAGAGCTTCTCCTCAGTCTCAGACTTATTAAGGATACTAAACAGCTCCTTACTTGAACACACATAACATGTAGCACCAGTATCAATCCACCATTCGAGTGGGTTAGATTCACCATGTTCACCTCAAAGACCACAACAGTGAGATGCATGTCATCAATATCTTTAATGATATTATCCACCATGTTAGCCTCTTGTTTTTTCTTAGGCTTTCTACTTTCAGCCGCTTTGTGACTAGATTTATCACAATTAAAGCAGTTTCCACTAAACTTTCTTTTAAAGTTCTCCTTTTTTAGCCCTAAAGCACTTTTGTCAACGGGATCGAATTTTTTCTTATTATTGTTCTTTCTTGAACCTTGACTGTGCTCAATAATATTAGCCTTGTCCATATCAGGACTGAAAGGCTTCTTTTCAAAGCCAAGATTGTCCTCCTCAATCTGGAGATAAATAATAAATTTCTCAACATTAATCTCCTTACGTTTATGCTTCAAATAGTTTTTGAAGTCTTTCCACCCCGGTGGCAATTTCTCAATGATAGTAGCAACTTGAAAAGTCTCGCTTAGCTGCATTCCTTCGGAGTGGATTTCATGCAGAATTAGTTACAATGTTTTTAAAACACCCATCACGGGTGGGGGATTAAGGCACTATCCCCAGCCTATATATAAAAAATAACGAGAGTATACAAATCCAAACAAACAATACTAGGGTCATGAACATAAGGCCGAAACAGGAAATGAGAAAAGACAATAACAAAAGTAAAGGCCAATCAGAATTCCCGGTTTGGAAGCCCAAACTATCTGAATCTGAAGTTTGGGTACCCAAGCTGGTCCATAAGCACCAAGAAAAGCAAAACACGGGGGGCAGTATGCGAATGGAGGACCTGAAGATCGTGTGATCGTCTGCCCGCGAGAGCAAGAAAATCAGCAGGACGATTGTCCTCACGGAAGATGTGAGAGATCTGAGTCTATATCTGTGATAAGAGGTCTCAAATCTAGATGAGAGAGTGCTGAACCTGCCAAGGACCAAGATGACCGGAATGGAGAAGAGAAACGACAACTCGGTATCCAACTCAACATAAAGAGGGGTCTCGAACTGAAGAGCCAGCCTAAGACCATGAAGAAGAGCCTGAATCTCGGCATCAAAGCTAGAAGATGCCTGAAAGGGAGTCAGAAATGCGAAGAGAAAATCACCATGATGGTCTCGAAAGATGCCACCTCCATCTGTAGTGTCGGATACACGATCAAAGGACCCATCTGTATTTAGCTTGATCCAAAGTTCTGAAAGAAGTAATCATCTGACGAGTTGGGGAGCAATCGGATGGGAAACGGATATCGATGCCTGTATGAAGTCAACCGTCAGATGTGAGCTTCTCCAGTGAATAGGAAGGAGCCTCCGGGCTGTCACAAGTAAGAAAAGATGATGATTAACCTGCCAAAAATATGAGAGGGGCGAAAAAGAACACCACGATGCTTGTGGCTATTCCTCTCCGTCCAAGTAAACCATAGAATCAAGCAAGGAATAATAAAGTAGATATGTGATGTGTGTGCTTGTGGAACCGTATGTCTCCAGAAGCACAAGACCCGTGAGATATTAGTGGTGTCAGGTAGTGTGCAGTGAAACCAAGAGATAAAAAAGGCTTAAACAGATCACACGACATCACATAAAAGAAAACGATGAGGGATAGACTCAGAGAGGGATGAGGAGGGAGGACAACAATGACATCTCGAAGCGAGATGAACACCACGAGATTGAAGCTTAGAATCAAGAGGTAACCTATTACGAAGGAGACGCCAGAGAAAGATCGAAATTGTGGGTGTAAGGAGATTAGACCAGATAACTCCATAAAGGGACCAAAATGGTCGTCTTGCTCGAACAACCTCCCAAGCAGAGGCCAATGAGAAATCACCGTGAGAGGTCAGCCGCCACCTCATAATATCATCACTCTCGGTCCTAATCGTCACATGACTCATCTCCTCAATAGACTGATCAGAGAACCCCATATTCTAAAACCTACTATGTCTCCTCCAATCTAAGTCCCACTGTCGACCCTGTCATAAAAAACTAACACATTGATAACCCAACTGTCTATCCAGAAACAAAGTCGAAAGGGGGTCATTCACAACCAAATATCATCCTAAAAACTACACTCGCCCGAACCGAGAGCCCAAAAAATGTGTTGTTGTGTAAGGGAGCCAACATTGACAAGTTTACGCCAAGGATGACTTGCAAACCATGGCTCCTTGTGCAAGTAGAAAAAAAAGGGCCGTATTTAGCCCACATGAACCGAGCCCATAGTGATCCCTGTGCTCGAAATCTCCACCAAAGTTTGAGGCCAAAGGCCTGAGAAAGATTGCCAAGTCATCGAAGGCCCAAATCACCTTCAGAAATAGGGAGACAAACATCATCCCGACTGACCCAATGGACTTTCTTTTGAATCACAGAAATACCCTAGAAGAAACGGGCCAAAATCTGCTCAATCTCCAACAAAATGAACTTCGACGGTTCCGTAACTTGTAAATAATGGAGATGAAGGCTCATGAGAGTAGACCGGATAAGCTGAAGGTGTTCTCCATGAGGTAGATATCTGTGTCCCCATCCATTCGTCACATCCAACAAGCGCTGTTTAAGGGCCGTAAATAAAATGTCCTTAAGAAATCCCTTATAGAGAGGAATTCCCAGATAAGTGATAGGAAGGGACCCCAATCGGAAACCCGAAAGCTGCTGAACAAGGGGGGCCCATTCCTCAGCGAAGCGATGATGAATGAAAAATTACTCTTCTAATAATTCACCATCTGTCCTGTAGCTTGAGAGTAGTGATCAAGAAAATGCATCAGGCTGATTAATCCGTCTTTACAAACCTGGTTGAAGATCAAGATATCATCTGCATAAGAAATGTGTGAGACAGGAAAGCCACCATGAGTCCGATAGGTCACATCTGGGTATTCATCGAATAGAGAGTCGAGTCCACTGGAAAGATAGTCAGCCACTAAAACAAATAGGGATGGAGAGAGAGGGTCACTCTGTCTCAATCCCCTCGAAGAAGGAAAGAACCCGGGGGGCAGCTATTAACCAAGACAGAGAACCAGCTGTGTTCAACATAATTACCAACAAGATCAATCCATCTCGCAGGGAAGCCCAAATGTGCAAGGACCAATCTCAAAAAAGGCCATTGCACCCGATCATAAGCTTTTGCCATATCAAGTTTAATAGCCAAATTCGGATAATCACCCGACATATTGAGGTCATGAATCATTTCATGGGTCAAGAGGATATTGTCACTGATGACTCGGCCATGAATGAAGCCACTCTAATTCTGGGCAACAGAAGGAAGAATGAGAGCTAACCTGTTGTTCATGATCTTGAAGATGATTATATTAGTCAAATTACATAAACTGATGGGGCGAAAATCAGCCCACGATGTGGGGAGGGGCTTCTTCGACAAAAGGACAATGGTGGTAGTAGTGAAGCTTCGAGGCATGGTGTACCCAGAAAAGAAATCACATACAGCATTCTGAACATCAGACTCAACAATATCCCAGCAATGTTGGAAGAATAAGGATGAAAACCCATCAGGCCCAGAAACACTACCAGGATCAATATCGAAAACTGCATCCTTAATCTTCTTTATAGAAGACAGATCACACAAAACAGAGATATTCACGAAAGCCGAGATGTGTGAAAAATAATCCGGGTGAGCCGTAGCAAGAGTATCAATATCGAAAGATAAGAGGTCCTGGAAAAAGGCCACCGCAGAACCTCGAAGAGCATTCCATCAATGATGGTTTGATCACCATCGAGAATGGAGTGGATTCGAGACTGGATACGTTTTTGCTTGACAAAACTGTGAAATAATCTCTTATTACATTTACCCTCAACAATCTATCTAACAACTGATTTCTAACGCCAAAAATCCTCTTCCATCCATGAACAAAGAACATACTCCTCTCGGCACCGATTCAATTCCATGGAATGAAAATGAGAAGGAGCAGCATGGAAAGCTTCCTGAGCAAGAGCAACTGTATCACAAGCCTTCTTAGAGCGATCGAGAATGTTACAAAAAACCTGAGAATTCCATAATTTGAGATGTCTTTTAACAGCTGCAAGCTTAATTTATAGATTAAACATGCCGAACGAGTCGGAATCAAAATCCCAAGCAGATTTAACCATTTCGAGTAAGGTGTGATGACGTTACCCACATACTCTGAAACCGAAACAAAGATCGGTGCATCATCTCTGAGAAATCATATTTGATCATTAGAGGGGAATGATCGGAGGTAATGCGAGGTAAATGAGTAACCGAGGTGGTGCGGAATAAGGTGGCCCAAGATTCATTAAAAAAAATACGATCCAAGCACTGTTGGAGAGCTCTTCTTCCCCAAGTGAACGGGTTACCCACACAACCTGCATCAATCAAATTACAATCCTCAATAGTTTGTGCAAAATCAAAAATCTCATTGGATCTATAAACATCACTGCCAATTCTCTCATGAGGATGCAGAAAGATATTAAAATCTCTCCCAATAGCCCAAGGACAGTTCTCAGAATCAGAAGCAATCAGTTTCATAGAATCCCATAAAGCAAACCGATCAACTATATCACATTTAGCATAAACAAAGAAATTGCATACAGATTGTGGGATAACAGGAGAAGATTTACGGGTGTGCAATAATTGATTCGTATCCACAAGAATATCCATTTGAAAACTAACAGCAGAAAATACCTAAATTTTGTTTGAGCAATTGTTCACACCAGATACAAAGCCAAAATGCCGATTAAAAACATAAAGTTGGCAGCCACCATAGGCTCCATTATAGCCACAACAGAAAACTGATGTTCACGAATCAAATTATGTAACTCATCTTGAGAAGCTCGATTCCCCAAGCCTCGGGCATTCCAAATAAGAAGGTTTACAGATATCAAAGATGTAAGGTATCAGAGGACTTACCTCCAATAACTCTAGAATGGGTTATTTACTTGTGAAAGAAACTGCCGATTCTACTCTCGGGTGCAACGGACTTCCCTCTTTTGTGTGAAGATGTTGCACGGTGTTTCCTAGGTACAATCACAGCATCATCAACATGCATTCCAACTGAAATTGGGGGAATTCCGAAAGAGAATCCGTGTGAATTTTTTTTGATGATGTAGGGTAATTCATGGCTAGAGGTTGGGGATGCATCATCCCTTCCGAATCAACTAAAGCAACTCCGAAGGATTCATCGAGTTCGTCGTCTCCAAATAAAAATTGGAGGTGAAGAGAGTCTGAAGTGGGATCTGAATGACACCCTCGTTTTGGTGATGACGAAGGTGTTTGTTCGGAGATGGCTTGCGGCATTATGGGATTTATGTCGGAAATTTTGTTTGAAGCTGGATAAAAGCTTCCAACTTTGGTCATGGAATGTGTGTGATCGATTATGGGCTTAAAGAGGGTCGGATAAGGAGATGGAGGTGGATTAATATTTTTTTTGCTTTTGGGTTGCATGTGGACGACAATGGGCTGGGTGAGAGGGGAAATGAGAGCGGGTGGGTTGAGATTAATATTTTGTGGGACTTTGGGAGAGATGGGATTAATATTTTTTAGGCCCTTGGGTGCATTGGGAATTAATTTAGATGTGCCTTCGGATGTGTGTTGTGAGGTGGATGGGTTGGAAGAGGTTAGGGGATTGAATTTTTGTGGGCTTTTGGGTTGTATGGGTGCGGTTGTGGTTTGGGCCGAGAGGGGGGCGGTGGTGGAGATGGGCTTGGGTGGAGCAAGGTTGTTAAATTTGTGAAGAGGGCTTTTTTTTTTGTTTTTTTTGTACTGGGCCTTTTTTCTTAAAATTACCCATTTTAATGGGCTTTTTAATAGAGGACTTGAAGCCCACTGTCTTTGGGCTTTCAAGAGGGTGGGTGATGGGTATCAAGTTAAAAGGTTTGGGCCTCACACATGTATTGAGCCGTAAATTGAAGGAGGTGGATAGAGGGCTAACCTGGGCAGGGGAATTGGGCTTCTTCCCAACTGGAATTGAAGATGGGCTCGGTGTTGGGCTCAAAGGGCAGCCCAAGAAGGGGCCCATATCTATTGACTTGTGCATTAATCTATGCTTATCAGGCACACTAGGATTTAGGATATGCTTACATCCATCCATCACCACCATACCTCTTCTCTGCACCAACCGTTTGCCATCCATCCCATCAGTTGTCTGGCACCCATCATTGACTGACCACAGTCCGGTGCTGCTGCTGCTTACTCCGTCCACATCAGCATACCTTTGACCACCACTAGACACGACTCCTCCACACTGTTGAGCCTCACCGTTGGCGACGATGCTGGAAAGCTCCCTACGGGAAACCCACCGCAGTGCCGTCATCGGCGTCCACCGCCACACCTTCTTCAAATCCCACCGCCACATCTTCTTTGCCTGTACTATTACGACTCGAACCTCCACGGCCATCGAAAGCAGCTAAATCATCTTGTTCGAGCATCCTCCCATTTTCGGCTGTGCTGTAGAGGGCAGGACGACAACCATTCGCGACGGCCATATCTTCCTCTGACTGTTCCATAGCGCCGAAAATCTCTGCAGCCCGTTCATTCTCCGACTGCACTATATAAATTCCGGTGACCTTTTCCTTCTCCTAGGTCGGGCTCCTGCAAGACATTAAATGGGTTTGAAGAGGGATGTTTCGACCTTTCATCTTGACTGAGGTGTTTCTGGTTAGGGCCATGCATCGGAGGGCCACTCCGATTGTTCATATCCCAAGGGTTATCGGCCCTTTTTTTCTTCTTGTTTTTGGTGTTTGTGGAACTGTTTTCCAGCGGGGTTCTCTATTCGGAGCTTTGCAGGGGGTCGTGTTTTGTTACCGACAATGTAACAGTCTACCTCTTCATGGCCGACGTGAAAGCAAGCTGGGCAGTATGCCGGAATGTTTTCATATTCCACAGATTGGTGGATGACTTTTCCATCAATCAATAGAAGAATCTCCCTTATACAAGGCTGTATGAGATCGATTTCCACACAAAGGCGGGCTTTGCCTAATCTAGTTCGGTTTGCTGTGTTTCGGTCGGCTTGGATTGGCCGACCAATCATTTTTCCAATCTGAAAGAGAGCATCTTGTTGAAAGAGGTGAGCTGGGAGGCCGGGAAGGTCACACCAAACTGGTGCGAAGGAAGATTCTGCAGAAATAGAGAAGGATGAAGTCCATTTGAAGACCCTCATTTTGCAGCCATTTACGAAGCAAGTCGTTTGTATCCAAAGATGATTAAAGTCCGACTCATTTGTGAAGGAGAGAAGGATATGCCTTGGGTTGAGGAAGTTCCACTTGTAAGGTCCTTCGAACTTGAGAGAAGATATGCCTTGTGCCAGATTTTGACCCGAAGGATAAAAATGGAAAAATTTACCCACCAACGTGAATTTCATTTGATCAACCAATCTGTCCGTATCTGCCGGAGAGAAGTCCAAAATTTGGTGCCCTTCATGGAGCGAAAGAGACCCAACATGTTTGATTGTCTTTTCATCAAAGATGGGATTAGGTTTTGGTGGCTGTTTTTTAGCTTGGATTGAAGAGGAAGTAACTGAAGCATATGATCTTGATATTGTAGGAGGTGGATCATGATCAACAAGAGGATCCGAAGATTGAGGATCCATGATGATCATGCAGAAATGAAGCTGGAAAAATTCACACAAACAAACAGATTAACGAAGAACAGATCACGTTACCATGACTAAACTGTAATAACACAAAAATAAACAGATTAACAAAAAATAAAAGAAAATAGAATTGAAAAAACCAAGAACGGAGATGAATCTGCGATCGATTTGAATCTGCCAAATTGTGTGTGTGTGGGAAGGTGTGCAAGTGTGTGAGAGAGGTCAGAGCTTCTAGGTATACTTCTCTATTTTTTAAGAAGAAGACATTTCAGAATTAGTTACAATTCTTGAACCTGACTGATGATAGTCTTGGTATCAACATCTTAAAGTCGAGGAATCTGCCAACGATGAACTTCTTGGCACCAGCATCCTCAAACTTATACTTCTTATCCAAGGATTCCCACAGTTCCTTTGCAGTCTTCATGGAACTATACACATTGTACAAAGAATCGGCTAGGCCGTTCATAACATAGTTCCGATAGAGTAAGTCAGAATGATCCCAAGCATCAAGTGCGTTAACAACCTGAGCATCAAGATATTTACCCAACTTTGGTGCATCTTCATTGAGGAACCTAGCAAGGTTCAGAGTAGTTAGATAAAAAAACATCTTTTGTTGCCAACGTTTAAAGTTTAATTCATTTAGTTTTTTAGGTTTGTCGACATGGTTGATCGGTACACTGACAGGATTGGTTGTTTTAGCCATTTTTCGAATCTGTTTTAAGATTGTTAGTAGTATGGAATTGAGGAAATGGTCAGAAACAGAAAAATTAAAAATAGAAACAAACAAAATGGAAAATCGAGGCCTGTGTATCACAGTTTTCTTAAAACATATTTGTCACGCCCCGAAACTTAATCATAAAATATTATAGAAGTTTAGCAATTTTGCAATTTTATTTATTTCTTTAATTATCAGAGTATCCTCGACAGGCGTGCAGGAAAAAAAGAAGAAGAATAGATGAAGAGAACAAGGATAATATATAAGACTAGATATTCTTAAGATGTATAGCAACGATATATATATATACAAGTTTAAGCAAAAGGGAAGTGTAAGTATGAGTCCTTACAAAATTTATAACAGACATGGCACGTCTCTCCCTTCAACTCCTTCTAACAAAATCATCACCTGTAATGAATACATAGGTGGGGTGAGCGTATACAAATACACTCAGTGGAAATAAATTAATGAGCTAACATAATATTATAAGACAGTTAAGCAGTTAAGCACAACAAGTACAATGCACATCACGTTTATGACTAGGCGCAGGTATATCCTGCCTTACCCCACCACCTTATCCACCAGGTGATTATTTGGTCAGGGGGACTTCACCAATCCTCCATATATTCGTTAGGACTTAATCTCATCCTGCCTTCTCCAAATCATGCACATGAACGTATTTCCTCAACCTTTCCTCAACAGCACATTATATCACAGCACGTATTCAAAACATATAAACAATACACGTATAGCATATCTAAGGGCATGCTGATATCAACAAATCATGTTTCATAATTTATCGAAAATCCTAACATGCGACTATACAATACAACACGTGAATTAAACGCTAGTTCAGAATTTACCCCCACCTAAGCTTAGGCGGTACGATCTCACGTTCATATCCTTTTAATTTTGAGATGTGTTCGGAACGTTTGGGCCTACAAACACACAACGTAATTTATTAGATTATTATATTAATTAAGCGTTTATAATTAAATGCTCGAAAGAAACAACGGAAGGAAACATATCATAACCCAACTTGGTTCGAAAATAAATATAGAAGATCTAAAAAGAGAGCTTTAGAGCCGAGAATGTAGTAAAACGGATGAGAAACGAAACCAAATGAAGCATTTTAAGATTTGGAGGTTTTTTTAGGGCAAAACTGTAAATTCCAGATTAGGCTTGGGGTCAAAACGAGGATTCTGGAACTTTGGGGGTGGAATTATAATTTCCAGAATAAATTAGGACTAAATTACATCATCACAAAGAATATAGGGGATTAAAAGAGAATAAACAAAACTTATGAAATTGTAAAGAAGCCCCTAGAGTCAATCTAATTCTCAAAAATCAATCCCACTTCCAAACCACCTACTGCCACCACCACTCGTCGGCGTTCTTCTCGCCGGCCACAATAGCCCACGGCAGCGTTGGAAGCGCTGCCCAAACACCACCCAACACACCCTTTTTGAGCACGCAAACACTTCCTTCTCCAGCGGCTACTCTCACACACCTCGTCGGCGCTCCTTGCGCCGGCTACACACACCCACAACAGCACTGCCGGCCTCCGATCAGAGAAAGAAACGGGGAAAAACAGTAGAGAGAGAGATTTGAAGAGAGAGGTTAAGCATTCAAAAATACAGCATCTTTGACAGCTGCATGCTAGAGATCTAACCACCGGATCGACAATCCAAGCCCAGAATCGAGATGGGCTCGGCGAGAACTATAATCTAGGCTCAAGAATCGCCTCAATTGGTGGTCGGATGGTCGAGAACGAAGAGAGAGAAAAAGCTGGGTTTCTAGAGAGAGAAAACCGAATTCTCTCCGGCGAATTGCCGGCGATTGTGATGGCTGATGACAATTCCGAGCCCGAGGTTGGAACGGGCTTGACGAGAGCTTCAAAATGGTATAGGTTTTGATACGTTTCGATCAGAAAGAAAATCCGGCGACGGTGGTCGCCGGCGGCGGAAACGGCGGCGTTCCGATCGGCCGGCCGTCGGAAAACAAGAGAGAAGGAGGAGCATTTTCACAACATAATTACCTTAGGTTAAAAAATTAACATATGCTTTTACCATATGTGTTTGACTTAATTATATACCTTAGATTAATTATTTCATTAACTATTTTATATTCTTAACTTTATACTAAACATTCTTATGACATTAATTAATTTGAGATATCATTCGAACTCCGATTTGATTCATTCTTTCGGCGTTTTGTTCGATTTTTCATTTTCGTTCATCTTGTCCCACTTACAACTTATTTTATCGACGTTCTTTTTTATGGGAAAATTTTCAAGAATATAAAACTTAGATTAAAACATGCTTATAATTAAATTTTTCTGAAACGCACATAATATAAATCAAATAATTAGTGATTTAAATATTTAGTTATCAAATTATACTTCACTAAATCCTAGTCGTCACAAGATTTGTCCCCTCCACGATGCTAGAGGTCTACAAGGACGTCTGTTTCCCAGAATACAACGGTTGTTGATGGTGAGTCGAGCACACAACTCCCACCGACGGCGAACTGGAAGCACGCCCGATCAGTATCAATAGATTGAAGGAGGAACGAAGAAAATTATAGGAAGAAGAGTTGAGTTCTATGTGTTTTCGAAATTGGGAGGGGGGCTAGCTCATTATATAGCCACTCTAGGACCGTTACAAGTAGTTGGAAGGTCAAACATCGACCGTTACAGAAGAGTTGAAAAGTTACTTGGAGTTGAAAAATCATGTACACCCAGAGTGCCACTCGTGTACATGAAATTCTGTGCAATACGTGTACGTGTACATAGCTTCAAAAGATAAAATGTGTACACAAAATTCAAGTGGCAAAAGAAATGAGGTTAGGCCCGCTGTCTCCGGATTGACATTTGTGTACGAAGGTTGCGCACACACCCAAGTCCAAGATCCGAAGTTAAAACCACATTTTATATGCACCCCTGCTCGCGCGAGAGAGAGCCTTCTTGCCAACCATTATTATCACCAACAAAGGAAAAAAATAATATAAACCAATGAAATTAGTTTAATTTTCCCGATGTGGGATAAGACACATCCAAGCTCCCAAGCATTCCAAAAAAGGATCCAAAGATACCACTTGAACCCATAATTTTTCATTCACCCATTAAATTATTTTAGGCAAGCTATATACTGTTTCAGACCTCTCTTGGAGGAGAACACATTCCAACGACTTATTTTTTAATTTTTAATTTTGGAGAAAAACTCTAAAACAAAAATAATTGTAAATAAAAGTGATGGAATAACTCACCCTCACAGTCCCGGTAGCATTTAAGTGATGTATAATTAATAACAAAAATAAATTAGTCTCTTCTAATTATGATCTCTCTCGTCTTGCCTTCTACTAAAAATTATATATTCATGTGATTTGTTGGTTTTTATAAAATGATGTTTAATTTAGTATTATTTTTAAATTAATTTGCGCATGTTATATTTTTAGTAATATTGTTATCACGATACATATGATATTAATTGATGCAACGAGTACAAAATTGATAAAATCTCATCTAACATTGAATAAAATTAGTGACATTGATTCCAGTGAAAAGCATCTAATCTTGTAAAAATGGATAAAGGCACGAAAACAAGAAACAGGGAAAGAGCATGTATGAGCTTTAAAGCAGTTTATTATCAAATTCAACTATAGGATAATGTGATGATGAGAGTCATCTTGTCTTGAGAAGCAGAGAGATGTGTACCATATTGAATTATTTATTGCTCAAAGGACAGAGAATGTATACATAGATTGTTATGCTGAAGATCAGACCTCAAGAACACACACAAGAACAATGAAACGAGCAAAATACAAACGAAACCAATGCAAAAACGCAAGAATTTAACGTCGTTCGGAGCTGGGTAGCTTCCTACATCCACGGCCAACGAATCGGCACAAGAATTCACTAAGATCAAATCGCAAAGATTCAGATTACAAAATCGGACACTTTAGGTTTTCTCTCTCAAGAAGAAGACTATCTAATTCACTCAATACTTGATCAATCGATGTGATACTAGTTGCTATGTGCGTGTATTTATATCAGAAATAATACCCCCCTATCAATTTCTAGAATCACCTAACAATTGAGCGCGAATTTCTGTTATCTAAGCTTAGGGTTCTCTGCGCGAAAAACCGTTGCCAACGGTTCTAATCTAAAACCGTTGTTAAAACCTATTTTCCAACCCTCATAACAGAATTAACTGCCTCGAACCGCCAAACTTCCAGGCACCGGTTGAGGGTGATTCCGGTCGGTTCTTGGAGATCTGGACCCAGTTCTAAGCATCCCAAATCCAGCTTGATTCAATTCTAGATAGATCAAATAGACTTTTATTGAATGCAAGAACAACATAAGTTAACTTCTATATCAGTAATTTGACATAGATAACCCACACACCAAATATATTAAAATACACAATCAGAAATACATAAGTATCAAGACCAGGCTCATCATTGCTAGCTCGATCCCCATATTCGAGTCACATTAGAGTTCTTACGGTTTGTGGCTGAACTTTTGACTTTATTTTTGGAAAAGAGATAATTTGCAGTTGTGTTTTTCTTGGATGTACTTGAACTACTTCCTTGATAACCTGATTTTTGAGCGAAAAGTAAATCGGTATTAGACTTAATATAATTACTGGAGTTTGAGGTATATGATGAATTATATTTTGCCATGCCGATCTTTTCAGCAGCAGACATTGTATAATCTATCTATTTTGGGATATGGTTGTTGGATCGATCAATCAGATGATATAATTTATTGATTTATTTACTTCAATAAATCTAATTTAATTAAGAGTGCAATCTTGTACTTATAGTGGAGTTGAACGAGATTAATAAGTTATTTTGACTAGTCAAGAGTTGATTAGGTCAAAATCAATTTATTGGAGCTTAATTTAATTGGATCCGATTAGGTCCCTTCGGTGGTTCTATTATGAAATTAATATATTATAAAGATTATAATATGTATTGCAGTATAATTAAGTTTGTTGAACTATCCGGATAAATATATCAGTTAAGATATATTTGTAGGAACCGCTGGATCGCCGACCCTATACGATTATCTGAATCGGGGTCCATGCAAATATGACTAACGCGCAGCGGAAAACGAATCATACCTTTTGCACCGAAATTAGTTCTAAGATCAGAACTGTAGATGGAGGAATCGATGAAGCTTACCTTTTGCACCGAAATTAGTTCTAAGATCAGAACTGTAGATGGAGAAATCGATGAAGCTTGGACCTCACGATCTTCTGCTGTATTCCTCGTCTTATCTCGAACGTTGTGTGGGCAACGAGCTATCGAGACTTTCAGCCATCTTCTACTAATACGTATCTCAGATTTTTATGTCTGTGTATCTGTATTTCTATGTGTGTAGAAAACGGCTGACTTGAGGTTTATTTATAGGCTACAACAGGGACCTTGAGGAGGATTAGGAATCGGTCTCCTGATAGGCTTAGGAGTCCTTAATTCGATCTGAATATACTTCTTAAGCCTATCAAATAATATCTTAATCCACTAAAAAGATATTATTGAACTACCGTCCCTTATCCATATTAGATAGGGCTCCTATTTATTATGTGCGCGTTTATCTCCCCGTGTTTAAGATATCGAATGTCCATTAATTAAATGAATTACTGACAATTCAATTAATTAATATTTAATCCAAGAGTAGTACCACTCAACTTTATTATCATGCCGAAATAAATCCACTTGCAGGGTTTACATGATAATCCTTATGAGTTCCTCAAGGGGACATCATCATCCTAAATAATTAGGACACGGTTTCATTATATAATCAACAGCACACCATATAAACAACACTGTATCCCAATTTACCGAGCTTATTGATTTAATAAATAAATCTCACTCATTGGTAAATTAAAGAAACATATATCGAGTATACATGCCCGTTATCATACAATGATTAAGAGGACGCACATCCATAATAACAGAGGTCTTGTTTTATTTATGTAGTCAGTACAAATAAAACAACATCAATTGGTCATGCTCAATACATACAAAATGTACTAGTGTAATTTTATAATTAAGATAGATTAATACCAAATTACACTACAACCATTGATAATTTGTCCAAAATTATCTCGGCTGTGAGCTACCATTTATAATCTATAAGGAATTGATAACATGATCTTCTGTGTGGCACCACACACCATGTTATCTACAATATAAATTAATTGGACAATTGCAATAACATATATAACAAATATATAAAATGCAAACATTTGACCATAGAAGATTCTCATATCATAAATAGATGTTCATACAAAAGCTAGGCTTATAGTATACATCCTAACAATCTCCCACTTATACTAAAAGACTATGCTGTCATATACGCTGCCATGCATCTGATTCCCATCCCATCAACATGCTCATCGAAGTCTTTTGCCGGAAGGACCTTTGTGAAAGGATCTGCTAGGTTATCGGCTGATACAATCTTGGCGACAACAACTTCCCCTCGCTTTACGATATCTCGTATCAGGTGGTACTTGCGCTCAATGTGTTTACTTGCCTTATGGGCTCGTGGTTCCTTCGAGTTTGCTACTGCACCACTATTATCACAATAGATTGTGATAGCTTTGGGCAAACCAGGAATCACTTCTAAGTCCATCAAGAAGTTTCTGAGCCATACAGCTTCTTTGGCTGCCTTAGAGGCCGCCACATATTCAGCTTCCATGGTGGAGTCCGAAACGCATTTCTGCTTCACACTTCTCCACACTATGGCTCCACCTCCCAAAGTAAACACATACCCCGAGGTTGATTTACTGTTGTCCCTATCTGTCTGGAAATCCGAATCTGTGTAACCCACAGGTAATAAATCATTTGCCTGGTAAACTAGCATATAATCTCTAGTCCTTTTCAGGTACTTTAGAATATGCTTTACGGCAGTCCAATGACCTTGTCCTGGGTTACTTTGATATCTACTAACCATGTCCACGGCAAAGCAGATATCCGGTCTCGTACATAGCATTGCATACATCAAGCTTCCTACAGCCGAAGCATAAGGAACTGCTTTCATTTCCTCTATCTCCTTTGGTATCTTAGGACACATTTCCTTAGATAAAGGCACTCCATGTCTAAAAGGTAAAAAACCTTTCTTGGAGTTTTGCATGCTAAAACGAGCTAGGATAGTGTCAATGTATGAAGCTTGAGATAAGCATAACATTCTTTTCTTGCGATCCCTTATAACTTTGATCCCAAGAATATGTCCAGCTTCTCTTAAGTCCTTCGTAGCAAACTGCTTGGACAGCCATACCCTTACGTCTGATAACACCTTGACATTGTTTCCAATTAACAAGATGTCATCTACGTATAGTACAAGAAATACCACCACGTTTCCGTCACTCTTCTTATATACACAAGATTCATCCGGATATTGAATAAATCCATAAGACTGGATTACTTCATCAAAACGGATGTTCCAAGATCTCGAAGCTTGTTTCAGTCCATAAATAGACCGATTGAGCTTACACACGAGATGCTCTTTGCCCTTCTCAATGAATCCCTCTGGTTGCTTCATATAGATGTTTTCTTCAAGACTTCCATTAAGGAAAGTTGTCTTGACATCCATCTGTCAAACCTCATAATCCATATGAGCAGCAATAGACAAAAGAATCCGGATAGACTTCAGCATGGCTACCGACGAAAAGGTTTCCTCATAATCGATCCCTTCTTTCTGAGTATACCCTTTCGCAACAAGCCTTGCTTTAAAGGCCTCTACCTTTCCGTCTGATCCTCTTTTCCTTTTGTAGACCCATTTACATCCAATGGCTCTTACACCATTTGGTGGTTCTACAAGCTCCCAAACTTGATTAGAATCCATAGATTCTATCTCAGAGAGCATTGCCTTTTGCCAAGATATCGCATCTTTATCTTGGAGTGCTTCGTCATAAGTCCAGGGATCTATTTCATGTTGTCCAGGGACCAAGTCTGAAGACTCTCCCAAAAACATGAATCTATCAGGTTGTCTAACAACCCTCCCACTACGACGAGGCACTATCGGTATTTGTGTATCATTAGTGACACGCGGTGCAGTCACTTGTGGTATCTCATCTTGTACCGTCGGTACATCAGAATTATCCCCTCTCATTTCCTCAAGAACAATTTTACTCATAGGCTTGTGGTTCATTACATAGTCCTCTTCTAAAAATCGAGCATTCGTACTAACAATGACCTTCTGATCTTTAGGACTATAAAATAAACCACCTTTCATTCCTCTAGGATAGCCCACAAACAAGTGCACTTCCGTACGAGATTCCAACTTATCAGCATCTCCCTTCAGCACATGTGCTGGACTATCCCAGATCCGAATGTGTTTCATACTAGGCTTGCACCCAGTCCACAATTCTGTGGGAGTAGAGGGTATTGACTTAGAAGGTACCAAGTTTAGAATGTACGTCGCTGTTTTCAGAGCATACCCCCAAAACGAATTTGGTAATTCTGAATAACTCATCATCGATCTAACCATTTCCATAAGAGTCATATTCCTTCGTTCTGCCACACCATTCTGTTGGGGTGTACCCGGTGCAGACAATTGGGATTGAATCCCAACCTCTGATAAGTAACTCCTAAACTCTCCTAAGAGGTACTCACCACCACGATCAGATCGTAGTGTCTTGATACATTTATCATGACGTTTCTCCACATCAGCCTTGTATTCTTTGAACTTGTCAAAGCACTCAGACTTGCGGCGCATCAAGTAAATATATCCATATCTCGAATAATCGTCTATAAAAGAGACAAAATATTCGAAACCACCTCTTGCCTGAATAGTCATAGGACCATACAAATCAGAATGAATCAATTCCAACACTTCTTTGGCTCTATACCCCTTTGCCTTAAAAGGCCTTTTGGTCATTTTTCCTTCCAAGCAGGATTCGCAGGTTGGATAGTTTTCCACTTCCAAGGAACCCAAAGGTCCATCGGCTATCAACCTTTGAATCCTCCTCAAGTTAATATGACCCAACCTTAGATGCCAAAGATATGTTTGATTCATTTTCGAAGGTTTTTTTCTCTTATTAGATTTAGAAGATGTGCTATTAATTTCCATTTGTTGCATCGTAGGAGTTATAGGATTAAGAATATATAAATTGTCAACCAACGTACCAGAACAGATAATAACTCTATTCTTCTTAACGACAACATTGTTATCAAAAGAAATAGAATATCCATCCTTAAAAAGTTTAGAAACTGAAATCAAATTCTTTCTAAAACAAGGTACGTAAAGACAATTTCTCAAAATCAAAGTCTTATTCCTATGAAAAGATAAATAAACATCTCCCACTGCAACGGCCGCCACTTTCGCAGCGGTGCCCATGTATATGATAATCTCCCCATCACTTAGTCGTTTGGTTTCCTGGAACCCCTGCAATGAATTGCAGACATGATTAATGGCTCCCGTATCTACACACCAGGTACCGGTAGATAACACCGCTAAACATGTTTCAACAACTAATGAAAAAGATGTACCTGAATTGTTCTCCTTTTTACGGGAACAATCGACTTTCCAATGTCCAGCCTGCTTGCAATGGAAGCACTTGCCTTTTGGCTTTTTCACACCACCTTGTGGTTTAGCCACTTGAGGTCCGGCCGTCTTCTTTGCTGAAGAATTCTGTTTCTTCTTCTTTTTCTTTTCGCCTTGCGGTTTAGAAGTAGAAACATTTTCAGCAACGTAAGCCTGAGAATTTTGACGAAACAGTCCCTCTGCTGATTGGAGTTCTGTCAGAAGTTCCGCCAATGAATACAACCTCTTGTTCATGTTGTAGTTCAAACGGAACTGCTCAAAACTCTTAGGCAGCGTTTGGAGAACGATATCGACCTGGGTTTCCCCATCGATTTCAGCTCCAAGGACCTCAATCTCATTCAGATGAGCCATCATCTTGAGGACATGATCACTCACAGGTGTCCCCTCAGCCATGGTAGCAGTCATCAAGTTTCTCATTGCCTCCTGTCTGGCAGCCCGACTCTGGTGTCCGAAGAGTTCTTTGAGATTATGCATCATATCATAGGCAGTAGGCATAGCCTGATGCTGATGTTGCAGCACATTTGACATGGAAGCCAAAATGTAACACCGCGCCATCTCATCTGCCTTAACCCACTTCCTATAAAGCATTTTCTCCTCTTCAGTAGAGTTTTCATCAGGCATGTCAGGACAGTGCTCAGTGAGTACAAACTTGTACTCTTCAGTAGTCAGGACAATATCCAGGTTTCGTTTCCAATCAATATAATTAGGACCAATAAGTTTGTTTTCTTTAAGTATAACAGCAAGAGGATTGAAAGCCATAATGAAAATCCTGAGAATCACATAAATAAACACATAGGTCAAATAATTTGAATTGACAAATCATATTGTTCCCTCAAACAACACAATCTTAATTCACCAACACTTCAATACACCGTGAACTTCGTATGCCACGATAGTGTGGACGTATACTAATTCAAACATTTGTTAGAGGAGGTTTTACCCATTAATTTTATTATCTTGTCAACTTAATTTTATGACAAATAAAATTAATAGTTGGTTATCGCTTTGGCCATACAAATAACAGTAGTGACTCCGATGGGGAGGATACTTATCAAATGCATCTAAGTGTACACCATTATTTGATACTAAGTCCATTATCTAGGATTATGCCTCTTCAGATGGAGAAGATGACACGCTCCTAAACAACTTTCTATAATCATCCATAAAGGAAGTTTGATCTAGTGATCCGCAAATGAACTCATCCGATATGGAGGAAGGTACTTAAAACCAACGCGCAAGTTCAGGTGCGTCACTTACAAACCAGTAATGGAGGCCATGGGATTTATTAAAATAATTAATCCCTCTCCCACTTAGTTATTTAACATGAGGGATTTTAACATGCATATCATATAAAACACATACAAGCATGCTTGATAAAATAACACATATAAGCAATAAATATGAAAAACATAATTTCTAACTATTATGGCCTCGTTTTATCGCTGTGTTCTTAAATGTTTGCCGTCAAACGGGGATCGACCTGTCCTTCAGTCGCGATCCTCAGCTGGTACGGTCTGACCGTGCCCTCCAGCACGGTCGTGCCTGACCTTCAATCACGCCGCACGACTGACCGTGCTCTATAGCACGGTCGTGCCCTGTCATTCAGCTCCAATCTTCTACCGGCACGATCTGACCATGCTGCACAGCACGGTCGTACCCGGTTGTGCGATCCTAACCTTGTATCTATTACATCCATCGATTCTATACCCCACGAAGAAGTTTACATATAATCTAGATCGAACAGAAAATTAAAACCTAACACGACAAACCGCCATGATTTTACTATTACAATCATACATTCAAAAAACAACCTCGACATGTTCGAGGGTTTAATTCATACATAAACATACATTCAGACCACAATAGTTGGATTTAAGGTTCCTGCAGAAAATCATAATTTTTCGCACATCCTACTATTATCCGATCTAAAATACACATGTTTCAAGATACGATTCATAATAGAATTAATCGATTCAATCGAATAGAGTCAGAAAACCACGGCTTTGATATCAATTATAGGAACCGCCGGATCACCGATCCTATACGATTATCTGAATCGAGGTCCATGCAAATATGAATAACGCGCAGTGGAAAACGAATCATACTTTTTGCACCAAAATTAGTTCTAAGATCATAACTGTAGATGGAGGAATCGATGAAGCCTGGACCTCACGATCTTCTGCTGTATTCCTCACCTTATCTCGAACGTTGTGTGGGCAACGAGCTATCGAGACTTTCAGCCATCTTCTACTAATACGTATCTCAGATTTTTATGTCTGTGTATCTGTATTTCTATGTGTGTAGAAAATGGCTGACTTGAGGCTTATTTATAGGCTACAACAGGGACCTTGAGGAGGATTAGGAATCGGTCTCCTGATAGGCTTAGGAGTCCTTAATTCGATCTGAATATACTTCTTAAGCCTATCAAATAATATCTTAATCCACTAAAAAGATATTATTGAACTACCGTCCCTTATCCATATTAGATATGGCTCCTATTTATTATGTGCGCGTTTATCTCCCCGTGTTTAAGATATCGAATGTCCATTAATTAAATGAATTACTGACAATTCAATTAATTAATATTTAATCCAAGAGTAGTACCACTCAACTTTATTATCATGCCGAAATAAATCCACCTGCAGGGTTTACATGATAATCCTTATGAGTTCCTCAAGGGGACATCATCATCCTAAATAATTAGGACACGGTTTCATTATATAATCAACAGCACACCATATAAACAACACTGTATCCCAATTTACCGAGCTTATTGATTTAATAAATAAATCTCACCCATTGGTAAATTAAAGAAACATATATTGAGTATACATGCCCGTTATCATACAATGATTAAGAGGACGCACATCCATAATAACAGAGGTCTTGTTTTATTTATGTACTCAGTACAAATAAAACAACCTCAATTGGTCCTGCTCAATACATACAAAATGTACTAGTGTAATTTTATAATCAAGATAGATTAATACCAAATTACACTACAACCATTCCGATAATTTTTCCAAAATTATCTCGGCTGTGAGCTACCATTTATAATCTATAAGGAACTGATAACATGATCTTCTGTGTGGCACCACACACAATGTTATCTACAATATAAATTAATTGGACAATTGCAATAACATATATAACAAATATATAAAATGCAAACATTTGACCATAAAAGATTCTCATATCATAAATAGATGTTCATACAAAAGCTAGGCTTATAATATACATCCTAACAATATTTATGACATAAGTATATTTGATATGATTTTATCCATATCTTTTTCCTATATGGAAAAGGAGTCTTGAAGAGCAAGACTAGGAGTTCTAAAACTCTTAGGTTTTTGTTTATTAAATAGTTCACAATAATATACGGTGCACACACACGTATACTGCAGAATTTTTTTAGAGAGAACATCGGAGAAGGTTTGACGGTTTGAGACATGTAGAGAAACTACGAAGACGTTAAAGCACGCTACGAAAGGTATTTTGTTAACCTTCTGATACAAGATTAATTGTCATATATGATATGCATTATAATCGATCCTATCACGAGATTTTTGATTTAATTAGATATAATTCTCGAGGCTTAATTCACAACAAGTGGTATCAAAGCCATAGGTTTTGATATTACTTTGTATATTCTTTGATGAATTAATTTTGTTCATGCATGTTTTAGTTTGAGCGGTGTTAGGTTATGTGATATGATTGTTATTATATGGATGTTTTAATTTATGAACAATTTATGGCCTAATTTTGATACAAATTGTATTTCGTTTTTCGAGTCTGTAAACAAGAGGGTGGATTACGTCTTCATAATTTCATCTTGTAAGATACGAAATAGGATACAAAATAAGTTTATTTGTAATTTCTTTCATTTATCCTTTTGTGATGGAGCTGTAACTGTGATCTAAGACCCCAAAATTCAAAAAGATGGTGATTTCTAATGATGATTGGCTACTTCTACTTGTTCCACAGTTTTTATTAACAAGAAGGAGGAGGTGGAAAGATGCAATTTTGAGGGGCCATCATGGGGAATATTTGGTGAATTAAGCCAAATTGATAATGGGCCTATATTATTTTTAATAGTTGGGCCCAAGCCATGAGAAGATGAAAGGCCATGTTTAACAATTCAAAAGTTGTTAGGCCATGTACTTAGGTCTTTTATTTACTTGAAGTTGTTAGGCCATGTATTTAGGTCTTCTATTTACCTGAAGTTATGGGCCGCTCATATATAAGGATCTGAACCAGAAAAATTGCAAATGGGCTTTGAAAAATTGGGCCATGTTGTGACTCAATTGGAACTTTCAATTGTTTTGTAATTTTTGTTTTTAGGATGGATTATAAAAAAATTGTTCTTTGTTTTTTTTTAATTATTGCATGAGATGCTTTAATTGAATTAAATGTCATTCATATAACATGTCATGTAGAAATCGCATGAATACCGCTCTAGGATTCTTATATGTCATGCATGCTTTTATTTATTTTCTTTTCTAGTGGTTGACTAGTTTAGAGAATAAATATTGTGATTGATATTTGAACCATTTTAAGAGTTAAAATGGTTGGACTTATATTAATCTAAGAAAACCCATTTTTTATATAACAAAATATTAAGTGTGTGATGGATCATTTTATGAGTCCAATGCCTCCCTTATTAGCCTAAACGTAAGAATATATGTATATCTTGTGCCAATTAATTTGGTCTCTCTATAGGAGGGTTGCATTGTTTTGGTTACTTGATTGGGCCCAATAAATGGTAAATAAATTTTAATTTGATTAAGTGTGTTTATTCTATAGATTTCAAACTTGATTAAAAGATTTAAAATTTATTATTATAAGGGTTATACACTTAAATCGAAACATTAAGAGGACTTCCTATAGAATATCTAATTAATGTAGTAGATGGCTAAAAATAATGTAATACTAAGTCAATATAACATGAGATGCAGGATGTTTGATTTAGTGGGAGATTCCCAACCTAATTATAAATCAATATTTACTTCTCCTATAGAGAGATATGCCATGATTTTGGAGTTTTAGGTGGTTCATCATATAAAATAGTTTTGGGTCTACTTATTTATATTTTCTTTTATATTTTCATCTATATCATGCATGCTCATCTTTTTTGTTTGTTTATATTTCAAAAAAATGTCTGCAAAAACCTTATCATTGATTGAATAAGAATCAACTAGTGGGAGATAATTACATGGATTGGAAATGAAATCTTTTAATTGTTCTCACAGCGGAGAGGTTCAAATTTGTGCTTGATGGACCCTGTCCTGCTATCCCCACTAATGAGTCCACTACTACGCAAAAGGGGGCTTATGATAAGTGGATTCATGTTGATGATATGGCTCGTTGCTATATTTTGGGTTCAATCTCAAATGTATTGCAACAAAAACATCAGTTCATGAGGACATCCACTGAAATCATGGAAAGTCTTCAAGAAATGTGTGCGCATCAAGGATGTCAAGATCGTCAGACTGCTATTAGGAACATTATGAACCTGCGTATGAAACCTGGGATACCCGTGAGAGACCATATGCTTACGCTGATTGGTCAATTCAATGTGGCTGAGGTTTTAGGGGCTGAGATCAGTGCGGAGACTCAAGTTGACATGGCTTTAGAGACTCTCCCTGAGATGTTCTCACAATTCAAAGTCAATTATAACATGAATAAGTTGAACATGTCATTGACCGAACTGATGAAAGAGCTTCATAACGCTGAGAGTGTTCTTAAGGTTCAAAGTGGTAATGCTTACATTGTTGCTTTTGCTGGGCTGTCCTCATCCAAATTGAAAAATAAGGATGGAAAAAGGAAGAGGTCCAACAAGAAGGGTCCACAACAACAAGCAAAGAAAGCTAAGACCCAAGAGAAATCTAACGGGAAACCAAAAGGGAAATGTCTTGAATGTGGGGAAAAGGGTCATTAGAATTTTTTTTTACCCAGTTTACCTAGCTAAGAAACAAGAAAAGTGAGTTATCCTTTATTGAGTCATGTTTAGTGGTTGATTTTACAGATACTTGGATAGTAGATTCTGCAACCACTAACCATGTTTGTAATACTTTGCAGAGGTTCCAAGTAACCAAGGAGCTTAATGAAGGGGATCATACCTTGAGGGTGGCACAGGAGCTGTGGTATCTGCAAAAGCTGTCGAAGATGTTTATCTTTATTTTTTAAGTAGGAAACATTTGGTTTTAAGTAATTGTTATTATATCCCAGACATTACTAGAAATTTGATTTATGTTGCTTTGTTATTCAAACAAGGCTATCATGTTCATTTCTCTTCTATGACGGTTGATATCTATACTTATATAAAAGCAAGACAGTTGGAAGATATTACAAGAATGCCATTTTTCCTCCTAAAAATGTCACTATCATAATAAAATATTAAAAAATTATATATTATTTATTTATGAAAATTGGGTTTGCCTTGAATAATTGAGCTTATTTATGTATATATTTAATAAAAGAGTTAATTGAGCTTGCATTGAATAATTGGGCTTTAATAGTAATTGATAAAATCATATCCTCTTAATTAAATATAATTTTAGTGAAAAAGACCATAATAATTTGAATAACTCTTTTTTAAATATAACAATTTCATATAATTAAATTGTAAGGTTTAAATATCAAAATTGTAAAAGAATTAAAATAATGACATTAAAATTTTCATAATAAATAATCAGAAAAGTTATTTTAAATATCTACACATAAACAAGTAAACTCTTAAAAAAGTTTTACAATAAAATTAATAATAATAAATTTAAAAGTGATTTATTTCAAAAATAAAATATTAAAAATTTCAAAATTAATTGAAATTAAAATAAAGATATAACTAATCCACAATTTTCTTGAGAAATTTGAAATTTATTTTCAAAATCTGATAATTATTTTAAAATTTTAAATATTATTTTTAAAGTTAAAATTTATTTCAACAATCTTACAATAATTAAAGCTGTAGAATTTAAATAATTGAGCTTTAATAGTAATTGATAAAATCATATCCTCTTAATTAAATATAATTTTAGTGAAAAAGACCATAATAATTTGAATAACTCTTTTTTAAATATAACAATTTCATATAATTAAATTTTAAGGTTTAAATATCAAAATTATAAACGAATTAAAATAATGACATTAAACTTTTCATAATAAATAATCAGAAAAGTTATTTTAAATATCTACACATAAACAAGTGAACTCTTAAAAAAGTTTTGCAATAAAATTAATAATAATAAATGTAATATCCAAATAATTTCTAAGATCAATTTAATAAACTAAGTTGCTTAATTTTGTTAAGGTAAGAGTTGTTGACTTATTTTTCCTCCAACTCACCACCACATTTTAGACACATAACCTAACCTATAGTGCTAGCCTAGAGTAGTGATGGACATCAAAATAATAGAGCCTTTTTTTCATTTCCATCTCATTTCTTCATTTGCAAAACATATCATCCTCACCATAGCTTCTTCTCAACCTTTGCTGCAGCCATTACTCTCTCAATCGTCGAATTTTCGGCAAGGGTTTATTTATATGTTTGTTCTATTTATGTTGTAGTTTTACTAGGGTTTTTCGACTTTAAACCCTAAGCTAGTTCTTGGCCGCCTTGTTCCTCCGATTGCTGCCATTTTGCTGTTGTGTTTATACCGGCGCTCGGTCGCGCCGACGAGAGGTGTGTTTGGGCTGGTCGGCGCTCGGTCGCGCCGGCAAGGGGTCGAGACACGCTGCCGCAGCTAGCGGCGGCTGTGATGGTTCTGTATATATATATATATGTATATAGTATATGTGCGTGTGTGTGTGCTGGTCTGGGTGCGTGAGGTGTAGGGCCCGGAGTATGGGGATGAGGCCGGCGCCGGGGTGGCGCCGGCGTAGCCGATAAAGAAGGGCCGCCGCTGGAAGCGGCGGTAGTGGCAGGGGCAGTGATATATATGTATATGTATGTATTCGAGTGTGTATATATGTATGTATGTTGGTGTTGGTTTTGGGTTGGGTGCTAGTAGATGATGATGGTGAGGCGGCGCCGGGCTCGCACCGGCGACGGCGAGGGAGAGCCGCCGCAGCAGCGGCGGCAAAGCTGGCTGAGTGTGGATATATATATATATATATATGTATGTATGTAACTATGTAGGTATGTGTGTGTTTAGGTGTGTGAGGAGTGTGGGTGGTGTGAGAGGTGTCGCCGGTGACCTGGGGTTGCCGGCAGAGGAGGTGGCGCCGCGGCGGAGGGCAGCAGGGGAGCAGAGGGGTAGATTTAGGGGTTTTGGGGTGATTTTGGGGATTTTGCAAACCCTAGGGACCAAATTGCAATTTCCAGATTTAGGATAGCTAACATTTTAGTCCTTGAACTTTTGAACACTAACATTTTGACCCTAATAACTTTCTGAAATTACAATATAGACCTCAGAAATTCTAGAACTTTCATTATGGACCCTAAACTCTATAGAAATTATCGACTCACCCCTAGATCTCGACAAAATGACGAAAAATAAACCCTAAAACTTGTAGCAATTATATCTTGACCTTAGAATTTAATAATTTTATATTTTATGTCCTATTATATTATAAAATGATATTTTGACTTCAAAAGGGGATAGGACATGACAAAACGAGCAATTTAAGCGAGCAAATTCTAAGATAATTCTTAATAAACCCTAATTAAATTTAGAAACCCTAGCTATAGATTATTTCTCGAGAATTTATTTATTTATTTACAGTTTTATAGATTTTAAGATATTTAAGTCAGAAAATAAGTTATATTTTTCATTCTCTGTAGGAGGTTCACGTGGGGGACAGAGTTTTTTTTTAATAGGTTTGGGGGAGTGGAAGAGAGGGGAACAATAAGAATTAGAAAACTTGCGTGACCCGGGTTCAAACCCTAGTCATCACAATTTCCACCTTTATAAAGGTGGGATACCACTTGAGCACGTGGGGGACCGAGTTAGACCTATTACCGAAAGTTTTTGCAGGATTTGGTGCGTAATCCAAGGTGGGGGGTAAAAATCCTTTTCTGTTTAAAAATCGTACAGTTTTATGAAAAATAATGTGTCTACGTGATTTAATTTACGTCATTATGTGATGATATTTTTAATTGAACTGTTTTCGAATAAGGTATATGGTTCTGAAAGCTATTGATTTCAAGTATTTCAATGGAAATGGCTTAAAGGATGAAAGTCGGGATAATACCCGCTACAAAGGTTTTTCTGTACCTATGTGTTATGTGAATTATGTGGCCGACGTGAACGTGACTAATGTGCAATTTGTGTGTTATGTGAGAACTTTTATGTGAAATTTAACTGTGCATGCGCCTTCACGCCAAGTAGGGTATTCCTTTTTGGAAACCCATCTACAGGGGATATTCTTTAGAATTCCTAACACAATAGGGGTGTAACAGCCCAATTCGGGTCGGCTTGGGGCCCTGATAGGTATTCTCCGGAAACCTATCCACAGTTGCCATTGGGGCTTTTCGGGAGTCTACAACGTGTATTATATGTATAATATGCAAGCAATAGTATGTGTATATTATTATTATTATATTTTTCCCCTCCCTCACTAAGTGCTCTTTTGACACTTACCCCTTCTATGCTTTTATTTTACAGAAAACGTTAAATGCCCGGAAGGAAGAACAGAAAAGTCTGTTATTTTGTATGTAAATAATTTTGTCTATGGATGATTGGTGATTCTGAAGCTCTTGTTATGTATAAAACAAGGTTTACATGTTTTGATCAAACAAGAACGTTTTCCGCTGAGCTGAGAAAAATCCATCTATTTTCCATATGTATCTTTTAATTTTTATTTTGTTTAAAAGTCTTGATATTTTCGTTTTCTTGCTGGACGCCCGATTTGTATGGCAGCTCTTATACTCTGGTTTAAAGAAAAAAAAATTTAATCGCTATTATAATTTAATTACGTTTTTAAACTCTGATATGAAAACGGGGCGTGACAGTATTGGTATCAGAGCCGGCTCTACCTTCTTTTTCGTAGGGCCTTGCTCGTAAATTTTTCTTTTGGTGTGTATATTAATGTATATGAATTGTATGATTAATATTTAAAATAGACAGATAATTCTGTTCAACCTTCTTCCTCAGTTTTTGTTTGATTTTTTCTTTTTATACGGTGATGATATGAATGTTCTTATCTGTTAGTTTTTTTTTTATCTTGCTGTATATATAAGTTGATGTTGTTCTGGGAAAGGATCGGGGTTGAGAGTTATTGTTGATGTGGTTTCTCTATGAAACTTACGTGTGGGGTTGTGGGTAATAGATGGTGCCTCCGCGTAGGACCGCTCGAATGAGTGTTCCCAGGGTTGAGTCCGCTGGGGCTAGGTTGAGGAGGCTATTTATGAGTAGCCAGATAGCTGGTGATGTTTCAGTGGGGGAGCATATAGCTAGACTTTTTCATTGCTGGAGAGAGACGGGTAGAGGATCTGGGCGAATAGGCAACATGGAAGCTGCCACTCGCTTGATTCATACATTGCCTGGGGAGTGGGCTGTACGGGCTCGGAGGGTTTTCCGGGATGAGTTGGTGTACTCGGCAGTTGGCAATGTACCGAGTATAGACTTTGGGCGTATGGCCCAACAGATGGAGTTATGGATGCGACGGGAGTCCCCGTCCACTCCAGAGAGGGGACCTTTTGACCCTTCCAACAATGATTCTGGTGGAGATGGAGATGACGAGGAGGATCCCAAGGAGGAGCCTGATGAGGCAGTTGGCGGGGCGGTTCATAGGGACTTTCCACCGGGGTTGTAGGGACCCCCGTCTCCACCTGCTGCCATGGCCTAGGGGGAAGATGGTGGTCTAGGATGGTTGGGTTAGGAGTATGAACAGTATTCTTTTGCTGTATATGTTGTATATAGGCTATATTTTTGTATGGTGCAGTGATTCTTGGTTATTCTTTTGCTATGTATATAGGAATAGAGTTGCTTGCACCCATCTAATCAGTGTACCCATTTTGATCTGGGTTATGATATATATATGATAGCTGTTAGTGGTTAACGATAATATTTTTGCGTTATAGAACCTTATTATTATTTTCTCGGGTATTATAATATATTTTGGTTATTCTCTAATCAGAAAATGAGGAGAGGTAGACCAAGGAAAAACCCTCAAACAACGACGTCAGCATTTGGACCGTCAGTGTCTGAGACATATGCAAGAGAGGAAACCACACCACCGCAAGTTAACCCAAGTCAATCAACGTCAGGTCCACCTAACTTGGAACCCATGGAAAGTTTGGTTGCGGTGTTACAAGGCTTAGCCCAACGATTGGGTACGAATACAACATCAGAGGAGCCCAAAGAAGATGGGAACAGAGTAATTGAACTCTTTCGAAGATTCAATCCACCAACCTTTAATGGAAAGGGAGAACCGGCTGACGCCGAAGAATGGCTCAGAGTTCTAGATCGGTTATTTGCTCATTAGACTTGTACCGAGGTACAATGAGTCTCCTGTGCCATTTTTCAGCTCACTGAGGAGGCCAGTTTCTGGTGGGAATCCTAACGTCGAACTTTAACCTTGGAAGAGATGGATGGTTTGACCTGGGCAGACTTTAAAGAGATAGTTATGCAACAGTACCTGCCTCAGTCATACCGGGATAATAAAGAAACATAATTTTTACACCTACGTCAAGGGTTCATGACAGTAGGTGAATATGAAAGAAAATTTAATCAGTTGAGCAGGTATGCGGTTCACCTGGTGGATACTGATTTGAAGAAAGCAAGACGGTTTTGTAAGGGGTTACGCCCAGACATTAGGGCTATACTGGCGGGGCAAGGAGAAATAACCTATAACGAGACGGTAAGACGGGCTATGGAGGTGGCGTCTCGTTTGCGAACGGATATGGTGGCCTCAAAGAGAGCCAACGAGGAGCTGGGAAAGAGAAAATGGGTAAGCTCAAGGCCGAATCAGGATCGGAATCTCAGTCAGGTAAAACAACCAATGAGAAGAGGCAATTCCAATGCTCTAAATAATAGAGCAAAATCGATTTGTCCAAAGTGTAGACGACCTCACTTTGGGCAATGCCTCTTGGGAACGGCTAATTGTTTTCGCTGCAAGGAACCAGGGCATAGCGCATTAAATTGTCCGCACTTTCCAGCCATGGGGTCAAGTGTTAATCAAAGACCAGGGGTAGGAAGAGCTCGGGCTTATGCTCTTACTCGCCAAGAAACCGCTGAAGAACCAGAGACAATGACAGGTATGTTATCGGTTTGTGATTTGCCTACACTTGTCTTATTTGATACTGGGGCAACCCACTCTTTTATCTCTGTCAAGTTTTATGAGATGCTAAAATTAAGAAGTGATATGATAGAAGCTAAAAAGCTAGAAGTAAGCATACCTTCAGGAAAGGTAGTAAGCACTCAGTGGAGGTGCAGAAATTTGAAGATTTCCTTTGAAAATAAAACTCTCTATGCCGATTTTCACGTATTAGAGATGAAAGATTTCGATGTAATCCTTGGAATGGATTGGCTAACGAAAAATCATGCAACGATCAAGTGTTTTGAGAGAGAAATTCTCTTTCAGCCACTTGAGGGTGAAAATTTTATTTTCTTCGGAGCTCGAGTTAGTTTGAATTTCAGGGTTATTACGGCCATGCAAGCCGTAAAATTGCTAAAAAGAGGAGATTGTGAGGCAATATTGGTTAACTTGGTAGATCCTAAGCAAGAAACGGATCCCATTGAAAGAGTTCCGATAGTGAAGGAGTTCAAAGATGTCTTTCCTGAAGAGCTATCTGGTCTTCCACTGGATAGAAAAGTAGAATTTGGGATAGAACTGGTGCCTGGATCTGCACCAGTATCAAAAGCTCCATATCGGATGGCACCAAAAGAGTTGCAAGAACTAAAGGTTCAGTTGCAGGAACTTTTAGAGAAGGGTTTTATCCGTCCCAGTGTGTCTCCATGGGGAGCTCCGGTGCTGTTTGTAAAGAAGAAGGATAGAACGTTCCGGATGTGCATAGACTATCGCGAATTGAATAAAAAGACCATCAAGACTAAGTATCCTTTACCCCGGATCGAGGATTTGTTTGATCAATTAAGAGGAGCAAGTGTATTTTCAAAGATCGACTTAAGATCCGGCTATCATCAGGTGAAGGTCAAGAAAGAAGACATAGCTAAAACAGCTTTTAGAACAAGATATGGTCACTACGAATTTGTGGTCATGCCTTTTGGACTCAGTAATGCGCCAGTGGTCTTCATGGATATGATGAATCGAGTTTTTCATCCTTATCTCGATCGATTCGTAATAGTTTTTATTGATGATATCTTGATATACTCGGATAGCCAGGCACACCATGAAGAACACTTGAGGATGGCATTGGAGATTCTGCGCAAGGAGAAACTGTACGCAAAATTCAAGAAGTGCGAGTTCTGGCTGAGAAAAGTGTCATTTCTCGGACACATCGTCTCCGAAAAAGGGATAGAAGTGGATCCGGCCAAAGTGGAAGCTGTAAGTAACTGGAAGGTGCCTACTAATGTAAATGAAGTGCGGAGTTTTCTTGGACTGGCTGGATACTACAAAAGATTTATAGAAGGATTTTCCAAGATTGCTACGCCCATGACTCGTTTAACCAGAAAGGAGACGAAGTTTCAGTGGACTGATCAGTGTGAGAAAAGTTTTCAAGAATTGAAGAAGAGATTAACTACTGCACCAATTTTGATAGTTCCAGATGTAACAAAAGGATTTGTGGTTTACAGCGATGCTTCCAAACAAGGTTTGGGGTGCGTTTTGATGCAACAGGGAAGAGTGGTGGCCTATGCATCAAGACAGTTAAAGACTCATGAGCAAAATTATCCAACTCATGACTTGGAGTTAGCTGCAGTAGTACATGCGCTCAAGATTTGGCGTCATTATCTGTACGGGGGAAATGTGAGATTTACACTGATCATAAAGTCTGAAGTACTTCTTCGAACAAAAAGAGCTTAATATGAGGCAACGGAGATGGCTGGAATTAGTAAAGGATTATGACTGTACAATTCTTTACCATCCAGGAAAGACGAACGTGGTTGCTGATGCACTTAGCCGGAAGAGGGCAGAAGGGATAGCTTGTCTGCTTACCAAGCAAGATCTCTTGATAAGAGAAATGGCTAAGTTAAGCTTGGAAATAGTAGTGCCACCAAGCAGTATCAAGGCGAGGGTGACAGCTTTAATAGTCCGACCCGCTCTGCGAGATGAGATCATAGAAGCCCAAAAGAATGACAGATTTTTGTTGTAGATAAGGGATCGGATGGAGAAAGGAAAAACAGAAGGATTTACTGAGTCTATCGGAGGAGCTCTCATCTTCAGAGGAAGAATTTGTGTTCCAAAGGATGAAGAACTGAGAAACAGAATTTTGGAAGAGGCACACGTAACACCGTACTCAGCACATCCTGGAGGTACGAAGATGTACCAGGATCTGAGAAAAGGGCTAAAATTTTAAGTGGGTGATAAAGTTTTTCTGAAAGTGTCGCCTACTAAAGGTGTTTACCGATTTGGAAAGAGAGGTAAATTAAAACCTAGGTACATTGGACCTTATGAAATTCTGGAACGGGTTGGTGAAGTTGCGTATCGATTAGCGCTACCACCTGATTTCGCGGGCATTCACAATGTATTCCATGTATCTATACTGCAAAAGTACATATTTGATCCAAGCCACGTAATCCACCAAGAAAGTATTGGGCTCGAAAAGGACTTATCTTATGAGGAGTCCCCTATCGCTATTATAGATAGGAAAGTTCATAAGCTGAGAAATCGAGATGTAAACTTGATAAAAGTCCAATGGAGTCAGCACAATGCGAATGAAGCAACCTGAGAAAGAGAAGAAGAAATCCTGGAAAAATATCCGAATCTATCAAATTTTGGTACGTTTCTAAATTTCGAGAACGAAATTTCTTTGTAGGAGGGTAGGATGTAATATCCAAATAATTTCTAAGATCAATTTAATAAACTAAGTTGCTTAATTTTGTTAAGATAAGAGTTGTTGACTTATTTTTCCTCCAACTCACCACCACATTTTAGACACATAACCTAACCTATAGTGCTAGCCTAGAGTAGTACTGACAATTCAATTAATTAATATTTAATCCAAGAGTAGTACCACTCAACTTTATTATCATGCCGGAATAAATCCACCTGCAGGGTTTACATGATAATTCTTATGAGTTCCTCAAGGGGACATCATCATCCTAAATAATTAGGACACGGTTTCATTATATAATCAACAGCACACCATATAAACAACACTGTATCCCAATTTACCGAGCTTATTGATTTAATAAATAAATCTCACCCATTGGTAAATTAAAGAAACATATATCGAGTATACATGCCCGTTATCATACAATGATTAAGAGGACGCACATCCATAATAACAGAGGTCTTGTTTTATTTATGTAGTCAGTACAAATAAAACAACATCAATTGGTCCTGCTCAATACATACAAAATGTACTAGTGTAATTTTATAATCAAGATAAATTAATACCAAATTACACTACAACCATTCCGATAATTTGTCCAAAATTATCTCGGCTGTGAGTTACCATTTATAATCTATAAGGAACTGATAACATGATCTTCTGTGTGGCACCACACACCATGTTATCTACAATATAAATTAATTGGACAATTGCAATAACATATATAACAAATATATAAAATGCAAACATTTGACCACAAAAGATTCTCATATCATAAATAGATGTTCATACAAAAGTTAGGCTTATAGTATACATCCTAACAAAAATAATGGAGCCTTTCTTTCATTTCCATCTCATTTCTTCATTTGCAAAACATATCATCCTCACCATAACTTCTTCTCAACCTTTGCTGCAGCCATTACTCTCTCAATCGGTGAATTTCCGGCAAGGGTTTATTTATATGTTTGCTCTATTTATGTTGTAGTTTTACTAGGGTTTTTCGACTTTAAACCCTAAGCTAGTTCTTGGCCGCCTTGTTCCTCCGATTGCTGTCGTTTTGCTGCTGTGTTTATGCCGGTACCCGGTCGCACCGACGAGAGGTGTGTTTGGGCTGGCCGACGCTCGGTCGCGCCGGCAAGGGGTCGAGGAACTCCGCCGCAGCTAGCGGCGGCTGTGATGGTTCTGTATATATATATATATATATATGTATGTAGTATATGTGCGTGTGTGCTGGTCTGTGTGCGTGAGGTGTAGGGGCTGGAGTATGGGGAAGAGGCCGGTGCCGGGGTGGCGCCAGTGTAGCCGATGAAGAAGGGCCGCCACTGGAAGCGGCGGCAGTGGCAGGGGCAGTGATATATATGTATATGTATGTATTCGAGTGTGTATATATGTATGTATGTTGGTGTTGGTTTTGGGTTGGGTGCTAGTAAATGATGGTGGTGAGGCGGCGTCGGGCTTGCGCCGGCGACGACGAGGGAGAGCCGCCGCAGCAGCGACGGCAAAGCTGGCTGAGTGTAGATATATATATATATATATGTATGTAACTGTGTAGGTATGTGTGTGTTTAGGTGTGTGAGGAGTGTGGGTGGTGTGAGGGGTGTCGCCGGAGACCTGGGATTGCCAGCAGAGGAGGTGGCGCCGCGGCGGAGGGCAGCAGGGGAGCAGGGGGTAGATTTAGGGTTTTGGGGTGATTTTGGGGATTTTGCAAACCCTAGGGACCAAATTGCAATTTCCAGATTTAGGATAGCTAACATTTTAGTCCTTGAACTTTTGAACACTAACATTTTGACCCTAATAACTTTCTGAAATTACAATATAGACCTCAGAAATTCTAGAACTTTCATTATGGACCCTAAACTCTATAGAAATTATCGACTCACCCCTAGATCTCGACAAAATGACGAAAAATAAACCCTAAAACTTGTAGCAATTATATCTTGACCTTAGAATTTAATAATTTTATATTTTATGTCCTATTATATTATAAAATGATATTTTGACTTCAAAAGGGGATTGGACATGACAAAACGAGCAATTTAAGCGAACAAATTCTAAGATAATTCTTAATAAACCCTAATTAAATTTAGAAACCCTAGCTATAGATTATTTCTCGAGAATTTATTTATTTATTTACAGTTTTATAGATTTTAAGATATTTAAGTCAGAAAATAAGTTATATTTTTCATTCTCTATAGGAGGTTCACGTGGGGCACCGAGTTAGACCTATTACCGAAAGTTTTTGCAGGATTTTGTGCGTAATCCAAAGTGGGGGGTAAAAATCCTTTTCTGTTTAAAAATCGTACAATTTTATGAAAAACAATGTGTCTACGTGATTTAATTTACGTCATTATGTGATGATATTTTTAATTGAACTGTTTTCGAATAAGGTATATGGTTCTGAAAGCTATTGATTTCAAGTATTTCAATGGAAATGGCTTAAAGGATGAAAGTCGGGATAATACCCGCTACAAAGGTTTTTCTGTACCTATGTGTTATGTGAATTATGTGGCCGACGTGAACGTGACTAATGTGCAATTTGTGTGTTATGTGAGAACTTTTATGTGAAATTTAACTGCGCATGCGCCTTCACGCCAAGTAGGGTATTCCTTTTTGAAAACCCATCTACAGGGGATATTCTTTAGAATTCCCAACACAATAGGGGTGTAACAGCCCAATTCGGGTCTGCTTGGGGCCCTGATAGGTATTCTCCGGAAACCTATCCACAGTTGCCATTGGGGCTCTTCGGGAGTCTACAACGTGTATTATATGTATAATATGCAAGCAATAGTATGTGTATATTATTATTATATTTTTCCCCTCCCTCACTAAGTGCTCTTTTGACACTTACCCCTTCTATGCTTTTATTTTACAGAAAACGTTAAATGCCCGGAAGGAAGAACAGAAAAGTCTTTTATTTTGTATGTAAATAATTTTGTCTATGGATGATTGGTGATTTTGAAGCTCTTGTTATGTATAAAACAAGGTTTACATGTTTTGATCAAACAAGAACGTTTTCCGCTGAGTTGAGAAAAATTCATGTATTTTCCATATGTATCTTTTAATTTTTGTTTTGTTTAAAAGTCTTGATATTTTCGTTTTCTTGCTGGACGCCCGATTTGTATGACAGTTCTTATACTCTGGTTTAAAGAAAAAAAAAATTAATCGCTATTATAATTTAATTACGTTTTTAAACTCTGATATGAAAATGGGGTGTGACAATAAATTTAAAAGTGAAATTAAACTCTAATTGATTTTAAAAATAAAATATTAAAAATTTCAAAATTATTTGGAAATTTTAAGAAAATTAATTGAAATTAAAGTAAAGATATAACTAATCCACAATTTTCTTGAGAAATTTGAAATTTATTTTCAAAATCTGATAATTATTTTAAAATTTTAAATATTATTTTTAAAGTTATAATTTATTTCAAAAATCTTACAATAATTAAAGCTGTAGAATTTAAATAATAAGACCATAACCCAAAAGTTAAATCTACAAAAACACAAAATTTTGGGACATAATGAAATTGAAAAATTATGGTCCAATTATTTATTATTGTTGTTTCTTAGTTTTATATTTATGTATTAATATTAACTATATTCATAACTTTATTTATGTATCAATTAATGTTGTATATAAAGAAGTTTTGTGAGTTTTGTAATTATTATATTTTAATTTTTATTATAGACATTATTTGTTTTATATTATGTTGGTTTTTTTTTCTAACTTAGTGAATATTAAATTTTGAATCCATTAATATCATAATTTTTAAAATCAACTATAAATATTATAATCCGTGCAACGCACGGGAGAAAATACTAATTTCTTTTAATAAAGCTATAGTGTGTATAGGACATTTGGATAACGATTCGTATATCTTAAAACCAACCGACAACTTTTTATACCACACCACAAAATGCATAAAGTTATCTCCAACTAATGAGTCTTACCTTTGGCATGTAAGATTTGGTCATATTAACCTTAATAAAATTCAACTTGTAAAGGATGGCCCTTTTATTGGTTTAAAGGTGGAACCATTACCTATATGTGAATCCTATTTGAAGGGTAAAATGACTAAAAAGTCTTTCAAATCCAAAAGACTAAGAGCCAAGGAAGTTTTGGAATTAGTACACTCTAATGTATGTGGACCAATTAAAGTCCAAGCTAGAGGTGGATATGAGTACTTCATCACTTTCACTGATAACTACTCAAGATATGATTATGTTTATCTAATGGATCACAAGTCTGAGGCACTTGAAAAATTCAAGGAATTCAAACTGGAACCGGAAAAACAATTAAGTAAGAGCATATAAACATTACGATCTGATCGAGGTGGTGAATATCTATCTAGTGACTTTAGAGCATACTTGACAGAGAATGAGATTTTATCTCAGTTGAGTGCACCAAGTACCCACAATAGAATGGTGTCTCAGAAAAGAGAAACAAGACCTTGTTAGATATGATCAGATCTATGATGAGCTTCTCTACTCTTAGTACTTCCTTTTGGGGATATGCACTACAAACTTCTATGTATGTACTGAATATGGTTCTGTCTAAGTCTATACCTAAAACACCCCTCGAATTGTGGAATAGGTGTAAGCTAAATCTAAAACATATTCGTGTATAGGATGTCCTACTATTGGTCCCAAGTGGTGTCCGAGGTTCAGAGGGGGGTGAATGAACCTTGGTCGATTTTGCAATCTTTAAACAATCCGTTCTACTCTGCAAGTTACTTGAACTTGCAGCGTCAGATAGTTACTGCTTACAGCACTAGGATACAGTGCTGCACGCTGTAACTTGGAGTTTTATGCGCAGCGGAAATTTACTTTAAAACACAAGGCTGATTTTCTCAAAGATGCTTCTATCAGAAAACGTTTTATGCAAATGATACAGATAAGAAACAGAAGGTAAAAGCACAGATAAGTAAAGCAATAAACACTTATGGCTTATAGTGGTTCGAAGGTGGTGTAATCTTTCTACGTCCACTCTACTGCTACTTCGAGCAGGAACTTTGTTAAGCAAGATTGGTTTACAGGACACTCCTAACAACCTATCAACTTTACAAAGTAACCACCTACTGAAGTCCAGCATACACACAACAACTGCAAACTTCAAAGGCTCACCCACACAGGGTTCCACACTCCCACACAGGGAAGCTGCCTAACTCTAGACAACTATGCAAACAGCAAGGATCTCTCCTATCAACTGTTCGACACCACTAAAACAACTTAAGCACACAGCAACAAGGTTAAAAAGATAAAAAGTTTTTTCTTCAACTGGTGCTTCGAAGTGAGCTTCTGAATCCTTGAGGAAACTTTCAGCTTGAACTTGCTTCACTTCGGGAGGTTGAGTGACTGAAACTGATCGTAGACTTGAATACTTGGATCTTGCAAGCTTTGTGAATTGTTCAGTTAATCAGTAGTTTCAGTAACCAGCTTCAGTGTATCTCTTCCTCTATTTATACTTGTAGGAGAAGATGTCCGTTGAAGGAGACATCTCTTTTTTGAATTTGAAGTAGTCTGACCAAAGGTATGGTTCGCATTTAATGCGACTTGACTTTTTCTTTCGGAGCATTTAATGCGGCAGTTGCGGCTTGCAGCTTTCTGCAGTGCGTCAGTCCACGTGGCATCTTCGTATTGGCTCCATGTCTGCAACTTTGATCTTCTCTGGAACGGCTCTATTTAATCTTGCATGAGTCTTCGTTCCTCGTACTGCATTTATCCTTCCTAGGATTGTAGGATACTCCTTGTTGTAAGTTGCGCTTATTGACTTGACTGGACTGTAAGCTTAGCGCTGTATCCTAGGTCTTCGTGCAGCTTATACTTTCTTGCAGTGCTGCTGTAACTTAGACCTGGTTGCAGTATCTTCCGGTAGTCCTGCTATATCCTTTTCTTGCAGCAGTACTCCTGTATCCTTTTCTTGCAGCGATGCTGCACGCCGTTCTTTCTTTCTTTACTGTAGAGATGCTTTATCTTGTTACGGCGTTGCTGTATCTTCCTTCTCGCAGTTGTGCTGTATTCTGCCTTTATGCAGCAATACTGTATTATGCCTTCTTGTAGCGATATCTTTTCTTAAGGGCATAGATGCAGTTTTATCCTTGTTCAACCTCCATTATTACCACTTAATACTAGACTCAATTCTAGTCTATGTATTCACTTAAACATCATGAAAAATGGGGTACTCAAAACTTCCTATTACATAAGTGATTTGTCTCATCAAAATCTAAACATTGAAATCCTAACACCTACATATATGCTTAAAGGTAAGATGGATAAGATAGAATCAAGATCAGAATTATGTGTGTTTGTAGGATATCCTAAAGGTACAAGAGGTTACTACTTTTATAGTTCTCAGGATAAAAAGGTATTTATAAGTACAAATGCGACCTTCTTAGAGGATAAGTATATAGAAGAGAATGAATTCAGAAACAAGGTTCTTTTGGATAAGGTGGGGAAAAATAGCCTTGGTTCATGTAATCCAGAGATCCACATTAAACCTATTCATTCTGAATTCATAAATCTACTGTCATCGGCTATTGGATTCAGTAGGAGACATAATGAGGTTCCACCTACTGTGCCAACTGGTTCTTCGATTAATGAGGTAGTAGAAAATCATAATTACATTGTTCATTCACCTCCGGGTGTAGAAATGAATACGAAAAGACATGGAGAACAAGAACAAGCTACAGTCATCCAGGAATCTATAGCGGCTATATGAAATAAGAGAGCCGTTAAACGACCTTCTAGATTCTTGCTCTATGGAGAGTCTTTTGAGGCAGTCTCTACTGAGCAAGAGGAAGATCTCACTTCGTTTTACGAGGCTATAGAAGATATAGACACTGATCATTGGAGAAGTGCCATGGATTCAGAAATGAATTCCATGTACACTAACTCTTTTCTGGAATCTTGTCTGCAGGATATCCTGCCTCAGGTATGAAAATCCTTTGTTTGCTCATCGGTGATGAACCTTTTTCTTGTATTTCTTTTTGGATCAGCAATGGTGAACACGCCTTGTGTAGGGGCGCTTCTAATGCATTCCACAAATGGCAATTGGCGGCCCTTGAAGCTTGTATGGCTGCTTGGACTTTGTCCAAGTATGCTTTTTGAACATATGAAGCTGCTTCGACTCGTGTCCTTAGCAACTCAAATGCTTTATTTAGCTCCTCAAGGTTTTTCCTGAGGTGTCTTGCTCGGACTGTGATGCAATCCGCTTCAAAGATGTCCATCTCTTATCAAGAAATCTACAAGAACATTCTCATTAGATTTCACAATGACATTATCAAATAAATAATATTGGCATTCTACTTGCCACCTGATAATACGAGCTTTTTTGATTTTTTATTCGAGTTTATTTTTCAAAAAAGCTTTTACATTTGTATTGTCAACCTTTAATGTAAATTTTTTTGCTAATAAAAATAGAAGTCATTTTTAAATGTCTTCTAAACTGCAAAGAATTCTTTCTCGTTAATATGCCAAACTCTGGCTTCTTGTTCTGTAAACAACCCTCCTATGTATCTACATGGTTCTTCACGTGTAGCTGTCTTCCTCATGAGTAATGCTGCCCATCAAAAGTCGTTAGAGTTCGTGTAGACAACTAACTGATCCTCATCTTGAGGAATTATGAGTTTCGGTAGGTTACTGCAAACCTATTTTAACTATCGGACACGTTGGGAATGAATTTCTTTCCATTTTCATTTGGTCTTCTCATCATTTTGTAATAAATGACGGGTCCTTAATAAACAAACCTGTAAAATTAATCACTCCAAAGAAGCTTTGAAGGTACTTCTTATCCTTAAGAACATTTGAAAAATTGCGGATTTTCTCCATAATGTGTTCCTGAAGTTCCATACCTACATGATCAGTAATAATACAAAGAAACTTGATTCTATTGACTACGATTATTGCCTTTTTTTCAGAGAGCACTAATCCTTCTTTATAACATGCTTCTGAAAATATTTCAAGATGCTTTAAATGATCTTTTATATTTTTAAATGCTATCAAAATATCGTCTATGTAAACAAACATAAACTCAAAATAATCTTTGAAAAGATTATCCATTTTTTTTGGTATATCTGGGGTGCATTCGCAAGTCCCATTGGAAGTACATTCTAGATATATTGTCCTTATGGTGTAGAAAAAACAGTTAATTTTTAGACTCTTTTTCTAACTTGATCTAGTAAAATCCAAACTTACAATCGAATTTTGAAAACACTTTTCAATTAATACAATCAATTAAATGTTCTCTACTCGGAATATAATAACCATCAAATTCGGTAATCTTATTAATACCTTGATAGTTAATTACTAACTTGACTTTTTCTCTCATTATTTCACCATGGTTTCTTACAAAAAACTCAGGGTTACTATAAGGGGAGATACTTGCTTCGATCAGATTGAGATCGATATGCTCTTTAATAATCTTTTGTATATATTTTCAATCTTCGATATTCATGTGAATTGGCTTGTATCGAACCAACTCATATCGGTATTGTTCTTTTACCTTTAGCGTTGCTTCGATCTGGTTTTTGTCCCACCAGACTAAACGATTTTTATTGAAATTCCTCTAGATTAGCCTTTTAATATTTTTAAGGGAAAGTAAACTTTCCTCATCAATATCAATTCGAGGTGGTCCTTCTTGTAAGACATTTTTCAGAAATTGAATAGCTTCTTCTGGTGCCTCTTCAATTTCCTTTTGTCTATAGGACAAAAGAGTTTTTCCAAATTTTCTCTTATCCTGCATTTTGGGATGAGTTAACTTGGAGTCATTATCACCACGTTTGCTGTGAAAATTAATAGGCATTAACCTATTGAAAGCTTTCTCTCGCTGCAAAACCTGTATCAAACTACCACAATTAGTAGTAAAGGTTAATAGGTTCTTGTGATTATCTTGCTCATATTTTACGAAGGTTTGGATAAATTTGTTACTCAACAAAATATCAGCACCTGTGTCATAAATATAGATTGGTGGCATTCTTACTTTGTACCAAGGGGTGTCAAAAGCTCTACCTATCATTATTCGTTATTCTCGAATACCTTTATTGAGTATTATGATTCTTTGGGAGAAATCTCTTCCTGCAATAAGAGGTAAAGTTTTCACCATTTCGCTGGGAAAAACTCCTGGCTTTGCTGTGTAAATGCCTGAACCTAAATCAATATAAGCTGTAAAATACTCTGACTTATACCGCTCATATAATATCCCTATAGATATATATATAGAGAAAATACTCGTCATTCAGAATCTTCTGGATATTCTTTCATATTGTTCCAAGATTCTAACATGGTTATCCTTAAGTTTGTTTGATTAAACTTAAACATAACTTCTTGCAATCTTATCACATCTTGCATATGATGAGTTAGACTTTGATTTCGCATATTTCTCATGATGTCTAACAACTTATCTCTTTCTTTTAAAAGATTTTTAATCTCTTCCTCTATACGCAAACCTGGCATATTTAAATAGAAAATGGGTTTTTTATTCTACCCTGATTGTGTGTCCATCAAGACGGAACTCCATCCATTTTTCATTTCTTACCCATGGCTTGTGTTCTTCTCGGAAACTTAAACCTAGAGTCATAGAACCTTTAGTTCTACCTGCACTTTTTATAACAGATACTTTATAACCTACTATTTCTAACATATATTCGTATCTATTAGCACTTGGTTGTTGTAAATGATATATCTCATCACAAGGAAACAAATTATCAGTTTCACATATATCAAAAACAACATGGATTTATTTCCATCCTTCAGTAAAATTCATTTTTACATTCCTTACCCTAATTTTATGTGGATTAAAATCTTCATATGGTTCTTTTCCTCTTAGGCTTAAAATCTTATCTTCGGAAAATCACATCATTTTACTAATATCGGAATCATATCTTAATGAGTTATTTAAAATCGAATGATCTTCGATTAGTAAATTAACACCGCTTATCCTAGGAATTTGGATTGGGTCTGGTGTCATTACCTTGGAAAATTCCTTGAATGTTTTAGGAATTTCTATATACTCTTTCCTTAAGATCATATCTGAATGATGTGTATTAGAAAGTGCATATGCAATTCTATACATGATAGAATATGGTCTTGTTGGGATCTCAATGTTTAGATTTTGATGAGACAAACCAAATATGTAATAGGAAGTTTTGAGTACCACATTTTTCACAATGTTTAAATGAAAATGTAGACTAGGATTGAGTCTAGTTATAGGTGCTGAAAAATGGAGGTATACATGAGTATAATGCTGCATCGAGGATTTCAAAATGAAGTTGCTACAAGAAAGCAAATACAGCAACACTGCAAGTAAGTAAGAATGCGTGCAACATCGCTGCAAGAAGAGACAACAAGAGTACTGTAAGAAAGGATACAGCAGTATTGTATGAAGTTACTGTAAGAAGGTCAAGTAACAGCAGCGCTGCAAAGAATGAACAGCTGCAAGTAGACCTAAGATACAGCGCGAAGCTTACTGCATAATCAACCAACAGTGCTTAAGGAAAAACAGAATAAGTATCCTGCAATCCGAGGAAGGATAAATGCAGTACGAGGAATGAAGAACCAAACAAGAATAAATAGAGTCGTTTCAGAGAAGATCAAAGTTGCAGACACGGAGCCAATATCAAGACGACAAGTGGACTGACGCACTGTAGAAAGCTGCGAGCTACAACCACCACATTAAATGCTCTAGAAAAAAAAGTCAAGTCGCATTAAATGCGAGTCATACCTTTGATCAAGTACGCTTTATTTCAAATGAGAGATATCTCCTTCAACGGATATCTTTCTACAAGTATAAATAGAGGACGAGCAACCCTGAAGCTGACTACTGAAACATTTACACGAAAAAGACCAAGCATTCAAGCTTTACTCTCTCAAGCATACTCTCAATTTCAGTCACTCAACCTCTGTGAAGTGAACAAATTTCAAGCTGAAAGATCCCTTGAAAGAATCAGAAGATCACTTCATCGCACCAGTTGAAGAACACATTTATATACTTTTTAACCTTGTTGCTGTATGCTTAGGTTGTTTTAGGTGTCGAATAGTTAATAAGAAAAATCTTTGTTGTTTGTGTTGTTGTCAGGTAATTCCCTATATGGGAGTGTGAAACCCTGTGTGGGTTGCCTTTAGAGTTTGCAGTTGTTGTGTGTATGCTGGACTCTAGTAGGTGCTTAGCTTTGTAAAGTTGATAGATTGTTAGGAGTGTCCTGTAAACTAATCTTCTTTGCTTAACAAAGTTTCTGCTCGAGGTAGCAGTAGAGTGGACGTAGAAGGATTACACCACCTTCGAACCACTATAAACCATAAGGGTTTATTGCTTTAATATTTGTACTTTATCTTTCTTATCTATCTCTATCATAAGCATAAAACATCTTGAAAAAGATCATATTTGAGAAAACCAGCCTTGTGTCATAAAACCTATTTTTTTGTTGCGTATAAAACTCTAAGTTACATCATGCAGCACTGCATACTAGTGCTGTAAGCAGCCAGTAAGTTTATAAAAGATTTGTAAAATGGACCAAGGTTTCATTCACCCCCCATCAGAATCTCGGACACCATTTGGGACCAACATATCTATTACCCTTTTTCATTAAATCAATTATTTTAAAGTCCTGATGAAGGGTTAAGACTCTATTGAAATCTTGGTCAGCTAGGTTGTATGCAATCCTAGGATGAATGTCCAACATAAGTTTGTCAGCATACAAATTACCTACCATGGTACCAAGATAACTATCTCGCAAATTATTGATTCTTCTATCCATCACAGATAAATGTAATTCAGAATCAATCTCTTCTTTGAAGGTAGCCTTAATCACTACTTCAATGGCTCCAATATGTATCCATTTCATAGTAACCGCTACTTCTTCTTTGATAAAGCTCAGTTCCTCAAGAATTTTTTCTTTTGGAATAAGCTACATATCAACTTTATTATCGGTTAATTTCATGGGAATCGAAAACTCACCTGAGTTCACCCAATAGATGATATGGTGTTTGCGTTGTCTTAGCCCCATCTGGTTACAGAGACGGTTAAGACTTCCAATCTTAAAGCCCTCATAAGGGTTTAAGGTTGAATCCTGTCGCATGATTCTTTCCATCATCTTGTTAGAGATGGTCATTTTTGAATAGAATTCTAATAGACTATCCGATGTTTGGAGTCTATCTTCTTGTTCGCTGGAGCTAGTCATCTGGTTTTGTAGATGATCCATAGGAATCGTCTGAATCTGACTCATATTCTTCTTCATAGATGCTTTCATCTGAAGAAATATGCTCGAATTGGTAAACTGACACCAAATCTCCATAGTAAACCACATCAAGGATGTCGGTCGTTGGCTCGAAATAGCGCGCTTCACTCTACTTCTATGGGCAGTCTGGCGAAATATGATCTTTCGCACCACATGTCCAGTAGTTGCAATCTTTGAAATTCCATTAGTTCGAGTGTGAGCTCATTTGAAAGTTCTCCTTCTTGCTGTTCCTCCTGTTGACTTCCTTGTGGATCTAGATTCCTGTGAAGAAAACCTGGAAGGACCAGACTTTTGACCAAATTTGTAAGATCTAGCCTTTGATTTGGACCACCATGATCTCCCTTGATTGGAAGACCTTCTATATGATCCTCCGGACTTAGATCGAAACCCTCTTCTGAAGTGTTTCTTTCTTTTGCCCTGTATTTCCCGACTTGGTTCTCCAATAATGCTTGGAAAATCATTATTGTCGCAACAAAGATGAGTCTTTTTTACCAATCCTCTTAGTTTTTTCTTGTTCTTTTATAGTGTCGCCTGATGACACCACTCTTTTATGTTGTCCTTTAAAAAGAACATCCTTCTTGCTACTGAATCAATCCTTCCTGAAGGTACCGTATAGGTTTGTATAAGCATTTATCTCCAAGGACTACATATTTTTTCAAAGAACATTTCTATTGCAACATTCAGTGGTATCTAAGCTTGGAAGTAATATTTACGGAACCAATAGATGTATTCATCCGCATAACATATATTTCTCAATTCGAGTGCATACAAGATTTGTGCATATTCTCTATTCTTTTCTTTTTTTGCATACAAGATGTATTCTTTTTTTCTTTCATCAAAGTATCCATCTCCGATGAAGAATAATTTGAGCAAGTGACCGATCTTTTCGATAATTTTATAAATATTATCTCCGGATCTGATCTCTTATTTGATATGGGCCTCCGTACTATCCTATGCTTTCTTGGCTGAACCTTGTAAACTATTTTCAACGAGTTTGTTAAATTGGTACTTATCTATATCCAGCAACGACGAGAAAACCTTTAATGATGTCATCCATTCATCGATCAAGGCTTCCATAGTCCTAATATCGAGAATATCGGTTGTGAGCATCAACCCGAACGGATGTGTTGGCTCTAACATCGGTTTTGCCCAAGGACTATTAGATGCTGTCTTATCACATCATGGTCGTCTCCTGTGTCGAGCCACAAATGTGTTATAGTCGACTTGATCCTGTTTCCATGGTCATTGGGGAACGTGTGTCTCGGCACTCGTACTCCTTTCTTCTTGTTTAGGGATAGGATCATTCATCTTGAGATTAACCAAATCCACTATTCCTAGATTGGAAAGTGACTCTGTTAACTCCGAGATGTCTACTCTTGTGACTTACATTCGACTTATCGGATGATATCGAGCAAGAGTTCCTTGTAGCTTTTAAACTTCGGAACTTACATAGTCTTTCATTTGGGAATGATTAGTTTATCTCTGAACGTATCTTTGAAACGTTCATTCATTGATCTACCTGTTCCCTTATAGGAACCGCCGGATCACCGACCCTATACGATTATCTGATTCGGGGTCCATGCAAATATGATTACGCGCAGTGGATAAACGAATCATACCTTTTGCACCGATATTAGTTCTAAGGTCAGAACTGTAGATTAAGGAATCGATGGAGCCTGGACCTCACGATCTTCTGTTGTATTCCTTGCTTTTTTCTCGAACGTTGTGTGGGCAACGAACTATCGAGACTTTCAGCCGTCTTCTACTAAATCGTATCTCAGATTTTATGTCTGTGTGTGTAGAAACGGCTGACTTGAGGCTTATTTATAGGCTACAACAGGGACCTTGAGGAGGATTAGGAATCGGTCTCCTGATAGGCTTAGGAGTCCTAAATTCAATCTGAATATACTTCTTAAGCCTATCAATAATATCTCAATCCACTAAAAAGATATTATTGAACTACCGTCCCTTATCCATATTAGATATGGGCTCCTATTTATTATGTGCGCGTTTATCTCCCCGCGTTTAAGATATCGAATGTTCGTTAATTAAATGAATTACTGACAATTCAATTAATTAACATTTAATTCCAAGAGTAGTACCACTCAACTTTATTATCATGCCGGAATAAATCCACCTGCAGGGTTTACATGATAATCCTTATGAGTTCCTCAAGGGGACATCATCATCCTAAATAATTAGGACACGATTTCATTATATAATCAACAACACACCATATAAACAACACTGTATCCCAATTTACCGAGCTTATTGATTTAATAAATAAATCTCACCCATTGGTAAATTAAAGAAACATATATCGAGTATACATGCACGTTATCATACAATGATTAAGAGGACGCACATCCATAATAACAGAGGTCTTGTTCTATTTATGTAATCAGTACAAATAAAACAACCTCAATTGGTCCTGCTCAATACATACAAAATATACTAGTGTAATTTTATAATCAAGATAGATTAATACCAAATTACACTACAACTATTCCGATAATTTGTCCAAAATTATCTCGGTTGTGAGCTACCATTTATAATCTATAAGGAACTGATAATATGATCTTTTGTGTGGCACCACACACCATGTTATCTACAATATAAATTAATTGGATAATTGCAATAACACATATAACAAATATATAAAATGCAAACATTTGACCATAAAAGATTCTCATATCATAAATAGATGTTTATACAAAAGCTAGACTTATAGTATACATCCTAACATCCCTTTGGTAACCTTCCTTTCAGATCTACGATTTTTTTTAGATCTGAAACTTCTTGTTGGATTTCGGATAGAGATCAGAACATCTTCTCCATCTGTCCACCATAGAATATGATGATCTTTTGGACTTTCCTAAGGTCTTGTGTGACCTTAGATGTATCTGGAACAATCATGTCTCAATCCTTGTGGGATGTCATTGAAATCCTGCACTTGTTTTATCTTCAAATAATTTCGAATACATTTTTCTTGATTTTCTCCCCCCGTTAGGCATAGAAAATTCAATATTGTAAATATTTTTAATTATTTCTTTAATAAATCCTGAAGCTCTGATATCAATTTTTGAAGGATCGGATCCGCGATCAAATAGATATGTGGATTAGTTTTTCCTTTAAATATCCTAAGTATTAGTGAATACATGGCAATTGTTATACCTCTCAGACCAGATCACAAGTATAAATACGAGTGTTTTTTAGGGCACGAGAGAGGTTTCCAGCCATTATATCCGAACTATAACTTAAGGATATAAAACATGATTTTATGAAAATGGTTTGACATTGATAAAATTGGAGTGACAAAAGCACATTCCATGTGTGGCGTAAGAGTGTTAACTTGATTTTGGATAGTTTAAGGTATTATTATAGTGTATTGAGTATTTTGATTTTTTTGTTATAAATTTTTTGGGTAATATTAACCATTACCCCTATATATGTGTGTGAGAATTTATATTTACAACCGAAATATTTGACAAGATTGTTTTTTTTTTTTTGTATTTTAGAACTTATCGATCGCTACTAAATAAGAGGAGATGGAAGTGATTATAATATTCAATAAAATAGAAATATGATATTGTTTTTTATGGATAAAATTTATGAAAAAATAAAATTATTTTCATAGAAAAGGTTCATATACATCAGGTAATTCATGCATTCGAGTTAGATTGGGTTGGATTCGACTCCAATTCTTTTTTTTCTTCTAATATTTATATTATATTAAACATACATTTATATTATATTAGTCGTAACTTTATATATAATTATCATATCATTATATAATATTTTAACTTAAAAAAAACTAGATCATTTAAAAATGAGTTGGACAGATTTGAATTCACCTACCCAAATATATAAAGATACATAAATACACAAATATATGAACCTTAATTATACATCAATTACACATAACTTATTGTCATTTTCATCTAAGCAATATATGATTTATGTATTGAATCATTTTATCAAATTAAATATATGATTCTAGAATCATATTCTTTTCTTTTTCATTTTTTGTGGAAATAGAAATTTAATTGCAACAGATTTCAGTGAATACGTGTATAAAGCTGAATTTGTTGACTATGAATGAAGCACACGTCAGGAGCTAAGGTCGGTGGTAGTGGTGGGGTCAGACACCTGAAGTCAACCTATTTATTGTTATAATAAATGCTTCCGCCGTTATATTGTCTAGTTCAACATTTAGGATGATATTATGACTCATGATGAGCGTCATCTAGAAGTAGAAGATCTTGTGATGTTGATATGATTGATTGATTTTTTTCACACGTCAATACGTACACGGCCTACATTCAATTTCCAGATAATTTCACATTTTCACAATTCATTCTATTTTTTAAGAATTCTCCACATGCAATGTATTCAGGGGAAAATGATCCAAATTACTTATTTTTTTAAACTTTCATTTCATTTTATCCATTAATATAATAACACATCCTTAAATATCTTTAAATATAGATTTTGAACCCAAAATACCTATTTTTCCCAAAATCAATGGATAATTGTGGGGCCATGTCAGAATTTGGTGACTTTAATGTACAAATACACTGTTTTCATTTATCTATTCATTTGGACATTTGATCACTGTTTCGAAATACAGTATTATTATTTAATTGTTAATGTATTCATAGTTTGTTATTAATTTATAATACTAATTAATAGTTTATAATACAAATCAATAGTACTAATTATAGTTCGAAAATAGTATTTCAAAAATAATATTTACTAATTATTTTCGAACATTATGTATTATAGCAATAATATTGTATAATAATGTTTCGAACATTATTTTTGAAAACTATTCACTAAATAATAATATTAATTAATTATTTTACTCATGCTCAAGTGATACCAATTATTATTTATTGATTAATGTAGGCAACAATTGTATAATTTATTTTCGAAAATTACATGAAGATTATATCTTCGAAAACTTTAATTTCTTAATGTTCGAAAATTTTGACATGCACTGTTAATAATATTTTATTCATTTAAACCTATTATTAATTAATTAATTAATTAATGTAGTCATGATTTTTTTTCGAAAATTATTAATTTTCGAAGATTAGTGCAATTGGCTTAATTTTCAATAACTTGAATTTGTTAATCTTCGAAAATAAAGACATGCACTTGTAATAATATTATATTTTATTCATTGACACGATATTAGTAATTAATTTATTATTTATTTATTATTTCGAAAATTAGCAAAATTGACTTAATTTTCGAAAATTTGTGCAATTGATTAATTTTCGAAAACTTGAAATTGTTAATCTTCGAAAATAAAGACATGATATTTTATTCATGTACACCTATTAGTAAGTAATTATTTATTAATTAATTAATTTATGCATGAAATTGCATGACTCATTTTCGAACATTTCTGCACTGCACTTAATCTTCGAAAATCATGTTTTCTTAATGTTCGAAAATCAGGTTCTCGTAATGTTCGAAAACTATGTCATGCACTTTTAATACTATTTTATTAATTAATTAATTAATTAATTAATTATTAATTAATTTATGCATGAAATTGCATGACTTATTTTCGAACATTTCTGCACTGCACTTAATCTTCGAAAGTCCTATTTTCTTAATGTTGAGGTTCTGTTAATGTTCGAAAACCTTGTCTTGCACTTGTAATAATATTTTATTCATGTACACCTATTATTAATTAATTATTTATTTATTAATTAATTAATTAAGGATACTTTGTTTTCGAAAATTAGCAAACTTGACCTAATGTTCGAAAACTCTATTTTGTTAATGTTCGAAAACTATGTCATGCACTTTTAATAATATTTTATTCATTTCCTTCTATTATTAATTAATTAATTATTTATTTATTTATTTATTAATCTAGGCTGGAAATTGCGTGACAAATTTTCGAAAATTAATAGGTAGAATTAATCTTCGAAAATTGTCATTTGTTAATCTTCAAAAATTTTATTTTCTTAATGTTCGAAATTTTTTAGTTTAATAATATTTTAGTCATTCACTCCTATTATTAATTAATTAATTAATTATTTATTAATTAATTAATTTAGGCTGGATTTATTTTTGAAAATTAGTGAATTGACATAATTTTCGAAAACTATGATTTGTTAATCTTCGAAAATAAAGACATGCACTTTTAATAATATTTTATTCATTTTCCCTTATTAATTAATTATTTATTTATGTATTAATTAATTAATTAATTAATTTAGGCTGGTTTCTTTTCGAAAATTAGTGAATTGACCTAGTTTTCGAAAACTATGATTTTTTAATCTTCGAAAATAAACACATGCACTTGTAATAAGATTTTATTCATTTTCCCTTATTAATTACTTATTTATTTATTTATTTATTTATTTAGTCTCGTATGAGCATGACTTATTTTCGAACATTAAAATTGTCTTAATCTTCGAAAATCATCTTGTGTTATTCTTCGAAAATTCTAATTTGTTAATTGTCGAAAACTATGTCATGCACTTTATTACTTTAATAATATTTTAGTCATTCTTCCCTATTATTAATTATTTATATATTTATTTATTTTCAAAAATTGATTGCACTGTACTTATTGTTCGAAAACAAAGTATCCTTAATGTTCGGAAATTAGGTTTTGTTAATCTTCGAAAATAGAGACATGCACTTGTAATAATAATTTATTCGTTGTCTCCTATTATTAATTAATTAATTATTTATTTATTTATTAATTCATTTTGGCATACTTTGTTATTTTGTTTTTAAAACATGATAATTTTGTGCTATGGTCATGATAATTAATTGCACTTATTGCATAATTTTCGAAAACATTAATAATAATATTATAAATTCTCGAAAAAATTGAAGGAATTAATTTTTCAAGATTAATGTTTCGAAAATAATAAAGTTCAAAAACATCAATAATAATTAATAATTTTCGAATTGTAGTATTTTAATTTGAGATATTGCTTAGGAAAATTTCGAAAACATTTATTTTCTCACATTATAATGTTTGAAAACATTAGTAATAATATGTAATAATTTTCGAAAACATTGTTATTAAATTTGCGAAAATTGCATTATTAATTTTCGAAAACCCTTTTTCAAAAAAAATAATGTTCGATAAATTAATCATAACATTGTTATTAATTTTTCAAATCATTGTTATTAATTTCAGATGAAATTCATAATTAATTTTCGATAACATTTTCATTAATTTTTGAACATTACTTATAAACCAGTATTAATTTCCTAACATAGTAATTTACGAACATTAGTAATTTTAGAACACTAGAGTAAAATTCTATTACTAATGTGATATTACTTTAATTCATAATCTTCGAACACTAATTATAATTATTAACAAAGTATGCTCGAATATTAATAATTATTTAATAATAGTGAAGAAATGGTTTTTTTACTCAGTTGTTGAAGCCAAATAAATTGGACACTTTCTTCTTGTATGATTTTCTGACTTGCAAACCGAACATTTCTTTTTCAACCTTCGGATGCCTTCATTGTTGCAGCCACCAATGTGTTCATTAGCAATTTCGTTATCTCTATAGTCATACTGTATGGGCACGCGTTCGGTACATCTTGCTCTATTGTGGTCTATACGGCCACATCGACTGCATCTTCCGAATCGAGCAGAAGGAATCTGTTTCCCTTTGGGTCGTCCCGCTTGTTTAGGCTTGTTCGGTGCTCTACATAATTGATTTTGAATTTCATCTGATGCTACCCAAGCTTCTGGCTCGAGCACAGGATTAACTGTACCGCTCCACATCCCCCTCAACCATTCAGTGGTGTAATATTGGCCGACATATGATGTAAATGATTCCTTCATAAAACTATAACAAAAATTGGACGAATGGTCAAGACGTATAGGTACGTATGAATACATTCACTAATCATAATTGTGACCTGAGATGTAAAAATATGGCTTCGTATGACTACCTTATTGATGCGCATGCATGCGAACACGGTATTAGGTCACTTTGAAAAATTGAACATGTGCACTCGTATTGGGTTAGCTCGACAATAAAAATCTTACTCCCATCCGTGACCTTATATTTGTTTCGGCCCAATTTATCCACTTGCATACGTCGACCAAGCTTGACAGCTTCGACTAGTCTTTCATGCGCTGCCTTCGTCAGAGAATTTTCTCTATCTTCATCAGTAGTCCTCCTTTCATAAAACCATTTTTCGATTATTCGTCGAGCACACTCTAGAAAAGAACATACAGGTAGCTTTCTTGCCCAGACAAGACGACTATTCCATGTCTCAGCCGCGTTTGACGTCATGAAGTTAAATCTTCTAACAGGACATCTCACTCGAGCCCATCGTTGTTCTCCAGCCTTCGTTAAGGTTGCTACTGCACCTTGTATACCAGTTTCTTGTATCATAGAATAGTACCTGTAAGTAGAATTACGGTTACGAAAATACACAGAGATGAAAAAAATTATAGAGGTACTAATACTAATGAATACCCCAGGAAACATACTTTTCGAAGCTCGTCGACTGATAACAAAATGCAGCTTTGTTGAAAAGTTCCACCAAATGTGTTCCATGTCTGGCCAGATTTTGTTGCAAATGAAAATAACATAAAGCATGAGTCGCATCAAGGTACACTGCCTTGATGCCATTGTTGATACTGACGTGTTGATCGGATACTATTAGTAATTGATCTGGGCATCCAAATGCTTCACGAAGATGTTTCAGAAACCAGGTCCAAGACTCATCATTCTCAACATTTCCTAGACCAACTGCCAATGGAAAAATTTGATCGTTCCCATCTTGGGTCACTGCAACAAACCCAACACCTTTATACTGACCCTTTAAGTGACATCTATCCACAACTATAACGGGTCGTGAGTAGTGTATAAATCCATGAATAGATGCTGCCAATGCATAGAACACATATTTGAATTTTCCATTCCCATGTGTTTCCAAAGCTGTATATGTCCCGGGATTAGATACTTTCAAGACGTCTAAATATATTGGGAGCAGAGCAAATGACTTTTTTGGATCACCGTATGCAACCCTTATAGCATGGCGTTTTGCTTTCAACACAACCTTGTAAGAAACATGTACACCATGTCGATCCTTCATTTCTGATATGATGCCCCTAGGACCAAGGTTGGAATTTTCGGTCCTAAGCGTGTCAACATAGTACTCACCGATCACTGCTGCTGGAAGTTGCCGAGTTGCATTGTTGTTCAAATCATTTGAACATGTATGTTCTAAAACAATCTTCAAAATTTTCCAGATGCCAAATTTCGTGTGTGCGTTCACTAAGAATGAGCAATTTTTGTTTGTACACTTCACATACCATCTGGTCTTATCAGACTTATCCACGCGGTACTCAGCAACATTATTCAAATGGTAAAGACGTACTACATTTTGCAACTCGAATTTACAACCAAAAGTGCTTCCTTTTCTCAAGGTAGTATGCTCGATCCGCTCGTTCGCTAGGGTAGGCTCTGACTCATCACAAGGTACGTCTGGAATAAACCATTCTGATCTCCTAATGTAGGTCAAGAATTCCTCGTACGCCTGTCGTTGCTCCTCATCCAAAATATTCTCGACATCTTCATCTAGCTCAAATTCATCATTTTCAGTTGTTGCTTGTGCCGATTCATTTTCCTCATTTGACGAACCTAAAACATTGATATAGATGATATGTATTAAACTTTGAAAATATTATTGAAGAATGAATGACTCCTACAAAATTACCATAATCATCGGAGTACGGTTGGTCAGGTCCGTTATGTGTATCACGTGGTTGTGGGACAGCTTCACCTAAATAAGACGCATTGTGTTTGTAAGTGGGAGGAGACCTATTCAAATCGATATAATCGACCCCCCAATCTGATGTCAAGTCCGCACCACCACTAGATGAAGGCCAGGATGCCCACTGATCCTGTGACGATGTCGTTGCTTGCCTATCCTCGTCTTCATTTTGTATACCCCATTTCGAAAATAATGTTTCGTCATTTTGTAGACCAAGGGGAACATTTACATGGCCTGAGAACTGGTCGGGAATTTCAAATGAATGATATAAGCATGTGATACGGTCCAATACTCCTGATGAAGCCCCCACAGGGTTGATATTTTCGATTGGTGATGACCACACGCATTCTGGTCCCCCGGCATACGTAGGTTTGATTGAAACATAAATGACGAGACATTCATTGCTTACGGACAATAATTGTTCTAGATCCGAATCATTTCTAATTTTTTTCTTTCTCACTATTCCATTTATCAACGTTAAAGAACGGATCACATATCTCCAACTATTGAAATCAGCACATATAACTCCATGGATTGACTCTAAAAGATCAGCAAATGAAATTCTTTGAAGGTGTAGTTGCTCGTGAGAACCGTTTCTGTACTCTAACCCTTCCCAATGACCCCCGAACCAAACCACTACAGGTACGAAACTCATAATTTCCTACGTTTGGATAAAAAATGAATACAATGGCTGAAATCAGAAAAGTTATTCTCTTTTTTTTGAACAATTTTCAAATGTCATGATGCGTTCTATGTAAATTCTTTGGTTGTAATATTTGAACCGTACAAATATGATCAATCTATTTGCCATATTTATTTTCTATTCTCATTTTAAGCCGTTCATTGAACCGAGATTTTATATAGTCCTATTATCAGAACTACATTTATTAGTGGATTAAGAAAGTACTCTTGGGTCCATTAGGAAATATCAACATGGCAGGTATATTTTTTTGGACATTAGTAAATATATCATCCATTAAAGAAAAATAATTTTATATGTGGAAAATTAATCAATAATTTCGTCGTTCTAACACAGTTGAGATTTAACCACCCATTTGATACATGTACAATTAATCTATGACTTTCTTATATTTTTGTGACAAAGTCTTTTAACATTATTTACTCAATTTTAAATGTCACCACACGACGTTCTTTGATACTTGTTACGTTGATTACAATGTTTAGGGTTAAATTCATGCCGTACAGACAATTATCACAAGCAATGCAGTACATTATAAACGCTGAATCATTTAATAAATTATTCAAATTTGCTAAGTTAGACAAAAATCATTCCGATCTCCATGTAATCAATCGAACAAGATACTAAGTGTAGTCAACTTTTCAATGCAATAATTGTCCGTAACAACAAATGTTTTCAGTCAACATACATCAAACTACAAATACTATATCGGATAAATCCAAAAACTGATATTATGTAGAATTTCAACTAACATGAGTGATTTAGTAAACTACATTGCATTAAATGACATACCGTTGAACTTTATTTACCGAAAATTTGCGTAGATTTTGCACGGCCTAATCCACACCAAAATATGCAAATAAATTTAAGTTTGTTGAAAATTTACTCACGTCCTTTGTTTATCCTTCATTTGCCCTTATATAGACAGAGGAAGGATATGATACTGTGCATACAGTATTAGGCTCATTCACTTTTTGAAACAAATGGGTTGAAAATTATAATCCTAATATTCTTCATTTTGGGGTTGAAAAAATGAGAGGTGGGGGACAACTACTCATTCACTTTTTGAGGGCGGCCCTCCCGTATTAACCACACCGCTAATTTTCTAAGAATCACTTATTGTGTAATATTAATATTTACAGTATTCAGTCATTACATTTCATTATAAACCCTAATTTTGTAACAAAATAAACCCTAATTAATTATGAACTAAACCCACTTTGATAATATTTTTCCCCTATTAACTAAACCCTAATTTTTTAAAAATCATTTAATTCTAATATGTATGTCCTAATTGTAATTTGTATTGTGCCTAATCTACTTGCTAATATTCGAAATTCCTAGTTTGTGTTACTATTACATTAAATTCAATTTGGCCCCAATGAAATTTAATATTATGGATTTGACAAGAGCATGGCAAATATAGCCAAGGAGTTTTGTCATTTAGGCAATCAAAACCCAACACCAAGATAAATCCATGACTTTTGTATGCACATGTCACAGGTTGAATGCAACTCATTTAGGGCCCTCCCCAACCACTATCCTTCTTCCCAATTGAATGCAACTTTATACCCCAACCACACAACATTCATCTTCCTCATCATCACTTTTGAAATATTAGTGGATTTTCGAGAGATGGGACTTTATAATTTCAAAATTAGGGTTACTATTACACCTTTTCATTATAGTCTAATAATTTGAAAAACAATAGTGATTTAGAAATTTACTAAAAATTAGTATTAGTAGTAATAAATTAATATAGTTTAAAAAATAGCTAATGTGACAAAGCACTAATTTGGAAAAATGTAGTCAATTTTGGAAATTTTCAAAAACAAAGTATGCCAAAATTAATTAAAAATTAATTGATTACTAATAAGAGTCAATGAATAAAATAAAATATTATTAAAAGTGTGTGTCTTAGTTTTCGAAGATTAACAAAACCAAATTTTCGAACATTAAGAAAGTAGGGTTTTCGAACATTAACTAATCTTCGAAAATATATCCTTGCAATTTCAAAAGTAATTAATTAATAAATAAATAATTAATTACTAATAAGAGTCAATGAATAAAATTAAATATTAGAAAACGTGCATGACTTAGGAAGGTGTATTGGTTTAGGATTTCATAGGATTTTAAAAGACTTTTTTTTTCGTAAAAAAATCCGCTGGTATTCAATCAGGATTTTATGTCATTTAAAAACAATCCGCTAGTATTCAATCAGCATTTTATGTCATTTAAAAACAATCCACTGGTATTCAATCTGGATTTTATGTCATTTAAAAATAATCCATTGGTATTCAAAAATATAAGGATTTTACAGGATTGTTGTGTTAGATGGATTTTGACGGACTTTTTAGTGGTATCTATAAATATCAACAATCCCATCCAAACCCATCAGATTTTAGAGGATTCTTTAAGTGACTGTTGAAGTGCTTCCTTCGGTAATGTCTCTTCACCTTTGTCTCTTCACCCTTATCTTTATACTATAATTTTATGAAACCTTTGTCTTTATACTGTAATTCTATGAAAAAAAAATTGTGATATGTATAGTGTATGTATATACTGTATCTCTTTGTTTACCTTTGTCTTTCTACTGTAATTCTATAAAAAAAAATTCGTGATATGTATATACTGTATTTCTTTATTTGTATTGGGTAATGCTATTATACTGCAATTCTATAAAAAAAATCGTGATATGTATATTTGGTATTGGGTGAACCAATTCGAGAGAATATTTGGTATTTTTAAATCAAGGTTCACAATTTTTAAGTCAGCACCTCCATTTTTATTTAAGACACAAGCAGAACTTGTACATAACTTTCTTCGCAATGAATGTCGTTCTGATGAATTTCCAATTGAATCGGTGGATGAACCTTCATATTCAACATTACCGGTTAATGAAGACCATAACTTTGAGCCTATTATTCAAACCCAAGAGCAAGAGCGACAAGACGCTAATGCTTGGAGGACTAGTATAGTTATGGATATGTGGATGAATGCTATTTAGAAGGACATGATATTATGGAGAATTATTATTTTTTTTTTATCTTTGACTCTTTTTAAATTCGAATGTATGAAAAAAAATCTTGAAGTCTTATCGTACTTCATAGAGCAAGAGCGACAAGACGCTAATGCTTGGAGGACTAGTATAGTTATGGATATGTGGATGAATGCTATTTAGGAGGACATGATATTATGGAGAATTATTATTATTATTTTTTTTTTATCTTTGACTCTTTTTAAATTCGAATGTATGAAAAAAAATCTTGAAGTCTTATCGTACTTCATAAATCTATGAAGTTCTGTAAAGTCCACAAAGTCCTACAGAATCCATTAAAATCCTGATTAAAAAGTCTTTACAGAATCTTGCAAAATCTTAAAAGTCATAAAAATCCAAGATAAATCTTTTAAATCCACATGACTTTTTTCAACTTAAAAAGTCCTTTAAAATCCTAATCCAATACACCCCCCTTAGTTTTCGAAGATTAACAAAACCAAATTTTCGAACATTAAGAAGCCTAATTTTCGAACATTAACTAATCTTCGAAAATATATCCTTGCAATTTCAAAAGTAATTAATTAATAAATAATTAATTAATTACTAATAAGAGTCAATGAATAAAATAAAATATTAGAAAAAGTGTGTGCCTTAGTTTTCGAAGATTAACAAACCAAATTTTCGAACATTAAGAAAGTAGGGTTTTCGAACATTAACTAATCTTCGAAAATATATCCTTGCAATTTCAAAAGTAATTAATTAATAAATAATTAATTAATTACTAATAAGAATCAATGAATAAAATTAAATATTAGAAAAAGTGCATGACTTAGTTTTTGAAGATTAATAAAACCAAATTTTTGAACATTAAGAAGCCTAATTTTCGAACATTAACTAATCTTCGAAAATATATCCTTGCAATTTCAAAAGTAATTAATTAATTAATTACTAATAAGAGTCAATGAATAAAATAAAATATTATTAAAGGTGTATGACTTAGTTTTCGAAGATTAACAAAACCTAGTTTTCGGAAATTAATAAATTGCATACATTTTCGAAAATTAGGTCAGTGTTGCTAATCTTCGAAAACAAAGTATGCCAAAATCAATTAATTAATAAATAAATAATTAATTAATAATAGGTGTCAAGGAATAAATATTATTACAAGTGCATGACTTTATTTTCGAAGATTAACAAATTCAAGTTTTTGAAAATTAATCAATTGCACTAATTTTCGAAAATTAAGTCCATTTTGCTATTTTTCGAAAACAAAGTATGCCAAAATTAATTAATAAATAAATAATTAATTAATTAATAATAGGTGTCAATGAATAAAATATTATTAAAAGTGCATGTCTTTATTTTCGAAGATTAACATATTCAAGTTTTCGAATTGGGAGCCAATTGCACTAATTTTCGAAAATCAAGTCCATTTTGCTATTTTTCGAAAACAAAGTATGCCAAAATTAATTAATAAATAAATAATTAATTAATTAATAATAGGTGTCAATGAATAAAATATTATTAAAAGTGCATGTCTTTATTTTCGAAGATTAACATATTCAAGTTTTCGAATTGGGAGCCAATTGCACTAATTTTCGAAATTTAAGTCAATTGCACTATTTTTGGAAAATAAATCAGCCACTAAATTAATTAATAAAAAAATAATTATTTATTAATAGGTGTAAATGAAAGCCAATATTATTAACAATGCATGTCCAAATCTTCCAACATTAACAAATTAAAGTTTTCAAAGATTATTCTATCATGTAAGTTTCGAAAATAAATTATACAATTCATAACTAAATTAATTAATAAATAATAATTGGTATCACTTGAGCATAAGTAAAATAATTAATTAATATTATTATTTTGTGAATAGTTTTCGAAAATAATGTTCGAAACATTATTATACAATATTATTGCTATAATACACAATGTTCGAAAAATGTTTAGTGAAAATTACTATTAGAAATGTTCGAATTAACTAAACCCAAAAGGATAACATTTTTTGCACATTAACTAAACCCTAATTTTCATATTAACTAAACCCTAATTGTCATAATTAAACAGAAAAGGATAACATTTTTTGCTAATTAACTAAACCCTAATTTTCGTATTTCGAAAACCCTAATTTTCATATTAACTAAACCCAAAAGGATAACATTTTTTGCTACGTAAGTAAACGCTAATTTTCGTATTAACTAAACCCAAAAGAATAACATTTTTTCCCTATTAACTAAACCCTAAATTTCCACAAAACCATTTCATTCTAATATGCATGACCTACTTGTATGCAAGATTGCCAATGTCTCATTTTACTATTCGACCAAATATGTGTAGAAAAGGAAATTGGATTTAATTACTAAATTTAATATTATGATTTGACAAATGCATGGCAAATATAGCCAAGCTCTTTTGTCATTTAGGAGATAGATAGTCTTGCAATTTTGCTCATGTGACTTTTCTCATCACATGTCATTATCGAACAAAGAAACCTCACATATTTGCAAAAAATGAAGCCCTCCCCAACTACTATTCTTAGGGCAATTGAATGCATCTTGTAACCCCAACCACACATCCTCATTTTCCCTCACCATCACTCTCGACTTTTTTCTCCCCAACCACCATTCAATCTCAGTAACAAAATAATCTTCATTTGAACTCATTACCCCAACTCGATTGAAGATTCAAGAAATGGATGGCCATGTAAGTAACTAATATAACAATGTGTAGTATTTTATTTTGTTCAAATTATGTTGAGCATGAGAACAGGTTTCGCAATTAATGTAGTGCCCAAGCTTGCAATCTTCGAAAACTTTTTGTTAGTCTTGCATAAATTTGGCTGAAATTTAGTATAAATGTGGACTGAAATTTCATGCAGTAGCAGTTGGTGCAATAAGTATTAAGAATGTTTATTTGTATTAGCAGTAATTCATTTTAATAAGTAGCAGTTGCTGACCGTAGTCATTAGCTCATAATTTTCGAAGGTGGGTTAAGCTAATTTTCGAATAAGACTTAAGAATATTTAGGCGAATTAATAAAATTATGCTGGAATGTAGTCTTCTGTAATTCTGTATATTTTTGAATTGGGTTAAGTTTAATTAATTATCAATTAGCTCATAATTAGGGAATGTTTTAATAATTTTCAAAAAAGTTGAATATGTTGTACACATTTTCGAAAATATTCAAAAAAGATGTGAACTAGAAATGTCAGAAAAAGATGGGTTCTTGTAAATGTTTTTGGCTTTTTGCTAATTAGTATTACACATTTAGAAATAACTTAAAAATGTTAGACAATGTGATGTAGTATTAGAAATGTTCGATAAAAAAATTTAGAAATGTTCGAAATTTCTTTGAAATGTTCGAAAAAATGTGATTTAGTAATAGACGCCTTCAAAGTTCTGTGATTTAGAAATCTTCGAAAATATTACTATTATACATTGGAGACAAATCTACATTTATTAATTGTTTCGACTATTTGCGAAATAATGAATTAGTATTAATGCATTAATATAGTTTAAAAAGTAGCTCATATGACAAATAGCTCAAATTTCCGAACAAATAGGTGGATCCCAACAATACATTTATTCTACAGTTTAGGCACTGCTGTTAAAATCGAGCGCTTAGATCACTTCGTAAAATTGGAAAAACAATTTCAACATCAATATAGCTAACCCTCATTTTGACATACTCGATTTGGCCCCCTAATTTTCGAAGTGACTGTGATTTAGTACCAAAATTCAGTATTAATAATTTTAGTAATTCTCGAGGTTTAGAGACGTTAGAGCAAAAAATGTTACTATTAGACATTAATGGCCGTTACGGTTATCATTACATTTTCGACAATTTGCTATATTAATAGCCGTTAGGTGTCCTGGTGTAATAGGTTGGCACTTTCAAAACATTGCTAATTTAGGGTTTAAAAATGTCCTCACCATTTACAGTATCATTAAATTTGTTGTATGGTTCTTGTAAATGATAATGAATAACTGGAAATTGTTTTCTATCTTGTAGGGAGTTTTGCAGTGGGTTCGTCTGTCTTGTCAGGGTCATTTGGCATATATTAATGGCTATTGTCGGTTGTGTGTGCTTGAGGACATAAAGACACAGTTGCTTACGCACGGTCGAGAGTGTGTATGCAATTTTCTTGCGACTAGTTTTGGATATTTCTTACGGTGGGAGAGCTCCACCGAAATATGCAAGTCGATGTTACATGTTCTCATGTCCTTAGAAGTGTTGAATGATAATAGGCCAGCCCACGAGAGATGGTTCCTCATTGGTCGATCACGAAGATTATGTCGTTTCTCGAGGAGAGAGTTTGCTTTGATCACCGGGCTTAGATTTGGTGATTCCGACTTCAACCCTACAGGCGTCCAGCATCCATCTGAAGGAGGAGTGTACTATAGAGTCCACGCCGAATCCGCCGATGTCATTATTAAGGACCTTCGTACAAAATTTCAAGAAGGATACTTTCATCAGAGTGAAGAAGACGAGGTCAAGATTTCGAAGATTCTAATTTTGTACTATATCATACTCGGTGTCGATCCACGCAAGAATAATGTGGAACCGTGGGTGTGGGTCTTAGTTGAGCAGCCCGAGAGATGGGACTCATTTCCGTGGGGAAAATTATCGTTTCTTACGTTGCTGAAGTCGATGGATAGGGTTCCCCACGAGATTGCATACCGAAGTGTGACAAACAAGACGCCCATGTACCACTTCTACGGATTTACAGTTGCTCTACTGGTTAGTAATATTTTATATATGATTATTATTGTTGAATACGTTTTGTAGACTTATGTATTTAACGGTTGTTCACCTTGCATTGCCTAGGTTTGGGCGTACGAGGCGATTCCCGTCGTTGGTACCATAGCTGGACGTCGATTGGACATTCGACTTCACCTGCCTAGAATGTTGAAGTGGTCAACTGAAAAAATCCACTACAGATATTACAAATGCAATGTCTGGAGAGATAATATGAATTTATTTACTTAGTGATACATTTCAAAATTAGGTTATCACAAATTTTATACTACAATTGTTGTGACTTTATAGTAACTGCAAGATATATGGTTGAACCAGGTGCACTATTTGGAGTCGCTCATTCCGAGTTTTGAAGAGGAGTGTCAGCCATTTTGGCGTGGAATTGAGCAAGACTTGACCGAGGGGGTCCAATTTGAGGCGAGAAGACGTGGTAGGAGACCGGCTGATGCGACTAGATGCCCTCGTAGGTCGAGACCTCAACCTGCTGAAGCGGGTCCATCGTCCTCAGGTCCTGATTCGGCGAGGAGGACCGAAGCCGCCACTTTCGAAGGTGGGGTGCAATCGACCCGACAAGCCACTAATACACCCGAACATCCTGATGTGGAACCGTGTGGGTACGAGTATCCTTATTTTGAGACACAGCCCACTGAAGTACTACAGATCACGGGAATTCCGGATGCCGGACCGAGTAGTTTCATGTCATCTCCCTCCGAGCCCCCTCCCTTCTGCCCATTTCCAGAATTTGGTACTACGCATGACGACACGTCACAGACGCAGTGGACAGAGATGAGGACTTATATTGGACAGCAGTTCGATGATCTTCGCGGCAATTTGGATGATCGCGTTCGGGAGGAGTCACAACGCTTGGAGCTAGCGATTCCGCCAATGATTGATGATCGGCTGAGGTCATTCTTCGACTCCCATCCGTCATTCCATGAGTCTTATTATCCCCGGTGGGCATCCGAGTATTATCCACAAAAACAGGCGGCGAATGAGTGGTGTACTCCTGTAACACCCCCGACTACCATGTGGGGGCAGTATGGACCTTCAGTCGTGCCTTTCGAGAGGGGAACCGAAATGCCCACCATTCCTAAACCGAGATTTACTTATGAGACTTTTGTACCTGAATCGTCATCGTCTTTTGGAGGGTCACCGATGTCGGATTTTCCTGAGACGAGTGCCGGGATACGAGTGGTTCGAGAGAGGGCACCATCTCGATGGGTCCGAAGTCCATTTTTTTGAGATGATGTGGAGAGACCGGGCCTTCAAATGGCTGATCTAAAGGCGTTCATTCGGGACGGGATAGCTGCAAAGTTCTCAAACAAAGAGCCTGAAATGTAAGTTCGTGCTATAAATACCTTTTTATTTCAAACCATTGGTACGTGATAATGTTTACAATTCCTGACTTTTTAATTTTGCAGGCGCAACATTGGAGTAGGTTACGGCGTAGGTCCAAAATTCTTCAGCATATTCTTGGATCCACTGGAGGACATGCCGGTTGAGGTTAGAGATTACTTAATTTTATATTTTCATGATTTGCATTTTCCTCACCATATATAATATACTCGAAATTTAGTGGTCATGATCTAATGGAAATTGTGCTCCTCATCAGGCAATTAACGCGTACCTAGGCATTCTACAGAGCGACCACGCATTTGCTGGTATTCGGGACATCGATCCTATGCTGAAGATGAAGTTTCAGATAATAGATGTTGATTTCTTTGTACGACTCCAACTTAATTTCAATTGTACTGGTCTTTTTTATTCAAAGTGTTGTTTGATTTCTCCCCATTTTTTATGCAGACAAGATGTGAGGCAATATGGAATGAGGTCCACTGCAATGAAGACGACAATGCCAAATATGCAGGACCACTGAAGGAGAGTTTTCCAGCGGACAAACTAGAGGTACTTATTCCATATGTCGTAGGAAAGAGACCGAATTGGCGGGACATGAAGCCGTGGTGGAAAGATATTGACTCCGTAAGTTTTTGTCTAATTTTGCTATAGATATAAATCAGCATTGTATGCCCTGTTTTGAATTTGGTAGGTCAAAGTTTTTTTTTCCATTAAAATGCAGCTTTTGACGGTCATCAACTTGGAAGGACACTGGGTGGGCTGTGAAATTGAAATTCCTAAAATGCGGATCATTCTTTTCGATAGCATGAGATGGACTTGGAATAATCCAAAATGGCAAAAACAATTGAGACAGACCTTGTGCATCCGACGCGTATTTCCGGCACTCTTAGAAAACACCGGATACTACGAATGGGCAACACAAGAGGGAAGGTAGATCGAAGTTTGTCCACATGAGCTGGAAATGTGTACTACAAAAGAGTCCAAATGTTACGTCCAGAAAGATAATCATACGTGTGGTGTTTTTGCCTTGCTGTTGAGAGTGCGTTGACTGGGAAATGGACCTCAACTGAAACAAGAGGGACTGAAAAATGTTAGGCGCAATATGGCTTTGACGGTTTACAGGTACTGTAGTGATGCAAGCACTATAAAGCCTGATGAGTTGGAATGATGATTTGGAATGGTGACCTATTTCTGCATGTTGTATAATGACCAGATTATCGAATGTTATGATTCATTAATTTATCGAAAATTATTATTTTGTCTACAAAAGGTTGTCGAAAATTAATTACAGATTTATGCAAATTTATAACAAGATTTTCGAAAATTAATACATATTATTACTAATGTTTTCAAACATTACGCTTTGAGAAATTAAATGTTTTCGAAATTTGCCTAAGCAATATCTCAAATTAAAATATTAGTGATCGAAAATTATTAATATTATTATTCATGTTTTTGAGCTTTATTAATTTCAAAACATTAATCATCAAAAATTAATTCCCCTAAATTTTTCGAGAATTTATAATATTATTATTAATGTTTTCGAAAATTAATATTGTCGAAAATTTATTGTTCGAAACTTAATTATGCAATATCGACAATTAATTACAATGTTGTCGAAATTTTTTAATATTATTATTCATGATTTCGAAGAATATTATTTTCGGAAAAAGAATCTTCAAAAATTGGACACTAATGTTTTTGAAAATATTAATCGTCGAACAGTATGCAATTTTCGAACATTATCATATAGTTCTAAAAAATAATAGTGTTTTACATTGAACAATAAAATATTATTAAAAGGTCATGCCTCACATTTTCGAACATTAGGAGTCAGTTTCGAAGATTAGTAGTTCTAGGGAATCGTTGAAAAAGTTGTAGCTATGTTAATGTTCGAAAATAAATAATTAAATAATAATATTTAAAAAATTTTGAAAAATTACTCCAAAAAGCAATAAAATAATATTACAAGCTCATGTCCAAAATTTTCGAAGATTAGTACTTCAATTAATTTTGGAAATTTATATTATGTTGGAAAACACTATGATATATAACAATATATAATGTTCGAAAAATACTAATAAAGTATGACACTAATTTCAAAATTATTATTAGTATTTTCGAACATTATAATTTTAAAGAAAAAAATGTTCGAAAATTTTTATAGGAATTTTCGAAAATGAAATACAATTTTTTGGAAAATTACTAAAATTATTATTAATCTTTTAGAACATTATCATGTACTTTTCGAACATTAATTAGAATGTTTTCCAAAATTATTAATATTATAACTATGAAAAAAATTAATCTTGGAACATAACACACCAAAATTTGAAAATTAAACACAAAGTATGGCTAAATTAATAATTAATTAATAATAGTTTTTGGGAAACCAATAAAATATTAGTAAAAGTGTTGTGTCCATTTTAAGATCAATAAAGTACTAGTTTTTTAAAATTATAATGCACTCACTATATTTTCGAAAATTAAATTCCTAATTATTTTGGACGGTTAATAACAATGTTTTGGAAAATTATTAATATTGTTGTTAAAATTTTCGAACAGTATTGTTAAAGTTCGAAAATTTTAATCTTCCAACTTTATTAACAATGTTTTCGACAATTTATTATTAATGTTTTCGGAAATTAATAATAGAATTATGTAAAAATAAATAACAAAGTATGCCTAAATAAATTAATTAATAAATAAATAATTAATTAATATTAGGTGTACATGAATAAAATACTATTAAAAGTGCATGTTCAAACTTTCGAAGATTAACACAACCAAGTTTTCGAACATTAAGAAAAATTGAATTTTCGAAGATTAAGTGTAGTGCACTAATTTTCGACAATAAGTTCATGCCTAAATTAATAAATAAATAATTAATTAATTAATTAATATTAGGTTTACATGAATAAAATATTAATAAAAGTTCATGGCATGTTTTCGAAGATTAACACAACCAAATTTTCGAACATTAAGAAAACAAAGTTTACGAAGATTCAGTGTAGTGCAATAATGTTCGAAAATAAGTCATGCAATTCCATGCATAAATTAATTAATAAATAATTAATTAATTAGTGTCAATTAATAAAATATCTTTAAAAAGTGCATGAAATATTTTCGAACATTAACAAAACCTAATTGTCGAACATTAACACAATTGAGTTTTCGAACAATAAGTACAGTGACTAATTTTTCGAAAATAAGTCACTGTTGCTTGTATAAATTAATTAATTAATAAATAAATAATTTATAATAGTTTTCGAACATTATTAATTATTTATGACTAAAATATGATTAAAAGTGCATGACATAGTTTTCGAACATTAACAAAAATGAATTGTCTGGAATAACAAAAGTCAATTTTCGAAGATTAAGTCATTGGATAATTTTCGAAAAAATAATTTTCGAAAATAAGTCCAGCCTATACTAATTAATAAATAAATAAATAATAATAGAAGTGAATGCCTAAAATATTATTAAAGTAATAAAGTGCATGCCATAGTTTTCGACAATTAACAAATTAGAATTTTCAAAGAATAACACAAGTCAATTTTCGAAGATTAAGACAGTTTTAATGTTCAAAAATAAGTCATGCTCATACGAGACTAAATAAATAAATAAATAAGTAATTAATTAATAAGGGAAAATGAATAAAATATTATTACAAGTGCATGTGTTTATTTTCGAAGATTAAAAAATCATAGTTTTCGAAAATTAGGTCAATTCACTAATTTTTGAAAAGAAACCAGCCTAAATTAATTAATTAATTAATACATAAATAAATAATTAATTAATAAGGGAAAATGAATAAAATATTATTAAAAGTGCATGTCTTTATTTTCGAAGATTAACAAATCATACTTTTCGAAAATTATATCAATTCACTAATTTTTGAAAATAAATCCAGCCTAAATTAATTAATTAATAAATAATTAATTAATAATAGGAGTGAATGACTAAAATATTATTAAACTATAAAATTTCGAACATTAAGAAAATAAAATTTTCGAAGATTAACAAATGACAATTTTCGAAGATTAATTCTACCTACTAATTTTCGAAAATTTGTCACGCAATTTCCAGCCTACATTAATAAATAAATAAATAAATAATTAATTAATTAATAATAGGAGGAAATGAATAAAATATTATTAAAAGTGCATGACATAGTTTTCGAACATTAACAAAATAGAGTTTTTGAACATTAAGTCAAGTTTGCTAATTTTCGAAAACAAAGTATCCTTAATTAATTAATTAATAAATAAATAATTAATTAATAATAGGTGTACATGAATAAAATATTATTACAAGTGCAAGACAAGGTTTTCGAACATTAACAGAACCTAATTTTCGAATATTAAGAAAATAAGATTTTCTGTCACGCCCCATTTTCATATAACGTTTACAACGTGGATAAATAAGAAGAATAATAATAATTTTCTTCAAAACAAATCAGAGCGCAAACGCAGCATTTTCATAGGGCGTCCAACAGAAAATCCTGAACCATTGAGATTTTAAAAAGAATCGAGATTTAGAAGATAACCATTTCTAATACAAAAGGTTTATATCATTTCAGCGGAGAAAATACGTTCTTGTTTTAGAGTAAAAGACATAAATATTAATTTGTACATAACCGGGGTTTCAGGAAAAAAAACCGAACATCCATATACATTCTTATATACATACAAAAATAATATAACAGGCATCTCTGTTCATTCCTCCTCGCCTCCGAAATTTTCTGTAAAATAAAACACATGAAAGGGGGTAAGTGCCAAAAGGACACTTAGTGGGGTTGATTTGTACATTAAAAGAGGTACACATAACATTTCTTGAATACTATATATATATACACGTTGTAGACTCCCGAAGAGACCCAATGCAATCCGTTGAATAGGTTTCCGAAGAAGACCTATCGAGGCCCCAAGCCGACCACATTTTTGGGTTGTTACATCATTCATGTTGGGATTCCGTAGAATACCCCCTTGTTGGGTTCCGACAAGGAATACCCTACTTGGCGTGGCACACGCATGCGCAGTTAAATTATCATACAACAGTTTCCACATAACACATAGTGCACATTGGTCACGTTCACGTTGGCCACATAATTCACATAACACATAGGTAAAGAAAATCCCTTGGCATATGTTGGTTTCTAAAGAAACCCCTTTTTAGCGGGTATTATCTCGTCTTATCATCATTTGAAACCATTTGCATTTGTATCACTTGAAATTAATAACTCTTAAAACCATATAATTTACTCGAATCCTGTTCACGTAGTAAAAACATTTCACTTGAAATTGACATCACATAATAACAGGATTTAGATCACTTAGTCACATAGTTTTCCATAAAACCATACAGTTTAAAACATAGATAAGAGTTTACCCCCACCTTGTTCGGTGGTTACCACGTGATCAGCAATTCAAAGATTTCGTATCCCAGGGCTTCAATCCAACAGGTAGCTTACATAATTTACGATGTTTTCTTAGCTCATTATAATCTATAATTAAATATTAAAACAACATTGAATAGGATATTATCGATCGAGATGAGACGGATCGGAACGGTAGGCCTAACGATTGAGGTTGAAGAAATAAGAGAGAAATATCAGTTTATAAGGTTGAGATGAAATAGAATGAATTTTGGATCACAACAAAACAAGAATGAGCTCGATCGGAGTTGTAACGAGCTCGAACGGAGCATTTTAAGATTGAAGGGTATTTTGGTAATTTGGTCAAAGGGTTGACTTTGACCGGGACCCATGACCCCCGGTCAGCAATATCTCATTGGCGACGACTTGGTGTTAAAGAACGACGAAAAGAAAATGAGAATCGGATCGAAAATCGCATCGAAAAACGGCGTCGTACGCGTTCCCAGCGACGGGAAAAAATCTCGTCGGTGTTTCCCGACGACGGGAAAAAAAACAGGGCAGCGTCTCCCGTTACTGCCTAGTTTTCTCGACAGCGGGGCAGCACCGCTCGGCAGCTGCCGAGTTTTCTCAGCAGCCTCATCCCCGTTGCTCGCCCAGGTCTCCCGTTGCAACCCTGCTCGACTAGCCACCTTCCCGGAGCCACCGGCTGCGGTGTCGCCGGCCTATGCCGCCGAAACTTAGTCTGATGGCTAGCCTTAATCACCGGCTACCAGATCCGGCCATCCCTCGCCGGATTCCGGCGTGAATAGTACCAGAAAAACAGCCACGAAAACCCTTCGTCAACACAAAAATACACCAACCCAAATGCAACAGCCCCTTTCCCAACCCATTTTCCGGCACCGGCACCGCCACCCAAGGCGGCGCCACCCCTCCAATGGCTAGCCCACCACTCCGGCAGCCCTTCCAGCACCTGCAACCTCAAGCAAAAGAGCAAGAGAGAGAAAAACGGGAGAGAGAAAGGTGGCTGAAAATAAGGGTTAAAGGTTTTGGAAATGGTTTTTCGGCGTTTTCCGGCGAACGAGAAATCGGAATTGAATTCCAGAAGTTGTTCTAGATTCGTATCGTCGAAGGCTACGTTATATATGAAAATCAGCCAAAACGGACGAGTTTGACTTTTTCCGGCGACGGCAGCGGCGGTTTTTTCGCCATTATCCGGCGAACGGAGAATCGGAATTGAATTCCGGAAGTTGTCCTAGACTCGTATCATCAAGAGCTACGTTGTGTACGAAAATCAGCTGAAACCGACAAGTTTGACTTTTTTCCGGCGAACTCCGGCGGCGGCGCCTGCAGCGGCGCTCCGGAGACAGAATAAAGACGGGAAAGAAAAAGAGAGAGGAGAGAGAGACTTACGTGTGTTCGGCGCTTTTCGGCTCGTTCGGCTCATTCGAAGAAACGGTGAAAATGAAACGAATGAGCGCCTATTTATAAAATTTGGAGAAGTTACTGTTCATAGGGTAGGGGTTACTGTTCATAGGGTAGGTTACTGTTCATGATAAGCTTCGGTTACTATTCACGATAAGATTTCGGTTATGTTCATCACGATTCCGTTCCTCGTTTTTCCGAAACTCTATATTTTGCCCTTTTCTTCGCCGTTTGAGCTACAGGTGTTCGATTGACCTCTAGTTCATTTCTATCTTCTCATTTTTCCATTACGCATCTAATGGTATAAAAATATTCTATTTTCCATGTATATGAATTTTATCCATTTAAAACCTAGTCGTTACATTTTCGAAGATTAAGTGCAGTGCAGAAATGTTCGAAAATAAGTCATGCAATTTCATGCATAAATTAATTAATTAATAAATAGTATTAAAAGTGCATGACATAGTTTTCGAACATTACGAGAACCTGATTTTCGAACATTAAGAAAACATGATTTTCGAACATTAAGTGCAGTGCAGAAATGTTCGAAAATGAGTCATGTAATTTCATGCATAAATTAATTAATAAATAATTACTTACTAATAGGTGTACATGAATAAAATATCATGTCTTTATTTTCGAAGATTAACAATTTCAAGTTTTTGAAAATTAATCAATTGCACAAATTTTCGAAAATTAAGTCAATTTTGCTAATTTTCGAAATAATAAATTAATTACTAATATCGTGTCAATGAATAAAATAAAATATTATTACAAGTGCATGTCTTTATTTTCGAAGATTAACAAATTCAAGTTATCGAAAATTAAGCCAATTGCACTAATCTTCGAAAATTAATAATTTTCGAAAAAAAATCATGCCTACATTAATTAATTAATTAATTAATTAATTATAGGTTTAAATGAATAAAATATTATTAACAGTGCATGTCAAAATTTTCGAACATTAAGAAATTAAAGTTTTCGAAGATATAATCTTCATGTAATTTTCGAAAATAAATTATACAATTGTTGCCTACATTAATCAATAAATAATAATTGGTATCACTTGAGCATGAGTAAAATAATTAATTAATATAATTATTTAGTGAATAGTTTTCGAAAATAATGTTCGAAACATTATTATACAATATTATTGCTATAATACATAATGTTCGAAAATAATTAGTAAATATTATTTTCGAAACACTATTTTCGAACTATAATTAGTACTATTAATTTGTATTATAAACTATTAATTAGTATTATAAATTAATAACAAATTATGAATACATTAACAATTAAATAATAATACTGTATTTTGAAACAGTGATCAAATGTCCAAATGAATAAATGAATGAAAACAGTGTATTTGCACATTAAAGTCACCAAATTCTGACATGGCCCCACAATTATCCATTAACTTTGGGAAAAATGAGTATTTTAAGTTCAAAATCTATATTTAGGGATATTTAGGGGTGTGTTATTATATCAATGGGTAAAATTGGATGAAAATCTAAAAAAATGAATAATTTGGACCATTTTCCCATATATTTATTAGTATTGTGAAAATGATACATTAATGTGATATTCGATAAATTACATCAAAAACACTACCTATCAATTTTACATAACATATGAATATGACCTTTTGGATTTGATTCTTCATTTAATTTTTTAGATATTGATTTAACTTTTAAATTTTTAAATGAAAAGGGATCTGATGCAAGTCACTGCCTCATCTTCCACGTGTTCGTCAAATATGCCTTACGAACAAATCTTTCAACCTAATTATTAATTAACTAATTAAGTATAAATAAAACATTAGGGATAAAGGTGATTTTACATGCTGATTTTATTTTCAATGGAGGAAAAGGAAAAAAAAAAAAAGCAAAAAAAAGACCTTACCCATTCCATTCACAATAATATGATTTTGAAGGTGTAATCTTGTTGCTAATTAATTTCTGTTTAAGAAAAATCCAACATTATTCAAAATTATTTCTAACACCACCTCCCCCACCCCCCCCCCCCTCCCAATAAAAAAAAAGAGCCATAAGATTTTCAACTTTCTAATTGATAGTATGCAACTTTTGGCTATAATTTAGGTTTTTCATTGAAACATCAGCTTAAAAGTACATAAACTTAAATGATTTTTTTACTGATTTTGACATTTAGAGAAAAGCTTTGGTCAAAAATAACTCTTTTGGAGAAAAAGTCTAAAACAATAATATTCCCTTCTAATTAGGGCCTCTCTCATCTTGCCTTCAATTAACAACATTTATATATTCATGTGATTTTTGGTTTTTATAATATAATGTTTAATTTAGTATTAGTTTTAAATTAACTTGTGTATGTTATATTTAAGTAACATTGTTATCACAATACATATGATATTAATTGCTGCAACGAATACAAAAATAATAAAATCTCATCTAACATTGAATAAAATTAGTGACAATGATTCCGGTGAAAATCATCTAATCCTTTACTAATTTATAAAACGAAGAAAACAAGAAACAAAGGAAGAGCATGTCTGAACTTTCAAGTTTCAACCAATTTATTATTCCCTTATTATTTGGATATTGTGGTATATTTGGACATCATATGAAGTTGAATTTTTAATTTGAATTGTGGTATATTTGGATATTAACCCTTATTTAATCCAACTATAGGATAATGTGATGATGATTGTCATGATTAAAATGAATAAGTCTTGAAATGATGAGTCATGATCTAGTCTTGAGAGAAGCAGAGAGGGAATGCCACGTTGAATTATTTGTTGCTCAACGACAGAGAATGTATAGATAGATCAAATAGATTTTTCTTGTACCTCATATTGGATGCAAGAACAACATAAGTAAACTTTTACATCACTAATTTGACATAGATAACCATATATATCAATTATAGATAGAAAAAAAAAATGTTACAATAGGTAGATAGATAGATATATAGCCAGACATATAAATAGAGATACATAAATATCGAATAGATGAATCGGACTAATTATGACTAACTTGATCCCCAAACCCGAGTCATGCTAGAGTGCTTGTAGCTTATGGCTGAACTTTTTACTTCATTATTATTTTAAAGTTCACTAATTTTTTTTTGGAAAAAATGACAAGAGAATTATATTTAGGGAAGAATTACGATGATTAGACTCAATATTACTTATAATAAAAAAGATATTATTAATTTGGAAAATTTATCTTCTAATTAAGTAAAAGTAAGATATAAAGGAGGGTGCCAATGTTCTGAACTTCTTTTAGTGGTAAAAGGAAATTAATATATTTACTTAAAAAGAAGGAGGAACAGCATGCAGAAAAAAGGAAGAGAAAGAAAAGAAGAAAGAAAGAGGTTGCAGCATGCATAGAAGAAAGAAAAAAAAATTAAAAATAGAACGGATCTGAGCGAGTGGAGTTGATCGGAGATATGAATCCTAAAATCCGTGCCCTAGAGACACATAAATGTCTCTCTATTCTCAAATATATAGATTTTATAATGTGTGCGCAAGAAAAAATTGGCATGACAAATATAATTTATCATATGCCACTAATCCTATTTATAATATCCTATTCATGACAAAAAGCAGGGTATTTGGATAGTAATTCTTCTACATCCAAGAAAAGCACGACAGCAAACCATCAATTTGCCAACAATGAAGTCAAAAGTTCAATCACAAGCTGTGAGCATTCCAATACGACTTGGGTTTGGGGGTCTAACTAGCAAAAGTGATTTTGATCTGCTTAACATTTATGTATCTCTAATTGTCTATATATATATAAGAGTAGTGTTTATGTGCACCAGTTGCATGGGTCATGATCCATGTAATTGGGCACGCGGGTCGGGTCGGGTCTGGTTTAACCCGGATCCGCGCCCTTTTTTATTTTTATAATTTATGTCCTAACCTTTATGTTGTAATAATATAATCTTACTGTTGTAATAGTGTAACATTTATGTACAAATTTCATAACCTTTTTACTGAATAACTTATATTTTTTTCACTATAAAAATTCATGCAATATAACTCAAACCTTTATATTGTAATAATATAACCTTTATGTTGTAATAGTATAACCTTTATGTACAGATTTCATAACCTTTTCAATAAATAACTTATAGTTTTTTCACTATAAAAATTCAATATAGCCGAAACCTTTATGTTGTAATGATATAACCTTTATACTGTAATACTATAACATTTATGTACAAATTTCATAACATTTTCAGTGAATAACTTATACTACCTCCGTCCCGGCTCAACTTGCCTACTTTGACCGGGCACGGAGGTTAAGAAAACACAGTTGACTCAATTAAATATGTTTACTTTTTTGCTTACTTTTTGCTTTTTGCAATTAAATATGCTTACTTTTTGCTTTTTCTACTTTAATAAAGTTGAAAAATAAGGATATTTTGGTAAAAAAAATTTGTCATTTTTGGGCTGGCAAGTTCGGTTGGGACAAACATAAATGACAAGTAGGCAAGTTGAGCTGGGACGAAGGAAGTACTTTTTTCACTACTCAGCACTGCAAAAGGTTACGTGCATATAACTAAAAGGTTGAGTTCGCTAAACTAAAAGGTTATGCCAATATATAGCAGAACTAGAATTTGAGTTAGGGTTTGGGCGCGTGGGGGCACGTGAAATGCATTTTTAGGCGGGTTGACCCGGTTGCACGGATTTAGGATCCATGCACCTGGTGTATAGAAACAATTGTGTATATATAAAATTTTGTTAATCTCTTTACACATATTTGGTATGTATAGATAGTTATATATGGATGTATATGTCAAATTAATAATGCGTTGAAGTTTTTTTTCTGCTTTTCGTGCATTCAATATGTTGCACATCAAAAGTGTATTTGTAATGAAAAGCCATGGAGGAATGCATTGGTAATGAAACATGCATATACTTCACTCATCTATGTCTGCACATTTCTCAATTATATATACATGGAAAAAGGAATCATATAAACTCTGAATTGCAATTGGATTAGAATTACTGTTCCCAACCAATTCCTAACTATTTACCTCTTCCTATACTATTATATATAGTACTGCATGCATTGTACATATATATATATATATATATATATATTTTTTTTTTTTTTTTTTTTTTTTTTTTGAGTTTCAATTAATTCTCACTTTATACTAGCTGAAATAAATTACTAAGTAAAACACACTTTCTATTTATGTCAATGATAAGTGCAATCCTTAATAATATTTTATTACCATATTAAGAATTATACGGTAAAAAAAAATAAACACAAAAACTTTAGTACACCTTGTGCATGGATCTTAGATTCATGCACAACAATCCGACCCGGTTCACGCGCCCTCCACGCGCCTCCACGCGCCCTCCACGCGCTCCCACGCGCCCCCACGCGCCTGGGTGGGTGCGCTCAAACCCACCCAAATTCGCTCCAGGTGCTAGACCTTTATGTTATGTTAAGTGTACCTTTATGTTATGTTAAGTATACCTTTATGTTATGTTAAGTGTACCTTTAAGACATTTTATATTATATGAAGCATACTTTTATGCAAGTCTTTTACATTAAACCTTTATGTTATGTTAAGTATACTTTTATGTTATGTTAAGTATACCTTTATGTTATATTAGTCATACCTTTATAATTTTATGTTATGTTAAGCATACCCTTTAGAGTTATAATGTTATGTTAAACATACCTTTATATTATGTTAAATATACATTTATGCTATGTTAGTGATACCTTTTAATTATGTTAGTTATACCTTTATATATTATATAAAAGTATGACTAATATTAATTAAAGATATGCGTAATATTTAAATAAAGGTATATATGTACAAATTAGGATTTTTTTTGTGTTGAAATTATAATTTTTTCGTCAAAATTAGGATTTTTTTGCCAAAATTAGGGTTTTTTTTAAAAACTAAACTGTTATATAAAGGTATACTTAACATAATATAAAGGTACCACTAACACAATATAAAGGTCAGGATAAAAAAAAATAAAAAAAATAAAAAAAGTGCGCGGATCCGGGTCGGATTCAGCCCGACCCGACCCGCGTTGCATGGATCTAAGATCCATGTAACACATGCACACAAGCCTTACTCAAAAATAAAAAATCAAACACCCCTATTCCTACAATGACTGTATTCTCCTTAATAATATTAAATTACCATACTTGATTAATCACTAATAATTAAAACTAAAAACTTGTGCTTATAATATAAGGAAAATAGCAATGGTTGGTTTACTTTCAAATATTTATTTTATTTTAGGCCACATCATTAAAATATTCTTTTACCATATATAACAATAATACCTCTATAATCAAATATTTTGCCTTTGTTTTTAGAAATAAAATCAAAAGATAATAGATCAATAATTACAAATCCAAAGATTCATTGTACATAATCGCCCAACATAATTCAGATTACTAATTTGAAAAAAAAAAAAAAAATCATTCACTCATTTCAATATTAGGGATTTTTGCGGGTATCTGGCCTATCGGACCAAATCTAAATAGAAATTGGATGAATTTAAGAAGAAAACAAAAATCTCATTAGAGTATGAGTAGTATTTGGGTAGATACCCATTATCATATATAACATGAAGAGTTTATGATCGATAATAAGCCATTAAAGCTTTTAAAATTTTTAAGAGTTTATGAAATTCTGTTATATTTTGATTTCTATTATTTTTTTTCATATTAAGAAATATTATTAGTTAATTAATTTACACTTTTTTTGGACTTGTTAGTTTGATTTATATTTTTTTTTTAACAATTGATATTGTCTCAATATATTTAAATTAACAATTTTTATCTCCATTCTTATAACAATTTTTTTACTTTAAATTGTTAATTTTAATATTTTAAAACTATTTTTCAGATTTTAGATATAATTTGATATATGTATATTTTTAAAACTATTTTTATATTTTAAAACCAACTTTGAATATATATATATATATATATATATATATTTACAGTAATATACTAATATTATTGGGTGGGAGGTAGCATAAAAAGATAATTAAAAATATTAATGTCCTTGTTTCCAATGGACAACATTTATCTGATTTGATTTTTTTTTAATTATTATTATTATTAAGAAGTGATTCGATAGTTGTGATTCTTGTGAATACTCCCCACTATAGTCGAGCTATATTTATTGGTAACACAACCAAATGTCACCACAAATAATATTATTATAATAGGAGAAAATGTATGGATGTCATGACGTTGGTCACATTTTTGGGTGCAAATTATATATTTGTCATTTTTCTATTGGTCTCGATTAATTTTTTTCGGATATAATTGAAAGTGTTGATATTGAAAATAATTTTTATTTAAAAAATATCAAAATTCATAAAAAAAAAAATTCTCTATAAATCGAATCCAATATTGACATATTTACTCAAAAATCCAAAATTCATTCTCATTTGTCTCACAATCTCAAGTTCTCTTTTTTCTTATTAGGAATCCTAATAATCCAAATTATTTTTCAAATTCCCAAAATTACCCAAACTTTCAATCTTTTTTGAATTCTAAAGATTTTTCAAACTCTCAATATTTTGAAAACTCTCAATTTTCTCCAAATCTCAATCAAATTCCTAGCCAAACACCACAAAATATCTCTCGAATTTTATTCCAAAATATTCGAAAGACAAACACAAATCGGGAGGTGGGGGAGGGAATATTAGTTGGTGTGTGAAACACTAATGTCATATTGGTGTTTTGTTAGTGGAGATAATGTACGTGGCAAAACTCTCAATGTACGTGTTTCAATTATTATAATTTTATTTCGTATTTTAATTATTATAATTTCGATTTAGTTTATTGCGGAATATAATAAAAAATGTACTCACAAAATAATATATAATTATTAAATATTGAGAAAAAAATTATTGGGTTGGGTTAGGTTTGTGTCACTAATAAACTATGAAAATGTTGGAATTGAATTGTGTTGTGGATTGTATATGTGGAAGAGAGATAAATTAATATTTTATTGTTGGGTTCGGTTGGGTTGGATAGGTGTTGTTGACATCGAAATTTGTAAATTGATTAATTCCTAATCTAACACTCAAAATGATCAAATATGGATTAAATTAGTAAAAATTGGATAAAAATGGGTTGAAAAAGTGTATAAAAGGTGCAAAAAACACTGGCCCGAAGGCTACTCGGGCAATTTAGCTCGATTGATCCTGATCAGTTTATAGTGGATAGCCTAGAAAAGAGCCCAAGTAGTAGGGGTCATGCCCACTACTTCCTTGATTTTCGCCTATTTTCAAGGGAGTGGGGCGGTTTGGTTATCCCACGATCTCCTAACCACCAAACATATATTGTTCGGCATATCTTTGCCCGGGTCGGCCACGACCCTTCGAACCCATCACAAAAATGATTCTGATCGGATTGTTAAGTAGCCGTCCAGATGAAGCATCCCGGCCGAGTCATGTGAATATACTCAATGAACGGCTTTGATCGAACTCTTGAAGATCACCTCTACATTTTGATTAGGTGGTTCAATTAATTTTGATCGGATCGAATGATCCAACAGGTGTTACTGATAAATATAGCGTCATACAATAATATTTCTGTCCTTGTTTATTTGATTGTTTTTATTAAGAAGTGATTCGACAGTTGAGAAGGAAAGAGAGGTCTTCTTTGTTTTTATTAAGAAGTGATTCGACAGTTGAGAAGGAAAGAGAAGTCTTCTTTTATCAACAACTTAAAATAATTAAATATTGCTATGACTAATTTCATGTAAAATAATTTAAAACAAAAAAAAATTACATAAAAATCTATAGGAGATTATGACAAACACCTCTCACTCTCATAAAAATATATAGGAGATTATGACAAACACCTCTCACTCTCATTACTTTGAAACAAATCATTCCATTTAAAAATAATAATAATTGTAGCCATAAAATCACATATATAAAAATTCTGCAATACCGTCTCTCAAGGTGACGGATAACTATATGAAATGGAATGCTTATTATTCACTTCTCAAATTTATATTCACAAATCAAACTTTTCTAATGCATTGTCCGTATTATATAATGCATTAAATTAAATGATACATAATAATCTTACACTCCCACCATATAAATAAATAGATAAATGTTCCATATTATCTAACTCACTTTTGATCAAATTTATAATGAGAAAGTGCTTAACCCTGACTATAGGGTGTAGTTGATCTTAATTAAAGAAAAAAAAATTTAATATTTGCATAAAAGTCTTCTCTCTTTTTTATTTAAATAAAATGATCATATTCATTTCCTGAGTTAGTCAAAATAATATGTCAAGAAACATTACAGGCAACCAACTTAAGTAATTGATAATGTTACTAGTTGATTGCCATCTCTATTTATGGTAGAATATATTTGAAGGTTTTTTTTTTTTTGGGTAATAACCCATGATAAATTAGAATATATATGGTAAGTTAATACTTTACCGTTGCTATCAAGAGTAGGGCTGGTTCTCAGGCATTGTATTGCAATTCAAACAATTCCACAGAAGGCCCGGGCCGTAGCCTATTTGGGCCTCTAAAGTTTTGTTTTTGGGCTTTTGATAGGTGGGTTATCAGAACAGGCCCGAAGTTGATTCCATGTTTAATTAGAACTACGATTTCTTGGGCTTTTGGTCAAAATAATTGACGATTAATTCATACCAACTCTCTCATACCATTGCTCTTGTGTACATGACTGTTAGTAGATTTTAATGAATTTGAGATTGTCTTTTGTTTTTTTTTTTAGGTTGAAAATTATTATTTTATCTCATGTGATTTAAATGAAATTAAAATCCACATAATTATTTAAGTTTTTGTAATTTTAAATTCCTCAAACAAGGCAACGATAGTTCCAAATAGCTAGGGCTAACATAAATTCCCTCTTTCCCAATTATATCTTACATATATTTCTTTTAGGATTCTTTTTGGATAGATATATTTTTGTCCATCCAAAATATACGATCAATTTTCACATTCGATAGAGTTTTTTATTATTTTTATTTTACTATCGCACTCCTATTTAATATGCATAATTATTTTATGACAATTATCATTTTAACTTATTAGTAAGGAAGTAATAAAAACAGATTAATGTAATTTATTTTTCCAATAACACATTCTTAGTTTATTTGAGAAAATAAATTAGATTATATTATTGGGAGGCAGTTAAGTAGCATAAGAAGACAATTAATGATAACGATATATCCGTGTTTCAATGGATGAGACAGATTATGTGATTTGATTGCTGTTTTGTTTCTTAAGATGTGATTTGATTGTTGTGATCCTAGGTCTTTTTCCAACTTCATTTTTATATTTATTTGACTTTCATGTAATATGCTAGAGTTTATCTCCTTCCCTCCCTCTCCAGTAAATTAATCTGAAACTATTCATTCCATTTTATCTAAGTAAATTAAATTGACAAGCAAATCAATTAAATATATTATAAATAATGTGATGATGCTCTAGAAGAAAAATGTGACTCGTAATCTAATCAGCTTTCCGTGGCTCTTCAGTGTCGACGTTATATATTTTTTGCAATATTCAATTATGATTTCGAGATATTTATTATTCAATTTTTTCTAGGATTATGGCAAGCAAATTGGACTAGTGCTAGGAAAAGAAGTCAAAAACTAACTAAATGCAATATTCAATTTCGAGATAATTTCGGATTTTCTCCCTCAAATTTACACACACACATATATAATTTATTAATCATATTAACAAATTGACGCAATTTACTGAATGACAAAATATTCGAGTTTTTTTTTTTTTATGAATAATGGTATGATTTTAATTGCAACATCAGCCTTAAAATTATCAACAGGTTCATACGAATTATGATTTTTTTCAATTATATATATAATATTAATATTTCTATACGTAATTGTGATGCCACCATAAGTTCCAACATTGAGTGCATCACAACATCATGATGTGTATAGATTGGATTCATAAATTTGAATTGAATATTTCATTTTATTTGAGGGTCCATTAAAATCAACATACCTTGACTTTCTTTAATTGATTGTTTATACCAAAAACTGCCGTATGCCTTTGAAAAAGGAGAACCGTCTTAAGTTGAAAAGGTTGGAACAATCTTATCATAAAACATTTATTACGTATTTTTCAACAACAAATAATTTCAATATAAGTTTTGTAGTCCAATTATGGGACATGATTAACAGAAGTGGGAAAATAATTATTTGTGGTGGTTAATTATTAAATTAGAGTCCTAATTGAATTGAGAAATACTAATAAATTTAAATTAATTGAAATTTTATTAGAAGGATTTAAATAGACATTTTGAAAAAAAATGGACTAAACATAAAAATATTCATATTTTATTGTAGTAATAGATTGATTGCTCAGAGCCAGAGAAGTACAAATATCAAATTACAAATATACTTTTGATGTACAACATACTGAATGCAAGAAAAGCAAATAAAAAAAAAAAAACCAGCTTCTACATTATTTATTCGACATATACATCCATAGATAACCATATATAGATACCCAATATGCGAAAGAGGCTAACATAAAATAAAATTCACAAACACATATACGTATATAGACATAGATTATATCAGATCATCTTGACTCACTATTGCTAGCTAGATCCCCAAATTCGAGTCGCGCTGGAGTGCTTACGGCTTGTGGTTGAATTTTGGACTTCATTGTTGGCCAATAAATGATTTGCAGCTGTGCTTTTCTCGGATGTGGAAGAGTTACTACCCTGATAATCTGAATTTTGAGCGAAAAGTGATTGAGTATTGAACTTGTTATTATAACTAGGATTGGAGGCATATGAGGAACTATATTGTTGCATGACTGTTTTTTCTCCGGCAGACATTGTAAGATCAATGTATTTGGAGATATAATATAGGTAGATATATAAAATTGGAGAAGAGAATAGAATTCTGTGTGAAAAAATGTTGTGTGTTGTGCCTTTATATAGCCATGGTTAGAGGGGTAATTAAGTCATTTACTTAATAATCCCACGCATGATATTATCCCAAATCCATAAAAATGAATTGTTGCTTGTAAGTGAAGGATCATGTTAAGTTGTGGTGGTGTGTGGCGCTGCCCTTGGCTTAATTTGATTTGTATCATAGTTGAAAATATGGTCATGGCTTAAAAAATTATTTGAAACTATTATAATATGGTCATACATGATGTATGCAACTTCTTGATGATATATATTTTGAATGTATACATTGACAGCCAATAAATTCTTGAAATGGCTTATTCTTGTTTATGATGATGTTCATGCACATACGCACCACACACCTGCACATTGTTATGTGTTGGAGACTTGGGAGTGTGAAAAGGAGATTGCTAGCAAATCAACTAAATCGTAAAAATTGACTTTTGTCTTTATTTTTAAAACTAGAATTAAATACTAAATCCTTTGATTATTAATTTTTAAATGAAAAGGGGTCTTTAATTCAAGTAATAAGAAATTTTTTTTTTTTTTTGAGGAAACCTTGTAAGAGAAATTATATTTAGGGAGGAATTATGATGAATAGATATCAACATTATTAATACTTATAATAATAAAAAGATATTATCTGGAAAATATATCACCTAATTAAGTAAAAGCAAAATACATTATCTGTATAATATAAAAACAAACTGAGTTTTTTTTTTTTTTGGGAGAAATTACTTATATATATTAAGTAGATATAGATAAGATAATCGGTTTAATTGGACCTACACAACTGATTATATGATCATTTATATATAAGTTTCTTTTTTGTCATAAAATTCAAAATTTTAGAGATATAAATATAAATAAGAAAGTCAAACATTTGTAGAGATAAACTTCAGACCCCAATTCTTTTCAATGCAGAACTGAAGACCACGTAAAACTTTATCTTGGTTTTTTTTTTTTTTTTTTTTTCAAGATAATGTTGTTTAGGTGTGTATTTGTAAAAAATATTTATAAATAGGATAAAATTGTACAAAACACGGTTACCACCTACATCAAGTCATTTTTATCATATTAAATTGTGAAATTGGGTTTTTTCTGAAAAGGAGGTTCCAAGCAGGCCCAACGTTATTTCAATGATTTAATTTGAACTTTGCGTTGTTGGGCTTGATTTGATATTATCCTTAAGCCCGCGCCGCACCTTTTTAACCTTTACTAGCTGTGCGTGCACCATGCGCACGAGATTAAATATAAAAATTATCTATTTTTTATATAATTTATATTTATATTATTTTAATTTATATTTATATTAATTAAATCGATTCAAATTACGAAAAAACAAACAAAATAAATGGATTATCAAACTAAAATAATTGATTAGTTACATAATACGATAAAATGAGTGTAATATTAATGTATGTATCCGAGCAGTGTCCAAAATATCAAACTAAAGTAATTGATTAGTTGCATAATAGATAAATTGAGTGTAATATTAATGTATATAAATCTTCATTTGGTATTGATTTTACGATTTTTTCTAATTAACATAAATTGTATTCCTTTTTTAAGGATGTAAATCTTAATTTTTTTTTATGAGGATGAACGGGAGCTATATATATGAGGATGAACGGGAGGTATATATATTGAATTTTTTAAGAATATAATGTAAATCTTATTTTTTCTTATGAGGATGAGCGTATTTTGTGAGGATGTAATTATTAATTTTGCTTATGAAGATGAATGATAGTTATATTGTCGTACTTATATCGAAGCGTGGTTTTTGAGGATATAAATCTTAATATTAATATAAATTTTGATTTTGAGGATGTAAATATTAATTTTTTTTATCGAGATGAATGATAGTTATATCAAAGCGTGTTTTTTGAGAATGTAAATCTTAATATTAAGGAACATTGGTATTTGTTAATTTGTATATTAAGAATATATGAAACAAATATTTACTAAATCTTATATAAATCAAGAATTTATGGTATTTAGTAAATTTGTATATCAAGTATCTAGGATATTTAATAAATCTTATATAAATTAATTTGGATATTTAGTTATTAAAAAAATTATGTTCATTATATGTTTGACTACGTAATAAACTATGTTACTAATTTAGAATATCATTATAATAACATTTAATATATTGAGAATAAATTTTGCAATCAACGTTTTACTCGTAAGTAGTTTTAGAAATAAATAATATCTATTTTTAAATTCTTTTATTTGAAGATAAATTGAAAAGTAAATAAGTATATTATTAATATGATAAATGTTCTATCAAAATCACATGCTTACTATCTAGTTTATTCTATTTTATATGATTTCATGTTAATATTTATGATGTAGGTTGTCTGCAAATGTAAGAACTAATAAAATAAATAAAACATAGGAATTTTCATTCATTCAACAACTCGATAAAATATCAAACAAATCTGTAAATCATCCACCACAATAAACAATGCAATAAAGAAATTAAATATTAAATATTGTCTCAAAACACGCAAGTAAATCATCCACCACAATAAACATGTAACAAAGAAATTAAATATTAGGTAAATTTCTAAATGTCTTTTTTCAACTTTTACAACTATTTTCTCCTTCTTGTAGGATGTAACAAAGAAATAAAATATTGTTATATCCTAAGTACAGATGTTCTTAAATGTATAATTTAGGCTTCATAGTAATCATCATGTCTATCATCATGCTTTTACATCTTTCATTTTTTTTCCTTCTTAATCACCCTTTTAAGTTTTTCCCAAGTTCAGAATTTGAAAATTCATCCATTATTGATTTTTTACCTTCCTATCTTCTATCATATCGACAGAGTCAGTAATCATCTTTCCATTTTTTTTGGGGCGTGCCAACTTCATCCTCAGATTCTTCAACCTGAATGATACAAATATAAGTTAGTAAAAGTTGACAAAAAAAAAAAAATTTGAAGTTCATTAATTATGAGTTTTACTATTCCAAACACACATTGTGAACTTCCTTTTCTGCATTTCCTAATTTGGACAACATGTCTAATTCCTACATTATAAGAGATAAAATAAATTAGAAAGTCTTACTTTTTTTTTTGTTTAAGTCTTCAACATAAAATAGTTTTAAATCATGGTGATTTTTTTAATACCTGACTTTTGATATTTTCATCAAAATACTTGTCTATTATATTTTGATCAAGACTAAGTTTGATCACTGTGTACCCATCTTTTTCATTAGTCATCTTCTCAGGTTTCACCATGATCTTAAATAGAATATTGCGTTCTGTCAATGTATCAATTCCTACATTATAAGAGATAAAATATATTAGAAAGTCTTACTTTTTTTGTTTTGTTTAAGTCTTCAACATAAAATAGTTTTAAATCATGGTGATTTTTTTAATACCTAACTTTCAATATTTTCATCAAAATACTTGTCTATTATATTTTGATCAAGACTAAGTTTGATCAGTACCTATCTTTTTCATTAGTTCACCATGATCTTAAATAGAACATTGCGTTCTGTGAATGTATCAATTTCTTGTACGAAAGAATCCAAAATATGAATTTGCAAAAAAATACATTTTAAGTACTTGTCAATTATTTGTAAATTAATAAGTTATTTAGAAAATAAGGAAAAATGAATTGAAATTAAAATTAGCATTCTACATTGTGTTTCTTCAGTTCATCCGTAATTTTTCCAATAAGTTCAGTGCATTCCCTATCCCATAGTAAGAATCTTGCATTCCCAGTCGAATCAAGGACACGAATTTGAATCTTGTACCTTAATGAGAAACAATACATTAAATTAAAATTTAATACCGACTACATAACTTGAGCTAACTCATTTGTAAAAATTATTTACCTATATTTTCCTGTGACATCATGCTTCTAACATTTGAACAGGTGAACTTATCTCCATTAACATCTAACTTCTTAGAGCATGTTTTACATCCCAAGTAGCAACACTCTCCTTCTGTGTCGATGTCTGCAATTGTGTGATATGCTCCAACCTATCATTTGATTAATAAAAGAAAAACAATTTAATTAGTGGCTATAAATATTATTTAAGACAATTAATAAAAAAGAGAATGCTGAATAAAAAATTATATAGTCCTTACCTCTTTCAATTCATTTAATTGTTTAATTTTTTTCACATTTGCATTCCCTTTGGAGAACTCATCAAAAATGGAATTTGCTGAAATAAGATGGTGTGCTTGTTATAAGACCAATAAAATGTTCATTCATTCATTCTAACAAATATGTACAGATTATAAGACTAACTTTATAAATTAATTATTCTATTGTAAAATGTAATAGACAAATAAATGTATTGTTGAATATTTTTTTCTAAATTCAGCAAAATCAAAATCCTCTCCATTTACAATCAATTTTGTTGCATTATAGGTGTTTGAAACCTTCACCTCATCTACATAAAAACACAGTGAAATGATATATGTTGACGTCAGAATCTGTATTTGATCGATTCCTAGTCGAACACCCAAATTGATATAAAAAGAAACATAATTGAATGGAGAAAAGAGGTATGAAATGTGTGTGTGTAGCAAACACTGTGCCCAGAGCCTACTCGGGCAATTTTAGTTCGGCTGATTCTGGACGGCAGAATGACCGAGCAGGACCTTATCTCATTAACTTAGAGAAATAAGCTCTCTAGTGCTGTTTACAGAATGAGGATCCAGATCCTTTACAAGTTAAAATTACAGCTATTTATAAACAGAAAAAGGGTCGTTGGTGGGGATCGTGGGGGAGTGTGGAAGTTACACCCACTTCTCCCTTGTTTTCCGCCTACTCGTTCGGTGTTGTGCGGCAGTTTTATCATCCACGATCTCTTAACGGTTGGCTTGAAGTTTGCTCGATTGTGTCAGCTCGGAGTGGCCTGCTTAGCTCAGCCACCAGTTCACCTCGGCTATCTTTGGAGTGGATACTTTGGGCGTCACCCAGGGTGGTTATCTGGCCGAGGTGCCTGGCCGGTTTCTGGTCCTGAACTGACAACTATTATCGACCATATGTATGATCTGTGCAGCTCGGGAATGTCGGTGCCACACAGCTCGGGTACCGTGGTCCAACAATAGCCCCTTAGACCACGACGGGAATTATTTCCGTCGGGGTCTAACTGATCTCGCCGCATCGAGCTGGGTAAGACCTGGATTAGTTTTTTGATCGGATTTTTGGCGCGTGGTGTTACAGCAACTGGATTGTCCACGTGTCGCCATCTTAATGGCTGGAAGTCGAAGAGTCCTGACATACTTTTATATATATTGGTGTCTTGTGGCTTCATTCACCACTTTTCGTCTCCGAAATTTCAGATAATCTCAAACTTCGTGAACCATCCTAGCACATTGCGTTGCGCTGCGTCACCCGAGGTGGTCCCCCTGCAAGGTAAACTAACTTTCTTCCGATTATGTCTAGTAGAGCGTCTGACCGGAATATAGGATCTAATCCTTCGGGAGTGAATGCTGAGGGAGTAGCCGAGGAGGCGGGTACCTCTCGTGCGGGTCCCCTAGACCCTACTGGGTTTCGGGCCGAAGAGGGTTATAATCGCCGGGTTGAGGAACTAGGACCCATAAACATAGCTTCTACTTTGTCTCAGTCGGAAGTGGACCGGTGGCATAGGCTCTTTAACATTCCCGAATGTGTTGAGTTTATTGCTCATCGGCCTGGGGAAAGAATGCTGCGTCCGCCCAGAGGTTGTGTTGCTATTAATATCGAGGCGCTTTGTAGAGGCCTTCGATTCCCAATAGCACGTTGTTTGACTGATTATTTGTGGCATTGGAGGATAGCACCTGGGCAGCTCAGCCCGAATAGTTGGTCAACCATATTAGGTCTGTTGATCCTTTTTCATAGATACAACCTCTGGATACCTAGCCCGGATGAGCTGTCCTGGCTGTTCGGCATCAGGCTTATACCTGGAGCTCGGGAATACTTTTATTTCCTCGTGTCTCGCCCGTTCCGACCTCAGCTAGTGGGTGATCTTCCATTGTCAAATTGGACTTGGATGTATGATTGGTTCTGGGTAGGAGGAGATTGGAGGAGTCCTGGAGAATTTGACCGCGAGCTTGCGGTGAGGGTATCATGCCCGATTGGTTTCAGGACGGCCAGAGGTATATATTTATGTTTCTCCTGATTAGCTCTTCTAATATTTTAATATTTCCCCTGTCTTGCAGATATTCCGTCTGACACTCTCCACATCGGTGAGGATTTTTCTCGGAAAATCCGTTATTTGTGGGATAACGTCATTCACTCCCAACGGACATATAGGGAGTTAATCACGGAAGGTTGACTTATTCAAGCTGGGTTGATTTTCCCTTTTTTCCGAGCTCCCGTTGATTTCACTGGTAAGCCCCCGATTATTGCTTTGAGTTTATGTTAAGCTTCTTACTTGGCTAATGAAAAATTCTTTTACAGCCGATCCCCCCCAAGAGGGTCTTCGTCCTCGGATGGATCCAGCTGAACGGATCAGGGTTCGTGCCGAACAGGCTGAGAAACGGAGACAGCCAGTGCGGCGACAACCGATGTAAAAGAGGCGAGGGCCTGAACGTTCTGGCGTTAGCGAGCCTGCTCAGAACCCGGGGCCCGCCGATCCGCCGGCGAAAAGGTCCCGACCTTCTCCACCTCAGTCGCCGGCCGAGCCCGAGCTTCCAGCTGGTAAACCTCCTGCCAGTTCTTCAACCCGCCAGGGGTATGGTCTTCTGAGTCTGCATTGGCCGGTTCGGTGAGCATTTGCGGCTGGGATCCTGAGAGGATCGAGTCCTCTAAGGAGTTCCTTGGACGGAGGCCGCCTTTCCAGGTCAGCTTTGCCCGGGCTCAGATGCCGAGTTCCAGCTTGATGAAGAATCTGTCTCCGGGGGTTGAGCCGGCCGTCGAAGCCCCGGTCAAGGCCTGGACGGAAGAGTTAGAAGGATACGCCGGCAAGATGTCGGTGATAGATATGGATGTCTGTTCTTTTGTCCTTCAGGCTCAGGCGTCTGTTTTTGTTTGGCGAGCCCACCTCAAGCACTTGGAACGGGAGAAAGAGTTTGACGCGCGAGAGATGGAGCTTCACAAAATGTGGGTGGAGGTGGCTTCAGCTGCTGAGGAGAGAGAGACCCTTCAAGCTCAGCTGGCCTCCTCTCAAGATTTATTGGCCAAAGCCATTAAGTCAGCTGAGTTTGAACGCCAGCGGTCGTTCGACCTGGATCGAGAGAGGGCCACCCTGGGAAGAACTTGGAGGCGTCGCTGGCCGAGCTGGAGAAGGTGCGAGCTGAATTGTTGGTTGCCCGAGCCGGTCCGCAGGACAAGATGGCCGTCGTACAAAAATACAAGGGGTCTAAAGAATGCAAGTACGACGGCATCTTGGCTTACCTCTTCGCTTTTATGGATAACATGGAAGTGTTGAGGAAGGTCGGTCTCGACGACCGCCCTCTCCAGGCTTCCCTAGCCGGTTATCTGCAGAAAAACCCCCTCTCCCAGTATTATTTGAATTTGATGGACGATCTGCCTAGTTATTTGCCTCCTGGGTCTGAGCATCTTCTATGGCCAGCCCCATCTATTCAGCTGATGTCCAACCCTGACCTTATAATGGAGGATGTTTCCGACGTTAGACCAGCTGAAAGTTCCTAAACGGCCAGGGTGGAGGACGAGGTGATTGAGATCGGCGCTGATGAATAGATATATCTAATACAATCTTGGTCGGAAAGAGGCCTGGACAGATCTCTCAAGTTTAAGTACTTGGCAACATGTTCAGCAACCATAATAGGTTCATAAAACGTTCTAGCTGACATGTCAATATTGAGAGAGAGGTCTGTCCAGGATGGTGAAAACTGTAAACATCCTTTCCAATATTCTAGACCATTACCAAGCTACTAGTTCTAGTTGTTTTTCCTTTTTGTTCATCTTGTTTAGGGTTTAGGGTTTAAGTCTGTCAAGAGGTTTTGGCCTCCAAACCAGTTGGGTTCGGTTGAAATTACAGAACTTGATTAATCTTCTATTCTTGCCTCTTGAACTAATCTCGGCTATTTCAACCTTAAATAAATAACCTTTAAGAGACGCCGAGTTGAACTAGCTATGGCCGAGCTAAATGGGATGCTCAGTCTTGGATTATTAATCCAACTTCAGAAGTCATTAAATTAATTTGTATATGGCCGACCTGGATAGGTTGGCCGGCGCGAATACACCTCTTCGTATGAGTGTTTCGTATAAGAACTGTGTGGTGAGTCATACCTCCGGTTCTGAAGGGTTGGCAGCTGAGGGGTCTTCAAATCATCACCGTTCAATATGCCACGTGTCACCTCGAGTGGAGGGGAATGCCAACGGTCACCTCCTTTTCTATAAATAGGGTAGGTCCCCCTTTCATTTTCTTCACATACTTGTGAGATTTTTCGAGAGCCCCGAGCATAAATTACTGATCTAGACGAACCGAGCAGCACTATTTGGCCGGAATCTATTTAGGTAATTTCTTCAATCATGTCTTCTGATAATTCTTCGTCCAACGACTCGGTTCAGGGCTATAGCCAGGGTAGATCCGCCCAGCTGGAATATAACTCGGGAAGGCTTTCTTTGGGGTCGACCTCTTCATCGGATATTGAGGTTCGAAGTCCAGCCCCTGCGGCGGGTGGTGAGGAGGTTGGTCCTTCAACTTCAGCTCTGAGTATCCCTACTGGGTTGCCTGCTCGGAGGAGGTTTAGGAGGACTGAGCAGCCAGCTGAGGATTCAGAGGCCATGGAGTGGCCGTCCACCGCGACCCGGGCTGAGCTTGACCGGTGGCATGCACTGTTCAATATCCCCCGAGGAGGTTTGAGGGGTTGCTCCCGGCCAGCTTCACCCGAACAGTGTGTCGTCACTCCTTGGGCTGTTCGTTGCCTTCTATACTTTTCAACTTGGTGTACCGAGTCCTCAGGAGTTGACCTGGTTGTATACCCTTAAGTTGCTGCCGGGAGCTAAGAACCACCTCTATTACATCTCTCATCGGGCGGGTCGTCCTCAACTCATAAAGGGTCTTTTGTCCTCCATTAAGGACTGGAAGACAAAGTGGTTTTGGGTTGGCGGAGATTGGATGAGCCCTGGACCGGTCGGCGGGGACCCGTCTCAGAGGATGCCCTGTCCTGTTTATTTCAAGCCGGCTAACGGTATATATTCGTATTGTTGTTAATCTGGTCGGTCTTTTGATATTACAATTATTCTTTATTTTGCAGTTATCTCGCCTGACGCTCTCGAGGTGGGTGTGGACTTCTCGAGGAAGCTTCACTATTTGAAAGAGAGCGTCGATCCAAAGAGGTTGCTGTTCAAGGTTTTATTGATCGAAAGGAAACTAGCTCGGGCCGGACTGACTCTTCCTTTCGTCCTAGCTCCCAACGATTTCCAAGGTAATTGAATATCCCTTCATGTGTGTTGTTGGCTGGACCTTGAACTTGTGCTAATCGACTGAATTTTTCTTAGCAGCCGACCTTCCTGCTGAGGGCTTGCCCCAACAGATGGATCCTACTGAGTGTATCCGCCTCCGGGCTCAACAAGCAAGGGGAGCGGGGCAATCATCTCGGGCTCCCAGCCGAGGTAGAGGGTGCGGTTCGGAGTGCTTGGCTCCTGCGACGGCCATCTCTGGGCGCGGGGCGCCTCCCCAACGGTCACCGAGGAGGTCTCCTCCTCAAAAGCGTCCTAAGGCAGCCCCGGTCACCCGACCTCCCGGTCCACAGGATATCATGGTTGCTGCTCCTTCTGGGGTCAGGATTTCTGACCATATTTTGGCCGGGTCAGTTAGCATCTGCGGTTGGGATCCGGCTCGGGTCGAGAAGTCGAGGGGGTTTCTTGGAAGGTTACCGCCCTTCCAAATCAGCTACACGCGTGCTCAGCCGCCGAGCACAGAGCTGATGACCACTCTCCCGGCTGGGGTCGAGCCCACCATGGAAGCCCCGACCAAGGCGTGGCCGAGGAGCTGGAGAAATATGCCGGGCAGATGTCGGTTGCCGATATGAGCGCATGCGCCTCCATCCTTCAGGCCCAGGCTTCTGTTTTCTCCTGACGAGCACACCTCTCCCATCTCAACCAGCTCGAGAGGTACAATGTACGAAGGGCCGAACTGAGGGAGAAGAGTGCCCAACTCACCGTCGCTACGGAGGATAAGGAGCTGCTGAAGGCTCAGGTCGCCTCGGCCAATGAGGCTTTGGCTCAGAGTACCAAAGCTGCCGAGCTCGATCGCCAGCGCTTCACCGACCTGACGGTAAACCATGCTCGGGTGGTGGCGGAGTTTGAGGCTGCTAAGGCGGATCTGGAGGCTGCTCGGGCCGCTCCTGCGGACAAGACTTCCGTTATCCGGGAGTACAAAGCCTCAGCTGAGTGCAAGTATGAAGGAGTGATGGCTTATCTGTTCGCCTTCATCGATGCGATCGAGGTTGGCGGAAAGAGAAGCTAGATGACCGCCCTCTTATGGAGGCCCTACGCGGATACCTGGAGAAGCTGCCCCTCCCGAGCTACTATCTGAGCCTGATGGAGGACCTGCCGAGGTATCTTCCTCCTGACTCGGGTCATGTGCTCCGTCCAGCTCCCTCGATCCGGTTGATGTCCGATCCGGATCTAGATATGGACGCACTGGCCGAGGAGGCAGGTGATGGCCAGACGGAAGCGATTGAGGCGACTGAGGAGACTGGGATGGCCGAGGAGGTTGGGATGACGGAGGAGGCCGGGGCGACCGAGGCGGTTGATGTGGTGGAGGTCTAGCCGGCTTTGTTTTATACTTGTATTTTTTCTTTTCCTTTTTGAGGCCACTTGGCCTTTGTGTATGAGGTATTGGCCTCCAAACCAGTTTTCATCTTAATATCAGCCTTTTTGGTGAATTTATTACTCGTCATACTCTTGTGTTGTCCAACCGAAGTAAAACTTATTCGGCTTAATTATGTAACCAGCTCGGTGCTTTAACATTAAATAACACTTGGTAAAAATTTTCACAAAAATTCAAGATTTGCATTGCTGCCTGCTCGGTCGACCTTACCATTTCACCCAGCCTGGGTGACTTAGATGAAGCCGGAGTCTTGTACGGACCGGAGCTTTACTACTCCATTCAGTTCGGAAAGCTCGGATGAGGCCGTAGCCTTAGGTGGGCCGAAGCCTTAGTGGGCTGAAGCCTTACTGTTCCATCCGGCCTGGATGGCTCGAATGAGGCCGTAGCCTTAAGTGGGCCGAAGCCTGGGTGGGCCGAAGCCTTACTGTTCCATCCGGCCTGGATGGCTCGGATGAGGCCGTAGCCTTAAGTGACATATAGACTGGGGAATAACTTCATTAGTTAAGTAGAAAGAATGTACAAAGAATTTACAGCTGAAATCCTAGCCGGCTAATGGTAATACTTTTTCAGGTGCTCTATGTTCCAAGGTTTGGACACCACCTTGCCATCTAGGTCGGCTATCTCGTATGCGCCCCCGGCTAGGATTCTGCTAATTCTGTATGGTCCTTCTCAGTTATGTCCTAAGGATCCACTTGGTAGTAAGATTTTCTTGAGGACGAGATTCCCTGGCTTAAACTTCCTAGCTCAGACCCTTGAGTTATAGTACCTCGCACTTCGCTGCTTGTAAATGACATTTTTTATATCCGCATCCATTCTTCTTTCTTCCAGCAAATCGAGGTTGGCTGCCAGGGCTTCCGTGTTTTGCTCGTCTTGATATTTATTCACTCTCCACGTGCGAACTCCGAGCTCGATTGGTATAACTACCTCGGATCCAAACGCTAGGAAGAACGGCGTTTCTCCTGTTGCTGTTCTGGCCGTCGTTCTGTATGCCCATAGTACCTCGGGCAGTTCATCGGTCCAAGCTCCCTTTGATTCTTCAAGCTTGGCTCTCAGGGTGTGCTTGATAATTTTGTTCATGGCCTCGACCTGGCCATTTTCTTGAGGGTGATATGGGGTGGAGAGCAGCTTCTTGATGCCCAGGTTTTCATAAAATGTCCTTAGGTCGTCGCTGTCGAACTGCCAGCCATTATCTGTGATGATGGAATGAGGGACCCCGAACCGGCAAATGATGGATTTTCATATGAAGTTCGTGACTTTCAGTTCGGTTATCCGTGCTAGGGGCTCTGCCTCTACCCACTTAGTGAAATAGTCGACGGCGACTATGACGAATCTTACTCCTCCTCGGCCAGTTGGCATTGGGCCGATTAGATCTATTCCCCACTTTACGAATGGCCAAGGGCTATGATTGAGTTCAGATCTTCCGAAGGTGCTCGGATGAGGGGTGCGCATCTCTGACATTTGTCGCATTTTTTGGCGAAATTGATGGCATCTTTTTTCAGGGTAGGCCAAAAGTACCCCTGCCTGATAACCTTGAAAGCTAGAGACTGGCCTCCGGAGTGATTACCACAGACACCTTCGTGGATCTCAGTTAGTACATACTTGACTTCATCTTCGTCCAGGCATTTCAGGAGAGGGTGGGAGAACCCTCTTTTGTAAAGTATGCCGTCCTGAATGGTGTATCGAGCAGCTCGGATCCTCAGCTTTCTGGCCTCGCCCTGATTGGCGGGGACCTTTCCCCCTTCCAAGTATTGGATAATCGGGGTCATCCAAGTCACCTTTGGTTCGATGTCGTAGACCTCTTTTTGGTTAAGGGCCGAGTTGTCCACAGTTCCAATGTTGACTGAGCCGATATCCTCAGCTCATTCGCTCGTTGCAAACCGGGCAAGAGCGTCTGCCTGTGCATTTTGGCTGCGAGGAATCTGCTCGGTGCGGATTCGTCTAAATTCTGCAGAGGCCAACTCAACGGACCTTAGATATTTGGCCATTTGCTCATCTCTCGCCGCATACTCGCCCGAGATTTGATTGACTACCAGGAGGGAGTCACTGAAGACTTCGAGATCATCCACTCCGAACTGTTTTGCCATGTCAAGTCCAGCCAGAAGTGCTTCATATTTGGCCTCGTTGTTGGTAGCTGGGAATTTGAAGCGTAGTGCCGAGCAGAAATATTTCTAGGTGGGGCTGACCAGTACGATTCCAGCTTCGGCGCAGTGAGCGGAGGACGATCCGTCCACGTACATTTTCCACGGCTTTTCTATCATTTCTTCACGGAGAATGAGAGTGGGAGTAAACTCAACGATAAAGTCAGCGAGGGCCTGACCCCTTGATCGCTGTTCTGGACGCATAATGGACGTCATATTGTCTGAGTTCGACCGCCCACTTTAACAATCGGCCAAGTACCTATTTTAGTGGAAAGTTGGTCAATACCTCAATTTGGTGTGCCAGGAAGTATGGCCGCAGCTTCCTGGCTGAGATGACCAGTGCATAAGCCAGCTTTTTCATTGCCGGGTAGCGAAGTTCGGTGTCATGCAGTGACTGGCTTACATAATACACAGGTTACTGAGCCTTCTGTTCTGCACGGACCAGTACTAAGCTTACTGCATATTCGGAAACGGCGAGGTAGAGCGGCAACTTTTCGCCGGCCTGAGGCTTTGCCAAGACTGGGGCTTCCATTAATGTTTTTTTGAGGTCCTCTAAGGCCGACTGACATTCAGCGTTCCATTCAAACTGAGCATTTCTCCGAATTAAGTTGAAGAATGGTCGACATTTGTCAGTGGACCGAGATATGAAGCGGTTGAGGGCAGCAATCTTGCCCGTCAGGCTCTGGACGTCCTTTATTCGTCTCGGTGGGGTCAGGTTCATGACAGCCTGTATTTTTTTGGGATTGGCTTCAATTCCCCTTTGGCTCACCATGTATCCTAGGAATTTTCCTGAGCCTACCCCGAAGGAGCATTTCTTGGGATTTAGCTTCATCCTGTATCTCCTCAGGATGTCGAACATTTCCACGAGGTGACCTACGTGGTCTGCCTTCTGTTTTGACTTCACAAGCATGTCGTCCACGTAGACCTCCATTGTCTTCCCAATTTGTGCGGCGAACATTTTGTTTACCAGCCGTTGATAAGTAGCCCCTGCATTTTTCAAACCGAACGACATCATGGTAGCAGTATTGTGCTCGGTCGGTGATGAAAGTTGTATGGACCTGGTCGTCCTCGGCCATCGGTATCTGATGGTAGCTTGAGTACGCGTCCATGAAGCTCATGAGTTCATGGCCGGCAGTGGTGTCGACCAGCTGGTCGATGTTGGGAAGTGGGAAGCAGTCCTTTGGGCAGACTTTGTTCAGATCGGTGAAGTCCACGCATAGCCTCCAAGACCCGTTTGGCTTCCTAACCAGGACGGGATTAGAGACCCAAGTGGTGTACTTGGTCTTTCTGATGAAACGATAACCCAGTAACCTCTGCACTTCCAACTCCAGCCCTTCATATCTGTCTGGGCTCAGCCGACGTCTTTTCTGAGCGACCGGTTGGGCGGCCAGGTTTATGTTGAGGTGATGGCAGGCATCCTCTGGTCGGATGCCTTCCATGTCCTCGTGAGCCCAGGCAAAAACATCGGTATTACTCTGTAAGAAGGTTATCAGTTCAGTGCGGAAGGGCTCTTGTAACTCCCGACTGATCCGCAATTCGATCTCTGATCTGCTTGGATCCATATTAACAAGATCCAATTCTTCAACAGGTGCTACCCATCTTTGGGGTCCATCGCTTCGGGGATCGATGGACCCCCACTCCTCATCGGGTTCTTGTGCGGGCATGGCTGCTTCTCTGTCGCTGGCCTCGGCGGCTGTGCCCGAGGAGGATCCAACCTCGAAGGTTGATCTGGCTGGTAGATCGGGGACTACCACCGGTTGTGGAGGTTCGGCATGTTCCTCCATGGCAGGCTAACCTTGCTCGGCAATTTCGATGATAGAATCCTCAAAAGCGTCTTCCATTTGTTCATCAACCGAGGTGACCTGAGCGAGCTCGAGCTGGTTAAGCTCTTTTGGTCGTAGCCCCATGTCTGTTTCTCTAGCGGCCAGCTGGTTTCCCTTTACCACATACACCTCGTCGCCCACAGGGAACTTAAGGGCGAGGTGATAGATCGAGACCACCGCCTTTAGTTTTGCTAGAAGTGGCCTGCCCCAGATGGCGTTATACTGAGAGTTCAAGTCCACCACCTTGAACTCTGTCGTTGTGAACACTTCCCTGTCGCCGGATCCAAACAGGACCTTGAGTTCACAAGTGCCGAGTACTCGGATACTCATTCCCCCGAAGCCTTGAATAGTGTCGGAGGACGACACGAGCTGGGATTCGTGAAATCCCATTCGCTTGAAGGTGCTCAGGTAGAGCACGTTGCCGTAAGCATCGGTGTTAACCATGACTCTGTCCACCATAGTCCTGCAGATATTGAGCGATACCACCAAGGTATCGTCATGCGGGTAAGCTATCCTTTCACTGTCCAGCTCAGTGAATAGGATAGGTGCATGGCGGGGTGTTGCCCGAGGTGGAACGCACCGCTGGTAAGCGTTCCTGGCCTTCCGGACTTGTCCCTTCCGGGCTCGCTTGGACTCTCGTTGCTCGCCGAAACTATTGTTGATGAGCGTATGGATTTCGCGAGCAGCTCCGTTTAGTGGAGGTGGTGGTGGGGCTATGGCCTGCTGTGCCCCCTGGCCCTGCTGTCCTTGGCCCTTTACGTACTTTTTTAACTGACCCTAGTCGATCAGTTTCATTAGCTTGGCCAACAATGCCCAGCATTTGTCTGTATCGTGGCCCTTTGTCTTGTGGTATTTGCAATATTTATTCTGGTTGAGGCGGTTTGGGTCGGCCCTCATGGGTCTCGGCTCGGGCAGCAGGTTCTTGTCCTTAATCTCAATAAGGACTTGTGATGGGGTAACCGTGAGAATTTCGATTACTTGGCCGGGGCCTTCGAGTTGGAAGGCCCTAAAATTTATGGCCGACCTGAACGGCTTCATTGGTTTCCTTTTCTCCTCCCTTCTCTCTTCTCGCCGTTCAGGCCTCTTCTCTCTTTTAGGGGCCCTATCCTCTGGTATGGCTTCCTCGACCCCAATGTACCGCTCTGCTCGGTTGAGAAAGTCGTGATATGTTCTTAGCCCCTCCTCATGGACGGACCACCAAAATCTGGTCCGGGGCCTCAATCCGGCCATAAGGACGGCATCGTCCGACACCTGCTCCATGCCGAGGACCAGCTTATTAAAGCGGTCCAGGTATGACTTTAGAGGCTCAGCTTTGTCTTACCTCACATTGACCAACCTTTCCTTTGGGGTCGACCTCATCCTCGAACCCATGAATTGTGTGAGGAACAGGTCGGACAGCTCGTCCCATCTCCCAATTGACGCGTCTGGGAGGGAATGGATTCATCTTTGTGCTCGATCCCCCAGCGTGAGTGGGAATGCTTTACACATGAGCTCCTCTCCCAATCCTTGTAACTCCATCCAGGACGTATACTTGTCCAGGTGGGTACTAGGGTCGGTCTCTCCATTATACTAACCGATGGGAGGCATTTTGAACTTGGTTGGGACCATGGTGGCAATGTGCTCGGCAAAGGTGGTGGCCCTCTTCCAGCCCCCTTTGTTTCGCCTGGCTTGAATGTCAGCCAGTCGTCGTCTGAGCTCCTGTTCCTCCGTGAGTTTCGAGTACTGAAGATTGTGACCGGTACTCTCGTCGTGAGGTGGTGGCACCTCACCTCTCTCATCGGGGAGCCTGTTTGGTCTCCTAACCTCCCCGGTCATTGCGGGATCCATGTCGTCATGGACTATCCGCCTGTCTGGACGTACCCCAGCATTAGCTGGGTGAACCCGGTGATGATCTATTCGGGCCCGTGTGGGGGATTGGCTTCACCGAAAGTCAGTCTCGGCTACTCGCTTTCCCAGGTTTCGCCTCCTCCTGGGTCCATCTGAGGACTCGGAGTCCTCCAATAGGCCATTGGTCTCATTGGCCTTCTCCTTTTGTTCAGCTTCTTTAAGCCGCTCGGCGAGTGCGGCCATGATACCCCTGATCTGTGCCACAGACATGGGGATCTCTGGGATCTCCAAAGTGATTGGAGCCACCGGAAGAACGTCTTCGGCCATAATCGGCCGTGGTCGGCTGGAGCAACTAGGCTAGAAAACAGAAGCCTGGGGTTCTGGAGTAGTATTGCGATCAGAGTTGCTCATCGTGTTTCGAAGTTTTGTTCAGATATTGGGAATACCCCCTTCTTCTAGCGCCAAAATGTTGACGTTAGAATCTGTATTTGATTGATTCCTAGTCGAACACCCAAATTGATATAAACAGAAACAGAATTGAATGGAGAAAAGAGGTATGAAATGTGTGTATGTAGCAAACGCTGTGCCCGAAGCCTACTCGGACAATTTTAGTTCGGCTGATCCTGGACGGCAGAATGACCGAGCAGGACCTTATCTCATTAACTTAGAGAAATAAGCTCTCTAGTGCTGTTTACAGAATGAGGATCCAGATCCTTTACAAGTTAAAATTACAGTTATTTATAGACAGAAAAAGGATCGTTAGTGGGGATCGTGGGGGAATGTGGAAGTTACACCCATTTCTCCCTTGTTTTCCGCCTACTCGTTCGGTGTTATGCGACAGTTTTATCATCCACGATCTCTTAACGGTTGGCTTGAAGTTTGCTCGATTGTGTCAGCTCGGAGTGGCCTGCTTAGCTCAGCCACCGGTTCACCTCGACTATCTTTGGAGCGGATACTTTGGGCGTCACCCAGGGTGGTTATTAGGTCGAGGTGCCTGGCCGGTTTCTGGTCCTGAACTGACAACTATTATCGACCATATGTATGATCTGTGCAGCTCGGGAATGTCGGTGCCACACAGCTCGGGTACCGTGGTCCAACAATATACATCAAAAATATTAAATTATATGATAAATCAATAAATTATATTATTATTGAAATCTGCATTATGTAAAATTACATAATATTATTAGTGAAATCTGCATTGTTACAAATCGATCAGTCGAAATATTATATGAATAAATATATACATAAAATAAAACATTACATTCCAATTTTTTGGCCCTGTACATTTATATAATCACAACTGTCTTCCCTTTTGAGATATCCTCAAGATGTGGTAGTATTTCATCAGCAGTGCACCATATATGGTTTTTCCTTCAAATTTTAATTCATAGTGGTTAGTACATGTAACACCCCATTTTCAGAAAAACGTGCATTCCATATTTTTATAAATAAATTCGAATCTTATTTTTAAATAATTCGTTGTTAAAGTTGTTTACGATAAACTTTATTTTTTATCAAGAAGAAAGGAGCTAATGTTTCTTTAAGTTTAAAGATCTCGCAGGATAGCTACCCGAGGAGATCGAGTTCGATCGTAATGTACTCAAAAAGAAGATAAGTTACACATAAAATAATTTTAGCAATTAATATTAAAAAAAATGACTTATGTGTTTAATTATAGTTAGGTAGATTTTTATTGTATAATTTATGTGCAATAAATTATGTGACTATTATGATGTGTTAAATTAAATATATTTTCAAACATACTTATATGACTTATATGATATATTAAGTTGAACATACCTACATACACAAGTATCTGATTACAATATTATCAAAACTCTAATTTAAAGATGTGCAAATTAATTTCAAGTGATGTCATCTTATTTATGTGTGACACCAATTTGATTAAATTTATATGAATTGAATATGATGTGCAATAAATTACACCAATAACAAATTAATTATCATAATCATGAATTATTTCATCTCACATTAGATAAGCTAAGCTACACTCTCAATGCCATTACATGTACTATATATTAAATTATATCATTATATAAGTGATCTACATGTATACTACATGTATTAAATTATGATTTGTACTCTAAATTACTACATATAAAAGGGAGAGTCTCCACTTTTAAGCTTTTCATTTCTCATTTGGCAAGATTCTCTCTCTCTCTGTAGCAATTTTTGCTCCTCTTTCTCTCTAGACTATTGTTCCTCTCAAAAGCCTTGATCCTCATCTTCAACCAAGCTGCCATTTTTCAAGATTTAAGTAAAGAATCAAGATCCTTTCAAGACAAGATAAGAAATCAAGCTCAAATTAAAAGGTTCTTCCAAGCAATTTTCAAGAGCCATAGTTAGTGCATTCAAGAGGTAATTTTTACAAATCTTCACCATTTTTCTTCCTTAGGAGCATGATTAAGTCCTAATCTTGAATTGCATGTAAGATTTAAGTGAGTTTTCCTACAAATGTGATAAAATGGTTGGATGTCTTGTTCTAAGTAGTTAATCTTCAAAAATATGTCATTTTGAGTGTTGATTGAGCAAATAGATGTTGGATTGGGCTTTGCATGTTTGATTTCCTTACCTAAACACATTGCATGTATGATCCAAGGGTGATTTTCTACTAATGTGAAGAAAATGTTCAAAGCCTTGTTTTATGTAGTTGATTTTTAAAATATGTCTCTTTTGGGAGTTGATTGTGCAATTGCATGTTGATTTAGTCTTTGCATGTTTGATTATCTTATCTAAACTCATTGCATGTGTGATAAATTGAGTCAAGATGGTTTATTTGAGGTTAATGGGGTTATTAAAGTTGAATCTACATTTTAATTAAGAAAGTGGATGAGCTTAATCAAGTTGTTAAAAACATTAGTAGTGGCAGTCCACTTTATCGATTTTTATAAAATTGTATACTTGGAATTTTTCAAAACTGTTTTAGTATGTTATGCTACATGACATTTTGAGCTTATGATTAAAATTTGGTAATTTTTGGAGTGAATTATGAATTATTATGATTTATCAAAGATAGTCCAGTTTGAGTTGGAATTATGCAGTTTTAGACCTTAGAAAAATAATTTTATAAATTTGATAAATTACAATTTTTGGAAACTGTTTTTTTATGTTTTACTAAATGAATTTTTGAGTTTATGGTTAAAATTTGGTAATTTTTGGAGTAGTTTATGAATAATTATGATTTTTCAAAGATAATCCAGTTTGAGTTGAAATTATGCAGTCTCAGACCTTAGAAAAATAATTTTATAAATTCGGTTAATTATAATTTTTCAAAACTGTTTAGGTATGTTATACTACATGAAGTTTTGAGTTTATGGTTGAAATTTGGTAATTGTTGAAGTAGTGTACGAATTATAATGAATTTTCAAATTAAGTCCAGTTTCGAATTTAAGATTCTGCAGTTTTGGACCTTAGAAAATTAATTATATAAAATTGGTCTATTGTACGTTTTCAAAACTGTTTAACTATGTTTGAGTACATGATGTTATGAGTCTAAATTATTAATTTCAGAAAATTTCAGTAAATATACAATTTACAGTGAATTTTATAACACAAACTGGTTTTAGAGCAACTTCGAACAATTTTTGATTATAGTAAATGATTTATTAAAGTTTTTGTGATATGAATTTATCCCTAATATTTTAGCATGGATGACTGAGGGTTGTTACGTAAATGTATACTTCATTTCATGAATTTTGGATGATCATTTTAATTATGAAAATTGTTGTAAGAGTGTCTTTTCTTCCAATATATGATTTAAGAATGCAATTTGATCATATTTTGAAACTGATATTATGTGATTAAAAGTGTGCTTATGTGTGAAGTGTTTAATAATTTAAGTCTTTAGCATACGAATTAGAGTTTTATGAGTTAAGATGTAAAATACTGTTTTTATTTCTTTCAATGTATAATTGATGCTTGTTTTAAAGTATGCTATAAAATTCACCTAAATTTATAGATGTATGTTTATGATATAAATGAGATGTGATTTAAAGACTAAAAAGTTAATGAATGTGACGAGTGCAGTACGAGATGACCGGATACTTCAGTAGCTATCCCCACTTCAAGTCGAATTTCAAAAGTGGGTAACTTCTACTCTCTAGCTACGTGTTGTTAATTGAATTAGTAAGTTATGTATGAAAATCTACGGACAGAAGCACCGTAGCTATAACCGGTATGCAGCTTCCCTACCGGGCGTAGACCTTAAAGGTGAGAGTGCCTGGTCTACGATGGAGGTTTAGTGAGTGAGCAATCCCACTTTCCTCGATGGTCCAAGGGTGAGCGTACCCAAGGATAATGTTATGTTATGGTCCAAGGGTCAGCGTACCCAAGGATAATGTTGTAGTATGTGCTTAATGGTTTAATTGCTTCAATGTAGTAGAGATGTACGGTTATCCCACTAGGCTTCCTCTCCGGAGGAGTCTCATGATATTATCTAAAATGTTTTTCAGGTCCAACTTATGATGAAGCGGATGTGTAGCCGGCTGTACGGACTTCTTCCCAAAAGCATATGTTTTAATTTATTTTAATCTGTATGGATTTGATATTACATAAAGTCTTTGAAAACTTCTATGTTGGATTAACCATTCAAGTAAATTTTTCATGTGTTTTAAATATGTCATGGTTTCTTGTATGCTAAGCTTTTCGATTTAAAATAAAAAGAAAAAAAAATATACTCGTGTTTTTAGTAAAGTCTTCCGCTGAATTTCTCTATGAAAATGATTTTAAATTATTATTATTATATATTTTTACAAATATTTTAAGTACATAATGTCAAAGTGGCGCCTTAATCCTCCTAAGTTGGGTTGGGGTGCCACAGTACATATGATAGGTAATGTTGAAAATTATGAATTCTGAGATCTTACTCTAAGTCCTCAAGTTGAATATCAATGACAGATACCTTGTACAATCTCACCAATCTCACGCAAAGCCATGTTGTTTTCGAAGGGTTGACGTACTTGATTAAACTGAAGAGTACTATTATGCTGTTGCTTCTTTGCCAACCTATAAATACAAACGTAAAATAGTATTAATTAAAGTTAAAAAGGAATAACAGAAGAAAATAAGTAGGCGAATTGTATTTCATCAACCTAGAAACAAATAATATGGATATGATTTTGTGTATAATTGTTTTGTAGTTTTATACGTTGATGTTATATTCAACAGTTATATTGTATAGGTAGTTGATGATAGTGGATGTGAACAGTTATTTTTATGTTAATTTATGTATTGAACAGTTATATTTAGTAGTTGTACGTTGATGGTATATTAATTTCTGTAATTTTATTGAATATTGGTGGAAGGAAGTTGATAATAGATGTGATTAGCAGTTAGTTTTTATTCAATAGGGGTAGAAGAAAGTTGATAATAGATGTAATTAGCAGTTATTTTTTCCGTATTTAAAAAAAGAAACAATTATAGAATGACTTTTCTCAAATTTTAACATAATAGTGGTGGGAGAATTAACAGTTATTTTTTTGCGTATTTGATTTTTAGATTTGTTTTAAAAAAAGAAACAGTTATAGAGTGACTACTGTTATTATATAGATTTTTAGATCTATTTTAAAAAAAGAAACGGTTATAGAGTGACTTTTGTTATTATATATATATAGATATAGATTATTATTAAATAAAGATCCGAAAAGAAAAGAAAAAAGTATAAATAAAATCCAATTATAAATATAACTATTCAATAATGGAGTAATACTTTAATCATAATTATATGCACTAAATATATTTTTATATTTTATTATTTTTTCTTTTAATGAATTAGAATTTATTTTCGTAATTTTTTTGATAATGATACAAATTCTATATAATGAAAGTACATCATGCAGGATTTTGTTTAATTTAATTTACATTTTAATAAAGAATTATACTCATTTTTCATAATGACTTTGAAATTCACATTTTTTGATTCAGAAATATTATTTATGTGACGGATTTAAATAAATTTGAAATCCACTTACATTTTTATAGTTTTTGAAATTTAAATTTCTTAAATAAGAAACTCCTAGTTCATGTTCAGTGATGCAATGGTCCAATAAAGGTTAGTTACATCTTTTTTTTTTTCATCTAAAATATGTGGCCCATTTTTCATATTTGATTGTGTATTATTAATTATTTCTCTCTTACATTCCTCTTTAATATGCACAATTGTTTTATGACAATTATCATATTCATTCATTAAATAAGGATGTATAAAACACTTAATGTAAATTACTTATCCAATAACATTCTTAATCTATCTGAGAAAATAGAGTCGAATGTATTATTAGGGTGGGAGTTAGCCTTTGATGACGAACTAAGGATGTTAGAGCAAATTATAGGTTGATACCGTCTTACGGATTTCATTTGATCTCATTTGGTAAGATAGATCGGATTGAATATAAAAAAATATGTAATATTTTGTATATATTAGGTAATATTTTTCTATATATTAGGTAATACTTTGTATTATATGATGTGTTTTGAGTTGGGTTAAACTATAAGAAAATATGTAATATTTTTATGTGTATCAGATAATTCTTTTCTGTATATGAGGTAATACTTCTATATCATAGGATACATGATCCAAATTGAATCAAGTCGGGTCACTTAAAAAACATGTCGATTCTAAGTTGTCCAGATGTTATTTTTTCTCGTGGAAAATATAATATTTTTGTGCATATTAGGTAATGCTTTCTATATATCATGTAATATTTTTTTGTATTATATGCATATACTACATAATATAATTCAAAAATATCATCTAACATATAAAAAGCCATTACATAATTTATTATGTCCGCTCTGATTCATTTCATCTCATAAAATGAGATTCGATCTCACACAAAACCTACTCATGATTTACATATTCATGTTTAATTAGACAATGTTTTTTTTTTAAAACTGATTTGATTTGATTGTTGTGAATACGCCACAAGAGTCGATCCTCAAGTCTTTTCCTTAAACTTAATAGCAACATTACATTGACTTCATTTAATCATCTTTTAAAACAACACGGCTACTAATTAATTAATTGGAATTAAACAATTCATTCCATATAAGAATTTTTTAGCCATGAAACTAAAAGTTTTAAAATAAATATAAGACGGTCTTATATTCTAATACCTTTATTAATACAAATGATATATTTATTAGAGATTATATAATAAAAATAATAATATTGTGAAAATGATACAATTTATGTAAGATTCGATGAATTATATTGAAAACAATATCTATCTATTTTGTATATCATGTGCATATATAAATATAAATGATGAATATTATAATAGGTCTAAGTAATAATATACATTATCTACGAGAATATGAAAAAATAGAAAATGAATAACATCGCAAATAAGTTAAAAGATCATCGTTAATTTAATTAATTTGGGTTTGAGTTGGCAAAAAGTTGTAAACGAAAAGTATTCATGTGACGACTGATTATGAAACCTAATATTTGACCTTTTTGAAGGAAAGTATGTTACAATTAGTTTTCTATTTCACTAAAATGAAGATTACACTAATATGATTTTTATGAGATTATCACATATGTCTAATATTATGAAATTAATCAATTAACAATCTATATAACCCAAAAATTAAAATAGAATTGAGAAAATTAATTTGAGTGTAGATTATTGATTATGATTCATCTCATGAAATTATATTCGTGAAATGATCTTATATAATTATTTGTGAAAATAAAACTATTTACATATATTTTAAATTGAATTTGAGAGAGAAGTTAATTTAATTAATTTCCATGTTGAATTAAGTATTATTTTAATTAATAATTATCACTTTGAATTATCTTCTCTTGGTTGCTATACTAAGTTATACTTAAAGCTGCAGATGGTTGTTTGAGTCCACCATTTTAGATTGCACGTCTACAAGCATATGGACAGAATTGAATTCTTATAAAAAATAAACTCATTTTTCAACAATTAATTACAATACCACCATCATTAATTACTAGACAAAATAAATAGTACTTAAGTATTTAGGTCGCGTTTCGATGTTTGGAAAATTTTGGTGGCAGCACAATTAAGTACTAAAAATGAGATTAATGTTGTAATAAAAAAAAATATAATTCGTAATTAACCCTGATCGATTTTCAAGTTTATGTTGCAATGGAAAATTCATGAAAATTGTTAAACAAACTTGAATATGTTGCCATTCAATAAGTTACGCGTATAATGTGATAATTAAATTATATATTTATGAAGTTCATTGGAGAAAATGTGAAATTATCTGGAAATTGCGTGTAGGCCGTAGTTATTGGTGGGTGGGAATTTTCTTTCGGGTATCGGGTACACGACCCGACTCATACGGGTATTATTTGATTGGGTTGGGTTTCATTACAATTTCATAAATTTTCGGGTATTTCAAATCGGGTACCCGCAAAATTCGGGTCGGGTCGGGTATTATCCGATCGAGTTTTGGGTATCCGAATAAAGTTTAAAATTTTATCATACCTTCTCTACTTAGTTTCTCATTTCTCTTGCTTTCAACGATAATAGGTTATTTTGTATAAGATGAAGCTCTCTTTACCTGACCCGACCCGACGGGTACTTGACTTATCGGATATCTGATTAGTGAGTATCCAAAAAAAATCGATATTTTTGGATGACACTTGTCGGGTACCCGATCAAAACGGATACCCAACCCAAAAAACCCGAAACCCACCAAATCCCAACCCGATCCCACCCTAATTATTGACGTGTGAAAAAAATCAATAAATAATGTCAAAATCACAAGATACTTCTAGATGACGCTCATCATGAGTCATAACATCATCCTAAATGTTAAATTAGACAATATAAAGGCAGAAGCATTTATTATAATAATAAATAGGTTGACTTCAGGTGCCACACCCCACCACCGCCACCGACTTTAGCTCCTCATGTGTGCTTCATTCATATTTCATAGTGATCAAATTCAGTTTTGTACATGTATTCACTGAAATCTGTTGCAATTAAATTTCTATTTCCACACTAAATGAAAAAGAAAAGAATATGATTCTAGAATCATATATTTAATTTGGTAAAATGATTCAATACATAAATCATATATTGCTTATATTAAAATGACAATAACTTATGTGTATGATTAAGGTCCATATACTTACGCATTTATGTGTCTCCATATGTTTGGATAAATGCGTTCAAATTTGTCCAATTCATATTTAAGTGATGTAGTTTTTTTTGTTAAGTTAAAATATTATATAATGATATGATAATTTATATATAAAGTTAGGATTAATATAATATAAATGTATATCTGATATAACATAAAAGTTAGAAAAAAAAAAAGAATTTAAGTCAGATACAACCCAATCTAACTCGAAGGTATGAATTACCTAATACATAGGAAACCTTCTCTATAAAAATAATTTTATTTTTTCATTAATTTTATCCATAAAAAACAATATCATATTTCTATTTTATTGAATATTATAAACTTCCATCTCCTCTTATCTAGTAGCGGTTGATAAGTTCTGAAATACAAAAAAAATAAAAAATAAAAATCTTGTCAAATATTTCGGCTGTAAATATAAATTCACACACATATATATTTGACAAATTAGTCTTTTCTTGAAATTTGAATGATAACAAGAGACGTGTTATAAATTTTGACTTTTTGTACGTATAATTTTTATTTCTTAATTTTTAACAATATATACTTTTCTTTTTATTGTTGCACTTTGGGTTTCTATTAACATTTGTAATGTGAAAATAGAGTAGATTTTATAATTGGGTTGGATCAACGTAGAGTAAGGAAGACGTGTAATGAGGATTTGAAGGGGGGACGAAGTTTCTTGTCATAGTATTGCTTTCATGTCTTCATGTTAATCATCTTTTGAAAAATCAATTAAAGTATCCATCTCTTTTTTCAAACTCAATTTAGCAGTGTAACTGCCTCTAATTGTATTGTGTTATTATTCAAAACAAATTCACATAAGGGCCGGACCGTGGCCCCATTTGGGCCTCTAAGATTTGATTTCTATCAAATATAGGGTCAATTTCACATTTGATAAGAATTTTGTTTTTAAACTGTCACACTTCTATTTAATATGCATAATTATGTTATGACGATTATCATTTTAATTTAGTAATAAGGATACATTAGAACAGATTTATGTAATTTGTTTTTCGGATAAGACATTCTTAATCAAATCGAGAAAATTACGTACATTATGGGGCAGCAATCCAAAATACCACAATTGATATAAGAGCAACCATTTTCTATCACATTTATATAAGAGTAACCATTTTCTACCACAAAATCATAATTTGGGTTATTATGTGAATAGTAGATGTGGACCATGTTTGATTGATGATTTGTATTTGTACATCATTGACCAAACTGACAATTGAATAGTATGTTTTTTGGTTTATTTAACCACTATAATGTATGGTAATTTTCCTCATTTTCATTTTTCATCTTCATACATAAGTGAAATTTTCTTGGGTGCGAAAAAGAAATTGTCGTGAATTGAAGAGATTTTAGGTAATATTTTTTCTCTTACAATTATTTAATAAATTATATTTTTTTAAATCATCGTTTGTGGGTAATAATTAATTTATAGTTGTGCACATATTTGTTAGAAATTGTTGTTTAGCCTTGAATTTATAAGACAATTATGCTGAAATTGCCGTTTAGCCCTAGAATGTGGAAAAATAGGTTTGAAAATCAAATGCAGGGGTAAACGATAATTTTTATCAAAATTTGAGGGGTAAATGACATGTTTACAATAAATGTCGTTGACCCCTACTTTTTTTGTTAAAATTGCCGTATAATCCTAACTAGTGGAAAAAAGGTTAAAAAATTCAAATGTAGGGCTAAACGGTAATTTTAAAAAAAACTTGAGGGGTAAACAATAATTGTACAATAAATGTCGTTTTGTAACGCCCCATTTCTTTTTAAGGTAAACCTTAACTGAGGCATTACTCACGTATAAAATTCACTCTTTCAAGAAAATAAAGATAAATAAATTCCAGAAAATTGTTATGAAATATACATTTCGAAATTCATGAAATATAATATTTTGAAATTAAAACTTTCTTTGACCTTTAAGCATCGGTTATCAGCATCCACCGCTCGCGCGCTACGTCCTAAACTTTTAAACTGAAAACATTTTAACATAAAAGGGGTGAACATACAAAGACACTCAGTGGGGTTAATCTGCGGGTAAGAGTGTAAAACATAAGTACTCATGAAAACACGGATCTTAACCGCCGTGAAAAGATATGCGAATCTTAACCGTCTTGAAAACATTTGTGGATCTTAACTGCCTTGAAAGCATTTGCTTTTCATAAACATATTACACGTTGTGGACTCCCGAGTAGTCCCAATGCAACATCGGATAGGTTTTCATAGAAAACCTATCTGGGTCCCAATAGAAAAACCTATCTGGGTCCCAAGCCAACCCTACGGATTATTACACACCTTCATGATGGGCTTCCGAAGAATACCCACTTATTGGGTTTCCAACAAGAAATACCCTACTTGGGCGTGAATACGCATGCGCAGTTAAATTGTCACATAATGTTTCTCATATAACACATAATACACATTGGTCACGTTTACGTTGGCCACATAAATCACACAATACATAGGTAAAGAAAATCATTTGACATATGTTGGTTTCTAAAGAAACCCCCTTTGTACGGGTATTACCCCAACTTTTCATCATTTGAAACTATTTGCATTTGCATCACTTGAAATCTATAGCTATTAAAACCATATAATTTCCTCGATTACTGTTCATGTAGTGAAAACATTTGACTTTAAATCGACGCCACATAATGACTGAATTTAAATCACATAGTCACATAGTGTTTTGTAAAACTGTACGATTTAAAATATAAATAAGATTTTTACCCCCACCTTGGATACTTGACAGAACTGATCAAAAGCTCTCGATCTTATTTTCCTTATTCTTGTCTTTTGCTTGTATTTCCTACAAGGTATAAAAAAATGTGACTTATCCTCTGATTTACTTGCTTAAAATCAATAAAATCTATAAAAGAATAAACTCTTGAGAAGGTCGATAGACGGGGGTTCTTAATTTAGGGTTTAATGGAAAATTAGGGTTTGTGGATCACACTCCTAAATTAGGGTTTTCTTGCTTAAAAGTTTATTCGTCACGTTTAAATTCAAATTGTGGTCAAACTTCTATTTTATACTATTGTAGGACATAAAATACAATAATTATCAAATTCTTGGGTCATAATATAATTTCTGCAAGTTCTAGGGGTCGTTCTGTCATTTTATCAAAGTGTATAGTGATTTTGTAATTTCTGCAAAGTTTAGGGTCCATTTTATAATTTTCAAAAATTTCTAGGGTCTATTTGCTATTTCAGAGAAATTCTGGGGTCAATCTGCTAATGTTCATAAGTTCAGGGGCTAATCTGTAATTGTCTATAAGTTCAGGGACCTAATTATTATTTATCCTAAATCTAAGGTTTGCAATTTAGTTCCTGGGTTTAATCAAATTCTCAAAACATAACCCCACCCCAAAATCCAATTCTGCCGCTTCCCCTGCCACCTTCTTACCGCCGCCCGCCGCTCACCTCTGCCACCCGACACCGTCGACGACCTCCTCGTTGCCGACGACCACCCAACCACACACACACAGCGCACCAAAACATATATATAACACACACGTATACACCGAAACATACATATATATATATATTGAAATTTACATACATGCCATACGCGGTGGAGACACGATCGGATCAAAAATCGAGCCTGTATTTATGACCGACTTGGCGAGAACTATATCATAATCGGATTATCTTACCGGAAAATATTGATCGGCGGTGATGAGATAAGCGACGGTGAAGGCAGTGTTGGGGAAGAAGAAGAAAGAATTTACTTAGCTTTTCTTTCAAAATTATTTTCCAAAGTGGAATTATTGCTTCCCAAATGTAAAATTTATTGGGCCCGCACCTTCAAACACACGTCCTTTATGCAGCAAGAGAGAGGGGAAAGAAAATGACGATGACAATGTTTTTTTTCCTAAATGCAATACCATTAACACTAGCTAACTACACCACAATATCGTTAATTAACTTTTGTTCTAATTGTCATTTATTTCAAATATAATGGATACTACACGTACCTCCAAAAAAATTTTAAATTGCCGTTGTTGGACCTGGGTATCCGAGCTGTGCTGTACCAAGCTATCCGAACTGCACGGGACATACACTCGGTCGATAAATGTTGTCAGCTCGGGACCTGATGCTGACTCACTACCTCGACCAGAAGACTGTCCTGGATGATACCTAGGGCGTCCAATCCATAGATGGCCGAGCTAAGTAGGTTATTCCGAGCAGGGGCAACTGAGCAAGATTAAGCCAACCGTTAAGAGATCATGGGTGTCAAACCGCCGCATAACACCGAATGAATAGACGAAAAATAAGGAAGAAATGGGTGTAACTTCCGCACTCCCCCACGATCCCCACTACTTACCTTTTGCTGTCTATAAATAGCTGTAATTTTAACTTGTAAAGGATCTGAATCCTCATTCTGTAAACAGCACTAGAGAGCTTATTTCTTTAAGTTAATGAGATAAGGTCTTGCTCGGTCAATACTGCCGTCCAGGATCAGCCGAACTAAAATTGCTCGAGTAGGCTCCGGGCACAGTGTTTGCTACATACACACATTTTATACCTCATTTCTCCATTCAATTCCGTTTCTTTTCATATCAATTTGGGTGTTCGACTAGGAATTGATCAAATACAGATTCCGACGTCAACATTTTGGCGTTAGAAGGAGGGGTGTTATTCCCAATATCTGAACAAAACTTCAAAACACGATGAGCAACTCCGATCGCAATACCACTCCAGAACCCCAGGCCCCTGTTTTCCAGCCTGGTTGCTCCAGCCGACCGCGGCCGCTGACGGCCGAAGAAGTTCTTCCGGTGGCTCCAATCACGTTGGAGACTCCAGAAACCCCCATGTCTGTGGTGCAGATTAGGGGTATCATGCCCGCACTCACTGAGCGGTTCAGAGACGCTGAACAAAGAGAAAAAGGCCAAAGAAATCAATGGCCTACTGGAGGATTCCGAGTCCTCAGGTGGACCCAGACGGAGGCGGAACCTGGGGAAACGCGTAGCCGAGAATGACCTTCGGCGAAGCTAGTCCCCCACACGGACCCGAGCAGATCACCACAGGGTCTGCCCAGACAACGCAGGGGGACGGGCAGACAGGCGGTTCACCCACGATGACATCGAACCAGCCCTAGCCGGGGAGGCCAGGAGACCAGACAGGCTCCCCAATGAAAGAGGAGAGGTTCCACCACCTCACGACGAGAGTACCGGACACAACTTTCGGTACTCCGAACTCGGGGAGGAGCAGGAACTTCGACGATGGCTGGCTGACATTCAAGCTAGGCGAAACAAAGGGGGCTGGAAAAGGGCTACCCCTTTCGCGGAGCACATTGCTTCCCTGATCCCGACCAAATTCAAGATGCCTCCTATCGGTCAGTATAATGGTGAGACCGACTCTAGTACTCACCTGGACAAGTATACGTCCTGGATGGAGTTACAAGGCTTAGGAGAGGAGCTCATGTGCAAAGCATTCCCACTCACGCTGGGGGACCGAGCACAATGATGGTTTCGTTCCCTCCCCGACATATCAATTGAGGGATGGGACGAGCTGTCCAACCTGTTCCTGACACAATTCATGGGTTCGAGGATGAGGTCGACCCCAAAGGAAAGGTTGGTTAATGTGCGGTAAGACAAAGCTGAGCCTCTAAAGTCATACCTGGACCGCTTTAATAAGATGGTCCTCGGTATGGAGCAGGTGTCGGACGACGCCATCCTTATGGCCGTAATGGCCGGATTAAGGCCCCGGACCAGGTTTTGGTGGTCTGTCCATGAGGAGGGGCTGAGAACATATCACGACTTCCTCAACCGAGCAGAGCGGTACATTGGGGCCGAGGAAGCCATACCAGAGGACAGGACCCCTGAAAGAGAGAAAAGGCCTGAACGGCAAGAAGAGAGAAGGGAGGAGAGAAAGAAACCTATGAAGCCGTTCAGGTCGGCCACGAATTTCAGGGCTTTCCAACCCGGAGGCCCCGGCCAGGTAACCGAAATCCTTATGGTTGCCCCATCCCAGATCCTTACTGAGATTAAGGACAAGAATCTGCTGCTCGAACCACGACCTATGAGGGCCGACCAAAACCGCCTCAACCAGAACAAATATTACAAATACTACAAGGCAAAAGGCCCCGATACAGACAAATGCTGGGCATTGTTGGCCAAGCTGATGAAACTGATCGACCAGGGTCAGTTAAAAAAATACGTAAAGGGCCAAGGACAGCAGGGCCAGGGGGCGCAGCAAGCAGTGGCCCCATCACCACCACCGCCGAACGGAGCTGCTCGCGAAATCCATACGCTCATCAATAACAGTTTCGGCGAGCAGTGGGGGTCCAAAAAAGCCCGGATGGGACAAGTTCGGGAAGCCAGGAACGCTTACCAGCAGTGCGTTCCACCTAGGGCATCACTCCGCCATGCACCAATCCTATTCACTGAACTGGATAGTGAAGGGATAGCCTACCCGCACAGGGATCCCTTGGTGGTATCGCTCAATATCTGCAGGACTATGGTGCACAGGGTCATGGTCGACACCGGTGCCTACGCCAACGTTCTCTACCTGAGCACCTTCAAGCGGATGGGATTTCATGAATCCTAGCTCGTGCCGTCCTCCGACACTATTCAAGGCTTCGGAGGAATGAGTACCCGAGTACTCGGCACCTGTGAGCTCAAGGTCCTGTTCGGATCCGGCGATAGGGAAGTGTTCACAACAACGGAATTCAAGGTGGTGGACTTGAACTCTCAATATAACGCCATCTGGGGCAGGCCACTTCTAGCAAAATTAAAGGCGGTGGTCTCGATCTATCACCTCACCCTTAAGTTCCCCATGAGCGACGAGGTATATGTTGTGAAGAGAAACCAGCTGGCCGCTAGAGAAACAGACATGGGGTTGCGACCGAAAAAGCTCAATCAGCTCGAGCTTGCTCAGGTCGCCTCGGTCAACGAGCAGATGGAAGAAGCCTTTGAGGATTCCATACTCGAAATTACCAAGCACAGTCAGACCGATATGGAGGTAGATACAGAACCTCCACAGCCAGAAATCGTCCCCGACTTACCGGCCAACTCCACTTTCGAGGTTGGATCCTCCTCGGGCATAGCTGCTCGGACCAGCGGCGGAGAAACAGCCATGCCAGCACAAGAACCCGAGGAGGAATGGGGGTCCATCGCGATGGACCCCAAAGACGGGCAGCACCTGTTGAAGAATTGGATCTTGTTAATATGGATCCAAATAGACCAGAGATGGAATTGCGGATCGGCCGGGAGTTACAAGAGCCCTTCCGCACTGAACTAATAACCTTTTTGTAGGGCAATACTGATGTTTTTGCCTGGGCTCATGAAGACATGGAAGGCATCCGACCAGAAGATGCCTACCATCACCTCAACATAAACCCGGCCGCCCAACCGGTCGCTCAGAAAAGACGTCGGCTGAGCCTAGACAGATATAAAGGGCTGGAACTGGAAGTGCAAAGGTTGCTGGGTTATCGTTTCATCAGGAAGACCAAGTACGCCATTTGGGTCTCTAATCCCGTCCTGGTCAGGAAGCCAAATGGGTCCTGGAGGCTATGCGTGGACTTCACCGACCTGAATAAAGCCTGCCCAAAGGACTGCTTCCCACTTCCCAACATCGACCAGCTGGTCGACACCACTGCCGGCCATGAACTCATGAGCTTCATGGATGCATACTCAGGTTATCATCAGATACCGATGGCCGAGGACGACCAGGTCCATACAACTTTTATCACCGATCGAGCATAATACTGCTACACCATGATGCCGTTCGGTTTGAAAAATGTAGGGGCTACTTATCAACGGCTAGTAAACAAAATGTTCGCCGCATAGATTGGGAAGACAATGGAGGTCTACGTGGATGACATGCTTGTAAAGTCAAAATAGAAGGCCGACCACGTAGGTCACCTCGCGGAAATGTTCGACATCCTGAGGAGATACAACATGAAGCTAAATCCCAAGACATGCTCTTTCGGGGTAGGCTCAGGAAAATTCCTAGGGTACATGGTGAGCCAAAGGGGAATTGAAGCCAATCCCAAAAAAATATAGGCTGTCATGAACTTGACCCCGCCGAGATGAATAAAGGATGTCCAAAGTCTGACGGGCAAGATTGCCGCCCTCAACCGCTTCATATCTCGGTCCATTGATAAATGCCGACCATTCTTCAATCTAATCAGACGAAACGCTCAATTCGAGTGGAACAATGAATGCCAGTCGGCCTTAGAAGACCTCAAGAAAGCACTCATGGAGGCCCCAGTCCTAGCAAAGCCTCAGTTCGGTGAAAAATTGCAGCTCTATCTTGCTGTATCGGAGTATGCAGTTAAGCTCTGTGTTGGTCCGCGCAGAACAGAAAGTTCAGCAACCCGTTTATTATGTGAGCCAGTCACTACACGACGCCGAACTCCGGTACCCAGCAATGGAAAAGCTGGCTTATGCATTGGTCATCTCAGCCAGGAAGTTGCGGCCATACTTCCTGGCACACCAAATTGAGGTACTAACTAACTTTCCTTTAAAGCAGGTACTGGGCCGCCCAGACGCTTCCGGAAGGTTGCTAAAGTGGGCGGTCGAACTGGGCCAGTATGACGTCCATTATGCGCCCAAAACGGTAATAAAAGGTCAGACTTCCAAGAAACTCCTTCGACTCCTCAACGCGAGCCGGATCCCAACCACAGATGCTAATCGACCCGACCAAGGGATGGTCGGAAGCCCCGACCCCAGATGAAGCAGCAACAGTGACCTCCTAGGAGCTGGGAGGTCGGGTGATCGGAGCCGCCCTCGGACGTTTCTGGGGAGGAGACCTCCTCGGAGAGCGCTGAGAAGGCGCCCCGCGCCCAGAGGTAGCCACAGCAGAAGCCGAACGCTCTGAACCGCGCCCCCTACCTCGACCTGGAGCTCGAGCTGACTGCCCTGCTCCCCTCACCTGCTGAGCCTGGAGACGGATACGCTCAGTAGGGTCCATCTGTTGGGGCAGGCCCTCAGCAGGAAGGTCGGCTGCTAAGAAAGATATCAGTCAATTAACACAAGTTCAAGATCCGGCCAACAACACACGTGAAGGGATATTCAATTACCTTGGAAATCGTTGGGAGCAGGGACAAAATGAAGAGTCAGTCCGGCCCGAGCTAGCTTCCTCTCGGTCAGTAGAACCTTGAACATCAACCTCTTCGGATCGACGCTCTCTTTCAAATAGCGAAGCTTCCTCGAGAAGTCCACACCCACCTCGAGAGCGTCATGCGAGATAACTGCAAAACAAAGAATAATTGTAATATCAGAAGGCCGACCAGATTAACAACAATACGAATATATACCGTTGGCCGGCCTGAAATAAACAGGACAGGGTGTCCTCTGAGACGGGTCCCCACCGACCGGTCCAAGGCTCATCCAATCTCCGCCAACCTAAAACCACTTCATCTTCCAGTCCTTAATGGAGGACGGAAGACCCTTTATGAGCTGATGACGACCCACCCGAGGAGAGATGTAATAGAGGTGGTTCTTAGCTCCCGGTAGCAACTCTAGGGTGTACAACCAGGTCAGCTCCTGAGGGCTCGGTACACCGAATTGATAAGTGTAGAAAGCAACAAACAGCCCGAGGAGTGACGACACACTGTTCGGGTGAAGCTGGCCCGGGAGCAACCCCCAAAAAACGAAGGACTTGTGTGAGGGGCGACGCCAGAGAAAAACGTAATCCACCCTCCAAGTCTCGGAAATTGATGGCTACACATCCACGGGGAGGTTTGTTCATCCTCTCCTCGGGAAATGGAACGTCAAAAGTGCCCCTTCGGGGGATATTGAACAGTGCATGCCATCGGTCAAGCTCAGCTCGGGTCACGGTAGACGGCCACTCCATGGCCTCTGAATCCTCAGCCGGCTACTCAGTCCTCTTAAACCTTCTCCGAGCAGGCACCCCAGTAGGGATACTCGGAGCTGAGGTTGAAGGACCAACCTCCTCACCACCCGCCGTAGGGGCTGGACTTCGAACCTCTACATCCGATGAAGAGGTTTACCCCAAAGAAAGCCTACCCGAGCTATATTCCAGCTCGGTGGATCCACCCTGGCTATAGTCCTGAACCGAGTCGTTGGATGAAGAATTATCAGAAGACATGATTGAAGAAATTATCTAAAGAGATACCGGCCAGATAGTGCTGCTCGGTTCGTCTAGATCTATAATTCCTGCTCGGGACTCTCGAAAAATCTCGCAAGTATGTGAAGAAAATGAAAGGGGGATTTACCCTATTTATAGAAAAGGAAGTGACCGTTGGTATTCCCCCCACTCGAGGTGACACGTGACATATTGAACGGTGATGATTTGAAGACCCCTCAGTTGCCAACCCTTCAGAACCGAAGATGCGACTCACCACACGGTTCTTATATGAAACACTCATACGAAGAGATGTATTCACGCCGGCCAACCTACCCAGGTCGACCATAGACAAATTAATTCAATAACTTCTGAAGTTGGATTAATAATCCAAGACTGAGTACCCCATCTAGCTCGGCCATGGCTAGTTCAGCTCGGCGTCTCTCAAAGTTAGATTATACATTTAAGGTTAAGGTCGTCGGGACTAGTTCTAGAGATGAGAATAAAAGATTAGCCAAGTTTTATAACTTCAACCGAACTCAACTGGTTTGGAGGCCAGAACCTCTTGATAGAGCACTTAACATTTAAAAAAAAAGAAAGGGAACAAAACAAACAAAAGAAGAAAAACAGCTCGGATGAGTAGCTCGGTAATGGTCCAGAATATTGGAAGGGCTTCACTTATCTCCATTCACCTTAGATGAGTAGCTCGGTAATGGTCTAGAATATTGGAAAGGATATGGACAGCTTTCACCACCCCGGACAGATCTCTCTCTCAATATTGACATATCAGCCAGAACGTTTTATGAACCTATTATGGTTGCTGAATATGTTGCCAAGTACTTAAACTTAAGAGATCTGTCCAGGCCTTTTTCCGACCAAGATCGTATTAGATATATCTATTCATCAGCGCCGATCTCAATCACCTCGTCCTCCGCCCTGGCCGTTTGGGAACTTTCAGCCGGTCCAACGTCGGAAACATCCTCCATTATAAGGTCAGGGTTGGACATCAGCTGAATAGATGGGGGTGGCCGTAGAAGATGCTCAGACCCAGGAGGCAAATAACCAGGCAGATCATCCATCAAATTCAAGTAATACTGGGGGAGGGGGTTCTTCTGCAAATAACCGGCCAGAGAAGCCTGGAGAGGGCGATTGTCGAGCCCGGCCTTCCTCAACACTTCCATGTTATCCATAAAAGCGAGGTGGTAAGCCAAGATGCCGTCGTACTTGCATTCTTTGGACCCCTTGTATTTTTGTACGACGGCCACCTCGTCCTGCAGGCCGGCTTGAGCAACCAACAATTCAGCTCGCACCTTCTCCAGCTCGGCCAGCAACGCCTCCAGGTTCTTCCCCAAGGTAGCCCTCTCTCGGTCCAGGTCGAACGACCGCTAGCGTTCAAACTCAGCTGACTTAATGGCTTTGGCCAATAAATCTTGAGAGGAGGCCAGCTGAGCTTGAAGGGTCTCTCTTTCCTCAGTAGCTGAAACTACCTTCGCCCGCCTTTTGCGAAGCTCCACCTCTCACGCGTCAAACACTTTCTCTCGCTCCAAATGCTTGAGGTGGGGTCGCCAAGCAAAAACAGACGCCTGAGCTTGAAGGACGGAAGAACAGACATCCATATCTATCGCCGACATCTTGCCGGCGTATCCTTCTAACTCTTCCGTCCAGGCCTTGACCGGGGCTTCGACGACCGGCTCAACCCCCGGAGGCAGATTCTTCATCAAGCTGGGACTCGGCATCTGAGCCCGGGCAAAGCTGACATGGAAGGGCGGCCTCCGTCCAAGAAACTCCTTAGAGGACTCGATCCTCTCAGGATCCCAGCCGCAAATACTCACCGAGTCGGCCAATGTAGATTCAGAAGACCATACCCCTAGACGGGTTGAAGAGCTGGCAGAAGGACCACCGGTTGGCTGTTCAAGCTTAGTCGGCGGCTCAGGCGAAGGCGGTCGAGACCTCTTGGTCGGTGGGCCGATAGTCTCCGGGTTCTGAGCAGGCTCGCTCACGCCAGAACGTTCAGGCCCTCGCCTCTTTTGCATCAGCTGTCGCCGCACTGGCTGTCTCCATCTCTTAGCCTGCTCGGCACGAACCCTGATCCGTTCAGCTGGATCCATCCGAGGACAAAGACCCTCTTGAGGGAGATCGGCTGCAAAAGAATTTTTCATTAGCCAAGTAAGAAGCCCAACATAAACTCAGTGCAATAATCGGGGGCTTACCAGTGAAATCAACGGGAGCTCGGAAAAAAGGGAAATCAACCCAACTTGAATAAGTCGACCCTCCATGATCAACTCTCTATATGTCTGTTGGGAATGAATGACGTTGTCCCACAAATAGCAGATTTTCCAGGAAAAATCCTCGCCGATGTGGAGAGTGTCAGACGGAATATCTGCAAGACAGAAGAAATATTAAAACATTAGAAGAGCTGATCAGGAGAAGCATAAATATATACCTCTGGCCATCCCGAAACCAATCGGGCATGATACCCTCACCGCAGGCTCGCGGTCAAATTCTCCAAGACACCTCCAATCCCCTCCTACCCAGAACCAATCATACATCCAAGTCCAATTTGGCAATGGAAGATCACCCACTAGCTGAGGTCGGAACGGGCGAGATGAGAGAAAATAAAAATATTCCCGAGCTCCAGGTATAAGCCTGATGCTGAATAGCCAGGACAGCTCATCCGGGCTAGGTATCCCGAGGTTGTATCTATGAAAAATGATCAACAGACCTAATATGGTTGACCAACTATTTGGGATGAGTTGCCCAGGTGCTATCCTCTAATGCCACAAATAATCAGTTAAACAACGTGCTATTGGGAATCGAAGGCCTCTACAAAGCGCCTCGATATTAATAGCAACACAACCTCTGGACGGATGCAGCATTCGTTCCCCAGGCCGAGGAACAATAAACTCAACACATTCAGGAATGCTAAAGAGCCTATGCCACCGGTCCACATCCGACTGAGACAAAGTAGAAACTATGTTTATGGGTCCTAGTTCCTCAACCCGGCAATTATAACCCTCCTCGACCCGAAACCCCATAGGGTCTGGGGCCGGGCCCGCACGAGAGGTACCCGCCTCCTCGGCTACTTCCTCAGCATTCACTCCCGGAGGATTAGACCCTATATTCTGGTTAGACGCTCTACCAGACACGACAATTTTAACAAAAAATTAGGGGTAAACAACAATTTTACAATAAATGTCGTTTACCCCTAATTTTTGTGGTTTAAATTGCCGTTTAGCCCTAATTAGTGAAAAATGTTAAAAATTCAAATATAGGCCAAAACGATAATTTTAAAAAAAAAATTGGGGTAAACGGCAATTTCAGAATAAATGTCGTTTACCCCAATTTTTTGTTAAAATTGCCGTATAGCCCTAATATGCGGGAAAATTGGCTTTAAATTCGATTTTAGGGTTAATCGATTTAACATGAGTCAATGAAGAGTAAACAACATTTGTTTTGCTTGGAGCTGATATTAAATTGTAATTATTTAATAAATGTACGATGATATGTATTGAAATAATTCCAATACATGTAATAATTGCTTTATGCGGATTTAATATTTTAATAGGATTTAACGATATTTTTTTCGAGTTGTAAAATATATAATTAAGCAATTTATGTCTCGTTTGCATTTCCTCATTTAAAATTATTTTTGTACCGAATACTGATAATTTTATTTTTCTTGACTCGATAGTGAATAAAAAGATGAGTTTGATACCTGTTAATGTTTGGTTTGGAGGTTATTGGCAATGTTTAGAGTACGTAAACGGTTATCGAGAGATGATTTCTATCTTCAAAGAATCACATATTGTGATTTACTAGACTAAATTCATAGAGTTGTACAGGCAGACATGAATTCATAGGGAGATGTGATCCACTCATTACTTGAGACGAAAGAAAGAGTCAGAAGGATCAAAATAAAGAATGACCACGATTTGGAATGTATATTATCTATGTCTGATGATGTTTTTGTTATTTTCATCTCCCTTCAAAGAATGGATGTTGGAGTATTCGATCACGTGGTGTCAAGTAGAACTGATAATAGCAGTCCTGGAGGTTTTTCGATCGAGCACCGTAATGTTGGATCCTCTTATTCGGAACAAAATAATACAGTTGATGAAGTATATGAATCGGGCCATCAAAGTTTTTGTTGGGACACATATGATGTGAATGTGCTGAAATCAGACCCCAATACCAAATTCAATTTAGAGAATTCAAATGTTCCTGTTGGACTTTAAATGGCAAGTCATTTTATGCAAAAGAGGGTACACCGAATCAGAATGAGGAGACCTATGTTCAATCTACATTAGATGAGAATTGGATGAGAGGCCATCAAAAGGTACAAGTTCAGCTGAGCCCTGAGCACCTTGACCGTTGGAAAGTGGTCGTGTAAACTATGGTGGATTCAACTTTTTAGACTTAAACGTGCCTCCGACATTGTGTCCAGAAAATGATGAAGGTTCTCACGAAGAAAGTGCACATACGTATGATCATAAAGGAGGATACGAATGGCCAGAGGATCGGTACGAATGGGATAGGTAATTTTAAATATAAATATTTTTGATACGTATGAAATACATGTCCAGTCGAGCTGTTGAATAATTGTTCAATTCTACCTTCTTGTAGATTTGAATAATAATGACGAACATGAAATGGCTCATTCGAAGGAGATAATCAGTAACTTCGAGTTAGACGAAGAAGATGAGAATGTTTTGGATGAGGAGTAATGAGAGACCTATCAACAATTTCTAACATACATATTGAGATCTGAATGGAATATCCCTGAGATTCCACCATTCGAGCCGCTTTGTTCTTCGAATGTGGACAATAATAACCCAGTGCAATGCGGTTTGCAAAAAGGTTTCACATTTTCTATTAAAGTTGAACTAAAGAATGTAGTTGGTTTTGCCACTTGGAGAATCAAGTTAAGTACAGAGTCGATCATTCGAACAAACACAGATGGTTTGTTAAATGCAAACAAAAAGATTGTCTATTCAAGCTCCATGCTCAAGAGAAATATGGAATTTGGAAGATCTTCAAAATTCAATTACCTCATAGTTGTTCATATGATCTGACACATGTGCTTCTCATCGACTTCCATCTACTTTGATCGATGAGTATTACGCCGATAGGCTACAAAAAGAGAATTCGATTATCAATCCTAGGGGCATCATTGAGGAAATAAACCATCGACATAGTTTGCATCTTACTTATAATTTCGCATTAACAACAAAATGCCATGCGATGCAACTTGTGTATGGAGATATACTGCTGAAAGAAACAAATCCAGGGTTGAAAGAAAAGTCTATGCTTCCATCTTACTTAGAGGTGTTAAAAGAAACAAATTCGGGGTCATATACTGCTTTGGAAACACGCGACAGTGGAAAATTCAAATATGTGTTTTTTACCTTGGCTGTATCCATTAATGGATTTCGTAGATATTCACGCCCTGTTATAGTCATTGATGGTTGTCACTTGAAAGGTCAGTACAAAGGTATTGGATTTGTAGCTGTGACAATAGATGGAAACGATCAGATTTTTCCACTAGCAATCGGGATAGGAGATGTTGAGAACGATGAATCTTGAATGTGGTTTTTGGGTCATGTTCGAAATGCCTTTGGGTGCCCACATGAACTGCTTATCGTATCTGATCAGCATAAAAGCATCACAAACGCCATCAGCAAAGTCTATCTAGATGCAACTCATAGTTTATATTGTTTCCATCTTCAACAAAATCTAGCGAAACATGGATCACATTTCGTAGGACTTTTCCAGAAGGCGGCATATTGTTATGACGGTGTTCTTTTCGAGAAGTATGTGAATGTGTCTTTGAACTAGAATTTACATTGGTTTTTTTACAAAGTCGTCATTTTTGGGGATAAACATCATGCTATCTAATATATTATTTGATGTAGGTACATGGCGATGCTTGGTGAAGCGGATATTCAAGGTGTTTTGGATACGTTAAGTAAAACAAAAGGTTTAAGATGGTCTCGCGTTAAATATCCCGTTCGAAGATTTAACTTCATGACCTCCAATACTATCGAGATGTGGAATTCTCGATTTCTTTGGGTAAGAAAGCTACAAGTTTGTTCGTTTTTGAAGTATGCTCGATGAATTCAAGAAAAGAGGTTTTATGAGAGGAGGACAAGTGCTGAAGAAAGGGAAAATGATCTCACAAAGACTGCACATGATAGATTACTTGACACCGTGAGACGTGGATGACAAATGCATGTTGTTAAGCTTGAACAATACAAATTTAAAGTAGTGGATGAAAGGAAATTTTATGTGGTCGAGCTCAATCATGAAACGTGCACGTGTTTAATTTTTCAAAGAAAGTTGATCCCATGATCAGGTAGCTTCGAATTTGGACCCTAAATACGTCTATATTAATATAATGGTCTCGCATTAAATAAACGATGTTTGTTTTTCCATATCCTGCAACTTTGCAAAGGAATCAGTGACTTCATACGTTGGCTCCTACTACACCACAGAGTCGTTGAGAGGGATGTGGACTAGTGAGGTTAGTCCTGTACCCACAAGATTGGATCGTACATGACGAGGTTTGAGGTTTGCCTTGCGCCTGATCGACCAAAACAAGCCGGATGACCAAAGGTAAACGGATGCCTAGATATGGAAACCAACGAGTTAGTGAAACATGTAGTCGTTGTCGCGGCAATGGCCACAATAAAGCAACATGTACCGAATATGTACCCCTTATTTAAGGAAACTAATTTGATGACGAATATCCTGATGGAGACGCGATTCCAACTGAGGAAAGCGCCAAGCATAGAAAAAAGAAATAACGCTCACTATATGGTTCGGACAGTCATACCAGAATAAGGTGTATCTATACGCCAACTGAGTTAAGTTTTATTACAATTTGGAATAGTATGTAACACGATTACTGTAATCTCGGTGTAAAAAAATATCTCGCCCATCTAGAGTATGTATATAGTTAAAAAAACTGAAATTATCTGAATAGGGATAAATATATAACGCAATTGCAAAACATTCAATTTCAAGACGAAACATATAATATTTCAACATAATTCAGCATCCAACAATTCAATCATATAAGTCAGGCCAAAAAAATAATAATAAACTGTACAAAATCGCATAGTATCTACTCGTTCATATCTGCAGCCGTGATGGTGTTCGCATCACTAGAATACCTGAACACGGTCAACGTCATCTGCTGCATTGCATTCTTAAGCCCTCTTGCAAACAAATGGCTAGGCCATTTGTAACTTAGTGCACTCTTAATCGCCATTAGGGCAAAAACACTGTAGGTATGGTTCTCCCTCTGTTCGTAACACAACGTCTCCTGTCCCGAGATCAAATCTAGTTCGCTCTTCAAAGGCTCCATGGGAACACCCTCTTGCACCAGGCGGTCGTAGAAGCTAGTGTACTCTAGTAGGGCAGGTATTACGTGGCGAATGGACATCGTTTGTTTGTAACGATACTGGGCTTTGCGCCTGTTCCATGTCCATCTCATGCTGTCGAAAATAATAATTCTCTTAGCACGTATAGCAATTATGCAAGCTACCCAGTGTCCATTCAAGTTCATGATGGTAAGCAACTACACATAATATAAGAACACGAGATATAATAACAAACAACAGATTTCAGAACGAGTAACTATTACAATGATAATTATCTGAATTCAATTAACAACTTACATTGTTAGGATTTTTCCACCAAGGCTTCATATGCCGCCATTTGGGCCTCTGTTCTATCACGTAGGGGACAAGACGATCGAGTTGCTTAGACATAAAAGTCTTTTTCCAGGGTCCCACGTACTTGGTAGCATCCGACTCACCAAAGTGGGCCTCATTCCAAATTTGCTTACAAGTAGTCTGCATTAAACAATTGTAATATTCACTAATACCTCAACAGATATTACGTATATCATTATATTGGTAACATAAGAATATTCTTACAAAGAAGTGAGAATCTAATATCTAAAACTTGTGTTCTATTAATGGATCGACCCGAACCCCTGCAAACTTTGTGTTGCTCTGAAGAATGTCCAAGTATGGGTCAAGTGCATGACAGAATACAAAGAAATTATTAGGAGTTCTATAATAATAAATCAAATACATAACGCTTCGTACATGATCAGGATAATATATTTAAAATTGATAAAAAACCTCAAAGGATATGTCCTCTTTGGGATCCAGAAACGTGCTAAAGAATTCGGGCCCAACAACATAACCTACTTGGACATTGCGTCTGCAAAAATAAAAATAAAAATTGATCAGAAAATAATGAAACTTCACCCGCTAATAATAATATAACGCTAAATTCACGATTACTTACTGATCCGGCTGGTCCTTTCTGGCTTTTGCAAACCCTTTCTCAATGAACTTCTCCAAGTCAGCTAGCTGTAAACTCGATCTCCTAGCAGAACCCTGAACAAAAGGACTTCGTACATATCGAGAAGGTGCTCTATGTCGTACTTCTCGAATGCCGACATAGAGGACGCATCGAAGTCACTCTTCGATGCCGATGAACTGTGTGCAAATATGTCGTTGGGTCCTGCCTATCTCGATGTTTGCCAGGTAGCCATATCGAACGACACTGGAGAAAGCTCGAAAGGTTAGTACTCACCAGACGGCTAAAAATCAGGAGTAAACCCGTGACTCGTTGCCTGATCTCCTGAATAGTATGAGGTATGGTAGGATGGTCGGGAGCTGTAGAATGCTCTAAGCTCATCACCAACGATCGACAGAATCCACGACTCCAACCTTTACATCTCATCCCTGATTGTGGTCTGCACTAATACCTCAATATGGCCTCGTAAGTCAGTAAATTACAGATCAACATAAGTCCTCATCTCGTCGAAATGAGTATAGAACAATCTAGAGATGTGTTGCATCAGGTCATCATGCTCGCTCCTTTGATTTGGGTACGTCGTCTTTAGTGATATATGGTCGGGAGGAGACACGTAGCTAATCAATGAGGCATCCCGAACTGGCTCCTATCCAGGTAGGTCGGCGTACGGCTCCGAGTAAACTTGTTCTCACTCACCATGTGGGTGCTCATCAGGAGGCTCGCTCATACACGTAGCCTGTCGTCTCGGATGTGAGGTCCTGGTGCTTTATCTCATTGGACTCGAAGACATAGATAGACCCGCTGCATCAGGTGTAGGTCTAGGATCACGTCGAGAAGCTACAACTGTCGTACGTGGATGACCACATCTTCTTGGAGCAATTTGCACACCGTCGTCTAGGTCGGCGTCAATAAATTGCCAAAACAGCTGACAAGTCTCCTTAAAAGTCGGAACGGGGAACTCCAAACACTCAACCTACAAAACAAGTCTCAAATATCATATAATAAAAAAATAAAAAGCGATGTGAAATTATGTTGATGAAGCACGATTGAAATTAAAAATACTTTACCAAACAATGCATGTGTGACATCCATAATGGACTTCTCCATGGACCACTTCAAACATCTAGGTATGTGATATCGACTATCCAATCGTCGGCCAGCCAATGTGGTAAATACGGAAAGCACCTCGTACGCCCATATCTGAATAGTGAACAAATCAAACAAATGTGTGAGCAAAAAACTATTATAACATAATTCAAAATATTCAACGAATGAAATATAGATAAATTAATTATACTTATAAGTAAAGCAACTGAGAACCCGTAGAAGTGGTCTACGGGGGCTTTATCATTGTCAGTCTGCGACGGAATAGTAGCTGGCATCATGTCCATGCACTTCAGTAATGTGAGAAACGATATCTTACCCCATGGAAAAGTCTCTCATCGCTCTTTCTGCTCCACTAACGCCCATACCCACATATTCACCGTACTCCTTCAAGGGTCGACTCCGAGCAAGATGTAGTACAGAAGGAGGATCTTCAAAATCTTCATCGTATCATCTACGCTCCAGCGAAAGTCCCCTCGAATAAATCTACGTAGGAGTTGTTGAAGAGTCACATGTGTAGTATCGACATACTTTGTAGTACACTCCACCTTCAGGTGGATGGTGACCCCTAGTTGGGCTGAAATCGGAGTCGTCAAATCTCAAACCAGTGATGAGAACAAACTCTCTCCTTGAGAATCGATAAAGACGATGCTCGTCACCGATTGCAAACCATCTCTCGTGCATGGGGGTGTTCATACTCTGCACCTCACGCGACATAAGAACATGCTGAAACGACTTGCATGTCTCAGCTGAGGTCTCCCACCGTAGAAAATGGCCGAACTGTGTCATGCAGAAATCCCTAACACAGTCTTTCCCGTGTTGTCGCAAAGCTACCCTAATATCCTCTAGTATACTCAAACGAGCATACTTGTTAATAAACACTAAACGACCCTAACAAGCCTCACAAACTCACCGCAAATTCGTCTACATTATGTACACAAATATCTTATTACTTATTACTCATAATATGTCTTACATTACAGTAAATATACAAACATTTAGCTTAATAGTAAAATTTATAAAAAAAATTCAATAAAAAACAGCCCCTAATTTCACATTTTTTTAAAACATTCGGATTGTGAAAAAGATGCTCGTTTACTATCTACAGTGGCTGATTACCCCTACCATGTCCGTTTTAACTAATTTGCCCAATCTGCCCTACAATGTCCGATTAGTCCTACCACAGATAGTTTATGGCCTAAAATGCCCGATTACCAGATTAAATTACCGTTCACCGGCTTAAAATAGCCATTTATTGACTACAATTAGTGCAAATACGAGTATCAATATTGTGGTTCACAACCTTAAGTTGTCGTTTACCCTTTAAACGGTAAAATTCTGCTTGAAATCACAATTTTAGAGGTAAACGGTAGTTTTAGGCAGAATTTTACCGTTTAAAGGGTAAACGGCATTTTAAGACGGTAAACAACAATTTTGATAAATTGTTGTTTACCGTCTTAAAATGCCGTTTACCCCTTAAACGGCAAAACTCTGCCTGAAATCGCCATTTAAGGGGTAAATGACAATTTTAGACAGTAAATGGCAATTTTGGTGTAATTGCCATTTACTGCCTCAAATTGTTGTTTACCCTTAAAATGGTGATTTTAGGCAGAATATCGTTGTTTAAGGGGTAAACGACATTTTAAGACGGTAAATGACAATTAACCATAATTGTCATTTACCCCTTAAACGATGAAATTCTATCCCTAAATTGTCGTTAACTATACAAACTATAACACTACACTTGTAGAAATATAAAACACCATTGCAGCCCTAATTTCATGCATACATTGTAGAAATTTTGAAAAAAAGAATTGGAGTGTCGTTTACTAACCTGGTCGTCCATCAAATAATGGCCGAAACACTTCACGAATTTGGGGAGTTTTTGGCAGTCAAAATCAGCGAAATTCCAGCGGCTAATAATTGTTTACTGTGGGGGATGAAATTTAAAAAATTTTGAAAGATGGGTAAACGAAGATAATAAAGGGGTAGTAAATGGGGCAGGAAAAGACAAAGAAATTGGGCCAGTAATTAGTGAAAATAATTGGTAGTGGGGGAATCAATTCTGACTCAAAGTAAGATACATCAATTCCATTCAATTAGTAGGCCCCACTTTGACACAAAATTGTACTTTATGGTAGAAAAAGAGATAAATTATACCTCCTCCGTTCCTTTTTAAGTGTTCTATTTTATCCATTCACACAAACCAATTTTTTCATTAATTACTTCTCTTTTACTTCTACTCCCTTGATTTACTAATTTTTCCATTAATTACCCTCTTTATATAACTGCTTCCATAATTATAGGATTTTCTTGATTTTATCAAACTAATTACTGATACGTATCCTTCATTTTTCATTACGTCTCTTCATGTTTCTTTCTTTCTTAATTTTTTTTCATGGAAAACTTATTCATCTTCTAAATCCAAATATCATCCTCCACCAAAATGATTCTGCCAAAATTTCACCAAATATCAAAATTACTCCACCAAAATTTCAATTGAAAAATTAAATTCCCTCTAGTTTTCAGCTACAAATTAAAATTTGTTTACTGTGATGGTGTTTTTAGTTTATGTATCGAAATGGCTACAAGACAACAAACACTTCCAAATTTAATTGATTTGAATGTAAATTTGATATATAAGACTAGTCTTAATTTTAGTCTTGAAAATAAAAAAGTTTATAAATGTAGTCAAGATAATGAATTAATGAGTTTATAATCACAAGAATTGTAGTATTCCACCATGTTTATTTATTAGGGTAATTGATGAAAAAAAGAAGGTAAAAGAGTATCAATAATGACATAGGGAAAATTAAAAAGAAATGTCATATTGGATAAAATGAGATACTTAAAAAGGAATTAAGGGAGTTGTTGGTCCCAAGTGGTGTCCGAGGTTCAGAGGGGGGGTGAATGAACCTTGGTCGATTTTCAGAATCTTTTTAAAACAACCGTTCTGCACTGCAAGTTACTTGAGCTTGCAGCGATAGTTGGTTACTGCTTGCAGCGCTACAATGCAGTGTTGCGCGCTGTAACCTGAAGTTTTATACGTAGCGGAAATTAACTTTAAAACACAAGGCTGTTGTTCTCAAAAATGCTTCTTTCAAAATGTTTTATGCACAGAGATAAGAGAAATGCAGAATATAAGCGCGCAGATAAAGAAAACAAATAAACACTTATGGCTTATAGTGGTTCGAAGGTGGTGTAATCCTTCTACGTCCACGCTACTGCTCCTCAAACAGGAACTTTGTTAAGCAAGATTGATTTACAGGACTCTCCTAACAATCTATCAACTTTACAAAAAAACCACCTACTGAAATCTAGTGTACACACAGCAACTGCAAACTTCAAAGACTAACCCATACAGGGTTCCACACTCCCACACAGGAAAGCTGCCTAACTCTAGACAACTAAACAAACAGCAAGGATCTCTCCTATCAACTGCTTGACATCACTAAAACAACCTAAGCACACAGTAACAAGGTTAAAAGGATAAAAAAGATTTTCTTCAACTTGTGCTTCGAATTGAGCTTCTGAATCCGTAAGGAATCCTTTAGCTTGAACTTGCTTCACTTCGGTAGGTTGAGTGACTGAAACTGATCGTAGGATTGAATGCTTGAATCTTGTAAGCTTTGAGTATTTTAGAACAGTGATAGATTTTAGTAACCAGCTTCAGTTCTCCTCGACCTTTATTTATACTTGTAGGAGAAGATGTTCGTTGAATGAGACATCCCTCTTTGGAATTTAAAGTAGCCTGGCCAAAGCATGGTTCACTTTTAATGCGACTTGACTTTTTCTTTCGGAGCATTTAATGCGGTAGTTGCGGCTCGCAGCTTTCCGCAGCGCGTCAGTCCATGTGGCATCTTCTTATTGGCTCCGTGTCTGCTACTTTGACTTTTTCTTGAACGACTCTTTTATTCTTGCTTGAATCTCCGTTCCTCGTACTGTATTTATCCTTCCTAGGATTTGCAGGATACTTCGTTTGTAGTAGGCGTTGTTTGACTTAACTGACTGTAAGTTCTGCACTGTATCCTAGGTCCTTGTGCAGCTGATGCTTTCTTTTAGTGCTGCTGTAACTTAGACCTGGTTGCAGTATCTTCTGACAGTGCTGCTGTAACTTCTTTCTAGCAGTACTCCTGTATCCTTTTCTTGCAGCGTTGTTGTACGCCGTCCTTTCTTACTTTGCTGTATAGAAGATTTAACTCATTGAAGTGTTGCTGTATCTTCTTTCACCCAGCTATGTTGTATCCTTATCTTCTTGCAGCGATGTTGTATACTGCCTTCTTGCAGCGATAACTTCCTTAAAGCTTAGATGCAGCTTTATCATTTTTCATTCTCCATTTTGACACTTAACACAAGACTCAATTCTAGTCTATTTATTCACTTAAACAATGTGAAAAATGGGGTACTTAAAACTTCCTATTACATATTTGGTTTGTCTCATCAAAATCTAAACATTGAAAACCCAACAATTTCCCCCTTTTTGATGATGACATAACCTTTACATTATTTCGTTTATGAAGAAGTTTTATCTTACATTAACTCATATGGATTATCAGGATTACATGCTTGAACAGATTGATAAAATAAAATCTAATCCTGGATTTATCAGAGATGCATCATGCTATTCCTTTCAACATAAAATAACAGGAAAAACGTAAACAACATGCATGAGTTCATAAGAATTGAACTTGATCAGAGCAGAAAAAAAAATTCTTCATTGACAAAGAGAAATTTTTACAACAGCAACAGTACAACATGGATCACAAGAGGGTATACATAAAGCTTAGTAGAACAGAAACCTTTTGCTTGGCGGTTCGTCAGCTCTTCTGCCAGCAAATCTTTCAAGGCCTTCCCTTCCTCTTGATCCTTTCCACCAATCCCTGATGGACTCTTGATAGGACTCTTCCAGCTTGTGCATGATCACAGGAATTTGAATCCACCTGAGCCAGAAGTCCTCACAGTATGGTACAATCAGCTCTTCCTTTACTCGGTCGATGTATAATTGTTGAATATCAAGGCTTCCTTCCCGAGCGAGCTGTTCATATCTCTTCAATGCAGTCTTGCAAGTATGGTACCTGCTGAATTTACCTTTTCTGCATAGTTCTCTGAAGTGTTTGAGGTACTCTGATCGTTTGAAAATGGTGATCGCCTCAAATGCTGGATTCCTGTTAAAGGACAGTCTGATTTCCTTGAAGATATCAAATCTCCAAGCCATGTTTTCTCCTTCTGGCCTTTGATCCATCAAGACGGACACTTCAGCAGAGATATTTTCAGTATCTAGGCGAGGAATTTCTTGAGGAGGAAATTGGTAGAAGTGATCTGGAATAATTTTTCTATCACCAATTACACCAAGTCTTTGTATCCAGGCATTAGGATCTACATCTTCTTCTCTTTGGCGCCTATGACTCTCAGACTCGTCCCCGCTCATCCTCTTCCTTGAGCCTTGCTACTGGCTATCATCCCTTCTCTTTGAATGATAGGAGGGAGGCGCTGGATCCTTGCTTGCAGCTCGGCTGTGTGTAGCGCCTGCAGCCGGTCTTCTCCCAGCAGCTGCACCAGCACCTCCAGTTCCATCATCATCTCTTCTCCATCTCTTCGGAGAGGGGATGTCATCAGCAGCGGATGATCCAGACCTTCTTCTCCTCCTGCTGAGAGGTTGCTGGTCATCATTCTCTTCTTCTTCTTCAGCAGCCCCTTTGCTCCTGTATCTATCATCTACTCATTCCCCCTTTTTGGCATCATCAAATGCAGAGGGCTGAGCAGGGGCAGCTGGGACCACCCTTGAACGAGGGCGACGGGTCGGTTTGGGGGCGGGCTCTGGAGCATCGACATGCTGAGGGAAAGCTCGGACCATGATGTCCCTCAGTTCTCCCACAATCAGCTCCAGGTTCCCCAAACGTTCGTCCACACTTCTGGTTTTCTGTGATTGATCATATACGTGATCCAGAAGTGTTTCCAAGACTTGGGAATGAGAGTTGAGTCTGGTTGAAGCATTTTCAGCATGCTGCTTGCATTGCCTGATCTTCTAGCGTGTTAAGACAGCATCGACCTTCAACTCCTTCTCCAGCCTGACCCGATCGAAGTACAGCCTGTTTGCATAGTCAGATAGATTCGACTTAATCATGTCAGGCAGCACTTCGAGGTCCTTCTTGAAACATGTCATGGTTTTAGCATGGAATTGGGCAGTGACCCTGAGACTGTTGCGCATGGTAGACTCATGCTCTTGGAGAGCATGCAGCAGATGTCTAACAGCAGCTTCAACTCGGTTGATCGATTCATCGGGGTCAATCCCGAATTCCTTCTCGTCGAGGCAGTAGTGGATGCAGCAAATGGAATAACATCTTGACATACTGGTGCTGCATCCTGCCTCGGAACTTCAGTAGCAACCTCATCCTCATGGTTGCTGGTTTGAGAGCTTGTAGAGCTTGAGGATGAGTGCTCTTCTCCTTCTTCTTCTTATTCCTCATCTGCCTCCTCTTCGCCGGATGAGATTTGAACAGGATCTGCTCCGCCAGATTTTGGCCCATGAACAGCTATGTTACGTTCCTTTATCATCCTTGCGAAGTCGACATGAGAGACCTCAACTTCCATAGTAACCTCTGCTGCTGTAACCTTGGAAGGTTCTTGAGAGCATACAGCAGCTGTAGCATCAACCTCCTCTCGAGGTGTCTCTAGCTGCACTGGGGTTACCTCAGCTTCAACTTCAATATCCTCAGTGGGTACTGTCTGAACAGCCTCCCCACCTGAGGTCTTCTCACACTCAGGGAGTGTTGTCTGAACAACATCCTCCACAGAGGTCTTCTCTACGGACCCCGTCTCCTCGGCCGGTCCTGTAACTTCGACAGGTTCTGCTGCAAGAATAGGTTCTTGCAGCTCTGCTTGGTTTTCTGCAGCGTTCACAGCTTTCAGCACTGTATGTTTCACTGCTGCAAAAATCTCGGCTTCCACCATGTTTGGCTCTTCAGCTGCTACATCTTGTAGGGTGGTCACCTGCTGCACTGTTGTCGCGTCCAGTGCAGGGAGTACCGCCTCTGCAACTTCCTCCGTAGATGCTTTATCGGTAATCTCAGAGATGTCTGAGATGACATCCCTGATTATGGCAGTTGGTTCCCCCTCAGAATCTGCATGAGCAGCATCTTCAACTTCATGATCTGGGGAATCGCCATAGTCCAGTAGTTGAGCTTCCTCCTCCTCCAAGCGATCCAACATGACAATGTTGGAGAGGCCCTCAACTACTTACTCATATGCAGGGGAGTTCATCTGATGCATACTTGAACTTCCTTCTCCCCGCATCCTCCTTGGAGTGTGCTGCATTCTGGTTTCCTTCATGCTTTGTTGCAGCGCTTGTTGCAGCATAGCTTCTTCAGCTTGCTCCACTCCCAAGGTGTCGATTTGTTCTTGAGCAAACGCGACGTCATTGCCCCTTCTTACAGCCTCCGCAACCGGGGTAAGGAAGACCTGCGCATCTTCCACTGCTGCTCTCATCGGCAACTCTGCAGAGTCGGATTCTGCAAGAGCTTTACCCTTTCCTTTGTCCTGGGCTTCCTATGTAGCACTGCATCCTTCGAGCTCTTGAACTCTTGCTGCAAAGTCAGGTTGCAGGAGTGCCAGAATGTCTTCTGATTTGGCCCACTCCAGGACAGCTTGCTCGACTGTCAAGAAATCCTTCCACTTCAACAAGATTTCCCCCTTAGACAGCCTCATCTCTCTCCAGAGAGAGTACTGCTGCTCCATATTTTTAGCAGCCGGAAAGGTGGGATCGAGCACTGAAGCTTCTGTTTGTAGACGAGCTTCTTCTTCAGTTGGCTCGACCCGGTGCTGATATGGCTCCTGAAGCCGATGTGACTCATCCGCAAGGTCAACTACAACCATATCATGTGTAGAGAGTTGGGAATAAGGAGAGTCATCTTTATCCCTGGGCTGATGTGACACATCCCCAACAGCAGCAGCAGCCTTCTTGCTGCGTGGAGCCCTTCTCACCAAGGATGCGTCATCATCTGGGGAAGAGGATTCAAGTTCAGGTACAGCCTTCTCTGAACTCCTCTTGATAACAGGAAGAGGACTCGAAGCGTCCTCTTCTTCGGCTTCCTCCCGGCTGCCTGCAGCTTCATCTTGCAGAGCAAAAGTTGCATTCTTTTTGTCTTTGGTTTTCTTCCTCGCAACTCCTGCTCCTGCAGCCTTCGGCTGGGTCTTGCCCTTCTTCTTCTCCCCGAGATACTTTTCGATGTGAATGGGGGTGGGTGCTGCAAGTTGAATGCCAAGCTTGCAAAGCAGAGAACAGATGGTGATACCGTAGCTCCGACACTCCGTTATCTTCTCTGCTTCCTCCCATAGCCTCTTCATGATGAACCTCGCCCAGTTCACCTTTTCTCTGACCATGATAGCAGACATGATCCGGAACCGGAGATCTGTGCATTTGTCATAACTCCCGGTCCTTCCTTCGATGGAGTATGCACAGATGTCGTGGAGAAGTTCAAACTCCGGATTGAAGAGCTTCTTAGGGGCGCTTCTCTTGATTTCAGCCCCTGCATCCCTTGCTCGAAAGAGATCCCACATCTCTTGAGCTGATGCCTCCCCATATGTTGTCAACTGGTTGGGGGTAAGACCTGCAGCGGAGATGCTGAAGGTGGTGGAGATGTCTCTAACGGTTAAAGACCGTTCTTCTCCATCTACATCCATCCGGAATAGGATGCAGTTCCTTTCCTCCGCCTGCCTGGCGTAGGCGTAAAATCTCTGTACTGACTCCATGGAAAAGCCAGCGTAGACAGTGGTCAACAACCCTAGAACTTGGGTCTGTTGAAGAGCATCAAAAATCCTTTTCAGAAGGGCGTTATCGTACAGCCTTGAAGCGTAGATGTGTTCTTGGTTGATCAGCCTTCCATCTAGAACAATAGTGCGTCGGGCAGCCATTGAAGATTTTTGATAGAGAGAGACAAAATTCAAAGATTTGCACTTGGAAAGTTTTCCGCACAGAGCGTTTTCTCTCATTGGAAGATGGTGAATAATGAATTCAAAAGACACGGTTATGGAGTTTATGGCGGTTCTCAAGGGACGTGTGTAAGATCGACGGTTGAGATAAATCATGGAGTTGATCTTGTGGTTCAGGAAAAAGTGGAAATGTCAAATCGTTGCAATAATTACCTGGCGTGTGGGTTTCTGACCGCACCCTTTCCACTTCCTGACACACGCAGACATGCATTAAATGCTGAAAGACATGCCATTTTCCGCCTAAATAAATGCCTTTTTAAGGTTGCTGTATTTCAAGTACGAGGTTGCAGAGTAATCAATACTCCTTTGAAATAAATGTTGTAACCTGGTGCTGCTTGAATTCTCGATAACTGCTGTACTGTAAGAATATAAGTTGCAGCGCTGTCTGAACCCAATGCTGTATTAACGCGTAGCTTACAGTACCGTTCTTACTGCTTTTCTCAAGCATGCAGAGGTTCCCCCTGCGTTTCTGCATCTTCCTTTCTCTTCACAACTTAAGAATTCCCAGCTCGTTTCGAAGCATAGTAAACCTAGACTCACTCAAAGGCTTGGTGAGGATGTCTGCAAGTTGGAGATCCGTATGAACTTTTTCAAGCACGACGTCTTTCTTTTCAACATGATCTCTTATAAAGTGATGACGTATATCGATGTGCTTAGTTCTTGAGTGAAATGCAGGATTATGGGTAATTGCAATAGCACTTGTATTATCACAGAGAATTGGAGTCTCTTTTTCTTCTATCCCATAATCTCTAAGTTGCTGATGTATCCAGAGAATCTGCGCACAGCAACTTCCTGCTGCAACATACTCTGCTTCTGCTGTAGAGGTTGCGATAGAAGTTTGCTTCCTGCAGAACTATGAGACTAGTCTATTTCCCAGAAATTGACACGTCTCACTGGTGCTCTTTCGATCAATTTTGCAGCCTGTATAATCTGAATCGGAGTAGCCTTTAAGCTTGAATCTTCCTTCCTTAGGATACCATAGGTCGACTTCCTGAGTTCCTTTCAGATATTTAATCACTCTTTTTACTGCTGACAGATGTGATTCCTTTGGTGCTGCTTGGAACCTGACACAGACTCCTACTGCAAACATAATGTCTGGCATGCTTGCTGTGAGATACAGCAATGATCCAATGAGTCGTCTGTACTTGGATATGTCAACATCTTTGCCTTCCTCATCTTTGTCAAGACTTATGGATGTGGACATGGGAACGGACGTTGCTGCTCCATTTTCCATGCCAAATTTCTTGATAAGTTCCTTCGTGTACTTGACTTGACTGATGAAGGTTCCTGTAGGTAGCTGTTTTACTTGCAGTCCGAGAAAGAAGCTTAATTCTCACATCATACTCATCTCGAACTTTGACTGCATCAGGTTAGAGAATTTCTCACATAGCTCTTTGTTTGTGGATCCAAAGATAATGTCATCCACATATATTTGTACTAACAGTACACTTTCTCCGTCCTGTATCCTAAACAGCGTTTTATCGATTGTTCCTTTCTGGAAGCCATTTTCCAGAAGATAAAGGGATAAGGTGTCATACCAAGCTCTTGGTGCTTGCTTCAGTCCATATAAGGCTTTTTGTAACTGAAACACTTTCTCTTCTGTTTGATCTTCGAAGCCCGGAGGTTGTTCAACATATACTTCCTCTGTAAGGAGACCATTCAGGAATGCGCTTTTGACATCCATTTGATAGACATTGAAATTCATGTGCGCTGCATAGGCTAGAAAAATCCTTATTGCTTCCAGCCTTACTACTGGAGCAAAAGTCTCATCAAAATCAATTCCTTCTTCCTGACAGTATCCTTTAGCAACTAATCTTGCTTTGTTTCTTACAACGATTCCACACTCGTCTAACTTGTTCTTGAATACCCACTTTGTTCCAATTACTCCTTGATGAGTTGGTCTTGCAACTATTTGCCATACTTGATTTCTCTCAAATCCGTTCAACTCTTCTTGCATGGCCTGCACCCAGTTGCTATCTTGCAGTGCCTCTTCAACATTCTTAGGCTCTGTCTGTGATATGAAGCATGCAAACATTGCTTCATGTGGGATGGATCTCCTATAATGAGATCTCTTGGATGATTCCTTAGCCATGTCCTATCTGGTTCAAAGACATGTGTTGGTGTAGTTTGCTCATTTTGTTGCTGTAAAGCAGGAGGTTTTGCTGCTGTAAGAATATCTGTTGCACCCAGAGTTACAGCTTCTTCTTCTTTATCTTCTCCTGTAGGTAGAACTCCTTCTATATAAGGTACAACATTCTCTTTCTTTGGAGCGATCTCTTCAGGTGATTCTTCCAACTTTTTTTTGTCACAAAGTGGTTCATCAAACACCACATGTATAGATTCTTCTACCACCAGAGTTCTCTTGTTAAACACTCTGAAAGCTCTACTTACAGCAGAGTATCCTAGAAATACTCCTTCGTCTGATTTGGCATCGAAAGTTTTCAGATGTTCTTTTCCATTGTTGAGAATGTAACACCTGCATCCAAAGATATGCAAATAAGAGATATTTGGTGTATGACCATTCCATATTTCATAAGGCGTTTTGTCAAGATCCTTGATGATTAGACATCTGTTCTGCGTGTAGCATGCAGTGTTGGTTGCTTCAGCCCAAAATCTCTTGGGTACTTCTGCTTCTGCTATCATTGTTCTTGCTGCTTCCTTGAGGGTTTTATTCCTTCGTTCAGCTACACCGTTCTGTTGTGGTGTTCTTGCAGCAGAGTATTCACGACGAATACCATTATCAGAACAGAATTTCTCAATAAATTTATTTGTGAACTCAGTTCTTCTGTCTGATCTTATCTTCACTATGCTCAAGCTCTTTTCATTCTGAATCTTCTTCATGAGACAAGGTAGCTTCTCTTGAGTTTCTGACTTCTTTTCAAGAAAGATCGTCCATGTATATCTGGAGTAGTCATCTACTACTACTAGGGAGTACTTCTTCCCACTCAAGCTTACTGGTTCTACTGGTCCAAAAAGGTACATGTGTAGAAGATCTAGAATTCTGTGAGATGATTTCTGAATCTTATCCTTGAATGAGCTCTTAACTTGCTTTCCTTTTTGACAAGCTCCACAGACATTCTCTTTCTTGTATGCAACATCTGGCAATCCTCTCACGAGGCCTTTTCTTACTAGCTTGTTGATAGTTTTGAGGTTCAGATGGCTTAACCTCTTGTGCCATAGCCAGCTTTGGTGGACTTTTCACAATGAAGCATGTTGATTGAGTAGAGGAGTTCCAATCTGCTAGGTAGATATTTCCTCTCCTTGTTCCTGTAAGCTTTACTTCATTCATGGTGCTGTCTTTGATTAAGCATTTGTTGAGGTTGAATTCCACCGTGTATCCTTTGTCACAGAATTGACTGATGCTTAGAAGATTGTATCTAAGTCCTTTCACATAGGATACATCTTTGATCTTTATGTTCCCTTTGACTAGGCATCCACTTCCTTTTGTGCTTCCTTTGGAATCATCTCCAAATATGACTTTAGGTCATTTGCACTCTTGGAAGTCTTTCAACGTTTCTTTACTGTCTGTCATGTGTCTTGAGCAGCCGTTGTCGATATACCATACATCACTGCTGCAATCTGGCACTGTAACTTGTAACAATTTCAAACCGATTTAGGTACCCATATTTGTACGGGTCCTTTGGGGTTAGTTACTTTGGGAACCCAAACTTTCTTAACAGTAACAGATTTACTGTAAGATTTGTTGGTTCTCGAGCTGTATGCAGTTGTCTTGGAAAACTGCTTATAAGAAGTGTGTGCATTAAGAACGTGTGTGACACCAGCACTTCTGTAGTGCGGTCTTCCACCATACTTCCCTAGAGTATATCCTTTTTGAGGTTTAGACATACAAGTCTCAGTATAGATGGGAAATTTTCTTCTATGCTGCAACTTTGTTAGTTGCTGCATCCTCTTGCTGCATGCAGCAGATGGCTTCTACTGCAACCAATTCTTAGATGCAAGCTTACTTCCTGCAGTTGAGCACTGGGGTTTCTTCCCCTTATCCATCATTGCTGTTTTGTTCACTATCTTTACAGAGTCACAGAATAACTCTTTCTTCATTGGAGTTTCAGCTTGAACAAAATTTACAGCTTTGGATGTACTTGCTGTATTCTGAGAGATATGATTGATGTATCCTATACCCGATTTTTCAAAAGGGTTTCTGTTTTGATTTATGCAATCTCTTACGTCCTTTGATGATTTAGAGAAGGTACTTATCGTGGACTGCAAGCTTTCCTTCTCAGACTTTAGCTCAGTGACTAGCAGATTCAATCTAGAGACCTCTTGTTGCAGCTTGCTACACTTTAAGTTATCAAACTCTCGTGCAGCGAGCATCTTGGCAATGTCAATGTTCTTGCTCTTGAGGATCTCATTATCGATTCTTAGGTTCTCATTTTCAACCTTTAGTTCCTCATGAATTGAGTTGATCTGCTCAAAGTCACTCATGATCCTTTTCAAGGAGTGGATCATGTTCAGCTCCTCACTTTCTGGTATGGACAACGGTTGGTAGATTACCTCATCTTCTGCGCTGTCCTCGCCATCTCTAGCCATCAGGCATATCAGCGCTTCTTCATCAGAGGATGAGGTTTCAGTGTCGCTGTCAGAAGATTCTGCAGCTTTCAGTACTTCCTTCGGAACTACTGCATCCTTGGCTTTCTCCATCTCTCCAATGAGAGCTCTAAGCTTGTTCCTTTCCTCTCTTCTTTTATCTCTCATCTGCTCATAGACTTCAGGTCCATAGATACTCTCATGGCAGTGGTCTTACTATCCCACTCCGCAGGTAGGGCTCTCAACACATTCATGTTTTTCTCTTTATGTGTGTAGTATTTGCCCAGAGCTTCTAGTTCATTCACTATTGATGTGAATCTCAAATGTAGTTGCTCAAGAGTCTCTTCATTCTTCATCTCGAAGAGCTCGAATAGTTGGGTCGCGTTGGAGATTTTGTTGTCTTTTGTGAGCTCAGTTCCTTCACAGATCTGCTCTAACTTTTCCCATATTTCTTTGGATGTAGAGCAAGTTTTAACTTTGCTAAATTGGCCACTATCCAAAGTAATAAATAGAGCATTCTTTGCCACATTATCCAGGTTGGCTCTCTTCCTATCTTCGTTTCCCCACTCTTGTCGTGGTTTGATCAGGAAGTTCGATGGTGGCTGCTCTCCTTCCGCATGGTCTCTTCCATACATTGGGTTTACTTTCATGGGGATTATTGGTCCTTTAGTTATGACCGTCCACATCTCATCGTTCATGGCTGAAAGGTGTGCCTGCATTCTTATCTTCCTATCGTCATATTCCTCTATGGAAAACATGGGTAGTTTGTGATTGGAGGAATCCATGATATGCTTTAAAAATGAGTTTTATGCAGAGAAAACAGCGAGACAAAGGTGGATCTGGGTAGGTGACCAGATAAGTTGGTTTTTAACCCAACCTGGCTCTGATAGCACTTGTTGGTCCCAAGTGGTGTCCGAGCTTCAGAGGGAGGGTGAATGAACCTTGGTCGATTTTCAGAATCTTTTTAAAACAACCGTTCTGCACTGCAAGTTACTTGAGCTTGCAGCGATAGATGGTTACTGCTTGCAGCGCTACAATGCAGTGCTGCGCGCTGTAACTTGGAGTTTTATACGCAGTGGAAATTAACTTTAAAACACAAGGCTGTTTTTCTCAAGAATGCTTCTTTCAAAATGTTTTATGCACAGAGATAAGAGAAATGCAGAATATAAGCGCACAGATAAAGAAAGCAAATAAACACTTATGGCTTATAGTGGTTCGAAGGTGGTATAATCCTTCTACGTCCACTCTACTGCTCCTCGAGCAGGAACTTTGTTAAGCAAGATTGATTTACAGGACTCTCCTAACAATCTATCCACTTTACAAAGAAACCACCTACTGAAGTCCAGCGTACACACAACAACTGCAAACTTCAAAGGCTAACTCACACAGGGTTCCACACTCCCATATAGGGAAACTGCCTAACTCTAGATAACTAAACAAACAACAATGATCTCTCCTATCAACTGCTTGACACCACTAAAATAACCTAAGCACACAGCAACAAGGTTAAAAGGATAAAAAGGTTTTCTTCAACTTGTGCCTCGAATTGAGCTTCTGAATCCGTAAGGAATCCTTTAGCTTGAACTTGCTTCACTTTGGTAGGTTGAGTGACTGAAAGAAACTGATCATAGGATTGAATGCTTGAATCTTGTAAGCTTTGAGTATTTTGGAACAGTGATAGATTTCAGTAACCAACTTCAGTTCTCCTCGACCTCTATTTATACTTGTAGGAGAAGATATCCGTTGAAGGAGACATCCCTCTTTTGAATTTAAAGTAGCCTGGCCAAAGCATGGTTTGCTTGTAATGCAACTTGACTTTTTCTTTCGGAGCATTTAATGCGGCAGTTGTGGCTCGCAGCTTTCTGCAGCGCGTCAGTCCATGTGGCATCTTCTTATTGGCTCCGTGTCTGCTACTTTGACTTTTTCTTGAACGGCTCTTTTATTCTTGCTTGAATCTCCGTTCCTCATACTGCATTTATCCTTCCTAGGATTTGCAGGATACTTCATTTGTAGTAGGCGCTGTTTGACTTAACTGACTGTAAGTTCTGCGCTGTATCCTAGGTCCTTATGCAGCTGATGCTTTCTTTTAGTGCTGCTGTAACTTAGACCTGGTTGCAGTATCTTCTGGCAGTGCTGCTGTAACTTCTTTCTAGTAGTACTCCTGTATCCTTTTCTTACAGCGTTGCTGTACGCCGTCCTTTCTTACTTTGCTGTATAGAAGATTTAATTCATTGAAGTGTTGCTGTATCTTCTTTCACCCAGCTATGCTGTATCCTCATGTTCTTGCAGCGATGCTGTATCCTGCCTTCTTGCAGCGATAACTTCCTTAAAGCTTAGATGCAGCTTTATCCTTTTTCATTCTCCATTTTGACACTTAACACAAGACTCAATTCTAGTCTATTTATTCACTTAAACAATGTGAAAAATGGGGTACTTAAAACTTCCTATTACATATTTGGTTTGTCTCATCAAAATCTAAACATTGAAAATCCAACAGGAGTATATTTTATGGTAGAAAAAGGTCAAACTTATATCTTTTGTGGTATAATGGATCATTTCCTAGCAAAATTAACATGAGCTATGTAAGTTTACAATTTTGATAACAAATTAGTTTGACAAGAATTGAGAAGGACATAAAATAATATGAGATCAGACATTTATTTTATTTTTAAAAATAATATATATATAGCTAAAACAATAACTTTAAGGGGGCCCAAGAAAGGATAAATCTACCAAATGTCGATTTCAATGAAATAAGAGCATGTACATTGCATAATCAAAAAATGGGTTATATCTCGTTTAACCCTTTCTTTTGCAATGTAAGTATGAGATATATGACCCACCCCACTCCCTTACCACCCATAAGAAATTTGTTATCAGTTAACCTGCCTTAACTAATATTTGCTTAAAAAAATATATATATGCATCTACCTTGATATGGCGGATTCACAGTGGAAGAAGAAGTGTGGTGGTCAAATTGCATGTGCAGCCACCATTTTTTTTCTTTTTCTTTTGTAATTATTTTATTTATTGTTTATTTATTTATTGATAAAGTAATTAATTTTATCACATATTTGGTGATGTATGATTGTATGAATAATTTTTTTTCCTTTTTTAGCCCTTACAAAATTTGGTTATAAATATACAACATACCTTATCAATATTTTCATCAACTCAAAATCTAAATAATTTTTCTTTCTACTAAATTTTAGGAAATTTCATCCTCAATCTTTTTTCCGAAATGGCCGAAAACAATTGAGATTTTCTCAACAATCTTTTCAATCAATTTCCAGAAGAAAATTCGAATATCCCATTTCCATCCAACTTCTCAAATTCGACCCATCCTCCTAGTTTATCTCAAAATTTTCATGACTATGAAAATTTTGAAAATCTTGAAAGTACTCCCACTTCAAATTTTCAAGCACCAATGTCCAAATTTTGGTAACAATCGTTAGGGCAATTTCCTATGCAATCTCCATCTCAAAGGTTTTCTACTCCACGAAAAACTAGTATAGGGTCGAGATCACACAAACTTAAGGAACCAATAACTCCGTCTTTCATTCCGGAGACATAACAATCTGAACCTTCAAATCCAATTGATGACAATATTTCAGATCACGATTATGTCATTGCCAAAGGTAGGAGGCCAGTAAGATGGACAAAAGAGGAAGACGAGCTCCTTGTAAACTCTTTTATCATGGTAAGTGAGGATCCCATTGTCGGCAATGATCAGAAAGAAGATGCATTTTGGGGAAGAATTGTAAATTATTATAATGCAAATCATTCTGCTTGTATGTGCAAAAGAGAAATCAATCAGATGAAGTCATATTGGTATAATACAGTTCAAAAGAAAGTAAATCATTTCAACGCTAACTACAATAGTGTTGAAAGTGCTTATAGAAGTGGTCATATCAATGCAAACCTATTGAGTATAGCATATGCCAAACATCAGTCCGAAAATAATAATGTTGCTTTCAATAATGAACATGTTTGGAGGATTACAAAGGGTCAAGTACTTTCTGCTCCACAATATGAAGATTCACGTGATTCTTCAAAAAATACAAAGACATCAGACTCGGATACGAGTAACAATTCTACTTCACAAGGAAAATATTTAGATTTTGATCTAAACATAAACGATGCAAGACCCATTGGACAGAAGGCTGCGAAAAGAAAAGCAAAACGCAAGGCAAAAGTCATATCGCAAGATAAAAAAATTGAAGGATACTAGGAATGTTTGAAAAAGTTCTCTGGGTATTTAGAGAAACAACAAGAGGTTATTAAATTACAAAAACAACATAATTTGCTCAAAGAGCGTGAACTACAAATGAGAGAATTCGAATTTGTGTCTTTGGACACTTCGAGTATGACTCTTGAGCAACGAGCGATGCATGAGCATATATGTGCTAATATTAAAGCAAAGTACACTTAATTGTTGCTCTTGAAATATTTTTTACTTATTTAGTTTGGTGTAATTTATTTTATATGTAATTTCCATAAGCTTTTAAGTAATTAATTTAATTGTGTCTTCTTAAATATATGTCTTCTTTTGCATAAATATTACATACTACCTTTTTGAAGTATAAGTTCAACAATCGTTTGATCTAAATAAAGGAGATGCTTGTGTTAAAAAAAAGTTGGCAATGACTTGATGTTACAGAAACACATATCTCGAAAATAAGATTCTCAGTGAAGTCACAATCCTATATTTATGTCCAAAAAATTAGCTGGCAATGACTAGACGATACATGAACACATATATCAAGAATAAAGTGCTCAATTATAAACAGTCGTCTATTTGGTTTTTTTGCATTTAGTTGGCAATAAAGTTGAAATGAATAGCTACGTATGAAAATAGCTATATAAACAGTTGTATGAATAGTTGTATGAATAGTTGAATGAATAGTTGTATGAGAATAGTTGCTTTCAATATATATATATATAGTAGTATTAAGTTATTTTATTCTTCACATCAAATCTGTGAAAGAAATAGATTTTATCAATCACACTAAAATGTTTCATTCTCAAAATTACTCTAGCTCCAGCATAGACGATGAGTCCGACGATCAACCAGATTCGTCAGGTGAACAAATGATGTTGAAACTTCTTAAATTTATGGAAGATGACATCAACAACAACAAGAATGTTAGAAGAAGGTTCATCGAGAGAAATCGTGAAGAAGACCATGATAGACTCTTCCATGATTATTTCTCTGCAAATCCGGTATATCCCGACCACATGTTTCTACCACGATTTCGGATGCAAAGAGATTTATTCCTTTGCATAGTTAACAGATTAGAGAACCACTCACCATACTTCCAATAAATACCCGACACACTTGGAAGACAATGTTTGTCTCTCTTACAGAAATGTACTGCTGCAATTCGTCAGTTGGCTTACGGAGTCCCAGCCTACAATCTTGACGAGTACCTACGTATGGAGAATTTAACCGCTATAAAGTGTCTTTTCAAGTTTTGTGAGAATGTGATTGATGTATTTGGAGATCAATATTTGAGAAGACCAAATACCCATGACGTTCAACATCTACTACAACTTCACGAGTCAAGACATGATTTCCCTGGTATGTTGGGTAGTCTTGATTGCATGCACTGGGAGTTGAAAAATTGTCCAATTACTTGGAAAGGTCAATTTACCAGAGGTCATAGGTCACCTACTATAATGCTTGAAGCAGTCGCATCACAAGACCTTTGGATATGACATTCATTTTTTGGGGTTGCAGGTTCTAGTAATGACATCAACATTTTAAATGAGTCAACTTTGTTTAATCATGTTTAATCATGCACCAAATATTTATTATACTGTGAATGGCACACAATATAATCATGGATACTATCTGACAGATGGTATCTATCCGGAATGGTCTACTTTTATAAAGGCTTTTTCATGTCCACAGGATCCAAAAAGACGATTTTTTAAGGAAAGACAAGAGACTGCAAGAAAGGTGTTGAACGAGCATTTGGGGTACTCCAAGCACGATGGGCAATTGTTAGGGGTCCAACTCGTTTTTGATATAAAAAAAAAGTTAAAGGCAATAATGTTAACTTGCATTATTTTGCATAACATGATAGTCGAAAATGAAGGAGAAATGGTTTTGCATTGGAATAACGATGAAAGTGATGATCCCGCTCAAGTAACACAAGGCGCTACACGAGATTTTCAAGAATATATTCGGATCGACTCCGCACTTCAATCCAACCAAGTTCATCATCAACTTCGTGCCGACTTAGTTTTTGATATAAAAAAAAAGTTAAAGGTAATAATGTTAACTTGCATTATTTTGCATAACATGATAGTCGAAAATGAAGGAGAAATGATTTTACATTGGAATAACGATGAAAGTGATGATCCCGCTTAAGTAACACAAGGCGCTACACGAGATTTTCAAGAATATATTCGTATCGACTCCGCACTTCAATCCAACCAAGTTCATCATCAACTTCGTGCCGACTTAGTTGAGCATATTTGGGCACGATCTAATAACCATCAACAATAATGGTTTATCTATAGCTTTTTATTATTTTGTATTTTTAATTAAATGAATTTTTTTTTTGTTGATTATGTTGTACTATCTCTTTAAATTTATGAAAATTTGTCACAAAATTATATTTTTGAATTTAAGTAAAAAAAATATATATATATATTTATATATATATTCCAAAAATTTGTAAAAGAAAACTATTCTAATTTATTCATATTAATGAAAAAATAATATAGATTATTTTATTTTAAAAATTAGTTTTTTTTTTCAAAACCATTTTTGTGTTCCAAAATTCTTATAATAATTAAATAGTTGAAATATATATTTATTTAATAAAATATATGGGAAAAGTAAATAAATGATAGTGGGACCCAAAAAAGTGAGATATAACCAAGATGATGAATGTAAGAGTTAAGAGAATTGGTTATAATTAGAGGAATAGTGATAAAAAGTAGGAATTATGAATTATAACTCACCTTGCAATGTACATGCTCTAACCCCACCACCCAATTTTGCTCCTCATGTGTAGTTTACTGATGTAACACTGGAAAGTAGCTATGTCAAATTTGGTATGTAGGTCATATTGATGCATAAAATAGTAGTTTTGAAGAAATTCATTTTGTAATTTGTTTTCTATTTCATTAAAATGAAATTTTAAATCTATCACATCCATCTAATCTTATAAAATAAATAAATTAACTACTTCTAATTTACAGAATAGGGATTAATTGTGAAAATTGGTTTGAGTTGTGGTAGTAATGCTCGGTCTTATAAAATTGTACCTGTGTAACAATCTCATATAAATTTTTATGCATTTTAAATCAAATTAAAAAGAAGGAAAAATCAATTTTGGATTAAGTTATGCACTATAATATTTGTCATTTTAAAGTATCTTTTTATAGGTTGCATGTCTAGAAACTTATTGAATTAATGCACATCTCAAAATTATAACCTTTAAAAAAGCACAAATTCCTTTGTGCACCTAATGTACGGATCTAATCTGGGTCGACCGACTTGGATCCGCCAATTTTTTTTTTATTCAATTTTATGTCTTGACCTTTATATACAAATTGGGTGATCTTTATGTACAAATGTTGTAACCTTTATGTGTAAATGTTGTGACCTTTATGCATTATAACTTAAAAAAAATGGAGAATTTCAACAAAATTTATATATAGAAGATCACATGAAATATACATAAGGGTCATATGAATATAATACAAAGGTATCTATGTACAAATTTTGCTAAAATTCTTCATTTTTTTCTAAGTTATTGAATATAAAGGTCACATGATTTGTATATAAAGGTTTTGGCCTGAAAACTAAAAAAAATAAAAAATGCGTGGATCCAGGTCAACTCAGGTCAACCCAAATTGTATGTACACCAAATATACATGAAACTTACTTTTAAAAAAGAACTACTTCATTTTTCAACAACTTACTACAATACCATCACTATTATTAGATAAAAAAAAGTAGTGAATCTTGGCCACGTCTCAATGTTTGGAAAATTTTAGTGGTATCGCAATTATGTATTGATTAAAAATAAAAAATCACAATAAAAAATCACAATTTATAATTAGGGGAAATTGTCCAAATTAACCATTTTACTATAAATTAAATCTATTTTACCCATAAATATAATTTTACACCCCAACTTACCAAAAAATATAATGATTTGTACCAAAATACCCATTTTGTAGTCAAAGTCAATTTGACATTGGTATATGCGAGCCCCACAAGTGATGAAGATTCCCATGTGCACTCAATTTGACCTAATTTCATAATTGCCTTATTTTTCCCAAAAGTGGGCGCCGCATACGGGTCAACACTTTCAGCCTTCTTCACCCAAAACGTTGCCCACAGCTTCCACTGCCATTTTCGTGTGTGATTCAGCCAATTTGTCTTGAATATTTCGTGGGATTTGGACAATTATTCGTCGAAAAAAGTCCCTGTAAGTTGGACAGCAATCGTCGGAAAAATTCGGCCGGCAGCGGCGGCGAATCGGAGGCAGATTGACGGTGAAAAGTTATAAGATGTAGGATTTACACAAGTGTCTGGAAAACTCACCAACAGAGCGATGGAGAAGCCATAAAAGTGGTAGGTGAAGGTCCGTCCAGTCTGGTGTCGTGGAATAGAGAATGGGAGCTTGTCCATGTTTCACAACAGTGTAAGATAAGAGAACTTCCCCCATGGGAAGCTCTCCCATCGCTCCTTCTGATCCACTAAATTCCAAACCCACATATCGACGTGAGTCTTTCCGAAATCCACTCCAAGAACAATCTAGTACACTACGAGAATTTTAGCAACCTTTATAGCATCCTCCTAAGACTGGCGAAACTCTCCATTAATGAATCTGGTATGGAGATCTGAAAGCTTCACCTTAATAGAATCACCGACAACTAAAAAGTATATACTATCATCAGGTGGAACATGTACGCCAGAGGGGTCGAAGTCTGAATCTCCAAATCGTAAACCCGACACAAGAGCGAACTCCCTACTCGAGAATCTGCAGCATCGGGATCCAATACGGAACCATCTCTCTAGCTCATTCGGATGGGTCCTATGTCGCACCTTCCCAGATACGAGGACATGCAGTAAAATCTTACACCACTCTGCTTCAGTCGGCCAATACAAGAAGTGGCCGAATAACGTCGTATGAAAATGACACAAGCAATCTCTACCTATAGATGACAGCTTCGTCCTGATATCCTCTAGTATACTCAGCCACGTATACCCATTAATGTAGGTTGGACGACCCAGACAACCCTTGCGCACCCAAGCCCAATCCAACTGAAATATGCAACGTACTTCAATTATTTGTAGCAAAATTATTTATTATTTCAATTCCCCGCGTCAATCTAACTTGACTTATAGTACCTACTTAATTTTCTCAATTCTATATAATCAATATATACTAAATTTTCAGAAGTTTACATTATTGTATAAAATTTTAAGTTTATTATATGTCCATCTTCTTTATTATATAATTTTAGTGTACTGAATAAAATTTTATTTTTATTATTATTATTATTACAAAATTTTAAGAAGTCGCCATATTTCAATACACCCACTAACTAAAAGACATTTGATAATTTGGATAAAATTGAGTGGGTTATCGCCATTTTATGAGATTACTATTACTTCCGATATGGAAATTATAAATTATTGTAGCAAAATAATTGTCTTAATTATATATATTGGTCTTAATTATCACAATTCTGTAATTTTTATGTACCCTAATTTTCAAAAATTTTGCATAGGATAATTTTCGTCAATTTTCGAGCACGTTTATTTCGATCATTTTTTTCCTTCACGAAAATTTCCTATTTTGCGTGTACGAAGATTTCCAAATTTTCGTGCACGAAAATTCGCCTAAATTTCATACACAAAAATTACAGTCTTTTTTATCATTCATGAAAATTAGGAAATTTTCGTGAGCTCAAATTTCAGAATTTTCATGCACGAAAATTAGCCTAAATAATCGTAGACGAAAATTACCGTCATTTTTATCATTCACGAAAATTACCGAATTTTCGTGCGTAATTTTCGTGCCTAATTTTCGTTCCTAATCTTCGTGCCTAATTTTCGTGAGTTTAAATTACTACCTAATTTTCGTGCTTAATTTTCGTGAGTTCAAATTACCGTATTTTCGGGCACGAAAATTCGTGTACTGCATATTTGTGAATGATAGTATCAAATAAAATCACGGATCACCTAGCATGATAGCATAAAATCACAAAAAGTCTTCATAATTATTTGTGTATGATAGTATAAATTCCAACACTATTTCATGAACAAAATAAAATAAAATCAAATCATCTACTGCATAAAATCATCAACATCACCTACTGCATATTTTCGTGTATATCTATCATCAATATCATCACTAAATAATTTCGAAACTCAACAAAAAAACTGATTAAAACTTACCTCTTCAGCCATCGTTCGTACACGAAAATAGCTCCCCAAATCTACCGCCGATTCGCCGCCGCCGCCGCCACCGCCACCGGCCGAATTTTTCCGGCGAACGCTGTGCAACTTACAGGGGCTTTTTCCGGCTAATAATTGTCCAAATCCCACGAAATATTCAAGACAAATTGACTGAATCACACACGAAAATGGCAGTGGAAGCTGTGGGCAATGTTTCACCCACGAAAATGGCGGTGGAAGCTGTGGGCAATGTTTTGGGTGAAGAAGGCTGAAAGTGTTGACCCGTCTACGGCACCCACTTTTGGGAAAAATAAGGCAATTATGAAATTAGATCAAATTGAGTGTACATGAGAATTTTCATCACTTGTGGGACCCGTGTATAACAACGTCAAATTATCTTTGACTACAAAATAAGTATTTTGATACAAATCATTATATTTTTGGGTAAGTTAGGATGTAAAATTATATTTATAGATAAAATAAATTTAATTTATAGTAAGATGGTTAATTTGAGCAATTTCCCCTTATGTAACTTCTTGAATGATAAAATATTCTAGTTGGTTTATGAAATTGATGAATTTCAGCTGGAACATATATATCGACTTCAAAAATGATTAAGGATAAGGGGCCCAAAATACCCTAATTTATATAGGGATGATTTGTAACGCCCCGATTTTTTTGTAAATAAATCTTAAGCGAGATGTTACTCACTAAAAAAAATTTCCTCTTCAAAAGAATTTCACTCTTTAAAATAGAACAAAGATAAATAAAATCCAGAATAATTATAAAACATATATTTCTTAAATACATGAAATTAATCATTTTAAAATAAAAAGGTTTTTTAACCTTTGCTCATCGGCTACCAGCATCCACCGCTCGCTCGCCACGCCCTAGAAATTCTTAAACTGAAAACATTTTAAAAAGAGGGGTGAGTGACAAAAGTACACTCAGTGGGGTGGGGAAACTCGGGACGACATAAAATAAATTTCCAATATTTAAAACATTTGATAAAAGATATTTTCATACCCTTATTTCAAAATGATATAATTTTAAAAGATTTCGATCGTAAATTCCTCAACTCCTCATAACATAAATATTTATCAGAAAACTCAATTGACATAGAACGTTTATCATTTAATAAAAACAGCATAAAATATATCATTTCAAACACGTGACTTATAATCAATCTAAATGTAAGCATTCTTCACAAATCAAACATCATTCACCTTCAAACATCACTTTTCACATAATTTACGGTGCTTAGCCGCCATGAAAGCATTTTACGGTTCTTAGCCGCCATGAAAACATTTTACGGTTCTTAACCGTCATAATACGGTGATCAGCCGTCATATGCGAGCCATAGCCGCCTTGCATACGCATGCACATGCACATATCACTTCATTTTCACATTTACGGTTTTTAGCCGTCTTGTAAACATACAATCAATCATTCACGTTCAAACATCACTTTGCACATAGTTTACGGTGCTTAGCCGCCATGAAAACATTTTGCGATTCTTAACCGTCGTGAAAATATTTTTATGGTTATTAACCGTCATAATACGGTGATCAGCCATCATATGCGAGCCCTAGCCGCCTTGCATACGCATGCACATGCGCACATAATTTCATCACATATTCACATATCAAACATACACATAGAAGCACATGTACTGAACAAAACACTAATTTTCCAGTCATCATACGTCATGACAAGTTCATTCATAGGCACTTCAATATGTTACATTTCACATAGAATAAGAATTATCTTCATCATATAATAACATTTCATACATTCAGCACATAAACCCAACACATTTCATATAGCATAATAAAATTCGTAATTTAAATATTCTGAAAGTAATATAAATACCGATTTAGCACTTTTCCCCACCTTAGAAAACTGAAGCTTCTATTCATAAATTGTCGAGCATATTCCTCTTTCCTCGTCTCCTACATCGAGCATTAAAAATATCTTAGTACTTTGTCTAGTCGTAAATTCGTAACTTAAGGTCACTAATAATTTAATGTTTTCTTTAGTGTTTTCCTTAATCAGTTGTAACAGGTTTCTAACGATGTTGTGATTTAAAGAATAAACTAAATGATTTTAAAGTAAATATAGGATTTAAATGGAATTATAATAAAAATGTATTTATTAAAATATTAGAAAACTTAATTAGACTTTATTTAAATCTTGAAAGACTTGGCTTAGTTCTAGGAGAATTAAATTATAAGATTATGATTTGGTTCAAATATTGAAGACTTGAAAATAATTCTAAAATAAGTAAATTATAAAGCGTTTAGCTTAAAATAATTCTTAAGGACCTTTAAAATAATCTTAGAAAATCTAATTATAAAATTTTACGGTTTAATTTAGATATTAATAAATTTGAATATATTTATGATTATGACGTATTTAGATTTACAATTAAGTTTATTTTATAAACTAAATTCAATTAACTGAAATTATAAGTTAATTTAGGAAATTTATTTAATTGCATAACATGGTTAGTTAATATTATTTAATAGGATTAAAATTGATATTTAAATTGATTCTTAACTTTGAGATTTAAATTGTAAGGTTCATAATTATTTCTTTACATTTTATCATTTTTAATAATATTGAGGATTTAATTATATATTTAATATTTATAGTTAAGTCATTGATTCGCTTATTAAATTATAAGAGTCAATCTCAACGTTTATAATTATCTTTAAGTCAACAATTCGTTGGAAATTAAGAGATATTATAATTAATATTTATATTTATAATTACCCAAGAGTTATGGGATTAACGAGACGTGAAACTAAGATTTTAAAACCTAGATTTAAGATAACTATTAAATTGTAAATAATTTAATTATTATAAAAATCTCTAAGGTAATTTATAACCTAATTCATTAGTTTAGATTTAATTCATTATTTCATATATATATATATATATATTAATTCTCGAAAGCAATATATGTAATATTTAGGATCCGTTTTATAATTCCAACTAATTATGGATAAATACAATTTTAGCAATTCTAGGAATCGTTTTAGCAAAATAAACAATTTTAATAGGCAATACTTAATATTATCGATTTTATAGTTTTCATAATGTAATTTCAACCTAATTGAGTTCATTATAATTATTTATTAATTTAGGAATTTAAAACATATTTTCATAATCTTAAGTTTATAAAATTTCATATTTATAACTATTGGAAATTATAATTATTGTGATTCATAAATTTTAGGTCTTAAAATATATATTATAAATTTATGGGATTAATTTGTAATATTCATAATGATTAGAGTAAAAAATTGAATTGTTAAGAATTAATAGAGTTTTCAATTTAATCCACGATTTATGTCAAAATTACCAACAAACCCTTACCCCCAAAACACCCCTGCTGCCCCTGCCTTTCCAGCCACATCCGTTGCCTGACGCCGCCCCTTGCCGCCGCCGTCGATCGTCGCTACCGGCCCTGCCATTCCTCTCTACCGCCGCCGGCAGCTGCCGGCAACTCCTCACATCCGAACACACACAAACATCAACATACACAAGTACACAAGTACACAATCACAGCACATACACAACCAAGCTCCTGCCGCCGCACACGGCGGCGGTTCCAATCGAAACCCGTCAGCACAACCCCCACCATTCCAGCCCTGCACACACTCACGTACAGCTTTGGCACAACCGCAGCAGCAACGTTGCTGCCCCTCCAGCCCAGCCGCCGTTCGTCGCGCCTCCTGCTCTTGCCGTCGTCGTTGCAAGCAGCGGTCCAGCTCCCAAGCGCCGGCGTGTGGTACAAAACTAGCAGCAACTTACAGTAGCATAGGAATGGAGAGAGAGGGAGTGAAGATAAAGAAAATAGGGGAGAGGGAGGAAAGAGTGTCGAGAGAGAAAAAAAACTTTTGTTGAGTGATTTATCCACCATCACTCATTTTGTTATATTATTATATTAAAATATCTTCCAACCTATTCATTATTAGGGTCAAACATGTCATACTTATATATATATATGCTATATATGTTGTGTGCGTGTATACTTAATACATATATATATATATATATATATATATATATATATATTCTCATCCATTTTATTATTATTATTATTATTTTTTTAATTTTATATGACTATTAGTACACATATCTTCTAATTTTTTATGCATATATCTATATAATAAATCAAACATATATTATACTTATATATATGTTGTGTGCATTTGCATATATACTTATATATAATTAAATTTTATTTCTTTTATTTCTCTTTCATTTTTATGAGTATAATAATAATTATGACTATTATTACATAAATCTCATTTTAATTTATAGAAATTCTCATTATATTTCATGTAGTTGAATTTTATTATTTTGGTGTGTTACATGATTATTTTGTACCCTAATTGATATAGAGTGTATAACTTTTCTACCCTAATTGATATTGTTTGGTTGTTTTTTACCCCTTTTTTTGACTTTTACTTGGATGAATAGTGGATGTGGACCACACATGATTGATCACTTGAATTTACTAATCATTGATGCGTTTGACTTGTAAATAGTGTATGTTTTTGTTCTTTATATTGCATTTTTACTTGATTTGCCCTCATTTTTCATCTCAACATACTACAAGTGAAAAAAAATTTGTGTTTGTAAAAATAAATTGTCGTGAAGAAACCCAGATATGAGGTAATTTTTTTGCCCTCACACTTATGCTGAAATTGCCTTTTACCTGTAGAATGTTGATAAATATGTTTGAAAACTCTAATTTTGGTTGTAAAGGTAATTTTGAAAAATGTTTAAGGGGTAAACGACAATTTCTCAATAATTGCCGTTTACCCCTAAAATTTTATTAAAATTACCGTTTATCCCTATATAGATGCAAAATAGGTTGTAAATGGAAATGCAAGGATGAAAGGTAATTTTTGAAATTTTTTAAGGGGTAAACGGCAATTTACAATAATTGCCGTTTACCCCTTTATTTTTTGAAAAATTGTCGTGTAACCCTAATCTTGGGGGTTAAACGGCAATTAATGATGCTTTATGGGGTTAAACGGCAATTAATGAATTTTTTGAGGGTTAAACGGCAATTAGGGTAAATTGTCGTTTAACCCTAATTTTTTTTTGAAAAAATTGCCGTGTAATACCCAAATTATTGTGAAAGGCTAAAAACGACAATTTTTTACGAAAATGTAGATTTAAACAATAGAATAATTGGTATTTAGAATAATGAAGCAATAGACAACAGTGAAACAACCACACTTTCAGTGAAACAACCACACTTTCACTGAATGAACCACACTTTCACTGAATATGTTGCTCTAGAATATAATTAAACACTTTATATCTTCGACTGGATTTCGTTGTTTGAAATTAATTTTGCACTGCATACTGACGAATTTATTTGCTTAGACTCGAATTGTGAAGAAGAAAATGAGTTTGAGAGTTGTTAATATTTGGTTTGGAGGTCATTGACAAGGCTTAGAGTACGTAAATGGTTATCGAGAGGTGATTTATCTTCAAAGAATCACATTTTCTGATTTACTAGACGGTGTTCATGGAGTTGTACATGCAGACATGAATTGTTGGGGATATGTGATCCACTCGTTAGTGGAGATGAAAGAAAGAGTCAGAAAGATCAAAATAAAGAATGACTCTGATTTGGAAAGAATGTTATGCATATCTAGAGACGATCTTGTTGTTTATGTCTCCCTTCGAAGGATGGATGTTGGAGTATTCGATCTTGTGGTGTCAAGTACAAGTGATAATTACAGCGCTGGTGGTTTTTCGACCGAGCCCCGTAACGCAGGATCCTCTTATTCAGCGCAAAATAATACCGTTGATGAAGTATTTGATCCAGCCCGTCAAAGTATTTGTTGGGACACAGGTCTCGGGTTAAATGTGCCGAAATCGGACCTTCATACGACATTCAATTTGGAGAATTCAAATGTTCCCATTGGGTTGAAAAATGACGAAGCTTTTTATGCAAGATGGGGTATACCTAATCAGAAAGATGAGACCTACGGTAGATCAACCGGTGATGAGAATTGGATGGGAGGCCCGTCATCAAAAGGTACAACTGCAGCTGAAACGTGGTCACCTTGGCCATCGGAAAGCGGTCGGGTAAACTATGGAGGATTCAACTTTCTAGACTTAAACGTGCCTCCGACATCCTATACTGAAAACGTAGAATGTCCTCTCGAAGAAGATCCATACACGTATGATTATAAACGAGGACAAGAATGGCCTGAGGATCGGCACCACTAGGCAGGTACTTTTAAATATGAATATTGTTGACACATATGAATTTATTATACGTATGAAATAATTGAATAATTGTTTAATTATACCTTCTTGTAGGTTCGAATACCGGAGACGATCATGTCGAGACGGCAGAACCGGACGAGATAATCAGTGACTTCGAGATGGACGAAGAAGATGATGCCATTTTGGATCAGGAGCAACGAGAGGCCTATCAGGATTTTCTAACATACATATTGAGATCTGAATGGAGCATCCTCGATATTCCACCATTCGAGCCGCCCTCTTCTTCAGATTTGGACAATAACAACGCAGAGCCGAGCGGTCTTCAAAAAGGTGCCACTTTTTCCACCAAGGCTGAACTGCAGAACAAAGTCGGGTTTTACCACTTGGAGAATCGAGTTGGATATAGAGTCGAAAGGTCGGACACTAATGCAAACAAAAAGATTGTCCATTCAAGCTCCATGCACACCAGAAATATGGTATTTAGAAGATCTCCACAATACAGTTGCCTCACAGTTGTAGCTATGATCTGGACACATCTCCTCCAAAGCGACTTCCATCTGTTTTGATCGCAGAGTACTACGCTGATAGGCTATGAAATGATAATTCGGTGTTGAATCCTCGGGGCATCATCGAGGAAATGAACCATCGGCATGGTTTGCAGCTTACTTACAGGTTCGCATTAACAGCAAAACGTCGTGCCATGCAGCTCGCGTATGGTGACCCGAAGAACTCCTTTTCTATGCTTCCATCCTATTTAGAGGTCTTGAAAGAAACCAATCCAGGATCTTACACTGCTCTGGAAACTTACAGTAATGGAAAATTTAAATATGTGTGTTTTGCTCTGGCCGCCTCCATTAATGGATTTCGTCGACATTCACGACCTGTTATAATAGTTGATGGGTGTCATTTAAAAGGTCAGTATAAGGGAATCGGATTTGTGGCGGTGACGAAGGATGGAAACGATCAGATTTTCCCGTTGGCAGTCGGGATAGGAGATATAGAGAATGATGAGTCGTGGACATGGTTTTTGGGTCATGTGCGAAATGCCTTCGGATGCCCAGATGAGTTGCTTATCGTATCCGATCAACATAAAAGCATCGTAAGTGCCATCAGTAGAGTCTATCCAGATGCGTCTCATGGTTTATGTTGTTTCCACCTCCAACAAAATCTCGCGAAGCATGGTTCACATCTTGTGGGGATTTTCAAAAAAGCGGCATACTGTTACGACGATCAGCTTTTCGAGAAGTATGTTGTATAAAAGAATGTACTTATTTATTTTCTGTACCATTTATGTTATCTAACATATCGAACATCTCAGGTACATGACGTTGCTTGTAGAAGCAAATATTCAAGGAGCACTGGATACATTGAGCAATGCAAAAGCTGAGAGATGGTCTCGGGTTAAATGTCCCGTTAGAAGATTTAACTTCATAACCTCTAACGCCGCCGAGACATAGAATGCTCGTCTCCTTTGGGCACGGAAGCTACCAGTGTGTTCCTTCTTGGAGTGTACGAGACGAATTCAAAAAAAGTGGTTTGTCAAGAGAAGGATGGTCGCTGAGGAAAGGGAAAATGAGCTGACAAAGGCCGCACATGATAGATTAGTTGATGCCGTACGACGGGGACGAGAAATGCATGTAGATAAGCTGGGTAAATACAAGTTCAAAGTGGTGGAAGGAAGAAAAAATTGGGTTGTCGAGCTTAATCATCATACATGTACATGTTCAGTGTTCCAAAATGACTTGCCCACGCATGTGCAGCAATCAGGTAATCATTATTTTTGGCATAATAAATATTTCTGTATTAATTTAAGCTTGTTAATTTATTTTTCCTCATCATACAGTTTTGCGAAAGACGCAGTGACTTCTTACGTTGGCTCGTACTACACCACTGAGTCACTCAGAGGAATGTGGGCTGGTGAGGTTTGCCCTGTACCCGATCCACAAGATTGGGTCATATCTGATGAGGTTCGAAGCTTATTTTGTCTTGCACCTGATCGACCAAGACAAGCCGGCCGGCCGAGAAGAAGTCGGATATCTAGGTTTGGAAGTCAATGAGCACCAGGAACATGTGGCCGGTGTGGCGGCACTGGACACAACAGAGCTACGTGCACTGAAATCGTGCCTCCCGTTGAGCGAAACGAGCTTGATGATCCAGCTGGTGATACAGATGAGATTCCAACTGACGGACATACCAAGCAGAGAAAAAAGAAACAGTGCTCATTGTGTGGATCAGACAGTCATACGAAAAGAAAGTGCCACTTGTACGGCAGTTGATATATTTTGTAGTAGATTGTGGAATATTAATTGAACCTACTTTGTTGTAAGGACGATCGAAAATTGGAAGCTGAAATATAAAGGCCAATATTGAAACAATTCTCATAGAATGCCACACAGTAAAATTCATTTCTCGATGTCATAAAATGGCTAAAGGCAATACATCATCCGAAAATACATAAAAACAGTCAAATGAAAACGTCGAATGAGGCTAATCGGCCATATCTTCAGCCGTGATGGTGCTCTCATCGGAGGAGTATCTGAAAACGGTCAAGGCCATTTGTTGTCGTGCTCTCGTGAGCCCCAACCGAAACAAATGGCTAGGCCACTCAAGTGTCAGTGCACTCTCGATGGCCATGAGGGCAAAGACACCGCATGTGTGGTCCTCGTGCTGCTCGTAACATAATGCATCAGAGTAGGACGAAAGCTCCAACTCGTCTTCGATGGGCTACATTGGAGTACCCTGTACGGCCATCATGTCGTAGAAGCCTGTGTGCTTCAGTAAGGCAGGTAGTACACGTCTAATGGGTATCGTCCGCCGATAACGACGCTGTTTCTTGTTCTTGTCCCATATCCAATGCAGGCTGTCGAAGAGAACTAATTTTCGAGCACACCAAAAAATGGAGCAAGCCACCCAGTGTCCATCCAGATTCATGACGGTGAGGAGCTGTAAAATAATGCAGGATGAACATTTAGCATTTCGAAATGGCAACTCCAACAAATCAAATGTATCCGAAAATTATTATTTGACTACTAATAAGGACTTACATTTTTTGGCTTCTTCCACCAGGGCCTCACATGTCGCCATTTGGGCTTTTGTCCCAACACGTACGGGGCAAGTTGATCCAGGAGCTCCGGTGTAAAAGTCTCGTTGGTCGGAGCTTTATACTTCTTGTAATCCGACTCTCCTTGATGAGTGATGTTCCATACCTCCTGACAAGCAGTCTGCATTACAAAGTTCAAATATTAATAAGAGGCAGGTATATGGATACATATATTGAACGAGCACTAAATGGTGATGTTTATACTTACAAAGAAGTGGACGTCCAACACCTGGTACTTGTGAGCGTTTTCCTCGTGGACCCGAATCCCTACAAACAGTGGATTGCTCTGCATAATCCCCAAGTAGGAGTCGAGATGCTGACATAAAACAAACGGTCAAATGTAAAAATATAATAATAGGCATGGAAAAAAACACATTCACTTGATGAAAAAATACCTCACTGGTCATGTCCTCCAACGGATCCAAAAACGAGCTGAAGAATTCATGCCCAACACCATATCCAACTCCGACATTGCGCCTGCAAAAACATGTGTTGTGTCAATCACCATAATATAATCAAAATGATTAACGTAAATTATAATAGAATCCGATTAATTAATTATGACTTACATCTCGCTGGATTGCTTTTTTTCTGCCGCCAGGAGTCCTGCCTCAATGTACTTCTCCAGGTCAGCTTGCTTCAGAGTCGGTCTCCTAGCAGATCCATGGATGAACGGACTTCGAACATGTCGAGATGGAGCTCTCTGTTGTACAATACGAATGCCGGCACTCGTCTTGGGAATCGCAGCAATGGAGGATCCAGCATAAACGCTCGTAGACTCTGGTGAGTCTACGTCAACATCGGTGCTGGGTCCTGCCTGCACCGGGGCCGACCAAGTGCTCAAGTCAAATGACACTGGAGTCAGATCCCAACCTCGATGACTGTCGGGCGGTTGAGCGTACGGAGTCTGTGAATAATGATAACCAGCACCATCGGGATAGTAGGAGGCATGGTATGATGGCCGGTGGCTGTAGAATGCTCTGAGCTCCTCACCAACGATCTCCGGTATGCGCAACTCCAACCTCTGCGTCTCCTCTCTCACTGCGGTCTGCACAAAGTCCTGAACCTGGCCCTGCAAATCTGTATACTGCTGATCATAATGGCCTCGCAAGTCCGTGAACTGCTGATCAACGTGGCCTCCCAAGTCGGTATACTGCTCATCTACATGGCCTGACAAATCAGTAAAACGTCGATCAACGTAAGTCCGCAACTGGTCGAACTGAGTGCCAAAAAATCCAGTGATGCGCTCAAACAGGCCATCCTGATCGAAGCTCTGATGTGGGTGCGAAGGCTCTGGCGGTACGTGATCGAAAGGAGGTATGTAGCTGATCGGCGGGCATCCTGGTACGGCTCATATCCATGTAGGTCGACTTACGGCTCCTCGTAATTTTGGTCGGGCTGGCCAGTGGGGTGCTCCTCAAGCTGCTCATGCCCAGGCTGCTCGGCCTCTTGCTGCTCGAAACTATGACCGAACTCTCGACCGGGGTGCTGCTCAGGAGGCTCACTCGGAGGCATCGGTGGTCGTCTGGACCGTATGGTCCTCGATCCCCGAGCAGCTCGACGCCGAGATGTGGATGGACGAAGCGCATCCTGCTCAGGTGTATGAGCTACAACCGTCGTCGGTGGACGACCACGCCTCCATGGAGCAGCTTGCACGCCCTCGTTCAAATCCCGATCAATATTCTGCCAAAAGGGCTGACAAGTCTCCTCAGTAATCGGAACAAGGGACTCCACGCCGTCAACCTACACAACAAGTCTCAAACATCAGTTTAAATCGAAAAATTTACCGTATGCAGTTTGGGCAGCAGGACTGAAAATATAAATACCTCACCGGATAAAACATCAGTGACGTCCACTACGGATTTCACCGTGGACCACTTCAAACACCTCGGAATGTGCAATCCAGTATCCAATCGCCGGCCAGCCACACTGGACGATACAGGGATGGCCTCGTACGCCCAAAGCTTGACAGTGAACAAAATAATGATAACCAGCACAGCACTATAATAACATAATTTAAAACGATAGAATCCAAGTAATGTTCTTAAATTAATTATACTTACCAGTAGAGCAACTGAGAATCCATAGAAGTGATACGTGGGGGGTCTACCTAAGTTGGAGGGGACCAGAGTAGCCTTTGGCACTGCGTCCATATACTTAAGCAACGTCAGGAAAGAAATCTTGCCCTATGGGAATGACTCTCATCGCTCTTCCTGCTCGACCAACGCCCACACCCATATATCCACCGAGGTCCTTCTACAGTCGACCCTGAGTAAGATGAAGTAAACGAGTAGGATCTTCGAGATCTTTACCGTATCATCCATGCTCCCACGGAACTCCCTTTCCTGAAATCTATATAGGAGATGTTGCAGCGTCACGTGTGCGGTATCGGTATGCACTCTGTAGTACACTCCATTTCTTGGCGGATGGTGATCCCCAGCCGGGCTGAAATCGGAGTCGCCAAACCTCAAACCGGTCACAAGAGCAAACTCTCTCCTCGAAAACCGACAAAGGTGATACTCCGCTCCAATTGCAAACCATCTCTCATCGTCGGAGGTGTTCGGACCAGTTATTTCCCTCGACATGAGAACATGCAGAAACGACTTGCATGTCTCAGCCGAGGTCTCCCACCGTAGAAAATGGCCAAAACATGTACGTCCGAATTCAGCAACACACTCTCCCTCGTGCTCTCCCAAAGCTCGTCTGATATCAGCTAGTATACTCAAACGAGTATACCCGTTAATGTACGCTAGTGTGCCATGACAATCCTCCCGAACCCACCGAAAAGCCATCTACAACAAATGTACACAAATACAACATTACTTATTAATCACAAATGGTGTTACATAACCAAAAAAAATGCATGTTTTAGGATTACACGACAATTTAGGGTTTTTGGCCGTTTAACCCTAAAACAGGGTTTTTTGGCAAGAAAACCCTGTTTTAGGGTTAAACGGCAATTTATCACAAAAAAAGGGGCTAAACGGGGCTAAACGGCAATTAACCCTAATTGCCGTTTAGCCCATTTTTTGTGATAAATTGCCGTTTAGCCCTAATTTCTCATTTTCAACCATATCATTCCACATTTTAGGACTAATTACGATTTTTTCAGCATAATTGTGTTCTACATTAAAGCACTAATTATAAACTACATTGCAACAAAACCCTAAACTATAAATTGTTATTTTCATTCATACACTTGCAGCCCTAATTCATCACAAAAAATGCACAAAATATAACACAATTGCAACCATAATTCATCACCATAATTGCACAAAAATATAACACAATTGCAGCCCTAATTCATCACAAAAATTGCACAAAAATATAACACAATTGCAGCCCTAATTCATCACAAAACCCTAAACTATAAACTACATTTTCATTCGTAAACTTGCACCACTAATTCAAGCCAAAAATTGCAGAAAAAAACCTCACAATTTCAGCCCTAATTCTTCACAAAAATTGCATAAAAATGCATCACAATTGCAGCCCTAATTCTTCACAAAAATTGCAGAAAAATACATCACAATTGCAGCCTTAATTCTTCACAAAAATTGCAGAAAAATACATCACTATTGCAGCCCTAATTTAATGAATACATTGCAAAATTTTGGTAAAAAAAAATTGCCGTTTACTAACCCGTACAATGCGTGCTAATCTTCACTGAATAATGTAAGATTTTTGATGACAAAACCTCTCAAACCTTCTTCACCAAATTGCCGCGTAGTTTGAGGGAGGAAGATATGGAAATGTTTTCCAAACCAAGGCAAATGGCCGTGTACTTCAATGGAGAAAGAGGGTGAAGTATTTTTGATGGGCAAGCTCACAAAATGGCCGTGTAGTTCAATGGAGGAAGAGAGTGAATTTTTTTTTTATTTGATCTCACAAAATGGCCGTTAGAAGAAGAAATGGAAATGGAAGTTCTTGCCTATTTTCTAAACGGCAATAATGGTGAAGGAAAAGTTCAAAAATTGAACACATATCACATGTGACATAATGCGAAAATTTTGTGTCATGCATGCAACACTTTGTGTCATATGTGTCATAGAATTTTTGACTTTTTTGTACTTGAAATACCCAATCACTATTTCAATTGTATTTTAGGACATTTAACATACAAGTTATATTTATTATGGTAAAAAAATGTATTTATTATATTCATTGTGGTATACGGGACAATGATATCGTTGTATTCTTCCGGCTTGAACGCAAGCACCGGTTGGCTAGACTGCCGTATTGGTACATCTCTTGACAAATCTCTCTTTTCACCTCTCTCTTTTCACCTGCAGTCTAACCTGGATCACTTCTCTCAAATGATTAATGTTAACCTGATAATTCTATTATATATATGTAAAATCGTGGGAGAAAATCAGAAATAATCTGGAAATTGAATATGACAAGTAGCCACAATTATTGACTTTTTAGTGTTTTTGTTTCCTTTTTGGGAGATTTTGACGTGTCAAAATCATAAAATCCCATACAGCCTAGACTTATTCTAGATGACGCTCATCATGAGTCATAACATCATCCTAATAAAGTTGAATCAGACAAATATAAAGGTGGAAGCATTTATATATTATAATAATAAAAAAGTTGAATATTAGTAATTAGTACTAGATTGTATCCTTTTCATTGGAAAATGACTATGCCGACAAATGTGTTTATTGTTGAATAAGATTTTATGAACCCACGCAAGATATAATAGGTCTTTTTTTGCAAGTGCATGGATATATTATTAGTAATTATAAGTTATTATGATGCTAATGACACCGACATTCGCAATTACAAATTTAAGTGTCAAACCCCTATTTGTATCATAATACATTCGCTACTTATTTATAAATTATTTAAACTGCAATCACCTAAGAAAATAATTATACTTTGTATAGCATTGACTGGATTCTATCCTTTATTTACATGAACACTATCTACAGGAGAATATTAAAACGTCCACTCAAAAAAAAAAAAAAAAGATACATGTCTTAAGTTGGTTTTTATGAAATTGATTTTTTTTTTAATTACGTGATTTAATAAATTCAATAATTGTTGGAGAGGAAATCTCACGTTTTAGGATGAGGTTGAGGATCGTTTCAAAGTGGGATGTCCAAGTTCCAACAACATTATGAATTATTGTACCATGTAATGAAACATATAAATTGTACGAAATTGTAATATCCAGCTTCAAATAAGTGGGTAATTCGAACAGGCCCAAGTCAATATAAATTCAAATTGGGCTCCAAATATTTCTTAAGCCCCTGCCTGCAGTACTTCACCTCTATCTTAAAATCTAGTTAATCGTATTGAACTATTGTAGAAGTAAGAAAATGTTCTAATGATAAATTAGACTTACATATTAACGGCTCTTAACGTATTGTGTTTCTATTAAAATATTTCCAAAAAAGTGCCGGGCCGTAGTCCTATTGTGATATTGGGCTTCTGAAAAGCTTACAAAATTGTGGGCTTGTCATTTGCCTTCAGCCCGCGCCACCACCTCACCTCTTTAATCTTGAGGGATTTTATGAATTTGTTTTTAATTTTGTTTTTAGGTTGTAATTTTGGGATGTGACACAAATTCTATTCAATTAATGGGAAAATTGCCCAAATTACCCATTTTTTTAAACTTTCATCCCATTTTGCCCATTGATATAGTAGCACACCCTTAAATACCCTTAAATATAGATTTTGAACCCAAAATGCCCATTTTTCCCAAAGTCAATGGATAATTGTGGGGTCCATGTCAGAATTTGTGGACTTCAATGTGCAAATACACTATTTTTTATTCATTTATTCATTTGGACAGTAGACACTGTTTGGAAATACAGTATTATTATTTAATTGTTAAATTATTCATAGTTTGTTATTAATTTATAATACTAATTAATAGTTTATAATACTAATTAATAGTACTAATTATAGTTCGAAAATAATGTTTCGAAAATAATATTTCAAAGCAGGGCAAACAATGCTGATTTACTAATTATTTTCGAACATTATGTATTATAGCAATAATATTGTATAATAATGTTTCGAGCATTATTTTCGGAAACTATTCACTAAATAATAATAATATTAATTAATTATTTTATACATGAAATTGCATGACTCATTTTCGAACATTTCTGCACTGTACTTAATCTTCGAAAAACATGTTTTCTTAATGTTCGAAAATCAGGCTTTGGTAATGTTCGAAAACTATGTCATGCATTTTTAATATTATTTTATTCTTATACACCTATTATTAATTAATTAATTATTTATTTATTTATTAATTTATGCCTGAAATTGCATGACTTATTTTCGAACATTTCTGCACTGCACATAATCTTCGAAAATCCTATTTTCTTAATATTCGAAAATTAGGTTCTGTTAATGTTCGAAAACCATGTCTTGCACTTGTAATAATATTTTATTCATGTACACCTATTATTAATTAATTAATTAATTAATTAAGGATACTTTGTTTTCGAAAATTAGCAAACTTGACTTAATGTTCGAAAACTCTATTTTGTTAATGTTCGAAAACTATGTCATGCACTTTTAATAATATTTTATTCATTTCCTCCTTTTATTAATTAATTAATTATTTATTTATTTTTTTATTAAGGGAAATTGCGTGACAAATTTTCGACAATTAGTACGTAGAATTAATGTTCGAAAATTGTCATTTGTTAATGTTCGAAAATTGTCATTTGTTAATCTTTGAAAATTTTATTTTCTTAATGTTCGAAATTTATGAGTTTAATAATATTTTAGTCATTCACTCCTATTATTAATTAATTAGGGGTTTATTTATTTATTTATTAATTTAGGCTGGATTTATTTTCGAAAATTAGTGAATTGACATAATTTTCGAAAACTATGATTTGTTAATCTTCGAAAATAAACACATGCACTTGTAATAATATTTTATTCATTTTCCCTTATTAATTAATTATTAATTAATTAATTAATTAAGGCTGGTTTTTTCGAAAATTAGTGAATTGACCTAATTTTCGAAAACCATGATTTTTTAATCTTCGAAAATAAACACATGCACAATTTTCCCTTATTAATGAATTACTTATTTATTTATTTATTTATTGATTAATTTAGAGCATGACTTATTTTCGAACATTAAAACTGTCTTAATCTTCGAAAATTGCCTTGTGTTATTCTTCGAAAATGGTAATTTGTTAATGTTCGAAAATCATGCACTTTATTACTTTAATAATATTTTAGTCATTCTTCCCTATTATTAATTATTTATGTATTTATTTATTTTCGAAAACTCATTGCACTGTAATTATTGTTCGAAAACAAAGTTTTGTTAATGTTCGAAAATTAGGTTTGCATAATGTTCGAAAATATTTCATGCACTTTTAATAATAATATTTTAAATTCTCGAAAAAATTGAAGGAATTAATTTTTCAAGATTAATGTTTCGAAAATAATAAAGTTCTAAAACATCAATAATAATAGTTATAATATTAATAATTTTCGAAAACATTCTAATTAATGTTCGAAAAGTACATGATAATGTTCTAAAAGATTAATAATAATAATTTTAGTAATTTTCCAAAATATTGTATTTCATTTTCGAAAATTCCTATAACAATTTTCGAACTTTTTTTTCTTTAAATTTATAATGTTCGAAAATACTAATATTAGTATTTTTCGAAAATTATGTATTCTTATATATCATAGTGTTTTCCAACATAAATTAAATTTCAAAAATTAATTGAATTCAAAAATCTTCGAAAATAATAGTTATAATATTAATAATTTTCGAAAACATTTTAATTAATGTTCGAAAAGTACATGATAATGTTCTAAAAGATTAATAATAATAATTTTAGTAATTTTCCAAAATATTGTATTTCATTTTCGAAAATTCCTATAACAATTTTCGAACTTTTTTTTCTTTACAATTTTAATGTTCGAAAATACTAATAATAATTTTAAAATTAGTGTCGTACTTTATTAGTATTTTTTGAACATTATATATTGTTATATATCATAGTGTTTTCCAACATAATTTAATTTTCGAAAATTAATTGAATTCAAAAATCTTCGAAAATTTTGGACATGAGCTTGTAATATTATTTTATTGTTTTTTGAGTAATTTTTCGAGTATTTTGTAAATATTATTATTTAATTATTTATTTTCGAACATTAACATAGCTACAACTTTCTCCACAATTGCCTAGAACTAAACTGACTCCTAATGTTCGAAAATGTGCGCATGACCTTTTAATAATACTTTACTGTTCTTTGTAAAACACTTTTATTTTTTTATTATATGATAATGTTCGAAAATTGCATAATGTTCGACAGATTTATTTTCGAAAACATTAGTGTCCAATTTTTGAAGATTCTTTTTCCGAAAATAATATTCTTCGAAATCTTGAATAATAATAGTTATAATATTAAAAAATTTCGAATAGTAATATTTTAATTTGAAATATTGCTTAGGAAAATTTCGAAAACATTTATTTTAGAACATTATAATGTTTGAAAACATTAGTAATAATATGTAATAATTTTCGAAAACATGTTCGATAAATTTGCGAAAATTGCATTATTAATTTTCGAAAACCTTTTTTCAAAAAAAAAATAATGTTCGATAAATTAATCATAACATTGTTATTAAATTTTCAAATCATTGTTATTAATTTCAAATGAAATTGCATAATTAAGTTTCGATAACATTTTCATTAATTTAAAAACATTACGTATAAACTAGTATTAATTTCCTAACATAGTAATTTACGAACATTAGTAATTTTAGAACACTAGAGAAAAATTCTATTACTAATTTTATATTACTTTAATTCATAATCTTCGAACACTAATTATAATTACTAACAAAGTATGCTCGAATAATAATAATTATTTAATAATAGTGAAGAAATGGTTTTTTTACTCAGTGGTTGAAGCCAAATAAATTGGACACTTTCTTCTTGTATGATTTTCTGGCTTGCAAACCGAACATTTCTTTTTCAACCTTCGGATGTCTTCATTGTTGCCACCACCAATATGTTCATTAGCAATTTCGTCATCTCTATAGTCATACTGCATAGGCACGCGTTCGGTACATCTTACTCTATTGTGGTCTGTACGGCCGCATCGACTGCATCTTCCGGATCGGGCAGAAGAAATCAGTTTCCCTTTGGGTCGTCCCGCTTGTTTAGGCTTGTCCGGTGCTCTACATAATTGATTTTGAATTTCATGTGATGCCACCCAAGCTTCTGGCTCGAGCATAGGATTAACTGTACCGCTCCACATCCCCCTCAACCATTCAGTGGTGTAATATTGGCCGACATATGATGTAAATGATTCCTTCATAAAACTGTAACAAAAATTGGATGAATGGTCAAAACGTATAGGTACGTATGAATACATTCACTAATCATAATTGTATAATGAGATGTAAAAATATGGCTTCGTATGACTACCTTATTGCTGCGCATGCATGCGAACACGGTATTAGGTCACTTTGAAAAATTGAACATGTGCACTCGTATTGGGTTAGCTCGACAATGAAAATCTTACTCCCATCCGTGACCTTATATTTGTTTCGGCCCAATTTATCGACTTGCATACGTCGACCAAGCTTGACAGCTTCGACTAGTCTTTCATGCGCCGCCTTCGTAAGAGAATTTTCTCTATCTTCAGCAGCAGTCCTCCTTTCATAAAACCATTTTTTGATTATTCGTCGAGCACACTCTAGAAAAGAACATACAGGTAGCTTTCTTGCCCAGACAAGACGGCTATTCCATGTCTCAGCCACGTTTGACGTCATGAAGTTAAATCTTCTAACAGGACATCTCACTCGAGCCCATCGTTGTTCTCCAGCCTTCGTTAAGGTTGCTACTGCACCTTGTATACCAGTTTCTTGTATCATAGAATAGTACCTGTAAGTAGAATTACGGTTATGAAAATACACAGAGATGAAAAAAATTAGGGAGATACTAATACTAATGCAGACCCCAGGCAACATACTTTTCGAAGCTCGTCAACTGATAACAAAATGCAGCTTTGTTGAAAAGTTCCACCAAATGTGTTCCATGTCTGGCCAGATTTTGTTGCAAATGAAAACAACATAAAGCATGAGTCGCATCAGGGTACACTGCCTTGATGCCATTGTTGATACTGACGTGTTGATCGGATACTATTAGTAATTGATCTGGGCATCCAAATGCTTCACGAAAATGTTTCAGAAACCAGGTCCAAGACTCATCATTCTCAACGTTTCCTATACCAACTGCCAATGGAAAAATTTGATCGTTCCCATCTTGGGTGACTGCAACAAACCCAACACCTTTATACTGACCCTTTAAGTGACATCCATCCACAACTATAACGGGTCGTGAGTAGTGTATAAATCCATGAATAGATGCTGCCAGTGCATAGAACACATATTTGAATTTTTCATTCCCATGTGTTTCCAAAGTTGTATATGTCCTGGGATTAGATACTTTCAAGGCGTCTAAATATATTGGGAGCAGAGCAAATGACTTTTTTGGATCACCGTATGCAACCCTCATAGCAAGGCGTTTTGCTTTCAACGCAACCTTGTAAGAAACATGTACATCATGTCGATCCTTCATTTCTGATATGATGCCCCTAGGACCAAGGTTGGAATTTTCGGTCCTAAGTGTGTCAACATAGTACTCACCGATCACTGCTGCTGGAAGTCGCCGAGTTGCATTGTCGTTCAAATCATTTGAACATGTATGTTCTAAAACAATCTTCGAAATTTTCCAGATGCCAAATTTCACGTGTGCGTTCACTACGAATGGGCAATTTTTGTTTGTACACTTCACATACAATCTGGTCGTATCAGACTTAGCCACGCGGTACTCAGCAACATTATCCAAATGGTAAAGACCTACTGCATTTTGCAACTCGGATTTACTACCAAAAGTGCTTCATTTTCTCAAGGTGGTATGCTCGGTCGGCTCGTTCGCTAGGCTAGGCTCTGACTCATCACAAGGTACATCTGGAATAAACCATTCTGGTCTTCTAATGTAGGTCAGGAATTCCTCGTACGCCTGTCGTTGCTCCTCATCCAAAATATGCTCGACATCTTCATCTAGCTCAAATTCATCATTTTCAGTTGTCGCTTGTGCCGATTCATCTTCCTCATTTGACGAACCTGAAACATTGATATAGATGATATGTATTAAACTTTGAAAATATTATTGAAGAATGAATGACTCCTACAAAATTACCACAATCATCGGAGTACGGTTGGTCGGGTCCACTATGTGTGTCACGTGGTTGTGGGACAGCTTCACCTACATAAGACTCATTGTGTTCGAAATTGGGAGGAGACCTATTCAAATTGATATAATCGACCCCCCAATCTGATGTCAAGTCCGCACGACCACTAGATGAAGGCCAGGACGGCCACTGATCCTGTGATGATGTCGTTGCTTGCCTATCCTTGTCTTCATTTCGTATACCCCATTTCGAAAAAAATGTTTCGTCATTTTGTAGACCAAGGGGAACATTTACATGGCTTGAGAACTGGTCGGGAATTTCAAATGAAGGATATAAGCATGTGCTACGGTCCAATACTCCTGATGAAGCCCCCACAGGGCTGATATTTTCGTGCGGTGATGACCACACGCATTCTGGTCCCCCGGCATACGTAGGTTTGATTGAAACATAAATGACGAGACATTCATTGCTTACGGACAATAATCGTTCTAGATCCGAATCATTTCTAATTTTTTTCTTTCTCACTATTCCATTTATCACCGTTAAAGAACGGATCACCAATCTCCAACTATATGAATCAGCACATATAACTCCACGAACTGACTCTAAAAGATCAGCAAATGAAATTCTTTGAAGGGATAGTTGCTCGTGAGAATCGTTTCTGTACTCTAACCCTTCCCAATGACCCCCGAACCAAACCACTACAGGTACGAAACTCATAATTTCCTAAGTTTGGACAAAAAATGAATACAATGGCTGAAATTAGAAAAATTAGTAGTCCATTTTCAACAATTTTCAAATGTCATGATGCGTTCTATGTAAATTCTTTGGTTGTAATATTTGAATCGTACAAATATAATCAATCTATTTGCCATATTTATTTTCTATCCTCATTTTAAGCCGTTCGTTGAATTGACATTTTATATAGTCCTATCATCAGAACTTAAATTTATTTGTCCATTAAGACAGTACTCTTGGGTCCACCAAGAAATATCAACATGGCAGGTATATTTTTTTGGACATTAGTAAATATATCATCCACTAAAGAAAAATAATTTTATATGTGGAAAATTAATCAATAATTTCGTCGTTCTAACATAGTTGAGATTTAACCACCTATTTGATACCTGTACAATTAATCTATGACTTTCTTATATTTTTATGACAAAGTCTTTTAACATTATTTACTCAATTTTACATGTCACCACACAACGTTCTTTGATACTTGTTAAGTTGATTACAATGTTTAGGGTTAAATTCATGCCGTACGGACAATTATCACAAGCAATGCAGTATATTATAAACGCTGAATCATTTAATAAAATATTCAAATTTGCTAAGTTAGACAAAAAGAATTCCGATCACAAATGAATGGCTATCAAACAAGATACTAAGTGTAATCAACTTTAAGAAAGCAATAATTGTCCGTAACAACAATTGTTCTCAGTCAACATACATCAAACTACAGTATCTATATCGCATAAATCCAAAAACTCTGATAATATGTAGAAAATCAACTAACATGAGTGATTTAGTAAACTACATTGCATTAAATGACATACCGTTGAACTTTGTTTACCAAAAATTTGCGTAGGTTTTGCACGGCCTAATCCACACCAAAATATGCAAACAAATTTAAGTTTGTTGAAAATTTACTCACGTCCTTTGTTTATCCTTCATTTGCCCTTATATAGACAGTCAAAGAATATGATACTGTGCATACATTGTTAGGCTCACTCACTTTTTGAAAAAAATGAGAGGTGGGGGACAACTACTCATTCACTTTTTAAGGACGGCCCTCCCGTATTAACCACACCGCTAATTTTGTAAGAATCACTTATTATGTAATATTAATATTTAAAGTATTCGGTCATTACAATTCATTATAAACCCTAATTTTGTAACAAAATAAACCCTAATTAATTATGAACTAAACCCACTTTGATAATATTTTTCCCCTATTAAGTAAACCCTAATTTTCTAAAAACCATTTAATTCTAATATGTATGTACTAATTGTAATTACTAATGTGCCTAATCTACTTGCTTTCTAAAAACCATTTAATTCTAATATGTATGTCCTAATTGTAATTACTAATGTGTCTAATCTACTTGCTAATATTCGAAATTCCTAGTGTGTGTTACTATTACATTAAATTCAATTTGGCCCCAATGAAATTTAATATCATGGATTTGACAAGAGCATGGCAAATATAGCCAAGGAGTTTTGTCATTTAGGTAATCAAAACCCGACACCAAGATAAATTCATGACTTTTGTATGCACATGTCACAGGTTGAATGCAACTCATTTATGGCCCTCCCCAACCACTATCCTTCTTCATGTTTTAATGCAACTTTATACCCCAACCACACAACATTCATCTTCCTCATCATCACTTTTCAAAAATTAGTGGATTTTCGAGAGATGGGACTTTATAATTTCAAAATTAGGGTTACTATTATACGTTTTCATTATAGTCTAATAATTTGAAAAAAAATTTAGTGATTTAGAAATATGCAAGAAATTTGTATTAGTAGTAATACATTAATATAGTTTTAAAATAGCTAATGTGACAAAGCACTAATTTGGAAAAATGTAGTCCATTTTGGACAATTTTGGAAATTTTCAAAAACAAAGTATGCCAAAAGTACTTAATTAATTAATTAATAATTAATTGATTACTAATAAGAGTCAATGAATAAAATAAAATATTATTAGTAGTGTGTGCCTTAGTTTTCGAAGATTAACAAAACCAAATTTCCGAACATTAAGAGAGTAGCATTTTCGAACATTAACTAATCTTCAAAAACATATCCTTGCAATTTAAAAAGTAATTAATTATTTATTTATTAATTAATTACTAATAAAAGTCAATGAATAAAATAAAATATTATTAAAAGTGTGTGCCTTAGTTTTCGAAGATTAACAAAACTAAATTTTCGAACATTAAGAAAGTACCATTTTCGAACATTAACTAATCTTCGAAAATTTATCCTTGCAATTTATAAAGTAATTAATTAATTATTTATTAATTAATTACTAATAAAATTCAATGAATAAAATAAAATATTATTAAAAGTGTGTGCCTTAGTTTTCGAAGATTAACAAAACCAAATTTTCGAACATTAAGAAAGTACCATTTTCGAACATTAAGTAATCTTCGAAAATTTATCCTTGCAATTTATAAAGTAATTAATTAATTATTTATTAATTAATTACTAATAAAAGTCAATGAATAAAATAAAATATTATTAAAAGTGTGTGCCTTAGTTTTCGAAGATTAACAAAACCAAATTTTCGAACATTAAGAAAGTACCATTTTCGAACATTAACTAATCTTCGAAAATTTATCCTTGCAATTTATAAAGTAATTAATTAATTATTTATTAATTAATTACTAATAAGAGTCAATGAATAAAATAAAATATTATTAAAAGTGTGCGCCTTAGTTTTCGAAGATTAACAAAACCAAATTTTCGAACATTAAGAAAATAGCATTTTCGAACATTAAGCAATCTTCGAAAATGGTTCCTTCAATTTAAAAAGTAATTAATTAATTAATAATTAATTGATTACTAATAATTTAGCATGAATAAATTAAAATATTATTAAAAGTGTGTGCCTTAGTTTTCGAAGATTAACAAAACCACATTTTCGAACATTAAGAAAATAGCATTTTTGAACATTAAGCAATCTTCGAAAATGGTTCCTTGCAATTTAAAAAGTAATTAATTAATTAATAATTAATTGATTACTAATAAGAGTCAATTGTTATTTTAGTGCATGACTTAGTTTTCGAAGATTAACTGTGCCTAAGTTTCGAAAATTAATCAATTGCACTAATTTTCGAAAATTAAGTCAATTTTGCTATTTTTTGAAAACAAAGTATGCCAAAATTAATTAATAAATAAATGTTCGAAAATTAATCAATAGTTTTAAAAAATAATGTTCGAAACATTATTATACAATATTATTGCTATAATACACAATGTTCGAAAAATGTTTAGTGCAAATGACTATTAGAAATGTTCCAATTAACTAAACCCTAATTAATTGATAACTAAACCCTAATTGTCATAACTAAACCCTAATATGTGTAGAAAAGGAAATTGGATTTAATTACTAAATTTAATATTATGATATGACAAGTGCATGGCAAATATAGCCAAGCTCTTTTGTCATTTAGGAGATAGATAGTCTTGCAATTTTGCTCATGTGACTTTTCTCATCACATGTCATTTTCGAACATTAAGCCTCACATATTTGCAAAAAATGAAGCCCTCCCCAACTACTACTCTTGGGGCAATTGAATGCATCCTGTAACCCCAACCACACATCCTCATCTTCCCTCACCATCACTCTCGATTTTTACCTCCCCAACCACCATCAATCTCAGTAACAAAATAATCTTCATTTTAACTCCAACTGCGAACTCGATTGAAGATTCAAGAAATGGAGGGCCATGTAAGTAACTAATCCTTCAATGTGTAGTATTTTATTCCGTGGGGGAAATTATCGTTTCTTACGTTGCTGAAGTCGATGGATAGGGTTCCCCTCTCAATTGCAGACCGAAGTGTGACAAACAAGACGCCCATGTACCACTTCTACGGATTTACAGTTGCTCTACTGGTTAGTAATATCATATATAGCATTTATTACTGTTGAATACGTTTTGTAAACTTATGTAACGGTTGTTCACCTTGCATTGTCTAGGTCTGGGCGTACGAGGCGATTCCCGTCGTTGGTACCATAGCTGGACGTCGATTGGACACTCGACTTCACCTGCCTAGAATGTTGAAGTGGTCCACTGAAAAATCCACGATAGATATTACAAATGCACTGTCTGGCGAGGTAATATGAATTTATTTACTTAGTGATACATTTCGAAATTAGGTTATCACAATTTTTATACTACGATTGTTGTGACTTTATAGTAACTGCAAGATATATGGTTGAATCAGGTGCACTATTTTGAGTCGCTCGTTCCGAGTTTTGAAGAGGAGTGTCAGCCATTTTGGCGTGGAATTGAGCAAGACTTGACCGAGGGGGTCCAATTTGAGGCGAGAAGACGTGGCAGGAGACTGGCTGCTGCGACTAGACGCCCTCGTAGGTCGAGACCTCAGCCTGCTGAAGCGGGTCCATCGTCTTCCCATCCTGAGTCGGCGAGGAGGACCTCAGCCGTCACATTCGAAGGTGGGGTGGAATCGACCCCACAAGCCACTGATACACCCGAACTTCCTTATGTGGAACCGTGTGGGTACGAGTATCCTTATTTTGAGACGCAGCCCACTGAAGTACTACAGATCACGGGAATTCCGAATGCCGGACCGAGTAGTTTCATGTCATCTCCCTCTAAGCCGCCTCCCTTCTGTCCATTTCCAGATTTCGGTACTACGCATGACGACACGTCACAGAAGCAGTGGACAGAGATAAGGACTTATATTGGTCAACAGTTCGATGACCTTCGCGGCTATTTGGATGATCGCGTTCGGGAGGAGTCACAACGCTTGGAGCTAGCGATGCCGCCAATGATTGACGATCGGCTAAGGTCATTCTTCGACTCTCATCCCTCATTCCATGAGTCTTATTATCCCCCGACATCCGAGTATTATCCGCAAGAATAGGAAGCGAATGAGTGGTGTACTCCTGTGGCACCCCCGACTACCATGTGGGGACAGTACGGACCTTCTGCCGTGCCGTTCGAGAGGGGAACCGATATGCCCACCACTCTTGAACCGAGATTTACTTATGAGACTTTTGTACCTGAATCCTCATCGCCGATTGGAGGGTCACCGATGGCCCATTTCGCTGAGACGAGTGCCGGCATACGAGTCGTTCGAGAGCGGGCACATTCTCGATGGGTACGAAGTCCATTTCTTCGAGATGATGTGAAGAGACCGGCCCTTCAAATGGCTGATCTAGAGGCGTTCATTCGGGACGGGATAGCTGCAAAGCTCTCGAAAAGAGAGCCTGAAATGTAAGTTCGTGCTATAAATACCTTTTTATTTAAAACCATTGGTACTTGATAATGTTTACAATTAACGAAACCTTAATTTTGCAGGCGCAATGTTGGAGTAGGTTACGGCGTAAGTCATGAATTCTTCAGCACATTCTTGGATCCATTGGAGGACATGCCGGTTGAGGTTATTAGATTACTTAATTAGATATTTTTATGATTTGCATTTTTCTCACCATGTATATTTAACTCGAACAGTAGTGGTCATGATCTAATGGAAATTGTGATCCTCACCAGGCTATTAACACGTACCTAGGCATTCTACAGAGCAACCACGAATTTGTTGGTATTCGGGATCTCGATCCTGTGATGAAGACGAAGTTTCAGATAATAGATGCTGAATTTTTTGTACGACTTTTCTATCCTCAATTTCAGTTGTACTAGTCTTTTTTATCCAAAGTGTTGTTTGATTTCTCCCCATTTTTTATGCAGATAAGATGTGAGGCAATATGGAATGAGGCCCACTGCAATGAAGACGACAACACCAAATATGCAGGACCACTGAAGGAGAGTTTTCCAGCGGACAAACTAGAGGTACTTATTCCATATGTCGTAGGAAAGAGGCCGAAATGGCGGGACATGAAGCCGTGGTGGAAAGATATTGACTCCGTAAGTTTTTGTCTAATTTTGCTACAGATATAAATCAGCATTGTTTGCCCTGCTTTGAATTCGGTAGCTCAAAGTTTATTTCCATTAAAATGCAGCTTTTGACGGTCATCAACTTGGAAGGACATTGGGTGGCCTGTGAAATTGAAATTCCCAAAATGCGGATCATTCTTTTCGATAGCATGAGATGGACTTGGGATAATTCGAAATGGCAAAAATGATTGAGACAGACCTTGTGCATCCGACGCGTATTTCCGGCACTCTTAGAAAACACCGGATACTACGAATGGGCGGCACAAGAGGGAAGGCAGATCTCAGTTTGTCTAGATGAGCTGGAAATGTGTACTGCAAAAGAGTCCAAATATTACGTCCAGAAAAGTAATCATGCATGCGGTGTTTTTGCCTTGCTTGCTATTGAGAGCGCTTTGACTGGGAAATAGCCTAGACCTCAACTAAAACAAGAGGGACTGAAAAATATTAGGCGCAATATGGCTTTGACGGTTTACAGATACTCTAGTGATGCAAGCACTATAAAGCCTGATGAGATGGAATGAAATCATTGGAATGGTGACCTATTTCTGCATGTTGTATAATGGCTAGATTATCGAATGTTATAAGTATTTAATTTATCGAACATTATTATTTTGTCTACGAAAGGTTGTCGAAGATTTTTGAATTCAACTAATTTTCGAAATTTAAATTATGTTGGAAAACACTATGATATATAACAATATATAATGTTCGAAAAATACTAATAAAGTACGACACAAATTACCAAATTATTATTAGTATTTTCGAACATTAAAATTGTAAAGAAAATAAAGTTCGAAAATTGTTATAGGAATTTTCGAAAATGAAATACAATATTTTGGAAAATTACTAAAATTATTATTATTAATCTTTTAGAACATTATCATGTACTTTTCGAACATTAATTAGAATGTTTTCGAAAATTATTAATATTATAACTATTATTTTCGAAGATTTTTGAATTCAATTAATTTTCGAAATTTAATTTATGTTGGAAAACACTATGATATATAAGAATATATAATTTTCGAAAAATACTAATATTAGTATTTTCGAACATTATAAATTTAAAGAAAAAAAAGTTCGAAAATTGTTATAGGAATTTTCGAAAATGAAATACAATATTTTGGAAAATTACTAAAATTATTATTATTAATCTTTTAGAACATTATCATGTACTTTTCGAACATTAATTAGAATGTTTTCGAAAATTATTAATATTATAACTATTATTATTGATGTTTTAGAACTTTATTATTTTCGAAACATTAATCTTGAAAAATTAATTCCTTCAATTTTTTCGAGAATTTAAAATATTATTATTGAAAGTGCATGAAATATTTTCGAACATTATGCAAACCTAATTTTCGAACATTAACAAAACTTTGTTTTCGAACAATAATTACAGTGCAATGAGTTTTCGAAAATAAATAAATACATAAATAATTAATAATAGGGAAGAATGACTAAAATATTATTAAAGTAATAAAGTGCATGATTTTCGAGCATTAACAAATTACCATTTTCGAAGAATAACACAAGGCAATTTTCGAAAATTAAGACAGTTTTAATGTTCGAAAATAAGTCATGCTCTAAATTAATCAATAAATAAATAAATAAATAAGTAATTCATTAATAAGGGAAAATTGTGCATGTGTTTATTTTCGAAGATTAAAAAATCATGGTTTTCGAAAATTAGGTCAATTCACTAATTTTCGAAAAAACCAGCCTTAATTAATTAATTAATTAATTAATAATTAATTAATAAGGGAAAATGAATAAAATATTATTACAAGTGCATGTGTTTATTTTCGAAGATTAACAAATCATAGTTTTCGAAAATTATGTCAATTCACTAATTTTCGAAAATAAATCCAGCCTAAATTAATAAATAAATAAATAAACCCCTAATTAATTAATAATAGGAGTGAATGACTAAAATATTATTAAACTAATAAATTTCGAACATTAAGAAAATAAAATTTTCGAAGATTAACAAATGACAATTTTCGAAGATTAACAAATGACAATTTTCGAACATTAATTCTACGTACTAATTGTCGAAAATTTGTCACGCAATTTCCCTTAATAAAAAAATAATTAATTAATTAATTAATAAAAGGAGGAAATGAATAAAATATTATTAAAAGTGCATGACATAGTTTTCGAACATTAACAAAATAGAGTTTTCGAACATTAAGTCAAGTTTGCTAATTTTCGAAAACAAAGTATCCTTAATTAATTAATTAATTAATTAATAATAGGTGTACATGAATAAAATATTATTACAAGTGCAAGACATGGTTTTCGAACATTAACAGAACCTAATTTTCGAACATTAACAGAACCTAATTTTCGAACATTAAGAAAATAGGATTTTCGAAGATTATGTGCAGTGCAGAAATGTTCGAAAATAAGTCATGCAATTTCAGACATAAATTAATAAATAAATTAATAATTAATTAATTAATAATAGGTGTACAAGAATAAAATAATATTAAAAATGCATGACATAGTTTTCGAACATTACCAAAGCCTGATTTTCGAACATTAAGAAAACATGTTTTTCGAAGATTAAGTACAGTGCAGAAATGTTCGAAAATGAGTCATGCAATTTCATGTATAAAATAATTAATTAATATTATTATTATTTAGTGAATAATTTCCGAAAATAATGTTCGAAACATTATTATACAATATTATTGCTATAATAAATAATGTTCGAAAATAATTAGTAAATCAGCATTGTTTGCCCTGCTTTGAAATATTATTTTCGAAACATTATTTTCGAACTATAATTAGTACTATTAATTAGTATTATAAATTATTAATTAGTATTATAAATTAATAACAAACTATGAATAATTTAACAATTAAATAATAATACTGTATTTCCAAACAGTGTCTACTGTCCAAATGAATAAATGAATAAAAAACAGTGTATTTGCACATTGAAGTCCACAAATTCTGACATGGACCCCACAATTATCCATTGACTTTGGAAAAATGGGCATTTTGGGTTCAAAATCTATATTTAGGGGTATTTAGGGGTGTGCTACTATATCAATGGGCAAAATGGGATGAAAGTTTAAAAAAATGGGTAATTTGGGCCATTTTCCCTTCAATTAAGGTGCATTATGGATTTCATTTTTTGTTTCCTTTACGTTTTATTAAAGAATTATACTCATTTTGCACAGTGAATTTGAAAATTTTATGTCTTGATTTGGAAACATCATTTATCTGATGTGATTTAAGCTAATTTGAAATCCACTTAATTATTTAAAGTTTTTGAGATTTTAAATTACTCAAACAAGGCAACCCAAGTTCCGATAATTGCAAAAATTTATCCCATCTTTTCCAATTATATTGTCTGTATATCTCTTTTTATTAATCCAAAATACATGGTCCATTTTTCACATTTGATAGTGTTTTTTATTATTTTACTACTACACTTCTATTTAATTAATATGCACAGTTATTTTACGGTGAATACTATTTTAACTCATTAAATAAGGATGTATTAAACCACTTATTTATTTAATTTATTTTTCCAATAACATTATTAATTTTACTTTAGAAAATAAAGTAGATTGTATTGTTGGGAGGTAGGTAGCATTAAAGAACATTAACTAACAGTATTAATGTCCTTATTTAAATGTTCATCTGATTTGATTGTTGTTTACTAACAATTAATTGGATAGTTGTGAATATTCCACGATAGTCTCAGACAATTAATAATATATATTAGTGTCCTTGTTTCGATGGATGACATTTATTTGATTTGGTCCTTGTTTTCATGTTTTCATGTACGTGTGATTGGATAGTTGTGAAATTAATGTATTAAGATGTGAATATTGCATAATTGTGAATATTCGATAGCTGTGCTCCACGACAATTAATCAAGATTTCTTTTTCAACACCTTAATATTAATATTCTTTTTTTTTTAAAGGCTACAAGATAAAATAAAATGACATAAAACTGTACCAGAGTTCATGGCTCTCTCTACTTTAAAACTAATCATTCTATTTAAAATATTTGCAGCCATAAAATCACAAAAATATATAAGAATTTTGCAATACCATCACACATATATAATCACGTGAGAAGGAGTTCATTATCGATAACTCAAAATTAATTTTAAAAGTTAAACTCCATTTTATATATGTGAGTCGTATTATTTGCTAGATGTCTCGCTGCAGTCCGATTATATAAAAAAATAAATAAGTGTTCCACATCATCTAATTCAACTTTAATCAAATTTAGAAAGTGCTATACTAGCTATAGGGATGATCTTTTATGAAGAAGAAGTTGTAATTACTATTTGAATATAAAATATTATCTTCTTTTGTTTTTATAAAAATAAAATGATATTCATTTCCAGAGTTAGTCGTCAAAATAAGTGTGGCATTCTATTATACTTTATGTTGTATTTTCTATTCCAAAATAATTATCATATGTTATATGTATTAAAATAACACCATTACTAAAAAAATATAACAAAAAATGTAATAACAGATCTGCATTCTCAAAATAATGTCAGAAACAATACATATTTGTTAAGCATATTTGTTAAATAAAGAATAAATAATGTGATGGTGAAAACGTGTAGAAGAAAATGAGACTCGTATTAATCTAATCAGCTTTCCTGGCTCTTATATATCTTACAGTTGTCGATGTAATATTTCTGGTCACAGCAAAATCTTGCAAAAGAAGTCAAAAATTGATCAATGTGTGACATTCAATTTCGAGATAACTTCTGATTATCTCCCAAGAATATTACATGCATACAATATAAATATCACTTTAACAAATTGACGCAACTTATTGAATGACACAACATTTGTTTATAAACTAGGATGATTTCTCAATGGTAACACGAGTTTTAAAAACGATCAATATTGATTACAAATTTAAAGAGAAATTAATTTCAATATTTGAGAAGGAACTTAAATTTAAAATAAGAAATTTATTGGTATTGTTCGGAAAGGATTTACATAACGAATTTGAAATTTATTGTCTTCATTTGCAAATATTATTTATGTGATGTGATCTAAATGAATTTGAATTTCACTCAAATATATAGTGCATTTTTCATATTTGATAGTTATTTTTGTATTTTTCTAATATTATACTCCTATTTAAAATGCATATTTTTTTCTTAACAACTATAATTTTAACCAATTACATAAAGATACAATTAGAAACTTATAATATATGTAATTTGTTTTCTAACAACATCAATTTGATGTATATGCATAAATTAAATTATGTTGACGTCGGAATTTGTAAGAGAATAATTTCTAGTCTAACACCCAAATATAATGAAGATAAAGTGAAAAGTATGAAAAAAGCTGGCCCGGAGCCTACTCGGGTAATTTTGCTCGGCTGATCCTAGACGGTTAAATGACCGGGCAGGACCTTATAGCATTAACTTAGAGAAATAAGCTCTCTAGTGCTGTTTACAGAATAAGAATTCAGATCATTTTACAAGTTGAAATTACATCTATTTATAGCTGAAAAGTAACCTAAGTGGAGGAGATCGTGGGGATCGTGGAGGTTGTGGAAGTTGAACCCACTTTCTCCTTGATTTTCACCTGTTTAAGCGGCATTAAGCGGTTTCGTCACCCACAATCTCTTGGTGGTTGGCTGCTACCTGGGCAGCTACATTGGCATTGACCGGCCATTCTGGACGTCTATCGGGTTGGACGTCCACTGTGTCATCCTGGTCGGTCAAGTGAACTGATGGCTTTTATTAGGCCGTCCAGGTGCGATATGTCGTGCAGCTCAGATCGGACGCCCAATAATAGCCCTTTAGGTCTTGGCAGAAAATTGCTTCTGTTGAGACCTAACCAATCCTGACAAGTCGAGCCGAGCAGGAATGAAGAATGAGCTGCAAGTTGTTGGTTTTCCTTGGTGTAAACAAATGTCATCATCTGGTGAAGTGGAAGTCGAAAGGTCACCATTTTGCATCCGCTCGATTCTCCACGCGTCCACATGCGGTTGGCCGGAAGTTAAGGGGTCATCGCCTATATATATCGTTCTTTTTATTTGACCCTTTATCAGCTTAAAATTCTGAGTATTTACTGTATATTCCGAGCAGAATCGACCGGTCAGGATATCCTGTGCTACGTCATCCTGTGAGAGCGATCTTATTCGGAATGTAATTTCTTTCTCTCTTTCGCAGCTATGTCTCAAATTCCTACAGAGATCCCATCTGGATGGTCAAAAAGCCACCGGGTCGGACGGGCCGAGATACCTTTCGAGGATTCAGAGGCCATGAAGTGGCCTTCTGTTGTTACCCAATCTGAGCTGGATAGAATGCAGTCTCGTTTTAACATACCTTTGGGAGTTTTCTTCGTCGCCCCCCGTCCTGAGGAGTGAATGCATAAGCCACGGAAAAATTGTGTTGCCATAAATCTTCAAGTATTGGAGGGAGGTCTGCGGTTTTCCATGGCGCCCTATTTATCTCGCTATCTTTGGCATTAGGGAATAGCCCCTGGACAGCTTCGTCCAAATAGCTGGTCCTCTCTCCTGGGTTTGTTAGTGCTTTTCCATAGTTATAACCTCGGAGAGCCCAGCTTTGAAGAGCTGTCATGGCTGTTCAAACTTGAGCTTATACCTGGAGTGGAAAATCACTTTTATTACCTCGCCCCTCGGATACATCGGCCTCAATTAGTCTACGATCTTCCTTTGCCAATCAGAGATTGGAGAAGTGAATGGTTTTGGGTCGATGGGGATTGGAAGAGTCCGGGGACGTTTAACCATTCATTTGCTGTCAGGGCGTCTTGCCCAGTTGGTTTCTGTCCCGCTAAAGGTATACATTTGTGGTTTTCTTGATTAGGTCTTCTAATGTTTTTAATATTCTTTTATTTTGCAGGAGGGTCGCTTGAGAGTCTTGAAAGCGGCGGTGACTTCTCTCGCAAAATCCGTATCTTGCGGGACAGTGTTAGCCCAGAACATCGGGCGTTCAGGGAGCTGATTGTAGAAGATCGGCTCATTCGGGCTGGCCTTGTCTTTCCTTTTGCGCGTGCTACCATAGATTTCCAAGGTAGGTTTTGCTGTTGAACCAGGATTGTGCTTGACTATTTTCTAACTGATTACTCGTTGTACAGTTGTCCTTCCTCAAGACAGTCTCTATCCCGATATGAATCCAACCAAGCGCATTAGGATCAGGATTGAGCGAGGTGGGAAACAGAAAAAGCCGATTGAGAAAAGACGAGGTCCAGGACTCCCGGTGACTGAGACTCCTACTTCGAGTTATAATCCTGTCGAGCCGCCCATAAAGAAATCACGCCCGACTTCTAGCGAGCATCCAGCTGATAGCTCTGATGTTGCCACGTCAGCTCACCCTAGAGTATGGTCCCCTGAGTCTCCTTTGGCCGGCTCGGTTAGCATTTGTGGTTGGGATCCCAGGCTGATTGAGAGCTCCAAGGAGTTCCTCAGGAACCGGCCTCCATTTCAGATTAGCTTCTCTCACGCTCGGGCGCCCAGCGCGGATTTACTGAGGAATCTTTCATCTAGAATTAGGCTGGCTATGGACGCTCCGGTAAAGGCCTGGACGGGGGAGCTTGAGGATTATGCCAAAAAGATGTCGGTGGCTGACCTGGGGGCTTGCTCGGCAATTCTGAATGCTCAAGTATCCGTCTTTACCTGACGAGCTCATCGCGAGTATCTTGGTCAGCAAGACAAATACGTAGCAAGCAGGGCAGAACTTGGTGAGAAGAAGGCCGTGTTAGCTGCTACCTCTGAAGAGATAAATGATCTCAAGTCTAAACTGGCTTCTGCCCAAGAGTCATTGACCCAGGCCGTCAGGGGCGCCGAGCTGGATCGCCAGTAGTTAGTTGAGGTGGGCATTGAAAAGGCCCTACTTAAGGGTAAGCTCGAAACGGTTCAGGCCGAGCTGAGGTCTTTACGTGACGAGCTAAAAATTGCTAGAGTTGGCCGGTTGAACGAGGCCGCCATTGCGCATAAGTATAAGGACTCTGATGAATGTAAGTATGAGGGAATTTTGGCCTACCTCTTTGCTTTCATCGACAATATTGAGGTGGCTAGGAGGTCACAGATGGACAATCGTCCCTTTAGTATAGCCTTAGCTGATTTTCTGTGCAAAAATCCTCTTCCTCAATACTATTTGGATCCGATGGATGATTTGCCCGGCTATCTCCCTCTGGGCTCTGAACATCCCTTGCGGCCAGCTTTTCCCATCCGATTTATGTCAAATCCTGACTTGGGGGCTTCTAGGTTCGAGCAGGTCGGGGAAGCTGGTGCAATCGGAGCTGAGGATGATGTAATCGTCCTCCAGGATGATTAGTTAACTAATTGTAAACCGTCCTTCTTTTTTTGTTTGGCCGTTCGGTCCTTTGTGAACAGGTTCTGGCCTGCCAACCAGTTTGCATACTTATGATTTTGAATGAACGGTACTTCATGTGTATTCCCATATTCGATTGAACATATCAGGCTAGTTTTGGTCTTGACCGGTTCAGCTCCCGGCATAGCATTCTGGCCGACTTCATATCTGGGGGATTAAATATGGTAGGGCTTCGAATAGCCCCTAGTCTTAACACATGTCGCAATCCGGTGGCATAGAAGATGATGCGTCGTTATTTATTGGCCCTTGGGTTTGCCACGCGTCGCTTATAGTAGGGTAGGATTTGAGAGGTCACGGTCTCTTTATAAATAGCAGTGACTTACTCATTTTTACCTCAGTGAGTTTGCTATGATATTCTTTAACCAACCGTAACATTCCAGCCTTAGCCATGCAAGAATTACCGCCTAGGATGACCCCGGCATGGAAGCTTCCGAACCCGAACAAGCTGAGGAGATCGGTGCAACTAGGTTTGAAGATAGTATGACTGTGCTCGAAGATGATCGATATTACGATCTTGGCCATAAAGAAGTCCGCACAGTTCTCTTAAGCTTAAGTACTTGGCAACATATCCAGCAACCATCGTCTGTTCATAAAACGCTCTAGCTGACATGTCAATATTGAGAGAGATGCTTGGTTGGATTGGGCGACTTGGTCAAATCTTCCAATAGTGTAGATCATTGCTGAGCTGCTCATTTGAGTCCTTTTTGTTTAGGGTCTAGGGTTTAATGGACCGTCTGTCAAGAGGTTCTAGCCTCAAAACCAGCTATCTTTAATGATATTTTTAATTCCAAATATAATTGTGTCCGTGTTGTATTTTCATCATATAATTGCTAACATATAACTTTAGACTTGATTTCGTCTTGGCCGGCCTGGATATGTCCGTCGGGGGATTTGTTCTCGAACGAATGACCATTTTTAAATGTTAAGTACTTGGTCTTGGCCGGCCTATCTGCTGTTGCTGTGTTCTGGCCGGCTTTACAGCGAGGAAATCTAGGAGATCTGGTATGACAGGACTCTGGGTCTCTTTTAGGCCTGACACGTTCGCAATCTGATGTTCTGGAAGACGAAGCGTCGTCCGTCGTTGACCATCCGATTCGCCACGCGTCGCCTCTAGTCGGATGGGAGTCGAGAGGTTGCGCCCTCCCTATAAATAGGAACGACTTTCATTCATTTTGACCTTCACGAGTTTACGACCCTTAAAGAATTCTCTGATATTCCCCGACCAGATTTAGCCGTCCAACATCTCCCGTCCAGGATAACCCGCTCTCGTTAAACCGTCCAGAACGATTTTTAGGTAATTTTATTTACTCATCATGTCTTCTACTTCATCTTCTGGGACTGAGTCTGGGTACGGAGGATACCCTTCTGAAGAATTGAACATAGAAGTTAGCTCTTCTTCGGGGGAGATTAGGAGTTCAGGTTCTCCGGCGATTGAGGTGGCAGGGACATCGGGCCGACCAGCCCGTTATGTTTCAATAGGGATGCCTAGGCCGCCTAGACAATATAGTCGGACTGAACAGCCCTCTTTAGATTCGGAGGCTATGTCCTGGCCTTCCATAGTTACCCGGGCTGAGTTGGATAAGTGGCACGCCCTCTTCAACATTTCGCGGGGGGTGTCCTTTGATGTCCCGAGGCCGAACGAGCGGATGGATAAACCACCCATGGACAGTGTGGCCATCAACCTCCGATCTTTGAAAGGTGGTCTCCGCTTTCCCTTGGCTCCTCCTCTTACCAATTATCTTCGTTTTTTGGGGCTCGCTCCCGACCAGTTGCATCCGAATAGCTGGTCCTCCATTCTTGGGTTGTTCGTCCTCTTTTGGACGTTCAACCTCGGTGTTCCGACCCCGGAAGAGATGTCTTGGTTGTTGGGTTTAAAACTCCTGCTCGGAACTCAGAACCATTTATACTATCTATCCCCCCGACAGAAACATCCTCAGTTGATCCGTGATCTTCCGTCCTCCATCAAAGGTTGGAAGACAAAATGGTTCTGGGTCAGGGGTGATTGGATGAGCCCTGGCCAAGTTGGAGAGCAAGGGCCAGAGCGGGTGTTCTGTCCAATGTTTTTCGGGACGACAAATGGTATATTTACATTTTTCTTGTTTTCTGCTCGGTTATCTGATTTTAATTATCTTTCATTTTGCAGAGGTTTCCATGGAGAACCTCCTAGCTGACAGCACCTTTTCTCGGAAGATAGTATTTCTTCGGGACCACACCGCCCCCGCTCAGCGGACCTTTAAGACGCTCATTACCGAGGAACGTCTTATTAGCGTCGGTCTTATTCTTCATTTCCGGCCTGCTCCGAATAATTATCTTGGTAATATTCTCGAACTTGTACCTATTAGTTTTACTCCGTAAAGTATATTTAATTACGTTTCTTATTTTTCAACCGTCCTCCCCCCTCACGGCCTGCAGCTCGACATGAACCCTTCTCAACGCATTCGGCAGAGAACTCAAACAATCCACCGCCGGGCAGGCAGGGAGGCCTCAAGGTCGAGGTCAAGGCAAAGACCGGGGACTTGAATGCCCCGTTGTAATTGCACCAGCTTCAGCTTCTGTCCCAGAGGATGCGGCTCCGCGTGCTCCACCGGCCAAGCGATCCAGGTCGGGCCCCAGTAGCACCGTGGAAACCTCAAGAGGTAGCTCGGGAGTTGGAAGAGGAAGCTCGGGGACCCCTGGAGCTTCAGTCGCTTGTCCGATGCCTGGCTTCTGGGCTACTGAGAGCCCCCTGGCCGGGTCTGTTAGCGTCTGCGAGTGGGACCCCGCCCAGGTAGAGAGCACCAAGGAATATCTTGGTCGTCGCCCTCCTTTCCAAATTAGCTTTTCGCGGGCCCAGTCTTCTTCCCAGGAGGTCATGGACAAGCTCCCGTCCGGGGTGGCCTCTGCTGTCGAAGCCCCGGTGAAGGCCTGGACGGAAGAGTTAGACAGCTACTCCCACCAGATGTTTGGCATGGACATGAGTTCTTGTGCTAATATCCTTTTGGTGCAGGCGTGTGTGTTCTCCTGGTAGGCTCACCATCAGTAGTAGGAACGACTGTCCAAGATAAATGATCTGAAGGCCGAGCTGAGGAAGAAGAATGGCGAGCTTAGGAATGCGGCAGAGGAGAAAGAGACGTTGTAGACTCAGCTGGCTTCTTCTCAAGAAGCCCTATCGCATGCCACCCTGGCCGTTGAACTGGGCAGGAAAAAGATGGCTGATTTGGCGGTGGAGAATACCCGGCTTCAGGCCGGGATGGACGAACTGAAAGTAGAGTTAGAAGCTGTCCGGGCTGCTCAGGTTGATGAGGTCACTGTGGTTGCTAAGTATAAGGACTCCGACGAGTGCAAGTGCAAAAGCAGTCTTGGTTATCTTTTTACCTTTATCGACGCCATTGAAGTGGCTCGAAAGGAGAATTTGGACGACCGTCCGCTTATGACAGCTTTGGCCGGCTATCTAGAAAAGAATCCACTCCCGGCCTATTATTGGGATCTGATGAGTGATCTACCTGGGTATCTTCCGGTCGGGTTTGAGAAGCTACTCGCTCCGGCCCCTCCCATTGTGCTTATGTCCAACCCATCTTTTGACATGGGGGCCGGTTCTGGAGCTGGGCAGCCTGCCGAGGCGGCGAGTGAGGTGGTAGAAGAGGAGCTGGTTGACATTGGCCAGTAGTACTTGTAGATTTTCTGTTTTTTCTTTGTAAGAGATACTAGCCTCCAAACCAGTTTTGGTCATAATATCAACATTTTTGCTGGTTTATGACTTTTCATATTTCTGTGTAGTTCAATCAAGTTGAAACTTGCTCGTCTCTACTTTATCCAATCAGCTCGGCATTTAAATACCTGAAACACTTGGTAAAAATCCATTAAAATTTGATAATTGTGGTGTTGGCCTGCTCGGGTTATCGAATTAATTTTTAACCCCAGTATTTTTAGACATTTTAGTCTGACTTCTTACCCTTGGTCGGAGCCGTGGTAGGTCGGCATTTTATTGTTTCACCTGGCCTGGACGGCTCGGATGAGGCCATAGCCTAGTGTGGGCCGAAGCCTTGGTTGGCTGAAGCCTTACTGTTCCATCCGGTCTGGACGGCTCGGATGAGGCCGTAGCCTTGGTGGGCCGAAGCCTTACTGTTCAATCCGGCCTGGACGGCTCGGATGAGGCCGTAGCCTTAAATGGTATACAAGCTGGGAAATAACTTCATTAATCAAGCATAAAGAAATTACAAAGAATTCACAATTGAAATCCTAGCCGGCTAATGATAATACTTTTTCAGGTGCTCTATGTTCCATGGTTTGAACACCACTTTGCCGTTCAGGTCGGCTATCTCGTATGCACCTCCGGCCAGGATTCTACTAATCTTATACGGTCCTTCCCAGTTGTGTCCAAGGATCCACTTGGTAGTAAGACTTTTTTGAGAATGAGATTCCCAACCTCGAATCTCCTAGCTCGAACCTTTGAGTTGTAGTACCTTGCACTTCGCTGCTTGTAGATGGAATTTCTCACATCTGCATCAATTCTCATTTCCTCCAGCAAGTCAAGGTTGGCTGCTAAGGCCTCTGTGTTCTGGTCGTCCTGATATTTATTTACTCTCCAAGTTCGAACACCAAGTTCAATTGGGATGACAGCTTCGGAACCAAATGCTAGGGAGAATGGTGTTTCTCCCGTCGCTGTCCTGGCCGTCGTTCTGTATGCCCACAGCACCTCGGGCAATTCATCGGCCCAGGCCCCTTTTGATTCTTCAAGCCTGGCTTTCAGGGTGTGTTTGATAATTTTGTTTATGGCCTCAACTTGGCCATTTTCTTGAGGATGGTATGGGGTAGAGAGTAGCTTCTTGATGCCTAAATTTTCACAGAATGTCTTTAGATCGTCGCTGTCGAACTGCCGACCATTATCTGTGATGATAGAATCAGGGATCCCGAACCGGCAGATGATGGACTTCCATATGAAGTTCGTAACTTTCAGCTCGGTTATTCATGCCAAAGGCTCTGCTTCTACCCATTTAGTGAAATAGTCGACGACGACTATAGTGAATCTCACTCATCCTCGGTCGGTTGACATCGGGCCAATTAGATCTATTCCCCATTTTGCGAATGGCCATGAAGCCATGGTTGAGTTCAGATCCTCCGATGGTGCTCGGATGAGGGGTGCGCACCTCTGACATTTATCGTATTTTTTGACAAAACTGATAGCATCTTTCTTCAGACTGGGCCAAAAGTATCCTTGCATGATAACCTTGAAGGCTAAAAACTGGCCTCCTGAATGATTTCCGCATACACCCTCATGAATCTCAGTTAATATATATTTGGCTTCATCTTCGTCCAAACATTTTAGAAGGGGATGAGAAAACCCTCTTTTGTACAGCATACCGTTTTGGATAGTGTATTAGGCAGCTCGGATTCGTAACTTCCTTACCTCATCCTGGTCGGCGGGCACCTTCCCCCTTTCCAAGTATTGGATGATCGGGGTCATCCAAGTCATCTTTGGCTCAATCTCATAAACCTCCTTTTGGTCGAGGGCCGAGTTGTCCACAGTTCCAATGTTAACTGAGCTGATATCCTCGGCTCCTTCACTTGTCGCTAGCCGAGCAAGAGTGTCGGCTTGTGCATTCTTACTGCGAGGAATCTGCTCAGCTCGGATTCGCCTGAATTCTGCGGAGGCCAACTCAACGGACCTCAAGTACTTAGCCATTTGTTCATCTCGGGCCACATATTCACCCGAAATCTGATTGACTACCAGAAGGGAGTCACTGAAAACTTCGAGGTCGTCCACTCCAAACTGTTTTGCCATGTCTAGCCCAGCCAGAAGTGCTTCATATTCGGCCTCGTTGTTTGTGGCAGGAAATTTGAAGCGTAGCGCCGAACAGAAGTATTTCTGGGTGGGGCTGACTAGTACGATTCCGACCTCAGCGCAATGGGCGGTGGACGATCCATCTACGTACATCTTCCACGACTTTTCTATCCTTTCTTCACGAAGGATGAGAGTTGGAGTAAACTCAGCGATGAAGTCAGCAAGAGCTTGACATTTTATTGCCGTTCTAGGCGCATAGTGGACGTTATATTGGTCGAGCTCTACTACCCACTTTAGCAATCTTCCCGAAGCATTTAGGCGGCCCAGTACCTGCTTTAAAGGAAAATTAGTCAATACCTCAATTTGATGTGCTAGGAAGTATGGGCGCAGCTTCTGGGCTGAGATGACCAGTGCGTAGGCCAACTTTTCCATTGCTGGGTAGCGGAGCTCGGCGTCATGTAGTGATTGGCTCACATAATAAACAGGTTGTTGAGCCTTCTGTTCTGCGCAGACCAGCACAGAGCTTACTGCATACTCGGACACGGCCAGGTAGAGCTGTAATTTTTCGCCAGATTGAGGTTTTGCCAAGACTGGGGCCTTCGTAAGTGCTTTCTTGAGATCTTCTAAGGCCGATGGCATTCATTATTCCATTCAAATTGAGCGTTTTTCCTGATCAAGTTGAAGAATGATCGACATTTATTAGTGGATTGAGATAAGAAACGATTGAGGGCGGCCACCTTGCCTGTCAGACTCTGGACGTCCTTAATCCACCTTGGCGGGGTCAGATTCATGACTGCCTGAATTTTTTCGGGATTGGCTTCGATTCCTCTCTGGCTCACCATATATCCCAGGAATTTTCCTGACCTTACCCCGAAGGAGCATTTTTTGGGATTTAACTTCATCCTGTACTTCTTTAGGATGTCAAACATTTCTGCCAGGTGGCCTACGTGGTCAGCTTTCTATTTGGACTTTACTAGCATATCGTCCACGTAGACCTCCATTGTCTTCCCGATCTATGCGGTGAACATTTTGTTTACCAGCCGCTGATAAGTGGCCCCTGTATTTTTTAATCTGAACGGCATCATTGTGTAGCAGTACTGCGCCGGATTAGTGATAAACGTGGTGTGAACCTGGTCTTGCACGGCCATTGGTATTTGATGATAGCCTGAGTATGCATCCTTGAAGCTCATGAGTTCATGGCCAGCAGTAGTGTCAACCAGCTGATCGATATTGGGTAGCAGAAAGCAATCTTTCGGGCATGCTTTGTTCAGATCAGTGAAGTCTACACAAAGCCGCCATAACCCATTTGGCTTTCTGACCAGGACGGGGTTGGAGACCCAAGTGGCGTACTTTGTCTCTCTAATGAAACGATAACCCAACAACCTTTGCACTTCCAATTCTAGCCCCTCGTATCTGTCTGGGCTCAGCCGGCGTCGTTTCTAAGCTACTGGTTGGGCGGCAGGGTCTATGTTAAGGTGATGGCAGGCATCTTCTGGCCGGATGCCTTCCATATCTTCATGAGCCCAAACGAATACATCAGTATTGCCCTGCAAAAAGGTTATTAGTTCAGTGCGGAAGGACTCTTGTAGTTCTTGACCGATCCGCAGTTAGATTATTAGTTCAGTGCGGAAGGACTCTTATAGTTCTTGACCGATCCGCAGTTAGGTTATTAGTTCAGTGCGGAAGGACTCTTGTAGTTCTTGACCGATCCGCAGTTCCATATCTGGCCTGCTTGGATCCATGGTAACAAGATCCAGCTCCGCAACAGGCGCCGCTCGCCTTTGGGGGCCATCTATTCGGGGATCGATGGATCCCCATTCCTCCTCGGGCTCTTGTACGTCCATGGCCATTTCTTCTCCGCTATTCTGGGCGGCTGTGCCAAAGGAGGATCCAACCTCAAGGTGGAGCTGACCGGCAGTTCAGGGACATAGCCGGTTGTGGAGGTTCATTTTCTACCTCCATATCAGTCTGATTTTGTTCGGCAATTTCGAGGATGGAATTCTCGAAGGCGTCTTCCATCTGCTCATCGACCGAGGCAGCCTGAGCGAGCTCAAGCTGATTGAGCTCTTTCGGACGTAGTCCCATGTCTGTCTCCCTGGCGGCCAGCTGGCTTCCCTTCACCACATAACCTCGTCGCCCACCAGAAACTTAAGGGCGAGGTGATAGATCGAGACCATCGCTTTTAATTTAGCGAGGAGTGGTCTGTCCTAAATGGCGTTGTATTGAGAATTCAAGTCCACCATCTTGAACTCTGTCGTTGTGAATACTTCCCGGTCGTCGGATCCGAACAGGACCTTGAGCTCACAAGTGCCGAGTACCCTTGTACTCATTCCTCCAAAACCTTGAATTGTGTCGGAGGACGGCATGAGCTGGGATTTGTGAAATCCCATCCGCTTGAAAGTGCTCAGGTAGAGCACTGGAATGGCCTCCTTAGCCCCAATATACCGCTCTGCTCGGTTGAGGAAGTCGTGATACGTTCTCGACCCCTCTTCGTGGACAGACCACCAAAATCTGGTTCGAGGCCTTAATCCGGTCATAACAGCCATGAGAATGGCGTCATTTGACACCTGTTCCATGCCAAGGACCAGCTTATTGAAGCGGTCCAGATATGACTTTAGAGGCTCAACCTTGTCTTGCCTCACGTTAACCAACATTTTCTTTGGGGTCGACCTCATCCTCGAACCTATGAATTGTGTAAGGAATAGGTCGGACAATTCGTCCCACCCTCCAATTGATGTGTCGGGAAGGGAACGGAACCATCTCTGTGCTCGATCCCCTAACGTGAGCGGGAATGTCTTGCACATCAGCTCCTCTCCTAGTCCCTGTAACTCCATCCAGGACGTATACTTGTCCAGGTGAGTACTGGGGTCGGTCTCTCCATTATACTGACCGATGGGGGGTATTTTGAACTTGGCCGGGACCAATGTGGCAATATGCTTTGCAAAGGGGGTGGCCCTCTTCCAGTCCCCTCTATTTCGCCTGGCTTGAATGTCAGCCAGTCATTTTCGGAGCTCCTGCTCCTCCACAAATTCCGAGTACGGAAGATTGTGGCCGGTACTCTCATCGTGAGGTGGCGGGGCCTCACATTTCTCATTGGGGAGCCTATCCAGCCTCCTGGCCTCCCCTGTCAGGGCCGGTGCTATGTCATCTTGGGCAAACCGCCTATCTGCCCGTGCCCCTGCTGTGTCTGGGCGGACTCGGTGGTGATCCACTCGGGCACGTGTAGGGGACTGACTTCACCGTAATTCGTCCTCGACTATTTGCTTTCCCAGGTTTCGTCTTCGCCTGGGTCTGCCTGAGGACTCAGAGTCCTCCAGTACACCGTTACTCGCCTTGGCCTTCTCCCTCTATTCAGCCTCTTTGAGCCGCTCGGTTAGTGCGGCCATGATGCCCCGAATCTGTGCCATAGACATGGGGGTCTCTAGGGTCTCCAAAGTGATAGGAGCCACCTGAACGACTTCTTCAACCGTGATCGGCCGAGGTCGGCTGGAGCCGCCAGGCTGGAAGACTGGGCCCTGGGATTCTGGAGTGGTGTTGCGATCGTCGTTACTCATCGTGTATTGGAGTTGTGTTCGGGTGTTTGAATTAACCCCCTTCTTCTAGCGCCAAAATGTTGACGTCGGAATTTGCATGCGGATAATTCCTAGTTTAACACCCAAATATAATGAAGATAAAGTGAAAAGTATGAAAAAATGCTGGCCCGGAGCCTACTCGGGCAATTTTGCTCGGCTGATCCTGGACGGTTAAATGACCGGGCAGGACCTTATAGCATTAACTTAGAGAAATAAGCTCTCTAATGTTGTTTACAGAATAAGAATTCAGATCCTTTTACAAGTTGAAATTACATTTATTTATAGCTGAAAAGTAACCTAAGTGGAGGAGATCGTGGGGATCGTGGAGGTTGTGGTAGTTGAACCCACTTTCTCCTTGATTTTCACCTGTTTAAGCGGCATTAAGCGGTTTCGTCACTCACGATCTATTGGTGGTTGGCTGCTATCTGGGCGGCTACATTGGCATTGGCCGGCCATTTTGGACGGTCTATCGGGTTGGACGTCCATTGTGTCATCCTGGCCGATCAAGTGAACTGATGATTTTTATTAGACCGTTCAGGTGTGATATGCCGTGCAGCTCGAGTCGGACGCCCAACAAATTATATAATTGGGTAGGAAGTAGATGTTTAAACTTTATTGATGGCTTTTATTTTTTATTGGGGAATTATACTTTAACTGTTTGACTTTTTAGAGAGAGAGAGAGGCCTGCTTTGACTTTTTTAAGATATGATTTGACTTTATTAAATTATGTAATAAAACAATTAATTTCACTCAAAACCGAACGAGACACAGACAGTCAGACACGTATGACGTTTTACAAAAAAATTATAGTTAATGTTCATGAAACAGAGGATAGAATCCAGTAATCCACTGATCAAGTCTCAAACAGCTATATGACTACATCAATGGAATTAATTGTAACAAGAAAATCGTTAACCATTAGGCTAAATAATAGTAGCAGTAATAAAAATATTATTAGGTGATAGCAGTATCAATTGTTTTTGGTAAATAACTTGTGAATGTATCATGCTCAATTCAAAAAATTAAATTAAATATTTAATTACTTAATTTGTAATTAGGGGCGATTGTTCATTTTTTAGTACCCATCTGTATGCCTGTACATAAAACTGCCATATTTTCCATCAGAAAAGGAAAGTCAAAGTACAACAAAGTTGAGAAAAAATTGGAACGATCATTAACTGCATATTTTTCAACAACAATTGATTTCTATATAAGATGGTAGTCAAATTTTGGGACTAGATTATTAGACGTGGAAATATAGTTTTCCTCTGGCTACATAATTAGCAATTATCTCATTATCTCAGATATATATATATATATATTTATATAACATTCACGTTTTGGAATAATTAAATTGATTAGATAGAGAGCTTTAATTTTCCTAGATAAGAACGGAAAAATCACATTCAAAAGAGAGTTTATTGCTGAAAGACAGAAATATATACATTATTAATTGGACATACACCCCCATGGCCACATATATAACCATACATACAAAATTAAAGTAAAAGAGCTAACATAAAATTTTACATTTATATATATATATATATATAGACACACAATTAGACACAATGAGTGAGATCTTCTATTACACTTGATGTTACATCTTTTATTTCAAATAAATTACCACACGTCACGTGTATTCAATGACATTATTAATTAACACGTGATGTGTATTAAATATTATGTAACACGAGATGTAACATCGAATATAATAGAAGATTCAAACTCTAGACACATAAATATCAAGCTGATTGACCAGAATCAAATCATTATTGCTAGCTAGATCCCCAAATTCGAGTCGCGTTTGAGTGCTGATGGCTAGTGGTTGAACTTTTGACTTCATTGTTGCCAAATAGATGATTTCCTGCCGTGGCTTTCTTGGATGTGGAAGAACTACTACCTTGATAACCTGATTGTTGGGCGAAAAGGGAATCAGTATTGGATTTGGTATTATAACTAGGATTGGAGGTGTATGAAGAATTATATTTTGCCATGCCAATTTTTTCTGCAGCTGACATTGTAGAATATATTTGGAATAGAGTATGTGAAACTAGGCAGATGAAATTTGGAGACGAGAAGGGAAATCTGCAAAGAAAAATGTTAATGTCTTCAACTCTCTTGATGCCTTTATATAGAGGTGAGGTTAGAGGGGGTGAGTTGGTCATGATTTAATTAATCAATCCCACAAATTAAATAATTACTATCCCAAATCGATAAATATGAAGTGTTGCTTGTAAACGAAGGATCGTGTGAGTTGTGGCCGTGTGTGATGCCCTTGGCTTGCATTATCGTTGAATAATATGGCCATGACAAAAAAAAAATCATTAAATTAATATATTATGGTCATATATGATGTATTTAACTTCTTGATTATATATATACACATTGAATGTATAAGTATGTGTGTAGTATTGACAGCCAATGAATTCTTCAAATTGTTTATTGATTCTTGTTTATTATTCATGCACCATACAGACATGCACATTCTAATGTGTTGCATGTGAAAAGGTCAGAGCACATCAACTTAATCTTAAATATTTGACTTTTTTGTCTTTGTTTTTAAAATAAAAATAAAATATAACCCTTTGATAATTATTTTTAAGTGAAAAAGGATATTTATTTCAACTATTAAGAATGCTATAAAAGAAAATAAACAAGTAGTAAGAAAAGATTATTCTTTGTTTTTTTTTTTTTTGGAAACCTACGAACAGAAATTAATAAATTAATAAAATATTGCTCAAATGTCTACCGTGGGCAACTCTTAATATGCCCACCGATAATGTGTATTGATCTCATCCCCTCGTTATATGGAAAGTAAAATTAATAAATACTCTGGATTTTTGACACATCAGTCGTGGACATACTTTAACGTATCCACGGTGGGTAGGGGAGCGGGACTGTTACTTATAAAATATTGTTTAAATGCCCACCGTTGGCAACTCTTAATATGCCCATCGATGATGTGTATTGATCATATCCCCTCGTTATATGGAAAGTAAAATTAATAAATATTCTGAATTTTTGACACATCAGTTGTGGACATACTTTAACGTATCCACGATGGGTAGGGGAACGAGACTGATTCCTTATAATTATAAGATAGTATTTGGAGAATTTATCGTCTAACTAAGTAAAAGCAAAATAGTAGTACAAGGTCGTCTAAAATTTGAATTTCCTATTAATGGTTAAGTCAAAAGCGTGTTGATTAAAAAAAAGAAGATTTAAAAAACGAATGAGATCAACACTTTTAGCCACTTCTATTTATATATACATATGCTTAAACTTTTTTTACTAAAAATATTGTTAATTATAAGCTATCCATGTTTAGAAATTCGATGATAGATAAATGATAGGAACATATATAATATGAGATCAAACATCCTTTATTTTTTGAGAAACTACTTGAATGTTAATAAATAAAGCTAAAACAATTTTTTTAATGGGTCCTACACAACTGATTATATGATCATTTAAAAATAAGAGATCAAATCCCACCTTACCCTATTTCCTTATATTTTATCCCAAACTATCATATCCTATAATAAAATGTCCCCATATATCTTTTTTCATAACAAAATATCCCCAACTATCCTTTTTATGATAAAATACTATTTTACCCTTGTTAACTTTTCAAAATTTCCAAAAAATCATACTTGCCATTAGCCAATTTTTCCTTTTTCCAATCTTTACATTTATTAGATCCGGAATAACTCTCTGATCAATATCAGGCCCAACATGCTTCCGTAAATAAATAAAATTGAGTTTGAAACATACCTCGCATTTGTCTCTTAAATTCCCTTGGAATACGGTTCAGGTTTTACGGATCAAAGATCCAACCACTCGCCCGCAGTCTATGGTTCTGAAACCGATTCCTTTGGAACCCAGATCGCAATCCTTCTCAACGGCCACCTGTCTTTAAGGAGATCACGGGGAGACTCACTGCTGGATGGATTTCACTCAGAATTATAAATTTTTGGACAGAATGTCGGAAAGCAAAAAATCTTGTTTATTGAAGAAAATAAACTAAACTATTTTACAATATTAATCTTCTCCGCCATTGGAGGAGAAACTTGAATTAGCCAATCATGGCTAAAACTTGAGTAGGGGAAATCCCCATGAATAGGAAAACTTGAAAACTAAACTATTACAATTGGAGAGAAGATTTCTCGAAAACTTATGGTAGAGAGAAGTGTTGTGGATTTCGATGATCCTCTTCTGAGGCTGAAGGCCTCCTTTTATAGGCATCAATGTGCTCCTGTATGGCTCAATTATTGTCTTGCCAGCTTGTACTCCACTTGGTTAGTGGGAAATGGGGCCGACCTTTTTTATTTCTCACCCACCTTTTGGTAGGTGCATCTACCACCCGTTAGGTGACTTCGTTGTCTTTTTGCGTCGGCAACGAATCTTCAATTTAGTGGAGGGGTCCTCCATGTTTATTTTTTGGCAATCGTCCTTCCTTGGTGCTGGATTCTTCAAGGATGGTGGGACCATCCACTACACCTTGTCTGACGGGAATGCCATGTGCTAGAGATGGCCAAGAAAGATCCCTTAGCACCCTTTGAACCTGTATAGGGTCTGTATTTGAACCCTTTTATACTGTATTCCTATTTATTACATTTTTAGAATACAATACAACCTGTTTGCTATCGAGTCTAATTAGACTCGCTTCCTTTTATTACATTTTAGGTTTTTATTTTCTAAAAACTCTTCTTTTTTCCCTTTTTCTTTGGGTAGTCGGGTTTGTCCTTTTTTACTTTGAACCCCTGTCCAAACAGTGGTTTCTCTTGTACTTGACAGTAAGAGTATATTCGTTCTTCCCATTTTCCGATATGTATCATGTTACATATCTTCTTCCTTGTTTGTTCCGTTGCTGGAACCTTGTTCTCCCAGATTAGCTTCCTCTTATTTTCAAAAGAGGTCTCAGCAAACCTAATCGTGTTTCCTGTCATTGAGTTCAACAGGAACCACCCATTCGCAGAATTTTGATAAATTTTGAATGGGTATTTAACCTTGTCCATCTCTGTGAGACAGACCCAAAGTCCCCAGGCTCGCCTTGTTGATATGTCATCTTCGGTAAGAGCAACTACCAAGAGACTATTTGATGGTGGTGTCTTCGCTCTATTAAATGCCACCATGTTTGATCTCTGCAGTTTTATAAATTGGAAAACTAGGTGAGACCCTTTACCAGTTATTAATCTGGAGCTGCTGAAATGATCTTCAACTCCAGGATATCTCCTTGCTCTAAATGGGGGTTGTTCTGCCATGATTCATGCACAGCAATAGTTATCCATTCCGGTAGTTTGGAAATCTCCGGAAAGCTGGGAGCAATCGTGAATATTGAAGCAATTGCTCCAAAATCAAACCATTCTCGGATATCTTGAGGGTTTACACCTGAAAGCATCCAAAGTCTTGGATACTCTCCAGACCAATCCGCAATTATTTTTTCTAGTTTGATCCCATTTCTTGTAACTAATTTCTCCCATGTTCGTTGATACACCTGAAATGGAGAAATAGCTTGATTAGTGTTAACCTGTCTAGGGCCTATCTAGGGCCTTAGGTTAAACCTCCCCCTCTTTAACCCCAGAGGTGCTGGGTTGACTCGGGTTGCCTGAAATTGCTTCCTGACCTTCCGAATTAACATTTTTATCGAAATTCGATAAAACACTTGTTGTGGCTTTATCAGCCTTTTCACCAGTGTCTGATAAAAAACATTTTTTAGCAGGATGTCCTGCTTCGGGTATATATGTACCCTATTTGTTCATTGATGATGAACCTTTCTCATGTATTTCTTTTTGGGTTACCGATGGTGAACCCGTTCGGGTGCAAGACCCTTCCAATGCTTTTCATAAATGGAGTTGGGCCAATCGCGAAGCTTGTATGGTTTGTTGGACTTTGTCCAAATCTACCTTTTGCACATATGAAGCTGCTTCGGCACGTATCCTAAGCAACTCAAATGCCTTGTGTAGTTCCTCAAGGTTTTCCCTGAGGTGCCTTGATCTAACTGTAATGGAATCCACCTCAAGGATGTCCATCTCTTGTTAGGAAATCTGCAAGAACATTCTCATTAGATTTCACAATGACAATATCAAATAAATAATATTGACATTCTGCTTGCCACATGATAATACGAGCTTTTTCTATTTTTGATTCAAGTTTATTTTTTAAAAAAGCTCTGACATTTGTATTATCAACTTTTAAAATAAATTCTTTGGCTAATAAAAATAAAGGTCATTTCTTAAACGCCTTCCACACCGCAAATAATTCTTTCTCATTAATATGCTAGACTCTGACTTGTTGTTCGGTAAACAACTCTCCTGTGTATCTACATGGTTCTTCACCAGTAGATGTCTTTCTCATGAGCACTGCTGCCCATCTGAAATCGTTAGCTTCTGTGTAGACAACTAACTGATCCTCATCTTGAGGAATTGCAAGCTTTGGTAGGTTATTACAAACCTGTTTTAACTCACGAACTCTTTGGGAATGAATGTCTTCCCATTTCCATTTGGTCTTCTCATCCTTCTGTAATAAAGGACGAAAATCCTTGCGTTATTTTGCTAAGTCTTTGATAAATGAACCTGCAAAATTAATTACTCCTAAGAAGCTTTGAAGGTGCTTCTTATCCCTAAGAACATCTGGAAAATTGTGGATTTTCTCCACAATATGTTCCTGTAGTTCCATTCCTACATGGTCAATAATAACATCGAGAAACTCGATTCTATTAACCGTGATTATTGCCTTCTTTTCAGAAAGCACTAATCCTTCTTTATGACATGCTTCTGAAAATATTTTAAGATACTTTAAATGATCTTTCATATTTTTAGATGCAATCAGGATATCGTCTATGTAAACAAACATAAACTCAAAATAATCTTTAAAAAGATTATCCATCTTTCGTTGGTATATTTGGGGTGCATTTGCAAGACCCATTGGCATTACATTCCAGATATACTAACCCTGTGGAGTAGAAAAAGCCGTTAATTTTTTGAATCTTTTTCTAACTTAATCTGGTAAAACCCAGACTTACAATCGAATTTTGAAAACACTCTTGATCCCTTAATGCAATCAATTCAGTGTTCTCTACTTGGGATGTAATAACCATCAAATTCAGTAATCTTATTAATACCTTGATAGTTAATTACTAACCTTGTTTTTCCTCTTTTTATTTCACCATGGTTTCTTACCAAAAACCCAGGGCTACTGTAAGGAGAAATACCTGCTTCGATCAGATTGAGATCAATATGCTCTTTAATAATCTTTTGCATATCCTTTCGATCTTCAATGTTCATCTGAATCAGCTTATACCGAACCAACTCGTATTTGTATTGTTTTTTTACCTTTGGAGTTGCTTCGATCTGGTTTTTGTCCCACCAGGCTAAAAGATTCTTATTGAAATTCCTTTGGATTAGCCTTTTTATATTTTCAAGGGAAAGTAAACTTTCCTCATCAATGTCGATCTGAGGTGGTCCTTCTTGTAAGACATTTTTTAGGAACTGAATTGCTCCTTCATGTGCCTTCTCTATTCCCTTTTGTCTATAAGACAAAAGAGCTTCTCCAAATTTCCTCTTATCCTGCATTTTAGGATGAGTTAACTTGGCTTCATTATCACCACGTTTGCTGCGAAAATTAATAGGCATTATCCTATTAAAAGCCTTTTTCTCACCGTAAAACCTGTATCATACTACCACAGTTAGTAGTAAAGGTTAACAGGTTCTTGTGATTATCCTACTCATATTTTGCAAAAGTTTGGATAAAATTATTACCCAACAAAATATCAGCACCTGTATCATGAATATAGATAGGTGGCATTCTTACTTTATACCATGGGGTATCGAATGCTCCTCCAATCATTATTCTTGATTCTCAAATACCGTTATTGAGTATAAAGATTTTCTGGGAAAAATCCCTTCCTACAATAAGAGGTAATTTTTCCACTGCTTCGCTGGGAAAAACTCCTGGCTTTGCTGTAAATGATATATCTCATCACAAGGAAACAAATTATCAGTTTCAGATATATCAAAAACCACACAAATTTCTTTCCAACCATTAGGGTTATTGATTTTGACATTTCTTACCCTAATCTGTTGTGGATTGAAATCCTCATATGGTTCTTTTCCTTTTAGGTTTAGAATCATATCTTCGGAAAAAGACATCCTGTTACTAATCTCATGATCAAACCTAGATAATTTATTTAAAATCGGATGATCTTTAATTAGTATATTAACACCTCCTATATATCTGGACAGGGTCTGGTGTCATCACCTTGGCAAATTCCTTGAAGATTCTAGGAATTTCTATATACTCTTTCCTAAGAAACATATCTGAATGATGTGTGTTGGAAAGTGCATATGTAATTCTATACGTGATAGAATATGGTCTATTACCCTTTTTCATTAAATCAGTTCTCTTGAAATCCTGATGAAGGGTTAAGACTCTATCGAAATCTTGGTCAGCTAGGTTGTATGCAATTCTAGGGTGGATATTAAACATAAGTTTCCCTGCATATAGATTTCCTACCATTGTACCAAGACAACTATCTCGCAAATTATTGATTCTCCTATCCATTATAGATAAATGTAATTCAGAATCAATACCTTCTTTAAAGGTTGCTTTAATTACTACTTCAATAGTTCCAATATGGATCTATTTCATAGTAACTGCTACCTCTTCTTTGATATGACTTAGTACCTCAAAAATCTCTTCTCTTGGAATAAGCTGCATATCAACTTGATTACCAGTTAATTCCATAGGAATTGAAAACTCACCTGAGTTTACCTGGTAGATAATGTGATGCTTGCGTTGTCTTAACCCGATCTGGTCACAAATTCGATTAAGACTTCCCCTCTTAAATCCATCATATGGACCTAAAGTTGAATCTTGTCTCATGATCTTTTCCATCATTTTGTTGGAGATGGTCATTCTGGAAAAGAATCCTGATAGACTTTCCGAAGTTTGAAGTCTATCTTCCGGTTCGCCGTGGCTATTCGTCTGATTCTGTAGATGATCCATTAGATCCTCCTGAATCAGATTCTAATTCTTCTTTATAGATACTTTCATCTGAAGAAATGTCCTCGAACTTGTAAATTGGCACCAAATCACCGTAGTAGACCGCATCTAGGATATCGTTAGTTGGCTCGAACTGGCGCACATCTTTTTGCTTCTGTGGGCAATCGGGCGAAATATGACCTCTCGCACCGCACGTCCAGCAGTTGCAATCCTTGAAACTTTCATTTGTTCGAGTATGAGCTCGCTTGAAAGTTCTCCTTCTGGTTGTTCCTCCTGTTGACTTCCCTGTGGACCTCGATCCTTGTGAGGGAAACCTGGAAGGACCAGACTTCTGACCAGATTTATAAGATCTAGCCTTTGATTTGGACCACCATGATTTTTCTTGATTGGAAGGTCTTTTGAATGATCCTCTGGATTTAGACTGAAACATTCTGTTGAAGTGTTTTTTTCTCTTTCCATGTTTCTGGCGACTTGGTTCTCCAATAATGCTTGAAAAATCATTATTATCGCAACAAAGAGGAGTCTTTTTTACTAATCCTCTTAGTTTTTTCTTGTTCTTTTGTAGTGTCGCTTGATGACACCACTCCCTTAAGCTGTCCTTTAAAAAGAACATCCTTCGGGCCACTGAATCTATCATTCCTGGAGGTACCTTATATGTTTGTATAAGCATCTCTCTCCAAGGACTGCATATTTTTGCAAAGAACATTTCTGTTGCAACATTCAATGGTATCTGAGTCTGGAAGTAATATTTTCGAAACCAGTATATATACTCATCCGCATAACATATACTTCTTAACTCGAGAGCATACAAAGCTTGTGTGTATACCCTTTCTTTTTCTTCTTTTCTTTCGTCAAAGTATCCATCTCCGATGAAGCATACTTTGAGCCATTTACCGAATCTTTCGATAATCTCATAGAGATCATCTCCTTCTCCGATCTTATCTTTGATATGGGCCTCCGTTTTATCCCATGCTTTCTTAGCTGAACCTTGCAAACTATTTTCAATAAGTTTGCCGAAGTGTACTTGGTCCACGTCCAACGCTGAAGCGACAACTTTTAATGCTGCCGTCCATTCATCGATCAAAGTTTCCATATTTCTGAAATCGATGACGTCGGTTGTGAGCATTAACCCGAATGGATATGTAGGTTGTAGCATCATTTTTTCCCAAGGAGTATTAGATGCTGCTGCCTTATTCCACTCTGGTCGCTTTTTTTGTCGATTCATAGCTGTGCTATAGTCGACTCGATCATAATTTCATTCCCGTGGTTGTTGGGGAACGGGTGTTTCGACGGGTGTGTTAGCACTCGTACTTTCTTCTTCCTGTTTAGGAATTTGGTCGTTCATTTTGAGATTAACTGGATCCACAATTCCTAGATTGGAAAGTGATTCGGTTAACTCTGAGAGTTCTTCTCTTGAGACTTCCATCAAACTTTTCAAATGATGTCAAGCAAGAGTTCCTCGTCGCTTATAGACTTCGGGACTTCCGTAGCCTTTCCTTTGGGAATGTTTGATTTATCTCCGAACGCATTTTTGAAACGTTAGTTCATTGATCTACCTGTTCCCTTTGGTAACTTTCCTTTTAGATCTGTAATTTCTTTTTTCAGATCTAAAACTTCTCGTTGGATCTCGGATAGAGATCGGCACGTCTTCTCCATCTGTCCACCATAATAAATGATGGTCTTTTGGACTTCCCTAAGGTCTTGGGTGACCTTAGATGTATCTGGAATAATGGTGTTCCAATCTTTGCTGGATGTCATTAATGATATCCTGCACTTGTGTTATCTTGAAATATTTTCGAATACATTTTTCTTGATTTTCTCCTCCATTAGGCACAAAATAATATTGTATAACATAATTTAATTTATTTCTTCAATAAAATTTGGCTCTAATACCAATTCTGGCATTTGATCTCAATAAATATAAATCATGGAAAAATTCGAAAATTCAATTAATCTTTTCTTCCGAATAATAATCGTTCAGTATATGGTATTGTTATACCTTTCAAACCAGATCACAAGTATAAATACAAGTATTTTTTGGGGCACGAGAAAGGTTTCCAACCAAAATACCAAGATAATTATATCCGGGTTTAAAATCTTACTTTTAATAAGATGGTTTGGAAAATAAAATTTGAGAGTGGAAATAACATTTTAAATAGTATATTTTTAAGGATAAATTGGTTTTTGACCTTATTTAGAATATATTGAGATAATATTATAAGAATTGAGGCATTTTGAATTTATTAGATAAAGAATTAGGGCATTTGGAGGTAATTTTCCTTAAAAATAAAAGCCTAAAATCAACCCACTAATGTTGACTTCAGATGAAGAACATCCCATCACCGACTTTAGCATCTCACGTGTGGTTGATTTGACATTTCGCATTAGACAAATTTTATATTTATTATGCATTATTCTTTAAAAGTGTTGCCCCTTTTTGAACTAAAGTATGTTACAATTAATTTCTATTTCAGTAAAATGAAAATCAAAAGAATATGATATTTTTAAAATCATTTTATAAATTTAATTTCCTAAAAAAATTTAATTAATAATACATAATCTCATGTAAAAGTCGCTTCGTTCCACCAAATTAAACTAGTAAAATAATTTTTTATAAGTTGTTTTGTCATAAAATTCAAAATTTTAGAGATAAATAAAAATAACCACAAATTTTGTAGGGGTATTTCGTTCAAATTGGATCACATAAATTTCCTCAGCTTTATTGTTTCACTTTCCTTCATTCTTTCCAAATTCATTAAAATAAGAGATATAAATAAAAATATGATACCTCCAAACTCATTAAAGCAAGAGATATAAATAAAAATAAGAATATATATCTAAGAAATTCAAAGTTTTAGAGATGTAGTTAAGACCGCAATTCTCTTTTCAATGCAGAAGACAGCGTGAAATTTACTTTTTTTTTTCTTTTTCTTTTTTTCCTCTCTCAAGATAACGTTGTTTGCGAGTGTATTTTGCCAAAATTATTTATAAAGGATAAAATGGTAACCACACCAAGTCATATGAATATGTAATTTTAAATGACTTGAGAGATAAACATTAAAATTCCGTTCATGCAACATCTGTCAGAACTGGATTTGTTAAATGTGAATTTTGTTCTAAATTATTTAAAAATTAAAATGAAATCGATCGGTTTCCAATATTAATCTTTAAAGAGATTCAGGCCCATTTAAAAGCTGACATTTCTTGATCCAATGGGCTCTTAACTCAAAACCAAATTCGTGGACAAGCAAATCTAAAATGAATGTTTTCACATGAAATTTCAGTTTTTTTTTTTCAAACTTTTATAGAAGACATATATTTTAAATTTTTTAAATAAAATTTTATGAAGAAAAACAAATATTATATCTTGGATTTAATGTAATTATGTGAGTTCTTAGATAATATTCCATCCACTTCAAAAATATGTCGTTCAAAATTGAATAAATATATTTTAATAAGGATTCAAAATTAGAAAGAAAATCAAATAAATTATAAACAATATCATTCAAATTCTTGAATTTTATACAGATAATTTGAAAATAAAATTGCATAAAACTCTAAAATAATATTTAATTTAAAATAAAATTTAAACTTCACGGACACTATTAAAGTAACTTGGAATGTTAGATCTATAATATTCAAATTGAAACACCTGATTTGTCTTATCATTGATTTGGTTCCGATTTTATTATCTCTTAAAGTTTAAGATTGTTAAGAGAGCGAATTTGAATTTGAAAAAATGTTGGCGTAGAAGCCTTTATCTATGCAAGGTTGGAGGGTGATTTAGTCATTTAATTAATCAATCCCACAAATAATATATTATATCCGAAATTGGTAATATGAAGTGTTGCTTATAAACGAAGAATCGTGTGAATTGTGGTGGTGTGTTCGGCTTGCCTCATGGTTCAATATTGTGACATGGCATAAAATAATTAGTTAAAAATAATATATTATAGTCATATGTTACGTGTTGAATATGATATATATACACATTTAATGTTAAATGTATGTATATTTGACAGGCAATAAATTGTTTATTGATTCTTGTTTATTTATTCATGCACATACAGACATGCACATTCTTATGTGTTGGAATGTAAAAAGATGAGAGCAAATCAACTCAATCCCAAATTTTGACCTTTTGTCCTAGTTTCTAAAATAAAAATAAAATGCAAACCTTTGATCTTGTTTTCTAAATGAAAAGGGATCTTTAATTCAAGTAATAAGAATGCTTTAATTAAAAGAAAAAACAAGTAATAAGAAAAGATTATTCTTTTTTTTTTCCAGCTAACCTAAATTAAAGATAAACTTATATATTTGGAAAAATTACGATAATTAGAATCAACATTATTTATAATTAAAAAAAATACTATTATTTGGAAATTTTATCTCCTAATTAAGTAAAAGCAAAATACAAGGCATAATGTGTAACGCCCCGTTTTTTTTAAGGTAAACCTTGATGAGGCGTTACTCACGCGTAAAATACGCTCTTTCAAGAAAAATAAAGATAAATAAATTCAAGAAAATTTGTTGTTTATTATATACATTTTCGAAATTCATGAAATAAATCATCTTAAATTAAAACCTTCTCCGACCTTTAATTATCGGCTACCAGCATCCACCGCTCGCGCGTCATACCCTAAACTCTTTAAACTGAAAACATTTTAACATAAAAGGGGTGAGCGTACAAAGACACTCAGTGGAGTTGATTTGTACAGGGAAAATGGTACACATAATAACATCATTCAACATCTTTTTAATTACGGTTTTTAGCCGTCATGAAAACGTGGATCTTAACCGCCATGAAAACATTTGCTTATCATAAACATATTACACGTTGTGGACTCCCAAGTAGTCCCAATGAAATCCGTTGAATAGGTTTGCGAAGAAGACCTATCGGGGCCCCAAGCCGACCCCATTATAGGTTGTTATACCCCTTCGTGTTGGGTTTTCGAAGAATACCCCCCTCTGATGGGTTTCCGACAAGGAATACCCTACTTGGCGTGGCAGGTGCATGCGCAGTTAAATTGTCACATAATAGTTCTCACATAACAAAAATAATCAATATCAATTTTTACCTGTATATCGTACTACCTTTTTCAACAATCTCTCATTCAAATAAAAAAGATAAAGTATATAGTTGATTATATGATGAGAAACGTGAAAAAAAAAAAGAAACAGAAATGAAGATGAAGAAGACGTAAGAAATACAAAAACGAATAAAACAAGAGAAGAAGAAGAATAACGAATGAAAAGAAAGAAAAAAAAATGAAAGATTTATACTATCGAACATTTAATTAATCCAACAAAATTTCACGAAATTCTTTCTCTCTCCTTACTCTCTCATCTCTCTCATTAATGCACTCATTTCTCTCTCCTCACTCACATTTTTCTTTTCTCTTTCATCCAAGACACTCTCTCCTACCTCAAAATTCTTATTCTGTCAAAAATTCTTGCCTCAAAATTCTTGCTCTGTCAAAAGTGGTGGCGACTTCACCATAATATTAACTTTCTCCACTTTTACTATATTTCTTTAAAAAACTTTCAAATTTCTAAACTACATGATTTGATTAAAAAAGCCAAATAATTTATCTTCATAAATGAAGGCCGTTTTGACTCAGTGTCGCCACTCGGTGCTCCGCCATGAGAGCAAGCAATTCCAATCTTTGACAAGTTCTTGAGTTTCCTCACGAGGGCTCACTGATAGGGTAATTTCCTTCTTTTTCAACATTACGGGTTTTCTGTGTGGCCCTTTTGCTGAGATAGTTCTGTTTTTCTAATTTGATAGATTGGTCTATGGATCAAAGACTTTGGTCTTCTTTTCATGATTATATATATATATATATATATATATATATATATATATTTAACTTATTTGTATGAGTCTGGGTGATTGAACCTTTTTTCTTTGAATGGAATTTTGTGCTGAATTTGATTTTGGAGTTTTTAGGTTTTATCTTCTGTTTCTTCGAACTGGTTTTTATCTGAGTGTAGTTTTTTAATGAAAATTCAGAATCGCTAGATTTCTGCAGTAGCAACTTCTGCCGTGATGTTCATTTATCTTTTCCGTCTTTGATCTGTGGTTTTGTTATGCCTTGAATATTTATCACTAACTAGATTAATTTGATTAAAAAATTTCAGCTTTGTGTGTTAATTGAATTTATGGGGTGGCATTTGTTGCAGAAAGGAAGACAATATCCGAAGGTGAAAGAGTGTATGCTTCTTTATTTGGAGTTGGGGCACTTGAGGTTTTGGTCATCGAATGGTGGCTTTGTTAGTTTTGGGGCTAAAAGATTTATTTATTTATCTTTATCAATTTGGTTTTTTTCATGTATCTCAATTAACCTTTGGGAAATTTCTCTTAGCATTTGCTCAAGCTTACGGATTCTATTGATAAAATTATTGATGTTGCTCTGGTCTGACGTGCGTCTTTTCGGAATCAAAACTTGAAATCTTGAACGTTCGGATTCGAGAAACCTGCAAAACAACACCGGGAGGGGTTCCCGGCGAAGGGACTCCGACGCTCAAGTCAGTCGAAAGGCTCTCAATTCTCTCAAGTAATATAATGTGTGTATATTGTGTATTGCGTGTGTGTAAAGTGAAAAAGACAAGGATATAAATACTCCCTGATACTTGTTGTAGCAGAAATAGGAGTCCTAATTGTAGTTGAAGTAGGAGTTCTCCGAAAATCAAGGATTAGCTCGATATTACCCTAGAAACAAGGGATATGGATAACAAACCCGCAAAAATAACGGGCAGTTGGGATCATTTCGTTCTCATCCAATCATTCAGTTTGTACAAACATTCCGAGCTAACGTAGTTCTCCGGGACAGACATAGTTCGCCAATCAGAGTAGTTCGCACATGACGACCAAGACTAGGTAAGAAACCCGGTTTGAATCAGTTCGGTCGGAAAGTTAGTTCGGTTCGGTCGAGAAAATCAGTCCGACTATAACAGTACTCCCCCCTTTCCGAAGTGTATGTAATACACTTAGGGAGTTCGCTAAGGTGGTGGTTCGCTAAGTCGGTGACCGAACTAATTTGACGTTCCTTTTCGAGGGGAAAACATCTTTTCAACCGTAATCATTTTGTTCGACGACACGTGGTGAAAATCCATTCCCGCCCAATGTCTTTTCGTTTTCCTTCGTTGGATTTCATCGCATCCAACGTCGGACAGATCGCGTCTCTTCAGTTTTCCCCCCAAAATCAAGAAAACCTACCTCTATATATACTCGTTCCATTATCTTCCCACAATCTTCTTACGAAATTTTACTGTAGACGTTTACCAGCAGAGCCTTCTCTTCCAGATCTTTAAATCTTTCCTCTCGACTTCAGGTACCCTTCATTCCTTCTCCTTAAATCTTACTTTAAAATGACATCTACTTTTTCGAGAACCAATCTCTCTAAAAAATCTAGGAGAAAATCTGTAGATGAGGTTTTCTCCGCCACCAAAGTTACTCCTACCCATACAGTTCTACTCAGCTCTTTTACCGCCGGAGGTTATACCGTGGTCATTCCGACTCCGGAGGATCGACCTCATCGCGCTCCTCCGAGTCATCAGACCTGGTTCCTAAAACACGTCAGCCTAGGATTAGTTCCTCCCATCCATCCTTTCTTCTTAGAAATCAGTTCGGAGTTCGGGATATGTCCAAACCAACTCCACCCGAACTCCATTAGTTACATAGTCTCTTTCTACATGGTTTGTAAGTGGATGGGGGTTGAGCCCTCTGTAACCCGCTTCCGGTCTTATTTTGTGTTAAAAAATTCCAATCCTTTTCGCTTTTACTTAAGTCCTCGTAGCGGTGCGAGGCGAGCTGCTTTTCTCTCTCCTGGGGATGATAAAATCAGCTCCTGGGAGAGCCATTACTGTTTCATTAGGGAACCAGCGAACCGATCATTCGCTTCTCTTTCCTGGGTTCAAAGCTCTCCCCAGCTCGACCTTGCTCCTCCTACTGATAATATAATCTCTCTCTTAAACGTGATTTTTGAGAAGGGGTGGTTCGATACAGTACAGCTGAGTTCGGATGTATCTTTATTGTCTTTCTGGGGATTTTATCCGAACAGTCAAGTTCCCCACAAATTTAACCTAGGTTAACTTTGCTCCTTACTTCATTCTTTCTCAACCGTGAGTTTGTTCCGAGTTATTTACTCACCCACGATTTATTTCTTTTATAGATCGCGCTATGAACAAGTTTTTCAGCTTCGCGAATGATGTTCCTAAGGCTGAGCGAACTCCTTATTCGCCCTCCCAGCATGGGGTGAATACTGACTTGGCGGCCAGCTATAGGCAAGCAGAAGAGGACCGCCTTGCTGAGCTCATCGGACGAACACCTGGTCCTCCCGACGAATCAGTTCGGGAGACGGAGGGGGTGACGGTCACAGTTTCCCCAGATGCTGCACTTTCCCCTCAGAATCTATCCGCCTTAGTCTCCATTGATGTCCCTGTTCTTGAACCTATCGACCTGGTCGAGGAGGTCAGTGACATCCCAGCGGAAAGGACCCCTCCTGTCAAGAAAAGAGGGTCTTCCAGTTCGTGGGGATCTAGGGCCAAAAAGTTACGAACTACCGAGGAGGTCGGTGGTTCAGAAGGACAGGCGGAGAAACCAGCTAAGGGCGAAGAGGAATAAGATGCCGAGGAGAAGGAAATAAGAAAGAATTTGACTCGTGTGGCAAACTTCAAAGACTTCTTTGAAGGACTAGCCAAGACAGCTCTCCGTCACCGAGCTCTGCTCCAAAAGGGCTGTCAAAAGTTGGCGGAGGTGATGGATGAGAAAAAGACACTTGAGAGCGATCTGTCCCTCCAGTCTTTGAAGTCCCAAAAATTATCCGTCTTGCTGGAGCAGAGCGATTTAGACCTGGGGTTGGCACGTTCGGAGGCTGCTCGGAAGGGAGAGCTGCTACTGGCCAAAGAGAAGTTCACCGTGGAAAGGCAGGAGGCTTTTCTCTCAATGGAGGCTGAGAATCGGAGATTGAGGGAGGAGCTAGAACGGGAGAGAGCCGCACGGGCTCAGTCCGAGGAGAGCATGTTCAAGACTGGGGTTGCGGAAGGCTTTCATCAGTTCGTACGGAGCTCGGAGATGGAGTTGATAGCCGCAGAGTATCGTGAAAGAATCATTCATCGTCTCTGGGACTCCGTTTTCTTTTTGTCCAAAGCTGCCCGAATGGCCCAAGCATACTTCACGGAGGGAGTTCGCCTACGCCAGAAGGAGGTGACCGAAATTGCTAAGCGTTTTTAACAAGAGACCGGTCAAGTATTGCCGGGGTCCTTGTTCGAATACGACCTTCCCCTCCTGGGCGATAAGTTGGCTAAAACTTTTCCCATTCCTCCGGGTTGGAAGGGGGATCCGAACGAGGATGTTGATGCAAAGTGGTGGTCCGGTTTTCTGGAATAGTCTATATCGGAGGTCCCCCCTGATCGCTCTCGTACTGACCCGTCTCTTCCTCGATCTGGCGAGGCAACTCCGAGCTTAATCTCAGATCTCCCCGAGGAGATGTTCGCCTCTTTTCCACCTCTCTCAGCCAGCGGACCCTTTCCTCCTTCTGAAGGCCCTTCTGGGGTGTAGATGTATTTTTCATCTTTTTTTGGAAATATTTTGTACCTCTTAACTGCTTTTTTTCTCTGAATGTTACAAACTTTTCACAAGTATCAGTTTGAATGGATATTTCGTTATACTTCAAATAAGTAACTAATGATCGCAATAGACCTAAAATGATCTAATTACAGTTCACTTCCATTGATTCCAAAGGAAGATTGTTGATCAGTTCGATCGATCAAAACTTCCAAGGAGAAAATCATTCAGTCCGTTCCAAAGAAAGGTTCTTGATCAGTTCGATCGATCAGACTTTCTAAGGAGAAATCATTCAGTTCGTTCCAAGGAAAGGTTCTTGATCAGTTCGGTCGATCACACTTTCCAAGGAGAAATCAGTTTGTTCCAAGGAAAGGTTCCTGATCAGTTCGGTCGATCAGACTTTCCAAGGAGAAATCAGTTTGTTCTAAGGAAAGGTTCCTGATCAGTTCGGTCGATCAGACTTTCCAAGGAGAAATCAGTTTGTTCCAAGGAAAGGTTCCTGTTCTAAGGAAAGGTTCCTGATCAGTTCGGTCGATCAGACTTTCCAAGGAGAAATCAGTTTGTTCCAAGGAAAGGTTCTTGATCAGTTCGGTCGATCAAACTTTTTAAGGAGAAATCAGTTTGTTCCAAGGAAAGGTTCCTGATCAGTTCGGTCGATCAGACTTTCCAAGGAGAAATTAGTTTGTTCCAAGGAAAGGTTCCTGATCAGTTCGGTCGATCAGACTTTCCAAGGAGAAATCATTCAGTTAATTCTCAAAAAATATAGTACAACTTTTGAAACAGAATTGTAAAGACACCCATTTTAACGTGGTTCGGCCAAATCAGCCTACATCCACGAGTCGGATACCGACTTATTTTATTAGAATGATGGAAAGTAATCATACATAGAATTTTTTCATATGGCTTATATGCCAGGGTCTTGGTAACAGTTTGCCCTTTCCATCAGTTAGTTCGTAAGACCCTCCTGAAAGAATCTTCGATATTGTATATAGCCCTTCCCACGTAGCTTCCAATTTTCCAATATTAACCAAGGCGTCAGACTGCCTTAGAACCATATCGCCGATCTGAAACTCCCTTTTCTGAACTTTTTTGTTAAATGCCGCCTGAACGCGCCTTTTGTATAGCTCATTCCGAACTCTGGCTTTATCTCGAAGTTCATCCAAGAATATTGAATCGATTCTGATTAACTCCTCGTTCTTCAACGGCTCGAAACTTGTGATTCTCAGCGCTTCTCCCTGGATTTCTGCTGGCACAACGGCTTCCATTCCGAAAGCTAGATTAAAGGGGCTTTCTCCCGTCGTCGAACGTGGTGTAGTTCGTCTGCCCAATTAGATTGTTGAGATTCTAGTCGTTTTTTTAGTCCGTCCAGTATGATTCTATTCACCACTTCGACTTGTCCATTCGCTTGAGGATGAGCAACTGCCGTGAATATTTGTAGAATCTTCATCTCTTCACACCACTCAACGATCTTCTTTCCTCGAAATTGAGTTCCATTATCTGAAACCAAAATCCTTGGTAAACCGAATCTGCAACAGATGTTTTTCCAAATAAAATGGATCATTTCGGCTTCGGTGATCTTGGCCAAGGGTTCGGCTTCGACCCATTTGGTAAAGTAGTCCACTGCTACTACTACGAACCGCTTACTTCCTCGAGTTTTCACAAAAGGACCGACAATGTCAATTCCCCATCTAGCGAAAGGGCATGGCGAATAGGTAGTTAGCATGTCAGCGGCAGGGGTATGAATTCGCCATCCATGCTTCTGGCAAGCTTCGCATCTCTTAACTATTTTGTTCGCGTTATTCCTCATTGTGGGCCAGTAGAATCCAACTCGTACTACTTTTCGAGCTAAAGATCTAGCTCCCGCGTGTTCGGCACATCCCCCCTCATGGGCCTCTTCTAAAACTTTGATTCCTTCTTCTCTGGATAAACATCAGGCATCTGTCGTTAGGAAGGTTTTTCTATACAAGGCCTCTTGTAGTAGATAATAAAATCGAGCTTGTCTTTCCAACTTTTTTTAATTCTTTTTCTGTTCCTTCTCTCTTGCCTTCTAAAAAGCATATAATTGGAGTTCTCCAATCCAAACTCACCCCGTTATCTATGCTCATTACATCTTTCTCTCTTTCCACTCCCATTACTGTGATAGTTCTTTGTGAACAGTCTTGAAGCGAACTACCTATCTTAGCAAGGAAATCTACCTTTTGGTTCTCGCTTCTAGGAATCTGCTCGATTTCAAGTTTCTCGAACTTGCTTTCCATTTCCCTGATTTTTTCCACATAAGAATTCATCCGATCTTCTTTGACTTCGCATTAGTTTTGCAGCTGTTGAGTTACTAGTTGCGAATCAGACTTGGCTGTCACATGACGAGCTCCAACTTGTTCGGCTATTTTCAAACCCTGCAGGAAGGCTTCGTATTCTGCTTCATTGTTAAAGGCTTTGAACAGGAATTTAACAGCGAACTGTAGCTCATCTTTTTCTAGGTTAATCAGTAAGATACCAGCTCCGGCTCCATGACGGGATAAGGATCCGTCAACAAAGAGTTCTCATTCCTTCTTTTCCTGAATCCTGGTTGTCTCTTGTATAAAATCTGCCAAGGCCTAACCTTTAATTACCGCTCGAGGTTCATACCTGATGTCGAATTGGCCCAGCTCGACGACCCACTTAACCAATCGTCCTGACGCATCTGGTTTCCCTAATATGATGCTCAACGGATGATCAGTTCGCACTATGACCGTATGGCTAAAAAAATATGGTCTTAATCTTCTGGCCGCAATGACTAATGCATATGCTAATTTCTCGATCTCCGTATAGCGTATTTCCGCATCTTGAAGGACTTTGCTGATGAAGTATATTGGGAACTGGTCCTTGCCTATCTCTTTTATCAGGACCGAACTGACTGATTCTTCCCCGATTGCCAGGTATACTATTAGCGGTTCTCCTTGAACTGGTTGTTTTAACAGGGGAAGTGTAGCAAGAAAAACTTTCAGATCGTCGAACGCCTTCTGACACTGCTCATTCCAGCCGAACTGACTACTTTTTCTGAGAACTTTAAAGAAAGGTACCCCTTTGTCTGCCAATCTGGAAATGAACCTGCTTAAGGCGACCACGCGACTAGTTAGGATTTGTACTTCTTTCATAGTTCGAGGAGCAGTCATGTTTTGTATAGCTTGGATCTTGCTGGGATTGACTTCGATTCCTCTTTCAGTAACCATGTAACCCAAAAATCTCCCCGCCTTTACTCCAAAAGAACACTTCGCAAGGTTCAAACGTATTCCACTTCTCCGAATGGTTGCCATAGTTTCTCTTAAATCTGAAGGATGTGTGTTCACTTTAGCACTCTTTACCAGCATGTCATCTACATAAGCTTCCATGTTCCGACCTAACTGATTGGCAAACATCTTGTCCACCATCCTTTGATAAGTAGCCCCAGCATTCTTCAATCCAAATGGCATCACCGTGTAGCAGTATGTTCCTGACGAGGTGATAAAAGCGACATTGGGTTTGTCTTCTGGGTGTAGCAGAATTTGGTGATACCCTTGTGCTGCGTCCATCATACTGAGAAGTTCGCATCCTGCCGTGGAATCGACTAGCTTATCAATTCGGAGAAGCGGATAATAGTCCTTAGGGCAAGCTTTATTGAGATCGCGGAAGTCAATACACATACGCCACTTGTTCCCCGGTTTAGGTACCAAAACCACATTAGCTAACCACCGAGGGTACTGAATTTTTTCAATATGTCCGATCTCCAATAACTTCCTCACTTCACTTTCAATGATCTCATTCTGTTGTTCTCCGAAATGTCTTAACTTTTGTTTGATGGGTCGAGCTTCAGGTTTGACATTTAATTTGTGAACAGCCACGTCTGGATTTATTCCTCTCATGTCCTCTGGTTTCCATGCGAACAAGTCCACGTTCTCCCTCAATACTTCTATTATTTCTTTCTCGATTTGTTCGGTTAAATAACGACCGAGGCGGACTGCATGACCAGGTAGCTCCGGAATCAGTTCGACGCTAATCAATTCTCCTTCTTCGAACTCAGTCGTGTTCGCTTCTCGTCTTTTTTTGTGACTAATGTCTCTTTCTCGATCAACATCATCTCTTTGTTCCAAACTCCGCTTTCGGGACTCCAGCTGACGAACTGCAGTAACATAACATCGTCGAGCTATCTGTTGGTCCCCATGAACCATTCCTACACCTAGGATCCGGCCCTGATCAACAATCCGAGCCCAGAATTGAGATGGGCTCGGCGAGAACTTCAAATTAGGCACAAGAATCGCCCCGATCGGTGGCCGGATGGCCGAGAACGAAGAGAGAGAAAGAAGTGGGTTTTTAGAGAGAGAAAGCCGAACTTTCTTCCGCGATTTGCCGACGAAGTCGACGGCTGATGAAAATTCCGAGCCCATGGTTCGAACGGGCTCGGTGAGAGCTTCGAAATGGTATATATTTCGATATGTTTCGGTCGGAAAAAAAATCCGACGACGGTGGTCGCCGGCGGCGCTTCGGCCGGCCGGCCGCCGGAAAATTGTAGAGAGAGGGAAGAGCATCTCACACATAAATTACCTTGGGTTAAAAATATTAACATATGCTTTTACTAATTATGTTGACACTTATTATATATCTTAGGTTAATTATTTCATTAACTATATTATATTCTTAAACTTTATACTAAACATTTTTATGATATTAATTAATTTAAGATATCATTCGAACTCCGATTTGATTCATTCTTTCGGCATTTTGTTCAATTTTTCCTTCTCGTTCATCTTGTCTCACCTATAAATTATTTTATTGACATCCCATTTTATGGAAAATTTCCAAGAATAAGAACTTAGATTAGAGCATGCTTATAATTAAATTTTCTGAAACGCACATATTATAAATCAAATAATTAGTGGTTTAAATACTTAGTTATCAAATTATGCTTCGCTAAATCCTAGTCATCACATTTTATTTTTTTATGAATAATGGTATGATTTTAATTGCAACACCAGCTTTAAAATTATCAACAGGTTAATTATGAATTATGATTTTTTTTTCAATTATATAATATTAATATTTCTATACGTAATTGTGGTGCCATAAGTTCCAACATTGAGTGCATTACAACATCATGATGTGTATATATTGAATTCATAAATTTGAATTGAATATTTCATTTTATTTGAGGGTCCATTAAAATCAACATATCTTGACTTTCTTTAATGAGTAGGTCTTGTGTGAGATCGTCTCACGAATTCCATTTCATGAAACGAGTCGAGTCGAATATAATAATTAAGTAATACTTTTATGTGTAATAGGTAATACTTTTTTTTATTTGTTGAGTTTTCAGTGTTTAGATTTTGATGAGACAAACCAAATATGTAATAGGAAGTTTTGAGTACCCCATTTTCACAATGTTTAAGTGAATAAATAGACTAGAATTGAGTCTTGTGTCAAGTATTGAAATGGAGGTTAAACGAGGATAAAACTGCATCTAAGCTTTAAAGGAAGATATCGCTGCAAGAAGGTAGGATACAGTATCGCTGCATAAAGGCAGGTTACAGCATAGCTAGAAGAAGAAAGGAACAACAAAGCATAAATAAGGTTGTACTTCAATACAGCAAAGTAAGGAAGAACGGCGTGCAGCAACGCTGCAAGAAAAGGATACAGGAGTACTGCTAGAAAGAAGTTACAGCAGCACTGCCAGATGATACTGCAACCAGGTCTAAAATACAACAGCATTGAAAGAATGCATCAGCTGCACAAGGACCAAGGATACAGCGCAGACTTACAAGTCAGTTAAGTAATACAGCGCCAACTACAAGACGAAGTATCCTGCAAATCCTAGGAAGGATAAATGCAGTACGAGGAACGGAGATTCAAGCAAGAATAATAGAGCCGTTCAAGAAAAAGTCAAAGTAGCAGACACGGAGCCAATAAGAAGATGCCACATGGACTGACGCGCTGCAGAAAGCTGTGAGCCGCAACTGCCGCATTAAATGCTCCGAAAGGAAAAGTCAAGTCGCATTAAATGTGAACCATACTTTGACCAGGCTACTTCAAATTCAAAAGAGGGATGTCTCCTTCAACGGACATCTTCTCTAACAAGTATAAATAGAGGTCGAGGAGAACTGAAGCTGGTTACTGATACTGTCACTGTTACTAAGAACAAAAATCCTTACGAGAAAGTTTCAAGCCTACAAATTTCAAGCATTCAAGCCAACAGTTTCAGTCACTCAACCTATCAAAGTGAAGCAAGTTCAAGCTGAAAGTTTCCCTACGGATTCAGAAGCTCACTTCGAAGCACAAGTTGAAGAAAACATTTTTATCCTTTTAACCTTGTTGCTGTGTGCTTAGGTTGTTTTAGTGGTGTCAAACAGTTGATAGGAGAAATTCTTGCTGTTTGTTTAGTTGTCTAAGTGTTAGGCAGCTTCCCTGTGTGGGAGTGTAGAACCCTGTGTGGGTTAGCCTTTGAAGTTTGCAGTTGCTGTGTGTACGCTGGACTTCAGTAGGTGGTTTGCTTTGTAAAGTTGATAGATTGTTAGGAGAGTCCTGTAAATCAATCTTGCTTAACAAAGTTCCTGCTCGAGGAGCAGTAGAGTGGACGTAGAAGGATTACACCACCTTCGAACCACTATAAGCCATAAGTGTTTTAATCGCTTTATTTATCTGCGCTTATTTTCTGCATATTATCTGTCTCTCATCATAAAACATTTTGAAAGAAGCATTCTTGTGTAAAACAGCATTGTGTTTAAAAGTTAATTTCCGCTGTGTATAAAACTCCAGGTTACAGCGTGCAGCACTGCATCTTAGCGCTGCAAGCAGTGACCTTCTATCGCTGCAAGCTCAAGTAACTTGCAGTGCAGAACGGTTGTTTTGAAAGATTTTGAAAATCGACCAAGGTTCATTCACCCCCCCTCTGAACCTCGGACACCACTTGGGACCAACAAGTGGTATCAGAGCAAGTTGGGTTAAAAGCCAACTTATCTGGTCACCTACCCAGATCCACCTTAGTCTCGCTGTTTTCTTTGCATTAAAATCATTTTTAAAGCATATCATGGATTCCTCCAATCACAAGCTACCTATGTTTTCCATAGAGGAATATGATGACTGGAAGATAAGAATGCAGGCACACCTTTCTGCCATGAATGATGAGATGTGGACGGTCATAACTGAAGGACCGATAATTCCCATGAAGGTGAATCCAATGTATGGAAGAGACCACGCAGAAGGAGAGCAGCCACCACCAAACTTCCTGGTCAAACCACGTCAAGAGTGGGGTAACGAAGACAGGAAGAGAGCCAACCTGGATAATGTGGCAAAGAACGCTCTATTTATTACTTTGGATAAAGGCACCTTTAGCAAAGTTAAAACTTACTCAACATAAAAAGAAATATGGGAAAAGCTGGAGCAAATTTGTGAAGGAACTAAGCTCACCAAGGATAATAAAATCTCCAACGCTACCCAACTATTCGAGCTCTTCGAAATGAAGAATGAAGAGACTCTTGAGCAACTAGATTTGAGATTCACATCCATAGTGAATGAACTAGAAGCTCTGGGCAAACACTACACTCAAAAAGAAAAGAACATGAAGGTGTTGAGAGCCCTACCAGCGGAGTGGGATAGCAAGACCACTGCCATAAGAGTGTCTATGGACCTGAAGTCTATGAGCACATTTGACCTATTCTCCGACTTGAAAGCATTCGAGTATGACATCAATAGAAAGAAAAAAGAGTCAGAAGAGTCAATCTCCAAAGTTACAGCGCTAACCGCCAGAGGAATCAAGGATACAGCAATCGTCAGTTGCAGTAAACAGAGTGAGGATACAGCAGAAGTTGCTGAAGAGGATATGGCGCTCCTCCTAAAGAAATTCAGGAGATTCATTAAGAGCAACAATAATAGCAGCAACACCAACCTCAACAAAAAGAATGACTTCAGAAGAAGTCATCCAACCCCTCAGGTATCTTCTTCTCCACAGTCAAATACAGGGAATGTTGACTTGTGCTATAATTGCAGGAAGCCTGGACACTACGCAATGAACTGTCCTTATCCAACCGTACACAAGTATCCTGAAGGAGAAAGAGAACAGAGGAGAGATAAACGAAGAGAGGAAAGACACAAGCTTCGAGCTCTCATAGGAGAAATGGAGAAAGCCAAGGATGCAGTAGTTCCGAAGGAAGTACTAAAAGCTGCAGAATCCTCAGACAGCGATGCTGAAACCTCATCCTCTGACGAAGAAGCACTCATATGCCTGATGGCTAGAGATGGTGAGGATAGCGAAGAAGATGAGGTAATCTACCAACCTTGTCCATACAAGTTGATAAGGAGCTGAACATGATCCACTCCTTGAAAAGGATCATGAGTGATTTCGAGCAGATCAACTCAATTCATGAGGAACTGAAGGTTGATAATGAGAACCTTAGAATCGATAATGAGATCCTCAAGAGCAAAAACATCGACATTGCCAAAATGCTCGCTGCACGAGAGTCTGATAACTCAAAGTGTAGTAAGCTGCAACAAGAGGTCTCTAGATTGAATCTGCTGATCACCGAGCTAAAATCTGAGAAGAAAACCTTGCAGTCCAAGATGAGTACGTTCACCAAATCTTCAAAGGACGCAAGAGATTGCATAAACCGTGTCAGAGATCCTTTTTTGATATCAGGCATAGGTTACAGCAATCAAGGCACTCAGAATACAGCAAGTACATCCAAAGCTGTAAATTTTGTTCAAGCTAAAACTCCAATGGAGAAAGAGTTACTCTGTGACTCTAAAAAGATCATGAACAAAAACAACAATGACGGATAAGGGGAAGATACCCCAATGCTCAACTGCAGGGAGTAAGCCTGCATCAAAGAATTGGCTGCAGCAGAAGCCATCTGCTGCATGCAGCAAAATGATGCAGCAACCAACAAAGTTGCAGCATAGAAGAAACATTCCCACCTATACTAAGACCTACATGTCTAAACCTCAAGGAGGATATACTCCAGGGAAGTATGGTGGAAGACCACACTACAAGGGTGTTGGTAACACACATGTTGGTTATGCACACACTTTTAACAAGCAGTCTGTCAAGACAACTGCATACAACATGAGAACCAACAAATCTTACAGTAAAGTAGTTACTGTTAAGAAAGTTTGGGTTCCCAAAGTAACTAACCCCAAAGGACCCGTATGGATATGGGTACCTAAATCTGTTTAAGTTTGTTACAGGTTACAGTGTCAGGATGCAGCAATGATGTATGGTATATCGACAACGGCTGCTCAAGGCACATGACAGGCAGTAAAGAAACGTTGAAAGACTTTCAAGAATGCAAAGGACCTAAGGTCATATTTGGAGATGATTCCAAAGGAAGCACAAAAGGAAGTGGATGTCTAGTCAAGGGGAACATAAAAATTAAGGATGTATCCTACGTAAAGGGGCTTAGATACAATCTTCTAAGCATCAGTCAATTTTGTGACAAAGGATATACAGTGGAATTCAACCTCAACAAATGTTTAATCAAAGACAGCACCACAAATGAAGTAAAGCTTACAGGAACAAGAAGAGGAAATATCTATCTAGCGGATTGGAATTCCTCCACTCAGTCTACATGCTTCATTGTGAAAAGTCCATCAGAGCTGAGCTGGCTATGGCACAAACGATTAAGCCACCTGAACTTCAAGACTATCAACAAGCTCGCAAGAAAAGGCCTCGTGAGAGGATTACCAGATGTAGCTTACAAAAAGGAGAATGTCTGTGGAGCGTGTCAAAAAGGAAAGCAAGTTAAGAGCTCTTTCAAGGATAAGACTCAGAAATCGTCTCACAGGATTCTAGATCTTCTACACATGGACCTTTTTGGACTAGTAGAACCAGTAAACTTGAGCGGGAAGAAGTACTCCCTAGTAGTAGTGGATGACTACTCCAGATACACTTGGATGATCTTTCTTGCAAAGAAGTCAGAGACTCAAGAAAAATTACCTGGCCTCATGAAGAAAATTCAGAATGAAAAGAGCTTGAGTATAGTGAAGATAAGATCAGACAGAGGAACCGAGTTCACAAATAAGTTTATAGAAAAATTCTGTTCTGACAATGGTATTTGTCATGAATACTCTGTTGCAAGAACACCACAACAAAACGGGGTTGCTGAAAGAAGGAATAGAACCCTCAAGGAAGCAGCAAGGACGATGATAGCAGAAGCAGAGATACCCAAGAGGTTTTGGGCTGAAGCAACCAACACTGCATGCTACACGTAGAATAGATGTCTAATCATCAAGGATCTTGACAAGACGCCTTATGAAATATGGAATGGCAATACACCGAATATCTCTTATCTGCATATCTTTGGATGCAGATGTTATGTTCTCAACAATGAAAAGGAACATCTGAAAACTTTTGATGCTAAATCAGATGAAGGAGTATTTCTAGGATACTCTGCTGTAAGTAGAGCTGTCAGAGTGTTTAATAAGAGAACCCTGGTAGTAGAAGAATCTATACATGTGGTGTTTGATGAACCACATTGTGACACAAAGAAGCTGGAGAAACCACCTGAAGAGATCGCTCCTAGAAAAGAGAATGTTGTACCCTACATAGAAGGAGTTCTGCCTACAGGAGAAGAAAATGAAGAAGAAGCTGCAACCTTGGATGCAGCAGACATTCTTACAGCAGCAGAACCTCCTGCATTACAGCAACATGATGAGCAAAATACACCAACTCATGTCTTTGAGCCTGATAGGACATGGCTTAGAAATCATCCAAGAGATCTCAGTATAGGATATCCATCCATTGGTGTAAGGACAAAGAGATCCATACCACATGAAGCAATGTTTGCATGCTTCATATCACAATCAGAGCCTAAGAATGTTGAAGAGGCACTGCAAGATAGCAACTGGGTGCAGGCTATGCAAGAAGAATTGAACGGATTTGAAAGAAATCAAGTATGGCAAACAGTCGCAAGACCAACCCATCAAGGTGTAATTGGAACAAAATGGGTGTTCAAGAACAAGCTAGATGAATCAGGAGTCGTTGTAAGAAACAAAGCAAGATTAGTTGCTAAAGGATACTGTCAGGAAGAAGGAATTGATTTTGATGAGACTTTTGCACCAGTGGCAAGGCTAGAAGCAATAAGAATTTTCTTAGCCTATGCAGCACATATGAATTTCAACGTCTATCAAATGGATGTTAAAAGCGCATTCCTGAATGGTCTCCTTACAGAGGAAGTATATGTTGAACAACCTCCTGGTTTCGAGGAACAAGCAGAAGAAAAGGTGTTTCGGTTACAAAAAGCCCTATATAGACTGAAGCAAGCACCAAGAGCTTGGTATGACACCTTATCTCTCTATCTTCTGGAAAATGGCTTTCAGAAAGGAACAATCGACAAAACGTTGTTTAGGATACAGGACGGAGAAAGTGTACTTCTTGTATAAATTTATGTGGATGACATTATCTTCAGATCCACAAACAAAGAGCTATGTGAGAAATTCTCCAACCTGATGCAATCAAAGTTCGAGATGAGTATGATGGGAGAATTAAGCTTCTTTCTCGGACTGCAAGTAAAACAGCTACCTACAGGAACCTTCATCAACCAAGTTAAGTATACGAAGGAGCTTATCAAGAAATTTGGCATGGAAAATGGAGCAACTACGTCTGTTCCTATGTCCACATCCATAAGTCTTGACAAAGATGAAGATGGTAAAGATGTAGACATTACCAAGTACAGACGCCTCATTGGATCGTTGCTGTATCTCACAGCAAGCAGGCCAGACATTATGTTTGCAGTAGGAGTCTGTGCTAGATTCCAAGCAGCACCAAAGAAATCTCACCTTTTAGCAGTAAAAAGGGTAATTAAGTATCTGAAATGAACTCAGGAAGTCGACCTATGGTATCCTAAGGAAGGAGGATTCAAGCTTAAAGGCTACTCCGACTCAGATTATGCAGGCTGCAAGATTGATAGAAAGAGTACAAGTGGGACGTGTCAATTTCTGGGAAATAGACTTGTCTCATGGTTCTGCAGGAAGCAGACCTCAATTACAACCTCTACAGTAGAAGCAGAGTATGTTGCAGCAGGAAGTTGCTGTGCGCAGATTCTTTTGATACAGCAGCAACTTAGAAATTATGGGATAGAAGAAAAAGAGACTCCAATTCTTTGTGACAATACGAGTGCTATTGCGATTACCCATAATCCTGTCTTTCACTCAAGAACAAAGCACATTGACATTCGTCATCACTTTATAAGAGATCATGTTGAGAAGAAAGACATCGTGCTAGAGAAAGTTCACACGGATCTACAGCTTGCAGATATCCTTACAAAACCTTTGAGTGAATTGAGGTTTTCCATGCTTCGAAACAAGCTGGAAATCCTTAAGTTGTGAAGAAAAAGAAGTTGCAAGATCGCAGGGGGAACCTCTGCATGCTTGCAGGAAGCTGTAAAGATGGTACTGTAAGCTACGCGTTAATACAGCACTGGGTTCAGACAGCGCTGCATCTTTATTCTTACAGTACAGCAGTTATCGAGAATTCAAGCAGCACCAGGTTACAGCATTTATTTCAAAAGAGTATTGATTGCTCTGCAACCTCGTACTTGAATCACTGCAACCTTAAAAAGGCATTTATTTAGGCGGCAAAGGGCATGTCTTTCAGCATTAAATGAATGACTGCGGGTGTCAGGAAGTGGAAAGGGCGCTGACAGAGCCCACGCGCCAAGTAATTATTAGCGTCGATTTGACATCTCCACTTTTTCCTGAGCCACTAGATCATTTCCCTAATTTATCTCAACCGTCGATCTCGCACGTCTCTTGAGAACCACCATAAAGACCAAAACGTGCCATTTGAATTCATTTTTCACCATCCTCAGAGAGAGAAACACTTTGATCGCAGAAAATTTTCTAAGTGCAAACCCTTGTTTTTTCTCTTTCTCTCTCACAAGATTTCATCAATGGCTGCCAGAAGGACCATTGTTCTTGATGGAAGGATGATCAATCAGGAACACATCCTTGAGTCAGGGCTGTATGACAATGTTCTGATCAAGAGGATTTTTGATGCTCTTCAACAGACCCAAGTCCTAGGGCTGTTGACCACCGTTTACGCTGCCTTCTCTACGGAGTTAGTACAGATATTCTACGCCTACACTAGGCAGGTGGAAGAAAGGAACTGCATCCTGTTCCGGATGGATGCAGATGGAGAAGAACGGTCGCTGACCGTTAGGGACATCTCCACCACCTTCAGCATCTCGGCTGCAGGTTTGACCCCCAACCAGTTGGCGACATATGGGGAAGCATCGGCTCAAGAGATGTGGGATCTCTTTCGAGCAAGGGATGCAAGGGGTGAAATCAAGAGAAGCGCCCCCAAAAAGCTCTTCAAACCGGAGTTTGAACTTCTCCATGACATCTGTGCATACTCCATCGAAGGGAGGACAGAGAGTTACGACAAATGCACAGATCTCCGGTTCTGGATCATATCTGCAATCATGGCCGGAGAGAAGGTGAACTGGGCGAGGTTCATCATGAAGAGGCTGTGGGAGGAAGCAGAGAAGATAACGGAGCGTCGGAGCTACGGTATCACCATCTGCTCTCTGCTCTGCAAGCTTGGCCTTCAACTTGCAGCACCCGCCCCCATTCACCCTGAAAAGTATCTCGGGGAGAAGAAGAAGGGCAAGACCCAGCCGAAGGCTGCAGGAGCAGGAGTTGTGAGGAAGAAAACCAAAGACAAAAAGAATGCAACTCTTGCTCTGCAAGATGAAGCTGCAGGCAGCGGGGAAGATGCTGAAGAAGAGGATCCTTCGAGTCCTCTTCCTGTTATCAAGAGGAGTTCAGGGAAGGTTGTACCTGAACTTGAATCCTCTTCCCTAGATGATGACGCACCCTTGGTGAGAAGGGCTCCACGCAGCAAGAGAGCTGCTGCTGCTGTTGGGGATGTGTCACATCAGCCCAGGGAAAAATGTGACTCTCTTGATTCTCAACTCTCTACACCTAATATGGTTGTAGTTGACCTTGGGGATGAGTCATATCAGCTTCAGGAGCCATATCAGCACCGGGTCGAGCCCACTGAAGAAGAAGCTCGTCTACAAACAGAAGGTTCAGTGCTCGATCCTACCTTTCCGGCTGCTAGAAATATGGCGGCAGAGTACTCTCTTTGGAGAGAGATGCGGCTGTCTAAGGGGGAAATCCTGTTGAAGTGGAAGGATTTCCTGACAGTCGAGCAAGCTGTCCTGGAATGGGCCAAATCTGAAGACATTCTGGCACTCCTGCAACCTGACTTTGCAGCAAGAGTTCAAGAGTTCGATGGCTGCAGTGCTGCACAGGGAGCACAGGACAAGGGAAAGGGCAAAGCTCTTGCAGAATCCGACTCTGCAGAGCTGCCGATGAGAGCAGCAGTGGAAGATACGCAGGTCTTTCTCACCCCGGCTGCGGAGGCTGTTAGAAGGGACGATGATGTCGCATTTGCTCAAGAGCAAATCGACACCTTGGGAGTGGAGCAAGCTGAAGAAGCCATGCTGCATCTAGCGCTGCAACAGAGCCTGAAGGAAACCAGGATGCAGCACACTCCAAGGAGAATGCGGGGAGAAGGCAGTTCAAGTTCACATCAGACGAACTCCCCTGCATACGAGCAAGTGGTTGAGGGCCTCTCCAACATTGTCACACTGGATCGCTTGGAGGAGGAGGAAGCCCAACTACTGGATTATGGCGATTCCCCGGTTCGTGAAGATGAAGATGCTGCTGCTGCAGATTCTGAGGGGGAACCATCAGCCATAATCAGGGATGTTATCTCAGACATCTCCAAAATTGCTGATGAAGCATCTACGGAGGAAGTTGCAGAGGCGGTACTCCCTGCACTGGACGCGACAGCAGTGCAGCCGGCAACCACCCTTCAACAAGAAGAAGGAGCTGCAGAGAAAAGCAGGGTGGAAGCTGAGATTCTTGCAGCAGTGGAGGATACAGTGCTGAAAGCTGTGCATGCTGCAGGAAACCAAGCAGAGATGCAAGAACCCATTCTTGCAGCAGAGGCTGTCGAAGTTGTTACCGGACCGGCCGAGGAGACGGGGTCCGTTGAGAAGACCTCTGTGGAGGATGTTGTTCTAACAACACTCCCTGATGGTGAGAAGACCTCAGGTGGGGAGGCTGTTCAGACAATACCCACTGAGGATGCTGGAGCTGAAGCTGAGGTAACCCCAGTGCAGCTAGAGACACCTCGAGAGGAGGTTGATGCTGCAGCTGCTGCTCGCTCTCAAGAACCTTTCAAGGTTACAGCAGCAGAGGTTACTGTGGATGCTAACATGACTCATGCCGAATTCGCAAGGATAATCAAGGCACGGAACATAGCTGTTCATGGGCCAAAATCTGGCGGAGCAGCTCCTGTTCAAGTCTCATCCGGCGAAGAGGAGGCAGATGAGGAAGAAGAAGAAGAAGAAGAACACCCATCCTCAAGCTCGACAAGCTCTCAAACCAGCAACCATGAGGATGAGGTTGCTTCTGAAGTTCCGAGGCAGGATGCAGCACCAGTATGTCAAGATGTTATTCCATTTGCTACATCCGCTGCTGCCTCGACGAGAAGGAATTCGGGGCTGACTCCTGATGAATCTATCAACAGAGTCGAGACCGCTGTTAGACACCTGCTGCATGCTCTCCAGGAGCATAAGTCTATCATGCGCAACAGTCTCAGGGTCACTGCCCAATTCCATGCTGAAACCATGACAGGTTTCAAGAAGGACCTCAAAGTGCTGCCTGATATGATCAAGTCAACTCTCACTGAACATTCAAACAGGCTGTACTACGATCGGGTCAGGATGGAGAAGGAGTTGAAGGTCGAAGCTGCTCTGACGCGCCAGGAGGTCAGGTAATGCAAGCAGCATGCTGAGAATGCCTCAACCAGACTCAACTCTCACTCCAAAGTCCTGGAAACACTTCTGGATCGTGTTTATGATCAATCTCAGAAAACCAGAAGTGTGGACGACCGGTTGGAGAATCTGGAGCTGATTGTAGTAGAATTGAGGGACATCATGCTTCGAGCTTTCCCTCAGCATGTTGACGCTCCGGAGCCCGCCCCAGAACCGACCCGACGCCCGCGATCAAGGGCGGTCCCAGCTGCCCCTGCTCAGCCCCCGGCTTTTGATGATGCCAAAAAGGGGGAAGGATTTGATGATAGATACAAGAGCAAAGGGGCTGCTGAATCTGAAGAGGAAAAAGATGATGACCAACAACCTCTCAGCAGGAGGAGGAGAAGGTCTGGATCATCTGCTGCTGCTGATATCCCTTCTCCGAAGAGATGGAGAAGAGATGATGATGGAGCTGGTGGAGCCGGTACAGCTGCTGGAAGAAGATCGACTGCAGGTTCTGCACATAGCAGAGCTGCAAGCAAGGATGCAGCACCTCCCAGCTATCATTATAAGAGAAGGGATGATAGCCAGCAGCAAGGCTCAAGGAATATTATTTGGATATTGTGGTATATTTGGACATCATATGAACTTGAATTTTTAATTTGAATTGTGGTATATTTGGATATTAACCCTTATTTAATCCAACTATAGGATAATGTGATGATGATTGTCATGATTAAAATGAATAAGTCTTGAAATGATGAGTCATGATCTAGTCTTGAGAGAAGCAGAGAGGGAATGCCACGTTGAATTATTTGTTGCTCAAGGACAGAGAATGTATAGATAGATCAAATAGATTTTTCTTGTACCTCATATTGGATGCAAGAACAACATAAGTAAACTTTTACATCACTAATTTGACATAAATAACCATATATATCAATTATAGATAGAAAAAAAAAAAGTTGCAATAGGTAGATAGATAGATATATAGTCAGACATATAAATAGAGATACATAAATATTGAATAGATGAATCGGACAAATTATGACTAACTTGATCCCCAAACCCGAGTCATGCTAGAGTGCTTGTAGCTTATGGCTGAACTTTTTACTTCATTATTATTTTAAAGTTCACTAATTTTTTTTTGGAAAAAATGACAAGAGAATTATATTTAGGGAAGAATTACGATGATTAGACTCAATATTACTTATAATAAAAAAGATATTATTAATTTGGAAAATTTATCTTCTAATTAAGTAAAAGTAAGATATAAAGGAGGGTGCCAATGTTCTGGATTTCTTTTAGTGGTAAAAGCAAATTAATATATTTACTTAAAAAGAAGGAGGAACAGCATCCAGAAAAAAGGAAGAGAAAGAAAAGAACAAAGAAAGAGGTTGCAGTATGTATAGAAGAAAGAAAAGAAAAATTAAAAATAGAACGGATCTGAGCGAGTGGAGCGGATCGGAGATATGGATCCTAAAATCCGTGCCCTAGGGACACATAAATGTCTCTCTATTCTCAAATATATAGATTTTATAATGTGTGCGCAAGAAAAAATTGGCATGAGAAATATAATTTATCATATGCCACTAATCCTATTTATAATATCCTATTGATGACAAAAAGCAGGGTATTTGGATAGTAATTCTTCTACATCCAAGAAAAGCACGACAGCAAACCATCAATTTGCCAACAATGAAGTCAAAAGTTCAATCACAAGCTGTGAGCATTCCAATACGACTTGGGTTTGGGGGTCTAACTAGCAAAAGTGATTTTGATCTGCTTAACATTTATGTATCTCTAATTGTCTATATATATAAAATTTTGTTAATCTCTTTACACATATTTGGTATGTATAGATAGTTATATATGGATGTATATGTCAAATTAATAATGCGTTGAAGTTTTTTTTCTGCTTTTCGTGCATTCAATATGTTGCACATCAAAAGTGTATTTGTAATGAAAAGCCATGGAGGAATGCATTGGTAATGAAACATGCATATACTTCACTCATCTATGTCTGCACATTTCTCAATTATATATACATGGAAAAAGGAATCATATAAACTCTGAATTGCAATTGGATTAGAATTACTGTTCCCAACCAATTCCTAACTATTTACCTCTTCCTATACTATTATATATAGTACTGCATGCATTGTACATATATATATATATATATATATATATTTTTTTTTTTTTTGAGTTTCAATTAATTCTCACTTTATACTAGCTGAAATAAATTACTAAGTAAAACACACTTTCTATTTATGTCAATGATAAGTGCAATCCTTAATAATATTTTATTACCATATTAAGAATTATACGGTAAAAAAAAAAAAAAATCAAACACCCCTATTCCTACAATGACTGTATTCTCCTTAATAATATTAAATTACCATACTTGATTAATCACTAATAATTAAAACTAAAAACTTGTGCTTATAATATAAGGAAAATAGCAATGGTTGGTTTACTTTCAAATATTTATTTTATTTTAGGCCACATCATTAAAATATTCTTTTACCATATATAACAACAATACCTCTATAATCAAATATTTTGCCTTTGTTTTTAGAAATAAAATCAAAAGATAATAGATCAATAATTACAAATCCAAAGATTCATTGTACATAATCGCCCAACATAATTCAGATTACTAATTTGAAAAAAATAAAAAAAATCATTCACTCATTTCAATATTAGGGATTTTTGCGGGTATCTGGCCTATCGGACCAAATCTAAATAGAAATTGGATGAATTTAAGAAGAAAACAAAAATCTCATTAGAGTATGAGTAGTATTTGGGTAGATACCCATTATCATATATAACATGAAGAGTTTATGATCGATAATAAGCCATTAAAGCTTTTAAAATTTTTAAGAGTTTATGAAATTCTGTTATATTTTGATTTCTATTATTTTTTTTTATATTAAGAAATATTATTAGTTAATTAATTTACACTTTTTTTGGACTTGTTAGTTTGATTTATATATTTTTTTTAACAATTGATATCGTCTCAATATATTTAAATTAACAATTTTTATCTCCATTCTTATAACAATTTTTTTACTTTAAATTGTTAATTTTAATATTTTAAAACTATTTTTCAGATTTTAGATATAATTTGATATATGTATATTTTTAAAACTATTTTTATATTTTAAAACCAACTTTGAATATATATATATATATATATATATTTACAGTAATATACTAATATTATTGGGTGGGAGGTAGCATAAAAAGATAATTAAAAATATTAATGTCCTTGTTTCCAATGGACAACATTTATCTGATTTGATTTTTTTTTAATTATTATTATTATTAAGAAGTGATTCGATAGTTGAGATTCTTGTGAATACTCCCCACTATAGTCAAGCTATATTTATTGGTCACACAACCAAATATCACCATAAATAATATTATTATAATAGGAAAAAGGGTATGGATACTCATGACATTGGTCACATTTTTTGATACAAATTATACATTTGTCATTTTTCTATTGGTCTCGATTAATTTTTTTCGGATATAATTTAAGAGAAAATGGCCTGAATTGCCCTAATTCACTATATTAAATACGTGAATGCCCTGAAAATTAAAAAAATAAAACCCCACTTACCCCATTTCTTATAATATAGTCCTCATTTGCTCCTTTTCCTATCCGAGTCAAAAGGGGCATCCGACATTTCTGCCAATACCGGTGATTCCTGACAGGAAGCCAGAGAAATAAGCCAGACAAATTTAATTAATAATTATTAAGTATTAATCTTTCGTGTAAGCCTTTTAATTATTAATTATTTTTTAATCCAATTATTCCCTATACGAAAATGGCTAATTATGAAATATTAATTGTTCTACACGAAAATTGGATTAATTATTCCCTACACGAAAATTGGATTAATTATTAACTATTAATTAATTCCCTACACGAAAAATATTAAATATTAAATATTAATTATTAATTTTTCGTGTAAGCCCTGTTAAATATTTTTTCATCCAATTATTCCCTACACGAAAATGGCTAATTATTAAATATTAATTGTTCCCTACACGAAAATTGGATTAATTATTAATTATTACCTACACGAAAATTGGATTGATTATTAATTAATTCCCTACACGAAAATTATTGAATATTAATTATTAATTATTAATTATTCGTGTAAGTTTACTAATTGTTAATTATTTTTTCGTTGACTAAACTTCCCTACACGAAAATGGCTAAGTATTAAATATTAATTTAACCCTACACGAAAATTGGATTAATTATTAATTATTAATTATTACCTACACGAAAATTGGATTAATTATTAATTATTAATTAATTCCCTACACGAAAATTATTAAATATTAATTATTAGTTATTCATTTTCATGTAAGCTTGTTTATTGAATATTAATTATTAATTATTCGTGTAAGTTTACTAATTGTTAATTATTTTTTCGTTGACTAAACTTCCCTACACAAAAATGGGTAAGTATTAAATATTAATTTAACCCTACACGAAAATTGGATTAATTATTAATTATTACCTACACGAAAATTGGAGTAATTATTAATTATTAATTAATTCCCTACACGAAAATTATTAAATATTAATTATTAATTATTATTTTTCGTGTAAGCTTGTTAATTATTTTTACAAAAATATATTCCCTACACGAAAATGGCTAATTAATGAATATTAATTATTCCCTACACGAAAATGGATAATTATTAATTATTAATTATTCCTGTAACGCCCCGTTTCCTTTTCAAAGTGAAACCTTGACCGAGGCGTTACTTACAAATAAAATTCACTCATTTAAGAAATTAAAGATAAATAAATTCCAGAAAAATTATTATAAAACATACATTTTTGAGTTAAAACTTTCTTCAACTTTTAATTATTGGCTACCAGCATCCATCGCTCCAGCGCCACGCCCTAAATTCTTTAAACTGAAAACATTTACATAAAAAGGATGAACGTACAAGGACACTCAGTGGGGTTGGCTCGTATAATAAAAGGGGTACACATAATATTTTTTGAATACTATACATATAATACACGTTGTAGACTCCCGAAGAGCCCCAATGGCAACTGTGGATAGGTTTCCGAAGAATACCTATCAGGGCCCCAAGCCGACCCGATTTGGGCTGTTACACCCCTTTGTGTTGGGAATTCCAAAGAATATCCCTTTTGGTGGGTTTCCAACAAGGAATACTCTACTTGGCGTGAAAGCGCATGCGCAGTTAAAATATCACATAATGGTTCCACATAAACACATGGTACACATTGGTCACGTTCACGTTGGCCACATAATTCATATAACACATAGGTACAGAAAACCTTTGACATATGTTGGTTTCTTAAGAAACCCCTTTTTAGCGGGTATTATCCCGACTTATCATCATTTGAAACCCTTTGCATTTGAGATACTTGAAATCAATAGTTCTCAAAATCATATAATTTACTCGAATAATGTTCACGTAGTGAAAACCGTTTCATTGAAAACGACATCACATAATAACAAGATTTAAATCACTTAGACACATAATTTTCCGTAAAACTGTACAATTTAAAACATAAAAAGATTTTTACCCCCCCCCACCTTGGATACTCGACAAGATCGGTCAAAAGCTTTCGGTCTTATTTTTCCCTATTCCTGCCTTTTGCTTGTATTTCCTACAAAATATAAAAGCATAACTTATCCTTTGATTTAAATTGCTTAAAACTAATAAAATCTATAAAATTAACCCTTGAGAAAATCAATAGACGAGGGTTCTAAATTTAGGGTTTACTGGAAATTTTGATTTGTAGATTACACCCCTAAAATTAGGATTTCCTTTCTTAAAAGGTTCGCTCGTCAGGTCTTATATCATTTCAGGGTCAAATTATCATTTTATAATGTCGTAGGGCATAATATACAGTAATTATCAAATTCTGGGATCCTAATATAATTTCTGCAAGTTTTAGGGGTCTTCCTATTAATACTTATAAGTTCAGGTACTTAATGGCTAACTTCCAAAAGTCCAAGGATTAAATTGCTAATTCCCCTAAATCTTTGTTTTGCAATTGAGTCCCTAGGTTTAATCAAATTTCCAATTACACCCCCAGCCCCAAATCACCACCCCTTCACCGTCCCTGCCCCGTCCCTGGTGCCGCTGCCGCCCTCCGCCTCCACTGCCGGCGACCTCCCGTCGCCGGCGACACCATTCAGCACACACACACCAAGCATCTCACACACAACAACATACATATATATATATATATTCAGCTGCCGCCGGAAACCCTCCAATAGTCTCGCCGGTGCAACCGAGCGCCGGTCATCTCCCCCACACCAACCCAAGAACACACACGCACAATTATACATATATATATATATATATACTCACACAAGCACACAAGCTTATATATATATACACACAGTCTCAAACACACACATATACATATATATACATACTGATATACATATATATATATATAAACATTCAACCATTTCGTCTACATGCCGTAAGCGACGGAAAAGCGATCGGGTCAAAATCCGAACCCGTATTTGTGACGAGCTCGGTAAGTACTACATCGTAATAAGGTTACCTTACCGGAAAGGCTTCGCCGACGGTGAGAAAAGGGGCGGTGAAGATGGCTGCGGTGCTTGCTAATTGAGGAGAGAGAATATAAGCTTCTTTACTTTTTTGTAATTTAGTTTCTATCCTAGACTAGGTGACAAAATGAAGAAAAGATAAATGGTGACAAGACCACAGCCTCACTAAACACATATTAACATAAATTAGGCTATGCTAATGTTATTTAGTAATAAAAATATATATATATAATATCACCTTTTATACACATATTAACATAAATTAGGCTATGCTAATGTTATTTAGTAATAAAAATATATATATATAATATCACCTTTTATATATATCTAGTGTGTGCTTGCTTATTTATTTACTTAATATATATGTAAATTATTTCTCCTTCATTTTGATTAGTATAATTATTATTATTGTTATTATTTAAGTATCATTTTAACAATAGAAAATTCTTGTTATATTTTATATAGCTAAATTTTATTTTGGAGTGTTACAATTTCCTACACGAATTTTTTTTTTTATCCCTACACAAAATTTTTCTTTTTATTTTTTCTCCCACACGAAATTTATAATTTTAATTGTCGTGTAAGAAACAAAATATATTCTATATTTATATTTTTTCACTTTTTTCCCTTTTAATTTCGTGTAAGGAATAAATTTTTTTAATTGTTTTCCTACACAAAATGAAACCTCAATCAGTGGGTAAAAAATAATTTATTCCCCAACATTTCGTGTAGGAAAAAAAAATTTAAAAAAATATAAAATATTTTTTGCCTACACGAATTTAATTTTGGTCTAGGAAAAAAAAAGAATTTTTTTTCTCCTATTTAATTTTCGTACACGAAAATTATGTTAGTGTAGGGAAAAAAATATTTAATATTTTTTTTCCTTACACGAAGTTTAATTTGTGTATGATATTTTTTTTTAATTGATGTAAAAGGACATATTAGATTAGATAGTGAATTGTGATGCCAATATTTTCGTGGGTGTGATTGATTAGATTACACATCTCTTATATGAATTTTTTTAATTTTTGATATATGATTAAAAAATGATACTTCAAAATATAAAATTAAAATGAAATGTGGTGAAATCGAGTGAGTAATAAAAATTTTATGTAATACCCAAAGTGGCTGACAAGATAAGACATGATCGTACCGTAAGTCGGTGAATTATTATCTGTTACTAGTGAGTCACATGTGTGTAGCGGTAAATCAGTGAATTATTACTTGTCACTAGTGAGTCACATGCAAATTTGTCGCATGGAAATCCTCTATATATTGACAATATGAAAATAAGTTTCTATTTGAGTAGCTTTACTTGAATTAATTTTTTTTTATGAACAAAATTCTCACCGTCGTAACGTGCGAAGACTACTTCGAAGCCAGGGAAAATATTTCGGTCTTTTGGTTTCACAAGGTATGTTAGTAGGCAATTATTTATCTTGTTGTTATGCGAATGTTGTGTTTTGAAGTGTTGTCAGCTTACACGAATTTATGTTATGAGAATTTTGTGGTACAATTTGGTTTGAAAGTTGTATTACTAATTTACAATATTTTGTTGGACGAAATAGGTCTCTGAGGACATAACATGATAGGTCATACATATGCTATTTTATGAAGGGTAAACATGTACACAAGAATGAGGCTTATATGAATTTCAGTAAACGTAGGGTATTACATTAAAAATGCGTCAAAAAATATCAGGGAAATTTTTTAGTTTTGATTAATTTACACGAGCAGTAGATAAATATATACATTACGCACTTGCAAATAAATGACGAGGTGATTGACTGAGTTTATTATGTGTTTTTATGACGAGGTGATTGACTGATTTTATTATGTGTTTTTGTGACGAGGTAGAGGATATGAGTGTCAGGATGGTAGTGGTTTGGTACGGAGGCTATTGGAAAGGTTTGAAGTATAAAAATGGTTATAAAGAGGAGGTTCAACTAGAAAGATTGACGTTCTATACTTTATTTATGTGTATCCATGGACTTGTGTGTGCTGACATGATTCGTTGGGGATATGTGATTCACTCAATAGTAGAAAAAAAATGGAAGAGTGAAAAAGAAAAAAATTAAGAACGATCACCATTTGGAACGAATATTGTCGAAGAGCGACGATGTCCTTGTTATTTTTGTTACACTCAAGTTACTAGATGTTGAAGCATCTAATACTGGGTTTTCAAGAGATTACGAGAATCGCAGCCTTGGAGATTTGAATATTAACGTTGGATCCGAAGCTCAAGGAGAACCGTATACGTATCGTCATTCGTCATATGAAGGAGGGGTCACATGGTCAGGTGACATATACAACCAAAATTGGGGTCGTGATAATGTTCCCTTTGGGTTACAAAATGACGAAACATTTTATACAAAGTGGGGTGTCTCGTATGAAGAGAAATCGTCTCAGGTTGGTACATCTTCCGGTGATATATGGGATCAATGTCCATCATCGAGCGGTCATGTTGACTTTGGAGCAGATTGGGGTATTGACTATATTGACTTGAATAGATCCCCGACTGCATATGGAGATGAGAAGATTGTCCAGGACGATGACATATTCCCTCCGACACAGGATGATGGAGGCCAAGAAGAGGGATATACAGTAGGTGCAGGTATTTTCAATTTTAATAAATTGATTGACTATATTTTCATCATCTTACGCTTCCCACTTTTTAATATTTTTATTTACATTGTTGTAGTTTCAAAACATGAGGAAGATGAATTGGATCTGGAGAAAACAATGAACGACCTGTTCGAGCTAGACGAAGAGGACGAAAATGTTTAGGATGAGGAGCAACGACTTGCCTACGAGGAGTTTTTGATGTACATCCATCACTCTGAATGGTTCATTCCGGAGATGCCTGAGATAGATGGACAATCTGCAGGGGATTTAGGCGACAATGAGCCAACTTCAACTAATGTTTTAGGAAAAAGGGCGACTTTTGCAACAAAAACTCAATTAAAAAATGTTGTGGGGTTTTACCATTTTGATAACCATGTTGAATACCGTGTGCAGAAGTCAGATACAAAGAGATGGTGGGTTAGATGTGAAAGGGAAAATTGCCCATTTCTACTCCATGCATCTGAGAAGTATGGGATTTGAAGAATCTCGAACGTCGTCATTCCTCATGAATGTTCAAACGATCTGAACGAGCTCAATGTTCCTCGTCGACTTTCGTCTGCAATGATAGGTCAATATTACGTTGACCATATTCGCAAAGAGGATCGCCATCTGGACCCCAGAAGCATAATGCGCGAAATGAACCAAAGACATGGGATAAACCTCAGTTATAAGGTTGCATCCTGAGCAAAAAGGCATGCTATGAAACTTGCATATGGAGATCCGAAAACATCTTTTTCAATGTTGCCAATGTATTTGGAAGTGTTGAAGACATATAATTCGAGCTCGTACACCGCTTTGGAGACACTAAATAATGGCAAATTCAAGTACGTGTTCTACGCTTTGGCCACATCAATTCATGGATTTCGAAATTACGCGAGACCGGTTATAGTCATGGATGGTTGCCATTTAAAAGGTCAGTACAAAGGCATTGGATTTGTCGCTGTATCAAAAGATGGCAATGACCAATTTTTCCACTTGCCATTGGGATTGGAAATGTGGAAAATGATGAATCCTGAACATGGTTTTTGAAGCATGTTCGAAATTCGTATGGCTGCCCGGATGAACTAGTAATAGTGTCTGATCAACACACGAGCATCAAGAATGCCATTATCAATGCGTACACTGAGGCGACCCATGGTCTATGTTGTTTTCATTTGCAACAAAATTTGGCAAAGCATGGATCACATTTTGTAGGGTTTTTCCAAAAAGCAGCTTACAGTTATGACGAGACTGAATTCGAAAGGTATGTCCACTGTCCATCAAACTTAAATTAAATTTTTTTACCAACTAATTCAAACTCGAGCGATAACACTAATACGTAGGGCTCTGTTTACATTCGCAGGTACATGAATACCTTATCAGAAACTAATAAACAAGGTGCGCTGGTGACCTTGGCAAATGCCGGAGTAGAAAGGTGGTCTCGTGTCAGATGCCCCGTAAGAAGATTTAACTTCATGACATCGAACGCGGCTAAGGTCTGGAACAATCGTCTGCTTTGGGCCCGAAAGCTACCTGTGTGTTCGTTTCTGGAGTGTGCTAGAAGAGTTATGGAGAAGTGGTTTTACGAGCGGAGGAATGCTGTAGAGGAAAGGGCAGAATCCCTTACTAAGTCGGCACAGGACCGACTGATTGAATCAGTGAAAAGAGGCCGGCGAATGACCGTCGACAAACTAACATGATATAAATTCAAGATTTCAGACGGTGGTAAACTTTACATTGTCGACCTATCAAATCGGACATGCGAGTGTCAGTTTTTTCAGCAGGAGTTAATTCCATGCTCGCATGCGTGTGCAGCGATAAGGTACGACTTTGAAAGTTATTTACTGATTTATGTGCATTCTTACATTTTCGTGTACAACATAACATCAATAAAATAACTCATTTTATTGTCATGTTAGTTCCGTACGAAAATCAGTGACTGCATTGTCCATCCGTATTACAGCACCGACTGGCTCAAACGAATGTGGGGTTGCGAGATTATTCCCGTACCGAGCCCACAAGAGTGGATCCCATTTGAAGAAATACAACAACAGATTTGTTTAGCCCCAGACAACCCGAGACAAGCTGGCCGACCGAGGATTCGAAGGATTCCATCTGCGGGCCTCGGGTCTGCACACTCACGTGGTTCCGGCTTATGCAGTCGTTGTGGGCGCACTGGACACAACAGAACACGCTGTACTGAAACCTCGCATGTGTCATCATCTCACCAGCCTGGACCTGATGAGGATGAAGGTGTCTCTGCCCCCCGTAAGAAAATAGCACCACAAGACGTAAGAAAGAGTGCTCTCTTTGTAAATCGGAGACCCATACAAAGAGAAAATGTCCTATGTTTTTAGCAGCTAATACAGAGGATGTCTGACATGTTCGGTTTTTATACATACGTAGTTAATCAGTTATTTACCCTTTTTTCATTTTAAGCTACCAAAATTGTGAAATTTTTACGACGCATGACGTATACGAGATCATAATTTCAAACATAAACGTCCGTATGCATACATCAAAGATAAAGCTAAAAAAACTATTTTTCTAAATGAAAAACTCGATCTAATGTTTCCTACACACATCAATCCATCATCTAGTCAGCAGCAACGATATCTCCGTCCGCCGACCACCTATACAATGTGTACGCTATACGTCTACGCATCTCGAATACCCCGTCAACAATATCGGGGCGAGGAAACATACAACTCAAGCAGCTCTCGATCTCTTTAACGCATAAATGCCACATGACGTCGAATCGTCCTGTCTGTAACAAAGTCTGGACTCTGCTGTCTTCAGGTCCAATCGGGGAGGACAGTACGACGAACGATCTAGCTCACGGTAGTAGCCAGAATGCAGCAAAAGCTTCGGTAAAATACGTCGGATCGGAAGGGTCTGAAAATACCGAATCCCCTCAATCTGTTCTGTCCACGTATGTCGAAGACTATCGAAGAGTGTGAGAGTGTAATTGTGCATATTCACCTCGTCTGCGACCCAATGTCCATCCAAGTTCAAGATAAGGTAAATCTGCAGATTACAAAATGGAAAACAATAAATTAGTACCCCGATATAAAGTCATAAAGGATAGGCTGAAGGGTGGTGAAATTAGCTCACCTTAGATGTGATGTCCCACCATGGCCTCGAGTGTTCCCACTTTGGTTTCTGACCACGAACGTAGGGTACTAGTTGATCTAGATCAGCTTCAGAAAAGTCCTCTCCTTCGGCCTCTAATAGGCACATCCTTCGTCGTCGTCTGCATGTTTAGCTCGCCAGATATCTTTGCATGTTTCCTATAGAAGACAATCCGAATAAGTTATAAGGAAAACAAGTATTAACATTTATATTGAATGAGTAAAGACTTACATTAAAGGAACAATCGATGATCTGCGTCAGTCCCTTAAGAGACTCGTCGATCGAAACACCCAAAACATCTGGATGGCTCTGCAACAGTGCAAGGTATGCATCTAGAACCTGTATATAACAAAACAGAATGGACAGTGAGCAAGATGTTTTTTTTATAAGTCATAATAACTATAATGTAGAACTCACCTCTCGATCCAGCTCGCTGTGCGGGTCTACAATCGATGTGAAGAACGATGGACCAACGGCGTAGCCAATACCGACGTTACGCCTGAAACATAACATTATATTTAAAACTTAAATGCAGTGAAATAAATAAAGATAAAACAGAATGGACAGACCAAAAGAGTTGACTTAGTGATCTGCAGCATCGCCTAGCTGAGTCCACAGGAGAAAGTCATCCATGGAATGATCAGCCCGTCTGGGCAAGATCGGCTCGAATGGACTCCGTAAGAAACGCGATCGGGCCCGCCGACGAACCTGACGAATGCCTGCACTGGTCTCAGGCATACTAGGATGTGTAGTATCCGATGCTTCGCTATGATCACCAGCATGTCTGGAATGCTGCAACGACGGAGTAGAATAGCCGGTGTAACCGCTAGGGCCAATAGGTGGATCGAAAAGCATAAGTGCGGAGAGGGGGTCTACAGGGGCAGGGGTCGCGGGTGATGAAGCAGGCTCATCGATAGTGCAGGGCCAAGGAGCCCACTGAGCAGGCATCACTGGATCGGGATGCCAGTGTGGTGGTGGAGGAGCCTCGGGTGAAGAGTGCCAATCGTCCTGCCTAGGTGGTGGGGTATCCTGATGGTAGAATGCAGGATAACTGTACTGAGCTCCTGATCGGGCGCCAAACTGATCCCCATACCCTGTACCGCCGGTGGGCCCAAAGAAACTGTGCAACTAATCCATAATCATCTCTGGAATTTGATCCTGAAGACGGGAATGCTTATCTCTGATAAATGTCTCCATGCGGTCAAAACGCTGATCGAAGTACTAATGCAATGTCTGAAACCAGGAGTCCAGATCCGCTGAGAATCGGGCGAAGAATCCATCAGCGCCTGCGTACTGATCACCTGTCGATTGAACTGGAGGGGGAGTGGAGTGCTCAGACGATGAGCCCACACGATGACGTCTACGTGAACCCACGCGACATGAAATGGGAGATGCTCGTATAGGAGGCTCATTCTCATCATAAACCCTATCAGTCGGAGAGTAGTCATAGGCCGTACCCTGATGAGCCGGAAAATTATGTATCGATACATGAGCCGGAGAATCACGCTCGCCGAATGTAGTGTACGTCGGGAATGTGTCTGTGTATATGAGTCGCCGTCGTAGGCATCACGATCAAAACCCGACGTCTCGACCCGGACCCCGTCGAATCCATAACTCTGACCACGGGCCTCACGCTCATCAACCTCCTCATCGGGTCCTGACTCAGGTTCATCGACCAACTGTCGTGTAGACTTCTTGGATCGTCTCGTCGCTCGAGTCGCTCTGGGTGCTCTGAGGGATTGACCACGACCAATCCTCTCATCAGCCGTACATGTAGATGGTCCTGCCGCTACACCACCCCGTGGGCCACGTCGAGGCTGGACCCCTACGCTGAGGTCAACATGTATATGCCTCCAATAAAGCAGCTGCTCCTCCTCGTATGAGGGTACGAGGGTTTGGAAACAATCTACCTGCTTAAAAAATGAAAATCGTCACAAGGATGCATATATGTACAGGCCAATACATTTATTAATTCGCTATTACGTGGATGGAGAAAAATACCTCATCATCGAGGTAATGTAGAATCTCGACGGTGGACCTCATAGTGGACCACTTCAAACATCTCGGGAATCGATGGGGGACGTCCAAACGATGACCGATCAGAGTACCAGTCATAGGAATAGCCTCGTAGGCCCATATCTAAATGCAAACGTAAAGTTGAAAATGTGAGTATTTTCGAAATTAATTTAGTCCACAATACAGAATTACTCAAAATATTAAGAGTACTCACCAGTAGAGCTACGGAAAATCCATAAAAATGGTAAATGAAGGCTCGATTCCCCTGTACTGCTGGAACCTCCACTGGCAGCCGATCCATATGTCGTAACAGATTGAGGTATGAGAACTTCCCCCATGGAAAGCTCTCACATATGTCCTCCATCTCTACTAACACCCATACACACTTCTCGACTTTTGTTTTTCCAATATCCACGCCAAATAATATGCAATATAACACAAGAATCTTCGCAATCTTTATACAATCGTCTGGGTTTTGGCGAAACTCCCCCCCAACAAATCGTGTGCGTAGATCTGCAACGATCGCTCGTGGCCATCGAGAAACAATCCGCGCATACACTCCACTAATGGGGGGCTGCAGTCGGTCAGAAGGATCGAAGTCCGAGTCACCAAATCATAGTCCCGTGACAAGAGCGAACTCTCTCCTCGAGAAACGACACAACTGACCTCGTCCGATCCGAAACCAACGATCATACTGGTCATCAGCCTGTGTCCGTGCCACCTCACGGGACATCAGTACGTGGAGAAAACCCTTACACGTCTCTGCCTCAGTCGCCCATAACAAAAAATGACCGAAGCACGTGCATCCGAAATGGGTCATGCAGTCCCCCCTACAGCTCTCAACTCGGTCCGTAGGCCATCTAATATACTCAAACGGGTGTAGCCATTAATATAGGCAAGTCGACCCTGACAACCAGCACGAACCCAGGCACGATCCAACTAACATTTGAAAACCAATTATATTATTACTTAATAATGTTATTTTCACTACAGTTTTTGTAATTAATTTTCGTGTAAGCATATATTTTTTGAAATTTCGTGTAAGACATAAAATATTTCAAAATTCGTGTAAGCCTATTTTCAAATTATTATTTTTTAATTAATCGTGTAAAAAGAGTTTGTAATCATATTTAACAAATATAAATATTAATTATTCGTGTAAGCATTTTCTAATAATATTTACCAAATTCGTGTAAGCATATTTATTTAATTATTAAGCATTTTGAAAAAAATGGTGTAAGCATTTCATTGACAAAAGTTATTACTATTAATAAGGCTTATTTAATAATATCTAAACCACTTAACAAGAACTGATCAATATTTTCGTGTAAGCATCTCCGTAAATATTTAATATTAATATTTCATTGACAAATGTTATTACTTAATCCAAATGTTATTACCCTAAATTCGTGTAAGTTCTAAATTTCGCAAAAATTCGTGTAAGCCCTAAATTTACTCTAAATTCGTGTAAGTCCTAATTGGAGGCCTAAATTCGTGTAAGCTCTAAATACACTGTAAATTCGTGTAAGCCCTAATTGGAGGCTTAAATTCGTGTAAGCTCTAAATACACTGTAAATTCGTGTAAGCCCTAATTGGAGGCCTAAATTCGTGTAAGCTCGTATACAACCGATTCCAATGCTCAAATTCGTGTAAGAGGCAATTTAATAAACATGAAACAGGTAAATTCGTGTAAGAAGTAATTCAATAAACATGGAACAGGTAAATTCGTGTAAGAAGCAATTCAATAAACATGGAACAGGTAATTTCATGTAAGCCACAGATTTATATGCCCTAAACCCTAAATTGCTACTAATGTGGGTAATTTAAAACATCAAACACTGTCAAACTGAAATTCGCATTTCTCTACTTACTTGGCTTCCTTCCATCACGAATTTTGTGTCGAAAAAAATGTGTAACTTCACCCCCATCGGCTGCAGATTTTGGCGAGAAACAAGAAAGATTTCGTGTAAGAATGTAGGGCTTACTAATCGGACCAGAAATGGAAAGATACTTACACGAAATTGAGAGTGGCGGAATGCTGGGGAAATCGCGATGGAATGCAGGGGGAAATCGCCTCTTCTTACACGAACTCTTGTTTTCCTTCAGTGGGCAATTTGGTGAATGGTTGCTGAAGTTCACTTTGTATATGATAAATGGTTGTATATGATAAATTATTAACTAGGTTCGTTTTCCCATATTTTAATTGAGTTGAATTTTCAAAATAAATCTCTAATTATATACTTAGTATAAAAGATTTAAAGTATTTATAATAATTAAAATATTTATATTTATATTATTGAAAAAAAAAGATCAAGTTAAAAAAATATTATTTACAAAAGATATTCAGGATATTTATATTTATATTATCATAAAAAAATGAGCCCCTGATCGAAATTATCAGGAAAAAATAAAAAAAAAATTATTTGTTATCCATTTTAATACTTAATCCAATTTTAATACTTAATCCAGTTTTCGTGTAGGGAATAATTAATCCATTTTCGTGTAGGGAATAATTAATATTTATTAATTAGCCATTTTCGTGTAGGGAATATATTTTTGAAAAAATAATGAACAAGCTTACATGAAAAATAATAATTAATAATTAATAAATATTATTTAATTCTTTTCGTGTAGGGAATTAATCCAATTTTAATACTTAATCCAGTTTTCGTGTAGGGAATAATTAATAATTAATAATTATCCATTTTCGTGCAGGTAATAATTAATAATTAATCCAATTTTCGTGTAGGGTTAAATTAATATTTAATACTTACCTATTTTCGTGTAGGGAAGTTTAGTCAACGAAAAAATAATTAACAATTAGTAAACTTACATGAATAATTAATAATTAATAATTAATATTCAATAAACAAGCTTACACGAAAATGAATAACTAATAATTAATATTTAATAGTTTTCGTATAGGGAATTAATTAATAATTAATAATTAATCCAATTTTCGTGTAGGGTTAAATTAATATTTAATACTTAGCCATTTTCGTGTAGGGAAGTTTAGTTAACGAAAAAATAATTAACAATTAGTAAACTTACACGAATAATTAATAATTAATATTCAATAATTTTCGTGTAGGGAATTAATTAATAATCAATCCAATTTTCGTGTAGGGAACAATTAATATTTAATAATTAGCCATTTTCGTGTAGGGAATAATTGGATGAAAAAATACTTAACAGGGCTTACACGAAAAATTAATAATTAATAATTAATATTTAATATTTTTCGTGTAGGGAATTAATTAATAGTTAATAACTAATCCAATTTTCGTGTAGGGAATACTTAATCCAATTTTCGTGTGGGGAATAATTAATAATTAATAATTAGCCATTTTCGTGTAGGGAATAATTAATATTTAATAATTAGCAATTTTCGTGTAGGAAATAATTGGATGAAAAAATAATTAACAATTACAGGTCTTACACGAAAAATTAATAATTAATATTTAATATTTAATAATTTTCGTGTAGGGAATTAATTAATAATTAATAATTAATCCAATTTTCGTGTAGGGTTAATACTTAGCCATTTTCGTGTAGGGAACTTTTGTCAATCAAAAAATAATTAACAATTACAGGGCTTACACGAAAAATTAATAATTAATAATTAATATTTAATAATTTTCGTGTAGGGAATTAATTAATAGTTAATAATTAATCCAATTTTCGTGTAGAACAATTAATATTTCATAATTAGCCATTTTCGTGTAGGGAATAATTGGATTAAAAAATAATTAATAATTAAAAGGTTTACACGAAAGATTAATACTTAATAATTATTAATTAAATTTGTCTGGCTTATTTCTCTGGCTTCCTGTCAGGAATCACCGGTATTGGCAGAAATGTCGGATGCCCCTTTTGACTCGGATAGGAAAAGGGGCAAATGGGGACTATATTATAAGAAATGGGGTAAGTGGGGCTTTTTTTTTAATTTTCAGGGCATTCACGTATTTAATATAGTGAATTAGGGCAATTTAGGCCATTTTCTCTATAATTTAAAGTGTTGATATTGAAAATAATTTTTATTTAAAAAAATCAAAATTCATAAAAAAAAAATTCTCTATAAATCGAATCCAATATTGACATATTTACTCATCAATCCAAAATTCATTCTCATTTGTCTCACAATCTCAAGTTCTCTTTTTTCTTATTAGGAATCCTAATAATCCAAATTATTTTTCAAATTCCCAAAATTACCCAAACTTTCAATCTTTTTTGAATTCTAAAGATTTTTCAAACTCTCAATATTTTGAAAACTCTCAATTTTCTCCAAATCTCAATCAAATTCCTAGCCAAACACCACAAAATATCTCTCGAATTTTATTCCAAAATATTTGAAAGACAAACACAAATCAGGGGGGGAATATTAGTTGATGTGTGAAAGAAGATGTAGCACTAATGTCATATTGGTGTTTTGTTAGTGAAGATAATGTATGTGGCAAAACTCTCAATGTACGTGTTTCAATTATTGTAATTTTTATTTCGTATTTCAATTATTATAATTTCGATTTAGTTTATTGCGGAATATAATAAAAAATGTGCTCACAAAATAATATATAATTATTAAATATTGAGAAAAAAAATATTGGGTTGGGTTAGGTTTGTGTCACTAATAAACTATGAAAATGTTGGAATTGAATTGTGTTGTGGATTGTATATGTGGAAGAGAGATAAATTAATATTTTATTGTTGGGTTCGGTTGGGTTGGATAGGTGTTGTTGACATCGAAATTTGTAAATTGATTAATTCCTAATCTAACACTCAAAATGATCAAATATGGATTAAATTAGTAAAAATTGGATAAAAATGGGTTGAAAAAGTGTATAAAAGGTGCAGAAAACACTGGCCCGAAGGCTACTCGGGCAATTTAGCTCGATTGATCCTGATCAGTTTATAGTGGATAGTCTAGAAAAGAGCCCAAGTAGTAGGGGTCATGCCCACTACTTCCTTGATTTTCGCCTATTTTCAAGGGAGTGGGGCGGTTTGGTTATCCCACGATCTCCTAACCACCAAACATATATTGTTCGGCATATCTTTGCCCGGGTCGGCCACGACCCTTCGAACCCATCACAAAAATGATTCTGATCGGATTGTTAAGTAGCCGTCCAGATGAAGCATCCCGGCCGAGTCATGTGAATATACTCAATGAACGGCTTTGATCGAACTCTTGAAGATCACCTCTACATTTTGATTAGGTGGTTCAATTAATTTTGATCGGATCGAATGATCCAACAGGTGTTACTGATAAATATAGCGTCATACAATAATATTTATGTCCTTGTTTATTTGATTGTTTTTATTAAGAAGTGATTCGACACTAAATCGTAAAAATTGACTTTTGTCTTTATTTTTAAAAGTAGAATTAAATACTAAATCCTTTGATTATTAATTTTTAAATGAAAAGGGGTCTTTAATTCAAGTAATAAGAAATTTTTTTTTTTTTTGAGGAAACCTTGTAAGAGAAATTATATTTAGGGAGGAATTATGATGAATAGATATCAACATTATTAATACTTATAATAATAAAAAGATATTATCTGGAAAATATATCACCTAATTAAGTAAAAGCAAAATACATTATCTGTATAATATAAAAACAGACTTAGTTTTTTTTTTTCCGAGAAATTACTTATATATTAAGTAGATATAGATAACATAATCGGTTTAATTGGACCTACACAACTGATTATATGATCATTTATATATAAGTTTCTTTTTGTCATAAAATTCAAAATCTTAGAGATATAAATATAAATATGAAAGTCAAACATTTATAGAGATAAACTTCAGACCCCAATTCTTTTCAATGCAGAACTGAAGACCACGTAAAACTTTATCTTGTTTTTTTTTTTTTTCAAGATAATGTTGTTTAGGTGTGTATTTGTAAAAAATATTTATAAATAGGATAAAATGGTACAAAACACGGTTACCACAACATCAAGTCATTTTTATCATATTAAATTGTGAAATTGGGCTTTTTCTGAAAAGGAGGTTCCAAGCAGGCCCAACGTTATTTCAATGATTTAATTTGAACTTCGCGTTGTTGGGCTTGATTTGATATTTTCCTTAAGCCCGCGCCTCACCTTTTTAACCTTCATTATTATTAAATAAAGATCCGAAAAGAAAAGAAAAAAGTATAAATAAAATCCAATTATAAATATAACTATTCAATAATGGAGTAATATTTTAATCATAATTATATGCACTAAATATATTTTTATATTTTATTATTTTTTCTTTTAATGAATTAGAATTTATTTTCGTAATTTTTTTGATAATGATACAAATTCTATATAATGAAAGTACATCATGCAGGATTTTGTTTAATTTAATTTACATTTTAATAAAGAATTGTACTCATTTTTCATAATGACTTTGAAATTCACATTTTTTGATTCAGAAATATTATTTATGTGACGGATTTAAATAAATTTGAAATCCACTTAAATTTTTATAGTTTTTGAAATTTAAATTTCTTAAACAAGAGACTCCTAGTTCATGTTCAGAGATGCAATGGTCCAATAAAGGTTAGTTACATCTTTTTTTTTTTTACATCTAAAATATATGGCCCATTTTTCATATTTGCTTGTGTATTATTAATTATTTCTCTCTTACATTCCTCTTTAATATGCACAATTGTTTTATGACAATTATCATATTCATTCATTAAATAAGGATGTATAAAACACTTAATGTAAATTACTTATCCAATAACATTCTTAATCTATCTGAGAAAATAGAGTCGAATGTATTATTAGGGTGGGAGTTAGCCTTTGATGACGAACTAATGATGTTGAACAAATTATCGGTTGATACCGTCTTACAGATCTCATTTGGTAAGATAGATCTAATCGAATATAAAAAAATATGTAATATTTTTGTGTATATTAGGTAGTACTTTTCTATATATTAGGTAATACTTTGTATTATATGATGCGTTTTGAGTTGGGTTAAACTATAAGAAAATATGTAGTATTTTTATGTGTATCAGATAATTCATTTCTGTAAATGAGGTAATACTTCTATATCATAAGATACATGATCCAAATTGAATCAAGTCGGATCACTTAAAAAACATGTCGATTCTAAGCTGTCGAGACGTTATTTTTTCTCGTGGAAAATGTAATATTTTTGTGTATATTAGGTAATACTTTCTATATATCATGTGATATATTTTTTGTATTATATACATATACTACATAATATAATTCAAAAATATCACCTAACATATAAAAAGTCATTACATAATTTATTATATCCGCTCCGATTCATTTCACCTCATAAAATGAGATTCAATCTTACACAAGACCTACTCATGATTTACATATTGATGTTTAATTAGACAATGTTTTTTTTAAAACTGATTTGATTGTTGTGAATACGCCACAAGAGTCGATCCTCAAGTCTTTTCCAAAAACTTAAGAGCAACATTACATTGACTTCATTTAATCATCTTTTAAAACAACACGGCTACTAATTAATTAATTGGAAACAATTCATTCCATATAAGAATTTTTTAGCCATGAAACTTAAAGTTAATTTTAAAATAAATATAAGACGGTCTTATATTCTAATACATTTATTAATACAAATGATATATTTATTAGAGATTATATAATAAAAAATAATAATATTGTGAAAATGATACAATTTATGTAAGATTCGATGAATTATATTGAAAACAATATCTATCTATTTTGTATATCATGTGTATATATAAATATAAATGATGAATATTATAATAGGTCTAAGTAATAATATACATTATCTACGAGAATATGAAAAAATAGAAAATGAATAACATCGCAAATAAGTTAAAAGATCATCGTTAATTTAATTAATTTGGGCTTTTTGGCAAAAAGATGGTAAACGAAAAGTATTCATGTGACGACTGATTATGAAACCCAATATTTGACCTTTTTGAAGGAAAGCATGTTACAATTAGTTTTCTATTTCACTAAAATGAAGATTACACTAATATGATTTTTATGAGATTATCACATATGTCTAATATTATGAAATTGATCAATTAACAATCTATATAACTCAAAAATTTAAATAGAATTGAGAAAATTAATTTGAGTTGTGGATTATTGATCATGATTCATCTCATGAAATTATATCCGTGAAACGATCTTATATAATTATTTGTGAAAATAAAACTATTTACATATATTTTAAATTGGATTTGAGAGAGAAGTATAATTTAATTAAGGGTTAATATCAAATTGCTACCTAAACTATGGACATTTTTTCCAGTAGGTGCCTAAACTCAATTTTTTTTCCGATTACTACCCAATCTCCTAAAAATTTTCCGACAGCACCTTAAATCCTAATTTTCAACATTTTTTCGGTAAATATTTCCGACAGCACCCTAAGTTTTTGCCTGAAAAATGTTGAAAATTAGGATTCAGGGTGTTGTCGGAAAATTCTTAGGAGATTGGGTAGTAATCGGAAAAAAAATTGAGTTTAGGCACCTATTGAAAAAAATGTCCATAGTTGAGGTAGCAATTTGATATTAACTCTTTAATTAATTTCCATGTTGAATTAAGTATTATTTTAATTAATATTTATCACTTTGAATTATCTTCTCTTGGTTGCTATACTAAGTTATATTTAAAGCTGCAGATGGTTGTTTGAGTCCACCATTTTAGATTGCACGTCTACAAGCATATGGACAGAATTGAATTCTTATAAAAAATAAACTCATTTTTCGACAATTAATTACAATACCACTTACTAGACAAAATAAATAGTACTTAAGTATTTAGGTCGCGTTTCAATGTTTGGAAAATTTTGGTGGCAGCACAATTAAGTACTAAAAATGAGATTAATATTGTAATTAAAAAGAAAAGAATATAATTCGTAATTAACACTGATCGATTTTCAAGTTTATGTTGCAATGGAAAATTCAGTAAAATTGTTAAACAAACTTGAATATGTCGTCATTCAATAAGTTACGCGTATAATGTGATAATTAAATTATATATTTATGAAGTTCATTGGAGAAAATGTGAAATTATCTGGAAATTGCGTGTAGGCCGTAGTTATTGACGTGTGAAAAAAATCAATAAATAATGTCAAAATCACAAGATCTTCTGATTCGCTCATCATGAGTCATAACATCATCCTAAATGTTAAAGAGATAATACCTCCAAATGCCCCATTTCTTTATATAACAAACTCAATATGCCCCAATTCTTATAATATTATCCCAATATGTCCTAAATGGAGTTAAATACCAATTTATCCCTAAAAATGCACTATTCAAAATGCTATTTTCACTCTAAAATTTTATTTTCCAAACCATCTTACTAAAAGCAATGTTTTAAACCCGAATATAATTATCTTGGTATTTTGGTTGGAAACCTTTCTCGTACCTCAAAAAACACTGGCATTTATACTGGTGATCTGGTCTGAAAGGTGTAACAATGCCATATACTGAATGATTATTATTCGGATGAAAAAGATTAATTGAATTTCCGAATTTTTCCATGATTTATATTTATTGAGATCCGATGCAAGAATTGGTATCAGAGCCAAGTTTTATTGAAGAAATAAATTAAATTATGATGAACAATATTATTTTCTTGTGCCTAACGGAGGAGAAAATCAAGAAAAATGTATCCAAAAATATTTTGAGACAACACAAGTGCAGGATATCAGTAATGACATCCAACGAAGATTGGAACATAATTGTTCTAGACACATCTAAGGTCACTCAAGACCTTAGAGAGATCCAAAGGACCATCATTTATTATGGTGGACAGATGGAGAAGATAGTCCGATCTCTATCCGAGATCCAAAGAGAAATTTCAGATCTAAAACAAGAAATTGTAGATCTGAAAAGAAGATCATCCAAGGGAACTGGTAGATCCATGAATGAACGTGAAAGACTCGTTCGGCGGTATACCAATCATTTTCAAAGGAAAGGCTACGGAAGTTCCGAAGCCTAAAAGCAACGACAAACTCCTACTTGATCTCATAAGATAAGTCGGATGGAAGTCTCAAGAGTAGATCTTGCGGAGTTAACTGAATCTCTTTCCAATCTTGGAATTGTGGATCTGGTAAACCTCAGGATGAATGAGCCTATTCCAAAAAAGGAAGAGGAGAGCACAAGTACAGCAGTACCTGAAGTACCTGTTCCCCCGAACCCATTTGGAAGCAAGATGGGGTTGACTATGAAGAATACATAGCTCGACAAGCCAAGAGATGACCGGGAAGGTTTAAAGGAGTATCTAAGAGCCCTTGGGCAAACACGATGCTTGAACCAACACATCCGTTCGGATTGATGCTCACAACAGACATCATCGATTTCAAAAATATGGAAATATTGATCGATGAGTGGATGACATCTATGAAGGTTGCTTCATCAACACTGGACGTTGATAACGAACATTTTTGCCAAATACTGGTAAATAGTTTGCAAGGTTCGGCCAAGAAGGCATGGGAAATGACCGAAGCCGCTCTCAAACAAGAGATCTTATCCAACGATAATGTTTTAACAATTACCGAAAGGATGGGTCATTTGCTCAAAATATGTTTCCTCGGGGATGGATATTTTGAGGAAAGAAAAGATGAGAAGAAAAGAGAGTACACGCAAGCTCTGTTTGCTCTCGAATTAAGAAATATATGTTATGCGGATGAATATATATATTGGTTCCGCAAATATTATTTCCAAGCAGATGTACTATGGAATGTGGCAACAGATTTATTCTTTGTAAAAATCTGCAGTCCATGGAGGGAGATGCTTATGCAAACCTACAAAGTATCTCCAGGCTGAGTCGATTCAGTGGCCAGAAGGATGTCCTTTTTTAAGGATAGCATAAGAGAATGGTGTCAACAAGCGACACTACAAAAGAACAAGAAAAAACTAAGGGGAATGGTAAAAAAGACTCCTCTTTGTTGCGACAACAATGATTTTCCGAGTATTATCGGAGAACCACAGTGCGAAAGACACAGAAAGAGACAGAGACACTTCAAAAGAGGGTTTCAATCTAAGTCCGGAGGATCATACAGAAGACCTTCCAGACAAGGGAGATCTTGGTGGTCCAAATCAAAGGCTAGATCTTACAAATCTGGTCAAAAGTCTGGTCCTTCCAGGTTTTCTTCACAGGGATCTAGATCCACAAGGAAGACAACAGGAGGAACAACCAGGAAAAAAACTTTCAAACGAGCTCACACTCGTACCAATGAAAGTTTCAAAGATTGTAACAGCTGGACGTGCGGTGCGAGAGGCCATATTTCGCCCGATTGCCTACAGAAGCAAAAGGACGTGCGCCAGTTCGAGTCCACAGAAGACATCCGTGATGCTGTCTTTTATGGTGATTTGGTGCCAGTTTACAAGTTCGAGGACATCTCTTCAGATGAAAGCATCTATGAAGAAGAGTTCGAATCTGATTCACAAGGATCCGATGGATCATCTACAGAATCAGACGAGTAGCTCTGGCGAACAAGAAGATAGACTCCCAACATCGAACAGTCTATCAGGATTCTTTTCAAGGATGACCATCTCAAACAAGACGATGGAAAGAATCATGCAACAGGATTCAGCCTTAAGTCCCTACGACGGATTTAAAATTGGAAGTCTTAATCGATTTTGTGACAAGATCGGAATAAGACAACGCAAGCATCTATCATCTACCGGGTGAACTCAGGTGAGTTCTCTATCCCAATAGGTTTAATCGGTAATAAAATTGAGATGCAACTTATTCCAAAAGAAGAAATTCTTGAGGAATTAAGTCGTATCAAAGAAGAAGTAGCGGTCACGATGAAATGGATCCATATTGGAACCATTGAAGTAGTGATTAAAGCTACCTTCAAAGAAGGAATTGATTCTGAATTACATTTATCTGTAATGGATAGGAGAATCAATAACTTAAGTGAAAGTTGTATTGGTACTATGGTAGGTAATTTGTATGCTGGCAAACTCATGTTTGACATTCATCCTATGATTGCATACAACCTAGCTGACCAAGATTTCAGTAGAGTCTTAACCCTTCATCAAGATTTTAAAAGACCAGATCTTATGAAAGAAGGAAATAGACCATATTCTATCACGTATAGAATTGCATATGCGCTTTCCAATACACATCATTCGGATATGTTTATTAGGAAATAGTATATAGAAGTTCCTAGAATTTTCAAGGAATTTGCCAAAGTAATGACACCAGACCCGATTAAAATACCGAGGTTAGGAGGTGTTAATTTACTAATTAAAGATCAACCTATTCTAAACAATAGATCATTAAGGTTCGATTCTGAAATTAGTAGCAGGTTATCCTTTTCCGAAGGTAGAATTCTAAGCCTAAAAGAAAAAGAACCGAGCGAGGATTTATATCCACAAACGATTAGGGTAAGAAATGTTAAAATAAAATGCCCTAATGATGAATGGAAAGAAATCCAGATTGTTTTTGATATATCTAAAACTGATAATTTGTTTCCTTGTGATGAGATATATCATTTACAACAACCAAGTATCAATAGATATGAAGGCATGTTAGAAATAGCAGGCTATCATGTATCTGTTACAGGGAGAGCAGACATAACCAAAGGAGTTATGACATTAGGGTTAAGTTTCCTTGAGGAACACAAACCCTGGAGAAGAGAAGGAAAATGGATGGAGTTCGACCTTGATGGACATACAATCAGGGTAGAATAAAACCATTATGTCAGGAATTAAGCTAGATGAAGAGATCATTGATCTCAGAATACAAAGAATTCAGGCAAGGACTTTGTTAAGATCTTTGCGGGAGCAAGATCGGCTAGAACAAAGAAGTATCCAAGTAATTATAAGGATGCAAGAGGCTGCATTAAAAATAAATCAAATAAACGCACGAATAAACATGCTAGAACGCTGGAGTAGAGGGATTTATCCAAACAATCCAGAAGGGTTCTAAATTATGCCAGGGAGGCATATTAATGATGAGATCCAAGATCTCAGAAAAGAAAAAGATGAGTTGATAGAACGCATAAGAATAATGCGAGATAATGGACAGACTCATCAGATACAATTTCAAGAGCTGATCTATGAGCACAATATAAGAAGCTTAAGGATAAACATGTTAGAATCTTGGAAAAGAAGAATATATCCAGATTCTGAATGACGAGTATCTTCTCTATATATATATCTATAGGGATATTATATGATCAATATAAGACGAAATATTTTGCTGCTTATATTGAGTCAGGTTCAGGCATTTGCACAGCAAAGCCAGAAGTTTTTCCCAGCGAAGCAGTGGAAAAGCTACCTATTATTGCAGGAAGGGATTTCTCACAGAAAATCCTTATACTCAATAAAGGTATTCGAGAATCAAGAATAATGATCGGAGGAGCATTCGATACCCCATGGTATAAAGTAAGAATGCCACCTATCTATATTCATGATACAGGGGCTGATATTTTGTTGGGTAATAATTTTATCCAAACTTTTGCAAATATGAGCAGGATAATCACAAGAACCTGTTAACCTTTACTACTAACTGTGGTAGTATGATACAAGTTTTGCAGTGAGAAAAGACATTTAACAGGATAATACCTATTACTTTTCGCAGCAAACGTGGTGATAATGAAGCCAAGTTGACTCATCCTAAAATGCAGGATAAGAGAAAATTTGGTGAAGCTCTTTTGTCATATAGACAGGAGGGAATGGAAGAGGCACACGAAGAAACAATTCAGTTTCTAAAAAATGCCTTACAAGAAGGACCACCCCAAATTGACATTGATGAGGAAAGTTTACTTTCCCTTGAAAATGTTAAAAGGCTAATTCAGAGGAACTACAATGAAAATCCTTTAGCCTGGTGGGACAAAAACCAGATCGAAGCAACGTTGAAGGTAAAAGAACAATACCAATACGAGTTGGTTCGATACAAGCCGATCCAGATGAACCTTGAAGATCGAAAGGATATGCAAAAGATTATCAAAGAGCATATCGATCTCAAGCTGATTGAAGCAGGTATTTCTCCTTATAGTAGCCCAGAGTTTTTGGTAAGAAACCACGGTGAAATAAAGAGAGAAAAAGCAAGGTTAGTAATTAACTATCAGGGTATTAATAAGATTACCGAATTTGATGGTTATTACATACCAAGTAGAGAACACTTAATTGATTGTATTAAAGGATCAAAAGTGTTTTCAAAATTTGATTGCAAGTCTGGATTTTACCAGATTAAGTTAGAAAAGGAGTCTAAGAAATTAACTGCTTTTTCTACACCACAAGCTCAGTATATCTGGAATGTAATGCCTATGGGGCTTGCGAATGCACCTCAGATATACCAACGAAAGATGGATAATTTTTTTAAAGATTATTTTGAGTTTATGTTTGTTTACATAGACGATATTCTGATTGTATCTAAAAATATGAAAGATCATTTAAAGCATCTTGAAATATTTTCAGAAGCATGTCACAAAGAAGGATTAGTGCTCTCTGAAAAGAAGGCAATAATTGCGGTCAATAGAATCGAGTTCCTCGGTGTTATAATTGACCATGCAGGTATGGAACTATAGGAACACATTGTGGAGAAAATCCGCAATTTTCCAGATGTTCTTAGAGATAAGAAGCATCTTCAGAGCTTCTTAGGAGTAATCAATTTTGCAGGTTCATTTATCAAGGATTTGACAAAATATCGAAAGGATTTCCGTTCTTTATTACAAAAGGATGAGAAGACCAAATGGAAATGGGAAGACATTCATTCCCAAAGAGTTCGTGAGTTAAAACAGGTTTGTGATAATTTACCAAAACTCGTGATTCCTCAAAATGAGGATCAGTTAGTTGTCTACACAGATGCTAATAATTTTAGATGGGCATCAGTGCTCATGCGAAAGACATCTACGAGTGAAGAACCATGTAGATACACCAGAGGGTTGTTTACAGAACAACAAGCCAGAGTCTGGCATATTAACGAGAAAGAATTCTTTGCGGTTTGGAAGACATTTAAAAATGGTCTTTATTTTTATTAGCAAAAGAATTCATTTTAAAAGTTGATATTACAAATGTCAAGGCTTTTTTGAAAAATAAACTTGAATCAAAAATTGAAAAAGCCCGTATTATCAGATGGCTAGCAGAATGTCAATATTATTGATTTGATATTGTTATGGTGAAATCTAATGAGAATGTTCTTGCAGATTTCTTAACAAGAGATGGATATCCTTGAAGCAGATTCCATCACGATACGAGCAAGGCACCTTAGGAAAAACCTTGAGGAGCTCTACAAGGCATTTGAGGTGCTGAGGGTAAGAGCCGAAGCAACATCTTATGTCCAGAAAACTGATTTGGATAAAGTCCAAAAAACCCTACATGTAGCCATAACTTCAAATGGTGATTTGTGGAATGCATTAGTGGAACCTTTAAACAAGGCATGTTCACCATCGGTGATACAAAAAGAGTTACACGAGAAGAGTTCATCATCAATGAACAAATAGGGTACCTTTATACCCGAAGCAAGACATCCTGCGGATAAAAGTTTTTCATCGGATACCGGTGAAAAGACTGATAAAGCCGAAATAAGTGTTTTATCGGACTCCGATAAAAATATTAATTCGGAAGGTCAGGAAGCAATTCCAGGCAACCCGAGTCAACCCAACACCTCTTGGGTAAAAGAGGGAGAGGTTAGCCTAAGGTCCCAAACTGGCCTCAGACAGGTTAACACTAACCAAGCTGTTTCTCCTTTGCAGGTTTATCAAAGAACATGGGAGAAATTAGTTACAAGAAATGGGATCAATCCAAATAGAATAACTGCTGATTGGTCTGGTAAGTATCCAAGACTTTGGATGCTTCCGGGTGTAAACCCTCATAATGTGCGGGAATTGTTCGATTTTGGAGCAATTGCCTCAGTTTTCACTACTACACCCAGTTTTTCGGAGATTTCCAAACTACCGGACTGGATAGTCACTACTGTGCACGATTCATGGCAGAACAACCCATACTTGGGTCGAGGAGATATACTGGAGCTAAAGGTTATCTCCGCTGCTCCGGAAATCACAGGAAAAGGATCTCATCCAGTTTTTCAATTTATAAAACTACAGAGATCTGAGATGGAGGCGATAAACCGAGCCAAAACACCCCCAGAAAACAGCCCCTTGGTACCCTTACTGAAAACGATATATCGACCAGGCGAGCATGGGGTCTTTGGGTCTGTCTTACCGAGATGGACAAGGTGAAGTATCCGTTCAAAATATTTCATAATTCTGCGAACGGATCATTCCTGTTAAATTCCATGACAGGAACAACTACCGGATTTGCTGAAAACCTCTTCGAAAATAAGAGAAAGTTAATTTGGGAAAACAAGGTTCCAGCAACGGAACAAACAAGGAAGAAGATATGTAATATGATACATATCGGAAGATGGGAAGAGCGGATATGCTCTTACTGTCAAGTACAAGAGAAACCTCTGTTTGGATAGGGTTTCAAAGTAAAAAAGGACAAACCCGACTACCCGAAGAAAAAGGGAAAATGGAAGGGTTTTTAGAAAATAAAAGCCTAAAATGTATAAAAGGAAACGAGTCTAATTAGACTCGATTAATAACAGGCTGTATTGTATTCTAAAAATGTAATAGATAGGAATACAGTATAAAGGGTTCAAATACTAACCCTATACAGGTTCAAAAGGGTCTAAGAAATCTTTCTTGGTGCTATCCAGCACATGGCATTCACGACCGACATGGTGTAGTGGATGGTCCCACTTTTGAATAATCCAGCACCAAGGATTGAAGATTGCCAAAAGGAAAAACGTGGAGGACCCCTCCACTAAAGCAGAAGATTCATTGCCGATGCAAGAAGACAACGAGTTACACTTACCAAACGGTAGGTGAGCAATAAAGAAGGTTGACTCATTCCCCACTAATCAAGTGGAATGCAAGCTGGCAAGGCAATAATGGATCCACACAGGAGCACATTGATGCCTATAAAAGGAGGCCTTCAACCTCAAAAGAAGATCATCGAAAATACACAACACCTCTTTCTATCATAGTTTTCGAGAAATCTTCTCTCTAGATTGTAATAGTTTAGCTTTCAAGCTTTCCTGTTCATGGGGGTTTCCCCTTCTCAAGTTTTAGCCATGATTGGCTAATTCAAGTTTCTCCTCCAATGGTGGAAAAGATTAATATTGTAAAATAGTTTAGTTTATTTTCTTCAATAAACAAGGCTTTTGCTTTCCGACATTCTGTCCAAAAATTTATAATTCTGAGTGAAATTCATCCAGCAGTGAGTCTCCTCGTGATCTCCTTAAAGGCAGGTGGCCGTTGAGAAGGATTGCGATCTGGGTTTCCAAGAAAATCGGTTTCAGAACCATAGACTGCGGGCGAGTGGTTGGATCTTTGATCCGTAAAAACTGAACCGAGGTCCAAGGAAATTTAAGAGACAAAGGCGAGGTATGTTCAAACTCAGTTTTATTTATTTACGGAAGCATGTTGGGCCTGATATTGATCAGAAGGGCTAATCCGAATCTAATAAATGTAAAGATTGGAAAAAGGAAAAATTGGCTAATGGCAAGCATGGTTTTTTGGAAGTTTTGAAAAGTTAATAAGGGTAAAATAGTATTTTATCATAAAAAGGGATAGTTGGGGATATTTTGTTATGAAAAAGGGTATATGGAGACCATTGATTATAAGATAGGGTTAGGGGTGGAGATTGGAACGGAAATTTCCGATATCCGCCGAATTCGATCCAAAATTTTCCGATTTTGGAACGAATATTTTTAATCCGAAATCCGAAAATCCGAATTCCGATTTTTCCGAAAATTTTCGGATGGAAATCGGAATTAGTTTTGAAATTTTTGGAAATTCCGAAATCCGATCCGAAATTCCGATCCGATTTCCGAAATTCATCCGAAATATTTCCGAAATTCATCCGAAATTTCCGAAAATCTATAAAATGTAGTTAGTAGAGACATTTGAGAATCGAACACAAGACCTCTCACACTCAAAGCACGAACTTACCATCAAACCAATAGTAATTGTTGAAAATAATTCAAATATTTTATACTATATACTATTTGCTATCAAAAAATACTATATACAATAATATACTATATATAATATAATACATTTTATATACATTTACTAAATGTAAATATAAATATACATATTATAGTATACTTTATAATACTATATACTATATAATATATTTTATATACTTTATTCTATGTGTAACTATAAATATACATATTATAATATACTTTATAATACTATATATTATATAATATATTTTATATACTTTATACTATATGATAGTATATAAATATATCATAGTCTATAGTTTATACTGGAGATTTTTAGTATTATTTTATAATATATACTATATATTATAGTTTATTAGAAAATGTTATATAGCTAATAGATCAACTAATTAATTCCAAAAATTTCTGAATTTTTTAATTTTTGAAAATTTCCGAAATTTTTTCCGAAACTTCCGAAATTTCGGAATTCCGAAAATTTTGAAAATTCCGAAATTTCCGAAATCGGATTGGATTTCACATTTCCGAAAATTTTTGGATGGAAATTGGAATTGGTTTTTCATTTCCGAAATTTTTTGGAAATTTTCCGAAACACCCTATTTCCGATTCGATCCGTCCGATCTCCACCCCTAGATAGGGTAGTTTGGAAGAAAATATAAGAAAATAGGGTAAGGTGGGATTTGATCTCTAAAATTAGACAATATAAAGGCAGAAGCATTTATTATAATAATAAATAGGTTGACTTCAGGTGCCACACCCCACCACCGCCACCGACTTTAGCTCCTCATGTGTGCTTCGTTCATAGTGATCAAATTCAGTTTTGTACATGTATTCACTGAAATCTGTTGCAATTAAATTTCTATTTCCACACTAAATGAAAAAGAAAAGAATATGATTCTAGAATCATATATTTAATTTCGTAAAATGATTCAATACATAAATCATATATTGCTTATATTAAAATGACAATAACTTATGTGTATGATTAAGGTTCATATACGAACGCATCTATGTGTCTCCATATGTTTGGATAAATGCGTTCAAATTTGTTCAACTCATTTTTAAGTGATGTAGTTTTTTTTGTTAAGTTAAAATATTATATAATGATATGATAATTTATACATAAAGTTAGGATTAATATAATATAAATGTATATCTGATATAACATAAAAGTTAGAAAAAAAAAAAAATTTAAGTCAAATCCAACCCAATCTAACTCGAATGTATGAATTACCTGATACATAGGAAACCTTCTCAATAAAAATAATTTTATTTTTTCATTAATTTTATCCATAAAAAACAATATCATATTTCTATTTTATTGAATATTATAAACTTCCATCTCCTCTTATCTCGTAGCGGTTGATAAGTTCTGAAATAAAATAAAAAATAATAAAAAAAATCTTGTCAAATATTTCGGCTGTAAATATAAATTCACACACACATATATATATATATATATATATATATATATTTGACAAATTAATCTTTTCTTGAAATTTGAATGATAACAAGAGACGTGTTATAAATTTTGACTTTTTGTACGTATAATTTTTATTTCTTAATTTTTAACAATATATACTTTTTTTTTATTGTTGCACTATGGGTTTCTATTAACATTTGTAATGTGAAAATAGAGTAGATTTTATAATTGGGTTGGATCAACGTAGTGTAAGGAAGACGTGTAATGAGGATTTGAAGGGGGGACGAAGTTTCTTGTCATAGTATTGCTTTCATGTCTTCATGTTAATCATCTTTTGAAAAATCAATTAAAGTATCCATCTCTTTTTTCAAACTCAATTTAGCAGTGTAACTGCCTCTAATTGTATTGTGTTGTTATTCAAAACAAATTCACATAAGGGCCGGACCGTGGCCCCATTTGGGCCTCTAAGATTTGATTTCTATCAAATATAGGGTCAATTTCACATTTGATAAGAATTTTTGTTTTTAAACTGTCACACTTCTATTTAATATGCATAATTATGTTATGACGATTATCGTTTTAATTTAGTAATAAGGATACATTAGAACAGATTTATGTAATTTGTTTTTAGGATAAGACATTCTTAATCAAATCGAGAAAATTACGTACATTATGAGGCAGCAATCCAAAATACCACAATTGATATAAGAGCAACCATTTTCTATCACATTTATATAAGAGTAACCATTTTCTACCACAAAATCATAATTTGGGTTATTATGTGAATAGTAGATGTGGACCATGTTTGATTGATGATTTGTATTTGTACATTATTGACCAAACTGACAATTGAATAGTGTATGTTTTTTTTGTTTATTTAACCACTACAATGCATGATAATTTTCCTCATTTTCATTTTTCATCTTCACACATAAGTGAAATTTTCTTGGGTGCGAAAAAGAAATTGTCATGAATTGATGAGATTTTAGGTAATATTTTTTCTCTCACAATTATTTAGTAAATTATATTTTTTTAAATCATCGTTTGCGGGTAATAATTGATTTATAGTTGTGCACATATTTGTTAGAAATTGTCGTTTAGCCCTGAATTTATAAGACAATTATGCTGAAATTGTCGTTTAGCCCTGAATTTATAAGACAATTCTGCTGAAATTGCCGTTTAGCCCTAAAATGTGGAAAAATAGGTTTGAAAATCAAATGCAGGGGTAAACGGCAATTTTTATCAAAATTTGAGGGGTAAATGACATGTTTACAATAAATGTCGTTTACCCCTACTTTTTTTGTTAAAATTGCCGTATAATCCTAACTAGTGGAAAAAAGGTTAAAAAATTCAAATGTAGGGCTAAACGGTAATTTTAAAAAAAACTTGAGGGGTAAACGATAATTGTACAATAAATGTCGTTTTGTAACGCCCCGTTTCTTTTTAAGGTAAACCTTGACTGAGGCGTTACTCACGTAAAAAATTCACTCTTTCAAGAAAATAAAGATAAATAAATTCCAGAAAATTGTTATGAAATATACATTTCAAAATTCATGAAATATAATATTTTGAAATTAAAACTTTCTTCGACCTTTAAGCATCGGCTACCAGCATCCACCGCTCGCGTGCTACGCCCTAAACTTTTAAACTGAAAACATTTTAACATAAAAGGGGTGAACGTACAAAAACACTCAGTGGGGTTAATCTACGGATAAGGGAGTAAAACATAAGTACTCATGAAAACACGGATCTTAACCGCCGTGAAAAGATATGCGAATCTTAACCGTCTTGAAAACATTTGCGGATCTTAACCGTCTTGAAAGCATTTGCTTTTCATAAACATATTACACGTTGTGGACTCCCGAGTAGTCCCAATGCAACATCGGATAGGTTTTCATAAAAAAACCTATTTGGGTTTCAAGCCAACCCTACGGGTTATTACACCCCTTCATGATGGGCTTCCGAAGAATACCCACTTATTGGGTTTCCAACGAGGAATACCCTACTTGGGCGTGAATACGCATGCGCAGTTAAATTGTCACATAATGTTTCTCACATAACACATAATACACATTGGTCACGTTCACGTTGGCCACATAAATCACACAACACATAGGTAAAGAAAATCATTTGACATATCCCCCTTTGTACGGGTATTACCCCGACTTTTCATCATTTGAAACCATTTGCATTTGCATCACTTGAAATCTATAGCTATTAAAACCATATAATTTCCTCGATTACTGTTCATGTAGTGAAAACGTTTGACTTTAAATCGACGCCACATAATGACGGAATTTAAATCACATAGTCACGTAGTGTTTTGTGAAACTGTACGATTTAAAATATAAATAAGATTTTTACCCCCACCTTGGATACTTGACAGAACTGATCAAAAGCCCTCGATCTTATTTTCCATTATTTCTGTCTTTTGCTTGTATTTTCTACAAGGTATAAAAAAACGTGACTTATCCTCTGATTTACTTGCTTAAAATCAGTAAAATTTATAAAAGAATAAACTCTTGAGAAAGTTGATAGACGGGGGTTCTTAATTTAGGGTTTAATGAAAAATTAGGATTTGTGGATCACACCCCTAAATTAGGGTTTTCTTGCTTAAAAGTTTATTCGTCACGTTTAAATTCAAATTGTGGTCAAACTTCTATTTTATACTATTGTAGGACATAAAATACAATAATTATCAAATTCTTGGGTCATAATATAATTTTTGCAAGTTTTAGGGGTCGTTCTGTCATTTTATCAAAGTGTATGGTGATTTTGTAATTTCTGCAAAGCTTAGGGTCCATTCTATAATTTTCAAAAATTTCTAGGGTCTATTTGCTATTTCAGAGAAATTCTAGGGTCAATCTGCTAATGTTCATAAGTTCAAGGGCTAATCTGTAATTGTCTATAAGTTTAGGGACCTAATTATTATTTATCCTAAATCTAAGGTTTGCAATTTAGTCCCTGGGTTTAATCAAATTCTCAAAACATAACCCCACCCCAAAATCCAATTCTGCCGCCTCCCCTGCCACCTTCTTACCGCCGCCCGCCGCTCACCTCTGCCACCCGACACCGCTGACGACCTCCTCGTCGCCGACGACCACCCAACCACACACACACACCGCACCAAAACATATATATAACACACACGTATACACCGAAACATACATATATATATATATATTAAAATTTACATACATGCCATACGCGGTGGAGACACGATCGGATCAAAAACCGAGCCCGTATTTATGACCGACTTGGCGAGAACTATATCGTAATTGGATTATTTTATCGGAAAATGTTGACCGACGATGATGAGATAAGCGGCGATGAAGGCAGTGTTGGGGAAGAAGAAGAAGAAAGAATTTTCTTGGCTTTTCTTTCAAAATTATTTTCCAAAGTGGAATTATTGCTTCCCAAATGTAAAATTTATTGGGCCCCACCTTCAAACACACGTCCTTTATGCAGCAAGAGAGAGGGGAAAGAAAATGACGAGGACAATTATTTTTTTTTTCCTAAATGCAATACCATTAACACTAGCTAACTACACCACAATATTGTTAATTAACTTTTGTTCTAATTGTCATTTATTTCAAATATAATGGATACTACACGTACCTCCAAAAACTTTTTAAATTGCCGTTTAGCTCTATTTAGGGGGAAAATAGGTTTGAAATTAAAATACATGGATAAACGACAATTTTATCCAAAATTTGAGGGGTAAACGACTATTTTATAATAAATGTCATTTGCCCCTAATTTTTTTTTTAAAATTGCCGTGTAACCCTAAGTAGTGGGAAAAAAAGATTAAAAATTCAAATATAGGGCTAAACGACAATTTTAACAAAAAAATTAGGGGTAAACAACAATTTTATAATAAATGTTGTTTACCTCTAATTTTTGTGGTTTAAATTGCTGTTTAGCCCTAATTAGTGAAAAATGTAAAAAATTCAAATATAGGCCAAAACGATAATTTTTTTCAAAAAATTGGGGTAAACGGCAATTTCAGAATAAATGTCGTTTACCCCAATTTTTTGTTAAAATTGCCGTATAGTCCTAATATGTGGGAAAATTAGCTTTAAATTCGATTTTAGGGTTAATCGATTTAACATGAGTCAATGAAGAGTAAACAACATTTGTTTTGCTTGGAGCTGATAAATTGTAATTATTTAATAAATGTACGATGATATGTATTGAAACAATTCCAATACATGTAATAATTGCTTTATGTGGATTTATTATTTTAATAGGATTTAACTATATTTTTTTCAAGTTGTAAAATATATAATTAAGCAATTTATTTCTCGTTTGCATTTCCTCATTTAAAATTATTTTGTACCGAATACTGACGATTTTATTTTCCTTGACTCGACAGTGAATAAAAAGATGAGTTTGATACTTGTTAATGTTTAGTTTGAAGGTTATTGGCAAGGTTTAGAGTATGTAAACAGTTATCGAGAGGTGATTTATATCTTCAAAGAATCACATATTGTGATTTACTAGACTCAATTCATAGAGTTGTACAGGCAGACATGAATTCATAGGGAGATGTGATCCACTCATTATTGGAGACGAAAGAAAGAGTCAAAAGGATAAAAAAAAATGACCACGATTTGGAATGAATATTATCCATGTCTGATGATGTTTTTGTTATGTTCATCTCCCTTCAAAGAATGGATGTTGCAGTATTCGATCACGTGGTATCAAGTAGAACTGATAATAGCAGTCCTGGAGGTTTTTCGATCGAGCACCGTAATGTTGGATCCTCTTATTCGAAACAAAATAATACAGTTGATGAAGTATATGAATCGGGCCATCAAAGTTTTTGTTGGGACACATATGATGTGAATGTGCCGAAATCAGACCCCAATACCAAATTCAATTTAGAGAATTCAAATGTTCCTGTTGGACTTTAAATGACGAGGTATTTTATGCAAAATAGGGTATACCGAATCAGAATGAGGAGACCTATGTTCAATCTACATTAGATGAGAATTGGATGAGAGGCCATCAAAATGTACAAGTTCAACTGAGCCCTGAGCACCTTGGCCGTTGGAAAGTGGTCGTGTAAACTATGGTGGATTCAACTTTCTAGACTTAAACGTGCCTCCGACATTATGTCCAGAAAATGATGAAGGTTCTCACGAAGAAAGTGCACATACGTATGATCATAAAGGAGGACAAGAATGGCCAGATGATCGACACGAATGGGATAGGTAATTTTAAATATAAATATTTTTGATACGTATGAAATACATGTCCAGTCGAGCTGTTGAATAATTGTTCAATTCTACCTTCTTGTAGATTTGAATAACAATGACGAACATGAAATGGCTCATTCGAAGGAGATAATCAGTAACTTCGAGTTAGATGAAGAAGATGAGAATGTTTTGGATGAGGAGTAACGAGAGACCTATCAACAATTTCTAACATACATATTGAGATCTGAATGGAATATCCCTGAGATTCCACCATTCGAGCCGCCTTGTTCTTCGAATGTGGACAATAATAACCTAGTGCAATGCGGTTTGCAAAAAGGTTTCACATTTTCTATTAAAGTTGAATTGAAGAATGTAGTTGGTTTTGCCATTTGGAGAATCAAGTTCAGTACAGAGTCGATCATTCGAACAAACACAGATGGTTTGTTAAATGCAAACAAAAAGATTGTCTATTCAAGCTCCATGCTCAAGAGAAATATGGAATTTGGAAGATCTTCAAAATTCAATTACCTCATAGTTGTTCATATGATCTGACACATGTGCTTCTCATCGACTTCCATCTACTTTGATCGATGAGTATTACGCTGATAGGCTACAAAAAAGAGAATTCAATTATCAATCCTAGGGGCATCATTGAGGAAATAAACCATTGACATAGTTTGCATCTTACTTATAAGTTCACATTAACAACAAAACGCCGTGCGATGTAACTTGCGTATGGAGATATACTGCTGAAAGAAACAAATCCGGGGTTGAAAGAAACGTCTATGCTTCCATTTTACTTAGAGGTGTTGAAATAAATAAATCCGGGGTCATACGCGACAGTGGAAAATTCAAATATGTGTTTTTTGCCCTGGCTGTATCCATTAATGGATTTCGTAGATATTCACGCCCTGTCATAGTCGTTGATAGTTGTCACTTGAAAGCTCAGTACAAAGGTATTGGATTTGTAGCTGTGACAATAGATGGAAACGATCAGATTTTTCCACTAGCAATCGGGATAGGAGATGTTGAGAACGATGAATCTTGAATGTGGTTTTTGGGTTATGTTCGAAATGCCTTTGGGTGCTCACATGAACTGCTTATTGTATCTGATCAGCATAAAAGCATCACAAACGCCATCAGCAAAGTCTATCTAGATGCAACTCATGGTTTATATTATTTCCATCTTCAACAAAATCCAGCGAAACATGGATCACATTTCGTAGGACTTTTCCAGAATGCGGCATATTGTTATGACGGTGTTCTTTTCGAGAAGTATGTGAATGTGTCTTCGAACTAGAATTTATATTGGTTCTTTTTACAAAGTCGTCATTTTTGGGGATAAACGTCATGTTATCTAATACTCCCTCCGTCCCAGCTCAACTTGCCTACTTCCCATTTATGTTTGTCCTAGCCGAACTTGCCAGCCCAAAAATGGCAAATTTTTTTTTACTAAAATATCCTTATTTTTGAACTTTATTACACAAATGTCATCCAAATTTGTTGCATTAAATATGAAAAAAGCAAAAAGTAAGTAAAAAGTAAACATATTTAATTGAAAAAAGCAAAAAATAAGCAAAAAGTAAACATATTTAATTGAAAAAAGCAAAAAGTAAGCATATTTAATTGAGTCAACTGTGTTTTCTTAACCTCCGTGCCCGGTCAACGTAGGTAAGTTGAGCCGGGATGGAGAGAGTATATTATTTGATGTAGGTACATGGCGATACTTGTTGAAGCGGATATTCAAGGTGTTTTGGATACGTTAAGCAAAACAAAAGGTTTAAGATGGTCTCGTGTTAAATGTCCCATTCGAAGATTTAACTTCATGACCTCCAATATGTCGACATGTGGAATTCTCGATTTCTTTGGGTAAGAAAGCTACAAGTTTGTTCGTTTTTGGAGTGTGCTCGATGAATTCAAGAAAAGAGGTTTTATGAGAGGAGGACAAGCGCTGAAGAAAGGGAAAATGATCTCACAAAGACTGCATATGATAGATTACTTAACACCGTGAGACGTGGATGACAAATGCATGTTGTTAAGCTTGAACAATACAAATTTAAAGTAGTGGATGAAAGGAAAATTTATGTGGTCGAGCTCAATCATCAAACGTGCACGTATTTAATTTTTCAAAGAAAGTTGATCCCGTGATCAGGTAGCTTCGAATTTGGACCCTAAATACGTCTATATTAATATCATGGTCTCGCGTTAAATAAACGATGTTTGTTTTTCCATATCCTGCAACTTTGCAAAGGAATCAGTGACTTCATACGTTGGCTCTTACTACACCACAGAGTCGTTGAGAGGGTTGTGGACGATGAGGTTAGTCCTGTACCCACAAGATTGGATCGTACGTGACGAGGTTTGAGATTGGGTTTACCTTGCGCCTGATTGACCAAAACAAGCCGGATGACCAGAGGTAAACAGATGCCTAGATATGGAAACCAACGAGTTAGTGAAACATGCAGTCGTTGTCGCGACAATGGCCACAATAAAGCAACATGTACCGAATAAGTACCCCTTGTTTAAGGAAACTAATTTGATGATGAATAACCTGATGGAGATGTGATTCCAACTGAGGAAAGCGCCAAGCATAGAAAAAAGAAATAATGCTCACGGTATGGTTCGGACAGTCATACCAAAAGAAAGTGTCATCTGTACGCCAACTAAGTTAAGTTTTATTACAATTTGGAATAATATGTAACACGATTACTGTAATCTTGGTGTAAAAAAATATCTCGCCCATCTAGAGTATGTATATAGTAAAAAAAACTGAAATTATCTGAATAGGGATAAATATATAACGCAATTGCAAAACATCCAATTTCAGGACGAAACATATAATATTTCAATATAATTCAGCATCCAACAATTCAATCATATAAGTTAGGCCAAAAAAATAATAATAAACTGTACAAAATCGCATAGTATCTACTCGTTTATATCTGCAGCTGTGATGGTGTTCGCATCACTAGAATACCTGAACACGGTCAACGTCATCTGCTGTCTTGCATTCTTAAGCCCTCTTGCAAACAAATGGCTAGGCCATTTGCAACTTAGTGCACTCTTGATCGCCATTAGGGCAAAAACACCGTAGGTATGGTTCTCCCTTTGTTCGTAACACAATGTCTCATGTCCCGAGATCAAATCTAGTTCGCTTTCCAAAGGCTCCATGGGAACACCCTCTTGCACCAGGCGGTCGTAGAAGCCAGTGTACTCTAGTAGGGCAGGTACTATACAGCGAATGGACATTGTTTGTTTGTAACGATACTGGGCTTTGTGCCTGTTCCATGTCCATCTCATGCTGTCGAAAATAATAATTCTCTTAGCACGTATAGCAATTATGCAAGCTACCCAGTGTCCATTCAAGTTCATGATGGTAAGCAACTGCACATAATATAAGAACACAAGATATAATAACAAACAACAGATTTCAGAACAAGTAACTGTTACAATGATAATTATCTGAATTCAAATAATAACTTACATTGTTAGGCTTTTTCCACCAGGGCTTCACATGCCGCCATTTGGGCCTCTGCCCTATCACGTAGGGGACAAGACGATCTAGTTGCTTAGACGTAAAAGTCTTTTTCCAGGGTCCCACGTATTTGGTAGCATCCGACTCACCAAGGTGGGCCTCATTCCAAATTTGCTTACAAGTAGTCTACATTAAACAGTCGTAATATTCACTAATACCTCAACAGATATTACGTATATCATTATATTGGTAACATAAGAAGATTCTTACAAAGAAGTGAGAATCTAATATCTAAAACTTGTGTTTTATTAATGGATCGACCCGAACCCCTGCAAACTTTGTGTTGCTCTGAAGAATGTCCAAGTATGGGTCAAGTGCCTGACAGAATACAAAGAAATTATTAGGAGTTCTATAATAATAAATCAAATACATAACGCTTCGTACATGATCAGGATAATATATTTAAAATTGATAAAAAACCTCAAAGGGCATGTCCTCTTTAGGATCCAGAAACGTGCTAAAGAATTCGTGCCCAACAGCATAACCTACTCGGACATTGCGTCTGTAAAAATAAAAATAAAAATTGATCAAAATATAATGAAATTTCAACCGCTAATAATAATATAACGCTAAATTCATGATTACTTACTGATCCAGCTCGTCCTTTTTGGCTTTTACAGACAAGCCTTCCTCAATGAACTTCTCCAAGTCAGCTAGTTACAAACTCGATTTCCTAGCAGAACCCTGAACGAAAGGACTTCGTATATATCGAGAAGGTGCTCTCTGTCGTACTTCTCGAATGCCGGCATAGAGGACGCATCGAAGTCACTCTTTGATGCCGATGAACTATGTGCAAATACGTCGTTGGTCCTGCCTATCTCGATGTTTGACAGGTAGCCATATCGAACGACACTGGAGAAAGCCTGAAAGGTTAATACTCACCAGACGGCTGCAAATCAAGAGTAAACCCATGACTCGTTGCCTGATCTCCCGAATAGTATGAGGCATGGTAGGATGGTTGGGAGCTATAGAATGCTCTAAGCTCATCACCAACGATCGATAGAATCCACGACTCCAATCTTTACATCTCATCCCTGATTGCGGTCTACACTAATACCTCAATATGGCCTCGTAAGTCAGTAAATTACCGATCAACATAAGTCCTCATCTCGTCGAAATGAGTATCGAACAATCTAGAGATGTGCTGCATCAGGTCATCGTGCTCGCTTCTTTGATTTAGGTACGTCGTCTTTAGTGATATATGGTCGGAAGGAGACACGTAGCTAATCGATGAGGCATCCCGAACCGGCTCCTGTCCAGGTAGGTCGGCGTACGGCTCCGAGTAAACTTGTTCTCGCTCACCATGTGGGTGCTCATTAGGAGGCTCGCTCGTACACGTAGCCTGTCGTCTCGGATGTGAGGTCCTAGTGCTTTACCTCGTTGGACTCGAAGACATAGATAGACCCGCTGCATCAGGTGTAGGTCTAGGATCACGTCGAGAAGCTACAACTGTCTACATGGACGACCACATCTTCTTGGAGCAATTTGCACACCGTCGTCTAGGTCGACATCAATAAATTGTCAAAACGGCTGACAAGTCTCCTTAAAAGTCGGAACGGGAAACTCCAAATACTCAACCTACAAAACAAGTCTCAAATATCATATAATAAAAAAATAAAAAGGGATGTGAAATTATGTTGATGAAGCACGATTGAAATTAAAAATACCTCATCGAACAATGCATGTGTGACATCCATAATGGACTTCTTCATGGACCACTTCAAACATCTAGGCATGTGATGTCGACTATCCAATCGTCGGCCAGCCAATGTCGTAAATACGGAAATCACCTCGTACGCCCATATCTTAATAGTGAACAAATCAAACAAATGTGTGAGAAAAAAACTATTATAACATAATTCAAAATATTCAACGAATGAAATATAGATAAATTAATTATACTTACCAGTAAACCAACTGAGAACCCGTAGAAGTTGTCTACGGGGGCTTTATCATTGGCAGTCTGCGACGGAAGTAGCTGGCACCATGTCCATGTACTTCAGTAATGTGAGAAACGATATCTTGCCCCATGGAAAAGTCTCCCATCGCTATTTCTGCTCCACTAACGCCCATACCCACATATTCACCGTACTCCTTCTAGGGTCGACTCCGAGCAAGATGTAGTACAGAAGGAGAATCTTCAAAATCTTCACCGTATCATCTACGCTCCGGTGAAAGTCCCCTCGAATAAATCTACATAGGAGTTGTTGAAGAGTCACATGTGTAATATCGACATACTCTGTAGTACACTCCACCTTCAGGTGGATGGTGACCCCTAGTTGGGTTGAAATCAGAGTCGCCAAATCTCAGACCAGTGATGAGAGCAAACTCTCTCCTTGAGAATCGACAAAGACGATGCTCGTCACCGATTGTAAACCATCTCTCGTGCATGTGGGTGTTCATACTCCGCACCTCACGTGACATAAGAATATACTGAAACGACTTGCATGTCTCAGCTGAGGTTTTCCACAGTAGAAAATGGCCGAACTGTGTCATGCAGAAATCCCTAACACAGTCTTTCCCGTGCTATCACAAAGCTACCCTAATGTCCTCTAGTATACTCAAACGAGCATACTTGTTAATATACACTAAACGACCCTGACAAGCCTCACAAACTCACCGTAAATTCGTCTACATTATGTACACAAATATCTTATTACTTATTACTCATAATATGTCTTATGTTACAGTAAATATACAAACATTTAGCTTAATAGTAAACTTTATAAAAAAAATTCAATGAAAAACAGCCCCTAATTTCACATTTTTTTAGAACATTCGGGTTGCGAAAAAGATGCCCGTTTACTATCTACAGTGGCTGATTACCCCTACCATGTCCGTTTTAACTAATTTGCCCAATCTACCCTACAATGTCCGATTAATCCTACCACAGATGGTTTATGGCCTAAAATGCCCGATTACCAGATTAAATTACCATTCGCCGGCTTAAAATAACCATTTATTGACTACGATTAGTGCAAATACGAGTATCAATATTGTGGTTCACAACTTTAAGTTGTCGTTTTACCCCTTAAACGGTAAAATTCTGCCTGAAATCACCGTTTTAGGGGTAAACGGTAATTTTAGGCAGAATTTTACTGTTTCAAGGGTAAACGGCATTTTAAGACGGTAAACAATAATTTTGATTAATTGTCATTTACCATCTTAAAATGTCGTTTACCCCTTAAACGGCAAAACTCTGCCTGAAATCGTCATTTAAGGGGTAAATGACAATTTTAGACAATAAATGGCAATTTTGGTGTAATTGCCATTTACTGCCTAAAATTGTTGTTTACCCTTAAAATTGTGATTTTAGGTAGAATATCGTTGTTTAAGGGGTAAACGACATTTTAAGGCGGTAAACGACAATTAACCATAATTGTCATTTACCCCTTAAACGGTGAAATTCTATCCCTAAATTGTCGTTAACTATACAAATTATAACACTACACTTGTAGAAATATAAAACACCATTGCAGCCCTAATTTCATGCATACATTGTAGAAATTTTGAAAAAAAAAGGATTGGAGTGTCGTTTACTAACCTGGTCGCCCATCAAACAATGACCGAAAAACTTCACGAATTTGGGGAGTTTTTGGCAGTCAAAATCAACGAAATTCCAGCGGCTAATAATCGTTTACTGTGGGGGATGAAATTTCAAAAATTTTGATGAAAGACGGGTAAATGAAGATAATAAAGGGGCAGTAAATGGGGCAGTAAAAGACAAAGAAATTGGGCCAGTAATTAGCGAAAATAATTGGTAGTGGGGGAATCAATTCTGACTCAAAGTAAGATACATCAATTCCATTCAATTAGTAGGCCCCACTTTGACACAAAATTGTACTTTATGGTAGAAAAGAGATAAATTATACCTCCTTCGTTTCTTTTTAAGTGTTCCATTTTATCCATTCACACAAACCAATTTTTTCATTAATTACTTCTCTTTTACTTCTACTCCCTTGATTTACTAATTTTTCCATTAATTACCCTCTTTATATAACTGCTTCCATAATTATAGGATTTTCTTGATTTTATCAAACTAATTACTGATACGTATCCTTCATTTTTCATTACGTCTCTTCATGTTTCTTTCTTTCTTAATTTTTTTTCATGGAAAACTTATTCATCTTCTAAATCCAAATATCATCCTCCACCAAAATGATTCCGCCAAAATTTCACCAAATATCAAAATTACTCCACCAAAATTTCAATTGAAAAATTAAATTCCCTCTAGTTTTCAACTACAAATTAAAATTTGTTTACTGTGATGGTGCTTTTAGTTTATGTATCGAAATGGCTACAAGACAACAAACACTTCCAAATTGAATTGATTTGAATGTAAATTTGATATATAAGACTAGTCTTAATTTTAGTCTTGAAAATAAAAAAGTTTATAAATGTAGTCAAGATAATGAATTAATGAGTTTATAATCACAAAAATTGTAGTATTCCACCATGTTCATTTATTAGGGTAATTGATGAAAAAAGGAAGGTAAAAGAGTATCAATAATGACATAGTGACAATTAAAAGGAATGTCATATTGGAATAAATGGAATACTTAAAAGGGAATGAAGGGAGTATATTTTATGGTAGAAAAAAGGTCAAACTTATATCTTTTGTGGTATAATGGATCATTTCCCAGCAGAATTAATATGAGCTATGTAAAAAAATGGGTTATATCTCATTTAACCCTTTCTTTTGCAATGTAAGCATGCGATATATAACCCACCCCACTCCCTTACCACCCATAAGAAATTTACTGTCAGTTAACCTGCCTTAACTCATATTTGCTTAAAATATATATATATATATATATATATATATATATATATATATATATATATATACCTTGATGTTGTAATAACCTCAAATTTTTATTTTTATTTTTTTTAATTTTTTTTTAATTTAACTTATTATTAAATTAAGCTAATAAGCTAAATTAGGAATAAAATAGCACACTACGAAATGCTCATAAATGTTAGTAGCATTCAAATTTATTTTGTTTTAATTTACTATTAAATTAAGCTAATAAGCTAAATTAGGCAAAAAGTAGCACAGTAAGATATGCCCATAAATGTAGTAGCATTTAATTGGAAATTTCAATTGTGAATCATCATCACATGACTTAAGGTTATGACACCTCATATTGCAATTGCATGAGAATTTGACAGCTACCCACTCTAGCCTAGGAATAGATATTGATTCTTAAAGGTTATAATGCAGGAAATAGAATAGAAAATCAAGCAAGTAATACATCATTCCATCTTTCACTCTCTCACTCACGCCAACACTTCACCATTGTAATTTGCTTTCAAAATACCACCACCATTACTGCTGCTACTGCCTTGTTGTGCCACTGCTGTTGCTGCCATTTCTGCACCTTTATTTCCAGCAAGTACTCCGAGTAAGATATGAAGCAATCAAAGTAACCTTAGTGTCAGATCAATTTTTGATTGAGAGTCACGACCCTTTTAGTATTATATCGATACGATAAATAGTTCTTCTTTTAGATTTTTTTTTCTGAATTTATCTATTTATTGAGGGAATTCTAAATCAGGAACTTACGTTAGTTTACGAATAACTCGATTGAATTCTAAGACGAGTTGTTATACTTTGTGGGGAACCTCGAAAGAGAACAAGATAAGACAGCTTAGTACCTAGAGGTTTTCAGGACACTGTACTAAAGGTGGGGGGGTAACATCTTCTATTTGTGTATTTTATGTGCATTTTATGTGTTTAAATGCTACGTGATCTTGATGTGTTTTATTAAATGCGCGTGTGATTTTATGTGTTGTCTGACTAAATAGCAAGTATGCTTTTACAAGATAATAGCATGACTCTGTGATGCGAATGTGTGATTATGTGATAAAGTAAAACTATTTTCACGGCGGTTAAGATCCGCGAATATTTTTACGGCGGTTAAGATTCGTAATAATTTCATGACGGTTAAGATCCGTAACATTTTCACGGCGGTTAAGATCCGTAATATTTTCACGACGGTTAAGATCCGTAAATAATTTCGCGGCGGTTAAGATCCGCATATGTTTTCACGGCGGTTAAGATCCGTGATTTAAAGAAATGTTTATTGCTTTCATTACGTGATATTATTTTATGTTGTTTAATCACAGTTTAACCCACTGAGTGTTCACGCACTCACCCCATGTATGTTATTATGTTTACAGATTATAGGGAAAATGATGGAGAATGAAAGAGAGATGCTGTATCGGTTATTTGTAAATTAAACATGATATTACAGTATTCTGGAAAATCCGTGTTTTGAAATATTTTGTATAATTAAGGCCGGTAGGCTATACACTGGTGAAATTTTCCGATGTCGGTTAAAATTATGTGAAATACTTTAAATACTTCTTTTGGGAAACGACTGTCATAACAGATTATTTTGATCTTTTCAAGTATTTTAATGTTTTACGATTTGCTGGACGCCCGAAGTCTAAATAAATTATTTCATTCGTTCCGAAATCGGGGCGTCACAGATGTGGCGGATTCACAGTGGAAGAAGAAGTATGGTGGTCAAATTGCATGTGCAACCATCATTTTTTTTCTTTTCTTTTGTAATTATTTTATTTATTATTTATTTATTTATTGCTAAAGTAATTAATTTTATCACATATTTGGTGATGTATGATTGTATGAATAATTTTTTTCCCTTTTTAGCCCTTACAAAATTTGGTTATAAATATACAACATACCTTATCAATATTTTCATCAACTCAAAATTTAAATAATTTTTCTTTCTACTAAATTTTAGGAAATTTCATCCTCAATCTTTTCGCCGAAATGGCCGAAAACAATCGAGATTTTCTCAACAATCTTTTCAATCAATTTCCAGAAGAAAATTCGAATGTCCCATTTCCATCCAACTTCTCAAATTCGCCCCATCCTCCTAGTTTATCTCAAAATTTTCAAGACTATAAAAATTTTGAAAATCTTGAAAGTACTCCCACTTCAAATTTTCAAGCACCAATATCCAAATTTTGGTAACAACCGTTAGGGCAATTTCGTATGCAATCTCCATCTCAAAGGTTTTTTACTCCACGAGCAACTAGTATAGGGTCGAGATCACACAAACTTAGGGAACCAACAACTCCGTCATTCGTTCTGGAGACATAACAATCTGAACCTTCAAATCCAATTGATGACAATATTTCGGATCACGATTATGTCATTGCCAAAGACAGGAGGCCAGTAAGATGGACAAAAGAGGAAGACGAGCTCCTTGTAAACTCTTTTATCATGGTAAGTGAGGATCCCATTGTCGGCAATGATCAGAAAGAAGATGCATTTTGGGGAAGAATTGTAAATTATTATAATGCAAATCGTTCTGCTCGTATGTGCAAAAGAGAAATCAATCAGATGAAGTCACATTGGTATAATATAGTTCAAAAGAAAGTAAATCATTTCAACGCTAACTACAATAGTGTTGAAAGTGCTTATAGAAGCGGTCATATCAATGCAGACTTATTGAGTATGGCATATGCCAAACATTAGTTCGAAAATAATAATGTTGCTTTCAATAATGAACATGTTTGGAGGATTACAAAGGGTCGAGCACTTTCTGCTCCACAATATGAAGATTCACGTGATTCTTCAAAAAAGGCAAAGACATCAGACTCGAATACGAGCAACAATTCTACTTCACGAGGAAAATGTTTAGATTTTGATCTAAACATAAACGATACAAGACCCATTGGACAGAAGGCTGCGAAAAGAAAAGCAAAAGGCAAAGCAAAAGTCATATTGCAAGATAAAAAAATTGAAGGATACGAGGAATGTTTGAAAAAGTTCTCTAAGTATTTAGGGAAACAACAAGAGGCTATTAAATTACAAAAACAATATAATTTGCTCAAAGAGCGTGAACTACAAATGAAAGAATTCGAATTTGTATCTCAGGACACTTCGAGTATGACTCCTGAGCAACGAACGATGCATGAGCATATATGTGCTAATATTAGAGCAAAGTACACTTAATTGTTGCTCTTGAAATATTTTTTACTTATTTAGTTTGGTGTAATTTATTTTATATGTAATTTCCATAAGCTTTTAAGTAATTAATTTAATTTTGTCTTCTCTAATCTATGTCTTCTTTTGCATAAATATTACATACTACCTTTTTGAAGTATAAGTTCAACAATCTTTTGATCTAAATAAAGTTGGCAATGACTTGATGTTATAGAAACACATATCTCAAAAATAAGATTCTCAGTGAAGTCACAATCTTATATTTATGTCCAAAAAATTAGCTGGCAATGACTAGACGATACATGAACACATATATCAAGAATAAAGTGCTCAATTATAAACAGTCGTCTATTTGGTTTTTTTGCATTTAGTTGGCAATAAAGTTGAAATGAATAGCTACGTATGAAAATAGCTATATGAACAGTTGTATGAATAGTTGTATGAGAACAACTGTATGAATAGTTGTATAAATAGTTGTATGAGAATAGTTGTATGAATAGTTGAATGAATAGTTGTATGAGAATAGTTGCTTTCAATATATATATATAGTAGTATTAAGTTATTTTATTCTTCACATCAAATTTATGAAAGAAATAGATTTTATCAATCACACTAAAATGTTTCATTCTCAAAATTACTCTAGCTCCAGCACAGACGATGAGTCCGACGATCAACCAGGTTCGCCAGGTGAACAAATGATGTTGAAACTTCTTAAATTTATGGAAGATGACATCAACAACAACAAGAATGTGAGAAGAAGGTTCATCGAGAGAAATCGTGAAGAAGACCATAATAGACTCTTCCATGATTATTTCTCTGCAAATCCGGTATATCCCGACCACATGTTTCTACGACGATTTCGGATGCAAAGAGATTTATTCCTTCGCATAGTTAACAGATTAGAGAACCACTCACCATACTTCCAACAAATACCCGACACACTTGGAAGACAAGGTTTGTCTCCCTTACAGAAATGTACTGCTGCAATTCGTCAGTTGGCTTACGGAGTCCCAGCCTACAATCTTGATGAGTACCTACGTATGGAGAATTCAACCGCTATAAAGTGTCTTTTCAAGTTTTGCGAGAATGTGATTGAAGTATTTGGAGATCAATATTTGAGAAGACCAAATACCCATGACGTTCAACGTCTACTACAACTTCACGAGTCAAGACATGGTTTCCTTGGTATGTTGGGTAGTCTTGATTGCATGCACTGGGAGTGGAAAAATTGTCCAATTGCTTGGAAATGTCAATTTACTAGAGGTCATAGGTCACTTACTATAATACTTGAAGCAGTCCCATCACAAGACCTTTGGATATGACATTCATTTTTTGGGGTTGCAGGTTCTCGTAATGACATCAACATTCTAAACGAGTCAACTTTGTTTAATCATGTTTAATCATGCACCAAATATTCATTATACTATGAACGACACACAATATAATCATGGATACTATTTGATAGATGGTATCTATCCGGAATGGTCTACTTTTGTAAAGGCTTTTTCATGTCCACAGGATCCAAAACAACGATTGTTTAAGGAAAGACAAGAAACTGTAAGAAAGGTGTTGAACGAGCATTTGGGGTACTCCAAGCACGATGGGCAATTGTTAGGGGTTCAGCTCGTTTTTGATATAAAAAAAATTAAAGGCAATAATGTTAACTTGTATTATTTTGCATAACATGATAGTCGAAAATGAAGGAGAAATGGTTTTGCATTGGAATAACGATGAAAGTGATGATCCCGCTCAAGTAACATGTTGGTCCCAAGTGGTGTCCGAGGTTCAGAGGGGGGGTGAATGAACCTTGGTCGATTTTCAAAATCTTTAAAACAAACTATTCTGCACTACAAGTTACTTGAGCTTGCAGCGTTAGATGGTTACTGCTTGCAGCGCTAGGAAACAGTGCTGCACGCTGTAACCTGGAGTTTTATACGCAGCGGAAATAAAATTTTTAAACGTAAGGCTGTTTTTCTCAAAATGCTTCTTTCAAACGTTTTTATGATAAGAGACAAAAAATTAATGTAGAAGATAAGCGCATAGATAAATAAATCGATAAACACTTATGGCTTATAGTGGTTCGAAGGTGGTGTAATCCTTCTACGTCCACTCTACTGCTCCTCGAGCATGAACTTTGTTAAGCAAGATTGATTTACAAGACCCTCCTAACAATCTATCAACTTTACAAAGAAACCACCTACTGAAGTCCAGCGTACACACAACAACTGCAAACTTCAAAGGCTAACCCACACAGGGTTTCACACTCCCACACAGGGAAGCTGCCTAACTCTAGACAACTAAACAAATAGCAAGGATCTCTCCTATCAACTGCTTGACACCACTAAAACAACCTAAGCACACAGCAACAAGGTTATAAGAATAAAAAGTTTTTCTTCAACTTGTGCTTCGAAGTGAGCTTCTGAATCCGTAAGGGACTTCTCAGCTTTAACTTACTTCACTTCGGTAGGTTGAGTGACTGATACTGATTGTCAGCTTGAATGCTTGAATCTTGTAAGCTTTGAATATTTTGCGAATGACTTTTAGGTCTCAGTAATGGTTTCAGTAACAGTAACAGTAACCAGCTGCAGTGCTCCTCAACCTCTATTTATACTTATAGGAGAAGATGTCCGTTGAAGGAGACATCCCTCTTTTGAATTTGAAGTAGTCTGACCAAAGTATGGTTCGCATTTAATGCGACTTGACTTTCTCTTTCGGAGCATTTAATGCGGCAGTTGCGGCTCGCAGCTTTCTGCAGCACGTTAGTCCATGTGGCATCTTCTTATTGGCTTCGTATCTGCTACTTTGACCTTTTCTTGAATGACTCTATTTATTCTTGCTTGAATCTCCGTTCCTCGTACTGCATTTATCCTTTCTAGGATTTACAGGATACTTCGTTTTGTTGTTGGCGCTGAATGACTTAACTGTACTGTAAGTTATGTGCTGTATCCTAGGTCTTCGTGCAGCTGATACTTTCTTTCAGTGCTGCAGTAACTTAGACCTGGTTGCAGTATCTTCTGGCAGTGCTGTTGTAACTTCTTTCTAGCAGTACTCATGTATCCTTTTCTTGCAGCGTTGCTGCACGCCGTTCTTTCTTACTTTGCTGTATAGAAGATTTGACTCGTTGAACTGTTGCTGTATCTTCTTTCAACCAGCTATGCTGTATCCTTATCTTCTTACAGCGATACTGTATCCTGCATTCTTGTAGCGATAACTTCCTTTAAAGCTTAGATGCAGCTTTATCCTTTTTCATCATCCATTTTAACACTTAACACAAGACTCAATTCTAGTCTATTTATTCACTTAAACAATGTGAAAAATGGGGTACTTAAAACTTCCTATTACATATTTGGTTTGTCTCATCAAAATCTAAACATTGAAATCCCAATAATTTCCCCCTTTTTGATGATGACAAAACCTTTACATTATTTCGTTCATGAAGAAGTTTTATTTTATATTAACTCATATGGATGATCGGGATTACATGCTTGAACAGCTTAATAAAGGTAAATCTAATCCTGGATTCATCAGAGATGCATCATGCTATTCCTTTCATCATAAATTAACAGGAAAACGTAAACAGCATGCATGAGTTCATAAGAGTTTAAATTGGTCAGAACAGAAAGAAAAATTTCTTCATTGACAGAGAGAAATTTTTACAAGGCAGAAAAATGTACAACATGGATCACAAGAGAGTATATGTAATTTACTGAAACATGGACCTTTTACTTGACGGTTCTTCAAGTCTTCTTTCAGCAAATCTTTCAAGGTCTTCCCTTCCTCTTGATCCTTTCCACCAGTCTCTGATGGACTCTTGATAGGACTCTTGTAGCTTGTGCATGATTACAGGAATTTGAATCCATCTAAGCCAGTAGTCCTCGCAGAATGGTACAATCAGCCCTTCCTTTACTCGGTTGATGTAAAATTCTTGAATTTCAAGGCCTCCTTCCCGAGCGAGTTGTTCATATCTCTTCAATGCAGTCTTGTAAGTCTGATATCTGCTGAATTTACCTTTTCTGCATAGTTCTCTGAAGTGTCTGAGGTACTCTGATCGTTTGAAAATGGTAATCGCCTCAAATGATGGGTTCCTGTCAAAAGGCAGTCTGATCTCCTTGAAGATGTCAAATCTCCAAGCCATGTTTTCTCCTTTAGGCCTTTGATCCATCATGACGGACACTTCAGCAGAGATATTATCTGTGTCAAGGCGGGGAATTTCTTGAGGAGGAAATTGGTAGAAATGATCTGGAATTATTCTTCTTTCACCAATTACACCGAGTCTTTGAATCCAGGCATTAGGATCTACATCCTCTTTTCTTTGGCGCCTATGACTCTCAGACTCGTCCCCGCTCATCCTCTTCCTTGAGCCTCGCTGCTAGCTATCATCCCTTCTCTTTGAATGATAGGAGGGAGGCGCTGCATCCTTGCTTGCAGCTCTGCTGTGTGCAGCGCCTGCAACCGGTCTTCTTCCAGCAGCTGCACCAGCACCTCCAGCTCCAGCATCATCATCTCTTCTCCATCTCTTCGGAGAGGGGATGTCAGCAGCAGCGGATGATCCAGACCTTCTTCTCCTCCTGCTGAGAGATTGCTGGTCATCATCTTCTTCTTCATCTTCAGCAGCAGCCCTTGTGCTTCTGTATCTAACTTCTACTCCTTCCCCTCTTTTGGCATCATCAAATACCGAGGGCTGAGCAGGGGCAGCGGGACCACCTTGGAACGTGGGCGACAGGTCGGTTCTGGGGCGGCCGCTAGAGCATCAACATGCTGAGGGAAAACTCGGACCATTATGTCCCTCAGTTCTCCCACAATTAGCTCCAGGTTCCCCAAGCGATCATCTACATTTCTGGTTCTTTGAGATTGATCACATATGCGATCCAGAAGTGTTTCCAAGACTGTGGAGTGAGTATTTAGCCTATCAGAGGCACTCTCAGCATAACGCTTGCACACCCTGATCTCCTGGCGTGTTAGCGTAGCTTCAACTTTCAGCTCCTTCTCCATCCTGACCTGTTCCCAGTACAGCTTGTTGGAGTGATCATTAAGGGTCCTTTTGATCATCTCCGGCAATACTTCCAGGTCTTTCTTGAAACCTGTCATGGTTTCAGCATGGAATTGGGCAGTGACCCTGAGGCTGTTACGCATGGTAGACTCATGCTCTTGGAGAGCATGCAGCAGGTGTCTAACAGCTGCTTCAGCTCGGTTGATTGATTCGTCAGGGGTCAGTCCCGAATTCCTTCTCGTCGAGGCAGCAGTGGATGCAGCAAATGGAATAACTACTTGACATACTAGTGCTGCATCCTACCTCGGAACTTCAGTAGCAACCTCATCCTCATGGTTGCTGGTTTGAGAGCTTGTAGAGCTTGAGGATGGGTGCTCTTCTTCCTCATCTGCCTCCTCTTTACCGGATGAGATTTGAACAGGATCTGCTCCACCAGATTTTGGCCCATGAACAGCTATGTTGCGTTCCTTTATCATCCTTACGAAGTCGGTATGAGAGACCTCAGCTTCCACAGTAACCTCTGCTGCTGTAACCTTGGAAGGTTCTTGAGAGCATGCAGCAGCTGCAGCATCAACCTCCTCTCGAGGTGTCTCTAGCTGCACTGGGGTTACCTCAGCTTCAACTTCAATATCCTCAGTGAGTACTGTCTGAACAGCCTCCCCACATGAGGTCTTCTCACCCTCAGGGAGTGTTGTCAGAACAACATCCTCCACTGAGGTCTTCTCCAAGGACCCCGTCTCCTCGGCCGGTCCTGTGACTTCGACAGACTCAGCTGCAAGAATGGGTTCTTGCAGCTCTGCTTGGTTTCCTGCAGCGTTCACAGCTTTCAGCACTGTATGCTCCACTGCTGCAAGAATTTCGGCTTCCATCCTGCTTGATTCTTCTGCTGCAACTTCTTGAAGGGTGGTCGCTTGCTGCACTGCTGTCGCGGCCAGTACAGGGAGTACCGCCTCTCCAACTTCCTCTGTAGATGCTTCATCGGCAATCTCAGAGATGTCTGAGATGACATCTCTGATTATGGCTGATGGTTCCCCCTGAGAATCTGCACACGCAGCATCTTCATCTTCATGAGCTAGGGAATCACCATAATCCAGTAGTTGAGTCTCCTCATCCAGAGGATCAAGAGAGACGATCGTGGAGAGACCTTCAACTAATTGGTCGTATGCAGGGGAGTTCATTAGATGCTGGCATGAACTTCCTTCTCCTCGCATCCTCCTAGGAGTGTGCTGCATCCTGGTTTCCTTCATGCTTTGTTGCAGCGCCTGTTGTAACATAGCTTCTTCAGCTTGCTCCACTCCCAAGGTGTCGATTTGCTCTTGAGCAAAAGCGACATCATCGTCCCTTCTTACAGCCTCCGCAGCTGGGGTAAGGAAGACCTGTGCGTCCTCCACTGCTGCTCTCATCGGCAGCTCTGCAGAGTCGGATTTTGCAAGAGCTTTACTCTTTCCTTTGTCCTTTGCTCCCTGTGCAGCACTGCATCCTTCGAGCTCTTGAACTCTTGCTGCAAAGTCAGGTTGCAGGAGTGCCAGAATGTCTTCTGATTTGGCCCACTCCAGGACAGCTTGCTCGACTGTCAGGAAATCCTTCCACTTCAACAGGATTTCCCCCTTAGCCAGCCTCATCTCTCTCCAGAGAGAGTACTGCTGCTCCATATTTCTAGCAGCCAGAAAGGTTGGATCGAGCACTGAAGCTTCTGTTTGTAGACGAGCTTCTTCTTCAGTTGGCTCGACCCGGTGCTGATATGGCTTCTGAAGCCGATATGACTCATCCGTAAGGTCAACTACAACCATAGAAGGTGTAGAGAGTTGGGAATAAGGAGAGCCTTCTTTATCCCTGGACTGATGTGACACATCCGCGGGCTGATGTGACACATCCGCAATAGCAGCAGCAGCCTTCTTGCTGCGTGGGGCCCTTCTCACCAAGGGTGCGTCATCATCCGGGGAAGACGATTCAAGTTCAGGTACAGCCTTCCCTGAACTCCTCTTGATAATAGGAAGAGGACTCGTAGCGTCCTCTTCTTCAGCTTCCTCCCCGCTGCCTACAGCTTCATCTTGCAGAGCAAGAGTTGCATTCTTTTTATCTTTGGTTTTCTTCCTTGCAACTCCTGCTCCTGCAGTCTTCGGTTGGGTCTTACCCTTCTTCTTCTCCCCGAGATACTTTCCGATGTGAATGGGGGTGGGTGCTGCAAGTTGAAGGCCAAGCTTGCAGAGCAGAGAACAGATGGTGATATCGTAGCTCCGACGCTCCGTTATCTTCTTTGCTTCCTCCCACAGTCTCTTCATGATGAACCTCGCCCAGTTCACCTTTTCTCCAGCCATGATAGCAGACATGATCCGGAACTGGAGATCCGTGCATTTGTCATAACTCCCAGTCCTTCCTTCGATGGAGTATGCACAGATGTCGTGGAGCAGTTCAAACTCCGGTTTGAAGAGCTTTTTAGGGGCGCTTCTCTTGATTTCAACCCCTACATCCCTTGCTCGAAAGAGATCTCACATCTTTTGAGCCGATGCCTCCCCATATGTTGTCAACTGGCTGGGGGTAAGACCTGCAGCGGAGATGCTGAAGGTGGTGGCTATGTCCCTGATAGTCAAGGACTGTTCTTCATCATCTGCATCCATCCTGAACAGAATGTAGTTCCTTTCCTCCGCCTGCCTGGCGTAGGCATAAAATCTCTGTACTGACTCCACAGAGAAGCCAGCATAAACAGTGGTCAACAACCCTAGGATCTGGGTCTGTTGAAGAGCATCAAAAATCCTTTTTAGAAGGGCGTTATCATACAGCCCTGATGCATAGACATGCTCTTGATTGATCAGTCTTCCATCCAGAACAATGGTACGTCGGGCAGCCATTGAGGATTTTTGAGAGAGAGAAAGAGAGAAAATTTCGAAGATTTGGACTTAGAGGGTTTTTCACGAAGAACGTTTTCTCTCCTTGGAAGATGGTGAATAATGAATTCAAAAGACACGGTTATGATGTTTATGGCGATTTTCAAGAGACGTGTGTAAGATCGATGGTTGAGATAAATCAAGGGAATGATCTTGTGGTTCAAGAAAAAACGGAGATGTCAAATCGTCTCTAATAATTACCTGGCGCGTGGGTCTGACTGCGCCCTTTCCACTTCCTGACACACGCAGACATGCATTAAATGCTGAAAGACATGCCATTTACCGCCTAAATAAATGTCTTTTTAAGGTTGCTGCATTTCAAGTACGAGATTGCAGAGTAATCAATACTCTTTTTGAAATAAATGTTGTAACCTGGTGCTGCTTGAATTCTTGATTTCTGCTGTACTGTAAGAATATAAGATGCAGCGCTGTCTGAACCCAGTGCTGTATTGACGTGTAGCTTACAGTACCATTCTTACTGCTTTTCGCAAGCATGCAGAGGTTCCTCCTCGGTTCTTGCATCTTCCTTTTCTCTTCATAACTTAAGAATTCCTAGCTCGCTCCTTAGCATAAAAAATCTTGATTCACTTAAGGGCTTAGTGAATATATCTACAAGCTGGAAATCCGTGTGAACTTTCTCAAGCACAATATCCTTCTTTTCAACATGATCTCTTATAAAATGATGACGTATATCAATGTGCTTCGTTCTTGAGTGAAATACAGGATTATGCGTTATTGCAATAACACTCGTATTATCACATAGAATTTGAGTCTCTTTTTCTTGAATTCCATAATCCCTTAGTTGCTGCTGTATCCATAGAATTTGCGCACAACAACTTCCTACTGCAACATACTCTGCTTCTGCTGTAGAGGTTGCGATAGAAGTTTGCTTCTTACAGAACCAAGAGACAAGTCTGTTTCCCAGAAACTGTCACGTCCCACTGGTACTCTTCCGATCAATCTTGCAGCCTGCATAATCTGAGTCGGAATAGCCTTTAAGCTTGAATCCTCCTTCCTTAGGGTACCATAGGCCTACTTCCTGAGTTCCTTTCAGATATTTAATCACTCTTTTTACAGCTAACAGGTGTGATTCCTTTGGTGCTGCTTGGAACCTTGCACAGACTCCTACTGCAAACATAATGTCTGGCCTGCTTGCTGTGAGATACAGCAATGATCCAATGAGTCGTCTGTACTTGGTTATATCAACATCTTTGCCTTCCTCATCTTTGTCAAGACTTATGGATGTGGACATGGGAACGGACGTTGCTACTCCATTCTCCATGCCAAATTTCTTGATAAGTTCCTTTGTATACTTGACTTGACTGATAAAGGTTCCTGTAGGTAGCTGTTTTACTTGCAGTCCGAGAAAGAAACTTAATTCTCCCATCATACTCATCTCGAACTTTGACTGCATCAGGTTGGAGAATTTCTCACATAATTCTTTGTTTGTGGAGCCGAAGATAATATCATCCACATATATTTGTACTAAAAGTACACTTTCTCCATTCTGTATCCTAAACAGCATCTTGTCGATCGTCCCTTTCTGGAAGCCATTTTCCAGAAGATAAAGAGATAAGGTGTCATACCATGCTCTAGGTGCTTGCTTAAGTCCATACAGAGCCTTTTGTAAACGAAACACCTTCTCTTCTCATTGATCTTCGAAGCCCAGAGGTTGTTCAACATATACTTCCTCTGTAAGGAGACCATTCAGGAATGCACTTTTAACATCCATTTGATAGACATTGAAATTCATGTGTGCTGCATAGGCTAAAAAAATCCTTATAGCTTCCAACCTTGCCACTGGAGCAAAAGTCTCATCAAAATCAATTCCTTCTTCCTGATAGTATCTTTTGACCACTAATCTTGCCTTGTTTCTAACAACAACTCCAGACTCATCTAACTTGTTCTTGAACACCCACTTTGTTCCAATTACACCTTGATGATTTGATCTTGCAACTATTTGCCATACTTGATTTCTCTCAAATCCGTTCAGTTCTTCTTGCATGGCCTGCACCCAGTTGCTATCTTGTAGTGCCTCTTCAACATTCTTAGGCTCTGACTGAGATATGAAGCATGCAAACATTGCTTCATGTGGAATGGATCTTCTTGTCCTTACACCAATAGATGGATCTCCTATTATAAGGTTTCTTGGATGATTTCTTAGCCATGTCCTATCTGGCTCAAAGACATGAGTTGGTGTAGTTTGCTCATCTTGTTGCTGTATTACAGCAGGTTCTGCTGCTGTAAGAATATCTGCTGCATCCTCGGTTGCAGCTTGATCATCTTTTTCTTCTCCTGTAGGCAGAACTTCTTCTATATAAGGTACAACATTCTCTTTCCTTGGAGCGGTCTCTTCAGGTGGTTCTTCTAACTTCTTTTTGTCACAATGTGGTTCGTTAAACACCACATGAATAGATTCTTCTACCACCAAGGTTCTCTTGTTAAATACTCTGAAAGCTCTACTTACAGCAGAGTATCCTAGAAATACTCCTTCGTTTGATTTAGCGTCGAAAGTTTTCAGATGTTCTTTTCCATTGTTGAGAATGTAACACCTGCATGCAAAGATATGCGGATAAGAGATATTTGGCGTATGACCATTCCATATTTCGTAAGGCGTTTTGTCAAGATCCTTGATGATTAGACATCTGTTCTGCGTGTGGCATGCAGTGTTGGTAGCTTCAGCCCAAAATCTCTTGGGTACTTCTGCTTCTACTATCATTGTCCTTGCTGCTTCTTTGAGGGTTATATTCCTTCTTTCAGCAACACCGTTTTGTTGCGGTGTTCTTGCAGCAGAGTATTCATGACGAATACCATTATCAGAACAGAATTTCTCTATAAATTTATTTGTGAACTCAGTTCCTCTGTCTGATCTTATCTTCACTACGCTTAAGCTCTTTTCATTTTGAATTTTCTTCATGAGACCAGGTAACTTTTCTTGAGTTTCTAACTTCTTTGCAAGAAAGATCGTCCATACGTATCTGGAGTAGTCATCTACTACTACTAGGGAGTACTTCTTCCCACTCAAACTTACTGGTTCTACTGGTCTAAAAAGGTCCATGTGTAAAAGGTCTAGAATTCTGTGAGATGATTTCTGAATCTTTTCTTTGAATGAGCTTTTAACTTGCTTTCCTTTTTGACATGCTCCACAGACATTCTCCTTCTTGTATGCTACGTCTGGCAAACCTCTTACGAGGCCTTTTCTTGCTAACTTGTTGATAGTTTTGAAGTTCAAATGACTTAACCTCTTGTGCCATAGCCAGCTCAGCTCTGGTGGACTTTTCACAATGAAGCATGTTAATTGTGTAGAGGAGTTCCAATCTGCTAGGTAGATATTTCCCCTCCTTGTTCCTGTAAGCTTTACTTCATTCGTGGTGCTGTCCTTGATTAAGCATTTGTTGAGGTTGAATTCCACTGTGTATCCTTTGTTATAGAATTGACTTATGCTTGGAAGATTGTATCTAAGCCCCTTTACATAGGATACATCATTGATCTGTATTTTCCCTTTGACTAGGCATCCACTTCCTTTTGTGCTTCCTTTGGAATCATCTCCAAAGATGACTTTGGGTCCTTTGCATTCTTGGAAATCTCTTAACGTGTCTTTACTGCCTGTTATGTGCCTTGAGCAGCCGCTGTCGATATATCATACATCACTGCTGCAACCTGGCACTGTAACCTGTAACAATTTCAAACAGATTTAGGTACCCATATCTGTATGGGTCCTTTGGGATTAGTTACTTTGGGAACCCAAACTTTCTTAACTGTCACTGTTTTACTGTAAGATTTGTTGGTTCTCGAGCTGTATGCAGTTGTCTTGAGAAACTGCTTGTTAAAAGAATGTGCATTAACAATATGTGTGATACCATCACTTTTGTAGTGCGGTCTTCCACCATACTTCCCTAGAGTATATCCTCTTTGAGGTTTAGACATGTAAGTCTCAGTATAGGTGGGAAAGTTTCTTCTATGCTGCAACTTTGTTGGTTGCTGCATGCAGCAGATGGCTTCTGCTGCAGCCAATTTTGAGATGCAGGCTTACTTCCTGCAGTTGAGCATTGGGGTTTCTTCCCCTTATCCATCATTGCTATTTTGTTCACTATCTTTACAGAGTCACAGAGTAACTCTTTCTCCATTGGAGTTTCAGCTTGAACAAAATTTACAGCTTCGGATGTACTTACTGTATTCTAAGAGGTATGATTGCTGTAGCCTATACCCAATTTTTCAAAAGGGTTTCTGTTTTGATTTATGCAATCTCTTGCGTCCTTTGATGATTTAGTGAAAGTGCTTATCGTGAACTGCAAGCTTTCTTTCTCAGATTTTAGCTTGGTGACCAGCAGATTTAATCTAGAGACCTCCTGTTGCAGCTTATTACACTTTGAGTTATCAAACTCTCGTGCAGCGAGCATTTTGGCAATATCAATATTTTTGCTCTTGAGGATCTCATTATCGATTCTTAGGTTTTCATTCTCAACCTTCAGTTCCTCATGAATTAAGTTGATCTGCTCAAAGTCACTCATGATCCTTTTCAAGGAGTGGATCATATTCACCTCCTCACTATCTGGTATGGACAACGGTTGGTAGATTACCTCATCTTCTTCGCTGTCCTCGCCATCTCTAGCCATCAGGCATATCAGCGCTTCTTCATCAGAGGATGAGGTTTCAGTGTCACTGCTAGAGGATTCTGCAGCTTTCAGTACTTCCTTCGAAACTACTGTATCCTTGGCTTTTTCCATTTCTCCTATGAGAGCTCGAAGCTTGTGTCTTTCCTCTCTTCTTTTATCTCTTCTCTGCTCTCTTTCTCCTTCTGGATACTTGTACACGATTGGATACGGACAATTCCTTGCATAGTGCCCTGGTTTCCTACAGTTGTAACATAGGTCAACATTGCTTGTATTTGATTGTGGAGAAGAGGATACCTGAGGAGGTGGATGACTTCTTCTGAAGTCGTTCTTCTTGTTGAGGTTGGTGTTGCTGCTATTGTTGCTTTTTATAAATCTCTTGAATTTCTTAGGAGAAGCGTCATATCCTCTTCAGCAACTTCTGCTATATCCTCATTCTGTTTACTGCAACTAGTGGTTGTTGTATCCTTGGTTCCTTTGGCCGTCAGCGCTGTAACTTTGGAGCTTAACTCCTCTGACTCTTTTCTCCTTCTATTGATGTCATACTCGAATGTTTTCAGGTCGGAGAATAGGTCGAATGTGCTCATGGACTTCAGGTCCATAGATACTCTCATGGTAGTGGTCTTACTATCCCACTCCACAGGTAGGGCTCTTAACACCTTCATATTTTTCTCTTTCTGTGTGTAGTGTTTGCCCAGAGCTTCTAGTTCATTCACTATTGATGTGAATCTCAAACCTAGTTGCTCAAGAGTCTCTTCATTCTTCATCTCGAAGAGCTCAAATAGTTGGGTCGCGTTGGAGATTTTGTTGTCTTTGGTGAGCTCAGTTCCTTCACAGATTTGCTCCAACTTTTCCCATATTTCTTTGGATGTTGAGCAAGTTTTCACTTTGCTAAATGTGTCTTTATCCAAAGTAATAAATAGAGCATTCTTTGCCACATTATCGAGGTTGGCTCTCTTCCTATCTTAGTTTCCCCACTCTTGACGTGGTTTGATCAGGAAGTTAGGTGGTGGTTGCTCTCCTTCCACATGGTCTCTCCCATACATTAGATTCACCTTCATGAGGATTATTGGTACTTCAGTTATGACCGTCCACATCTCATCGTTCATGGCTGAAAGGTGTGTCTGCATTCTTATCTTCCAATCGTCATATTCCTCTATGGAAAACATAGGTAGTTTGTGATTGGAGGAATCCATGATATGCTTGAAGAATGAGTTTTATGCAGAGAAAACAGCGAGACAAGGGTGGATCTGGGTAGGTGACCAGATAAGTTGGCTTTTAACATAACACGCTCTGATACCACTTGTTGGTCCCAAGTGGTGTCCGAGGTTCAGAGGGGGGGGTGAATGAACCTTGGTCGATTTTCAAAATCTTTAAAACAAACCGTTCTGCACTGCAAGTTACTTGAGCTTGCAGCGTTAGATGGTTACTGCTTGCAGCGCTAGGAAACAGTGCTGCACGCTGAAACCTGGAGTTTTATATGCAGCGGAAAAAAACTTTTTAAACACAAGGATGTTTTTCTCAAAATGCTTCTTTCAAACGTTTTTATGATAAGAGACAAATAATTAATGTAGAAGATAAACGCATAGATAAATAAAGCGATAAACACTTATGGCTTATAGTGGTTCGAAGGTGGTGTAATCCTTCTACGTCCACTCTACTGCTCCTCGAGCAGGAACTTTGTTAAGCAAAATTGATTTACAGAACCCTCCTAACAATCTATCAACTTTACAAAGAAACCACCTACTGAAGTCCAGCGTACACACAGCAACTGCAAACTTCAAAGGCTAACCTACACAGGGTTCCACACTCCCACACAGGGAAGCTGCCTAACTCTAGACAACTAAACAAACAGCAAGTATCTCTCCTATCAACTGCTTGACACCACTAAAACAACCTAAGCACACAGCAACAAGGTTATAAGAATAAAAGGTTTTTCTTCAACTTGTGCTTCGAAGTGAGCTTCTGAATCCGTAAGGGACTTCTCAGCTTGAACTTTCTTCATTTCGGTAGATTGAGTGACTGATACTGATTGTCAGCTTGAATGCTTGAATCTTGTAAGCTTTGAATATTTTGTGAATGAATTTTAGGTCTCAGTCATGGTTTCAGTAACAGTAACAGTAACCAACTTCAGTGCTCCTCAACCTCTATTTATACTTGTAGGAGAAGATGTCCGTTGAAGGAGACATCCCTCTTTTGAATTTCAAGTAGTCTGACCAAAGTATGGTTCGCATTTAATGCGACTTGACTTTCTCTTTCGGAGCATTTAATGCGGCAGTTGCGGCTCGCAGCTTTCTGCAGCGCGTCCGTCCATGTGGCATCTTCTTATTGGCTCCGTGTCTACTACTTTGACCTTTTCTTGAACGGCTTTATTTATTCTTGCTTGAATCTCCGTTCCTCGTACTGCATTTATCCTTTTTAGGATTTACAGGATACTTCATTTTGTTGTTGGCGCTGAATGACTTAACTGTACTGTAAGTTCTGCGCTGTATCCTAGGTCTTCGTGCAGCTGATACTTTCTTTCAGTGCTGCAGTAACTTAGACCTGGTTGCAGTATCTTCTGGCAGTGCTGCTGTAACTTCTTTCTAGCAATACTCCTGTATCCTTTTCTTGCAGCGTTGCTGCACGCCGTTCTTTCTTACTTTGCTGTATAGAAGATTTGACTCGTTGAACTGTTGCTGTATCTTCTTTCAACCAGCTGTGCTGTATCCTGCATTCTTGCAGCGATAACTTCCTTTAAAGCTTAGATGCAGCTTTATCCTTTTTCATCCTCCATTTTAACACTTAACACAAGACTCAATTCTAGTCTATTTATTCACTTAAACGATGTGAAAAATGGGGTACTTAAAACTTCCTATTACATATTTGGTTTGTCTCATCAAAATCTAAACATTGAAATCCCAACATAACACAAGGCGCTACATGAGATTTTCAAGAATATATTCGGATCAACTCCGCACTTCAATCCAACCAAGTTCATCATCAACTTCGTGCCGACTTAGTTGAGCATATTTGGGCACGATCTAATAACTATCAACAATATTGATTTATCTATAACTTTTTATTATTTTGTATTTTTGATTAAATGAAATTTTTTTTTGTTGATTATGCTGTACTATCTCTTTAAATTTATGAAAATTTGTCACAAAATTGTATTGTCGAATTTGAGTAAAATATATATATATATATATATTCCAAAAATTTGTAAAAGAAAAATATTCTAATTTATTCATATTAATGAAAAAATAATATTAGATTATTTTATTTTAAAAATTAGTTTTTTTTTTCAAAACCATTTTTGTGTTCCAAAAATCTTATAATAATTAAATAGTTGAAATATATATTTATTTAATGAAATATATGGAAAAAGTAAATAAATGATAGTGGGACCCAAAAAAGTGAGATATAACCAAGATGATGAATGTAAGAGTTAAGAGAATTGGTTATAATTAGAGGAATAGTGATAAAAAGTAGGAATTATGAATTATAACCCACCTTGCAATATACATGCTCTAACCCCACCACCTAATTTTGCTCCTCGCGTGTAGTTTGTTGATGTAACACTGGAAAGTAGCTATGTCAAATTTGGTATGTAGGTCATATTGATGCATAAAATAGTAGTTTTGAAGAAATGCATTTTGTAATTTGTTTTCTATTTCATTAAAATGAAATTTTAAATCCATCACATCCATCTAATCTTATGAAATAAATAAATTAACTACTTCTAATTTACAGAATAGGGATTAATTGTGAAAATTGGTTTGAGTTGTGCTAGTAATGCTCGGTCTTATAAAATTGTACCTGTGAAACAATCTCATATAAATTTTTATGCATTTTAAATCAAATTAAAAAGAAGGAAAAATCAATTTTGGATTAAGTTATGCACTATTATATTTGTCATTTTAAAGTATCCTTTTATAGGTTGCATGTCTAGAAACTTATTGAATTAATGCACATCTCAAAATTATAACCTTGAGAAAGCACAAATTCCTTTGTGCACCTAATGTACGGATTCAATTCGGATCGACCCGACTCGAATCCGTCAAATTTTTTTTATTCAATTTTATGTCTTGACCTTTATATATAAATTGGGTGATCTTTATGTACAAATGTTGTGACCTTTATGTGTAAATGTTGTGACCTTTATGCATTATAACTTAAAAATAAATATGGAGAATTTCAACAAAATTTGTATATAGATACCTTTATGTGATATTCATGTGACCCTTATGTATATTTCATGTGATCTTCATGCACAAATATCCATACCTTTATACAATATATAAATGTATGAATATTTGTATATAAAGGTCACATGAATATATATAAGGGTCATATGAATATAACACAAAGGTATCTATGTACAAATTTTGATAAAATTCTTCATTTTTTTCTAAGTTATTGAATATAAAGATTACAAAATTTGTATATAAAGGTCACATGATTTGTATATAAAGGTTTGGCCTGAAAACTAAAAAAAATAAAAAATGCGTGGATCCAGATCAACTCGGGTCAACCCAAATTGTATGTACACCAAATATACATGAAACTTACTCTTAAAAAAGAACTACTTCATTTTTCAACAACTTACAACAATACCATCACTATTATTAGATAAAAAAAAGTAGTGAATCTTGGCCACGTCTCAATGTTTGGAAAATTTTAGTGGCGTCGCAATTATGTATTGATTAAAAATAAAAAATCACAATTTATAATTAGGGGAAATTGCCCAAATTAACCATTTTACTATAAATTAAATCTATTTTACCCATAAATATAATTTTACACCCCAACTTACCAAAAAATATAATGATTTGTACCAAAATACTCATTTTGTAGTCAAAGTCAATTTGACATTGGTATATGCGGACCCCACAAGTGATGAAGATTTCCATGTGCACTCAATTTGACTTAATTTCATAATTGCCTTATTTTTTCCAAAAGTGGGCGCCGCAGACGGGTCAACACTTTCAGCCTTCTTCACCCATAACATTGCCCATAGCTTGCACCGCCATTTTCGTGGGTGAAACATTGCCCATAGCTTCCACTGTCATTTTCGTGTGTGATTCAGAATTTGTCTTGAATATTTTGTGGGATTTGGACAATTATTCACCGAAAAAAGCCCCTGTAAGTTGGACAGCGATCGCCGGAAAAATTCGGCCGGCGGCGGCAGCGAATCGGAGGCAGATTGGCGGCGAAAAGTAATAAGATGTAGGATTTACACAAGTGTTTGGAAAACTCACCAACAGAGCGATGGAGAAGCCATAAAAATGGTAGGTGAAGGTCTGTCCAGTCTGGTGTCGTGGAATAGAGAATGGGAGCTTGTCCATGTTTCGCAACAGTGTAAGATAAGAGAACTTTCCCCATGGGAAGCTCTCCCATCGCTCCTCCTAATCCACTAAATCCCAAACCCACATATCGACGTGAGTCTTTCCGAAATCCACTCCAAGAACAATACAGTACACTATGAGAATTTTAGCAACCTTCACGGCATCCTCCTGAGACTGACGAAACTCTCCATTAATGAATTTGGTACGGAGATCTGAAAGTTTCACCTTAATAGAATCATCGACAACTCAGAAATATATACTATCGTCAGGTGGAACATGTATGCCAGAAGGGTCGAAGTCTGAATCTCCAAATCATAAACCCGTCACAAGAGCGAACTCCCTACTCGAGAATCTGCAGCATCGGGATCCAATGCGAAACCATCTCTCCAGCTCATTCGGATGGGTCCTATGTCGCACCTCCCGAGATACAAGGACATGCAGTAAAATCTTACACCACTCTGCTTCAGTCGGCCAATACAAGAAATGGCTGAATAACGTCGTATGAAAATGACACAAGCAATCCCTACCTATGGATGACAGCCCTGTCCTGATATCCTCTAGTATACTCAGCCGCGTATACCTATTAATGTAGGCTGGACGACCCAGACAACCCTCGCGCACCCCAAGCCTAATCCAACTGAAATATGCAACATACTTCCATTATTTGTAGCAAAATTATTTATTATTTCAAATCCCCGCGTCAATCTAACTTGACTTATAGTACCTACTCAATTTTCTCAATTCTATATAATCAATATAAACTAAATTTTCAGAAGTTTACATTATTGTATAAAATTTTAAGTTTATTATATGTCCATCTTCTTTATTATATATTTTTAGTGTACTGATTAAAATTTTACTATTATTATTATTACAAAATTTTAAGAAATCGCCATATTTCAATACACCCATTAACTAAAAGACATTTGATAATTTGGATAAAATTGAGTGGGTACTATAAGTCAAATTGAGTGGTTATCGCCATTTTATGAGATTACTATTACTTCCGATATGAAAATTATAAATTATTGTAGCAAAATAATTGTCTTAATTATATATATTGGTCTTAATTATCGCAATTCTGTAATTTTCATGTACCCTAAGTTTAAAAAAATTTGCATAGGGTAATTTTCGTCAATTTTCGAGCACGTTTATTTCGGTCATTTTTTTCCTTCACGAAAATTTCCTATTTTGTGTGTACGAAGATTTCCTAATTTTCGTGAGCGGGGAATTCCAAATTTTCGTGCACGAAAATTCGCCTAAATTTCATACACGAAAATTACAGTCTTTTTTATCATTCACGAAAATTAGGAAATTTTCGTGAGCTCAAATTTCAGAATTTTCATGCACGAAAATTAGCCTAAATAATCGTACACGAAAATTACCGTCATTTTTATCATTCACGAAAATTACCGAATTTTCGTGCCTAATTTTCGTGCTTAATTTTCGTTCCTAATCTTCGTGCCTAATTTTCGTGAGTTCAAATTACTACCTAATTTTCGTGCTTAATTTTCGTGAGTTCAAATTACTGTATTTTCGTGCACAAAAATTCGCGTACTGCATATTTGTGTATGATAGTATCAAATAAAATCACGGATCACCTAGCATGATAGCATAAAATCACGAAAAGTCTTCATAATTATTTGTGTATGATAGTATAAATTCCAACACTATTTCATGAACAAAATAAAATAAAATCAAATCATCTACTGCATAAAATCATCAACATCACCTACTGCATATTTTCGTGTATATCTATCATCAATATCATCACTAAACAATTCGAAACTCAACAAAAAAACTGATTAAAACTTACCTCTTCAGCCATCGTTCGAACACGAAAATAGCTCCCCTAATCTACCGCCGATTCGCCGCCAATCTGCCTCCGATTCACCGCAGCCGCCGGCTGAATTTTTCCGGCGAATGCTGTCTAACTTACAGGGGCTTTTTCCGACGAATAATTGTCCAAATCCCACGAAATATTCAAGACAAATTGGCTGAATCACACACGAAAATGACAGTGAAAGCTGTGGGCAATGTTTTGGGTGAAGAAGGCTGAAAGTGTTGACCCGTCTGCGACACCCATTTTTTGGAAAAATAAGGCAATTATGAAATTAGGTCAAATTGAGTGTACATGAGAATTTTCATCACTTGTTGGGCCCGTATATAACAATGTCAAATTGACTTTAACTACAAAATGAATATTTTGATACAAATCATTATATTTTTAAGTAAGTTAGGGTGTAAAATTATATTTATAAATAAAATAAATTTAATTTATAGTAAAATCATTATATTTTTAAGTAAGTTAGGATGTAAAATTATATTTATAGGTAAAATAAATTTAATTTATAGTAAGATGGTTAATTTAAGCAATTTCCCCTCTTGAATGACAAAATATTCTAGTTGGTTTATGAAATTGATGAATTTCAGCTGGAACATATATATCGACTTCAAAAATGATTAATGTTAACCTGATAATTCTATTATATATATGTAAAATCGTGGGAGAAAATCAGAAATAATCTGGAAATTGAATATGACAAGTAGCCACAATTATTGACTTTTTAGTGTTTTTGTTTCCTTTTTGGGAGATTTTGACGTGTCAAAATCATAAAATCCCATACAGCCTAGACTTTTTCTAGATGAGGCTCATCATGAGTCATAACATCATCCTAATAAAGTTGAATCAGACAAATATAAAGGTGGAAGCATTTATATATTATAATAATAAAAAAGTTGAATATTAGTAATTAGTACTAGATTACATCCTTTTCATTGGAAAATGACTATGCCGACTAATGTGTTTATTGTTGAATAAGATTTTATGAACCCACGCACGATATAATAGGTCTTTTTTGCAAGTGCATGGATATATTATTAGTAATTATAAGTTATTATGATGCTAATGACACCGACATTCGAAATTACAAATTTAAGTGTCAAACCCCTATTTGTATCATAATACATTCGCTACTTATTTATAAATTATTTAAACTGCAATCACCTAAGAAAATAATTATACTTTGTATAGCATTGAGTGGATTCTATCCTTTATTTACATGAACACTATCTACAGGAGAATATTAAAACGTCCACTCAAAAAAAAAAAAAAAAGATACATGTCTTAAGTTGGTTTTTATGAAATTGATTTTTTTTTTTAATTACGTGATTTAATAAATTCAATAATTGTTGGAGAGGAAATCTCACGTTTTAGGATGAGGTTGAGGATCGTTTCAAAGTGGGATGTCCATGTTCCAACAACATTATGAATTATTGTACCATGTAATGAAACATATAAATTGTACGAAATTGTAATATCCAGCTTCAAATAAGTGGGTAATTCGAACAGGCCCAAGTCAATATAAATTCAAATTGGGCTCCAAATATTTCTTAAGCCCCTGCCTGCAGTACTTCACCTCTATCTTAAAATCTAGTTAATCGTATTGAACTATTGTAGAAGTAAGAAAATGTTCTAATGATAAATTAGACTTACATATTAACGGCTCTAACGTATTGTGTTTCTATTAAAATATTTCCAAAAAAGGGCCGGGCCGTAGTCCTATTGTGATATTGGGCTTCTGAAAAGCTTACAAAATTGTGGGCTTGTCATTTGCCTTCAGCCCGCGCCACCACCTCACCTCTTTAATCTTGAGGGATTTTATGAATTTGTTTTTGATTTTGTTTTTAGGTTGTAATTTTGGGATGTGACACAAATTCTATTCAATTAAGGTGCATTATGGATTTAATTTTTTGTTTCCTTTACGTTTTATTAAAGAATTATACTCATTTTGCACAGTGAATTTGAAAATTTTATGTCTTGATTTGGAAACATCATTTATCTGATGTGATTTAAGCTAATTTGAAATCCACTTAATTATTTAAAGTTTTTGAGATTTTAAATTACTCAAACAAGGCAACCCAAGTTCCGATAATTGCAAAAATTTATCCCATCTTTTCCAATTATATTGTCTGTATATCTCTTTTTATTAATCCAAAATACATGGTCCATTTTTCACATTTGATAGTGTTTTTTATTATTTTACTACTACACTTCTATTTAATTAATATGCACAGTTATTTTACGGTGAATACTATTTTAACTCATTAAATAAGGATGTATTAAACCACTTATTTATTTAATTTATTTTTCCAATAACATTATTAATTTTACTTTAGAAAATAAAGTAGATTGTATTGTTGGGAGGTGGGTAGCATTAAAGAACATTAATTAACAGTATTAATGTCCTTATTTAAATGTTCATCTGATTTGATTGTTGTTTACTAACAATTAATTGGATAGTTGTGAATATTCCACGATAGTCTCAGACAATTAATAATATATATTAGTGTGCTTGTTTCGATGGATGACATTTATTTGATCACAATTGTTTCTATACACCAGGTGTACGGATCCAAATTCATGCAACCGGGTCAACCCACCCAAAAATGTCTTTCACGCCCCTCCACGCGCGCCTCACGCGCCCCCACGCGCCCAAACCCTAGTTCAAACCCTAACTCAAATTCTAGTTCTGTTGTATATTGGCATAACATTTTAATTTAGCGAACTTAACCTTTTAGTTTAGCGAACTCAACCTTTTAGTTATATGCACATAACCTTTTGCAGTGTTGAGTAGTGAAAAAAGTATAAGTTATTCACTGAGAAGGTTATGAAATTTGTACATAAAGGTTATAGTATTACAGTATAAAGGTTATATCATTACAACATAAAGGTTTCGGTTATATTGAATTTTTATAGTGAAAAAACTATAAGTTATTTATTGAAAAGGTTATGAAATCTGTACATAAAGGTTATACTATTACAACATAAAAGTTATATTATTACAATATAAAGGTTTGGGTTATATTGCATGAATTTTTATAGTGAAAAAAGTATAAGTCATTAAGTGAAAATGTTATGAAATTTGTACATAAAGGTTGCACTATTACAACATAAAGGTTATATTATTACAATATAAAGGTTATGATATAAATTATAAAATTTAAAAAAAAAAAAAAAAGGGCGTGGATCCGGGTTAAACCAGACCCGACCCGACCCGCGTGCCCAATTACATGGATCATGACCCATGCAACTGGTGCACACAAACAAACACTACTCTTATTTGATTTGATCCTTGTTTTCATGTACGTGTGATTGGATAGTTCTGAAATTAATGTATTAAGATGTGAATATTGGATAATTGTGAATATTCGATAGCTGTGCTCCACGACAATTAATCAAGATTTCTTTTTCAACACCTTAATATTAATATTCTTTTTTCTTTAAAGGCTACAAGATAAAATAAAATGACATAAAACTGTACCAGAGTTTATGGCTCTCTCTACTTTAAAACTAATCATTCTATTTAAAATATTTGCAGCCATAAAATCACAAAAATATATAAGAATTTTGCAATACCATCACACATATATAATCACGTGAGAAGGAGTTCATTATCGATAACTCAAAATTAATTTTAAAAGTTAAACTCCATTTTAAATATGTGAGTCGTATTATTTGCTAGATGTCTCGCTGCAGTCCGATTATATAAAAAAATAAATAAGTGTTCCACATCATCTAATTCAACTTTAATCAAATTTAGAAAGTGCTATACTGGCTATAGGGATGATCTTTTATGAAGAAGAAGTTGTAATTACTATTTGAATATAAAATATTATCTCCTTTTGTTTTTATAAAAATAAAATGATATTCATTTCCAGAGTTAGTCGTCAAAATAAGTGTGGCATTCTATTATACTTTATGTTGTATTTTCTATTTCAAAATAATTATCATATGTTATATATATATTAAAATAACACTATTACTAAAAAAATATAACAAAAAATGTAATAACAGATCTGCATTCTCAAAATAATGTCAGAAACAATACATATTTGTTAAGCATATTTGTTAAATAAAGAATAAATAATGTGATGGTGAAAACGTGTAGAAGAAAATGAGACTCGTATTAATCTAATCAGCTTTCCTGGCTCTTATATATCTTACAGTTGTCGATGTAATATTTCTGGCCACAGCAAAATCTTGCAAAAGAAGTCAAAAATTGATCAATGTGTGACATTCAATTTCGAGATAACTTCTGATTATCTCCCAAAAATATTACATGCATACAATTTAAATATCACTTTAACAAATTGACGCAACTTATTGAATGACACAACATTTGTTTATAAACTAGGATGATTTCTCAATGGTAACACGAGTTTTAAAAACGATCAATGTTGATTACAAATTTAAAGAGAAATTAATTTCAATATTTGAGAAGGAACTTAAATTTAAAATAAGAAATTTATTGGTATTGTTCGGAAAGGATTTACATAACGAATTTGAAATTTATTGTCTTCATTTGCAAATATTATTTATGTGATGTGATCTAAATGAATTTGAATTTCACTCAAATATATAGTGCATTTTTCATATTTGATAGTTGTTTTGTATGTTTCTAATATTATACTCCTATTTAAAATGCATACTTTTTTCTTAACAACTATAATTTTAACCAATTACATAAAGATACAATCAGAAACTTATAATATATGTAATTTGTTATCTAACAACATCAATTTGGTGTATATACATAAATTAAATTATATAATTGGGTAGGACGTAGATGTTTAAACTTTTTTGATGTCTTTTATTTTTTAATGGGGAATTATACTTTAACTGTTTGACTTTTTAGAGAGAGAGAGAGAGAGAGAGAGAGAGGTCTGCTTGGACTTTTTCGAGATATGATTTGACTTTATTAAATTATGTAATAAAACAATTAATTTCACTCAAAACGGAACGAGACACAGACAGTCAGACACGTGTGACGTTTTAGAAAAAAATTTATAGTTAATGTTCATGAAACAAAGGATAGAATCCAGTAATCCACTGATCAAGTCTCACACAGCTATATGACTACATCAATAGAATTAATTGTAACAAGAAAATCGTCAACCATTAGGCTAAATAATAGCAGTAATAAAAAAATTATTAGGTGATAGCTGTATCAATTGTTTTTGGTAAATAACTTGTGAATGTATCATGCTCAATTCACAAAATTAAATTAAATATTTAATTTCTTAATTTGTAATTAGGGGCGATTGTTCATTTTTTAGTACCCATCTGTATGCCTATACATAAAACTGCCATATTTTCAATTAGAAAAGGAAAGTCAAGGTACAACAAAGTTGAAAAAAAATTGGAACGATCTTAAGATAAGGCATTAAGCCATTAATTAACTGCATATTTTTCAACAACATTGATTTCTATATAAGATGGTAGTCAAATTTTGGGACTAGATTATTAGACGTGGAAATATAGTTTTCCTCTGGCTACTTAATTGACAATTATCTCATTATCTAATATATATATTACATTCACGTTTTGGAATAATTAAATTGATTAGATAGAGCTTTTATTTTTCTAGATAAGAACCGGAAAAATCACATTCAAAAGAGAGATATGCCATATTGAAATATTTATTGCTGAAAGACACAAATATATACATTATTAATTTGACATACACCCCGTGGCCACATATATAACCATAAATACAAAATTAAAGTAAAAGAGCTAACATAAAATTTTACATTTATATATATATATAGACACACAATTAGACACACGGAGTGAGATCTTCTATTACACTTGGTGTTACATCTTTTATTTCAAATAAATTACTACACGTCACGTGTATTCAATAACATTATTAATTAACACGTGATGTGTATTAAATACTATGTAACACAAGATGTAACACCGAATATAATAGAAGATTCAAACTCTAGACACACATAAATATCAAGCTGATTGACCAGAATCAAATCGTTATTGTTAGCTAGATCCCCAAATTCGAGTCGCGTTTGAGTGCTGATGGCTAGTGGTTGAACTTTTGACTTCATTTTTGCCAAATAGATGATTTCCTGCCGCGTTTGAGTGCTGATGGCTAGTTGTTGAACTTTCGACTTCATTGTTGCCAAATAGATGATTTCCTGCCGTGGCTTTCTTGGATTTGGTATTAAGATTGGAGGTGTATGAAGAATTATATTTTGCCATGCCAATTTTTTCTGCAGCTGACATTGTAGAATATATTTGGAATAGAGTATGTGAAAAATATAGGCAGATGAAATTTGGAGAAGAGAAGGGAAATCTGCAAAGAAAAATGTTAATGTCTTCAACTCTCTTGATGCCTTTATATAGAGGTGAGGTTAGAGGGGGTGAATTGGTCATGATTTAATTAATCAATCCCACAAATTAAATAATTACTATCCCAAATCGATAAATATGAAGTGTTGCTTGTAAACGAAGGATCGTGTTTGTTGTGGCCGTGTGTGATGCCCTTGGCTTGTATTAATTATCGTTGAATAATATGGCCATGGCAAAAAAGAAAAAAAAGAAAAAAAACATTAAATTAATATATTGTGGTCATATATGATGTATATAACTTGTTGATTATATATATACACATTGAATGTATAAGTATGTGTGTAGTATTGACAGCTAATGAATTCTTGAAATTGTTTATTGATTCTTGTTTATTATTCATGCACCATACAGACATGCACATTCTAACAGCATGTGAAAAGGTCAGAGCAAATCAACTTAATCTTAAATATTTGACTTTTTTGTCTTTGTTTTTAAAATAAAAATAAAATACAACCCTTTGATAATTATTTTTAAGTGAAAAAGGATATTTATATCAACTATTAAGAATGCTATAAAAGAAAATAAACCAATAGTAAGAAAAGATTATTCTTTTTTTTTTTTGGAAACCTACGAAGAGAAATTAATAAATTATATTAAAATAAACAAATAGTAAGAAAAGATTATTCTTTTTGTTCTTTTTTTGGAAACCTACGAAGAGAAATTAATAAATTATATTCAGGGTCAATATTACTTATAATTATAAGATAGTATTTGGAGAATTTATCGTCTAACTAAGGTCTAGTGTCTAAAATTTGAATTTCCTATTAATAGTTAAGTCAAAAGCGTGTTGATTAAAAAAAAGAAGATTTAAAAAACGAATGAGATCAACACTTTTAGCCACTTCTATTTATATATACATATGCTTAAACTTTTTTACTAAAAATACTGTTAATTATAAGCTATCCATGTTTAGAAATTCGATGATAGATAAATGATAGGAACATATATAATATGAGATCAGACTCCCTTTATTTTTTGAGAAACAACTTGAATGTTCATATAAAGCTAAAACAATTTTTTTAATGGGTCCTACATAAGGTGAAACATAACTGATTATATGATCATTTAAAAATAAAGGGAAAAATGCCCACAATACCCATTTTCCTATAATTATAAACCACAATACCCATTGATATAGGTATGGACCCATTATACCCAAAAATATAACATTTTGTAACAAAATGCCCATTTTTTTGTCCAAGTCAAATTGACTTCTACAGGCACGGGCCCCATAGAAGTGATGTGCACAAACAATTGTCATTGCAATTATGATGCCTTCCAGCCGCCTCCAATATACATAGTGCACCAATTAGCATGCAATTGAAATTTCACCCCCTCCCACCACGTGTCAAGCCGTTTAAGTGAATCAGTTATGCCCCTCTCCCAATAATAGCAAAATAGACAAAATATGCTTGCAACATTTACTGTTATTATTGTGACGAAAATTTATGTCGATTGTATTACAATTCTATATAAGCATACAACTTGGAAATCGAAATAGCATTCGAACTCAAATAAGCAATTTGTATAGTTTTGGTTGTCGATTAGAACTTGGAAGCGCCGAAGAATTTTTTGGGTTCAAGAATTTTAAAGGTATGTTACGGGCATGTAAATATTCTCATGTAATATTATATTAAACCGTACACAATTTTCGTGTTTACTTGAATTTTGTAGTTGTGATATTTATTTAATTTAATGCTTTGTAATATTATTTTTTGCGTTTATGGTGAATTGTTCGATATGTTTTATTTGCGTACACGATGATAGTTAAAATTAGCATATACAAAAACTGCTAAAATTATCCACGAAACTAATTTTTATTTCAGCCACGAAAATATTATGCCCGTAAATAAATAAAATTATTATCACGAAAATTATATTTTTATCACGAAAAATTAATTTATCACGAAAATTAATTTTTTCTTCACGAAAATTATTATTTTATTCACGAAAATTATATTTGGAACCACGAAAATTATTACGAAAATTATTATTTTAATCACGAAAATTTGAAACCACGAAAATTGTATTTTTATTCACGAAAATTATTACGAAAATCATATTTTAATCACGAAAATTATTATTTTCGGGAAAAAAAATTTCACGAAAATAATAATTTTTTAGTAGCACGAAAATTTTTTCCACAAAAATAATTCAAATGGTCCTTCACGAAAATAATATATTTTCCACGAAAATTCTGAAAAACATAAGTCACGAAAATTCGAAAAAATATGTGTACACGAAAATGAGAAGAAATTATTGTCCACGAAAATTCTTAAAAACATAATTCACGAAAAATCGAGACATAAATTGTACACAAAAATTTGAAGAAATTATTATCCACGAAAATTCTAAAAAATCATGTGTCACTAAAATTCGAATATATGATAATTTTTAATATTAAGGTATAGTTGAATTAAAATAATTGATGGGTTGTAATTTTTTTATATTTATATTATATAAATTATTTTTAATCTTATATAATTGTTGTATGTTCGTACTTATAAATTTGTAATTATCCTGAATATTTTAGATATCAAATTTATAATAATAGAATATTGATGTGAGTTTTGCTAGATAACTGTAATGAGTAAATTATATTTGTTGTCACCTATATTTATGTTATTCAAATATTCAATTTTTTTGTTTTATCATTGTAGTATTAAATCTTTAATATAAAACTATTATGAAAATATTAAAAATTTAAAGTTAAATATGAGTGTATTAGTCTATTGTAATTGTGTGTAATTTTCTCGAGAATTATTTCGCTCCACTTTGGCAGTTTGTCACAATATACACATGATTACTCTCTGATGTGTGTTGTTTTTGTTTTTTTGTTCATGTATAGGAAAATATGAGTTTGATTGGTGTCGTTGTTTGGTTCGGGGGATATTGGGAAGGTTTGGAGTACAAAAACGGTTCCCAAGAGCTGCTTCACCTTAAAAGACTTACATTTGCTGATCTATTAGAGTCTATTCATGGACTCGTGTATGCTGACATGAATTATTATAGATATGTGATCCATTCACTGGTGGAGATAAATGGATTCGTGAAAAAGGAAAAAATTAAGAATGATTCGGATCTGGACCGAGTATTGTCTATGAGTGTGGAGTGTCTTATCGTTTTTGTTTCCCTTAAAAGTACTGAATCTCAGAACCCCAACTCTGTAGGGGGTTCATCGGGAAGAGTAGGAACGAGGACAGACTCATATCCGGCATTTGACATTCCCCAACAAGATTGAGATTTTTCAAATGTTCCCCTTTGACTACAATCAGACGAAACATTTTATTCGAAATGGGGAATTCCTAATGCAGACGAAGCTAACCAGGCTGGGACCTCAAGTGTGGATCAGTGGGCATCTTGGCCTTCTTCAAGTGGTCGAACGAACTTTGCTTCTGATTGGGGTGTCGACTACATCGATTTGAACAGTTCTCCGAATGTTTATGGACATCACGAGTTTATAGAGGGTGAAGAAATCTCAAAGGCAACTGAACTAGAAAGAGTACCACAACAATTAGTTGACGATGGCAGTGGTAAATTTTTTTATATATTTTGAAGTATGATATAACATTTTGCAGTTGTAATGTATGTTTTCTTGTATATCATGTTTCAGGTTTGGGCAATGATGAAGATGAATCATCAAATGCGACAGAGGCTGATGATGACTTCGATTTAGACGAAGAAGTTGAGGATACTCTAGATGAAGAGCAACGACTGGCGTTTGAGGAATTCCAATCATATATTATGAGACTGGAGTGGTTTATTCCAGAAGTACCTGCTGATGTGCAGCCCGAATTAGTGAACGAGCCGGCCGAAGATTCAACCCTGTACAAAGGAGCCACTTTTGGTAGCAAAACAGAGTTGCAAAATGCGGTTGGATTTTACCATATCGACAATGTAGCCGAATACTGTGTGGTAAAATCCGACAAGACGAGATGGTACGTGCAATGCATAAAGAATAATTGTCCATTCTCCCTGCACGCACACGAGAAATATGGGATTTGGAAAATCTCAAAAGCTGTTTTACAACATAATTGTGGGAGTGAATTGAGTAGTAGTGAACCTCGCCGACTTCCTGCAGCTGTGATCGGTGAGTACTACGTTGAATCAGTTAGAAAACAAAATTACAAGCTGGATCCGAGGACCATAATGCATGAAATGAAGGAGAGACATGGTGTACAAGTTAGTTATAGGATGGCATTATCGGCAAAACGACATGCAATGAGGGTTGCATACGGTGACCCGAAAAAATCATTTGCGCTGATCCCACTGTATACACAGGTCTTGAAAATTTCTAATCCCGGTTCATATACAGCTTTGGAAACCCATCGAGATGGAAAATTCAAATTTATCTTCTACGCAATGGCTGCATCTATTCACGGTTTTAAGCGATATGCAAGGCCGGTTATAGTTGTGGATGGGTGTCATTTGAAAGGTCAATATAAAGGTGTTGGATTTGTTGCTGTGACACAAGATGGAAACGACCAAATTTTTCCATTAGCAATTGGCATAGGCAACGTGGAGAACGACGAGTCTTGGACCTGGTTCTTCAAACATGTTCGTGAAGCATATGGCTGCCCAGACCAATTGCTTATAGTGTCCGACCAGCACGCCAGCATCAGCAATGGCATTAAAGAAGTGTACCCTGATGCGGTCCATGGTTTATGTTGTTTTCATTTACAACAACACTTGGCGAGACACGGAACACACTTGGTGGGACTTTTCCACAAAGCTGCATATTGTTATCAGTCCACACAGTTCGATAGGTACGTTTTCTATGATGCCACTGCAAATACATCTTTTATCTAACATCAAAAACTCTCTACATGTGTGTTGTTTTTTCGAAACTATATAGTATTTACTGCGTCAACCTGCTTGTCATTATAGGTATATGGCCATGTTGCAAGCATCCGGCATACAAGGTGCGATAGCTACCTTGTCAAAGGCTGGAGAACAACGATGGGCTCGCGCGAGATGTCCTGTGAGAAGATTTAATTTCATGACATCTAACGCTGCAGAGACATGGAATAGTCGGCTTGTGTGGGCAAGAAAACTGCCTATATGTTCTTTTTTGGAATGTTCTAGACGCATTTTGGAGAAATGGTTCTATGAGAGGCGGACTGCTGCCGAAGATAGAGAAAATATCTTAACGATCGCAGCACATGAAAGATTAGTCAAGTCGGTGAAGCTTGGTGGGCGTATGCAAGTTGCAAATCTCGAACGAAGCAAGTACAAGGTAACTGATGGTAGTAAAATTTTTATTGTGGAGCTAAACCAGTTCGAATGCACCTGTTCCATTTTTCAGCTGGACCTGATCCCGTGTTCACACGCATGTGCAGCAATAAGGTATTTATACAACATGTTATCAATTCGCTTCTTACTTCGAAACATAAATCAACATGCTTGACCTAACTATTGTTATTTGTTATAGTTTTGTAAAAGAATCATTTTCATCATACGTAGCACCATACTACACAACCAACTGGTGGAGGGGGATGTGGAGTGGTACGGTGAACCCCGTTCCTGATCCAGAAACTTGGGTGGCGTCGGATGACATCGAAAGTCAATTATGTCGAGCACCTGATAGGGTGAAACAAGCGGGACGACCCAAGGAAAAACGAATTCCTTCGGGCCGTTCTGGAAGGTGCAGCCGCTGCGGCCGAGGTGACCATAATAGAGCCAGATGCACCGAGCGCATTCCGGACCAGTATGACTATCGGGCCGAGGAAGTTGGGAATGAAGACGTCCAATCCAGAAACGATGAAGGAATACGAAGAAAGAAAAAAAGGTGTTCAGTTTGTCAATCGGAATCACATACACGAAGAAAATGTCCGATTTATTTGGCCCAAACATCTGGGCGATCCGGGTGTATGTAGTTGCTCTTTCGTGTCTTACATCTGAACCGTATTATGCTTTAGTTTGTGTTACGTAACTTATATTATAAATTCGTAGTTGGGCAATTATGTGAAGAAAAATATATTGGTGAAACAAATTTTGAAAACTGGAGAATCACATTGTCAATGTTAAAAAATGGTCCAACGGGAAATGTTCACTAATCGGAAAAATAATATGCAAACTCGGCCTAACCGATCTAGTCTATAGGCTCACATGTATCAGCGTCTGCCGAGAACTTATACAATGCCAAAGCTACATCACGCCTAATCTGCCAGACTCCTTTCACTATATCTGGCATCGGAAACATGCCACTAACACAACTCTCTATCGCCTTCAATGCCCATATGCCACAGCTCGTAGGGTCATCCTGCTTGTAGCAAAATCTGGACTCGACACTGCAGCAACCAAGCATCGCTGGACAGTAGGAGTGAAATCTTAGCTTACCATAATATCCACAATGGTTCAACAATCTCGACAATATGCAACGAATAGGAAGAGTCTGTCGGAGTCGTAGTGCCACCACATCAGCGTCCCAATGATGACGCAGACTGTCGAACAAAACCAATGTATACGTACGAAGATCCACCTCCGCCGCCACCCAATGTCCGTCCAAATTGAGCACCATAAATATCTACATTCGAAAAACAATAACAGATTTATCAAATGTCAATATCAGTCGAACAATAACGAGTTATCAAAAGACCTAGAATAACGTACCTTGTTCGTCCTGTTCCACTAAGGTTTGATATGTTTCCACCTCGGCTTCTCACCACAAATCCAAGGAACGAGACGATCCAGGTCTTCAGGTGCAAATTCCTCCTGCACCTCTTCTACGTAACGCATTCGGGGATCATCATTTGCATGTATCCTATTCCAGATTTCCTTGCATGTTTCCTACAAAAACACAACAAACACATGTGAATCATTTATCGAGCAATCATTCCAAACTAATATATAAGAGAATACGGTACTTACATTGAAGGAACAATCTATAATCTGACACAACCCCTTGAGAGATTCATCTACATCAACATCAAAGGCCTTGGGCTGGCTCTGAAGTATAGCGAGATATGAATCAATGACCTGAATGGATGAAACAGATAACATGAATATGATACCCAAATAAATTTGTAATCATATCAGTAAAATACAAAACAATCCTGACTGATCTGTACCGAGATATCCAGTTCGCCATTTGGATCCATAATATCTGTGAACCATGATGGTCCAACGGGATATCCGATGCCCACGTTGCGCCTGCAAAACAATAGAAGACGGCATTTTAGTTCTATACACAAAGAAAAATAAAATGCTTTGGGAAAGATTAGTAAAGTAAACATTCTTACTGATCAGCTGCGTCCCCAAGCTCGGTCCATAGTAAGAAATCCGCCATGGAATGGTCAGCCCACTTCTTCATCCATGCGGTGAAAGGACTTCGTAAGTATCGAGACTTCCTGGGCAAACGCATCTCCCGTAACCCGGCACTCGTATCCGAAATACCCGGAGCGACAAACTCTGCATCCAAGCCCGGCACGTGATCAACCTTCTCCCCAACAGGTGGCGTAGAATGAGTATCGACATGACTGAAATGTAGTGGCTAATAAATAACGACAGCCGATGTTGGGTCAATAGCCGGGGTATATGTATCAGTGGCCTGCTGCTCCGATACTTGTAGCCAACTCTCCCAATGTGTGTGGCATGGATCGACATGTGGGCTCGTATATGTACGATCGGTCTGATCGGCATCAGGATTGTACTGCGTCGATGTAGACGGCCATTCGTATCCGTGAGTAGGGAAACTGGATGGATGGTCGGACCCATATCTGCGAGCGAAGTCAGCCGAAGAACCGAAGAATGACTGCAGCTGATCGTAAATCATGCCAGGAATCGACTGCACAAGGCGCTCGTGATCAGCCAGGATGCTGGACTGCATGTGTGCAAACCGATCGTCGAAGCGTCGGTCCATCTGAGCAAACCGATCGTCCATAGCATGGGTGAATCTGGAGAACAACTCGTCGTATCCAGAGGTGCCCCCCGGAATATCACCAGCCTGGGAAACTGTGTCCGGTGATGAAGAAGACACCACACGAGGCCGCCGTCTAGGTGCCCGGTGCTTGATCGGACTAGCAGCAATAGGCGAGTCAGGCACCTCTGTATCTGGGTGTGGCGGAGAAGAGTAACCCATATCACCACGAGCGGGAGAGACTGCGGATGGAGGTGCGTCAGAAACTGGAGGAACAGTCGCTCGAGTAGCCCGTCGGCCCAGAAGAGGGGCTGATACAGCATCCCCCTCCGTTGGCCTCGAATCACGTGCGGATGCCCCGCGTGAAGCTGGATACAAGTGCCCCGCGGGTCGACGGCCACGTTTACTCTTTAGAGGCTGGACCCCGGTCGTCAAGTCCATATCAATGAACTGCCAAAACGGCTGGGACTCCTCCTCAACAGTAGGAACGAGGGTCTCGAAGACATCAAGCTGTACATCAAAGAACAAGTTGATAGGGTTAGTATAGAACTTTCGATTCAGTAATTTGACACAGGTATTGAAAGCTTAACGAATAATTGACTAGAAAGCTACCTCAGCACCTAATGTCCTCTGAGTAACATCAATAGTGGACTTCGTGAAACACCACTTCAGACATCGTGGGATAGTACGTGGTGTGTCAAGCCGTTGGGCTGCAAACGTACTCGTCAGAGGAATGACCTCGTAAGCCCAAATCTGCACAAGAAAAGAAGGAATCAATTTAGTAGGTCGATAACAATTTTACACAAGTCGGCAGACGTAGGATATACACGAGTGTTTGGAGAACTCACCAACAGAGCGACGGAGAAGCCATAAAAGTGGTAGGTGAAGGTCCGCCCTGACTGGAGTCGTGGAATATCGGATGGGAGCCGCTCCATGTGGGGTAAAAGTGTAAGATAGGAGAACTTCCCCCATGGGAAGCTCTCCCAGCGCTCCTCCTGATCGACTAAATCCCAAACCCACATATCGATGTGGGTCTTCCCGAAATCCACCCCAAGAACAATGCAGTACAAAATGAGAATTTTGGCAACCTTCACAGCATCCTCCCGAGACTGGCGAAACTCTCCACGAATGAATCGCTGGTGGAGATCTGAAAGCTTCACCTTAATAGAGCCATCGACCACTCGGAAGTATATGCCATCGTCGGCTGGAACATGCACGCCGGAGGGGTCGAAGTCCGAATCTCCAAAGCGTAAACCTGTGAGAAGAGCGAACTCTCGATGTGAGAATCTGCAGGCTCGGTAGCCAATGCAGAACCATCTCTCGAGCTCATTGGGATGGGTCCTATGGCGCACCTCCCGAGAGACGAGGAAGTGTAGTAAAATCTTGCACCACTCTACTTCAGCCGGCCACCACAAGAAGTGGCCGAATGATGTCGTACTGAAATGACGCAAGCAATCCCTACCTATGGAAGCCAGCTCCGTCCTGAGATCCTCAAGTATACTAAGCCGGCAATATCCATTAATGTACGCAGAACGTCGCAGACAACCCTCGCGCACCCAAGCCCACTGAAATATGCAA